>CM038348.1:32144846-34823190 GCA_021464625.1 Proterorhinus semilunaris
CCCTTTTGGTAATTAGTTTGATTAACAGTTTGTTGAGAGTGTCAAATGAGCAAACACTGAGTCATATTGTGGAGTGAAGGAGAGGAATGCTTTGCCTTTTTCACAATTCAGCATCAAAGACATGCTAACCACTTGCTATTATACATTTAAAAATATAAAAGTAGGTCATTTAGTGCACAAAAACATAGATACATTTTGTGGCACTCACTTGGAGGCCGTAACCATCATCGTAAACATCATTGCAGATAACCTTTTCAAATATGAAAGAAAGTATACATGCGTTTCCAATGACATCACGAGTAGTTCTGGCGGCCACATTACTACAGTACTACAACATGTAACAATATCTCTACTCAGGATGAAATTGAAAGACAAACGATTGACAGTGACATTTTTATGTACTCGTAATCATTGCTCAAGAAGAGACGCACGTTTATGTGATATAACCAACAAATATGGCACAGACGTAGCAGCTCTGTCTGTCGAGCTCCAGTAGGATTTACTAAAGATCTGCTTCACTCCTAAATTAACCCATCAAAGAGGAAACAGAAAACCTTTCTAGGTGATTTTTACAGTTTGTCATGTCAACAGTCTCAGTCTAAGTCAGTGTTTAAGCTGCTCAAGATGTTAGCATGCTATTGGTTAGCAACTGTCAATGGCTTCAACACGATAAACACATGTGTGTCTCACATCTATGAACACTGAGGAAGTACTACAGTAACAGCTCCGTTCTGACCTCTGTCACATGTTGTATCCAAGGCTCGATGTCTGTGGTTCAGGACTTTCTCTTGGAGAGGTCGGAGCTGAGCTGTTGAAGCTAAAGGCTAACTGGTAGTATGCTAATATCTTAAAAACTGACTCACTGGTTTCTCCACATAAAAGTGCGTCTCTGGGGCGTTTTTTTCTTTTTCCTGTTATCTTGTTGAGCAATGACTATGAGTACAAAAAATGCCACTGTCAATCAGTTGTCTCTCATTTTCATATTATTGTTATATATTATTGTTACTTGTTCTGCATCATTCTACTTCGGTATTCAAAATGGCTGCCATAACAACAAAAGTCACATGACTGAAAGGCATGTATAGATGTTGTAAGAGCTGTGAGCCATACAAGGTCCTGTTTCTGTTTCCTGGGAGCATCTGTGAGCAGGGGTACCTCCAGCTGCCTGAGGTATTACCTACGTTGCCAATGACGTGGAGTGCCACTGCAGCAGGATTACGGTTTGGGCTAAGGATGTAGGACGTAGGATTGGAGTTGGGATCGGGGCGTTAATGACAGACTCGTCAGTGCAGGAGAACACAGGGAGCACCAACTACTACGTGCATACAAAGGGCCTATCTCACCGGCCTGGAGACTAATTGGAAACTAGAGTCGCTGCTGGTCACAGAGATGTCTCCAATACAACCTCTGGCAATAAAGCGCATCTCAAGGTGGTCTCAGTGAATACGCAGGTTCGATTTCAATGGAGTCTCCGCATGGTCTCCGAGAGGTGCACGCGGTCTCAAGCAGCTGTGGCAATGTTGCGAACACTATTTGTTGTCCTCAACCTGTGAGATGTTTCTGTGACGTCCCTGCAATGTCTCCTAGACCTGTGGGTTACCAAGGAGATTTCAAAGAGTCATAATAGGGTCTCTCTAAGATCTCCTTGGAATACGTTCGGTTTCGAAGACATTGCAGGAATGTAGGGCTGGGGAAAAAAATCGATTTGATTTAAAAATCGAGTTGGTAGGTCAAATCGATTCACATTGTCAAAATATTGTCAAAACTAGTTTTATAACTTAAATTACACTTTGAAGTAAATTAGATGTTTTTTTTTCTTTGTCAGAACACATTGTTATGTGTATTTCCCCTGACTATTTTAAAAGGTAGAGTCGTTTTTTAAATATATTTATAATTCACAAACAAAGCCTAGACTTTTGTGGAACTTGATTAACCTGCCAGCCTTAAACAAGCACTACCACGGCTGGTGATACCATATAGAGCGCCATATTGATGAACTTTTTTTTTGGAGTAAATTATCTTTATTTAAAGAAAAACGAAGTAAACAACCAAGCCATTTGGAGACATGTTTTCTTTAGATTCTTACTTATGACTTTGATGGATGTTTGGCATTTAAGTGTGGCAACTAAGCAAACAACATTTCAGGCGACGGCGCTGAAAAATGTGCCGCTTATCGCACCAAGACAAATTAAGACCACTTCTGTTATTTCAGTGAGTCACTGGGAAATGGCCCTTGACAAAAATATTCATATCAAGGATTATAAGTTTTTATTTGGTGTAGTGAGGGCATGCGAAGCGCGTGGGCGAGTATGTAAAGGGATTTATGCAAAGAAAGCGCTGCCATCATTTATGTTTTAGGGGGGAGTTTTGTAAAGCATTGCTTCAAGACTTTTATGTTATTGCTATAATTTATAATTAAGAGAAACGGGGTCACTTACAATTAATATTTTTGTTGTTTCCAAACATTGCAAATTGCATGACATGTCAGTACTGGCATCTACGTCAACTTAGTATGCATGTCTGGCAGCTTCTATTCATTTAAAAAAACTTGTAATAAAGGTCACATGTACACTTCTAAGAATACATTCTTTCCATTGCAGTTATATCATTACATTATCTTTGGCAGCTTAACCCATACCTGTAAATTCTTTTTTTTATTTTTTTTATAGCATATTGAGTTTGTCTTGGACATTTTTGTTGTATTTGTACATTAAACATTTGACAAATCAGTAACTATCTGCATATTTTTCTCTACTACTTCCAAACTAATATCATTGGAAGTATCAAGACTCTTGCCTGAGTACATTTTTTTGGCTCAGGCTCCCCATCTCTACATGTGGGTCGGACATTTCACGGTGACTGGCCCTGAAACAAAGCAGGCAATAATAACACTCGCCCCTATGCACAATATTAACTTTCAAAGTCAGATTCGAGACACGTTGCAGAGCCGGCGCTGGTCCGGAGGTGCGGGCCATTGACCAACACCAGAGCGACACATGAAAGAGCCCATGGTCTCTGCCTATCCTTCATTAGGACGTCCCGAATGCAGCTGGATGTACTTAGCTTTAATAGTGTTGATAATTAGCCCTGCCACTCTCCCCTATACCCCGACATAAACAGGCTGCCACTCACGCACACATTCGCACAACACTGGGGTTTATTACTGGGAAAGGGAATCATTATCAGACATAATTTGAAAGCAATTTTGAGGCTCACCTATTAGCGGTGTTTTGGTTCCTCCTGGTCATTAGTAGAGCTGTCGGGATGATTGAATATTACACGTTTTGGAGGGGGGTCTCGTGACTGCAGGTGTCGGCGGAGGTTAGCCCGAGCAAATGCACTGACAGGCCCGTCCCGCACAGAGACACAGAGCCGCGGCCTGCACGCCTCTGATCGACACTTACATTAGCGTTAAGTGTTGAAAAATGAGTTTGGTTTGGTCATTTTCACGGGCATGTTTATTCATCGCGGTGGGGGACGCTTCTGGAGAGCATGCAGCTATAGCCCTTGGTGAGTGCAACAAAAGTGCTCTGACATAGTTCTTTTTTTTTTATTGACGTAGTGGTTCTCAAAGGTGACACGAACTACTGGTGACATTTTTTTTGGTGGCAGTCAAGAAGCTTCTGAGTTTTTACAAGTTTGTGGCCCAAAACCTTGCAGTCACCAAACCTGGCACCTCTGTCAACTGTGTCAAAGTTGTATCACAGATTTGTTCTGTTTTAGCCCGGTCCCGTCCAGGGGTGGACTGGGACTGAAAAACGTTTTTGTCACATTTGTTTTGTTACTTTTTCATCACGTTTTCGTCATTTTTTTTGTCATGTTTTTAATTTTTTTTTATTGCTTTGTTGCTGTGTTTTTATTACTTTTTTATTGTGTTTTTGTCACTCTTTCGTTGTGTTTTTGTCACGTTTTTGTGGCTTTTTGTTACTTTTCCATAGCTTTTTTGTGTTTCCCTCTTGTTTTTGTCGTTGCTTTTACAGCCCATTTTTGCTCCGTTTTCACCCTGCTGCTTTTCTTTTAAGCTTTTAGATTTGGGTAAAGCTCGGTTGAGGCGTGGGGGGGGTAAGAGGTTAAAGAGAAAATTGAGAGGTCAGACCGGTGGCCCTAGAGCCAGTGGCCCTTCTGTGCTCTTCCAGAATGGACATATGGCCAGACCACCCCTGGTCCAGTCCCTATTGTATCCTTGAACCATGTGGGGCTTCTCTCTACGTGTCTGCCATGGGTTTCCTCCAGATATTCCACGTTTCCACCATCAAATTGAAAAGCGACGTAGTCCTGACCAAGCCTTGCTCAACATTTAGATGGGTCTCTGGTCGCTGCACTGTGGTCTGGTTATGGCTGTGAAGCATGGGTAAAATGCAGAGGACATTCTTCCTTACAGATAGAATAAACTGTTCCCCAAGCTTGGCTGTTGTAATAGTTGTTGCCGTAGAAGCAGCAGTAGAGGAATGTTCACTGTTACTGTAAGATCTGCCATGTTTCTCGCACAAGGCAACGATGAGCATTGAATAAAATGAGCCAAACACAAGAGGAGAAAAGACCCATGAAAGAACTCTGTTAGCTGTCAGGTCACTACTGGTAAATAATACATCTAGTCTCCAAAGGCTTGCCAGCATTTCACATTTTAAAATCTACATTGGTTTATTATTAAGGCATGCGGCAGAAATCCTACAAATCTTACTGGTTCGACGACACAATCCCAAGCTCTTTGAAACTTATAAAACTTTTACTTTATTCTAAATGTCAAATAATATGAGTACTCCCCGCTTGTTTTTTTTATTTTTATTTTCTCGGTGAAAGATTAATTACTCTTCCGCAGTCTTGGCTGGAGTCGCAGCGGAATATCAATAAAGTCCTCCAATTATGACTCAGCGGCTCGTCCATTGTCTCAGCGACTCTTCCGCCTTTTTTTTTTTTTTTTTCACCCAGATTAATTACGGTTCTGCCTTTTACCTGCTGATTTGTATTAAACCTTTTCATGTCTCCACTTCCATCGCCTCTTTGGACATTAATATGCAGATCAAACGGGGGCCGGCGTTTCTCAGGCAAACACCGAGGTCACACGTCCAATTAGCATATGACTAATCTGCATAAAATGGCTGCAGAGACGTCTCCTTGTTAAGTGTCGCCGCTCTGAGGCACGCTCGACTTCATCAGTGACAAAGTGAAGTGGGGTCCTCTGTGATACACTATCGGATACATGTAAAATCAGTGCATTTCATTATTTTTCTTTATTTTTTTTGTTCTCTGATACAAAAAAAAATATTATCATTCAGGGCTGGGGAATTATGTTAACTCAATAGCTAATTCGACAGTATTGGCTGACCTTGATGACTAAAAGGCTGTAGTAAAAGTGGTTTGGATTAGCATAATGTCAAAGAGTATAATAGTAAAAATAACAATAGTGGTAAGTAGCAGCTGTACCAATGGAGTATTCATTAATGCATCATATCCCGGAAGCTCAATGCTGTGTGTATTCTTGCATAGATATTCATTTTGAAAGAGTGTAGATGTAACAGTAGTATTATTGCCGAGACCAACCCCAAGTATATCCTACATGCCAATTCCATAGAGCACCAGCGAGATTTCTTTAGGCCAAGTCTTCCAATGCCTGGTCATGATCATTTGTCCCGCTCGTTCACAAAAGTAGAGTGGATGTGATCTTTATTGAAGTTCACACTACAGGGCTGGGCAATTAATCAAAATGTAATCGAAATCTCTACTTTGGTCAATCTAATCCTCATGGGACTTTATAATCGTCTAATGGTTTACAGCCATTTCTTTAGCTGAAACAAAACAGTTTTGAAGTTTTGGACGAGACATTGGAAGATGTTGTGCATTTGTATCATGTGTTTTAAATGACACTGGAGCAAAGCTTCTGTTTATGTTTGAGCTGAGGTTTATATAAAAGGTATGTCTAATATGTAACTACAAAGATGTTTAACCCCCGCCTTAACCGAGTGCAATGTCTCCAGTTCGGCTTTACATTGTAAGAATAGAATAGAATGAATAGAATAGAAAAACTTTGTTGTCTAATATGCACAATGATGGCAGAATTTTGCCTTTGGCTTGCTCACACATTCCATACATTCAGTAATGCCTCATTTGAAAGCTAACGCCTACAAAACCTTCTTGTCACGTTGTCACCACATTTTGTCTAATTTTGGAAGTGTTTTTTCTAGTGTTTTCATCGCTCTTGTGTCGCTTTTTTGTTTTGCCACATTTTTGTCACATTTTTGTTGCCTTTTCATCCTTGTTCTTGTTGCTATTTTGAAGCTTTTTTCCAAGAAGCTTTTAGATTTGGGTAAAGCCAAACTGGAGAATATGTGCTCCGTTCAGGTCGGGATTTAGAGGTCAACAGGTGAGAGTTACCATTAATAGAGGGGAGGGACTTAGCCAAGCTAAACTCCTCCCAGTGGTCTATATCTGGTCTTGCGGGCTGAACTCAATCTTTAGTGTTGCTGACAAAGCCTTCTGGATGAGAGGCGAAACGTTGTACACGTCAACTACAGAGTACAGAAGATGACTAAAGAACCTTCATTGAAGATGGACTCCTGTATGACTGAGACCAGGTATGTCTAAGTGCATGAATCAGCTTCATGTATTTATTTTATTATGGAAAAAAATTGTAATCCAAAATCAAGACAGATCGATATGAGGAAAAAAATAAATTGTGATTATTTTTTTGTCATATCATCCAGCCCTAGTTCACACTATGTTCAACATTTTGTCCTATTTATGTCACTATCATTTTTGCATGCTTTTGTTTTTACCGCAGCACATACTTTGTTACTTAGTTGTACTGCAGAAATTAACAATATACCTGAATGCTATAGAGTATTTTATCATACTTTTGACATACTAGACAGGACAAATAAATCAGTGTTTATTTTTGCCAGTCATTGTTCAAAATCTAACATTCATATTGTTTCCCTTCACTCTAGGCCTGAGGCTGTTTAGCTGCACAGTATAACAGTGGCCACACATTCTGTGCAGCCTAATGTCTTCATGCATAAACTCAATCCTGCATGGAAAATATCAGCTGATAAAATATTTATGTTTTGACCTTTCTTCGTAATGATTTCATGATTTAATTTTCTAGGGCTTTACCTTAAAGTGTCTGGAGAATGCTAAGCAGATCCAGGCTCCATGCATGAGGGGGGAAGCGGATCTGTAAGGAAGGTGACATTTGCATCCAGCTTGTAAATATCAACTTTACATCGGCAGCGTGTTCATAACGGTGTGTTTACTGGTTGTGAGTGACGCATTAAGCCCAGAACACTGGTGAAGACATCTCGCTCTGTCTTTTAATTTCATTCTCCTAAGATCATAAGCCCAAACAGCTGAGTGTCTCCATTCTGTGTGAGCAATGTACTATAGAGAACCTATAGCACTCTTGTTACAGTATTGGTATTGGCCAGAGCAAATTTGTTAATGCTCGACCTCATCAGATCTGGGAGACTAAGCAGCACCTGGTTGAGAGACCATGTGGGAATATTACTGTAGGTATCCTGCCCTACCCCAAGGCCGGTTCTGGCTACATATGTTGCTTCTATTGTCACCACTGTGTATGGAGTGAATGAAAACTGCCTAAGAGCACTTGGAAGTTGCCATGAAACTGTTTTGACGCAAACATCCGTCACCTTTCCTGTTCTGAACACTTCTGTGGCCTGCGGTTAAAGTGTGTTTTTTATTTTATTTATTTGTTTATTTGACAGGGACAGTACGAGAAAGCATTGCCGATGTTGTGTACATAAGGCGCCTAGCCATAGGGTAATTTGCAGCCCCCGTCCCTGGTTAGGCTTTTCAAGATGTTTATAAAAGAATAGAAAGATGAAAAATCAATAAAAAAAAAAAAAAAGAAGAGAAGACATATCCACTTCACATCCCAAGTCCAGCCATGCAGTTAGCACTTTTGTTTCTTCTTTAGCCACAGCTTTAGCTTCAGGGAGAAAAGTCTCAGGTCCATTTAGGACTTTAGCTCCAGTGGCAGACCGACCCATAGCAGTTCTGCATCGCTGTGACATACCCACTAACATGCTGTAAGCTGACAGTGAAAGCTATGTTTTATACCCCATCATTCCCACTACCTCCTGCAGTACGTGCTCCAGTCCGATTCAAAACCCTGCCCAGAAAAGCTTCTCATATCTAACTATTTTCAGCATTTAAATCCAACAAATGTAGATCAAACAATTAAACAAATCTCAAAATCTATAAAATATAGCATCCAACCTTCACCGACCCCGAACTCGGTGTTTTACTTTGTAGTCTCCTCCCCAGCTGTCTTGCATAAGTTCCTTCCCCGTACCCCATGAGGCAGATCAATAGGGTTAGACTGGTCAGACTAATAAAACGCTCGGGTGACTGTGGTGTGCCTATGCCGGCGCGTCCCGGGGTGTTGCTCTCTCCCCTCGCCTCTCGTTCGGCCCTCTCTACCCTCTCTTAATGATGGAGGATTAGAGAGAGCAGGGCCTCTACTGTAGGAGGAAGCAGCTGTTTCCATGCTCATTATAAGCTCACAGGTTTGCAGAGTGGTAACAGCTGTAGTGCACGTTTGACTGGGAAAAAGGCCCGGCTCCTATGAAGATCTCAAGCATTCCTGTGTGGAGCGGAGAGGGCCCGTCGCATGACAAGGCCCTGACAGGCAGAACAGAGCGGGAGAGGGCTGACGGATGCATTAGCTTAGGCCCTTTGTTTAGGTCTGTCTGCTATAATGCGATGTTATCAGTCGACTGCAGAGGCTTGACCAGGCGCCCCTCGGCTGGTAGCTTCAGAAACAAGGCCAGGACGAGTGTTGGGTTCGGGATTATTTATACTTCCTCGTACGTTTTATGTGGTCAGTTTTAATGCTTTTGTTTGGACATTGGTTTAGACTCAAGGCTTCATGCCTGATTGCCTGCCTGACTAATGTATACAGACTGGGGAAGGGCAGACATAGTACACTGGCTTATGACTGATGCAACACAGTATTACAAAAAAAAATCTCTCTAGCATGTACGTTTCTTGGTAGTTTCTGTACACTTTAATAAGTCTTGATAATTTTAATTATTTAACGGTGCATGGTTTGGCTAACGTTAGCTTGATATCCCCTCTTCATCCACCCCCCACACAAAAACATGATAAACACTGGAACCCGTAATGCTACAACTACTATTATTTAGGGTTAATCACGCAAAGCCATGGTACTCAACATTTTACCCAATAAATTGTATAGAACACACACATTTTATTTTATAGGTCTACGATGCTCTATTTTGCAATAAATACCATTGTTTTTTTGTCTGTTTGGTTTAGCGCAGCGCCACTAGTATATCATATCAGTAGTTTGTGACCGCTTAGACGCTCTAGTGAGAACCAAAAGTGTCTTGTAGTGTAGCGCTAAGCTATTAATATTGTACGTGTTACTAAAAAGCATTTGAGTCACTTTCCATTTCTGTGCGCTGGATATTCCCCCCTCCCCTCGCCCGCCCGTCCATCTTCATGTGAAACGTGACAGCGTTCTCCTACAAACAGATAAATGAAGCTTCTGGCACTGATTGAGATTAACACCGAAAGAAAACCATTTGCTATTGAGACGTCGCTAACATCGCTAATCCCAGATGACGAAATTACATTGGGTTGATGAGACAGCTAGATTAGGGGGATCACAGCGGCTCGCTCCTGATGCAATTGCAGTGAGATCCGCTATCTTTGTTTTTTTTTGTTTTTTCTTTGCCGATCTGATATTCTGTTAACTTTCATGTCGCCACAGATCATTCCTATCTGCGTGCCTCAGATGATCGGATAGATTCATGTAGAGTTTCACTTAACAGGGCACTTTTAATCAAGGGCTGCACAGAAATAAAATGACAACTTGTTATCTCTGGGCCGCTCATATCTTTTTCCCGCGCTTGATGGTAATAACACGATGAGGTGGCGCTAATGAAAGCGATGGTAGGAGTGCGCTGATAAGGCCAGCCTCGGTCCAGACTCAAATATTAGGCTTGTAATAGCTCCATCATCCTCTGCATTTGTAATGATGGGGCGCGAGCTCGTCCGCGGTGCCTTGATAAAACGCCGGCGGCGCACGGTAGTGACAGCTCATTTGCTAAGCGCAACGTTTCCGCAGCTCGCAACCCGTCCCGAAGCACGCCGGGCCCATGAAGACAGTGGGATGCTTTGGCATTTGAAGATTGCGACTTCCGTTTCCAGATTGTGCGAGGCCTTTGCATTTGGAAAGTATTGGTATTTAACAATGTATGAAACATTTACAAAGCTTTTCACACCCTTTTTAAATCTTTTATGAGCACTATGTTATTGCACATGCGGAGTCTAACCTTATCACAGTGACGGGGCAGAACATTATTGAGTATGCCACACAGCAGATATTTAGGTGCACTCACTTTTTAATCTTAATTTGTGTGTATTTGACCTTTTAGTGAGTCCGTGGCATTATGGGTGCAGCTTGGCACCTTGACTTTCCCTCACAGTGGACCCTCCAGGATCAATTGTTGATTTATTCATAACAATAAAGAACAAATGATCACATTAAAAGATCGGTGACTAGTTGTTATTGGCAGTGATGGGCATTTGTAATTATTGAAGAGAAGGTTCATTAAAGAGTTTTATTTCCTTGTCTTGGGATCAGCAGAATGGTTGTGACGTTAATATTGCTGATTGTTTAGTCACTGGAATAGGACAAAATAACTATGTGTCATATATCGTCTTGATAGTATATAGTAGATTTATTTATTTGAACAGTGCACAATCTACATTAGGAGGAGAGATGCATTGTACCAGGTTATAGCACTTGTGCTAATTTCCACCTGCAGTCCCTGGGCCTATTGTACATGTTTTTTAGTGGTAGGGGAAACCGGAGTACCCGGAGGAAACCTACACAGACACGGGGAGAACATGCAAACTCCACACAGAAAGGCCCCGTCCAGGTGGGAATCGAACCCGGACCTTCTAGCTGAAGTATCTACTGCTCATGTACAAAAGGGCGCTAACAAGCTTAAGCTTCTGCCTACTCCTTTTGAGCATCATATCCACGTTATTTATTTATGTATTTACTTATTCACCGGCGCATGTATCATTCTTTGGCTTTGCTTCCTGTGCTGAACTCTGTTGTGGAACTCTTCGTGGAACTCAGACGCTCAAATAAAAAAAGATGAATTGAACTGAATTGAATTGTTGTTCGGGGTCCGTAACAGAAACCTGCCAGACACCATTTAATTGGACGTTATTTGCCTGGATACTTCACTTGTCTGGACTTTACATTGTCTTGTTTTCTGTTTGGTTTTATTGCATTAATGTTTAGTGCAGCCCTGTGAGGCAACCTCTGTTGTGATATTGGGCCGTACAAAACCATTGATTGATTAATTGAGAAACCCAACAAACAATTCATTCTGCAGCATCATAGAGGCCATTGTGAGGAAAAGCAAAGGCGCCATGCTGCTAAGCTAAAACGGCCAGTGCCCACAAATATCACGTTTTTTTAAATTTGCTTTCACATAAAAAAGTTACATAGTGCATATTTAACAAGTGATTAGGAAGACTTATTAATATTTTAATGATGAATTAAGTATTTACCAACACCCGACAAATGAGGCTTACATGTTCCCACGTTTGACTGAATTTCCTTGGAGTTTTCTTGTCAACCTAAAACATGCACAATAATATCAAGCAAGGTCCTACCGCTCAATATCCAGAGATAGGTCCATGAGTTTGATCATGTCATCGTTTTATTCGCCCCTGGGGTTCTTTAAAAGATTAAAAAAAGAAAGTAATAATTAAGATGATGACAGAGCCGAAAGCCAAAACCATAATGTTCTCATTTTCTAAGCAGGGACAGAAGGATAGATTATTTTTCTAACCTTCCATTCGTCTATTTAACATGACCGTGTATCATTGAACTCGAATTTGTTTAGTAAAAAAACAAAAAGAGATACATGCCATACACGCCAATTGCAGTGTTATTGAATTGAGACCAAGATCTTGTGGGTGGTGCAAGAGTTGATAATTAGAGAGGTTTTCACCAATCCATGAAGAAGAAAAAAAAGAAGAAATCCGTGGTTCCCCTTTAACAATAACATTTAGAAAGTGTATAACTCGAGGCTGTCTCACTTGACTTCTCCTAAATACCTCTAGAAATCGAGTTTTCCCCCATTAAAGTCCTCCATAACATCCATCCTCTGTCCCCCGCTGGTGGCATCACACCGCCCCTCCGCCCCTCTCCTCTCTGCTGCGTGAATGTGAAATACCCCCCCAAGCCATGACAGGCCCAGGCGAGGGCTAAGGCAGAGCGGACGGTGCAAATTACCTCATTTTGGCTCCTATAATTCTGCACTAATTGTCTGGAGCTTTGCACTCAGGTGTGGAATAAGACTGCGGCACGGGAAAGGGGGAAATTTCCTCGCGCGCTTCTCCCAGGAGCCGCTTTACAATATCCAGCTCCACTGAATCTCGAGCTGAGACGTGGGAAATGTAGCCGAAAAATGGCACGGAATAGGAGTGAATTGCTACTTTTGAAATACATTTGTTCAAAGTTTTTCTTTTCTGTGCCATTGAGATTAGGACAGCATAATGTATCGCCAGATTAGCGCTCTTGTCTATAATAGTCTCCGAATATCGCACAAAGCCACATTATATCGCAAAAGTACATGTTTTCTGCGATCGCAGCGTAAATCAAAACACATCGGAACTGCGGCAGCTGAAGAAACTCAAGCTGCAGTTCTACTCGGCCATCATCGAGTCCATCCTCACCTCCTCCAACACTGTGTGGTTCCCCGGCGCTACAGAACGGGGCAGAGAAGGTGATTGGCTGTGAGCTCCCATCTCTCCAGGACCCGGAGGCGTGTGGGTCGGATCACAGCTGACCCTTCTCACCCTGGACACGGACTATTCACCCCTCTCCCCTCAGGCAGGAGGCTACGGTCTATCCAGACCCATACCTCCCGCCACTTGAACAGTTTTTTCCCCTCCGCCATCAGACTCATGAACAATAACATGACCCAATAACTCAGTCACAGACTCATGGATGTATCTGCTCGTTTGCACTGTGTGGTGTTTCCACACTTAGACCCGCTGCTGTCACTTATCACTTTACTTTTTACTCATACTCATCTGTAATTATAATCCCACTGTTGTTCAAAGTCTATTGTTGTCGTCTTACCATATTTGACTTTTTACTTTTCATTTTGTATCTTATTTATTAATATTTGTATTATCTAAATTCTGTGTTATATGTTTTATGTTGCACGTCCGCATCAAGAACAATTCCTAGCTTGTGAACCTGTTCTCAAACAATGGCAAATAAAATCTATTCTATTCTAAAAATGTGCTAAAAGTCCAGTTTTTGACTCATGGACTAAAAATTTACTGTGATCTCAAATGCTTCTTGTAATACTGTAAGCTATATGTATTACAGATTTCTGTATATATTTGTATATATTTTTCAACAATTTTTGTTTTTGTAGAAATGGCCTTTCTGCACTGGGTGTGGCCTCCTGATTGATGGGTACCAGCCACACTTTGGAGAAGATCTAAGCCACCTGGGGTGCTCCACCACATACACTGAAGGCTAATGCCAAAACATAATTACTATCATTGAAATTTGGACAGCGGCTAATGAGTGTGCCATGCTGTTTTTTGAATTAAAAAGTTCAATTTTAGTCATAATTTTCCCAGTTTAATTTGATAGAATATTGCAATATGACTGGTATTGCAATTATGACAAGAGAGCTATTGAATGTCGCAACTTTTCCCTAAAAGCGTGCAGCCCTGATGGAGATACAAGATGGAGATCAATCTTACATTTTCTCTGATTACCAATCCAGTCTATAATGGGACAAAGCCATGGGCTGAACTTGCGCTGAATCAGGTCTAAAATGGAATAAATCCTCGAAAACATAGAGAATTTACTCCAAAGCATTGTCTCTCAAACTGTGTAACTAAAAGTTACTCAGGTTGCTGCAACTCCCCACGGCCGACATCTGCTAGAGTTTAACTTAGAAATGTCAGACCTCATGCATTAAAAGACGAGCTCCTCCTATTGCCCTGATGGGGCGCTGGCACCTTTGGGCCCATTATCTCAGCCGCGCGAGTCACAGGTCCGTTCCCAGACGCCCAGATCTTTCACCGGGACGCTCCTCTGCGGAGGTGCTACAGCATAACAAGGGCCGCGACATCTCATCCGTCGAGCCCCTGGATGGTGCAGCGATAATGGGATAAGACAGGAAGAGAGGGGAGGAGAGCAAGTTGACAAACAGGGGGCAAGAACAATACAGATGATAATGGGAAATAAGCAAGTCAAAAGGTAAGGAGTCAATGAAAAAGTGTGGGAGAGAAAGGGTTTAGCATCATAAAGTGGGGAATGACAAAAGCTCCTTAGCCGGTCTAAACCAATGCCACAGCGAGACCCCGCGCCATTGTAAGGCTGCCATTGTGCGTATGGGCACCATGCGGGTCTGCAATGGCTCCTGTACTGCTCTCTCTCATGACGACTAATGAAGTTGACACAGGCCTTTCAACTATTCATGACTCTGGGGCTGAATTATTTGTCGGGTGGATGTAAGCAGAGAAACTCTGTTTCCAGAGATCAGGCCTCGCGGGGGGAGAGCCGCGGTCGGTCCCTCTCTGTGGGAATCCTCAGACTAAAGGCACGGCTTTGATTTCACAAACGCTGTCTGTTTCCTACATCAGCTCCTGGAGGTGCAGCGCGTCTCCTCTGGGGGCAGCGGCGTGCAGCTGTGGGCGAGTGACAGCGCGATGCAAGACAGAGCGAGATAAGAGGGAGAGGCTAAGCTAAAGCTCATTATGCCTTTGCTTACAGGCGCTCGTGTGGGTATTCTATTAGGCATATCTAAAGTGTAATTGTACCATTGGGGGGGACGGCGTTGTAGTGGTGCCAGGCTCTCTGTGAGCGACTAGCGAAGTGTGGTAATCTCACACACCATCTCATTACAGACTAAACCCCAGCAGCTGCTCGCATTAGACTTTTATGACACGCTGCCGCTCACAGCTGTGCAGGCATGGGCCGGGCCAGGAGCTGAGAGATGGGAACAAAGACAGGCTGACACGGGGATTCCAGCACAACATTTGGCTCCCATCAGAGAGTGGAAATGTGCAGCAGAGGGGCTGTAATGACCCCAGCAGCCTCACAGTGTGATAACTGTGCCGTCTCCACAGAACCTCCGACCGGGCCAAGGACAGTGCACAGATGGAGTCAGTCAAACACAGTCAGAGCAGGACTCCATCACAAGAGCCGGGGCAGTGGTCAGCACCCGCCTCGATACTACATTTTTTAGAGGGTCATTTACCAAGCATTTGTTCAAAGTGCAAAACAAGTATGTGCATCAGTCCATCAGCAGATGCATTTTTACCCACATCTTTGGGGCCTTAAAGGCACTTTACCAGATTGTTTTTCTTTCTTTCTCGTAATCGTACAAAATGTGTTTGTCCTGCTTTAATATATTGAAATATATTCCTTTAATGAACTTGCAGGCTAGTATTCTAGCATTTCTGTGACAGTGACCCTGCCGGAGGTGAAATGTGCCGATAAATTCAACCCTGTTATGAATTGGGATATGTCGGGAATGTTAGGAAAGAGTTTGAACCACAGTTTACAATTGTTTGTAATAAAAAAAAACATCAGGTACAGAGCCTTTAATACTGTAATAGCTACAGCCAATGTCAAATGGTAAATTAAGTGCAACATGCACTTAATAAGCTTTAGGCTATTTTCCAGCTTGCACCTGTCTTGATAAATTATCCCTCCGTGTCATTATGGGCAAGCCAAACAACACACAAACACTCTTTGGTTGCATGACTATACACCAAATGGTGTAGCAAAGACAAGATTTGGAGGTTTTCCCAGTAGGAAGATCGTTTTCCTTTGCATTTGACCCACCTTTTAAGGCGGCTTTTATCTCCAGCCTGTCAGGAGCAGTGAGCTGCTGCAGTGTACACATCCGGTGACCCATGTCTAGAGCTTCAGCCAGGCTCTTGATCAGGATTACATCAGTCTACCACACATGTTTTAGGCTGATGGGGGAACAGCAGCACCCGGAGAAAACCAAACTAGACATGGGTAGAATATTTTAACACCACACTAACAGGCCCCACCTGGAATCGAGCCCAGGACCTTCTTGCTGTGAGGCAAGACTGATAAAACCACGCCGCCTCGGTCCCCTTGGCATGCTTTCTGGTGATGCTAAGAGACGTCTCTAAGTATTTTATATTTTCTCATAACAGTCTGTGTGCAATCTGTCATTCAGTCATAGTTTGAACTTGACCTGGCAAATGAATGCGGATCCCTTATTATCTGATTGGCAATACATTTAACGCAGCCTTCTCATATGTCAGAACAAGAAAATAACACGCTTTTAATAATGAAACAGAAACACATTTTGCACTGATTCAAGATGACGCTCATTTTTCCCAACAATAAATGCGTACAGTGTGGCTTAAAGTCATATTTGCATCTTCAAATGTGCCTCCAGTCGAGTTTATTTTATTTATAGCCGTGAGTAGGCAGCATCGATTTCCCAAAATACAGTGAGCGCTGGATAATTGACCTCTCTTGGCGTTCCAAGAGAAAGACCTAATGAGGCATATTCAACCAAGCCAAAATAATTAGCTCTTACCTACAAATTGCCTTTCATGATAAAAGCCGTAGCAACTGTCCAGGATGGCACAGGATCAAATCTAACCTGGGTGTGCTGCTGCTTCCCCCACCAACATAAAGCAAAAATAATGAACCGCATAGAGCCTAATGCATCCTTATCCAACATCAAGAGAGTGGTTTGGCATTGATATACATGCAAGAGAAGGGTACAAACACGCAAAAGGTCAGAAGATGGGAAGATCAGAATGTAAAGACACACATTTATTCATTTATTTCAAAACACAGCTCTATGTCCTCTAAAGTGAACTGCACTCACTGTGTTTTGCAACCGGCTGACACTTGTGACACGATGAAACTGCTGTTCTTTCGAGCAATACTACTTTAGAGCCATAATCATTTGTGTCGATGTATGTCATCCCTTGGGTTAGTCTGGGTTTAGAGCTAAATTATGGTGGACTAAGGTTCTCCAGCTGTCGTCTGAAGTGGGTTGTTTTTGCACCAAGAATGTTTCACTTTGTCAGTAACTAATGTTCTTTTAGGAGAAGGCTGTATTTTTATTGAATTATAAAGGTTGAGATATGGATCAGTTAATTTGGATGGCTAGGAGAGGCTTAACCTGTTACTTGCCGCCCCCCTGATCAGGGACTTAGGGTTTGGGTTATGTTTACGGTCAGGGGTTAAGGTTGTGTTTAACATTAGGAACGGCAAATGTGATGTAAGTTGTGCTTCACTCACACAGACCTTACACATGGTTTTAGAAACTGGAAGATCTTGGCTTTCAATTGAGGTATCACTGACATAAAGGCTGTAAGCGCTCCTGTCGACACACTTTGGGATTTGGATAATTGCTAACCCTAACAGATAACAGGTTAAAACACACACAGCCAAATGCAGTTTATTGGCTAGATAAAGTACTTGGACAAATGACAGAAATGCAATGAATGGCGCAGGAGGTGATTGGTTGGGATTCGAGAAGCAAAAATAGCGGGCTGTGACTGGCTTCACTGTAACAGATGACAAGAGCTAGGGAGCCAGGTTGACAACTAATATTTCCTGGAACTAGAGTTTTGTCAACTGTGGCTGCATTGGGAATCTAAAACAGTACCATTCATTCATGATACAACAGCATGTAACGGCAGTCATGGGAGTCGAACTACTAACCTTGGATTCGTGGGTGAGGTTCATTACCTTCTGACCAGCATAGTGACTTCAGATCGGGTGCTTCTGCTATAAGCACAATGATGCATACATCAGACTTCTGTTACAGTTTGTCTATCTGTCCCTATCAAATAAACCAAATAAAGATCAGATCAGACATACTTTAAAGATCCACAAGGGGAAATTGCCTGTATAGATAGAGACGGCTACAGCCCAGGGTTGCCAGGGTGGTTTTTTAAGCCATTCCGCGGGTGAAAAAAAACTGTCCACGTTTTGCTGTTTTCAATGTAAAATTGGCTATTTCTATCTTACTTTTTGATCAAAATCATTATTTCAAATAAAACACATCTCAAATCCAAGGCTCTTCGAGCTGCTTTTTCAATAAGAGAGGGAGAAAGAGGCGGCTTCTCATCATCGCGGGAGCACATGGGCTCTGTTTACTGGTAAACAATATTGAAAATTCCAGCCGCTTTCCGCGGTTTTTCAGATATATCTTTGGGTGGGTTAGGCTGCCCAGACCTGGCAACCCTACTACAGCCCTGTATGACCAGGGGGGCATGGTGGCCTAGCCGAGGGGGAAGCAAACCTCGTATGGAAATCACAATTTTCCCCTCATTTTAACAATTTTTTTTGGCAGACTATAAACATATTTATCACTCACCATAAAGTCAAGCCAAAATTGTGTCTGGATGTTTTGGTCACTGCAAATTGTTCAGTAAAAGCAAAAAAATTGCACTTGTTGTTTAACGTTAGCATTTGTGGCCTTAAGATAACAAATATCTCTGGTTACCATTGTAATTTTTTTAAGTAGGCCTACTTATGGCTCTTGAACCACTTTGCTCCTCTCTGTGTCTCTGTATTTTTATTTAGTAGAACAATATGTTCATAATTAATTTGTTAAAGAAGAACTAAGTAACTTGTTTACCTTAATAAATAATTTTCGTAGGCCCTCTGGGGGTAATATGAGTCTCAATGGGATGATTGGGGGGACTTTCATCTCCCCCTGTCTCTGGCCACAAAACCACAATTTCAACTTTCCTGCTAATGGAATCACACAGAAGAAGCTAACATGCTAACGGGCAAAGCTAACTTATTCTGTAAAATGGTTTAAAACTTATTTTTTAAAACAAATAATTTAAAGTAATATAAAACACCTTCTGTAATCTATACATAGCCTACATCGGCCTAATGTAGCCTTCTGAGTCTTCTAGATTAGAGTTCCACCACCTCCCAAAGTCCACTTTAACCACTGCTAATAAGCATGCAATACCTAACCTTACAGAAAGAAAGTGCTTAAAATATATAATATATAACATTAATAATAAATAAATGATCCAACATTGTTTGGATGAAAAAAAAATAATCTGTAACAAATCACAAGCTCTATTGATTTTGTTGTCGCCCTCTCGCCCCGGTCGCCCAAAAGTGTCCCTTATGTTTCTGTTCTCAAGTTGGCAACCCTAATAACAAGCCTGGGATAGATGTGTCTTGCCCATGAGCACAACGGCAGAATGCATTTCCAGTGTCTGAAAGTGAAATGCTATCCCATACTAGTGTCCACATCTCTACCAAATAACACCAGCCACTAAGGATCTTAGTGAGAGAGAGAGATCTCGCAGTAACCCTATCACTTCCTCATGTGCAGATATCATTTGTCGATTTATGCAGTAGTGCACCTCACCTTGACTGTTAGAGCGTGTTGATGTTGTAGAGGACAGAGGGACGAGGAGCCCAGCTGGGACGGGACATAGGCGCAGCTGGGGATAATTAAAGCGCCTCTGTCGCTGTGAAGGGCCAGGCTGCTGCGGGACATCCCAGACTCACCGGGGACAGCGGCACTACTCTACATAATGGTCCACTTCCTATAAATGGATACACATTTGGTGGAAAAAATAATATTGTAAAAGATCACACTGTACCCGTGTCAGCGCATTCTTTTTTTTCTTCCTTTTTAGGGGGGTTGGGTGGGGGGTGTGGGGGGGGGATTGGAGCCAGTAAAATGTTTTCAAACACGCTGCGAGACTGGCACCTGTTCCTCGTTTCAGAAAGGAAACTGTAACAACTGTTTATTACAAAACAGAAATGTGAGAACAGCAGTTAGTTGAAAAGACGCTGCTTTTTTTTTCGGTTGCCGTTTGCACTACAGTGAGTTCAGATTTCATTGCTTTGTGTGAGATAGAAGTGTGTTCCTGTTCCATTCCAGACCTCATTACGCTGCCGAGTAAACTACAAAGACGCCAGGGGATGCCTCAGCAGTCCTGCCACTGTGCCGTACCGATTTCAACTTTTATTTATTGGCGTGCTATCATCACATCAGTCGTAATTATTACATTTGTTCTCAGTTGCAATGTGTTTCCCCAGTTAACTTTTTAAACTTGTAAAGCTCCCAACGCAATTGTGGCTCTCAGCGGCCCATTTTAGAGGGTGTTTATGTTAGTGTCAACAGAATTGGTAAATATAGTATTATTAAAGCCATATTGCGTCGTACATATACACACAGTTGCCAAACGCTGACCTCAAGTCACCCAGGAGTAGCTCCCATAAGGCTGTCTACATTTATACGCGTGATGAAGCACATTTAGAAGCATTTTCTTCTTGTTCTGAACAGTCAAGGTTAAAAAGGGAAACTCACATCCTGCTCTCTCATTGGGTTGATATATCTTATAGACTACCTCGCATAGTTGCAGCAGTGCATACACCAAGGGGGTCCTTTTTTTAAAGGCAGGAGCTGAAAAGCGCGATCTTCGTAACTTACAAGTACAGATGCTCCTCAAACTTGGAGGGCGACGAATTAAAAATAATAATAATAATAAATAAATAAAACAAGCAGCAGCTGAGGCACTCTGTGAATGCAGAATGAGTGTGTAGGCTGACGCAATTCAAAACAGTCTTCATCAGGGTTGATAATAGGCATCACCGGCGTGTCACATTTAAAGTGACTACTCATGTGACCAAAATCAATAACGTGACAAACACTAACCTGAGAAAAAGCAAAATATTTTCAATAGTTCCAAACAAAATGGCAGGAGAAAAATACTCAAAATACTGCTATTCTGTTGGCATTGTCACACCTAATTTACCATTTGATGTTGCCTGTATTACAGTTTTAGGGACCCTAATCTGCTGCTGGTCCACTTTTGCATGTGCTACAACATTTTTTGTTGTGTTAAAGTAGTTGGGGACCACAATTGTACGGTAAATCATTTTAAATTCATATTCTCATGTTTGGTGCATTAATCAGCCAGAGATTCTGGACACCAGGAGCGGTGATGGACCACAGCCCAGTCTCCAGATCATGAATGGAGAATCGGCCATTAATACCTAGCTGGTGGGATTGCGCCATGTGTCCATCTTCACTCTGTAACAGCAAAAGTTTGAGCGGCACTCGGCCTTGATGAACACATTCGGTTTATTGTGAATCAGCGGGGTATGCTCTATGTGTTTCCCTCCCAAACCAATTACACCGTGTTTTTAAATGCTAAAACAAAACTAACAGCTTTGTGCCTTCCTCACTCTGTTCCCATATCACAGGAAATCCCATATCTCACCGAGCAGTCTGAATAGATCTGGATTCAGGCTCAAAGACACAGCTTGACTCGTTTTTATGTCTCTAAATGAACAATCATGGCCTCTCATCTGCTCACAGCGGCGACAGAGCAGCCTTTCCACCGAGATAATTAGCCCGAATGCTAACAACACGCAGGTTAACTGGAGCAGAACTAGCCAACTTTATCTGCTGTGTAAATTTGCCTTGGCGCTGGATGAACCGTGCCCATATCGCAGCCAGCTCTTGTCCACATCCACCCATACAGCCCGGGGGTTTCCCTTATTTGACAAATCCTGTATTTCTTCCATTTTTCCACCGCACAACCCCTAGCAGTAATTTACAAAGGCTTATGGCTGTGCTCTCCGCGTGTGCTGTTCTGGTTTCGTATCATTGGAAGTGAAAAGGTTTATTTTGGAAGTCGAGTTTGAAAAGTGAAACCCCTCTCTCCGGATCGGGACCCAAATATCTTTTTTTAGAAAAATGTCCGCCGCGCGCCAAGCCAAACAGCTTTGCGTTGAATGAATTGACCTGTCCACAGTTTTACAAACGCGATGATAAAATGCCACTTTCCGAGAACCATCTGACTTTAGCCATCGCCGAAGTGGATGAGGTGAGTGACCTAAAGTGCAAAACTGTTGAGTTATTAATGAGGAAAACAGTGCTGGAGGAGTTTAAGGACAGATCATAAGACAAACACACTCAAATAAGAACTGCATGTGGGAAGTGTATGCTCCTTGTTTTCAGGTGCATTAACCTGTTACCTGCGTCTCCCCTGATCAAGGGGCTAGGGTTAAGATTAGGGTTAAGAACGGCAAATGTAATGCAAGATCTCACAGATCTCACACATATTTTTAGAAACTAGAAGGTCTTGGTTTTCAAATTAGGTATCACACTGGCATATAGGCTGTAAGCTCTCCAGTCAATACGCTTTGAGATTTGGATGTAAATAATTGTTAACCCTAACCCTAAGGTGGCAGTTAAAAAGGTCAAAGTAAAGTTCATCTCAGCAGGGATCTGAGCTTTAACCAAATAATGAGCAACCACTCTAAGGATGCATATTGTGAAAAGCCAAGACACTAATTAAATTACACCTAGTATAATAATGGACTGCCGTGTAGAATATTGAGTGTTTAATCTCATGAGAATCACATGTTTGACCCGCGACTCTCCCCGCGTTTATCCTTTAGCCTTAGTGGAGTCAAGAAGAGAGGTGGACCTCTGGCCATTGAAGCCACCCCCAACCAAGCCACTTAAAGTGGAAAGACTGTCTCCAAAGCTATGCTACTCTGTACTGGGAGCCCTTTGATCCCTGACACCGGCCCAGTTTGGTATCGACTGATCTGGAAATCTCCTGAAAGTCTCCAGAGCCACTTGGGAGTTAGCAAGCAACTAGTAGCCCCTTGCTACAGTTTAGCATCTTAAAGGAATAGGCCACCGTTTTTAAATACTGAGATATGTTCTTACCTTAGCTTAGAAGAGTTGCTGCATAGCTGTCTGGTCTTTACGCGTGCGCTCAGTCAGGTAAACAGAGAACAGACGGCGTTAGCATTTAGCCTCTCCTCTCCTCTATGGAACGGGAGTGAAGTTAGCAACCATGCTCTTCTACGTTTTCCCTATTTAAATACAGTTACCTGAGCCTTTACACGATCCAAGTATAGTCACATAAAATTAAACAAAATTAATGTAGATTTTCTAAGCGGATAAAATTGCAAGGCGTAGTAATATTACTACTCCCTGCAATATAGTGTCATGTTTTATTGTGTTTTTGTTTCTTTTTTCCTCACTCTTCACTCGCGTTTTTGTCGCTTTTTTTTTATTGTGTAATTGTTGCTTTTCCGGCATGTTTGTGCTGCTCTTTTTTTTTAACACTTTTTTTTGTTGCATGTTCATCCTCATTTTCGTCTCTGTTTTGAAGCTTTTTTCAAGATGGAGAGACTGGAGAAAATCTGCTCGGTTCGGTTGGGGGTTAAGAGGTTAGAGACCCAGTGTGACCAACCCTCAGCTTCTGCGTTAAAATATGCAAAAGCAAATTCCTTTTGCATTTACATATCCTATCAAGTCCTATCAAGAGACCAGGATCACATTACTTTGAAATACGGTAGGTTTTAATTAACGCCGGGTTTCCATATAGACTAGCCACACATCATAAAGTCCAAGTCGCCACACTGTTACATTACCTCACTGAAAGTCTAACGGGAGGGAACGCACGGCTGGTCTTGAGTTGTTTTTCACTCACCGCTAGTTTGAATAACTCTGAACCATTCGATTACGGCGGCATCGAGCTGTCCTCAGTAATGACGCTGTTAATGTCTTCCTCCATCATTTGTGAATCACTGTGGTGTTGCACAAGCAGTCGATACAGCCCCACGTTTATTAAGTTACACTTTACTGCTCTGTAAAATGTGACTGGACTGTTTTATTTGCGACTTCTTGATGGCCAGGCCTGAGTTATAGACAGCTGTGGAGCATGTAGGGCATCCGTCTTCAACTACAATCTCCTGGGACGGGGTCGTAAATAAAGCCTGGCAGGACTCCCATCTCGGAGCCTTATCTGCGATTGGGCCCCAAGTGGAACTTTGTCACTGTTGCCATAAAACGTGTAAACAAGGCCAGGGGGACATCATTAGCTGTGTTTATTTCTGTTATTTTGGTGATCAGGGCAAAGTGACTGAGAGAGCCTCGTATGTCTTCATTATGGAAATCATTATCGCAGAGCGGAAACGCCTGGTACAGCAGCTTTAAGTTAAGAGTTAAGAGGATTTTTAATGAGAGCATCCCCCCATAATGCAGATGTTAAGTACACATTTAAAATCCATTTCAGAAAAAACTCTAAAAGACTACTACATGGCTGTATATGAGGGTAAATATTGCTCTTTTAAAATGTTACAACAATAGAAAGAGGTACTAGACAGTAAGTACAATAAATGCAACTGTAGGTAAAAGTAGCTAGTGATTTGTCAGTCACGAAAGAGTTGTGGCCAACTATCAATCTGAAACATTTGCTCTAGAATTATTGATATGAGAAAAGTATTGCATTTCTTCTGTTATTTTATGTTTTCATATACAAATTTTGCATAAGCCATTCTATGCATAAAAATGGACAAAATTGCCATGTTTGTCGTGTTTGTCATCTCATTCACCTTTGTGTGGATGTCACATATTTGTGAATAAATCGGCGTATGAAAGAGATATTATTTCTCTGGCTCCCTCGCCGACAAAATGTCAGAAAAGGTAAGTTTGGGCTATTTTTTACTCTGACATTAAAACTAAGATGTCAAGGGAGAACCCCCCCCCCCACACACACACACACTATGCGTGGGCCGGTCCAAACAAAACAATGCCAGGGCTGAATTATTGTCCCAGTCCGGCCCTGAGTTACACTGACAATAGAAGAAGTGCATCGCAAACAGTTGCTTGAGGAAGTTGCTGCAGATTTAGCAGTAATAATAACAGCAATACAAGTGCTACTGTTTTGTAAAAACAGTTGCACTTGTAATGGCTTCCTGTTACACAACGCATCCAATGCAATATCTGTCTGCTCACATACCAATGCATTCATGGCCACGCCCCGGACTATCTCTCTGAACTTCTGATCCCCCGCATCATAACAACTCCAGTCCACAAACACAAACCGTCTCTCCGATACTAAAACTACATTGTGGAACACCCTCCCGCCACATCTGAGGGCCCCACAAACCCTGGAGTCTTTTAGGAAGGGGCTCAAGACATTTTTATTCCCATTTCGACGTGTACCGTATTTTCCGGACTATTTTCCGGAGTATAAGTCGCGCCAGCCAAAAAATGCATAATGAAGAAGAAAAAAAGCATAAGTCGCACCGGCCTTGGCAACTGCCTGGGCACGGAGGCGTAACTGCACTGTCGACGAGCCTCTCCCGGCATCACGTTGTTCAAGCTCCCATTTGTAAACTCGTTCCTCTAGCTGTGGCCATGTAGCTTTTAGCCCGTGATTAGCTTTTTTGTTTTCTTCATTGCAGTAAGAGTGACCCCCGCTTTTTGCCAGTCTCTTACAAGTTTCTCGCTCACTCCACACTATATTTTGATATATAAGTCGCACCTGAGTACAAGTCGCACCACCCAGCCAAACTATGAAAAAACGTATAGTCCGGAAAAATACAGTAAATTGTGTAAATGTTTATTTTTAGTCTTTGTAATAATGTAGCACTTGGAGATATTTGTATGTAAAGTGCATTATAAATTAAAGGTATTATTATGATTATCCTGTAGTAATACTGCTTTATTTACTATTCTAATGGCCTACATTAATTATAGATGATAAGTGACGGGTCAAAACAGGATGTTGTTTTGTCTGCAAACCCTCTATAAGACAACCCTGTTTTAGTGGGACCTTGCGTTGGGCCCAAAGGTAAGCACTCCCAAAACAAGTATAAGCAGAACATATTCACTTGTATAACTCAGTGAATTCTACTAAAGTGACGCACTGTCTTTTGAATCGCAACCTCCCCGCACAGATTTTTCCTACTGAAGAGTTTATTGTGAAGTGGATAAGCCTAATTGCATCCAGTTAGTCTTACTTAAGCAGATTTTCATCACAAGTCCCTGCATTCTCAGCACAACGCAACAATTTCTCATCAAATGACATTTTCCACAAAGCAGAGATCTTAGTTTTGAATGTGGCTGATTTCCATGACAAGAAAGGGCTCTTAGAGGGAGCTCGGAGCTGACTGACACGTGCTCCAGCCCTGCTCAGTGAGGCGTGCCGTACAAAACAGACCCGGGGACGCATTATGAGGCTGATTATGGGAGTAAAAACTGATAAAGCCAGTGCACAAACAAGTCGCCTGTTTGCTCATTTGGCCCTGTGTTTGCCGCAGTCGGCGTCGCCAACCTCGAGATGGGAACGACACTCGTCTCATATCAGGCAACTGTAGGGATTAGCAAACATACTCCAACGCTTAAACTGATAGCAATACGCAGCAACGCCCCAAAAACACACACACATAGAGGAAATCATTTCATTTAATCTTTCGTCTAAATTGACTCATAAGAAGCTATAAATACATATCGTTACATTACAATCACAATTTTGATAATCTCCGAAATTGTTTTTATGTTTCATTGCAAAGGGTTTTGGAAAATGATGACATAAATGATGATGCCAAACACCAAGGTTCCCGTCTAAAACATAGTCAGAAGCAGTTTTAGCTGTATGTATGTTTTTGCCCAAAGGTTTCCTGTTTGGTCCAATTCTCTTTCTTCTGTTTTGATAAATTGCAAATCTTAAGAAATGAAATATACGCTGATTTTTTTTTTCTGCGGTTGTGGCATTAAATGATCGTTTCTGGGCAATAAACATGGCATTAAAAAGCTTTAAATTTCACTTGCTTTTGCCTGTATATAAACCCTAATTATAGGTCCAATACAATATACGGTGCCACCTGTACTACAAACAGTATCAAAATTGATAAAGTGATAAGCTGGTGTTTAAAGGTTACATACGCACGTTTTTTTATTCATTTGTTTTTTCATTTATGTTACATGTTGCAGTATATTCTAAGACGGAATAAAGTACTCCTCATTTTATGGCGTTATAGGTAAAACTCAGTCCTGTCCTCAACATTTTCAAAGTCCAGAAATCCTCACCAGTTTTGACCAGTTCTGTATTCAAAGTCTGTTCCGTACCACAAGCCTGATTTGCTAGCATGCCTCTCGCTAAAAAAGAAGGCTTGTATTGTATATTCTGTTTCTTAATCTGACTTCTGCATGCAAGAGAGGGAGCTCCAGGGAATTCTTAATTCTGAAAAATGCAGTCGTAACTCATACATATTAGATATTTCTCGACATTACAGAAGGTTATAAAATGTTGAATATCAATTCTGGGGTGCACTATGTGAGCGCTTTGAAAGAAATATTCACACTTCCACAATAACGATTTCTACAAGTTTAGCTGAGAATGTTCTACTGCGACTGCTGGGTCTATGGCTAATTAGCTTTTAATCTGTTTAATCTTCCGACTTTATTATGTTTATACTTTGTAATGAAAAAAAAATATCTTAATTAAGAAGTGTCTTGGTCTTAATGTGTTACTACTCCTTTCTTTATACCCCCCGAAGCCTGACGGATTCAGTGCAGAGCCAGTCCCCCCTGTGCCAAACCGGAGCGGCGCATACGTCATAATGCAAGAAACATCTCCGGGAAAAGAACTATATCACGCTCAGATGCATTTATTAGGTTAAGTCACCTCTGTTGAATTTACAAGACACAGGGATAAAGCGCAAAGGGGAAGAAGTGCGTAATATGTACAGAAATAAAGTTGCTCCAAAACCATTGCACTGTTGCTATATTTACTATGACTATTGATGCACAAATATGAATTCAGGATTTGTAGAGAAGCTTTATTTTATTTATTAGTGCATTTGTTTGGGACAGTGCGTGTTAGTGTACACACATGAGACCCGTGCATGTAATCACGCCTCGCCGGATTGTAACTTCCATCTGTTGTCCCACATTCGTGCTCGTAAACATATGCTCATTTGTTCTGGCCTATTGTACGAGGTTTTAGTAGCGGGGGTAAAACCTATGCGGGCACGAGGAGAACGTGAAAACTCCACACTCCAGTCATGTGGTTCCGTTGTGCAATAGAGGTGACGAAACTCAATCAAATCAGCTGACTGTGGCACGCATTATGATATATCCTCTAGTTTTTGCAATTGGGGAACTGACCTCAAATGCACCAGACAATGGGGATGGAGATAGATAGGGCTACGATCAAGTATCAAGGCCTTAGTCCCAATTGTGTAATATATTGTGAGTCAATTTACTATGATGGGTCATTGTAAGGTATGTCAGGGAATAAGGTAAGGTAAGATTCTGTTTCTTAAGGGTAATGTTTTGTGTAGTAGTAGTAGTGGCAGAATGAGTAGCTTTCTGAAGCAGCTACCCCATTAAAGGCTAATGGAAACAGTGGGACTTGCATTAGCATTAGTGGCAATTGGCGGCACAGTGGCACAGCAATTTGTTCCTCTTTCTCTTCTTGTTTCAGGGCAAAAGGTCCCAGGTTCGATCTCAGGCTGGGGCTGGGCATTTCTGTGTGGACTATGCGCTTGTTCTTTTCGGTACAGCCGTCCTCCGTGTGCTCCGGCTTCCCCTCCGCCAAGACCTTCGGAACTGAAGTGACTAAACCCAACAGACTCAGCAACTCCCCTAACCCTGATTTAGTAGATTTCTGTGCTTCTTTTCCAGGAGCTGTTTCATGCGAAATGACGTGTCCTCCTCCCGGTTTCTGCACACGGACGATCTGGCTCTACCTCGAATCCATCAGGCCTCAGAGAAGGAGGGGGGGTGTTGGAGAGGCTGGCGTGGAGCTTGTTAGAGTAACACGTATGTCCGTGTATAGCCGGCTTAATGAGCGCCGAGCTAGCTGGGGGAACCGCGTGTGGACGACAGTGAACATAAATCTCCTGTCCCGCGCCGTGCCCCGGGGACAGCACCAACACCAAAATTGTGTTAGTCTGCGGGCTGCCTTTGTGAATCCACGCGCACGCCAACACACACACACACACACACACACATTTATGTAGATGACTATAGCACTATCCACCCGGGAACCCCATCGAGCACAGTTGAAAGAAGCAGGTTGTTTGAATTATTATCCAACAATAGACTTGCACCCTGTAAATGAATCCAATGCTGGCATATCTATCATTGCCCTTAGCTCCCCGTAGTTTCTCCGGCTCGTTTTTTGGAAGTGTACCCAGGCGCGCTCTTGCTTTGGTCTGCACGCAGCGCCCGCCGGCTCTGATAATCCATCTGTGTTGCCGGGTTTCCTGTTTGTTAACTCTAAATTCGGCGCATTGATCAGATTGGGCATGTCTTACCGACTTCCTGAGTGCTTCCTGCGAGGCTGGGTCCTGCTTTTGCTTATCAGTCAGACGTCATTGATACAGAGGGGGAATAATGGAAGTGTGGCTTGTCATGAAAGTGCAAAGCCTGTTTTGTGTATTGATCACGCTGTTTGCCATGACTAGGCCTGCTAATATTACAATAGCTTATCATTCCCTCCATCAGAGGTTTTGGCCGTAATTTTCATAATTTTCTGAGCTCCTCCGATGGCTTGCATATGTCACTTTCTCTTTGTCCCACAGCAAGATTAGCTCTTTGTTTCGATTATCTAGGCATTCAAAATAGGTACATATTAGCTCCGCTCCAACCTGTGGACATTTGGTTTTCCCACAAGCGGAAATGCTCAAGAAGTTTGTATTTCCCTGTGCCCGGCAACTGCGAGATTAGGTGCGATAACGTGGCCAATCATAAAAAGGTTGAACAGAAAGGAAAAGAAGGACTGATGGCCATATTAGTGCAATTGCCATGTTGAGGGGTGCGATCCAACACATTGTTATGTAGATGAGCATATCAATACAAAGGCAATATAATGAGCCTGTTATTATATACCAAACATTTTTTTATTTATGCTTAGGCTGAACAAGTAATTAGGAACTTGTTGGAGCACAAGAGCTTGGTATGCTCTAATTTAATCTCACTGCTTTAATTAGCAAATGGGACTAATGGATCAGATGCAAGTTATTCAAAGTAAATACACAATGAACCAATTAACACTTTCCATTTGTTTTCTCCGTCTTTTGAAATTATCTAAATTTCCGATCTTGTAACAGTGGAGGGAGAATGTTTATCTTATCTTGTCTTCAAATTGAAACTTGTCTGGATACGTCATCCGAGTCTATAGCGTGTGTAATGGTCCAAAGTCTATTTCTTGTCTTGATAATGGGTGGAATGGGTCCACTTCGTAACCTAGACCAAGGAAAAAGTTTGACTTTTAGTGTATTTGAATGATTAAGAGGTCCTCAAAATAGAGGTCATGACAGGGAAAAGTAATGTGACTTAATCGCTTATGGATGTATAGTTTAAAATTAAGATTGCGTGTCAATCCAAATGAAACAAAAACTATTAAGGTGAAACTACTTTCTTACAATAATGTTTGCCTTTATCGTCTTTCGACTTTCGAGTTCCTTCCAAACCTGAGACTCATCCATTGATTAATTTTAGCCCCTGCCCTCCATTTGAAATGTTGTCTTCTAATTGTAGAACCTCGAAATGATCACCTAGTGTACTCTTCTTTTTCCCAGTCTGTTCTTATGCTTGTTTCTGCCCCATAGACACTGTGGGAAGGGGAGAAGGGGGCGAGGGGCGCAGGCAGGAGCGCGTGTGTGGGTTATATCGCCCCGGGGAGCTGCTATGGTCATATTTTAATAACAGGCTGTATGTTCTATTATGTACTGCAGGCTTGTAATATCACAGTCTCCGCTCGCCGGCCCTTAGCTGAACAAACTCATGTCGAGGGACTCGCAGATACTTGGTTCAGGTCTGCAGTCCTGACCTCAGCAACGATATTTATTACAGCCATTTTGTAGAGGGAGCAGATGTAGAAATAACAACCGTAGAAGCAGTGATAGCGGTTGCAAGAGTAGTTGTAAAAATGGTAATAATGGGAGAAGCCTAACATACAGATACGGATCGTAGGGAATTGGAATTATTTCATATTTGTGACCCAAACCATTATTCTGCGTACATCAACATTAATGTTTTACAAGATGGGCCGGGTCAAGGTTTAAAATGAGCCTGGAGCGCCTTCAGCAAGCAATAGTGAGAATCACTGAAAGCTAACGGTATGTTAGCCAATCGATGGCGCCAGGATAAACACACTGTTGGGTCCAGCGGCTGATTATGGGATTTAGAAATGTTGATGACAGTTTATTGTTTCATCCATGATACAAGAAAATCCTTGAAATGATCATAGTATTGCAGCAGATGAAGAAGAAACAGCCAACGTGGTCAGGATGACTCAAAACCAGTGGCGTGTTGGGGCCTCATTCTGGCCCATTTCTCCCAGAGCTTTTGCTCATCTCATACGGTATTACCTTTATAGGTCAAAGAATGTAGGATCGGTTTCATCTGGAAAATCTGGACCTGATGCATCTTCACTGTGAGCACCGCAAATGAAAAATATATAATTTATCCACCGTTTAAACATTTGTCGCTGATGCCTTTCTGTCTACCTTTTCGGTCCACTTCTTTACTCACAGAGAATTGACAAGGTTACGTCACTTGCTGCACCACTGTGTTATTAGTTCAATTAACATTAGCATTAGCCAAAACGAATCACCTCCGCTAATTGCTAATTGGTTTATTTCACTGACAATCTGTGTGCGTTAGGCCCGCCCGTTCAAACTGCTCCAATTGCTCCGTGACCAGACTAACTTCCCTGCGTGGAATGGACAGGGAACATTATGGCAGAGCCAGGCAAGAACGCCCCTCTGAGTTGTTTCAATGTCAATATTTATCTCCCTGTTGGACTTCAACGCAATGATTAAAGTGTGATACAAAAGTTCTTTCTGATTTCAATACCTCAATCATTATTTGATAGATTTATTGTACATCCATCCATCCACATGACAAAAAAAAAAAATTCAAAACAAACATTTGTGTAACTGTAACAGCAGCCCAGGCTCCTGCTGCTGTCCTTTAGGCCCGTAATAGCACAATCGCGAGAGTCCATTTATAATATCTTTTCTGCCGGCCCAAAAGTGCCACGGCACACCGGGAAACGTCCCGACTCTCCCAATTACCCAGAACGCCATTTCTCAAAACTGAGTGAATAAAGCAAAAAATACTTCTCCAAGTCTGTTTTTTGAGGTGGAACAACTAAAAAAAACGACCAGCGCAATACTGCTCATGGGGAACGCTTGAAACGTATAAGACGGCTGGTAGTATTCTGATACTTTTTAAAAGCATTGCGACTGGAAACTTACTTTTAAATAATTTGGTGTTGTGTTTTTTATGTCGGATTATGCACTCCAGGCGTGTAATATCACTGTACATTCTCGGTTAGGTGTTTGTTCTGCTAAGAGCTGGCTACCAGGGGACCGGCCGCAACATTGTTTCCAGTCCTGCTGCACTTGTGAAAAAATAAAAAGCGTTTGCTCCCACATGACTTCAGTTCAAAGGTACGTCTCGACCGTTTTGTTTGCCTCAGCACCCAACCCACCTCGCTCTCTCTCCCGCTCTCCTTTTCTCCCGTTCCCTCTATTTCCTCTCCCCGGCTACAATGAGGCTGGGCTGCAGGTTTAATAGGCCCTAAGTAGTGCGCCCCTCTGCTGCCTTTGAAGAGCAAGCAAACACTTTTGGCGATCCGCGCGCACTAATATATATTTATACACGCGGCGCTGGTGCTGCGTGCGCAATAAAACAGGGAACAGTGGCTACTTCTCTGACACTTCAAACGCGGGGCTGAGGGCAGTATGTGAGGAATGGAGCGCGCGGAGCGAGGCCAAGATGCCATTAATGGTTGCAGTGTTTATGGTCTGAACGACTGGGGCTCCTCGCAGTGGTATGGGAGCTGAGCGAGGGCGTGTGTATCGGTCTATGAGGAAGTTCAGAAAGCTCTCCATTAGTTCTGCTTTGTGTTGCAGACCGATACTGAAATTAATGTTATGTTATATGCACAATTAGGGATGTTTCTTGTGAGCAGCCAGCCACAACCATAGATTTACACTGGCCAAAACGAAATAAAAAGTCGGTGAACAACTCATTTCACTGCTGGTAAAAAACATTTAACTCACTGTAGTGTCCAAATGTAAACAATACCTTCAATTATTACAAAATGTGCCAGGAATCCCAGATGTCTTAGTGGCCTTTCTAAACGAGCTGTTAGAGCTGCAGAACATCCAGAACGCTGCTGCTCGAGTACTGACAAGAACCAGGAAATACGACCATATTAGTCCAGTGCTCCGGTCTCTGCACTGGCTTCCTGTCACTCAGAGAATAGAATTTAAAACAGCTCTGCTTGTGTACAAGTCGTTTCATGGTTTAGCACCAAAGTACATCTCTGACATGTTAGAGCCGTATGAACCATCTCGGGCCCTGAGAACTTCAGGGAGGGGTCTCCTGGTGGTTCCCAGAGTCAATAATAAACACGGTGAGGCTGCGTTTCAGTTTCATGCAGCTAAAATCTGGAACAGTCTTCATGAGGATGTGAGACAGGCCTCAACTCTGACAATGTTCAAATCCAGGCTGAAAACGGCTCTTTTTACCCGAGCATATGAAAACTGAAAGTATTTTATCTGCACTCTTGCCTTTTACTGTAATTGATTAACTTCATGTTGATGTTTTAATGATTGATTTGATCTGTTTTCTTGTAATTTTATGCAACTGTGAAGCACTTTGAATTGCCTTGTGTATGAATTGTGCTCTACAAATAAACTTGCCTTGCCTTGCCTTGGTTTGGTGACACAATCCCAAGCTGTGTTCATACAATAATCTACATAGACATCATTGCAGTGTGTAGGCCCAGTGTGACAACTCCCATCGCTCGCAATACTATTTGGGCTGTAAAACAAGTTTAGCTAAAGTTTGTCAGTCTGTTTAAATGTCCGTAGCTAGAACACTCCCTCGAGTTTACTGTGGACCTTTCTTTTGCGGTTTGTCTTATCACTGTGTTTTATGGCTTTATGGATGAGTGACTACATGGTGCAATTCCCACAGCCTCCCACCTGTATGTGTCACGCAGTTACAGTATCTGCACTTTGTCACAATCTCGTCATAATATTATGGCCAGATACTGCCCCATAAACCACAGATGAGACAGCATAATGTTCAGCAAGGAGTGCAAGTTTAGGACAGCGTTTCGTCATGCATTGATTACGACTAAAAAGGCCTTTAAACAACTGATAAAATAAAACATAACGTGGCTGGAGGCACTTTTTTTTTTCACAGTGCATTTGCAGCGATTGTTGAATTTTTTTTTTTTTAACTATACAAGATAAAGATTTTTTTACATTTTTTTACTTGATAAAGAGTTAAAGTATTGGTTGCGACACATTTTCCCCATTATGTATTAAAGTCATTAGAAATACACTCCCTAATCCTGTCAAACAGTTGCCTCAGTGTTATCTCAGGGTTTACGGTTTAATAGAGTTAGCCACGCCAAAGAATGAGGTAATGTCAGTAATTCCCACAGCAGCCACCTGACTGTGCGCCATAGACTTACAGTGTCTGCACTTTGTCCATGCAAAAAAATATCTTCATCAAATAAATCTTTATGTGCACAATCACACACTATTACTGTGCACCTGCATCGAACGGATCCTAAAGATTCGGCTCCCAAAAAGAGCCATAAATCCCATGGTTCCATGTATGGCTGGGTACCGGTAAATGATACCAGTCTGGTATGGAAATAAAAAACGTTTAGTTACTATAGAAAAAGTAAAAATATCGAAAGCAGGTGCAGAAAAATAAATATACAATCTTTATATACAAGTTTTGATGCTGTTGGTCAACAACATGTAAAAGAAAAAAAAGAAGAAAAAAAACTGTGAAACACAAGTTGAAAAAAAAAGTGGAAAAAATTGGGAAAGAAATGGAAAAAAATTGGGAAAAACAAGTGAAAATTTTGAAAAATAAGAGAAAAAAGGGGAGAAAATTTGGTAAAAATCACATGGTAAAATTGGGGGGAAAAGTTTTTTTTTTTAATGTAGAGAAAAAAATTAGAAAAAATAGAACATTTGGGGGAATGTAATAAAAAATGTAAAAAAATAAATAAAATGGGGAGAAAATAAGGAAAACTTAGTTTCTTGGTTGCTTCCCCTCAAATAAATTATTAAAATGCTAAATACATTTAGCATCAAATCTGTTTTATTGTTTTATATGACAAATATTTTAGTATAGGTATTGAGGAAAGTATTGTTCAGGCATCGGTATTGAAAACCAAGTATTGCTATAGTATCGGTATAGATTTTTTTTTTTTTTTTACAGTACCCAGCACTGGTTCCATAGACCCAAGTTTCCATGACGATAGAATGTAAAATATTTTGTGAAATTTAATTCTGGCATCATTTTACATTCAATTCAATTAAATTTCACCATAAAACTTGTGCAGCCGATAGTCAACAGCTCACCGTTCTGAAGTTGAGTCCTGGCTTTGGCAATTTGCAGGATGTCTCTCCCCGCTCTTCATCCCTTCTCACCCTGCCCTGTCAATTTTTAAGCTAGAAAAGACCATGAGTCTTCACCAACAGACCTTAAGAAATATTGACTTGAAAATAAATGCACATCAGCCGCGTATTACCATTCCCGACACATGACGCCTGTTCAGCTCGTCTCGCTTACACACACAAAACATAAGGCTTGTTCAATTAAGGGCTAGATTTTCCCGTGGCCGCTCAAACATGCTGAAAGGTCACTATTGATTTCTTCCACAGTTACACAAAAACTGCTTACTGCAGCTTTAAACGCATCGTCTCAAAACTCCTCACGCAATAATCCCCTTTTATTACCGCCCTGTGTGTTTAGTGCTCAGTAAACTATTAACCGGCGACTGTCTAAGCACGGATTCCCATGGAAAAATCCAAAGAGACACACCCACACGCTTGTGCAATGGTGATTAATGGCGATATGCGAGAGAAATCACTGTCTTTTTAATTTGAAAGAGCGTGTCTGTTTACCATGGGGCCCGCTGGTGAAACAAGCCTCTTCACATTCAGGTTAGCGCTAATAAGTAAACAGGGGTCAAGACGCTAACCTTTAAACCTAAGCAGGGAGGCTATACTTAATGTTAAACTCCTCGCTTGTTGAAAAGAAATGTGTTTAAAATGCTGAAAACTGGAGCGGCAGACGCGGTAGGAGTCGATTAGAGGATGAGTACTGGTTTTAAAACTTGTGTCTATTATAGTGTAGGTGAAACGGTGATTGACCTCTTAACCCCCACCTGAACCGAGCAAAATGTTCTCCAGTTTGGCATTACCCAAATCGAAAAGCTTCTTTAAAAATGTGTCAACGAAAACAAGGATGAAAACCTGACAAAAAAAGTGACAAAAAACAACAACAAAGAAGCAACAAAAGACGGACAAAGACGTGCCAGAAAAGCGACAATGCTACAACAAGAAAGTCAGTCAAGAAGCTTTTAGATTTGGGTAAAGCCAAACTGGGGAAAATGCACGCGAGGGGTAAGAGGTTAATGCTGAAAGAGGTGTAGAGTAAATGCAGATGACGTTACAGCGTGACAGCAGAAACACCATGTGTTAAAGCAGAACTAGGTAACTCATGCCCCTAGAGGCCATAAGCGCCACTGCAGGTGTCGTAGCATGTCGCGGTAGCCCGGAGTTAGCTTTGCCCGTTAGCCTGTTAGCTTCTTCTTCGTTATTGCGCCTCCAACCCAGAGGCAGGAAAGCTGCAATTGTGTTTTTTTGGCCAGAGACACCAGGGGGAGATGAAAGACCCTCCAATCATCCCATTAACACTTGTATTACCCCCAGAGGGACTACAGAAAGGATTTATTAAGTAAACAAGTTACTTAATTCTTCTTTAACATTGAGTTATGATTGTATCTTTTTGTTGTTTGTGTTATGACACTTAGACATGTCAAGGGTTTTGTTTAGAATGAACATGAACTCTTCTTCTTTACTCTCCCAGAATTTCGAAAAATGTGCAGAAGAGTCGCTGAGGAGATTATCGCTTCCCTTTCTCCTCTCCATTCTGGACATTTACTCCACCCATCTCTTACGAGCCAGGTGCCGCTGACTGAAGGACAGCTCCATCCACCAAGCTGTCAGGAAGCTGAACTTTCTCCCTTCCCTTCTCTGCCCTCCCTCCCTCCCTCTGCCTTCACCTGCAGTCATGAAAGCTTTGTTTCTCACTGTGATATCCTGGGCTTCGATTGTAATTGATTTTATACAGGAAAATACAATAAAAAAGTAGTATATGGCACAATACACTACACAGGTACCGCAGTAAAGCGATGCAGTAAAAGGGGACTTTTATTGACGACAAATCTGAAGAGAATAGAACTTTAACTTTCATTCAAACAGATTTCAATACATTTCTGCTCCGTCACTGTATCTTTGTAATTCATTGTGTCTGTGTCTGAACCCGGATTTAAATAATCACAGTTCTCTCGCCAGAGGGCAAGGATTAACAATGAGAAACGAGCTTTTTTTTATTATTATCATTTCACCCCTTTGTACTGTAATAAAAGAGCAATGGTAAGCCGCGCATTTTCAAGTGGCCTTTATATTTGGAAAGGGATTAGCTCGAGGCAGAACAACACGCTCTTCAGAAACTAAGTGACAACAAAACGTTCAAGATGTACGTGTAAAAATAGGTGTATTTATAACGTTGTGTTTACGAACTCCGTCCCCATCCTTTGTGCCAACTCATATAGCGTGCTTTTACATATTCCATCTCACTGCACTTTTTTAATATGCATGTGCTGACTCCGAGTTCAGACTCCTTTGTGTAAAAAGCACATTGTGTCTATTCGAACTGGACGATATAAAGGTGAGCCAAGAGCTGTTATGTTTGTAGGTCAGATGAGCGCAATATCCGGGAACAGGGCTTTTTCAGGTAACATATTTCTATACTATTTGACCCTTATATATTTATCATGTTTTTTTATCCTTCAACACATCTTTCTATGTATTTGTTTGCATGTATTAGCGCTAGACGCCTACAACCTACAGTGTTTGTGTAGTGTCCCGGTCCTTCGGGAGTTTGTCACCATAATAGAGGTTTTGAAGGCGAAATGTCCTTAACCCGGTCCCCTCCAGTCGGCGATACGTGTGTAATATCCACTACAATATGACCTAATGTTTGGCCAGACTCAAAAAGCCACAGTGTAGCATCTCACACAGTCAGTAGAAACAAATGCAAGCATTAATTACTGTACCTCCATTTTATGTGTGGAAAAAATGTACCTCCTCACGGACATGACTTGTAACGTTGTTCGGGCATCTGCATTTCTCCAGCGTGAGGAGCTGTTGCAGTTTTGCTTTGACTTCAGGCGCAAAATGAGAAGTTTAAATTACATTGCAAAAAGTCATATTGAAATCGAATACCTTAGTACATTTTCCTTGATGTGAGTAACTCATTTCAATCTGTCCACGGGACAAGTTTTTTGTTACGCTTGAATTAAGAACAAAATCTCATCACACTCAAAAAACGTAACTTACCTGACAGGATTATTAAAATGAGCTCCTCAAATCAGGGGCACTTACTCTTTTGCACTTATTTCAGGATAACTTTTTAGGTTAAGGTTAGGGTTCTTTATCTGTCATTGTACAACAACATTTGTCCTATGCATGTGACCCATCCTGCGACGCCGCCGAGACGACCCGTAAGGACCCGGGGACCCATCTCCAGACGTGGAGCCAGGCTGATGGTCAGAATCACCTGGCTGGAGGATTCGCCTATATATATACACCTTAGTGGTACGGGAAAACCGCGGAGTACCCTGAGGAATACGCAGACACGGGGAGAACATGCAAACTCCACCCAGAACGGCGCCGTCCAGGTGGGAATCGAACCCGGGACCTCCAAGCTGTGAAGCACAAGCGCTAACAGCTGCCCTACTATGTGTCCATTACCAAACGCTTCACTTTGGTTTTGCAGCTGTTTTCGTTGCTCTTGTGAGATAATAACCTTCCATGTTCCACAGTGTGGCTTTAATGCTCTTGAATATGGAGCAAGAAACATTCCAAAGCGTGTGAGAAGACAGACTGAGGTCGCATTCACACCTGAGACTCGGTTCAATTGGGGACCAAACTTCACGGTCACACCTCCCTTTTTGTCCATCGGATCATCATTTTAAATGTAGATTTCCTGTCTAAAGGAAAAAAGAACAGTGAGCAAGAAACAGCCTTCTTGGTCGATTAAACTCCACTTCCTTGTCCGTCTCTTGTTTGCAAAATGGAGCTGTATCAGATTATGTTGTTTTTTTCTTTTCGCACTTTTCAATCTGGCAGTGACCGGGTACGCCTGGAACGCACGGATCGTTTTACGAACGAAGCGGGAGCACAAGTGAGCCGATACACGGTGCCGCAAAGGGCTCATCGGGACTAAACCGGGACAAAACCGGGACTAAACCGGGACTAAAGCAGGACTAACAGAGATTTTTTTCTTCACATGAGACAACTGCAGAGACGTCAACAACTCCATATGACTGTCCAAGGGAAACAGATGCGGAAAACGGTATAAAAAGGATCTGGTCAGGGCCTCTTTTTTTTTTAGTTGTAGCAGACTCGTGTTTTGTAGCTTCCTGTGTTTGTTCTGCTCTCTGGCTCCGATTCAGAGTTCGCCTTAACCCGACCGAGACCCACGTTCTCCGCCGGACCGGGGTCCGTTTGCGCGATCACAACACCTCAGACGAACCGTATGATCCGAGCGAACAGGCCGGGGGTTCGGATCAAGAGGGGGTTGTGAATGTACTGTAGCAAAGCCGTGTTATCAAATTCGACTTTCCCACGATCTATACCCACATTTATCAACCGCAGCGTTTGCCCCATAAACACACATGTACCAAGCGTTGTGTTTTGAAAAGAAACAACTCAAAACGCACGGGTCACGGTCAGGGCTTGTCGACGCGGTGTGCAGCCGTAGTTTAAATATATATGAAGGAGGATGTTTAGTTTGGCGTTTGGTAGTTTGCGAGGGACAGGGGGGCACGGGGCACTTTTATTCGTATCTTGGGATCTTTAAGTCTAAATACAACCAGGAAGACTGCTCTCTTTCCTCCTGTCAGCGGCCAATCCCAGGCATCATTTCCCTCATTGAGCCGTATGGATTCCCTGTGCCCATACACTCTCAAAAAGACTGCATGTTCTTCCAGTGCTTTTACCTCCATGTACATCTTTTAGGGTAATTCTCAATCATTTAACTAGTTTGCCAAAGAATTACTTATTAATAAAATGGGCAACGCTGTTTTCATTTACGGTCAGTTTTTTTTCTTCCATCCTTGAATGATTTTCAGTGAGAATCATGATGTCTTTGTCCTTTTGCTGAGCCACGAAATGCATAAAGTACAGCATTGTGTTGTCTCAAACTTTAAACCAAACGGACATGTAAACAATCTGATTTAGGTATAGTGTTTCAAATGGGGGAAGGTTGAGTGAAAAAAGAAACAGATGGTACAGTAGCCATATGGAATAAGGCTTATAAGGCAGTTTTGTTTTTGGATTTCATTATTGTACATTGGCCATGAAGACAAACTGTCTGTTTGAGCACTGCCTGAGGAATGTCAGCATGTAAAACTGGTCCCTATTGTTATACTGTCAAATGAGGCACAATGTCAGAACAAAGGGCAGTGTATCCTTTGTGCCATTCCCAAGCCATGATAAATTAAGAGGTCGGCCGTAGTTCACATGACTGGAAAATAACTCAATCTCAGAACTAAAAATGACGACAGAGAATACCTTTACATTTTCTTGGGCATGTTTGTGGAGGCTCTCAGTTGTCCATGAATTATCCACACACACAAGATATTTTAAAATGTCGTCGATGACGCTTCCGAAAATAGAAGCGAGACATCCCGAACTCAACCAACCCAGTCCAGTCAACGACATTTTAAAATCTCCACTACAATTCTTGTTTGAAGGTAATCGGGAAGAAGACTGCACCCATCTCACAGCCTCTTCAGTCCGGCAGGGAGAAGACTACGGAGTTTTGTTCCATGCCATGTTCAACTGACTGAAGGGCAACTTCAGACAGTTACAACAGACAGAGGATGGGTGAGTGCATCCAAGAGCCAAAAAATACCCAGCAGGTGCTCTTCAATGAGCAGAGGTTTGGTCCACAAGCAAAAAGAACTAACAAGATCCGAGGCTCTCTAAAGTTAAACTTAAAGCAGTACTAAGTAACTTGTTTACCTTAATAAATCCTTTCCGTAGTCCCTCTGGGGGTAATACAAGTGTTAATGGTATTGGGGAGTCTTTCATCTCCCCCTGGTGTTTTTGGCCAGAAAACCACACTTGCAGCTTTCCCTGCTCCAACTGGGAGCACCAATACGCACTAATGGAATCACGGAGATGCTAACAGGTTAACGGGCTAAGCTAACTGCGGGCTAGCGTCACTTAAACAGTATTTACAGCCAGGTTTGAGTGAAAAAAAATATCTCCATTGAGTAATTGGATGTACAGTATCCCTCTCTCCCTTTGTCTTTTCTGTCAGCGTAGTATTTACTCTCACGGGCAGTTATTGAGGAAAAAAAAAATGCAACATGCTACGACACCTGCAGTGCCGCTTATTGCCTCTAGGGACATGAGTTACTTAGTTCTGCTTTAATCTCTTAACCCCCATCTGAACCGAGAACATTTTCTCCCGTTTGACGTTACCCAAATCAAAAAGCCTCTAGAAAAAAAAGTGGCAAAATAGTGATGAAAACGAGAATGAAAACGCAACAAAAAAGTGACAAAAAAGCGTCAAAGAAGCAATAAAAGAACGACAAAAATGTGCCAGAAAAGCAACACAAAAGTGGCAAATCCGCGGCAAAAAAACGACGAAAGCATGACAAATAATCACCTCTCCACACGCTCCGACCTGCGTGGTTTTCAGACTGTTAGAGTTGACGATGAACTTATCTGAACTGCGCCAGATTCTATAAGTTACGGCGTGCTGAACTGCAATCATTGTGTACCTTGTTAGGAAAACAACACCAGGCAGTAAAATAGGCCACTCAAATAAATATAATGTTTTATGTATGGAGGAAGCTGTCGGTTCAGTTCTCATTCAATGAATTATGGAAAGAGAGTGGGAGATCTGCACTGGTGGGATTTGCAGATTCATGATGCTGTGGTTTTAACTATTCATTGAACGAAAGTTGCGACCGAAGAACTACTTAAGTAAAATGTATTTTTGGTGGGCTGTAGTTTCACTCAAGTGGTAAAAAGTCAGATTCATTACTCAAAAAGAAATCTGTGGTTTCTGTCATACTACTGGTGCTAAATAAACCTGGGAAGCGACCAATGCCAGTGCGTCTGGAGAGAAAAGTTTGCTTTCTTATTTTTTGAAGGATTTCAGCCAAATGGAAAGCAGCTGCAAGGAATCAGTGGAAACAGACATGTACACAACTTGTTTAAACAAAAAACGAGAGCAGACTCGATGCGGTGTGGTCGGTCGGTCAGAACTTTCTGCAGGAGAAGAGGGTAAAGACGGGGAGCGGACAAAAGTAGAGCCATAGAGAATACAAGCATGATTAAAAAGACACAGGCAACAATATTAACAACTTATTCCATATGTGGGAAAGGTGTAGCAATGATTGTGATGTGGAAAGTTGATGAAACTCACACATGTTCTTGGTGAATAATTGTGCTAACTGATGATGTATGTTTTGGTTTTGGAGGACGTAGTGAAATAAGTGAAAGTCCAGCATGAAAAAGGCACGAGCCATATTTGATCATACGCCCAGTCCACTTAAACTTTAGGTTCATTCGTTTTGGACATGCCCGTTGCACCTATTATTCATACTTACAGTATTTTCTTGACAAAAGAACCAATAAACCCTAGGACTATGTTTTTATGTTGCCAAAGGTTTTTTTTTTAGTAAAATGGTTAGGCAAAGGGTAAAGCACAATCACATTAGAAAAGCTCTAACCTAGGTGTGATCATTCAAACATCAATCACAAAACACAACTTCTCCTGAATACCAGCACCCCCGAGACCTGAAAGTACTTTTTGTATATTTTATAAACCTTTGTATTTTTTATTTTATTTTACCAGTTTAGAGCAAGGAACCAAATATGGTAACTTTGCTCACACTGATTTTCTGCATGATAATGAAAAATGTAGACAAATGTTACAACAGAAATAAACTTGTGTTACGTCCTTCAATAACACTCCAATAACATAATTGAAATGATTTATTTCAAAGTATTTCAATGCGTGCTCTATAAAGGGTATAAAGAGTTTTCTGATTGTATATAAAGTGTTTTCTGATTGTACATGTATTACAGGGTTGAATCATGATGTTATTGACTACTAGCCCTTACTCAATAGCCGTGTTTACAAATTGGGACCAGAACAAATGGGTGCGCCTATTACATTCTGGCTGGACTTCCATGTGTATAATAAACATTCCCACTTAACTGATTTATGTTTTGTCCTAAACCACACTGAACACACTCTTAAAGCTGCCTTCTTCACCTCTGTTCCTCCCAGATTCACGGAAAACGGAAAGCGAAATGGCCCTGACAAAGTCCATCTGGCCCGGGCTCACTTTATGCGTGTTCACGTGTTTGGACTCTGAACTGTATCCAGCGTAAAGTCAAATCACTGAAGGAGAAGAGGAGAAGTCGCAATTAGCCCCTGTGCGCCCGAAGCGTAGCCCCGTCCCGCACGGCTGTTTACTCTGAAGTCGGGCTGTAATTACACATGTCCTCTTTTGTTTTCCATTGCTGCGTAACATAATGAGAAGGAGGGAGAAAACGTGCATACCACAAACCGTTCTTTTTGTCTTCGAACTCATTTAGGACAAAATGGATGTCTATGGGATTTGAAATGGTGGAGGGGAGGGGGGGGGGGCAGCCTTGCCTCTCTCATATGAATCTGTTATGCCGTAATGGGACCGTGCATAATGACGCAAATGAGCTTTATAGAGTGGTGCATCGAGACGGGGGGAAAGAAGGAGGGAGGGAAAAAAACAATTTCTTGTTGAATTTATTGGTTTTGATATCTGTTTCCAAGCCCCTAAGTGAAGAGGAGATGTATTCATTAAATGTTTAAAGGAAGCATGGTTTGTATTTTCAGTACTTTTGCACAGTCAAAGCCAATAGAAAGTGATGTGAAAGAAGTGATTTTTTTTTTCTCTTTTAGCCATGGAAAACGTTTAATCAGATCGATGTATATCATAATAAAGCTACATGATGTCATACAGTAACTCGGCTATGTATAGGCTGACATGGTCTTATTAGATTCAGAGCATTTTTCCATATATTTGAGTAATATGGTTAGATTGGCTTAAAGTATTAGAGTAATGCACGTCACAGGCCTTTGTAACAGCTAACCACTTGTCAGCAGTGAATTTATGGTTTTCAATAACAAAAGCAAAATGGCCTGGTCCAAGGGAGTGGGATACTTGGAGAAACATGCAAGTGCTTTCAATCCACTTGGACTATGCTCATGAGGTTATACAGAGCGACAGTGGAGTGGGTCCAGCAAGTTCAGCGCTACGTCAAGAGTAAACTAGTAAGTTCATAGAAATGTGTGTCATAATTTGTATGGATTTACCCAGGCTTTTTGCAGAAAAAAGTAAATGACGGTTAGAGTACTTTACTGAGGCCATGATGCAGTGAAATAATTATGTGGCGAAAATATTCAGAGCATATTTTATTCATCATTATTTTGTCATTTGAATCCAGTTAGCTATTTATATATTTAACCATGACATTCCCACTGAGAGTCTCTTTTTTCATGGGGAGTCCTAGCCCCAGAGGGAACCCTATTGGACATGTTTTTAGTACCAGGGGAAAAGGAAGCCTCTGCAGAAACCCAGGTGTGGAGGGAAAAACTCCCCACAGACACACACAAATCAAACCAGGTACTTTATAGAAGAAGAAGAAGAAGAAGCAGAAGAAGAAGAAGCTCTTTATTTATATAGCACCTTTCACAAACATGGTCACAAAGCACTTTACACATTAATCACCACCATTCATTCACGCACACATTCATCCTGGCCTATTGTACATGTTTTTAGTTGTAGGGGAAACTGGAGTACCTGGAGGAAACCTACACAGACACGGGGAGAGCATGCAAACTCCACACAGAAAGACCCCGTCCAGGTGGGAATCAAAGCCATTATTAACACCTGAAAATAAATACATTCGTGTCATGTATCCCTTTTAATAAAGAAGGAGTGTTGTGTTTTTTGCAAGTATTTGGTGATAATCTCAAACTCATCTCTAAAAAGAGCAATATTAAGCTAAAATTCACTTCCTGGTTGTCACACAGTCTCTTGTAAGCCCTTCCCACATCCCTCGTCTTGCTTTCCTTTGCTGCAAAGCTGTTTCAATATAGAGGGGGGGGGGGATCGCTTGGAAGCTATGATGACTTTTTTCACTTTGCCACAAAAGGATCAAGCTTAGCAAGGGAACAAGAGGTGAGGAAAGCATTTCTTCAGGAGCTTTTTTTTTTTTTTTTGCCACCGCGCAGCTCAGAATGGCTACTGGAGAAGATCCAAAGATGACTCCAAGATGCGTGAGAGGGCTGAAACACAGTTCTAGCCATGCTTCTGATGAGAGAACATTGTAACATGGTATAAAGCTCCAACACATTGATTTGGCACAAGATAAATGTTAAGTCTGTCTTTAAATTTACAAACCAGTTTCTACAAAATACATTTTCGGGCATCTCTACAATACTCCCCACACTACCTAAACCAAATTGAGATTAGTTTACACCTAATCTGTAAACACTTCATGTCCAATAAAATACTGAAAATGTGCTCAAAAGTGTATTATTTTCTTCACACATTGTACTTAAATAAGCATATCTTCTTACTTCTGCCTTACTGCTGCCATGTATTAATATCAAGCTGTGGCCCATTTTGACGAGTTCACAGGAAACCTCACTTTTCAACATTAGCGGGACGAATAAAGAACATTTCGGATCATGTACCGTTTCATGTTTTCCTTCCTTCTCCCCTGTCATGCCCAGTGGGAGGCCGTGTTTAAAAAGGCGCAAGTACAAATGGTCCGCAAACAGTGAGCAGGAGTGACCGGCTCTTATGGGATGGCTGCGGCAGCTGCATTAACAGACTGATCTGATTCCCCCCTTGTCCCGAGTGAAGCCCCAGCCCATGTGTCCAACCACGCACTGTTTTGGAGGTCTTAGAGAGCTGTGTTTTCTGGCTCCGTGCGGTAACTAACGCTAAATGTTTGACCTTACGATGTCTTCCCCTCGAGTTGTTTCACGGTCTTTCTCCAAACAGAAATCCCGGGGTCAAAAATCCAGCTCAGGCCTTTGGGGGGCTGTGCGAAAATACACATTTCCATACAAGCTTTGTGAGAAATGCGCAAGAGGACTGACTGACTTTTGGTTAGGTCGACTTCACTTTAAACAAAAGCGAGTGAATCTTTTGTGACTGGGAGCAACAATCATACTTCAAACATTGTTCTAGTCATGTATCGCCTCTCGAGGGACAATATATTAATTGGGAATTTGCATAGTTTAAATTGTGAATGCATACACAGCAAATCTGCCGGTGTTAATCTTCCGGTGTAAGTTGTATTTTGCACTATCTAGAGTTAATATTACACTTAATTGTTTAAAAGTTAAACTTGTAGTGTCAAAGTGACTGGTCCCGAACAAGAACAGCATTTCATTTAATAGTCTGTCTACTAACATCAAACAAATATGCTATCACTTTTAAAACCCTTTTTCTTTAAAAAAGACATATTATTATTTATCTTTTTCAGTTACAGCCGTGTAACAGGCAAGGTCGGCATACTTATTGGTCAGGATAGTTTCGCAATGCCTGTGTAAATGCTGGAGTTACAGAGTAACTTGTACGGTTTTTGTTTAAATGTTACTGTTGTACACGTTCCCTCCGTGATGTTTATTGTTTATTTGGTCGGGACAGTGCAAGTTAATGAACAAGCCACACCGGATTGTAGCCTTGGGCTAATTTCCATCCGTCGTCCCCCATGCGCACACTCTCAAACACACTCATTCATCCTGGCCTTATTGTACATGTTTTTAGTGGTAGGGGAAACCGGACTACCTGGAGGAAACCTACGCAGACACGGGGAGAACATGCAAACTCCACACAGAAAGGCCCCGGTGGGAATCGAACCCGGACCTTCTAGCTGTAAAGCAGGAGCGCTAACCGCTGTGCTACCAGAAGTATCCAGCCACAGCTTCCAATGTTCTGGACATGTTCCCAAGATTCTTGGACACCCCTGGCTTGGTAAACAAAGACTGCATTTTTGCATGCATTAATGATGCAATATGATACAATAACATTTGAATATTTTCAGATTGATCAAGACTTTACACTGCTCTTTGGGGAGGAACTGTGCGGGAAATTCCTTGCCAGGTGGCCAACATTCTTCAAACCAAGAATAATTTCAGATTGCAAAAATCTAGCTCAAAGTGCTCACCTCACTGACCTACTCTTGTCTGCACAGAAGATTGATGGTGGCGGTAAGAATGAATTGGACATATTTTAATATGAGTATCATTTATATTTAAAAAAGTAATGCTCTTTTGTTAATTCTTCCTAGTTTGGGACTCTGAGGTGGCTGGTCTCCTTTTGCTTCTTCATCTGCTGGAGTTCCTCCGATGCAGTTAATCGACTGGTGAAGTTTCTAAAGGTACACAATATAAATTCTGATGATAAAACGTTACAATTTCAATTATTTGTAAAATCAAGATTTGAAGAAAGCATGTTTACCTCAAATCTGGAGTTGGAGCATGTTTGTTAAATATTTACCAAAAAAAAAGTACATTCCATAACTTTGCAATATATATTTTGTCTTATTTTGTGTGTCGTCTGCTTTGTTTTTTTTGTGACACAGGTGGGGCAAAGCATGGAAACCTTCATCAAAGATACTGGTTCTGTTCAGCCCTTTCTTCTGTTCTGTTCAGCCTGCAAAATGTCTACATCATCCTGGATCAAAAAGTCATCCCTTGCTCAGTGCAGACCGGAGTCGCCGCCTTTGATGAGCTCTTCAAGGCCCACTTCGCTTTTGCTGTGTCCTACGATGAGGCGCTGCTCAACTTCTTCACATTCATTCAGACCACGGTGTACGGTATTGACATTGGCAGCATGAAGGAGAGCCCTCGAGTCAAGGAAATCCGAGCAAGACTTCTCAATACTGAACTTTAAGGTACAGATCTTTGCCTGGAAACATGCCGGGATACAGGTGTTTCATCTGCAGGGTACACCACTCGAGTTGTTCATTGTTATTGAGACATCTGAAGTTTCAGCATGGTCTGTATCCTGGGAGGTCATTGCGTTTGAAATGTGGAGAACAAGGATGTTCATTTGTGTTTTGCACTTATTCTGGTTATCAACGGCACATAAATCGAGCTCACCAAGACATTGTTGATTCAGGTGGGGACAGATTTGGACCTGTAGCTATAGTTGGACCCTCTACAACAGGGCCAGTCAGTGTGGCTCCTCCTATGACTGCCACGGCTCCCATTCCAATTGAAAGAAGACAAATACTGGACATGTGCAGCTCTATTATTGCTCAGGTTCAAGCCTCGGGAGTCCCAGAGAGTACTGTCCAATCTTTAGTTGGTTCAATGGAGGAACTGGTCAGTGACATACACACACATACAAAAGAAACTGTTGTTGAATGTTTATCATCTGGTGCATCTGGTGAAACATTGGGAAAGGTCCAGGAATGTGTTGACCAACTGCAGAATCCATTTTCATGTCTTAACACAGAATCTAAAAGAATGCAATATTTTGAGAAAAAATTGGAAAATAGTTGAACCTGTAGAGCGTATTCTTGGTGTCCGCTTTGACCTTCGTAGAGACAAGACAACAGGAGCATACAGGCAGGTTCCTGTCAATGATAAATTCATGTATGTACCCATTATGGGCTCGCTTTCATCCATGTTTAAGAACAGTGAACTCTGCAGCAGTTTTATGAAAGCAAAACTCCATCAAGAGGGAGTGTACAAAGATGTCAATGACGGCTCTTATTTCAGAAATCACACTTTATTTTCACAGCAAGAATATGCTCTTCAGATCCAGCTCTACTATGACGATTTCGAAACTGCCAATCCCCTGGGCTCAAAAAAGGGTGTACACAAACTTGGCTGCATTTATTTTACATTGAGAAATTTGCCACCACAGCTAAATTCGGTGTTGATGAACATTCATCTCGTTGCTCTCTTTCACTCAGAGGACTTAAAAAAGTATGGCTTTGATCCAATTCTGAAGCCCCTTATTGATGATCTAAAGATTTTGGAGACTGAAGGGGTGCTGCTTCCATTTAATGATTCCCCAGTTAAAGGTTCAATATTTCAGGTTAGTCGAAGGTTTTGATTAGTCGAAGCGATGACTGCTGGAACTTGCTGCTTCTTCTCATATCTCAATATTGTATTTGCACCGTGTGTAACCTATGGTATGTCTTGCTATTTAAAGAATCTGATTATGGATCATCACAGACTCTTTAAAGATCTCTTTCCAGAGCGAAATCTGATTCCAAAGCACCACCTAATGATCCATTATCCTCGTTGCATCAGAAAAAGTGGGCCACTCATTCACATGTGGTGTATGAGGTTTGAAGGAAAACACAACTTTTTTTAAAAAGTCTGTAAAGAACTTTAAAAACTTCACCAAAACACTAGCAAAGAAACATCAGAACCAGTTGGCTTTCCATTTTGAGAACTTTTATTTCAAACGATTTGAATTCGGCTCTATAAATGAAATCTCGGTTTGTGATTTGGAGGGCAGTGAAGCTCTAGGTGAAACTTTCCATGAGTCAGGTCTCGTTTCCACGACCTCTTGGGTCAAAAACGATGGCACGGAGTATCAGGTTGGGATGCACGTATGCACTGGGGTCCACAATGAGATGACAACATGATTATCAGTATAATTATTTTCGAATGACAGTGCATATCTTCTCACATGTAAAGTCTCAACATTGTATTTGGATGACCATGTAAATGCGTTTGCAATCGAGGAAAACTGTTATTGTTTCGCATTAGTGTGTATTCTTATTTACTACAGACCATATGACCGCCAGTTAGCATGTGACTCTGAGCTAATGTACATTGTGCCTAACAGTGTTATGCAAAGTTAAACATTTGGTACTTTCAGAGCTCCAAAAAGTTCAACAAAATAAAAGTTTTTGAAGTTTATTACATTGTTTTATTTTTGTAGGCTATATGGTTGGAGTGGAAGGAGGGGTAAATTAGGTTCAAAGCATTACACCAGCAAGTGTGCAATATTCTGCATTTGAATGTTAAATGGTAGTGTTAATTATTGTAACAATGACACTAGTGTAGAATCTTGCAACTCTGACTGGTGCTAAAATTATGACACCTTACACCAGTGTTAAGTTTTATCAACACTACAGAGTGTTTGCCAGTGTTAATTTCTAACACCAGATAGTGTAACCATATTTAACACTTTGGAAAGTGTTAAATTAACACTGAAAAAAGTGGACGCATATAGACACCTTTTAAGTGTTAAAATTAACACTCTCGGTGTTGATTTAACACCGGCATTTTTGCTGTGTATAGGTTTACTCAGCACTCTAGCTTTGTGGTTCATTTTCAGCCAGTGCCACACACAGGTTGACCTTGGCAGTGAAAGGTAAGTCAAATGCACACATAAAACATTGCAGTGTGCAGAAATTTTCCCTTTCTTCCCTTAGGCGGTTTGCTTTTTTTGGTCAGTGGCAGCAGTTACAGCAAACTACTAGCCTGGCCAGCCGGAACACATGCTTTTCCCATTCTTTACACAGACGTGTAGTTTGGGATCAGGGGGGAATTTCTTCGAATTCCCGATGGCGTGATTGACAATGACAAGCACATTAACCAATGGGAGAAAAGCCATATATGTTGTGCAAACGGAATGCAGCTTATTTTATAAACAAAGTTAGTGAGTTTTGCGATGCATCTGTCGGAGAAGCAAAGGCAAATGTAAACCTATGTAGTCTATGTAGTTTTTGCCACAAATAGTGAAGGACAAGGAGTCATTTTAAGTATGGGCAATACACGGCTGTCACAGTCAATGTAAGGCAAGGCAAGTTTATTTGTAGAGCACAATTCATACACAAGGCAATTCAAAGTGCTTCACAGTTGCATAAAATTACAAGAAAACAGATCAAATCAATCATTAAAAGATCAACGTAAAATTAATAAATTACAGTAAAATGCAAGAGTGCAGATAAAATACTTTCAGTTTTCATATGCTCGGGTAAAAAGAGCTGTTTTCAGCCTGGATTTGAACATTGTCAGAGTTGAGGCCTGTCTCACATCCTCATGAAGACTGTTCCAGATTTTAGCTGCATGAAACTGAAACGCAGCCTCACCGTGTTTAGTCCTGACTCTGGGAACCACCAGGAGACCCCTCCCTGAAGTTCTCAGGGCCCGAGATGGTTCATACGGCTCTAACATGTCAGAGATGTACTTTGGTGCTAAACCATGAAACGACTTGTACACAAGCAGAGCTGTTTTAAATTCTATTCTCTGAGTGACAGGAAGCCAGTGCAGGGACCGGAGCACTGGACTAATATGGTTGTATTTCCTGGTTCTTGTCAGGACTCGAGCAGCAGCGTTCTGGATGTTCTGCAGCTCTAACAGCTCGTTTAGAAAGGCCAGTGAGCAGCCGTTACAGTAGACTAACCTGCTGGAGACAAATGCATGGATGAGTCTCTCTAAGTCTGGTTTTGACACTATTCCTCTGATCTTAATGTTTTTCAGATGATAAAAAGCTGATGATGTTATTGCTTTAATGTGGCTGTTTAAGTTCAGGTCTGAGTCCATGATTACTCCTAGATTTCTAGCCTGATTTTTTTGGTTTTAGAGAGAGAGACTCAAGGTGACTGATAACAGTACGTTTGGAATCGAGAATACTTTCGATAACGGGAAGAAAACACTCCTGGAGAAGATGAAGCATCAACATCTGAACAGGTACATTCTTGTTAAGTAATATAGCAAAACATATTTTACCAGTGGTTAATAATTGGGTTCCAGTCATGACAATGCAGCCTGTGATTGGATCGATATAAAACCTTTGAAGATTTGACTGGCTGTAAGCAACGTTCGAGACGGTGCTGCTTTTGAACAGATATACAAAGCAGGCAAGCCAACCACAGTATCACATTGTATTTTTTGTTTACCGAACAAGAAGGATGTGAGAATGTAAGTAAGATAAAATACTTTAATTTGTTATTGTGCATAGCTAGATAACTGTTTTCAGCCTCGATTTGAACATTGTCGGAGATCAGGCCTGTGAGACATCTTCATCTTGGGGTCTCGAAGCCTGAGACGGTTCATATGGCACTAACATGTCAGAGATATACTGTGTCCATGGACCTGAGTACTGGACTAATGGTGTCCCCTGATGTTTGTCAGGACTCCGCTTCATTCTGGATGTAAAACATTTTTTTCCCCTACACTGATGCCAACAATCTAGCGGTTCATCTTTTATTCATGTTGTCCTGATTCACCTGTCATCAAATCATAATAAAAGAAGATTGCTATATTACTCTCTGCTTAATCTCTGGTGTGTTAAATAAGGTTAAAATACGTGTACCCCTCTGAGCAGAGTCTTTACATATGCTAATGTGCGAATGAGGGATTGTCTGCTCTGATTAACATAATGCGAATCGTGAATGCGTCAGATTTGCCTGGTTGATTTCCAGCTCCATGCGCAGAAACAAAATCCATATTTGGCCGAGTATGAAGGAGCGGAGATTACAGCTACATACAGAGTGGCAGATTACACAAGGGCTCTGTAGGGGGTTGTGGAGGAGAGGCTTTTATACTGACTGTGTCAGTATAGATCTTCGCCGTACATTCCTGAATGTAACACTCGCCGAGGCTGTAAATCTAGACACATGACATGAATGATTCTTACAGCCAGAGGAATCAGGCAAATCGAAAGTGATGATGCGCTGATCGTCCCGGGATTGATGTTCACGCCAGGTTGGGCATTTCTCTGGACAGCTCTGCTCTCGCCGTCTGGATGCTTTTCTTTCGGTTTCCCTAATCATCCCAAAACATGCACAGTAGGCCGATCCCTATCCTGATAGTTCTGATCATATAAAATGCCTTTAGCTGTGAGCCTGTTCCTACAAATGCATACATTTTGTTGTTGCCAACGACATCTCGAACCTGTTTAAAATTACCATCTATCCCCCATTCAAATCAATGGAGAAGCCGGGCCCTATATTAAAGTACAGTGAGGTATGACATGTGGTCTGATGGCATTTGTATAATTTCTGCGACTTCTCCGTCGTTAAGAGGAGGTTTAGTGCCCGTCGGATGTGTGATTAAGCATTTTGAAGGACACTTTTATACGCTAATTCTTATCTAAATGTGGCATTGCGAGCGGTTTGCCTTAGCAGTTGAACACAAAAGTGCCGATCAACGCCAGCTGGAGATGGGCAGCACCAGTAATGCACGTATGTTTGTTGTTGATAAATTAGATTACAGAGGCAATGGCAATTTATAGAAAAAGACTTTATTTATTTTACATTCTTTAACCATGATTTCATTTCACAGTTCTTGTTGAGTCATTTGTTTCTTAGTCCGTGTTTCCAGTTACCATAATGTAACCAAGTGGGGCATTGGGTGTCTCATGAATGATATCAAATTAAAAGTAAAGCCAGACAACGCCACCTAAGTTTTAACTTGGGACCAAAAGCACACAGGTTCGTTGATCGAGGCAGAGGCAGAAATTATATTCAAGTTAACAGTATTTATTTAATTGCTCACGCAATAGCTTAGGCTTTGTTTCATGATTTTCACAATTAAAAGCAAACCATAACGATCATGTCCATAAGAGTCCATAGATCAAAGTTAAAGTTTACATCTTGTTCTTGAAAAATAAAAGGAGGTACAGACATGGCAAGGCAAGACAGCAGGATGCAGACTGACCACGAAGAGCCACCGTTTTCTGTAGATTGAGTGTAAATTAGCCAAGTGCAACTGGAAATTTAGCTACACTGCTTGTGGAAATAACAAACCACCTTAAAGGAATAGGCCACCGTTTTTACATACTGACATATGTTCTTACCTTACCTTAGACTAGTTGATATGTACCTGTCTGGTCTTTGTCCGTGCGCTCTGTCATGCAAACGGAGCACAAACGCAGCCTCTTCCACATACTGTATAGTTCCAAATCAGCTCCCGTTAGAAGCTACCAAACTCTTCCACGTTGTCCCTATTTAAATACAGTTACGTGACGTGTTACACTACAAAGTATAGTAACACAGAAATGTAACATGTCGATTTTCTCAGCGGATAAAAAGGGGTACTATATTGTGAGGCGTAATAATACGAGGAGCACTACGTCCGCGCACTAACACCTAAAGACTTTTCTCCCGCTCACTACAAGTCACGCTGCTTCTATTGACGGAAGTGAGCGGGGGAGAAGTCTTTAGGTGTTAGTGCGCGGACGTAGTGCTCCTCGTATTATTACGCCTCACAATATAGTACCCCTTTTTATCCGCTGAGAAAATCGACATGTTACATTTCTGTGTTACTATACTTTGTAGTGTAACACGTCACGTAACTGTATTTAAATAGGGACAACGTGGAAGAGTTTGGTAGCTTCTAACGGGAGCTGATTTGGAACTATACAGTATGTGGAAGAGGCTGCGTTTGTGCTCCGTTTGCATGACAGAGCGCACGGACAAAGACCAGATAGGTACATATCAACTAGTCTAAGGTAAGGTAAGAACATATGTCAGTATGTAAAAACGGTGGCCTATTCCTTTAAAGTACGCAGCCGTGCTCCATCAGCGACTCAGTTTCGGCCCGGGTGGCAATGACGCCCTCAACACCGGCCACCACGTCACTGACCAGGACGCACACCATGGCCCACGGTAGAGTGCCATGCGCTACTCGGCGGGAGCTCAACAGTACTACAGAGGGAACCACATTAGGACCTTTGCTAACACTATTTTAGGACTGAGAATCTTGCATCTACTACCTGGCATCGCGGAGGATGGGGCATCACGGCACAAACGCCACAACACGCTAGGCGGAAGTCAGGACGCGCAAAGGGAAGTTGCGGGGATTTTAATGCGCTTGCACGCTGGCGCCGCCTTGTGGTGCAAAGTGCACCCTGCTACAGTAAGTTACCACAGTCCACACGACGCTCCACAGGTGTAGGATTCCAGTGACAGGGAACAACCAAACAAACACAAAGGCCGAGAAAAAGACAGGCGGCAGTGACGACAAGTCCGTGAACAGAGAAGTCTGAGCAGGGGGGCATTTGCACGGCTCGGGGATTTTTTGACAGTGAAAAGCCCTGAGATGGAGACCCGGTGTACAGGAAGTCAGAGGTCAAACAATAAACAGGAAATGCTATTTATCAGGTGACGGCCGGCGCGCACAGCCATAACTACAAGTGTCCGCCTGCAGGCATACCGCCACACAAATTAAAACCTAAAAAGGTCTGTGCATTCATTAGTGATTTCTGAATAGACTTTGACCTTGTGGTTGATTGGTTGACATCCGCTGAAAACATCCTGTTCCTTTATAATTTGCAATGTTTTATGGCTAAATGCTAACGGCTATAGAAAAACAATACATGAAAAATGAGCATGCATGTATTTGAAGTACTTAAATGATGCCTGTCCGAAAAGGTTTTGGCAGAGGTCGAGGCTTCTTATGCCTAACCCCATACACAGTGAAAATGGAACGGTATTGGACTATGAGAAGTTTCCCGCAGTATAGTCGCCTTGATAACTGTCCGCATGCGTTGGCTTCTGTATTTCGATGGCACTATTCCCTGTAGATTCCCGTAGGGCGCTGCACTGTGGCGACTGGCAGTGAGTTGTGATGTTTTACAGCGCTTTTGTGGAGAGGGCTCCGACTTTTTGTATCGAAGACTTCAACTACTGAGTACAGAAGATGAATCAAGTACCTTCATTGAAGACTTTTTGTATCGTCTCTTCGTACGGGGCCATAACTGAGGCGCAAAAGAACTCCCTCCGAAAAATTATTTCAGTGGCGAGCAAAATCTTAGGCGTCGCTCTGAAGGGTCTGCGTTTATTTTTGCTCGAGCTCTGGATAAAGCAGATAAAATATTATTGGACTCAAAACCATCTTCTGTTTAGAGAGTTTGAGCTGCTTCCCTCGGGTCGAAGGTGCCCAGTCCTGTCTAAGAAACAGGACCAGGAAGTTATTTTACAATTAAACAAACAAAGATGATGTACATTATTTTTCATTTTCTTAAGTAGCCATTTGGGATTTCTTGGATTCTGCACAGCTGGTCTGTCAGAGAGGGCTACTGCAGAACGTAGGTAACGATTTTAACATCATTCAACGTTTGGATCCGTCTGTTGTGGTCATTGTTGTCTTTGTGTATTTTTACTCACTGCAAATGAATCTCCCCGCGGGGACGCCACATTTTCTACTACTACTATTTCCCTTTCGGATTTCACTATAGTACAGACAACTACACTTCAAACTCTGAAACAAAACTAGCTGGGCAATCTTGGAACTTAATCGAGTTTTCTTTTGTTTACAAATGAACTCCTTATCTGGACCCTGACAAAATGTCCACACAACAGCATTATGTCCCTGCACGGCAACCGTAGGGGCTTATAGGCTTTATAAAGATGTGAGTGAGAAGGAGGAGAGGAGTGGAATTGCAATCTGTGAATTAAATCAAGAGCAGCTAAAATTGCAATTGATTTATTTGTCAGGGTTTTAATTCACCCCTCCAACAAGTGCCTGCATGGGCTACACAGACTGAGACATACACAGCCATTCACTCTCTGCGTCATTTGCAATAATCTCACCATAATACACTGTGGACACGGAGACATCATTGGGAGAGATCAAAGGAGTATGGATTGGTCGTCATATCCCCTTGTTGAGAGCTATAGGAGCCCATGCATTATATAGAAATGACTATAGTATAATAAGTGTTGGGCAAGTTACTTTAAGATGGTAATAAATTGTATATTAGTAGTTACAGCTTTAAAAATGTTATATGTTTGTATTACATATTGCTGTTTCAAAAATATAGGTGAGTTACACTTTGAGTTACTTTTGGCAAAATATAAACTGAAAATAGTAATAATGCTACTGAGCAAACGTGCAGTCAAAGATTTTTCCTTCGCGATCCCCATTCTATCATATTTTGTTCTAATGACGCAACTGCAGAGCTTATTCACCAGTGTCAAACTTGATTTGGTGCTGCATTTTATTTGGGGGGAGTTTAGCATTTTTTTGTTTGTACATCAAAACAAACCATTTAAATGCACTTGTAACATTAGTTACTTGAAATGTAATGGCTAATGTGTTTCCGTATTTTGTTTAAGGAATATTTTATATTTCTTAGTTATTGAAAAAAGTAATATATTTGTGTAACTCGTTACTTTTGTATTTTGTTACCCCCAACACTGAGTATAATATAGTAATATAACCATCTATCTCAAAATAAAATTTGGGGGGTCGCCTGATCCCCTCTGAGCTCAGAAGCTACGCAGGGCATGGGGCCTGGTTGGTACTTGGAGACCGTTTGGGAACACCAGGAAGCCTGGGTGACTACAGTGTGAGTGCCAATGGCGCAGATTGGCAACCTCACATCCGTCAGTCTACCGCCAGAGCAGCTGTGGCTACAATAGTGTCTTACCATCATCAAGTGTGGAGTGAATGAATAATGCAATGTAAAGTGTGGATGGATGGATGGATGGATGGATTATTATTATTATTTGATCATGCAGATGCAGAACAATTGAAAGTGTATTATTGCCTCATTGTAGCATGTGTGTGCTAACACCAGAGTGTCATTCTTTGTTCTTTATTTGATTTATCTATTTGTTTTTTTCCCTCTGTTTTTTAAGAATCACATTGGCTAATGTCCCCGTTTCCCAGGGTGTGACACAACAGCGAGAATAAATAAGGGGACCATTAATTGTTAAAATGGGGGGCGTTACTCTAAAAGGTTGAGAACCACTGCCTTAGATCATTTATAGAGCAGCCGTGTAAAAACAAACTGTTTGTGTTCAGTTGACGGGGCAACTACAGATTTCACAAATATAATATTATCTATTGTAAACATCATAGACGTTTTTTTTATCTCTTTTGAAAGTTCTGTAATGCTCAAAAAGTAGCTTTTAAGACCAGGCCAAGCTCCACTCTAGCCACGCGCTAGCTTTCCGCCGCGCTGGTTGGTTAGATTCGATCACTTGATTCACACAAGGGACGACAGTGCTCTTGGGTCCCGTGGAAACAAATGCTGATGTAACACAGAAGCAAAGATTATTTTTTTCCCTCGCGCCAATGAGCACGGGCCAATGAAATCAATACACCGCCATTTTTTTTTATGTACGCTATGGCAAAAGTTCCAAACACATTACGTTATGCATTACTTCAGTTCTTAAGTTTCCGAGCAGCAATCTAAAAGCCTGACAGTTCAAAGTTGGTCACTCATCTATGGATACGTTTCAATCACGTACGTCTTGTACATTTGGGGCCGTACTGGCATCTCACCCCATTTATAAAACACATCACTATTTCTTCACCGCCTATACCCTCAGCTATTTGCCTTAGTTTACCTGCAGCCCCATTGCCAGTCGCCACACATACTCACGCGGACACACGGAGCCCCAATAGTTTAGTGAATCATTCCCTACACAGCCCGATGATGGGGGATTACTTTAGCATGACTGTTTTGATGAAAATATATTGCCTTGTCCTTGGGTTCGTCAGAGCCCTGTAGTCGATACGCTTGTACTCAGTCAGTAATAGTCTCCACCGAGCAGGCGATGGATGCTCCCGGTCCGATGAAACAATAGACCCGACGTAAGGGGGGAGGCAGATTTTTCCCTTGCCTCGTCTGCGATATTGGATTGTAACATGGTAAGTATTAGGCATTCGGAGGAGGAGGGGGGGGGGCATGGAAATAATATCATACCAGAATCACTTCAGACAGGACCCAGCGAGATTGCTATTGCGCCCCCCCCCCCCCCCATTAATAATTCAATCGTTTGACCCATGACATGACTTACCGTAAAACAATCTCACCCGACGCCGCCCGCATAGCGATACACATGCAGAATCTATGGGACCGTCTCCGTGGCTGTTTTGACCTTCGCGGGACACGACACAGGATGAATCAGTGCCGCGGGGCGAGAACTGAGCTGGTCGGAAAAAAAAGGAGGAAGGGAGAGCGCGGAGGGCGGGAGGAAGGGGGGGGGGGTTGTAGGGAGAGACATAAGAGGTGAGGAAAGAGTTGTGACGAAATAGAAAACGGTGCTACACAGAAATAATGGAGCGTGGGATTAGCTGCTGACGGAGTGTGTCATGGACAAGTGAGAGCCGAAGTCGGGCAGTCGCGCTCCTGTGGACGAAAATGTTGGGCTTCTTTAGTGCTATTTTTTTTACTGCGCAATTTATAGCGGCGGTAAGGAACAGCTGCTCACTATCAGGCAGGGAAAGGAAATCCGAGATATAAAATAATATGTGATGAATAATGTAAAAAAATAAATTTAAAAAATTCAATTGGGTTTCAGTAGATGGGGGCGGGCCTGGGGAGTAAAGTGTATTGTTTTTAGCGCACAGATTTTGCGGTGCAGGGAAATAAACATTCTTGGATGCCCAAATAATCGCAACATCTGTACAAAAAAGACTGCAGCTATTTGAGCCATACAATATCCACTGCAAAAGACAAAATATCCCGTCTCCATGTCTAAAACACGGCTCCTTAAAAACGTCTTAAGATTCTGAAACGCTTGTGATTCTTGTATCCTGATCTTGCTCACATCTTTGGGAGGTTTCAATAAAAAAAAAAGATTGAAACGCAATATTTTACTAGAAAAGCCGGTGGTCTGTGCGAATAGGCCCTCTTCAACAAAGTGCACTGACATTTTGCAAATTATAAGGTTGGCGACATTTCGTCTTAATTACACAGTTATGGTGAGGCTTTCAAGGACATGATCAACAATAAACAAGCCCAGACTCAAAGCAATAGACAAAGCAACATTGGCAACATGAAGACACAATTGTTTGGCTATGTCATTTATTCTGTATATATTTGATTCACGGGTAAGTTCTTTATTCCACACCGAACATGGTGGGGGAGGGATCACACACTGGATCGTATCACAAACTAGCAATGTCGAAGGGTATCATTTCGCAAAGTCTGAGCTAAAGCCAATGGCGCAGCCGCATTTGTTTTAAAAGCTTAACATCCTCTTCCTGGCGAGTGAAGCTGTTACTCACGCTAATCACCTGTAACGTAAAGTCCCCCATTATGAGTTTGAATTGCCGAACACTTCGTAATCCCTTCCCTCCGACCGCACGCTGTCCTTGCCTCCCGCCGAGTTGAGCTACTGCAGACTTGGACACGTCTCTCTCTCTCTCTCTCCCCCTCCGGCAAACAGACAGACACCGGAAAATTTCAACGCACTTCTCCAAAACTAAAGAGCGAAAGCGGAAAATCAAAACGGTCTACGTAGAGCACATTGCATTTGGAGACACAATATGAGCCGAGTGGAAACCAAGGCTCTTGTCATTATAACACATTGTCTTATGGATCAGGACTGACAGAGGGAGAAAATCGCGGGTGCAAAAGTGGATTATTCTTACACAGAGAAACACGTACACATGGAGAGAAGAGTACGCATGCTTTATTGTGTGCAGGCAGCGGTAATGGTACCTTGGTGGCAAAGTAATCATGTATAGTTACAGTAAGTGGCCTGTGAGTGTGAGAGTTACAGTAGTTTTATAGCCCACCATCACAATAGTTTCCTCACAGGGCTTTAGGTACAATATGGATTGGATCAAGTAAACAGTCCACTCAAACCAAACCACTCGAACATTCAAATAATGAAAGCAAAAACTGAATAAATTGCCAGAAATGGTCAGCAAAACAGACAACAACATGGATGAGAAAATAACTCTGCAGGAGAACAACAATAAAGGGGAAAATCAGTGTCTAGTGGAATATACGTTGGAGCAAGTAATAACATTGTTAACAGGGGGAAAGGTTGTTATATCCATAGGAAAATGTGTCCTCTTTTTTTGACCCACTTCATTTAAAGGTACATTAAGATATGATATTAGTGCATATATTACATTTTTGTGACCCGATGGCTGCATGGATGGTTATCATAGAGCCTTTACTTCCCATCACGGTGCTTAAATAAGTGCTGTACAACGAAATAGCATTCAGGTGTTAGTCCCGAACCGCTACTGAGCCGCGCTGCCATTGTGAGCCGACCTGACCAGCATGTTTTTAGGGGAAACCGTAGCTCCCGGAGGTAACCTGGCTGGCTGCCTTCAGTGCTCCTCTGAACCTCTGAAACAGCAGTGTCCTGCACTGGTCAGCTCCGTCCTCTCCCTCCTGCAGCTCCCTCAGCTCCACTACAGTCTTGTAGAAAAGTCGCACAATACTATTCTCCAGTGAACATCCATTTGCCGGAACAAAAGTAGGCTAAAAGGCACGCATGAGCTGTGAGTCTTGCCCGGATACCTTCTCCTTTGTCCCTTAATTGTTTCCTGTTGCGACTCTTGTGAACACCTCCGCTGTGCGGCAGGTGTGGGGGGGGCTCTTGGTTCCTCTTCAGTGTTTCAGAAGAACATATTTGTAGGTCTCAAGTGTCTTTAGCTCATTGCTTACTTTAAAAAGCTGCGTTCTTCAGCACCTTTGTGGACTTTCTGCAGTAAAAAAAAAATCCACTGCACCTCACAAGATGTACAAAAGCATCCAGTAAAACAATGTGGAGCACAGAAACCACAAATGCAGTTCGCAGGAAAAGGCACAAAAAAAAGAAAAAAGCAGCTGTACCGAGAGAGAGAGAGTCTGTCTGCAGTGAAAACCCAATAGAAACTAAAAAAAAAACTATTTATCCTGGAGCATCATATAGAGGCCACTGTGATGGAAAATAAAGGCAAAATAAAGATGCCGGGTCACAAAGAGGTCAATTGCGCACAACTATCAATGCTTTTTTGTTTTGTTTTTTCGTATAAAGAGTTGCCTAATACACCTTTAAAGCGACCTGGAGCAAACCTGTGAGGAGCAGTGCAGCACCTTGGGCCAGACTCATGGTAAAAATAACATAGCTGGCGATTACCTATTGTGCATGTGGAGAGCTCTAACCACTCAGCCACCTTCACCTCCGCGCAGTATAAAAGATATAGCATATTTACAGAGGGTATACAAAGGTTATAATAACATGACATATTGTGTGGGAGATTAGACCTGACTGGCACTACACACATATATGTAGACAGAGACGAATGAGGTACATGTTGCAAGTACACACAGTAATATAGGGTCGGGCAGAATCGCCGTGGCATCCATCAGGGGCAGACGGCACGGCGCGGCGGGAAATCTGCCCCGTGATGGCTGCAAATGAGAACTGGGGTGGAGCTGTCAGTGTGAGTTTGGCCTGAGAAACGAGAGGGAGAGAGTCGCACGGTGAGACTGCGGACTAATAACACAAGCACAACGGAGCAGAGAGGCAGGACCGGGGGATAGAGACCGCAGTGTCACTAAAGGTGCTCTGCTCAAAAACAGTCAGTGGTACAGACAAACACGGCCTCTGCTATCACCACAGGGGGAATACAGTGCCTCTCGAAAGTACTAACACACCTTGAACTTTTTCACATTTTGTCATGTTTACAACCAAACATAAAGATTTTATGTTGAATGTTTTACTGAAAGTTCACACACAAGTAACAGACAACTGTGAGGTGAAAGCAAAATGATACATGATTATGTCATTTTTCAAAAAATAGTAACCCAAAAAGTCGGGCGTGCACAAGTATTCATACAGCATGACGTAATACTTTGTGGAACCCCCTTTTGATGCAATAACAGCAGCAAGTCTTCTGGGGTTTGACTCTACAAGGTTTGCACATCTAGAGACTGGCATTTTAGCCCATTCCTCTTTACAAAACAACTCAAGCTCTGTCAAATTAGAAGGAGAGCGTTTGTGAACAGCAGTTTTCAGGTCTTTCCACAGATTTTCAATATGATTTAGGTCAGGACTTTGACTGGGCCATTCTACACATTAATATGTTTGTTTTTAAACCATTCCATTGTAGATGTAGCTTTGTGTTTAGGGTCATTGTCCTGCTGGAAGGTGAATCTCCGCCCCAGCCTCAATTCTCTTGCTGACTCCAGCAGGTTTTCCTCCAAAATGTCTCTGTATTTGGCTCCATCCATTTTCCCAACTATTCTTACAATCTTCCCAGTACCCGCTGAGGAAAAGCAGCCCCATAGCATGATGCTCCCCCCACCATATTTGACACTGGGGATGGTGCAGTCAGGACGATGAGCAGTGTTAACGTTTTGAATTTGGGCCAAAAAGTTAAATTTTTGTCTCATCTGACCAAAGCACCTTCTTCCACATGGTAGCTGTGTCCTCCATATGACTTCAAACTTCAAACTGGATTTCTTATGGCCTCCTTTCAATAATGGCTTTCTTCTTGCCACTCGTCCATGAAGGCCAGATTTGGTACAACTTATAGTTGTCCCATGTACAGATTCCCCCAGCTCAGCGGCAGTACATCGCAGCTCCTCCAGAGTTATCTTGGGGCACTTGGTTGCATTTCTGACCAGTGCTCTCCTTGTTCGGTCTGTTAGTTTAGGTGGACGCCCGTGTCTTGGTAAGTTCGCAGTGATGCTATACTCTTTCCATTTCCAAATGATGGATTGAACAGTGCTCCGTGAGATGTTCAAATCTTGGGAAATCTTTGTATAACTTAACGCTGCTTTAAACTTCTCCACAGCTTTATCCCTGACCTCTCTGGTGAGCTCCTTGGCCTTCATGATCCTGCTTAGTGACCAATACACCATAGCTCTGAGGCCCTCACAGAACAGCTAGAATTATACTGAGAGTAGTTTATGCACACGTGGCCTTTATTTAATGGTTAGGGCAAGGTGTGAACTTTCTGCAGTCATTAGGAATGTTATAAAGGCAATTTAATGCACTCAGAAAATGCTGTATGACTACTTATGCACGCCCCACTTTTCACGTTTCTATTTTTTTTTAAATAACAGAATCATGTATCATTTTGCTTTCACGTCACAGTTGTCTGTTTCTTGTGTGTGAACTTTCAGTAAAAAAAATCTAAATAAAATCTTTATGTTTATGGTTGTAAACATAAATCAAAGCCGATGTCCAAATTTGAATGATAGTGATTACGTTTCGGCATTAGCCTTCATCAGATCTTTCTTTTTCTTCTTTGAACCACAATGCATGTATGGTTGTAAACATGACAAAATGTGCAAAAGTTCAAGGTGTATTAGTACTTTCGAGAGGCACTGTATATCCATTGAAAGAACAATGCGAAGAGACGAGGAAAGACTAAGGACAGGGGACGCCCACCGGGACAATTATCCATCTGCTGCTGCTGCTGCTCTCCAAACCTGTTTTGTTTTTTGAGGAGGAGGTCGGAGGTGCTCACTGGATCTCGATCGTGTGTAGTGGTACCAGGTGCTCTACGTACAAAACGGCCAGAGTCAAATGAATGAGAAAAATAAAGTTTCTGGTTCAACTGGATTAAATACTTATTTATTAAACGCCGACGCGTTTCGACCTTTGTGTCTTTGTCGAGGCAATGTACATTGCAACATTGCAATGTAATTCATTTGACTCTGCCTTTGTTTGTTCTTCTCAGCATTTTTTTGGAAAGCCCTGTGCGGCAAATTTACATAAACATATTGATTGATTGTCGTTTGAATTATTCAGGTAGTCAGCAGACCACTTGCTTTGGGCACAAGTACGTTGGCTTCGATCACAGTTTCTATTAGTATTACCACAGTTAAGGGAAAAACAATCCATGGACGTCGTAACTGAGTCATTGAGTTTATCCAAGCAGTCTGTTGACCTCTCGCTTTGGGCACAGGCTCTTTCTGAATATACAGTATAATTATCTCGTGCGAGGGTCTTGCTGATTGGCTACTTTTGGCCAGGCAGTGTATAATGGGAAACTGTGAGACAACGTGCAGTGTTTTTTAACCAGATGATTTTGGAAAGGAAAACCAATCACACCACTATTCAGAGAATACTCTCTGAAATCCATGTCAAGTAAAATTCTAAATTTCAGGATCTGCTCAGTTTAAAAGAAATCTAAAAAAACTAAGTGTTTTAGCAGAACTCATATCCAATGAATGGTGATAATAGCAGCAAAAGGCTGTTCAAAGTATCATTCATGAAAGCACTGTTTATTCACCAAAAACAAAGGAAATATTGTAATTATTTTTTCTGTTTTATGACTGTAGGTAACAGCAGGCTTATACAGTGGTTCCCAAAGTGGGGGTCGTGGGACTTATATATATATATAAAATTATCATTTTTTTAAATTTCTGACATTAATTTGATGTATTTTGGATTAGAAACAGCACATTTTAGTGACATTAATCCAGCATGGTAGCACAGTGGTTAGAGCTCATGCTTCACAGCTAGAAGGTCCCAGGTTCGATTCCCACCTGGACGGGGCCTTTCTGTGTGGAGTGTTGTCCCCGTGTCTGCGCAGGTTTCCGCCGGGTACTCCGGTTTCCCCTACCACTAAAAACATGTACAATAGGTCAGGATGAATGAGAGAGTGTTTGAGATTGCACATGGGGGACGACATATTGAAATTAGCCTAAAGCTACAATCCAGTGTGGCTTGTTTACATGCATGAGACCCATGTGTGGTCATTAACATAAACTGTCCCGACCAAATAAACCAATAAATATATAAAAATGCAGTATCCAAACTGACATCACTTAAACCAGACGTAAAATGTTTTGCACCTTAAATGATTATAAACGCTAATTACATTTTACACAAAGGGGTCCTCAGTTGCTTGGTGTCCTGGCCTAATAGAAACTAGTATATTTCAAGTTATGTGACTAAATAAACATAACACTATGAACAAACGTGCAAACAATACTATTCCTGCAAAGTTAAGCCATTTGAAGAGTTCTCAATGTCCAGCCTCCCGTTTAGCTACTTGTAGTCAAAACAAAGCAGCAAATATTCTATCTTTTCCTCGAAATGGGGCTCATAACAGGGAAAAGCCGCTTGACTGAAAAGCATGGAGACATTTTTTTCCCGTAATGACATAAACGTGTACACAGTAATTGTTACTCGCTGGGTGAAATGTTCCATGGTGTGGCTCTAAGAAGTGCCACAAAACAAATTTGTGTTGTACCCATGCCGCTTTAGCTCAAATGGACTTTGCAAGTGCGTATGTGTGTGAGGCATCTGAGCGCATTTTGTCGGCAATCTGAAGAAAATAAGACTCCAAGAGGAACACAATGATGAGACAGAAACATGGCAGACTCCGACTGTCACAGCCAGCGGTGCCCTGCTGCTGAGAAATATAATGCTATAGGACGAACAGGAGAGAGAGGGAGGGAGGGAGGGAGGGAGGGGGAGAGGGAGAGAGAGGGGGGAGTAAATTGAGTGCAGAGGAAGAAAAAGCACCAGGAAGCAGCAAAGGCAATGATCAAGACAGAAAAGCGTAGCACGAATGAGAGAGAAAGTGAGACCTGGGGGAACGCCTTCGGAAAAAAGAAGAAGAAGAAAGAAAAAAAAAGCACCGGCCGCTGTCAGATCTCTGAAGCATTTCTTATGGCAGGAAGATATTTAGGGTAATTAGAAGCAGCTAATGTCTCTCCAGGTAAAGAGGCGGCTGGTGCTTTCCTTCAGAAATAATCACCTGCACAGGGGTTGTATTGTCCCTTTGTAGATCATTAACATTTCACAACACAGGCCCGTGGTAATACAAGGCAATGCGCTTTCCTCACCCATTCTTTGGTCCAAGTGGGCATTAGGGTAATATGGAATTTCATGTGCTTTTTTCGCCCCAAAATGCACGCCAAGTTATATTATGCTGCAGTGACTACAAATATTTTTGGCAGGCTATATCAGCGGCAGTGCCAGTGGTAACAGTCAAAGGGATAATGGGCGCTGATGAATTGCATTAACGTCTGACTTTGAGTAAATTGCAATGTCAAGAGTGGTATTTAAAGGTTACGCCGTTTTACTTCTACTCCGGTAAGTAGCTCGGGCGCATTTTTGCCGTTTTATTTGACCAGAAAGAGGCTGTTCAGAATCTTTTCCACAGCGGGCTTGGCTACTTTGGGACCAAATTGCCGAGTTGATATACAGGAAATCTAGCGCAGGGTTTTTGGATCAATAAGCCTAAGAAAGTCTAAACTAATGTCGTTTCGTGTATGTCTCCTATAATGGTGCTCGATGTGCTCATTTGTCTTCTCCTGGTGTAAATTCTCTGACAGGCAGCTCCGTCGGCTGCTGTTTGTCGCACTGTTTGTGATGGATCCTTGAGCTCACGCTGGGTGCTGCTTTTCAGACCACAGTGCAGCATTGCAGCTCTGAAGCCTCCACTGCCTGACCCGGGGCGGTGGAGTGTGGTCTATTGCTTACGGGCCAAGTACTGTACATCTTGGGGAGGTTCAAGACACCGGTGTTTGTCCGCAGATTTCCACCGGTAATTCAGTTTTTTGGTGGTTTTTTTTGACACAGGTGAGTGCTGCAATTGCCAAAAACACACCATGGGCTAAAACGAACCTGTCTCACGATGATCTAATGAAGACACCCATGATGTCTCCTCCCAGTGCATGCTCTTTAACCTCTTACCATCCGCCTTAAAGGGATATTTCAGGATTTTTGACATAGGGCCTCATTTCCTAGTTATCAAAAGTGAGTGTTGTTGATGTCTGGAGATATTTAGTTCTTAAATTCATGCTGTTCTTATATTTGCAGAGTCTAGTGGCGCTAGGCTAGGGCAAGGCTAAAGCATTTCTATGGTATCAGCTAGCCTGCATTAAAAACAGTCTGACCCGCTCCACACTGCACCTGAGGCAAATCACTTATAACACCAGACTAACGATATAAATGTCTGTGTTAATAGAGTAATTTTAACCATTTCGCATTTAAAATAACTTATATGTGAGCAGCATAAGCTTTGTGGCTAACGTAGCGGCGGAGTGATCTGCGAGAAAATGCGGTAATTCATGTGATACAAGGTCAGTTATATAAAAAAGAAATCTATTAACACAGACATTTATATCGTTAGTCTGGCGTTATAAGTGATTTACCTCAGGTGCACTGTGGAGCGGGTCAGACTGTTTTCAATGCAGGCTAACTGATACCATAGAAATGCACTAGCCTAGCGCCACTAGACTCTTCAAACATAACAACTGCATGAATTAAAGCAAAAAAATATCTCCAGACATCAACAACACTCTGGATAACTATAGGAAATGAGGCCCTACGTAAAATATCCTGAAATATCCCTTTAATCGAGCGCATTTTCTCCAGTTTCGCCTCGGTTCAGGTGGGGGGGGGGGGGGGGGGGGGCGAGGGGGTTTTAAGTGAAACAAATACCTGCGCAATGAGACACAAGCGCTTTCGTAACATCTCAACAGTTCAGTGCAATAATAGACATCCATCTTTGTGACGCCAGGACAGAAATCTAATTTGACTCACTCTACGCATGAAGCCAACGTGTGAGGAGCTACTGGCTGAAAGCGTCCGCTGCAATGAGACACATTTCCCTCCGCGTACAGCCACACTTAATGACAGATACTTTGTGAATCTATATAGTTGTGGCTGAACTATCACAGGAGCGGTATGGTATATATAGTACTTGTATAAGAGGCACTGTTTTTTCTAACGCTGTGTTATATTGTCCTTGTGGTCATTTATAAGTCCTTTCTTGAGAAATGTCAAAAAACGACTTTTAAGCCAGCCCCTCAATGCACCGCAGGGCTATCCACTTTCTAACGTGCCTCCACTCTGCCATGTCTCTCTCTCTCTCTCTCTCTCTCTTTACCCTCACATCAAGATGATAAACACGATTTCACGGCACATTACAATCATCGCTCTTTGTAAAACACACCAGATCCGCCTGTAAAAAAGAAAAAAAAACAAACAAAAAAAACAATTCTCGTTCTCGCGGGGTCTCGGGGAGGGACGCAGCCAAATGTATAGATTTACAATTGCGCGCACCCGAGTTCCCGGGCAATGTTTTAATGCGTCATAAACACTCGGCTGTTTTTTGGTCTCGCTTCCAATAAAAACAGAGCGGCGCGGGGGTGTGATTCGGGGAGCTGGGGGAAATTAAAGACGAAGTCGGTCTTCTCCTTGGTGCACTCCCTCCTCTCGCTCTCAAACACACCATTTTGAGGCACACGAGAAGAACCACACACACACGCACACACACACAGTTAATCAGCAACCCACAGAGAAATCTAAGACTACATCTACACCCAGTGGAGGGAACATGATACAACCACAGCTTTCCCTTCTTCCTCCCACCGAGCTCCCTCTTTTTTTTTCTCCCCCCTCTCTCCTAATCATCTGCACAGCGTCCCGTTGATAAATTAGCTGAGGTGGAAGGAGTAATGCTGCTCCAAGATGATTTAAAAGTAATGTTTAAAAAGTGTTTAAAAAAGAAAGCCTGATTAGAAACAGCATTGGTTAATGAAAGTATATTTCCTGTCAAAATAGGTAAAATTATATCAACTGTGGGAGGTAAAGTGTGTTGTGCTTCTAGTTGTATACATAGTTCTAAATAGTACTATGACAGGAGTTATCCAAAGGTAAGTGAGTAAAGTTTATTTATAGTTGTAGTTTATATATTTCACAGATAAGAATCACAAAGTGCGTGGGTGAATCAGACAACATAAGAAACGTCATGTGAAATTTAAAGGAAATAAAAAAAGATGGAGAAACCTGAAAAACCCATCAGCCAAAAGCGTTCGTAAAAAGTAAAGCGTTCAATTGTTTTTTTGAATCAGCCGATCACATTGTATTTGTATATTGCCTCACAACAGCCAGAAGGCGATTTCCAGTAAAGAACAAAAAGAATCAAATATACGCGTCTTCAACTGTGATTTAAAAACACTCCACTCGGTGATGCCTCGTAGGTGTGCTGGAAGTGAAGTTAACGAAACAATAAAATGATGTGTGCTGCCTTGATATGGTTATGACTGTTAGTGTGCCAAAAGCCTTGTCATCAATTGAATATTTTATTGTGAGCCATATGTATATAGAACTGTACAAGAACAAATACAGAGACAAAGGTACAGATTGAATCTGTCTAAAATCTTTACATTTCATATAAGCATACTAAAAAAAAAAAACTACTACTACTTCTACTACTTCTACTCCTTCTACTTGTACAGGTTTCAGCACTACCTCCACCACTGGCTGTTCTAACGATACTTTTTCTATCAGTTACAACATCCATCCATCTATTTTCTTCCACTGGTCCGTTGCCGGGTCGTGGGGGCAGATGTTGGAGCTGTTGGAGCTGCCCAAATCACATTGCACCAGCCCCATGGCTCCTCCTGCAGGTGGTGGGTCCACAGAAGGACGGCCTCATGGTTCTAACTGGGCCTGTTGGTCTCTCATAAGGGGCTTCTGAACCGCTCTTCGTCTGACCCGTCAACTAGGACCTGTTTGCCATGGGAGACCCTACCAGGGGCACGAAGCCCCCGACAACAGAGACCCCAGGGTCATTCGGGCGCTCAGACCCCTCCACCACGTTACGGTGGCGGTTCCAGGAAGGGGCAGTTACAACATATCGCCCCTCATTCCATTGAAAATACCATTAATCCTAAATACTATATTTTGTATATCTTATAGCTCTATACATATAGTATTTGTCATATTTTGTAATAGTGATGATACTGTGTGATTTTCTATTTAGATTGTGAATATTCCTGTTGTATTAATTGTAATTGTGTTATTAATACACATTTCACTGCACACTGTCCCACGAATGAATGTGCAAATACAAATACAGTATATCTGCTCATTTCAACACTAATGAGGCCATAAACTGCTGTGCTTTTTTTTTTCTCAAAAAGAGAAAATAACTTACTATACAGTCCAGTCTATGTCCACGCAAAACTTCTACTCCCTCAGCTTTTGTCCTACTACTGCCTCTGACTAAAAACGGCCTGGTGCAGTTACTTGATCCTTTTAATATTATTCCACGCTTTTTCCAGTAGTCGGCCATGTTGCAAATTAGCCACACACACATAACGAACTCAACCTAATGAACACTGAAAAGCGTCGCAAAACAATGTAACCAAAGAGCGCACGTCTGGGCTGTGTTTTCGCCCCATTTGTGCTTCTCGCTGCAGCCGTTTCCAAAAGACCTTTTCGGAGCGCGGTGACAAACACAACCCTGGAAAAATAAATCATACTTTGGTTGAAGACAAATGCCTGATCCGCCGGGACCGCCCGGAGGCTGCAGTCATAATGACCTCTCTCACTCTGTACTCCTGTTCACTTCACTCCTTTTGCCATTTCTCTTGCAGGCTTAAAGGGAGTTTCCCAGACACGACTGGAGTCACAAAACACAACAAAAATACAACCAAAACACACAGAGGGCATATATCGGCTATATATCTGTGTTAGAGGTAGACGTATGGAAGGATTTCATTAAAGTGTTTAACTTTACAGGGGAAGCGAGACGAGAACAAATAGTTACGATGGTGTTTATTTGATTGTATTCTTTATTTTCCCAGGTAAGTCAATTGAGAATTCTCGTGTACTTTATTTTATTTCTTTGTATGTCTCTTTAATTTGCAAATGAGCTGTTTGGTGAGTAACTTTATTATCCGCATTGACACACTAAAAAAAAAACATTCTTATTTGGGCTTTAAATTAGCTCAGTTTTTGTTTTAGTTATGGAATTAAATATGTTTTGTCTTCCTTAAGTATATTGTAAACTCACTGTAGATCTAATTGTAAAGCATTGGTATCAATTTCATGAACTTGCGGGCTAGTTTTCCAGCATTCTTGTGAAGGTGACCCTGAAAAGTGACCCTGCGAGTTGTGAAATGTGCCTATAAACATATTGGTGTGAAGAATTGTGATGCTACAAATATGTAGACTATAGGGATGAGTTTGTACCCCCACCAACATTTAAATTTAGTGGCTTCCTCTTTTAGTGTTTGAAATGAAAAAGAAAATCAGGTATAGGGCCTTGAAATTTCCACTGCACCTGCGTTATATAGCAATGTACTATATACAAGCACTACTTTCTTCTTTATTTCTAATGATTCTATTCATTGTTATCCTTATTATTAGTGTTCCACTGCTGTACCTGCTACTGCAACCACTAAATTGTGCTATACCACTATAGGCACAAGACCCTTTTTCAATGTTGACGTTCTCGCATAATTTACCTTTTCATTTAGTTTTGTTTACATGTGACATTTTCTCGTTGCGTTTATTTGTTACTGGCAAAAAGTTATTTTGGGGAAAAATAGAATTGTGATGATTTATTTATTTTTTTCACGACACAACAGCGTTTCACTGTGGTCCCTAAAACATGCATTACATTTTGGAAAGTATGTGGAACCATTTATTACTCATTCTTATTCACCCATAGTTCACAGACATTGCTCAGAGTATTTCGATGGTAAAATAACAACACAACAAAAAGGCCTTAACCAGGGGGAAAATAACCCACCCGAGTTGGATTATTACAACTTTTTCATCAATTGAAGTTTTGGAAAGGGAAAACAATCAAGTATGTGGCTCCTCACTGTGTTCAGTAATGGCCTCCTGTACATTCTCTGCTTCTTCCATTCTTCAACCTGCGAGGGCTCCGAAAGGAAACCACATCTTCACCAGCTTTTGTTTTGACGAACTACATTACTCAGGCCAAACTGTCGCCGACCTTCCGACTCGAGGCGATAGCGTAAAATTAAAAAGACATTAGTTGTTAATGTAACGTGACCTTAACACTGCCGGCGCGCAGAGGGCAGACTGCGACGGCGCGCGAGCCCCCTCTCATAAAACTTGAGTAAGGTTACCGCAACTCACGGCTAGAGTGACCGGCGAACAATTAGATAGCTGGTAAGAGGACACCCCAGGATGGCTTGTTTGACTATTTGGCTCGATCTAAATGGAGAATGAGCCCTACACCCAAGCACCCAGTCCATTAACAACCAATTAAGTTCCTATTAATATTTTACCAGACAGCGCCTCTCATCCGCCTGCGTGTTTTTAAGGAGCTGCTCCCGGGAGAGTTCGAACATGAGCAGCTTTTAGCGCGGCATAAAGAGGCCTGTGTAATGGTCCCGGGGAGGAGGAGGTGGAGTGGATATCCGATAGCGCCGAGATCCAGAGAGACAGGCGCGCGCAGCTGCTCGGGCCCAGGCGCAGCGAGCCCCCGAGTGGGATAGCGGTGCCTTGAGCTGCGGCGGCTTGGGGACCCGACTGGGGAGCCGGGTGTTTTAGGAAATCCACCGTTTTATTGCTTTGACACCAGATCAGATGGGAGGAGGAGGAGGGGGGGAGGGAAGGGAAGGGGGGGCTGATTGTGTTTGGAAACCGCAACATGGGTTATGACTTGCTTGTTTTTGCTGGTTAAGTGGCAGCAATATAGCAGCAACATTGGTAGCAGCACTTGATGTTGCCTCGATATTATTGTCTGTGGTAATATAGTCATTGTTTTTTGTTGTAGCAGCAGTGGTTTTAGTTTTAGTACATGTCATGCTAGTTCTGTGACTTGTAGAGTATACAGTGAGATCATAATGTTAGCTTGTTTCCGGTTGCATTCACTGTTAAAAAGAGCAAACAAGTTAAGTCAACAAACTAAGTTAAGCAACTCCCTGCAAAGTATTTCCGAGTTGATTCAACTTTTAAATGCCCCTTACCTTACTTTTTTATACCTTAACATACCTTAACATGCCCCATACCTTAACATACATTTAAGAGAAGACACTACAGGCAAAACAAATTTTTTAAAGTTTTCAGGTTTAGGGTTATTGGTCTCTGAACATATACACTTTCACCTGGAAATAAAAATTATACCTAATCTTCACAACAACATGTTTAAATAGTGCACTTATTTAATGTTTCTCCATAGATTTATATGGGGAATCGTAAATTCAAGGCCCCATTTCCTCAAAAGGCATTTTTCTCTCATTGGGGCAACAACTTCTCAACGTCAGTAGCTCCCACAGACTTCACATTTTCCAGCCTTGGATTGAACAATATTTGGAAGATTTTTTCAGAGGGATTTTTTAATATCTAATTCCTTGCCTGATTCATTCGGTTTTGAATGTTAAAAAACAAGGCGAAATTTAAATTTTTACAGATTTTTTCCCTAAAAAACAGTAAGATATCCAAAATCCCCTCTGAAAAAGTATTTGTAACTAATATGTCAACAAAATAAAACCATACATTTGAATCCGGCTCAATCCCTTATTCAGTTTTTGTCGCCGGACAAATGCAAAATGTTGGGTATTTTTAGGCATAAAAGACCTTATTTTTATGAACACATAAAATGACAGAAAACTTGCTATACATTTTTCTTCATATTGATGCCAATAATCTACAGCAGAAGTTTCAAATTGATATCTTTAAATTTAAAGAAATTCCATATTCACCTGCAGAGTCTCGCCTTAAAAGTTGAATCAACTTGGAAATGCTTTGCAGGGAGTTACTTAACTTTGTATGTCTACTCAACTTTGTTGCTCTTTTTTTTATAGTGGTGGAAGGAAAAAAGTTTTGTCATTATTGTCAGTAGGAAAATGCTGTTGTTAGAATCTTTTAGCCATATTAAGATGCATTTGTAAAACGTATTTGTATTTGAATATGTATTTGTATTTGTAAAACGTTTGAAACCGGACTCTCTTGTAAATGAGACATTGAGTCTCAATGGACAAAACTGTATAAATAAAGGATAGATAAATAAATATATATATAAAAGCTGACATTTCTGACCTTTGCAGCTAATTATAAAGCCTTTAAAAAAAATAGATTGTGAACTATTAGCTACATGTTTGTTTACATTACTGTGATAGTATTGCTCCCAGGAAGTGTTCAAACATGCAACTCATCTCTGGGAAGAATTGGGATGTATATATGTATTATGTGTATACTATATATTTGTTTTTTATTGACTTGACTTTTTTTTATATGTTATTGTGATCAAGCAAGTGGTGCACTGTGGTAATAGTAGTTGTAGAGGCATTTGTATTTGTTTGTTTGGTAATAATCCTAAAAGTGGAAAAAATACTGTACAGTAGTAATAGCAGTAGTAGTGTCACGTTAGTAGTATTTGTAGTTTTAGTAGTTGTAATATTATACAATTGACATGCATGCAGCTGGCTGGGCCCCTTCAGAGCAGAGCCGCGATACTCCGAATTGACTGGAGGCGTTTGGATCATGGTGTTTTAGGAAATCCACCGTTTCATTGCTTTGACACCAGATCAGACAGCTGCGATGACCTTATACCACTGGAGGGGACAAAGCCGTGTTTTCAAGCCACAAAACATGCTAATGAGTTTTTCTACTTGTTTACACAAAAGTTAAGCAGTTCGGCTCGAGGGGATTGATGTTCCTGTCACCGAAATGTCAGGATTTACTTTGTACATTGAGCAGAGCAAAGGAGGGGGTGTAACGGCTCAAATGCATAATGTAGGAATTTTACACTTCTAAAAAAAAATAAATAAAACAAACAGGTCACATCACAGTCGCTCCCTCTTTTTTTTACGTTACATTTTAAATTTTTAGTACTCTATTCTAATAAGGGATGAACTCAGTTAGTATAGTTCTGAGTACTATAACAAAATGATAAAGAGCGACAGTTTAATAAAGTGCATGAACTTGTTAAATAGTGGTACAGTTTTTTTTACAGTAAATGTATTTCTGCTGCTACATATAGATTTGTTTTTCTTTCCTAGAATTACATGGTAAATGTTAGTAAAGGCTAGTGTGTGCAGAGTGGTCATATTTTAAAGCTACAATTCTGCAAATAATACAAGTTGATGTTACTACAATTACCTCTCATACTACTGCCTACTTGAAGTACTGAAGTGTGAAGCAACATCATATAATGGAGTACTTTTATCACACTGTACTCACGAGTTCAAATGCTCTATCCACCCACCTCTGCTTCTACTGCTGCTACTGTACTGCCCTGCCTTAAGAAACACAAGCATTTACAGCTTGTGAAAAAGGAGGGGAATGTTCGCAGGAGACGCGCTCACAGTCTGACATTTAGAGATGACACAGATGTAAAATAAAAGGAGATATATTTTGCACGATGGACCGTTTAATTTTTCATGGATGTTCTGCACATTATCCCCTTTAAACTTCAGATGTTTTGCAGGCTTCTTGTTTTAGCTGCTGACAAGAGAACTCCCCTTTCTCTAAGAGTAACGCATGCAATATTTATACATGCGAGGGTTAGAAACAGAGAAATCCAATGAAACGCCGACTCCGCCGACTCGAGTTCAAATGCCTACATCAACACATACATTTTTGATCGCGGCAAAAAACCTCCCAGACGACGACGCCCCCTTTAAAGCGAGCGGAGGAATATATTTAGAAATAAGCGATATTTCAGCGTGTCTTTCAAGGCCCGTTCAGCTCGGATTCATTTATGAGAGGGACAAATAGTTGTTGAAAGACTTAGTCCAGGAAATGGGACTGGGAGTATGGCGGCAGGGGTCACGGACACTGCTTTTTACAATTCGCGCTTTTAAAATGGACTGTATGACAAGGAAAACACCCTACTGTTAAAAATATACCTCCAGACTATTGTAAACGTGGGGTGAGTGGGGACAGGTTGTCAATTGTGCGCGGGGAACATAAATCAGGAGCTATTATAATGTTATATTACAGGCTGAGTTAACTAATGCTATATCCATATGACTTGTGTAACCTCTCATTGGAAAAGTGTGCCTTTTTTTTCTCTTTCCCTTAAGTTTTGTTTTACCATCTTGAGAGCACAACAGTCATTAAAAAAAGAAAAAAATGAATAAATCTATAAGTCTGATCTAGGACTTTCCCATTGACTTTGAGGTAAGGTTTTTACTGAGAAAAGCACAACAGCTACACTGTAAATTGCAATTGTATCCTTTACTTGAAACAATAAGTAACTGCGAGAGATTTACCCAAATGATGTCCAACTAACTAGGATTTGTCTGTATTGAAAACATTTAGGCTTCAAGGGCTATACTTGTTTTACTTTTTATCTACAGTGACCTGCAGCAATCCCGAGCGACAGAAGTTATCACTTAGTTTTATGAATTGGGATTACTAGACTGTCAAGTTTCCCTGAGAGATAGTGTGAGTCAGTGTGAGTCACTAAAACCGAGTAAAAAGAAAAAAACAAGTAAAGCCCCTATTCAAGCCTACATCAATTCAATACTGACAAATCCAAGTAAGTGGGACAGAATTTTGGTAAATCTCTTGCAGTTACTTAATTATTTCAAGTAAAGGACACAATTGCAATTTACAGTGTAGTTGCAGTTGTGCTTTTGCAGAAAAAAAGGCCTTACCTCAAAGTCAATGGGAGAGTCCTAGATTAGACTGTGGGATAAATCCCTTGCAGTTACTTATTATTAGTTACGGATGGCCTACAATTGGAGTTTACAGAGTTGACATTTTTTATTGGCAACATATATCCCTGTTTGCCCTCGCTAAATGCAATGCAGGTTGTGAAATGGCCTAGAAATGTCTTTCTTTCCCTTAAGTTTTGTTTTACCATCTTGAGAGCACAACAGTCATTAAAAAAAGAAAAAAATGAATAAATCTATAAGTCTGATCTAGGACTTTCCCATTGACTTTGAGGTAAGGTTTTTACTGAGAAAAGCACAACAGCTACACTGTAAATTGCAATTGCATCCTTTACTTGAAACAATAAGTAACTGCGAGAGATTTACCAAAATGATGTCCAACTAACTAGGATTTGTCTGTATTGAAAACATTTAGGCTTCAAGGGCTTTACTTGTTTTACTTTTTATCTACAGTGACCTGCAGCAATCCCGAGCGACAGAAGTTATCACTTAGTTTTATAAATTGGGATTACTAGACTGTCCAGTTTCCCTGAGAGATAGTGTGAGTCAGTGTGAGTCACTAAAACCGAGTAAAAAGAAAAAAACAAGTGAAGCCCCTATTCAAGCCTACATTAATTCAATACTGACAAATCCAAGTAAGTGGGACAGAATTTTGGTAAATCTCTTGCAGTTACTTAATTATTTCAAGTAAAGGACACAATTGCAATTTACAGTGTAGTTGCAGTTGTGCTTTTGCAGAAAAAAAGGCCTTACCTCAAAGTCAATGGGAGAGTCCTAGATTAGACTGTGGGATAAATCCCTTGCAGTTACTTATTATTAGTTACGGATGGCCTACAATTGGAGTTTACAGAGTTGACATTTTTTATTGGCAACAAAGATTCCTGTTTGCCCTCGCTAAATGCAATGCAGGTTATGAAATGGCCTGGAAATGTCTTTCTTTACAAATCAGATGGCCAGCCAACAGATTTCTCCTAGTTATTGTGTTTTCATTTATTGATGTTTTACTGATGTTTGTGACTCTTGTTTTTACTCTGAAAAGCATCACATACATAGTAATACAAATACAATGTGATTGATTGATTGGACATGTGTGTCCTTTGGCGCTGTCCTACCTCATAGCAACTACTGCACCCTTGTTGCCCCTAGCTTATCTTTAGATACCTTATTCATTTAACCATGTAAAGCTTTTGTGTACTTTTACTGGCTCGTACCTGCGCAATGTCCTTCTGTGCCATACATTTACTTGACAGACAGACGCTGAGTACTTCCTCGTCCTCTGAGTGGCCACTTCATTTCCCTGTGTCCGATTACATTACGATGAATACACCAGATGTCGTCCTTGAAGTCCAGCAATTCAGCCACGCTGCACTTCCCCTAACTACCACTAGATGGCCACAAAACACAGGCAAACAGCTTCGTGTTCGTCTCATTGACAGCCGAATGGTTCAGCTCCAGAATCCAGATAAGCAAACGCAGCTGTTTCTTACATTGACTGGTCAATGGTGCGCTGCAGAAAGATCCGTTACATGACAGGGTGAAGGCCGGGATGCACTATAAAGTGGATAATAGCCCTGACAGATTTGAGAGTAATATGCAAGTAACTTATCCGGGTTATTTATAGGTTATTGGAATTGTGGAAAATAGAAAGAAAACAAAAGCGATTTGTTTAAACGCAAGATCCTCCTAGCCTTGATATGTCTATCTATATGAACTGATTAAAACTAATGTGCATTTGTGTTTGTATGGGTCTTAACCAACCAGTTGTGGGCAAGTTATATTCCATATTACAGCTTTAATGTAATATTACATATTACTGTTTCAATTTGGGGGGAGTTTGGCAATTTTTGTACATTTAAATGCTCTTATAACTCGAGTTACTTAAATTGTAGTGACTAATATATTGTGTTAGTAATATTATATTCCTTAGTTACTGAAAAAAGTAATATAATATATTTTTGTAACTTGTTACTTTTGTAATATGTTACCCTCAACACTGGTCTTATACAGTCTATGGTCTTAACTACAGGGTTATCACATTTTCCAATAATCCAATAAGGACCTATGGCGATGGGATGTTTTGTTGTTTGCAACATTTGTAGACTTTGCAATATCCTATATTCAGGGGTCTTCAACAGGCGGCCCGCGGACTACTTCCGGTCCGCGAGATGATTCAATCAGGACCATAACCTGTATAGCACAAATACCCGAGTATGTCACACACAAGTAAGTCTCTAGCCCTCTCATGTGCAGAGTTATTGATTTTAAAAGATTGCTCACTCCAGCCACCAGAGGGCAGCTTAAATTTAAAAAGAAAGGAAAGAATTCCACACGTGTCCAGCAGAGGGCACTGACATACTAAGAGATCAGGATATGAACACGTTGAGGCTACAGTGTTAACATTATTATTCATTTATTGAAAAAAGTAGTATAGTATCTACCCAATTAAAACATAATTTACTGGAGATTTTGTTTATGGAGCCCGGGAAAACACGGCCGATATATTTAGAAAATGTACTTGCTCTATAGTCAAATTGATAGCTTTCAATAATGTCGCGTCCAACACACCACGTAAGAGCTTGTACATTCTGGAGGGTAAGTGTGTGATGTCATAATGTTATGAAATGTATAATTATTTAGCTATTTCTCAGTCTGGAGTGTGAGGGTGTAGAGTGGAAATGATGTACATGGATAGCATGTACATAGCGCTTTTCTACCTGTGTCAGGCCCAAATCGCTTTACAGTAAGAAACCAGTCAGCCACTCACACTCTCATTCATACACCAATGTACGCAGACACTGGAGGCAAAGTGGATGTGAGTCCCTTCATTATACTTAACTTGAATCTGTCTCTCAGACAACAGACAAACAATGCAGCCTACTGTATTAGGAGCGGGTTGTCTTGTGACCGGATGGTTCACGGCTCAAATCCCGTGTTGTTTTGTCCTTGGGCAAGGCAAGGCAAGGCAAGGCAAGTTTATTTGTAGAGCACAATTCATACACAAGGCAATTCAAAGTGCTTCACAGTTGCATAAAATTACAAGAAAACAGATCAAATCAATCATTAAAACATCAACATAAAAATTTATCAATGACAGTAAAAGGCAAGAGTGCAGATAAAATACTTTCAGTTTTCATATGCTCGGGTAAAAAGAGCTGTTTTCAGCCTGGATTTGAACATTGTCAGAGTTGAGGCCTGTCTCACATCCTCATGAAGACTGTTCCAGATTTTAGCTGCATGAAACTGAAACGCAGCCTCACCGTGTTTAGTCCTGACTCTGGGAACCACCAGGAGACCCCTCCCTGAAGTTCTCAGGGCCCGAGATGGTTCATACGGCTCTAACATGTCAGAGATGTACTTTGGTGCTAAACCATGAAACGACTTGTACACGAGCAGAGCTGTTTTAAATTCTATTCTCTGAGTGACAGGAAGCCAGTGCAGAGACCGGAGCACTGGACTAATATGGTCATATTTCCTGGTTCTTGTCAGGACTCGAGCAGCAGCGTTCTGGATGTTCTGCAGCTGTCTAACAGCTCGTTTAGAAAGGCCAGTGAGCAGGCCGTTACAGTAGTCTAACCTGCTGGAGACAAATGCATGGATGAGTGTCTCCAAGTCTGGTTTTGACACTATTCCTCTGATCTTAGCAATGTTTTTCAGATGGTAAAAAGCTGATGATGTTATTGCTTTAATGTGGCTGTTTAAGTTCAGGTCTGAGTCCATGATTACTCCTAGATTTCTAACCTGATTTTTTGGTTTTAGAGAGAGAGACTCAAGGTGACTGATAACACTTTCTCTTTGTGTCTGTGGGCCAAAAACAATGATCTCAGTTTTGTCTGAGTTTAGTTGGAGAAAGTTGTTTTGCATCCACAAACTGATCTGTTCGATGCAGTGACAGAGAGTATCTACAGGCCCATGTTCACCTGCCGTCAGTGACACGTAGATCTGAGTGTCATCTGCGTAGTTATGGTACGACACATTGTTGCTGTTTATTAGCTGACCCAATGGAAGCACTGGAGGCACTTCACTTACCTTGCCTCCAGTGTATGTGTGGTGTTTGAGTGAGTTCCTTCATGTAAAGTGCTTTAAGAGCCTTAGGTAGAAAAGCGCTATAATAATTAATTACAATAATTACAAAACGACAGCCAGAGTAATCATCATGCTTATCTTTTATTGATGCAGTAAATTGCAGAGACAGTATTATTTTCAAATGGACGTTTAGCAGTTTTTTTGGCAGTGAATAGTACATCGGGACACACGCGCACACACACACAGCAAAGTGCTTACAAAGTTCACTTTAAGAAAAGGGTAGAAAAGTTGTCATCGTATGATATGTTCAAAATGCTTCAAGACACAAAAGCAAAGCCTAAAAAAGTTGACAAAACAACCCAATTACTCATTTAATTTGAAAATGTATAAATATTCATTGGTGCGTGGAGTCTGTACAGTCAAAATTTGGCACTATAAACATTTTGGCTTCATTGTTGTTGTTTTTTTTTCTTTTTATCGTATCTTTTTAATCTTATGAATGAAAATTTCAAGTTTCAAAAGGCAAAAAATGCTGGCTTCAGTGCACGCCACAACAATGCATTTATTTTTTCCAACTTTGTTCACTTGTTAAGATTGAGAATGAAACGCTATACACAACACAGACAAGCTACAACCACTGGATGATCTGTTTCTGCCGAAGCCCATGTAGAAGAATGCAAGCCAAAAAGTATGGGATGAATTGTGAAGACAAAGCAAAACCTGGAAAAGTTGGGACATGGGATAAACAGTGCTTTAAAAATGGCTCCAAAATGCAACAGACCGCATACGCCGAATCTGGTGTTGAGATTATTTTTTACTTCGGGCACAACAGGGGATTTTTCTCTGCACGCACAGGATCAAGGCCACCTCCAGTCCTTCAATTGTTGACTTTAGGATAACGCTACAAACTGCGTCATTTAATGAGAGATAACCCCCTACAACTTCCACAAGACCTCACCCGCCTCGTCTGCATCAGTCGGGTGTGCGAGAGGGTTCAACCAGAGCGCCACAGAGTGTGGGGAGTGAACAAATAAGGACTACGGTGTAGCGCTTTGAGAAACTGGTCTACTCAGGCTAGTCAAGCAAACAAGGGTACGTCATTATTTCTGGCAGAGGTTGAAGGAATCCTAGGGCTAGTATTTCAAACGCTCTGATGATATGTCCTGGGACGTGTGTTGTATCACTTTTTACATCTGACGTTTTGTTTATCCCCGCAGAGATTCCTAAACGGGGGACAGCGTTCCCCTAGTGGGTAAAGTAGGTACTGTTGCATTTGCCGAACGCGGGTTATCTTCCGGCGTTTTTCACTGGGGTGGCGCTTAGTTAACCTCCGAGCCGGCCCATGTGTTTAAGGAACGAAACCCCTGGTCATCTACACATTAGGTAACTACTATAGCGCTGTAAAAGGAACAATGCATACAATTTTGTGTAGCCCATTTCCCCTCCCCCAAATCATTGCGATATTTAAAACGTTGTCCCAACTTTTCTTTTTCCACATAAGTTTGCTTTTATCTCTAAGAAATAGTGCATTGGACAGCACACAGGCAGCGGAGAAGAAGAGTATTATCTTTACATTACGACAGACTGGAAGAATGATCTCAATGGCCTCCTGATGATGAGCAACCACTATTTAGTGTACCCTACACTTACTATGTAGGTTTTAAAAAAAGAGCTTATTTGTTTTTTTTTCACATCATGATAACCTGCGTTCCGGGTTCACCACGTTAGATTGAAGCTGCGGACAGCTGTAGCATGTGTAATAGATGAGGATCAGGTCAAAGTGAAGATGGCCTGTCCTCCATTAGGCCGTGTTGTGGAACAGGATAGGTTTGACCATCCCGGAAAGGATTTTGGGAACGTGGACGCTGACGATCTCGGATATCATCTCGGGGAAGTTCACACGGGTCGGCAGCGACTGGGCCTCGATGAACAGGTCATAAGTGAACTGGTGGAGCTTTTTCACAACCTGCAAGAGAAAGAAATGGGAGAACGCCGAGTAAATCTGTGTTCCATATCATTTATCGAGTAATAAGAATATGCTGGAATATGTTGTTTTTTATCAGTGATTTGAACATAGGTGGGTCAAGTTAATATCTTACTAAAGAAGAAGTCAAAAGCAGAGACCGAAACAACTACTTGGTGAAAATACTGCTTCAGTACAAAGTAACTGTCTGAAAAGTGTCTTTTCTTATGAATTAGTGTCTATGTAAAACAAATAGTATTCGTCCTAAGAAATTACAATAACATAATTACATAACAATTACAACAGAAGATAATATACAGCAAAATTATAGAAATGCTAATTATTTAAACTTATTATACAGTGTGGTCCATCAATATTGGAACGTCGACTCAATTCTTATGTTTTTGGCTCTATAAACCACCACAATGGACTTGAAATGAAACAACACATATGTAGTTAAACTGCAGACTTTCAGCTTTAATTTGAGGGTATGTAAATCCAAATCGGATAACCGCTGTAGGAAATACAAGTTTTTAAGTGAGCCTCCCACTTTTCAAGGGACCAAAAGTAATGGGACAATGGTAACAATTATAAATCAAACTTTTTCCTTTTTAATACTTGATTGCAAATGATTTGCAGTCAATTATAGCTGGGTTTCATCCCTGGTGCTGCTCTGCCAGGCCTCTACTGTAAATGTCTTCAATTCCTGCTTGTTCTTGGGACATTTTCCCTTCAGTTTGGTCTTCAGAAAGTGAAATGCTGCTCAATTAGATTCATGTGAGGTGATTGACTAGGCCATTGAATCACATTTCACTTATTTGCCTTAAAAAGCTCTTTGGTCATTTACATTATTTGTGTTGTGTATATCTTCTGACAGACTGAACTTATTCCTCCTTGTTATTTAATTACTGTTTTTTGTGTTTGTTGTTTTGTGTGTGTTTGTCTCTCTTTTTTTTATGTTTGTGGGTATGTTTTTGTATATTGTCTACTTATTTTTGAAAAATTATAAAAATAAAGTAATAAAAAAAAAAGCTCTTTGGTGGCTTTTGCAGTAGCGGCATCCAAGCATTTGGCCGAATATGAGCACATAATATTGCCCGAAACACTTGAGAATTCATCCTGCTGCTTTTGTCAACAGTCACATCATCAATAAATACAAGGGAACCAGTTCCATTGGCCCATACAAGCCCATGCCATGATGCTGCACCACCATGTTTCACTGATGAGGTGCGATGTTTTGAATCATGAGCAGTTCCTGTCTTTCTCCACTCTTCAAATCACTCTGGTAAAGTTGATAATTGTGTGAGGCTCACCAATGGTTTACACCTTGTGGTTAATCGTCTGTATTCTCTCTGGTGAAGTGTTCTCTTGATTGTTGACTTAAGCACACATACACCCACCTCCTGGAGAGTGTTTTTGATCTGACTTATTGTTGTATTGTTTTCTTCATCAAGGAAAGAATTCTTCGGTCATCCACCACATTTCTCATCTGTGGTCTTCCAGGTCTTTTGGTGTTTTTCAGTTCACCGGTGTGTTCTTTCTTGTTAATCATGTTCCAAACTATTGATTCAGCCACGTTTAATATGTCTGCAATCTCTCTAATGGGTTTGTTTTGATTTTTCAGCCTTGCTGCATTGATAGTGATAGCTCTTTGGATCTCATGTTGATAATTAATAGCAACAATGTCCGAAATGCAAATATCACACTTGAAATGAACTCTGGATGTCTCACCTGTTCCTTATAAATGGGACAATGAGGGAAGAGCAAACACCAGGCCATGGAACAGCTGAGCAGCCACTTGTCCCATTACTTTTGGTCCCTTGAAAGGTGGGAGGCTCACATACAAACGGTTGTAATTCCCACACAGTTCATCCAATTTGGATGTAAATAGCCTCACATTTAAGCTGGAAGTCTGCAGTTTAAGCACATCTTGTTGTTTCATTTGAAATCGATTGTGGTGGTTTATAGAGCCAAAAACATAAGAATTGAGTCGATGTCCCAATATTTATGTTTAGTTTATTTATTTATTTTTTGTAACATTCACATTATTCTGTTACAGGAGCTAAAAAAAAGGAGTAGGCTGAAACCAGAAGCTTATATACGCCTACCCCGTAATCAATATAAGGAACGTTAATATTTCCAGATGATACTGCACAATCCGTCTGTATAAAAAAAAAAATCAATCCCAGAGGCGGGTTGTGCTCCATTACATTTACTCAAGTACATGAACTTGAGTAACTTTTAGAATAAATTGTACTTCTTAAAGTATTTTAAAAAACACAGTACATTTTTACTGCACTCTTGTGTGGATAAAAATTATAGTTACATTTTCCATCCGAAGAAAAGCTTCAAAACAGCACCAAGAAACAACATTTACCTATGTGTTACTACAATTAATCTAATTTGAGTTTATCATTAAATATACGTCCGACACAATTTCATCCTCATTAACAAAATATGGTTGAAAGAAAACAAAAGTATGTACACTCATGTTCTCCTTCTATAACCAAGCAACATAATAATATCCATAACTAGGCGTATGTACAGCGTTTGCATCATGTTTACGCAGCAATAGAAGGATATGACGTTAATTAGACGCACACACACACACACACACACACACACACCCCGCTGGGTGCCTGAACCTGTTTCTGAATCATCTTTTATCATATTGCAAACACCTTCTCAACTGTACAAATAGCAACTTTAACCTTACACTTAACAGTCTTGATAAGGAACAACAATGACAAAACGTACTACTACAGAGTCCAAACTGGAGGAATGTACGGATTATATATCAGACTTGATCATAAACTCAACAAAAGAAAAACAGAACAATCATATCAGTCGTCTTGTTTCTGCAACGTGCTTCAGGAAGACAATTACCAACGCCACTCCCTGCCGATAGTCACTAGTCACAAATATGCAAGTAAATTGGTATTCTGTGGTCCTGCTGCTTCACCTTTGTCACAACCATCTCCGCTGCCGTAGATTTTATGAGTACGTGTATGGTGTTTATATATTTTTTTGTAATTATTATTTTTAAGTTTTTATGTTATAAATGTTTGCCCTATTTAGTGTAGTCCATTAAAAAGCCAGGGTGAAAAGTGGCCCATTGAGAGTGGTACTTGCCCCCAATCAAAAAGCCCCCATGCATAGGCGCCAATTTATGTTGTTTTCCCCAGTGGTGGGCACCCTGGTCCTGGTCGCGGCACACTGGACCAGCTCTATACCCTTGATCGGGTGCTCGAAGGGTTTGTGGGAGTTCGCCCAACCAGTCCACATGTTGTTTTGTGGACCTGGAGAAAGCGTTCGACCGCGTCCCTGGTGGTGCCCTGTGGGGGGTGCTCCGGGAGTATGGGGTCCGGGGCCCTCTGCTAAGGGCTGTCCGTTCCCTGTATGCCCGCAGCAGGAGCTTGAAGCTTTCGTGGCTCGATACATAGGCGCCAATTTATGTTTTTTTTTCCCCAGTGGTGGGTGCCCAGTTAAACCACTGACCCAATGGAAACAAAATAGCGATCGCACAACCTACTGCTCAAGAGTACTGAGATTTCACATTAGTGATACTCAAGCAGAATTTTAAAAAAGTACACTGTGATACAATGACTCAAATATAGTTACTTCAAAAAGTGTAACCACTAGTACACAGCCACCTCTGGAAAAGACCCCATCCCCCCCAGCCCCAAAAAAGGGTTTTGTTTTTACTTGTTTATCAAAGACTTTAACCGTTAAAACTGAAAAAAAGGGAATAGAACGTTTTGAAAAGACTGGGTGACATTTGTCCTGCAACTAGAGACATTTTTCCCCGGACAAAAGATAAAAAATGATAGGAAATACAAAGTTTGTAACAAAAGTTCTCACGAGTCGGTCGCTTGTATATCTAAACGGTGATGTGATGTTTTAGGCGTTTTTGGCAAACCAGGTGAAACGGTGTCAATTGAATATTGGGACAGGATACTGTAATTATCGAGCGCGAGTAAGCTGGCTCGATTGACTTGAACACAAAGTCAAGCTAAATGCAGGGCTTAAAATCTATGATAAAATTGGTACATGCTGTATATCTGATTCGCTAGCTCTCCTCCAACCACAAAAGCTGTACTGCTCCGGCGCACGGGCGCCCTGAGTATCCCACTAATGTGACAGCGTGCCTTGATATCTTCTTTTGGAGGAGATTTCAATGTTGACGCGGCCCTAAGCTGCGGAGAAGGGGGTAAAACCTTTAGGGCCAATCGCTGAGCCCTGGTTTGCTGCTTTAAGGACCTGAACAGAAAATCCCCTGCTGCCCGCGGCTCTCTCCTCATAAGACCGTTTGACACAAGAGCTGCACACAGCGTCGGTGCAAATCCACACTGAAAGACAGGCCAGGATAAAGCTGCTCACGGGCCCAGTAGGAGGCTTTAGTACGGCATTTACTCCCATAACAGGGGTTTTCAGTATGTGGTGAGGGTCCCAGTGACGAGGCACACATTTCTACTGATGACATCTAAAAATATTGGTAGATAAGTTTGATTAGATACACATCTATATAAAAAAAAATACACATGGCCGGGTTAATGATTGAATTTGGAGTAGCGAAGGCCTGGTTTAGTGATGGGTTAGTTCATGGCTCGTTCTCCAGCTTGGTACTCCGTGAAACCAAAGTCAAATCCCCCAAAATACATTTCCCTTGTCCTGGTTTACTTAGGTCAAATTCAGTGCCAGATTGACCGAGGTTTAGACTTGGAAACTTGTAGCTTGAAAAGTAAGAATGGTTAAAAGCGGATTGGTAAAAAGAATAGAAACCGATATCTAAACATGGTAGCATCAGCAATATGATTTTGTTTATGCTGTGTACAAATGTACACCGCGTTACCGAGCCGTCACCACAAGAAAAAGGCCACACGCTCTAGTATTTCGTAGGACCGGCTTTAGCTACAGCACACATTCACTGTGGCATTGTTTTATCAAGCTTCTGCAATGTAAAAAAATATTGTTATTATTTTTTATTTTTTTTACAAGGATGGGAGAGTGTGACCACTGCGCAAAGCCTTCTCCTGTTCTCCAGCACATCCCAAAGATTGTCAATGGGACTCCCTGTGTCAAATTGATGGCTCACACTCCCTGAACCACTCTTTCACAATGTGAGCCCGATGAATCCTGGTTTTGTCATCTTGGAATATGAATGGAATAACCTGGTCATTCAAAATGTTCAGCTGATACATTTTTTAGGCTACATTTATTCCGTTTTCTTTAGTTTGGTAAGTGGCTATGGAGTCCACGCTCTCACCTCTGAGACGTCTAAAGACGGTCTGTACTTGTGCCGGCTTTCAGTTACAGCGATGAAAGGAAGTCTGTCAGTGCGCTGCCACGAGTGGCTGAAACTGATCCAATGATCTATATCAGATGGAGCGGGTGCAGAGCGTTGTGACCTTAAATCGATATTAGATGTTATTTTTAGTTCTCTGAAATGTTTTCATGAAGACTTTTGTCTGTCTTTCTTAATTTGCTGCTGACTACAGAAGATGTGTAGAAATTAACACAGCAAATTAATAGTAGATACGCGTTTTTTCCGCTACCATTTGTATTGACGTGTGCCATTTGTCTGGGGTGAGTGTTAAGTCTTAGGTTTAGTATCAAGTCATGGAAATCCAGTTGGTTCAATTGCTTGGGCTTACACAGTGCATTTAAGTGTTTATGCAGTTTTAATCACTGATAATGTCTCAATAAATACGCTAAAACAGCGGCACAGTCTCTTCTAGATGATTAACTGTGTGTCACTGTGACTTCAAACCTCCGCACTTCCAAAACATCCGCCATTGCGAGGCTTTATAGCAACACCGTGACACGTTCCTATACTTTGGGGTTAAACATAGCCTTGTGCATATGCTGTGAATGAAATATGAATGCACATTAGTCACATTAGTCTAAAAAAAATGGCCCAGAGTGCGCAGCGTGTTTCTGTAAAAGTATATTTGCTTACGTTTGGTGGTAATTCATAAGGACGCCAGAGGTTAAGAGTGCATCACATTGTTACATTCAAGTTAATAATTTGTTTTCTTTTGCCGGTGAGGCTTTGTACGTTGTAACATGTTCCCTGTATTATTGTGATTTGAATAATTGTTTTTATTTCAATTATGTCGGGGGCGGGCGCTTATAAGCTTTGCTTCAGCCCACTCCTCTTGAGCAGAATTTTAACTGCTCAAATAAACTAATAAACAATAATGAACGAAGTTGTTTACATATCATTTCCTGCCTGCGTTTCTGTGCCCTGTAAAGAAAAGAAAGTCTGACCTACGGTATTAAAATGCTGCAGCAATGTGGTGAGGCAGTGTCGCGCGGTGAGGTTTGCGGCTGGTGAGGTACATGTCACATAGACTGCAATATGGAGTCAACAAAGCACTTTCTGCAACTGCAACACTCTTAAATTAAAATAACACCCCTCGCAACCATAAAGTCCCCCCCACCCACACCCCACTGCCTGTGGTTCGTCTCAACTTAGATCTTTCAAAATGTGGTTTGAAGTCAAATTAACAGATAATATATATCATGCAAATGTGTTATGGTTGTAGTAGTCATAGTTGTAGTAGTAGTAGTAGTCACAGTAGTAATATTAGTAGTGGTAGTAATCTAGTCACAATAGACGCAGTGTTTTTCTTACAGCTTGCAGATAGTCGAGCAGTTGCGTGAGCTGGAACAGCCTCTGCGTGCGGGTGGTCTCTCCGTGGTGACTGACTAAACGGTCCAGCTCTTTAATGTAGGAGGTCCGCAGCTCATCAAAACATCTCTGACTCTTCAGGCCCTCCACCGGCACTGCGCACACAACACACACAGCTCTCCATGACATGAGACAGGGACAAGACAGGGCTAGTAAAACCACGCGAGTCACGTGACCGCGGGAACCCGACTGGAGAGGGGGCCTGACAGTCGGGTTCCCGCGGTCACGTGACTCACCGCAATATTTTTTCAATTTATCCAAAGTTATCAAAAAATGTTAACTTTATGTCTCAGATTTCAGATTACTACATTCAATGTGTTCGGCAAGATACAAGAAACAACCTTTGACATGCCACACACAACAATTTTCCTTTTCAAACGTGCGTTATCAACTTTGTTAACCTTAAATGTAGAGAAAACAAAGGCTCTAAATGATTGGAAGTGTATTTAACTGTTTTTAGCGAGTCAAATTGTGAAAACACAGAAGGTGAAGCATGTAGGTGACCTGGCCTGACCTGACAGCTACCAAATGCTTTCTTATGCTTGGGTGATATATCTAATCTGGTAATAAAACTCCTCCTTGGCTGCTCTACCTGTCTGGCATGTTCTTGTTCCAGAATACTCTTTTGCCATTTAATTTCCTGGATGACAGGGATTACTCATACATAACACAAGGTGACAGCCAAAAAATGGTCAGGGGTTTCTCAACTGATTTAGACTAATTTTGGTGTTCTGAGTCCGACTATCACATGCATTTTGCTCTATCAGGTAAACTTTTTGAGATACAGCCATAGTGTTACGGATTACGTACGACTACGTTATTATGAATTCTGCTTATCAAATTTGATGGAGTAAATAAAAACTGAATGACTTTGGATACGTTGACTTTTATTATTTGAGGAAAACGGAAAAAACGTCAAGGGTTTCTCAGCTGATGATCCGCAGAAATTTGTTTTTGGACGCAAAATCGATTTTTAAAGCATTTCTGTAGCAAAAAATCCTGACCTGATTGAGCAAAACCACGGTCATTTTCGGACTCAGAGCATCAAAATTAGTCTAATTCAGCTGGAAAAAAAAAATAGTCCAGGGTTTTTGTTACCCAGTGTAATTAGTGTCCATGTTTTTTTTTTTTCACACCAACACTACCTAGTCAAATTAAGAGGTAAATAGAAGTTACAACAGAGATGTGGTTTACGAGTCCAAACTTGAACCTTATTGTCATGAGCTGTCTCCGTCCCTCTTCCTAACCCTCAATATTAGTGTCTATTGTTAACCACCCAACACTTTTGACTGTTTTGTAAATGCATTGCACCATCTCTGGGCGCTATTATGTATGGCAAACATGTGGCACTGTTTTGCTGTTGGCAATAGAAACTGCCACTCGCCCAAGCTTGAACCTGACTTGATGGATTTTGGAGAGTTTATAAAATCTCACACCAGCGGCATCCAAGGGCAAACTTCAGCATCAGAGCAGCATATAAGATGCTGTTTAGGATATTCTTATTTAGTTCATTACACTATACTCAGATAAAAGTTTGATATTCAACACAAAAACAATTGCTTTTATAAATATGACTCAAGACAAAACACTGTAGATATTTGCACAGATCAACTCTCACATGATCAGTATCCAAGTTAAAACACCACCACCGTGGGTAGTAAACACTCAATAGAGTTCATTAAGTTATTTGTGTTGGATAGGATCTCGCTCATATCAATCAGTTAAAACCTCTGTAAAGTCGTAGTACAGTACAGTCCTTCCACCTCTGCCCTGCGCCGCTGTATTTCACAGTGCGGGACATGTTTGTGTTGACTCACTGATGCTGAAGAGGACCAGGGCCTTCATGCAGAGGAACTCCTCCTGTGTGACCTTGAGAATGGACAACTGCTGAGAGAGCACTTTCATCCGCATGCAGTGGTCGTACATGCTGGACACCTGCATCCGGTGTCTGACAAGAAGAGAAAACATACACAACAGTTATTTACTCATTTAGGCAGTAGACAAAATCACATATCAAAAGCAAGTTGTCCCGAATCACAAAAACTGTCTTCTTTTTTTTTTTTTATATTGGTCATGGAAACAGCAGGAGATTGCCTCTGACAGTTCTCAAATAAAGTGAAATGTTCACAAATGTATCAAATAAACACGATCATTTTGTGACCTGCTGATGTGCCTCTATCGACAGATCGACCGATATGTATTTTTGGGGTCCGATACCGATATAAAGGGGGTTGGCATGGCCGGTAGCTGATATATTGGCCGATATTTTAAGTAACTGAATTAGATGTTTTTTGAACAAATTGATTTGTTTTTTGTTGTTGTTTTTTTCAAATAGTCTACAGTTAAACATTGATTATTATAATAAAGGTTTCAGTCATAGAAATATATCTAATAGAGGTCGACTGACGTGGGTTTTTCTGAGGCCGATGCTGATCTGCACCACTGAAATTTTTGGCTAATATTTTTTAAAATGTCCTGTGTATGAAGCTTCTAAACATCTCAGTGTTGAAATGTGACAGCAGGGGGCGCTGTATATTCATGTTTAGTGGGTACTTCATAGGGAGCTTGTTTAAAAGACAAAAATCAGTAGATTCCAAAACAAAAAAAACTTAAGTCTCCGTCTCTTATAGTTCTGCAATTTTACACAAAAGTCTACAACATAAAACGCGTAAAATAGGTGGGCAAACTGGTTACCGATTTTCACTGCGATGTTTCTCCGCTGCCGTGAGGCCTAGTAACTTGTGGGAGAGCTCATCTTGAAGCTCTTTCCAGTGGAAAACACGGGAAGTCTCTATCACTTTTGGTTCCGGAGATATTAGCCGATACAAGGCCGATATCGGCTAATACACAAATATTGGCCCAACATATCGGGCGGGCGATATATCGGTCCTAGTTGAAGACCCCTGATTTGAGTTATATAGCCCCTGTGCAAAATGTTCTTATCTCAGAAGAGTCCATCTCTAATTTGCATCAAACTGTACCGACAATAGGCAAGCCATGGCAACTTTATTTGGAACCATCGCTGCTTGGAAGGGGGGGGGGGAGGAGCGATTGTGGCCTTTGTACACGTGGCCATAAAAAAAGAGTCAAGGCAAGTCCGTTTGTAGAGCACAATGTGTTCACTTGTCTTCACAAAAAGTCCTACAACGCCCAGCCTAGACCAAACTGTTACAGACTCGGAACACTGATTTCAGTAATTGTACCTTTACCATACTACATCCTTTGTGATCGTCACGGTCTGGTCGCAATGATTGCGATTTATTGACAAGGTAGATCTATCGCACCGCCTGCAGTGAAAACGCCCGCCATGTTCTGAATTGCACGTGATCCTGGTATTTCTTAATTAGCTTGTGTTTCAGTGTGATCTCACTGCTCCTGGACCTCGTTAAAATGTGCACAAGTCATGCTCGACAAACTGTAGCTATAAAGATTTCTTGGTAAAAACTTTTTTTTTTTTTACACTCGGAGTAGTTTCCGACGTGTCTGACTGGTCTTCCTTTTACTTTGTTGTCGAGTACTTTTAACATGAGCGGTAGCATTCTGGCATTGTCGCATTCGTAACTGTATTTTTCACTTTTGGGAAGCAAGGAATAGGGACAAATGGGGGGGCAACAGAGGATCACAGAGAAGGGACAGAGGACAATCAGAGGCAGGAGAGAGGCGAGCGGAGAATATCGGAGGTGAGAGGGATGAGTGAGATGGAAATGGAAGCGCGGAATGACAGAGCGACGCAGAAATGAGGGTCAGAGTGAAGGGCAGCAGCATCTATTACAACGGAGGACGTCCCACACAGAGATGACGGACGTGGAGCGCAACAGATGAGCGCTCAGTGCACAAGAAGCGAGCATTCGAGATTCACATGAAGGCTTTTGACGTTAAGCAATAACTGATTAAAATGGTAGCCAGCGGTGAGTTGTAATAAGTTACACCTACTTTATGAAATATATACTTGAGTAGTTTTATGACACAATACTGTTTTTTACTTCTACTTGTAACTGTTTAACTATCAATACTCTTACATGAATAAAAGAATGGTTGCGACGAACGTAGAAGAGAATTAAAGGCACACTGCGTGGACCTAACCTGATTAAATCTCATATTTGGCTGCCTTTAGTCAAAATCTCCATGGAGACGGGCCGGAGACATCCCGCTCTGGGGGTTTGAGTATCGTCCGGTATCTGATACCAACCGATACCAAGAGACTTCATCAGAAGCAGCTTCTGTGAGTGAACAAGTGAATGGTCCTCTTTTCTCCATTGTGAGAGCAATAAAGTCTTATATTTTCTTGCAAACGAGATGTTACATATCAATTATATCTATTATTAAACTATGCAATTTCAAAGTATACATATATTATATACTGTAAATTATATAGAACTCAGCAGCAGCAAATTCTTCAATGTCCATCTTCAATGAAGGTACTTGATTCATCTTCTGTACTCTAGTTGAAGTTTCAACTACTGAGTACAGAAGATGAATCAAGTACCTTCATTGAAGTGAAAGTTGTGTTTTTAAAACGGTGAGAGCCAAACAAAAGTATCGGTTTAGTATTGGATATTTGGAATCAATACCCGACCCGTACAGTATTTTTTTCCAGTATCGGCTCCGATACCGGAATAGGATCGGTGCATCCCTACGTCTATCTTCAGCAGCGTCTCCTCGCTCTCACATTTCTGCCATGACCAGTCCTGAATTTAAATCGGCCTCCAGCTTGTGTTTAACCAGTTTTTCTTTTTCTTTTTTTTTTGAGAGGCTGCTGAAGATACAGTAGAAGGTCCGTATTTGAATGAACTAAGACCGCTCATGTAGTCTTGGTCAAATAGCACTTCACATTGTGTATCATAGACATTTGTGAACGGCAAGTGCTCCTGAGTTGCCTGTAAACTTTTATAGTAACAACAGATAATCATTTTACAAGATTGATCGGCTATTTGGCAGTTTAGGCATTTGGGGCTGAACCATTGTGCTCAAGATCCTGTTTCCTGTCATTCAAACTGGCTATCTGTCAAACTGTGTGAACTTCCAAGCGCTATTAGTTTCACATGTAGTGTATGACTGAAGCTATGTCACAGTCCGTCAAGCAATTTTCTGAACAAATGGTGCTATAAATGTAAAATAATGTGTATGTTCACTTCTGCATTTATTTGGGTATTTGTGGCAACTTTGCGCCAGTAAAGTAAAATTGTGCGATGAGATAAGGTTAGGTTTTGGACTGAGTATTTGTCAAGAGTTTTAAAGAACAGAGGATAAACGTGCATCCAAAAAAGCCGCACACTTTCCGATGTTTAACACTCATCGGATCAGGATGTTCCATAGTTGAAGTTAGATCCGTGTTGCAGTGTTGCTTTAAGTTTAATAAATGATGAAAGATGAAAGTTGAGTTAGAGGTTTATCCATTTGGTTTGAGGCACGACGCGGCGCATGTCGATTAGAAAAAAGTCAGAATTCAAGATCCGTGGCAGGTGCTGGGGACCCGCTGCTCCATAAAGATAAAGTAGAATAAATGATCTTAGCTTCTTTATTTGTGAACATATGCGACCAATCAGACGTGTTTACTGCAGCATCAGAAAAACAGATGTTATTCTGAAGTTCTGACAAGCTATTCCCAGGATAATCATTGTCATAGTTTTAAACAATACTTGTTAGGAGAAAATGTCCAGTCAAAACTTGATTTAACATTTTTAAAGATAAATATTATTGTTCTACAAGAGGACAATTTGTCTTGGACTGATCACCCATGTGCATTAACCATTTTAAGATGGCACTAGAAAAATAAAAGGTAGGTCGGGTTGCCTTGTATATTTTGATTTATAACCTATTGGCTAAAGTTGCATCTGAGGAACCTTAACCAAAAACTTTTAATTTTACTTTTTTTGTAATGATCATAAAGGGTAAAGTGCTTTTATTATCGGTGTACAATTCAACGACAAAAACTGCCACTATGGGCACAGCCGGTGTTTGGAGGCAAGGGAAACCAGAGCACCCAGACGCAGAGAGAACACGCAAACTCCACGGGAAAAGGATTCAAATCCAGGACCTTCTTGTGAGACACAAGCGCTGGCTACTCAGCAACCATGCGCTTGTGTCTTGTTTGAACATGTTCATTCACACCCCACCATTAACACTGACTTTTCAACATTTAAATCTTGTCTGGTAGATGTTTTGTCGTATTCACACATTCGAGTAATGAATAGTGGCGTTATCTCCTAAAGATCGGGGAGCACTTGAAGCTCCACCAGGAAAACGCTTTCATCAAAGGTGTGCTTGAAAGGCCTTCACTTTGAAGCCGTAATCTTTACTAGAGTCTTGTTTGGTGGCAGGACTCACTCGTTGAAGACCAGGTCGGGGGCGAAGTAGAGCATGTTGCTGTTGGTGAGAGTGTAGGACCTCCAGCTCAGAGCGAACACCATCACGTTCATCCAGGAGAGCTGGATCACCGTCATCTGGTCGTCCACGTGGAGGTCACGGAAACCTGGGGGAAAGATTTACAAATATAATCCAGTTCCTTTGGCTTTTCCCTCTGCGGCCGTGTGTTGATTTGGCATAGGTTTCATGCCATATGTTTATGGATCATTGTCAACTACGTCCTCCGAATTTATGAATCTATCCAGAACCATAATGTGGATACAAATAAATAAATGAATACACATATAGGCAGCAACGCGTGATACAAGGGGGCATGGCCTAGCCGGGGACGGGGGACGGGAAGACAACCTCACACGGCAATCAAATTTTTTTGCTGTTTTCTGACTATAAACATACTTATCACACACAAATAAAGTCAAACCCAAATCGTGTGCATATGGATTTTTTTGTTTTTGTTGTTGTTTTTTACAGCAAATTGATCAATTGAAACAAAAAAGTTAAAAACACACTTGTTGCTAGCGTTAGCACATGTAGCATGAATAGGGTGACCAGATGTCCCAGTTTACCCGGGACAGTCCCAGTTTTGAGCCCTCTGTCCCATGTCCCAGTGGATTTCTCCAAAACCATTGATTTGTCCCAGTTTTACACCATTTTTGTCCGAGGTGTCCCGGTTTTCCACCACCCCCACGCCTGAGGCAGCCATTTTTTACTTGTGACTTCATGATTATGGCCATGTCTGCCTCCATATCTATAGAGCTAAGCACCAACTTTTCACTTCACTGCTGATTGTTCCATTAAATTGACATTGGACTCTTAAAGACAAAACAATTTACCATTCAAGGTGGGAGAAAAAAAACGACCCATGTTGGCTCGCTCCACAAATTCTCATCGGGTCCCAGTTTTTAAAGTGGGAAATCTGGTCACCCTAAGCATGAAGCTTTAGAACGTTAGCTTTCTTGTTAGCATTGTCTGTTTTTATTCACGGGCTGTCGAACCACATTGCTCCTCTCCAACACTGTATTCTGTATCTTTTTTTTTGTAGAAAAATATAATCATAATCCAGCAGTTGTTAAAATGGAGGCGACATAATGGGAGAAAGTTCCGTTTTTTGTTTCCCTCCTTTGGCTGCTTCAAACATGACTATGTGCGCTGTGGACTTTCAACTATTGATTTTTCTCATACATGTGGTAAAAGTAAAAAAAATGTCAGTAAATGCATGCTTATGACCTTTCAAGTGAGCTCATATTTTGTAGTTTGCAGTGAGGGAAGGGAAAATAGTTTGACTTTAAATTGCGTAAAATTGCAGCCATTCTCTTGCCCATCTCTCCAAACCTAGGGTGAGCTGCCAAGAGTTTGCTAGTATTAAATGTCATAATCTCAGATGGAGGGCAAGGGCCAGAATAACCTGATGGGAGAGACACATTTTTTAAAGACGACTCTACGCAGATTTTTTTTTTCATTAATCCCAACGTTGAATCTTGATTGTAATTGTTAGGGATGCATCCTCAAGCTTGCCAGTTTAATCCTATATGGCCTAAAGTCTTGAGACCAACAATGCCTGTGTGATTAAATAAGGTCACAGCTTTTTGATAGTTTTTTTGAGAAAACTATTTCATCTCAACCCTTATAAATCTCTGAGACATTTCTGGCACTCAGAGCTTTATATGATGTATATTTTTTTATTCCGTATCAACCTTGCACTAATTTGTCACCGGAGGATCTTTTCTTTTTTTTTAATAGAACGCGCCATTTGTCTTCATTTAGTCAGCTACATATGGCGATGCTGCAAAAAAAAAGTCACAAACATCAACCGGAAAACAAAAACGCGGGTGGAAAAAACATACTTCTAGTGCCAATCTTTGACTAATCACTAAAAATAATAAAGGAATACAGTTGAGGAATCCTTTAAAAAAAAAAAAAAGAAAAAAGAGTGAAATATAAATTAAATAAATAATTTAGTATGTATTTTTTGAGGCTATAAAAAAGAGGGGAAACTGTGATTTTTCTTGTGAAGAAGTTCATACTGTCTTCCTTGTTTTAACTGTTTCAAAGTATCTTTCATGGGAGAAAGAAAGTCAATTTACCGGCTTAACTGGCTTAAATTCCATGTAAGCAGCATGATGAACTTCACATCTCGTGTAGACAGAAAGTGTCTAGTAAAACAGGTAATATTTTATTTCTTGTTTTCTTAACACTTTGGTTGGTCTCCTTTGCTGCTTGACTCGGCTCTTGTGCAGGAGTTGAGTCGCTGTGGTTATAAAATGGATGGTTTACGCTGCGATAAATAATGTTGCCAACATCCCTCACGGCTTACCGCCAACTGCGCATCTCTTATTGATTCGTGACATTATTTATGAGATCGCAAATATAACCACACTGTTCGGATTTATAAAACAAGTAAGTTAGGGATATTATTGGTGGATTGTTGGATGCGTTTTACCAGCATTACAGCTTAAATGATTCTTCTTTTATTGATTAAAATTTCCGACTTGACAACTGGAACGCTGGAACTCGTAAAAAAAAACGACTTTCCTACCTCCGAGTTCTGACCCCCCAGGACAAATGGAACGCAGCATTAGGTCCACATTCATCATCATTTAAGGGGAGTGTGGAGGTTTGATTTGAATTGAACATACTGTATGCCAGTAGTTCCCAAAGTGGGGTCCGGGGCCCCCTGGGGGGCCTCAGAGGCACTTCAGGAGGGCCCCCAAAGCTTGTCTACAAAACAAATGCATTCAGGAACATTGATTGTGAAAGGAAAAATACATTTATTTGCTTACTTTATTCCGGTATTTAGCCACAGTCATTGCTAGATGTTGCTTTCTATGTCATTTTAGCAGTAAACTAATAACAAATTCCTTTGAATAGTCAGTTATTATAATTGGGGGGCCCCTGAGAGATTTTCGTATCAATAAGGGGGCCGCGATGTCCCGGACTTTGGGAATGGCTGCTGTATGCAATTTAGAGCAATCTGGTGTATTTTAGATGACCGGATTTTGATCGGTGCTCTTACAAATCAGAAAACTACATTACGATAATCAGTCTGCACTTTAAATGTATGAGGAAAAAGTTAATTGATATTAATTTTTATCTAATTTATTATCTAATTTAAATATGTGCCAACTCAAATCAAGGGATAATGTAATTATTTCTAGAAAATGTTAAACATTTCTATCCAGTTTTTGTGTTTTCCAGAGGGGCCCTTCAGTCCCTCGCTGTGGGGGCCCCAGTCCCACTGTTGCCTGTGCCAGCTGCACCCCTGCCTCTGTACCGCCTGTATCTGCAGCCTCGCGCTGAGGAGGGGACACCGGTTCCAAACGACACTAAAAACTAAAATCTTCATCAGGACTTTCTCTTGTTGTTGCTTTTAATTCAAAAGGAAAGAACTGCGTGGAAGGACCCATCGCGCCAATCACATACGTCCATCTGGATATTAAACCATACACACGTGGCTGATTGTTGTCACATAAAAAATGACCAAAAGCTGGGGAAGGTACAGAATGCTGTTATTGAACAGTTTGAGCTGCCTTCATTGAGCTAGTTGTAGTATAGCCAAAGATCAAAGTCCGTGTGTCTTATTTGAGCTCTTTTGCCCGCAGTAAACTACCGTGGTCCGGATCTACGGTGACCTCACATGGATAAGAGTGTGACTTAATTCACGATGGCAGAGAAGACGCTGAATTTGCATCTGAATTTTGAACAGACACAGTAATGGCAAAACATTTTCAACAGAAAAGGTAATCCTGCAAAAAAAAATCATTCTTAAGCTTTGGGCTTTTGCTTCCAATAAATATAGTATCAATATTATCATCCTTTCCCATGATGCAACAAGCAACAACAATTTCGCCAGCTTTGTCGCGGTTACTGATGGAACACCTCCCTCTAGTGGGCTCTCAGTCAAACTGTTGGCCGTCACTGCATCCCCTGCAGTCGCTCCAACATGGAAATGTAACTGCCATCACATTTTGGCTGAACTTGCTGATTGGAATCTCCTCTGCCTAGGCTGAGGTTGTGCCCGGAGCCGATTATTTTGTCCCTTATTGAATATTCAACTCGTACATGAGACTGGAGGTGGGAAAGAGGGCAAACATTTGTACCCAGGTTAAAGGTTTGCGAAATGACAATAACACAATACTGATACTACTGTGAAACTACAAATATGTTAATAAATATTTTTTTTTTAGCATAGTGACTAAAAAACATAACATACAGTCCTTGTTGCTGTCGAAACCTCAGGGCCAGAACACATGACTCATCAACATTCAGGGATGCACCCACGAAGGGAACTTTTTATTTTACCTTCACCTCCAATTGTGTATTATTTTAAGTAAATTTACCCAATTTGCCTTACCCTAGTGTTTGTTTAAAATGTTGTTTACATTTTCTTCAGCTTTAATTTGTTCATTTAGAAAGATTGGGTAACAGGGACTGTGTACTATATACATTAGCCTCAGAAAGGAGAGATGCATTGTACCAGGTTATAGCACTTGTGCTAATTTCCACCTGCAGTCCCTGGGCCTATTGTACATGTTTTTAGTGGTAGGGGAAACCGGAGTACCCGGAGGAAACCTTACACAGACACGGGGAGAACATGCAAACTCCACACAGAAAGGCCCCGTCCAGGTGGGGATCGAACCCGGACCTTCTAGCTGTGAAGCACGAGCGCTAACCGCTGTGCTACCGTGCCGCCCATTTAATCTTTTTTTCCAAATTGAGCCGACCAAATGTTATATTTAGCTCGTCTGCGCACATATTTGGTAATTCGATACTTCACATGAGAAACTCTCCGGCGAACAGGGAAGACTGGTTTCACCTAAACAGTTTTGGCACAGTGCACCACTGAGCCTGATTGCCATGTATCTGTGTCATGTGTAAACAACACCTTGTGACTTCTAATTGGACATAAAAGAACATACAAACATGAACTAATCATTATGAATCGATACTGTAATAAAACAGGGCTGGGTAGCAGGGCAGAAACCAAAAATATCATCTTTTAATCTATATCAAGATAGAATTTTGATATAAACCGCAGCTCAAACAAAAATAATTAATGCTCTCTTATCCAGTACCATTTATCACTGCTCCAGACAGGTTGGCCTGAGGCACTGGTTGAAAGATGGGTCAAATGGTCCAAAAAGGACAACAATACAAATGAAACTAGTCCCATTCAGTGAGGTTTTAATATTACTAATTGTAATGAGGATAAATTTGCTATATCTTGCACAACTGTGCAAATGTGTCTGCATTTGACCCATCCTTTACCCCTACTTTGCCGTCGGAGCATCCTGAAAGCCGCAGTGATAGGCGACATCAGGTCCGGGGGCAAACTCCTACCCTCCAGAATTGTACCTCTGGCCCTCTGAATGGTTTTGAAAATATAATACACACATTAGATGTCAAATCCTTGTTTAAGTATTGCAATAATGCTGTAGAGAAGTTCCCGAATCCCTGTGTCATTGGAGAAAGTGGTGCTTTACTTTGGGCCACGATTGGAGGGTTCAGCGTATGGTCATTTTATGGGGAGGAAAATCAGCCACCACAAAGCAAACTCATTAATCCAGGAGCAGGTAGAAAGTCGCCTACCATGGGCCCATCTCCAGATGCTTCGCGAAGTTCATGCAGAATCACCCAGCTAGTCGAGTAACCTAGTGTGCATGTTTTGGGTCGAATCGTGCTTTTACCTGGTATGGCCTTGGCCCAGCGCACCACGGTGACGAGCTGCCGCTCCCCGAGCTCGTTGAGGCTGGTGAGGAGGGACGCCGGGTTGTCGGGCTGAGCGTTGTCATGTCCCGCGTTCACCACAGCTGGCTCTATGGTCTGCAGGACGCTCAGGAGGGACAGGCAGGAGCGCAGGGACGGAGGGATACTCAGAGACGAAGAGGAGTCTGAAGAGCAGAGAGATGTATCAACCATATTACTGCTTTAGACCTGGGTTACACCAAGACCATGTCAGATTTCAGTTCCATGATTGATTTTTCCAATATATACATACACATTGAAGAAGAGGTCAAAGTTGTACCTATAAATATGTATATATGTACAGCAAACATTTCTTTGGGGGAAACCCACGTAACACTTTATGGAACTGCCAATAAATTTATCTTACATAAAACTTGGAGTTATTTGCCAAGAAACATGCTCTCACAAAATGGCAGTTACATCTCAGTGATCAAATTTGCATTGTGTATCATCTGATGAGCTGGTTATTTAATAAATAATTACCTTTGTCTCCTTAGTCTGTGATCAAAATGACTTCAAAGCCATTTGATCGGGCGCTTTACCGGCTAAGGTTTTGGTAAAGCAACCATTTTTGAGCATTTGTTTGTTGAAAAGACAAGACACCAGTAATTAAAACACTAACAAATGACACCATGTAGAAAAGATATAGCGCTGCCTACCAATGTGTATGACACTGATCATTAAATTTTGCAATGATAATTTCTTTTTTTAAATTTGTAATTCATAGTTAGTTTTCTTTTTCTAACTTTGACATTATTTCAAAGGCCCTGTATGAAAGTAGGAGTGAGTAAAGTTTAACCTGTTAGATATGGTCCCAAGCCATTGGTAACTTTCCTAAAGTATTTCTTCAACCACACTTCTCTAGTCCGAATGACATCCCAATGTCTGCACTGTATATCTAGGTGGTATGGATCAGTGAGTCGATGTCTCGCTCATTCTTAGCATACAGCTTGATGTCATCCATGTAAAGGAGGTGACTAATGGTTCCTGAGTCGGTATAGCCCATAGCCCTGAGTCCATACCCAGTCTTGTTGATTATTTGGCTGAGGGGGTTCAGATCTGTGCAGAACAGCAGTGTGGACAGGGCGTCTCCTTGGTATATGCCACATTTGATGAAGACTTGTGCAAGTGGCTTGCCATTGGCCCCAAGGGTGGTTTTCCACAACCTCATTGAGTTTGCAATAAAGGCTCTTAGAGTCCTATTGATGTTGTATAGCTCCAAGCATTCAATGATCCAAGTTTGTGGCATTGAGTCGTAGGCTTTCTTGTATTCAATCCAGGCAGTGCTCAGGTTAGTGTCGGGTTCTGCAGTCTCGAGCGACTGTTCTGTCTACCAGGAGCTGGTGTTTGGTACCTCTGGTATCTTTACCGATTCCCTTCTGAGCTGTGCTCATGTATTGATCCATGTGCATTTTTTTTTTCTTTCATTGTTTGCTTAGCTGGTTTATTTTATTGTCTTTGAATGAAAATATTTCAAGTTCAGTCTCCTGAGTGAAACGTATGTCCTCATTATCAGATGAGGAAGAGTCAGAGACGGTTGTGTCTGTCATGTCGAATGATTAGGTGTGTTTACCTTTTTCACTTGTACTTGTCTAGCTCATTTTCCTCCTTCACCCAAAGAACTTTCGCCACTGCCGGAGCCCCATTTAACTTAATGAAGACAGTTGTCCAAGTTCCTTGAATCTTTCTTTGTTTACGTAGTAGACGTGCTTGTTTGGCGATGGCGGCATTCTTCTTAGTTAGGTGTTCGTTGATATATAAGTTTGTTCCTTTTAGACGTCTTCCTTGCTTGAGTAAGGCATTCTTCTTCTTCCTGTTTATGAATCGCAGAATTACTGCTGGTTTGAGTGACTAATTTTTATGAGGCAACGGGTGACAAGCTTCAATGTCCTCGCTATTGAGAATTATCCCTTGACTATCCATGAATTTAATCACCTGTTGCTCGACCGTGTCCAGCTCCTCGTCGCTCAGCTCTCCGCCTCCTCCTGACGGCCCTGGTGTAGGTACGTGGCTCTACCGCCAGGCCTGATATGATCAGGTCGTTCAGGCGAGTGTATTGCTCCAGGTCCGCCAAGCGATTTTCCAAAACTATAATTTTCTTGTCCTTTTCATCTTAACGAATCGTAAGATCTCTCACTTCCTGCGCCAAGTCCATTATAGGTTGTTGTTGTTCTGAAATGTTCTGCATTTCTTCGGCCAATGCATTCAGTGACGTTTTAATCGTTTCCAAATCACCCTCCATTGAAGCGGCGTATCTCGTCTTCGTCCCTGACATTAATCCACAGTAAAGAGTAGCTCGTGTGTGAACATCTCCAGCGTGAGCAGTAGAAGTTGACAGCTCGCATTAGCTAGGCTAATCCAGCTAGTGCTAGGTTTTCTCGCTGGCTCACCGCAGTGAACAATGTGCGCCAGCAATGTCCGTAATTGTCTTTGCGCTGCAAAAGTTTCAAAGGTCCAAGTAATTTATGTTTCTTCAGTTTGTTAAAACAAGCAATCTCCTAAAACTCCTGTTTAGTTTGACCGATTTTGACCCTTCCTTCAATGCCGCTGGGGCGACCTGTAAGAAGCAGTGGGCAACCGCAGAGCATCGCCCGAGGACCCATCTTCAGATAGGAGATGGCAGTAGAATTGACCTATTGTGCATGTTTTTGGTTGATGGGGGAAACTGGAGGAAACCCATTCAGACATGGGGAGAGAAACATGCAAACTCCACACAGAAAGGGCCGCACGGTCCAGGAATCTAACCAATGACCTTCTCACTATCAGGCAAGAGCACTAATCGCTCTCCGTTCATGCCGCCAATGATGTTGTCCATGATGTGGTAAAAGTAAAGTTTTTTACTCCTCCTGATAAGTCCATAAGTGATTTCAAAGGTATCCTCAGTAACAAAACAAAACCGCATGTGGCTTTTCTCCACAGTAAACTCGCGGTCACGTGACGCGCTCCCGTTTGAGTGACAGCAAACTGCAGAGCCGCTCATGCGACGTCTTTTTAATGTGTGCGGGTTCAGGTTGCGTCATTTATTTCCGGTAGGGAGGGTTGGGTTTGATTTTCATTGTGCAGACGAAACAAGCTGCTTGTCGAATGGTGCTGGATGGTGGTGCTGTGCATGCGCAGAGTGATCGGCACATCTACCAACCTGCATTTTGCATTTAAACTGTTCATGATCAAAGTACTTTGTGGTTAGCATTAGGCTTAGGCTTAAGTCCTGTAAAATATGTAAATGTGAAATGGACTCAACTTAAATAGCGCATTTCTACCGTTATCAGGCCCAAACCGCTTTACAGTAAGGAACCAGTCGCCCATGCACTCTCTCATTCATACACCAATTTACACAGACACTGGAGGACAGGGTCTCAACTTATATAGGGCTTTTCCACCTATATTAGGCACTCAAAGCGCTTTACAGCAAGAATCCTCTCACCCATTCATACACCAATGTACGCAGACACTGGAAGCAAGGTGGGTGAAGTGTCTTGCCCAAGGACACAACGACAACATGCACCGTCAGGAGGCGGGATTTGAACCCCTGACCTTCCGATCATGAGATGACCTATTTTATTCCCTACATATGTCTACTTTTACATTATTTGGCATCTCCCTCTCCATTTATCCAGGCATGGGGCTGTCCCACTAAGCCCCCGTTCCCGTCCCACCACAGAATCCTTAGACCACAACCCTGTATCCTTTTATTTCAAACTAAACTAGATTTTTCGATTGCACTAATTGTACAGTTCAGTCATGTGCCCGCTTAGGTTTGCATAAATGTATGAGCCACAACTGTAAAATATTGTGCTGAATAATTACGCAACATATGGTGTCACTGAAAATCAATTTGCATAATATATTTTGTAATTTTGGCAGAAAGTTCTCACCATTTTGGGGCCTGGATGCCGCGCTACTTCCTGGCTCGAAGTCCTTTCTACCTGCCCTCTCTCCTCTCTCCCCCCAGTTGGCTGACCCCGTCGGCTCCTCCTCGCCATTCTTCGTCTGGCCCACTCCCTTCAGCCGGCGACCTACCAGACATAGTAAAAAAAAAAAGAAAACAGAATGTAACATAGAATTACAAAAAAAAGTGGAGGAGACATTATTTCCAAGCTGTTTCGTCTAGCAAATTGCACAGGGAGATAATACACAATGCTAGAATAATCCCATCGTTAACGGCTCATTGGGTTTTATGATGAGTCTATGGTGGCTGCAGCTTATCATATTCATGTGGGAAGGTTCCTCAGTTTTGGCTGCCACGGCCAAGAGTCAACAACCGGCCTCCCAGCTCTGAATTTGCAACATTATATTTAAACAGGAGCATACTACGTACCAGGGAATTTGATGCATTTTGACAACTTTTGTTTCTAAATGTCTCTGCGTAAAAAAAATAAACATAAGTGCAAGAGGTATGCCATGTTTTCTGGCAAGACAGACTGCTGTGAGACTGGTGCTGCGTATGATGATTAGATGACAACCAAATCAAGTTTAAAAAATATATTAAAAGGAGAGACATTTCCCTTAGGGGACAGTCAAGTTTATTCGTACCGTATTCTTATCTTAAATCTAAAATGTCCAGTGGTTAGAGATTGTTGTAATAAATAGAAGTATCTGCCAGAAAAATCAATATAAAATGTTATCCTAATCATAAGCACCCAAATAAAAAGGGACTTCACAGAGTTTAAACATTTTTAAATGTTGTATTTTCTACCCTCCAGCAATGTCCTAATGTGTAGAATGAGCCCAGACCTAATTCACCACAACTGCCGCTAAAATCCTGAACTGTCACTCAAAACGTTGAGACTCAGTCCGAAGTACCATCATGCATGAGCTGTCCACACTTAAATACACTGCTATTACTTAATACACCTGCACATCTGTGAATATAATCCCGCTGTTGTTCTATGTCAAATTGTTGTCGTCTTTATAATATTTTACTTTTCATTTTAAAAAGGAACACGCCACCGTTTTTACATACTGAGATTTCACGGGCAGGCACAAAGACCAGACAGGTGCATATCAACATGTCTAAGCTCAGGTAAGAACATGTCTCAGTATGGAAAACGGTGGCCTGTTCCTTTAATATTCTTTATGCATGCCCTTATAGCCTTATACCTTATTTTTATCTAAATTCTGTGGTATATGTTTTATGTTGCACGATTGTACCGAGAAAATTCCTAGTTTGTGAACCTGTTCTCAAACCATGGCAATAAATACTAAATACTATTCTAATACTGCTCCTCTAAGGTCCATAACATTACATGTGGTGTGCCCCAGGGTTCGATTTTAGACCCAGTGCTTTTTAACCTGTATATGCTCCCTCTTGGTGACGTCATCAGGAGACATGGAGTCAACTTTAATAGTTACGCTGATGATACACAGTTGCACATCTCCATGTCTCCTGATGACACCAGGAGACACTTTTTAACTGCATTTTAGATCCTGGATGGCAGAAAACGTTCTCCAGCTTAACCAGGACAAAACTGAACTGTTTAGTAATTGGTCCTAAGGCCCAGAGAGAGAAACTTTTACCCAAACTACAGTCATTGTCTTTTAATCCTTCCTCACAGGTGAAGAACCTGGGTGTGATTTTTGACTCTGAGCTGACTTTAATTCCACACATTAAGAATATCACAAATATAGGTTTTTACCATCTAAAGACATAGCCAGAGTCCGCCCCATTCTCTCTCGGGCCAACACGGAGACGCTAATGCATGCTTTTATCACCAGTCGTATCGACTACTGTAATGCCCTGCTTTCTGGTCTTCCCAAAAGGAGTATCTCAGGTTTACAACTTTTACAAAATTCAGCAGCTCGTGTCCTGACGAAGACCAGGAGGCGGGACCACATTACACCGGTTTTAGAGTCGCTGCATTGGCTCCCCGTGTGTTTCAGGATCGATTTTAAAGTTCTTTTAATGTTTTTTAAATGTCTTAATGGTCTTGGTCCTTCCTTATCTTTCAGAACTGCTTTTACCTTATGAACCTTCACGGCCCCTTCGCTCCTCCGGCAGGGGTCTCCTAGTTATTCCTAAAGTCAACAGAATGACAATGTCCATCTAGTCCCTTTAAATAACCAAACATAATGCTTTTACCGTAGTCAGTTATTGAACGCACGTTTTTACGTGCTCATATTTCATTTACCGTATATGTGGGGGGGTCGGGTTGATTTGAATCTGTAAAGCAGTTTGCAGTTGTTACATGTTGTATGAGAACCAATTTCTAAATAGTTTGATTTGAGTCATCGCTTTAAGCAGATAGCTACAGCAAAAAAAAGAAAAGAAATCTAATATTTCCATCAATCAACACGAAACAATTAGGCAGAGACAGATGACACATTTCATTTTTGAAGTACAAAGTAGATATATTTTGTCATTAGAGAGTAGGAGTATCCTGTTGTGACACTTAACAGAAAATGGAAACCCCCCACTGTTTAAAGTGCGTGTGGCAGATTTCTAAATGTTACTTACTTTGTTGGGCTTACACTGTGCTGCTAAGTATTAATATTGATCTCTAAATAGACAAAATGTTATAAATTCAACATCAGCACATACAGTAAATCTGCCATTTTGTGAAGAAGTAGGACGGTCTATGCACCAACGTTAGTCCAAAATCAATCATTAAAAAAAAAAAAGGCAGAGGAAAGCTGCCGAGTCACTATTGTATCCAACACCCCAGATGCTTTTATGAGAACGATTTTAAGTCGCCACTGGTTTATGGAATGTGCCATAAATGCCAGAAACGGTCATGACCACCTTATCCCGAACTCCACAGCAAAGTCAAATGATAAACATCACAAAAACACTGCGTCAAACCGGTGAAAACCTCGTTGCTGTTTTGTTTTTTTCAAATTCTTACATTTAATTCTGTGTATGCAAAATAGGAAGTTTCGCATACAGTTTCTCTCATGTGCACTATTATGGTATTTGTTATATCCGCGGCAGTTTCTAGTAACTCTGTCGTTGTAAAAGTTGATTGTAGTATTTTATATAACGAACGAAATACAGGCCTCCCGACAGCCTCTACATCACAATTATCCCTCTCTATTTAAATCTCGCCTGCGTGTTATTTAAGGGTGTGGCGCTAAACTGGTCTGACCATCGGACCTAATTTAAATGTCTAAGTTTTACTGACTTCCACTTTCACTTTTATTACTCACTGAAACCATAACCTTTTTAAAATCAGCATACAGATAAAGCACAAATTCATATTCTAGTTAGTCTCAATGCAACAGGGCGCCCATCTGTTTTGGAAAAGACAGATTTTAGGTAAGGCCATATTGTTTTGTCTGATACTGATGCTATTTTCACAATATGGAAAAAGGGGGGGGGGGGGGGGGGGGGGGGGGAGGTACCGAAACGTGTGAAACTAACTGCAAAATGTCAAGGGTAAAGGGAAAAGTAAAAATACTATGCTGAATTTCACCTTAATTTAACAGTATCTAATCTAGGGGTTAAAGTTCTGTGAATTTGTTGCTAATACCATGTTACTGAGTCTTGGTTACAATAAATACCATAATGAATACTGCTACGATGACCAGGACTCTGCTCCTACCACAATTACCAGATAATTTTACTTCAAAGTGGTCACCTACAGTATATAATCACTCAAGAGTTTAGTTTAGTTTATTTGTTTATTTGAGCAGTACACATAGTGCTCAAAAGGAGTGGACTGAAGCAACAGCTTATGAGTGCCCACCCCCAAGTGCAATAAAATAAATAAAAAAGAGTGGCAACGTATACTGCGTAACAGAGCATCGATACAGATTGATATATTGGCGGTGACATAATCTGACTCAGGAAACAGTAGATGTAGAAGAGTAGAGTCGAAGTAGATGGGAGGTGCTTGAGGGTTCTGCGCAGTATCTGTGCAATTTTCTGGACTGAGATGTCTGATTTAGGTCAGTTTTTTTTTTTTTTTTTTTTTTTCTGGCATCTGCTTTAGCCATTCCCCCAGTTTGGGGGTTTCTACCCGAGTGCCCCAATAACCAACGGACACCACTGATGCCTTCACCCTCAGGGCCACCTCCAGCTCTTCTTTCAGACCCTCGTATTCCTCTTCTCTCTTTCTCATATTATAATGTGTGTGAATGACAGATTATTTATTCAATTACCTTCCAGGCTCATCCTAGTTACTTATAGCAACGGACTTGGGCGGCGGTTATCACAGCAAGAAGGTCCCGGGTTCGATTCCCACCTGGACGGGGCCTTTCTGTGTGGAATTTGCATGTTCCCCCCGTGTCTGTGTAGGTTTCCTCCGGGTACTCCGGTTTTCCCAAGCACTAACATGTACAATAGGTTCCCCTCTGGGGCCAGGGCTCCCCTGAAAAAGAGATTCTTAATCTCAGTGGGACTAGCCTGGTTAAATAATGGTCAATAAATAAATAAATGCAACCGATTACTACTACAACTACTACTACTACCATTACTACTCCTAAACAATTACCTTTCAGGCTCATCCCAGACATGAAGCATCTTTTGAGACGGCACGAGGCGCAGTTTTTCCTCCTCAGTTTGTCGATGGTGCAGTCGTTCCTGCTTGCGCACAGGTGGTTCTGCTTCCCTGCATATGGACAAACAAAATTAGTAGCTCTAGAGACTTTTGTGTGCATGTGAGTGTTTTGTGTTTTCTTTACATGCATGCCATCCATGCCTCGTGGAAAACAGTGCAGTGTTTTGTTTCATTAAAGTATGTTTGAGTAATCCCACAAATTCAGTCCGTTTTTTTTTTTTCCCCAAAAAAGCTGAGTCACACCTGGGGATGCCATGAGGGGCTCATCTGGGGGACTGCCTCCACTATTGGAAAATTATAGTTTACGCAATATTAAGAGAGGCATTAGCAGTATTGGAAGAAGCCAATACATCAATGAAATCACTGATTTCTTCCTTATGACTCAAATTAACACTAGATCATGATGCAAAATTTCAGTTTTGGCCATGATTTGATCTATTTTAGTCCCAGTTTAGCCTTGTTTTCGTCCTTAGTTAGTATTTTTTGGATGAAATCCGATGGAAAAAATGATTCCTTTCCATTTAGGTTTGAATTTAGTTACCGTGTGGTGTTAAATTGTCATCTCATTAAACAAGACAGTTATCAAATAAGCAGATTCTCACGTAGTAGTAGTGATACTAGTTTTTGATTGATTTCCAAGTGTTGGGACAGAGTGAGATGAACAGTTTGGAAAGAGCGCTGTCAAAACAATAAAAACAATAAACATTGCATAGTGAAGAACTTGTTGCGGAATCACAATATTAGCAAAACACTATTTAACTTTTTTCCACAAAATGGCCCCCAAAAAAGGTTAATTGTTAATAGGATTCACTGTGTAATCTCATGCAATCAGAACGGGTCTGGTCAAAGTGCATTACTGATGGGGATAGGAATACAGAAAGTATCCAAATTTCAAACTATTTCGACCATGACGGCAACACATTGTTTCATTTGTGCACTTTTGGCCTCTAATGGGAAAATGGCTCTCGGGAAAATCTCTGTCAGACGGAGCCCAGAGGCATTATGGCGTTTTGTTTTGCTTGGATTATGGTGCATTTTGAAGAACCTACTGTATACTTTAAAACTGATGCGGGTCAGAAATTGTCATGTTTTTTTCCTCGTGTGCTTGGTCGACAAGAACAAAAAAACATAAAAAAAATGTTTTTGGTTTTTGTTTAAACTGTTTGTTGTTGTGGTCTAAGCTCATTCCTAACTTTCCTCACGCATTTTCAACATCCCAGTTCTTCACAGAGACGAGTTCATAAGCATGTTTCAAAACTTTCAGGGTCACTGCTCAAGGTCATCGCCGCAGTAATGGTAACAATAGATACAAATGCTTGATGATTGCCGTATTTTCCGGACTTTAAGTCACACTTTCGAGGATGAAGATTTCAATGGATTTAGTGATTTGGAGTGAGATGGAGAGTTTGGTTTGTTCTTTATGCTATATAGTTATCTGAACTGTTTATGTGACGTTAGCATACCAGACACCCATTTACTTTGTTGTTTATGCTTCATGTAGCTAACCGTCAATGTGTTACGTTAGCATACCGTACGCCTATTCATCCTGTTGTTTTTTTCGTAGGCATTTTTTGGCTGGTACGTCTTATACTCCGGAAAATACGGTACATGGACGGTCTTTTTATTCCACAACGTTGGTCAGTTAAGGACTTTGAGCCATGAGAGTAAAACGGTATTGTTATCAAAATATTAGATGAGACAAATCTCAGTTACACATTTTTTTGCTAACACGGCTTGAAACTAAACTGCACGGCTTAATACGAGAACACCCAAAAGTCATTTAGGGGTGAATTGGTAGAATTACTGAGCTCTTGTTTTAATTTTGTAATTACAGCACGAGAAATTAGCAAATGCGGATCCAGTGTAAGGCAGGAGGCGAGGGACAAACCAACATCTGGCTGGGAGCAGTCCAAATTTAACGACCGCCTTGGGAGTTCTGGTGTTAGAATGTTCAAAACGTTCAGCTTTAGTCCCGTTTTAACAGATTTAGTCCCGTCTAGCTCCTCGATGTGTGTGTTTTACGTCTTCTTTTGCCACAATCGTGCACTTGTTTGAATGTAATGGATCGTTATGTGTTGAAGTGGATTAGTAAAATATTTCTATAGTCAAAGCAGTTCTCAAACATCTCTTATCGCAAAGCCTTAAATCTTACTAATCACCTGCAGCGAAAGAGTGTCCCCTGTCCTCCATCAAGACCACAACTTATAGTTCAATGACATTACATAGTGCAGCTGTTGACTGCAGCCACAACAGCAACCGTACCCAGGCTTTACTCAGTCATAGCAACAAAATGTGGGTGTTTACCGATGGCAAATAGCTCACCCTCATAACGCTAGGTCACTGTGTCCTGTCTGCTTGAGCAAAGCGAGTGGGAGTGATACATTTAATCAGTCGTAATACCAAATTCATGACTGTCCACAGGTGAGTGTACTAATCAGTTGCTTTTACTCATGTTTAAGTACATTTACTTGAGTACTTCTGTTTGCGTACTCGTATTTGAGTGAAACATTTGGTTGTCCTTTCCACAATGAGGATATTTACGAAAAAGAAGGTTTCACAGCAAGAAGGTCCCAGGTTCGATCCCCGGGCGCACGGGTCTTTTCTGTGTGTGCATGTTCTCCCCCCGCGCCTGCGTAGTTTTGCCCTAACACCAAAAACATGTGCAATAGGGCAGGATGATGGGATTTATGTTTTTTTTTTTTTTTTGGGTGAACCGGATCATGTGGATCGGCCGGCTCTTTTGGCTCCCAAATGACGCTACCTTTTTTTTTTCTACATAAACAGTTTACATTTCAGACTAATTTAGCAGAGATTTTGATTCATGGCTTGTTAAATGAGCCATTCTACAACTCCCTGCGCATAACAACAATAATCAAGCAAGGAATGAAAAGGAACAGAAGATTTTCTAATTTCATTGCTGTGATATGGCTTAGAGTGGTCTGTGCCCACACTTTCAAAGCTACATACATTAGATTGTATTTTGTAGTGTTTTATTTACAGTCAAACTCCTTAGTGTTTCCCCCAGTCCCTCTGCTGCCTGTCTCAGCTCCGCCACTACTGAAATGGAATTGGGTTTTTGTCCTTGGTAGGGTTGCCACCTATGTCGGACAAAAAACCTGGACATTTCGGCAACCCAATCACCCTTTTTTGCTTATACGCAGTGGGGCCCTTTACATCTAACCCAAGACAAACAATACCCTTCTACAGCGAAATTGGACATAACCTTGTGATGGATTAGTTTTGCTTTTTGTAGTCAGTTACTTAGTGGTTAATATCAAGTGGTGGAAAGAGGACAGAACATGTGTACTCAAGTAAAAGTACATGGCTGAAATTTTATCCATCCATCCAAGTGTTCTGGAAGTGGTAGTTCTATGTTCAATGTTACTCGTAGGGGACTCCTCCCTTCTCTATATAGCGATATTCTGCACAAAATGTATGTTCTGTGCCTAATAACGGACGCTGTATGTGTCCTAGTGTTTATAAGACTGTCTCCTCGCGTTGTCGATAGTACGGTCTCTGTATCCCCGTGTTAAAAACAAACAGAGCCACGCTGAGCAGAGCCAAAGAGCAGGCAGAGGAGGCGGGACATCTGCCCGAGGAGCAAATGTTAGCCTCTTTAGCGCTGGCCAATCAGAGCAGGGAGTGAGCCACGGCTGCTGCTGTTGTGTGTGTGGCGTGATCAGCAGAAACTCTCAATGATGTGTGTGGGACTCGCGCTATAGTAGTGTCCCGGGAGACTATTTTTTTCCCCCCCGGGACAGACCATTAAAAAGAAGGACAATCAGGTAAAACCGGGGCAGGTGGCAACACTAGTCCTTGGGTAAATTGTAAAAGCAGGCATTTGTGGAAAAAAGAGCTTTGTGCACCGAAGCCTTTTAATCAATTGGATGACATGTTAGCGCAGCCGTTGGCGCTCGTGCTCCACAGCTAGAAGATCCCAGGTTCGATCCCCGGTGAGTGTGCGCGAGTGTGTTTGAGAGCGCGAGTGTGGGACGGCGGTTTGGAAATTAGCTCACGGCTACAATCCGGCGTGGCGTGTTTACATGCGTGAGCCCCATGTGCGCTTGTTAGCATGTACTGTCCGGACCAACCAAACAATCATGAACGTGTTGGCTAGTCGTCATTTTTAACATCACCTCCTGAAAGCTGTGACACGAGCTTATAAACTCATCCCTGGGGAGATTTGGCGTGTTAGAAATGTAACTCACGGATGTGTCTGGACTTCAGCAGATCATTTGGGACCAGTGTTTGTGAACTATCAAATCAGGTGTAAAGACTTTAAGTAGTATTTTCACTCTTGCTTACAATTTGAATGACTGCTCTTTACGTCCAGCGAGGCCATTTTAAAGTACCATTACTCCTGCTCGTGTAAATACTCCGCGGACATGTGTGTGCATATCTTTTGCGTGTTGAGCTGTGATTTTTCGGCGCTCTCACCGGCAGCGGCCCGCTTGAAAAAGACTTTGCAGCTTCCGCAAGTGACTGCTCCGTAGTGGCAGCCTGAAGCGTCATCCCCGCACACCTGACACACGCGCCGATCCGAGAGGTACACCCCGGGGAACAAGTCCTCGTGCCTGCGGACAATCATCAAGTAGTTATCAGTAACACGTTATGAAAAGGTGTGACAGTGTCATAATTACAAAATCAGACGGCACACTTTGTTCTTGCTCATAAAAATGCTGACATTATAGTAAACTATGTGTAAACGCAATTATGGGTAATTATACTGTGGGTAAAATCAGGTTCTTAGGTGGGGAACAGCCCTGGAAAAGGGGGCAGCTCTTCACGGGACTGACGTGGAGATGCGCACGCGTGACACATATTAACCACCATTGAGAATAATTAAGACACCAGGTCGAAAGCAAGCGCGGGCGTGTGACGCATTGGATCCGGAAAGGACCAAATGATTAAACACTGTGGACACGAAGGCTCCACGCAGAGATGTGCGTTTTAAAACGGGCTGGGATTCTGACCCAGTGGTCCTTGAAGCCCCCCCCCCTCTGCGCAAAGCTGTAGTCACTCCACGCCCTCCCATCCAAAACCATGGCCCCGTAAATGTGCAAAAGCCGAAACACGATTGCCAATAAGCATTAATTTCTGGCAAATAAAAGGGAAATGACAAGTTTTATGCTCTTACTACTGCTCTTTTGTCAGTCCTTTGTGCTGATTTTTAACAATAGAACTTCTCCACCAATGTCACCCGAGTGTTACTGCACGGTATGCTGGCTTCTTTCTTATGAAATTTAGCTAAGGTCTCTGGGATTCCTGGTGTATTCCGTAATGTTCATGTGTAATACCAAACAATATTATTTTCCTTTGTTAATTTTCTTTTTCTAATTGTATAAGAATAGACTTTGTGCACACACTGAGACCAAGTATGAACTTGGATTGACATCGAAGTTGACCAAATACAGTGCTTGTATATTGACCAGATGAAAACGTGTTTGGCATAAACATAATCAATCAATGGAGATTTAAAAATCACTGGACTCATTGATCACTTCAGTGTATTAGATGTATTTATCCACAGATAATGGCGTTGTTCCACAGCTCTTTTCTCTTCTTGTTATATTTTTCTCAACTAAATTTAATCTACGGACATTGTTTGTTAATATCCACCTTTATCCCATTGCAGATTTCCCTGGTAATGTTAAATGTATAACTTTCCAAGACTATGATTGTGTCTAAACTAAGAAAAAGGAACAATTACAAAATGAAGAATTCATTTGCATAACAGTGTGCCATTGAAAACAAAATCCATGTATGCTTGTAATTTCCTCTTTCCACAGCAGTTTTTTAATTGGCCAGGTCCATGTAATTGCACTAAAAATACTAGGTCACCCTTTCTTGATCAAACCCACTGGTATAACCAAGAAAAAGAGTATCTCTCTCCTTGAAGATTTATTATGTACTAATTAAAGCGATTGACCATGTTAGTAGGTTATCCCTCTACAAATGCATGTGGTTCTTGTAAAGAATCAGTGCAGTTTTAGATTATAGGCTCCTCCATGGCTGCAGTGTAAAAGTTTTCATTGGGCCGATAATTTACAAATTGTGTCATTCAACAACTGAGTTGTTAATCCAAGTTTATATAGTAGCTTAGTACTTGATGTGCACAAGACCGATATCCATTAATGTGCAATTCGAAAAAGAAGCTGGACACTTGAAATATGTAGAAAACTAATCTTTGGCATTAAACATGTACAATTTTCAAGTCATCTTAAGTGTATATCACATATCATGTATATCAGCAAATGCTTAAGAAAAACAAAAATATATATCAGCAAAATGGTTTTGTGCCACAAGACATAAGTAAAAATGGTTTTCTACACCGTTGTCCCTTCTCCTTCGTTCTTATGCCTGTTAAATAAATGCATTTGCTTTGTGAAAAGATCTCTTGATTATTTAAGCTATAGTTTTATTTACCAAACACAGAGTGTTGAAAAAACCAAAGCTGACAAGAACTTTTCGGCAAAACAAACATGCAGTTTTAAGGAAATGAGAACTTGCAAATGTCCTCTAAAAGCAGAGAGCAGAGAACTGTATAATTGTAAAAAGAAATTTGAGACAGTGAAAGTGCTCTATATGGTGGAATTTTTATTTATTTTTTTCCGATTTCCCAAGTAAATGCTGTTACTGTAAGTAAATGTAAATGCTGCTGTCTATCATTTAGTTAAATTTATAATCAGGGTGACACTTTTTTAAACAAAGACTGTTCTGTTAGAAATGAAGAGTGGGGAAAATAATTATAAACACACCATTTTCTTGCAAAGGCCCAACTGTTATGAACAAAACTGACTATGTGCAAATTAGCGAAAAGCCTACAGTCTTTGTGCCTTGAAATCAAGAAGGCAACAGAACAAGTTTGAATATACAAACAGATTTATGTAACTTTTCCAAACATCAAGCCACTACATGCGTCTCTTGTCGACTCTGTGCCTCTTCTATGCCAAGAAAAATCGAGATGGTTGTAACCTTTGCCAAATTGAAATGGAAATGCGCGAACAGTTGGGGGCGGATGATTCGAAGAGATGAAGCAAAAATGTACAATCATTAATCATTAAATGTTACTCGATCTATTAAAAGTCTTTTTGTGTTAAGCTAATGGACTATACTGTACTCTTTGCTGGAACAGGCAAACAGACGCAATGAGACGTCTGTGGCCCCAAGCCTTTTTAAGGGAATCAAGAACATCTCGGCAACAGCAGGTGGTATGTCTCCCGTTTACGGCCACGGAAATTAACTCCACTGTGGGCAGCAAAAACACACAGCACAAAAAAAGGACGGCCCCCCTTCGCAAAGTTAAGCAAAGGCTGGATTTTGGTTCCGTCTGTAAAACAGTATTAGGAGACGAGGGTGTGTTCCGTTGGCGAATTGGGAGGGAAAAAAAAGGAAAAACAAGAGTGAGCCATGGTAAAAAAAATTATAATAAGCACGGAAATTAGCGTGGTATTTACAGTAAAATAAGTGAGTCACCCAAGATGAACTCAATTATCGGCAACTGAATAGGCAATTATCAGGCGCTTGGTTATGACTTAAAACATAGACAAGACAGGACAGGCGAAAAGAAGGAATGCACTGGTGTTGCCGGCAGAGCACTCCCTATACCAGAGATTTGCCAATGTGCCAATCGCATGCGAACTTCGAAGTGACACCGATTACTCCCAATAGAGTAATCTTTCCTAAAACGAAGAGGCGATTATTATACACACATATTTTGTTTTTGTTTTTACCTGAGTCCCCGATCTGTGCAGTCCACCCATATCGCCGGCTCGGTTTTGATGCTGGTGAAAGCCGCGTGCCCTTGGGAAACCACAGTTTGGTAACTTTCCACTTGGCCATACTCCGCGCGCATGCCACCTTTACCAACCTGCTGCTCGCCTCTGTTGTCCCCAAACCACAGGCAGCGGCACTCTTGTCTCGCTCCACGTACACAGTTGCAATATTTACACACCCCATTGTGCTGTTCAACAGGTAAAGGGGCCGCCACGACCGCTCGCTCCGCTTCGGGTCCCTCGCAGTAGGCGCGCTCATTCGCGCGCCACACACTCATCGTGTACATGTTAGGGTTGGCTGTAGAAGCAGTGTATGGTTTCAGCGATAACACCCCGTCTGATTGATGAGAGGCGGCGGGGAGCTCCGGAACTGGACTCGCGTACAAGTTCGAGTCCCGAACGACGTATCTCGTTATAACCGGGCTGCGCGTAAAGTTGTGCGCGCTCGTGTCCACGTCGCTCGATCGCAGCAGATCCATACAGCTCACCTGCTGCATGCCGTGGCAAACTTCCCCAAAGTCATCCTCTCTGCGGCTGGGGTCTCCGTGGAGCAGCCTGACGCCGTCCTGGTTCATATTTTGCGAGACCTCAATAGTGGCGTTCCCTGCGCTCTGCTCGTAGTCCGTGACAGCGGCAGCAGGGACACTGTTCCCTCTGCCGTGTGCGGCGGCGGTGTTGTTGGTGAGAGGAGGAGACGACAAAGGGTCCAAGCCGAGAGACACGGACACTGCCTTGCTGAGCTCCACGGTGCTCGGGCACGCGCAGGTGTCCCCCGCATTCACGCGATCCGCCTCGTTCAGCAGTAAAGAGTTGTCTTCTAAATTGGACAGGCTCGCGCGAAAGGCCATCTTTAACCGCGTCGTCACCTTTGGCAGGACTTGGTGAGAAAGGGACTTGCGCGAGGCGGTGAGAGGAAAACGCCTACCCAACCACAGGAGCCCCGGTCATGTGTGGAGCTGGTGGAGCTAGGCGCACTCACATGTGTCGTCGACGTGGGTTTGCCTTCAGTCGAGCTTCATCCTGTACAGATTTCCTCTCCCGTCTTGTGCTGAGTCTGTGCTCTGTGGTACGACTAACTTTTCCAAGTCTCCGTGCTGTTTTTTTTTTCTTTTTTTTTTCCTGTCCTGAGCTCTAGCGTGTCCTCGCGTGAACTCCCCTTCACAAGTTGCATGCGCACAAACGCCAACCTACTGTCAGAACGAGGACTTTGCACTTTGTCCTGACAGTAACCAAGTGAACATTCGCAATTTGCGTCGTGCCTCCCGTTATTTACCAGAAAGCGATACAATCTCGCGAGACAAGAGCATTAAAAAAAAATAAAAAATCAACCCTGACGACGTATGAAAGTGCTGAGCCTTCCTCAACGGCCATTTCATACTTTTTCTTCCTTGATAGTTCTGTAAAGGTTCCTAACAGCGTCCGATGCACCCCAGTGTGGCGTCATCTGTTAGTGCCTCGCGTGTTTATGTTTGTGCGCACAAAATGGGCGTTTTCATGCGCTTTTTTGATTACTGACAGAGTCTTGGTTGGGCTATATCATAGTTGGTTCTACTTGGGGCTCCATGCTACGCAGATTAATTGATTGCTTTCTTGTAACAGTTCGTCAATTCTGACAAACAACTCGAATGTAAAGAATTATGTCAAATTATTAAATGTCTCTTCCCCCTGCCTCTGTTTATTTCTGTGCTGCGTGATGGATGGGGATGTCAGCGAGAGAAAGGTGAACGGGACTTAACACGAGCTCACAGGCTCTCAACATTGCACACATACTCTTCCCATTAACCTCAGTCCATCCGTGCGTAGTGAAATCAAATGTTGATGATTATCTATCCGCAGAGTGGCAGTCCTTCAATCAAAAGACAATTAAAAGAGCAGCAGACTGGCGGCTGGCGGCAGCGGAGCCACGCATCATAAAAGCACCATAAAACGCACTAAAGCTGGTTTGTGTCTATTTGTGGTTAATTCGTGAAAGTCCACATAGAGTGTGTAACACTGGACTGAAGTCAAACGGAAGGTTTGAGCCAAGTCAGATAAAAAAATATAACGAATCAGACAATTTTATCTCAAGTTTAGTTTTATTAAGACATCAGTAAAATATAAATTAAGCACATACAATGACTGTAACATGCCTTATAACAACTAATCCCAAAGTCCCCTCCAGTGCATTTGACCATTGACCCATTCCCTCCCGTGGGGGCCATGACGTCACTTCACTGCTGTATGAAATTACTATTTATACGAACAAAATGTGGAGTGAAATGTTTAGCATATACAGTAATTGTGTTATGCTACAGAATATTATTCTCTGCTGTTAGATTGGGTTCTGTAATCTCTCACAGGGAACCTGAATACATGTGTGGGTCTAAAACAACAAATAAAGTTGATTTTATTACATTCAATTGTAAAGTTGATTCAGAAAACAATCACTTCTTAGCTCACATAAAACCAGCAGGGATTTTTTTTGTTATTTATTTATTTTTTATTGTGTGACGATCAGGAACATTAAATGCAGGAACTGGGCCCTTAAATGAACTCATTAGTGATTCCTACCCGCCTATAAATATTAAAAATAACAACTTGCCTTCTTGCTTCAAATGGATTACATTATGCCAAGTGTTACATCGACTCAAACTCATCTATGCGCTGTTTGGTGTTGCCCTGGCGGATTTGGCGCAGGGTCTTGTATTTGTCGCGTCCCGCTTTCACATTTTCGGCGTGAATTAGGTCCAACGGTGTCTTCTTGCTCTCGTCCACGGCCTCGGCCAGATCAAAACTGAGAGCCTACAGGAGACATGCAGAGGTCAAAAAGGTTATTTTAAGACACTAGAGTGAGCTGCCATTATTTATTCACGCCGTACTTGGTGCCGGCGAGCTGAAATTGTAGCCACAGCTGTTTGCTTTGGTCAATTCTACCAAGTGTCAAATACATACGGATCATTTATGTTACTCTCAAACCCTCAGTATAAAACTCAAATGAATACAATAGAACATATATAAGGCTATAACTATATACGCTATGCACAAAAAAGTAGGAATAGTGGGGTAAGAGTGTTCATTTTTGGCCATTTTCAAGATCCGTTATTCGGTCCACCCTCCAAAATTAAAAGTAAGCGTGTTCCCATGCATTATATAGGTTTAAGAGAAACCCTTTGCAGCAAAAAAGAAAAAAAAAACCTCTCAATTAATTTAACCTTCTATTATGAAAAATTGCCTGGCTGCTTGGCCTGCTGTATAAAGGGCAGTTTCAATTTACTTATAATAGGATTCCGACCAGAATCAGAATTGCAACTTGAATGAAACCGATGGTATGATAATAAACTGGGAACAATTATATGTGGTGCACTTAGTCCTAGGTGCATTTGGGGGGCAATTAGGCTGTCCAAAAGTCAAAATCAATGCGTTTGTCAAAACACACAAATGGACTTAGACGGGTTTAAAAGCTTTAATTTGCTTATTTACAAAATCATAATATTTAAATAAGGCATTATTTACTAAATTGACCGATTCTGTGTTAATCTGCGCTGTTAAAAGCTTCGGGGCATTTTCTGGTCACATAATCCATTACGAAATAGGGACGAGGCTGGAGAGGAGCGGGACACTTTCTCTGAAAGCACTTTTTTTTCTGTACATTTCATTGAATATATAGACATTTAACGTTACGAAAATGAATCTATATTTATTTAAGTGGAAAAGTGATCACTCCATAGAGGTGAGCTTTGCTTTTGTGCCCAGAGGAATTGGGAAAGTGGATATTACTGTATAGTGGTTGTCATAGCGCACCCTTTAGTCATGGCAGAAGAAGCAGATGGATTCGGTGGCAGTTGGTTCATTAAATAAAATTAAGTTTTATCGCATTATCATTTATTCCAATTAATTAGACTGGTAATTGCAGCAGCAGTAGTAGTTGTCGTCACGTTATTCTTATGGTAAAATAGTATGTGTAGTATTTGTACATTTGTCAGAAACAGACACTTTAGTTTATAATGATACTCTAAAATGATACTGTTATGCATTGAAATAGAAGTAGAAGTAGTAGTAGTAGTAGTAGTAGTAGTTAATGTCGAATCATCATTGTCTTAAAAAAAGCAGAAGTAGGCCTAGTAGAAATAGTATTGCCATCATTATTATTATTAGTAGTAGTTGTTCTGTCGTGAGATCATTGTCCCTTATACCTTGAGGTTCTTCTGCAGCCGCTGGTTCTTCTGCGCCTCGGTCATCCTCTCCTCTTCGCTCCTGTCCCGGATCATCCCGGGGACGGTGAGCTCGGCGCTGGCCTCCTCCGTGCTCTCGTCCGTCTCGTCGTGCTCGTGCATGTGCGCGTGCACCGTGTCCTGGATGTGCACGCCCATCAGCTTAGTCTTCAGGTCGTCTTTGGTCCGCCCCAGGTCGGCCTCGGCCATGATCGCCTGCCCGAGACATATCATATTTAGAACCACCAAATGCAAACATCCACTTCGACTTCTTTGTGGCCGGCGAGTTCCGTGAGAAACACAATGTAACTCTTCAACCCACTGTGTGAGAGGCCGAGACCGTCACGAGAAGCCATGACCCAGGGAAAAAGCTTTAAAAAACTAGTGGTCAGTTTCCCATAGACTTTCTATTGGATTTTGGCCAAATACCTTTTTTTCCCCCACTGTACATAAGTTTAGCTAAATGCAGAAAACACTTTGCTCTCTAATCGTCTTTAGTTCGTAATACTGAATCTCCTCACAGGGTTCTTTTTTGTGAAAGCCTTGACTATGGAAACAATCTATCAACAGTGACTTGAGGCCAAGTCCCACCACCCACTTTTGCAGTCCAAAATGCTAAAAGTAGTTGTAGTAGTGAAATGTGTCAACGCTCACTGATAACAACTGCGAGCTACTATTGTCACTGCGTGGCTAAGCAGCAGTACGTGGCAGAAGATGAGAATATTCGGAATGACCAAAATGGTAATCAGATGTTCACGCATTTTGAGCCAGCACATTTCAAATTTATCAGCTGCTGTGGAGATACTGTGGCGAATCCGCAAATGTAGATTTTTGATTGCTCCAAACCGGCGTCGAAAGCGAACTAAGGGGAACCGTGTCATTCTTAATGTCGTTTTTTTTTTTGGAGAAGACGCCGCTGCATGAGGCATTGCAGAAGTATTTGTTTTCATACAGTGGCGGCGTTTGTTCCACCACATGTGACGTTCCAAAATGATCACAGGCTGCCATTACAGAGATTGCAAATGCGTTTGTGCAGCACGTTAAACCTCTGTTTCCTGTTTGCATACTCACTGCGCTCATCAGACTCAACAGATATACGCCTCATTCAAATGGGAGTATTTTTTGCCAAATGAAACATAATTTTTTGTTTTGACACCTCAAGGTTGTTAGCAGGTACTTACCGACACTAAAATATACGATTCGTGCCATAATATTTTGACACGCATATGATTAGCACACTAGTCACAGACAGTAAGCTTGTCCATTTCGGCGTTAGACACCTCGTTCTTCTGGAAACCGTCTTCAGATTAAATGAACAACAAACAGACTGCGCACTAACCCTGCAAGTGGGCCTTAGAGTGTGAAAAGTGGCTTCTTTTTTTTTTTTTTTTTGTTATACCCTGTCTGCGATTCAGGGGCACATCTCTGCTCATGTTTGATTCAAGCTGCAACTCTCTCATGGTTCTTTCATTAATTCTCACCCTCTTTTGCCATGTCTTTGCCTCTTCATCCTTTCTCTTCTTGGCGTCCTCCAGCTGGGAAATCTTAGAAGTGAGCTCTGCCAGCTCAGTGGCCTATACACACACGGGGCACACAAATGGAAAAAAAAGAAAAAAAGAAAGAAAGAAAGAAGAAGTTAAGAGTCCTCCTGCTCTCGGGTCATCGTGCTCTGTCATTGTGGGCGCGTGTGCTCGGGAGACAATGTGCGCCGAGACGTTTAAATGCAGCAGCACGGGCAATTTCCCTTCGCTTGTCCGAGACGCCGTTAGGGATCTCCATTACGATTAAAATAGTGTATGGTACTGTAGAGCTGGGAGAATGTGAGTATTGTTCAGCCTCCATGTGTCTCATTACATGTGCGAGAGCCTCACCGCGGTAAAGATAGACATCAGCGGCTCTCAACTCGTGTATCTCCGGGACCCATCTCCACCTTATCACAATTAGTCATGATCCAAATAAAACCGTCTGACCTTTTTGTGGTCCTCGATATAAACAAATTGCAGTATGTCCTTACAGAGGTTTTTTTTTAGGTGCGCATTGACCCACATTCACCATAAGGCTGACCTAACTGATGTTTTATTTTTTTTTAAATTTTGTTTACCCACTGGACACGGTATAACGACCCAGGGCCCTGGTCTTGGGTAAACCCCGTCAATGCTTAATCAATATTGGTAACAAACCTGAACTGGTAATGTGTTATTTTGGTGCTACAAAATATCAGTTTCCTGAATTATGGAGAAACTTCTGATTGTGCGACTTGAGCCACTTTCAGTCCAAATTATGTATTATTTTCTAGCATATGAAGCAATTTCCTATTCCTTAATCCAGACACTCTTACTATTATTCGCTGTTTAATTATTACAATATTACGGGTATCCTGTGGCGAAAATGCTAATAATAATAATAAGCATCATCATCATCATATAATAATAATAAATAAAAAGATCTGGAAATTGAAATCAGCGAAATGTGGGGAATGAAGACACACACTATCCCAGTCGTCATTGGAGCGCTCGGACCTGTTAAAAAAGATCTCCACAAGTTCACAGACCAAATCCCTGGAAACATAGGCCTAATGTAGATTCAGAAAATCAGCTTACTGGGAACAGCGCATATACTGAGACACTTTTTTGTCTCTGAAGTAGAACAACCATCGCTCAAGTTTGTCGTCGCCTAGGAGCATGGTTTACACTTGTGTTACCAAGTTTCTAAAATGCTGTAGTCATTATTCATTAAGTAAGCTACTAATGTACCCACAGCTGCCCTGGGGTAGACTGACAGAGAGGGGCAGCCGGTCAGTGCCAGCCGACCACCACCAACCACTACAATCATTCTGGCCTGTTGATGTTTCTTAGTGGTAGGAGAAACCAGAGGAAACCTACCCAGACACGGGGAGAACATGCAAACTCCACACAGAAAGGCCCCGTCCAGGTGGGCATCGAACCAGGGATCTTCTAGCTGTGAAGCATGGGCGCTAACCACTGCACCGCTGTGTCGCCCACATAATCTTATCTTCAACTGGACTTAGTCTGTTCTTTTGGTCAGCATGACATTTTGTATTCCTCCAAAATGGCTAGGGATTTGTAACAGATTTGAGTATTTAAGGAGGATTCAGCATATGGCTTAAGATGAAGTGGCCACAGATAGTTTTGGCGCTAGCTTCATCACATCTGGGGGAAAAAAAATCACAACATAAAAAAAAACACAAAATGGAAACTAAATATTTTGTTCTTTTGGTGAGTGGAATTAGTATCTTTGGTCTGTATCTCGAAATGGTACAGAGCCCATTAAAACATTTGTGGTTTGAAAGAGTGTGCTGGGACCGCGGCGTAATTAATCATAATCGTACTTTTGAAATTTGAAAGTTGGTCAATTGCCGACCTTTCCCAAAATGTTTCATCGCAAAAAATCCAAAGCAAAATTGATGTCCCATTGTTCATCCTCCACTCAAACTTTCATACTTTCCTGCTTCGAGCGGCCACACAAGTGTTGGGGCGCGGCACCGGCCCGGTTTGGAAAGAGTCCGCCATAAACGTAAAAGCCGGCCGTTGGATCCCAGCGCTGATGACTTTACAAGGACGTCTAATGAGCGGAGTCCTATAAAAAATCCGAGACATAAACGCTCGAAATAACACGACGACCTAACTGTTCATGGGCAGCACGACCGACGCACAGGAGGTGGCAGACACATCATTTTACCAATATATCTCTAACACAGTTATATAGGCATCCCTGCTGCTCCATTCGACAAGTGCGAGTGAGGAAGTTATGATAGCCGATCAGTTCAGAGCCAAATGTCGAGCCTTTGAAGCTTGACATTTGTTTACTTTAGTGACTAATGTAACAATGGCGGGAGAGTTTTATTTCACTCGAGAGTGGCAGAAATCGCAAGCATGACTGTGTTCATTTGGCTATGTGTGGTTAGTAATGGTCGGAGAGGCTATTGGCACAGATTGGCGGCCATGTTTACTGTGTTACTCAGTCACCACCGCACTCTCTATATGGATTATTATTGTCAATAGTGGTGTCATTAAGTCAAAATACTAGATTAATGGAATTGGGAGCATTATGAAGGGCAAATGGAGTTTAAAATCCCATGCCACATCCGTATACGCAAATCACTTCTCGGTAAAAGGCATTAAGATTTACTACGGTTGGCCAGAAGGCAAGGGGGGAAAAAAACGAAAGGGAGAAAGACAAAGTAGTAAGTCTGTCAGTACCAGACAGTCCTGGTTCCTGATCTGTGTCTCTGATTGGTGGAGCAGCGCCGCTTTCGCCTCCACTGCAGCCTTTCGATCTTTGTCCAAGCGCTCTGCCTCCTCCTGAGCGATGGTGCGCTCCTTTTCCAACTCCAACGCCCGGCGTGTCTGGTCCTCCAGCTCTGAACGACAATCAGAGTTAAGCAAAACAATTTGCTATTTGGATAAAAACGGTCATAACCAAATAAAAGGACTCAACCAGAACTAACGCAGAAATGCGAAAGGATTAAAGCAAGGAAAGGCCTGGGAAAGACTAAAGACGTTCAACTAAGGTCAAAAAACAGAAATAAACCAAATCTAAACATGGTCTATATAACATAACGTAGAATTAATCCAAATTAGGATCAGAAATCCAGGACTAAACCATGAGTAAATTTGAACCAAACCAGGAACAAACCAGGTCTAGACCCGGCGTAAACCAGGACTGAGCCTAGATCCAAATAAAAAGACAGAGCCTCATGAAATTTAAAACTTTCTGTGAGAATTAGCTATTTGAATAAAATGGGCATTACTAAATAAGAGCAAACATGGCAAAAAAAACAAAACAAAAGAAAGCAAGTCTAAACCATGTTAAATCATTGGCCAACTTTAAAGGCCTAACCATGGACTAAACCAAGACTAAAACACATCAACGCATGTCTAAAACTGGCCATAACAAGAACGACAGCAAGTCCAGGTCGAGCCGAGACCTATGCCAAAAAGCTAAATGTTCTGTAACTACTTGGCTGTAGTCTTTGGCAAGCACTTCTACACAGTTCAGTTCAGTCGTCTTTTACAGTGTCAGTGTACAGAAATAATGATATATGGGAACTTCAAAAAACGTGAACGCCAATGACTCTCTTTTGAAAGCCCAGCGGAGGGAGAAAATCAGGCTGAAGTTGGGGAACATTTGTATTCAAAAAGTTGTCAGACCGTCTTGAGCTCTCTTTGTCTGCTCCTCAATCTGTCTCAATCTCTCCATCAGCTCCATGGTCTCACGGGCAATCTTCTCTGTTTCCTTCTCGGCGTTTTCTCGCTTCTTTTTCTCGCTCTCGAGTAGCGCCCTGACAGGAGAATTGTGCATAAATACACATCAGATACAAAAAAGGGATGAGAAATAAAATAAAAATCAGGTAAAATCATCAGATCTCTTGACAGTCCTTCCTTAAAGCAGAAGGGAACACTGTGTTAACTGTAAGAAATGTCTGTGTTCTACATTACAGGACGGCCACAGCTGTTTAAAATGATAATATGATGCTTCTACATATCATTCTTTGTGTTACTTCCGCATTAAAAGTTTACGTTTTAAGAAAATTCAATAATGCCAATGTATGGAAAACACAGTAAAACTGGGAGAATGGGCTGGAAGGGATTTCAGATAGCCCTAGAGCACCCTATGCAGGCAGTAACGGGAATAACAAGGTAAAAAAAAATGTGAAAACACGGTTTCACTTTCAATTAACGGCATGCTAGCAAATCAGTAACGCCACAAAGAACACACTCTGAGCTCAGAGCGGCTCACGGCGGGTACAGTGATAGAATGGGCTTGGAAATGTGGAGGAAGTGTTTATCTTCCCTCTATGATGTAATGGAATACAGAATGGAACTACATTTTGCATGATATGTCTCCTTTGAAATTGAGATGGTGGTCGGCTGAAAAATCCTTCAGTAGAGTTTGCTGTGAAATTGCCAAATTGCAAATGCTTTGACTTGGTCTATGATTAATATCTCTGCGGGTTTTTTGGGGAATTTCAGTGTTTAAATGGTGCCATAACAATTAAAACCAAAACTGTTATCTTTTCAATGGCCAAAAGTCCTCAGATTGGCAAAAGTAGGAACGTCTGGGACCTTCTTCACAGCGAATCAATTCTTCGGAAAGTTTGGTGTCGATCCAATCACAGATGCTTATTTGTAATGAATCACTGAAATGTGGAAGATGCTCCCAACTCTCTAACTTCAACTCCAAAACTTCTTTAACCTCTTGTTAACAGTGGGTAGTGGTTCGAGTGTTGATTCTCGGTCCTCTGTGTGAATTTTAGCTTTTTATTGGCTAATTGACCTATCAATCATGCCAATTAGAACTTATGGTGATGAGACCCAGACTACAAATCGGTCTTTGTAAAGAGTAGTTGTTTGGCTGGCATTTGTTAATAGGATTCTTTGCATGGTTAACAATAATGGCCCTTGATAGAGTACAAATGATCAGATTCAACATTTGGATCTACAATTTTCCAATTAAAATATTTCATATTCGTGAAGCCTTCAAACGTCTGAAACTAAACTACACGGAATATGAAAATAACTAATAAGCTCTGATTATTTTCTGGGTTTATTTGGCGGCGGTACCTCTCCATCTGCCTCTTGCTCTTCTCCTCTCGGGCCTGGGCCTTCATCTGCTGCACCTCGATGCTGTCGGGTTTCCTGCGCCGCATGTACAGGTCGTGGTTGCCCATGCACAGAGCCAGGATCCGCTTGTTGATACGGAGACGAGGGACATAAAACACAAAGTCCTGGAAAAAACAACACAGATTTCAACTTTACGAAGATGGACAAAAATATGATATTAGAAGGGGATGCACCCTTTTACCTCCTGAATGTCTTTTCAATTAACATACTTTATAAATCTTCAGGGCTGTGGCTATAAAGTTATAGTGTACTAATGGTCCTTATAAATAAAAAAAATAAAAATAAAAAAAAGTCTGCCTTTAAAGATTTAAAAGTCCCTGCCTTTAACTTCCGCTATGGCACCTGTATGGAGTCCTGGGCGACCCCAGGGCAGTGCCCACAGACCACGGATTCATCTCCACATATCCAAATTGACAGTACTCCGTTGGTTCATGGTAATGAGTGTCTGGATGAAGATATTACTGCAGGTTTTGTTTGATGAGGGAAACAGGAACATCCAGTGGAAACTCAGGCACAAGGAGACCATGCAACCTCTGCACAGAAAGGCCCACATGGTCCAAGAATAGAACCCAGGACCTGCTTGAGGCAAGAGCACCAACCACTCAAGTTATTTTCTTTGTGTTCACCATTGGGAACAGTTGCAGCTGTCAAGTCTGTGGCGTCAGAACTTGCCTTATTAAAATGAATGAAAGGAGCCTAAAGCTGGACTGCAGGCCGCAAACTCAGGCCCAGGGGCCAAATGCCAAACCAGATCAGCTCCGAGAAAAAACACTGCTAACTTTGTTCAACTGGAATAGTGAATAACACCAATGTTTTCACTTATATAAAGAAATGCACTGTAGTTCTGGCGATTACAGTCTGTTAAGATTGTCACTTTGCATGACACACGGCTGACCCTCCCTGCCCCCTGGCAAGTGCAACAACCCACTCACCCTTTGGATGAATAAGTTTGCCCTTGCCTGCTCTAATGGCTTCAAAAACATTTTCATTTTACAATATTGGTCATGATTGATGCAGGTGGCTGCTCTGGGAAAAACACATATGAGATCAAGTGAGTTCACTTGTTCACTCTCTCTGGCATACTGTTTTCGTAATCCTCTCCCCTCAGCCATCTGTGCACAGTACATGTGTTTTTTTTCTAATGGCCATAACAGGATGGTGTTGATAAATCATGCTTCTTTAGACCAAATGAGCGCACGTAAGTCCCATTCACAAAATGAACAATAATAATAATACTAATACCGCTCTTATTTTTAATTCTGCCAAATTCAGTCACTCTAAAGGTCAGGAAAAGTTTTCTGTGCAGCTAAAACGAGTTGTTGTGAATAACAATGTAACAGTGAGTACATTAGATAGCAGGCAGGAAGCTTTGAAGTTGAAGCACAAATTATTCCAGAAAACCGATTTTCAGGCCAAAATAGGTTTGAAAAAAAAGTCAGACCTAAACTAAAAAGAGCCCAAACCAAATGATTTACTTTATGGGAAATGTTGTTAGTTTTATATTTAATCCAATATAAAACACAGGTTGTTATCAGTGTGTTTTATGTTTACGTCATAAATCAGAATAGTTTGAATTACCGGTGACTTCTTGTCGATTGGCTTGATGACAAACTTCTTATCGTTGAAGGAAATGTTTCTGATCTCACTCCAGGGAAAGCCAATCTTCGGGGTCATCCTGCACAAAGAAAGGCATTGTACGAACAGTGTTATCCTTTGTGAACTTGGCTTATTTTTTTTATTTTTTTTTTATTTATAGTCCTACTTGTCTTTTTTGTCATAAATGTTGAGCCCCAGTGCGTCGACTCCCAGCCACAGCTCAGATCCTTTCTTGTTCTTGATGCTGAAATAGTTGACGCCGTACATTTCCAAATCCTGCGCGATCTTTAGGTATTCCAACATGGCGTCCTCCCTGTAGGGAAACACCTTTTACATAAGCAAACATGTCTACACTCACTTTAACAACTGCAGGAATAAAATGTGCCTTTGTTTTATGAGAGTAACTCGTGTAAGTGCAATTTGTGTAGCAGTGCCCTCATTCTTTGGTCATCTGTTTTGGATTTTGTGACCAAGGTTATTTTGATTTTTTAAATTCCAAGCCTGCGAATGGTCGGCATATGTAAACAAGATAGATTCATTTGTAATTTTCCAAGAACATTTTATCTCTGAATTTGACCCATCCTTCAGCGCTGCAGGGGCATTACAGTCAGTAAAGTGTAGCTCTCAGCTTTAAAGGGATCAGGATTGTTTTTTTACATAGGGCCTCATTTCCTAGTGTTGTTGATTTATTTATTTATTTTATTCTTGCAGTCCTTATATTTGAAGAGCTTAGTGGTGCTAGGCTAGTGCATGTCTATGGTAACGTGTAGCCTGCTTTAAAAAAAAAACAGTCTGACCCAAGCACAGTGCACCTGAGGCAAATCACTTATAACACCAGATTATCAATATACATTTCTGTGTTGACTGAATCATTTAAAATAACTTATATTAGAGCAGCATCAGCTTGTTACCGGATCTACAGTAGTTTGCTTACCTGCGGCCGGCTTTACTACACGTGGAATTCACGAAGAATATTTCTGCAAATCAGATATGGTATGGACTACCCCATGATTTTGAAGAGGTTTTTAATGCAGGCTACTAGTTACCATAGACATGCGCTAGCCTAGCTCTAGCCTAGCACCACTAAGCTCTTTAAATATAAGGACTGCATGACTTAAAACATATATATATATATCCAGAAATCACCAACACTCTGGATAACTAGGAAATGAGGTCCTATGTAAAAGATCCTGAAATATCCTTTTAATGTAATAAGGAAAATAATACCTATAACAAGGAATTTTGCAAATATGTCCTAAGATGCCCATATAGCCCATATCATTGTGTAAAGATATTCAGTGCTGTAGAAGTTATAAGAATTAGCACAAAAAAACTTCTAAGTACTTTAAAGTTGTAGGTCTTAGCGCCGTACCTCAGCATTCCCTTGTGCTCTTGATGCCACACCTGGATCCTCTCCTCCCACTGATTCTTATTCAGCTTGTGCTGCTCCAAAACCCTGGTTTTATAGACCCAGAGGACACAGCACTCAGCATTTTGATGGCGGAAGAAGGTGAAACGAGTTGAACTTTTGCTAACACTATCATCCCCTGCCGTGCCTACCTTTGTGGTAAGAGCTTCTCTCGGGACAGATATCCCGGTATGTGGTAATCCTTCCTGTAGTCCCCGTGTTTGACCTGAACAGCGTATGAGGCCAGCAGCACGGCCGTCTCAGGCGGACAGTAGATATCATCGTTTAAGATACACTCTTTGACCTGAGACAAGAGGGGGGGGGGGGAAACAAGTAATAGTAGTCATAATATACTGTAAGAGCTGGTGACTTCTGCAGTGGAAAGGCCAAAATAGTAACTTGCCTTAGGAGTAACTACCCCTTGGTTGGCCTTGAGAAGCATTGATGGGATTTATGGCTCTTTACTGGGAGCCAAGTCTTTGGGATCCGTTCAAAGTGCCGTGCAAAAGGCTGGCTCCCATATAACATTTTAATTAACGCCAGCCAGATAACTCACAATATCAATCAATAAAAGGCGCATGGGACTGATATTTACACTTTGAAAAATGTGTTTGTGAATAAAATCTTGTGCCACAACTAATGAAAAGAGGCTGAAACTGTCTGACAAACCATTTTTATTGCACAAGCTTTCACTTGTGTGGCCCGCTCCGTTGTTAGGCTGATTCTTGTCTTCGTTCGGGGAAGTGCAGGGTAAAATGTATACGAATCGTCTCTTTTCTCAATTCAGATCCGGTTTGAAACTTTCACCAACCTGTTCAGGACCGTTGTCCCTGATCAGGGACTGACGCCAGTTCCATTTCGCCTGTTATATTTCAACCAATATTCACAGGCCCTTCTCCCAAAAACATCTATTCCAGTCATGGAACACCATCACATAAATGAAAACAATAGATAAGGACAGAGACAAAAAATAAATATGCAAATCGAGCATTAAAATGAAGCATTTCTTATCCATTTTACATTATTTGTCGTCCAATCATAGGCTGACTGGATTTGTTGTCCAAAATAATCAAAACATTTCAACAAAAGTACTCTTTTGGGAAAATTTGGCTCATGACATCAATTTTCACAAATTACTTCAGTCAGATATTACCTAAAATTATTACAATAATGAGAAAATCTTTTTGTGAACAAATGTTTAGGAAATTCCAGTTCCGTTCCCTTTTTCCTAATGACTATTCTCTTTAAAGTGAGTTATTTCCCAAAGAAATCCATTGATATTTGTGCTGGAAGTGCTCAGTGCATGCCAAACGCACATGTTAGCCACATGTTAGCCACATTAGCATTTAGGCACAAACTTGTACAATGTTCAAAGCGCCATTGATTTGTAAAGGGATTTTTTCTGAATAAACAAGGCGGCCATTTTGCTACAGGGGAAAGGGTGTGAAACTGTGAATGACGCACCATTGGGCACATGGACATATGGTAATAAAAAGAAATACCCTCTCTGTTTTGCTTTGATTTAGTCAATTTCTGGGAGGTTTGTTGTTACGGTTGCACTTTGTTTGACATATTTATGAAAATATTTTGTCCTTACAACATTTGGCACGTTGGAGAGGTTTGTGCACAATGCTAATAAGATATAGCACCAAAAAACTTAAACGTTTACAAATCCAACATACTTTGACCTAGACTTCTGAAATTGTGCACACATTGTAAGTACCGGTAAGGTTACAACTTACAACTGTCCTCAACATGGGCGTCGGACTGGGGGGGTAAAGGGTACTGAGTACCCAGGGCCCAGAGGAGGGTAGGGGCCCTCAAAAGTGCTGCAAAAAGCGTTCTGTATTGTACTTTCTAAATTTCCTCATAATTGATACTATAAGAATTGAACACAACCGGGCGGAAATACAATGGTTACTGGACAGAATTTTGCACAAACAATAATGATGGACGATATCTCAGGGCCCTGACACCCCTTTAAAAAGGTGCCAAATGGTTCAGCCCACACACCGGTATTCAGGACCGTGCGCTTCAACTCAACAGTGACTTTGATGAGGTGGGCTCTGCAATGCAATGACACAGAGCTAGAAAAGAGAGATATTAGTCTTGTCTTGCTCTTATGTGCATTTATTTAACACTAGCCTATTCTAGCCTTAGATGCAATTTTCTGTCCTAAATGACAGTTAAACATGAGGTGAGGCGAGTCCCGGCCTCATGCGCTGAGAAGTGGATGGTGCAGAGTCAGAGAAAGAGACAGAGACAGAGCTCCTTCTTTCCTCGTTTTAACCTCTAAAGTTTCTCTTTCCTTATATTTATTGTAACTGACTGCCACAGGTTTCGCCGAATTAAATATGCTAATTAGCCGCGCGCATTTGGAGACTTGCATTATAAACGCGCAGCTTTGGAGACGAGTCAACGTGGTTCTATTGAAAAGGCGGAGGGCTCGTGCCATTTAGCTTATCCAGCGTAACTTTTTTAGAACAAGAATTTACTGACAATACACGTAAAGGTCGGCTTCAAATGGTGAGAGACTAAATGAGGCCAGGGAACAGGCCCTTGAGTTTTTTGTTCATGCCTGTGAGCCAAAGAGACACCATTAATGTGGTATGCTAATTATCATTATGTTCTATCTAAAAATAATAAAGAACATGAAAACCAATTATTGACTGCGGAAAGTTCCGCAGTCAATCAACTAGCAATTTTAATTGGCCCAATGAAAGTAGAATATTCCACCATCAATTTAAATATCTATGTCACTACCGGGATTAAAGGTTATTCAATTTCTGTAACTGAAGCCAAATAAGATGAAATTTCAAGTCAAACTCCAGGGGTCCACCAAGATAGTTTGTACCCGGGGCCCAGAATTTGGTGCTACGCCCCTGGTCCTCAATTTGGAGTGTGTGCTATGAACTGTATTTTCAGAAAATAAGTGTAATTTTCGATATATAAAAAAAGCTATATTTTGATTCATTTTAGAACTGCAGAACCTTTTTACATATCGTCACAATGTCCTTCTAAATTTACATAGAAGCTATTTTTTGTTCTGATTCCAATGATGGTGCAGATAAGCAATTTGGACAAAGTATTTTAATATGGAGAGGTTACTGTTTAATTTAGCCAGGCGAGAGTACATCAAAATAGGTGGTCCTTAACGGCTTTAAAAGAGCCGTTCCAAAGAGCCGGTCGGCCTTGAACGTCACATCACTGTTGGCGAGGAAACGTGGGGAGTAGTATCAGTTGGAGCGTTAGTACTGCCAATTTACTAGCCACCTGAACAGGCTAAATAAATCTTGTCCAGTTTGACAATTTATCCTGATTTGGTTATGGCACAAAGAGCGCACTTGCTTTTCCCCGGATTTCAATCTTTTTTAATGGATGAATCATGTCATTTGGCCGACCCGAGAACCTGAGTAAAAGTTGACAGCAAAGCACGACGCAAACTCCCACTCACAATAGTTGTAGCCAGTTAGCCATGAGGTCAGCTTGGCAAAGAGCGACTTTAATGAGCAGACCTGTAGGATTGCTCCCTTGGTGAATGCGTCCGTGGGTAATTATGTTTAAACCTGTCAGTCCAGTGCCAGAATCCATACATATGTCATACTTAAGTGCTCCTCCAGTGGTCATGCTGGTTCTCTCGTCGTACACGCGCAGGTCGAGGTGACTTCTGGAGCATTTTCAGGTTCGAGGGGGGCAAGTACGAAGAGCTATCTGCCAGTGCCGTTCTTTAAACTGACAAGATATTTCGCGGTGTGACATCTCACATAAATAAGTGGTAAAACGAATTCATAAATTAGCAAAGATTAAATTTGTATCCGAGTGTTCGTGCATTATTTTACCCCAGTCTGTTGCCAATCGCTCTGAATCACATTATACATTTTAAATGGTTGCAACATAGTTAAAGGAATAAATTAAGGCAAGATTAAATGTATTAATTCACATTACCAGTCGTGCAATGTGAAACCAATGCCATATAACACTGGTCTTTGAAAAGGGTTAGATCTGGAAGGGAATTCGGCTATAAAACCCTTTGCAGCAGGTGTTTTTTTTTTTTTAGGTTTTTTTTGCTTTTATGTTGCTTTTACATAACTTTTCTCAGGTTTTTTATGCTCTTTTAACCATTTTGTTGCCTGTTTTGTCGCTTTTTCAGGCTTTTTTTTGCTGCGTTTCCATCCTCACTTACGTCTCGTTTTTGTCGCAATTTTGACCCCTTTTTCACGTCGAACTGGAGATAATGTGGAGATAACATATAACGTTCGTGTGTGAGTCACTTGACTGCTTTTTGCTCCGTCAGATGCCCCTCCTGTCACTACCAGCCCCTGGAGTGGACGGTCGAGGTCCTACTCAGGGACATAACTACAGTATGTGCTCAGGCTGGCCTCGAACCGGTGACCGCCACATTCCAAATACTTGGAACCGAAGATGGGCAAACAAGGGCCCAGCAACCACGTTTAACTTTTATGCATTGGCGAAAAACACCAGAGGTTTCGCGGACAGGTGACACATAACTGTGGCTATTTAGTTTTTTCTCAAATCCCAATGTGGCCTTTGGGTCAAAACGTTTTGTCCATAACATTTTGGAAAATAAAGTAATGTACTTATATAAATATCTAGACAATAACCAGTACCACTTTACTATACACCAAAGTAAAAGCATTGAAATAACATTATTCCTAACAACAGGGTAATTGTTAAGGCTGATATGCTTCAATACTTAAGTTGAGTTTCCAAAAGTCATGAATTAAATGTAAATCAGTCTGACATTTTGAAAAGTTCAAACGACAGAGAAATCCTTAAAGCAGTACTAAGTAATTTGTTTACCTTAATAAATCCGTTTCATAGTCCCTCTGGGGGTACTACAAGTGTTAATGGGATGATTGGGGGGGTCTTTCATCTCCCCCTGGTGTCTCTGGCCATAAAACCACATTTGCAACTCGCCTGCCTCCGGGTAGGAGCAGCAATACACACTAACGGAATCACGAAGAAGAATCTAACAGGCTAATGGGCAATGCTAACTGTGGGCTAGTGCCACTAGAACAGTATTTACACCCAAGTTTGAGTGAAAAAAAATATCTCCATTGTGTAATTGGATGTACAGTATCCATCTATCCCTTTGTCTTTTCTGTCAGCGTAGTATTTACTCTCACAGACAGTTGATGAGTAAAAACAACGCAAAATGCTACGACACCTGCAGTGGTGCGTATGGCCTCTAGGGGCATGAGTTACTTGGTACTGCTTTAAAGTATGGCGTTGGTTTAAGCAAATCAGCTTCAAAGCTAGCATTAATTTTAAGTGAAAATCATTTTTCTAGAGTCTTGCATCAACGTATTGCGATGCATTTCAAAACAATATTTTCCTCCAGCTCTCGTAATTATAGTGCTGTATGATAAAAAAAAATACACTTCCCGTCATTCAACCTTATTTCATGGTATTATGAATAATCCTAACCCTATACCAGCATACAGTGCCTTGCGAAAGTACTAATACACCTTGAACCTTTGCACATTTTGTCATGTTTACAACCCTAAACATAAAGATTTTATTTATAATTTTTTACTAAAAGTTCACACACAAGTAACAGACAACTGTGAAGTGAATAAAAAATGATACATGATTCTGTTATTTTACAAAAAATAGAAAAGGAAAAGTCGGGCGTGCATAAGTATTCATACAGCATGACTTAATACTTTGTGGAACCCCTTTTGCTGCAATAACAGCAGCAAGTCTTCTGGGGTTTGACTCTACAAGGTTTGCACATCTAGAGACTGGCATTTTAGCCCATTCCTCTTTATAAAACAACTCAAGCTCTGTCAAATTAGAAGGAGAGCGTTTGTGAACAGCAGTTTTCAGGTCTTTCCACAGATGTTCAATAGGATTTAGGTCAGGACTTTGACTGGGCCATTCTAACACATTAATATGTTTGTTTTTAAACCATTCCATTGTAGATTTAGCTTTGTGTTTAGGGTCATTGTCCTGCTGGAAGGTGAATCTCCGCCCCAGCCTCAATTCTCTTGCTGACTCCAGCAGGTTTTCCTCCAAAATGTCTCTGTATTTGGTTCCATCCTTCTTCTCAACTATTCTTACAATCCTCCCAGTCCCCGCTGAGGAAAAGCAGCCCCATAGCATGATGCTCCCCCCACCATATTTGACACTAGGGATGGTGCACTCGATGAGCAGTGTTAGGTTTGCTCCATACATATTTTTTGCATTTGGGCCAAAAAGTTAAATTTTTGTCTCCTCTGACCAAAGCACCTTCTTCCACATGGTACGACTTATAGTTGTCCCATGTACAGATTCCCCCAGCTCAGCGGGAGTACGTCGCAGCTCCTCCAGAGTTATCAGGCACTTGGTTACATTTCTGACCAGTGCTCTCCTTGTTCGGTCTGTTAGTTTAGGTGAACGGCCATGTCTTGGTAAGTTGGCAGTGGTGCTATACTCTTTTCATTTCCAAATGATGGATTGAACAGTGCTCCGTGAGATGTTCAAATCTTGAGAAATCTTTGTATAACTTTACGCTGCTTTAAACATCTCCACAACTTTATCACTGACCTCTCTGGTGAGCTCCTCGGCCTTTCATGATGTTGTTTAGTGACCAATACACTCTGACCATAGCTCTGAGACCCTCACAGAACAGCTGTAATTATACTGAGAGTAGATTTCACACAGGTGGCTTCTATTTAATGGTTAGGGCAAGGTGTGAACATTCTGCAGTCATTAGGAATGTTATAAAGGCAATTTAATACACTCCAAAAATGCTGTATGAATACTTGTGCACGCCCCACTTTTCATGTTTCTATTTTTTGTAAAATAACAGAATCATGTATCATTTTGCTTTCACTTCACAGTTGTCAGTTACTTGTGTGTGAACTTTCAGTAAAAAGTTAGGGTAAAGTTTAGGGTTGTAAACATGACAAAATGTGCAAAACTTCAAGGAGTATTAGTACTCTCGCAAGGCACTGTACATGGTTAGTATTTTAATTAATTATGCACACTGGGTCATGAACTGCTTCACAAATCGCAGTACATTACAATCAAAATTAAACAAAATCAAACTAAAACATGAGCCCAATGATTTTGAAAAGCCTGTTTGCCTCAAGATGATTTTGTAAACGTTTCTGCAGAATACCAGGGAATTCAAAGAAATGAGTAGCACTTTCCAGAGACGGGTTGGGGAGATTTTTTTTAGTAATAATATAATGATATAATGATAGGGCTGCAAATGCATCACCCCATGTCATTCCTAGGCCCCGTGGTAATTCCATCCAATTAATATGTTATCACTGTACTGTATTTAAGTGTGGCGATATAACATACTGTAAACAATTAAAAGTGTATTATAGTTGCCTATTGTGCATTTTCCAAAGTACCTGAAGGTGTAGCGAGCTGCATAAATCACTAATGAAAACCTCGCCTGGGCATGGGACGAGTGAGTCACTGTGAAGGCTCCACTAGTCATTAAGAGTTCAGATTTTTTTTTGACATTTGTTGTTCTTGCCTAGCGCTGTTATAAAACAGGTTGATAGCACTTCGATCTAATTTTACATTTGTGTTTAGCAGCTTAACTCAACAAGGAAAATTGCCAAAGTGATTAAATAAATAAAATTACCGCCGGTTATGCAGGCCATACTAATGAAAAGCGCTCCCATCTAACTTTTTCTCAAATTTTTTCCCTTTTCTCTTTTAAAATTGCAAATGCCAATGGTTTTTAGTGCTGCGAATATGAAAGTAGGGTGCCTTTGCAAATGTCAGGGTATGGCTTTTGCATATTCAAACCTGTAAGAAGAAGAGTCGCTGCGTTGCCTCTTGAATCAGCTCCTCCGTCACATCCTCGGGGTAAAACTTGGCCCTGAACTTGATCAGCAGAGGGTTGTCCCGCTTCACGTCCTGCGCCGTCACCTACCGGGCCCAAATGTCAATGGATTAATTACTCTCAAAGGAGGGAGAAAATATTTGCGAACGCGCAGATGCCAGGGGAGTCGATGGGGAGGGAAGCCAACATTTTGAGCCTAAAAAGAGCTGGAGAGAATATGGTGATAAATGCTGTATGTCCAAAAAGAGGATACAAAATTATAAAAGTATAAAGCAGTTAATTATAGATTTACTGAAAAGTACTTATTGCTGGGTTGCAGGTGACATCACAGCATTCTAAAGCCCAATACTATTATATGGAGGAAACATTATTTTGTTTTTGAGGACATTCTTGGTCTTGTACAGAGAGATCATGGACCCAGTGACTGATATTAATGATAATTTTTGTAATTCATACATTTTCTTTTGAGCTACGACTTGTGTAAGTGTAATGTTGTTAATAGGAAAAACTGGCTCCTGCCCCCCGCTGGGTCCGGTGACATCGTCACATTCTAGTACCTGCAACCCAGCAATAGCATAACTATAAGCAAATGTGAGTTCTTTCAGACTACTACTATAACATTTTGAGTGTTGGGAGAGACATTCTGTTTATTGTTGGGAGTAAAAAACCCACACCGCTGAAAACAGTGCTCTGCCAAATGTGTGGCAGCTTTAATCATTACCAACTGTATAATTCATATTCAATTTTATTCACTTGTTTTTGCCCTCCTCTGTGTAAATGCCATCCAAACTACCCCTGTATTCAAATGTAATATTAGTATAATGGTTGGGATTAGTTTAGACTTGAGTTCCGTAGTAGACATAATGAAAACCTGTTGTAGAACTGGTTCAGTCCTTGAGTTACTTAAAAAAAAAGACTCGGAAAGCTTGAGAACCGGGGATACTGTACATCTACTGCTACGACTGCAACACAATGCATGTTCACAATCAAATAATAGTGATAAATATCAAATCTAGTGGTTAGGGCTGCTGCACACATGGCAGAACACAGCTCTGTCCTCATCGTCATGGATTGTGGAATGTCTCTCCCTCTCTCTCCGCTCTTCACCCCCTTTCACCCCGAGCAGTCCGGTCGGAAAAAAGACTACGGGCCAACGAAAAAAGCTGCTCAAAAGTGCAGGCAAGCTAATTTCTCGGGGGAAAATTAACAACAGCCAATCTAAATGAACAGATTCCTCTGATGAAAAGACTGTCCCCGAACACAAACATTCGGTTGCATAAACCCACTTCGACTCCACATAGATTACTTTTAAATCAGTATTCCACAGACGGGTCACGACCTGGCGGGCCGTTCTAGATGCTGCTGACGTCACTATGGGCTGTGTGTCATAGCTCAACAATGAATAAACAAAAGCATACCGATAATAGACACAGTGAATGTTATCCAAAGCAAAATAGTGAGTTTTGGTCGATTTTTGTTTATACATGATGCCCTCCCGGTAGGCAATGCATTGTACTTGCGGTGAATGAAATCTGTGCGTTGGTGAAACCTTGAAATAGAACAGTGTTATCATACCCTCTTGTTGAGCTTGAGCCAGGTGGAGAAGCCCTTGCTGTCTTGGTACTGCAGACCGAAGAACCAGGTCTCTCTCAGCCCAATTGTCTTCACGATCTAAACACATTAGGCAGCGCGCAGTCAGACAGTGCCCGTTTGTGTCCCCCTGCTGAGGACACTGAGACAGATGCACTTAATGGTTTCAACTTCAAGTGTCTGCAAATATCGGAGGGTTTTGTGTTATGAGGAATCGCAGTTGCCGACCGATTTGCATTACGGTAATATGCGCTTGTTTGTTGGACCTTTAGCTTTGATTATCGGGCATTGTTTTGATAATCTTCTGCAACGTCAAAAAATGTATTTCCATCCATTGCATCAATTCGCCGAGCGCTCATAATGATGATGGGGAAAGTCGGACCACGGCGCATATACTGTATTCCAGCACATCCCCAGGACTCTCAAAGGGTTTAAGCTCTGGTCTCTGTGGGATTCAATACATGCGTGCAAATGGCGTCTCCTGCTCCCTGTCGTCCTCACAAATGCACCTGATTCAAGCACTTTGATATAACCACAATGCATATACTTATAGCAGACCAACTAAACACTCATATTAATGTTAAATGAAAGCTGCTAAAGCACATTTTGTTGTACTGTATTTGAGCACATGCAATAGATACTGTACAACAATGGTAAATGGTCTCCACGTATATATAGCGCTTTTCCGCCAACATTGGGCACTCAAAGCGCTATACAGCAAGGAACCAGTCACAGATTCACACTCTCATTCATAAACCGACATACGCAGACACTGGAGGCAAGGTGTTTTGCTCAAGGACAAAACGGCAGTGTGCACCTGCGGGGGCCAGGATTTGCGCCAATAAAGTTGAATCAACTGTATGTGATGTATGCATAATGATACGGATCTCTATTTGCACTTCTTTGACACTTTAATGTACCTGGGTGGCAGCCAGGCATACTAACATAATACAAGGCCTGTAACTGAAAAGTAACACCAGGCCTCCAGTCTTGATTTGGTTATTTTTTTTTTTTTTTTGACTGGATTCAATCTGGTTTTATCTTGGTACATCTGTAGTTCCCCTAATTAAATCCATGTTTACTTTTATCTTCTAAGTAATCCATAAGAATAGAGTCAGTTTATCCTTTGTTTGGAGTAGCATTTATTCCTTATGATCCTCATGTTTGTTCATTACAAATATTGAATTGGTTTGGGAACTCAAAGCTACGCTTCAAGGACATGCAAAGACGTGTGCTCTACATAAAGGGAGCAGCCTAAGAAGCTTTCTTAAAATTTGAATGTGACTGTGTTTTGAAAGACAAATTAGTCTTAGGGGTAGTTACAGTCACGCCAAAAAGCTAGTACGCTTAGTCTAAGGAAGTACAATATTGTGTCTGTCAGTTTTATGACTTTTCAGTTTCTTAGATTTTTAGACTCGAAGTAAACGTTCTTGTTGGCCAGACTCGACGAATGTGCCACAAAACTAGTGCGAGCCCATTAAGCAACGAGCCTCCTACCTGGAAAGAAAGACAAACATTGAACGGTAAAAATCACTAAACTAAATTGGCCCAGTTCTTCCTTTTTTTTTTTTTTTTCCTCAACCCAAAGCCAGTCGTGTGTGCAAAGGATCGTTATTATGGACCGCTGGTTCTGTCGTTAGCCCGGGCCTCCTCTCTGACCTCCAGTAACCGTGCGCTCGGACAATATTTCTCAGAAGGGAAGACAAACCTGATCGAAGAGCTGTTTGCCGGTGGTGCTGGGCAAGATGGCAAACTCCAGCTCCGCATCCATTGTTGTGACTCGAACATTTATCTGGGAAGAGAAACCGGACAAGCTTACAGTAAAGTACAGATGGTTTTGGGAGACAAATGCGGTAGACGTTTGGAGGGGGAAGAGCTTGCACAACTAAAGAAAGAAAAGCTATAATACAGTATCTCCGTGTTTGCCATCTGCATCTATAGCCTGCAGGTTTTTGGTTCAGAAAATTACCAAGAGAAATGTTCCTTACATTTTTCTGTTCAACCAGCAGCATCCAATCGCAAGTGGCTGGTGGGGGCTATAATAAAAAAATGAAGCCCGATATAATTTAGACTGAACTGCTTTCATTTCAAAATGCAAAGTTAATGTATGACCTTCTTGACAATAATGCACACACAGACTTTGAGTGACATTATGCAGATTTCTATTTGTGTTGTTTTCATTGCTTGGAAAAAAAAACAGGAAAATGCCACAGTATTTTACCTCAGGTGAACTAACTTTTAAAAATAGTGACATTGAATAGGTTGCGTTCACATATAACATCCCAAAGAGCTTAACATTGAAATGGAGGACTGCCCAGATGAGAGTTTGCCAGCCCCAGACTAATTTTTACAGCTGTGGTTCTCCAACCTCTAACACAAAGTAACAACTCATAAAATATGACCTTCCAACTACCACCAGGTATAGATAAAATAGACTGAAATTGGACTAAATGTTTCTAAATTGAATGCAAACCACCTACAAGTGAGAAAAATGAAATGGACGGAGTTATGAAGACTAAAACATCAAACCCCAAGTGCCATCAGTGGTACTTCTGTGTCAGCAAAAAAAAAATGAACTGAGGTGAAATGTTCTTTCTAATAAATAAAATGTGGTGCATTAATTCGGGTGCAGTTGTTTTCAGTTGAAATGTTAAGCCACACGATTAATGTGGGACATTTGGGGACACAAAGCCTTACAGAACTGATGTGGTGTTCTGGTTTAGCTATTTAATTTAGAAACAACACCCTCCATCTGATGTTATGCCGTTAAACCATCCTCGTGAACGCAACCTAATTCCTTTAAATTTCATATTTAACAAATACAACATTCTGCCTTTGCCTTTATACTGTCGCTGAAACACAAACAATGAAAAAGGCTTTTAGAGTCCTGCTAAACCGAAGGTGCCAAGCAATTTGCAGCCCACATAAAAGTAACATTCATTGGTGTAAAACATGACTCTGCGCGTCTATTTGATCAACAAGATTAAGTGCAAATTAAAGTTGTAACAGAAAAAAAAAAAGTACTTACAGTAGACATTGTTCGCAGTATTTGAATCAGAAGTTTCCTCCACAGCAGAGCCTTGTTAGCAGTAGCTTTTTGGAGTCATATGAAACTGCTTGCAATACCTCTCAGGATTAGACTGGGCCAAAATGGACCATTGTTCCCAACTTCTTTATTTATAATCCAAAGGCAGCTCAAAGCCCAATTAAGGAGAGCACAAGCAAAACTATAATTTTACCCAAATTAACACGCGTACACATTTTAAAATGTTAAATCAATACTAAATCAAGTGCTAATTAGCAGTTGCAAAAGTATGTGTAATTGTCTTTGCAGCTTATTGTAATTGATTTACAATAGTTTATGCATGCTGCTTATTATCATGTGCTCATTTAATGAGTGTCATGTTTATTTTTGTCCTAAGGCTAAAGCTTTGCATTTGCATTATGTAGGAGGAAGTATTTTCTTTTGTTACCATAGTTACTCAACAGTGTCAAAAAGTAGTTTTGTGGACACAGTGACATGAGTCTAAATTTAGAGGCACTTCCTTCTTTGTTTCGCTTTGAATGAAGTGACTTATTAGTCTCTGATATTCTGTTATTGTAACAAGTTAAATAAATGATGCAAACCCACAACATATCACGTGATTTATGATTTTGTTTGTAACTGTTCTTTTGTAAACAGAATGAACAAGACCCTGCACCATTATGTTATAGCAACATGCCCCGATCATGTGTTATTATGGGGCTATTACATAGTAGCTTTCGCCTCACTGTTAACTTGTTTGTCGGTCATTATGCGTTGGGAAATGGGCATTCAGAACCCCATCGCCCTCCCGCTGCGGGACAATGTGCGGGGACAAAGGGCTCGTGGGGCGCTGACACGGATCAGACGTAAAGCCTCGTGGACCCCGACACACACGTAGCGAGCGCGGGCACGTCGGCCCCTCTTGCGCGTTCACGTCAGGCCATTGTGTTTTTATCAACACAGGAACCAGAGAGTCAGAGACCACCACCACGGCCTCTGCTACAGGGAAATCAGACGATCCGACATCTGACCAGTGATTTCCACCACGAGAATGACGGACGAGCAAGAAATAATGTGCAAACTGGAGAGTATCCTGGAGATACGGTATGGATTCAAGCAGAAACGTGCTGCCGGGCTGTGATACGGCGTTATTAGCTTGTTATGAGCTAATGTTAGCGCAGTCCTTAGCTGTCTGGCGTCTTCTTGGCTTTTGTTACTGCGTTAGCCATAGTTAGCCATAGTTAGCCACACTGTGTCTGCCTCTTTCCATTGGTTTCTGCCCTGTGTGTCTGTGTGTGTAACCCGGCGTTTATTTCAGGCACGCTAAAAGAAAAGGGTGCAATAAACGGGAATGAATGAACAGAGTTTTTGTGCAATGGTATTTATAAGATGATAGATGCGCCGGCTCCAGATGTGTGTCCGCTAAACGCCAGATGTGCGCCGCTAATTACCGCCGTGGTGAAGCTAGCTACTTAGCAAAGCGAGTGTAGCCGTCTGTCAGCAACCAGCTGAGGATAAATAGCAGAATGGATGCCTGTTTATCAATGCTTAACACGTGCACTGATGTCATTAATCTAATAATTAATTAATCTCCAATCACTAATCACTTAAAGGCCCTATACCTGATTTTTATTTAAGGAGGAAGGCATTGCATTAAAGTGTTAGCAGTTGACCAAACTCATTCTTAGCTTTACTAACACATTTGTATCATCCCAATTTTAAGCACTTTTCACAACTTGTGTGAAGGAGGACGGGACAACATGTTGTTCCACTATGAGAAAAATAATAAACAAAAACATTTGTAGTGCCTCAAGTTTTTGGGGGACTACAGTGGGAATGCGAGTGATGTCACAGCATAGCAACAGCATGGCAACAGAGGACAAATGAGTATGAGTTATTTTTTGTTACTTTAAAACTAAAGTACCATCTCTAGCAATACTATAGTAGTACTATAATAGTGCTGGAGATGGTATCTCAATGAGGTTTAGATTGCACTGAAACACACTACCTTTGGGTCATGTCAAAATGGCGGTCAATGTTATGTACAGTATTTGTCTATTTTGTAAAATTTTACTTTTAAAGCCCTAGGGAAGGACCTGAGCACATTGGCTTTGGCTGCTGTAGAATGTGAATTCAACCTGGATAGATTCAGACAGACAAAAGAGAAGATTAGAAAGGTTTATTGACATATGTATATTGTTGGGGATCAGAGCCCAGCAGTCGACATCAGATATACAGTATAACTCAATTTAGTATGAATGGGCAGGTTAGAGTTGGAGATGTCTTCCCCCGAGCCTGGACACTGGTGGTGGTTTGAAAATGGTAAAGCACTTTTCCACCTACAATCAGGCAGTCAAAGTGCTTTACAGCAAGGAACCACACTCATTCACACACCAACTGGAGGCAAGGTGGGTTAAGTGTTTTGCCCAAGGACACAACGCCAGTGTGCACCTGCAGGAGCCAGGATTCGCACCAGTAATGTGTGCCAACTCAGCACGAAGCCTAAAGGCCACCAACAATTGGTCAAAGAGACACCCCTGAAGTGTACAGCTTAAATAATGTTATACTTTGTAATAATACTATTTCAGGCTACATCCGGGGTTCCAAATCTTTTTGAGATGTGACCCCTAAAATCACCAGACCAACCACTCGGTACCCCTCACTGTAAAATGTAGTGCTTATCATAATTTCAGGGGACACACTTTTCAAATCTGGGCTATTAATGTTTATTTCAATACTTTATTTTCATATTTTTACCTAATTTACTAAACACACTGTTTTAAATCAAAATACATTAAATGCAATATTAAAGATGCTGATCTTTTTGTCTTCAAATCAAGTGAATAGGGGGTGGGGTTAAATAAGTTAAACTTCTCCTCACTCCTTTTTGGACATGTGCATTTGTATATTTGGCTTTTTGATTTGTAACAGCCTTTATGTTTGCATTTTGTAAAGGTGCATTGTGTTGCTCACATGTTCAAAATAAAGAATAAAGAAATAAAGTCACTGGTTGGTCCCGACACCCCACTTTTGCCCCTGGGCTACATAATTAGTACTTCATTATTATACATAAAAGTCCTGCATCACACCCTCAAACACATTCACACCAGTGTACAAAGACAGGCAATGTGGGTGAAGTGTCTTGCCCAAGGACACAATGACAGTGTGAATTGGCCAGAGCTATTGGCCAGAATTGGCCCAGAACCACCAAACATTGCATTGGTTGGCTAACACCCGACACTGACCCACTGCTGCCTCATGTTTATAATAAGGATTGAGAATGAATACACATTGTTTAAGTGTTCACGCTAATAATAACTTTATGATTTCCAAGAAAAACATGCTGCTGCAGATTATGTGGCGTTGGAGAGGCAAAACAAATATGAGCGTTCTTAGAAGCAGTAATTGTTTTTTTTAGTATTAAATTAGTGTAAAATGCCAATGAAACAGTTGATGTTTTGTCTTCCTTTGTCCACAGGAATAAGACCATTCAGATGCAGAAGATTAAATCTCGTCTCAAGATAGAGTTTGAGGCGCTGGAGTCGGAGGAAAAGCATCTAAAAGAGTATAAACAAGAAATGGACCTCCTTTTGCAAGAGAAGATGGCACACGTGGAGGAGCTGAGGCTTATTCATGCTGACATCAACGTGGTAAGAATAGACAGCTTTGATTCTCTTACGAAGTGGAGTTTCATAAGCATTTATTCCACCAAATATCTAACAAACTCTTTGTTGTGTGAGGCAGATGGAGAGCACAATCAAACAGTCCGAGAATGACCTGAACAAATTACTTGAAACAACTCGGCGCCTTCATGACGAGTACAAGCCCCTAAAAGAGCACGTCGATGCCATGAGGATGACCCTGGGACTGCACAGACTGCCCAACCTCAATGAAGAAGAAGAGAAGCTGTCACTGGAGTAAGTGTTATTCAGGCATCGTTCACACATTCATTTCCATTGACACGTCAGTCCTTTGCAGAATCGTTCTATTCATGAGAGACACTAAGTATAGTGATGAAGTGAAGCACCAGAAGCGCCCCAAAACACATGGTGCTGAAAAATAAAGCACTTGTCTAATTGACCATGTCAGTCCCAACCACAAGAGCAAGATTTGCTTAATTCAAGAAAAAAACAGGCTACTCACACATCACATGTGCATAGGCCTGTTGTGATAACAACATTGGAAGTTTTATGTGTTGAAGCAGGAAAACGTTGTGATCAATGGGCCTCATTCATGAAAACGTTCTTATGAAACTTCTTAAAATCCATTCTTACAAAGGCAGTGTCAGGAAACTGCACCAGATTCATGACACGTTCTTATGTAGGGTAAATCCTTCATAACTGTGTTTGTGAATCCCAACTTGCAAGCGCGTGTGTGTGTGAGGACTAATTAGCATTATGTCATCCACCTATGAGTCACCATATAAGGACAAACATGTGACAAAAGGCAGCCAAAGGAGGAAATGAATGACCAAACACGAATCCAAAAACTAATAATAACCAACAAAACCCCAAAATAATCGGCGCTACACGCTCAAGGACCCACTTTAATCTTTGGGCACGTGAGTTAGCTCTCATTACAAAATGTTTAAATAGATATAACTTGTAAATCAGGGGTTGGCAAGTTGGCTATTTTTTTACGCCGATAGGTGGCGGGCTGGCCGGTCAATTGATAAAATTTTTTATTTATTCATGCATGGATATTCAATACTAGATAACCCCAAACTATACATATTTTTGTTTAAAAATAAAATATTGTTTGAAACAATACTGTCCCCGAGTCTGTCGGGGACAGTATTTAAAAGTCAGGGATATTTTTTGGCTGAGCGTGTGATATGAGAGCGTGTGAAGGCACTCAAATGCGTGTGTCTAAGGGAAAGTATGAGGATCGGGACAAACCACAATTTAAGCAAGAAATTAGGCTGCTTAGAGTTAAAATGCAACAGTGGAATGGTGTTGTGCCAAACACAAGCAAAGATCTTCGGCAAAACATTTGCGGAGAAAGAACAATTAAGTCTCTGTTAGGCTTTTTTTTATATAGATCCTCTGGCGGGCCAAAAATTATTGGCAACAGGCCAAAATTGTCCCCCGGGCCGGACGTTGCCGAACACTGCTGGAAATTGTGGAAGGGTATTCCTTCTCTTCCCTCAGGTCAGTCCCTTAAATAGATGTGGCAGCAATGCTCCGCCCGGTTTGCTCCCGAGCAGAGCGCGTGCCTCGGGAACACAAGGTCGCAGGATCAAGGCCCATGTTCGTCTTCATCAAATAACGTTCATGCAGCGCATTTAATGCTGCATTATTTGTAAACGGCAGCATTCAAAAGTTTTAGCAGTGATACATAGGTATGAATTTAGAGGCGATAAATATTGAGCCCAAAAATGTATTGTTTATTTGTCATTTGATATACTGTAGTAATTAATTTAATAAAGTCGACATAAGAGCATTGCCAATACTGCCAATGCTCTGAACTCATCAGGCGTCTACCAGGACATAACACGGCCTTGGTCCACGCGTTACAGTACCAAGTATTACACAATGTTCCCTTATGGCAAAAGATACCACAATGTGAGGCACATTAAGCAACACCTATGCAGTGTATTGATCCATAGTCAGAGGGGTGTGACATTGTATTGATATCAATTTACTCCGTTTAGAAACTGTGGTTTCTTGTTTACTTAAATGTAAGTGAAGTGATCTCCCACCGACAGATCAACAGGCTCATTTAGTGATAAGTATATTTATTAGGGCTGGGACAATAATCTTTTGCCACGATACAATACTTATCACGATACTCAGGGGCCGATCCGATGTGATACAGGAAGTATGTGTACCTTAAAATATGTGAAAAGGACACAGTCATGTGTCTAAATGTTATAAACCAAATACTATTTGACAATTATTAAATTGTTAAGATTGAAAAGTGCATTAACACAAAATGTAACAAAGTGCTGTGGAACTGCTCCTGGAAAGTGCAGGATAAACATGCCTCCAAACATTAAGTATTGAAAGTATTGCGATACTTGATAAAGTATCGATACTTAATATAGCAGGAAAAACTATTGCGATCCGATCCAATATTTGGTCCCAGCCCTAATATATTTATTCACTTATTTATTTAACCCATTTAAGCCCAATTTTATTTTTAATATGAAAATATCCAAATCATGTGTCATTGAGAACCCTTTGACATAATCAATAACTGTTTTGTTTTTTTTAATATTGGAAAGTAGGTGAAAATGTCTGTTTTATGTCACAATTGTGACCGGTGGGATAATGTGTTGTATGCTCAATCGAAGGTGCTGAAAGTGCAAGAGTGAGTGATATGTCTCTATATTCTAACAGCAATGACTGATCAGGAATTTGGGCCTTACAACACTGATATGAAGACTAAGACCAACATACCAAATATGTTCACATTGTTTCTTTATTCAAATATAACTTGCAACAGCATCACTTTAGTGCAACATGTATGTAGTTTAACTAAAGTGCAAATTTTTTTATTGTACTTTGTGTAATATTATTTGTGATATCAATATAACATTTTAGTGCAACATTCATTAAACATTCCTCTCATGTGATTCAGTCAATGTCCCTATAAAACATATCCAAGTAGATTAGGGGCAGGTACAGTATAAAGAGGTAGGCTTCCAAACAAAGTGCTTGATTTGTTAGCTATTATGCAAATATGTTTGCATTATAATCCATCAGACATATTTACAGTTATTACAGCAATAGAACATAAAAATAACATTCTGAATTGAAACCTGCATGTGGATGAGATAAACAACAAATGATCTGTAACTTGATCCGTCAGTCCCACTGCCGTGCAATATGTCTACTCAGGTGACCTTTTCCAAGAACTACTTTCCATGGTATTTCTTGAAACACTCAATGTGCAGTGAAGCATTGCATTTCTCACATGCGAAGGTGGTGCGTTTATCACAAAGACGACATCTGAGGAACCGATTCCCTGTGTTCATTGGCCAGTGAGAGTGTTGGTCATATCTTCATCGATATTGTACAGAAGCAGCCAGAAGCAATTTCCTTCCATGAGAGAGTGGCTTTGTGCCAAACCTTTGCATGAGAGACTGTGCCACTACTCATGAGAAGGTGAGCAGGTCAATGGTCCCTCCCATAACATCTCTGTAAAAGTAAAAGCTGTTAACAAGTGCACTGTTGAGAGACCATGCAAAGATGGGCCACAACCACTTCTTGGGCCTAATCGTGATGCTATGTCGTGAGACCTGTTGGCCATGAAGGTCTACACTTGCCATGTGCTCAATATATTGCTTGATGCATTGTGGTTGTTGGACTTGGTCAAAGGCACGTCGCTCTTTGTTCCATCGTTTGACAACTGTCTCAGTATAGTTGTTTGTTGGCATGTTGTTGTTGTCCTTCCAGCGAACCAGCAGCTTCTCTCCTTGTGTTAGAACTTCAGAGCTTCCTCGGGGTAAGCGCATGAATTCTTTATTTGGTTTGAAAGAAATGTCAAAGAGATGGTTTTCCCTCATCGTCCCACAGCTCCCATATCCATAAGTAAAGAGGTTGTCGTGGTGGAATTTACACCCCTGAGGCACCTCACCTTGCTCTGCAAAACCGAGAACGACACTCGGCCCCTGACCTAATCCCGTCTCTGGGAGGAGTGTGTGGCGTCCTCCATACGGCTCCATATGCTGCATGTACCCACTGGATGTGGCTAGACTCCAGATTGTATACCCAAAACGGATTGGTTTTCCTCTAATAAATTGCTTGCATCCATGACGGCCATAATATCGTATCATGCTTTCATCCACGGACAGCCATTCTGGATATGGAATGACTTGTTGAGCTCGGTGAAGATGGGCCTAACCTTGAAAAATGGATCGTCAGTGATTTTTGTGTTGTCAGCAAAATGTAGAGAGGCCATTATTTCATCAAATCTATTTCGCCGCATTGCATTTGAAATGCTTTCATTATGCACATCACTGTGAAGTGACCAGTGCATACGCCTTCTTGGCTGCGGGCTGTAGGATCCCATAGAATGTAAGGAGCTCGTTCATATTCATATCCAGTTGCTTGCCCTTGGTTTGGGTGGCGTATAGGTTGGACATTTCAAGGGTGATGTCTCTTAGGGTGGGTGGATACATTAGTAGGAAAACCTTCATTGGATCAGGAGAGCTTTGTTTGACACATTCAGCGGCATTAGGGCTGTATACTATGTATTCAGGAATGCTTGCAGCAGCTGGCCTCTTTGATCGTTTGAAGACTCTGTCTTTATTTTTGAACATCTCTAGCTGTGCCCTTGGCCCTTCTGACATGTCCCTATGGCTTCTCAAGGACGTTGTAGGTTCCTCAGACTGGCCCCGCCGGCGGCTAGAGGACCTCAGAGGTTCTTTAGACTTGTTCTTCTGGTGGCCCGGAAATCTTGATTCTTCAGCAGTCAAGGGTGATGGAGAAAGGGTGGTGGGAAGAGTTTGGCCATCAGCACTGGTGTTGTTGTTTCTGTCTAGATCTTTATGCTTGACGACGTCTAGTTGTGCCCTTTGCCCTTCTGACATGTACCTCTGGCTGCTAAAGGACCTTTGATTTGTAGCCTTGCCTGTCCGGCGGCTAGAGGTCTTGGTGCTTCCTCAAACTGGCCCCTCTGGCGGCTAGAGGACCTCAGAGGTTCTTTAGACTTGTTCCTGGAGAACCTTAGCTCTTCAGCAGTTGAGGGTAGAAGAGAAGGGGTGGTGGGGGGAGTTAGGTCATTAGTACTGATGTTTTTGTCTTGAGCTTTCTTTTTGATCATCTGTATTGTTGCCGTTGGTTCATGTGGCTGCCTGCATGGCTCCTAGAGGCCCCGTCTACTCCGCACTCAACAGTGCCAGGTGGTAAGGGAGGGCTAGTGCAGGGGGGGAGGTCATCAATGTTGTTCTTGTCATCATCTGTTCTCATAAGTTCAGCATATGCATTCAACATCCGGGTAGGCAAATGACCTATCTCACCTTCATAGTCCATATCTGACCCATCACTATCACAATCACTGAGGATGGCATCTTTCTCATTTTGAGGTATAACTGCAATGTTGTATGCCTTGTCCGGGCCATCACCTAGATCCAACATATCCAGAACTTTATGTAAAGTTAATCTAAAAAAAAGAAACAGGTAAAAGTTAGACACAACAAGAATTGTGTATATATAGAGGTATGTGTGTACATGTTTTCCTATCGGTCACTATTGTGACCATTAACACTCATTCTGTGAACACACCAAACCAATTTGAGTAATTGTAAATGCAAAAGTCATTACTAGACACCCTAAACATCATGTGTACTAAAAAGCTTTGTCCTATATTTATTTTAACATACTTTACTAACATTTTGTTTGGAAGCTTTCTGGCAGCCATCTTCCTCTCGAGGTGCAACCAGGAAGTAAACAGCTCTGGTCATGTGACAATATTTACAAAAAAATTTGACACTGCACACATTTCATCCAAACATTCTATTATTTCAATATTCAGGGAAAATACATTGAGAAATCACTCAATAAAATTTTAGAGCCTTATAATTAGAAAAAAAAATTGGGATTAAATGGGTTAAACATAAAAAGAGGAATAATGCACAATAAAGAGGAATAATGCACATGAAATCAAATGTAAATAACGAAAGGTTAAAAATCGCATATTTTTTTCTTTAAAAATCGTGATATATCGGTTATTGTTGTACGATATATATCGATTCCCGCAGTATCAGCATATCGTATATCATATCAAATCGCGAGGTATGAGGTTCCCACTCTAGGGGTGCAATGGAAAGGAAGCCACTAAAGTCATTAAACAGGAGCAACACTTGTACTGCACTGTTACAACACGGCACATGTATTCAGTAACCGTCTGTCAAACCATCACTCCTCACCAAGAGCCGATGACCTACAGTTAAGCACCAAAAGCAGCAGAAGCATCCACTAAATATAAGTCAAGCGTCTGATGATAACATTTGTCATTCTGTCAAGGAGTCACAGCCAGGTCCAACCCAGGAGAGGGATGCAATAAACATGCCAGAATGATATCATTGTACATTTAAAAACACGTACACCATGTCATCGCAGGATTTTTTTTACAAGAAATATCTCATTGCAATTTTTCGGACAAGTACTGCGATTAGATTTGCAAGCTATGTTTTAAATTAAACTCACTGTGCACATTTTAAACATGCCTCCAGAAGCGTTGGAGGAAGAATGATGAACTGCTAAACTACTCCAAGCATCCCATGCCTTTCAAAACATGTTTGTACAGGATAAACCCCATTGAAACCACTTAAACCACAACTGTCTGTCAATAGTGCTTTAACTAAGTAGCCACTATCGGATGCAAATAGGGTAGAGAGGGTATCAATTGAAGCTTGAAGGAAGTGCTACATAATGTAACTTTAGACTGTATTTCGTAAATAGTGGCGAGGAAGAGGCATTGACAGATCGCACAGTGGTGGAGAATGGTGCGGATTATCACAGTGCATAATTTTATTGGTGAAGACGGGCCCACGCTGCACCGGAGAAACCTCTGGATCAGATGGGCACATTGCTCCTGTGTCAAGGTTGCACTCTAATAATTCATTGGCCTTTCGACAACATGCCTTTTTTGTAGGTCTAGTTTCAACCGGGCGCGTCCTATTCCCAAGTTCAAACTCCAACGGACGATTTCATGGATCAGAAATTCAAAGCAACCATGGTTTTATTGAGATCACAAATTGGATAAGTCAGGCGCAACCGGTTGTCTTGTGGTTAAGGCTGGTGCCATGTACACAGAGGACTGTTCTGACCTCAACGTCGCGGGATTAAGTCTTGGCTCCGGAAATGTACCCCCACTCTCCCTGTGCTGTCTTATCCAAAAGCCTTTGTGGCGAAAATCCTGAAAAAACTAAATGAATTAGATGAAGCAAAGACAGGTTTGGCTGTATTCCCCAGATCGCCTCCTTTAGCCTATGTAGGTTAATTGCTTTATGCAGCAACAGTAATAGATCTTTCAGAAATAGCAAGTAACTGTATTCTCCTAACCGGAGTAATGCACTTTCACTTTAAATTTCATTGTCAGGATTTTTTATTTTTTTTAAAGGACCTGTATCATGCTATTTTAGCCATTCCAAAGTAAAGTATAGGCATTTATATGATATATTGTACCTCTACCACTACGGAGCACTAATTTTTGTGATAAATATAAGTATTTTCTGGAGGTATTTTTCCAACCCGGAAGACAAAATGCTTGGATTCAGTTAACTCCGCCCCCTCTCGCCGCTCATACAACTTGAGCAGTAGTAGAAATATATATATCACAGCAAAAAGTGAAATTACTTCATGATGCTGTTATAAGGAGTTAACATGTGCAACACAGCTTCATGGCTAAATGGCTAACACACATGCTAACATGCATTTTGATCGACTCACCAGTCTGATGTTTCCATTATAGGACTTGCGCTGGTTATAAAAGTTAATCCACTTTGATTCTGGCCAAGGTTTATTAGCATCCATCAGCGACAGGCACAGACAAACACTATTTTGGCTGATAGTCGCTGAATCCCGGAGGGAAATTCCAACTTCTATGGCCTCTTCTTTGGGAAGGTTGAATAAAGTCCAGTCCTCGCAGCCAAACGCGGTTTTCTCCGTGACATTATCGTTGGGTAAGAAAAAAGAACAGGTGTCCAGACTCCAGAGTAGGTTAGAAAAAGCTCCCTCTTCACAACTTTCGGTGCAACATGACATGACCATCTGTTCAGACCGTTCGGACGCTCAGGGGGTGCGTTTGTTTTCGGTACAGGGGCAGCGCAGCGTCAGGCACTTACTCTTTTTTTTTTTTATTTATTTATTTTTTTTTATTGATTTTTTCTTACGACAGAAATAATGAAAAAAGCAATTTTACAAATGAAAATCATGCCGTAAGGCATTAGATTACAGACGTGGAGCACTTCCGTTCCGCTGTGACGACACAACTGAACATGCCAGTCGTTTACCAGGAGAGGGCGGAGCAGCTGCTTAGAGACCAGGATTCAGGAGGATTACTGAGAACTGCGTGAATGAATCCAGAAACCACTCTGGGGGTGTTTTTGATAAGGAAATAGCATAACAACATGGTTAAAAGCTCCAAAAAGTCGATTTTGCATGATATAGGACCTTTAATGGAAACTGGCTAGCAACAGTGGTGGTGAAAGAACTACATATTAATACTAGTGATAATGGTCTTGCAGTAAACTTGTCAATCCCAAATATATTTTTAACATCAAAGGTACTTGTTTTAAATAGACGAAATAGTAAGAGTGTCTGCAGTGTCAGTGCCATGAGGAGCTATAGCACAAGTAGTAGTAGTAATTGGAGTAGCCTTAGCGTCATGCAGACATCAACCCCAGCTTCATGGGGTGCACTACAGATGCCATTCCCTTGAACCATGCGGGGTGTTGTTACTCTTTCCATGGGTTTGCGGATGGTGACTAACGGGGGCACTAGCGACTTCTGCAGTACACATGCCTAACCCTTGGTTTCCGCACATACTTACAGAAGGCAACTCAGGACAACTTACATAGAGCCCTAGTTAGTAACAGGTGCAGCCAGTCTAAGATCTTTAGACCCACAGTATGTGCTCTTTGCTACTCGACCTCCTGTCTGTCTGGGCTACCTGCCTGGAAGCTGCCTGTGTATCCATCATGTAGCACAGATAAGTGCGGAGGGATTCTCTACTAAGTCAACTGCAAGGTGCAGCTTTTTCTTTTCGTCACCGGGATGCTCTTGGGCTAGGACCCTAAAAAGCAACAGTACTAGCAAGAATTCAGCAGTGTTTGAAAAAACGTATTAACTCGGCCTATACTTTTATTTTAATTCTTCTGCCTCTGCTAACTTGCTACATGTGTTAAAGAAAAATGATTAGCAGCATAACATAGGCCAATTGTTATTGAACTGTGTGGGTCAAGCAAGTGTGAGTGCCAGAGGGGGGCACTCACACGTGGGGGGGGCGGTAGTTGTGGCTCCCTTCTCACTATTTTGTGATTTCACACTGCCATCTCCAAAGATGTTAAAATCACCACATTTTAGTGCCAGAGAAGTAATCCTATCGGGGCCTTTGTTACATGATCCGTTGTAATTATCCCTTTTGAGGTGTGAGCAGTGCACAGGAAAATTAGATCACACCTCTCATGTCTAGGTGAGTGCTAGGTACATTTAAGATACTCTGCGAAAGTGATACATTGGCACAAAATGAGCGCTCCACACCTCACTAGAGGAAGAAAAGCTCAGCAGGAAAATTATCTAGGACAAGATATTGCTGTGGACTTTGAAATCTTCACATTTCGTAGGATTTTAAGATTTATTGCAGGCAAATTTAGCTTATATGTATGTTGAATGCTCTCTGCAAACAAGAAAATATCCTGTCTCCATGTGGGTTGGTTGTGCTGTACCAGCAGTGGTATTGGCTCTTATTTTCCAGGTATGGGTTGGGTATGGAGGAGTACCATCTTATCTTAAACCAATTCGCCGGTCCGATACCGTGCTGCGTTTTTGTACACGCAGATGCGAGCTTAGTGTGGTCAGAGTGTGCGGCTCATGTTGACCCCAGAGCACCTTAAAGGGATATTTCAGAATTTCTGACATAGGGCCTCATTTCCTCGTTATCCAGAGTGTTGTTGATTTTTGGAGATTTTTTTAATTTATTTTTTGTAATTAATGCAGTCCTTATATTTGAAGAGTTTACTGGAGCTAGGCTAGTGCTAGGCTAGCGCATGTCTATGGTAACTAGTAGCCTGCATTAAAAACCTCTTTAAAATCATCGGGTAGATCCTCCAAACGTTACCATGTCTGATTTGTAGAAAGCTCCTTTGTGAATTCCACATGTAGTAATGCCGGCCGCAGGTAAACAAACTACTGTAGATCCGGTAACCTAGCAGATCACTCCGCCGCTGCGTAGCTTACAACCAGGAAGCTGATGGTGCTCAAATATAAGTTATTGTAAATGCAAAATGGTTATATTTCAAAAAATGATTCAGTCAACACAGAGATTTATATCGGTAGTCTGGTGTTATAAGTGATTTGCCTCAGGTACACCGTAGGCCTGGGGCGGTAACCGAATTACCGCCATACCGCGGTCACATGATGCACACCGCAGGTCTAATCCCCTCACCGTCAAATGCCTAAACAAAATGTATCCAGAAATGGAATAAATAATATACCAGAACTAGAGTCTCAACTTAAAAAACTAACAAAAGTCTCAAAAAGACTCGCGACAGGTGAAAATAAAATGAAAAACCAGCCGCCCTGAGCAGGCGAGGTGCAGGCAGTCCACATATCAGGCCAACGGCGGCCGTAGTTTGGCCTCGTGGGCGGTGAGCGCATAGTGTGTGTGGACAAGATACAGCTCGATATGCACATGAGCAGGGCATATTTATTTAAAGTTTACACTGGGCCTGTGCAATAGACGGCTCGAGGGCAAACAATTAAATCATTTTCCATAAAAAAAGTATTCTTTTTTGGCATTGCGCATCCGCTCTGCTTTGCGTAGCTGTGTTTATGCGGCTCCGTTACCATCTCCTCAGAGCGGGCTGAAATGTAAACCGGTGAAAAACGGCTAAACTATGAAGACTAGAGGCTTATTGTCGGACGGACTGACAGATGTGACCAAACCAAAGCACAAGGACACTTTTCTGAGTTTTTCACGGATTATCAAATGAAGGAGACTCTTCGCGGTCCTCGGTAGGTGGACAGCGTGTTTCCCTTCTTCATCGGTACAAAGGGCCTGACCAGTAACTTTGAGGTAAGGAACATCAGGATGTGTTTACAAAGCGGGTGATGAAGCTGATGTAGCATGAGTTTGGGGAAACTGCACCGCGCTCTTTGGACTCTATCTTAGCCAAATAATATCAGAACAATTCATTTGACAGGTAAATGTTTGCTCCCTTTCTCCTTTCACTCAATTTCATCTGCATTTGTGGGAAATGTGAAGATACAAGCGCAGAGATGATTTGTTTGCGATGGTAGGAGTTGAGAGGCTGGAGCTGAATAAATGAGGACGCAAACATGAGCGCGCCATCTCATAAGAGTGCTTAATTCACTGAGGTTTTCATAAAGGTCTGGCAGGAGAACAGCGGCTCAGGTGCTTGGATAGCCCTATATATAATCACAGAGCAATTGTTTATCTTTTTGATGCATTCACTTAGTCTTCGGAGTGGACGCAGACCTTTCCAGCAGCGAAGCGCAGACTTTATTTAACGTAATTAGACATGTGGTTTTAGGCTTGGTGTCTTTTTACTGGCCTCACTGTTGTTTTTATTCACACCCCGTGGTATCAGTCTCGGTCAATCAATCAATCTTTATTTATAGAGCGCTTTTGACACGCTCTTGACACGCTCAGTGGAGGTATTAACACCTCCACTAAGTTTAGGTATCAGTATCAGATCGGATTAAAAAAAAAACATCACTACCATGGGATCTTAATTTGTGATAATTGTATTGGCTTAACACATCAATCATCTCTCAATGGCCCTGAACATGTGAACCCAATTATGTTTTGTTCGCTAATCAAATGACTAATACTTCAGATAATGTTCTAAAATTAATTGCTAGTGTTGTCTAAGCTTTTCTTAGTTGTGCGGATTAAGGTTACAAGGAATATAACTAATTACTTCAAATGTCTAAATGTTTGCCAACTATTTTAGGAGAAACTAGAGAGGGTAATGGGAACTAGATATCCCTCTCCTCCCTTCTTTCTTTGGAAATAATCCAATTAAGCATGAAGGCCACATTGGTTTCCCAGTCTCCCGTCTGCCCACACACAGGCTCACATACTCTATCCTTGCACTTAGAGTTGTTTTTTTTTACCTTAGAAAAAGATGTGTTTCTTTTGTGTTCCCTTTTTGACACTGCTCAACAACAGGAGCCCCTGATGGGATAATCTCTCGACTGTGATATGATTTATCAGTTTTGAATGAAGAATCACAGCACGGCGGGTTTGTGTGTCTCTCTCTTTGAACAGTTACTTCGAGAAGCAGAAGGCGGAATGGCAGAAGGAGCCGCATGAGCCCGCCATCCCAGAATCTCTGGCGGCAGCAGCGGCCGCCGCGCAGCAACTCCAGGTCTCCAGGAAGCAAGACGCCCGACAGACCGCCACCTTCAGACAGCAGCCTCCTCCGATGAAGGTACACGAGCACAGGCTTGACTCACACTAAGAAGGTCTCTCGGGTTAGAGTGTGCATGTTTACCCCATCGAGCTAAAACAGGCACAAGAGCGATTGCAAAACCTTGCTCAAGAGTCTGGAGATGGCTCCCTGGGGACTGCACTGCGGCCGCCCTCCGTGCTCCAGCAGCGCTAAAGACTGGGTCAAACGCTGAAGACAAATGTATCTACAGTCACAAGACTTTAAAGTTACTGTGATCTTATTCCACTGATAGACAATACTCACTTGTTGTAGTTTTTTTGTTAATGTAGTTTTCTTTTCTTTGCTATTTGTAACTGTAACTATTTAAAACATTCAAACAATAATACACAAAAATACATAAGCAAAACTAATAATGATAAATACAATGCACAATAATTAATAATCCCCACCCATTCCACCCACCACCCTGAGCTTCCCACCCACTGCCCTGAATCGCCAAAACAATCCCAACCCTCCTCCTATCACACAATCAGACACAACCACACACAACCACGCACACACCCACATCTGTTTCACAAGTTAAGTCACAGGAGGGAAAACCCTTGCGGAGGTCATAAGTTAGTCTTTCCAATGGAAACATTTGCAGTACATTATTTGAAGAGGAACTAAGTAACTTGTTTACCTTAATAAATCCTTTTCGTAGTCCCTCTGGGTGTAATACAAGTGTTAACGGGATGATTGGGGGGGTCTTGCCTCCAGGTCAGGGCAACCAATACACACAAATGGAAGAAGCTAACAGGCTAACGGGCAAGGCTAACGCCACTCAAACAGTATTTACAGCCAAATTTGAGTGACATTTTTTTTATCTCCATTGTGTAATTGGATGTACAATATCCCTCGCTCCCTTTGTCTTTTCTGTTAGCGTAGCATTTACTACGCTAATTATGAACAATTAATGAGTAAAAAACGCAACATGCTACGACACTTGCAGTGGCGCTTATGGCCTCTAGGGGCATGAGTTACTTAGTTCTGCTTTAAGTCACAGTAGAGCAAATCCTTGCAGATTGGTTTTAGCTGCGTCCTCGGATTCAAAATTAGGAAGAAATATTTTATATTTCCTCAGAGGACATAAGTTAATCTGCAGTACATTATGTAACCAATCAGAATCTGTCGGTATAGTTTCATTTAGCCAGTGTTGTAAAATAGTTAATAGCACTATACTTTTCAAAATCAATCACTCACAAACATGCGGTTTAATTTATAATATATAATTTATATATTTTATATATATATATATATATTAGGCAAGGCAAGGCAAGTTTATTTGTAGAGCACAATTCATACACAAGGCAATTCAAAGTGCTTCACAGTTGCATAAAGTTACAAGAAAACAGATCAAATCAATCAATAAAACATCAACATAAAAATTAATCAATTACAGGAAAAGGCAAGAGTGCAGATAAAATACTTTCAGTTTTCATCTGCTCGGGTAAAAAGAGCTGTTTTCAGCCTGGATTTGAACATTGTCAGAGTTGAGGCCTGTCTCACATCCTCATGAAGACTGTTCCAGATTTTAGCTGCATGAAACTGAAACGCAGCCTCACCGTGTTTATTATTGACTCTGGGAACCACCAGGAGACCCCTCCCCTATTATGTTATATTATAAATATTTATATTTATAATAATAAATAAAGCACTTACTTACTTACTTAATTTGCCAAGGCCACTCCTTAAAAGGGAACTGCTGAAAAGAAAAGATCGGTCAGAGGCGTTATAATTTCTGCATTACATATAATGCAGAAATATTACTGAACCAAAATGTAAGCGATTTCTCTTTCCAGTTGAAACCTTTACAGTTGAAAATGTGTTCAAAAACAAATTTGTATCGCTCTCTTTGGCAGAACATGGCTCAGTGGCGATAAACGAGCTAAAACAGCACCAGCTATTACTTGGTTTGTATTGTCTGAGCAAATCACTGGGCAACAGATTCTCGGCGGCAGCTGTTGGCGCTTAAAAACAGTCATAATATTGCAGCTTTAACATTTGACCGGCTTTTCCCGACTCGCACTTTGGTAGACAACTTGTTTAGGTTGCAATGGTGTTCGTTTTTATTGCAAGAAATTAAACAAATATCTGAAAATACGTTTATTCTTTGCCCTCCCCCGCACAAGGACCCAAACTCTGACCCCGCTGTTGCCCCCATCGTTTTTTTCTTAGTCACTTGTGGGATCACGTTTCGGATGCAAATAAACTGAACTTGAATTGAAACCGCAAAGCAACTATCTATCCTGCCTTCCTCACTTTTCTCCCCCTGTACCGTTACAGAGAGGCAACAGGAATGACTGGAAGTTTATTTGTGTCTTTTTTTCAGGCTTGTCTATCGTGCCACCAGCAGATCCACCGCAACGCCCCCATCTGCCCGTTATGCAAGGCCAAGAGCCGCTCCCGTAACCCAAAGAAGCCCAAGAGGAAGCCCGACGAGTAGGTTTTACGCGTGCCCCCGGATCCGCAGCTGCAGCCCGGCGTGAAAGGGAAACGGTCCTGAAGACAGATCTGATGCTTGTAGCTCAATGACTGCATTCGGTGATCTGTACCTTCGGAAAGCAAAGTCAAGTTCCCACATGTAGCTCCCACTTTGACAATAGTTGATCTCTTTATGTTCTGTTTCTTTTAATTACCAGTGCTTTGGACGTGTTTTAAATATAGTACTGTACGTATGACTTCCATTATAGGACTTCCTAACAGTGTATCTGCAATAACGCAAAAAGAAAAACTTGACAAACTGCCCAAACGATTTAGCTCATGTCAGTATTGTTAATTGACTTAGATATTGTATTATATTTTAAAGTGGACATATCATGCATATTGTGGCTTATAAACTTGATCTTGAGCAAAGTTCGAATAATTTACGTACCTGTCTGTGCATGGAAAATAGACCAGATGAGTAAAGACAACCCTTTGAGCGCTTCTGCAGTAGAAGAATAAACTGCCAAAGTCAACACGGCGACTCATAACTGTAGCTGAAGCGAAATATTACTCCGGGTATGTTTTTTGAAGAGGGAGCGGTGTTATACCATGCTTAAAGGCTTAAAAAAAAGGTTAATTATGCATGATATGTCACCTTTGTAACGCATGTGTACGTGCTTCCATTGCTGTTAATTGTGGACGTTTCTGTGCCAAGATCCAGGTGTTTTTGTGTTTTTTCTAAAAAAAAGTGAATAACTTTAAGGCTTTGCTGTTTTGATGTTTACAATGTTTTAGTGGCTATGAAACAAGGCTCTTTTGCTTTACATGTGTCTTAACTTTATTATAGTGGTAAAAATAAATTGATGTTTTGTACTAAATAATCCAGCGTGTGTTGGTTTAGTCCTCTGCACAATGTTGTGCTGCAAGCGCAAGGAAAGTAGCACGTTAACCAGTAACATGTGCAAATACTGTCTTTTTTCCCCCCAAGAAGCAACTTTAAGGGCTTTGCCACTTTAGTAAAGTAGTAGTAATAAGCCTGAAAGATAAAATCAAAAACAGACATCATTTGCTCCCGCGTTCACCCTCTAGGGGCAATTTGAGTGACCAAATTTACAACAAATGACTTTCACATTGGGTATATAACCAAGATCTGCCATCAAAATTTAGAAAATGGTCCCCAAATGTTGTCCCTAAAAGGTTAAAGGGATATTTCAGGATTTTTGACATAGGGCCTCATTTCCTATAGTTATCCAGAGTGTTGTTGATTTCTGGAGATATATATATTTGAAGAGTTTAGTGGAGCTAGGCTAGTGCTAGTCTATGGTAACTATTAGCCTGCATTAAAAATCTCTTATCGGGTTATCGGGTAGTCCTCCAAATGTTGCCATATCTGATTTCTAGAAAGCTCCTTTGTGAATTCCACGTGTAGTAATGCCACAGGTAAACAAACTACTGTAGATCCGGTAACCTAGCAGATCACGCCGCCGCTGCGTGGCTTACGACCAGGAAGCTGATGCTGCTCAAATACAAGTTCTTTAAAATGCAAAATGGTTATATTAAAAAAAATTATTCAGTCAACACAGACATTTATATCGGTAGTCTGGTGTTATCAGTGATTTGCCTGATTTGAAATGAGGCCCTATGTCAAAAATCCTGAAATATCCCTTTAAGAAATTAAATGCTTGCGCAATCCCCGTGTTTCACCAATCTGTGTGTGTGGTACCCGGGGTCACGTGTAATTGTAGATATTTTTAATTAAAGATAATTTAATTATGCTTTAGTAATGAATTTTCAGATTTTTTTTTCTTTAGACATAGTTTTATGCCCAGTTTAGACATAATTTGTCAAAAGTATTTTCTAGTTTGGACTCCGTTTAAGCCTCGATTTGATACACTATAACATTGTTCCTTCCGTTTGATCAATACTAGCTCTGTTTTGTCATGCAACCATCAAATTAATATCATGCACTGCACAGTATAGCCTTCCAGCTACAAAACTTTGGATCAAAACAACAAAGGCAAAATATCTAGTCAGGGACTTCCCATTTCTCATGGCAATCAAACCCCACGGCATTAAACAAATACTTTTGCTCTTTCTGTTTAACTTGGCTCCATAATCAAACTGACTGGACTTTCTGCAAACATTGCCATGTAGGCCTGAACAATATGGAAAAATAACTATCTCTAATGATACCATATCTATATGATAGTACATTCTCTCTCTTTAACCCCGCTCGACTTAACCCAAATCTAAAAGCTTCTTGAAAAAAAAAAAAAACAAGACAAAAATGAGGATGAAAAAGCAACAAAACGAGGACAAAAAAAGTGAGGAATAAAGAATCAACAAAAAAGCATCTTGAAAAAATCTGTCGCCTACTAATATATTTTGTCATGGATATATTGCCACCTAATATTGCAAAATTTAAATATTGGATCAGATTGAGTTGCAATACTTTTTGCTGCAATACAAAGTAGGGCAGGGCGATATGGCCTAAAATCTATATCACGATATAAAAATGAAATTTCACGACAACAATATAGTTTACGATATTATTGACAATGGACAAATTACTTCAAAATCCCAGCCTTACTCAGTGATATTTTATGATTTTTTTATGTTTTATTTTTTTTACAGCATACTGATTTCCTCGCAAATATGATCTGCTCAAGCAGTTTACATCCTTCATTTCATTTAACTTTTTTAAGCACCCGTCCCCGTGTTCTACAGTCAGTGTTTATGCTGCTCTGATGCAGCTGAGCGTAATACCAATTATATCGTGTCCACAACGACATAAAAAAATTATATCGCGATAACGATACAGTACTGCAAAACTTTCAATACTTGTGTTTGGAGGCATTTTTATCATTTTACAGTGACAGCACTTTGTTACATTTTGTGTTAATGCACGTCTGGCATTTAGTTTGTGAACTTTGGACACATGATGTTTTATTTTGACACATTTTAAAGGTATACGTATTACTTATCATTACTTACTGTATCACGATACGTATCAGAACGGCCCCTGAGTATCGCGATACATATCGGCTCGTGACAGAAGTGGATCGTTTCAAACCTAGCTATACTAGACTCCAGATGTAGGGCAGTCCATAGTCTCCCAATTGTTTTACCGGTGTTGTTGTTACTCACACCCTGGTCAAACTCGACTATAACCAACTCACCGCACACACTGCCAACTTATGAATCATTGTTTAGAGTAAAAGAAGAAATCTGGGTGTGTCAAAATACAGCAGCAGAGTGAAGTTGGAGTATGTTCCTTTCAGTGCGTTAATACAGTGGCTGTCATGTCTGCAGCTATCTGTCTGAAAAAGGACAGCGCGGTCCGTCTAAATGAGTTCCTGTAGCGGTTTTGTCAGGGTAACCCCTCATTTCTGCTGTTGCCCCGGCAACTCCACGTTCCTCTGCCGTTGCCAGGGGAACCGCAGGTTGCTGTGACCCGCACGTGTTTTACCAAATAGTTCCTCCCAGGGCCCGCCAGGGGCATCGGCCGGCATTTTAGGAGGGTTTAAGGAGGGGTAACAAAGAAATTGCCCTGAGAGAATGTTTGAAGAGATGTTTGGGAATGTCTTTTCTTATATAAATATCTCAAGGAACTCAAACAAATGCATGTGTGCTTTACACTGAAAAATCAACTAAGTCACTTTTTATTGAATATAAAATGGCAGAATATGATCAGTTTATGCATATTTCCTACTATAATATAATCCAGGGATAGGAGAGAATTCAGGATAAAAAAAAAAGTATGTTTGTGCTGCTTTTGCTAATACATTTCTGACTTAATTGTCAGAAGACTTAATTTTAATGATGATGATGATGCATCGGTTTTATATATAGTGCTTTTCTGGACACTCAAAGACGCTTTAAATTGCACTATTCATTCACTCCATACTTGGTGGTAGAAGCTACTATTGTAGCCACAGCTGCCCTGGGGTAGACTGACGGATGTGAGGCAACAAGTCTGCGCCATCAGCCCCTCCGCTAGGCTTCCTGGTGTTCCCAAACGGTCTCCCATCCAAGTACCGACCGAGCCCTTCCCTGCTTAGCTTCCAAGGTCTGACGGGATTGGGCAGAGCAAAGGTGGCCATTTTAAGTTTATTGTACAGAAATAGAATATTGCTTAAGCCTACTCTGGGTTGTTTTGGACCAAGATCTTAAAATGTCTTTTGCAGAAGTGGCTTTTAATTTAATACAATGCAATGCCATTCATAGTCTCCTTGTAATAATGTGTTTATTTAAAGGATCCAAGTGTGGCACAGCTGTATGATTCTTGGTGCTCTGTTTGACACACATTTCTAAACCCCAGCTGGTGCAGCTCCAACTATTTGCTGAATGTCTCTCCCTTTCACCCTGAACTGTCCTATTAAGACTTAGGGCCCAATTTGGCCTTTACTCTGGATGCCATTTCCTAATAGAATAGTTACCGCATGTTTCCATCTTATGTAGACTTATGTCAATGTGTTTCAATAGCGATTGTAGTGTGTGAGTGAGTGGTTGGTGGTGGTCGGAGGGGCCGATGGCACGGACTGGTTGCCTCGCTTCCGTCAGTCTACCCCAGGGCAGCTGTGGCTACAACAGTAGCTTACCACTACCGAGTATGGAGTGAATGAATAATGACGACAGTGTAGCGCTTTGAGAAACTTGGTAATACAGGCTTGTAAAGCGCAATACAAGTGTAAGGCATTATTATTATTATATGTTTCAATTAATTAATGTCAATATTACACGCCAAAACGAGGCGCAGTTTGGCTCTGAACTACCTCCTATCACTCCGACGTGTTTAGTCTGCTTGTCCTTCACTGTTGGGAGCCGTGGCTGTGTCTTTCCGCAGATAAAATAAGTCAAGGTCAGTGATGTCTGTTTCAGCTCACACTCCTCTCCTCTCAGGCGCGGACGGGACATCGCCAAGCTCCACCTCTGCGCGCCAGCCTGACAACGCATAAGGACGCGCATGAGTGGGATGAGGAGGGACCTTTTCCAAAATGAAGTGACCCCGGTGTAGGGCTCGTGTCACGCGAATCGCATCATCCCCACAACGAGCGCACTTCATACTAACCTTGAAAGTTGTTTATTTTGTATTTGCTTTCATCCTTGGTGCATCAGGTGGGCTGGCCGTGCGTAAACCTTGCGTAAACTGTGCCATCCGAAGCAGTCCTCCTTTATTCAACGTGACCTTTTTGGTCTGTCGGCCCTGTCCCTTCGTTAAACCAGTATTTATTTCATTTCATTTTTTTCTTTTCATGACCTGGTGCACTACAGATTGGCTAGAACGTTTCCGATTACTCAATAAGCCGCACTCTGTTTACTACTAAAACACTACCCTAATAACAACGCAACGTTTGTCAATTCAAAGTAGCCTATTTTGGATAAATGCTTAAGTTGTGCTACTGACATGATGCACTTTCTTCTGTAAAGACTCACCAGACAGGCGTTTCCTGCAGTCGATGCGCCACTGTCATCTGGTGTTCAAAAGCGGTATTGCAATTGAATGTCAAAGTCAAAGAGTGGCACGGTCTTACCATGACCTGGACGAGTAGGCTATATTTTAATTAAAAACGCTGAAGAAAAAAAAAAAAAAGAGAGAATAGGCTATCAATTGTTAGTTGTTATTGGCAGTGATGGGTATTTGTAATTATTGAAGAGAAAGTTAAAGAGTTGTTTTGTGTCCTTGTCTAGGGATCAGCAGAATGATTGTAGCGTTACTATTGCTGATTGTATAGTCACTGGAATAGGACAAAATAACTGTCACATCTTCTTGATTATGCATAGTAAATTAATATATATATTTCTTAAGTACAGAAGGGGGTGGGCGCTAACAAGCTTAAGCTTCTGCCTACTGCTTTTGAGCATCATATCATATGTATTTACTTATTCACCTGTGCATGTATCTCTCTTTGGCTTCGATTACTGTGCTGAACTCTGTTCCCATGTAGAACTTTGTGGAACTCAGATGCTCAAATAAAAACGATGAATTGAATTGTAGGCATGTTTTTATTTTTATTTCTCAAAACTCCAGATATTTCCCCTTGATCACACAGCTTACAAGCAAGTAATATAAGCCTCATTTTTTTTTTTTTAATCCAGTGTGTAACTTTTTTGTTTTGTGCTCTAAAACAGTAGGCTTTGCGCAACTACAACACAAAAGGCTATTTGATCATTTATGCTATGAGATGTAGGTGTATGGGCCTCGTCCAAAGTGCAGCATCGTGTTTATTAGACACTGTCATGACTGGAAACCTGATGTCCAGCCAGCTCACTGTGGGACTGGAGTACAGTGCCATAACATCTCTGAGAGTGATATCATTTCTTTTGAATTTCACCTTGGATATATATATATGTATATATAAAGTGATTCTGATTCATAAAATGGAATATAGTGCTGTTATTATATTCTTCCCTACAAAAGTAAGTGCTCTTTTTTTTTATTAAGGTTCACACATATATATAGATATAAAAGTAAATGTGATTCAGACAACACAGTAAAACCCCCATCAACAACTAAAAAGGGACTGAATCTTGTTGCTACAATAGTGCGACACATGTAAAACAAAATCAACACGTCTTTTCAAAGGGCTCGAATTCTCTTTGAACAAAAGGTCAAATTTGCTTTTCAATACACCCCTTTCTGTGATAGTACCTCCACAGCTCGCATGAAAAAAAAAGGGAGAGAGTTGGGCTTTTAGAGAAACGGGAAGAAAAAAAAAAAAACCCCGCAACAAAGCCAAGAATGCAGGCTCTCGTGTCCATGGGTGTATGCACCGGAGATCTCAAATCTCCAGATTCCAGTATTTTCTTGCATGTTCGCTGTAAAAAAAAAAAAAAAAACGGACAAATCCAAGGGCTGTGAAACTGAATAAGAACAAACTAGGAATGTAATACTAAGTCAGGAGCTGAACCAACTAAAACAATGAAAATGCAGACCAGGACTGAACCAAGAGGCTCTGCTGCAATGCTTCTCAAACTTAAACAAGCATCTACAATAGGCAGCATGTCCAAAATGCCTATCTTAAAGGCCCTGTCCTCCTGAGACCCAGCCCATGCATTTATATCCTCTGTAGTGGACATTGGTCTGTTTACATGCAGTCTATCGCAATCCTCCTGTCATGCACAGCTTGCTAACAGTATAATGTGTTGGGGTGGCTCCAACTGTGCGTTTGAGACTTTCCTTCAAAATGTCAGATTTTATGAAGTTATAAAGAGGGATCGTTTTTGAGTCTGCATTTAAGCCCTTTTGAAAAACATTTTCTTCCATGACCTTTGTAATGGACCCCGGGACTAAATGTGTCTTCAAGTGAAATCTAAATCTCTATGTGCATTTTAAGGGTTAAATGAAAAAGAGAACATTTTAAATTAGTTAATGACAGTAGATTCAGACTTGGAGTTCTGTGACGATGAGCAGGAAGTCCAGTATTAGAACAGAACAGTGGAGGTTCAGAGCAGGAAACATCAGCTGAGAACAGCAGGCCTGGGTCTGTGCTGTAGCCCTGGTGTCCATTATGGGGGAAGAACTCGGGGTTTGATAAGAAAAGGGGGTTGTGTGTGAGCACTCTGTGTGGTTCTGTTTTCTAAAGCAGAGCCCATCACTGATCTGTAACACACACACACACACGCACACACACACACACACTTTACATTCATTTACATCCATGTATTAAAGAGACTCCATAGACAAGGCAAGTTTATTTGTAGAGCACAATTCATACACAAGGCAATTCAAAGTGCGTCACAGTTGCATAAAATTACAAGAAAACAGATCAAATCAATCATTAAAACATCAACATAAAAATCCTAATGACTATTGGATGTGATTTGAACTTGAAATTAAATCTTAATGTAACCGACTTTATTATATCAACTCTCATAAATGATGTTGATTAACATCAGATCATACAGTAACAATTACTTTATAATTTATTATTACATATTTCACCTGTATCGACCCAGTGTCCTCTACAATGGACATATCATGCATGCCCCCTAAAGCCTTATAGTTTAAAGTTTGATAGCTTAATTTTTATCTAAATTCAGCGTTATATGTTTTATGTTGCACGTCTGCGCCAAGAAAAAATCCTACTTTGTGAACCTGTTCTCAAACAATGGCAATAAAAAAACGATTCTGATTCTGAGATAAAATAATAATAATAATAAAAATTAAAAAAAGAATAGTAAAATGTTTATTCTAACCGTTTCACTCTAATTAAGTCAAAGTAATCAAAATGCATAAACCTTTTTTTGTTGAACTGATTTTCATCATACAATTCATATAACAATTGAATGAACGTGTGGGCTAGTTTTGCAGCATTTCTGTGACCCTGAAAAAATGACCCTACAAGTTGTGCCTAAAAACCCATCACTGTTAAGAATTGGGCAAATGTGTTTGGAGAGTTAATACTGGGTTTGGACCACAGCTAACAATTTCATTTACTCTGTTCTATCTCTCATTGTTTGCAAACAAAAACAAGATGGGGGTATAGGGCCTTTAAAGCATTAAAGCCTAAATGTGCAACGTAAAACCCTTTTTGCTCCTGGTTTAGTCCTGATTTGACCTAGAACTAGTCCTTGCGGTACTTGGAAGGTGATTTTGTGTGTGTGTGTGAGAATAACTGGTGCTAAATCTCCCCAAACCAAGACTTCTTCTCCTTCAGGTGTAACCCCGGACTAAAGTGAGACCAAATCTGCTCAAAAAAACCCTCAGTATTCCAAAAATTCTGTGCACGGGCTCGGCTTGTGCCATCTGCTTAAAAAAAAAAAAAAAAAAAAGTGGTGCGTTGCGAGACTGTTTCTCCTGTGTGCACACATGAAGGCCGCGGGGTTTTGGCAGGGGGACAGCTGACTGCGAGGAGCCTCCACCAAAGCCTCGCTCAGACTAACAGCTGACAGACTCCCTCGCGCTGCGCCGCCAATGTGGGAAAAGCAGTGACAACGGCGGCGGACACATGATCAGCTACGCGCCTAAATACTTATTCTCATCCGATGTCACTTAGCGCAGCAGCAACGGATCTTGTGTTGAGATTTTAAAACTTCATAGTATTTCACTTGTCGACATTTTGTATTTTTTTTTTTTGCATTGGAAAATGTGTCCTGGGGATCCGGCTCCACCAGATCTGGAGCAGGGGGATCTATCTTGGTCAAGAGCCAACATATTTTGAGTTTATTTATTCATTTATTGATGTAATATAATATGACAAAGCTATATAAAAAAACAAAAAAATTATTCATAAAAGCAGCTGATGGTGATTCAGTAATAGCTGTGTGCATGCTTTTACTCAAAATCTTACCTCTAGCTTTTCATAGTTTTGTATTTTTTGTGATGTTTATAATTTTACTGATTGACCTTTTGGAAGTGAGTACAGGACAGTCGCCGCGTATCCATACTGCACATAAGGGCCATTGGCACCTTCGAGTGCAATCCTTTGTGAAATATGAGAATATCATAATATATCCTCTCCTTTCGTCTCTCATGTTTAGACCATTAAAAGACGTTTACCAACTTTTCTTCATGAAATCGCTAATTGACTGATGTGAAACTGTGAGGAATACTTCCCGACATGATCATCAAGTATTATAGTATTATATATATATGTATAGTATTATATATATATATGCCAAATCAGTATGCAAAACACTGTGATAAATAATTACGGGGGCAGATCTGGAATCAGTAATAATCAATAGTAATTTCGACCTGTAGCTTTACAGCTCTCTCCAAGGAGCTCTTTCAACACATAAACAATTTAGACCAATTTGATTTTGTTCTGAACTTGTTGGACGCGATCTGCAAACATAGGTAAATGTTTGGCCGCCATTGCTGTAGTACCGCCGTATAGCCGCTAGTCCCCCATTGGAATCCACTGCACTTTAGACACATTAAAAACAACTTTAATGCCCGGTGCCTAATGTTTTGGAGCTAGATATTCCTCCTGTGATTACGCTGGGTTAGACACAATCAGAGGCTGGTTATCGTAGGATAAATTTGAGAAATCCCGTACTTAATGAGAGTCGGACTGTTAGCATTGGCGCTGCGCGAGCTACACGTCACGCAAGGGCCGAGTCTACAGTGAAGATCCCGCACTTATGGCCCTTATTTGGAGGAGGAGCCTGTAAATCCGCCATGAATTCCCCCTCGAACGTGGTCATTGTGGTAAACGGGGAGGAGTGAGTAATGACGGTCTATTAATAATATATCTATGGTAAATATAGACGGGTATAAAAGAGAAAACTCAAATCCGTTTTTCGTAGGCATCTTATCCTGGGCCAACTCTTCCCAATTTTGCATAGTTACACAATTGACTCAAACTTGAATTCATTGCTCAATCCACTGAATACTTTGGCTACTTTCATTTTCAATACTGTTTGGAGAAAACCAAGCGTTTCCATATCACCTCTGCACAGCTGACTGTCACTGGTCTGCCACATTTTCTAATTATAAACCTGTCCCTCCTCTCTCCAAGAATGGAAGTTTAGCAGGGCCCCATCTGCGCACCTAAATTTAGCCCCCCTATCCACCCCTTGAAAACCCCCACCCCGCCCCCTCCAGATACCCCCATCCCAGAATCTGAGCCACTAAGGCCCTCGGTCATGCCACAGATAGACACATGCACCCCCAACAACAAAAACACACACACACACACACAAGCCCGGCCGATCGCAGTTTTCACACTGTCTTTGAAGGCATCACACCATTCTCCCGGGGGATACCATACCAACACTGAATTTCATCCGAGAGGCGTTTGGAGAGTTGAATACGTCGGAAAATACGTTGGGAACAACACCTGAGGCGCCATAAGAGGTAAGCTGAGAGGCGCTACTAACACAGCATGTGCCTTTGACAATGTAAAGCCCCCTCTGAATCCCAGATAGTCCACTTCAACTCAAAAGGGATCTTAAATCAGCACAGTGTCGTTTCATTGCGCTGGACAAACTGGGAGGCAGTTCTGACGCATCGATGACATGGTTTTCATGTAAACTTTAAAACATTTGTTAAAGCCGCAGATCCGATAGCCAGCACGCATTACAATGAAAATGATCTCGAAACAATACGCATCTTTACTCTGAGCCGGCTCGCCTTCGCCTTCGCTCAGACCAGACTCAAAACTTTGTGAGGAGCAGGACACTACCAGCTCTTGTTTTTGGAAATTCTTCTGCTTTACTTTATCTACAGGACGTTAAATGCATGAAGTCATCTTCCAAGTGCATTATGTTGATAACTCAAATACTCCAAGTGTTTTTGTTAGCTTTCACCTAAAGTTTACAATATTCTTGATATATTCAGACACCGTTGGGACAGAGATTCCTGTTCATCTTTGATGCCTTTTTGTTTCTTTCACTTGCAACACTTTGACATTCTTTTGAAGAGACCAGACGCCCTATTGCCGTAGTGTGACCAGTACAAATCTCCGTTTTTAGCTCTTTGTCCCTATGTTTTTTTCTCCTAAACCATTGATTTGATCCCGTTTCAGGCTCTGTCCCAGGAGCCTAATTTGTTTCAATCATCACAGGGTCCACATTTTTGCTCGAAACCCAATGTCAGTGCCTTGGTTATGTCAATCTTTGAGTTTAAACCAGGAAAACAAAAATAAATCAAATTCACTGATTCACTGCCTTTCACAAACGCTAAAACTCCGGTCACCCTACAGTAATCACCGAACTTGGCTTCAGTCAAAACAATTTTCAGTTCATTTCCCACATATCGCATCGTTTCACTAGAACTAACATTAGAACTACGACTGACACAGAACAGAGCTGTAAGGCATGAAGGATCTTTCCCGGGCAAACCCCAATTTGTCAACCTTTTTCGAAATTATGTTTGGTCGCTGTCCCAATACAAGCCGACGCAACTGTTTCCCATTTCCCCCTCAGATGGAGGACCTCTGACGCACCCGATCCCCTGTCGTTTAGCAGCGCTATGATTCCGGGCCAAACTGTCAACATGAGTTTGATGGACATTTCCAAGATCTTCTCGCTGCTGCAGCCCAAGGAGGAGGACGAGGACGGCGAGCAGTCTCAGGCGCTGAACAACGCCGTGAGCAGCGACGACGTCACCCTGCTGGCCCGGCTCCTCTCGCAGGAGTCCTACAGGAGAAGCATCAACGCGCGGAGCGGATGGGGCGTGCCCGTCACCCCTCTGCGCTCGGCGGCCGCGCTGGGACACCGGCGGTGCCTCGAGCTGCTGCTTGAACACGGGGCGGAGGTGAAGCGGTTGAACTTTTTAAACATAATTGTACATTTTAGAAAGACGGAGCGGGATGCTAAACCTGGCATGTGGGAGTAATGGACGTAATTATCGTAATGACTAAAATTACTCACTTTGTTTAGCCAATGTTCCAAAATGTTAAGAGCGGGGGCTTAGTGGTTTCAATAATGGTCTACTCGAGTTTGTTGGCTGGAATGAAATTAGCGGGAGGAAGTACATCTGGCTTTAAAGGGACTATACGCGGTGTTTAAAAATGTTAAAATGAAGTATTTTCCTCCCCCTACATGTTCCACCCATGTCCTAATGTGTCACTCAAAAAGGTATTACCTGCGGGTCCGAATTGCCGCCACACACGGGATAGAGACTGCAGTTACGCGTAAGACCTGAGGTGGCAATAGTGAGTATAACAATGACCAACTTGCATCTAGTCCCTTTAAATCTACGCTAAATTAATACACAAGATACGCATATGACACAAGATTTATGAATGGGAAAATCTGAACATGCACCCCAACTTGCGTAACATTTTGTGCCAGACCCAAGCCGGTCCATAAAAGATAGACTTTATTGCAGATTTAAAGGAACAGGCCACCGTTATTCCATACTGAGATATGTCAGAACCTGAGCTTAGACGAGTTGCCTGTCTGGTCTTTGTGCGCGCGCTCAGTCACGCAAAACGACCAAAGATGTTGTTAGCATTTGGGGCCAAACAGGAGTGACGTTTTCTTTAAATTTACTTTTTATTTATTTATTTGAGCAGTTGAAATTCTGCTCAAAAGGAGTGGGCCAAAGCAAACGCGTATGAGCGCCCACCCCTGAAATCATTACAATAAGAATTTATATTACAATAGTACAAAAGAACATATTACAAAGTGCAAAGTACAGGAGCATAGGAACACAGCATGCACACGTACACACAACGTGTGATTTAACTTTACACATTATCAATGATAAAAGAGAACCTGTTACACTTCCAAGCGGCTCTTTCAACACGGACCACACTTACAAAGCACTGTTTGAGATGTTCATATAATTAACAAAAAGGATCAGAAACAGAAGCGAAGCACAACTACTACAACACACTAATTTCATGTACAATGTCCGGTACAAAGCAAGTGATAAAAGGTGATCATTACTTAGTTACAGATGGGTATCAATGCCAAACATGGTTAACATTCCCGAAAGTCGCTAGTTTTGTGTTAAAAGGAACATTAATATACATACCAGGTTTCTCCCGAGTGCTACAGTTTCCCCGACCTCCAAGGTCAGGTTGACACAGTGGCAGCGCGGCTCAGGACTGACACCTGAACACTATTTCATTGTACAGTTGTACTATGACAATAAAGCACTTACTTACTTATATTACCCGTGATCTTGCTACTTCCCAGTTGTCATTTCCATTCTCGATATGGTATTCATTTGTGTACAATTTTGTATATATATATATATATATATATATATATATATATATATATATATACATACATACACATATATTTTTATGTACAATGAATTATGTATATTATACTCAACAAAAATATAAATGCAACACTTTTGTTTCTGCTCCCATTTTTCATGAGATGGACTTAAAGATCTAAAATTAATTCCAGATACACAATATTACCATCTTTCTCAAACATTGTTCACAAATTAGTCCAAATGTGTGATAGTGAGCACTTCTGCTTTGCCGAGACAATCCATCCCACCTCACAGGTGAGCCACATCAAGATGCCGATCCGACATCATGATTAGTGCACAGGTGTACCTTATACTGCCCACAACAAAAGGCCACCCTGAAATGTGCAGTTTTTTGCTTTATTGGGGGTCTGGGGACTCAGAACCAGTCAGTATCTGGTGTGACCACCATTTGCCTGATGCAGTGCAACACATCTTCTTCGCATAGAGTTTATCAGATTGTCAATTGTGGCCTGTAGAACGTTGGTCCACTCCTCTTCAATGGCTGTGCGAAGTTGCTGGATATTAGTGGGAACTGGGACACGCTGTCGTATTCTGCTGCTGCTTGACCGGTGGGCAGTATACGGTACACCTGTGCACTAATCATGATGTCGGATCGGCATCTTGATGTGGCTCACCTGTGAGGTGCGATGGATTATCTCAGCAAAGCAGACGTGCTCACTATCACACATTTGGACTGATTTGTGAACAATGTTTGAGAGAAATGGTAATATTGTGTATCTGGAATTAATTTTAGATCTTTAAGTCCATCTCATGAAAAATGGGAGCAGAAACAAAGGTGTTGTGTTTATATTTTTGTTGAGTGTATGTATACTATGTAAGCCCTGCATAGTGTAGTGTGTTAAAAAGCCAGGGTGTAGAGTGGGTCCATTGAAGAGGGCAGTAGCTCCTCACTAACAAACCTCCCACCCAACTGGCCTAACTAGCTGATTTGGTAGATGATGTTCCTACACTGTGTGGTGCATTAAAAATAAGGTATACGAGCCCATTGGACAACAGATTTGGAGCTCGCCTAATCTAATTCTCTATTTGTAATTTTGAGCAATAGAATGACAACTGTTCAGAGCAACAACACTCCCTTAATTAATCGAATACAAATTAATACTACTGCTCCCCCTAGTGACAACGCGTTTCTTCTTCTCTGTACTTTTCAAAAGTCTTTTGTTTGTATTTATATTTGAACAGGTTGATGTTTGGACATTGTTTTATCTCCATCTCCAAATTATTCCACAATTGGACCCCATTAACTGTCGGGCTAAAACGTTTCAAAGTTGTGCTATGTTTCTGAATCCTAAAGTTCAATTCATCACGTAATTCATAACGACCAGTACGTTCTTGGAACCTTCTTTGTATTTGGCCCGGTAACAGTTTGTACCTTGCTTTGTATAACATCTGTACTGTTTGGAACTCAACAATGTCACAAAACTTCATGATTTTTTATTTTAAAAATAATGAGTTTGAGTGGTCCAAAAACCCATCTTTATGAATTAATTAATTTGATATTTAAAATGTGCTTTGCTCTTGCTAATATTGCAATGCTTCTAGAAATGTTAGTAGTTATATATTTAATGTGAGATTTCAAAGTAATTCTATTGTCTATAATAACTCCAAGGAATTTAATTTCATGCACTCGCTGGATAACAACGCCCTCTATCTGAATTGCTTCCTGAGCATTGGAATTACAGCTGCCAAATATCATCATTTTGCTTTTACTCAGATTTAAAGATAGTTGGTTCCAAGTTAACAATCTGACTCAGTTGGTGTAAATCGTCTCCTGATGCAAAACTATTTGTATCACCTGCAAACAAGATGAATTTAAGTATTTGAGAAGTTTTACAAGTGTCGTTTATGTACATATTAAACCATTTTGGGCCCAGAATGGAAGTGACCAAGCTCTTACACGTTTTCCCTATTCAAATACGGTTAACACGATCCATGTACAGTCACACACAATTAAACATGTCGATTTTCGAATTGGATAAAAAAGGGGCACTATATTGCGTAATAACAACTTGGGAAGTCAAAGTGCTCCTAAGGTGTTATTACGCCTCACAATACAGCGCCTCTTTCTATTCGCTTAGAACATTTGACACGTTTAATTTTGGTGTAACTAGACTTGCATCATGAAACTGCTCACGTAACCGTATTCAAATAGGGAAAACGTGGAAGGTCGCTTCTAACGTCACCCCCGTTTGGCCCCATAGAGGAGAGGAGGAGAGGCTAAAATGCTAACAACATGTTTGATTTTTATTTTTTTTCCGTTACTGAGCGCACGCGTAGAGACCAGACAGGTACGCATCAACTCGTCTAAGCTCAGGTAAGAACATAATGATCTCAGTGTGGAGGCCTGTTCTTTTAAGGCCAGTTCACCCTGACAGATATCGAATGGCGTTACTTCAGCGTTTGAGAGCAAAGAGTAGGCTGAGCGAACAGGCCTCAATATGCTGTGTAAAGACAAAAAATAAATAAACACTGATGGCTTACGGTCTTGTCGAAGTGCAGATTGACATCCTGGACGTGAAGGCGCAGACTCCGCTGTTCACGGCCGTCAGCGGGAAGCATCTCGACTGCGTGGTGGCCTTGCTCAGATCTGGAGCTGACCCGAACGGCAGCCCGCACAACAACAGCTCCCCAGTATTCACCGCGGTCAGAGAGGGCGACGTGGATGTCCTCCGCGAGCTCCTACGGTACGGGGCGGAGGTGGACGTCAAACCCAAAGTCCCGGACTGGGCGGCCAATTCCACGGCCTGCAGGGGCCCGCTTTATATCTCCGCGGTTTATGGACACCTGGACTGCTTTAAGCTGTTACTCCTCCACGGGGCGAACCCGGATTTTAATTGCACGGATGAGAAAATGCTGGCCAGGATAAAGCAGCCCAAGACCGTCCTAGAGGTGTGCCTGCGCTACGGGTGCGGCGTGGAATACATTCAACTTCTCGTAGACTTTGGGGCGAACGTGTTTCTGCCGACGCTGATCGTGGACAAGACAACCAAGCAGAATGAAGCGCTGGGTCTGCTGCTCCAACAAAGAGGTGGGGGGGAGGAATAACACGGAAAGCAGAAGGTGACATTGTGATCGCATTAATTTATTTCCCCAATTCTCTTTGCAGTTTGTCCCAGGACCCTGATGTCCCAAACACGACAGGCCATCCGAAGATTCATCCCGTTAACCGATAAGGAGCCGGCCATTGACGGTTTTGACATTCCTCTGATAATGAGGAACTACCTCAAGTACACCGCCTGTGATACTGTATAATGCAATGTGCAAAAAAAAAGAAAAGAAAAAAAGGAGGCCATATGCTCGAGCTGACACGCATTGCCAAAAGACACACTCACACGTTTATATTTACTTGTTTGAGACCATATGGAAGATTCTCCTTTGTTCTCATGTGAATATTTTTTATTGACATGTATATAATGAAGCAGCCTATGTGGTATTTGAAATCAATTCTGCCACAAATAACATTTTTGCATTAGCTGCTTTGGGATTTCTTCAAGCACTGATGAACCCATAGACTGTTAAAAAGAACCCGAGTGGAAAAATAAATAATATTGGTTAAATGCGACAAGTGTCACACCCTGGTTATATGCAGTTATATCCTGGTGCCACTAATCATGTGTCTGAAACGACCAATGTTAGTTTATTTCTAGTATAGCTTATTTCTTTGGTCATCACAAACATGTATAATACAGATCTTTATACAATAAGAAAACATGTACTTTATATATTTTAAATGCTAAATGATGCCTGACAGAAAAGAGTTTAGGCTGAGGTCGAGACTTATACGGCCTCCTCGCATTTACAACTGTGACACTATGACCAATACATAATACAGTTACTCAAATATTCTTCTCCATAATATTTAACGTGTAGATTTATTTAAATGTATTCATAGTTATGGCCCCTTTGACTGATAAACACCTCCTCTTTGTATTAATCCTCGCCATGGGTTTTTGTAGCGTATCAGTTCCTCTGAGGTTGTGTCTAGATTCTCTTGTTTGAAACATCTCTTGTAAGCATGAGGTTGTGAGCCTTGTGCATCACAACTGCTGTGTGTACATCAACAAGATCATGCGATTTTAAGATATGTAATCTAATAAAAAGTGCATTTGTTGGAGCGAGGAATTCTGTTGGAGCTGCCCAAATCACATTGCACCACATGGCTCCTCCTGCAGGTGGTGGGTCCACAGAAGGACGGCCTCATGGCTCCAAACGGGCCTGTTGGTCTCTCATAAGGGGCTTCACCCATTAATACTCTCATTCATACCCCAGTGTACGCAGACACTGGAGGCAAGGAGGGTGAAATGTCTTGCCCAAGGACACAACGACAATGTGCACCTTCAGGAGGCGGGATTCGAACCCCCGACCTTCCGATCATGAGACGACCCGCTCCACCATCTGCGCCCCATAGGTGTTTAGTTTAGTAAATATTCCCCCATATTTCCACACAATAACAATATGGAAGGATGAGGGAGGTTTTGATTATACATATTAATATAATACAAATTTGAGTCTTTAGAATATGTATGTGCAGTTTCCAATTCAGCTTATTATCAATATTGATTCCCAAAAACGTTATTACATAAACCCTTTCAATTTATACCTCCTCAATTTCGATTCGACATGGTTTGTTAACTTTCCTGTTTCCAAATACAATATATCTAAGTTTATGCAGCTTTATAGGAAGTTTACCAATACCAACGGTGACTGCATTTATTTTTGTTTTCTGTATGCAAGTAAATGACAAATGACAAAATTGTAATAAAACAGTTTTTACACATACCACATAGTAAAATGGTTACTTTGAATAATTCAGCCTTCTTTATCCGATTAGTAATCAACAAGAAAGTGTTTAATTCTTTTATTTATATTTTTATGAACCTGTTATCGGCCATCTTAGAGTAAGTGTTAGGTTTAGGGTTAGAGTTACTTTCTCCAATTACCCATATCTAAATCTCCTGCACTGAAAAAAGTGTATTGTTGAACCTACTTAAAAAAATAAAAATATAAAAGACTTCAATTGGTAACACACCAATTACATTAGATTATATTAAGTATATTATATAAAACAAATACTGAAATAATACTTTGATTTAATTGGCTCAGGTCTTTTCCCATTTAAAATATTGCCACAATCTAATGCAACACTTAGGTGAAAATCTACTGAATTTAATTAGAAAAATAATTGAGTTTTTTTTTTTTTTTTAGGTGGTTCAACTAAAAACTGGTTTCAGTGCAACATCTGTGTGAGTGACGCATTTGCCATCCCTAATCCATAATAATCCCTAATCCTACTCATAAACCTAACCCTTGACCCTAAACCTAACTCCCTGATCAGAGGGCGCGGCGCGTAACAGTTTTACTAAACTAACGTATCTATCCATTTGACTGACTTTTGTCCCCCTCTCTCTCCACATCATCCACACCGGTCCGCGTTGAGTCCCCAGTACCCGTTTCGTCCAGCAGAGGCCGCAGCAGCCCCGCTCATCGCTCCCTCGCTGCGCCTCGTGCGTGCGTAGTAGATTTCCCATTACGCGCTGTTATCGGCGGACATGCTTTAGCGGCTCTGTCATTTCGCAGGTGTTTCCTCCTCTCCGTTAATTAAAGGCGCCGCTCGTTCATTAAAAACACGGAATGGGACGCACGGAGCGGCCCGGACCAGGCGCGCTTCACACCAGGAGGATGTCTCTGATGTGTCTGGGTAGTAAAAAAAAAAAAAAAGGCCTGCGTCTGCAGACTTCAAGACACACGGGAGACAGGGATATCCACATACACACTTTTTGGACGGCTAGTGAGAGAGTGTAGATTTAGAATACACCGTGCCAATGATAAGCCTAGCTGTGTACATGGATAGGAAACACATTTGGCGACTTTGTAAATACATTGCAAACATGACCGATATGGATAAAAGATTAGAAATAAACACAAAGGGGCTCTCTCCTTCGAACATAACCTCAACACCTGACCGCAACCTTAGTTAGAACTGCAGTCCCGAAGCTGGGGGATTGAAATCTTGGAGGTTTTCAATGAAGGTACTTGATTCATCTTCTGTACTCGGTAGTTGAAGACTTCAACTACCGAGTACAGAAGATGAATCAAGTACCTTCATTGAAGATGGACAACCCCTGTACGACTGAGAACTTACACAGAAATCTTGGAGGTTCTTAGATTCTAATGAGGCATGGCATGTTCACTTATTAACAGATGACAATACAAGTTCAGCTGTGACCCTTTAAAAAACAAAACATTAAGCACATCTGGCAGACATTACTGTTAAATGAGCAAATTCTGACTAGTTTGTATATAATACCTCTCAAACATTTGGAAATGCCTTTTAATGCATTGCCATTTACATTGTAGATTCTCACCGAAAGCTTTCATTAAGGCATTTATGAACAAGACACATCTGAAATTATGTTTTAATAATTTGCTTTGATTATCAAGAATAAAGGGTGGCCATTTTGAAGAATTTAAAACATGATGCATCATTTAATGTGTTCATTCAATGTCTTCAACTCCCTTCAAGAATCAGGTAAATAGTGTTGAAAATACAGAAATGTTGATGCATTAAAACGTGTTTCCAAACTTTTGATGGTTGCTTTAGGTGTATTCGTGTAAAGTATCACCTAATTACCCAATCAGATTAAGAAATGTTTACAAATTCTAGTTGGCTATGGTGTTGTCATATGTAGAGGTGAACGAAGTCTGCACGAACACAGGCCTAATAAGCTAATGCACTGATTTCAGAATAAAGTGAGAGACACCACCCCTGCCTAGAGGGTATATCCAAAAACCTATACTCCACCATAACCCTTTTGTTTAGTCCTGAGCCCTTGATTGATGTTTTGACGCCCAGGTTGAGAACCACCACTAGATATTGTCATTCAACAAAGCGGTTTCTTACACACTTGAAGGCAGTGTCATTTAGGCCAGCTAATTGTTTTGGTGTGACTTCCCATCCCTGGCGTGATCTCATACGTTCTCATTACACACTGTTGGGAATATGGGCAAAACAACAGGAAGTGACGTCACACAACAGGAAACGGCCCGGCACAATCAAGAACACAATGCAGGTGAGTCACACTTTTGAGTCAGCCGTGTAGTAGTTCTGTAGAGGTTTTATTTTCCAACAAAAAGTACAGCTATATCAGATATGGATTTTCTTTTTTACAGCGAAAGTACAACATATTCCCAGTGCTTCGGATATTACATCAAAACATATAATGTACAATAACGGCCCCACGTCTCCACTCTCCATTCACAGTTCCTGGATTTGAATATTTTTGTCAGGTTTTTCCAACATTTGTCTACAGCAAACAGTAATACCGAACTTAAAGGCCAGCGAGAATGAAAGAAACAAAATGTGTGGCGTACGAAAAAAAAAAAAAAAAAAAAACATGGAGTATACTTGCGTAAATACATGGTAATATACAATGGACGAGTTTTGAAAAGTGAAACGCCGGTCGTCTAGTTGCGATTGAACACCATGAGATATGGCTGAGTGTGTACCCTGACTTCAACGCGTAATTGCAAACGCATGGGTTCCCTATACATACATTTGAATACAATTATGTAAAAAAAAAAAAGAGAAAGAAAGAAATAGGAATTATAGTCTGATAATTTGGCTGATTTTGTTGCTTAAAGCCATACTGGTAACAATTTACCCAGGAAATAAAACAAAATACAAGCTTTTGTTTTGTTACAGGTGCCTTTATTGTTGAAAAGACCGCAAACAACCGTCTCGAGCTAATGGTGCGTTCCGGGAAACTGGTACCTAGTAAATTCCCCACCTCCCACTTGGAAAGGTTACGGCATACTTAAGGTATACTTACTGAAAACGCCGCTTGAAGTGGCAATTACAACTTTTAAACTTGGAGATGTCCAGACTGCTCCGAGTTCAGATACGAGATAAAGACGGTAACGGCGGCCCCCCGGTGGAGGAGTGTCGCTACTGATAAAACTGCAACGAAACCACTGCATCAGACGACTAATCCACGCGACTTTTTGGTCACCGCCTTCAACTTAACGTTAAGTAGCATGATCTGAATTATACCTAGTGTAGAGAAACATAAAACGTTAGCATTGTATTAGCATAGCACTAGCCGCTCTATTCAGCTGGAACGCTCCGGGGTCGTAAAACGCAACGTTCAGGCGGGGAAAATACCAGTCGCCTGGAACGCGCCGTGACTCGTATCTGATGCCGGGCGCTCGTCTTCCACGGTGATGTTTACCTCCTGCAAAACGCTTTACTTTGATCAACTGTGAGTAACATAGCGGTTAGCATTAGGAGCACGTTTGCTACTGTGTGACATAGCGATACGAAAGCCCGGGATGTTCCGCAGTGTGGCTTTAAGATGTCACACGTACAAATTGTCTCAGCTCAAAAATGAGAATTACAAAACTAAATCAGTAGCCAACATATATAGTACATATCCTAATACTCTGACCGAAATAGTAATACTGCTTTCAATAAATACAATAAGGAAAACAACTTTATCTATCAAGTCTGTGATATCAATTGTAAAAACGCGTCTATCTCTACAATTAATTATTGTTAGCCCGTCCCAGGAGTCCCTCCACGTGCTAATCTATACAACGCCCCCCCCTTCCCCCTTATTGACCGTTTGCGATAATATAACTCCGATTTGGTTCGCTGTACGGGGAGAAAATAAAACATGATACCCGTTTTGCAGTTCGGCGGTTAATGGGACGCCAAAATTAACCGGCAAGATCGGACCAGGACAGAAAAGCTTAATGTTACAATGTTACAAAACCCAACAACGTGTGATATAATAGTAAAGACAGCAGCAGCACTGCCTGATCGAGTGTGTCCATGATGATACATAAAGCTACAAGGTTCTGCGAGTAAGGTGTGAAGTGAGCAGAGAAAGAAATGTGCGAGTAGAGGTAGTGTGCAAAAGTCTTTCGAGAGGGAAAAAGTTCAATAATAACTCAGCAAGGTTATGATTAAAAAAAAAAAAAAAAAGGGTGCTCTGAGGGATTTGAGATGAGCCATTTGTTCCTCGATTGAAATACATGATTTGGTATACATTTTACCTTAAGGGAAAAGCATGCTGTTTGAAGAATGAAAGCTACCAGGAAACTAGGTAGTTTGATTAATCATAACCCGAGCCATAATCCATATAAAAGGGGTACATTTGCTCAGTCGCGGATACATTTTTTTCCCAAGCCAAAAGATTGTGTTGATCCCCAGACAGGCCTAACAAAAATGTCTCCAAAAATTATTATTATTTTTCCGGGGACACGGATTTGGCCACACCTGCCATTAAGACTATAAACTACCAGGATTATTTAATTGTACTTTTTTCCTGGGGTGTAAAATGGATCATCCTTAGTTACCAAGCTTTCCCCATCATAGTATCACGTTATTACAGTGCTGGAAAAGTCGAGTGCAATCAGGATTTTTGAGTTTCAATAAAGTTAGGACCATTGCCTTGGCAGAGGTGTTTAAGAGTAGGAATAAGTTAGGTATTATTTGATTGATGCCTGTCTTCATTGCCAATAAACATATATATATAAAAAATACCGCCTTTGACTTTTGCACAATACCGTAGCTGCATTCGGAGTGTGAAGCGTATGGGGAGAAGAAAACCTTTTATGACGAAATGAAACAGTTTGTTAAGTGTTGTCAAAGTCTCATGCAAAATATCGGATGCCACAAGCATGCATTTTTTTCCTTTTTTTTTTTTTTTTTACCTGGTACTGAGGTCTATACCGCACGCTAAACTGGAACAACATTCGCTTCCAAATTTACCAATATCCAAATATATGATCTGTTTCTTTGTACATTATTTACAGTGTGTAGCGGATTACGTTAAAATAGATGATTCTTCTTTTTAATTCATATATATTCGTGAGACCTAACTAACTAAAACACCTCTCTGCTTAAAGCAAGTCTATGCAGCTTCTAAAATGAAATAGAAACAAAACAAACTTGTGCAATAAATAACTGCTATGTGCGATAACACTGATTTGGATATATAATGTACTTCAGTATGACAGCACAGTACGAGTGGAGGCCAAGTTTGCTTTTTTTTTGTGTGTTCCTTTTTTCGTCGTTTTGTCCAGACGCCGGGGCGGAGGGATTCCCAACGCGAGTACGAGAGAGACAGAGAGATGCGGAGTCCCGTACAGAGAGGGGAACATAACATGACTAATTCGAATCTGCCCGCGAAACTCAATAGATAATCACTAGTGGTATGCTGGAAGGCACTGTTAGATCGCATCTCTCCTCTCGGCAGCAGATCGGGCCAGCAAGTGCGTGGTATGTGTGTGTGTGCGTGCGCAAGTCTTAGTAGTATGTGCTTGCGTCTGTATGTTATCGTATGCTATGGTGGCGCTAAAGAAATAAGGGGAGGGGTAGAGGAGGGTTTGTGTTAAGTTGTTACATGGGACCTGAGGTTATAATGGCCGGGGGAAAACCACATCTTTTTGCTGTGCCAAGACAAAAAAATAAAAAAACGGGACTTATCTTTCATTGTCATCTCACTGGGATCACCGGCTAGCAGTGCGTTTCGCTAACAATGGCAGCCGTGGAGGAATATCGGTAAAAGGTGTTTGATTTGCGCTGGTCTGAGAGACTGTGGGCGCAGAATTGGAGCCATGTCTTTGTCAGCCTGGCTCTGGGCAACTTTAGCAGGGACAGCTTACCACTTCGAAGAAAACGAATAATGCAACACTGGGAACACATGCTAGCTTATCTTTGGCCAAATTGACTTAAAAGTGCTTGAATTATTGGAATTTGTGCCGATTTTGAGTAGGTTTGGACATTATTATTGCGAACTGGAAAAATAATGATTTATCTTGCCTTTTTTTGTTTCATTTCGGTTTTGTCTTATTTTAAGCGTACCTGAATTGTTCTCTTATTGTAAGCAAATTAATGCTTGTTCCCAGGGACAGCCCAGGCCTTCATGGGGCCCTAAGCATAATTTGACTCGATCATCAATACTGATGATTGTGCTGTTATAGTGCATGTTCCTGTGCTTAATTTATATTTAACTTCACTCAAAGGACGGGTCCTTTAAAGTAGTACTAAGTAAACGTGTTTATCTTAATAAATCATTTCCGTAGTCCCTCTGGGGGTAATACAAGTGTTAATAGATTGATTGGGGGGTATTTCATCTCCCCCTGGTGTCTCTGGCCAGAAAACCACAATTGCAACTTGTCTGCCTCCGGGTCGGAGCCACCAATACACACTAATGGCACCACGAAGAAGAAGCTAGCAGGCTAATGGGCAAAGCTAACTGCAGGCCCGCGCCACTTTGGCAGTATTTACAGCCAAGTTTGAGCGGAAAAAAAATATCTCCATTGCGTAATTTAGTTGTGGCACAATGTACAATATCCCTCTCTCCCTTTGTTCTTTCTGCCAGTGTAGTATTTTACACTCATGAACAATTAATGAGCAAAAAAAAAGACGCAACATGTAGTGACGCTTATGGCCTGTAGGGGCATAAGTCACTTAGTTCTGCTTTAAGAAGGCATTAACAACAGCATTATTTCCCACACATGAACAGTTCGAAGCTAAATGAAGGCACCATACATTTAACTAGGCTAGACTAAACAAACAGAATTTAATTCTTTGGATAACTATATTGAGCATTGTCCTGCAATTTTCACAACATTTTTTGGAATCTTTTCTACAATAAATATGTCGGCATTCTTCGGGGGGCCCTGGTTGCCTCGGGGGGCGCTAAGCAGTTGCCAAGTCTGCTTTCCATTGGCAATCTTATTTCAAGACAGTCCGAACTTCGCAAAATCAGCATTAATTGTCGTAATTCAAGCGCATTTCAGGCCATTTATCTAAGATAAGATGGCACGTTTCCCAGTGAATGTATTCTGTGACTTTGGGCTGCACAAATTCTCGTAATATCAGACGACAAAATATCACTTTTTTCTCTTATTTAACCTAAACCAACCCGTAAACTATAGAAATGATCCACATATTTTTACCAAGGGTGCCAGTGTCAGCGACGTGCACTGCATCTAAGACACCAGCAGCCAACTCAACCCATTTCTCAACTTTCTTTTACTGAAACATAAATAGTACATACAAAGCAAGTCTAATGTTGTTTTCTTTTCTCCAATAGATTATAATAAGCCTGTAAGAAGGCGAAAACAAAGGACATAGCAGAACCATATATATAACTTTTCTCATAGTGAATAGTGATATTATATTGTGATCACATTGCACACGTTGTAAATGCACTGTCCATAACGTAAAATCTGTATTTGAGGTCAAAAAATATATTTAACAAAGCATGGACAAACCTTGCACTTACATTCCCACATAGAAAAAACAATACACCTTCATACATGAAACCTCCTTCAGTGTCTTTGCTCTCCTTAAGGGGGCGCTATAATGTAACGGCACATTCAAAAACAGCAGCGTATGGCAATGACAATGTCGATCAAACTAAACAATGGGTCTTTTGTAAGTCACGAACAAGGATCGGACCATCAGATGACAGGGAGAAGAGACAAGCTTGGAAAGCGACCGGGAGAATAATACATGTTCAATGGTGGAATTAGCACTAGCCCGTGAACTTTGAGCGCAACGTGATTTTGGCAACAGGCAATCCAATATGCAGAAGGCGTTTGTGTGTGTAAAATAAGAGCTTGTACAGAAAACATCAAAAGTCACATTCAGCCTTTAGCCTATCGGATATGCTACATTAAATAAAAAACGGCTAAACATTGGTCCTTCTTATCAGGCTTTGACTTTACACACACATCGATCGGTTCGTTTCCAAAATCACCTTGATTGCGCAATTTGTGATACATTTGGAGGCTAATTCTAACTCCTAAAGGTCCTATATGATGCAAAAATCATCTTTATTCAGGTTTTAACGCACATCAAAAACATATCGCGAGTGGAGTTTTTGGTTCAGTGATCACACATTCCCCATTCAGTCCTCCTCTCTCTTTCGCACCCAAAATGCCAGCCCACACTCCGACGAATGTCACAGGGAGTAATCTGTAAGGTTCCTCTGAGTCTTAGAGTCCAGACACCTTCACTTATCCTCCCCATCACTCAAACTCCCTTAGTCGCGCTGAGTAGCATGTTTGCTGGTAGATAATAATTATCTTCAATACTAGGGGTGTTTTCTAGACACATACCTCTTTTCAAATTATTCTACAGAAACTGAAAACTGTTTTAAAAGCCTAAGTAAGGACTTTAAATCGGAGCCATATTGTGGAGTGCTAAGCTTTGTTGCGCCCTTCATTGAAACAATCTGCTTTCAAACATCAGGTTTAGCATCGGACACCTTCATGCTACACATTTCAATCACTTTTTTGTCGCCCCCCACACACACACACACACACACACACTCTTTTCTCACAACCTATTCCCATCTACCGGTCTCCTCTCATCCTGTTCACATATGCAAAGACCATTCCCCATTGTGCTGGTTAGCTCTCTGCCTAGCTGCTACGTCGTGTCGTGGTTAGAATCTGTTCCAAATCCGCTGAGAATTACACTCGCATGCCTTTAATGAGGAAAAAGTGTCGCCCTGAGTGACTTTTCTTTCTTCTTTTTTTTTACCCCTTATACAAAGGGAGCGAAAATAATTAAGTCAAACCAGGGCCGGCATTTCTACAGCTGACGTGAAACAAAGAATGAAATATTACCTCTAGACTTTAGCCAACGCATCAGCATCACCTTCTGCTAAAGCGGGAGGGGGGGGGGGGGGGGGGGGGGGATTTCTGGAGGCAGGATTATTTGGTGGCGCGTTCCACAAAAACAAAAATAAAAAAAATAAATAAAAAATGCAGCGAGAGCCAATGAGTGCCAGCACAGTGCTATGGGGGTGGTCTCTGGGGATGTAGGAAGAGAGAGACACACGCACACAAAAGTTGAAACGTAGCCTGCCTTAGCGCTTAATACCCTGTCAAAAGCGCCCGGTGAAAAGATGTAAATATTCTATTGATGCGCCCGCTATCGATTTGTTCCCTGACCTGTACGTATCATAGCCAATGGCGAGGATCCAAAAGGATGAAGCAGCAGCACTGAGTCATCCGGGGCGAGCAGGTGGAAAGAGACAGAAACAAAACAAAAAATTCTAGGCCACGGCTGCTGCTACTACGTATATCCAGAAATGTTCATATCACAGCCCAAAGCGGGGGTGCTTGAACCATCTGAGGAGAGAAGCTTTATCCAAAGTGTTGCAAAAAGGGGAATGTGAGTAAATGAAGTGGAATAAAGAGAAAACAAGAGGAAAAAAAGTACTACAAGCTAACTCAATTTTTAAACTGATAAGACATCGTTCTGGGGGAATGAAAAAGTTGATAACATAAAGAAATCGTGTGCCTGTATATAAACATTTCCGGGCTTAGCTGCGCACAAAATTCAAGCATAGAGAGAAAATAAGATATGTGGATATAGAATACTGGCCGATCGAACTTTCAGAGAGCATCACTCGGTCCTTCATATGCGCCACACACGGGGCGTGGGCGATTTCGTGTAACATTCTCACATAGCAGCACATAATCTGTAGCATTTCTTTCGGACACAGTCATACACTCGACAACAGAGGCCCTGCAGGGTGGGGTTTCTTTCCCGGATGACGAAACCGAAAAAAAAGAGTGAAATCAAACCGCCGCGATCTCCCGGACATTCAGACAGACTTGAGCGTCAAAATTCAAAACAAAAAAATGGGAATACAGTAGAGAGAGTTTTGTAACTATAAGAACTTTTCTAACATATCTGAAAGTTTCATAATATTCCTCCGTTGGTGAACTCCATTCGCTGCTTCCTTCTCCCGCGTTTCCTTTAGTCCTTGAACTTCAGAGTCCATTTTCTTTTTTTGTAAGTGTGGGAGAGTTTTTCATCATCGTTGGGGGGGGGGGGGGGGTTGTAGTAGAGAACGAGATGATCCAGTGTTTAGTGCTTCTAAGAAAAATAGCTGGTCCAAGAAGAAGAAGAAGAAGGAGAAGGAGAAGAAGAAGAAGGAGAAGAAGAAGAAGAAGAAGAAGGAGGAGAGGAGTCTTTATTTCTTAAATGGGGCTAATCTACTAAAATTTTGCCAGAATGGTGCCTGGCCTCTTTTGGATTGACTGAATTCATAAACCTCTCCTTGTGCCATGTCCTCGGGTAAAACGTCGTACTGCCCCGCGCTGAGGGGGTCCTGGGGGGGCGGGTACGAGGGGGGCGTGCACCGGTTTACACCTGGGGAAGAACACAAAAAAAAAAAAAAGCAGAGAGAAGAGAAAGGAAAACGGCAGAAGGAACATCGTCAGTGTAAAATCCACAGCATGTACACGGGACCTGTTTGAGCGAGCAGATTGAACTTAAAACTCAGAGTACAAAACCACCTCGACCTCGAACCCATCCCTCTGCGTTTACTTTAGTGACTTTTAGAAGTAGCCTTTTGGAGTAGATTTGACACACTCGAGGGATGTTATTTTGAAGTAACGCCTTGAGTAAAAGTCAGATTTTTTTATTCTTTGTACATGTTTGTCATTATGTTTTGGCGGTTCTGTTGTACAAACGCTAAAACATAAATCAGACTTTTACAATCAAACAGTTTGTACTCAAGTCCTAGCTTCAACAAGTGCTTTTACTTGTTTAACCTTTACTTGAGTAATTATTTTAATGACTAATTAGTTCTTACTTGATAATTTGTAACTTAACCTCTTAACCCCCACCTGAACTTTTCTCCAGTTCGGCGTTACCCAAACCGTAAAGCTTCTCGAAAAAAGGCGTCGAAACAGCGTCAAAAGCGGGGACGAAAATACAACAGAAGAGCGACAAAAACAGTGATGAAAGAGAGAAAAAAAAAAAAAGCCATAAAAAAGTGACAAAAGAAGCAAGAAAAAACGTGTTGGAAAAGCAGTAATAGCACGATAAAAAAAGCGACAAAAACATGGCCGCAAATGGACACAAAAACGTGACGTAAACGCGACAAAAAAGTAAAGAAAAAGAACGAGGCGGTACTCTGGCCCATAGGCTGTAAGCTCCAGTCGAGAAGCGTTTAGATTTGGGTAAAGCCGAACTGGAGAAGAAGATGCGCTCGGTTAAGCTCTTAAGAGGTTAAGCAAATACCCGAATATACTCGATCCACCGCTGACTGCACCACTTTTACATTTGCCAAGCACTTTTCTACAGAACAGCTATGGAAATGAAACTATATTTTAGCACTAAAGGCGAAAAGAAAGGCTAAAGCCCTGCAAAATACAGGTCGCTAAAAGGCAAACCCCCCCCCCCCCCCCTCCACCCCGCCCCCACCCACAAGCTCCAGACGAGAATCTCGGCTCAGTATCTGGAGAGGGGTGTCCGGGTGCCGCAGTGTGATCGCCCGCTGCTCTTGAAACATTGCCCTGGTGGCATTAACATTATGCTGACTGGAAAGTCCCAGCGATGCACCAAGACTTAACAAGGTGATGGAAATCCCAGTCCCGAGTTCTGATGTGCAAACGCCAAAGGTTATAAGGACAGGAAAAGCTCCCAAAACAGCAATATAAAGAGCAATGTACTCCTTTTTCTCTAAAGTACCCCTTTTTAAGCAGTGGATGTATTGGCGTTGGCGACCCACACACCCCTTTCCAATATAAAGTCATTTATATTATATTGCAATTAAACAGATCATACAAATAAATGACATTAAAAATCTTAATCCTTCATTATCCATCTACTTTGGGCCTCTTTTTTCCTTGTGAAGTTTTGGCTTGGGAATTACTGATATATCCTAAAACTATCCTAATATTGCTACTTCATTTGTAATACTGAATATCTCCTCCGACATGGCTTCACTGCAAAAAGTAATTAACTAGATTAGTATAAATGTTTCAATTTGAGCATAATAATCAAAATTTGAGTTGTTTTGACGAGGTAAGATGTGTTTGGCCATTTGACCTGGATTATTTCACTTGTTTTGAGATGTTTCTGACTCGTTTCAATACATTTTGTCTCGATTTCAAGTAATTTTTTTTGCCAATGGGACAAGAAAATCGGTCTTATCTCATTGGCAATTTTACTTTCTTATTTAGAGCGAGATTTAACTTAGAACCAGTCTGAAATGTCCTCAAACTAGCAAAGTAAACTTGGTCAGACCAGGAACAAAGTCTAAATGAGTGAAAACCGCTCAAAACTAGATACGTTTCCTCAATTCAAGACATTTAAGCCAAATGCTTGATATTTACTTTTTGCAGTGTTCCTCCTTTTGCTCACCATTGTCCTTTGTCTTTTCATTGAACCTATGTATCATGTTTTATCTCCCAACTAAACCCTGACGATGCGCAAGGCTGAGATTTTAGCTCTGAGTTGGTTGAACCTGCTTTGTGAAACGGGTCCAAAGACAACACTGAATCATGCCCCACAGAGAAAACAAGCACGTCGATGTTTACGATGATCTGCTGTACATTTCTACATCGAAACCTTCACTATGAGACACCATGGTCGTATGATGGCGGCTGAATTATAGACGGGAGAGTGAAATTCAGCTCTAGCGATGACACAAGAGGCTTTTCAATCAAACCGTGGCAGACAAATGGAGACAATGATACAGCAAACGTTTTAGTCGCAGGCGCCGAGGTGGGTAGTAGTTACATTACTTACATTTTCTCTATTGCATTTTGGCTGTGCATTCACGACTTAAAGGGGAGAGCAAAATGTACTTGTCTTTAGCTTTTAATGTTCTCTCTACTTGGATACGTGTTATGTTACACAAGTTTGAGTAAAGGATGCAGATTTATTAAGGATTAAGGGCTTTAGGTTTGGGGTCACGCAGGCCAGTTCTATAGCGTCTCTAATCAGCAGTTTTCAGCAGTGCTAGCATAATTGCACAAGGGTCTAATCATCAATTACCCTTTAACACGATAAGTTACCACAATGTACCATTAGAACCCTGGAGCGATGGATGCTAGAAATGTGCCTCTGCCCACCTATGTAGGTATTCAGGTATCCAGCTAGAAAAGGCATTCACAACAGTAACAATGTGTAGGCTGTATTTCTGGTTAATTTAATGTTATCCTTTAAAAAATGTAAAGTGACCCCAAACTTTATGGGAGCTAGTGTGTATTATAAGCAAGAAACAAGAAGCTTGCATTGTGTTTGTTGCATGCTAATACATTACTTTAAATTACAAAACATGTTTTTAAATGTCAATTATGCATGATATGTCTACTTCAATTAAACTTACAGTTTTACAGTTAGTGCAACATGCCTTTACTTCCTCTTCAGTTATATGCAGTATATTGACTTGAAACACATTCACAGGCGCATAATATTTGAGTGTCTTTAAGTCAATTATGTTTACAAGTCTGGATGGGTTTGGTTTTCAAAACCTATAATGTTATTCTTGTTTGATGTAGTGTTTTCTCTGCCTTGCTTTTTGGTTAATATAATAAAGTATTATGCTGTTTATTGCACATTGCATTGATACTCGATCCGCTCATTCTAGGGACTTGCATAATCTCACCAGAGGCAATTTATTGTGTTGCGTCTAACCGAGTAGCATACTGAAAAAACTTCTCCCGTTACTCCGACACATTTTTTTTGTCTACTCATCCCACCTCTGCTCTGCCGGGACTCGTTGATTAATGTTTGTTGTGGTCTGTTTGAAAAGCACCTTGGACACTTGAGAAGACACGAGCGGAGAGGCAACAGAAAGCCGTTCATGTGCGTCCAGCTACGCTCTACGATGTCCTTTAGCTACGAGTCTACAAGCATCACAATAATAGGCTAGTCAATATTTGGAGGATGAGATACTCAGGAAGTTGCCATGGCATCTTGTGAGGGACATTTCGCCAACCACTGTGTCGAAACAGGGTGACGTCTATTTGTATTCGTGAAACCTGTTAGTCTTGGATTGTCGAGATAATGCTTGTAAACAGATGGGCGAGTGACTGCATGCTATGTTGCCAGGTTATTTTTATTTTTTTTTATGTTTATTTTTTTCACAGTCTTTTCAATGGCGCTAAGCAGTTGCCATGGCATCTTATTGTGCTAGCTCTAGAGTCGAATGCTAGTGGGATATACCTTTATCATTTTCAAACCATGTCCATACAACATGGCCCTCTTTCTCAAGATGAAATCTACAAATGAATCTGAAATTCAAGAGAGTACTTCACCTTGTGCCAGCCATGTACTCTTACAGCACAGTCATAAACACAAAACACGTGACACTGATAAAGTATCGGGTATCCTAACGTGAAAGAACAGCGGTAAATAAGTTCATCAATATTTTGAATCATGGATCATGGTCATGCTTTAAAGTGGAGGGAAAACACTGGTAATGGTAAATGTAACTAGTCTAACACTAACGATGGCTAAAACTTAAAGGGTCGCATCAGCAGATTTGACATGTGGGTCCCCCGTCTGTCTTGCTTCGTCAGGAAAATAAACTGGTCCGACAGCGTTTTCTGTTACTGAGGCAGCGGGAGGCTGTTGAGGTCACACAGTGTTTACAAAATCGCTACAAAACGCACATTGTGCCGTGAATAATTGGCTGTATCCTCATAAAGATCTCAAAACAGCAGCTAATGGATAACAGCTAGGACCATAAATGCAGTTTTTGCTCTTTCACAGGTCATTTTTGAAAACAATAAAATGATGTTTGTACCGATATAAGCAGCCAGCAAAAATTACTTTCAAAGTTTCACTGTCCCCATACGAGCTTGATATTAACACTATTTTCTATTTGGGCTAGTAACACTGTAGTAACACAAGCTCCTTCAGATGGGCGGTATCAGATGGCAGCGATAATCTAGTACTACTGGATGATGATGAATATACAGTACAATGTATTGTAAAACTGTATTCTTGTAAACTTTGATTCTATACATCAGAAGACTATGTGAACTGATTTCCACTGTTTGATTTTATTTATTTATTTATTTGAACAGGGACAGTGTACATTATACATTAGCCTCAGAAAGGAGAGATGCATTGTACCAGGTTATAGCACTTGTGCTAATTTCCACCTGCAGTCCCTGGGCCTATTGTACATGTTTTTAGTGGTAGGGGAAACCCGGAGTACCCGGAGGAAACCTACGCAGACACGGGGAGAACATGCAAACTCCACACAGAAAGGCCCCGTCCAGGTGGGAATCGAACCCGGGACCTTCTAGCTGTGAAGCACGAGCGCTAACCGCTGTGCATTTATATAGACCCTTTAACTGCTGACATCATCAGTGACATCAGCTGGAGGCAGGAAGTGATCAAGAGAAATACGATTAAACTAAAACTAGCGATTTTAAGTGTAAAACTACAACTGAAAAATGTGGTCTTGTTGTGGCTTAAGGTGCCAGAACAAGAGGAGTGACATTTGAGACGATAAAATAAGATTTATGTGATATTTACAAAAACAGCTACAATGGAAATAGACAGGAATCTAGCTTCCTGCCTCCAGCTGAGCCCAGAAGGTTTACAAACAATTAAAGGGTCTATTCATTGTTCGATTATGGCTCGATCGTGTCTACTAACATGAAACTTGGATTTGCTCAAATAAACTAAACAAGTCCTTCCTTCGGGACAGAGATACCGGACTGTAAACAAACGGCAGCTGTAAAGTCCGTAAATAAGTTGGATGAGGGTAGGCATGAGCATTGTTTGCTTCAGCCCTATTGTGCATTTTTGCGTTTCTGCTTGTTTTGTCTAATAACATGGAACTTGGATTTGCTCAAATAAACTACACTAAACAAGTCCTTTCCTTCAGGACAGAGATACGGACTTCCTCGTGCTAGGAAAAAATGTGTACAGGAATACTGCTGTGCCTTGTGCCACCAGGGAGCTGAATAAGTTGTAACCCCTAATGTTGCTGAGGCTGTTCCATTTTTTTTTAATGAAATTAGGCACAAGGCAACTTAAAGCGCCGAAATGAATCTGCAATTAACTGATTTTAAAATACACTTCAAACATATTACTACAGTATGTATTTTATTATATTTGTTGTATACAGTTGTTTGAGGCCTGGTCAGTCAACATAAAACCAACACTGGGGTTTGCTTTTTACGGTAAATATGAGCAAGTTTAAAGCAATTCAAATGACGGCTTGAAAAAACAAACTAAACATAAAGTGACAAGAAACAAACGACTAGCGAGGAAGCTCAATGTCGACCAGACTAAAGGCCCTTTGACTGCATCCTGTTGTTAATGTAAGAAATCAATGACCTCAACCGCTTTCATTCAGTACATAGAAAACGCTGCACAAATAGCTTCCCATTTGTTAAAACAAGTGCGACACGAGACCCACATGCCTCTCGCTGGTGCAACTCTTTAAACTGAAAACATGCAAAAAAATCCCTCTGTCTTTTCATTGATGCTTAACGGCTGCCTTGTGGCCATTACAAATACTCGTGTGTGTGCACCGACAGACAATTAACTTAAAATGCGGCAATAAAAGCTTGGAAGACATAAAGCGGCTCGACTTGGCTATAGCTTACAGAGCTGATCTAATAAACCCATTCATAAAACAAAGTGAGTAGTAAGAAATTAAAAGGGGGGGGGAGTAAACAGCGATGAGAAGACAGAGCAGACCGGCCAAAGGAAAACGAAAGAGGGAATTCACCTGATATCTTCTTGTTGCCTCACCTTTCTGTTTGGTCACCTTTCGCACTGTCAAGGCCGCCTGCCGCTTCTGGTACTCGGAGATCTCGAAACCTAAACAAAACAGAACACTGAGGATGAAATCAGATACTACAGGAAATAATTTTGAGATAATGCTAATCAGGTTTTTGTTGTACTTCTTGTTTAGCAATATTTTGGTAAAGGGTTAGTATGTAGGGGAGAGTGGGGTAAGATGAACCACCCTTAAAGTTTGTAAAATAAAAATGTTTCTTGAAATGTGAGATTATAGATTTAATCTTTACATGATTTGAACTTGACAGACAAGAAATTGGAAAATGTGGCTGTAAAATAACCCCACTTTTTATGAAAAAGCTTGTTTTCGCTGTTCAGAGTACATGTTTGGCCTGATCGTCACACACAAACAAAAACGTGCAGGTAAATTGTTTTTCCTGATGCTGGTTGCTCATTAAGTTAGGTATAAAAGCAGATTAATAATTTAGGAAGATTTCTTCTTAAATAAACACAACTCTCTTGGTATTCTCAAAGAAGATATATTGGGGTAAATTGACCCAAAAACGTTGGGGTAAATTGAAGAAGAAACAATGAATGACAAATTACAGAAATTGTTTATTGGTGGTTCTGGGTTATATTTTAATGTAAATTAGATTTTACATTAAATTATTTGGGATTTTTTTAGAGACACAATGTCATATTCTGCAGACGTAGCATATGAAAAGAAAACGATTTGTTATAATATGTTTTTGGAATAAAATTGCTAATGGGAAAGTGAATCGTAAAAAATGAGTCTTCATGATGTTTAGTATTAATTTCACGTTTAAATCTGGTGGTTCAATTTACCCCAATCTGGGGGTAAAATGAGCCACAAGACAAGTTTTTTTTGAAGACCAACATCTTAAAAGACATATCCTTCAGATGATTTTTGAAGATGCAAAAGAATAGAAAACAAATGTGTATGAATAGTAACATTTAGCATCTATTGTAAACCGTTTTTACACAACAACCACCAAAGCAAAAAGTGGCACATCTTACCCCACTCACCCTTACCGTAATTTTCCGGATTATAAGTAGCACCTTTTTTCATAGTTTGGCTGGGGAAGCGACTTATACTCAGGTGCGACTTATATATCAAAATATATAATTTCACATGTTTGTTATTTTTACACTGACGGATATTGCAAATGAAACAAAGTGTCCAAAATAAATACTGGGACAAACCCACTTTGTCACAACGGGCTAAAAGCTAGATGGCCACAGCTAGAGGAACGAGTTCGCAAATGTGTGCTTGAACAACGTGCTGCCGGGAGAGGCTTGTCAACGGTGCACCAGGGTGGCTGGTGCGACTTGTACTCTGGAGTAACATATAGTCCGGAAAATACAGAATATACAGATATCCTAATCGTGTAGTTAAGACTTCTTCAAACTCACTCTTGTGTTGGTTTAGGAGTACATGTTTTTAGCCTTCCTTCTAGTTTTGATGCTTCTGGGTGTGTTAAAATGTGCTCTGTAAACTTGGTATTACATTAAAAATAGCAACTTTTCCTTATACATGTTTAGATAATTGCACAGTATGGAAGCTAGGTTCTACAGGAGAAAGATATCCCTCAATCCATCAAAACAAAGCAGTACAATGGTCCCACATGACTGGACCAAACAGGAATGCACGATGCCTTTCCTGCGCGGTTTGCCTCGAGTGCTTCAGTATGCTGTTAGAACTACCGACAGCAGACTTCACATCACTTACGTAACCAGTTGTGCAGCGTAGCATGCAGAAAGTAAACGGCATGTAACCCCAGTGTGGTTGTTTATGTTGAGGTGAGATATGGTGTGTGACAAACACACCATCACTTACGGCGCATTCCTTTCCTTGTGAAATACTTATAGGTCAAAATGAAGATTAAATCAATGAAACGCTAAGATAAAATATATCACCAGAGCAAGACTAAACCAATACTGAGATTGGACTAAACCAGCACAGAACATAAAAGACGAGTTGAGTCAGAATAGTCAGTGTTTATATAACATAAAATGTGTAGCAATTTCTCAAATCCTGCATGACAAACTGATTTTCTCATGGTCCAGCACCGTCTTTCTGTCATCATGGAAGGCCCTGAACACCACAACAAAACCAGAGCTCTTTTAGAAATGGATTTGAACTAAAGTTCTCAGCGAGTATCAAACATGCAAGTATATAATATTGAGACGATAGATACAACTTGCCCTGCTCTAGTCAAGACAAGCTTGATAATATTACTATATAGTAGCACTACAGGAACACTAGTGTAGTATGTAAACTATGCAAATATGCAATATGTACCAATGGAAAAATTTAAATAAGGAAAGAAAACAAAGTAGCAAAATAAGCACATTTGCTCTTTGTGGTTTCTAAACTAGCTTTAAAGAAGTACTAAGAAACTTGTTTACCTAAATAAATCCTTGTCATAGTCCCTCTGGGGGTAACTCAAGTGTTAATGGGATGATTGGGGGTCTTTCATCTCCCCCTGGTGTCTCTGTCCAGAAAACCACATATGCAACTTTCCTGCCTCCGGGTCGGCGCCACCAATACACACTAATGGAATCACGAAGAACAGGCTAACGGTTGTGGAACAATGTACAATAGCTCCCTTTGCCTAGTATTTACTCTCACAGACAATTAATGAGTAAAGAAGAGCGCAACATGCTACGACACCTGCAGTGGCGCTTATGGCCTCTAGGGGCCTGAGTTACTTAGTTCTGCTTTGAAGGTCCATTATGGAACCTTTTTTTATGTAGAAAAGAATAACGGTTTATTTGTGCGTATTTGACCTTTCAGTGACCCAGCAGCTGTATGTGGTTAGCCCTTTCCATCACAGTGGCCCCTATAATGCTCCAAGGTCAATTGTTTTTAGAGTTTCTGGTAGGTTTTTACTGTGGACGGGCCCTCTCGCCAAAAAAAAAAAACTGCACAACATTGAATCCTGTAGCGTTGTCAGTGTGATGGAAAGTAAAGGCGCCATGCTAAACACCCATGCAGATATCGGGTCACAAAAAGGTCAATTATGCACGAATGTCAAGCATAAAAAGTTGCATAATGCGCCTTAAAGACTCGGTCTAAACAAGTATTAGAGGTCAGAGGTCAACTAAACCCAAACACAAACCATAAATTAACCAAGACTACAGTCAACTAAGACAACGATAAACCAGATGAGGTCATGTAATACTTTGTACAAATTAATAGGGTAATTTCCCCAAGCATTACTCATGTGCAAAATGAGTAGCACAAGCAAAAGTGGATCAGCAGCAGAGTCATATCCACATGTCCTTTACTTCACGCATTACAGGCCATTTCAAATGATAAAGAAGGTGCAACATTTCCACAAACTGCTAAATATTTACCAGCGTCCATTATTCAGCACCTGTCTTGAAAAATGACCCCAAAATACCCTATTGATTATGTGAAAACATAAGTGGATGATAACTTAAATTAAGTGTTTTCCTCACATTTATGCCAGTAATCTACAGCCAAAGTTGATGGAATATGTGTGTCCTTATCGCCGTAAGAGAGCAGAAAACGTTGCAGATCCACTGGCCTAAACAACTGTGCGAGGTCTCATAATGTATACAAATTGAAACAATGTGCAAAGGTAGGAAAAATGCAGCGTGACAAACCGATTTTCTCGTCCTCCAGCACCATCTTGCGCTCCTCGCGGAAGGCCCTGAGCCAGCGGATCTTCTCTTCGGGTTTCTTGGCCAGAAAGATGTGCAGCTCCTCGCTGTCCTTGTTGCACAGTTTAAACGCGTTCTTCACACTCACGTTGAAGTCGTCGTCGCGGCCGTCTATCGCGTCCCGCACATCGTAGCGGTCCATGTCGATGCGGCCTTTGTAGTACAGGATGTCCCGGCGTATCAGATCCTGCGGGGATGGAGAAGGAGATAAGTGCGTGAAAACTCGGTCTATACATCCAATGGTATGAGACTTACACGAGCTGCTGGCTGCAATATCAAAATTACAATCCAGCAACACAGGGAGATGCCAAGTTTAGGGTATAAATCTGTCACAATAAATGGCCCACAACAAGAGCGGGAAGAAGAATACTTGTAAATTAAAGCTGTATACAAGTGAATCAGGGGCTATTCTTTTTGAGTAATTGATCTTACTGGATATACTGTTGCAATGTTGCCATTCAATCCTCACAACTAAAAATCCACCACAATAGTGTCCCTTTAAGCTCATAATTGCTTGTTTGGAGAAGTAAGAGGGCTAGACCTCCAAGTGCAGTGTTTCTAAAAGTGTAGTACAGGTATCGCTGGTGGTATCAGACACAGAATCAGAATATTTTACTAATCCTCCAGGGAAATTACTCAGTTGCTGCTGCTCCTATAAATACCTTGATACATTAAGTACGACAACACAAGCATCAATAATAAAAGCAGTAGTAAGCTGCTGCAGGGAGCATAAATCAGAAATGTAACCTCTTAACCGCCACCTTAACCGAGCATTTTTATTACCCAAATATGAAAGCTTCCTTAGGAAAAAAGTCCAAGTGTTGACAAAGTGACAAAAGAGCAACAAAAAAGTGATGAAATAGTGACAAAAATCTGATGAAAATTCAACAACAACAAAAGCCACAAATGGGCAACAACAAAGTGACCAAAAAAGAGATGAAAAAAAAAACTTATAAGTGACAACAATGCGACAACATCGCCAGGAAAAGGATCCGTTTAGACCAGTTTTGTAGGTCTTAGCTTTCAAATGAGAAATGGCACTGGTCTATAGGCTGTAAGGTCCAGTTGAGAAACATGTTTAGATTTGGGTAATGCCGAACTGGAGAAAAGGTGGGGGTTAAGAGGTTAAAATAGAGCTGGTGTGTGAATAGTCTAAGGTGGTCTCAGACAGAGGAACAGTGCAGTCTAATACTTTTTTACCCCGCGAGATACTTTAATGTTTTCCCCGTGTCTGCGTAGGTTTCCTCCGGGTACTCCGGTTTCCCCTACTACTAAAAACATGTACAATGGGCCAGGATGAATGATGTGTGTGTGTGCATGGAGATTGTCAGAGGGACCGTTGCCGCAGATGTGTGCAGTCGCGACAGCACTTCTGTCAGTCTCCCCCAGGGGTCTTTTTGTCTGCCAGCTGCATCGTGTGCAGGAACGGCGCCCTCGCTATCTGACCAATGGAGCTCTGATATGTTATAAAAACGTCACTACATATCATTCATTCAACCAATCAGTGAAGCACAGTAACAATTCTCCATTGGGGATTCACAGGTGAAAGACAAGGAAGCGTTTACTGTAAACAAACGCAAGTAGCTTGTTGTTGGGAGCATCTCTGAGCTCACAGACAGTCGGAGGAAAAACTTCTAATTTGAGAGACCGGTGAAGCTTCCTGCTGCTGCCTGAGAGGAGGTGAAAGGATTTTGTCTTCAGTAATAAGTCATGTCTAAACGCACTTTGCTTGAGGTAGCATTACAATGCTAACTAGCGCTTCTGCTTTAGCTACTGCTTGTTTATTTAAAACTTTGGGCCAACCCTCGCTGACTGAGACAGGCAGTTAGGTCCCAGGACGTGGACATTCGAGGACCGTACGACAGAAGATGCAGGGGAATGTCATTCATTCATTGAGTGAAACAGAGGAGGAGCTCCAGGTGCTACGGGAGGTCTGAGGTCTCATCAAAACGTAAGTCACGTAGTTATTTCTGACCAGATCATTTGTCTGACGGTTTATACAGGTTTAAACCTGTGGCAATGAGGCTCATGGAACCATAGCAGGTCTGGGTCTAATACTGTACGTACAAATCAAAGGAGAATCCTGAACAAATAATGCACCTCCTGTCTTTGTTCTGGAACTGTTGGTACAAAACACAAATCAGTGGTGCAAAACAAAAATATGAATAGTGGCCATCTTTACACTTTAATTAAAATTTAGTCATAACTCCTTTTGAGGTTAAAAACAATGTTTCCTGTATAAGTATCTTTTAAAATATAATTGAAAGTTGGTATAGGCAACCTGGTTTTCATGTCACCAGCCGCCACTGCTTTCCAATGAGCTTGAGACTGTTATAGTTCAACCTATGAAGACTATGTATTTATTTATTTATGTATTGTCAGATCGGATGGCACTAAAATGTCCTTTTGGTGTGAGAAATTTGACGGTTCTAACATTATTGAGGAGTGAATGAACTTATTACAAACAATAATAACAATCTGACCTTTATTCAACCAGGAATGTCAGACTTTTTAGTCCAGGCCCCACACAATACACAAACTAAACAATCAAGCATGGATTAATAAAGTTTAATTGAGAATAACAATCTTGTGTTCTTTTTCCAGAGTGTAGAGATGACCCAATTTTCCATGTGGGTGGACAATGCAAACTCCACACAGGCCCTACACGGTCCGGAAACTGCGTACCTTCAGCGCACGTATAAATGTCCCAGTTAGTAACAGCCTGTAGCTTTGTACTTATTTACAACCGCTCCCGAGAGGCTGGCTGCTAATTCTCGCTGTGCTGTTTTTCAATATGACTTGCGCCTACGTCTCCGGCATCGGCACACATTGCGTCATTCCCCGAGGCACTAAATCCTTATCTTCGTCATCTTCAGGTTTGCCGTGGGAGATATAAATAACGTCCGCTGCACGGGGAGGTCAGCGACGGAGACACGCGCAAAGAATTGGGCCTTTAATGAGCGCGCAGAACCGATTCGGCATCTGCGTCCTGCTGATGGGGGAGATAGAACGGGAGAGAAAGAGGCAGCGATGGAGGGAGAGGAAGGGAAGACCACATGCAACGCACAGCTAACTCGCCTTCGAGGCTCCCCAATAAACACACAGGATCCTGAAGACGGAAGTTCAGTTCAGAGACGAAAATCTATAATTCATCTGTGTCTCAGAGCTGTTTTTATTTCACAGCCTGCAAAAGCGGAGATGCGCTCAAAACACGCACTCTGTAGAAAGCATCTTGACTTCAAGTTGTATGAAATATCAGAAGTACAGGTACTCCATAGAATATTCAAGTAAAGTAAAAGTGAATGCTACTGATACAACAATTACAACTGCAACTGCAATTACTGATGCTATTAGGGGTGGCCTGAGATACAAATTCCACGATAATTTATAATAATACAAGATGAAATATACATTTTTACTTAAAAGGTGCATTATGCAACTTTTCATATGGAAAAAAAGTTGATGATCGTGCATATTTGACCTTGTAGTGAGCTAGCGGCTGTATGAGTGGTCAGCATGGCGCCTTTACTTTCGATCACGGCGGTCTCTACAACACTCACAGATCAATTGTTTTGTAGGTTTTCTGGTGTGAGAGTCCGTCAGCAGTGAAAACCTTCCTCGAGGGTCCTAGAGACCGCTGTGAAGGAAAGTAAAGGCGCCATGCTGACCGCTCAGGGTCACTACAAGGTCAAATACGCACAATTATCAACTTTTTTTCCCCACGTGAAAAGTTGCATAATGCACCTTTAACCTCTTAACCCCCACGTGAACCCGACACATTTTCTCCAGTTTGGCTTCACCCAGATCTAAAAGCTTCTCGAAAAAAAAAAAGCGTCAAAATAGTGATGAAATAAGCTGCAAAAGAGCAACAAAAAGACAATTAAAAAAGCGACAAAATAATGTCTAAAATGCATTAAAAAAAAGCCACGAAAAAAACAACATGAAAAAGCCACAACAATAAAAGTTCCTTTCAGCCATCCACAGTAAATGGGTTAGATGCAGCCAAGTAAAATATGAATCTACTCAGGGCCAAAAAGTCTTGTGACATTTGGTCTGGCAATATTCAATAACCATCTGGAATAGTGTGATCTCAATATTGCGATATTTCACCTTTTACAGTGAGTTCCATTAATTTAAAACAAAAAAATATTTTTCTCATCAAATTGTTTCCAAGCGAGACACCAAATCAGGACCAAAACAAGGATACCATTTAACTAACTTTTGCATTTTTTAAAGTAGTACTAAGTAACTTATGCCCCTTATGCAGGTACCAAGTAACCTTCATAAGCGCCACTGCAGGTGTTTTTTTTTTTTACTCTTTATTAATTGTCCGTGAGAGTAAATACTACGCTGACAGAAAAGACAAAGGGAGAGAGGGATATTTCACATCCAATTACATAATGGAGATATTTTTTTTTTCACTCAAAGTTGTTTGTAAATACTGTTTAAGTGGGGCTAGCCCGCAGTTAGCTTTGCCCGTTAGCCTGTTAGCTTCTTCTTCGTGATTCCATTAGTGTGTGTTGGAGGCTCCGACCTGGTGGCAGAAAAGTTGCAATTGTGGTTTTCTGGAGACACCAGGGGGCGATGAAAGACCCATTAACACTTACCCCAGAGGGACTACGAAAAGGATAAATTAAGGTAAACAAGTTACTTAGTACTGCTTTAAAGTTACCATGTGTTTTCGTTTTAGGCCGTGCTAACAAGAAATGTGCAAATATCCGTCGGATGGAAGACTTGATTTTGTGAATTTTCCTACATTGTGGATTCTTGCGATATATAAATATTGCATTGACAATAATTGGCCGATCCACTGTGCAGTCCACTGTTGTTATAAAACACATGACATCAAGCAGCATAATTTAACAGATTTTTCGGAATATACTTAAATTACAAAGACACAATTAATTATGACAGTAACAGACTCGGTGTATAAACTTGTATGTTTTCCGTCTACAAAAACCCTTTATCAAAAGCACTTATGCTACTTATCCCCTCGGTGTGAGACGTCCTGAAGTGAGTCTGAGTTTTCCTTTTGCCAGGCCACAACAACACCACGCACTTGGTCTTTAGTGTTTTGAAATTATGGATTTTTGATGACGCAACGTGTTTGTGAGCCTCGGTGTGCGTCTGTCGGTGTGTGCTGTGCGGATATGTCTAAGTGTCTGCGTCTGGTGAAGCGTGAAGCTCTTTCTGACAGGAGAACACAGCGTCACTGCATTAGAGCCCAAACTACCACAGCTACATTTAGAGAAAGGTGCTGAGTGTTCGAGTGAGGCCTGCTCTGTCTCATCCACGGTTATGTAAGCTTTTTTTACAGACATCGGGTCAAGCATTGTCTCCTTTTTAGATCCTTACACAAGTGACGTAATCAAAGAAACTATTTGCATGTTTGGATGACTAAAGCGTTGTACTGTAGCTCATCTCATTTCATATTAGTGATAAAACAGCTGTAAAACATGAGCGATCTGTGACTAGTACCGTGAAACTTAACATCTGTTAAGTGTTGGAATGTTCTCTACTCAGGCACTGACTTCACATGCATGTAACACGCAACTCGTGTGGTTGGGTTAGATGGCTATTGCTGATACGTTTTCTTAATCATTCAATTCAAATAAAGAACTTAGCTTCCAAGAACCCCCCACAAAGGTAAATTTGCTTTTCTTGGATTGTATCCCGAGGCTGCATGACTTGACCGTGGAAGTCGAATAGCCTGGATATCGTCAGACTAAATATCACAAGTTATATTTAGTCTGGGGACCACCAATGAATTTTCTCGTAGGGGAGGTGTGGTTTAGGAGTGTCCATAGCTGTTTATTGGACACTACAAATGTCTATTATAAGCGTCTGCAGTAGCCATAGCCAATCGTATCATCGTATCAGATGACATATGACGTACCCACTGTAAACATTCGGGCTAAACTATTTAGAACACGGTCTAAAGCTTGATCAAAAGATTCCGTTGCATCTGCTGGTGTCATGTTGGATCTGTAAATAAACATTATTATTTTTTTATCCATAAACAAACTACAAGCTTCCATATGTCAAATAGTGCATTATCATCTTGCCGTCCCTCCTTGTTCTGTGATTGGATTTCGGCCATGGTCCCCAGGCTGCGGTGCAGTTCGAAATGATTCGAGCGCACACAGCAGCCTGGGTATTCCCAGGCTAGAAGTCGAAGGTAGTTAAATAAAATCTCTCATGCGTTTTTAACTCGCACAGACCCTCCCGCACATCCCGATTATTCACTTGAGTTTATTAGAAACACTTCTCAGCCGGAGTTGAAAGCAGAGTCGAGACATGAACAATTCGGACCGCCAATGCTAACGCTGTGCTAATTTAGCCTCTGGCTTCCCGGTTTGTGATAAAGGAAAATGCGTTAGCCTATGTATTTTGACGCACAACATCGCACATGGACTATTTTCTTTCACAAACGTCATGTTTACAATGTGGATCTTTGGTGCCAAATAATGTTCACTCTAGATCATCAAGTGAATGACTGCAGCCATAAGAATAATTTATCATTATCTTTTTTATTAAGTGTTGCCTGTTGGTGTAAATCAATACTAAAGCATTGCTCAGTACTACTTTTTTTCTCGAGTCATTATTTGGATAATTACTTGTATGAATATATATTATTTTGTATTTTAAAGTCATATAAGTATATGTTATATTGTACTCTGGCTACCTTTGGAAGGTTCTGCAGAACATCCCTCCAGCCAAAAATCTACAAGCATTTGGCCAACTGGCTTGTGTTAATGCAAATACCTGAAAACCTATGAAGGGAAAACCAAACCATTCACAAAAACTGTCCCACATTTACGGGCAAGATCTACCTGTTTAACCTATTGCACCACAAAGCCCTACAGCGCTGGCTGTGCCAGTGATTACCTTTTTGCAGAGGACAAGCTGGTGGTCGAAGAGGAAGAAGACTCTCTGCTGACTGCGTCCGTACGGCTGATAGATCCACGACAGCTCTCCGGTGTAGATCAGCTCTGAGCTCCGGTCCAAAATGTCGTCCCCCTGGACACAAACACACCATTACCCAGTGATTAACACTCATCCAAACGCTGCCAACAAGCAAGCAGCCTTATGTCATTAAATGGAGCTGTAAAGTCTAATGTAAAGCAGTGAGTCATCTAATCGCAGCCTTATGTTCACCCTAAAGGGGATATTATTTTGTTTAGAGACAACATTTTAGGATGATTAGGAACGAGACATAAATTGTGACGAGAGCTCAATTGATAGGAACAATGAGAAACAGCATTACACATTTCTTGACGTAAGATTCAAAGTTTTTTTTATTTTTTTTAGTTTATTTGAGCAGATTGTCCGTGAGAGTAAATGCTTGGCTGTAAATACTGTTTAAGTGGTGCTAGCCCGCAGTTAGCTTTGCCCGTTAGAATGTTAGCTTCTTCTTCGTGATTCTATTAGTGTGTATTGCGCCTCCGACCCGTGGGCAGCGAAGTTGCAACTGTGGCTTTCTGGCCAGAGACACCAGGGGGAGATGAAATACCCCCCCAATCATCCCATTAACACTTGTATCACCCCCAGAGGGGCTACGGAAAGGATTTATTAAGGGAAACAAGTTACTTAGTACTGCTTTAAAGGTTTGCCAGGTCCTTTGGTTTGAAACCAGTTTGGAAATAAACATAAAGCAACTCTCTAACTCGCTAAAACATAAAGCTCACGCCCAAATTCACCACCTGTACGAGGAGAAAACTCCCGAGTCAGTGGAATTGACCGTATAACAGCACAGCGCCATCTTTTGCTCTGGAGTGTGCATTTTGAGGATTTTAAGTAGGACAAAATATGGTGATTTACTTTTGACTATTTACCTTTTTGGACATTTGTGTGGAGTAGAAAGTACTATTTTATCCTTTAAATTAAGTGGAGAAAAAGTAGACATTGTCGCTGTGTCCTTGGGGAAGACCACCTTCCCTCCAGTGTCTGCACACACTGATGTATGAATGAGAGTGTGAATGAGTGACTGGTTCCTTGATGTAAATTGCTTTGAGTGCCTAAAGCAGGTAGAAAGGCACTATATTAATGTTACCATTTACAAATTGACTAGTAGGTTCTTGACAAAAAGCCTAATTCAGTACAGTGCTGAAGTAAATTAACTTAAGTGCTGACCACCTGGTTGTATTTGTAGCTTAGTTTATGGTCAGAGAATGTCAAAGACAGGATTAGCAAAATAACCATTCACTCTCATATTCATTTAAATCACATAACACCAGCATGAGTTTGAATACTGTAGGAGAGCAAGTGACAGGTAAGGCAACCTTATGGCATGGATTGAACCCATGCCCTTCTCAGTGAGCAACACGAGAGCTAACCTCTCTGCCACCGCTACACCTCGGTCACACGTTATCTCACGTATCAGTTGAGTCGGTACAATGCCAACATTGTAAATAAACACTAGCTTCTCCAAGAGCCAAAAGTTAGTCTAAGCAGCTGCAGCTAACTAAGCCGCCATCTGTGTTATAAATAATAATGCATTACTTTCCCCTCTTTGAATTGCAAATACTCATGCAGTTTTAAAACATACACCGACTTTAAACCAAGTGATTTGCAAAGTAAGCTTGGAATAAAATTGAGTTAACATGGAGCAGTTCCGGCTTTTTTCCCCTTCAATTTTTTTGGCAGTTTTTTTACCAGGAAACAAGGAGGTGGTTTATTCATTTCCCTATTATCAGTTTTTATTATTCATTAATGATTATTATTATTCATTATGGGCACTCGAGAAGGTATTTTTCCCACGCCAACTCCAAGGTCGAACGTAACAATAAAAAAATGCAATAATTTAACTATGCTCATCTCACTGTTTATGTGAATTAAAACTTATTTCAGGAGAAGAAGCACGATGGTCTCCTCTAGTATTACACTCGATCACATGATTACATACCTCCCAATCCAGGACAGACGCTTGCCACTGGGCGATTTTGTCGATGTTTTCCAGCCTCCTCTTCCTCTCGTTGATCTGCTGAGTGACGTTGCGCATTACAGCCAAAGCCGCCGCCACATATCGATAGTCACTGTGGAGCACAAAGACAGAAAGAAAAAAAACTAAGTACAAGCAATTACTGGCCCGGTGTATTGAACTTACAGCTTTAAGAGGCAGGCCTAGTCTTTAATATAGGCACGTAAATGCTTTGGAAGTGAAGACAGATCGCCTATTAAAACACATGGGTTGTAAACTTGGGCGAAGGCAGTAAATTTACACCGAACACCGGACAACAAAGAGCGCCTTAATTCGCCCCCTGTCCTGTACCCTCCGTTAACTGGCTGGCTGGCAGCGTGCGGGGTTATAGACAGGTCCGGCTGGCACAATCTTCAGCAGCTTGTATTGAGGTGAAATGATGGCATTCAAAGTGACGGAGATTTACTCGCTCGCACGCATCAAAATAAATGCCCAAACAGAGTCGTAAATCAGACGGTGGTGAAGGCAAAGAAATACCCAGGGTTCACTCCTATATTTATCCCTAGTTTGGACCCTTCATGGCCTGATTCATAGGTTGTCGAGTTCTGGTTTGGTCCAGACTGAGTTATGTAGACAGAAGCTCCCCAGCTAGTCATTGGTTTTGCCCTATAGCTCGCTTTACTCCTTCCCAAAGGCATTCTACATTTTCTACATACGTGTGATGGGTTGAATTTGATTTGTGTCTTGGAGAAACAACTCATATATCCAGTCAGATTTATAGACAAAATGAATACATTTTCTTGTACTGACATATCATCCTCACAACAAGCGTTCCAGGATGTACTCCCATAGCCCCATGGTTACTCCCAAGCGTCCTCAAAGTGTAAGCAGGTCTGTGCCGTTTTTATTTCCCAAAACAAGTAGCTCCCTAGATGCTACTTTTAGCTTTTCTAAATGCTATTACCGCAACTAACTGAGAACTGTTTGGAGTGTATCACCATCACAGGAAGCCGGGATCAGATCCAGATACACATATATATATATATATATATATATATATATATATATATATATAGCTTAATATAGAAGCTGCAGTTATGCCTAAGACCTGAGTAGTGAGTGTAAAATTACCAACTTGTATCTAGTCCCTTTAAGCTATTTGCTATCAGGATATGCAAATTAGGATGAACATATATTCAAACATAATATTGAAAAAGTTTCAGTCCACATTTACAAAAAGAAAAGAAATCCAGCTGAGAATGGCAATCAATTATCTCTCCATCTTTAAATCCTATTCCAGTCGGCACTATGGTCGATAATGTGTCTATGTGACAATATCTGGCACTCACTCCTCGGCTCCCAACAGTGAGTGGCTGAGATTTGGCAGAACTGGCAACCGGCATCTGGCATCTGTCCCTGTCTCTGGCTCAGTGACCCTCTCTCTCCATTCACTCACAGTGCATTTCTGCAGCCTGGGTTTGCACATCTGGATGCTCCACTGAGTGTCCGTTGGCTGAGATATCATCTGCAAATGTTTAGATTAGGTCTGAGTCTGTCTGTGTAGTGACTGTGTGTACAACAGCAAAGCGGTGGACTCACAAAAGGTGTCTAATCTGGCAACAGGCACTATTATCCAGACAATGCAAGAGGGTCTGACTAAAGACTTGTGCTCTGCTTCTTTTAGACATTAATCGTGGCTCAGACATGGTTTCAGGCTTTGTTCTGCACTTGCACTTTTTTAATTGATGGTTTCTTATAAATGATCTTATCGTCGACTGTAAGGTTGAGTATGTGTATGTTTTTACTGACTGCACAACATGCCGAGTGTTGTTCTCGAGCAGCGTCACTCTAGGGTCCCCTCCATAACAATGTACGGGAGGGCCGAGAGCTTAATTCTAATCGGCGGTAAATTACCAAAAACACATCGACAGTAGGTGAGTTTTGTGATTGCTAATAACCATGATTGCCCTTCGCTGATTGGTTTACTCCACTTCCTGTTTGCTTGCTTGCATGTGTTCCGCAAGTCTCAAACAAAAGGCCCACGGGCCACATCCGGCCCGCGAGATGATTTAATCCGGCCCTTTGTAGAGCATGAAGTTCCTGTGCAGAGTTATGAATTTTTAAATATATAACCAGAATGCTCACTCCAGCCATTAGGGGGCAGCTTAAATAAAAAAAAAAAAAAAGGAAAGAATTCCACACGTGTCCAGCAGAGGGCACTGACATAATAAGGTCAGGATCAAGATATAAACAGCATATTATAGCCACGTGGTAAATGGTCAGTCTGCCCCAGGGTGGCTTTGAGAAACGTGTGACACAGGCTGATAAAGCGCAATACGTGTAAGCCGTTGTTATTTATTAGGCCACAGTCCTTTACAATATATGCGGCCCGCGACCCGCCGTGGGGGCTGTATCCTGGCCCACGACCCAAACGAGTTCGACACCCCTGCGTCTAGTCATTTTTCATTTACGCCACACTCAGAGGTTGTACTGTAGCCACAGCTGCCCTGGGGTGGGCTGACAAAAACGAGAATGCCAGTCTGCAGAGTAGCCCTTCCAACCATCTGTAATCACTTGCTCACACACCACGCAACAAAATTCTGTCGAAATGTTGACAATATTTACCTAACTTGTGAATTAACAAGCCATTGTCAAGAGGGCACCTCCTACAAGCACCGTATAGCCAGAAAACCCCCCATAAAAACATCAAATCCAAAGGGAAATAATCTTGCACGGCATTTGTTTCATCGCTCGCTCCAAACCGTGATTCACTTTGCAATCAGTCAATGGACAGCGTTATCCCAGGGTTTGACTATATGGATTTGTAATTCTGCCGCCTCTTAAACGCGAGCCAGATTTCAGGATGTAATGTTTTCTTGCCGCAGTGTTAAGAGCTCAGAGCATTTGTTTGAGTTTATGCTTGAGTAAACGGTGCCAAACAGCTGCATGGTGCACATCTGGAGCCCCGCAATGCAACAGTAATGGACTAGTTTCCGATATAAATGAACTTGTGCTGCTCTGCTGGGAAGTTGTGGAAAGACTGACATACTCTGACTTCCGATATACTGATTATCACATTACATCACATAATCAGACACATGAGATTATTCGTAACAGCTATTATTGAATTAATGATGGGTTATTATGATTATTACTGTTATTAAAACTGTAATTTTTCTTATTTTGGAAAGGAGCAACTAACTGTTATGCACCTGCAAAACATAAACATGCCTGTGATATCAAATGTGCTCCTGATGGTCAGCAAGATGATTAAAAAATAAAATAAAGCCTTTGGGAGAAGACCTCACTGAGGATGTTTGGCCACATGCTGAGGATGTCCCACTCCCATTAAAGTCAGGTCAGCCAACTCACAATACATATCTGTGTAAGCTCTCAGTCATACAGGAGTTGCCCATCCTAGATGAAAGTTCTTGAGTCATCATCTGTACTCTGCAGTTGATGAGGTGGACGTTTCGTTCCCGTCCAAGAAGCTTCATCAGTGACACTGAAGACTTCGGACCACAGGCAGACTAATGAAGTAAAGGCATGGTAGCACAGCGGTTAGCGCTAGTGCTTCACAGCTAGAAGGTCCTGGGTTCGATTCCCACATGGACATGGCCTTTCTGTGTGGAGTTTGCGTGTTCTCCCTGTGTCAGCGTAGGTTTCCGCTACCACTAAAAACATGTACAATAGGTCAAGATGAATGATCTGTGCGTGTGAATGAATGGTGGTGGTCAGAGGGTCCGTTGGCGCAGATGTGTGCAGTTGCGACAGCGCTTCTTTGGGGAAACTGAAGCTACATACGAAGCTCACCACCACCGAGTATAGAGTGAATGTAAAATTGTGTCATATAAAGTGCTTTGTCACGTTGTCTGTGAAAGGCGCTGTATACAAATAAAGTCCTTTCCTTTTTAGGCATACAAGTTACATGAATGCCTTTCTTTTATGCTATGTACAAGGTGGTCTGGTAAACAGTGTGTATTTGATTATTTACATGGTTAATTGCGAGGGACAGAATTAACATAGACAAAACTGTTGCTAATAAAGATGAAATTACTTTTGATTAAAAATAAATAAATCTAATATTCACCCCCGAATGAAAAATGAGGCCATAGCGCGTCTCCCTCACCTGTGCTCCTGTGCGGTGTACTTGAGCAGCTCCGCTAACTGCAGAGGGTACTTGCAGATCTTTTGGACCGGAGTGAGCAGGAAGCCATCAATCGCGATGTCGATCATCTGCTGCAGGAGACGACAGGCCTCGAAAAAGTGCTGGTACCGACCGTCACGCATCAGTTTGCTCAGCTCCATGCACGCGTCCAGGTGGTTGTTACAGTACTCCGAGTAGATCCAGAAGCCGTCTTGCTGCAAAGGCAAAACACAAGGTTCAGTCACAGTCAAGAGCTCAATGCACAAAGAGAGTGTTATGCAGTATTCCAACACACACGATTTCAGACAATCAATTTAGTTTGTCCATTTTGAGAGGTTTGTAGACAGAAGACATCATATTGTTAAAGTGAGTAAGAAGTCAACACTACCACACGCTACTGTCGGGACCTACGTGTTCTAAAAAGCAGGGTCCTATTTCGGAGAGGTGCGGGTCTTCTGTGTTGTACTGTTTCTCCAGATCTCGGACGAAGCCCATCTGGAAGCGGTAAATGTCCTCGATGTTCCCGAAGATGACTTTGAGCTGGTCATCGTTGAACATGTCCACGCGCTTCCGGCACTGGCGCAAGTAGCCCTGAAACAACACACATCGACCAGACCCCCTTATGATAAAGTGAAGAATGTTTAACGTGAACAGATAAACTCTGCATCAAGTTTATACATCAAAAACCACAGATGTTGCCTGCTTTCTGTGTCTAACCGAATAGACTGAGGTTATATTGTAAGTCAGCACAAAGGTAATTAATTTCTCCACTTTTTTTCAGTAGCTACTTTAGATAAACATGTTGGGACACTCGACCGATGTAATTTAAGTGGATTAAAATTAACAGTGACTTCTGGACCTATCGTAAAGTCAGAAACAATTTGGCGCAGGACGGACTCTTGGCCTTAATTTGTCCGTCCAATTCGAGGCAGCTAATTAAATGCCCCCTGGCTTTGGAACTTTTTTTTTTTTTGGAATGCCCCCTGGCTTTTTTTCCCTTAGCTTTTCGCAATACAATTCCCAAAATTCATTTAATCTTCTTTCGATGTCAAGTATATGTACTTTAATAATCCAATCTTTGGGGCTTCAGATTAATAGTAAGCTTGCCAATTATTGTAAGGGAAATATGGACATGTGTGTGATATAAATTCTTATTGGAAATATTCTTATAATTTGAAGAGGCAGTGACATTTGTATGTGTTCTTTCAAATAAACCAAAATCATCAATGTTAATCAAAATACAGTATACACATAAAGGCCAAGTGTTGTTGAAAATAAGAGTAGCAAATATGTAATTTACATTGTAAACAGAAGCCCCGACTGTCAAAACCAACTGTAACATTGCAGACCTGCCACTCATTTGGCTTCTGTTGCCATGTTGTTGCTCGCACTCTCTATAGGGCATGGGTGATTTACCAACACACTAGTGCATTAACAGACTAGTTGACTAGGCGGAACCCCTTTTCCGTGTTTCGGAGAGACAATAAACAGTGTTACACCGGCAACAAGAAGCTAGTTGTTTATGTCGGTTAGCGTTCACTTTTAGTGCTCCACACATAACCTTTTGTCTCTTCTGGACATATTGAGCCGATATGAGCGAGCTGAAGCCAGGAGACTGTCTCTCCATCATCATTTACCTTTTCCCTCACACGGGCCCATTCACATGGAACCTGCTCCGGCACCGAAAGCTCATTTACCTCAGACCTTGGATTTAAAACGAAGATGATCCTAACAGTACAAAGGAGTACAGAGGAGGCCAGGAGAAGAGTGGAGTCACGGGACAAATGGAGGAGGAGACACGGGAGAGGACGCAGACCTTTCGATGTTTCTGGAGGCGCTAGACTGAGCGTTGCCTAAAAACTTACAACTTAGGAAATGGAAATACCCCACTATATTGTATGTTAGCTGAGAAAATACGCTAGCAGACGTGAGCCTACATTACTGCACGACGGACGTGGACTTAATGTACTCAATGCAAATGAGGCGTTATTCCTCAACTGTTAATATCACACGACTAGTCAACTCGACATCGACTATTTTGACAAATAAACCGACCTTTAAAAATCTGTAGTCGTCAAGACACACTAACTACTTCACTACCAGTCAAATTGTGAAATTTAAGAAAGTATTTTTAGATTAGGGCAACTTTCCCGGATAGGCGATAATAGTGCATAGCAGTGAAAATAAGTGCGGAAAAGACCAAAATTAGAACAAACACAAAAAGTGCAGAAAATAAACAAAAAGGATATATTTTACAGAAATTACAGCGCTGATATTTGTGGATCAATACTTTTATGCCAGCCCGAGTATAAAGATATCAATATTTAGTATCAATCTGCTCGTCACTGCAACCTAGTGCACCCTCTCATTCGCTTTCACTCCATCCAGACACAGTAGACCTATATCCTCTTTGTTTTTTCTCTTGGCCTCTCCACCTCAGTCAGTCCACTTTGACTCCGCATCACAATATCGAGGAATTTGAGCTCGTCGTTGCATATGAACTTTTTCCTTTTTTTTCATCTTTAGACAGAGTAGAAGCGCTTCTGAATTCGCCTGGAAAACCGTTATTTACACCCGCGTGATAGGGGCTTTTCATTTCATCTGTTTGTGTGCATAGCTGCTCGCTGGATGCCAGGATCTCTCGCAGGCGTGACATGTCGAAGTGCGGCAGTAAATACACGCTTCGACGCACATATTTAAAGAGATGGGTTGCCTCGATAAGATCTTGTTTACGGTGGATTAAATCGAGATTATGAGATTTTCCACTCTAAAAAACTTGCCCACCTTGGATTGCTGTTACGTGAAAAAATATTGAAAATCCCCGTGGGGTTTCTACAGCACGTGCCAAAAAAGAATAAACTACTATATCAATGAAAGTTAAATCATATTTTCATAGTTTCATAATGTGCCATCGCCACTATTGCCAGCAGAGGGCCCTCCATGTCAATTTTAAATCCTGACCAGCCCAATGTCTCACAACTTATTGTCTTTTCTTAGACATTAGTCCACATTAAATGTAAAATATCAATGCTGAAGAACCCAAAATAATGTTTTTAAGCCTCAATTGCTGGGTTGCAGGTTCTAGGATGTGATGATGTCACAAGACCCAGTGGGGTGTGCAGAAGCCAGTTTTTTCTATTAACTTGCATTACACTTCGTATCTAAAAAGAAAATGTATGAATTACAAACATTATCATTAATATCAGTCACTGGGTCCATGATCTCTCTGTACAAAACCCAACACTTCCTCAAAAGCAAAATAATTTTACCTCTATATAATATCATAGGTCTTTGGAATGCTGTGATGTCACCTGAAACCCAGCAATAATGCACAATATGTCCACTTTAATTTACTGTGCTAATACAACTTATCAAAATTGACATTGCACGTTTACATTTTAATTAATAAACAAAAGAATATCTTTCTTTCAGACTAATGATAAGACAGAATAACAACAGAAGTGTAAGTTGAAGTCAAGAAAGTATAAAACCCTATATCTAATTCACGCACTATCACATGTGGGGTACCGTACTGCTCCTCGTAATGCAGTCGATTCAGAGGGCAGTTGCCATGTGACAGGCCTGTCTGAAACCATGCTAAAACCATGTTATTAAGTGTGACTTGTGGCTCATCTCTGTGCAGCATGATTCAACAGAGTTATGACAAATCGAATCATCAGCACCGCCCTTTACGAGTGGCTGCCTCTGCTTAAGTGTCCAGCTGAGATATTGTGGTTCACTGCCTTGAACATAACACATGTTTCTGAACATTTACGGGGATAGGTTGTTTGGGCGAAACGCAGCACTCGGTCATCGAACGTGGAGCAAAATAACACCTATCCAGCAGTACAGACATGATGGTTGTGTGAGCTTAAAAAACTGTTGTTGGGAGTTTCTCCATTCACTGTATCCCTGCTCCAGAATGCTCAAAAGCCAGAAAGCGCAAGTCTGCAGGTATAGTTCCTAAAATCGTATAAGCCCACATATAAGATGAACTAACAGAACATTTGTTTTATTAGTTCATATATTGCTTCATAACAACTCATTGGCTGAAACCCTGCAGTAGATACACTTTAAATAAAATAAATATTAAACGTTTAGCTGGGCTGTACATTTTTGGAAAATGAATTACCGGTAATTTCAATTACTCTGACAAGCATTGCATTGATTAGATTTGCAATTCATGTTCACATCTGATTCGCGGTGCTCATTTTATACAATTCAGAGGCTTTAACACAGAGAAAACGGAAATATAAATGATTATTTTATATGTTTGCAGACGTCTAAACCAAAGGATTGTAAAATTGGGGTCGGGACACCGGGAGGTCGCAAGACCCTGAAGTGGGGGTCGTGAGATGATTTCAAGACAATACTTTTAGAATCATTACATTCAATTTGATGTATTTTTTACGGAATATATATCAAAATAGTGTCCAGATTTTCAAACCCCTGCAGCTTCATTATTATAAATGCTAATCACATTTTTGTGAAGGGGTCCCGAGTTGTTGGTGTGTTGATTTTGGAGGTCGAGGCCTGAAAAGCAAATCCTAGTGGAGGGTTATTTTGTTGTTTTCAGAGGACATTATTAGGGCTGAACGATAAGGACAACATTTCATATCTCGATATTCATGCCAGATATCTCGATATCGATACGATATAACTATGGGTTAGGTGAAAACTAAGCATTTTTCAGAAAAATAAAATCATAATACAAAAGAGTGCAGTTTTATTGATGAAAATCTATATCGTTTACATCTTGCTTTTTCGAATGTTAATAATTTGAATGTTCATATCTCGATATCGATACGATATATCTTTCAGCAATAGACGTTATGATACCTACCTAACTGCAACCTTTGTAGTTTTCGAGCTACAACCTTTGACCTTGACTTCAATCGAGATTAATTGCAACGTCCTATGATTTAGAGATGGAAAAATAATAATAATAATAATAATAATGTTCTGAATCCCATGTCTGTCCTGTCCACGATCCCACACGCGTTCCATGTGTTTACTGCATTTACCTCGCAGATGTCCTTGAGGTGTTTGATGTAGTGTCTTTCTGTGCTCATGATCTCGTTGATGACGTTGGCCCTCATCTGGTCGCGGTTCTGCAGCGGCGAGCCCAGACACAGGCAGTCGTTGGTGGGGTCCAGGTGCCCGTTCTGGACCTCGCTCGTCCCCTCCGACGGCTCCCCCCCCACATCCTCCTGGTTCACCCACAGCTGAGGACGCGTATATGGAGAGAGAGAGAAGAGAGAAGAACACAAGAGACACTCACATGGGAGCTACAGTCGGGCAGGTGCAAACTTCAAATATGAGAAAACAAAAAAGTGCTAACAAGTTTGTTCCCGAGGGCTGCGCGCTCACGCCACACACGTTGGATTGCACCAACACGGGCCACTTAGAAACTTATCCACAACGCTGCATTATATTCGAAAGAACATACTCTGAAGGTGAAACATTTTTGAACACCCTCATTTTGCCAGTTTTCTTTCAAATTACGCACTGGAAAAGGGATGCGTCAACAGAGGATAAGTACAAAAATACATTGTCTGTGGATTTATTTTTTTTCATTCTGGATGCTCTTTCTGTTCAAATGAGAAAACTGTTGGAGTAGGAGAGAGTGCTGTCAAGTAAAATTGCAATTTAGCATTTTTCAGTTTGACATCTTCAAAATCATATTAAGAAAAATATAACTGTGAAATTTGTGAGTTTTTTTTAATTTATATATATATATATTCAAATTAAGCTTTAAAAACGCAACTATACAACTTTTATCTATACTCATTGTCTTCCTGCAACGGGAGGATGACTAACCACGCCGTCTGCCCAACAGTCTGCAGCATATCTGGGGAAATATGTGTTTTTATTATAAGCTTACATTGGCCTTTTAATTCTGTCTGTACATTTGTCTCAAAGGAAACAAAAGCTTTCTGTAAGATCAAAACCTGTCTGTATCGTTGTAGGTTTGCCTTGAGCCTTATCGAGTTACTTTTAAATATATCTAATTCATTGGCAATGTCCATTGACAGATTACCTAACCTTTCAATGGTTGCTTCTTCAAAAGGTAAACCATTAAAAGCTGACAGAAGAGCTTTTTCGAAAACACTGAAACTGAATAGGTAAAAATTACAGTTTAATATGCTACAGTGTATATATAGTAATTACAGATGCTCTTGGGATCCACATTCCCAATGCTACTGTCATTTGAGTGCTTTCAAGCCATGACTCAAATAACAATTTCACAATGCAAGAGCAAAGAAAAATTAATAGACTGCCGGACAAAAAAAGAATTTGCCACACAAAAAAAAAAGTTTACAATCTCTAGTATTTCGTTGGAGCGCCTTTAGTTTGGATTACAGCTCGCATTTGTTTCAATGAGCTTCTGCAATGTCAGAAGATCCAGTGTTGCATTAAGATCCTGTATTGATGATGGGAGAGTGTGACCACTGCGCAAAGCTTTCTCCAGCACATCCCACAGATTCTTATGTGGGGTTAAGATCTGGACCCTGCGGAGGCCAATCCATGTGTGAAAATGAGGTCTCATGCTCCCTGAACCACTCATTCACAATGGCCCTCATCCATGAACATCTTCTCAAGAAACGTCTTAAAATCCGTTCTCACGAAGGCAGTGTCAGGAAACGTTCTTAAGTCGGGAAGGTTTTCTTTCTCTAGACACTGCACTGCAACACTCTGCCCGGTTAGCTCCCTGAGTAAAGCGCATGCCTTGGGAACATAAGGTCGGAGGATCAAGGCCCACGTCTTTGTCAAATAACGTTTATGCAGCGGCAGCATTCAAACGTTTTACATACATACATTGGTACATTAATAAAGGTATAGGCTACAAGTGATATAACCAACTTTTTTCTGTATAAAGGCATCTGTAATTTATGATGAGGATATTTACATTCTGGAATGAATTAATACAGGATTTAATATGTACTCAGAATGTTGGTTCCCATCAGGAGCATGATCGTGAACATAGCTGGAGATGTTTTTTGTGCGTATGTTGTTTGTTCTTACAGAGGAACGTTTTCAGCTAAGTTTCGTGAATGACAAAAATCTTCCTAAGAAGGCCTTAAGAGCAAGAGCGTAAGAACGTGTTGTGAACGTACGTGAATGAGGCGGATGTGAACGCGATGAATCCTGACACTGCCAACTTGGAATATGGCCGTTATAGTTAGTTAAATCCAGGTGACGACTCTTTTTGTGGTCAGACATTTTGTTGGACCGCCTTGAGGTTCGATAATGGCACAAACTGTCTTTTATAAACTTATGCAATTGTCACAAGATCTATTCCCATCCAGCGTTGCATTGATTTTTCACGAAGAGCTTGTATTGACGATGGGAGTGTCAAACCACTGCACAAAGCCGTTGCACTTTTATACGATATATAAATGGTACGCACGTGTGTTCTGTTCTCACCCTTAGCCTGCCGTCTAAAAATAAAAATAAGAGTACCAATCTCCAAGCGTAACTTAGGCGATCAGACCCTGCCAGGCATCTGTAGTACTCCATAGTTCACATGGCGCATATTTGATTTAAGACCTTATTAATCCTAGTTGTCGGTGCACTCCAACCTCACAGGCTTTATTTAGTGCCGGTCCCTTGGATGTGGAGCGAGACTCGTGGTCCAGCATGTCGCCAAGGTTATCCACACGCTGCCAACCACTCCACAGTCAACAAAGCCTCTTTCAGTCTCTGCCCAGGGGGATACGGTGTCCAGCTCTGGCAGCCAGTCACTCACGATTAAACATAAATAAACAAATCTCCTGCTCAGTTAATCATGCTCACAATCCCAAGACTTCCTCACTCTTACACACACACACACACACACACACGCACACACACACACACAAAGCTGCACGTACAGGGGCTGCACTCAATCTGAATTTGTCGTTAATCAAGAAACCAAACTACTACTGCTATTATTGATGAAATTATTAGTTCTACGGCTGCTAGGCATCTCTACAGTACATCGCTATAACCATATACCAAAATGTCTAAAACACTAACTTAGACCCCTTTAGACATGGTTTCGTCAAGACATAAGGCCCAATCTTGCATTTCTAAATGCAGACTGTAGACTACACGTTTGGGCTCTGAGGAAATCTTCACCTTCATACCTGGCGCAGTAAGCGGCTGGATAGATTCCCATGGCAATGTTATGCACAACAGCCTCCCCTCACCAAGCTTTACCTCCTACAGACCGTACCAGACTGGAATATATTTGAATTTTTTAACTTATTTTTTTGTCCTGCGGTGGAGTTTTAATACGGGCGCTACAGTGGGACCCTTGACGTATTCAGGAGACGGACAGTGTTTAACTCACAGTGGAAGAAATTGTTTGTAGGCTGCCGCGCGCAAAGTTAATGTCGAGAAAAGGAGAGCGAAGAGGGAGCAGCAAATTGCAAGCGCTCATTGTAGCCGGCGTTGTTTGTCAGCCTTTTTTCTCGAGGCGACGCCATCGGGCCACCGCCAAAATGACTGGCGCACCGTTGTTTCGCTGTTGTTGTGCCAGACGGAAGATCGGGCCTATACAGTCTCAGTATTGCACACCAATTAGCCTGGCCAGCCCGACTAACACTCTATTCCAATTCTACACAAAGATGTCACCGTCAGTTCTGAACGGTGTGATTGGCGGGCGAAATAACCAATCGGAGAGACTCATAGTCCATCCAACGTGGCAGCTTACCCGCATGCCAAAACATATATCAATATTATTATTTATTTTATTTATTTGAACAGGGACAGTGTACAATATGCATTACCCTCAGAAAGGAGAGATGCATTGTACCAGGTTATAGCACTTGTGCTAATTTCCACCTGCAGTCCCTGGGCCTATTGTACACGTTTTTAGTGGTAGGGGAAACCGGAGTACCCGGAGGAAACCTACGCAGACACGGGGAGAACATGCAAACTCCACACAGAAAGGCCCCGTCCAGGTGGGAATCGAACCCGGACCTTCTAGCTGTGAAGCACGAGCGCTAACCGCTGTGCTACCGTGCCACAATATCGCAACAATATCGCACTGAAAATTGTCAGTACGATATTGTCATTGTTTTATCTTCTTTTTTAATAACAAGTAAAAGCAGCTATAAAGTTTGTTTTGAATGATACATTATGCATCTTTGATTAAAGTGATAAAAAACTGAGGGGGGAATAATTAGCTTGACAGAAAGCTTGAGTAGCTGGCTAGGTTAACAACTACTACTACTACTACTACTACGCAATGTTTTGAAAACTTACGTGGCTCTAATACAATGCATAATGAAATAATGTATATAGTGTTTTTGCAACAGCAGATTAACAGCATACAGTATTTTTCAGATTTCGTGCAGCCCTTACTCATGCACACGCCACAGATCACAAACACAGCACGTCCCTCCGCTGGCTCGTTTAACAGGAAGAGGGAGCAAGGAGAGAGAAACAGACAGAGTGTGTGTGTGTGTGTGCGTAGGTGTGTGTGTGTGCGTGTGTGTGTGTGCGTGAGGGAGAGGTTTCCGTGCCCAGAAGCCAACACCTGATGACACACAGTTTGCCAAGAGGACATCAAAGGACCGGCGGGTACGATGCCAAACACAAGATGGAAATGCAGCGCCACAGACAAGCAGAGCAACGGGTGGCGGCACTAAGACCACCGACGTGAGTCAACAGTAAAATATGTCGGCCTCTCAATTAGAATATACATTTACATAAAAGCGATTGGTGCAATTTGGGTGTGCAATCTTTACTTTTGACTCATATGTGTATTTTCTAATTGCCGCTTCGGTTGATGGTGTTACAGTACGTGGATGTTTTGTAATGGCGCGGTTACAAACGGTAGCTGGAGGTGGGAGGGTGGGTGGTTGGGGCGGTCAGGCTGGATGGTTTGGTGGATGAGATTTGGTAAATAAAAACGCACCTTTGACGTGGTGTTTTGGAACCGTGGAGTTGCTATAGGGTTGATATAGAAAACCTGTTTTGTTTGGGGCTGTTGAGGGTGGGGATCCACCTTTAGAGAAAACAAAAGACAGACAGAAAGACAAGTGTTTCGGGTGGGCAGTCGGGTCAAGCCTGTCTGCTCTGGCCCCCCGTCCCGTCAGGTGTGGACATGGAGAGAGGAGGTGAGGGATGACCATGAAAAGGGGGGCAATGAAAGGAGACTTCCAATAATGGTGTGGTCACTTTTAGTGCAAATACAAAACCTTCATTTGGTTTAAGAGTCAGGGCAATTACACAGGAGAAGTTTAGAGCAAGTCCGGTCAGTACAGCACGATCATCTACAGAATTAAGTAGAATACCAATTTGGAACCATATTTATTTGGCGGAATGGTGGCTGAGAGGCTACAGTTCTTGTCTTGCATCAGGAAGGTCCTGGGTTTGATTCCCGGACCTGGTGGGGCGTTTGTCGTGTGGAGTTTGCCTGCACTACCTGTGTCTATGTGGGTTTCCTCCAGATGGTCGGGTTTCCCCCAATCAACTACAAAAAATGTAAGTCAAGTGAGGTGGTTAAGTTTATCTCATGGGTTTACAACACTGCAACTGGATTCACGCTTTTTGCACGGATGCCGGCGTTTTCCTCTCTACCCGGAGAGCATCCTAATGGCCATTTTTTTTTGGACGATCACGCCCACCAGATGGAGCCGTGTGGGGAGCGTCTGGGCGATCTTTGGATGACATCACTGGACCCTGAACATGGTCTGGATCCAAACCAAGTCCGCCATGTATCCGGTGGGTGCATGATCATCACGGAAAACTGTCATGAGGATGCTCTCCGGACAGAGAGGGAAATGTTGGCATCTGTCCAAAAAAAATCGAGTTGCATTGTTTTAAACCTACACTATAGAGATCCAATACATGCACATTGAGCTAAAGCCACAGCTGGTACTGTTGGCCAATATCCTAGAGATGAGCCCCTGCGGTCGCCTTAACTCACGACAGGCAGCCCTGAGGCACTGGTCGACGGATGGGTCAACGGCAGAGGACAAATTTTAACACATGGTCCACAGAGTCAAAGCTTCTGCACCTTTGGAGTCAGACTGACAAAGAGGTGGCTTTCATTCCGTCTTTCGCTCTGTAACTACAGCAAAAAATGCAACCACATTTAGCACTTTCACACCAGTGCCAGCTCGGTGCCGGACCTCTGCCGTCGCTTTTGGAACGACAAGAATAGAATAATATGGATTTAATTTCCTGTATTTTAATTGGACTGCATATGCCAGATGTCTCGCAATTTGTAATTCCAAAGAAGCAAATCTGTGTCTCTAGTCGTTCCTACCAAAGAAGTGTCAGCACTGTATGATAAAGTATTGCCTTCCTTCTGTTAGTTAGCAACAACTCGCTAAGGTCGATCCAAATCTGCAAAAGACTGCACGATAAGAGAATCATTGCAATATTGTGACTATAATATTACAATTATTGTGATATTTAACTAAACAGTCAACACGGTATGTTCCACTGAATTTAAACACAAATCATATATTTTCTTTTCAACAAATCAAGTCAAAACCAGAATAGACAAAAATACAAAATGTGACAAAACAAGGATTAAATAGTGCTAAATTTGGAAAGTCATGACTAAAACTGAACCTTTTCATATATATTGCTTTATGTTTGAGGTTGTGTTTGTAAAAATGTGTATAAATTGGTCATATTTTGTGCAGGTCTACCCACACAAAACATATGTTGCTACTGTTTGCACTGCCCTCAGACACTGACGGAACAAAAGCCTCCTCGCAGATTATCCACGCCAGACCGTGCCGTACTGACCCGACCCACAACACTCGAGCACTCGCGTGGTTGTTGTTTAGTGCAGCAAACAAAAGGTGAGATAATGTAAATTTAAGTGCGTTTCAAGGTTAGCAGCTCAAGGTGACGCCAAAGTAAAAAGGGACATCAGCATCTTTTGTTTTGTTGCCCCTGAACAGAGATAAGGCACTTAGCTGGCGCTTTTCACCTCTCCCGGGTTTTCTCTGTTATTAAACCAGGCATTATTCGCTGAGGGTAACTTTGTGTTGTGATAATCGGGTTTGTTTAGGGCACGTGGAATCAGCATGTGACTTTGTGTGTGTGGGTTGCAAAAAATTAGAATAATGTGGAAGATTATTTAGATGTTAAGTGAAGCCTCAAAAGTCCAGGGTATTTCAGTTCTTGAGCTTACGATTAAATTCCTTGAATCTGCTTAAGTCAAAAATAACAAAGTATTCAACGTACATGTTTTGTACATTAACAATATTTTAACTTTTATATACACAAAATCACTTGATTTGGGTAAAAGTAGTTAATTACTCTCGGAGTAAAGCCACAGCAGGCCATGTTATGAGAAAGTTGGCTGTTTCCAGAGAGCCCTGTCAAAAGCATCCTTCAGAAAAAGCTGACTGGAAAAAAATGACTGTGGCAGAGAGAAGTGAGAGTGATAAACAATTAGATTTGCAGTGACACTGAGGGACTGAGCGGGGAGGTACATATACCAATGTATAACTGAGGCACTATGGCAGCATAATGGAGAATGGCAATATTCAATAACTTTCTTGACTATTGCGATAACAATATTTTGTATAATATCTAATTTCAAACAGTACTAAGTAACTTGTTTACCTTAATACATAATTTTCGTAGTCCCTCTGGGGGAGGTCTTTCATCTCCCCCTGGTGTCTCCACCCTTGCAGCTTTCGCTGCTCTGACCCGGAGGCACAATACACACTAATGGAATCATGAAGAAGAAGCTAACAGGCTAACGGGCAAAGCGAACTGTGGGCTAACGCTACTTTAGCAGTGTTTACAGCCAAGTTTGAGTGACAAAAATGATCTCCATTGTGTAATTAGGTTGCGGCACAATATCCCTCTCTCCCTTTGTCTTTCCTGTTAACGTAGTATTTAATCTCACGGACAACTAACGAGTAAAAAAAAACAGCGGCATGCTACAATACCTGCAGTGGCGCTAATGGCCTCTAAGGGCATGAGTTACTTAGTTCTGCTTTAACATATTTAAATAACCAATACAGTGCATTTGAGTAAGCTTTTTTGGTCAAATTGTGTCCCAAAAAAATCTGTGACAAAACAAGGAACTAAATTAGTGAAATCTGGACCAAAGCTAAAATTTTTGGACTTTATTTTTTGAAGTTACAATGCATTCTTAGGGCTATGTTAGCAGACAATTTGCAAATCTCAGTCAGATGGAAGACCTCAGTTATTTTGTGATATATTGTGTGTCACCTGATGTTGCGATAATTTCATAACACAGTACGAACCAGCCCTACCATATACATACAGTACCTCCAGCAATATGTTTTAGCCCCTGATACAAATGGATAGACACCGTACAGCCTATTAGATCCATTTCATGGCCAATGAGTTTAAGTGGTAATTAAAATGATTTGCTTTGAATGGCCCGCCATAGATATTAAATGTCTAAATAATTTAGATCATAACTTTTAGAAGCATTAGGTTGTTTTTCACTCTGCCACATGACCAGTTTAAGAGTAAAAGTAAAAGGCCTTTTATCAAATGTAATGCTTTTTAATGACATTTAAGCACAATTCATTACATTACTTTTAATGCCGGCACTTTCACATAATTCTAATTCTTTGCATGTGTATTATATGTAACCAGTGTGGGGTATACAGTGTAATGTAATGGCAAGGTTGTCTTTATGCATCCCCCACGGTCATGCGGCCCACTCACCCGTACAAAACTCGCGGGGAACCAGCCCTCCTCCTCGTCGATCTGGCCCCACCACCAGTCCTTGTTGGAGGCGTCCAGCACCTTGATGACGTCCCCCGCCTTAAACGCCAACTCGCGGTCGGCCATGGTCACGTGGTCCCATACTGCCTCCGCATTCACGATGGACCCGCCGCTGATCAACTAGGCACAAACACACGGGGGAAACTTATGTAACACCCTTATTGTCTCCAGCGTGAATCAAATTAGTCAGAACAAAGCTGGTTTAGCCTCTATGGTAAACCCACTCGCATTACTCAATAGCTTCACTGCCCACCATTAAACAATGGCACAATGGCTGCTTGAAAATGACAAAAAACAAGAGACAAAAGACCATCTAAACAGTAATATTTTTGATTGAACGTTCTCTTGGCATGTTTCCAAAATGAAGCAGCAATAGCACAAAGTGGATCCCATTGGCCTCTATAGATTACTTCAGAATTGTGTCTTAAGTCTGCGCAATTTTGAGAAAGCATCTAATTGTAGATTTGTGTTGTGATTAAAATAGCATTTAGTGTTAGGTCACACAGTTGCAAGTTTTTAACACGCCCAGAGAATTAACATTTGAGAGAAGTCAAAACGAATACAAGAACCACATGCATTTCCAAACATGTCGGTCCAGATCTACACTACAAGGTTAGCAGGTTTTATACACAGTAAGACACCACAGCGATAGAGACTGCATCGTTTTTCTAATGGACATACAGTATAACTTAAGCAATTTCAGAGTTTTATTGCATATAAACTGCACTGTTGATTTTTTGTATTATTCCTGCTGGCTGGTATGGTATCTTCTACCAAATTGTCAAGGGGCATAGTAAGGCTGAATGCAAATACGACACACGATCGTTGGCATAAATAAATGAGGAACATACTGTTAACACTGTGCTTTGCAGCACAGGGCCAAACCATGTAGTTGGACGAGCTACATCAGTGCAATGCAAGAATTACAAGTAAAGGCGATTGGCTCTAGGGAAAACATACATTGTATGTTGCATGTTGCTGTACCACACAGTTGGAAACATGCCTTCAGAGTTGGCAAAAGTCCTTAATATAGCATATGATGCATAATCGAGACTTGAAAGCTTTATTTAGGGCAGTGCTTCTCAACTGGTGGATTCAGTGCGTCTCGAACCTTTCCCAGAAAACATTTCCTCTAATATTAATGGACAAAAAAAGTATCAGTACATGAGTCTGTTAAAATGACTGGTAATTTCAGCTTCTTTGGGTAATGCTTATTCAACAACAGTTTTTGGGAAAAAGGCAATATTTTACATTATATGTTACAAGTCTAAGCCGTATTTGGGTCGCAGCTTGTTACCCCAGGGTGGTTGTGACGCCATACCAGTTGAGAACCACTGATTTAGGGTACCCTTGCATTTATGTTTTTTGTTTTAAAATTTGTAATATGTCTCATTTTACGGAATGTCTTCCCTGTCCCAATTCAGAGAAACGGGCACAATAACGAGGATCCTAAAAGCTTATTGCGTTATTAAACTATGAGTGTTTTAAAGCCTTTACCTTCAGACAATGTAATTAGTCAAACGCGTTTTGAATACAACACGGTTTACAGTCTCCATTGTAAACCCACTCATCTTACTCAATAGTTGCACTGCCCACCATTGTATCAAGACGTCTAAAGAAGAGCAAAACGACAACTGCAACACGTTTATTAACACAGAGCACAGCACCACAACACAATAAGTGACAACACAAAAAAGGCAGCGAGGCAACAGTGCTGAAACAACAGAGCGTTTGACGAGCAGGAGCTGTAATTGGGCCATTATGACATTATTATAATCACATATGTTAATGCAATAGAGATGCAAATCAGCGACACACGCCGGGCTAATCTCTCAAGGCTTCGCGGTGTCATTGGAGTCCTGTTAGTCGATCCGCGGCAGCTACTTTGACAATATGTACCAGAGTGAGTCATCACTTTTTAGATCGATTGGACTTTGTGAATTTATAACATTATGCAACGCCACATAGGTGCGTTTTCATTACAGAGTGATGCATGTGGAGGTAGTGACCGGGCGTCGTCTCCTGACAGGTGATCCGTTATCGTTGCATGCGATGGAGTCTGCTGTGGCGTTATGAAACCGGTCACCTCCAGGAATTCGTCCGCGGGGTCACTGACTTTCATTAGGGAAATTCATATTAGCTACTGGAGCCATCATGTAATTCTTTCATTACACAGCGTCTGTGAGATGGGCAGACTGAACCACAATCGACTCGTAACATTGATTTTCAAGTATGGCTTAAATGATGTCCTCCTACCGCTTTCAAATACGAACCAGCGTCTTCGACATAGCAACAAACCTGACTTGTCTAGATTGTAACAATGTCAAGCATGGTTATCGTCTTGCGCGATAAATACTCCTATCCTTATCCAAAGTATGGAGGTTAAAGAAAAGTGCATACGATAAACTGCAAACTAAACAAAGCACTGTGGGCATACGCACTATCAGGACTACACAAACACGAGCAAAAGTGTTATTGTGATATATTGCGGCTTCTTGCTAGGGCTGTGTTCAATATATCGTATCAGCAATGTTTACAATGCACATATTGTATCGAGGCACCTGTATTGTGATATACAGCAAATCATAAAAAAAAAAAAAAAAAGATTATGCTTGTTTTAAAGGCTTTCAACAGATCATAACACACACTAAATGCTACAATATAAGCTAAATCTTGCTAAGTATATTAAGCATAATAAAAACCTCTATCCAGCGCACCTATGAGATATATTGTTTTCTTAAGATGCATCGCAATATGTATTCTATTATGGACAAATCTAGCAATTGAGTCTGGCCAGTGTCAACATCAACATACACAAGCAAACAGGAAGTGGAGTAAACCAATCAGCAAAGACATGTGTTGTTGCGGGGTTATTAGTGGTTCTGTGTTAACATTCGAACAGGCTTATGAATCACAAAAGCCAACTACAATCAATGTGTTTTTGGTTCATTACCGCCAAGTGACAGCAAATCCCCTGTATTGGGAAACATATTGTATCGTCAAGTTGTCGGCAATACCCAGCCCTTCTTCTTGTGCTGTAGATACTGTGTCAGCTGACAACAATGATTTATTTAGCATCCCTATCCACTATCAAATCATTGCAAATGACAGAAAAGACAAACACTGCATGTGGTTCACCAAACTCAAATAATATGTTATATTTCTATTTGTTTGTGTATAAATCAGGGCAGCATCCTTTTAAGATCCGGGAAACAGGATGCCCGGGCCGTAAAAATAAATCGCCAAAGGACAGACTTGCCCCCAGGACGTGAGTTTGACATGTCTCCTCGAAAGGTTGTCCTCATTAAAGGACAACGGCTCCCAAAATACACCAAGTCGCTGTTATCCATCAGGCTGCGAGTCTCCGCTATTGACATACAGCAAACCGGCTCCATCTGCACACGCCATCGCTCTTACACTACCGCCTTACCTCCTGTGTACCCTGTCTGTCTGTGGCCGCAGTCCAGTGATGCGATCCCATTGTTCTCTCCAAAGCCGTGTTCAGCATTCCCCAGGTCCGGAGCTAACCATGCATCCACTCCCCGCAGGCCGTGGGCACAACCGCCACCCCTAATCAAGCCTGACAGGAGCTGCTTAGGCTCTAGGTAAAGACTTATCAAAAGCCCGGGGACTGCACTGCCGCATAGACGGAGGTAGAATACGTTATAGACTGCTGCTAAGACAAGGGTATATGATCTAGCATCACGTGGGGCAAGTGTTGTGCCTGGATATAGGGAAAGGGTGTCAGGAATAATGCTGAATCATGTATCGTGCCAGTCGTCCCGCAGTAATTGGCAGATGATTCGTTTGTCAAAGAAAGCAAAAGTGAGTATGAAAGAGAACGTGTCAGTCTGCACTCAAAGCTGCTTTCAATTGCAATATCCCCTCCACACTCGGCGGTGGTGGTGAGCCAAGTTCTTGTGGCTGACGGACTGAAACGCAAATTCTGCCCCGAAGGCCTCTCCGACCCTCACCCCCATCTCCCAAGCACACGCCACATTAATACCTAAGCACGTTGGACGAAGTGTCTTAAACCCTTGGGTCATAAGGTGCTCCTTCCATTAACCGAGCCACTGTCGCCCCATAAAAGAGAAAAGACGTGTTCAAAAGTATTTTCAATTCCGAGACACACAGAAAAGGTTTAGACCATTTCCAGCAGGTCAAATGACAAACAATGTGTATTCTACAAGATAATACTGTTGTTTGCATTGCGCTCATTTTCAAGAAAAAAAAGAAAACAAACAAACAAGTTTCTTCCTCTGATCCGAATATAATTTATTGTTGATGTCTTAGTTGCAACTGTTGCGAGAGCTGTTGCTTGCCATCAAACTAGAAAATCCAAAACATATTCTTACCACCTGGTACTTTTCGCTAGCCAAGTCTTCTTTCCGTTTAATTAGTTTTCACTTTTGGGAGCTCCACGGCGAACCGCGCGCCTCTCCTCAGTGTGCGACGGCGCTGTGCCTTATATGCGGTGTGTTTCGCGTCAGATGCCCTTCCTAACGCAGCCCTCCTCATTATCCATCCAGGCATGGGCTCCACACAGAGACTCGGCTTGTAATCCCGTATGGCTTTGCAAACCACTGCATTCTGCCTTAATACACATTTTACACATTGTCCCGGCCTATACTTTTTTATTTCTCCCCTTCTTCCTCCTCACACAGCCTCTTTGCTTGCTGTTTGATGCCAACTCACACATTGCACTCGGAATATAAATGATCCTATAGTGCATTCCTTAAGACGCTGCAGCAGTTTATTGTGCGTGGCTGTTTATTTCATCTCGCGCCCCTTGAGGATCTAAAGCTCTCAAACTCAAAAGCTTTGCTGACCCTTATAGACCTGTATGCGAGCGTGGATTACGGGGGGGGGGGGGGGGGGGGGGGGGGTGGTATAGGCAGGAGAAGGGGGAAAGCGATCGGGGAGCAGGGGGCTCATGTCCTGCAGGCGATGGGGAGGAGAGGCGCCCTCCATAACCGGACAAATATTGACGGGCCACTGATGGGACGAGGCGAGGACGTTTCAGGAATGCGCCGCAATATTTTCCCAAAAGATAGAAGTGTACGTGCACAATTCATAGAGCACACAATCCATCTTCTCCTGCCTCCTGAGACCGACGTAACCAATCGAATGCCAATAGTGTGCAGTGATTTGAATAATCCACAGAAGTGATCCACAAGTTACTCAGCTGCAGTGTAAATAGTTTTGTTTTGAAGCCGTCTCCCTCTGGGTTTGCAAGATGCTCCTATATGCTGCGATTTGCATATTCATTTCATTTGCATTTTGGAAGGCAGAGACCCCCTTTGAGCATACACAAAGTTGACAAGATTGTTCTTAGTTACTGCACGTCTTGACTATATTTGATTAAATGTGCACCTATATGTGCGGGCATTTGTAGCATACACAAAATGCTGTACTTTTATAGGACTAGCCTACAAAACACCCTGGTAGAGGACAATCATCTTTTAGCAACATTAATAGATGAAATAGATTACCTTGATTCCACTGAGTTCATGAGCTTCTCTCTCATAGCTTTCCCCCCATTACCTTCATAAATCGGCATAGGTATTACGTCGGATGCCCTCCCTGCCGTGACCCACTGTGTCCATAGACTGCGTGCAAAGTGTTAGAGTCTCGTCACTCCTTGTAGCCGTGTTGCGTGACATCAAAGCGGCAACGCAGCCCCATTTCAATACGGACTTCTGAAGTATAACCACAACATGGGAGTGAGTCACTCTTTTCAATCATGTCTCACATCGGGCCGGTAGCGGAGTAACAATAGCCCCAGCCTATATCAGAAAGCTCTCCACTACAGGAAGAGAAGGAGGATTACCGCAAAAACATGTGTCACGCTGCCATGGAAACTAGCCCGATGAATGGTGCTCGAAATGATTAGAAAATAATCTTTCTCTAAAAGGTGAAAATTGAAATTCAATATGTCTAAAAGTTGAAATTCTAAATGTGGCACTGTCGGAGACTTCCTGCAGCACACACTGCATGGAGCGGAGCTTTGGGACTATAAGGTCAAGTATTGCCTTGTCGTTTTCTTTTCTTGTAAATGTCTGCAAGCAGTAATCCACCCCCTGTCTCCAGCGCTGGTCTATTTCAGTCACTTTGAGGCACAATCTCCGAGGTTCCCATCAATCTACTGTAATGTAAGGGAAAAGGGAGCAGGAGGGAAAAACGGCGCAGGTCGTGTCACGGCCAATGCACACTTCCCTCCTTCATCCCTCCATCCCGCTAATAAGATCAGCGCTGCCCCATCACAATATTTCCTCCTCTTTCTCTTTGCCCGTCTGAATAAATTAAAACTGCATTACATAATCAATCTCTTAGCTCTCAAGACTCACACCTAGCTTGATCAAATGCCACAGGAGTAAACAGACAAGCACCTCTTACAGCTGCCGTCATTAACGCCGTCTAGCACGCCGGATGACCCGCGTGCCTTTCTTCTTCTTTTTTTTTTTTTACACTGCCCCAACGTCAAACGCTGGCATCGCAAATCCAAGGGCGAAATGTTTCAAACCGCAAAACCCCGGTATTTGGGTCAATGCAAATGAATGCAGTGGAACGCACCTGCTAGCGAGGGGCGTACGCGGCATTTGTTACAGTGTCAAACTGAAGATCGCAGACACTTTGGGGGGACGGGGGGGGGGGAGGCAAGGGAGAGGAGGTTGTAACTGAAAACATAGCGTATATCATCTCAGCGGCACCACCACATCAGCATTCACCGCACTGCCTGCCCCACTGCATTCCTACAGAGCACAGTTGCACCAAACACTCTCTCCCGTAGCAGAAGACGCACCACGCAATTCTCTCTTAACAGCTGACCTTACCATGTTGGTGGCATGAAACTGCACGGCAAGCGCATGCATGGAGAAGTCCAGTTTCTTTCATCCAATCAGCATATTTAAATCTCCTTTTCCGGAGGGTGGCAGCGCACTCGAAAGCGGCCGCGCAGATGCGAAGGAGAGCTTTCCCCGGAATCGAGCCCCGTCTCCCCGAACGCGAGAGGCACAAGTGAATCGCGCGGTTTCGTCCTCCCCGTGTCTGCCAGCCCGATTATGTAATACACTTATACCCCGAGAACGCGAGCCAATCAAAGATGCGCTGCCTTAAACCGGTGTGCGAGATCCACACACACACACACACACACACCCTCTCCATACGCACTTCTCTCCTCCTCCTGAGTGCACAGGCGAACTCTATTAAAGGCACCTGCCCAGGGGGAGTTTACCAATGTGTGAAAGACCCGAGACATGTGCAAAGACTGGCTCAAAGCGCGGATAACATCGACGTGCAAAAAAAAAAAAAAGGGTCGCACGTGTGACGACTTAGCCGCTATGTACCACTGTCAAATGACTCCGTCGCAGTAGCATTGTGACAGCATTGTATAACTCCTCTTTGAATGTTGTTCACCTTTATTTTTTGTGCTTGGATATTTTATTCCAGGGTACCATTGCAAGGTATATGCCATCTGCTGTGCGCTGATTTGCATATCAATGTTGTTCTTATGCCACAAGGGAAAACCTTTTTCCCTCAACACCTTTTTCCCTTGTGAGCTACTTTTACTTTTTAAGCTACTAATGCTTTGTGGTAGCCTGGTTTTACCAGACCCTCGGACTCATTTAGTTTCCTACAAGGGTCTGGATCTTCACAATTGAGCTCCGTTAACAGGTGGGAGGGCTGAACTCCTTTGAAACGATTGGATCTGATTTTTGCTATAGCGTTTGGTCGTGACGTATGTAATGCGCCCGAGTGAGTGAAGTAGCATCATAGCTCTATCATAACTCCATCATAACTCCATCGTAACTCATAGCTCTATCATAACTCCATCATAACTCTATCATAACTCCATCATAACTCCATCGTAACTCATAGCTCTATCATAACTCCATCATAACTCTATCATAACTCATAGCTCTATCATAACTCATAGCTCTATCATAACTCATAGCTCTATCATAACTCCATCATAACTCCATCGTAACTCATAGCTCTATCATAACTCATAGCTCTATCATAACTCATAGCTCTATCATAACTCCATCATAACTATCATAACTCTATCATAGCTCCATCATAGCTCTATCATAACTCCATCATAACTCTATCATAACTCATAGCTCTATCATAACTCCATCATAACTCCATCATAACTCTATCAAAACTCATAGCTCTATCATAGCTCTATCATAACTCTATCATAACTCCATCATAGCTTCATCATAACTCCATCATAACTCCATCATCATAGCTCCATCATAGCTATATCATAACTCCATCATAACTCCATCATAGCTCCATCATAACTCCATCACAGCTCCATCACAACTCCATCATAACTCCATCATAGCTCCATCATAGCTCCATCATAACTCCATCACAGCTCCATCACAACTCCATCATAACTCCATCATAGCTCCATCATAGCTCCATCATAACTCCATCATAGCTCCATCATAGCTCCATCATAACTCCATCATAGCTCCATCATAGCTCCATCATAGCTCCATCATAGCTCTATCATAGCTCTATCATAGCTCCATCATAACTCCATCATAACTCCATCATAACTCCATCATAACTCCATCATAACTCCATCATAGCTCCATCATAACTCCATCATAACTCCATCATAGCTCCATCATAACTCCATCATAGCTCCATCATAACTCCATCATAACTCCATCATAGCTCCATCATAACTCCATCATAGCTCCATCATAACTCCATCATAACTCCATCATAGCTCCATCATAGCTCTATCATAGCTCCATCATAACTCCATCATTGTTAGAGAATTAACAATGATGCCCGAGAGGATTGATGAAGAAGAGGCAGCAGTCAGGATGTCTTATACAGGAGAAGTTTGTTTACCATCGTTACGGCACCCGGAGACATGAACTCGAGACATTGCGCTAGTCCTCCCATTCAAGTCTGCATATGCTTCCACAGAAGAGGGATACATACCGTCTAAGAGCGTCAGACTGATACGCAAGCAAAACATTCAGTGGCGCCGGAGCCCCACAGTCAAGGCTATGACAGAGATAGTACGAGTTTACAGCTTGACCCAGTATGATAAATAGTGATTTAATGTTATCCTTCAACAATCATAGCTCCATCATAACTCCATCATAGCTCCATCATAACTCCATCATAACTCCATCATATATTATAACTCTTGGGAGCATTCCTTGCGCATTCTAAGGCTTCAGTTTTAATTTCTGGATATTTGGAAGCCGAGCCAGAACGGATTGAAGAGCTTCCTTTACGTTCGTATCCGCCGACATTGCCGAACTACAACCACCAAATTCAACCGATGAAACGCGGCCACTGAGATCAAGCCCAGACGTACATGTAGGGAAAAGATAATTGACCGGAGTTTACGGATGGCTAAGGCCAGGCTAGCTTTGAGGATACCTGAGGAACTATGGGAATTAGGCGGAGCATCTTTGCACATTCTGGAGAGTCAGTAGCAAAGATGATAATACAACAGAAAAAGGATGACTTTAGTTTTCTCTTTATAATTTGCTGCACTGTATAACCAGATGTTTGCAGTGTTGACAGAAACAAATGCATTAAAAGATTAGACTCATTCAGTTTATGTAAAGAAATGTACAACGTCTTTAGGGAGCTACTTGGAAAAGGCTTTAGAGCAAGTAACTCCCCCAAGTTACTGGTTTGAGATCTCTGCCTGCTGTTTCTTTAGGGTTTTTAACCTCATTCAAAGTGCATCATACACCAGTGCCATACAGCGTTTTGCCAAAGGACGCAATGTCAATATTTACCAGGGATATAGCTGGGATTGAATGGATGCAGAGTGGATGAAAAATGTTTCATATTTTATGATTTAGATTTTGAAATCAAATTAATTCACAGGGCAGATTATGAACATGTAGAGGAGAGACATATCAAAGAAGACTGAAACACAAACTGCTAAAAAGAGGAATCTGATACATTTCAGAACATCGTCGGACGTCTACAGTATTGGCAGGTTTTCAATATCGTGTTTGTGTGTTTGTTTGTGAAGGATACTGTGTAAACCTGAATATTTCTGCGATGTGCCAACTGCAACCATCTACATTGCGATTCTGATGACATTTTGTGCGTAGCTGTGCAAACCTAACTTCGCACCAACTCAAACTCTGTCACCCCCCCGATACCTCGTGACTAGATTCCTGCAGGTCATGTAATTCGGAGTACTATTTCGACCACATGCCGTTCCATGTGATTTACCCTCGATTCATAAAACATGGCAGCCAAACATTTCATTGTACACCTTCTACACAGCATCCTCCACTCGCCTCGAGCCTGCAGAGCCACAGCACTTAGTCGGAGTGTGAGAGCGCACATACAATAACTTCAAATACTGCTCCTTAAATGGACCACCATGGACAGCTCCGGGATGGGCTTTTAGCATATCTATTTCTGCTGTTCATTCAACATTCATGACACCGGCCTTCTGGCTTTTATTAGACCTACCATAGTTCAAGAGAAAATAACTGTTCCTTCAGTTTCTGGTGACATGCCTTTCCACTTGAAAGGCATTTCCTCTGAAGGAGCTATGCGCATAAAGTATTATGCAAATTTTAGTTGTTCCTGTTTAATGTCTTAAAGTGCGAGACTGAGATTTGCAGGTGCTTCGAAAAAGTCCCAAATGAGAGAGGAGTGGGCTGTGAAATGGAGCTGGGTTTAGCTGTATCTAAAATGGGGGAAACCTGAAGTCATGAGGCCCTGTTTTATTAGCACTTGTCCTGTTAGCGCTCACTGTTCAGATGTGTATTTATATCATTCCAGAATCTAGGACGCAGCACACACCTCTCACTCCACTCCGGGTTATTTATTTATATGACAAATATCACATTTACAGAGGGGGGGAGCTCACTGCCCAGCAATTAGCCTGCCATATTGTAGATGGCTACTGTGCCACAATGCAAGAACATGCTCTGATGCTCAAAGCACTCTGTTGTTACAACACTCCAAGTTTCATTGGTATTGACACGAATAAGGCTATGTTCAGATAGTACATGCGCATTGTCCACAGAATACAACATGGAGGAGAGGGAGAGCGACGTAGGGGGGACATGTTTATATGCGGGGGATATGATTTTCCAGCCATCACAGCGGAGCATCACAGACCTGTTTCCGCACAGCACAAACACTAGCTATCACAGACGGTGAGAGGACACAAGACATAACGGAGGACTGGGGAGGGGTAACAGAAATACATTATGTTGTACCAACGTCATTCATTTCAACGCGTAGCCGTGATGAAGCACCGGGTGTCCCCGCTCTCGACCAACGCGCACCGCCTCCCTCTCCTCTCCGGTGCGACAGTCCGGGCCCCGAGCGCAGATCCATTAACGAGTACCGAGGATGAACATCAACAGCACGTTCACAAGCACCAAAACAGCTATCACTGTAAACACCGCGCACGTCTGGACATCCAAGGCCATGGTGCAGCGCTGCGGGCCGATGACAAGCGCTCTCACGGGCGCTGTGCTCCGCTCCTCGGTCTAGACGCGTTGCCTCAGAACCATCGAGTAATCCACCATTACAGAGAAGAAATGAAAAAGATGCCCCTACGCCTCTTCACGCTACGTCCTGTAATTCATAAAGGCACGGGAACAGATGCATCATCCTCACCATCATCATCGTCATCAGTGTGCACCGCGCGCTCTCCCCGCTAGTCAACACCTGTCGGTGCTCGCCTCTCCGTGAACCGACCCCTCTCGGACGAAATACAGAGAGGCTTTGCGCAGGCTGTTCGCAGCAAGGCACCGGGAGCGGAGCTGCCTGTGCCTGAGAGGCGGTCCTCCTGTATTAATTCTGATCAGCACTCCAGCGCGAGGCAGCCGGCAACAGCCATCACCTCAAGTCGGGGGAGGGGCACGCGCAGCCCCCCCGACTGCGTTGACCAAGAGGCCAGAAGCAAAACCTCATTCATCTCACCCGCTCTAAAAATACCACCGTGCGCGCGTGATTTATCATTGATCATTAGCGCGGTGATATGGGAGGATGGACGTCAGCGTAATACATGCACGTTCCCCTCGGTGATAACCATATCACAATTGTATTGGCACAATTTATATCTTTCCAGAAAATGGATCTGTTGTCACCCATCAGTCACATTCAGATGCACTTTATGTGGTAATCAACCGCACGCGCCAATGTCAGCAGCAATAAGGCGCCGTACCATTAACATAACAGTGTTCTCCTTTTGATAAAAGACACGGAATTCAATCAGGACCGCTGCACCTGCGCCCCGCACAATGCTCCCCCATAAGCCTGAATGAACACATAAAACTGTCATAGTTCCTCCACGGTGTGACAAATTCCACTGATACAATGAATACAATTTTTTTTGTTCAACAACCGGTGTTAAAAGTCATCCCATCGCCGCCAAGATGCACTACAGGGCAAACGAACAGCAGCATAAAGCATTCCTTACCGCACTGGTGTGTATAATAGCAGTTCTGTATCAGCGTAATATCATTTAGCAGAGTAGTAAAGTTGATTAGGCAAAGTATTGGATAAACCTGATTAAGCAAAATTGAAAACCATGAGGCGGAGACCAAGAGACCCCGCGTTATTAGTTTGCTTGGTCTGAGGGAAATTAAACTTTAATCCAAAAATTGGGGGCAGTATTTGCTTGGTTATTGTTGCAACTCATCTTATTGTCTTGATCTGTATCTGTAATGGACAAACGTAAACTTGCGTCTCTTTTTTTTTTTTTTTTTGGCGTTTATGTCAGCCAAGTCCACATCGCATTCGCCAGAAACCGATTGCCCACTGTGTGACCGTCCTTTTAAGTAACATGCATTAGGCTTACAGGCGTTTGACATCAGTGACAAAACTAAACGCGTTTGGATTCCCCACATGCTATACAGTCTCAGTGGCTTAGAGCCGGCCCATTACCTAATATGCATTAGTGTGATAACTCCGGCTCCACAGACTTAATGAGATCCTGCCACAGCCAAATTGCACATATAATCTGCGCAGAGAAGCCGTATATACACGTCTGAATGTCCCCCCCCCCCGCCCAAAGTCTCCACGGTGCTGCTGTGATCGACAGGCGGACGTCCCCGTATGGTTCAGCACGTCGTTATATTTTGCGACTCCCTCTCCGTTGAAACCTGGCCTGGTGGCTCTGGTCCTGCCGTTCATAAAAGGAGTCACGAAAGCATGACTGAACGCACAAAGAAGGCTCAGAGCTTTCTGCAGCCAACCATGCAGTGCACAGGCATAAAAGGTGGCCGTGATTCAAACAGATCTCTTCATAAAACAAAAAATAAAAAAAAAGGAAATATAAATATCATTTGTTTTGTTTGAAACACCGGGGGGGAAACATGAATGGACACAACTCAGAGAAAACAACAAGCCCATTCATTTGATTATAACTTTTTAATAATCTGTATTCTAGCAAAGTTCCTTTTCTTACTTTCAGTGCAAATTACTCAATGTGAATTTGATGCAATAAGTCACATTTCCATTTTCCATTTTATTTTTTTTTCATCAAAAACATTATGTCATGAATGATTTACTATTTGGAAACATTATCATTATCATTTGCTGTTTTAACGTACATTTGTGTATTAATTCATTGTTGTTTTATTGATGTTGGTGACTCTGAAAAACGCCCCGTGCACCTTCCGGCCGTTCTGAGGTGCTACGCAGATAAAATGTAATTGATTGATTAATATTCTTATTGTATTATTCGTTTTAGCTACACGTGGCGCATGCTATGAAGCACACACGCATACTCACAAGAACACATAGACTATGAGGGATCAGAATACTCCCTTCTTTACTTGGGCATTATGACATTCACTACACTTTGCAAACCTTCCTGAATGATACGCTGATTTCTCGCACCACAATAAGACACACACACTTGCAGATGAAGAAATCACAGGAGCACTCAGAGAGAGATCGAGAGGAAGAGAGAGAGAGAGAGCAGGTGGGAGAGACTCGGGAATGGGATCAAAGGGACTCAGAATATGTCTTAAAGAATACGACCAAACGGGGCGCACTATATCGGTATTTTTAAATCCATAAATAATTTCTAGAGCACTTTGGACACATACATGCAGATAAAAGCCATCCGGGGCCTTTCAGCGGGGTTGCAGAAAGCTGCTCTTACCATCACGGCGAAAATATATGACAACCATCCTCCAACGAGATAGATTTTTTTCCTCTTTTTTTCATTTTATATTTTTCTGCTGTGTGCCGGCAGATTGCATAAGCCTTCCTGGCCCGGGCTACGGCTACAGTGGGCTCCCTCGCCGATCTCGCTGACATTTAGACAACAAAAGGTCAAATCTGAAAGTCTAAATCTGGGCACACACCGATGCTAATACCCTCATGCATATACAGCGGGGGCACGGCGAGTGAGACCCGAGCGCAATCTGCCACCAGCAGAGGGATCACGTGACGGGGGGCCAAATATAAATATCAATTTACTCTCGAGATTCTCTTAAGCTTTTCGATCAAATGCAATGCTATGTTTATTTGCGCTGGGGGTCGCAGGTGGCTGGACTGGAGTCTGCGATTGGGTCACACTCTCAAGAATGGTCATATAGTAAGCCTTTATTAGGCTTAGACAGACTTCGTCGATCCACAAGGGAAATAAACAGCTATAGAATACTCCTAATAATAGGGATGGAAATGAACGAATACAATAATTTGAAGAAAATAGAGCAGAACAGGTACTCAAACTACTGCCACCTCAGGTCTTATGCGTAACTGCAGCTTCGGACCGAAGTAGCAACGTTTTGAGCGACAGTGCAGGATTTTAGCGGCAGTTGTGGTGAATAGGTCTGGGCTCATTCTAGGGGGTAGGAAATATATAATTTGAAACATTTTTAAACTCTGATAGTCCCTTTAAATGAACTACTGTATGCATGATTTTCGTTCTAGTTATGGAATTCAATTTGTTTGGCCCCCTCCTTTAGTATATTGTAAACTCAGCCATTTGTGGGGAAACACTGAGCAGCATTTGTATCAATTTCATGAACTTGCAGGTTCGTTTGGTTTAGTTTATTTATCTGTTTGAACAGGGACAGTGTACAATATACATTAGCCTCAGAAAGGAGAGGTAGCATTTTTGTGAAAGTGACCCTGCGAGTTGTGAAATGTGCCTATAAAAAACATCCCTGTGAAGAATTGGGAGTGAAACAATGTTAAAAAAAAACAGGAATGAGTTAATACCTCAACATTTCTATTTAGTGGTTTCCTCTTGCATTGTTTGAAATGAAAAAATAAATAAACATTAGGGTACTATAGGCCTTTAAACATCCATGCGAAATCTGTACATATTCACATGTCCTACAAACTATTAAATACATGGTGAAGCAAGAGAGCGCATCACAACGCCAATGTTCACAAATTGAAAATAAAGTAGTGAGAGCTAATTTGCTTGTGAAAAAGACAAAGTAAACAAACATGCTTGGAACCATAGGAAGACAAAAAAAAAGAAGCAAGCTGAACTGCAATAAACAAAGACAATGACATAAGGGTTCACCCTACGTCTTTGTGCAACAGTAAAGTTCTACGAGAGTTATTATGGAATTATTAACTGCTAAGGCCAATTCCTCCACCAGGTGCTTCCTAAACGCCACCCGAAAAAAGGTACCATTCTCTCACTTGAGCTGAAATAATAACCATCATGAAAGAGTTTCATCATCACAAATAGCAAGTTGGAATAGGATTACTTAGCTATCGAAATGATTAAGAATAGTTTGAGTTGATAATGTCGTGTCTGGTTTACCATTAGCAACATAAAATTACACAAGAATGTGGATATCCCTCATGTCACTCTTTCTGGGAAAATAACACAAGCACCAGGACAATAACAGTCTCGAATATTGTGTCGAAAATATTATCGAAATCATTTAGGAAAACATTTGAGCTCAGTTTGTTTCAGTAATCTTAAACACATATCGTGAGCAAATTGTGTCAAAGCGAGACCGAGAACCCACAAAATCAGCACCAAAATTAGGCTAAAATGGAACTAGACCAAAACTGGGTCTATTGCAAATTTTGAAGTGAAGTTTTTAAGTACACAAACATGTGTAAATCACAGTTGGAAGGAAGACCTCAGTTAGTTTGCGATATATTGTGGATATTGTTCCACCTAAACAAGTATCATTCTCTTTTGCTCTTTTTTCACCCCGCCATTAGGTCGATGCACTCCCACTTTCCATCGTGACCATGGACATCCACAGAGAAGGGTCCCGGGTCCCCTCTCGGCATCTGAATGGCGCACTCTCCCACGGGACGCCCGCTGCTCTACACCCCACACACACCAGTGACCAATTAAGTCCAAGGACGGCTTCATGGGCAAACAGCAGAGGTCGCCTTAATGTCAACAATCTGGAGAGACTCCAAGAGACCAGAAAAGGGTCAACAATAGTGAACAGCAGAGGCACCGATTCCAAAGTGGTGATGGAACCATAAGAACTACCACAGCATGTTAAAGTGTATTTGGCTTTTTTATATAATCATAATACACCTTACACTTTTAGTAGTGTTGAAATAATGTGTCAAGGAAACACCTCTCGGGCTTAGTTATAACATAATGTAGGATTACAGGTTAAAGTGAGAACCAATTTAGCTTAAGCTTAAACCATTTGTTACAATGTTGTGACAGGAGTAAAGCTTGGACTCGATTTGCAGCACAACATGGTACAGAAAAAAGTAAAACAAAATAAAAAAGGCTCGATTCGTCATTGAGTGCAAGTGTACAGACAAATACGTAGATCAGAAAGAGAGTTAGTCATGAGCCGTGACCGTGGGCAAACCTTTTTGGAGGTAGGGGGAATGTAGAGCACACCTACACAGGGAAAGTGCAAAATGTACAAAGAAAGGATCATCCGAGATTCAAACACAAGACTTTCTCGCCGTGACGCAAGAGACTACAGGTGGAAATGAGCTATTTAGCCATATTCTGGTGCAGTACATCAAGTTCTACCTTAATGTCCCTGTACATTGTCTCTTGAGAAAAGTCAAGCACAGTCACGTAAAGTAACTCAGTACTCAGCCACCACGCCGAGAGTAATACAAAAGTGCAGTAATTCAGAATAAAGTAACAGTTTTGTCATCCAGTTGTGATTTGCATATCATTTTTTTCATTCTTAAAGCTTAAAGCAGACAAAAACCCTATGAAATACTAGGAAATAATTCTTGCGATTATACAATAATGATCCCTCTCTTTAAAATGGTTCGAAGCATCAGCCTACAAGCGAGTTATGTCTTATGTCCCTGCATAATTAATGTCAGTCGAATTAACATATTTTCCACTGTATTCTAATGTCCACCTTCGTATGTCCTTACGAAGAAAGACCGCCTTCCGATACTGAGAAACCTGTACATTGTCATGATTAACCTCGTCATTTTAATTCATGGCCGATCTCAGCTGCTTTTGCCGAAGTGTTTCTCTGAATCTCGGCACATTCAATGAATTCCTCTAGACATCCACTCATTATACGGCCAGATTAGGCGGATTTATATTGGATTGGCTCAATTCAGCTCAGGGTCTATTTTAAAAGACGACTGGCCATATTCCTCGGCTCTCATTTCCTGGTTTCACACTGGCGTCTTGCTGTTAATTGTGTACACACTTCGAAGGCAGCTCTGACCCTGGGCTTTTGCGGAGGCGGAGAGAAACTAACTTCTTGTAGTAAAGTACATTTAAAAATATCAACTTTTTCTACAGTGATTTACAAAAGGAAAATGTTCTGTGTCTTTTTGTGACCACTAAACATAATGATAGAGATGAGATTTGATAGTTTGTTTGCTGCAATCTACTTCTTGCCCAAGGGACTATGGTTGAAAAATTGCTTTGGAGCTAAAACTGGCACATTTACAGTGATGCTGATTAATCTGCATTGTCCCTGTTCAAATAAACTAATAACATTTAATTAAATAAAATCGAGAAACCACAGAAATTATATAAAAGCCCTAAAACGGACATGTCATACCTCACCATACTTCATCATTCATGCAAACTCAATGCAAACAGCTTGCGTAAATCAGATAGCTAAAGGTATTTCTATGATTTCTACAAGAATGTTTTGTGACTGTGTGGTAGTTTGGTTGCCCTTGTGACAATACATAACCTGGAAACGTCTGCAGCGTGTGGCTTTAAGAACCAATATTGAGGCGGGACGGTCCTACTTCTGCACTTCCTCATTGGCAAGTGTGTGTGTGTGTGTCTCTGTAAACAGGCCTCCACCAAAATGAATTTGTTTGTGGTCAGTCGGTATTTGGCTAATCGGGGCCGACCCCACCACACCCATTTCCTGTCCGCTCTCCTCCGATTGGTCCTGCCTGCTCCCATCGCCACGGTAACCACACTGACTTCCCGTTTCCTCCCAGGCCTTTAAGCCGCAAAGCTCCTAAAAATACATCTCCGGACTTTTCCTGTGTGTCATTTATTTTTCAAAACCATTGTTCGTGCTCCAGCTGTTTATTCATTTAGCTGGACAGACCCAAGTTATTGGGTCACAGCTATAAGATGGGGTAAAAATAGGACTTTGACCTTGTACAAAGAAGAAACTATTGTAAGTGATTTTTAACCTTAATCAAGGAAGCTTTGAAGGGATCAAAACGATTCTATAACAATGGATTTAGAATGGATATTGTCCAACGGACCTCAAAACGCAAGAGCGCATTGAAGACAGAGACAGGAGACCCTCACACCACCTTCTATCTTTAGATTACAATACATTTCTTTAGGTGAGGGGCAACAGCCACTGAAACTAGCCCGAGTTCAATATCTATAAAAAGCGATGACGTAACACAAACTAAACCACATGCACATGTCAATAGAGCAGTGAGCAATAAGGCTGCAAAAAATATGCATGGATGAGGCGGGACACCCGGTGTATCTCGTACCCACAACAACAACGCTTGTCAAGAAGGAAAGCTGTCTTCTCCGGACGTCGCCTACATACATCAAACACTATACTGCAAATACTACAAGATGCCACGCTGTTGACCTACATGGATGTGAAGCAGGGGTCTCAAACTCATTTGGACTAGGGGCCAAAAAAGCAAACCCAGTGTTGGCCGGGGCCGCAACAGACGAAGCCTTTTTTATTAAGTCAATTATGATTCAGCAACTTTTTATTGTTTGCTGTGATATACCTTAAAATAGACTGTACATGACCTATCTGCACATTTTTAAGCTTCCAGAGGTTTCCAATCGGCCAAACATTTGCTGAGCTTCTAAATTACAGACTTAGACAATTAGTGTTTTTGTAATTAATCTCATTTTGGTTCAGGTAAATTGGTTCAGGGCATCAGTGAATGATCTTTCAGGAGTCAGGTTCATTTTCTGTCTGTTGGCCTATTTAGAAAGAAATGCAAAATGTGCAACACATGTCATTTTAATTGAGTGTAGAACGGCCCAACCAGGGACTGGAGCTCATAATGAGCATCAGCTACAAACTTTTTTTGTACTGTGTTAATTTTCAATTACCCTGTAATATAAATAAATAAATCAATGATTGTGTAGACTTGGCAACTCTTCAAATGCCATTTTACAGACTCTGGTGTGTCTGAGATCAGCTCAGTGAGATTCACCTCAAGTAAATAATGTGGAGTCAGTGGCCTCATGCCTTTTTGTGAATTGATGGGGCTTTTATTTTTTACTGTCAATGTTGCTGTAATTATTTGCAGTATTTTTATACATTTCCATATTCTCTGTTTTTAATGTAACTATGGATCATGTGGTCGCACATGTGTCTTTAATAAAGATTACATTAAATTGACATGATGTGCTTCTTGTGTGAGCACGCAATGTTGCTCTGAGAGAGAGATGGAGAGAAAAGGCTCCTCACTTTACTGTTGTGATAGCCTGGTTTTTACCAAACCCTCGTAGTCATTTCGTTTTGTACATGTAGGGAAATTATAATTGACCGGAGTTTACCGATGGCTAAGGCCAGGCTACTGTTGTGACGCTTTTAAACACTAATTACGATGTGTTCGCTTTGCAAAGTCATAAAGGTAAACATGGTAAAGGTGCTTATGGTCATGCTGCAGTGCTGTAACTTTTCCAGCACATGTTAGCTGAATAACTAAAGTTTCTCCCTCACGTTCTGACTGTCTCTAGCCTGTTTCAGAAGCTCCTCTCACAGTCCGCTGCTGTTAGTCCGTTTCTTTGCTGAAAAAAGTTGATAAGTCGTCTGCAGAAGCACCGCATCTCCCTTCCCCTGTCTCATGTTGTGATTCTCGTGTCCACAGCAATATTGGCGCTACCGCACGGTGCCTCGTGGGAAATTTAGTTCTAGCGTTTTTAATGCAATTTAATATAATTGCATTTATAATAGAAATAAGAAATCATCTCGTGGGCCGCAAAAAATTACCTCGCGGCCCGCATTTGGCCCCCGGGCCGATGTCTGATGTGAAGACAGTAAAACGTAGACGATCTAAAGTAGCTAATCCTCTTGAGCAGAAGACGAGAGATCAATCCGTGAAAGACTCGGTCCTGACCAGAGCACAGGAGCGGGTCGAAGTCTGCAAAGCCTCGTTCATGAGCCTATTTTGTGAGTAATTTAATTCCACTTAATGTCTGTGACTGTTTTAAAGGGGGGGTATTAAGTAAAATCGACGTTTTCAAGCTTTCATCATGTTATGTCATTCCCTCATCAAACACATGCCTGGAGTGTTGCCATGGCTCATTCACGTATATTGAGTTATCTTTAAAAACTTAGACAGCAGCCATTTTATGTTTAGCTATGCCTCAGTCCTCCTGGAGACGCCTCTGGACCTTTCGTCACCAGCCGAGTTACCAACCACTGCTCCTCAGCTCAGCAGAGTCCCCTCCCCACATGTCGAGCCCGCAGATGTAAACAGTTAGAGTCATCATGGAGGATTAGCTTCATGTGTTGTAAACCCGGAGTTACAGCAGCTCTGAGACTTTTACAAAGACACACATCAGTGTTTCTGTTACCTAAACACCCAGAATTAAAACCGGTGACAAGAACATTTATTTCCATGACTGGATCTGCGCTGGGAATGCGTTTGGGCCTTGATGCCCTGATAGCATTCCCTCCGGAGAAAGCTAATATTACCAGCTACTGCCCCGGTCAGGACGTGAAAACGATATATGCACGAATAAAGTCAATAAAACCACGATCTACACAAAGAATCGTTAAACAATAATCACACACTGAGACAGGATTGTTGATTTTGAAGTTTATTGCTCACATTTAATCTACAATGGGCCGTAGCCGAGGTTTTCTCCCGTAGCTAACAAGCTCTTAGCAGTTAGCCGCTAACAGCTAGCTCGGAACGATTTATTGAAAACAAGTAGCCTATTATGCACTAAAACATCAATAAATCCGGCAACTACATGAAGCAGCCTGTGGGATGATCACACACTGATGTTGATAAGTTTATTGCACAAATTTAATCTACAATGGGTCGTAGCCGAGTGGTTTTCTCCCGTGTGTTTTCATAGAAAAAACAAGCAGCATATTATCAGGGCTGCCAACTTTTCACCAAACCTTGGAGTGAGACGTTGGTCGGTCCTGAGCTCGGTGGACTTTTTCATGGCGATAGTGTCTCGTAATCGTGTTAAATTATAAGCCAAAAACAAGTGTATGATTTACATGGCTGGGCACATCAGGGGCTGCATAATGGCTCTGTCAGTGGGGGTTTGGCACCACCCCACATAACCATCAGAACCTGTTTAAAGTGTGAGAGGGCAGTCCGAAGGGGGGGGGGGGGGGGGGTTTGCGGGTCCTCAGAAATGATTTCCTGCAATCTGGTGCATTTTAGATCATAAGTAATAATTTTAGCTGGTCTATTTACTGGTGTTAAATAATTATATTTCTGGGCCCAGTTAGCCCCCTTCATCGTTACGGCCCTGCCAAATGGTACAATAACACAAAGCATTGTGCATAGTTTAGGGTAGTCAGTCACATGCAGCTCAGAAACACGTTTAAAACGCGGCACGGTAGCACAGTGGTTAGCGCTCGTGCTTCACAGCTAGAAGGTCCCGGGTTCGATTCCCACCTGGACGGGGCCTTTCTGTGTGGAGTTCGCATGTTCTCCCCGTGTCTGCGTAGGTTTCCTCCGGGTACTCCGGTTTCCCCTACCACTAAAAAAATGTACAATAGGTTCCCCTCTGGGGCCAGGACTCCCCTGAAAAAGAGATTCTTAATCTCAGTGGGACTTTCCTGGTTAAATAAAGGTCAAATAAAAATTAAAAAAAACATCCGCCGCACTTAAGTCAGTGATAAAGTTTGACTCGTGTTTCCTGTTATCATAATTTATTCGTTTTATATTAGTCCATTAAAAATATATATTTAAACTTACCCTGGCATCACTTTTCAAAACATTTATGTTAGGCAGTGTTTGGCTTCTATTTGAGTGTTTTTAGTCATGTCCCTCCTGTTTCTCTGTGTCAGTCATTCCAATTATTACCAACAAAAAGCAAGTAGCATAAACTTTAGAAAATCTGGAAAATGTTATTCCCGGTCTCCTGCAGTATGTTAGACCATGTTTGATGATTAAACTTTGAATATGATTATTCAATGTAATACAACTCTAACACAAAATAAATGTTGTTTTATGTCTGCATTGTAAAAATGACATTGGTTATAAATATAAAATGTATTGTAAGAGGACCCCCATGAAAAAGGGATAGTTCATCTCAATGGGGCTATCCTTGAAATAAATGAAACATTCAATTAAACTAAACATATTTTCTTACTTCTAATTCAGTAAAATTATTTTTGAATTACTTGCAAAGTTATACTCAATTAGTTGTTGAGTACATTGGCTACTCTAATCACCTCATAACTATATTAAAATAACAGTCTTACCTTTATCAGAGCCATTTACTCAGACGGGTTAATGCTACTTGGGACTCAGTGGTACAATGTCCAATCAGAGGCGAGAGATCATTAGAAAGACAGACGGACCAGCCAATATCGCAAGAGGAGCTCTCTCACATACACAAACACTGTAGGCGCCAGGGGAGCCGCCGACAGGCACACAGACCAAATGAAGTGTCTGCAGCCGCTCACTGCAAAAAGTCAGGGATATTTTTTGTTTGATTGTGTGATATGAGGAGTGTGGCGTGAGAGCGTGTGAAGCCACTCAAATGCGTGTGCCACACGGTGAAAGTGTGAGAGTTGGCAGCCCTGTATTATGCACTAATAACGTCAATAAAGCAGGCAACTACTTGAAGCAGCATTTATGATGATCACACAATGAGTAAGGCTTTACACATTTGTGGTTTATTGCAGACTTTTCATCAACAATGAGCTGTAGGCGATTGCTACATGCTAACGGGGGTAATCTCGAATAATTGTCCACCTGCACAGATAATGTCCCTGGGGAGATCCTGGTGTAGAACACGGGGTATAGTTAAAGATCCATAGAGCATGGCAGTAGCAAAGAGTGACTAGAAACAGCAGGTATTTTTCAAGCAAGAGCTCCTTCGATGTGGACACAGAGCCTATGAACTCTCGAAGGTTCGTCTCCAAAGTCACTTTCCAAGTCGCAGAATCAAATCATATCCTGCGTGGCCATTGTTCACAAAGAGATAAAGCGTAGCTCCTTTCCAACAGTAAAATTAAAACGCAGCGAAAATTGATTGTAGTTTCAACATGTGAAAGAGAGAATGTATTGATGGGAGCAACATCCGGGAACTTTTACTGAACGCCCCCTTTTGGGGGAATCGAGAGTTAAAAATTGCATTAGTGTGTGTGTGAAAAAGAGACTATTTCTCGTTCGGAGGATAAAATATTCCAAACCAGTGATCAGAACTACAGGACAATGTCTGTTCTTGATTACAGACACATCAAGTCACTGTCAGAAGACGATTGGAATATTTTTTTATTTTTTGTGGACACTTATATGAGCGAGTTTATCGATCACTAGCATCTGTTATGGCCATGTCAGAGCTCATTACTGAGGAAATATCTACACATTGTGGCCGTGTATTATGCACTTTGTGTAAAGTCTTTAACAGGTAATTATTCAAACTCATCAAACATGTTCAGCATTAGGCCTAATTAATCATTCTCTCGGTTTTAAAACGCACATTAACGTTAGCATTAGCAGCTAGTAGGATAGCTGCTGAGTGAACCATATACCATTTGCTCTCAAAGGCTATAAAACTACATCCCACAGGGGTTGAACCAGGTATGGCTTTAATTTAATGATAATATAAAAGCAACAGACTACAATGTTACTACAACAGCTTCAGCTTTTAAAGCATCATGCGAAAAAGTCTGTGTAAATTCTCAGTCGTACAGGAGTTGTCCATCTTCAGTGAAGGTACTTGATTCATCTTCTGTACTCAGTAGTTGAAGTCTTCGAACGTTTCACCTCTCATCCAAAAGGCTTAGTCAGAGACAAAGGTCCCGCTCAGCCCGCAGCTGAATATATAGACCAACGGGGAGGAGTTAGGGTAGGCCAGTCTCCTCCCCTCTAATCCCAGCTACTCTCACCTGTGGGTAAACACCTTTGAAGTAGAGCGTCTCTAACGATCTGCTCCCCTCAGTATCGGTGATACTGTGTGAAAAAGTTACACAGGCAAATGTCACAGACAAGTCATGATCACAGTGGGTTTAGCAGCTCCATTTTAAAACGTTAACCGTTTTCTCGGTGTATTATCTGAAACAACAGGTCACTTCCATGACTTCCTTTTCACGTTCGATAATTAAATAAACAAATAAAACGTTTTCTCATGTGTAAATTCAAAGTTTTCAGACGATCTTTCCTCATTCATTCTAATGTACGGAGCTTCCATTTTCCCCCGAAAAGGGGCGTTCCCCTTTTGGCGCCACTGATGTGACGTAGACGTTGCTCTTATCTATGTAGCAGTGTTGTGATGATAGCACAGCTTGCTTAAGGGGGCGTGTCGGAAAGGGTCAGGGCTTCTTAAAGAGACAGAGGCCTATTTCAAGACGTTCGCTACAGCCATTTTGGGAGAGCAAATTTATTCAAGGCAGTTATTTTAATTTACTACATTTACAGATGAACATAAGTTTGCATCATCATTGTAGTGTGCTATAGACTGGTACAATGTGACTGAAAAAAGCATAATACCCCCTCTTTAAGAATCATGCCAAAAAAAGATACGGTTACTGAGATATTATGTCAAATATCAAGACATTTTCTTTCAAACAAAACAATATCTTTCCAATGCGATTAAGATTCTAGTGTAGATTATATGTGACAAACATAATATTATTTTTATCACTGTAGTTTTTCTTTTTAGTTCCCAATGTTTACATCTCATTACATTGCTTAAGCGATTCCTTTTCAAATAATATTAAATTCAGTTGTAATTGTGTAGTGAGCAACAGTTATTGTTTCAGTTTTTCAGAAACTGTCCTTGGGCAAGACATTTTACCCACCTTGCCTCCAGTGTCTGCATACACTGGAGTGTGAATGGGTGACTGGTTCCTTACTGTAAAGCGCTTTGGCCTGATAAAAGTAGAAAAGCGCTATATAAGTTGAGACTGGTGGTCAAATATGCAATATTATAAATTTTGTATCGCATAAAAAGTTCCGTGATGCAACTAAAAGTCATATTCTTATTGATGGATGTGTTACGATGGAGCACCAGTATTACAAATTACTTCAGATGACTGTTATTGCACCAAATTATGAAAATAAACACTTGAGCAAAATGACTATCCTCAGAAGTACTGTATTGCAATTCTTCAGGTGACACTCAGTAACACTCAGCAGTAACTTTAGCATTCTTGTCTAGCTTACTTGTAAACCTCAATCCACATGCAAGACAGTAAAGACAGCTTCTTAATAAAAATTAAAAACATGACATTTTCACAGCTGAAAGTGATATCAACGTGCACACAATCATGTAAATCAGTGTAAAATGTTGCTGTGACGGCGTGCCTTCTCTAAAATCCCATTATTACTCAAACGTGTCACCATAACGGGACTGATCGGGAAACCGTGTCACAAATTAACACGTTTTACAAATGCACACCAGTCCCACAGAGCATAACACATTTCAGCATGAGAATAAATGAATACCTGACAGAAATATAGCAATGTAGAAAAAATTAAATATGCAGAACATTTTGTACAACTTTGCAAATTAGAGACTATTAAATAAATCAGTGACTTGTCGCAAGGCGCTCAAACCACCAACGTCCGTTTCTAAATCCCAACCTTTTCTTACAATATCTAATAGCTGTTCTTGCTGGAGATTACAGCCTGTACCCATCAAATTACCAGGAGTTTCATTGGTACCATTGGGATTATCTTCATTTCAGCGCACACCCCTTTGTGGTATGATCCTGCAATTCCTTTAATCAGTCGGATCCTTCAATGGAGTATTAGGGCTGGCTCTAAATTGCCAATATGCGTTTTAATAATGGCACATGAGCAAAATGAGACTCAAATGTAAAAAAAGAAAAAGAAAATAGGCTTTTTTACTTGAGGTGGTTTCTTTTTTTGTTGAGAATGTATTGGTTTTACTTTATTTGAAAGATAAAAAAAATAACTTTCTACCCCAATACATTTCTCCAAATAAAATAAATAAAATTGGCTGCATATTTTGTTTAGTAGTAATAACTTTATTTGCATTTACAGTTTTCTGCTTTTAATGTATTTCTACAGGAAACACATCAGTAACTAAGGTCACACTTGGGTTAGAGTTATCTCTTATGTCGTATTACATTATGTGCCACCAAAGTACTAATACACATTATTCCATTGTGAGTGTAGAATGTACTATATATATATAAGGACAAAAAAAGTAATTCTCTTTGAAATATCATCTTGGCTAAATAACTGGAATCTCTGCGCAATTGATACGTTTTTTTTTTTCTTCACAAAGTGAGACCACGAGGAGGTCGTCTTCCCTGACTGGATAGTCACAGCTCGGTTTGCGATGGATGTCGTTTGCCTAGCGGTTGTGTCGGTCGGAGACATTAAAGATATTTACTTATTAGGACTCTTGATAACAGGGTACCTCCTTATTGGATGGACTGCCCTGGATTATCGGAAATTCGGAATGACAGCAGTTTGCAATCGGACCACGCTGCTGTCCGTTAAAATTAAGGAGCACTTTGGAGCATAACACTTTGTTATGTACGACCTCGCAGCTCGCTGTGGAGACGGACAATAGTTGGACTATATTTTGGGAGAAAATGGGTTGAACTGTGAAGGGAACTACCTGCTCTGGAGAACTGGCCTAATGCTGAGACAAGTAAAAGCAAATTAATTATAAATGTATGAACTATCCATCCATCCATTTTCTTCCACTTGTCCGTTGCCGGGTCATGGGAGCAGCTGTTGGAGCTGCCCAAATCCCATAGCACCAGCCCAGTATGGCTCCTCCTGCAGGTGGTGGGTCCACAGAAGGACGGCCTCATGGTTCTAACCGGGCCTGTTGGTCTCTCATAAGGGGCTTCTGAACCGCTCTTTGTCTGACCCGTCACCTAGGACCTATTTGCCATGGGAGACTCTACCAGGGGCACGAAGCCCCCAACATCAGAGCCCCCAGGATCATTCAGGCGCTCAAACCCCTCCACCACGTTAAGGTGGCGATTCCAGGAGGGGAAATTTATGAATTATTCTGGAATAATTCTCTTTCTCCTGAGAGAGGAGGTTTGAAGCAGCTGGACCGCTTATCTCTCCTACACTGTCAACACTTCCCTTCAAGGCCAAGCCACGGAGCTAAACCTGATGAGGCCTGAGCTCTCTGGGTCATATTTTGCAAAACACTGACTTTCAGACTGTTGGCAAAAATGCACCTGGAATAAAGTTAACACACAGATTTATAGTATAACAAACAGAGAAAGTCAGAGAAAAACAGAGAACAAGAAGTCAAAACAAAGATGGAGAGAAAAACTGTGCCAGGTGTCAAGGCCAGAGATATCCTGGTGCTTGGAGACGGAGCCATATCCGGACGGAAAAAGGACTTAATGACACGCTCCCTGTGGAACCCGGTAAGAAGGCTGGAAAAACGGATACTAGCAACCTAAAGCTAAACGATACAGTAACGTTCCCAAAACTTGACAACTTGGTGCCAGGCCAAAGCAAAGACATTATGCAAATAACCCGCACACACATACCCCCTCCCTAACCAGGCCCCCATCGTTCTGTGTCTGCCTCAACACGTTCCTCAGCCCCGCCCCCCGGTCAATGGCCGGTCATCCTTCTCCACCAAGAAAAAATCTGCACGTGACCTCGTGTGCTGTGTATTTCCCCATGTCTTGATGTTTCTATATGTGCTTTGCCTTAACTTAACCTCATTGTAATTTCACATATCTTCTTTTGTGAGGCGCATCGAGTTGCCTTGTGTACGAAATGCGCGGCATAAATAAAGTTGCCTTGCCTTGCCTTGCTAATAATTGAATGTAGCATTTTACACAAGTGTCTTTGCGTCATAAGTAGCTCTCCAAAGTTTCGGTTGCATAAAAATAGCTTGTCGGGCCCCTGGCTTACGAGGATCTATCTCACAATAAAGTTTTTTCAGTCACACTGGCAAAAAGTCACACAGCTGGTAAATAAGGGACGTTTATGAAATATCACCATGAAACAGAGAAGACATTTGTGAATCTTCTGTTCTGAACTATGCTACTCCCATAGCAGTGTAGAGTCTATCATTATGACATCAGCAAATGAAACCTCTTGCATTTGTCACTAGAAGCTAATAGTGAAGAAACAAAAAAGTACTTAATCCTCATATTCTGAATTAAAGTACCGTTTAATGATATTGTTTGGCACATTGAACATAATCAACGGCCTGGTACATTATTTAAACGTCCAGGAGGGCTCGCCACATGAAACCAAATGACCTATGCAACTATGTGGCCCACTGCCAAAGCCAACACCACTTCACTGTCCCTCTGCTGGTTGAGCAAACCTCAGTGAGGTCGACATCCAGAGAGTATCCCCTCCAGCAGGTACCGAACCATGAGAGATTTTCAGACAAACAATTTACCCCCTCTTCAGGTTGGTCGACGGAAGGGAACCTGCAACACTGGCCCCCTCTGACCGTCACCAATCACTCACTCAGCCACCACATTTACAAAGGCAATGGAATTGTCTTACCAAGGCCAAGGACATACCAAGGACATAACAAAGCAGGATTCACAAATGCCGGAATACACTTTATCCCCCAGTCTCTACACTTGGGTCAAACAAAAGGGTGTAGCAAAGGAATGTATTATATTTGGTAACACATTGAAAAACTATACATACCATCTTAACTAGCCCCTAATTGCTTATGTGAAAATAGGACTAGGAAATGACCCTCCCAACCAAGTTAATTTTAGCGCATTTGCAACCCAGCCCCGTCTACTGGCGCCCCTCCTGCTCTGAATACTACTATTGTTTTAAATTCTGGTTGCCTCTGTGCCCCGGGAGCTCAAAGGCAAGATCAGGGGATTGAGGCGCTAAACTCTGCAGTCTGGAGATATGTCGCTGCTGTGATGTTTTTCATGCCGCGTCGGTCGGCACCAACGTAAAAAGTTAAAAAGGTCATCGGCTCCCATCGAAACACTCAATAGTCGCGTCCTGCCATTGAATAACAAGTAAATCAGACAGAATTCATCATTGTCCAAACACAAAAAGAGACACGTTGGGAATGAGCGATGAATACGTGTACAAAATGAATGGGGTTATATTCGGGGCAAAACAGCGCAAAACAAAAGTAAAGCAACAGTATAAACTAAACTCCAGCAGTGGTTTCCAAAATAAACCGGTGTTTCTGTCTTGGCCTACTATAATCGGGGTTTATACAGGCAGAAGCAAGACATTTTTAATGCCCAAATACTACAGTATATTGTAATGCCACAAACGCAGAAAACTATCACTGCATATTTCACTTCTTAAAGGTGAATTCTGCAACTTTTTATGAGAGAAAAAAAAGTTGTTTTCACAAAATGCACCTTTAAGATTTGCAAACGTTTTATCGAAAGAGTATTGGACAAAGCGGGAAACTTTTCTCCTTGTGTCTGCGTAGGTTTCCTTCGGGTACTCCGGTTTCCCCTACCACTAAAAACATGTACAATAGGCCAGGATGAATGAGAGTGTTTTTGAGAGTGCGCATGGGGGACGACGGATGGAAATTAGCCAAAGGCTACAATGCATTAATTTGCACTGTCCCGACCAAATAAACAGATTATACAAACAAATGCAGAGAACACATTTCTCCACAGAGATTTCTCCACAGAGATTAATAAAGGATAACTTGACTTAACTTAATAGATTCAAATAAATATGAGACACAGAGGATAGCACAACTCGAGTGGCGAGTAATCTACCACAGGAATGTTGCCTAGTCAACAAACAATTTTTGCACCTGATAGTGACTAATTCCTGGCAGCATTTGAATTGGTGACGATGTGGGCTTGACAGTATTAAACAGAATTGTTACAACAATAACACTGCACTCACTGACCTACTTTTAAGGGCTGATCCCAAATTCTGCAGAACTATTGGGCAAGAGCCTAACCGTAAAAATGCTTATCCAACACAATCATCCTGTTGTGTTTTGAGTGAGGAAAGCCATTATCTCACGGCACAAAAATGTAAACATCTGATTAAACCAAGAAGCACTCTGAGATTTGGTGCCGGTATTACCAAAACTCACTCAAAAAAAGATTGGCGTTTTATTTCTTTTTATAAAGACTTTTCTGGGACAAAAACAACATGGATGGAAGAGGCTTCAACCATGAGGACAGGCGACAACTTTTCTGAGTAAACTGCTAGATAGGGACGCTTTAAAAAGATGAGTCCAAGATGAGGTAATGGGGACCCACTGTGTGATCCAGCAGTTGCATAATGTTTGTGATGAGGCCTTTTTTTTCCCACCACACACTGAGCCAGGAAGGTCAACCGTGGAAAGTTACACTAAATAATGTACACGAGAAGTGGCAGCTGCCGGAAAAATGCAGCCCGTCATTCACAGAGGGCCGGACGCACAGCCTAACGGGGCAACGCAGGCAGTTAGCTTCTGTCTCATTATCTCATGGCCGGTCACGATGCACTGAAGATATGAGTCTTATTAGTGGTGCCAAGTGCCATGGACATTACGGGATACAACCACTCTTTGTGCAGTCATTTTCAGATGCCAGAGCTCGACTTTCTACAGCAGTGATGCCAAAGTTAGTCCACCTTAAAAATTAATAGCTGTCACACACACATAACCATTTAAAACTAATACAGTATGCATGCAAGTATGATAATAACAATGGCATGGATTTTTCTAATCAACCCCCCCCCCAAAGAAAAAAGAAAAATGCACACTCGGCTTGGTATTCCTGAGCAAGATCTGGTGATGGGTCTCCTACTAACGGGTTGGGAAAAGGCACAGGTTTAAATATTTGTCAAATGCAGAGAACAAGTTTCCCCATGGGGACAATAAGTCAACAAATACAAAAACAGTGCAACAATTTTGCAACTGCAGCTGCTCTGGAGCTGACTGACGGAAATAGCAAGAGCTTGTGTGTGTGTGTGTGTGTGTGTGTGTGTGTGTGTGTGTGTGTGTGTGTGTGTGTGTGTGTGTGTGTGTGTGTGTGTGTGTGTGTGTGCGCGCTAAGGTTTTGTTGTATTATTATTTTATTATTATTATTATTTTTTTCTTGATTGCATCTACTCTGCTGTTCTATGTTCTTTGGACATGATCCTGAGGACCCCTTTGAAAACGAGATGATTTATGTCATGGGGCTGACCCTCCTATAAAATGTTCATAAATAAATAAATGTGACTGCCATTCTACGCCAACGTCCTCTTCAACCACTACAAATCTCACACACACACGCACACACTACATGTGTAACACAATGTGGGTGACTTTCTTGCCACTGGACACAATGACAGTAACCGGTCGCAGCTGCAGATCCAAATGTCCAACTTCTTTACTCATGCAGAATATAGATTTGCTCATACAGAAGATACTACTTCAATACTTCAAGTGAAATGTATATATTCTTTTGCACCACAGGTTTCAGCACGGATTTCCGTTTCCATTGCTGTTTCCATTTCACTTTCTGCAGTTACTGAGTGTAAAACACAACGCACTATTCCCTATTCGAACGTGCACACAAAATTGATTGCACATAACCAACGTAATCTACGTGCGTGTCTGCTTGATTACATTGGTTGTTTGTCAAATCTAAGCTATTTCATGCTTTTTTCAGGCAATTATCAGAAATGTATTAACAAAAAAAAAGACTGTCTTCGCGTGTTCTATTTTTGGAAGTTTGCTCGTCAGATATTATGAACTAATAAATCCAATACCCTTTTACGAGCCATCAGATGGAATTGATTCATCACGAAAGACATTAATGTGAAACTGGAAAACCCACGGCAACAGTTAGCACAAATTAGCTCACAAACCAAGAGAGCCAGTAATGATCTGTAATTAGGCCAACATCACCATAAGAGCCTCCTCCAGCCAGCAGGGTGGCCATTTTGTTTCAAAACACGAGACACGAAAGAAAGCATTAAACAACTTCCCCATGCATACAAATTGTGGAGAAGAAAGTATTGGCCTGTGCAATACACAGAACCTATAACAGCACAGTCATTGGTGCTGAAGGCTAATGCCGAAACGTGATCACTAATATTACAAATTTGGACATCGGCTCATGAGTGTGCGATGTTGTTTTTTGATTTATGAAGATTTTCCCCTACATCTGCACCTCGAAGACTATTTTCTGGTGTGCGTTGCTTCCCTTTTTCTCAGTCTATTTGAGAATGACAATTGTTACAAACACACCACAACTGCTCCGGCCCTCCTGGCAAGTTCATAAACCCAACGTGGCCCTTGTGGCTAAAGGTTTGCCTAAGCTGATATAACCAGCACTACCTGAATTACTCCGTTGTCAAACCGTGACAGACGTTGTTCAATGAAATCCCTCAGCTGTTGCCTGCATGTGTTTCTAACTCTCACAGACCCTACCGCACATCCCGATTGTTCACTTGAGTAAATTACGAGCACATCTCGGCCGGAGTGCATAGACAGAGTCGAGTCGTGAACAAGGTGGACTGAGCTAATTTACCCTATGACTTCCTGATTCGTGCTAGAGGAAAACGCTCTATATTTAGGCACATATTTAGACATTTGTGTCTTTCTTTCTCAAATGTCGCATTAACAATGTAGATCAATGGTGCTAAATTAAGTTCACTCTATAAGACAATCATTTTATTGCCACAGCATTTATGCAGCAATAAGTCAAACAGAATAATCTAAATCTAATAATTCTCATATGATTTCTGATTATCTTATGGTCTATATACATGTTTGCCTCCAAAACAACAGCACAATAGCAATTGTTAGTTTAAAATGACACTTTTGGGATATCTGGCGGTCTGAGCCTATGGGATTACTCTGTGAAAACATATATAGATATTTTTTAAATGCTAAAAGGGTCTCTTCTCAGATGTTGGCCAGAAAGAACCCTCTTCAAAAACAATGCCTTAATTGTGATCGCGTTCAATGTGCGATCGTCCTGGGAAAAATTACTACCATGGAACATTTGATACAGTCTACCCAAAATGCCTTAGGGCTGAAATAGCACCAAAATGTCTACATGCACAAACTGTAGCGCACAATGCTGGCCACTTCTCCACAGCTGGGAATGTGTATCCACGAGGAAACAATTTTATCAGGAGTTTAAGGTGCAAAATGTAAGTTTTCCACACACGCACACCAAAAAAGATGTTGAGACAAATATCACAATGGTGCCAATACCAGGGAGAAGAAAGCTGCTGGCAACTTTTGGGCAGCTGGAACACCCATGTCTTGCAAAGGGGAAAACATCTTGTATGGCAAGTGTGAGGCATTGGGTTGGCCATTTAATTGTTTTACTCTGGATGCCCTACTTGACATCCTGATCTGCTTATCCAGCCTTGGCACGGGAAAAACAAATTTAAACTGACTTGTGGCCGGAGAGATTCACGCTACAATTGGCTGTGACCAACTTCACGAGAATTGTTTTCCTTTGTTTTCGCCAAACTATGGTTAAACACGCCAACCAACAACAAACTGACCCGCCCAGAGACAATTGCAACGATAGTATCCTTCCACATTCCACCTCTGAGGCTGTTGATGGCAATATCGTGTTTCAGTTACCCAGGGTGGTATCCACACATGCACAGACATGCACAAAACGGTCCATGAAATAAAACTGGCTTTTCCTGCGGTGCATTTTACGCAGCGCTGTGGCCTCCAGTAGCAGTAACGCGCAGCCATTTGAAATAAAACAGCTTTCATGAGGAGGATAGGAACCCTCTTAGGAGTTATGTAAGGAGAGAGCCCTGTGAGCCTCTATCTCTACGTAACGGAGTCCAGCCCCGCAACAGCATGTCGCCGCACATATGCAGCAGAGCACACAAGCCCATTCTAGGGAACAGCCACCTGCCCCGGCTCTGGTTTATCAAAGCCCCCCGAGCATCTCCCCACAGCAGGAGGAACACTAGCAGCAAGACTGGATGATGTGAATCAATTGATTAAGAGTGGTCTTTCCTATGCCCGCTTTCTCATCAACATCAAGCAGACACTTCAAACAAATTTGCTACAAAGTGTTAAACATACAAAGTGCCTTTCTTTTTGTATCATCAATAGTTTCAAAAAACGTATAAGCGGGGCACGGAAGAAACATCAGACTCAACTTTCCTCGTCCCTTCAGGCCACAGTAAATCATCTGTAGCCTAATACTTTCTGGCAACACCACCACTCAAGAGCCCTTTTTGAGTTTTTCCTCTATCAAAAGGTCTCAAGAGCTGCATGTGGCTCTAGAGACACTTGTTGTTTATTCCTGGACTAGGCCCTTCAACTCGATTTATATGACAGCACATTTTTGGCTTAGATAGAGGAGAATTTGAATGTTTTTTTTTTTTTTTGTTGAAGAGATTTAAAAGCAGGATCAAAATCAGACGGTCCGATGTTTAGAGCCCAGCCACAAAATCCAGGAAATAAAGATTGGATTCAGCAGGAGAACGATTAAATAATCAAATGAAGCTAAATACACGTCAAGATATGATTTTAATGAGAGAACAGCATTATAAAAAGGTAAAAAAAAAAAAAAAAAAAAAGAGGCAATTATGCATGATATGTCTCTTTTAGGGGAGACCGGGGCTATTTGTCATGTGGGGTAATTTGACACATTGTTTTTTATAGCCACACTACAGGGCGCTGTGCACTGGTACTGATATATGTATATTGGTATTCCTCTTCAATAATTTTCTCATTTGGACTGAAGACGTGAGGATATTGCACATTTGAATTATTATAATAATTTTTTTTTTATTTTGCCTTTTCCCAAATGTGTATGTTTGAGTTATTTCTGTAATGAGAGCTTTCCTTTTGTTAGTGCGTTACACTGATCTGAAAGACACAGATGTTAGCTTCGCTTTGAGCCGTTTTAGAGCTAACATGCTAAAGCGGTTTGTTAGCGAGATGACATTGTTGGTAAAGTCGACCCTCGGGGTTATTTGTCACAAAAACCGAGGGGTAATTTGTCACATGGGGTATTAATGGGGGCATTTTTTTTTTCTTTTGTGTCCAATATGTTTTCTGATCACTTTATTTTAACATTAGCTGTTATAGCTAACCCGTATGTTTGGGTCATTTTTGTGAATTGTTACACCTCATAGCATTTAGCAAAAAAATCAACAGTTATGAACACATCTGGCATTGCATTGAGACGGTTTTAAAAAGTTATATTGTATTTTTATTTAAAAACAGGTACAAAAGGTTTATCAAATTTCAAGTTAACACCATAAACTCCATTAAAAACATAAGTGACGATCAACCCCACGCATTGTGACAACTTGCCCCGCACATAGGGCACATTGTCACAGTCGATTGCATTGTGTTTGACGGTTAATAACTATTTATCGCAATATGATAGAAAAAAGAAAGCGAGGAAAACGTCAAGTCAAGGGTTAAAGCTTTCATTTAATGCAGGTCTCCCCGGATTGTGGGTTAACTAAACCGACTCTGGCTGAACCTGCTACAATGTCAAGATCTGCCAACACGACATAATCGCAATATTGGCTTGAAATAAATTCATTTCCACATTCTGCAGCGGCGCTCTTTCTCCCCCCGAAGCTGCGCGTACAAAAGAGGCGCACACGGCGGGCTGCGGTGCGGAGCTGTCGAGGCTCGGGCCCGGGGGCTGCGTTCCACAAATGCGGCTGAATTTACATATGACTCATACAACATGTGAGTGGCAAAAAAAAAATGGCTATACGTCTCTCAGCCCCACTGTCCTCTCTCTCCATCAGTGCCCTGCTCTTCGCCCAACTGCCCCCTGCCGCTGACTCATGCGCTCCGAACAAATAGACGGCATTGCATAAGTCGATTACGAAAAGGCAGCGCGAGGTTGGACCAAAAATGAATCACAGCACATATAAGCGCCGTTTAAGAGTCACCAATCTGCATGTGCACCGCGTTTAGCTCGTTGTGATTTAGAGTTGTTTTAGTCTTAGTTTGGCCCACTTCTGTTCTGTTCAGTGCTTGAGTTTAGTCCTGCATGGTTTAAGTCGTAGTTTAGCTGTAGTCCATGTTTACCCTGGTTTAGACTTACTTTAGTCCAAGTTGTACTTTTACTCCGGTTTAGTCTCGGGTTAATCCTGGTTTAGTTCTTTTAATAGACCATAATCCTACATGGGAGCCTTATTAAGAGACGAGCCTCCTTCTCTGACAGTTGACAGGGATAGCTGGAGGCGCAGCTTCGCCGGCACAGAGAACTGTCCCCTCATCTGCATGGGAATGAATAAAGCAGCTAATGCTACAAGGCGATGAGGTAAGAGCGGAGGAGAGGAGGGAAGAGGAATCCACTTAAATGAAAGGAAGCGAGAGGCGTCAGCATTAAGGCTTAATCCACTGCAATGAGATGCTTTCTGCGGCCGATCAAGAGGAGTAACATACACCACACCAAGGATGCACAGTACACACACAGTACACATAGCTGCTTTATGTTACTGCGATATCAGCTATTCACTGGTAAGGTCAGTAAGGTCCATCTTAAAGAAAAGGTATCAAGCAAAGTTGTAGCTTTTAACCAGGCTATAACATCACATATCCTATTGTGTTGCGTCATTCATGCAGGTTTGAGTAATTATCTTCACTTTGGCCATTTATCAGCCTAGTGAGATTCCCCAATCTGCGTTTTCTAGATTTAAATGTGTGATTTATTGTGCCCTTCTGTCTTTTGGACCCAGAGTCCGTAATAAAGTTGAATTGAATTGAAATGTGTCACAGCGGTCCCATAATGCTGTCCTCCACATTTTAAAGCCCATATTCCATCACCAGACACATCCTGCCTCAAAGGTTTGGCGCCATGCCTTCCTCATGGGACCATGGATGTTCGTGAGATCAAAGAGAAAGTTCGCTTTAACTGTATTATAAAGTGTCATTCCCACTACTGCCTGCAGAGGGTGCTCAAGCCCATTTGGAAGCCCTGACCAGCCCAGTCCCTCACTCCTCTCTGTGTTTTCTTTTTCTGGGGTAGCTAAATAATGTATTTCAGTCTCAGTTATGCATGATGTCTCCTCTTTATCAAACAATTGTTGATAGAGCCTTCAATAATGTTGTGATTATGAAAAAGAACATTTGCAGTAGGATGGCCTAGGGGTTATATCACAGAGCTCTTACATGACAACATGCCGGATTCTTAGCTCAGACAATTGAAATATATGCCTTTTTTTTTTTCCTCCATAGGATTTGTGGGTCATCCTGAACAAAAAAAACAACAACAACAAATCAACTACTGTATGTGAAATGCTATGCTATGAAACAGCTCATTTACAAAGGTGATATTCTGAGACCGATCAGCTCCTCCCTGGGAAATACTCTGCTCATGCCACCACCAAGTCAAACTAAATGTTGCATGATATATTGCCATCCATGGTTGTGTGCATTGCTTGGATTGTGACCAACACCTGATGAAATTGTCTAATGTGAACACCTGTTACGGCTCCAGTTACTGTGGAGATCTGCATCGCATCCGAAACTCATTCCGCCGACAGAATCTCTTTTTTTCTCACGAGCGGCCTGAGATTACATGAGATCCACCCGTACCTAATAAACAATGCATGACTTGGACCGCAGCTCGTGTTCTAGTGCCATCCATCCATGTGACTGCATACATCTGCTGCCGTTATGTCATCGAGTCATATTGGACGGTATGTGGCCGCACAGACCTACATACAGCGCGATCCCGTCCGCCTTTACATCCCCGGGGGAGAACCATGCAAGGGCCGACCGCGCTACAAAAGTGTCACATACAAAAGGGAGCATCTCTCTCCCTCTCTCTCTCTCTCTCCTCACCCACGCGCCTCTCCATTTAGCTCACTCTTAAAAAGACGAGCTAAAGATAGAAACAAGGAGATGAACAGGAGCCAGCGGTGTCATGGCAATGGCGAGATCACAAACACTCAGACTCGGTTTAGTCCTGGTTTACACCGGAGTTAGACGCCATATACATCCTCGATATGGACCAAGGTTAGCCCCCGAGACTAGTATGATCAGATTCATACCAGGTTTGGTTTGGGTTTTTGGCTTCGACGTGGCTTGATTCAGCCCTGATTTAGCGCTCGATTAGGGCTGGCTTTAAAAGGGTGTGGTCCGGGGCTGCGCAATAACCGCAAACTAATAAAAATGGCAATTTCAATGGTCGCAAAGAACGCAATTTAAGTAGGTCATACGGTTTCAATGTCTTCTGCAAACGACCAAATGCCTCGTTTCCATGGGCTCTTTACAAACAAACACATTTCTTCATTTGTTTAGAAGCGAGTCATGATAATTAATGATTCTGGGCAAGTTTAAAGTGTAATACATCGCAATACATGTCAGTAAAGCAGCTCGTGTGTGATTTTCTTGATTTTATTCTAAGCCCCGCCTCAACCGAGCGCGTTTTCTCCAGTTCGACTCTAACCAAATCTAAAAGCTTCAAGTCAAAATAGCAACAAACACGAGACGGAATTGAGGATGAAAACAGCAGCAAATAAGTGATGAGAAAGCGACAAAAACAAAACCAAAAAAAGTTACAAAAATGCAACAAAACGGGCGATGAATAGGTGATGAAGTGAAGTGATGAGAAAATGACAAAACAGGCTACAAAAACGTGACAAATAGCACAACGAAAAAGTTGTTTGATGAGTTTTGTGGGTCTTAGCTTTCAAAGGAGGCGTTGCTCTGGCCAATAGGCTGTAAGCTCCAGTTGAGAAGCTTTTAGATTTGGGTAAAACTGGAGAAAATGTGCTCGGTTAAAGGAACAGGCCACCGTTTTTCCATACTGAGATATGTTCTTACCTGAGCTTAGACGAGTTGATGCCTACCTGTCTAGTCTTTGTGCGTGCCCTCAGTCACGCAAAACGACCAAAGAAGTTGTTAGAATTTGCCCCTCCCCCCTAGCATATTCCTATAGCTCCAAATGGGGGTAAAGTTGGAAGCTACCAGGCTCTTCCACGGGCACAAAGACCATACAGGTGCGTATCAACTCGTCTAAGCTCAGGTAAGAACATGTCTCAGTATGGAAAAACGTTGGCCTGTTCCTTTAAAGCGGGGGTTAAGAGGTTAAAGGGACTATACAGAGTTTAAAAATGTTAAAATTATCTATGTTCCTCCCCCTACATGTTCCAGCCATGTCCTAATGTGTAGACTGAGCCCAGACCTGTTCACCACAACTGCCTCTAGAATCCTGCACTGTCACTCAAAACGTTGCTATGCATGCACGAGCTTAAAGGGATATTTCAGGATTTTTGACATAGGGCCTCATGTCCTAGTTATCCAGAGTGTTGTTGATGTCTGGAGATATTTTTTCTTAAATTCATGCAGTTCTTATATTTGAAGAGTCTAGTGGCGCTAGGCTAGGGCAAGGCTAAAGCATTTCTATGGCATGAGTTAGCCTGTATTAAAAACAGTCTGGCGCACCCCACAGTGCACCTGAGGTAAATCACTATAACACCAGACTAACCATATAAATGTCTGTGTTAATAGAATAATTTTTGAAATATAACTGACCTTGTATCGCATGAATTACCGCATTTTGAGGGACTATTTTCTCGCAGATCACTCCCGCAGAGTTAGCTTACAGCCACGAAGCTCATGCTGCTCAAATATAAGTTATTTTAAATGCAAAATGGTTACAATTATTCTATCGACACAGACATTTATGTGGGTAGTCTGGCGTTATAAGTGATTTACCTCAGGTGCACTGTGGAGTGGGTCAGACTGTTTTTAATACAGGCTAACTCATGCCATAGAAATGCTTTAGCCTTGCCCTAGACTCTTCAAATATACGAACTGCATGAATTTAAGAAATAAATATCTCCAGACATCAACAACACTCTGGATAACTAGGAAATGAGGCCCAGTGTCAAAAATCCTGAAATATCCCTTTAATATAGAGATTGCAGTTACGCATAAGCCCTGAAGTGGCAGTAGTGAGCATAAAATGACCAACTTGCATCTAGTCTCTTTAAGGGACAATTCATTCTGTGCCGGATTACCTTTCCATCTTTAGTCACTGGTTTCAGAAAGTAAACGGAGATAACAGTGCACATTCAAATTCAAAACTCATCACCAAGTCAAAATCATCCCAGTAACAATTGGCGTAAACTCATATTGCCCAATGGTATATAGTCTTTTGGCTCGGACCCACATATTTCCTGACACCACAGTTTGAAAACACTGGTGTGACATTTTCTCCCTTTATGCATTTGTGAAGTTTAATCCAAACGAAAAACATGCCATGACACAAATTCGCTTCACGGTCTAGAGGCTCAGCGCTGTGGTTAACCGCGTGAGTCACTGCATTCGGTCCCAGGGAAACAAATTATGACCCGCCCATGAATCCTAAATATGTGTGAGCAGGCAACTTCAAGTCAGATCAACGCATGTTTAAAGACGGGCAGAAACACTGTGTTAATAATACATAACACACATTTTTTTCAAACCGGTTAATCTTTAATGAGCCTTTAGCGTGGGAAAATCTGCCAAGCTGAGCCGACCCCCAAATTTACACCACGTCTTGGATTGTGAAAGGTTAACCGTTTTGTTTGCTCTTTTCTTTGTTTAAAAATGTATGTCTGTAAAAGGATCTGCAAACTTCCCATTGACAGTTGTCTTGTCAAAAGCGTCTAGCGGGCAAGCATAGCATCACTATAAAAAGTAAATCTGTTTTTGGTGATACACGGGATTCCAAAAGTTTCAGGTTTTGACTTTTTTATTGTGGTATACCCCCTTATCCCCCGCCTTAACCGAGCACATTTTCTCTAGCTCAGTTTTACCCAAATCCAAAAGCGTCTCGACTGGACCTTACGGCCTATAGGCCAGTGTAACGCCTCATTTGAAAGCCAACACCCACAAAACTGATCGGAACCTTTTTTGTACAGTACACAGTAAAATAGACACATTAAAAACAACAGAGTACAACACTGAGATGGTGAGCGCATTTCTGTCGCTATTTTGGCGCTTTTTTCCAAGAAGCTTTTAGATTTGGGTAAAGCCAAACCGGAGAAAATGTGCTCGGTTCAGATGGGGGTTAAGAGGTTAGTAATGCTAATTTGGATACTCTTTGGTCATTTGACATAATCTCACTAGAACAGTTTTAGATAAAGAATCCATTAATACAATGTCAAAAATTTTTGAAGTATCGTCTTGAAATAATAATAATAATAATAAGAGTCCCAACCCCCATTTTGGGAAAACCATAATGTACTATACTTCAGTGATTATGTCTCTCTCTTTCTCACTCTTCACCAGGACAAACCATCTGAACACGGTGTAAACGCGGGAAAGCAAATCATGCCCACTGCAGTCATTTAAGCTCCATTTAATCTTTTTAATAATAATGCATTAGCCTTATACAGCACTTTTCCAGACGCTCCCAAGACGTTCCCAAACGGTCTCCCATCCAAGTCCTGCCAGGCCCTTCCCTGCTTAGCTTCCAAGGTCTGACAGGATCGGGCATAGCAATGGCGGTATGGCCTTAGCCTTTATCAAACAACATATCCTGTCTCTTGGGTCTTATTGTGTGTAAAATATGCCAACTCCAGCGATTCTCAGTTTAGCTGTTCGTATTTCAGTCTTCGTTTCAAGTGTCAATGCTCTAAATCTAGATTTGAAAACAAACCACATACAGTATCTAATTGCAAAGAAAATACTTACTATAATTTTGAAAAAACATTATGGTCAAAACTAGGGCTACACCGTCCAAGAGCAAAGACTCAACCAAATCTAAACACATGTAACCGGGTCTAAATGAGACTTGCCCCAGTAAACTTTTCCGTTTAGACATATACGTTTCCATCAAAACAAGGGGGGAAATCAGGTCATTCCCACCTAGAGTCCCCTGCTTTCATTGAAAATAAATGGACAGTTAATCCACAGGTATTTTGCAGGTATTGCCTCTTCAAACAAAAGACACTGGCAGCCATTAAGTGAAAATAATAAGGATCAGAAATCAGGATGTTTCAAGTTACTGTGCGTTTCCTTCCACTAAAAATCCCCCAAGGCCCCCGTGGCACATCAAAGCACCAATTTGAGCAAAACTGGAGTCACTTCCCGAGCACAGTTACATCAGAGTACAGTGGATGGAGTTATGCAAAAGATAAAGCAGTCCTGCTAAGGCGAGAACATATGGGAGTACTTTCGGAAGTTATAGGACACGACGTTTCTCATCCCAGAGATTTGGCAACGTAAACTGGTGAGTGAGATGAAGATCAAACTCAAGTCAAATCCTGTTGGTCAAGCAGAGCACAACGCATCTGCTGAGAAGACATCGTTATTGATTATCGACTAACCCATCATTTCATACTTCTATATGGAAATGATGTGTACGCTACAGTGCAATCAAACCCTTGCACAAATTCACAGAGGGATTGTGTGAAGAAATAAAAGACAGATTACTACTCACTATGTTGACCTGCAGCGGCTCAGAGCCCGGTCTCAAAAGGCGCCTTCTTCTGCAGCTTCCGGATCTTAGACGCACAGATGAGGACTGTCCTATGTCTGTGGAAGCAAAAATGTATTATAAACTATAGACAGACACATAATTTTGCAATAGGAATGCGAAAATGCCTGTGTACCTGATTGTGGCAGCCGCAGAGCCAGGGCGGTTAAAGTGCTGCTGGGCAGGGATCGGCACCGCTGGAGGGAGGTTTTCAGCGGGGGCTCTAGAGGGGACACCCCCGGGGGACGGGACAAGGCCTACAGGGCACTCAACAGTTAGGATCCAACAATATCCCAGGTGGAGATGTCTACGGGCTATTACACAGATTAACATGCACACACACACACACTACACTGGCGATGTTCTAGACCTGGATTAGCGCTCTTTCACAGATGTCTTGGTCTCGTCTGCATTGGGTCATGATCTAGTCTTGGTTTGTATAAACTCGTCCTGGCCATGATTAGGTTTGTTCAGACGTTACCCTAGTAGAGACCCTGTTTGGGCCTGGTTTATTCTTGCTTTCATCCAGAATTTGTCTTATTTAGTCCTGGTTTAGTCCTAGATTAGCATTGGCTTATTTAATACGACCATATTAGTCCAGTGCTCCGGTCCCTGCACTGGCTTCCTGTCACTCGGAGAATAGAATTTAAAACAGCTCTGCTTGTGTACAAGTCGTTTCATTGTTTAGCACCAAAGTCCATCTCTGACATGTTAGAGCCGTATGAACCGTCTCGGGCCCTGAGAACTTCAGGGAGGGGTCTCCTGGTGGTTCCCAGAGTCAATAATAAACACGGTGAGGCTGCGTTTCAGTTTCATGCAGCTAAAATCTGGAACAGTCTTCATGAGGATGTGAGACAGGCCTCAACTCTGACAATGTTCAAATCCAGGCTGAAAACAGCTCTTTTTACCCGAGCAGATGAAAACTGAAAGTATTTATCTGCACTCTGGCCTTTTACTGTAATTGATTAATTTTTATGTTGATGTTGTAATGATTGATTTGATCTATTTTTTGTAACTTTATGCAACTGTGAAAGCACTTTGAATTGCCTTGTGTATGAATTGTGCTCTACAAATAAACTTGCCTTGCCTTGACTGCCTTGCCTTATTCATAGTTTTATCCATTTATCCTCCTTTGTGTGCAGGATTTCATTGTTTCAAAATGTCATCACTGATTTATTCCTGGTTGCGGTCCAAACGTTGTCCTAGTTCAGTCCTAGTGTTGCCACAAGGCTAGCTCGTTCAATACCCTCCCCTTACTCCTCTGACCCCCTTTTTTTCCTGTAAATATTTTGTTTTTTTATCTCAGCTCCCTCGAAGTGCACGCCCTAAAGCTGGCTCATCAGATCGTTCATCATACCAACCAGAACTATCCAGGTTCAAACAAACTGACTCGGCGCTTGGGCAATGGGTGGAAGAGCTCGTGGGTGCAATGATGCTGAAAATTGGCCACGCACAAGAAAGACTTAGTCGCGAGGAGCAAAAAAAAGCAACGCGAAAGTAGGAGGAGGTTAACTGAGGGAAACCCAGAAAACAGTGTAAATGGGCCAGCGTGTGCATGCATTGTTGCAGCGTAGATACTGGGTTAGTACCAAAGCCTGCCCTTCAAAAACTATGTGGACGCATAATGGAACAGAGCTATTTTTATCAACGGTAGAGACTGCAGGAGATGCTCTGCTCTTGTACTATTATTCAATGTTTACAGAACCTGCATTTCTTTTACAAAACATTATGCAAATACCCCAGTTTTATCCTCAGTTTTAACGAAAAGCAGCTGGACTGTTTATGACATTTTGTTCAACCTTGAATTTGCGTCATAACCCCACATATGCCTCCTGGACGTCTTACTCTGTGGTGTAGCTCCGTGATCTGCGTCTCCCTAGTAACACTGGTCTCTATGACGGAGCAGGGCCTCGGCCGCGCAGCCGTCCGTCGCAGCCCCGGGGAGAGGTGCCCACTGGGAGCGGGTCGTCGCCTCCTCCTGCACAGGGAGCCCACCTCGCTGTAGTGGCTGTAGTAGTCCCGGCTCGGCTCCGGTCTGTGCAGGTCCAAGATGACGGAGGAGGGGCGCGGGCGGAGGTGGGCCGGTCTCCAGGTACGGTCCAGGCTCGAGTGGAGCGCGGCGGGACAGGGCTGTCTGACAGAGCTGCCTGTCTGCTGGGCAATCTGCTCACACAGCTGGGGTTGGCACAGACACTCAGGGTTTGGTGCACAATATGGTACAATAATATAGACTTCGGAAAGGGGATGCTACTCTCGAGTTGTGGTTTTAAATTATGAGGGAAGACTTTGTATTTGTACCTAAAAATGTATAGCCTATGAGTCAAAATGGATTTTCTCTATTTATTTATTTTTTGCACTTTGCTGCACAGCAATAACATGGTAGGACGTAGACAATATGGTAACTAGGGAGAGTTTATTTTGTGGTTCTGTTTCTATATCATTACCAATTATTAGAAAACAAAGATTTCTAGAAATTGACAGTATTTTAACTAGGTTCGGATTATTGAATAATCTTATCACCATGAAATAAATTTGGTGTATGCCCTGTTTTCATTTATTTGCTAAAAATATATAAATATACAGTATACTGCATATACAGTATTCAGTGCTATGTCAACCCTGTTACCAGGCTACCAATAATAGTAAAAGTAATATACTATATTTTGGTGAAAATGGTACTGTACTTTTTCAATAGTTACTGTATCTTGCCAATGTACACTGATATTTTGTTTATCTATTGGCAACTTCCCAAGGCAACAGGAGCATAGCATCAGCTACAAACATGTTTTGTTGAATTGCAATGTCCCAACCAAGACACAGGATTGGCTACTTTAACACTTTAGAACTACTAGACATGTATGGGTCCGTTGGATTGACAAAATGCAAAACATATTTATAAAGATCTTCATCTGTCAGATGTGTCCGTTGGATACAGTCGTAAAGTGAATCTATATTTGCTGTCACTCACGACGTGTGGGCCATCAATCATTAAGCAATTACTTTGCATAAGTGAAAAATACTCAAAAAGTATTAAAATATCAGAGCTTAGAAATAATCCTTTACTATTGTGTCTCCTAATGTCTGTGTAACTGACTGGTCTTATAACTTTCCAAATTACAATAGCCCCGCTTAATAGCACCATCTCAAATACAGTTTTCCAGCCTTGCATAATCAGGCGCGATGATAGTGTGCTGAGTACCAGGATGTCACATTGCATCTCGTCATGCGGAGTTTGGGCTAACGTGTCCTGACTCGCTGTTGCGACGGGGAGGGGGTGACTAATGTCTTCAGTGGAGTGTGAGGCGTAGACTGCCGTCACTAACCTCCAGCGTTGCCACGGTCACCCATGGACAGCTCTGTGAGAATATAAAGGCTTTTTCCGACCATCATAAAACACAGGAAAAACTGCCACTTTGACACTGGAGTCCCTCTGGTGGCCAATAGAGGGAGCAAAAGGACAACTGCAGTGGCCAATCGGTTTGCTGAATGTTTAATGTTTTTGTTTTGCTTTGGTAAATGGGACACACCTAACGGTTTGATCTGCATGAGAGGAGGTATAGCTTTTTAAGAATTAGATTTCTCTGATTCGGGAGCTTTTGCATAAAATAGCAAATCAAAGTAAAAATGTCTACACGGGAAATTACTTGTGCAGTATTTATCTACTTTCCACTCGTTTTGAAGCACATATGCTGCATGTAGCGATGATATTATGGGTTTTAGTCAATGATATGGTGAGAGGCTGCAATGAGATGAGGTTATTGCATGGATGTGGCCAATATTGCACAAAGAAGTGTCTCCTTCACAAAACAGATCATTAATACAGATTTGAAAATTAGATTAAACATAAACTTGTACTGCAGGGCTCCTACCTTAAATATTTCCTCCGTGGAGTCGGACGCTGGGACACTATTGGTCGTGCTGTCCTTGTCGCCGTGTTGTGATTGGACATGTACTTCCTGTATCTTTGCGGCGTCAGGTGGAGCATCCCTGGAATCCGGCTCATTTCCTGTCTGTCCCTCGGCCTTTTCCTCCTCGATCTTTAATGGAACTGCCTCTGTTTTAGTGTCTGTGCTAAGACCGTTTCCCACTACATCGTGAATCTCTGTGTGTTGGGTTTGAAGGCCGTTAACAGCGTGAGGTCCTGATTGGGTCTTCACGAGCTTTTGAGGTCCTTTCCTGGGACGTCCTGTGGCCTGAATGCTGAAGCTGCCTGAAGATTTGGTGGTGTGAGGGGAGGCCGGGGCCTCTGGGTGGATGGCCAGAGATACAGTGTGGATGCTGTTGGCTGTGCATTGAGGGGCTCGGTGAGCGCTCTTCTCTCCCTCTGGAGGAGAGAAGGAGCGTGTGGTGGTCCGCCACTTTCTGGCCGTTTCTGCTACACTGTTAAAAAACTTGAAGAGACCCCCAAAGTGGCCCTTGCTGTCCGAGTGCTTGGGCAGAGACTGCTGAAAGTCCTTCACCGTCTCAAAGTCCACAGAGCCAAAGTCTGAGTCCAGAGTTTTATCAAGAGAGGGCAGTTCTGAGTCAAAGCTCCTTTCGGAATAGGCAGCATTGGTTTTCCCCAAAATGGAAATCCTCCGCAGATAACTCCACACATCCTTCTGTCTCCTTCCCGTGCTCCGATGGGTGCTGGGACTGTCTCTGGTATTCGACTCCTCACATCCCGGAGCTTTGTTGCAGTTGGATGAGTTGTTTTGGTTTCTTTTGGTGTAGCAGACCCTCTCTGATGGAGGTTTAACTCCATTCTGGGCTGTGGAGTCCCCTGCCACACAGGTCTGGCTGGTCTCTGAAGGAGCAGTGAGGTCCAGGTCCTCAAATGAACAGTCAAAGTCACCCGTGTATCCAGCGTACGAGTGCCTTTTGCTCCGGTGTCGCAGTGTGCCCCTGCTGTGCTGCTGAGGCGTGCCAATTTCATGACAGAACGACTCCTCATCCACCAACGAGGCGCTGAATTTGGTGGATAACTTTCCTTTGCTCCTGAATACAGAGGGTGATTTGAGTTTCTTGAAGGAGCGCACTTTGTCCGCGAAAGTGAGTTTGGGGATGGGCTCTCCGGGCAGGATCATGGAGTGAGGCCTTCGCTCCAGCTCTGGGACCGCTTTCTTTCGGTTCAGGATCCTCCAAATGCCCCCCGTGGTGCGGGGCCTGCGGTTCACCTCCTGCCTGTCCCGAACAGGACTGTCCCCCGGCGTCTCTGTGGGACCGGCGTCCTGAATACAGACAGAGCTGCTCTCATTGGCCACGTCCACAGAAACGTTAAAGACCTTGTTGACAAACCCATTTGGGTTGGTGCACTCCGGGGCAGAGCTGTCTGTCTGCTCCATCCTCGGTCTCCTCTGTGTCAGCTCTTCATCATGAGTCACTCCGCTTTCTCACCTAAAAATACAAACAAGGCATACAACCTTTATTCATTTGTTTATTTTGAAGAGTGTAGCAATAAGACACAGTATGTAAAATGTATGATCTAATTATAGTATTTACGCTGCCAGGCCTGTATTTAGCTCCATGGGAAGCGTAGAGATTAAGATGCAGACCGGTGTTAAACACTAAAGCATCTCTTTCTCTTGGGCAGAGGTTTTATGAGTCAACACCGCTCCCCCGCCTCAAAGTAAGTCATTCCTTTTCAAAGTAATTATTTCAGAAACTCTGACCACCGTTTAACCAGGAGGCAGCGTTACCATGGAAACACTCACTACTGAGGCCAGACGTGATGACGTGACAGGGGCTCACGTCAAACGCTCCACAGAGGGAGAGGATGCAAAGGCGACCGCTACACCAACTTACTGCAATCGTTGTGATTTAATGCAAATACGTGTATGGTTTGTCACAGTTAATGGTGTCTACAAACAGAATTAAAAAAAAAAGACTGTCAGGAACAATCCGTCAAAATGAATACATTTAACAACTAGGCTAATTATGGTCATTAATATGTTAATATATGAAAATGTAATCATAATGGTTTATATATTAGCCATGCTGTGGCTGGGGATCATATCAGAGTGCAACTAGTAGACACATTATTTGCGTCACTGTTTTACTTCTAAGCTACTTCAGTAAAACCATTGAAGTAAATAAAACGTGTTCCACCTACTTCGATGACCTGTGGTATCAGGATATCGCGCTGTCCAAGGGCTATTTTTCTCAGTCATGACGCGACACTGAGTTATCGTTATTATCGGAAACAGACCTTCCCATGACACTTTAGATTAAACTATTGTTTATACAGCGACAGTAAAACAAACGACCCTGCAGTTGTCCGTGACTATAACATGAACGCTTCCTCAACTTTGCAAAGATTCCGCTCGTATTGAATCAGGAAACGCTTAACACTTCACATTGTTTTTTTTTTTACGACAACTATGTATAAACTTTCTACTTTACTGTAATAGCTGCAAAGTAAACTTACCATTAAAATACGTCCCCGTTCAAAACAGCCATCTCCGTAGCTGTCCGTAAAAGCCACACTGACGGCCGACTTTACGCACCGCGCCGCCGCTTACAAAGTTTTATCCATGAGTTCAGACCTAAAGTATGCCGAGCACAGCCACTCAGAGCGGGTCACACGTGGAGGCGAACCGCTCCTCTCAAACTGCGAAGAAAGTCCCGAAGAAGCTGAAGGGGACAGAGAGCCGTGAACTCTTGGCCCCCGCACGGCAGCAGCAGCAGCAGCAGACGCCGACACAGTGATTTGTGATAAACGCTCTCGCGCAGACAGGACAGCGGCTGCAGACACTAACAACAGTCACACAGACGTAGCCCACGGACGCACATGCACGAGCTCGGAGGACACACCTTGCGTGTTTGTGTATGGTTAAAGGCTATTGTACTTGGACTTTATTATGCTAATCCGTGATTATTTGGGGGGAAATTACGTGGGATTAACGTGGATTTAAATGTTTTATTTTCTTAAAGCTATAGGCTTAATTTAAACGGATATGGGGAAGCTTGAAAGAATAATGACATTTAAACAGGATTTCCACAAGGAGACATGCAACCAACCATCAAACCAGTGCACACTTCATTTCATAGGCTCCTGAAAGCAGATGCCGAACAGACGGACATGTTAATCTGAGGTTATTACGAAATTAGACATGAATTAAAACATTGATTAATTATATATGAATTAATGGACTAAAAAACTTAATTAAATGGGAGTATTATGCTTTGCAGCTATGTTAGAATCTCAAACACATTATCTTGTTTTGTTGTTGGTTCGAAAATGCAATATTGATCTAGAGCAGGTAAAACAAAACAAAAAATCTAATAGTTTCATTTCCTGATTTTCAGCAAAAGTCCTTCCCACCCACAATCCTCTGGCTCCCCTTCGCTGCGCAGCAGTTAAAAAAAAAAAAAAAGAACGAAAGAAGCAGATTTTTCTTCACAATGAAAGGATTAAGTTTAGCAAGGGATCAAGAGGTGAGGTAAGCCTTTCCTCGACAGGTAGGACCTCAGGAGGCGCTTTTTTGGGGAGTTGCAGTTGCTATGAAACCAGTGAATATTCAAAGATCACTCAAAGGTGCGCTGGTCGCTCGAAACACAGTCCCAGGTATGTTTGACCTTTGATGAGAGAACAACATTGTAACATGGTAAAAAGCTAAAAAATAAATAAAAACTGTCAATGTGCCACTATGCCCGTGTATATGTTGTATTTTAGCCACAAGACACATCAACAAGAAAAAAGCATTTCTGTATTGTGCTCTTAATCATTTGATAAAGATCACAAAGTTTCGACGACCCTACCGTAGGTTAATTATGTTCCTTTATGTCATGTTGCACAATTTAATAATGTCATACTGTAAACCATCCATCACCTTCAATGGGACAGTTTCCAGGGCCTCTTTCTCTTTTTGAGCCTTGGCAACACCCAGCTGTGGTTACCCCTGAAATGCCCCCCAACTTTAATGAAGAATGGCTTTCAATAATGCCAAACGTCGGTAGCTGTCCTCATGGGGAACAATGAACTTACCTCCAAAGTTTCCCTGCAGAGCCCAGTCAAGTTCATTTTGATTAATGCATTCCCTTAGCTGACGATTCTCTCGATGTAAAGATAATGTGAAAATGTATCTGCTGTTATGTTGCTGTTATGTTTACGTTTACGGCGGGTTATGGTCCAGCTGAGGTTGAAGGCGCATTGAGTTGCCTTGTGTACGAAACGCGCGGTATAAATAAAGTTGCCTTTCCTTGCCTTGATGTAAAGAAAAGCTATTCAGGAAAGCACTTCTCATTTCTATGGAGAGCATGGAGTGATTGGCTGAAGCCTGGTTTCACTGGTTGATTTTCCTTTGGGATTCATGTTGAATGTGAAAAAGCTTCCATTGAAACGACACAATGGGGAGAGGGCGTCTGTGGGGGAAACCGATGGAATTTACAAAAAAAAAAAAACTCAAACAGCTTGAACCTCCATAGCTGCACATTGGGGGTAAGAGGAGAAGGAAAGATGGTGGTAAGAGGGGGCCTAAATTTAAACATTTCCTCTTTGTCCTGTTTGGAGCCCATTGTCGTGGCACGGCGTTCTCCCTTCTGCACAGGAAGGAGTAGATCTGACATCAACGCGCTGTGGCTGACAATAGCAGGAAGTCTGGCTGACTGTATGTAAATATCTCGATGTGTCCACGCTTCCCTTGCCGCTGCCTGAGGGGCCACTGCTGCTCCCTGTAAGACACAGGGAGAGGAGGTAGAGATCGGATTCGAGTAACTGGACTACTTCAAAGTAATATTTTTAACTTAAGTAAGCAAAAGTAAAATGAGAAGTACTGCTGGATACATACTGTATACAGTATATCTGTCCAAGCTGCCCACATCACACTACAGGCGTCCCTTATGGCTCCTCCTGCAGGTGACGGGTCCACACAGGAGGTTGCAGGATAGTTCTTCAGGCTCAGCACCAGAAGCTGCCAATCCGGGCGATGTGACCAGACAGGTCTCGTCGGTCTCCCATCATAAAGGGCTTCTGAACCGCTCTTTGTCTGACCGGTCACCCAGCACCTGTATGCCATGGAAGACTCTCGCAGCGGCCAAAACAACCACAGCTAACCCGGTATCACCACAATTATGTGGCAATCCGAGGTGGAGATATTTACAAATACTGGCCAGCCGGATTTGACTCACTGATGTGATCTGGGGTTGCTGCAGTTGTTCAGGTGCCAAAAGAATGGGATCAGCTGACGACCTGAACATTCTGAATGACCAGGTTATTCCATGAATGGATGGATCAGCAGGCACAGGCGTCTTCCCAGATGCCAATGACATGATTCATCTGGTTCACGTTCTGAAATAGTGGTTCAGAGAGCATGAGACATAATTTTCACCCATGGATTGGCCACCACAGAGTCCAGATCTTAAAGGAATGGGCCACCGTTTTTACATAATGCGATATGTTCTTACCTGAGCTTTGATGAGTTCATGTGTACCTGTCTGGCCTCCACGTGGGCCTTCAGTCACGTGAACACAGCACAGACGGCGTTAGCATTTAGCCTCTCTCTTCTCCTCTATAGCTCCAAATGAGGTGAAGATAGAAGCTACCAAACTCTTCCACGTTTTCCCTATTTAAATATGGTTACGTGAAGTGTTATACTATAAAGTATAATTACCCAAAATTCTAAGCGGATAAAAAGGGGAACTATATTATAAGGCGTAATAATACCAGAAGTAATTTGGCATCCGCGCAGTGATATCTTCACTTTGTTGAATTACTCCTGGTATTATTAACCATATTTAAATAGGGTAAACGTGGAAGAGTTGGGTAGCTTCTATCTTCCTGTCGTTTGGAGCTATAGAGGCGAGGAGAGAAGCTAATGCTAACGCCGTCTGTGCTGTGTTTACGTTACGGAAGGCACACGTGGAGACCAGACAGGTACAAATGAACTCGTCAAAGCTCAGGTAAGAACATATCTCAGTATGTAAAAACGGTGGCCTATTCCTTTAACCCCAATGATAATCTTTGGGATGTGTTGGAGAAGGCTTTGCAGTCACTCTCTGACATCATCAATACAAGAGCTTGGTGGCAAATGAATGCAACTCTTGATCTTTAGAAATTGCAGAAGCTCATTGAAACAACGGCAGAGCGAATGTGTGCTGTAATCAAAGCTAAGGGCGGTCCAACAGAATATTAGAGCGTGTGACCTCTTGTTCCAGTACCGAGCCCATTTTTCATCAAGGGCCTCTGGTTCGCTAGCACCAGGGGAGACCTTGTTTGTCCAGGCGACATCTGGACATAGTACATGTTTTAGGAATAAGAGCAACCAGAGCAAAACCATTCAGACAAGGGGAGAACATGCAAACTCACCTGGCCCGGGATAAAAAACTCGGGACCCTCTTGCTGGAAGGCACAGGCACATAGTGTCATCTCAAACCCATACATTGACTCCTATGTACTGATGTAATTGCAGGAAGCTATCACTAAGCTCTACCACTCTTTTATCTCATATACTATATCAAAATACTGTAACTTTGTAACTTAAGTCTCTTCCAGTGAACCTAACTTCTCCCCCTTTCCTTCTTTCCCCCTCCCCCTGTCTCTGTCTTCTAGGCAGCTTGAAGTGGCCGAGTCTGTGTTATGGCAGTGTTGGACGCAGTGATTTACATGCAACACTTCCCCCATAACTCTTCCACAACTGTCGGGGCACATTACGGCAGGCCCATCTTCAACTGGGCTCGCCTCCAGAGAAGCTCCTTACAATGTGCGCCTTCATATGTGCCGGCCACACTCCAGTGTACGTCACAGGGTTGTAGTAGGATTCAAGAGTTCGAGAGTGGCTTTCCTTCCTCGTTTTATTTATGGCTGTCTTTTATTTATTTTTATTTATTTTTTGCCATGGAAATGGAGTCAAAGCATTACTTGTTTAATTTATCTAACACAAGTAAGAAATGGTTTATAGTGCCGCGTTTGACACATGTTTGTTTTGAACTTGAAGTGTTTCTAATTTTACATATTTATGTTCCCCAGATGTTTTCTTTGTTTCAGCTCAGTTTACCCAGCGCTACTGTCACTTCTAAAGTGGACCAAAGAAGCTTCACTCTCAATCCATGAAAAAAACATTATATACAGAGCATCAAAAACGCACATACACATTCGGGATCAGCTGAGGGAGAGAAGGGGGAGAGTTCAGCTTGCTCACTGACTGGTATTTTCTCAACAGCGGTAAAGACTAATCTGCTTTACAAGTCTTAAGATGTTAGCATTTTTATTTGGATTCAGTCAAATGATGCACGTTTGTTGGATTTGTTGTTGTCATATTGAAAAGTACATATTTGGCCTGTCCCAAACCAACACAATATATTTTAAATTGCAATTACAAAGGTGAAATGTTGTCCTATTTCAACCATGTGCATTATGTATCTCATATTTAATCTCATTATTTTCCCCAAACATAAGGCCCTTCTTATCTGTGACAGTGGCGCAGTTGGTAGAGCGGGTCATCTCATGATCGGAAGGTCCTGGGTTTGAAGCCCAGCTCCAGCAGATGCACACTGGTGTCGTGTCCTTGGGCAAGATACTTCACCCGGCTTGCCTCCAGTGTCTGCGTAAATTGGTGTATGAATGAGAGTGTGAATGGGTGAGTGGTTCCTTTCCTATAAAGCGCTTTGGGCCTGACGAAGGTAGACAAGTGCGATATAAATGCACAATTATGCTCTGGAAATACACTGCCATCCCCTCTCCCCCTCCACATTCTATTAAGTCTGAGTAACTTTACACAAAAGTATACGCATGCATGTCCCCTATCTGGCCCCTTACTGCCACGCCGTATGACTGTCTTGTCTGATTCCTCCTCCTAATTCCCTCAAACATTTCTCCGCCTTTACTCTGTGACTTCCTCAGGACCCCAGTCTTCCTGCTGTCCCTGCCCCGAGTCACAAAAGACATCCTGCTCCAAACAGGACACAACTCTTTGGCCTATAGCCCCCACACTTTAAAAAAAACATGCTGTCTCTAAGAAGAAGAAGAAGAAAGAAAAAAAACACTTCTCTCACTCGGTCTTGATGCAAACAGAAAATAACAAGTCATTTCTGCATTAAATAAAATAAAATACTGGTACACTGACATGTTTAACTTTGTATTTTTTGATACTGTGGATATTCAGTCATGTACGCTGTATTCCATTGCATTACTGCAGTGGCTGTGATATATTCTACAACTTAATTAGTGGGTTTATAGCAATTGAGGAGTAGAAGCAGGAGTTATTGCTGTATCTTCTTAAAACCTCAACACAAGGACTCACAAAGACAAAACATTAGGAGTTACATCAGGAAGATCTGACTCAAACCCCAATTTCCTGTTTTTTTTTTTTTATTTGCTGTGGAAATTATACTAGAACAACTTAAAACGACAACACAAGTTTCATTAGTGTTACTACTTGAATAATATGCTGAACAAAAGTTAAATTTCTCCATGTTACTGTGCTGCCTGTTCGTACTGTGTTGAGTATTCCTAACACGGCCCTTTGACATGATGTCATAGGCTGATTTTGCGAACAATCGGACCCCTTCCTCCCCTTCCTCTGACACATGGGCTTGGTACAGATTTCAGACAAACAACATTCGCCGCTTCAGCCCCCAGTCGTAATTATTTCAGCGCTTTTTGTCAACGCTTCTGAGTTTAAAACAGAAAAAAAAAAAAAAGAAAAAGAGAAAGAAAATAAAAACGTGTACAGACCAGACTGGGGAGCGAACCGTGGAGAGGAGGACAGATAGTGTGTTGTGATATCAAATGAAAAAAAAAAAAAAAGGCCTGTTTGGGCCTGGGAACGAGACTGGGGAGTTGTGAGAGAGCTGTGTGAGAACAGCTGCTCGGTCAGATCTGCTGTTTGGGGGAAACAGTGGCTCAGTCACAAGCTGCGCCGTGTTTCTGGCGGGTTTTAGTGACAGGTTGCAAGCTAATACGCCAGTCATTTGTGTCCCGGTATGCAAATGACACAAGGCGGAAAGTGAATTTAACGGGAATTTTGCTGGAGAGATTTCTCAGGGAAAGCATTTTTTCCCGCCACAGGGGACACCACATTGACTCATATCTTAATTGATTTGTGTGTATAAACTTTTCTTTTTTTTCCCCTATTGATGCAACCCCTTTTCATTTTTTCAGGCTTGAGGCTTGTGGGTATTGTATTTTAGTTTTTAGTTTTTTTTTTTGCAGTTTAATCGCTGGCAAAGATTTAAAAACAAACTTTACACCATGGAAATCGTAGTATAGATGCATGGAAGCTGTTCGTCACTGTTAGTAATAGCAATATATTAAAGCAGTACTAAGTAACTCACGCCCCTAGAGGCCGTAAGCGCCACTGCAGGTGCCGTAGCATTTCGCGTTTTTTTATTTATTAATCGTCCGTGAGAGTAAATACTACGCTGACAGAAAAGACAAAGGGAGAGAGGGATATTGTACATTGTGCCACAACCTAATTACACAATGGAAATCATTGTTGTCACTCAAACTTGGCTGTAAATACTGTTTAAGTGGCGCTAGCCCGCAGTTAGCTTTGCCTGTTAGCTTCTTCCTCGTGATTCCGTTAGTGTGTATTGGTGGCTCCGACCCCGTGGCAGCGAAGTTGCAATTGTGGTTTTGTGGCCAGAGACACCAGGGGGAGATGAAAGACCCCCCCAGGCATCCCATTAACACTTGCATTACCCCCAGAGGGACTACGGAAAGGATTTCTTAAGGTAAACAAGTTACTTAGTACTGCTTTATGTTGTTCTTGAAATGTTGTGGAAGGAACCTGTGTATTTTACTTAAATAATAGCAGTGAAAGCAGCATGTAGCCGTAGTTAAAGTAGCAGTATAGAAGCTGTAAGGTAGGAGCGGAAGTCATGACACAGGAAGTATAGCATTTGAGACAAATCTCAAGACCCCTGACCATTCTGCACTCCTAATGTGATTGAGAGGTTTCTGGGAGAATGGTGGTGCTCAATGTATCCTACGATTGGTGTTTAACATGACTTCAAAGTAACAGCACCTCTTCTATCTATATATTATCCGCACACATCCCCACTGCCAATTCTCACCCCTCATTGAGCATGCCCAGGTAGTCCCAGCAGCCAGCCCGCAGCGGTCCAGAGAGAGAGACTGCGTTTTCCTGACATTCCTGACATTCCCAGCGCTCTGACCCGCATACCTCTCCGGGCCGGAACGCACATGGCACCAGCGAGGAGCAAGGAGCACATGCACACAGTCTCTCCCAGGACACCTCGCTTTGATCTGCTCTCTGCCCCGCGCTGTCCAATCAGTGTGGGATCAGTGCGGGATAATCAATCAGTCTCAGCTGCATTCCCAAACGGGACGCCTCGCTTTCACATGTGGTCAGGAGGAATGCTCGAGAAGGGTCAGGCAGAACAGTTTCATAGTTGTAAACAAATGGCAAACGCCTGAGCTAAAGCCACTTGAAAGGCAGTAGAATAACTGGAAAGTGATTACGCATTCATTTGGGATCAAACGCTCTTACCTCTGCTGCCCCTTATTTCGGCTTTTGCTCTCTTTAAAAAAGTGCTGAGTTTGACAACATTGATTTTTTGTGTGTACTTTACATGTGTAGAATTGTCAATAGGCTGTGAACTTTGAAACTACGCAGTAGCACAACAGTATGTGACTTATCAAAATCTTCATTTTCTTCTATTTTCACTTGTTCTAAGACATGAATGAACTTAATGTGAAGCGATTGGCAATTGATCTTGTCTTTCACACACAGCTCTTCACTTACTCTATTCATTCCTCAGGTAGGCACAAAGACTTGTTTTTGTTTTTTTGCTAGAAGTGATAGTGGTATTTGCAGTAAATACTTTGGAAAGACCTGTACATGTTTTCCCAAATAGCTCTTTTAATCCAGGTATCTATAGGACTGTCACTTTTCTATACTCTCTGTCACATGTTCTCTTTATTCGCAACGTCAAACTTTTTGTGATAAATCTGTTTCCAGCTTCCATCATACGCATGAACGCTCATTCACAAAAATCAAAAACCACCAAATAAACGTTCTCAATCAATCTAAGTCGATCATTCAAGTTTATTTATATAGCATTTTACAACAACACCAGGAAGACCAAAGTGCTCCACAGAAGCAGAACGTGGTGTTTCCATTCCATGTTACCTAGAATCCAGTGATGGAAACGCAGCTTGATATAACTTAGGGTAAAGGTGACTTATGCATTCGAACAACATGCATAGTATTTTTTCAATACATCTTTTAATTGAAAGAAAAAATATGTAATTTAACTGCCTTCAAACAAACACAAATAGTGGTTTCCAGCTCAGTATAGCTTTAATTCATTGTACCTCAGAGGCTGTTACCTAAACTTTTGACAGTTTTAGGATTTTGAAGCAACAGAAGGTGAGATTACTCAAGAAAATTCCTAGTTTGTGAACTTCAGGCTAATTATACACTTTATATTTACTATATTTACTGTAGAGGTTGGCGACTGTTTATTCCATTGTGACACAGTGACACACAAATCCCCTGCCACATATTTAGCCTGGGAAAAGGCCACAAAAGCTGTCTCTGTAAATGCTGCTCCCAGCAGCAGCCGCAGCAGCAGACGTCTCCCGGACAGAGCCCTATGGAGAATGAAAGAATGAGAGGAACAGGACAGGCCCATTGTGAGTCCATACGTACATGTGTGTGCGTGTGGGTCTCAGATGGGGACTTTCAGCTACTATCGGGATGAATCTGAAAACAGGAAGTCGGAGTCTAATAAACAAAACCACGGGAAGACAACCGCGGATCTACTTCCTGTCCAGGGCCGGGGAGGAAACAGCAGATTTTTGAGGAATTCAAATCGAAATCGTACGGTTTTCTCGTCAACACTGATAGTATGATTGCACTGCCGGCACTAATGTGGTCGCTGGTTCTATTTTGGGGGGATTTTGATAAGGTCTTGTTCGTCTCTTAGCTGTCAGTCATCAGGAGTTCATTGTTTGACCGGCCTAATTGTTTGCTATATTTGCCATGCAGTGCGCTTTAAAGCAAAAAACTCAAGGGACGTCCCACGGCAATGTCCCACAACAACAGTGAGTGCACCTGCAAAAGGGCTGCCATTCGAAACTCACTCTGCCACCTGAGCCACTGTCGCCCTGATTCGTCGAGATCTGTTCCCTCCAAAGAGCCATTAAAAGAAGTAACTCATTGTCGTGTAGATTTCTTCTTTTTCTTTTTTAAGACGTTGATGTTTTGGGTGGGGAGCTTCATCCGTAACCACTTTGGAGGAAAATGGACAGCAACGAGCCCAGACACTAAGACAGTCTCTTGCAGTAAGTCAACGGATTAATTTCAACACACAAACAGGAATTATAAATGTGCTACAGGGAGGAGCAAGACAGATTGTTTTGTCCCAAGGAGAATGCCGTCATAATTCTCTGGAACGACACAAAATGCCTCCTCTGATGAAACGTAATGAGCCATACAGCACAAAAGCATGCATTATTGCTTTTCCGAACAGCTGCCAACAGCTGTAAATATGTCACCCATATGTATTAAAGTCCATCTCCTCACATCACTCTCATTAATTTGAACACAGTTTAGCTTTTCTTTTCGTTTGTTATCGCCTCGATCCTCGTTAGAAAAGAAACCTCGCAGTTGTTTTGTGTATCTCTCTGACAAATGCTGACCTTTGCCCTTGGCTCTGGTCAGTGTCCCGCGTGTTGTTTGGCTTCGGGTATCCCCCCCTCTAAAACAAGCTCCCACCTTTACAATCTGTCTGTCCTTTTGGGAGATACGATAGCCATGTTCTACTTGGAAGCACATGCCGGTCAGACCGTGCGGCCATTTCCCCGCGTCTCCAGCGCAGCACATCCTCTGTTGTCTTATCAGCGGGCGAGGGGGATGTCGAGTCCGTAAATTTACTCCGGGCTCGGAGTTTTAATGGCGTGGCCAAAGTGAAGCTGAAGGTCTATAAAAGGGAACGATACAGTGACTCGGTAATTGCCCCCGCAGCACCGGGCGGCACGGGAATTTCAAATGCGCCCGAACAGACTTGAAAGGCACGGTCCGGGCCTCGCGGCTCTGGGGCTTATGGTGACGTCACTTTATGAGGAGGCCGTTCAAATGGGAGCTGAAATGAAGACAGACTTTGGTGAAGAGAGACATCTAGAGGAACTTAAGAACATTGACGTTTGATATTAATGGGATTTACAGCCTAAAAAGAAAATCCGCAGATAATAGTAAAAAAAAGAAAGAAAACAACATAGCGCAGCGCGGTTTGTTTGAATTGGATGACGTATAAGCTGCTACAGATAAGCGCATTTGCAGCTTCAATCAAAAATGCTTCCGAGATGGAGGAAGAGGGGAAAAAATTGGCCTATAAGTGTTTGATAATATCCATGACTCCTTCTATTGCTTTAATTGCATAACTATGGCTCTCTATGCCATATGTCTGTAATAAAGTTGAATTAAATTTAATGTACAGCTACACAGGTTCATCTTACTCATTCATTTTCTTATTCATTGAACCAATACTGAGCAGATATTTGCAGGTTTGAATGGCTAAATATATATAGGTATGCAGACAGCATACACGTAGATGAGTGCGTCAGGTGGCACGGTAGCGCGAAGGTCCGGTGTTCGATTCCCACCTGGACGGGCCCTTTCGGTGTGGAGTTTGCATGTTCTCCCTGTGTCTGCGTAGGTTTCCTCTGGTTTCCCCTACCACTAAAAACATGTACAATAGGCCAGGATGAATGAGAGAGTGTTTGAGAGTGCGCATGGATGGAAATTAGCCCAAGGCTATAATGCGGTGTGGCTTGTTTACATGCATGAGACCCATGTATGTTCATTAACACGCACTGTCCCGATAAATAAAGTACAATTCAATTTAGTATTCACCTCATCTCATTCTGGAGTAGCTTAGCAGTCATTATTATCACTCACTTTGATATAATAAGTACCTTGAAAGTGCTCATTCGCTACATCAGGGGTTCACAAAGTGAGGCTCGGGACACTGAAGTAGGAATCGCAAGATGATTTGACTTTTTTTTTTCTGAAATGGCAATTGATGTTATTTTGATTTAGTCAAATTAAGTCAAATATCAAAAAGTATAAAAAGTAACACAATTAAACCAGATTTAAAATGTTTTGCACCTTAAATTATTATAAATGCATTGAATTTTCCCGTTTCTAGAGTGATTTTAGGGGGTCACGGCCTAGAAAAGTTTGGGCTTGCTCTAAATCACTAGTTCTCAACATTGGAACATTTCCCGTGATGTTTTAGGGTTTTAAGTAGGTTATAGTTTTAATTTAAATATTTTCAATCACCCGTCACTATCAGCCTTATTATCAACGTTTAACCTCTTACCACCCGCCTTAACCGAGCTTTACCCAAATCTAAGAGCTTCTGGACTTGAGTTTACAGACAGTGTAACGCCTCATTTGAAAGCTAAGACCTGCAAAACTGATTGTGACTTTTTTGTTGCGTTGTTGTCACATTTTTGAACCCTTTTTGTCGTGTTTTGGCCATTTTTGTTGATTTTGTCATCCCTTGCTTTTTGACACTTTTTTGTCGTGTTTTCATCACGTTTTCATGACTCTCTTTTTTTTGTCACTTTTTTGTTGTTGTATTTTCATCCTTGTTTTCATCGCTGTTTTGACACTTTGTTCAAGAAGCTTTTAGATGTGGGTGAAGCCAAACTGGAGAAAATCTGCTCGGTTCAGGTGGGGGTTAAGGGGTTAAAACAGCAGATCAGCAGATTAACTATGACATAAGGTTAACCTGTTATCTGCCATTTTAGGATTAGGGTTCGCAATTATTCATAAACAAATCTCAAAGCTCATTGACACGGGAGTTTATATGCCAGTGTGATACCTCAATTCAAAACCAAGACCTTCAAGACCTTTCTATATGTGTAAGAAATGTGTGAGTGAAACACAACTTATGATGTTTACCATTCCTAACCCTAATCATAACCTTGATCGGCAAGTAACAGGTAGTATTCATATTTTTATTTGGGTCACAAATTATGAAAAGTTGAAGGTGAATCCCAGTTGAGAACCATGCACAGATTTAAATTGAGTAATTGAGTAAAAATAAACTACTTTTATCCCATGCCCTTGATAAAAAAAAAAAAAAACATGAACTAAATAGTCACAAAACAAAATAGCCTTGTTCTGTCATTTGTATCTTAAACTGTTTCGAAATGTCTTTCAATTCTCATTATCCAAGTTGCAGTGCTGCCTCTCCACCACATGATGGCACTCTGACTCTTCGCTCGTTCCTCGCGCTCCTCTCATAAACCTCATGTAGCGAGTGAAAACGAAGGCTCAGAACTCAAGCCCCTTCTTATTAAAAATCTGATATAGCGCACATTTGGGAGGATATTGTCTATTTCAGAGCGAGGCAATACCGCGCAGACAAACCCAGGTTTCAGGGGAATCACTGAGATACAGAGAAAGTGCGAGATTTGATTTAAAAATGATGAGGAGAAATCGACCAGAATTTGCTGCTAGGGGGTTTTAATTAGAGTAATAATAACTACAGTTCTCCGTTTGGGTTCACGGTTACATTGAGTTATTGGCTGGTAACAGTTATTAAGTTGAAATTGGGGCTTATAAATTTGATAAAGGGAAGCAATGGTTCTCTCTTCACTGGGTTTTTCTACTAAGTTTCAAGTTAATGAAATGCCCTGAGGCTTTTGTCAGCGAGCGAACAGAGGTAATGCGAACTCACCACGCGCGTGCGTCCTGCCGGTGCAGAGGATCCTGCCTTTTTAATCACGTGTCAATCAGCGGCTCATGGTCATAGCTGTGCAAGTCTGTGACTATTTTTCACTGCGGTTATGTGTGGCCTAATGGTGCGTTAAAGTCAAGGAGTGGACCAAGATGGAGAGTTAGGTTTCATTATGGCGTGTAGGGCCGGTTAATCCATGCAGAAAAGCTTCTTCTTCTTTTTTTTTTCACTGGCCTTTCCAAACGAGCTGTTAGAGCTGCAGTAAATCCAGAACGCTGCTGCTCGAGTCCTGACAAGAACCAGGAAATACGACCATATTAGTCCAGTGCTCCGGTCCCTGCACTGGCTTCCTGTCACTCAGAGAATAGAATTTAAAACAGCTCTGCTTGTGTACAAGTCTTTTCATGGTTTAGCACCAAAGTCCATCTCTGACATGTTAGAGCCGTATGAACCATCTCGGGCCCTGAGAACTTCAGGGAGGGGTCTCCTGGTGGTTCCCAGAGTCAGTAATAAACACGGTGAAGCTGCGTTTCAGTTTCATGCAGCTAAAATCTGGAACAGTCTTCATGAGGATGTGAGACAGGCCTCAACTCTGACAATGTTCAAATCCAGGCTGAGAACAGCTCTTTTTACCCGAGCAGATGAAATCTGCACTCTTGCCTTCTACTGTAATCAATTAACTTTATGTTGATTTATTTATTGGTTTATTTGGTCAGGACAGTGCATGTTAATGAACATACATGTTTCTCATGCATGTAAACAAGCCACAGCGGATTGTAGCCTTGGGCTAATTTGCATCCGTCATCCCCCATGCGCAATCTCAAACACACTCTCACTCATCCTGGCCTATTGTACATGTTTTAGGGGAAACCGGAGTACCCGGAGGAAACCTACGCAGACACGGGGAGAACATGCAAACTCCACACAGAAAGGCCCCGTCCAGGTGGGAATCGAACCCAGACCTTATAGCTGTGAAGCACGAGCGCTAACCGCTGTGCTACCATGCCGTGATGTTTTATTGATTGATTTGATCTGTTTTCTTGTAATTTTACAACTTGCCTTGCCTTCTTCAACAAGGCATTGTCTTTTTTTTTTTTACCACAACTCACTCTGTGGTGGTAAAAACACATTTATTTTACAAAAAAACAAAAGTTAGGTACCGCAGCGTAAGTTACAAGAGCAAATGTATGAACACGGTACGGCATGTTAGCACAGCGGTTTGCGCTAGTGCTTCACAGGTAGAAGGTCTGGCTTCGATTCCCACCAGAGACGGGGCTTTTCTGTGTGGAGTTTGCATGTTCTCCCCGTGTCTGCGTAGGTTTCCGCCGGGTACTCCGGTTTCCCCTACCACTAAAAACATGTACAATAGGTCAGGATGTTTGAGAGTGTGCATGGGGGACGACGGCTGGAAATTAGCCCAAGGCTACAATCCGGCTTGTTCATTAACTTGCACTGTCCCTACCAAATAAATAAATTAAATAAATAACAAAAAAAAAAAGCCAAACTTCCCTCAAATAAAATGGGGCAGGCCAAATCGAGTTGTACACTGGTGAATAAGACCTGCAGTTGCGTGTAGCTAACGTTGTCAAAATAAAACATGAGAGAATGGGGGAAAGCGAAGGAAATCTTTGACTGCACTTTTGCCCGGTGGCTTTATTACTGTTTTCCATTTTTATTTTGCCGAAAGTATTATCTACAGACGATTAACTTTGCACATCTCTTATATGAAACAGGTGTGTAGGAGAATGCATAAAAGCCAAACATAGAACAGGAAAAAACTCTCAGGATATAGTGAATAAAATATACATATGTACATATACTATAAAGACATTTAGTGGCACATGCAGTACATATAGGAAATGGATATATAAGACAGCTCAAAATGAAAGAAGAGCTGCCTAAATACATGCAAATCAATGTGTACACCCAGGAAATTAACACAGCCTGTCAACATAACATGACACCTCTATAGAACCCTCCTGCTTTAATGACTACCGCCCAGTAGCACTCACTCCAGTTCTTATGAAGTGCTTCGAGCGGCTCGTCATGGAACACATCAAGCCTGTTCTCCCTCCCACCCTGGACCCATACCAGTTTGCTTACCGGTCCAATCGTTCAACTGAAGATGCCATCTCCACTGCGCTTCATTCAGCCCCCACTCACCTTGAAACAAAGGACTCTTACGTAAGAATGCTGTTTTTAGACTTTAGCTCAGCATTCAACACTATAATCCCACAGCAGTTAATACACAAACTGCTCCACCTGGGGATCAACACATCACTGTGCAACTGGCTGCTGGACTTTCTGACGGGGAGACCACAGGCTGTACGTGTCGGCGGAAAGTCCTCCAGAAACATCACACTGAACACGGGGGCTCCCCAAGGCTGTGTGCTGAGCCCCCTCCTGTTCACTCTGCTGACCCATGACTGCGCTCCAAAGTACGACTCAAACCTCTTCATCAAGTTTGCAGACAACACAACAGTGGTGGGTCTCATCAACAACAGAGACGAGTCAAACTACAGGAGTGAGGTGAGCAGTCTGGCCGTGTGGTGCACACAGAACAACCTCTCTCTAAATGTGGAGAAGACAAAAGAGATTGTTGTGGACTTTCGTAGAGCGCAGGTCCAGCATGCTCCTTTAACAATCAATGGTGCTGCAGTGGAGAGGGTGACCAGCACTAAGTTCCTGGCTGTGCACATCACAGAGAACCTTTCCTGGACCATGCACACTACATCTCTGGTCAAGAAAAGTAATCAGCGTCTCTACTTTCTCCGCAAGTTAAGAAGAGCTAGAGTCCCAGCCTCTGTTATGTGCAACTTCTACAGAGGGACTATAGAGAGCATCCTGACCAGCTCCATCACTGTGTGGCACGGCGCCAGCACTGCCTCCTGCCGAAGGAGCCTCCAGCGCATCGTGAGAGCAGCGGAGAAGATCTGTGGAGCTCCTCTCCCCTCCATTAAGGACATGTACTCCACCCGTCTCACCCCCAAAGCCCTCAGAATCATCAGGGACCCTACGCACCCATCACACAGTCTCTTCAAGGTAATGCCTTCAGGGAGGAGACTGCGGAATCTACGGGCCAGGTCGAGTCGACTGAAAAACAGTTTCATACACAAGGCCATCGGGAAGCTGAACTCCCTGTCCAGTAGCTGCCCATTTCAACGATGCACATCATGATGTCAGTGCTCTAGGTTTTTGTGGCATCGAACAAGTCCCTCCTCCTTGTAGAGGAGGAGACCATGACACACGTTTGAAGAAAAGAGAAGCCTACTGGATTGAAACTTTGTAGATAATAAAGGAACACTGGTGTTGCAAGTATACAGTGTGCGAGAGTTTTTTCCTGCCAAAGGAATAACTCAAAGGAACTCAAAGTAGTGTAATTCAGTTACATTTTTGAAACAGTAATATGTAATACAAACATATTACATTGTTAAAGCTGTAACTACTAATATAGAATATATTACAATTTTAAAGTAATTTGCCCAACACTGGTTGTTGTGTGAATCTAATGCTCCTTTGCTTGAAGTACAACTGACAAAGGACTTTCCCCCCACCTAACCTAATTGGACACACTGTTTAGAAGTTGACCTGCAAGCATTTATTTCATTTCAGGTGTTTTATACATTGTGGTAAATAACCCCCCAAAAACACGCACACATACTAACAATCGACCGCAGAAATGTCCAGCTGATCATTAGGAGCATGTTTTAGTTGCTCATCTGACCTCACAAAGTCTAACACTGGAAGGTTCCGCAGTGTGGCTTTACATTGTCCTTGTGTAACATGAGGACGACTGCAATGCGAGGATCATTACAGTCACACTGCAGAACTGTAAATGCACAGTTCAATAGCGAAAGATAAGTGGCTGTTTAAACCATGTACCGGAAACATGTGCCTGTCTTGTGATTATACGAAAAGGTGAAGTCACACGCGGCGCACACGTCTAATTTACTGCATATTACTTGTAATGTTTCTCCGAATTTAAATGTTGTTTGCAATAAAAAAAAAAAGAAAAAAAAAAAAAAAAAAAAAGGCAAGCCTAGTTATTAGTGCGGAAGCCGTGGAGGAGGTTAGAGCAGCTCCGCGTTCCAAGCCGACGCCACTTTCGCTTTCATGTTAGCAGCTGTCCAAGCCCAAAATGGCCAATTACCATCATTTCTCCGATGCTGGTGGTAATCTTTGTGAGGGGTTGAAAGAGCGGAGGGAGAGATGGGGAGAGAAAGCCGACGGGAGCACACACATTACCGGAGCGGATGAGGTGGTGGAGGCAACTGGGGGGAGATAAGCCCCCCAAAATAAAAAGCATATTTCAGCAGCATGAGAAATCAGACAGCCTCTACCATGACAGACGCTGAATGCATCGGCCGCAAAGGCAATAGATTCAATTAGATGGGTCCTTCTGGTGCACGGATATCCACAGAGGTTGTTTTTATGGTAATGACGACGGTAATTACGGTGTCCCTGGGATCTTTCACGTTGATTATGCGATAGAGATACCCAGTGACAAGGCAGTGTGAACCCACAAGGGTGCATCATGAAGTATTAATGCTATTTATCCAACACTAGGTTTCACATAGAATGGGGCGGTGGACAACGGGTGTTATATGGCTCAAAACAACATAAAAGACAGGCTACATACATTTCTGGTGATAGATCGTACACTGCCTAACCAAAAAAATAAAATAAATAAAAGTTGACACCAGGACGTACGAACTATTATGATCTGCAGGTGGTCAGGCCTAGATTCAGCAACACTATCAGCCCAAAGAATGAGCCGACCTACATGAACATCCTGAATGACCAGGTTCTTTCAACAATGGGTTTCTTCTTCCCTGATGGCAGGGCATATTCTGTGAGATTCATCGGGCTCACATTGTGAAAGAATGGTGGGCTCAGATTTAATCTTCCGTCGCGTTACTCCAATCTCCTTCGGGAGAAACCGAAAGGGCATGGCCAGTCCAAGGAGACGGCACCTCAGCCAACAAAAGAACAATGGGCAGGTAATTATCAGTGATCAGCCATGAATAGGACAGATACTGGGTAGTGATAATCTATGAATAGGACAGGACTGACCGATACTGAGGTGAGCAGATCGTTAGAGACACTCTACTTCAAAGGGGTTTACCCACGGGTGAGAGTAGCTATGATTAGAGAGGAGGAGCCGGGCTTACCCTAACTCCTCCCCGTTGGTCTATATATTCAGCTGCGGACTGAGCGGGACTTTTGTTGCTGACGAAGCCTTTTGGATGAGAGGCGAAACGTTCGAAGACTTCAACTACTGAGTACAGAAGATGAATCAAGTACTTTCATTGAAGATGGACAACTCCTGTACGACTGAGAACTTACACAGACATTGTGAAAGAGTGGTTAAGGGAGCACAATACATCAGAGAGTCCAGATCTTAACCATTAAGATTATTTGGGATGTGCTGGAGAGGGCTTTTCGCAGAGGTTACATTCTCCCATCATCAATACATGGAGTCAATATTCATGGACTAGGTTCTGGAGCAGGACCACGCCTCAACCAATCACCCTCTGCATACCAACCACTCCTGCATTCACCTTAGCACGCCTCTAATTACCCATGAGCCCTATATATATATATATATATATATATATATATATATATATATATATATATATATATATATATATATACAGTATATATATACCAGGCCAAGCCTCTTCATTCCTGTTTGTTTGATACTGTCGACCCCTCCCTCCCTCCCTCTACGTCTGTTTTATTTTTCAGCACTGATTCTTCTGCTTCAAAGTGGGTCCTGAAGAGGTGTGGGCGAGACTCTCTACACATCTAAACATAATTAAATTCTTCAATTGCACTTTGTTGTGGCGTGGTCCTTGCTAGTGAAAAGATCTTGGTGAAAATTGAGTCCAACACTGGATCTTTTGACATTGCAGAGGCTCAGTGACACAATGCCACAGCGACTGCGTGCCTAAAGGCGCTCCAACACAATATTAGAGTGTGTGACCTTTTTGAGGGGTCCTTTTTGTTGACTCAATTGGTTTGTGTAGGTATTGCTTCGTTGTCTGCACGGGGAAATGTGTCCTCTGCATTCCCAACTCTTTGATCTCGGTCAGGTGTACCTCGGTGGAGATGTGAGTGGTGGTTGGAGGGACCTTGCAGATGTGTGCAGCCCTGCTTCTGTCAGTCCAAGGGCAGCTTTGACTACATACGTTGCAATGTGGAGCGTATGAAAAATCGTCGCAGGTAAATTAGAAACATCCATTTAGGATTTAAGTCTAATTTTGTGTTGACTTACGAGGGAATTAAAACCATCAACTTCCCTAATGACAGAAATACGTTCTATGCACTCTGTTCTGTAAAACCCATATAACTCATTGCAAATTGGACTCACTCATGGTTTCACTCAAGGTATTAGCAAACTCAGAATGCCACATAACGTGAGTGAACCCATGACCATGACACACGGATAAGCACAATTTGTGGTATTTTGTGTTGACTTATTGGGGAATTAAACCCTCAACTACCATAGGGGCAGGAAGCACTCATTTATCATTTCAACCATATCTACTACTTCTGTCCCCCATAGTCACCGCTACAAATCTCCTCTCTTGTCACGCAGGTTTTTACAAATGACCTTCCTGACTTTGGGCACAAAGGTACCGACGTTTTGACTGAATGTATTAATATAAAAGGGTTTTATTCTGTCTTTGCCTGATAAATGCAATGAAGTGGCACGCAACACACAGCTACGCGGCAAACAATATTAGGGTATATTCTTGCCATGCCATTTATAAGCATGCATGTGTTATTATTAATATTGAGACAGGGAGCTTCCCTCTGAGACTGCTTCACTGAGCTGTTTCTCGGTGTGATATTTGCCAGGAGCCAAATGCTGTTAGAAGTGAAAAGATGTGCGCATTTTTATTCCTTATGAGAGATATATGATACACGCTTAGGCACAGTGTGATACTTCGGCACGCAACCCAAAAAAGCCAATCAAAGTAAACTGAATGTTTAATGCAGAACATCTCAGGATTATTTTCAGAGCTCTTCGTGTTGATAATCCATCAAGAATGTGCATCAAATTAGACTGTCTAAAGTTTCCAATGAGGGAGGCATTTTGATAATTAGAAAAAGGCGAGCGGTTATTCCCCGATTATGATGCTCTTCTTTTCAGTTTGACAAATGATGTCTAAATGAGGGCAATGGGGCCAATGTAAGAGAGCAAATTTGGTATTTCTCACAAGACATGTTTGGAATCTGACTCTTCTTTCCTCTGGGATGTTCTTCATGAGTTTCGAAATAGATTTTCTGCCTTTCAAATGTGGAGCGCTCTGAGGTTTCCCATGAAATGCCCTTCCTGGCGCAATTCTCACTAAACAGTCGGCTGGGAGATGAAGCAAAGAGTGCACATTTTACCAAGCACAGTAAGCAGACCTTAGCACTTTTCATAGGTAACAAATCCTCAATGCGATAAATCTAAACAACTCCTTAGCAACAGTGACGGTCATTTATCAAAATAGGTGTTGAATAGCGAGTGCAAGCCTGGAAATATAACCTTTTGTGGGCACGGTGCTGAATTTACCCTTTGAAATGGCATGTATCACAGCATTAGTGTCCCAAGCCTGAGATGTAAATTAGAGCAGACTGAGCAGCTGCTTTGAGCCCCAGGGCCACATTTTTTATTTTTCTACAGTTTTACAGTAAATCATATACCTGTTATTGCTGTTGTTCCAAACCTACACTATAGCTAAATGTGTGCTGTGGGCAACAATGTGCTTTCCGTGGACTCTTCTCAACTCATCAAGCTCAGGTAAGAACATATCTCCGTATGGAAAAACGGTGGCCTGTCCCTTTAAGCTGTTGAAAATAAGTTCTTAACCCCTTAACTGCCGTCTCCCCTGATCAGGGGGCTAGGCTTAGGGTTAGGGTTAGTTCACCCTAATCAGGATATAATTAGGGTTAGGAACGGCAAATGTAACGTAAGTTGGGTTTCACTCATACAGATCTCACACACATTGTAAGAAACTAGAAGGTCTTGGCTTTCAAATTAGGTATCACACTGGCATATAGACTGTAGGCTCTCCAGTCAAAACGCTTTTAGACTTGGATGCAGTGTTAATTTCAGTCAAAATTTTAGTCAAAGTGATTTTTTTTGACGACTAAAATTGGACTAAAACTAAATTAAAAGTTTTTCATGAGACTAAAACTATGACTAAAATGTCCAGATATTTTAGTCGACTAAAATGAGACTAAATAAAAGTGAAAAGGAGAGACTAAAATCATCCAAACTTCTATTGACAGTCTGAAAGAGCCTCATATCATGTAAATTCACTGCCAAAGGAACAGCTCTGAGCTTTGTTCATGAGGGAGCAGCTCCATGAAGCAGAGGACCTCGATTAAATATGATTATAATGAATATTATTAATACAAAATCGACTAAATGTGTCTTAAATTTAGTCGACTAAATTGACTTGCAATTTTAGACTAAAATTGAAGATATTTTTTTTGACTAAAACTCGACTAAAATTGAACTACATTTTCGTCAAAAGACTAAGACTAAAACTAAATTAAAATATGTTGTCAAAATTAACACTGCTTGGATGTAAATAATTGTTAACCCTAATCCTTTACCCTAACCCTAGGGTGGCAGTTAAGTGGTTAAAGAATGGCGAAGGCCTACTGCACAGTTCCATTTGCCGACAGCAAAACCATCAATAGTTGATACCGACTGGCATGAGTGTCGTGAGGGTCCCATGAAGGCCTGGGCCGGCCCTGAATGACTCGGTGCTGATCCACTTTAGCACATACTGTCTGTTTTGCACATCAGCAAACGCTTGGTAAATGACCCCCACTGTCTTGTACTGCTTTTTGATCAAATTCAAGAGTCAAGATTCAAGATGTTTTATTTGTCAAACCATGTGAAGGATTTGAAATTATATTTCTCTCATCCTTGATTGTGGAGTGGGGGGTTGAATCCGAATTAAGGTGAATCCAGTCATGTCCGCCAATGGCTCTAGAACTGTGGAACACATGAACCACTGGTAGTACTTCAGTTTCTTCAGATGGTCATGTCACTTAACGTCACAAAAGTGGCTCAAATGATTCTACAATTATTTTGAGAATTTTTTTAGAATAAATAAATATTAGTAATTGACAGAATGAATTTTCAGTGCAAGCAAGTGCGAGGAGAAAATACTTTTTTGTCCACCCGAGCACAAATCGTTGAGACGTTTCACTTCCACTTGACAATTGATGAAGCATCCGTGGTTTTGCTCGAGTGTCGATTCGGAGCATTTCGAACACCGCTGGGAATCGTTTCAGACTGACGGGTAAAATGACGCCACTGGGCCCGCACTGTTTTTGAACCATTATTTTAAAATCAGGAACGGTTTGAGCAGACTGTGTTTAATGCGGAAATCCATTCAGGCACAAAATAAGAGGGAAGCTAAAGGAGCTGAAAATAATATCGCATTATACTTTCTCTGGTCTTTTGCCCCTCCATCAAAACAAACACGAGTCATATGAATGAAATTCCCGAGAAAAGAATGAATATAAGTGAATGGATACCTTTTATTGAAAATGTCTGCTCACCCTGTTTGTAGCGTTCCACTAAATGCGCAGTGCACCAGGGACGGGCCTCGCCTCTGCAGTAAGGAGTGGATAATGAATGAGTTGAAAAGATCGACGAAGTCCATTTTGCCTCAGGTTACTGACTTGTGTTTTTGGCATAAACGATTTGTTAGACGGTTGGTTGTTTAATTGGCGAGTGGTTCTCAAACTGTGGCACAGCGGGGAGACAGGTGGGTCGCACACATGTATTGAGTTAAGTTTTTTTGGGGGGGTTTACACCCAGTTAAGACTGAATGTAATTCTATTTTAGACATTTTTTAGACACAGTTTAACCCTGATTTGTCTTCATCTCAGCCTGGTGGTTTTGGCAAGCTCAGATTTTTTAGCAAAAAGTTTTGGAACAACAATTATTGGCGATTAGTAGCTGAAGTCACTGGGTTTTGTTTAAATTAATCATTATGCTTTTAGAGAAAAACAAATAACCAGAATTTCCTTTTGTACAAGAGCCGGCACTGTAGCATTATCTGTGAAATATGCTCATGGCCTTGGTAGGGTTCACTCTGAGCACATCCAGTTTGCTCGTCCCATTAGCATAATTAAAGCAACTGAAAGCCAACAGGGTCACTCAACAGCATCCTGCTAGTTCCAAGTGCACTGAAAGAGCATTAGCAAAATAAGGAAAAGCAAATTTGTGAGGGCTTCAAGCTGCAGAAATGAAAACGTAATCATCCATTACAGAGAAACAATCATCTTACCGTTTCCTGTTTTTGCATTGTGACTATTACTGGACACACTGCTCTTACATCATCCCATTGAGGAGCCACCGAAGGGCTTTTGTCCATTCAGAAAGCAGAACACTTGTATTAGGTTCTAATTGGAGAGGACCAACGCTGACGCTGGGGATCATGGCCTTTCTCCGTGTACTTTGCATGTTCTCCACTTGTCTGACTGGCTATTCTTCAGATAATCTCCCCGCCAACCTCGAAACATTTTGTCCAGCAAGGTCTTCCTGCCCACGAGCGCAACTACAGCGTCACACAGGTTTATAAAGCCGTTCCCCGCACCTTATATAAATACGTGAATGTGCTGTTTCTATAGGTTTGCTTCCTTTATGTGAAGCACCGTTATGGACGTATTCACACAGCAGCAAATTAACAAGGTCGGTACCACGTCTCGCTGCGTCCATGAGGCCTAAAGGTGGTTAGCTTTGAATGCCGGCCGTGCTTGCGGGCGTGCACGGATGAGGCATTGTGCGCGGCGCTCATTAGTTACAGAAAAAATGACACGCGGCACAATGGACAGCGGCGCCGGGACCGAGTTGGAAAAAGCTGACATTTCTGCGTGAGCCCGGATGAAAGATGCCTCTGGTGTTTTTCATCACGATTGATAATGCTGCGCGCTGTATTACATGTGGGTGGCTCGGGCGGCGACGCTGAAAAGGAATATAGACTCTGTTTTCTGACCTTTCGTTCAACCGCGGAGACCGGGCCCAAAGATTGACATCAATATCGCACCGACGTAGCGCAGACAGACACATATCTCGGTGATTGAGAGAGAGAGGGAGAGAGCGAGAGAGAGAGGTGAAAGGGAGAAGGGGGCGGAGAAGCAACCGGACGAGAAACAGACACCGTATAGAGGAGAAAGTAACAAGACGAAGGTACAGTGAAAAAATGTGGTTGATTTGGTGCATAAAGTTTTAAGGTTCCAAGCAGAACGTGGCCAAACGCTCTACTTCCATTTGGACGTGCAACTCTGTGCGTAAAGTGTTTGACCACTGACCATTGAAACGAGACGGTTTGTGTTTTTCTTCACAATGGTCTCGTCGCTGGTTCTCGGGACCAAATAACTTACTTTTTCAAGATCAGCAGGAAGACAGGAGTTAAAATGACACATCTGATTCTGGCCAATTTTTTTGAATTACCATAAGGGCTCGGGGGAATCAACTATAACTGTACTTCATACTTCTACTTGAGTAATATCACTTTCAAGTAAACAGAAATCTTACTTTAGTTAATACAGATTCAGTTTGATTTTCCTACATCCTGACTTTAGAATGATTCATTGCATCACTTTTCTATGTTGTATTTAGTAGTGTAAATATCTTTCTTAATACAGTTTTGCTTTGTCTGTCCTATTAGGCAATGTGAACACTAAAAGACAAATCAGACGGTCCAACAGCTACTCACTCTACTCAAGTAGCCAAGTATTTTCACATTGTGACCTACTTTTGTTTTTATTATTGAATTGAGCAACTATGGGGGTGACTTTACTCGTACTTGAGTAAATACTTTGGCTGCTGAACCCTTTTCTGCCTTTGGGTGACAAGCTGTGGCCAAAATAGGAATTGAATCTGTCATAGAATTGACAGAGTGAGTAAAAATTGGAGTGAGTGCGACAAACTGAAAATGACTCCACAACCCACTTTTGGGTCCTGACTCAGCATTTGAGAACCTCTAGAAGCCCTATAGCATAGATACAGGTGACATCTTTGGGAGCGTGCATATATGGTCACATATGGGGCAAAACAAAGAGGAAAAAGAACAACTGTTTCACCTATTGCACCAAAACAACTTAAACAAATGCTGAAATATGGATGTATTTTCTACCAAATAAAGATACATAGACGTGGAAAGGAACACATTGATTTAACCAGATTTTAATAGATTTAAATGTGTACAGAAAACACTAACCGTAAATCTAATGTTAGCTTCATGCTAATGCTAACTGCTAGTTTCAAGTGCTGTTTTTTCATTTCTAGAGGACAATGTGCTGTGAAAAAAGTGCTTTATTTGTCATTGTTCAAGCGTACAATGAAATAGTGTTTAGGTGTTAGTCCTGAGCTGCTGCAACTGAGCCGCGCCGCCACTGTGGGTCAACCTGACCAGCATGTTTTTGGATGTAGAGGAAACTGTTGCTCCCGGATGAAACCTAGCTGGCTGCCTTCAGTGCTCCTCTGATCCTCTGAAATGGTGCAGCGTCTCCTGGGTTTGTCCCTGTTTCAGAGCGTGGTGTCCTGCACTGGTCAGCTCCACCTCCTCCTTCTTCTTCCTCCCGCGCAGCTCCCGCCGCCACACAGCAGTCTTTCACCATATTCTGCAGTGAACGTCCATTAGCCAGAACAACAGTAGTGATAGAAGGAATGTGTGGTTTAGTTGTGAGTCTCGACCGGATACCTCCTTGTTTGTCCCTTTTTTTGTTTCCTGTAACTCCTCTTGTGCTGCAGGTGTGGGCGGCTCTCGGTGACTCTTCAGTGTCTCCCAAGAAAAAATGTGTAGGTCTCAAATTGGTTTAGCTGATAAGCTAGCTGTTAACTTTTAAAACGGTGCTTTCTACAAGACCATTATGGACTCTCTGCAGCAAAAAAATCCACAAAAACACGGCAAAGACGAACAAATGTATCCAGTAAAACAATGTTGAATGCAGAAACCACAAATGCATCTCACAGAAAAAGGCAACAAATGCAGCTGCACCGAGAGAGAGGGAGGGTGCGATCCGTTTACACGTCGCCATGACGTTCATAATGACCCGCTTTGAACTTGACTTTATTTGTGTCTGCTAAATATGCTTATAGTCCGCCAGAAAACATCTAAAAAGAGTAGAACACATTATTTTCATAACGTAGCTACTTACAACCCCGTCGTTAGGCTTCACCCCTTAATCTGACGTGTTGTGGTCTGTACCTATTCATGCAAGTCGAGAGAGACTAAAGAGTCAAAATACACAAGCAAAATATTCAAAATCATTAAAAAAGAGTTATTGTGATAATTTTGAAGTCAAACATGCAGAATCCTCCCACATCACCCTCCTCTCGCTCCAGGACCGTTAATTTCCTCCTGCTGGATTAGATTACTGAGCACTCCTCATGCTGGGTTTATTTTTGTTCGATTAATTCGGGTGCTGCCTTGGCCGGTGCGCGATGGCTCTTCTGCTGATGGGGATGATTACAACAACGAGGGCTACACGTCTCACTGGCTCCATCTGTGCCTCACGAACGTGTCCCGAGAAAACCACCACTTTGCCACCGCACCAGAACGGTTAATCTGCCTTACTCACTCCTCCCAATATGGACGCTTTTTGTCAGACGCGCCGTTAGTCCGCGAGGATAAACATTTCCCCAGTGCTCACTCCGTGTTGGTTTATCCCCAGCCTGTTAAACTGGCCGCTCCACCTACGGCTTGGCTGTGTTTCCAGAAAGGTCTGGACAATAGTAGCCTATACTATAAGTGAGCTTTCATTATCGTCCAAAGTGACAATGCCTCCGGAGTTCAACATTGAGAATAGTAGAAGCCACTACGGAATTATTTTTGTGCTCTTTTCCTTTCATATTTGACTGGCTGGAAACAATATTTTTAACCATGCAAAGGTCAGTTATGAGAACCCAAAAGATATAAAGTGAAATTCCCCGAAGATACATGTATTGGTACCTTTTGTTTGTTTGTTTTGAGTGAGTCATTGCCAGTCTCTAAATCATCTCTTTCATCATGGGATGTGAGTGCAGCCAAGTGTATTCAGCACTTTACTGACACAACTAAAAAGAAATATAAAAAAAAAATAATGAATAGGAGCTTAGTCAAATCAAGCAATCAGAACCAAAACTCACTCAATCCAATGTGCTATGATTTGAGCTTGTTTTTTTGTTTTTGTTTTTTTATAATCAAAGATCAACATTACCAATTTATGTTAATTTCAAAGCACAAACTCAATAATGTGATGGAGTTTCCAGTCGATAATTGTGTACTTTTGTTTCAATGGGCCAAATCAACAGAAATGTATGACAATAGATTGTTTTTATTTCTTTAATCAATTGCTCCTGGTAATTAACGCTTTTGTTTTATTTTTTAAACAAATCGATAATGAGGTGAAAATCATAAATGTTGCTGTGTTATTCTTTGTTATTCTTTGTTACCATTGAATTTTCTCTTCTCTGTCTTTCTTTAACTTTGTAATCCTAAAAGCTGATGTCTCGGGGTGGCATTTATTTCACTAATTATCCCTCGTATAATGCAGATGGAAAAACACACCTTGCAATTTAGCCCTAATCTTTTTTCGCGCCAAATTATTTGGTCGGACAAAGGCTTTTGGGATTATTCTGATGCTAATTCCCTCAATGGCCGGAAATGACACCGGCTCATCCCCCTCCCAGCACCAAGTTCTGCGTTGCACTGACAAGGACAGCAACATGAGAAATGTACTTTGTCTTCCACCATTTGAAATGCAGTCTGTGTATATATGTTTGTACTTGATGATACCAGTGCAATGTGAGTAAGGTCGCTGTGATGACATTGAGTTTGTATTGTCATCATAAGTGTACAACCATGGAACAAAACATGTAAAAAGTTGTCCTTGTACAATTATGTCTTTGAAACTTAAAGGAATAGGCCACGGTTTTTACAAACTGAGATATGTTTTTACCTTAGCTTAGACGAGTTAATGCGTACCTGGTCTTTGTGTGTGCGCTCAGTCACGCAAATGTTGTTAGCATTTAGCCTCTCCTAGCAAACGTATAGCTCCAAACTGCGATGAAGTTAGAAGCTACCAAGCTTTTCCACGTTTTGTCTATTTAAATACAGTTACGTGAGCCTTTACACGATCCAAGTCTAGCTACACAAAATTGTAAACATGACAAAATGTGCAAAGGTTCAAGGTGTATTATACTTTCGCAAGGCACCGTATATTGTGAAGCGTAATAACACCTGGAGTACTTATATTACTGCGCGGACGTCGAAGTACTCCAGGTGTTATTACGCCCCACAATATAGTTCCCTTTTTTATCCACTTATAAAATCCACATGTTTGATTTTGTGTAACTAGACTTGGATCATGTGACTTTTCACGTAACTGTATTTAAAAAGGGAAAACGTGGAACAGCTTGGTAGCTTCTAACTTCACCCCAGTTTGCTGGGAGAGGCTAAACGCTAACAACATGTGCGCGCAAAGACCAGACAGGTAAGCATCAGCTAGTCTAAGCTACGGTAAGAACAGATCTCAGTTTGTAAAAATGGTGGCCTATTCCTTTAATGAGTAATGATTATGTTTGTGCTGCTCTGTGAGGCCTAAGGATAAGGAGCAGCAGGGGAGGGTCCATCTTTCTGACAGCCTGGTGGATGGACTTGCCCTTCAATTGGACATGGAGCAAGACCACGCAGTCTTCTCCCAGAGGCAGGTCTGAAGGGGCTGTATGATGCCGTGATAATATCTCCATCTGAGATTACCCCCGTACACTCTGCCAAAGAAAGCCGGTCGAATGGGCCCTGTCCAGATCATTGCTGAGCCAGAAACACAACAACCTCACACAGTCCACTGAGAAGAGAGAAGGGAGAATTTAAATCATTCTGTCACTGTTTGAGACAGCTTTAATGCTGAGAAATTCAGACTTGTATACCATTGTAATTATATTCTTTTTTGTTCTTTTATCACATAAAAGCTTTGTTTGTGTTTCAAGAACTTTGACAGCAAGTTGCCCCTGTACTGAAATACAAGCTACACAAAGATAAATGGGGCACCATGTATCATTAAGTCAAGTTACTACTCTCTCTCTCTCTCTTCTGGCAACATTTTTTATTATTACACTCCCCTACACTGAAATGACATTTAGTTCTCATTTAAGCTTCCTCTTTGTTCCAAACCGAAAATATCACAGCGCCCAAGCAGCACAGCCATATTCAAATGAGCAGGAAGACTCTAGAAACTGGAGATAGATATGTGTTTTTTTATTTTTATTTGGCCTTTAAAAGTAAAGTCTGTGGACGTGGGATGATGCCAGAGTTACACAAGTTTTCAGAGGTGCTGTGCACAAATGTATAAAAGTGGGAAATGCAATAATTAAAAGAGGACATGACAGTTGGCAGAGCGGTTTCTTCCAGCAGAGAGAAAAAGAAGACATGGCACTGATTGGTACAGTTTAGCCAAAGACAGAGTCTTCCAAATTCAGACCGTATAATTGGCGGAGCTCGGATCAGCTGCACCAAAGAAAGCAGCGAAATAGTTAGGACTGGAGCCGGAAGGCTAATTTGTCTTTTAATGCCAAGCAATGTGGAACCTGCACCTGACAGTTATGTCTATCTCACCACTGAGAAATTAGCCTGTGAGTAGCCCAATTCGTTTTAGGACTGTGCAGATTCAGAGAACCAGAGTTACTGTAGTAACTGTGCTCATGAGAACCGTGTGGAGTCAACCCCTCTGTGAGACACAAAGGCCACATGAACGGCTTTTACTCTCAAACTACTGTTCTGATACTCCGCTAGAAACAATAAGAAGTGTTTAAATGAGTGTGAGGCGATGCAGCCCCGAGTCGGCACAGAGAAAACATGAGAGCAGCGCCCGGGACACGAGAGACATGCAGCCGTGGCCCGCGCAGGAAGGGAGGCGAGCACCGGGAGACAGACAGACAAGCGGGGACGCGAAAGGGGAGAAGCACTCGTGCCTTGGAAGTGACGGGGAGAAGGCGGTAGGTCTCTCCTGCTCATCCACTTCAGCAGACTGCCACACAGGAGGAGAGTGAGTGAGCGCTGTCTGAGAGCCTGTCCCCGTAACAACGCATAATCAGTGAAACAACACCGTAGTTTGACTGAGATGCGGGGCCCTTGCGGCTGCAGGGGCCCTATGCACCTTGCGTAGTTTGCGTATAGGAAAAAACGGCTATGCCTGTACCGGCATACCCAGGATTGCCAGGTCGATCGATGGCCAAACCCACCCAGATGTTATAGAAAAATACACAGTAATAAGTACAGCAAATTTGAGGCTGAGTTATTCGCAAACATTATATATATATATATATATAAAAAATGTGAGTAAGTTAATCTGTTTGCATTTCTTTGTTTCGGTTCTCAAGACAATTATCTAAAGCAGGGCCTTTTAGTTGCCAGATTCTATGGCTAAAGCATATGCAATAAACCCAAAAGGGCTCTGTCTGACCTAAATACGTGATACTATAATCCCAGCAACCCCCTGTCCCCAACCAAGTACGACTGCTAGTCACTGATTTCTGGAGTTTGTCTGAGTTTTAAAATGGGGTGTGGCATGTTTACGTAAACTGAAGCTTGTGTTTGTGTCCTCAATGTGCAGCTTAAGGCAACCCTGCCGTGTAGTTATTGTAGTGTCTTTTTTTAAGCCTGTTCGAGCACATGCTACATACACACTTTTAACAACATGCAAACATGAAGAACAACACGGGGAATTCTCACCCAATAGAAGAGAGGTCAAGCAAATAGTATCCAAATGAGGAACAGATCCTGGTAGGAGTATTGTGACCCTGAAATAACCCAACTAACACAATACAAATGCATGTGCACGCTCACAGCCATCCAGAAATATTCCATTGTACTAGAGGTTTTGAATAATATAAAATAACATGCTGTGGTTAGATTTGTACCACAGAGGATCCAAAATTGATGTAGTTGGACCCATTAGTCTGTGCTTTCTCCTATCACAGATTTGGTTCGGTTTGAAATATCTCCTTCCCATGGCTGAGTACCCAGTGCAAATCTCCTCTCAGTGAACTCAGATCAGCCGTGGTTCTCCTCTCTCCAGCCCCTCATTCTTCCCCCGTGAACCGGAGAAAATGGTTTATTTAAAAGTGCTCAAAGACTGTACAGTTTTAACAAGCCTGGGATCAGGTGCCCTCCCAGGGCCCTCACTTTTAAGAGTGAGGGTCGATGGAGGGGCTCCTTAAAGATTCAGGGGGGAAAACAGCAACTTCAGGCATCTGCAAAACAAGATAACAAAAATGGAAGGAAACTTCCCTGAGAGCGGATGGGTTCTGCCCCAGTTTGGTGGTAGCTCTACCATTCTTTTTTAGACTAAAGGGCCATTAAAATGTTTACGGGGGTCAGACATGTTATTATCACTCTGTTTTCAATTTTCAAAGTAGATAGTGGCGAATGATGGATCAACCCTGAGATGAGAATTATGCAACATAATAGAATCATGTAGACATTCCACATACACAATCATTCATACCCCACTGTTCACAGATTGCCACACAGTGTAGCAGAGTCAGGGATGTGTCTTGCCCAAAGACACAACAGTCTTCTGCCATCGTCTATAAAAATGACAAAATATCTTCTAACTCATGAGTAGCAGCTGGCCAAAACAAACAGTAGCAGCTGTTCGTTTGGCCAGCTGCTACTCCTACTTCCTGTTCAGCAGCAAAAGCAAAAGTGTCTGGGATCCCCATGTCCACAAATAAGCTTAGTATCAATAACAGATGAAAAAATATGTAACACGTCCCTCAAATGTGGAAGACTCTCTCAAATTCCATATCACTCGGAATGAACTTTAGAACTTCTCTGACCTGACTTACGTAGGCTCTTTCTCAGGGTTCTGTATCATTTTTATTTGTTATCTATTCCTTTCTCAAACTTGGGTAATCCGCCAACCTTATTTCGGCATTGACCGACCAGGCGTTGGTCCGACTGGTTAATCCGCCTGTCAGTCACATCCATCAGAACTTGTGGAGATATCGCCGGGTCGAAGTCTACACGCCTTTGAAGAGAAAAGCGTGGCTGGTCAGGCTTAGTCTGTCCGACTTTTCCCATGAATATTTATGAGAAAGCAAATAAATCCTACACTTTTTTTTTTAATGAATGTAAAAAAGCTGATATATCACATGCTGTTGATTAGCTGTAATTTGCAAAACCATCTGCTAGCCGTATTTCGTGGCTAATGCTGATTCCTATATGAAATGTGTCTGATTAGCTTATGGCGCCGTCCCATAGCCACTCAGAGAGGTCCAGAAATGAAGCTGCTCCATTTTGATTCCCTCACTTATTTTAGTTGACAGGATGAGTTAGCAATGTGCCAAATTTCACTGGGCAGAAGACAAGTCAAATGAGGATATGCTGTATCTTGGAAAGAGAAAAAGCAAAAAAATCCAGCCAAGATGCGTATGCGTTCTGTAAACAACAAGTCGACAGTGCAAATGAAAGATCTGGAGAAGGAGTCACAGAGCAGACGGCGAGGGCAAGAGTCTGGACCATGAGAAAACAGGGCTAACTCAAGGACATCACCACAAGAGAAGAAGAGATTTAATAGCGCCTGTATATTGATTTGAAATAGCTTGTTGATGTTGACATTAAAAGCACAACATTAATAGTAGATGGTGACGGTTCATTGGTGCACAGCGGCTTTGGATGAAAATGTCAGAATACTGATGCCTCACACAACTAAGTATTATTTCCTGTTCTAAAAATCCAAGCGAGTCGGGAGAGGACAAACTAAGTAGTCCTGGTGGAAAAGCACATTCATGTTTCATCGCGACTGTACAGTTTTTCATAAGAGCCTACGACGTTTCTAAAACACATAAATGGATTTCTGAATATTTTAAAGTAAAGTGTGACCCAGTTCCTTTTGGGTTTGTTATTCAGAAATGCCAGCGCGGGGCTGGGTTTTATTTTGAAATTCCACAAGCAGAGGATGACAAAGGCTTCTCACTTCGCCGTGTATTTGCGTGGACGTAGGTCAAATTAAGCAGAACAAATGGATATATTTATTTTAGGTATGATTTATTTCAGTTCTATGGACAACTGATTTACACTGGCACTGTAACTGCAACATTACATTTTGTTATTGTGCACTGTGTACATGTTTTTAGTGGTAGTGACCGGAGCAGCCGGAGGAAAACTCCACACAGAAAGGCTCTGTCCGGCCCCCGGGATTGAACCCTCTAACTGTGCTAACTGCTCCAATATTGTACCACTCACTTTAGCGGGATGTCAATGAAACCATGTTACATTGTTGTACCCTCATCAAAAAACATGTTTGCGTTGTGTTTAGAGCCACTTGCGCATGTTTGAGTAATCGTTTAATCTTCCACGGTGACTCTTCGGAGTGGCGTGGTGCCTGCTTATACAGTACAATGTTCCACGGATTTACCACAAACTCCTCAGCAGACCTACGCCGCCATAATTTGTAAACTGACATTTATCCCCACTTTTATAAATTGGAACGACCTTGGCAATCTTCATGAGGTTGGGGAATTCACCAGTTGAAAAGGATAGGTTGCATATATGCGTTAAAGGCATAGATATGTTATGTATTACTTTTTTGATCATGTTCATGTCAAAGTCGTTCCAATCAGTCGATTTTTGATTCTTGAAAGCTTGAACTATTTTGATTATTTCATTTTCATTCGTTCCCGTGAGAAAGAAGGAGTGCACATTCATGTTTTTTTATGTTGAGAGACGTCACTGTTGGTTTTGGCTATTTCTGATGCCAGGCGAGGCCCAATATTGACCAAATAATAATAATAATAATAATGCCTTACACTTATATTGCGCTTTACAAGCCTGTATTACCAAGTTTCTCAAAGCGCTACACTGTCGTCATTATTCATTCACTCCATACTTGGTGGTGAGCTGCTGTTGCAGCCACAGCTGCCCTGGGGCAGCCAGTCTGCGCCATCGGCCCACCACCTGCCACTCACTCATACACCAGGGTACGCAGACACTGGAGGCAAGGAGGGTGAAGTGTCTTGCCCAAGGACACAACGACAATGTGCACCTTCAGGAGGCGGGATTCGAACCCCCGACCTTCCGATCATGAGACGACCCGCTCTACCATCTGCGCCACCGTCGCCCCATTGAACGCATTAACTACACTCTTCCCTTCTGTAATTTTCTCATCATTATTAATCATGTAGTCCGGGTAACTTGCAGCTTTCGAGTCTTTAGACATTGCATGATTTAAGACTTTCCATAGTCCTCTCATATTGTTTTTTTTCTATAATAATTTATTTTACAATTTTTGGTTATACTTGTTAGTTTGTTCTTATATTGTTTGTATTTAGTTTCAGTTTCCAATGTTCTCTTTTTTATAAATGTTTTATATAAGGAGTTTTTCTTTTTTGCATGCGTTCAATAGCCCCCTTGTCATCCATGGGACACATTTATTTGTTTGCGTATTATTTGCGCTGGTAATGCCACAAAGAGCCAAAACGAATCAGTTAATGTAGTCCCCTTTATGCTAATTTCACCTAAAAGTGACGTCTCAGCTGTGTTTACTTATTGACATGGTACCGAAGACATAATTCACCTCTCTTGGAAACATATTATTATTCACGAGACACCTTTTGCTGCGAAAATCAGCGATCCTCCTCAATAAGCTGCAGAAGGCTAAGCCCGGATCAAAACAGGATCCACAATCCGCGCAGAAACAGTGTGTTTGACAGGGTAACTGGCTCCCCGCGCCCCGAGCTGCCAAACATCCTTTACACAAACCTCGCTGGATGACCTTAACAGTGCCCCCCTCGTCGGATGTTATGAAATTACATCAAAATGAAATGTACGAACGAGAGTAGCGTTGACGGCCTTGGCGGGAGCTGTATTGTCGGAGAAACATCTCCAAGGAACATTAAGTGACAAACGAACAGACGAGAAATGCCGAAGTGAAATAAAAGTTTGCTAATTTGAAATCTCATGCATATTCAGGCGGGTCGGAGTGACTTGTGAAGATGTTCCAACGCTGCTCGTCTGTCACACACTTTGAATTTTTACACAAACTCTGCGGAGGAAAGGTTCAGATCTCGTTGTCGAAGTGTGCTTTTAACATGCTTTTTTTTTTTTTTGGCAACCTGATCAAGCCCTCAGTCGTTTTCAATTCAGTATTCCTAAACCGCCTTTTGTGCAAAGGTATAGTGGATTTCAGGTCGACATATCAGGCAGTTATAGCATGAAACCTGCTTTAGGACACCTGAACATTGTTATTTTACGTTAAATTAGAGCGTATATATGCATGGAAAATACAATCAATGGGTATATGCCGCCCTCCTGGGGTTTTTGTCTTCCTTGAAACGCTCTCGGCTGGCAGCAGGGTGGATTTTATATGACGAAAAACAAGATACAGGCCCCCATTGTGAGGCGCCGACATGCTAACAAATGGACGGAGCCGCGACGAATGCAGTTTGCGCTCAAAACGGCTCAGAATAGGTGATGTTTTTTTTCCATCTTTTTTGCTACAAAATCACGTGAACAAACTGATATGTTTTTGATGAGGGAACAATGCAATAAAATGGATAAAACAAAGAGGTTTTTTCATGTTTTATTTTTCGAGTAAATTTTTTTAGTCTTGCAGTCTATTTTCACAGCTGCAAGGGAGGGTTAGCACCGTTGTAGATTTTATTATTAAAACAATATAGAATTTATCCCCTTAACACACGCTTTCGGGAAGTTCTTCACCTCTTCGTCACTCCAGTTTGACTGCAAGTTTGAACTAGCACTTATGGAGAAAAAAATATATACTGTAGTTTTAGCTGCAAAAACATCATTATCCACGCTCAGTTGGTGGATCTTCTTGCTCATCAGCAGCGGGTTGGGTCGTGCGCCGGCTGTGATACGCAGTCATTGTGAGTATGCATAATTTAGTGAGCCTTTGTACATGCGTGTGTGGGGGAGAGGGTCCCTGCAGACAGGATTATCTGAAGATGGAGTTTTCAGAGTGGAGCTGATCTCACGGAGACGACTCTCTCTCCGCCTCTCCATCAAGCCTAAACACGCTGGGACCTGGGGAGTGCCGAGACGCTGCATGGGAATAAGCCACGAGCTCAAATCAGAGCACGATACTTTATATCTGCCAATGAAGACGCTATAGCGCTTCAATACTCGAAGCCACGGTAAAGACATTGAAGACATTGCAGATTATGATCAAATGATATGGAGAGTTCAGTATCAAAAAGGGAAGTGTACATAGATAAGACATATACTATCGACTAGATGAAAACCTCTGCAGCAGCATAGATTTAATATAGATTTTCATCAAGATTAGCAGGTCAAATGCCAAGAAAGTAAAGCCACAGAAAATTAAACAAGTTAATGAGTGTCTCCTATTAAGTGAGAGGTTGCCTTTCCCCCCCCCCCCCTCAAGATAAGATATAACTTTATTAATTCCGAAGACAATTCATGTGCCAGTAAAAGCAGCATGAAACGACTCATCAAATCAAATCCTTCAATATTTTTTTTTTTTGTGAAAGCACAAAGAACGGAACAATAACTCTTTGTGTTCTTCTCAAGGATGCGACAGAGCTCAGACACTTTACATCTCGTTCCTGTCAAACTCAAGGCCGATGGAACCAAAGTGGTATCTTTCTCTCCCGAGTGTTTTTGTTCTCTCTCATCGTGACGTCTCCCAGCGGCTTGGAGTGGAGAAACAAGCACCGTCTTCTGCTGCTTTTGAGCGCCGGGGCGAAATTGCAAAGACAAGCAGACATCGCCTCGCAAAGTCAAGACCCAACATTTGCGAAGTGTATTGACGTATTGATTTTGCTTGGCAGCTATTGGCAGAGGCGGTGAGGAGGACGGGGCGGGGGGTGTGTGTGCGCGTCTTTGGGATCTGGGCAGCATTATGCACGCCAAGAGAATGGGGCTTAGCATATATTGAGTGTCTATGCAGCAGAATAGAAAGTGTGGAGCACCTTTGCTTAAACTCACCGACTGTTAAATTAGGCTTAGCTAAAAATCCCCCTTACACAAACACGGAGTGATCCGGGGGCTTTCTCTCTTCTCGCCGATCTCTTCTGCATAAAATCATTTCAGGTGAAGCTCTCCGTGTCAATGAACGAGGCTTATAGGTAAACTTGTGGCGTATAGTGCCAAGCCGATTAGGACGTTTGGAAAAAAAGTTTCACTTAATTTACTATTATTCGAAGTTACTGTATTTTACACAATTCAAACCCGTACTGTAGATGCTGACTTTCTTTTCTGGCGATAGATGGTTCCGTGGTTCTCATCTGGTGGGACCGCGGATGGTAGTGGGTCATCTTTTGGTTGGCGGTTCCAATCCCGATATCCATGGGTTGCACACTGTTGTTGTGTCCTTGAGCAAGACGCTTCACACACCTTTTCTCCAGTGGCATATGCATTTGTAAATGAATGTGTGAATGGGTGTGTGCTTCCTTGAAAAAGGTTCGAGTGGCTAATGTAGGTGGAAATGTGCTATATCATACACTGAGGGACAGGGGATTCCACTTCCACACAGTTGATAACCAATGTTCATCTTGAAATCTGCACTAGATGAAAGTTGGTCATTTTTATACTCACTACTACAGGTCGAACGCGTATCTGCAGCTTCTATATTAAGCTCATGCATGATGGCAATTCGGGTGGTCTGCTATCCCAAAATTGTATCCGATGGGCGGGGGAGCGACTGAATTTTGTATTGATTACCAAGAGCGTGTGCACGTGCTCTGCTTCTCACTATTGAACAGTGCATTCATTACCACCTGCATTTCACCTACACAATCGTCTCACACTGGCATGTTTATTTCAATAGACAGCGACAACAGACAAAACAGACAGTGCTATGTTAGTGAACCTTCTTTTTGTATTTCTATGAACCTATGGATAAAGATCTGGAAATAGGTCTCCTGAGGATTTGTCACATCATGGGAACGATCAAATTTCAGCCCCTGACATAATAGGCCCCTGTAATGCTGAACCACTCTCCTTGACGGTATTTTTCTGAAACAGCCCAAACCACAGTTGTTTACTGTGTGGAGGCTAATGCTACCTGCCTACACTAATACCCTTGGAAGAATCTACAGATACTACGAACTCTAGAAATCACAGAGAAAAGATTTGTGCAAAGGCAGAAATTATGCCCAAATTTCTGTCCCTTGCAACTTTGCTTATTTCCATTACCAAGTCCATTACCCCCTTCTGTGAGTAGGCTGTAAAGGTGGAAATCACTCGCCCCCAAAATCACTCAACAAACCACTCAGGACCCCCTTCTGTAAAATGTAATTAGCATTTATAATAATTCCAGGTGCAAACCATTTCAAATCTGTTTTAATTACAGTATTTTGAAATTTGGCAAAAAAATATGATGTTTTCAATCAAAAATACATACATCAAATTCAATGTGAGAAATGTAAAAAGATCAAAATAAACGACTGATCCGGTGTAGCCATGTAAACATAATCACCATAATCACCTAAAAGGCTGTAAGCTCTCAGGTCGAGAAGCTTTTAGTTTTGGGTAAAGCTGAACTGGAGAAAATGTGCTCGGTTCAGGCGGGGGTTAAGAGGTCAATCTTGTCATACTCTTCGACTTGTCACGAAAGCCAATTATAATCCAAAAATAATGTAGCTGTACAAAGCCTTTAACCAAATCCATCTCAGACACTGGCACGTGGTGGTATTATTGCTGAGTTGAAATGGACAGGAATGCATGCCCAAGAGAGGGGAGCAAGGGCATTTATATATTTGGCTTGATAAGGTCTAGGATGTGTAAGGGATCAAAACGGGAAGGACATTTTGGTCGTCGAGCATCATCCCACACATTACACATGAACTGTTTGATCAAATAAATAATTTGCACACAAAAAAGATGAGGGCCTAAAGTGTGGAAAGGGGTGATCTTGAGGAGAGTGAAGGATATCCGTTGTTTGTCTTGTTAAGGGCAGGGCACAGAGTTGAGACCGCGCTGCAGAGAGGCTGGATTATACCTGGCTCCTGTCCTGAATACATGAGCCTCGCCACACTGACGCAACCCTCCTCCGCTATTCCCCTTTATCTGAGCCATACAATAGCCATCGCCCAAGTCAGTGAAATATTAATGCCTTTAAAGTATTCTTACCGGACACACTTTTGATGTGCGAAAGAAAACACAAAGTAGCGCGCGGCTTTTGAGCATATCCCGCGGAGTCCGCACACGCCCGCGCCTCTCCGGGGGATGCCGTCGTAAAATGGGTCAAAAGTGAATGATTCGCGCTATCAGATGCATTTTTAATGTCGGGTACGAGCCAGAGGGACGAGCGTTGTTCCTGTTTGAGAATATATAGGTTCGCAACAGGCAAGGGAAGATCGTGATCAAAATGCACATCGAAGAAAACGCACGAGAGACACACCGTATATATCGCCATAGCGTCCGTACAAGTCTTTCATGGAGCTGATCACACAGTGGGAGCTCAGGTTCACGGATCATTGTTGATTGTCGGGCTCTGCAGCATTGGCGTTTTACAGCAAACCGACCATCCATTCTTTCACAGAGGTTTTAACATTTCAAGATATTGACTTGAAGGCTTTATCATTTGCAAATGTGAACTTTTGGTGACAGAAAGCAAAAGCTCAAACTATACGGGACATAGAAATGTGTCTCTTTGATACGATTAAAGGTGCTTAACTCCACTGTAAAAGACATCTGGACCTGCATCTTCATTAATGTTTGACTGTACGGGTTTGTTGCCCCTCCAATAATAATGTTCCTCTTTGTTTTGTACCGTCTTTTATATCAGATCTGATCATTTCAGTCACATCTGAAGCTGAAGGTTTAGCTGCGTGCCCCAACACTTTAAGGGTTATTCAAAGGAGAGACACCATGCAAAATTAACGTTGTCTTTGCTTTTAATCACATTGTTTCCTTGTCAATAAACACCCTGGGGGTAATTTATCAAGACTAATGCAAAATTGTGATTGCAATTTGGAAAATAGGTTATAGCTTTTTTGTTGTTGTCCTGAACGCACGACTTTTAACAGGGACCAAAAAACGTAAACACATCACCCCAATCCTTGCGTCTTTGCAGTGGCTCCCTGTTATTCTTTTAGAATTGATTATAAAATGTTGTGGTTTGTTTTTAAAGCTTTGAATGGACTGGCCCCTCAGTACATCACAGACCTCATTCAAATTTCCGAGGGCCAGCTCCGGCTCGTGGTTCCCAAGACAAAGTGGAAAAACCGGGGCGTTCCACAGCTTGGGGCCGACAACGGAGAACGGCTCCCACAGTGGACTGGAGTGTTTTAAATCTCGTCTTAAAACCCACTTTCATTCTCTCGCTTTTAACACCGCGTGAGTTGTGTGGCCCCCTGTGTCTTTTTATCCATTTTATTCTGTTCTTATTTATTTTAAAGCGTTTTTATTTCTATTTATTGTTTTAAAATGTTTTATTCTTATTTGTAGTATTTTTTTTTTTATGTGTACATAGTTTTGATCTGTTTTTATTTTTTTTAATGGTTTTACTCTCATTTAGTGGTGGAGCTAATTTGCATCGTTCTGGTTTTATTGTTTTTATCAGCACTTTGGAAACGTTTTGTTGTTTAAATGTGCTATATAAATAAAGTGGATTGGATTGGATAGCTTCATGTGAGAAAGCTACAGTGAATTTACCGTTTGAAATGGCCTTTATTACAGTATCAGAGTCCTAAATATGGAAAATGAGAAAATGCTGCGTGAGCAAAACAAGTGCAAATGACTTTTGCACACGCTCAGTCATGGTTGCTTAAAGTGTGTTCATCACTGTGCCATAGCATGCCATTTTTCATTGTTTTAACATGTCTTGAGAGGGTCCTCCAGCCCCTTTCAAATCCGCCCCAGCCCGTTTATTTAATTTTTTTACTATTATAAAAGATAAAAATATAAATGCTAAAGTTCCCAGAATTTAGTTTTAAGGTCCTGTTATGCATTATATGTCCACTTTAAAAGTATATATACTTGGGAAAAATGTTCCCTCCGACTGATCATTTATTTATTCATCACTCGAGAAACGGAGCAATGGGTAAGTGCACTTTCTCTTTATTTAAGCTATTGTTGGCAGAAGTCCCCAGCTGGAGAATTAACCTATTGTGTGCATCTTAGGTTGTTAGGGGAAACCACAATTTCAGACGGACGTAAAGGGAAGACAAAGGTAAAGCCATTTTTTTTGGATGTTCAAGATTCAGTGTTTTATCAAGTACTTATCGGACTCATTGTCTGAAAACAACTGTCTCCATTGGGTTAACACAAGACTACTCAGTGCTGATTAGTGGATACTAGTGTTAGAGCGACCGCATTAGCGCATTCTTTCCCCAAAGCCCCGTGCACTTGATTACCCGGCCGTGCTCCCATGTGTAACCTGTAAACCGATCCACGACACACAGGCCCCAGTTTATCAGCGCTCGGCTACATTCATTACTGGGCTCCAATCTCTGCTAAAGCGGGACACTCTCGGCTGCCAATCGAACGCAATCATTTTCCCCCCAGCGCTTATCGCCGGCAGGTCAGGACCGGAACGGGGTCTGGGGGTGGGAAGGGTGGCAGAAGGTGCAACATGTGATTTGACCTGCTCATCGTGTGTGTTTTCATTTTAGAAACTCTAAAGACGACATGTGGCAATGATAAATGCACACAGATTATCCTAATACTGTAGTTGCCGTGTGGAAAGGCTGCCATATGGTCCTCGGTCAAGTCACTTCATTCACGTCTTACACATTCTTACTCTAATCACTAAAAATATATAAATATGTGGCAGATTCCTACAAGAAGGCTACCTGCATTAAAAATAATCATTAAAATACATCTATAAAAAACTATTGCCTAAAAGCTGAAATACCTAAGCTAAAAGAACGGACTGGAACCGTGACATTAAAGCATGAGGGAAAACCTCTAAATATACATTATTATATTCTTTTATCTGGTGAAGTTCATTTAGCACTTGCCAACTACCATAGGCATGTGCAGACTTAGTGAACACTTAGTCAAAGCTTGATATGCAGCGGTGGACCAGCCCGAAGCTTACGCAAAGTTTTTTTGGGGAATTTAACACTTGGAGTTCTGGTAAACTTGCATGTACACTGTATATGGCAGTTTTGCTATATTTATTTTTGATGATACTGTACCGTAACAACAAACTACGACTATAATGTACTGCAGGGTTGCCCATTTCGTTGATCGTGAACTACCAGCAGATCGCCCACGCGAACAGGGTAGATTGTGCGGACTCTCTCCAAAACTGTCTTGCGCGCATTTGATATTTGATTGACACACGAAATGGCCGTCGGATTCACTCTGTGAACACATGGGAATGCACAGAAGCACGAAGGACCTGCAAGCTACAAACAGAAAATGACTGTCAGTAGCAAAACACCGGCGGCATTTCGGATGCTCCGTGCTAGAGACACCGATACTGTCACACACACACACACACACACACACACACAAGGGAGGAAGACAGAGCGGAGATGAAGAGGAGGAGACAGGTAGACCCATTTAATGCATCCCTCGGTTTCTGTCCTTCGAGTAGTTTGTTGTTGTTCGATGTGGGCCAAAAATATCTGTCTGAAGTCTGAAGCCCCGTCCCTGAGCGTTACCGTGGAGCTCCTGACCATTTTTGAAGAGCAAGCAATGAAAAGGAAATAAGCGTCTATTTATATTTATTGTTGGGATAATTTTTTTGGGCAATATGATTTTTGACATTTAATCCATGTCATAATATATATATATGCATTGAAATGATTAAAAATTAGAATATAACATTGTGCCACTTTGTCACAAATAATTGTTCATAATATTTAACAAGTTATTAAATTAAATGCATTATGGAACTTTTCCAGCAGTGCTAAGTAACTCATGCCCCTAGAGGCCATAAGCGCCACTGCAGGTGTTGTAGCATGTGTATTAATTGTCCGTGGCAGTAAATACTATGCTGACAGAAAAGACAAAGGGAGAGAGGGATATTGTACATCCAATTACACAATGAAGATTTTTTTCACTCAAACTTGGCTGTAAACACTGTTTAGGTGGCGCTAGCCACCTAAACAGGTGGTTAGCTTTGCCCGTTAGCCTGTTAGCTTCTTCTTTGTGATTCCATTAGTGTTTATTGGGGCCTCCGATCCATAGGCAGCCAACTTGCAATTGTGTTTTTCTGGCCAGAGACACCGGGGGAGATGAAAGACCCCCAATCATCCCATTAACACTTGTATTACCCCCAGAGGGACTACGGAAAGGATGTATTAAGGTAAACAAGCTAGTGCAAGTACTGCTTTTTTTCTCTTCTAAATCAGTGCATTATTGGCTTTTTAGTGACCCAGTGGCCATACGGATAGTTAGTATGACGCCTTTACTTTCTGTCACAGTGGCCTGAGGCTCCAGGATCAATTGCTTTGAACGTTTCTGGTAGGTTTTCACTGCTGACGGACCCTCTAGTCAGAGGGTCTACAACATATTTGATCCTTGAGGATTTGTAGAGGCCACCGAAAGTAAAGTTAAGATAGTCAGAAACACCTGGCTGGAGGATTGACTCATTGTACATGTTATAAGTGCGAGGGGAAACTGGAGTATCCAGAGGAAACTTACGCAGACACGGGGAGAACATGCAAACCCCACCCAGAAAGGCCCCATTCAGGTGGGACTCGAACCCGGGACCATCTAGCTGTGAAGCACAAGCACAAACCTCTGCAATACCGTACCGCCCTGTGCCATTGCACCCTATTCCCCCCTCCCCCCAATTCAAAAGTTTCATAATGCACCTTTAAAGAGAAAATTCAAAAGAGTTTAATTTGAAATCAATAATAACAACCGTGATTAAAACAAAACAAAAATACTCCCCGATCTCCGGGCCCTGCTGACTTTGAATGTAGCTGGCACTTGGGGAGTCCAAACAGAACCCAGGAGTGGATCAGCATATACCGAAAATCTACATTGTGTGCAAAAGAAAATAAGAATAATAAAATAAATCAACGGTTAACACTATATAGAGAGTGATATAAAAATGATATAACAGTACATCAGGCTGATTCATGGATGCGCCGCTACGAGAACATTGCAGTGTGGCTTTCTGTGAACCCTTTTCCCACCTTGTTCCTTGTCAAAGCAGGAAGCGAGTAGGAAAAGAGGCAGGTGGGACATTTGCACGTACTTGTCTCCTCACTGGCCTGCGTTTGCCCTCTGGAAAGCTACTCACTTGTGAATGTGCAGCGGGGACACGGGCTTAGAAACACAGCCCCTGTGACTCATAGAGGAAACTAGAGAATCATGGAGGACCAGGGGGGTGTGGGGTCACACGCTTTCGCTGCAGCACTCGGGAGTTCAAAGGGGGCAGAATCTCTGTTTTATCATTTAAAAGGTCCTCTCAAAAGACTGCGCTCATGTTTTTTATTTGCTTATGCATTTGTTTGCAGTGACATGACAATAGGACGGATACAATCAGGAAAATAATAACAATGGGCCTCATTCATGAACATCTTCTTTTAAGAAACTTCTTCAAATCCGTACTTATCAAGGCAGTGTCAGGAAACCGCGCCAGATTCACGACACGTTCTTCAGTAGGGAAAATCCTTCGCACGTGTGTTCTGCGTTTCGTGAAGCCCAACTTGCAAGTACGTGCGCGTGACGAGGAATTAACATTATGTCACCGCCTTTGATTCACCATATGAGGACAAAAAAGTCAGTAAAGGAGGATATGAATGACAAAACACGAATCCCAAACTAATAACCAGCAAAGCCCCAAAAGAAAAACAATCTCAGCCATCCGTGTCACGCGCTCAAGGACCCGCCTAAACCTGTAAATCGCGAGAGGGTTTTCCTTCCCTTCCCGCGGGTCAGTCCCATAAATAGATGCGATGGCCATTGATCACCCCGCCTGGTTAGCTCACCGAGCACAGCCCCAGTACCAAAAGGTCGGAGGGTCGAGGCCCACATTCGTCTTTATCAAGTAACCTTTATGCAGCGCATTTAAAGCAGTACTAAGTAACTTGTTTACCTTAATAAATCCTTTCCGTAGTCCCTCTGGGGGTAATACGAGTGTTAATGGGATGATTGGGGGGGTCTTTCATCTCCCCCTGGTGTCTCTGGCCAGAAAACCACAATTGCAACTTGACCTCCACCGGGTCGGAGCAGCAATACACACTAATGGAATCACGAAGATGAAGCTAACAGGCTAACGGGCAAAGCTAACTGCGGGCTAGCACCACCTGAACCGTATTTACAGCCAAGTTTGAGTGAAAACAATTAGCTCCATTGTGTTATTGGATGTACAATGTCCCTCTCTCCCTTTGTCTTTTCTGTCAGCGCAGTATTTACTCTCACGGACAAATAATGAGTAAAGAACCGCAACATGCTACGACACCTGCAGTAGCGCTTATGGCCTCTAGGGGCACGGGTTACTTAGTACGGCTTTAATGCGCCATTATTTGCGAACGGCGGCATTCAAAAGTCTTAGCAGTAATACATTGGTACTTTACTTGCCATTAATAAAAGTTGGTTACAAGTAATATTACCAACTTAATTCTGTATAAAGACATCTGTAATTTACGATGATGATATGTGCATTCCGGAATTAATTAATACATGATTTAATATGTACAAATATATATGACTCACCATGTTGGGTTTCATTAAATTTGTAAATGAGTTTGAGTTTTAGTCAACAAAACTCAAAAGGTTCAAGTCTAGTTTTAGTCGAATAACTCAAAAGGTTTTAGAAGGATGTGGTTTTTGGAAGCCCTCTTAGTCTTTTGGACAAAAATGCTTTTAGTTTTAGTCACACTTTAGTCATTTGTAAATTAGTTTTAGTCAACAAAACTCAAAAGGTTTAAGTCTAGTTTTAGTCGACACAAACTCAAAAGGTTTAAGTCTAGTTTTAGTTGACAAAAGTTCAAAAGGTTTTAGTCTAGTTTTAGTCGACAAAAACTCTGTTAGGTTTTGCAGAGTAGGACCCCAAAGCGGAGACGGACACTGTTAAAAAGTGATGGTTTTAACAGTTTATTCTGAACAAAACTCAAGTGGCTGAGGTGACGAGGGCAGAATCCAGAGTGCGGCGGCAACCTTGGGCACAGGAGGAGAACAAGGTAAGTATCTCTCAAACGATTGCGGGAACAAAACACAGGTCTGATGTCTAGCGGATGAGACGGAATAATCTGACAGTGTGGAGCGGACTGAGCAGAGACTTTGTGGGCTGACCTGGGAAAGGAAGAAACCAAAATGTGATCAATGATAGATCACACAGCTGATAATAATGTGTCTTATGCAAAGCTTTTCCATGATACTTTTTTAACGGCAAATCTTAGTGGACTTTCTGGTGGACTATATGTACATTTAGCCCACAGGGGTCGAAATCAGATCCATGTGAATGTTTTGTCTCATTCTGGTATTAGAAAATTAATCAGATTGTCCAGTAGAAGTGAAAACCGGCCCTCGAAGCTAGGGTTAGCAGGATCATTCACTGTTTCACTCACAAAAGCCAATTTTAAGAAAATCTCTTTGTATCGGTTAATATCGGATATCGGCAGATACTCAAACGCTCAGTATCGGTATCTGAAGCAAAAAAGCTGGATCGGTTCATCTCTAGTATTTCTTATCTAAAGTAAAACCTAAAAAGGTCTGTACATTCATTCATGATTTCTACCGAGGCTTTGACCTAAATGTGGTCGATGGTTAAATGCAGCTGAAAACATCTGGATCTTTCACAATTTGCAATGTTTGAGGCTAATGCTAACGGCTGTAGGAAAAATACATTGAAAAGGCTAACGGAAACTATAACCACTGCTTCTCCTTTTTATTTAAAGGTCCTATATCATGCAAAATCGACTTTTTGGAGCTTTTAACCATGTTGTTATGCTATTTCCTTATCAAAAACACCCCCAGAGTGGTTTCTGGATTCATTCACGCAGTTCTCAGTAATCCTCCTGAATCCTGGTCTCTAAGCAGCTGCTCCGCCCTCTCCTGGTAAACGACTGGCATGTTCAGTTGTGTCGTCACAGCGGAACGGAAGTGCTCGACGTCTGTAATCTAATGCCTTACGGCATGATTTTTATTTGTAAAACAGTTTTTTTCATTATTTCTGTCGTAAGAAAAAATAAATAAAAAAAAAAAAGGAAAAAAAAAAAAAAAAAAAGGAAGTGCCTGACGCTGCGCTGCCCCTGTACCGAAAACAAACGCTCCTCCTGAGCGTCCGAACGGTCTGAACAGATGGTCATGTCATGTTGCACCGAAAGTTGTGAAGAGGGAGCTTTTTCTAACCTACTCTGGAGTCTGGACACCTGTTCTTTTTTTCTTACCTCACGATAATGTCACGGAGAAAACCGCGTTTGGCTGCGAGGACTGGACTTTATTCAACCTTCCCAAAGAAGAGGCCATAGAAGTTGGCATTTCCCTCCGGGATTCAGCGACTATCAGCCACAATAGTGTTTGTCTGAGCCTGTCGCTGATGGATGCTTGGTGAACCTTGGCCAGAATCAAAGTGGATTAACTTTTATAACCAGCGCAAGTCCCATACTGGAAACATCAGAGTGGTGAGTCGATCAAAATGCATGTTAGCGTGTGTGTTAGCGTGTGTGCTAGCCATTTAGCCATGAAGCTGTGTTGCACATGTTAACTCCTTATAACAGCATCATGAAATAACTTCACTTTTTGCTGTGATATATATATTTCTACTACTGCTAAAGTTGTATGAGCGGCGAGAGGGGGCGGAGTTAACTGAATCCAAGCGTTTTGTCTTCCGGGTTGGAAAAATACCTCCAGAAAATACTAATATTTATCACAAAAATGAGTGCTCCGTAGTGGTAGAGGTACAATATATCATATAAAGGCCTATACTTTACTTTGGAATGGCTTAAAATAGCATGATACAGGTCCTTTAAACCCCTCTCACCGACGGCCTTCCCCGTCTGCGGCTCGTCATCATCGTGGCGTTCCCGATCTTCTTCCCTCGTTCGCTGTTCTGCACCGAGCTGTGGAGGAAGGACAACTTTAGAGATTTTACTTTTCATAAACGCAGCTGCTGTTCTTTAATAACATATTTATGTTGTGTCTGAATTCATGGCAGCCCTGCGTCATTATTTATGAGGGAGTTAGTTCACAAACGACACGATCAGGTTTCAATTCCAGGAAGTGGCTGTAAAATGAGACGCTAGCGGCTAAAGCTGTGGCTATAGGGTTTCTCCACTTTTAGGCTTTATTTCTACTGCTACAATGTTAAATACCTGTGCATATTTTATTCCATAAGCTTCAATATACAAAACAAAATCGGGGGAAACTTTTGAGCCAAAAAACTGAACAATTTCAGCTCAAACTGTAGTTGAATATGTTGTACGTACACCCACAATATGTTCATATTTTTGGATGAACTTCCGCAGTAGAAATCGTAGAGCAATGTCAATATTTAAAACAAATTGGATTTAATACCAGTTTGAATCCAACGCAATGTATTTTCATAACATTTAAGCTCTTAACCCCCACCTGAACCCAGCACATTATCTCCCGTTTGCGTTTACCCATCATTTAAAAGCTTCTTGAAAAAAGCGTCTAAATAGCAGCGACAACACGTCAACCACATGAGGAGAAAGATCAGTTTGGATCCGTTTTGTAGGTCTTAGCTTTCAAATAAGGCGTTACACTGGCCAATAGGCTCCAGTCCAGAAGCTTTAAGATTTGGGTAAAGGTGGAGAAATTCACTCGTTTAAAGTGGAGGGTATGAGGTTAAGGCCTTACCTTTTGCACTGTTCATTAATGAAATAGATCTCTTTGAATTTAAATATTGCTTTTTCTTATGTTAATTTCTCTACAATAAGGTTAAATATCATCCACAATAATTTAGAGGGGTGTAATAGATTCTATAGCTGATACAAAGGAATAGCTAGGAATAGGCAGTGAGTAGCCTTTGTAGAACTAGACACTTGGGAGCTGCACTTACTGTGAGAGCCGCACACTGTACTGGCCCTGGAACTGTCTGCAACGAGAGAAACATTACCTTTGAATGACCGCAAATGTCTGCCGTTGTGACGTTGTGAGGAGGTTTGTTTCTTCTTTAGTTCCTGTCAGGGTGTGTCCTGTTTTATTGGGATGAGATGCTTCACAAAAGTCACCCTTTTATTCATTTTTAATTTAAGGTGAGATGCTACAGGTGAATAGGAAAAAAAATAATACATGTAGGGATATCAATATGAATCCTTTGCTGTAGATTTGTGACATAAACATGAGTCATTTTGTGTTTTCATGTAAAAATCTGTATTTTTTTTTTACTCATCAATTGTCTGTGAGAGTAAATACTACGCTGACAGAAAAGACAAAGGGACAGAGGAATATTGCACATCCAATGGAGATAATTTTTTGCATTCAAACTTGGCTAAATACTGTTTAAGTGGCGCTAGCCCGCAGTAAGCTTTGTCCGTTAGCATGTTAGCTTCTTCTTCGTGATTCCATTAGTGTGTATTGGTACCCCCAGAAGGACTACGGAAAGGATTTATTAAGGTAAACAAGTTCCTTAGTACTGCTTTAAGAAAGTTCATTTTACAGTTAAAGCCACACCGCGTAGAATAAAAATGTGTTTGGGGCGCACACTGTCGTTGTGTCCTTGGGCAAGACACTTCACCCGCCTTGCCTCCAGTGTTGATGCTGGTGTATGAATGAGTGTGAATGGGTGAGTGGTTCCTTGATGTAAAGCCTGTGCTTAAGGCAAGTACAAACGGCGCTACATATATGGGACCACTTACCATTTCTCTCCCCGTCTCTCTCTCTCTGTCCTCTCCTCTCTCCCTCAGTCCTCCTCCTTCTCTCCTGAAAACCATCTTGTGTTACATCCACAGACCTCCTCTCTCTCGCCTGTAGTCTCCTTGTTCTCGAGCAGAACCTGTGTGTCCTCATCGCTGAACATCTTGCTCCTCAGATGTGGCTCTAACGCCTGACTTCTCCTCTCATCGCAGATTCATCTATTTGTCTCCCTCTGTTTCAGATGGCCGGTCATTGTATCGCAGTCCTCGGCCATGTCCTCGGAGGAACCGAACTGAGGCAACAACTGGACGTTCTTCCACCACGGCCTACAGAGGGACTCCCATCAGCCCCCGAAACTTCCCCTCTCCCCCTCTTATGTACTTCAATACAAAGAATACAAACAAATATAAGTCTAAGTGTGCTTTCTGATCATATCAATATAATTTTTCTCAACTGAGGGCTTTACTTTTGCCTGAATGAATTACTTTGTCATAAAACAGAGTTATATTAAGGTCTAAATCCTAGACGGATTAGTGAGTAGTTTCATACCAAGAAACAACAACAATAATGACCATATATATTAACAACATGAAGCCATACATTTTAACCTGGCTCTGTCCTTTATTTAGATTTGGTCGTTGAAAATGTTTATGAAAACATAAAATGTAATATGTCTCTTCATTGTCTTCTATAAATGTCATATTAAGTGAGAGCTAATAAAGTATTTGAACAAATTTAACTCAAAACCGGGGGTGCATTAGCGTTAGCACACAGAGCAGATACTTTTCTTCGACATGTTCTGCATGTGAGAGTTTCATCTCTTAGATTTCTTTTTCAGTCAATCCACAAAGATCCCACACCTCAGACTTTACTTTCTGAGGTGTGAAGGGTAAAGTGTGGAGTTATTCAGATCCACCTCGTTCACTCGCCAGGACAGCAGCATTTCTCATTGACTCCTCATTCTGCCAAAGCTTGCACTGATTGGGGAGTCGGTCCCCTTTGTGGTGTAACACTATAATTGACTGAGGTACTTTATAGCAGAGGGACCAACTGTGATTTTCTGGTGTATTTGGCAATTATCTTGTCGTGTAATGATCCCGATTACTAAAAAAATTTGGCAATCAATTAATTGCCGCAGTTTTTATTGCGATTAACAATATTATTGTTTATCGTCTCATCCCTATTGCCATGAGGCAAGGAAGGCAGCAACTTGGGGCCCCGTATTTATAAGCTTGCATCTTCTCATCATCAAAACCATTTCATTCTCTATAACCGGCGTTCCACAGAGCACGGCTCGACTGCGCACGCCATGTTCTGTGGGCTCGCATTGTCACATATCGACTCTACCCAGTACATGCTTTTGTTTCCACTACAAGACACAACCGCAGTTGTTGTGGGCGGCGCCCCCACAGATGTGCACGCTGTACAGAATGTCATTACAGTTTTGTAACCCGCGATGAGAACAAATGTGGACAAATGCTGCCTCTGGTGGGAGTTATGGAATCATTCAGAGGAGCTAAGGCTAATAACATTTAGCTGGTGTTATGCTAACACCAGCTAAATTTACGCTAACAGCGGCTAAATGCTAATATCAGTAAAATCCCCTTTTAGAACATTTTGAAATCCATATGACGTTATTAGTGAGGGCTGTCCACTCTCCTCTGGCCAATCGAACGCCCGTGTCACGTCACGTTAGTCACGGTTTAGCGCTTTGGTCTGTGCCAAAACTTACACCTGGTCAGACCGGTTTGGCCCGGGCCTCGGCAGTCGAACAGCTCGCCCAACCAGGTGGACCAGGCACCGGGTTGACTAGTGTCTGCCAGTGTTAAAGGGGCTTATTTGACCTGAACAGCTGCAGCCTGTGATCGTCCTCCGCGGCGGGACTCACCCTGGTGCAGCGTCGACGCCAGCAGCGGGCGCAGGTAGAGCGTGAACTGCGCTCGGATCCACTCGTCTCCGCCCTCCCAGCCCGTCCCGTCCAGGAACACGTCGTCCCGGTTCTCCGTCACGTGTTTGATCAGAATCAGAATAGGTTTTATTGCCATTGTTTCAGAACAGGGTTCACAATCTATTTTTCTCGGTGCAAACGTGCGACATAAAACGTATAACCCAGAATTAAGATAAAAAATAAGCTAAATAACTTTAAACGATAAGGTTATAAGGGCATGCATAAAAAATATTAAATAAATAAAAGTGACGTGTGGTAAGACAACAACAATTTGACATTGAACAACAGCGGGATTGTATATACAGATGTGTAGGCATATAAAGTGATATTAAGTGTTATAAAGTGATGAGTGATAACAGCGGGTCTAAGTGTGGAAACACCGCACAGTGCAAGAGCAGATACATCCATGACTCTGTAACTAAGCTACAGAGACTTGTTATTGTTCATGAGTCTGATGGCGGAGGGGAAAAAACTGTTCAAGTGGCGGGATTTATGGGTCTGGATAGACCGTAGCCTCCTGCCTGAGGGGAGAGGGGTGAATAGTCCTTGTCCAGGGTGAGATGGGTCAGCTGTGATCCGACCCACACACCTCCGGGTCCTGGAGGTGAACAGGTCCTGGAGAGATGGCGCTCACAGCCAATCTCGGACACGCTGCTCTGAGGCCTGTAGTGAGAGCTGTCCACCAGGCCGTGCTCCACCAGACCTTCAGCACCAGGAGACACACAGCAGCGTTAGGTCTAGTTTCATAAAAGGAGCAACATCTACGTCACTGAGAAGGTTAGCGCCGAGGAATGTTTTCAGCTAAGAAGCTAACAAGTTTTGTGAATGCCAAAAATCTTCCTTATAAGAACTAATTTGTGCGTAAGAATGTGGTGTGAACATTCCTGAATGAGGCCCGATGTTTCCTGGTAAATGAACATCTTTATACTGGGTTACGGCCATGCTGTTCCCATCCCATTTCCATTCCTTTCTGTGTGGTTATGTAATGTAACATCCAAACATACAGACTGGCCCTCGCCCACTGTAATACATGCAAATAAATAAATACACCTATGTGCCATAATTGAAGAAAACTGGGCCACAGCCGTTATGCCAAAACAAAATCTTTCCCTTTGTGCTGTCTGCTCTGCTGTGAAGCTGCATGTGTTCGTTCAGTGTAGATCTGCAGTAACATTGCTTTAAAAACACACAGAGGAAAGAACTGACCCATTTAACAGTGGAGATCTGTTCCAGCCGTTCATGTCAAAGATCCGCTCAAAGATCGGATTGATTCATGAACGTCACATACTGGAGACAAAAAGAGGAGGTGCGGTGAGGAGGCTTAGCTGCAGGGCTGATAGAGAGGGAGCTTTACCCCCGACTGAGCAGCCAAGACTTACTGAGTTTTACAACCAGTTCATTGATTTACTCATTATCTCCCACTGCTGCATTACAGGGAGACACTGCAGTCTATTTCTCTGTATGCTCTTTTGATTTGAATTATGAGGCAGTTCAGAGTTTACATATAGGAAGCCTGGTCCAACTATAAGTAAGTCTAAAATGCATAAAGGTAGTTCACAACAACAACAATGATAATAATCATATAATGCCACACCAACCAAACCTACATACTTTTTTTTTTTTTCATTTTGGTATAACATATTTCAGTCAGCTCTCCCCAATATGCAGTTGGAAATATAGATGCAAATAATTTGAGTTGAATACTGCATTACATTGAAATGGAAAGAAAATAAGATTCATTTTGAATTTGTGCTGCCGGGAAATTATCTTACAATGGGAAGTATTCAACGTGTTTTTATTCATACGGAATTTCTGCTTTCAGAGAACTTCAGAGACTCGCCATCACAATGCCTTTCATAGCTCTTAAAAAAGTAAAGAAAAAAGTCACAAAGAAAATCAAACTTTTAGCTTTAAACCGCACTGGTATTTTAGAGACTTAAAAAATATGCATGTATCTTTTCATTTTCAGATTCCAATGAAACTTTGGAGGAGCTGCGACACCTTTACCTTAATCTACCTCTGTCACATTCCAATAGCCAACAATTATCTATTTAATTCTACAACATGCACGTTATTTGCCTCAATTCAAGTTGTTTTTGCTGTTTTATTGTTGTTTCAAAACAAGTGGGTATTTTTCAAGGACTTCATTCAGTAAATACATTGTTTGTTGAAATGAAACATGAACAACAAACAAAGACAGTAATCAAACCCTGAACATTCTGAACAATAAATTTAATACGAAGGTTACAGAAGTTGACAGTTGTAGAAGAAGAAGAAGAGGAGGAGGAAGAAGGACAAGAAGAAGAGGAAGGAGATGAAGAAGAGGTAGAAGAAGGAGAAGAGGAAGAAGGAGGAAAGGAAGAAGGACAAGAAGAAGAGGAAGAAGAAGTAGGAGTAGTAGAAGAGGAATATTAAGAGGAAGAAGAAGTAGGAGATTAAGAAGGACGAGAAGAGGAAGAAGGAGAGGAAGAAGGACAAGAAGAAGAGGAAGTAGGAGAAGGAGAGGAGGAGGAAGAAGAAGACATTGGATGAAAAGCTGTTGCCATTCAGGAACACACATGTTTTGTATGTGTAAAAAGTAAATCATTGAGAAACATTCTTACCACTCCACCTGCAGAGGGAATGGGATTTTCTCCATGAAGGCGAAGTTACAATAAATCTCATCTTCAGTATTCCTGATTATATAATGTTCCTGCAAAGTTTGCCCTCGTATCATTGAGCTCTTGTCAGTGTCACTAACAGGAATTTTCTCTTGAAGGTCGCCGCGCACACCCCGCTGTACGGCGTTGGATGTGGCCGATTGTCATTGACCTTGGGAGGGGGGGGAGGGGGGGGAGGGGGGGGGGGGGCAAGCTTGATCGGTTCAAACGCCGTCTCTCAAAGCTTCTAAAGAAATGAACTGCGGCGTCGTCCGTCACGTCTCAACAACGGCCGCACTCTCCATTCAGACGCGAGCTTCCTGCTGCATATCGATAGCGGGAAATGTAACAAGGTTTTTCATTCTTCTGTGGATGGACACAGATTCACACACCAGTGGGCATAAGCTGCAAACGTCCAGTCGCGGTTTTTGGGCCAGTCGTAGGCCAGGATAAATGTGGATGAGTGTGTCATCTGAAGTCCCCGTTTGCGTGCCCCTCTCTCCCTTATTTCACTACTTTCATTCCTTTTATCTTTTAAATCAGTGGGGATGGAAACCCGGAAGCTCATCGATGTCTCCTACGAAGCTCCAAAACGGTAAGGCAACATCATTCGCCTTCATCATCTTCGTCATAAAGGTGATGGTGATAATGGTCTGTATGCATGTAGGTATGTATGTGTATGCATCTATATTATAAAAAACAATGAGAAATATATACTTCAATGAAGTAAATCACTAGAATGGTGACCTGTTGTTATAAGTAATGATCGAACTTGGTATTTTGTAAATGGGTAAAAAAAAGAAAGAAAGAAAAAAAAAAGTCTTGTAATTCATTATTATCTGAAATATCTTTGTTATTATTACCCCTATTGGGGACCGCCTGCAGCTGGAAAATTAATGCAGTTGAATAGGGGGTAGGCACTTATAAGCTTTCTTGCTTCGGCCTTTTGAGGTAGTTTTTGTTTTGTTTTTTGTTTCAATCTTTATAATTATATATTTTGTTCTGAAAATAATGTTAATGTAAATAATGTAATAATGTGCAATGATGTGATAATGTAAAACACAGACGTAAACTGCTCAAATAAACTAAACTAAACTATCATCAGGAGAGGAGTGTGCCAGGAGGCGTTTCAGAGCCATGTGAAAGACGGCCAGATAAGTAACTTTCTTTTGTTCAGACAGTATATATTAGAAGACACAATAAGCACATTATAGTAGTAGTTTGTAGAGCGGTTTTCTTTTTATTTAGTAACTACTAGTGACATGCATCAATCTCATCTGGTCATATGCAATGTTATTATCCGGTCGTATAGAAAAGAAAAGTAAGATACTAAAATATACATGTATATACTGAATGTCATTTGCGATGTGAAATATTTTATCATTACGCACTTGCTCGAGAGGCAGCAGATAGGAATCAGCAGTTTGTATGAAGCATTATTTCCTTTCGCAAGATTTGTGCACAGCCCCAGACACAATAAGCTAAATCGAGAGTTTGATTTGGATCGCGGCTTGAACACAATGTTGAAGGCGAGTCCTCTTACGCACCGGGCCACTCTTTTAACGCCGTACCGTGAGTCGATATCGCTGCTTTTTCTCACCGAGGGTTTGCGAGAAAAGTACTTCACATTCATCCGGTGGAATCGACTGAACTGAAATGCACGTGAAAAAGATAAAAACGGCATCATAAAGTACTTCCTCATTTACTTTTCATTTACATGTCGTTTTCCAATTCTGTTTCCTTGCTTACCTTGATACAAGTTCCAAGGGCACGTCTACGTACGAAGCCTTTTGATATCAATGCAATATCGAGCTATAGGAAGTAAACGTCTCATCCCGTCTCAATTTATTGGATTTTTTCAGAAGCAAATATCCGCGCGTCTGTCTCCCTGTGCTCCATTTGTACACTTTATGTTGATCTTGACGCCTACATTGACAGACGGCGCTCTGGAATCAAGGCCGCTCCTCTTTGTTTATGCTGATGGTATTAGCAGTCAGCACAAATCACATCAGGAAGATACTGTGTCATTGGGAAATAATGGGAATTATGCAAATCGTCACAAGGCTGCACTTTGTAATAACACACTTATTCGGAAATTTGTATTCGTGCATCAAGGGTTCAGATTGAAGCCCGGGCTATTTCTTTCTTTCTTCCTTTTTTTTTTTTTTTTTCCTTTTTTTTATTTGTAATTCATTACTGTCTGCCGCCACCTTCCACCGCTTCGCTTGTAAACACGGACGAGGCGGTAGACGAAAAAAAAACAAAAAAAAACAAGCGCATCCCTATTGAACAGTGACGAAGGAAACAAAGTTAGGAGTCAAAGAAGCTTTTCATGCATAAGTGTTGATTTCTCTGGGGAGGATCTGTCCGCACTTTTTCTCCCCGCACGATTTTCGATCCATTACGGGCGATGCGGCTCCTGTAAAAAGTTGGAAGAGAAATCCATATGCGTCTGTGTCGGCCCATTGATATTCTTTGTACCTCGCACCTCAGTCACCCCCCGGCCCCCCCCCCCCACCCCGCTCGGAGCATGTCTTTTTCTGGCTTTCTTAGTGGGTCCGCTGTGGCCAATCCATCCTCACGCCCTCCACCGGCCGGGTCAGGACGTCCAATATGCCATGGATTGTTTCTTGGTCTTATATCCCCTTGTTGCTGAGGTCCGGGCAGTTGCACCTCCCTCCCACATCCGCCGACCCACGCACTCGCTTTCCCTTTCATCCATCCGCACATCAATCTCAGTCCTTTCACCTTCGAAACACGCCAAGAGAGATAGAGAGAAGGTGCAATAGGGAAACTTCGAACATATATATAATATAAATAATAAGATTCTAATTGATATAGATTTCTCAGAAGAATGTATTTCTAACATATCCACTGTATAGTAATTTAATTTTATATAGACTTTGGATTAACTGTATTGCATTTGAAGATCATAGTCACGGAGCCACCTCTGGTCAAAACAAGGAGTGGAATAGCTGAATGCACAACTCGGTTAACACATTTCATTGTGGGGTGTTGTTTTTGAAAGAGAGATATTGCCAGTACCACAGAACCTGTAGCACACTGTAATAAACCGGAGATATCAGTGTCCAGCAGGAAGTTCAAGAAGAGAGATAAGATTGGGGGATAAACGGCCTTGTTTTTTGGCGTGTTAAACGGAACAACAGTCAGGAACGCTTTGGTCATCGTAGCAGCTGCTCTTGCCCAGAGAAAGTCAGCCGAGCCGTGGACGAATGGGAGAGAGAGAGAGACAGGGACAGGGACGTGCATGTGTATTGAGTTGTGAGGACATTTTTGGGCAGACGGTAAGTGTGTATGTTAGCCTGGAAAAATCGTGAATGATTTGATTTTGCGGATACGGCTACTGGGGGCGGGGAGTCCAGACTGATTCCTTGATATATAAAAAATGACAAAGGGGAATCATTCTGGTCTCACCAGGCTAACAGTAAGTCGCTGTTCCATGGGTGCAAAATAACTGTTGTCAAGTGTGATTACTTATATGATTTAGCATCTACAATTTTGGACTATCAGCGCATTATAAAGCAGTGGTTCTCTATGATATGTTGTAGGGACCACATTTGTAATGGGGAAAGTAAAATACAGAATTTGGATTCACAATATACACACATATACACAAAATATTGTTCAAGGCAACATACCTGATGTTTCCCCCCCCCCCTAGGAATGGAACGGAAACAAAAAAAACCTGTGCATCCAATTATAAAACATTTTCAAGAATTGTATGAACTCGCGGGCTCGTTTTTTCTAGCATTCCAGTGACACTAACCCTGAAACATGCTCAATAAAATTATCAAACTCAGCAATCCAATCATCGGTCAGCAGCAGGATTCACTCAGTAGCATCAATGACTCCAGAGTTCTGAAGAAAGGAACCCAGATCTCCACAGACCCCTCACACACTCTGCACTCTCACTACGCCCTGTTGCCGTCAGGGCGCAGGTTCAGGTCCTTCCCCCTGGGGACACAGAGGGCGATCTCCACTTTCCTCCCTACCTCCATCCGTCCATCCATCCATCTTCTTCCACTTTTCCGTTGCTGGGTCATGGGGGCAGCTGTTGGAGCTGCCCAAATCACATTGCACCAGCCCCTATGGCTCCTCCTGCAGGTGGTGGGTCCACAGAAGGACTCTCATAAGGGGCTTCTGAACCGCTCTTTGTCTGACCCGTCACCTAGGACCTGTTTGCCATGGGAGACTCTACCAGGGGTACAGAGCCCCCGACAACAGAGCTCCCAGGATCATTCGGGCGCTCAAACCCCTCCACCACGTTAAGGTGGCGGTTCCAGGTTCCATCCGCCTGCTGAATAAATGACTGTGTGGACCTGGTCTATCAAAGGCCCACTATATTGTTTTTAATGTATTTATTATTGCCCATGTTGATTGTGTTGTATGTCTGTGGATGTGCTGGTTTTACCGGGCCCGTACTGGCACTTCCTCTGCAAATGAAGTTCCTAACGGATAAATAAAGTGAATTTGAATTTGAAAATGACCCTGCCAGTTGTGAAATGTGTCCATAAACTCACCCCTGTAAAGAATTAGGATGCAACCAACATGTTAAGAAAGTGAGTTCGAGCCACAACTGAAATTTTAATTTAGTGGCTTCCTCTTATATAAGGCTTCAGTAAGTTTAAATAAAGCAGAAATTATAATCAAACAGACTCACACAATGTGTTCATACTTTTTCGCTGAAGTAAATTTCCATTGGCAAATGCCGGAGACTCACTGAAAACGGCCCCTCGACCCACTTTGGGGGCCCGACCAACCAGTTGAGAACCACTGTTATAAAGGCTTCATTGAAGAGGCACGGTGGGGCGTGGTAGCGCTTGTGCCTCACAGCAAGAAGGTTTGATCCCCTGGCCGGACGGGGCCTCTCTGTTTGGAGATTGCATGTTCTCCTGTAGGTTTCCTCCGGGTGTTTGGTTAATGATTGTAAAACAAAGGAAATTTGAATTGAAACAGTGGGAATTTGAAAACTGCGCCGTCCTACACAAACCAAGAATCAAACTTGGGGCTTTTTCACAAGAGTCCACTAAATCGATGCAACTGGACCTTTTTTTGACCAAGACGGCTAATATTTCAAAAATCCTCCAATATTCCTCATCAAGGCCAAAGATGTGACCATTTGTTGTGAGGTGCCTGTTTGCCTATGGCCTAGCAACAGTACCTACCTCCCACACAAGCGGCAACCCACGCACATGATTTACTTTTCATCCGAACGTGCATCAATGCTTCAGCCTTTTCACCTTCTGTCTGCCTCTGCCGTCTGAGCCTATGAGTGCTCCTCTGTGCGGCACTAGTTTCTAATTCCCCGCCGATGCTTTATGCGAGTGAAAGATAACATAATAGATCTATCGCCCACTTCTGCTCATGACCTCCGCTTAGTCTGAATAATTGCAAGAGCTTTATTCTACACTTTTGTTAATGCGCCTCTAGCCTTGCAAAGTGGAACTTGTCAAACAAAACACTGTTTCTCATTGTCTGCTTTTGAAATGAGTTTCATTTGTGAACTAGAACAATATTGTATTAAACCAAGAGTTGCCTTCCATGATTCAGTAATGGGCAACATGAGTGTGTTCCATATAATGATGAATGTCTCTAACCATTTATGGGGGGGCAGTTTCTTAGCTTTGGGCCAATTTGCTCTCCTAAAATAAACTTTTACCTGGAAACAATGAAATGACCTAATCTACGTCAGAGGGTCTTCACTGGTGCACTGTGGAGTGGGTCAGACTGTTTTTAATGCAGGCTAGCTGTTACCATAGAAATGCGCTAGCCTAGCACTAGCTCAGCGCCACTAAACTCTTCAAATATAAGGACTGCATGAATTACAAAAACAAAAAAAAGAGGAAATATCCCTTTAAAGACACACTGCGTCACATTTTTGATGATACTGTTGTCTGCAATACAAAACCTGCTCCTATTGTCCAGCTCCACATGATGCACTCTTGATGGCTGTTTGATCGACAATCCCATCATCTCCCATCAGTGAGAGTCCTATCCACAAATTAAGCAACTTTCCAAATGGCACTGGATACTGCTGCTGGACTGGTCAGACTATAAGGTTCTCTTTCTGCTATTGTCGAGCAGTCAGCATTGTCTGAGGCTCGATGCTGCTAATGAGTTTTGTAAATAGCAAAGTGACAAAAACACAAATGAAATGACCGCACATCCCTGACAGAAGGCTTTGTGTGCTGATGGCATATCAAATTTAGAGCATTAATGAGCTGACAAATCACTGACAAAAGGTGACAGAGTGTGCAGAGTTAGACACTGGATTGTGACAAAAATTCAGAACAACAAATGATACTAGGATGAGATAGCTGCATAACTAATATCAGTGGTTTGTTACTATTGTGTCATACAGCAATAAAATCATTGTAACCATTCACTGAAATGGTGCTCTGCCGCCTAATATGGATTTTCAAGCCCAAGTCCCAGACTTTTAATAAGACATCCATGCAGCATTAACTTAATGTCACTATGAAGCAGCTTTCACTCCCCAATGGCAATTCTTTTGGTAGATGTAATTTCAGGGATACCACATTAACACATTAACACAATGGCAACATATTCACTTGCTGTTTACTCCACCCATGAGCACAGGTCATGATTATAATACTACAAGACAATGACTTCCAGAGCCAGTGCTCGCCTTTCTGGGGCCCTGAGCCAAAGTCCCCATTTACAGTCAGACACATTTACACGCAGTAGAGCCGGGCAAACGTGGAACAATTGGGCTCTGCTCCACTGTGTGAGAACCACTAACTGTGTCAGACTGGGGTTCAGGTCTACACTATTTTCCCCCACTTTTTTAAAATGGTTTAGCAAAGTGTCACTTTTTCTCACCTCTGGTCCCTGACCCACAGTTTGGAAAGAGCTGATTTAAAACCAACATGCACCTGGCTAGTTATTTCTATCTTACCACTAAAAATTAGCCTAACGGAAATTCGTTTTAGACCATGCACAACTGAGGTGCAGTTACTGAAAGTAACTCCCATGTGGATTCGACTCCGCTTTCAGCTGTGCTCACTTCTGCGGGGGCCCTACGCAACTTGCATGTTCTGCGTATTGGAAGAACAGGCTCTGATAGGACTTTGTCACTGGTCATTCTGTTGTTTTGACCAATTGGTACACTTGATAAAGGCTCAAAAGATGTAGCGGTGTACCAGGTCATCCTTAGGAAAGATATTACACTCACATTTTCTTTGTGAATGTATTGTGAGAGTGGTGGAGGTCCGAGGGGCCGATGGCACAAGCCTCAGTCCCATCAATTTACCTGAGGGCAGACGTGGCAAGAATAGGCGCTTACCACGACCGAGTATGGAGTGAAATATTAATTAAAAATGTAATATTCTCGAGGCGAAATTAAAACTCGCCGAATATATGTGGACATATTTCTGCCGTTTTTTAGTGTTGCAAGAGCGAAAAATGCTTTTCTTGTATCTCATAGCACCCTATAGGTTACAGTTCTTTGCCCGTATCAGTAAAACCTGAGGCAGTTTCAAGTGCAGTCTCCCGGGGATATCTCCCGCCTCAGCCTGTGTTGACAGAAGGCTTAGAAATTGCTAGATCTGTCAAAATGGGAAAAATTGTCATACTCTCAAATGGAACGATCCTATGTATGCAGCTTTGGCCATCTGTGCCATTAGCGAAGCATTTTTCTTAAGCTCCTACCGCATGTTTAAACTGATAGATCAATATAGAAGAGAGATGTAACGGGGGCTTCTTAAATGGTATATGTGTCTGCTGTACCTCGGGGAAATTGCCCGCCTCGACGCATAGAGCAAAATCCCAGTGATTATAGGAAACAGAAACAGCACGTCTTTGAGTTTGAAACAGGGAAAGGGCTAACTGGACTATGATGAAAGCGGGCGGAGAAAATATAATGCCATCCTGACAGACCTATCTCCATTTCTTCAAGCAGTGATGGATATTTGAAGCTTAAAGTAGCATCTGCAGCCACAGTTCGGGCCTGGTAAGCAATTTATACAAGAGTTTAGATACCCAAAGCTCAGGGACAATTCTCGCAAAAGTTTGCAAAGAAAGTTTGTAGAAAAGGGTGATTTTTTTTTTTAAGACTTGGAACAGTGGAAATGTTGGCTGTAAACAAAATAATCCACTCTGTGACAGCAGCTGTAGCCCTAGCCTTTCCCTTTCGTTGTTTTTTTTTTTTTTACAGTAGCCAGTATCCTTTTGGTCATGCAGCACCTAGCCCCATTCTGTCACATCAGTGGCACCTCCGGGGAGAGCACTGGGAGGTAATAAACATCTAAATTAATGTGCATCTTAATGTATATACATAAAGTCAACACCTGGACTGGCTCAAGGCGAATAAGGTAAAAGCATGCGGCAGCGGTGCATCTGAAAGTTACTTGGGCGGAGCGATAAAGATAGAAGAGAATTAGATTTGGTTCTGAGGCTGATAAGGAAAGTCATGATGCAGAGGACCAGTAAGGGCAGCCTCCATCAAGGCTGACTCACTGCGTTAAAGGATTTGACATAAGAAGAGGCAGCCTTACTGTAAATAAGGGCCATGAGCAAGTCCATGTTCTTCCCTAGGATTATGAAATTCTCTCTCCGACTACGTCACGCATGTTTTCTTAACAAACTGAACCATTTCGATTTAGTTTTTGCTCCTCCACTGATGTAAAACTAATACTGGACATTGGCGTTACCCTAGCCTGGTCTTACCATACCCTCGTACTCATTTCGCGCAGAGGGTCTGGATCTTCACAGTTGAGCTTTTAAAGTTTGAAACGATTGGATCTGATTTTACCCAATTGCTAGAAGTAGGCTATGTGATGCTTGACGTCACCTACAGACAAACAAACAAACAAATGTAACTCAGTAATATTTACTTACGTACAAGTACTTGAGCAACCTTTTGAAGACGCTGTACTTTATACAGTAGTTATATCATTCAGTACTTTTTACTTATACTTGAGTAATATTGCTATGAAGTATCTTTACTCCTACTTGAGTAAAAGAAGTAAAAGTCACTTGTGTCACTGAGAGTAAATTCTGAAGTTACAAATGCTTCAAATCGATCTAAAATATGTAGTTTGTGTTTTGTGCCCCATTTCTTCAGAAATAAATATTGTATTTCTTTATTTATGTTTCTTTTGTTGTTGTTTTTTTATGGTTGTTTTTCATAATTTATGTCACAACTGACACATACATCAGATGGTTACACTTTATTTTGTATCTAACATATTTTTTGTACAACGTAATCCGTAATAGCATGTAGAACATACACACTGGAATAATGTGTATTAGTACTTTGGGTTCGAACCCTGGACAGGGCCTTTATGTGTGGAGTTTGCATGTTCTCCCCGTGTCTGTGTAGGTTTCCCCCAAGTACTCCGGTTTCCCCTACCACTAACAACATGTACAATAGGCCAAGATGCACGACAGTGTGAGTGTGGGACAATCGATGGAAATTAGCCCAAGGCTACAATCTGGTGTGGCGTGTTAACATGCATAAGTCCCATGTTCATTAAAATGCACTGTCCCAACAAAACAACATTATTCCATTATGTGTATCCCATAGGTAAAAGTTATTACATATTCTTACACAGATATTAAGGGGAGTGTCAAATAAAGTGTTTCTTTTACTTGAGTATTTATTTGGGCCAATGCTTTTTACTTACTAGAGTAAAATGATTTCAAAGTAACTCTTACTTGGGTAAATATTTTGGCTTACTACCCACCTCTGATACTGTCACATGATCCAATGCTCATATGCTCAACCAACTTAATAAATAAAATGTCTAGTTTGCATTAAGTAGTTGGGGAAAGTATCCTATTAAAAACAAATTCACAAAGCATGAGGCACAGCGCAGACCTACCAGAGAACAACTAGTCCCGAACACTAATTAACTGTCTTCAAAAGCGATGCACTCTTCTCTCTTATTTGTACACGTCGTGAGTTTGTCAGTTTGTCTGAGGAAATTGAACTTGGACAAAAATAATACAAGAAGAAGAAGAAAAAATCTTCAAAGAGTCATTACACAGTGACCTGATTCGGATTGTCTTCTCGGTCAGCCCCAGAACGACTTACATTCAAATTAGCTGCTGTAATTTCCATTTGCTTTTCCTTTTTACATAATTAACCGTCCCGAAAGGTGATAAGATTCAAACACAATGCCCCTTTTTTGAAAGAAGAGGTCAAATTGTCCCCCTCAGGTCCGCCATTAAAATTCTGCACACTTTTAACAGCGCCATAAAATCACTCTCATCCCCCTTTTCCCAAAAAAAAACGGAGGCGAGGGGTGCATCTCTTAATTACTGACACAGAGCCAATTTATGTTGAGCGCGTCTCTGGGCAGATAATAATAATTATAATCGCTTGGAGCGTTTGTTACAAGCTGCAAAAGCAATAATGTCCTCTTAGATCTTCTCTATTAAAGGCCTTTGGATCTGCACTCTGCATCTTCCAAGCTGCTGTACAGTGTCCGGACATGAATAGTCATTACGGCGGATTGAAACGCAGGGGTAAATACGCTTGGCCCCCTCTGTTCCGCCCGCCTTTTGTGTCTGCGTGCGTCTCCAGATACTCGGGCAGGCTGTGATCAAAGGCAGCCCCTGATTCGCGATGAATGATCAAGCAGGAGAGACAGGCAGGCGGCGTGATTGCAAAGCATTGACATCGCATCGGTTTCAGTCACCGAACGATATGCCGTCGCCACAAAAAGACAAGAGATGAGACGGGGAGAGAAAGGTGGGAAAGGAATGACAGAACGAGTGTGAAAGTGAGGCAGAGAAAGAGAGAGGTGTTCGTTAGGTACAGGCTGTAAGTCTGATTACCTGGGCGCTGCACATGCCTTTGCCATTGTCATTTTTTTTTTTTTTTTATGTCTTGTGATCAAAGGCGGCTGGAATCCACTGATTGGCTTCAAAAATGCGCATTGTGCAAGAGACAGATATGCCTCCCTCTTGGCTGCAAAATAAATATCCTACAGCAAGACAATACATGGTGGATTTTCTGTTCCATTGACACTAATTGGCAGCAAATCACATTGATCCATTTTGCATGTTCACAACGGTCTGCCAGAGCATATGTCCAAATATGCCAAAAATCATGTGGAGTCCTGGTTTAGTCTTGATATGCTGATTTAGTTCCAGCCATGGAAATAATTATTGAACTGCTATGGTTCAAAATGTGTATTTCTAAAGATGGAATGGAAGCTTAGTGGATGGAAGTTTTACTGGATACTGTTGTACGTCTTTGCCGGGTTTTTGTGGGGATCGAACAGCTAGCTTATCAGCTAAACCCATTTGAGACATTTCTTCTTCTGAGACACGGAAGAGGCACCAAGAGCCCCTACACCTGCGGCACAAGGGAGGTGTCACAAGAAGAGCTACAGGAAACAAGGAAAGGACAAACGAGGAGGTATCCGGGCAAGACTCACAGCTCAGCCACACATGCCTTCTACTGTTTTGGCCAATGGACGTTCACTTAAGAATGAAACAGATTCCCTGTTAAGCTCTTCCCAGAAGATGGTGAAATGTGGAGCGGAGGGAGCTGGAGCAGGAGGAAGAGGACGGAGAAGGTGGAACGCACCAGTGCAGGACACCACGCTCTAAAACAGGGACAAACCCAGGAGACGCTGCACCGTTTCAGAGGATCAGAGGAGACTGTGAAGGCAGACAGCCGGATTTCCTCCGGGTGCTACAGTTTCCTTGACCTCCAAAAACACGCTGGTGAGGTTGAGTCCATATAGAGACATAATATTTTTATCTGTGTTATATTATTATCTTGTTTTTGTTATAAAAGACAGCAATACCAGTATGTCCACTGAGATGATGTATGTATGGCACTGACAGTAAGATAGAAAGAAAGTTCTGAGAGTCTTTTTAGCGTTGTATAAATCTGTGCATCAGATTTCTCACGAGCGTAAGAGAACAGCAGACTGGCCATAGGCCCCACCTGCAGGAAGAGCCATAGGGTGCGATGTTATTTGGGCAGCTCCAACAGCTGCCCCCATGACCCGGCAACGGACAAGTGGAAGAAAATGGATGGAAATTGTTTCTAATAGGCGACAAGCTTTACAGCTACGCGATCTATGAACTGGAATAGAAATAATAAAACCATATGGCCTTATCTTAAGGCACTGCTAATATTTAAACTCACAATATTAAGAGTTACAGACCAGATGGCAATAACAATGGTTTCAGCGTAAAATGCTGCCGGAATTCATGAATGGATAATGAGGGAGTATTATTATTCGACTCATTTGCAAATGAGAACGGCCATGCAAACAGTCAAACTCATTCAGATTTGTTAGCTGTCAAATGCAGAGCTTTCTGTTAGTGACCCGGCTCAAATGGTTCACAATGTTAACATCATTTTCTTCAATAGTACTGCTGCCATTTGTTAATGTTGAGGCTTTGTCAGCAACTATAACGATCTAATAAGAACGAACTAAATCTAGATGGCAGAAGAATGTTATTGGTTCCACTGCCACGTTTTCTACTATTACTACTTGTGCTGCTGCTTACATCGAATTATTAAATCACTCAGCACCCGGAGGTGGTATAAGCTACTACTAGCCACTGCTCTGAGATACCGACTGGGGACTGGGGGCCAGATGCAGCCCTCAGACAAATTTTTGATGGCACACAGGTTTCTTATTGAATTGGCACACATTGCGAGAGATGGTAATGATAACATTTTATTTCGGGAAAAAGCTTGTTTTAAAGGACCTGTATCATGCTATTTAAGCCATTCCAAAGTAAAGTATAGGCATTTATATGATATATTGTACCTCTACCACTATGGAGTACTCATTTTTGTGATAAATAAGTATTTTCTGGAGGTATTTTTCCAACCCGGAAGACAAAATGCTTGGATTCGCCCCCTCTCTCTGCTCATACAACTTTAGCAGTAATAGAAATATATATATATATATATCAGAGCATAAGGGAAAGTGAAGTTACTTCATGATGCAGTTATAAGGAGTTGACATGTGCAACACAGCTTCATAAATGGCTAACACGCGTTTTGATTGACTCACCGCTCTGGTGTTTCCATTATGGGACTCGCGTTGGTTATAAAAGTGAATCCACTTTGATTCTGGCCAAGGTTCACCAAACATCAGACACAGACAAACACTATTTTGGCTGCTAGTCGCTGAATCCCGGAGAGAAATTCCAACGTCTGGCGAGTGGTCTCTTCTTTAGGAAGGTTGAATGAAGTCCTGTCATCGCAGCCAAACGCGCTTTTCTCCGTGACATTATCGTGAGGTAAGAAAAAAGAACAGGTGTCCAGACTCCAGAGTAGGTTAGAAAAAGCTCCTTCTTCACAACTTTCGGTGCAAACGCGACATCTGTTCAGACGCTCAGGGGGTGCGTTTGTTTTCCCAGGGGCAGCGCAGACGCGTCAGGCACTTCCTCTTTTTATTACATTTTTTTATTTCTTATTATCTCTTTCTTACGACAAAAAAAAGGAAAAAAGCTGTTTTACAAATTAAAATCAGGCCATAAGGCATTACATTACAGACGTTGAGCACTTCAATAGCATAACAAAATGGTTAAAAGCACCAAAAAAAAAAATCGATTTTGCATGATATAGGACCTTTAAGGTTCCAAGCCTAAAGAAAGCTGTGGAGCACGGGTTATGGAGCCGGAGCTGCTAACCATAAAATAACTTCTCTACCTCCTGATCCATTGTTGCTCCAAATTGGGGAGAGTTTTTATTTTTTGGTATTTTGTACATGTACAACAACATCTAATGCGAATTGCTTCAAAACGCCTTGCAAAATATATACCGTTATACAGTAAGTAGCAAGTATCGCTTATGTGTCCTGTCTATCCATTCAACTGTTCAAGCCTACAGCGACAAAAATAAAAAGGAAAACAGGCTACAGATTTGCCCAATGTCAAATTTCAGCAGGATACGACTTGTGACAAATGCAGTCATATAAAACAGCCAAAGCCGAATGCCTATTCTCCATCACGCGGTGACAGATTTAGCCTTCACATTGTATTCTGTGAATATGCTGCTAGTGAGATTTGAGTTGTCTCATTTCGACTGGGGAAAGATGCTCTCCGGAGGCGGCAGGGCTATTTGTTTTGGTTGCGGTCTGGCGGTTTACAGCAATGGCGCAGGTGACATGAATAAAACATAGCCATTATGGGAGGCACCACTGGCTCTAGGGTCAGCTGTCCCACCGCAGCCCGGAGAATAGGGGCCATCCCATCCGGAGGAGAGGGCCGCCGAATCAGTGCTGTTTGATAGAAAAAGCTGCGGGGGTGGGATAGCGGGAGATCGGCCAAAGATTTAAAGAAGAAACATAATCCATGATGCGTATCCACAGGTGCACTGGTAAAGCGTAAGACCCTCTGAGGATTACATCAATATCGGAGCTAAACATGTAATCATATAGTGGTGTGCAGATGCATCTGGATAACCTGCGCTCCCATCAGAACACATTACCTGAGCCAGCTGAGAGCTTAAGGGAGTGATGCTAGGGTAAAACTGCTTTGAGCAAAAAAATAAATAAAATACCATTATTTCAATTTGAGGTACTTGCTGTTATACATATTTATCAGCTTTTAATCGCGGGTGTTTTCTCCGTGAAGGCTGATGAGTAATGAGCGTTCACTTGAATATGAGTGGTTTTAGTTGCATTAAGGTAAAGCAGAGGTCGTTCCATGACGTTGTTAAGAGGGTCAATGTACTGTCAAAGGACCAGAGTTCAGACCACTTTAGACTTCATTGGGAGAAGCAAAAGGTTGACGATTCAGTCTGAGCTTTTTGTTTGTATACTTCATTGTCCCCGTAGGGTCTGAGCTTGAGCTATAGTGAATGCAGGGCTATGGAGGTTTTAGCACAGAACAGGCGCTTCTGTCTCGTCTACTCCGTCCACTGGAGAAGCTCAAGAGTGACTGAATAATTTCCAACTGTAAACTGATTTGGGAGGTTTGTCAAGCTTGTCAAGCTGGTGCACACACTGCACATCAAAGTCATCTTTAATTACATTTCAAAACATACTTCATTGTTGAGTCAATCAATCAATCAATCACAACAGCTGGAACAATAAGTACATAAAATCAGTTTCGAGACTAACAAAGTCACTGCATCAGGGGCGGGGGGATGATTAAAATCATCATCAGTCAATCTCTGATCTGTGAAGATGAATCTATTGTTGTTTATCTGTTGTTATATGGTCTTCTCTTGAAATTGTGAAATTGACTCGGCACGGCCAGCGAGGTGGCGTTCGTGCATCGCAGCTTGAAGATCTCACGTTTGATTCCCACCGGGACGGGGCCTTTCGGTGTGGAGTTTGCATGTTCTCTCGATAGGTTTCTCTGGTTTCCCCCACCACTAAAAACATGTACAACAAGCCAGGATGACTGAGAGAGCGAGTGGGGGACAACGGATGGAAATTAGCTCATGGCTACAATCCGGCGTGGCATGTTCACATGGAAGTATCCATGTTCATTAACATGCACTGTCCCGACTAAATACATAAATACAGTTCCACTTTGCTCAGCAACTTTAAAGCACGATATTTATGCAAATGATGTCATGTGTTGCCGTTGTGCAAGGCTCAGTCTCAACACGCACGGAAAAGCCCGAACAGAGGGCGCCTTGTTACATGAGTTGTAAAATGCCTGCTTTGCCGTCTGCCGTGTGCCGTGACCATTTCAGTCGATAAACCTGGGAGTCAACAAAGTCTTTTTCGAGCCCTCATGTCAGCCATGAAACAGGCCGAGTGGGTTTTTAAGCTGCACTCCTGTAACTTTCCCTGTTCGTTAATTGCGTGACTGCTCCTTTGATTAACTGGCTGCCTGTCTTCGTCTCCTCGTCCTCGCGGGAGCCGACGAGAGAGCGCTACGTATAAGACGTGAGTGACAGCCCCGAGTTTATCAACAGCTGCCCACACAAACTGCAGCAGATGTTCGTTCAAGGAGTAAATTGGCCTAAATAAAGGGATAAGACAACGAAAGTAAAATGGATGCTTATGATTGAACGTGTACAGTGAGTATAGGATAATGTAAAGCCTGTGTTTAGCATTTGCAGATAGCCTCAAACCTTTCTTTTTACTGGACTGTGCGGGAAGGTGATGGACACTATGGTGTACCATAAAATAGGGAATGGTTATAGCAGGAACACGGTAAGGTTAAAGTTAGGGATACGTTGTTTAAGTTACTATCCTGTATCACATTCACGTCACAGCCTCAGTGTTTGCGAGTCCGATTCTCGCCTCCCACAGTTTGCTTAAAATATCCCTCATCACTTTTCCACTGCTTTTCAGGCTGTATCGGCAACTGGCAGAACGAAAGAGAGAGCTGTGGTTCAGGAAGAAAGGTCCTAATTATTTCTATTATGACAATAATAGTTTGCAACAGATGTGATAGTTGTTACTGGGGACCTTTTCTCCACAATACTCCAACATTATTAATAAAATATTGGCCCTCTCACATAGTGGTGGTAAGCTGCTTTTTATAGCCAAATCTGCCAATGGGCATAATAACACATGTGGTAGTCAATACACAACACTGATGCTCCAAAACATGCAAGTTGGATAAAGTACTGTTATCTTCCTCAAGGACAAATCAATTAAAAAGCATTATATTCACATAACTGAATCATCAGTCGATGTCAGCTGAACACAACCTCTGTGATTTGAATTGGGAGCCCTGAATGGAGTTGATACGCACCATCTGCGAGTGAGGTCGTGTGGGAAAGAGCAACACTTGTAAGTCAGCCATGAAGTTACTGATAATGAATGCATTTCTTAGATTTCGGTCAAGCAGAGGAGCCCTCTTTACAAGTATGAGGAGGAGTCGAGCTCAGCAAGGGGTCACACAGACACAGAAGTCATCAGAGATTTGAATTTTCTTCCAAATGTGGGAGGCAGTCAGCGGAGAAAAATGTGACATTTCACAGAAGAAAAAAAATAAAAATATGAAAACAACTTGTTTTTACCACATTCCTGTTCATAAATCAAGTCTAAGATCCTTAAAGGAATAGGCCACCATTTTAACACTGATACATGCTGTCTGGTCTTTGTGTGTGCGCTCAGTCACGCAAATGTTGTTAGCATTTAGCCTCTCCCAGCATCGGTGTAGTCCCAAACTGGGGTGAAGTTAGAAGCTACCAAGCTGTTCCACGTTTCCCCTATTAAGATACAGTTAAGATTCAGTACTGTATTTAAATAGGGGAAACGTGGAACAGGTAGCTTCTAACTTCGCCCCAGTTTGGAGCTATACCTTTGCTGGGAGAGGCTAAACGCTAACAACATTTGCGTGACGGAGCGGTTGCGCACCAACTCGTCTAAGCTAAGGTAAGAACATATCTCAGTATGGAAAAAACGATTGGCCTATTCCTTTAAAGGAACAAGAGGACTATAGGATTTAAAACAAGACCGTGACTCAACTAGAACTAACCCACTCTGGTAATTCTGTATTCAATGTTATTCATTTTGAGACCCGCTGCTTTATGCTAATGTCAAAGTCCTACTCAACCTGCTAATTAAAAATACAAGGCCCATTAGAATTGCTAAAGTTCACCTAATGCGGGGGACGGAAATAGGTAAAACGCAAATGGAGCCGTCTCAGCCCGCGCATCTCTTTATTTGAATATGAATTATGGATTTTCTCTTTCGCAGACAGCAGGAGTGGTGGAACTCCATCTGTAATCAAAATAAAGAGCACATACAGCAAGGAGCATTTAATGAGGGACTGCGCGCTAATACATGCTTTCACGGCTCCACATGGAAAGTGTGGGTAATAAATCTATATATCATAATCAAATTACATTCAAATGGGTCTCTGCGTTACAAAAGCCAAACGTACGCTAAATATATCTCGTGAAAAACTTTAGGAATATTTAAAAGTTCAAAATGATAGAAAGTGCTGTTGTGTCAACCTACAGGCACTGATAATGCTATTTTTGCTGAGGGTTATCAAAATAAAGCATTTAGGGAATCTAAAGCCGTGGTGCTCAAGTGGTTTGGGACCCACGGCTTCCCCAAGATGACCAGCAGCGAGTCGGGAACCAAATAAAATATTCTTACTTTGCAGTTTGAATCCGTGGATTTATTGTATTTTTCCACAGATTTTGGTTGATTTAGGCCTTGAATAAAACTATATCATAGTTAAAAGAACTCAGCAATTCTCATTTGAACAGACTCGGGTACTTGAGTGGATATACTGAAAAATGTTTAGCAAAGGCTCCCGACCCACCCCTGATCTAATGTGTAGACCTTATGTTTAGCTACCCAGCGTCAAAGAGAGAGATGTCCTGAAAGTTTGGTCAGCTTTATAACAACAGCGAGACTAACCTGTTGTTATAAATGAGTAAATGTGTCTTAGCCTCCTATAGAAGGCAATGACAAGAGTTGGGAGAGAAAACTCACCCTTAATGTAGATGAATGGATAGACAACCCATCAGAAAATATGACTGAGCATGCGTCCTCATTTCTGCTTTTCTACATACTTTTTATTTATTTGCCTTGCACTTAGCAACCAATGAATTAGAGAAGCAGCGAGTGAGTGAGCAAATAAACCCAAGCCAGATCCAGACCCCTGTTGCTTGCTTAAGTGGCACAAGCTTTACTGGCTGAGTTTTCAAAGTCCATTTCAAATGTAATAACATTAAAAATTTTATTGAAGTTGGAAATAACTTGTTGATTTCTTCAACCCTTTACCAATTTCTCATATTTTCTGCCAGCAGTTAGAATTACTTTGAACAGCGGGTGGGAGCCGCCAACAGTGACAAAAGATTGAAATTTGTCATTCAACTTGTAAATACACCACAACCTACAGACTAGGGGTGTGCTCGAAAAATCGATGCAGCAATATATCATAGCGGGCCTCTTGACAATACATTTATCAATATGGCGACCGTAGTATCGATACTTGATCGTAATCTTTGTAAATGGCTTTAATCCATTGTAATTTTCCAAATCGGGCGACTTGCCTGGCTCTGCCTGTGACGGTCGTGATTGGTTTGGTCTTAGACGCCAATCAGCAACTTGTTTACTGTGTACAGTTGTGGTCAAAAAATAGCAGTGTGTTCAAAAACTTTAGTTAAGCACACACTTTTCATAATAGATTTGATTTCAATGCATTGGGAGCATGGCCGATGGTTTTCTAAATGAAAACATGAAGAGAAGTGTATAATTTCTTCAAGAACTACAAAAAATGACCATTGGGCTGTTCAGAAAAATAGCAGTGTCTGCATTTGTCTTTACACGCTCAGTATGTACATAAATAAATATTCCCCATAGGATTTAGCTTTCCAGTGACTCAAACTAATATTTAGTTGTATTCCAGCCCAACATGTTTTGACAACATTCCACAATTCCTTGGTTTTGCATCAGAAACTGCATTTTTGATGTCACCCCACAAGTTTGCTATGGGATTAAGTTCAGAGGATTGGGAACCCCACTCCATAACATTCATTTTCTTGGTCTGGTGCCAAGATTTAGCTTACTGGTGTGTTTGGGGTCATTGTCTTGTTGAAACACCCACTTCAAAGACATTTCCTCTTCAGCATATGGCAGCATGACCTCTTCAAGTATTTTGATGTATCCAAACTGACCCATTATCCCTGGTATTCGATAAATAGGCCCCACGCCATAGTTAGAGAAACATGCCCATCATGATGCGTGCCCCACCATGCTTCACTGTCTTCAGAGCGGACTGTGGCATGAATTCAGAGTTTGTGAGTCATCTGTCCGCGGCCATTGGACCCAAAAAGAGCAATCTTACTTTCATCAGTCCACAAAATGTTGCTCCATTTCTCCTTAGGCCAGTAAATATGTTCTTTTGAAAATGTTATCCTTTTAAGCACATGTCTTTTTTGTAACAGTGAGACTTTGCGGGGGCTTCTTGCAAATAAATTATCTTCACACAGGCCTCTTCTAACTGTCACAGTACTCACAGGTAACTTCAGACTGTCTTTAATCATCCTGGAGCTGATCATGGGCTGAGCCTTTGCAGTTCTGGCTATTGTTCGATCCATTTGATTGGTTGTCTACCATTTTCTTCCACGTCTCTCTTTTTTTGCTTTCCATTTTAACGCGCTGGAGTTTTTTTTTTAGGAGTTTTACCCCCTCCAATCAAAATTTTAACTAAAGAACGCTGTTCTTCTGAATAAGGTCTTAAACAGCTCATTTGTATTCAAGATTTCAAAGTGAAATGCATTATGTGCTGACTTCCTAAAATAAGGGCCACCTGATTCAAACCTGTTTTTTCCACAGAATGATTGACCGCACCAATTCAACTCCCCACTGCAATTATTTTGAAGACAGCCCTTTCAATAGAAATGTCAACTACACAGAAGTAAGAGCATGCATATCATGAATGCTGGGTCTGTCTGTGTTTCTAATAATCTACTGCACCTTCTGGTAAATTGTTGGCCATGTAGTTATATGATTTATACCAAAAACTGTGAGTAATCTGGTTAGTGATGTTGGACTGCTATTATTTTGAACACTACTGTATGTCCAGACCAATGGCCGCTGACTGCTCTGCTTTTTGACTACGACACTGGAGGCCGCCATTGCTCCACCCTTGCTGTAGTACCTCCATATGGCCGCTATTCCCCCATTGGAATGCATTGGACTTTAGACACGTTAAAAACAATATTAATGCCCGGTGCTTAATGGTTTAGAAGTGGCTAGAACTAGATATTCCTCCTGTGATTACGCTGGGTTAAAAAAAAAATATGGGGCACCTGGCTTTTTATCGTAGATAAAAATTTTAGAAATCTTGCATAATTAATGAGGGCCTGACTTTGATTGACAGGCCGTTTACGTCGCTGCCTGGCCATGGGCGCGATTACAACAGAAATACACGCCCATTACACGCCCCGCGAGGGCCAAGCAGGGCCGGGTCTACAGTCAAGATCGGGCTATCGGGCAACATGCAGCACAGTACACATTTCCACCAGCGGTGGCGGTAAACAGCACGCGCTGCTAGGAGAAGAAGAGAAGCCCATGCCAAGCAGGAAGACAAACTTCAAAAAACCTTTTCTGCTGTGCTGTTCCACCAGCCTAAATTCAAGTAAATATATGGGAGCACTACATATTTTAAAGGTTTAGGGAGCCAGGAGCAAATTTCTGGCTTCATGTGACAATATTGAGCCACTTCTAACAACACGGGTTCAAAACAAACAACAAGCCCTCAGTGAGACTTCATCAACCAAATACTGTAGGTGAAAAACACCCAGTGTTTCAGTAGCACCACTCTGTGCACAGATGACACAACTTTAAAAAGTCAGTGGAGTGGGAGATGCAAAGTGTCCTGCGTTTCGTACACTGTAAGAAAGGCAGCGTGATGTCAGAGGTGTGGGTTTTTTGTGTTACTTTTACTCATTCAAAGTAACACTATAAAATAATAATAATATCCTTTATTTTCATATAGCCTATCTGCCACCTGTTTCCAAAAATACATGGCTTGGATATAAATGCAACAACTCTAATCGCTGCAATAATATTTCAGACCAAAACATTGTTGGACCATCATACAAAGAAGGAATACACTATCATGTCGAACAAGCAAGTGGAACTGATAAACATCACAAAAACATGTTAGACCAGGGAAAACTAAACAAAATCCTATATATAATGGTGTAAATGCTGGTGAAATGATTAGTGTAGGCACTTTAAGCTGCAGAGAATTTACATTTTCAGCCCTTTGCCATTTTCTCTGGAGGCTTAATCCAGAGCTGCTGTTTCATATTAGCAGATCATACGCCAAAGAGCCGATTAAAATCATTCAAACGAACAATAGATTCAGCCCTGCTCACCTCGGGCAACTTCCTGTATCGCATTTTGCAGCAACAGCAGAAATTCGCCCACCTCTAACTTTTTTAATTATACCCTTGAGAAATGCAGTTGACCCACTCAGCGCTGTCTGGCTCGCTCAAACGGTGGCGCCCAGGGACACCCGCGGGTCATCCTCTGCTCAGGGCACCCCTGGGGAACCTCTCCTCCATCAGGCTGGAAGTGGGGGGTGCGACCCATGAAGAGGGGCGGCCTCTCCTCGCCAAGCGCCGCTATAATTTAATCCTCTGAGCTTTGGGACAGTTGATGTTTCTATAAGTGGTTGCTCAAGATACATACATGAGCAATGCATCTGGAATGGGGGTGGGGGGGGGGGGGGGGGGTGGGGGGTGGTTATGGAGTGTATTGACTTTTTCCTATTTTTTTTATAATCACAATTTATAATCCCAAGTAATTGAGGAGTATCTATGCAACTACCCTACCCTATACTATCTCTTAAATCGTTTGACTATGTCGACAGTCACACGGCTAACACAGTTCAGGTCAGTTGGTTAACTTTGTTGTCAGTTCTACAACTTGTACAGCACATACAATCAAAATTACCCTGAAATCCCTTTTAGGCTTAGATCCTAAACATTTACAGAAAATGCATACAGTGTCCACAAAAAATAACTAAATAAACTACATAGTTTATTCAAAAGAAAATTCTTAGTTTGACCACACAAACTGTACTGTACATCCCCATCGGCACGGTAGCGTAGCGGTTAGCGCTCGTGCTTCACAGCTACGGTCCGGGTTCGATTCCCACCTGGACGGGGCCTTTCTGTGTGGAGTTTGCATGTTCTCCCCGTGTCTGCGTAGGTTTCCTCTGCGTACTCCAGTTTCCCGTACCACTAGAAAACATGTGCAATAGGTGAATCCTCCAGCCAGGTGATTCTGACCACCAGCCTGGCTCCACATCATGGAGATGGGTTCCCGGGCGCGGCACTGCCGAAGACCACTGCTCCTTACGGGTTGCCCCAGCGGCATCAAAGGATGGGTTAAATGCAAAGGACAAATTTCCCTACGGGGACAATAAAGTATACAAACAAAAACTCCTGCCTCACTATTTAACATGGGATTAGAAAATGATGATTTTTGTAGTTACCAATACCCGAAGTACTTTGTACCATCAGCTGCAGCACAAGGAACATGGATTACATCAATAGACGTTTGGTAACTTTAACTGTTGTTTGTTTGTTTACATGTCATGTTCTCTGTTTTATGTGCTGGATAAAAAGGCAACATTTGTCCCAATTTGTGCGCTGGTATCCCACAGTGATCGGTTCAACCAAAAACTGTTTTTGATCTGCTCCCCTCTTAGGCTTAGATGCCTAAACATTTACAGGGAATGCATACGGTCTCCACAAAAAATAACAAAATAAACATTTACATATTTCACATTCAAAACTGTTCCCGTTTGCGCCCATTGTATTTGCCAGCTTCCATGAGGTCAGGCTTCTCTACAGATATTCAGTATGCAAAGTTGTGCGTGTGATGCGCTTGTTTCTCCGTGACTTTCTGTAGCTTCGTCTTAAGCTAAATCAAGCCACTGACCTTTTGTTTACCATTTCATGGATTTGACTATGTGCTGCACCCAACCCCCCAGACATTTGCATCCATGGTTTATTGCCATTCAAATCACTTACACACCTCATGAACTGCAGCCTGGCTTCTGGACCTGTGGCTTTTTTGTACCACAGAGGATGTCTTATACACAATAAACACATTTTATTATGCAAGTCACAGTGCATAGGCAGTAGGCACTTCATCATCACAGTCTGTTGAAGAGACATAGGCAAAGAGGTTATTTTTGGGATCAAGAGGAGCCCGATGAGCACAATATGGGGAACGAGATAGACACTTGTCCTGATGGAATTGCCCAAATGGAAATGCCTTACCAGTGCTCGTCCTTCACAGCTAGGTCCTGAGTTCGATCCCAGACCCGATGGGGTCTTTCTGTGTGAAGTTTGCATTTTCTTCCTGTGTCTGTGTATGTTTCCTCCCGGTACTCTGGTTTCACTACTCAAAACCTCCAGCCAGGTGATACATTTGGATAAGGATGGATCAAATGCAGAGGACAAATTTCCCTACGAGCGTCAATAAAGTGTACCATTAATTGGAGAATAAGTGGATCGTATGTTCCCTGCTCATTTTAGATTGGTTATGTACAGTATCAGAAGTAAACTCAACAATGAGAACATTTCCTTTATGTTTGAAACAACTTCACTTAAAAAAACAAAAACAAAAAACTATTTGAACTTTCTCTGTTCGTGTGATTTTACAACCTTGCTATTAAAAATAAAGTCGAGTGCATGTTAATGAACGCAGATGGTAAAAATGCCACTGTGGATTGTGTTGTCCAAATCTCTCAGACACATACTCATTTATCCTGGCATGGTTTTAGTGGTAAGGGAAACCTGCAGGCACAGGGAGAACAGCACACTGCACACAGGACCCACTTGGTCTTGTAGGGAGAGAAGAGTGCTAACCACTGTTCCTGATTGATTCCACTAGCACAGATATTCTTTTATTCATGTTACAGCATGCAGGCACCAAGCACTTCATCATCGCAGTCTACCGAGCAGAGACATGGGGCCAAGAGAGGGGGTTCAAGAAGAGCCCTATAGGGACAGGATATCCCATAGACAGCCTGGCTAACCCCCTGCCTGTCTTTCCCCACTTTATTATGCATATATGAAGAGATGTTGAGCCAGAATCTCTGCATATTTGGATATTACTATTCCGGTGAAGATTAGGGATAAATTTCAATTGAATTCACTCAAAGCAGCACGGCATTTTACTCCTTTTTTAAATTCAAGCCTGGGGGGATATCCGTGGCTAACAGCCCCGTGGAATGGTTTGAGCTGGATTTTCTGTCAAAGGACATCTCCACCGAGGGTAAGAAAATAAAACCTATAAAAAAAAGCGTGGGAGAGACAGACGCGTACAGAAGGAGACAGCTTCCATGGTGTCATCTCTAAGTGGGCTGGGAGACTGGAGCTCCTCAAGTGATATCCGTGAGTCTCAATCTGACACACATTAACTTTCCTTGAGCCTGCTTGTTTTTCCTATTGATTTGTATCCAGTGGTCCCATGAAAGTTCTATACATTTCTACTAAACACAACAAAAACTTTATCTGCTGATAAAAAAATGTAAATGCTAAGTTGTGACTGGAAAAGCAAACCAATAGTCAATGGCAGTGGTGGAAAGTGAGCAAAGGAGGTTATGGATACTAATGCAGGAACTATTATTTAAGGCATCTTTTATGTGTCTTCTGTACCCTTTGAGTTTCCTTTCATTCTTACCCCATGCTGGCCATCGTTTAGAACAAGGGTTCCCAACCTTTTCAGGCAACCCTAAAACTCACCAACTATCAATCATCCTCTTTCTCCGGCCCAGTAAACATGTGCACCGAGGCTCTAATTTGAATGTTCGCTCCTTCTGCATGTCAGTGGCAGGAATTTTGCTCTCTGGTTTGACTTTCAAATTAGTTCTTGGCTCAAATGAGGACCCACATCTGAGCTCGAACCACACACTCAGGACAAGCCAGCGCCACAGGTAAGACCCAACCACGTTAAGTCCTGGTTCAGGCTTATGTTTCATCCTGCTTTATTAGACTTTGTCCGGATTTAGTCCCAGGTTAGTCAAGGTTTAGACTTAGTTCTAGTTTAGTTATAGTCCTGGTTCATAGTCCTGATATACTTGTTTATTTCCAATATTTTCAACAGTAATCTTGTGTAAAATAACAAATGACTTTTAACATTTCTCAAAAATTGTGCTCAATTTCACATTTCTCAATTGCTCAAGCTGCGTTCAGTCAAAGATGTATGAACTGTGAAAAATGGGTTGGACAATAAAGGTAGTGATGGGATTTTCTTGCCTGGCCTGCCAGACACTCCTCCTTTCTGTTCAAAAGAAGAACCGTCTGGGCGGCTGCTCGCAGCCAATCATTTCACGATTTTACCCACATCGGTCCAATCACGCACCAAGAGACGGAAGCCATGACCTGTCACCACCACGCACTCTTCCAAAACATTAAAGATGGCGGCCGATACACTGCTTTCTTCTGCTCTTTCGTCTGTTTTAAATCATTTGGACATTTTGAAATCCCTAAAACCGGAGCAAGAAACAGTTTTCGAAGCGTTCCTCGTAAAAGGACGTTTTTGGAAAGGCTTCCTGCCACTTGTTACTTGTAACTTATCAAGCGTTGCTCTAATTGGTCGATGCCGTCTGTCAAACACGCCCACCGGGAAATTGTTGAGATCATGCTCCCAGACTTTAGGTCTTTGAAATATCTATGAAAAGGCATGTCGTTTGGCAGGCCAGGCAAGGGGAGCAAGGGCTCTTCATTTGTTTACATAATACACTTTGAATTTAGGAGAGTGTCGAATGTAGCAGGGAGCGGTGCATATGGAGCTGGATAAACATGCAACAAAACAAAAAATAAAAATAAATAAAGCGGCTTGCGGGTGAGACTCGACTTTCATCGTTCACTTAAAGCAGTACTAAGTAACTTGTTTACCTTAATACATCCTTTCCGTAGTCCCTCTGGGGGTAATACAAGTGTTAATGGGATGATTGGAAGGTCTCTCATCTCCCCCTGGTGTCTCTGGCCAGAAACTCACTTTTGCAACTTGACTGCCACCAGGCCGGAGCAACCAATTCACACTAATGGAATGACGAAGGAGAAGCTAACAGGATAACGGGCAAAGCTAACTAAGCTAAGCTAGCGCCACTTTAAACAGTATTTACAGCCAAATTTGAGTGAAAAAAATATTATTTCCATTGTGTAATTGGACGTACAATCCCTCTCTCCCTCACGGACAATTAATAAGTTAAAAATTCGCAACTTGCTACGACACCTGCAGTGGCGCTTATGGCCTCTAGGGACAAGAGTTACTTAGTACTGCTTTAAAAGAGCCTGCTCTTTGTACCGACTCGTTCGCGACCAACCCATCACTAGTTAAAGGCATTATACTTGATTTTTTTTCTAGCAGTGGAAATAAATGTGTTTTTCTGTATTTCATTTATTTGTATTAGGAGAGTGCACATTAATCACCACGTCAGCAGAAAGCCTCAATGTAAATGTACCAGAATTAGCATAATAGCCAAATTACATCCGTTGTCCTAAAGCAGGGAAAGAAACATTCATTGACAGAAAAGAAATACAGACAGTACACAAAACAAGTTGCAGTCACAGGGATCAGTTGCAAGGACAGATGAGATAACACGCCCAAGAGGTTACGTTGATAAATCTACCTGTGAGTGGACGATTGTTTTGTTTTCAACTAGTTTTTTTAAGACTTTTCTAAAGGTGTGGTAATTGTCACAGTTCCTGACATGAGCAGGCACCGATGAGTTCCATGACTGTGTCCCTCTGATAGACACCACCATTTGACTGAATTTAGTCCTGCATCATTGCACATTACACTCTCCTCTGGTCCAAGCTCTGGTATTTACTTGAAGTGTTGCTTAAATAAAATCCATTAATGGAGGGGCATCCCAAAATTTCTGATAACTATCAAAATCTAAAATATTATACTTGCTTACAATGTTGCAGTAATGATAATGTAAAGGCTTTCTATCATGTTTTCTTAAAGAGAGACTTCTTGTTGGTCTCTGATGTATGGGACCATGTGGTATAACAGTAAGTTATATGGCTGATCACTGCATGCCTGTAAGCCTTGGCACACTCTGTCGTCAGAGAAGGTTTTATATGCTTAAAGTTTGACAAATTGAATTTAAGGATATGCACAATGTTCTTAATATGCTGATACATTTGAATCAAAGAGCACTGCTAAATGCTTAAATTGTTTAACTACATCTAATCGCTCACTGTTAACTATCACAGATGATTGTTCATCCCCTACTGGCTGACGTGAAAAATACAGTATATTGTAAACTCACACATTTGCGGAAAAAGCCCTGCATCTCATTATAAAGCATTTGCATCAATTTCATGAACTCGCAGACAGGTTTGATGGCCCGGAAAAGTGCCCTGCAAGTTATTAAATGTGCCTAGAAACTTGCGACTAATATGTTAGGAAAGTTAGGAATGAGTTTAGACCAGAACTAACATTTTAATTTAGTGGCTTCCTCTTTCATTGTTTGTCATGAAATCAGGTGTAAGGCCTTTAATCTCTACCTCAATATGAGTGTGTACGAGCAAGACACAATCTCCTAATTAACCTTAAGCTCTAACTACTTAAAGAATATTACAACATCATTATGTAATACTGAGATGGAGAAAGGGTCAGAAATATGTTGCATAATTTACCTTTAAACTGATATACTACGGATATTTCCACCTGGTTTATGGCTATTATCCCTGTAATTAAAGAGACTATTAAATTACAAACTGGCACAAACTGAAACGCAAGGAGGAAAAAACTTCAGAGGAAATTTGACAATAATAGAAAATAATGTTTTGTTCATGAGCGTCACCCATCCCCCATTTTTACTTTGACAAAAGGGTGGGCTAGGGGTGAGGTCTGTAGAAATTACAATTGACTGACATTTACTTCAACCAATCAGTTCTCTAGAGATGTTTTGTGGGTCTGACCTCTGAAATGATGTGTTAAGAATTGTTGGCATATACACCTGGAGCTTTTGGAACTAATTTGTTTGGCAAAATAAACTTCAAAGTGTGAACGTGTGGTGCTTCTCTGGTGTAGACTGATTCAGACACGCAGCTCTTGACAACAAGTTTTGTTTTATTTTATTTTTCAGGCCCGCAACATGTCTTTCCATCTGCTGCTTCTGCTCATGCTCACTGAAAGATCAGGTAAAAACTCAAACATCCAAATTTACCTTGAATAAAATACGCCACTAAAAAAACTTCACAATTTTAATATTAGCACAATATCCATCAAGATTGCAAGTTTTTAGGGTAACTGCTGGAGTAGTCTAAACCTCTACAAACTGAAATGTTATATTTATTTAAATATTTTCTCAATATTTGCGATTTGGCAGAATTTAACCATAAATACATTAAGTTCTATATATTTTAGCAATTGTTTAGTCCTAGAAGTCTTGTCTATCATCTGTACTTAGTCTATGTGTTTCACCTTGAGATTTTCATAGTAGACTAAATATTTACCAATCCAGTAAGGGGGTTAGGGGCTTAATTTACTAAATTGGTGCAACCCATCTGTATTTTGAAAAAGAAATGATAAAAAATAAAATAAAAACACATCATATCAGCATCAGCTTCTCTGGGATATCTGCTTGGCAGATTGGTACAGAAACAATAACCACATCTCTGGAGGAAGTCCACACTACTGGTACCGATAGCATTGATATCCCACTGAAATTATGCACGAACTATATGCATCAGTCATGAATTACAAAGCTTTGGATATTAAACAACAATACATTAACAAAATCATTTTGTGTCACAGAATGTCTGACGGTGGGCAGAGAGATCATTGCAGCTTTCCCTGAGAATATTGCTTCCTACCACCCCTTACTGCCTAACAACCAACTACATGTCTTTGGTCTGTACGATGGCACACAGGTCACGATTTCGTCAACATTTGCTGATGCAGATGGAACTACTGCATACTCTTACTCTGGCCAAGTTCACTCTGGTGGAATCCTTGAGTTCCCCATCAATGAGACTCTGGAGTTAGACAGAAACAGCCCCTCAATGAAGGTGGTGACCATCACTGGTGACAAGGACATCGCAGTTGGGATCGTGAGCCTCCGAAGCAAAAGCCTCCAATCAGCCTTACTTTTCGCAACAGATCAGTTGGGCATGACGTACCAAGTCCCCCCGTTCCCTCAGACAGGCCTAACCTCTACAGAGACTAGCCCCTTCAAACTCATCATCGTCAATAACAAGGAGCAGAACACCATTAGTGTGGAGGGAAGTGATTCCTTTGACATTGAACCTGGAAATGTGATGCAGTATGGGGTCAACCAAGAAATGGTTGGAAAACTGGTTACCGGTACTAAACCGTTCCTGGCACTCTTTAGTCAGTCATGTGCCATACAATACGATTGCACCTGTGGGGTGCTTTACACGCCACTGCAGCCACACAACACCGATATGAAACGGTTTATTGTTCCTTCAGTTTTCAGTGATGAAGCACCGCAAAAAACGTATCTTCTGAAGCCCTCTGGTCGAGAGCCCCTGCAGTTTACTTCGGATGGAAGCTTCGAGGTGAGTGGGCAGTTGGTCCTGCATCGGCCTGGGCTACTCTTGAACTTGATTCCTGTGGCAGAATTCGGCTCGTGTTTCGCTGTCCACACAGTGTCAGCCGCAGTAAAAAACTGGGCCGTCATCGTGGCCCCAGCAGCTTCGACTGGTGATGTGCAGATTGGGAACAGCCCTCTTGAGGGTGACTGGAAACCTGTCTCTGGAACAGACTTCAAATATACCAAAATTCAACTTGACTCAATGAACAACATAATCTGGCATAAATCTGGGTTGATGGCCGTGTGGTTCCTTGGACAAAAAAATGAGAACACAAATGCCTGGTTTGGAAACCCTGCAGCTCGCCTCAGCAAATACCCAGGTAAACCTAGCCTGAAACAGGACTTAATCTGAAATAAATTGGGAATAAACCAGAATTATGTTATATATTAGAAATGACCTGAGATTAAATAATCCAGTTCTATGGTTCCTCAGCTCTTATTCCTTCTAAGGGTCCTCCCAGCACACGATTTAGACTTAGTAAAACATTAACTGAGGTGCACTGCAAAGGTCCACTGCTCCTCAGATGAAGATAGGTTGGATTAGATTCAGTTAGGGGAACATTTGAATGACCCATCCTTCAGCCAGTGCAGCTTGGCCAATTTAAACTAGCAGTGCATAACACCCAGAGGCCCTTATGCTGATAGGAGCTGGATTTTAGTCTGGAGTACCTGGAAAAACATTTCTCCAGACCTTGAATGAAGGTTCTTGAGTCATCTTCTGAACCTTCATTGAAGATGGACAACTCCTGTTTGACTAAGAGTCTACACAGATATATTTCTCCATTAGAGACATAATCTTTGTCAGGAGTACGTAGTTGGAGGTTTGTTGTGCATGATTCTGATTATTGACAGGTTAAACTCGAGAAAATAATGGGTCTACAGCACATCTGAATACATTAAGACCAGCTGAGGACATTTGACATGTCCTAAACTTAATTAAGCGTTTCTTTCCCTATGCCCAGACTATCACGGTTGTGCGTTAGAGCCTGAAAGGCTGGAGGTTCTTGAAGAGGAAGTTTCCTGGCAGAAAGCCATCGAGGCCTGCAAGAACCGAGGCCTGGCCCTGATCAGCTTTCCAGATGAAACCCTCCAAAATTATTTTTACAATCGAATCCTGGGCCTGAACCTCGAAGAAGTGTGGATGGGGCTGCGGAAGAGCTCCTATTCTGGGAAGTGGTACGACTCTTGTTCTATAAAAGTAGTAAAATAGAGTAATCATAAAAAATTAAAAAATAAGAATAATAAATTATAAAAATAAATAAAATATATATAAAAAAAAAAGAAAGAAAAAAATACATTGGTGCACACAGAAGCAGTTCTGGCCTGTTTGGGGCCCGGGCCGGACAATCTGTCCGGCGCCCCTCACTCAAAATGCAAAAGTAAGACCATTTTGATTAAAGTTTTTGACTCACATCTTTTTTCCTCCTTGTATTTACTTGGGTTAATGCATGTCCGCACGTAGCCGCCTTAAAAGTCAAATCTCTGTGATTCCTGGCATCATATTAAATCCATGCATGTACTTTTACAAAAATGTGTTTTTTGTTTTTTTGTGGTTGGAACAGTGCATATTTTGTATTTTTGATAGTGTAAACTACATTCTGACCAAACTTTTTTAAATGGCTGTTGCAAAAATTATGTTTGAATCAACAAGATTTTATGATTACCTTGAATAAAACACTCAAAAGGCTGGATCATACAGCAGCTGTGCTCTTATAGTGCTCTTCTAAAGTCTGTACCAGACAAATGGCGCAGAGGAGGGACATCACCGAACAGTTAAATGGGCTGTTTGTGATTTTTCTTTTTCCTACCTGTCTTCTCCTTCCTCAGATGTCCCACTTTTATGAACGAGGGAGCACCTTCGCTGCGCTCCGAGTCCTACAGTAGTTTCTATCCACGCATGTGCAGCAGCACTTGCACGCTGTTTTGTTTCTTCTGTGCTGTGCCCATCAGCGCACGTGTAGCTGACTCGCCACAATGTGCAGTGCGGGCGTAACTTTGCTAAAGCGGAGCCTTTGTAATGACAGGGCGTGTATCCGCTGTTGTAGATCTACTGTTGTAGATCTGCAGCTGCTCTGCAGCTTTATAATACTGTATGATAATATGTGCAGTCTAAAGAGGCTGCAGCAGTACACAGGGCTTCTGCTGGAGCAAAATGCCGTGATGCATTATTTCTCTCTCTCTTATGCTGCCCCTTGGACAATGCTACCCATGGGTGACTGCCCATGTCACCCATTTAAAAAAATCCACTGGGTGCACATATGTTGTATTGACAACATAAAGGTGGTACAATGTGGGTCGCTATAGAGGGAAGCTCGCCCTGTAAAAGTACACACGAGAGTAGTTTCAAATCCCCACTTGTGTGTTAATGACACTGTGCCACTGTAGCACATTTTCTCAACTCATTATGTAATCCAACACATTTATTGTTATATGCTTTCTAAACTAGAAATGCAACTTTGTTATTCTGTTGCTAATATGGTAGTATTACTATGATAACTGTATTGGCTTTTAACACTTACTTGTTATCTCATCAAATATGTGTGGCCTTGTTTGGACAGGTACTGGATTAGCGGGGTCTTTCTGACTCATGTGGACTGGTCCGAAGGCTCTCCAGGTGATATGGACCTGGAAGAGTGTGGCAGAATTAGCCTGATGAACCCCGAAGACCCTGGCTGGGTTCACCGAGACTGCTGCAGCCTGGCAAAGGCTGTGTGTTACCAACCACCCACACTGCTGAGAATCTGAACCAGCGCCAAACTAGAACCACGAGTAAACCAGGACTGAAGAAGGACTAAATGAGGACCAAATTAGCGCTGAACTAGGACTGTTAATTATACATTATGAAGATGTGATATATGAGAACACAGTAGTTCTAACAGTGTGTTCTTCAATGTAGTTGTTACCTTTAACATTTTAAATGACTAACAGAAACCAGAAAAGGGCTTAATCTTTTTCTCTGGTCTTGGTTTAAATGGAGAAATGCTTATCCATTAATATAGTCCATTTGTGCTCACAGAGTAGACTTTTGTTTTTTGTTTTTTTGCAGTGGTGTCATTGAGTGATTCTAGGTTGACACAAGGACCAGCCCATGTTTTCAAGACTTTTGTTGAGAAGACTAGTACAGGTTTCAACATTATGGTAAACCTACATGTATAAGTGTGTTCTTATGAGAGGATATTTAAACATATGTTATATAGTTTGGTGATATTTTCCAAGTATATCGAACTGAACCTGTTATTGACACCCAATCCTTTCACTCAACCCTTCTGAGACTTGTGGCGAATGAGCTCCCTGGCATGGCCTCTGCTACACCTAGACACTAGATCTAGATCCAAACATGAACATATCTATGATAACAACTACATGTTCTATGTATTATGATAATCTAATGTAAAGTAGTCATAATAATATTACCGTACTGTTTGACAATAAATAATTTTAGACCCAGTGAGCTGTCAGTTCTGTCATCTGCAACTAAAACCCATCAAAAACGTCCTCTAAAGTATATTTCAAACTTAAGTACAGCTATCAATACTGTACTCGAGGATTAATGGTAGCTGTACTACAATGTTATAATCTTTTCTTTAACCTTTACTTAACTGGAGAACATACCGTTATATGGAATGTAACAGCAGAGGATTAGACATAATTACACTTCAACAAATAACTTTTACTTCTTTCTACTTTTACCTCGAAGTCTCTGTTATGTCATTGTGGTGGAAATGGCACAGTCCTGCAATGGTGGTCCATCTCTAGTGTTTCCTTTTGCATTTCCCCAGGTAGTTTTAATGGTCAAGAGAGATTTGTCTCCACTTTTTCCAGCTCTGACCTTGGATGACAACTAAAGGAATGACGAACTCTGCACTAGCTTGACAATAAGGATGTTTCAAGACCTCTTATCACTGCAAGTTTTGTTTGGAAGGTTTCATGTACTTGCCACTTCCTCCAATCAGCCATTTCATTATAGCAAACAATGTAAAGTGAACTCCATATTTGTTTTTGTTTTTAAATCTGAGTGCAGTCAAATGACACAGTGACATTCAATGTATGTTGTGTGTGGACACATAATGCAACGGGTACATCCTTTGTTTTTCCAATTTTGTTTTTGTCAAATCATAATGCACCATACCGTAATATGGGCACAGGGGAAAACTAGTGCAAGCTGATCTCCATATAGAGGGACTTTCTCATTGTCTGTGAAAACCACGCTCCCAAACCTATACAGAGAAACAAGCATGCATGCTTGGTAAGGGACATTTTCTATCATGTTATGGGCTGCTGTTCAACACGAGGTAGCTGACTTCCTGTATATATGTGCGGGATGTACAACTCTCGAGGCTTAGAGTAGGTTTCCTATGGAGCCAAACCCATGGAAATCCAGCAAAGCAATGTGCGACAAATTATAGGGAGTGAGGAAGATGCTGGTAACATTCTTTATGACATTAAGACCATATCTGGATTGTTTCAGGGGTAAATTTATTCATTTTGAACCATAAAAAAAAAAAAAAAAACAGAAATAAACTACAGTGAAAATAATAGGAAATGTATTTATATATTTATTTAATAGTTACATTTTTAAAACCTTGACGCCCAAAGTTCACACATATTTACAAACGTTTTGCTTTGACACTGGAGTGCCTTGCAAAAGTACTAAATACACCTTGAACTTTTGCACATTTTGTCATGTTTTGTTATGTTTTTTGTCATATGGAGGACTCAGCTACCATGTGGAAGAAGGTGCTTTGGTCAGATGAGACGAAAACTGAACTTTTTGGCCCAAATGCAAAACGTTATGTATGGCACAAACCTAACACTGCTCATCGTCCTGAGTGCACCATCCCCAGTGTCAAATATGATGGGGCCCCATAGCATCATGCTATGGGGCTGCTTTTCCTCAGCGGGGTCTGGGAAGATTGTAAGAATAGTTGGGAAGATGGATGGAGCCAAATACAACGACATTTTGGAGGAAAACCTGCTGGAGTCAGCAAGAGAATTGAGGCTGGGACAGAGATTCACCTTCCAGCAGGACAATGACCCTAAACACAAAGCTAAATCTACAATGGAATGGTTTAAAAACAAACATATTAATGTGTTAGAATGGCCCAGTCAAAGTCCTGACCTAAATCCTATTGAAAATTTGTGGAAAGACCTGAAAACTGCTGTTCACAAACGCTCTCCTTCTAATTTGACAGAGCTTGAGTTGTTTTGTAAAGAGGAATGGGCTAAAATGTCAGGCTCTAGATGGGCAAACCTTGTAGAGTCAAACCCCAGAAGACTTTCTGCTGTTATTGCAGCAAAAGGGGGTTCCACAAAGTATTAAGTCATGCTGTATGAATACTTATGCACGCCCCACTTTTCACTTTTCTATTTTTTGAAAAATAACAGAATCATGTATCATTTTTCTTTCACTTCACAGTTGTCTGTTACTTGTGTGTGAACTTTCAAAATAAAATCTTTATGTTTAGGGTTGCAAACATGACAAAATGTGCAAAAGTTCAAGGTGTATTCTTACTTTCACAAGGCACTGTAAATCAATTATATTGAAAAAAATTGCTAATATAACAAAACTAAAAGCTTCAGTATGGACTGAAAGGCTTCTGTTGCTCAAATGAAATCAATTTACTCCAAAAGAAAATATTTTCCACGTCTTGGCACTTTCTCTTATCACTTATTCTGTGAAATAAGACATGTCTGGATGAATCAACTTTTTACTTTCTCTTCTAATTTCACATGTTACTTCTTCAATTGTCCTTATTAATAGGAAGAATGCCCTGTCCATTCGTACACTACAGTGCCTGACATACAGTAACTATGCTGTGTGTGCAGACTGCCCATGGATCGATGCCTATCCATTGTAAAATGATGATAAATGGTGAGTGTGTTTACATGATCCATGGCTGGCCTTTCTTGTGGTTTTACCGATGCAGGACTCCTCACAGGTGCACAAGGACATTTTACATTTTCAAATGTCTTACATCTGTAATTGACAAATCTTAATGAAAAGTGGAGATTACTCGGCTTCATAAATAGACAGGGATTAAGAATTTAAAACGTGAGCTTGAGTCATTGTGATGCAGTCCTTCCCTAAGTCTTGGAATGAAAATAATGCAGATATATCATGATTTAAGTCTGTGCAGTTTATTTTTGCTTAAATGTTTTTCAGCTGTCATTTGTACTGGCACGGATGTTCTGCCTTTCATTAAAGAAGCTTTGCCAGCGACTGATGATCTTTATTTAGCTACTGAGCTGAATAAATACTGATCCAGTAGCAGAGGTTTGACTTGTAATGGTTCCACCCATCTTCATTCTTAAAAGCTACTTTAAAAAAAGTTCAAAAACGTATATGGTTTAGTGAGGTTCAGTATCACAAGCTCTATTTACCCCTGACAACTGCACGTAAACCAATCTGAACTGGGATCCTTAGCGTGACAGGGCCTGTGAATTTGCTAAGATCAACCCAGTCCTGTTGACGATTTAGCCTCACTATGGTTAAAAACATATTTTTAAGCGGTCTTGTCTATTGGCCCATGTATTAATAACAGGACATAGCATTTTAACTTAAATGAACTTATATGAATGAAATCTTGAGGTATTACAAAAACATATACGTCCATAATTATTTTTACTGTTGTACAAGCTTGATTCCAAGAGCACACACATACGCTCAGTGGACACACAACTTCCCTTGAGTTATTATTGAATATAATAAAAAAGGATCACTCCAACAATACCTTTCCCAGTGCTGCCAACTCTGATCCTCTCCTCCCGCCGACCGGAGCCGTAAAATGACAATTATTCTTCCTGAGCCTTGTTTGTGTGTTTATGCCCATTGCCTATGTATGCGCCAGCAGCACTCTCTATTCATCAAGATGTCACCTGTAATGGCCGCTAAATTAACCATGTGTTTTGTGGGGAAGCGGAGCCGGCTTGATAAATCTCCCGGTGGCAGGAGGTGTGCGCGCGGTCCACTCCCATCCACCTCAGCTTTGACCTTCTGCGCGTGGGATCGTCCAATAAGCACGGTTCCCAAACTGCACTTCATTGACGGTCTATGGACGGCCAGTTAATCACCGCGGAACTTGCAGCTCGGTGCGCGGGAATTAATTACAAATCTGACCACTGACTTTTGCAAATAGAGCCAATGTGCAGGGAGATGCAGTTCATTTGTCAAGAAGGGGCTCGTACCTTTAAAACACTGGCGGTGTGATTTATTTGTTTATAATGAATGGTATCGGGGCGTAAAATGCTATATTGGGGTGGCGCGCAACAGAACTGCATAAATGTCATGTTAAATGATGGACCACTGTCAACATGTTCGCCTTATTTGTTATCTATTTATTTGTTCAACACTTCAGTGACACAATGGTGTAGTCGGGGCTCAAAATGCAAGCAAAGAATTCCTTTTATTCCCTGTATCATTCCATCATTCCTTTTGGTACGATAAACCTTGCACTTGTAATTTATGTGCACATAAAAACACCTTTTTTTCTGTACGGAGAGTGTGAGCTGGAGTATATACAGTTAAAGGGATATTGCAGGATTTTTGACATAAGGCCTCATTTCCTAGTTATCCAGCGAGTTGTTGATTTCTGGAGATACATATATTTTTTTTAATTCATGCAGCCCTTATATTTGAAGAGTTTAGTGGTGCTAGGCTAGTGCTAGGCTAGTGCATCTCTATGGTAACTAGTAGCCTGCATTAAAAAACCTCTTCAAAATCATGGGGTTGTCCTCCAAACGTTACCATATCAGATTTGTAGAAAGCTCCTTTGTGAATTTCACATGTAGTAATGCCGGCCGCAGGTAAACGCACTACTGTAGATCCGGTAACCTAGCAGATCACTCCGCCGCTGCGTAGCTTACAACCAGGATGCTGATCCTGCTCACTTATAAGTTATTTTAAATGCAAACTGGTTATATTTAAACAATATTCTGTAAACACAGGCATGTATATCGGTAGTCTGGTGTTATAAGTGATTTGCCTCAGGTGCACTGTGCTTGGGTTTTTTTATGCAGGCTACTAGTTACCATAGACATGCACTAGCCTAGCACCACTCAACTCTTCAAATATAAGGACTGCGTGAATTAAAACATATATATATCTCCAGAAATCGACAACACTCTAATTAGGAAATGAGGCTCTATGTCAAAAATCCTGAAATATCCTTTTTAAAATCATCAATAGCAGTAAGCAAGTTGAAGGCTTTATATTGTGAGACAGACTCTAGCGTTATGTGGCATTGAAAACATGAAGAGCAGGTGGACTCTCTGATACTGGAGAATGGGCCATTACAGACAAAAATAACGAGAGACAACACACCAGTCCAACATACTCCGCAGAGAAAAGCTCTAAAACTCCAATTATTGGTATTTTCTATGTTCCTCGTTTCTGTTTGAATATTTGTCGGATGGCATAGTCTCTTTTGTTTCCTCTGAACATTTCTGTTGCCAACTTGATCAAGGCTTCCGACAAAGTTTAGACAAAGTTACCGTGTTGTGTGAAAGAGAACTGTTTCACTGCCACGTCTCTCTGCCTTCAACAATCCTTATTGAATAAACAGATACATTCTGGCAGGAGTTTGCCTTCACAACAACTCTGAATGTGTTGAAACTCCTGCCAAAATGTTGAGCCGAAGTCAAACATTTATTTTGTCAGATTGCCTTGTTAGCCCAGCTTTGGCACCGCTTCATAACAGGGAGCATTTGCATGAAATTAAAATACAACAATTGATATTTTTAGGGATATTATTATAGATCAAATTTCCACTCTCCTTGAAATCCTTCACATCCTATTTTCTCGAGAAGAGGAAAAAGATTAAATGCGTCTTGATTTAGTTCAGCTATCTCAGTGATTTTGGCTGAACTAAACAATATGATAGTGTAATATACTATCTGTAGATTGTAGATCAGGGGTAGGCAACGTCAGGCCCGGGGGCCAAAACCGGCCCCTCCATTATAGAAACTCTGATCCTTGAGATGATTTTGGGGAACATAATTACACATATCAGACATCAAATGCTTGTTAAAGAACTCTAGAAATGTGAAGAACGCTGTCAATTCCTTTACAATGTATCAGCAGAACACCCATTTAGGCCACATATCATGTACAACACTGGCATTTGTAGAAAGTGATGGTTTAATTTGGACTACAATTGGAGGGACCGGCCCTTGGTCTTCTGATGATGAAGAAAATGGCCCCCCATTCCACCACCATTCCACCATTTATTTTTGAACAGGGACAGTGTACAATCTACATTAGCCTCAGAAAGGAGAGATGCATTGTACCAGGTTATAGCACTTGTGCTAATTTCCACCTGCAAAGCAAACTTGCCTACCCCTGTTGTAGATTATACTATCACCTCTTAGTCCGAGCAATCAAAACAACTTTATCTTGATTTAAAAGCCGACATTTCGCCAAAGCTTGCGAAAAAGTGATATGTCTTGTGATGAAACTTGCTCGATTTGATTTTAAAGGAACAGACTACCGTTTTTCCAGACTGAGATAATGTTCTTACCTGAGCTTAGATGAGTTGCCGTGTACCAGTCTGGTCTTTGCGCGTGCGCTCAGTCACGCAAAAAGACCAAATATGTTGCTAGCTTTTAGCCTCTCCTACTCTCCTCTATGGGGCCAAACGGGGGTGACGTTAGAAGCGACCAAGCTCTTCCATGTTTTCCCTATTTAAATACGGTTGCGTGAGAAGTTACACGATCCAAGTATAGTCACACAAAATTAAACATGTCGATTTTCTAAGTGGACAGAAAGGGGTACTATATTGTAAGGCGTAATAACACCTTAGGAGCACTTCGACGTCCACGCAGTAAAGTGAAGATATTACGGCCTGGACAACTCGACATCAACTCGTCTAAGCTCAGGTGATCTGTTCCTTTTAAAGTTGTACTGGTGTAGCATAAAAAAATAGAGTGAGAGACTTTCATTGCGGTCGTCAACAACTCTCTCTGAAGACGGGGTTGATATTTGCGTTATTGCAATATCTAACTTACTTTTGCTGCCTGCACTGACCTTTCAGACCACCACTCCCGCTGCAGAGTAAGCAGCAAACTTATCAAGTGTCTCAATTCTCATTTAGTGGATCATTATGGGGAGCAAACCACAGAGACACCTAAAGATAGAGTGTATTGCATTTCAAAAGGCTATAGTGTAACCTGGATATTAAGACTTTTTCTATTGACAAATTGCCGGAGCCAAATATGAGACAGCTTTATTACTGTAAGCGTCGGCGCCGATAAAATAATCAAACGCAACAATACAAAGTCGGTATGGAGGAGATCAAGGCGTCTCGTTCTGTAATGATCGCTGGCGTTGCTTCAGAAAGTGCCGCGGATTAGAGAGAATGGGGAGTTAAACATGGGGGTCTGTAACACAGCAGAGAGCATCTCAAAAGCTCGGGTGTCCTGGGGTGTGCGTTGATCTCTATCAGATGATACATAGGCAGACACCCACGGCGAAGGCTTATCTGGGCTCAAACCCTCAACCGCCCACATTCTGATCCCACTGCTGTGAGGGGAGCGGGCCCAAGGGGGACGACAGGACGGACTGGGGCAGGCTGGCTGTAGGATGGAGAGGTGAGTATAGTGCAAAGTTCAAATATATGGTATTTCTTATCACCACTGTGTTCCGTTTACAAAAAGAAAAGTAAGTGTTTGACTGTTCATTCTGGGTGTTAAAAAAACTACAATCACACTCTACACTCTACACCCTTTAATTTTCATTTTTGTTTTCTCAAATGTAGGCTCCGACACTTGGTAAGAAATGGAGGGGCAGAGGAGAGAACTGCTCGTCCTGGAGATTCTTCGTGGTTCTATAACAAATTCTATCAAGTGCCCCCGTGGCCTTGTCTGTGTGTTGCCCCGTTATTATAAAATCTTTTTCAGTGCGTCTGTGGTTTACTGCCGCTCCGCTCAAAGCGCCAAAGAAGGCACAGAAACCAAGGAAACACGCCGGAACGATCTGAGCTACAGACAGACGGCGACTCACACTGAGCCAATCAAACGCTTTGACAGTCTGAACCACGACACGCAGAGCGACGCACTATCCGAATCTTCAGCGCTTTAGTCATGTGACCGACTGTGGCCACTTGACTGGTGGTACTGTAAGGCTCATATGCAATTTTAGACCCTTATTTCATTTATGCTATTGTAATGCATTTAAAGGTGAGTGATATTTTTTTTATGGTTGGGGAATTGTTAGCACACGGTTTAGATCTATTTTTCACCGTTTCTTTTAGTCCTGGTTCAATGTTTTATGAGGTGGTACTTGGTGTGTAAAGTTGGAGAACCACAGGGATATAGAGCTTTTGTGCTTGAATAAAAAGGTCGGCAGCCCAATGATTGCAGGAACACTGGAGATCAAATGATGAGAGAAATACTCCACGATGAACTGAATCATAGGCTAAACAGTAGGTCTGCATTGTGCAGGTCTTTCAGAGATTGTGAGTGAAGAAAGTCAGAGGGAAATAGAGGGCATAGAGAGGAGGGGAGAAGACAGTGCCGAGTAATCAGGGCAGATCAGCAGATGGGAGGGCAGGCCAGACAGTTGGGGAGATGGAGAAGATAAACTAGAAACTGGGGAGATGCAGAACACCGCTGTGGACGCCAGCCAGCTTTTCTTAAAAAGATGGGGATGGTAGCGTCCACTAATAGGGAACAGTGGGAGCGAGAAACACTAAAAGAAAATGATTGCATTGAAAACAAACAGCGTGAGAAATGTTACTTGGACGTCTACAATTGAAGGGATTTTACACATTTACACAAACATGATAACTTAATAGCATTACCGAGAGAGAAGCTAAAGACTTTGTTTTTAAACTTTCACTGACAGTTAAGAACCCTTGGGTATTTCAGAACCACCCTGTTGCCTTCACCCATATGCAGTTTAACTGGTTATGTCATCCCGAGGCATCTTAAAATATGAAGACAGCTACAACAGGAAAAAGTGCCCCAAGGATTTTTTCTGCTATTCTTGGAGTTTCCGAGTGTCCAACAGCGAGTTAATAAACGTGTCATGTCCAACTCGTCCATGAAGCCGGCAGCCTGTTGTTGAGTCAGACTTCCTCATGTCATCAACTGTACCTATCACAAAACACATTGTGCAATTTTGTGTGTGTAAAGTAAACAAAGGAAAATCCCGCCAAATTTAGATGAAAATTATTAATTTGGCTCTGGAGAATTTCTACCCAAGACTGTTATAAATCTGTTGTAAATGCATCCCCTATTTTCTTACTTTGAAATGTGTCAGTAAAGGAAGTACTGCCTGGTGGACCACGGGACATGGTTTCAGTCTACAAGGAGAAACATGAATGACAGCCCGACGGATAAAGACAAAAGGTTTTCAATGTTTAGTTTTAAGAACGTTATGGGCACATTACTTTGGTTGTTTCATGGTTATTATGGCAACTTTTCCACACAATAATACTGCATTTTTCTCCCATTAGCTTAACGACAACTTTCTTGGAACCTTAAGTTTGTATAAGTATGAAAGGTATAGGAGGGGTTCCCCCTTTTGACCCTTACCTTCCTTTTCTGTAGATTTCAGTGATTTCTGTCTTTCCTTCTCCATTCCTTCTAATAGCGGGAGGGCACTAGTGTCAACATGTTTAAAATGTTTGTTTATGGTCAGCCTGTGATATTGTATTCTTTATTACAGCCAGAATCAGGATCACATTTGGCATGAAATGTCCCTCCGTGTTGGGGGGTAAGTCCTAAACACCTACTTGAGTTTCAGTCTGAACGACCCTAATCTCAGCTGATCACGGCTAATTACCTGCCGATTGCTCTGTCTTGGGATGAGTTTCAGCCTCATTAACATGACAGAGCCCTTGAGGTATGGTCCGCAAGAGATTACTGTACATTGGAGACAAGTGAAATCTGATCTCCTCCTGTTCATGGAGGGATGCTCTTTCTTTACAGAAATTGCTTCTTTGACTCCTCGTTCAAACCATTGTTTTTATTTAGCTAAAATCTTTAGCTCTCTGTCCTTAAAATGTCTTTAAAATATCTGAGTACAGAAAATGACCCAAGAACCTGCATTGAAGATTGCAGTGTGAGTAAATCGTTTGCTGTATATTAAAATGTCTCTAAGAAATGTATTAAAGCATGAACTGGTGTAGTTATTGTACGATTTAACCATAACATAACCTTGTAAGCGAATACATTCTGTCACCGTGAAGGGAAGTAACTTAAGCACCAAGATTTTACATTTAGAATTTAATTCCTCAAGAATATTGTGGCCAATGCAATTTCCCTCCAGCCGTGGGAATATGTAGAGCCAACACATCATGATTTGACTTCATGCAAATCTCCATACAGTCCATCGGAAAGACAAATCTTTCTCTTGCTAATTGTCTCGGTAGTGCTTCTTAATGCAGAATTTGAAGGGTTTTTCTTTCAATTAATTAGCTTTGGCGCATCAGTGATGATTCAGTGAACCTGACCTTCCCTCCCAGCTCATTACTCCTTCATAAGTAGATCCCGTTCACCGTCAATTAACTAACTTTTAATGAACGGGAAGGGCTGTTGAGCAAGACCTACAAACTGTTTCACTGGTAATGTAACACACCACTACCTTTATTGCCTTTAATGACAACCTGGGAGCCCGTAGGCTCATATGAATACAGTTTCAAGAAGCAGTAGTGACAGGGTAAGGTGGAGGTACAAAGAACTATTGAGGAGCGGAAATTTCAGCTTTTTATTGTGTCAAATATAGTCCCTTAGGAGTTTGATGTCATCTTCATGAGTTTGTTGGATTGTGTGGGATATGCACTATATTCAAACATATCTATAAGCTTCTGCCATGGAAAATGTATTATTGAATACACTCATAACCAGGCAAGGCAAGTTTATTTGTAGAGTAAAATTCACACAAGGCAATTCAAAGTGCTTCACAGTTGCATAACAGAGACACTTTACACTAGAAGGTAGAAACCTTTAGACTGAAGCCATAAAGTACATACATATTCACTTGTTTTAAAGGACCTATATCATAATATTTTAGCCATTCCAAAGTAATCTATTGGCATTTATATAATATATTGTACCTCTAAGTACTAATTTTTGTGAGAAATATAAGTATTTTCATTTTTCCAACCCGGAAGACACTTGGATTCAGTTAACTCTGCCTCTCTCCGTGTTGATGCCGTCCATGCAACATTAGCCGTAGTAGAAATATAGTTACCGTAGCAATAAGTGAATGTAGTTATAAGGAGTTGACAGCTAACACACATTATCATTACCATTTAGCACACGTTTTAATTTACTGCTCTGGCCTCTCCATGGGGTGTTTTTATTGTCATGAGAGTTAATCTTTCAGACAATCCACTTTGGTACTGGCCAAGGTTCGCGAGGCAATATGACAAAAATAGAATATCACGATTTTTGAATGATAAACTCCCGATTTCGATTTTATCACCATTTTTATAGTAACTAAAATAAATTACACACTGAAGAATTTTTTTTTTTATTAATATACTAATTTATTAAACTTTGTGATAATCAACACAGCAAAAATAGACTTAGAACTTAGACTAGACTTAGAACTACAGCAAACTAACTCTATACATTAAAAAAACACAATAAAACTCCAGACAATAACAGTAAAATAGTAACACTAAGTTTGGTAAAGGCTTGTTGTTCGTGTCTGTTGCTGTTTGGCATCTTTTCTGAGACGTCTCTCTAATGACGTCAAGTTGCTGTGATACAGCGCTCTGTTGCTGTCTGACCGTTTCACAATAAGAGTCTCACTAAAGCGATAACATACTGTGTCTTTTATTGTGTAAAAGGATAACCGGAAGCAGATAGTTACCATAAGTTATTACTTGACCAAGTGATTCACCAAAGTTGGACAAGTCTATATTTTCAAAGACCTGGATAAACAGCGCATTTGTGAACACGGCCCAGGATTAAAATTAAACAAATGAGAAGATGCGGCGCCTACAGAACTGTGAGGACGAAGGACACACTCGCTTCTTCGCACGTGTGTCGCCAGGTAAATAAATAAACACACGCTGAGCAGAGCAGCGGCGTTACGAGGGAAAGACACTGACATAAATACCTCTGAAATAGAGACAGAACGCTGGGTTTAAACCTCCGGATTGAGGAGCCTGGTCGTGTATGCGACTGTAGAGGAGCGGCTCGCTGCCAAACGCTCGCATTAGCGTCCGACATTGCGCAGCAGTAAGTGCGCAGCTTGGGTTTACGTTACTGACGGTGAAAAGAGGAAACTGTGCAGAAGTGCTTAGAACCGTGATAAAACGATCCCACAAAAACATGACAGATCGTCAGCTCTGGAGATCGTAAGACGGTCTAATATCGTCATATCGACCAGCCACGTCGGACACTTCCTTTTTATTTTTCATTCTTACATTCACACTGAAATGCAAAGCTGGGCGTATAAAGAGACATAAGCGCTCTGTCGTAGCTTTTGCACTCACTTTAACATTTTCACTGCTCACTTTTAGTGTATGCGCCCTTGATATACTTTGCGTTTTGATGTTGTATTTGCACCCTCAACTTAAAGATAGTTAAACTACGCCATAACTAGGTCCAATAGAAAATCTCAACTACAACGGCTTTGTATTGGAAGGTTAAGAATCCTCTGCAGGTCAAAGGCTTTAGACAGAAGAACTGTGTGCCATTCAGCATCTCTTAATAAAAGTACTGTATATTAGCCCTTGTGAACTTTTATGTGGCGTTCTTCTGCTTCGTGTGCCACGGTTCAATCTCCATCTGAAAAAGCCTTTTGCTCCTGAACAAATGCTTCTATTTCTCTATTAATTCACATGACCTTGCCGGAGCAGACATATTGATACGTTGCTTCAAAAGACATCCTCGCAGAGCAACACAAAATGTAAATCCTTGCCCCTGCGTTGAAAGAGAAGGGACTCTTTCACTGCATTGACTGTTGTGAATAAGTTGCATGGGTAAGATGAGGATCACGAGTGTCTCATCTCATGGCGTTGAATATCTGCGCAGACCAGACATTTACTTTAAAAGAAACGCATCAAGGCCAGACAACTTTGTTAATGTTGAAGAAGTGTCTGGATTTTTTTTTTTTTGCCTAATTAAAACGGTCCATATAATAACCAGGCACACAAAAAATACTGCATCATTTACACATGAACTTTTGACATGTCAGCCGAGGTAACTTCTAAACGCTTTGAACATGTCCTCATTATGCAGAGACCCAACATTACCAGGTGAATAACTCGCACTGACAGCTATCTGACCATGCAAGTAATGACTGTGCAAGTGGCTGTTATTTCTTTCTGTTTTGATCGGCGATAACGTCAGACTCTCAAGAGCATTCTGATTGGTTGGCTGGAATTCCTGGCTGCGGCGTTTTGCCTGAACCCATTATGTGTTTGATGAGGGCCCGCACGAGAACGAGGATGGAAAAGAGTCAGAGTGAATCGGACAGCCTTTATAAACTGACATTGATTTGCCGGAAAGTCTCTCAATATGAAGTGATGTGCGAGTACCTAGTGGTAGCTCATTATAGGCCAAACAATGTTGAGATCAAGGCCTTGATGTATGATTTGTATGTGTTGTTATCGAGATTAAGAGTCATTCTATTCGATTATAAAGCGGGTTCACCAAAGAGGTTGTCCCAGACTAATTCAAAAACTCTCTCACTTTATTTACATAAACTTTAAAAATGTGAAAGCATAAATGCTGGTGTACCCACAATAATGGGCCTCATTTAGGACACGTTCCTATGCACACGTTTGTTCTTAACTCCTGCTTAGGAACTTTTTTGGCATTCACAAAATTTGCTCTTGGCTGAAAATGTAAGACATTTATTTAGCATGGGTGATTGGGTCTGTTGAATTTGAATGAAGAAATGGAAACATGAAAACAATGGTTACATTCATTATATTAGACAATGCAGCTGTATAACATATGATAAACAATGACTAGAAATCAATTTGTCTTTTAATTGATGGACATTATCCGGCTATGCCAAAAGGGCTTGAACTAAGACTTTAAAGGGCCTATCTCACCTGGAGACTGGAGACTAGTTGGAAACCAGTTGGATACATGAGTTGCTGCTGGTCTCGGAGATGTCTTCGAATACTATTTGTTTTGTTTGCAATGTTGCCACGACTGGTTGAGACCGCGTAGACGTAGTACAAATTCTGCTCGGTTTAGCCAACTATAAAACAAACAAAAATGCAAAAATGACTCACAGTGTATTTGCAATTACAATAATGCTAAAAAAAACAAATCACAGTCATGCACTCGCTTGAATCCCTCACAAGACAGACAAAAGCGCATTCAGCGCAAACACAAGCGCAGAGCTACAGTATTCAAGTCTATTTGCCTGAATCTGAGGCCAAACTGTTGTTCATCAAAGCCAAAAAATGATGGATCCAGGACAAACCAAGCCGGACACAACCCAATCACAAAACCTTCTTCAGGAACTTTTACAATATCGCATTGCATTACAGCAGTACGTAGTTTAAAGCCTTTCCCCTACCTTCTGCTGTCTTCGTGGGACGAGTACTCCAGTATAAATCCCACAAGTGTGCAGCCGCCGCATGTCCTGGTCCTGTTTTAATCCATGGCTTGCCGGGTCTTTGCCGGGCTTGTACCCGGACAAGGTGCGTTCTCTTCGGGCTAGCTTCGAGCTGTGGCCCGCTGGAGTCCCGTGGAGGATCGTAACGCCGATTCACACTTCTTCTGCAAAAGTCCTTTGGGTGAAAGTGATGCCAAGCGTCCACGATGATATAAATGTCCTTATGTTTGCCTCGGTCAGCCATTTAAGGTTCAAAGATAAGCATTTATTGATCATATGTTTGACTAGGCGCAATGACATGATCAGCTGTTCTGATTGACACCCGCGTCAACCAGTGACACGCGTTCAAAACTGTGACGTCACTAAGAAGGCGGTCAATCTATATTTTTATTATAAAATATTTGTATTAGACTTGAATACTGTAGTTGTGCGCTTGTGTTTGCGTGCTGAATGCGCTTTTGTCTGTCTTGTGAGGGATTGAAGCGAGTGTATGCCTGTGATTTTGCATGTTTTTTTTTATCATTAATGTAATTGCAAATACAATGAGTCAATTTTGCATTTCTGTTTGTTTTATAGTTGGCTAAACCGGGCAGAATTTGTACTACGTGTTATACTATGACTTGTCCGTTATCGTCAAATGAGCCGCGCCTGGACTCTCATTCAAATACATTAAAAACCCATTGCGTTAATGGAGACGCAAACGGGGACCCTTTGCGTTCTATGTTACGCATAAGGCGAGTGACCGTTCGTCAATTTATGACGCTTTCGGAGTGAGACTGTGTTGACAGAACAGGGCAAACAGTTAAAGGTTAAAAACTCACAATAAACATAAACAAATACAAAGGCAATGAGAAAAAGACAAATGTCAATCATTATCAAAAGCCCTGGAAAAATGGCATGTCTTAAAAGCCAACTTAAAAACGGGCAATGAGTCAACCTGCCTAAGATGCAAGGGCAGTTCATTCCATCATTTTGGAAAAAGCACAGTCTCCTCTCTGTTTCCTCTTTGTCTTTGGGACCACGAGCAGAGAGAGATCTGCAGACTTGAGGGAGCGTGCAGGCGTGTAGGGCTGCAGCTGTGTCATCTGCTGCCCATGAAGGCATTTAAAAACAAATAACAGAATTGTAAACTCAATACGGAAGTGGGCGGGAAGCCAATGCAAAGATTTTAAAATAGGAGATATGTGCTCCCTATGTTTAGTGCCCGTCAAGAGTCGAGCGGCAGTGTTTTGTACTAGCTGGAGTTGGGCGAGAGAGGTCTGGTTCAGTCCAACATACATACATTACAATAATCGAGACGGTTAGTTACAAAAGCATGAATTAAAATCTCAAAATGCTGCCATGACAAAACAGGTTTTACTTTTGCCAGTTGACGAATTTGGAAAAAACATGTTTTGGCAACTGAGCTAATCTGGGCATCAAGTTTAAGCGAGTGTCCAGTCTCACACCATGCTTTACATAATTGGTCGAGGCGCCCAAATCACCGTGGACTGTGGTTGCTTCACTAGGCCCAAATACAATGACATCGTATTTTTTTTTACTTATATAATTTAAAAACAAAAGATTGAATGACATCCAGATCTTAATTTCCTCATCACACTCTAAGAGTTGTTTGGCGCTGTATGTGGATTCGCTCTCCAATGGCATGTACATGTGCGTATCATCTGCATAGAGGTGAAAAGAAATGCCATGTTTGTGGAAAATGGAGCCCAGAGGAAGAAGGTACAACGAAAAAAAGAGGGGCCCAAGAATGGAGACCTGGGGTACTCAACACGTGAGAGGGGCTGCAGAAGACTGAGTGGACCCCACACGGACATAAATGCGGCAACTCGAGTCTCCAACTAGTCTCCAGGCCGGTGAGATAGGCCCTTTCTATGCACGCAATCAATCCGAGTTGTGAAGACTGCCATTCACGGCAGTCTCTGCAACATCTCTGCAACTCCCTCTGTTAAGATAGGCCCTTAAGGGCCTGTGAAGCATTGTGCACATGTGGAAAATAGATAGACAGTTGTGCAAAAAGCAGGTGCAGTTGAGATTTTTGTCTCTCATAAACACAGTGCAAACTCATTTACATATCAGGTTTGTGCCACTTATAATAACGTTTCTGAAGATAAATCAGGTGCAACATGTTATAAAATCACATGTGCTAATTTTAAGTAGCAATTTATCACCTGGCTTAGTAAATCAGGCCCTTAATGTACAATGTGCTGTATTATCCTTACCAGCAAACCAAACAAGGCTCATTATCTGCACAGCAAGCTAGCATTCTCTGCTCCTGTCTGACTTCCACCAGACGACTCAGAGTGTTGATTCGATACCGCTTTCCCACCATGCTAAGGGATGCTGAAAATGTGCTAAAACAAATAAAATAAGCACTTCTGAAGAGTCTCGCATCAAAGAGATCTAATTGTGTAACAAAGGTTTAGCTCCGGCAAAACAAGGGGCTTTTGAAAAGTGAGTTACTTGTAGTATAAAGTAAAACACGTTATAACAGGAGCATGATTTGTGTTTTTATTGATTAGTGCAGTTGCGACCCCCTGTACATCATCCACTGGTGTTTCGTGACCCCAACAGAACGTGCTTTCCATTCAAACGTCATATAAAATATTCTTCTTTGTGATCTGGCAACTCCCTCTTCTCACAAATTATACTATTGGTATTAGACACTTCCTGGTACAACGAAGGCCATCTGCCTGGGCTTGAGATTTTGAGAGTGACCTATATGGTAAACCTCAAGTGCGGTTGGATGCTGTTAAGAAGCAAAAGTGTTTTGCCCTTACATGCAGTGCTTAATTTGATCCCCCATTTGGGGGAACTCATTCCCCCAGTTCTCAGTTTTTCAGGGTAAAGGATCCGGGAAATATTTAGGAGGATCCGGCAAAGATTTGATCTGATATAATGGTGTTTAATGAGAGTGTTCCCACAAATGTTTTGGCCTGTTCCCCGAATCCATCACATCAGACCAAAAGTGTTCCCGAAAATACAAATTTACAAATTAAGCACTGCTTACATGGGTTTCAACATGAAGTGCATTGTTATTCATACATTTCACTCAAAATAGGCTATGGATGGACAAATGCAATTAAGTATAACAAAGGCTAAAATTAAGTACATATTTTTATTGATTCTTACTACTTTTATGGCCATTTAGTCTTGGCCCACATTCATTATTCATTCATATGCTCTTATATATTACAGAATATGCCATGTTTCCCTAAATTGGGCTAATTTATTATACTTACCCAGACATCGCTGTCACTTAAGATTATAGGTTAAAGGCACAGCGGACACTGGGAAATATAAATGTAGAAATCCATTTTGTTTTCATGGAGAATCACAGTACATTTGCCTCCGCATCAAAAGGAAGGACAAAAGTCATTAGTATTCACATTTGAGCTCTCAAACTCAGATCTGCGCTTTTATTACAGCGCTGACCTTGACCTCATTGCTCCACTTCTGCTCCAAACTTTCATGGCTCCGAACGTTGTAAATATTCATAAATAAAAGTATGCGAACAGAGTTTTGGAGAGAAGTTAAGGCATTGTGCAAACAGCTTCTTGTCCAAGTCAGAAAATAGGGGTCTCTTAGATGGTGGTTGACTTGCGATGGTTCTGCCAAAACAAAACTGTCAACAGAAGTGAAGTAAGTGCAGCATAAAGATCTAATTAGGACGTAAACGTTCACCTTGAAGCTATAAGAAATGGCCAAATCTTCATAATAAGGTGTTAATTCTTGTTTCTCTGATGTAATGTTTCTACATAGATTTATACGGAATATTGTAAATGCTATTTATGTATTTATATGTTTATTTGATAGGGACAAATTTTGAGTAAGACACTGCAGCCGTTTCCTTGATATTAGTGTCAAATTATGGTCAGACAACAAGATTATAGGTCTTCACTCGTTCTGGCTTATTTGTAAACATAAGGTCTTTCTGAGTTTTCCTTGTTTTTGTTAGTCTTGTTGGACCCTCTGTTAATTGATGTAATTTATATTTTGATGTTATGGCTTTTAGGTTTTGTTTTCCATGTTTATCTAACCAATTAATGTTGGAATCTCCGAGCACCATTATTTCACTATCACCTTTTAACTGTTTAAGTATTGTATCCAAGTTACAATAAAAAGACACATTAAAGGATGTTGGGTTATATAGAATAACAACTTTAAAATTCATTCTTGGTGATAAAACAATTTTTAAAACTACACATTCTAGGTTGCAAGTGTTCACATTGATTTCAGTGCATGTTAGGGTTTTCTTAACATATGTTAGAACACCTCCTCCTTTTCCTGTTTGTCTACCTTTGCGAAAACAAGCATATTCTGGGATTTCAATCATTTGAGTAGGGACGTTAGAGTTTAGCCATGTTTCACTCAGAGCCAGAAAATCCAAGTTTGAGTTTTTTAGCAAGTGTTCAATCTGCTCGCACTTTGAGACAAGGCTCCTTATATTTAGGTGGCCTCCAAGAATTCCTCTCTGCTTACAATCGCGATCCCATATCACTTTAGAGTGGATAACAGTTTGGAAGTACCTGTGTCTTTGCTGCGTTGGCCTGCGTTGCTTGTGCGGCCGCTTGGACGTATGTTGTGGCTGGAGAGCCGCATCTCTGCTGCTGGGGAGATCACCTGTGTCTACTGCCCCGTCGGTGGGGCCATTATGGCCATTTTCTAAATGGATCCCCCCCCCTCCTCTTTAGTCCCTTATAACTTGTATAACTTGCAATATGGTTTTTTTCCCTAGTGTTGACTGACCGACCCCATCATTGTTTTACCAATCTGTGGACTCCAAACCCTTCTGCCTGGACAAGTCCCAATACAGTCTACAGCCCTACTGACCTGTAAATACAATTTATTTATTTGTTCAATGTCAAATTGTTGTTGTCTTACCATATGTCACTTTTATTTTATCTTATTTATTCAATATTTTTTCCAGTCACATCTGAACTTTTACTCACTGTCACTGTGCATATAGCCCATAATGTATTTGTTACTACAGCAAAAGTCTTAAATTCACCTCCGTTGCCGGCAGTGACTCGTCTCAATCATTTAAGCTGTGTTTTAAGAAACTATGGTATCGCTTTACATTAAGGGGTAATTGTTAAGTATTAATAAAGTATTCATACTCATCAGTTATCTGTTTGGGGTTAGAGTTAAGGTTTGGATATTGATTAGGGTATTACCATGCTAATAGTCCTTGAATAATATGCGTATGTATGGACTATTAAGTAAGTAAGTATGCAAGTGCTTTATTTGTCATTGAACGACCGTACAACAAAATTGTGTTCTGGTGTTAGTCCTGAGCCGCTGCGACTGAGCGCGCTGCCATTGTGGGTCAACCTGACCAGCGTGTTTTTGGAGGTAGAAGAAACCGTAGCACCCGGAGGAAACCTGGCTGACTGCCTTCAGGTAATAGTATAATAAGCAGCTTATTAATATCTTTACAGTCATATTATAATGGACTATTAATTCCTACTGCTTATTAATACCTTAATACTTAAGAAGCTCCCCTTATAATGAACCGTAACGGAAACTACTTCAAAATATAAACATCAATACATTATTTTCACATTTTGTCTTTCAAACGTAACATAACTTAGGTAGAACTTGGAACATACAGTTCTTCGTATAAGTTTAATCAATCTATCACAACAAATCAAGTCAACTCATTCAATTCAGGTGCAGAGGTCTTTTGCAATGTTACATTTAATAGCGCTGTTTAATAGAGAGTTCTGGGAGAGAAGTTTAGTAATTGTGTAGCAAGCTCTCATTAAACCCTGCACAGTGCAAGTTAGCATTCGCTGTTTGCTCAGACTGGGGCGTATTATGTGTATAGTGGGACAGGAAGGTCACAGCTGGGGGCTAAGCTTAGTGTTTCGACGTGAAGAGGATGCTTGTTTTCAGACCCGATGCTTTCTCTGTAACTAACAAACTCGCTCACCTGCTCCAACCTTCAGTTGGAGGAGAGAAGCCGGGGCCACAGCCAAAGTCAGCGTGAAACCACATTAAGTGAGTAATCAGCCACACAGGCAGCGCAGGCAGCACAATTGTTTCACTATGATGTATTTGCAGCTGCTGTTGTGACCCACACTGTTGAAATAATAAGCTTTCTTTACAGCAACAGACTTCTTCAAATACAGAGGATTTACTCTCAAAGCGGCCGTAAAGTACTGTATAAAATCAATGAGAAAAACTCTAGCATTATGCAGAAGTTGCACAGAACAAGGTATACAATAACACATTTTCAAAACATAGCCTGTCGGAAAATATGAGGACAAAGATACAGATAGAGAAGTAAAACCTTAAACTTACATCAAACAACTATAATAATTTCTTCTAATTGCCTTTATGTTATGGCCATCCGACATCAGAATCAGAATCAGAATTCGTTTTATTGCCAAGGTTTGTGAACAAGGTTTACAAACTAGGAATTTTACTTGGTGCAAACGTGCGACATAAAACATATAACACAGAATTAAGATAAAAAATAAGCTAAGAACGTTAAACTATAAGGCTATAAGGGCATGCATAAAATAAAAAATATTAAATAAATAAGATAAAATAAAGTGACATATGTTAAGACAACAACAATTTGACAATGACACTCTCTATAGTTGATTTCATAAATATGATTTCTTTGTTGTAAATAACATAAGCTGTTGTTTGGCCTTATATTTTCAAGTTAAATGTCCTGTCGCCAACTTTTGCCTTTCAAATTCTGTTGAGAATTGTATGTTTTCATACTTCATACTACTCATACTTTCACAATACTCTATATTCAAAAAGGCATTTGCTTAACAAACATCGAGGTTATCCACTTTACTATCTTGGACCAATGTGAAGCTACAAATTCTGAATATGATTTTCATTTATGTGTCTATTTACAGTTTATCCTAATGAACAACTACAACTACAACTTTTGCGATGTAAATATGCCAGATTATAGCAAAGATGCAGTTTCAATAAAAACACACCGATTACTCAGTATCAGACTCATGAATGTAATAACCTGTTCCAGACATTTGCACTGCTTGCTTCTGCCATGCAGAAACGAAAAGTATTTTATTTACACGACACGTAAGTGGATGGGGGTGAGTGATCCTGGGCGGCGAGGCAGGTAAGTGGAGATAGGTACTTGGTGGATGATCCAGATGGAGACACAGACAGAGGACAGATGGCAGTGGTACAGGAACGGGCTCCAAAAACTGAATAGGACACGGAAAAAAGCAGGTTAGTGTTTAGAATCAAAAAGGTCTTGCAAATAGTTCAAAAAGAGCCTGCTAGAAGATCACCGGATAGATGACAGAACAATCTGGCAGAGGAGAGGCGGTCTGGTGGCCTTTTCTACAGAGTTTATTGCATGATGAGATACACGTGTGGAGCACAGCAGGTAAGTAAAGAGGGAACCGCCCAGGAACCGACAAACAAGGTAAACACACAAGGGGAGGGGGAGATGGAGAGAGAAGGGAGTGGCCAAACAGGACCAAGACATTTTCTTCCACTTGTCCGTCCCAAATCACATAGCACCAGCCCCTATGGCTCCTCCTGCAGGTGGTGGGTCCACAGAAGGACGGCCTCACGATTCTAATCCGGGCCTGTTGGTCTCTCATAAGGGGCTTCTGTTGTTCTGTGTCAATTATTTATATATTTTTTGTAATAATATTTCATTTTAATCTACTTATGCATGTCCTTATTGTTGTAAAGTTGTTTTTATTTTTTATTATTTAAGTTTTATGTTATATGTTTCATGTTGCATGATTGCACCGAAAATACAAGTGACAACAGGTCAGCACTAATAGTGAGTACAGGCCTTGTTTTCCTTTACTTACATTACACATAGAATAGAAAGTAGCTGGAACTTTCAGCAACTTCATCATTGCAGTTCTGAAAATGTTGTTTATTAGTCTTTTTACCGCAGAAAATAAACACATTTGCATATTCATGATTTTACTGATTTTAGTGCTTTTGTTTTGGAGCCTGGACAAGTGGAGGATTTATTGAGCTTTCCTAAGATCACTGGGATACCTCGAATGCCAAAATAAACATTTGTGTTTCTCAGACAAGTAGCACCAAGTCAAAAAATTGTTGCTTCTCCGCGGAAAACAGTGAGTGCATCTCTTATTGTCAGGAGGAGTTCATAGTGGCTATGTGAGAATCTAAAACACACAATACAACTTCCCTTTCTCCACAAGACTAAACAATGCGTGCTCTAAAACAAGCCGTGTTTGTAGTGAAGAGATAATATTTTTATACGATGTTTTGTTCCTTTGGCTATTTAGCAAACTAACCAAAAGTTGTCATTCAGTGCAGAAAGGTGTGGGTTCCTCAGAATCTTTTGTTTCAAGACACAGCAACCCCCACCCGGTCCACTGGCCATTTGGACAGAAGGGGTCAAATTACGACGGAACTGAATGGACAGCTTTGGGGAGCCAATGGGAAATCTTGTGGACAATGGAATGTGGAGTGCTGTGCTTCCCCAGGAAGAGTCAGTCTGACCATGGGAACGGCTGAAGGCAGACTCACGATGGATAGGAAAAACAGAATTCTGTATTGAGATGACATGTTAGAGAAATAAACGTTTAACTTGTTTAACTCCTTGATGTGTCATCAATTCCTGGTATTTAATTATTAGTTTATGTAGAGTAGTTTTTGACGACTCTCAACTCCTCCTCCAGTTTGAATACGCGGTGTTGTCAATTAAAGGTAATGTTAAATAGGGAAAAAGTAACCGCCGTCGTAGCGGTACTATTTTATTGTGTACAGCGACAACACAGGAAAACGGCTGTTTTCTTTATGTGGTGACCCCGGGAGAACTGCAGGGGGTGCTGAAGAGCCGTCAAACGGAGACGCGACGAGGTTCGGTCTTCGAGAAAAAAAACCCATTTTGCGTTAGAAATACCAGGTTCTTTCTTCCACATCATACAACAACAATTTCATGGACGTCATTCTAGCTTAAGGTAAGACTGCTTTTGACCTCTACTATTGTGTGAGTCTCAAAGTACGTCTAGTTGGCATATTTTTCCAAATTTTAGATTACTTTTTAACGGAGTTGTCTGTTGTGTGGTGTAATCTGTGAATTGATGGTGGAATTAAGGAAAGAAACGTTATAATTTGATATCTTAGATACCACAGAAGACAAAATAAGTGGGATAAACTGAAATTACGAGTAATTAACGGGCTGCGCGTTGGGTTTTACCCCTGTAAAAGCTGAAATGCACGTAGGCAGAATCGCCCAAGGCCGTGGACGCACGGTCTGAAATAAAACGTTGAAATAATCGTAGACAGATTTGGGGTCTGTCTAAAAGACGGGTTGAAGGCCCTTAGAACGGTGATTCTATAAATAGGTTGAAGGCCTGAGAAACGGGGTTTCTTAAATTCTATATTTTATATTAGCCTTTGTTAGCTTTCGTTAGCTTCGTTAGCTTAGTGCGCTAGCATACAGCATGGTTAGCTTAGTGCGTTAGCATACAGCATATTGTTGATAAACGTGTACTAAACCCACACATGTGTTAAACCCAGCTCGGTGTGTGGACACTGAAGGCTGTTCTGTGTAGTAGTGTAGGATTTTATTGAAGTGTGGTGCATGGTTTGTTTTCGATATGATCTGTTTGCTGTTGGTGTGCGAGGTTGCTAAGTTAGCTCTGAGAACAAAGGATTAGCTTTAGCATTTAGTTTTTTCCATGTCGTACTGTTATTTGGCTGTTATTTTGTAATACCGGAGTTTCTGGCCGCCATCGCTGTAGTGCAACCGTATGGCCTCTAGGTTTTCATTGAAAGGCATCGGACTTTAGGCACATTATACTATTTAACGCGTGTTTTTATTTTTATACACTTATCTGATTTTGTTGACCGGAGGGGGAGAATACTAAATTGTTTTGGTTGTTCTTGTTAGTCTGTTTGGTTTTTTGTTAACTGTTGTTTTGTTTGTGGAAATTATTGTGTCTTGTTGTCTCTTTGTGTAATGTTCTCTTTATTGTAGAGTGACTGAGTGTGTCCGGAGTGAAACTAAAAGTGCATTTGCTGTGTCTGCATTTGTGTAGACGCAGCAAAGGACTGATTAAACGGGAAGTGATGGGCGCATTGGGAAAGTGGCCATTTTCCTTTGTGCCCAGACATCCGTGTAGGAGGGTAAGTGGAGAAATTGCTCCGCCCCTCATTGCAAAACAAAAAAGTAGAAAAAAGAACATTTTTTGACCTAATTTCTTGTTTTAAAGGTTATTGTTTTAAAAGTTATTATTTTGTTTTGTTTTTAAAGAGGAACATTTCTGCTGGTGGTAGAGTTATGTCTCCACAGCATACATTTGAAGAACGAGTATCCAAAATCAGTGTGAGAAAAATGCTATTTTTTTAAGCCTGTGATTGACGGAGCATTTAGGGCTCTGAGAGATGTTGCTAAAAAAAAATAGAACCTCTCTCCACACGGTGGCGCCGTGGTATGAAAACTGAAGCAGGGAAGACCTGTCGTGAGTTTTAATACATTGATTGAAAGTACAAACCACTATTGATTTAGAGTTTAAGTTGATCTTTATGCGCCATTTTGGACGCATTACCAAAAGTTATGAAGGAGCAATTATGCAAAATTCAAATTATTGTTAAAGACAACCAAATAAATTAATGAATACATTTTGAGAATGCCCTTGACCAGAAGCGAGAGCAAAATTGAACTGAAAGAAATGAGTGCAACTTTTAAAGGTGCAGCTTAAAGGAGCGAGTAATGAAAGTAATAATGAAAAAAGAGTAATAATGAGTTTACTTGAATGTGCAGTGACCTGTGGGTGTGGTGTTGGTAATTGTGGCCAAGGATTGTTTCAGACGAGATGACCAACAACGTTCGAGGAGATCGAGGCGTTTACAACAACGCTGATGGGAACCATGCTACTCTGATCATTGGCAGCTGCTGGGTTCAGTGGCATGGGACGGCAGAACTCTGTTACCTGTGAAGGTGAACGGACAGACTCTTGACGTGCTGGTGGATAAAGGTGAACGACACTCATCTGTGAACTATGAGACTGTGATCATTAACGGACACCATCTACTGGGTGGATACAGGAAGACCACCCACAACCTTTCACCAAGCCAGTGCCTAGTCAGCTCACAGGACTGAATCTGACACGCCAACTCAGACTCCTGTTTCTCTCCTCGGATGTGATATGCTGATGACAGTGAGAGCAACAGTTTTGTGCTCTCTGAATGGACTAACAGTGACTTTTCCCTGATTGGACAAACACCTTGCTGTCTGACAGTGGTTGCTGAATGCAGATATATCTACTGGGAAGAGCTGAAGGACTGTACAACTGACGTTTGACCTTGGATCAAACATTCACTTTGCCAAAGCCACCCACCCATTGATCACTGTACTTTAATGATATAGAAAAGCTTTTAAGGCTAACCTTAGTGGACGTGAATGGTCCTTTTAAAAAACAAAATTAATTAGGCTAACGAGGTGTGACTGCGAACTGTTTACACCCTATAGAACAGTAATATGATGTGTTTATAACTCGTTTGCTCTCTCTCCTGGACAATAGGCTAAAGAATTTGTTCCATGACCAAAGCGTGAGTGAAACAAAAGATTGGTAAGAAATTGAAGTTTCTAAAATGTCCTGTACTCTCCATCCATGTATGCCTACTCTATAGACATTAATGCTAGACTTATGTCCGTTTTGGGACATCATTCCACGACACCATGATAGAGAATTACGTGTTTATGAACTGACTGAAAATATCTTAATGCACCAGATAAAGATGGTCTTTAGGACCTACTGATGCTGGTTTATTTACTAAATTGAATCGATAATCTTTCAGTTACAACTAAATGCATTTGTCTGAATGTTTTGATACAAAATTTGAATTTGATGCCTTAGAGGGCATTGACATGTGATAGAACTGAAAAAAAAAAAAAAAGCTGAAGTGAATTGGGTTTCGATCCTTTCTCTTGCTCTGCTCCTGGCGTCAATCCGTGAGCAGATCGAGAGGAAACTCTTATGAACTTGAAACAGGCCATTCTGTTGCCTGAGTTCAGCCTCCTCTTTGATTCCACGGGAATCCAGTGGACACTGATCTTAAGATTGTATGTTATGATCCCTATTGACACCATCTACACTCATTAGTTTGTGTACTCAGGTTGGAGGTGACTGTTATTCTCACTTTGGGAGCCGCTGAGAGCTCCTTCCCAAGCCTGTCTGACGGTCCTCTGCCGCGATTGGACTGCACCAGTGCTGGTGTGATCTCTTTTGGGGACACTCCCTGGACCTCACATGCTGTCCGGGTCGCGAACCTGACGAGTGGTGTCCACCTCTCACTCGCCCTGTCGACCCAATTCTTCCCACTTTCAACCTCCCTGGCCTGCACCTGACATTTGTTATTTTGCTATTGTTTTCTTTGTGTTATGTAGGTGCCGGAGGTATTTACCTCCAGTGCAATTTGAGTTGGTTTGTTGTGTTTCCTGTACAAGGATTGAGGTCTCACTTGTTTATGCATGTTACGTGACTCTTTTTTGGACTGAGTGTCCTCAGTCCAAGAGGGGGTGTTACTTATGTGGGGAAATTATTATAATTTGGTTTATTTTGGCATGAGAAGGAACTGATACACATATATCTAAATGACAAGACAAACGAAAACATAAAGTGACGAATTGACAAATGTTATGGCCAACTAAGATTTCAGTTTCAGATAGGTAAATCAATTTATAATACTCTGTTTTTTACGTTTGCTGTGATTCTGAAGTGCACACAGAATCTGTGGTAAATGTGGGAAACAGAAGCTAAAAGAGAGTTTTTCTCTGTAGATTAATGAAACCTGAATTTCTGAATTTTCCAGATAAAATTGACCCTAGCATTCCAACAGATAGATTAAGTTAAATAGGTTTTTGAGTCCAGCCATAATTTGCAAGATTAGCTGGCATGGTCGTTCTAACGGTGAGCGGCCCTGATGAGAATTTTTGTTTTTGTAATTTTCGTCTGTTCTTTTGTGTTTCTGTTACAGATCTCTGTTGGTTCCTTGTCTCGGTGGGTGCTTGTGAGTGGTCGTAATTGTGAGTTTTTGACCCAAATTAATCAATCAAGTTTTATTTCTAAAGCGCCTTACAATAATCAAAGTTGACCAAAGCATAGTGATGTAGAAAATATAGCGGACGCGGAGGGAGCATGAACCGAGACAACGACCTGACAGAATCAATACGGGGAGGAATTCGAGAGCCCCTCCCGAGCGGAGGAGCTCCCGCTTTGGCCCCATCGGCCCCTCCTCCATATGTACAGAGCGGGGCGTCCGGCTCCACTTTTTACACCCAGTTAATAACCCTTCATGGACTGGTGGACGTGGCGGCTGCGAACTTGTTATCAGCGGAAGAGCATAAAAATGGCCATGCCCGGGTGCCCGCCTAAGTCTAACTCAGCGACCTTGCCTGAGCGGACTTACCATCGAGGGTCTACATTAAAAACACCAGGACCTGTTGGACGCTCCCAGATACTTAGGACCTTTTGAAGTGACTCAAAGGACTGCCACCGCAGTTAAGGTAGAGGGGCGTGACAACTGGTACCACTGGTCACACTTGAAGCCCTGTTCTGAGAAAACCGGCTTACACTGGACTCATACGCATCCCGGACGGTTGACACATCCTGACGAATATGGTAGTGGGTCTGACAGCCCCACTGAAGGGGGTGGGGGACACCAACCCCGACCCACACGGTCACAAAGACATAAAAAAGACTAACAAATATGGACTTAAGGCCTGGGTTTTAAAACCAGGACCTTTTTAAGGTGTCCATACGGGGTGTGGGGCCTGACACTTGCTCTTTGCTTGCTCATCATACCAACAGTAATAAAAATAGACGATCCACATAGTTGTGAGGGACGGGTCAGAGGACACCCTATCAAAGAATTGAAATTGGCCCTTTACAAGGTATGCAAAGAAGTAGGTAAAACACCTGGAGAAAATCTGGTCATCTACTGCAACAATGCAGGTACAATGTTGGTGAAAATGAGAGAAGCAGTGTCGGACCAACACACCCTAGACTGGATTACCCATTGTACAGAAAAAATGATAAAAACATGGGAAAACAAAGAAGGAACAAAATATGCTGTTTTGAAACCTGTGATTTATGATGTATCTAACATGTCTGTTTCCACAGAGGGAGATGGATCTAGGAAGCGACGGTCTTTCAATATGGGGGGTCATACACCAGGAGAGAATAAATGGGTAAAATTAGCTAAGCACACGGCCATGATTACCAACTCAACCCTGCAGGTGGGAAACCGTACCCTCGGTCAATCATACGTACCTTTCTCTGATGACGGCGGCCGTAAGCCCCTGTTCGGAGATGGGAAAGGATTTATCGCCACGCTGATCCCTATGATCGGTGTGGCGTCCTCCATGCAGCGTCTAAATGAGGTATGGTGGATCCTGGAGGACCTAACTGAGGTAATAGGCGACATCTTGGACCAAATGGAACGGAGTCCAGAACTTAAGGCAGTGGCTGTTGTGGTTATGCAAAGTAGAGTGGCGTTAGACGCCATGTACGCTGAACAGGGTGGTATGTGCGCAGCAGTTGGCCTTGACCACTGCTGTACATATATTCCCCGACGAAACTGGCAATTGGACAGCCATTAAAAATAAAGTAAAGGAACTCAAAGACTTCCTCGCGTCTCAAGAAGACCAGGGTCCTCAGTGGACCTGGCTAAATTGGTTAAATTCCGGTTCCTGGATCCATATCCTTCAAAAGGTGGGTATTCTTATAGGTGTAATACTCTTGTTTTGTTGTATTTTGTTTTGTTGTGTTGTGCCTCTCATTCGCAGCATGGTCTCCAGGGCTCTGGGTTCCACTGGGGGCATCTATACGATGGGTGATGCGTCCCAGGGGGACACGGAGCTCGGGACAAGGGAAACGCCAGAAGGGGGTGGTCCCAGCCTGTACTTGGAAAGAGTACGGCAGGCTTTGAGATATGAATGGAACGACCCCCGACAAGGCTGTGATGGAGAATATTGTGGTGGAGATAATATCTAAACAACACTGTTCGGTGTTGTTGCGCTTGCTGTGTTTTGTGTGCAGGAATGTTTATTTTTGTGTCAATCAGAGACGGTCCCAGGGGGACATAAAAGTTGACATGTACCATTGACACGGAATAAAAACCAGCTGAGTTCCGCCTGGAAAGATTAGTAAGCGGAAGTTACACATGGGAAGAGAGAGATGATTTTGAAACCACTCAGCGGCTGGTTGAGTATGCCCTACATACAGTGAACATGTTTTTTTGGTGTTATAATATGTGAAATTGTACTGTGATTTTTGATACAGGCTGTACTTTTGTGAACTTGAAAATATTATGGTTTTGTTGTCCTCCTTTGGGAGGTCAAAAAGGGGGTCTGAAGAGATAATATTTTTATACGATGTTTTGTTCCTTTGGCTATTTAGCAAACTAACCAAAAGTTGTCATTCAGTGCAGAAAGGTGTGGGTTCCTCAGAATCTTTTGTTTCAAGACACAGCAACCCCCACCCGGTCCACTGGCCATTTGGACAGAAGGGGTCAAATTACGACGGAACTGAATGGACAGCTTTGGGGAGCCAATGGGAAATCTTGTGGACAATGGAATGTGGAGTGCTGTGCTTCCCCAGGAAGAGTCAGTCTGACCATGGGAACGGCTGAAGGCAGACTCACGATGGATAGGAAAAACAGAATTCTGTATTGAGATGACATGTTAGAGAAATAAACGTTTAACTTGTTTAACTCCTTGATGTGTCATCAATTCCTGGTATTTAATTATTAGTTTATGTAGAGTAGTTTTTGACGACTCTCAACTCCTCCTCCAGTTTGAATACGCGGTGTTGTCAATTAAAGGTAATGTTAAATAGGGAAAAAGTAACCGCCGTCGTAGCGGTACTATTTTATTGTGTACAGCGACAACACAGGAAAACGGCTGTTTTCTTTAGTAGCATGCACAGAGCTGTTTTTGTTTCCGAAACCTGCATCAAACTAACGGCGGAGTCTGCCTGAAACAATGTTTTGTCTCAAAACATAAAAAAGACTTCTCTCTCAGTGTTTAAGGTTTCGTCGCTCACACCCGGAGCCCCCCCACTATATTCAAGAAGTGTGAGCTGGCTAAAATTGTTGCCACTTTTGCTTATAAAGATGCTGGTGTTTAAGTGAGCTTTTCAATTGATAGCATAATGTGCGACTTAATGATCTTTTTAGCCATAGACTCCTTCAGGCCAAACAATTTGAGGGAATGGTGCCAAAAGCTCAATACAGTATGTGTTGATGGAGAATTAAGAAGTAGACACATACTAATATAACCAATTGTAATTAATAAAGAGACACTTAGATGAAGAAAAAGAGACTAAAGGTGTGTAATGTCTTGACTATTGTATCGACCAAAATCACCATATACAGTAGAAGATAAAGGCTTAACCCCGGCTCACATTAAATCCGGTTAAGGTCCGGTACGGCGTCCGCAATCTCAGAAAGTCATTAAAACCAATGTAGCACACTCACACTGCTCCGCGAAGTCCGGGTCCGGCTACCGAGGCCATCCGGCGGCAACGGAAAAAATCGTCAACAAGTCTATTTTTGTCGGAGACCGGAGCCCCAACGGATCAAGCTGACAGAAAAACACGAGCCAAACAGGAAGTCAGGTCTCGTGAGAGAGGAAGATCTGGTGTATTTCAAAATAAAATCTGTCCGCTTACTACTTATTTGGTCTCGTTTACCACCTGTACACGAGCGTAACGTCGTGAATGTAAACATTTCTCCATTACCAGTGACACGGGGGCATTAGTGTGTTTAAAGCATCCACCTCACTGGGGAGAGTCGTTGTTCTGGCAAATACGGCTTTTGTTACAAAAACTACCTATATATGGGGCTATTTATGACGTGCCCTCGCACCAAGAGGGAAACTCACGTGCGCTTCTGTTCTCGCGAGGGCCGTTTCTGTGCCTGGCGCAGCATCTGGCGCCGGAGCCGGCGGAGCCACAGTGTCAGCCGGACTCAATGTGAGTGGTAGTTTGGGGCAAACCCGGACCAGATCAGGACCGAACCCTGACCGTAGTGTGAGCCGGGGGAGTCTGGATGTTTCAATTAGATTTTGCCCCATATGCACTTTGAATGTTATTGTTTACATTCTACGCTATTGTTATTGTAATATATATAAATATACATCTTTGCACATAACATTAACCCCTTAACTGCCGTCTCCCCTGATCAGGGGGTTAGGGTTAGGGTTAGTTCACCCTAATTAGGATATAGTTAAGGTTTAGAACGGCAAATGTAAGTTGTGTTTCACTCACACAGATCTCTATTTTTAGAAACTAGAAGGTCTTGGCTTTCAAATTAGGTATCACACTGGTATATAGACTTCAAGCTCTCTAGTCAATACGCTTTGAGACTTGGATGTAAATAATTGTTAACCCTAATCCTTAACCCTAACCCTAGGGTGGCAGTTAAATGGTTAAACTATCCCCACAGTTTGGACAATATTACCTGTTGTACATTTAGAAAGTGCTGGACTGTAACTGGACTGTCATCTACTGCGAGGATTTAAGAGGCACACGATAGGCACTTGATGGTAGTAACTTTTTTGTTTCTGTGCAAGTGGAGTTGGTATTTATTTTCTTGCCTCTATTAACGTGAAGTGAGCAAATTGACTCGTGGGACAGACAGTGATTCAGTCTCCTCCTAATCGCTGTTAGCTGTGGCTTTGTTCATGTTAGAGCTGATCTAAAATCAATGAAATGTTACGCTCCTCTCCTTCCTTTGTTTGTTTGTGTTGCCTACAGGGGCGTGTGTGTTCACTACATTGATTGTATTATATTTAGCGACAATTAGCAGGATCTTTTGTCAAAAGTTTTCAGCTAATTTATTACGGGGTACAAAGGCCTGCGTTTTCCTTTCGTCCTCCAGTCGGTGCCGCAGTTCACTTGTCAACGTGCTATCATGATTAAAGGGCCCATCTCACCGTAGACAGTTGGACTGATATATACAGAGGGCCTTTCACACCGGCCTGGAGACTAGTTAGTTGGAGACTAGTTGAAGACTAGAGCCGCTGCTAGTTACGAACATATCTCCGATACATCTCCTGGCAATAAGGCGAGTCTCCAGGTAGTCTTAGTGAAAACAGGTTCGATTTTAGAGGAGCCTCCGAGAGACGTCCTTGCAATGTCTCCGAGACCCTTTCGAATACCAAGATCTCGAAGAATCATATGGAGTCTCTTTAAGATCTCCTTGGTATCCGACATGTCTCCGAGACACTGCGGGGACATCACAGAAACGTCTCACAGGTTGAAGACGGTATTCACGACACGACTGCTTGAGACCATGTGTAGACCTCTCGGAGACCACATGGACACTTTATCAAGTCTCCACTGCAGTCTCCGCTGAAATCAAACCTGTTTTTACCGAACCATTTTTGCCTTACTCCTGGGGATGTCAGAAATCTCCCAACCAGTCTCCAGAAGTCTCCAGGCCGGTGAGATAGACCCTTTAATTCAATGTTCTAACAAAACACTCTAATAAAAACAGAGCAATCGTCCACTGCAGGGAGCTCTCAAACATGACATTTTAGCCAAGTCTGAGCAGCTCTATTGACGGTGCCTGCTTTGCTCCCAAGTAGGATTGTAGTAGATCGTGGCTCAGTTAAATGACCCTATCGCAGTTTGACTCAAGAGGGCCATCAAACGTCACTCCAAAAGCTGAAAACGGCCCTTTGCACAAATTTTTAAAAAAAAGCCGCATTCTTGACGTCTTTCTCACTTCATCTGGAGACACTTAAACCTTTTTCAAACCTGTCCACGCCATGTTTTATGATTTCTCTGATAATGAATCATTCAGAGATCGCACCATAGAAGCTGCTGCGGCGGGGACGTGTCAGAAACCCAACCTATACATGTTTTATTGCGACTGCTCACGTACAACTTTTACTGCAATAGCCACACAGTAACACGGCACGTTTTAAAGTTTCCCTGAATGACACAGTTTTAGGGGAAATGTTTCATATTCTCACACCTGTTTGCTCTGGAGAAGGAACGCGTAACCATCACGCAACACTTTGTAAAACAAGTTCACGGCAAGTTCGACAGCACATCTTTCCGCTTCACTTAAGCACGTTTTTTTTACTACGCAGCGCTGATGCTGTTCTCTCGGGACGTCTCAATATTTTCAACACAAACATACGATTTTACACAGGAATCTTACATCAAATTCTGCGATGGAGGAGGTGACATTTGTTAAGTGTTAAGTTTCTCTGTATTTAGAAGGGAAGGGGAGTATTTACATCATCATTTTACTGTTGATATATCGGGGTGCTTACTAAAAGAACATGAGACACAAGACCGGACAAGGAACTAAACAGGCTAAAAGCCACACCGCGTAGTAATATTATATAAAAATAACTGTACAAACAAACATATGCCTTTGCTGTTTGCAGCTCACACTAAGACATGACTAACTTTACCGAGAGTGGGTATGTCTCCATAGAGATGTTAACTCAATTCAGAAGAACTTGAGAGCTAAATAGGCTAGGTTCTCATCCAAATCCATTCTTTGATTTCCCACTGCAGTTATAGCATTATCTGTGTTGAGCTGGTCATTAGGAGCATGTTTTGTACTGATGGCAACAGTTCAAAATGTTACGCAATGTGCCTTTAAACAATCAGATAGCTTAAAGGGACTAAACATAAGTTTAACCACAAATAAATGTATACAATTTTAAAATGTTTTCCTCATACATGCTCCAGCGATGCCCTGGTGAGTAGAATGAGCCCTGGCCTTTTCACCTTGATCGCCTCTATATGCTGTAAAGTCACTTAAATAGTCTATGTTCGAGGCGAACAAGCAAACAGCGTAATGCGTAATGACGTCATGCGCGTTCACACTCAGCTGTAGCGTTAGCTGTAGCGTTAGCTGTATCTCCTCTATACTGACGCTGCCGAGCGAGTGGTAACTTCGGAACGATGGTTTTAGCGGAGAATAAAAGGAGACCGGCTTCAAGCCCAGACCCCAACTAACGAAAAGAAACAGAGTTTATTCGAGTGTGACAAAAAAGGCGAAAGTCGAGTCTGATCGGCGTAGGCAAAGAACCAGAGTAAACATCGGAAAATGTTGAGAGAATCTCTCAAAAGACCCGCAGCTTGTTTTTGCTTGAAAGGTAAGAAATTATTACTAAATACATGTTGGGAAAGTGTTGTTGATGCTTCAAAACAACGGTGTCCGACTGTCCGTGCATGTTGTACAAACTTCACTGAAACGAGCCATAAAAAAATCATATTTGGAAGTTACCAAAATAGTTGATCTAATAGTTTTATACCTACAGAGAAGTTTTAGTAGTTTAGTAGTATTAGTAGTATTAGTAGCTGACTAGTAGTGTCAGTAGTAACAGTAATTGTGCTGGACCTACAAAACATTTGAGTATAGTAACAGTGGTAATGGTGCTGTATTTACAAAAATAATAAGTAAGTAAGAGCTTTATTGTCATTGTACAAGCGTACAACGAAATAGTGTTCAGGTGTTAGTCCTGAGCTGCTGCGGCTGAGCCGCGCTGCCACTGTGGGTCAACCTGACCAGCATGACCTTGGAGGTCGGGGAAAATGTAGCACTCGGAAGAAACCTGGCTGGCTGCCCTCGGTCTCCTCTGATCCTCTGAAATGGCGCCGCGCCTCCTGGATTTGTCCCTGTTTCAGAGCGTGGTGTCCTGCACTGGTCAGCTCCTCCTTCCTCCCTCCGCTTCACAACAGTCTTTCACCATCTCTCGTTTGTCCTTTTTTGTTTCCTGTAGCGCCTCTTGTGACGCCTCCACTGTGCTGCAGCTGTCAGGACTCTTGGTGCCTCTTCAGTGTCTCAGAAGAAGACATGTGTAGGTCTCAAATGGGTTTAGCTGATAAGCTAGCATTTTGTTTAACTTTAAAAAGCTGCTTTCTTCAGGACCATTTTAGACTCTCAAAGTAAACAAATCCACCAAACCTCCACAAAAACACGGCGAAGACGTACAAAAGTATCCAGAAAAACAATGTGGAACACATAAACCACAAATGCAGTTCGCAGAAAAAGGCAAAAAACTCAGCTGCACAAGGAGAGAGGGAGGTCGCTTCTTGTTTTCACGTCGCCATGACATGGTACAGCCCTATATTGCAGCAGTATCCTACAGGTCTGATGGTTGATTTGATTAAATAGGAAAGCAGACAATGAAAAGACATCTAACATTGAAACAGTCGAGCAGATGGAAAATGTCCAACAGAAGCCTCAGCAGAGGGAAGTAGAGCTAATAATGCTGCTAATGTTAGCTTTTCTTGGCCGCAAAATAAGCATGACTGTTCATGGATTTATAAGTAGTGAAACGAGTACAAAAAAGGACATGTGCCGTTTACAATATAGTTTACGAGTTATCTACGCTAACTTTGGGCCCAGGGAATTGAAGAGACAATTTAGGCTTTTCCTAGTAGCATTTCTACCAGTGGAATTATTTTATTATTAAAATTAGGCCTACGTTTATGCATACAAAGTATACAAGTTTTTCTCCTTCAAACATCCATTATTCGTTTATCTGTATTATTTGGCTTCTTCACTCGATTCACTTTGCTGCATTTGCTCAAGTATCGCATCTTATACACTCAAACTGATTTGGTCTAAATATCTTACAAAACAGTAACGTTTCTTACCTCAGTTGAAGTCACGCCTGCAAATCTGTAAATTGACCAGGACGGGACTGTTATTTCTGGTGCTCGTAAAGCCTGAGCGCCTCATGCACGAGCTCATCATCGAGGCTGCAGTTACGCGTTTGGCCTGAGGGGGCGATAGCGAGCACAAAACTGTCAAACTCCACATAGCCCCTTGAAGAATTCAATCTAGTTTACCTCTTATTTGGAGAGGACCGTGCACAATAATGAACACTCATAGTCAGTACAGTTTCTTTGTGTAAATGCACTAGGCTACTTTCCATATATATATATATTAGGGCCGGGACTCGATTAAAAAAATTAATCTAATTAATTACAGGATTTGTAATTAATTAATCGAAATTAATCGCATATAAATATTTGCCCTGAGAACAGTGAGAAGTAAGTTTTTTCATATGGATTTTTAGTATACCATTGAATAATGACTGAATACATAAGCTTAAGCAACAAAATATTGTTTATTGTTGCTTCAGAGGCCATAACAGACTTTGTTGATTTAGCAACAGCTGGTTTAAAGGCACGTAAACTATTAGCGCGAGGTCGCAGCTGAAGCGCGCGCCCGTGCAGCCACACTACGCAACCCGAAAACAAACTTAATGGAAAACTCTCACCGGTCCTGTTGAGCAGGATCCAGAAACTCCAAGTCTTTCAGAGTCGTGTACCCGCTTCAAACCCGGGCTTTAGTCCATGTGAGGAATAGTCCGTGTCGTGTGACTGGAGCGAGGGCGCGCACACACAAATGCGTGAAGAAATACAATGAGCGCGCCTGCCTCAGCTGGGCACGTAAATAACAACAAAAAGTACACACCGGATTGCGTTTACGATAAAAATAATGTTAAACATAAATTATATGTTGACTGTGCTACAAGTTGGTGCTCCAGTATAATCGGTCCGCCTAAACTCATCCAGTGAGAAACGTTCCGCGTTGTAAAAATATGTGCGATTAAAATGCATCAAAAAAATGTAACGCGTTATTTTTGTGTAATTAATTAATCTAAAGTAACGCGTTAAAGTCCCGGCCCTAATATATATATATATATATATATATATATTATATATATCCCCGATCTATAACAGTTAATGAGGTCTTGTAAATGATCACAAGATTGATTAGCTTAAAGTTTGAGCTATAAACTAAACTCATAACAAATATACTGTAAAGGTGTAATTAGAAGACTATTCCAGCTTGTGCACCCTTTCACAGTATTTTGTTCTTCGTCTAATAAATTCCTCCAAAGGGGGCGGGGCCAAACAATGGAAGGATTTTTAGACGAGATAAGTGTATTTAAGAATTTAGCATTTTTCAAAAGTTGCATTCCTCTAAAATTGGACCATGGTGAGATGGCACCTTATAAACTTCTAGTTGTTTTGTACACAGGTTTTCGTGCAGTGGAGCTAGCTAATGATCATACAACAGAAATAAGCTTTAGCAAAAGTGGTGGAGTCATGGTTTTTACCATGTCCTATTCTAATACTGCATGGAACCTTTTGTTTATTTAGGCGCAGACACAAGACTCTCCCAAAGTCTCCCGGGAAAATCGCAGCTGGGCCTCCTGCCACAGGTCGCACACAAGACACTGTCCAATCTAAACAAGAGCAACTATTTTAGATTATTTTTTACTGTGTTTACAACAACTTTTATTTAACTGAATGTTCAGGCACTACAATGTACACAGCATAAATCAATACCGGACACTAAAGTCTTTACAGCCTCCGTTAAATTACGATGGCTGTCCCTCAGTGCCTCTTTAAAAGAAGACATAAAATTCGATAGCACATGCGTCCTCGGAAACTAAAATATATTTCTCTCACAAATCGTTGCACTGGACCAAACTGAGATTGACCGTGTTATGCCAATCAAAGAAGTGTTGAAGAAAAACTATAAATATGACAAGCAGATGCCCCATTGATTGCATTTGCCACTATAAAGCGATGTGTGTGGAGCCACATTTTGTGAACTAGGGAATTTCAATAGTTGTGCATTATTTAGGTGCGCACATCACCTGAAATGAGGACTCTTTTGCATCCAAAGAGATATAAAAGTGTCCTAAAAGTACTGCAGAATATTGTAGAATTGCAATAATGATTTTAAAATAATAATAACTCGAATCAATATCATGGTAGTGAAAAAATTAAAAGGCACGTTCTACCTTATAGATTTCTGACTTATGTCACATGAACTCATCCTATCAATCCAGATCTTGAAATTGTATGCATGCAAGTTCTCTTGGACAATTATTGCGCATGGAAGCACAATTACTTGAGTGCATTGTCACCATCTTGGCTCGAAAAACAAGTCAAATTGTAATCTTTTTCAAGGAGTCTTTCACTGATGTCAGATTAGAGGGCACTGGTACAGGACGCTCCTCGTGCTAATGAAGCTCACATTTATGCGTGCAACCACGGGGTCACCGAGCACCTGGAGGGCTTTGTAGATGAGCTTAAAATTTCACAAACTTAATTAAAATATGCTCAATTTTTGAACATTTAATTTCTTGGGGGCGAGTCGGAATGTGATGTTATCAGTGCACCCCTCTAAATCTTAATTGCAAAGCCGTGGCGCTGGTGGATGAAAGGTTACGGAGAAATTAGGGAGAGCGAGACTGTAGTCAAACTTTAGCAACTAATCACTCAACTTCAGACAATTTAAATGAGTCACAGATTGTCTTCTTTGTGGCGCCTGAAAGTGAGTTTATCCGGCAACCAGTAAACAGTCCCCCCCCCCCCCGTTTTACGAGGTCTCTCTTTCTCTCCTTTTTTGAAGCAGTAAAGCAATGCCTGGACTTTATATCGTGCTTTCTCAGAGTCGAGATTCACCATGCATCAAAACCTTTTTTCACGAGAGACTGTTTTGTCAGCCTTAGTGTCTCATCTTTCTATTTTCCACCTCACAGGAGACCTAGTAAGAGATTTTCAAATTGCAGAACTTAAAGGAGACAAAAAATGCTAAATCTTTTTATTCCCTTTTGTCAAAGCACACCTAGTAGTGTTTTTGCTTCATTCACACAGTTGTGTTTCTTCTTCTACTGCTGAAAGCCCATGATCTGTATGTCCTTCTACATCCTGCAGAGAAATACAAAGAATGCTTTTAAGCCACCAACATGTCAATTTTAGAGCTGGATCTAACATACAATTACTATAAAGATGTATTTAATTGCCATGAAAAGATCAGACTTAAAGACACTGTACCTGATTTTTTATTTTTTTTCTAGTAGTGGAACTACATTTGTTTCGTCCTCCTTTATATCGTAAACTCAGACATTTTTGAGAAAAAAAAAACACTGTATCTAATTTAAAGCATTTGTATTAATTGTATACAAGTTAAGACAATAAGGATCTGCCTGTGAAGAATTGGGATGCTCAAAATATGTTATGAAAGTTAGGAATGAGTTTGAACCACAACAAACATTTCAATTTGTGACGGTTTAGCCTTATTATAATTGTATTATTTTAGGTTATTTTTACGGGTCTCCCTCCTGGATCATACTGTCATTTTTAGTCTTTGGCCAATACACACACAAGGACATGCTCTACTTGGCATATTCCCTTTTCTGAATGACAACAAAGAACACAACTTAAATTATTTTCAGTTTTTATATGTGACACGCCGTGGGAACCAGGGACACATGTCGGCAGCCAGAGTTTCGAGAAAAACGCAAACAAAGGTATTTTTATTATTTTTTTTTGCAGAATCGCTCATTTGAATTTACGAAGAAGCCTCTCCATGTTTAAGCCACCAGTATTAGTATATTTACTAACCTAAAAGCATAAACTTTTCGGTTCAAACCACCTTGATGCCCATCTCAAAATGCTCCAAAACCGAGTTGCGTCCCTGGTTTCCGTGATGGGTCACATATTGTGGCACGGTAGCGCAGTGGTTAGCGCTTGTGCTTCACAGAACACGTGTTCTCCCCGTGTCTGCGTAGGTTTTCCTACGTGTTCTCTGGTTTCTCCTACCACTAAAAACATGTACAACAGACCAGGATGAATGAGAGTGTGTTTGAGAGTGTGGGTGGGGGACAATGGAGGCAAATTAGCCCAAGGCTTCAATCCGGCGTGGCGCGCTTACATGCATGAGTGTATGTTCATTAGCATGCACTGTCCCAACCAAATAAAGAAATAAAATAAAGAAATACCGTAGTTCTCGGGACAACAAGGCCATCGGGAAGCTGAACTCCCTGCCCTCCCTCGCACCCCTCTTCCCCCACCCCCGCTCCACAATCAAGGATGAGAGAAATCTAATTTCAAACCATTCACATGGTTTGACAAATAAAAATCTTGATCTTGAACTTCTTGAACAAAAATATAACCCACAAAACTCCCCAAAATAAGACAGTCCAGCTCCTAAAAGACTTGGGAATGCGGCTCCACACAAAACTCCTCAAGTCTTGCCACTGTCTGGGCGAGTGTCTGGTCAGTCACTCAGGCCCAATGATATAAGTCCAGTCCTCAGTCCAGTCCGATGACGGGACACGACATGCGGAACACGCCAGCATGTCGGACTTCCGTGTTTACGGATACTTTTAAGCTGTTCTAAACAATATTTTTCGGGGCTGACGGAGGTTGAAGGAGATGCACGGCTAGCGAGGGATTGAAGGGCCTCTCATTTTAACCTCACATGAGTGTGCGCTACTACTACTGCTGTTGCTCTCGCTGCTGCTACGAGAAGACTGTGATTTACAAACAGGAAGGAGGCAGCTCAACAGTGAACGAGCGGACGGTGGGGGGCAGAGAGGGGTATAGGAATGTGCCACACCCTTTTCACAGATGTAGTTTCTCCCTCATTTATTGTTTGTAATTAAAGAAAAAAAAAATCAGGTATAGGGCCTTTAAATGGCAGATTACGGGGCAATTACAAAACCAGTGGTGTCAAAAACATAAAAAATGGAAAAGTGCATCACAGACTTTGCACATTGCATTACAAAGGTAATACATAATACTGCCCAGTACCACTGTTATCTAACCAGCTTTCAAGACAATATGGGTAATCCAGTTGTCAGAATTTTGGGCAACAGCTTTCTCTTCCCCACGCCAAGCAATAACAATCACATCCCAGAGACGACTTTTATTCTCCACTACTGTTCGACGATGAATGTATCACCATCGCATAATTCCCCATCAGTTCCCTCAGCTGGCGAATCAATGGGAGTCAATGGGTGTCAATGAAAACCCCACATCCAATCAAAGCCCTCCACCGCCCTTGTTATCTCTCACATATCAATGGGCGCCGGTGGCTCTAGATCAGCTATAATGAAGTCTGCCCCATTTCCCGCCTCGCACCTTTTAATCTGGTATTGACGTTTCTTTCTGCGCCTGTGATAACGGCGCATAAGTCACCTCTATGGAGCCGGCAAATAAAAGCGGTAACTACATGTGTTGAAAGGGCCGTCGGAGGTGCCCCGAGCCGGTAAAAATAAGAAATATGTAATAGGATTGTGATCAAAGGGAACTACTTTACAGACGACTATTGGTAGAAAATTGAGGCGAGATTGGAATCGTTTTAGATGTCTTTCCTTCCCATCTCTGACGGGCGCGAGGCAGCGGGTGGTTCAAATGTTACTCTTTTTTTTTACTCTCTCGCTGTAAGCAGTATTTGAAGACGGTTGGCGAGCTCGCGTCACGGATGGCACGATGCAGGTGTGGACGGCAAAGCAAAACCACACATCTGCCGTAATTGGATGAGAAAAATAATAATAACTTATAGGTTTAACAATGTTATTTATTTAGCTATTTTCATTGAGAAAAGAATATGAACCTAGCGTGGGTGGATTTATTCAGTATATTCACTACTCCCATCCAAACCTGTAACTCTAAAAAGATGACTTAAGTTTCCTACTGAGCACACCTTAATATAAAGCGATACTGAGACGTGAGTAAAGTTCATTGCTCTACTACTCAGGAGATATCGTTTGATGAAGATGAAATAAAGATATACTTTATTGATCTCACAGGAATGTTGAACAACCCTCCTAGTTAATTCAGCAGAGATAACGGAGACGTTTTTGCGTGAGTAAAGAAGTAGACAGGAAAATGGCAAATGAGGCAGAAAAAGAAAGGCAGTGGCGTTAACCTATATGTAAAAAGTGGATAAATAATACATTTTTCATAATGGCAAGGCATTTATTTATTACTGGGCATATTTGTATTGGAGGATCAACCCCATGAGATGCATCGTCTCATTTTCAAGGGGGTCCTCCACATCACATCCAAAGAAAAGAAAAATGCAGAGTAGATACACCAGAGCCATGGCACATCTTAAATCCCTGTCCGCAGAACTAGCACAACATTCAGGCATCCAGGACAACTCTTGGACCGCTTGGTTTCGTAGATTATTTGGCTCATGGGCCTCCTATTTCATGTCCGTAGTCACGACCTGTCTTATTGTTTTTGCCATACTCATCGTAGCAGGGTGCTGTGTTAGAAACGTATTAGAATGACTGATCACCACGGCAGTCTCTAAACAAGCCAAATACTGAATACTGCTTAGAACGACTTCGAAATAAATGACCCCGAAGGTGTAGATTATACCTGAATATTTCGGTTCTCAGTTTGCTCTGTGTTCCACACTGATTTTAAAGGTGTCCAATGGTGGCGTTATGTTTTTGAATGTTTTTGATTGATCGTAAAATTCATGAATAAAGAGAGAAAAATAAATAAATTAAAAAATGTGATTATATCCTTACTATTTATAACAATTTTATCAATGATTTATGTATTTTGGTTTTAATAGTTTACTTAAGATTGATCCTTGTACATGTTTGCAGACTGTGGAAATGGGTTGCGTTTGGCGCCCTTTGAGAATGTTATGCTTTGTGTCAAAAATGGTGAGTGTGGAGATGTGGATCCATAATGTTTTTCATTGGAGTATGCTAAGGTTAATGTGCCCAGACGTACGGTGCTTTCTCTTGAACATTCACATATGAGCAAGGACGGCTGAGAATGTACAAATGCATTGTTTTTTTTCTAGTGGCCAAGGGCCGTAAAAGGTATAACAAGTACGATGCCGATGTTCTATCTGAACGCCTCTGAACTACTGTATGCTATTGTCTCAGTAAATCCGGTCTTTTTGACACAATCTGGTGCTACCTCTCTCGTTCTTAATTCAGGTTCAGGAGTGGAGCGGGTCGTCCTGTGATCGGAGGATTGGTGGTTCGAGTCCTGCAGGTGCACACTGTTGTTGTGTCCTTGGACAAGACACTTCACCCACCTTGCCTCCACTGACGTATGAATGAGAGTGTGACTGGCTCCTTGATGTAAAGCGCCTCGAGTGCCTAAAGCAGGTAGAGGGGTCCTATATAAATGTGACCATCAACCATTTCGAAATACAGGGATATTGAGCTCCATAAATGTCATGGCATAAAGTTTGGTTGTTCAAAAACTTTCGGTGGCATGATGTTGGATTGCACGAGGGTGTTTTCTTTCATGGTGACTTCGTATTAGCCGTTTTGAAGGCAGCTGGCGGAGCACAGAGCCAGCATGATACGATGCAGGTGCAATGGCGAAAAACAACACATCTGCATCTGTGTCTGGGTGAATCGCTGGGGACAACAAAAAAATAGGAGGATTAAATCTGCAAAAAGGCAAAGCAAAACGGAGCGGCATCTGTCCTCTGTGTTTAATGCGCGCCGACCCCTTCATTGTGATGGAGATAAGCGGCGCCTCTGCAGCACCTCGGGTGATTAACGGCGCTGTGTTTGTGTGCAATTGTATAAACAAACAGGTGTCAGCCATTCCCTGTGCAGCTCATTATAAGCGCTCATTTTGTGTTTTTCCCCCTGTATTTTAGTGCATCTTTATCAACTATATTGTGATGGCTAAGGTTTAGTCATGGCTGCAACCTGTCTTGTACACGAGAGTGGGAGAAAAAAAAAGGAAAGAGAAAGTGCAAATGGCGTAGAGGAGCACACCGAGTCCCAGGATTATCGCGGCTCTTTGCTTTAATGGGGTGTGCAGGGAACGCTTCGACACTGCCTCGATGCAGATGTGCACGCCGTTGGGTAATGGTTGGAGATTGAAGGATTCTGTGAAAGGGGCGAAACGAGGCGCCCGGTAAGGGATAATGTCAGCTTTTAACATGAATCGAACAAAGGACGCGACACACAAACACAGACACACTCCGTTTGTCCATTATTTTGCCTTTGAATTATTTTTGCGAGTCTCCATAAAGTGGGTAAAAAGGAAACCTGAATTGGCGCCGTATTTCACTCCGAGAATCATTCAGGGGCGTGTCTAAGAGGTGGCCAGGAGAATCTGATTGGCCACTACACTCAGACACTTAACATGTATTTGTTGCCCCGTAGGTCCGGTTGGGGTACGTCACCTGTGGTAATGGTGGCCGGTCCTGCGGAGGCAACATGACAATTTGTATTGAAATTGTGCAATATTAGGTGCCAGGTTCTAGGATTGGTTGATGTTTTAGGTGTTGCGTGCATATGGTGGATGTTGAGCATGTTTGGGTGTGTGAATGTTGTTCGGTGTGGTTGTAAGCGGCTTACCTTTCCTCTTGTGTTCATGGTGGACCAAGGGGAGAGCAAGCGTGGGGGTGGCTGCATGAGTTTTAATCGTTTTTAGGATGTAGTTTGATTCAGTTAGGTGGTTTTGTTTGGGAGTTTATTGTAGTGGGGGTTTTTCTTTGTTCGTTAAGGTTATGGGTTGTTGTTGGAGGATTTTAATGGGTTTCAGAAGCTAAGGCTATGACACCTGCTTAGTTTGTTAGTTTTATCCAGTTTAGGAGGAGGGTATTTAAGGCGCCTGATGCCCTCACTCGGGGTTCTGCTGCTTTTCTCGGTTACCCACCGCCACCCGCTCGTGCCGCCCTGTCACAAACGGGATAAACCATAACTACTTTAACTTAACCTCTTAAATCCCGCCTTAACCAAGCACATTTTCACTAGTTTGACTTTACCCAAATCTAAAAAGCTTCTTAAAAAAGCATCAAAATAGCAACAATAACGAGACGTAAAGAGGATAAAAATGCAGCCAAAGGAAAAAAAAAGAGAGTGACAAAAATGCAGCAAAAACAAGCAGCAGAAAGTGATGAAAAAAGCAACAAGAGTGTAACAAAAAAGTGACGACAACATGAGGGAAAATCTTAGATGAGTTGTGTAGGTCTTAGCTTTCAAATGAGGCATTACTCTGGCCTATAGGCTGTAAGCTCCTGTCGAGAAGCTTTCAGATTTGGGTAAAACCCAACTGGAGAAAATGTGCTCAGTTAAAGTGGGGGTTAAGAGGTTACCATTGTTTTTAGGATATCATTCTATAACATTCATAACGTAATATAACATTCCACATCTGGCAGTGGTTCTCACGACACTGGGCAAAGCAACACAATACTGGAGGAAAAGGGTGACGCGCCTCACAGCAATCCACCCACAACCTTTCTGCTGTGAGATTAAAAAAAAAAAATGTGGAGGTTTACAAAAGTACAATAATGTAATCGCTCATACAGAAATGTTTCACCAAAGAGCGCGTGTAGGCCGATGTCAACTTCTACCACACTGAGGCAAAAAAAAAGAAAGAAAATTGAGCCGATACATGGTTAAAACTTTTGAGATGAAACTACAATGCTTAGCGATGCTTACTGGTCAATTATTTATTTATTTATTTTTATTAAGAAATGTCCTCAGAAGCTTGTCCTCAATCTGCAATACAAGATCTATTCTCAATGACCCTCCATGTCTTGACAGGATTCGACACAACAGTCGCCACGCTCGGAGACGGGACATTTTCAGCAGAAGCCTTTAAGCCTTTTCATGGGTCTTCACATTCAAGCAGGACCCATTTCCACATCCCCTTTTACACCCGCTACACCGAGCGGCCTAATGGATCCAGATTACCATATTCCACACAAGGGACAAAACCGGGGACTCTCACGTGGCTAATGTCAGCTTTTAACATGCGCCGAACAAAGGCTGTCTGCCAATGGAGATGATAGGGACGGGCTAAATGATGCTTAATGTGTTTTTGCTGTGAATTCAGACGGGGGAGGGCTATTGTTAGCGCCGGGGACTGGAGGATGCGGCGTGCTTCGACGCGCCTCATAGCGTTTTGTGCCCGCATGGGGAGTGGGTGGCTCCGCGGCGCTCGCGAGAAACTTCCGCATCAGCACCTTTTTTTCTTCTTCAAAATAACTTTTCTTGCATTTGCATCTTTTTCATTTGCTTATCTCTCGTCGAGCCGGCAGCACTCTCTCCTTTGCTCCCCCTCTCCCCTTTTTTTTTCGTCCCCGCTGTGGCTTTCTTCAGCTACAGTGATGTCACACCGGCAGATAATTGGATAAAGTCGATTCAAAGCGACAAAGCTCATGGATACTGAGGCAGCGCGGCGCTATTTAACCGCCGCCGAAATGGGCCATCGCCGCTGAATAAATTAGCAATGGACACGTGAACCCGAAACCAAGTGCGGAGTTTGGGAATTAGGGGAACGGCGAGATCATTTTGTTTGAATAGAGTCAGAACAAGGTGGCTATTTGGGCTGCAAAAGAACCCGGGTTAAGAAGCCTTCGAGCTCCAGAGAATAAAACAGGTCGCATTACTTATCATGGCAGTTATATCATTCACTACTTTTTACCTCATTCCTCTTATTTGAGTAAAGATAAAACAAAAAAAGGTTATTTGATTTCTGCCACTGTGAGTAAATGTCAAAGTTACAAAAGCTTCATGTCAGTCTAAAATATATGTAGTTTGTTATGTCACAACTGTTACTCTGTACTCACAGTTCTCTCAAGTACTTTTTTACTTTTCATTTTTCATTAATTCATTTATTTATTTATTTCAGGCAGAGGGCAACAGAGAATATACAGCAGAAAAAAATAAAAATAAATAACAATCCACTTCCACCTGAAAGAGAGTGGGAAGAAGAACACTTATTTAATCCCACCCCCGGTTCCCCACTCAGAGCTCAACAGACTCAGCTTCACTGTCACGTGTTTAAAAACTTCTACAAATTATATCATGGTGGCATTACCACATGTGACAACAATTTATCACAGCGCAACAAAAAATGTATACCAACAATATAAAGAAAATTTAACAATACCAACAATGGTAATGAACAAATTAAACCAACGATGGCAAGGAAACATTGAGCACTTGCAACACTATGAGACAACAGCAATTCAAATTAAAGACCCCCATCTCTATATTGTGACCAGACCCGATGTTTATATAAGAGTTTGAATCGATGGACAGTTTGGCATTGCTTGTGTTGTAAGTCCAGTTTGTTCCAGAGTTTCACTCCACATACAGACACACAGAAACGTTTACGAGTGTTTTGAGCTCTCGGCGATGAAAAATATCCAAAACCTCTCAAGTCATAAGCTCGAACTTTTACTTGAGTGTGTATTTGGGTCACTGCTTCTTTATTTAGTTATTTATTTATTTTATATGACCTTTATTTAGCCAGGAAAGTCCCACTAAGATTACATTTCTTTTTCAGGGGGGGCCTGGCTCCAGAGGGGAACCTATTGTACATGCTTTTAGTGGAAGCAGACACGGGGACATGCAAACAGAAAGGCCCCGTCCAGTTTACTTGTACTTGAGTAAAATTATACCAAAGAAACGTTACTCTTACTTGAGTAAAAATATTTTGGCTACTCTTCCCACCTCTGACATGATGATTTGTGGTGATTGGTGGTGGTTGGATGGTGGGATTAGCAGCCTCGCTAGTACTTTGAGGAGCTTGTCAACTCCAATGAAAAACTGACTAGGTAACAAACCATTCATTCCTTTTCTCTTAATCACATGAGTTGCACACTACAATGTTATGATTTCAAACAAACCAACACAACATGTGAATCATTACTCTCTTCTACCTCCCCTGTAAGAAAATGCGTTACATATATATTTAACAAACGATCCCACAGCATCTGTGATTTAGTCTAGTGCTGTTTTACCAGCGCCGTGGGAGATGCACATAATATGGCGTGTTTACACCCCTGCGTTTTGATCGTATGTTTATTTATCGAGAAGAAACTTTATTATATTTTTGTATACAGCATGTGCAGCCAGACATGTGTGTCCTCTGTCCCGCCCACTCATCAAGACCCTGCCATCTCCTGCGATCAATCCCTCTCAATGAATTATGTATGTCCACATTCGCTTTTTTACGGATGGAGAAATCATTGGAGCTGAATTTTCCCCCTTTGCTTTCAATGAATTCATCAGTTGTTTAAGGTATCAATATGATTATGAGATCCTGACACAGTGGCATTGCTGCTCTTTTCACGGTTTAGCACTAAAGTACATCTCTGACATGTTAGAGCCGTATGAACCATCTCGGGCCCTGAGAACTTCAGGGAGGGGTCCCCTGGTGGTTCCCAGAGTCAATAATAAACACCGTGAAGCTGCGTTTCAGTTTCATGCAGCTAAAATCTGGAACAGTCTTCATGAGGATGTGAGACAGGCCTCAACTCTGACAATGTTCAAATCCAGGCTGAAAACAGCTCTTTTTACCCGAGCAGATGAAAACTGAAAGTATTGTATCTGCACTCTTGCCTTTTACTGTAACTGATTAACTTGATCTGTTTTCTTGTAATTTTATGCAACTGTGAAACACTTTGAATTGCCTTGTGTATGAATTGTGCTCTACAAATAAACTTGCCTTGCCTTGCCTTGCCTGACCTTGGGCCTGGTACTTAACCCAGCACGCCGCCATGCATATTCAGTAATGATGTTCACACAGCAGTCGGCCGCGCTATGACTTTTTTACATATACAGTGCGGGGAAGACTGAACATTTCCCCATAGATTTTATTAAATTTAATGGCTTGAAATTGCATGACTAGGCAAGGCAAGTTTATTTGTAGAGCACAATTCATACACAAGGCAATTCAAAGTGCTTTCACAGTTGCAGAAAATCACAAGAAAACAGATCAAATCAATCATTAAAACATCAACATAAAAATTAATCAATTAGTATAAACACTTGGTATCCATTTCATTTATCAATTTCATTTTATCATTGACCTGTTACCTTAACCGAGTGCATTTTCTCCAGTTGGGCTCTTCACAAATCTAAAAGCTCATTTGAAAGCTAAGACCTACAAAACTGATCTAAATGGATGTCTTTCCTTGCGTTGTGGCCGTGTTGTCATTGGATTTTTGCCACTTTTTTTTTTAGCTTTTTGGGGGGCTCTTTTTATTACGTTTTCAAAACATTTTTGTAAATTTTTCATATTTTTGTCACTTTTTTGTTGCTCTTTTTTTACTTTTTCATCCTCGTCTTCCTTTCATTTTTGTTGCGATTTCGACGTTTTTTCCATTTGGATAAAGCCAAACTGGAGAAAATACACTTGGTTCATGTGAAGGGTTAAGAGGTTAAGGTTAACATTAAGAATAAATGATTATTTACAATGTTGGTCTGAAAGTGCTGAGTGTGCGCTCAAAGGGACAGGGAAGAGGATACAAAACAAACAGTTACAGTATGTGCAGGAAATCACAATGCAGCCTTTGCAAATGGAACTATCGATTCCTACATTTTACTCTACAATCAAACAAACTTCAAGCATCAAGCCATCAAGCCATCAAGACACAAATAAAGTCCAAATGAGTTTCTTCTGAGTCCAGTCAATTGTATAGTAGAACTCCAGAAACATGTTTTTTGGTTGAAGTGCATTGTTAAATGCGACAGTGGCTCAGATGGACGAGCGCCTTGTTTCATAATTACAAGGTTGGACGAGGCTTGAATCCTGGCTCCCGCCGCTGCTGCGTTGACAACAAGACACTTCACCGATGCTGCCGGTTTGAATGTGGTGCGAGTGATTGGTGAAGGTTGGGCAGATTGGCACTCTCTCTTCTGTCGGTCTAACGCTGGGCAGCTGTGGCTACAATAGCGGATTACTGAGCACAGAGGGAATGAGTAAGGACTGCTGCAGTGTAATGCTTCGGGAGGCTTATCACGCACATTACAAGTGTTACTATTAAAATATTACGCCTATATATTTGAACTAGGGAGCTGAAGGGTGGATTAATCCTGTTATTTCAGCTCAGATAGCCATCGCTTCGGCTTATACCGTCTATTAACCTTGACAATATGTATTTGAAACACAATTTGCTCTAATTTTGCACAGTCGAGAGTTACGGCGACTATGCAAAGGAGTCTAATGTGTTCCTCGCCGCAGATGTTTGTCTTGCATAATGTGTCCGATGTGGTCGCCAATCCTTCAAAGGGCTGATGCGAGCAGAACCGGAGCTGCACGTTAAATTTGATTAGACTTTAATTAAACTTTAAATTCAATTCAGCATCTTTAGGGGCCGCCGTTAAGGAGGATCCCCACGTTCGGACGACCCGGTAATTCCGCTGGAAGAGTGCCTTGTGAGACGAATGATATTGTTAGTGTAATGTCAAGGGGAGTGCCCGTGGTACTCCTGAGGTAATTGATTGACGGCTCTGTTTTGTCGGATGAGTAGAAGCGCAGTTAGCATCGCAGCTCCTGATCAATGCGGGGCCCGTACAGACGGCAGGTAGAGCACTGCCGCTCACCCTTTGGGCATCCCCCCGCAGCGGTGATGAATGTGTAGCGCCCCTTGCATTGAAACGTGATATTTTTCATTTGTCACATTATATCATGTCATATCAGTGATTATACAGCTGAAGAAATAAGCAGCGCGGGCCTGGAGTCGGGCTTTATTCCATTATCTCCCGGAATAATGTTTTTCCGCGCAGCCTCGGTGGACCCCGATAACACAGGCAAGGCAATATCAACACCGGGATATTACAGCGGGCCGTGTTAAAAGTTTAGTTCTGGAGAAATGTATCAAAGTAAACCGGCTACACTTGCAGTCGCTGTCAGCGCCGAATTCGACGACGCTCCCTGAAGGTTTCATGTGTGTTGGGCCGACTTAATAAGATGCTGTAGGGAGAGACACGAGTTGCATTAGGAAAGACGGAAAAGGGGCAAAAATTAAATTGAGAAATATCACTGCAACACCTTCAGGCTTCCTGGTGGAGTAAAACGAAGAGCCAAATTCACACTTAACACACTTGTTATTGAAGTTTGATGGCGAAATAACCATTATTCACATACATGCATTTCTCTGATACATGTATTTTAACAAGTATATATTATAAATAAGACTTAAATGCAAAATGCATTTGTGATTTCTGTGTTCCACATTGTTTTACTGGATGCTTTTGTACATCTTTGCCGTGTTTTTTGTGGGGATCGGTGAATTTTTTTTGCTGCAAAGAGTTCATAATATTCCGGAAGAAAGACGCTTTTTAGAAGTAAACAAAATGCTAGCTTATGAGCTAAACCCATTTGAGACCTACACATTTCTTCTTCTAAGGCACTGAAGAGGCACCAAGAGTCACAACAGGAGCTACAGGAAACAAGGAAGGGACAAATGAGGAGGTATCCGGGCGAGACTCACAGGTAAGCCACACATGCCTTCTATTGTTTTGGCTAATGGACGTTCACTGGAGAATAAAACAGATTAACAGCTAAGCTCCTCCCAGAAGATGGTGAAAGACTGTTGTGAGGCGGAGGGAGCTGCACAGGAGGAAGAGGAAGGTGGAGCTGACCAGTGCAGGACACCACACTCTGAAACAGGGACAAACCCAGGGTGCTCTGCACCATTATAGAGGATCAGAGGAGCACTGTAGGCAGCCAGCCAGGTTTCCTCCAGGTGCTACGGTTTACCCTACCTCCAAAAACATGCTGCTCAGGTTGACCCACATTGGCGGCGCGGCTCAGTTGCAGCGGCTCAGGACTAACACCTGAACACTATTTCGTTGTACACTTGTACGATGACAAATAAAGCACTTACTTAAAGCTGGAGTACCTGACTTTTTGTTGTAGAGTAAATGTCTATAAGGTATAAAACAGACCTTGGTGCTATGTGTTCACCTACATTATGTATTAAGCGATGGAATAGAAGTAGAATCTAAACTAATGCAATTTATTTTGGGGGTGGTCCCTCCTGCTTCACTTTGCCACCTCTCAAAGCTGTACTCGGGCGTGAAACGTGCATACAATTCATTTGCTTGAACAATTTGGATATGTAGGAGGGATTGTGAGAGCTAGAAATGAGTTTGGGCCAAAAAATGAATCAAAAATCAAATTTGAGCAGGAAAAAATCAGGCACCCCAGCTTTAAAATTCGCCCAAACGTTAAACCCGTTCCTTTGGTACTGCCTGCAGGTTTATTAGGAAACACGTTCTCTTACAAAAATGTACAAAATGTCAGCAGAGGGCGCAAGTGTTCAGAGTTGATTTAGCGATGAAGATATTGCGCTCGCCAATATCGATATAACGACGTGCGCGCAATCTCCTGTGCAGCCCTGCGACCACACGTTGGAGGAAAATTGAAAAATCTCATTGCAACGCGAGCAGCCTGTCCGTGAGCTGACCACACGTGCACCCAGGGGAACCATCGGCAAAAGGCAACAAATGTCTTTACTGGGCCAAGGTGAGGGGGGGGGGGGGGGGGGACAGAGAGAGACCAGGGGCCGACCTGTAAACGAACACATTCAATCTGTCCCATATTAATCTCATCAGCGGCGCATTGAACGCTCCTCTGAGATGGACATCGCGCCACGGCAGTAAAAACAGAACAGACAACAGAGGCCGGTGGACGCTTTAAACGGGGACGTCCCCTTTTACGAGACCAAACACGGGGTGGTGTTTCTGTAGAGTTGCCTCAGTCAGATTGTATTTTCATCACCAGACGTAATGAAAGGTGGTGCTGGAGCTGCGCGCCGCTCGGTCCCCGAAATTAAAATGTGTAACTTTGTTGATTACTTATATGATTTGGAAAGTTAGTGAGGCATTGTTTGAGGCTGCAGGATGATTACTGTAGTCATACACTTTTTTTTTTTAAATGACAATCTCAAATGTAATTGCGGGTTTTTTTTTCTTTTCTCTTTTGCATTTTTATTGGATGATTAGGGCTAGAGATTAAAGACAAGACAACACTGTGGATTCCAAAGTAAAGCTTGTCGATCTAAACATGACCAAGAATCTTTCAATGTTTAACAGGCATCAGACAACAAAAGAAAAGAAAAAAAAGATGGTGTTGAGGTCTCGGGGAGGGCCATACGTCGAGCGTCGCACCAGCTCCAGTCCGGAGAATCAAACGCCCAAGACCGTGTGGGGTCGAGGCTTACCGGTTAAGCTGGGTTTTTGACTCAAAACATGAACAGCCTGATGTAACATCATCAACACTGGGTAATACAAAGGAATATCGACACGTTAACCCGGGCATTTGAGCGTCTCCCGGACAGGACACACTAACATTTAAACATCACAATGAGTATGACAGAAAAACACTCACCGAATGAAGACAGAGGCATGTCGAAAAGTTGTATTTATTAAATTAATCTCAGGAAAAAAGCTTCAGAACTAAATCCAGCAAAAAGCAAACACAGACAAATAATACCTCTTCTCGAGTCTTCATCCAGAACCATATAAGTCTCATGGATTGTATTGACTAATTGTCAATATTGACTATATTCCTAATACATTTATAAATTTATTAATAAATAATAATAATAATTAATTAATTTAACTCAAATAAAAATTATATTGAGGATGGTAATGACGGCTGGGAAGTAGTAAGATCTCGGAGTATAATAAGTATACTTTTTTTAATGCATTACACTATGTAGGGCTTTCGTAATACATTATACATGAAAAAAAAGAGGAAATTGTACACAAATTGATATTATACTGAGGATGGTAATGACAACTGGGAAGTAGCAAGATTGTGAAGTATAATATAAACTGCTGCATAGTAACGTGCCTTTATAACATTAAAATAGTGACTTCCGATAATGTTACACTAGTTATTTTAGTAATGCACCGATGTTTGGCATTGGTAACAACTTGTAAGAAATATATGAATGATCAGCATTTGTCACTTGCTCTGCACTAGACATTGCACAAGAAATGAAACAGCTGTTGTTGTGTTTATTTATTTTGAGGGGTGGGCGCTCATAAGCCTTTTGCTTCGGCAATCAGACTAACTGCTCAAATAACAAAATAAACTAAACCAAAATTGTGCCATTCAAGATACCGAGTCATTACATTGCATCATTCATTCAGTTGCAGCACGTACGCCTCTCCAACCACGAACACGGCACGGTCAAATTTACCGCGCTTACACAACACTCTGCTCTGATCTAATGACTGGACAAACGCTCTTCCCACAGAGCCACTGTCACTAAGAGGAGCTGTCGTTTCACAATGCAATGCAGGGCGATTTCACCAACAAAACAAACCTGGATTCACACTGCGTCCCATTGAAACCGGCCGCAGTATATTCCATACCCACCACGGCGGCCAATCTAATGCCTCGGAGGATGAGTATTGTTACCGAAATCAAAGCATGTTTTATCTCACAAACGTCCGCACAACCGAACGTGAAACAGACTGTGTGTTTTTCTTTTAGGCCTATATTCCACTTATTTCTTCTTTTACAGATCACTACTGAACGTATTACCGAAGCTTCAAACAGAAACAAAAACATCTGACAGTTCTGGCTGGCGCGGAGAAGACTTAGCGTTAATAATGAATAAAATAAACCCTATTATTCCCTTATATTCCGCGGCTGCGCTCCACTGACTGCTCACACTGGCATTAAGATGAGCATGTATTTAAATGGGGGACAGTAACTTTTTTGTCAGTATGCTCTGGTGTTCACTAAATCCCTAAAACCACCAGCTGCTTGCACTGTTTATCCCATAACCAAATAACGGCTCGTGCCCAGACTGTATTTACAGGATAATGAACGGGGACCAGCCTCCAACGTAATATTTTTGCAAGCTAAAATTAATAGTAACAAAAGTATCATTTGGATGTTAAGTTAACAGTAAAAGTGATTGTCGAGAAGATCCAAGCTCCAGTTGTGATTATTTGAATATTAAAGGGGACATTTCAAGTAACATTTCATCCATCCAGTTTCTTCCACTTGTCCGTTGCCGGGTCGTGAAAATCACATTGCACCTGCCCCTATGGCGCCACCTGCAGGTGGTGAGTCCACGGATGGATGGCCTCATGGTTCTAACCGGGCCTCCCAGGATCATTCGGATCAAACCCCTTCACCACGTTAAGGCGGCGGTTCCAGGAGGGGACATTTCATTCAACTTTATCATACATTTTTTTAACTTTTAACCATGCTCTATAACGCCCATCCAAAACTCACCTGGAGTAGTATTTCAGTTAATTCATGAGGGTTTGAGTAATTCTGTTTAGTTTCCTGGAGTTTATTTTGATGTATAAAATGTTCTCGGCATCTTCAAAGCTCAAAACCATCCACACACCTCTTCTACTCCCAAACTGCCTTCATCACAGAGCCATCAATTTGTTAGCATGTTGTTGGCTATATGATGATGGCTTTTATCTCGTATGTACACTGGTTAATTGCCTTTGGGGTCTCAATGAAACAAATTGTTAAAAGACCAGTCTTTACTCATCAGGTGTCTTTTTGGTCGGCACGGCAGCACAGTGGTTAGCCTTCTAGCTTCACAGCATGAGGGTCCCGGGTTCGATTCCCACCTGGACGGGGCCTTTCTGTGTGGAGTTTGCATGTTCTCCCCGTGTCTGCGTAGGTTTCCTCCGGGTACTCTGGTTTCCCCTACCACTAAAAACATGTACAATAGGCCAGGATGAATGATTTGTGTGCGTAAATGAATGATGGTGTGCACTCAGGGGAAACTAAAGTGTGGAGTTGTGGTTGGAGGGGCCGATGGGGCAGACTGGTCGTCTTGAGTGTACAGAAAAGCGCTATATAAACCGATGCATTATAATTATCATTATTGTAAAATCGTTTCATATACAGTTCTTCTTCTTCTTCTTCTTCTTCCACACACATAAACTGAAATTACCCTGTTCTCTGAACCACTCTTTCACAATGTGAGCCTGATGAATGCTGGCATTGGTGTTTTTTGGAATATACCCGTGCCATCAGGGAAGAAGAAACCCATTTATGAAATAACCTGGTCATTCAAGATGTTCAGCTTATCAGCTGATCTTATTCTTTGGTCACAAAGTGTAGCTGAATCTAGACCCGACCAACTACAGCAACCCCAGATCAGAACAGGTTTTTTTTTGGTCATGCAGTGTATAATCATGCACGATGGCCACTTTACCTTCAGTCAAATGACTCCAAAGCAAACCAATTCAACACAGAAACAAGCGTGATCCTTTCTGCTTTTTCCCGGAAGCGACGCAGTGTGAATATTACCTGTAACACGTTTTGGTTGCCTAGATTTAGATGACTACATTTGCATTTTGTTGACTAAAACTACACGAAAACTAACCGAACATTGGGCCAAACTTTGCACCTGTGATGGTAATGCAGGCTGGTGCGGTGTTTACAGTCGCCCCCATCCATGTTTGTCTCGTTCCGATCCGCCGGTGTGTCGATAACAAACCGCGCACACACACACGTGAGCCTGACAGGTTTGATGTATGATTTGCGCGGCGCGTGTGAAATTAAATTACAAAAGAACAGCAAATTAAACTGTAATTTGTTTTGTGCTGCTACCTCTGGGGTGCGTTTGTTGTCCCACACTCCGACTCGGAGAATGTTTTTTTTTGTGTGTTTGTGTGTGTGTGTGTTTATGTTTTCTCTTTACCAATTTGAGAGTTTGTTCAGCTGTCGATGCACACATTTTCCGCCAAAGTGAGTTCCAACAGTTTAGGTGAAATTAAAAAAAATAAGATTTGCATTTCATTATACACAGAAAACAACAACGGACTATTTTTCTTTGTCATTGTTGCATTTTACATCCAGTTTGAATCATTAAATTAAAACAGCAGCCAAACAGAAAAGCTGAAAATTACTATTCTAATTTGGTTTGACTTAAAAGCATCGCCGCAAAAAGTTTCATATTTTGCCTCCTATCCACAGCGATCAGACTCAGATACTAGTACGGTTTCTACTCCTGCTGAAGTTGCACGCATCACCTCAGAGAGAGGGGCGGAGTTAACTGAATCGAAGCGTCTTGCCTTCCGGGTTCGAAAAATACCCCCAGAACATATTTAAATTTCTCACAAAAATGAGTACTCCATATTGGGAGAAGTACAATATGTCATAGTTTACTTTCGAATGGCTAAAATAGCATGAAATAGTCCCATGGCAAGGGTTCCAAGGGGCCCCAAGCAAAGAGTGTCGGTAGGGAGCCATCTGGCGGCCGCCCTGTGTACTGCGCACTGGGAGAGAGGACGCCACGTGGGCAGGAGCTTTGCCACCTGACAACTCCCATAATAGAGTTTCTCGGCATAAGTCCCTCAGAAGAGAAGGCTGAGGTTATTTAGGTCATGGAGAGTGTTACAGGTAAATGGTTTCAGTATTAGAAATATAATGTGGTGGAGCCATGTGTAAAAAAGTATGTCCAACCGCTCATTATAAGTTAACATTAGGGAACCGTGACTCACTAAAGCATGCAGCAGGAGGGGTATAACTATCGCTAGAGAGAGTTGATGGAAAGATGGTGGAACTGCAGCACCAAAACTTTTGGGTATATCAAGCGTTCGATGCATAATTATAAATAATGGTCCATTTAATGGGGATCCGTGACTTTTGGGGGCCCCAAGCAGCTGCCTGCACTGCCCAATGGCAATCTACGCCTCTGTACACAGAAAGAGAAAAGTGCTGTGTGGTAAAACTACTCCAGTCTGTTTGATAGACTTGGGCAACAGTAACTTTGTGGTTGGAGCATTCGTCCATGGATCCAATGGTTGGTGCTTCAAATCCAGCTTATATTGCTGTTGCATCCTTGGATAAGACCCTTCACCCACATTGTTTGAATGTGGTGTGGGATCAGGGCAGCTGTGACTACACATGGAACTTTCCGTCACTGAGTATGGAGTGAAGTATTGGTGTCTTCCCATCATTATCCCGACATACCGTATTCACCATCCCCCCCCCCCCTAAATCATCTCAGTCTGAACCCATCCGCATCAGTATAAAGATCTTCATATTATCTCCCTCCAGCACTAACTGTCTTTTGTTTTGAGCTAAAACAACACACTGTGGCTGGTCTACCCAAGTTTGGTTTCTGCTTTTTCAGATCAGCACAGGAATAATTTAGATGAAATTAGAAAAAAGAGTGTGTAGAGGAAAGCATTGGTTGGATGAGAAAACGTCAAAAGATTTATGGATAAAAAAAAATAATAATAAAAAAACATTTTGTCATGTTTACAACCCTAAACGTAAAGATTTTATTTTGAATTTTTTACTGAAAGTTCACACACAAGTAACAGACAATTGTGAAGTGAAAGCAAAATGATACATGATTCTGTTATTTTACAAAAAATAGAAAAGTGAAAAGTGGGGCGTGTATTCATACTGCATTTTCTGAGTGCATTAAATTGCAGCTGTTCTGTGAGGGCCTCAGAGCTATGGTCAGAGTGTATTGGTCACTAAACAACATCATGAAGGCCAAGGAGTGAGTTGTTTTGTAAAGAGGAATGGGCTAAAATGTCAGTCTCTAGATGTGCAAACCTTGTAGAGTCAAACCCCAAAAGACGTGCTGCTGTTATTGCAGCAAAAAAAAGAATAGTGAAAAGTGGTGCGTGCATAAGTATCCATACAGCATGACTTAATACATTGTGGAACCCCCCTTTTTCTGCAATAACAGAATCATGTATCATTTTGCTTCCACTTCACAGTTGTCTGTTACTTGTGTGTGAACTTTCAGTAAAAAACTCCAAATAAAATCTTTACGTTTAGGTTTGTAAACATGACAAAATGTGTAAAAGTTCAAGGTGTATTAGTACTTTTGCAAGGCACTGTATATGGGAGTCTTTGGGCTGCTCCGCCAGTACTTGAGTGTGTATCATCAGCGTAGGTCTGATGGACCTTATGCTCCCAGGATGAGTACACACTGACTGTCCATAGTGTCAGCACAGAGCGAGGAAGAATGGCCGTTCAGTATTGTGCCCCTACAGATTAGAACAATGCCCCTTGGCTAGCACTCCCTTAAAAAGAGGTCTGCAGATCTCAATGGGACTTTCCTGGTGAAATTATGATGACGTACAGGTAACATAAAAAATGTATGGAATAGAGGTGAATAATTTCTTAAAAGTTAAACAATATTCATCTTCAGCCTTGATACAATATGAGATTTCGCTTTTCTTATATATAAAATAAACATGTATGCATTTTGAGCCCAAATAAAAACACCTATTATAATTTTTTTTATCACATATTAAAAATTCATTGCTCTATCAAATACCATCAGCCGTGTGAATAACAGAGGGGTTGCTCGCACTGTTTATTCCCCAGTCAAAGATCACTGAAAGCCAGAGACAGTGTGCATCTCAGTTTGCCGCTTTTCACTAGTCGCCAGTGGGGAGGAAGCCAAAGACAGGCCAGGGGCATCTGCTCCATGTCCCACATGGGGAAAAGACTGACTGGTTGTAAAACATTTGTGGGTTTTGGCTTGTTTAGGCACTGCGATCATTTCAATTATTGCACGTTGGAAGTCATTTGGAGAGCCATGAACATGAATTATAGGCGATGGAGGTGTCCAAGTAAGGCTAGGATTCTTTTTGGTTGAAAAATAAGAGTCCTGCTCTGTGATTTGTCTGCATGGCCATACTGTGCCACACGAAATGATACTATACCGCTATGGAGTGATACCAGACTGTCTTTCTCTTTATGAAACAGAATAAGAGCAATGCCTGGACACACACAATTGGAGATTTCATTCATTCATGTGTTTTAAGTTTATTCTTATATATAAGTTACTTTGGAGTTTACTCTGCATTCCTCCATTTTCTCACATGTATTAGCAGACAAACTTATTTTATTCAACAAAGCCAAATACAAGCGAATACAAGCGGCCGAAATGAGTTTCCTTCGCAGGGTGGCTGGGCGCACCCTCCGAGATCGGGTGAGGAGCTCAGTTACCCGGGAGGAGCTCGGACTCGAGCCGCTACTCCTCCACGTCGAAAGGAGCCAGCTGAGGTGGCTAGGGCATCTGTTTCGGATGCCTCCTGGTCGCCTCCCTCGGGAGGTGTTCCAGGCATGTCCCACTGGGAGGAGGCCTCGTGGAAGGCCCAGGACACGCTGGTGGGACTATGTCTCCGGGCTGGCCTGGTGTCGCCTCGGGGTCCCCCCAGAACAGCTGGGGGAGGTGTGCGTGGATCGGGAAGTCTGGGCATCTCTGCTGAGACTGCTGCCCCCGCGACTCGGCCCCGGATAAAGCGGAAGAAAATGGATGGATGGATGGATGGAAAGCCAAATCCATAGTTTTTAAATCTAGACAAATTTAACCACCTGGATGCCTAAAGGTTTAAAGCGGACTTGTCCAGGAAAATCGGGTAGCCCTACAGATCGGGTAAAGAAGGGCCGATGTATTTTTCTTTCCCTTGAGTATACATCGGCGGCTACTCAGCGTTTATAGCTGTGGGTGCTTCATCACCGCTCGTGAATTGACACGTTTGTGTTTATGCATAAGCACCGAATGACACATTGAAGGGTAAAATTGCTTTGCTTTTATTTTCCGGACACATGTGACGGACCGTTTATTGAACAACATTGCGCGGTGCGGCGCGTGCAATTGGTATTTTATTGCTCCTTGCATAGTCGCCATCACGCCGCGGCCACCTGCGTTTACTGTTGTTTCCCCCGCGTAGCGACGATAAGTGCGTCCCCCCCCCCCCCCCCCCCCCCCCCCCGCCTGCGCAATCAAAGCCATTCTCAATATGGCACTTACCAATTATTTGCCGAGTACATGCTCCTTTGCACTTTAAGACATCCGTGCTTTTTGTCTCCAAGGTTACCATATAGACCGCCTCGGCTCTACAACGCGGATATTTCTTTTCTTATGTCACGAATGCCGCACACAATTGTATATAAGCGACTTATTTTTTTGCAAACATGTCATCGTACTTAGCGAGATTTTGAACTTTTTCACCCAAAGGAAAGGTCATTGGGAAAATAAAAAGAGTGTGACATAATGTAAAGTATTGAACCTTTTCCTGATATAAAACACCACACCACATTTGAATCAAGTGCTTTTTGGTCAACTGCCCCATTGTCATTGTTAAACGCCGGTCGCTAATGAATACCTGTTCCTGGGTTCAGAACATTACTGAGAAAGTTACTGCATCTGTAAAGGTATTCACATTTTCCTTTTGTTGCAGGGTTTTATTAAACGCTTGCCTTGAGACTCACGGAACTGTATTCATTTGGAGCTGGTTGCAAGCTTGAATAAATAGAAATGGTTCAACACGTATAAATAGATCGAGAGTCTTATGAGGCGGCCGGGAGAGGAAGATTCAAGTTTCAGCAAAAGTTAAATACCAGACAGTTACACCTTTCAAAAATTACACATTACAAGAATAGCCTTATAAAAGGTTAGCAGCAGAAGAGTGTATTTGTGTTGCAAAGACCAAATGACTTCCTTTTGTAACGTACTGCACATGTTTTCCACAAAACGCTTATCTGACTGCATTCTCAACTAAATCCAAAAGGTCCGGACTCGAAGACATTCAATGCAAAAGGGTCTTTATTGTCAGAGTATCATAACAGTGACAGACGTATAGACTCTAACATCGAACATCCAAGCACCACAATAATTCAGACTTATATACCCCCTTTTGACAATTTCACGAGCTGTGTTCACTATGACTAACAGCCCTTAATCCCTTGTACAAATATTGATCTTGCCCCAGGCCCCTCCTCTCAGCCTGCACCTGCTCCCTCATATCATATTACTATCCATCCATCCATCCATTTTCTTCCACTTGTCCGTTGCTGGGTTTGCCCAAATCACATTGCACCAGCCCCTATGGCTCCTCCTGCAGGTGGTGGGTCCATGATGAACGGCCTCATGGTTCTAACCGAGCCTGTTGGTCTCTCATAAGGGGCTTCTGAACCGCTCTCTGTCTGACCCGTCACCATAGGACCTGTTTGCCATGGGAGACCCTACCAGGGGCAAGAAGCCCCCGACAACAGAGCTCCAGGATTATTCTGGTTCTTAAACCCCTCCACCACGTTACGGTGGCGGTTCCAGGAGGTCCAGTCCCTCCTCCTGCACTCCAAATGACCTCTTACTCTCCATCTCACTCCGTTCTGGGGCTGTCCCTTCTGTTTGGCTCGTGTCCAACCCAAACTGACATACCCCCCCAATGCATTGACTTCTGTAATTTGATTATGAGCCATTACAATGAGATAGCACAGAAGTAGAAAATACAGGCTTTGATTGCACCAACAATTTCAGCATAAACAACAATGCTAAACACCCCTTAATGTGACAGAACTTACAGATGGCATTTGTTCAGCTTCCTACAGTAAATATGACACTTTCTCCAACTTTCATGTCCGGTTATATCACAAACCTACACTCTGTCAAACTTCTGTCGCCCTTTGTCCTCTTCCGCCGCGCTGCCGCAGGAACCGGCTCACGAGTTCATCCTCCAGTGGCGATCGGAGCGCATATGGTCCGGTCCGACGTGGACAGGCTGCTCCCGGTGCCACCTCCCTTTGTGCCGCCGTGCCGTCTTCACATTCAGACGGGGCGAGACGGAGGCGACTGGGGGGGGTCAGGCCTGGTGTCACCGCGGGGGTCGGCGTCCTGTCCGCCGGACCGATAGCGCACGGAACAAAAAATGTCAGCGTATCTCCCGTCCCCGTGAACCGCCATCGATTTATTGATCCGCGCCTCTCTTTTTTGTTTCCGTTCGCCTCGCCCGCGCGCGCGTTTTTTTTTTTTTTTTTTTTAACACCCACTGCGGGGTCGTAAATATTTCCAAGAGTCAGCAGCATCACCTTTTCTTTTCTTTTTTCTTCTTTTTTTTTTTTAACACCTCATCTTTTGTGCAGGATCCCTTTCACTGGACTCGTTTTGTCCTTCTGGGTTTGAGCAAATCTCCCCCCCCCTCATCTTTAACGCTTTGGCGGTCCCTGCCCCTTTCACTCGCCCCACTCTGTTTGCAGTAAAGATCCTAATCTGAGCGCTAATCTTTACGGCCTTCTCCGGCGAGGGGCAACGAGGGCCAGTATATCCAGCGCAATGATTTTTCACTGGGGCTGTGGGGAGTGTTAGAAGTTGTTTGCGAGCAGCAGTTTCAGGGGAGAAGTTTCCGCGCGCGCATATGCAGACGCACCAGCTGTCTTTCTATGGAGATAATATCGTGTCAAAAACATTTGTCTGTGTGTAACCAGATTTGTGCGTCAGTAACCAGATGTGTGCGTGCGTAACCAGATGTGTGCGTGTGTAAACAGATGCGTGCGTGCGTAACCAGATGCGTGCGTGTGTAAACAGATGTGTGCGTGCGTATTTTTTTTTTATGTGCGTAACATTATATTTGCATGTGTAATAAAATAATCCGTGTGTAAATTTCCATGTTGTAAAAAAAAATCTACGGAAAATCTCTAAGTCCTACGCACAAGGCTCTGTTTTACACACGACACTTTTGACACAGTCCTGCCTTGTTGAAGTTGCAAGCGTAACCTAGGCTGTGTGCGTGTGTAATCAGATGTGTGCGTGTGTAATAAGATGTGTGCGTGTGTAATAAGATGTGTGCGTGTGTATTCAGATGTGTGCGTGCGTTTTTTTTTTTTTGCAAGTGTAAATGAACAATGTGTCTGTAAAATGTTCAAGTTGTAAAAAAATAAATAAATAAATAAAAAAATCTAAGTCCCACGCACAAGTTTCTCTTTTACGCACAAGCCTCTGTTTTTTACGCACGAGTCTCTGTTTTACGCACGAGTCTCTGTTTTACGCACAAATCTTTTTGACACAGTCCTGCCATGTCAGAGATTTGTGCGTAACTTTTTGCCACCCAAAGTTTTGACTGCCAGGCTGGTTGATTTCATTAAAACCATAAATCGCCAGTAGATGGTGCTGTTTTGCTGTGTTTGGGTGTCCTGTTCTGAAGTTCTGAATCTGGACTTGCAGAGGACGACAAATATGTTCATAGAAATGCTAATGATCTCCACCCTGAAGTTTGGACCCCCAGTAAAATGGATGGTTTTGCAGCCAATAGGAACAAGCCATTGCCAAACCCTTCTCTGCTAAGGCAAGAGCAGCACCATCGATCTCTGGGCTGAAACCAGGAGGATACTTCTGCTTCAGGTAAGTTGTTTTCTTCTGACAAATAAAAGGTGGTGTGCTCTTCCTCTAACTATGAACTAGACGTTTATTTGGCAATGGGGAAGGTGTCAGTGTGGTAGGATAGGAATGCTAGTTAGCAGGTAGCATTAGCTCCGATCTGTAAAAAAAAAAAAAAGGGTTGTTTGCAATAGCTTAAGGCTAGCTAACCTTTCTCACTTGCATTTTTCACAAAACATTGCATGAGAAAATGCTTCTGCCTAATGTTAACAGACAGCTAATGTGTTTTTAGGGTCATACACACACATACGGTCTTCTATGTCAAAGGAGCAACAGTGTTATGGTTTTTCAAAAGTGTAATAAACACTACCCTGTCATTGACTGGCCAAAAATATTGCACATTCACAATAAAATATTGAAAATATTAAAGCTGAATTATAAAAGGAAAAGAAATAAATAACAGTACTTGGCAAAGAATTACCACAATATAACTGATTTAATTATGTTCCATATTTTCAGTTTAATGACTGCTATAGCAAAATATGCCATGGTAATCAACAAGCCCCAGCATGGATGATCCTGTAGGTGACTGCTGCATCCAGGAGCTCATCCTCAGATATCAAGGATCTTCATCAGGAGCAGCTGAAAGATTGACCTGTTGCTCAAGTAAGTGAACATAATGAAGCTTGTATGCTGCGTACAATCTCGTACTGTACAATGCATATTGTATATTATTTGTTTTTGCTACAGTGACGCCAACAAACCACGAGCATCGAGAAGTACCTCTTTACCTGCTTTACGGCAGTCTTCCACCTGGATAGGAGTCGGCCCTCAGGAATGTAAGTAGACAGTGGTTGTCCAAGTCTGCTGCAGCAGTTGAGAGCTGGTGTCTGTAATAAATGTCAACTACTAGCAGGCCCGTCTGATAAATGCTTTATCTCTCTACATTTTTGCTTAACATTTACATTTTATTTTCTTGTGTTTAAGGTTTATCACCTGCATCCGCGCAAAGTCTTCAATAAAAAAAAAGTGGAAAGAAATAGAGATTGGAGTGAAAACCCTCATGTAGAAAGGTCACCCTTTCAAGTTGGGGAGGCGCAAGGACAAACTTGATACTTTGTGTGAATGTTAAGAAATTTCGGGCTAAGAAAGGCTGTTTTTCATACAAAATAGGTTTATAAAAAGGATGAAACAGGGGTTAACGTAAAAAGAGGACCCATAAAGATTATAAAATGGTTTCTAAATTAAACCAAAACTATAACTGCAGGGAAGCCTGACCACCAAAGTTTGAGAGACATTGCTTTATAATGTTATGGTCACATGGAAAAGTGGTCACAGTGGCTATTAAGTATTCCAAAAAGACTTCAGTCAGCTGTCCTTAAATCTACGAGGTTAGAGGCAGCTCTTCTGTGAGAGGCAGTGGAGTCCACATGACCCTCAAGGCCACCTTCACCATTCAGCGCAGATGCACTGCTACATACTGGAGGCAGTAACAACTGCTGAACATGCCCTCAAGAGTCCAGAGGTGGAAGTTGCTGAAGATCTCATACAGTTGCTGCTGAGCCATCCTCATCATCTGTTTGGCCTTTTGGATCCTCAGTTTGAAATTTCTCATCCTGGATTAAAAAAAAAAGTGTTGAGAGTAAATCATATCACTTTGAGGAAGAATGTAATTTAGTCCAACCTCACCTCACAAGCTTGATTGTGACTCTGACTTTGTTTCATCATCATCATCATCCTTCCCTGACTAGCTCACTTGTGTACTTTTTGTCCGTGTATAATATGCCCTTAAAACACAGAGCACAAAATACTATTGTATCAATGCAATGTATGCAGCAAAGGTTATACGGTTGAACTGAATACCGTTCACCTTGGTGTGTGTTGAACTGTAACATTTCCAGCTCATAGCGTGTGGCCTCTGAAATCGACATACACCTACATTTTATCAGACGGGCCTGCTAGTAGTTGACATTTATTACAGACACCAGCTCTCAACTGCTGCAGCAGACTTGGACAACCACTGTCTACTTACATTCCTGAGGGCCGACTCCTATCCAGGTGGAAGACTGCCGTAAAGCAGGTAAAGAGGTACTTCTCGATGCTCGTGGTTTGTTGGCGTCACTGTAGCAAAAACAAATAATATACAATATGCATTGTACAGTACGAGATTGTACGCAGCATACAAGCTTCATTATGTTCACTTACTTGAGCAACAGGTCAATCTTTCAGCTGCTCCTGATGAAGATCCTTGATATCTGAGGATGAGCTCCTGGATGCAGCAGTCACCTACAGGATCATCCATGCTGGGGCTTGTTGATTACCATGGCATATTTTGCTATAGCAGTCATTAAACTGAAAATATGGAACATAATTAAATCAGTTATATTGTGGTAATTCTTTGCCAAGTACTGTTATTTATTTCTTTTCCTTTTATAATTCAGCTTTAATATTTTCAATATTTTATTGTGAATGTGCAATATTTTTGGCCAGTCAATGACAGGGTAGTGTTTATTACACTTTTGAAAAACCATAACACTGTTGCTCCTTTGACATAGAAGACCGTATGTGTGTGTATGACCCTAAAAACACATTAGCTGTCTGTTAACATTAGGCAGAAGCATTTTCTCATGCAATGTTTTGTGAAAAATGCAAGTGAGAAAGGTTAGCTAGCCTTAAGCTATTGCAAACAACCCTTTTTTTTTTTTTTTACAGATCGGAGCTAATGCTACCTGCTAACTAGCATTCCTATCCTACCACACTGACACCTTCCCCATTGCCAAATAAACGTCTAGTTCATAGTTAGAGGAAGAGCACACCACCTTTTATTTGTCAGAAGAAAACAACTTACCTGAAGCAGAAGTATCCTCCTGGTTTCAGCCCAGAGATCGATGGTGCTGCTCTTGCCTTAGCAGAGAAGGGTTTGGCAATGGCTTGTTCCTATTGGCTGCAAAACCATCCATTTTACTGGGGGTCCAAACTTCAGGGTGGAGATCATTAGCATTTCTATGAACATATTTGTCGTCCTCTGCAAGTCCAGATTCAGAACTTCAGAACAGGACACCCAAACACAGCAAAACAGCACCATCTACTGGCGATTTATGGTTTTAATGAAATCAACCAGCCTGGCAGTCAAAACTTTGGGTGGCAAAAAGTTACGCACAAATCTCTGACATGGCAGGACTGTGTCAAAAAGATTTGTGCGTAAAACAGAGACTCGTGCGTAAAACAGAGACTCGTGCGTAAAAAACAGAGGCTTGTGCGTAAAAGAGAAACTTGTGCGTGGGACTTAGATTTTTTATTTATTTATTTATTTTTTTACAACTTGAACATTTTACAGACACATTGTTCATTTACACTTGCAAAAAAAAAAAACGCATGCACACATCTGAATACACACGCACACATCTTATTACACACGCACACATCTTATTACACACGCACACATCTGATTACACACGCACACAGCCTAGGTTACGCTTGCAACTTCAACAAGGCAGGACTGTGTCAAAAGTGTCGTGTGTAAAACAGAGCCTTGTGCGTAGGACTTAGAGATTTTCCGTAGATTTTTTTTTACAACATGGAAATTTACACACGGATTATTTTATTACACATGCAAATATAATGTTACGCACGCAAAAAAAAAATACACATCTGTTTACACACGCACGCATCTGGTTACGCACGCACGCATCTGTTTACACACGCACACATCTGGTTACGCACGCACACATCTGGTTACTGACGCACAAATCTGGTTACACACAGACAAATGTTTTTGACACAATATTATCTCCATATCTTTCCTCGCGCTTGTCAAACGCGGAGCCAAAAGGTGTGTCAGGAAGTATTTGTTTAATGATGACGCTCATTACTACTAACTCCTCGCACTGTTCGCTTTTCTTGCGCATAGTGAGCCAATTATTCAAAAAATCTGCCTGTAAATTGCTCCCCCAACTCTCTCTCTCTCTCTCTCTCTCTCTCTCTCTCTCTCTCTTCTCTCTCTCTCTCTCTCTCTCTCTCTCTCTCTCTCTCTCTCTCTCTCTCTCTCTCTCCTGCTGAAAGAAAAGGCAACATATACGGAGGCTGTCATAATGAGGAGCACGCCGCGCTTTAACCACCGCGACGCCTCTCATCGCCGGCACAACACACAGATTTACTAATGCAGGCTGTTAACACAAGCCTGCTTTAAACGCGCCCTGGTTTTTCTGCAGCAGTGGTCCCCGGACAGCAGGCATTATGCACAGCTAATTAAGTCCTCACATGTCTATAATAAACCACATTATGCCTCTGGGGCGCGAGGGCAGGTCAGGGGCAGGGGAGGGGGAACCGCAATGTGTGTCTGTTGGTATAGCGTCAAGTTAAGCATCGAGAATAGTACGGCGACTTCGTTGATCATCCTTGAAATTAAAGTATGTATGAAGTACTACTGAGCTGGATTAGGCCTATTTGATTTACATGTTTCCCTGGTTTGATTCTTTTCATTCCTAGAGTGCTTGAAGATTGTTATTTTATTTTTTTTGTTTTGTTTTTTGCTTCAAGCGCAATTTACCATCTAACTTAAATATCCTGACAAAGTGAAAAAGTCTTCGGCGATACGTAAATACATTTAAACTACAAGTGCTAGTCAAATCTGTATTGGCATTTTATTTACTGTGCATAATGACACATTTGAAAACATGGTTAAGACATTAATACTTAAAGGAACAGGCCACCGTTTTAACTTCACCCCCGTTTGGAGCCATAGGAATATGCTGGGAGAGGCTACATGCTAACAACGTCTTTGTTTTTGTTTTTTTTGCGTGACTGAGGGCACGCGCAAAGACCAGACAGGTACGCATCAACTCGTCCAAGCTCAGGTAAGAACATATCACGGTATGAAAAAAAAACAGTGGCCTATTTAAAGGTATACAGGAGGATTTTCCCGAATTTTAGGAAAGAACCGCCCTCTCCACATTTTGAAAAAAATGCACATGCGCAACGCTCTACCTGCTCCCGAGAGGGAACGCCTTCTAAAACGTGTGCGAGAGACATGCACGAGCCCAGTTCTCCTCGTGCACGCTCTGTTTACAAGTCACTGTCGGCATCGCTCACACAAGCTCACTTTCCAAGAAGATTTGCACTTTTTCCACAATGTCAGACTCCCCACCGGTAAGTGAAAATCTATTACAACCATCAAAATTTGTTTTAAAGAATATGTATAAAGCCAATCGTAATCAGGGATTGTGAATACAAAATGTTTCGTGTCTATGTAGCGTTACGAGCATAAACAAGCTATCATTTAGCATCTAAATTGTTTTATTTCATTTATGTCCGTTTAGAGCTTTCAAGAGGACAGTCTTGTGGGATCAGATATGGACTACGAGCCCGTTCCCTGTGCATCCCGACCAAGATCCAGGAGGGGGGGTGCGCCTAGAGGCCGCGGGAGACGAGCTCAGAGCACAAGACCTCCAAGAGCCAGCACCAGCCAAGAGCAAGGAGAGAGAAGGGGAGGCAAGGGTCGGGCTAGAGCCCGTGGCCGTCTGCTAGCTGACCTGTCACGGGAGGACTTCAAAAGGGTTGAAGAACTTCATAAACAGAGGATTGCAACTGAGGAGGTATGTGTACACATATAACCGCTAACTTGTCATTTTTTTGTCGCAAAATACGTCACAGGCTAACTTACAAACTCTTATCAGTACAAAGCATTACTATTGTTATTGTAATATTACTGGTCCAGGGTGTCAGACAGACAGTGTGAGACGTGATCTTTCCTTTTGTTATTGTAATGCTCCCTCCTACATTGCGAGGCAGACAGTGAACAGTGAATACACTCAAAACTGGAGTGAATGTACTGCACTTTTCCCTTTTATTAGAAAATGTGTTCACATTTCGCCTGTTCAATGGTTTAGAAAGCTGTGTGTCAAAGGGCTAAATAGAACATTTTTTAAGTGTGATTTTGTTTTAACAGGCTAGGATAAAGAGACTGACATTAGAGGAGTGTCAACAACTTCTACAAAGATGCCTCAGTCGTGAACCGAGTCTCATCTTTGACCTCATGAGTCTCACCCCTGATCCCCCTCCACCAGGCCCTCCTAATCCACAGGCACCCAACTGGTGTGTCTGTGGAACCTGCAGAAATATGCCAACACTGCTGGAACAGAAATGCTGTCAACAACAACCACAAAACTGCACGTCACTGTTGCCACACATGGAGCTGTACATCTTGGAGGAAGGTGTGCTGAGACTGGCCAGGCGAATCTGGAATGACCTTAGGGCAGAGGTGGACATCCAGGAGACAGGAGAAAGTCACAGACAGTTCCGCTATGCTGCATATAGGAACTTTATTGTCTGGCAATATGGTGTTCTGGGACCAGGAGTTAGAATTGTTATAGCGTCATGTTGTGTGTGGAAAATTAGAGATCGTTTCCCGGATTCTAATGGTAATTATGTAGGCTTTATTCCGGCCAGAGTGTAAACCTTGTGTACTCAACGTAATTCTTTGTGCTTTATTCCAAGATACCTCATCAGGTAAACTTGCACCATAAAATAAGCTGGATCAATACATGTGTGTATTTTATGCTAACTTTTTGTTACATGTACTATTTTGATTGATGTTGATAAAGTTTCTTACAAAGCATATCTTTGTCCATGTACTTCCATCGAGTTTCCCATACTTCTCTAAAATATTTGTACGTGGCTTTAAAAAGTTCACAAAGGACAATGTATGTAGGCTTGTACAGTTGTGCTCCAAAGTTTACATATCCTGGCAGAATGTTTTTACTTTTTTTTTCCCACTCAGTGGTTGTGTGAAGCCACTTATGGTGAAACAGTGTTTGCTCTTTTTAAATAAAATGACCCTTTTCAAAAGTTTACACACCCCTGTTCCTAATAATGTGTATTTCCCCCTTAGCATCAATGACAGCTTGTAGTCTTGTGGTCATTGTGGAGAATTTTCTGTATAATCTAATGGTAAACCGGCCCATTCTTTATCATAAACATGTGCTGTATGTGATAACGGTTTAGAACTTACATATACAAATATCAACGCAATTTGAGATAGCCATATGCAGATTTTGTCTTTTATTTGCTCAAATGTATAAAATTATATGCTGTTCTTTTATACATGACATACATTCACCATAAAAATTATTGATTTGCGCATTATGTACAGGGGAAATGAAGCACACGTACGTCACTCCTTTTGAAGCACCACATCTACAGGTCATGTGTGAGATGGTTGACCTTTAAAAAAAAATATAAATAAAATAAGTTTACATATCAGGACTTTATCCTATGCAACAGCAGCATACACTGTAGAGCAGGGGTAGGCAACATCAGGCCAAGGGAGTCAAATCTGGCCCTCCTGCATAAAACATGTGGCCCCCAAGATCATTATGAAGAAATATTATTCAATAAATAGGAGACCAAATACCTGATAAAGCACTCAAAAATGTTGAAAATACTGTCAATATTTTCACATTTCCTTCCAAAGCACTCCTTTAGATCATAAATGATGTACAAAGCTAATATTTGTGCTTTATTTTGGACGAGAATTGTAATTTTCGGCCCTTGGCATTTGGGCAATGAAGAAAATTGTCCCTCAATGACAAACTTGCCTACCCCTGCTGTAGAGGATTGAATTCAACAAAATAAGGCACTTGACTCGAATACAACTCACCTAGCCCTCTGCGGGCTTTCTTTTCCTTCAATTCTTGTACTGTTGGGGCAGGGCCACCGGACAACAGCCCCAGCCTTCGTGGATCATGAAGTGCAAGAGGCTGCTTTCCTGCCATCCCCCTAGGAGCCGACAGTCTTGAATGGAGAATAACACTCTGTAGATCTGTAATGTACTTGTAGGTTTTTGGGTTCTTGATGGTGTACAGCCGCCACATCTTTGATCTTTTGTTAAAAATTCTGCCATACCTTGGAGGAGTAAACAAAAACATGTCAATATTGCCATTGCGTGTATAGTATAAATTATGGATTATAGATCAGTGATAACTTACTGATATGAGCCATCTGCATTTGTTCGTGCTCCTCGGTTTAGGTGGTAGTTATAATCCAGCCCTGCCAACAGGGTCCGAGCATAGTACACTGGTGGTTTGAAGCAGAAGCGCTTTGAGGCGTACATAAGTATGTGGTTATGGAAGGACTCCAGGTCTGAGGTTGATCTATAAAACAAAAATAAAGAAGCAAATAAGACAATGTGTGAACCTGGCATTTTCCAAATTTTGATAAAGCAAATTGGTGGTTTGGAATGCAATTGCACTACAAAAATGTCTACCTGAAAGAGAGATACTTGGGTATATTTTTCAACCAGCGTGCATCGTAAACGATCTTTTGGAGTCTTCCATGTGCTGCAGAGCCCTTTGGAATCCATTCTTTATTCCGGTCTTCCTCCAAAGGACCATGTCGACAGGCCCCAAAGTACCACTCATGTTTGCCAGTTACATGATGCAGAACTCCTGTCCAAAGATCCTGTAATCAAATGTTTTCACTCAGTAAATTATGCGTACTATTAAAAAAAAAAAAACATTTGACAAACACCCTTTATATATTAGTATACTCTAATTGTGTAGAAATATATACAGTAAATAAAAACTTACGTTGAAAGCTTCAAAGGTCTCTGCTTCCTTACAGCTGTACCAAAAATGATTGCAAATGTCTCTGTTCCAACTCAGAAGTAGTGCACAGTCCTTCTCATGTCCAGCCTAAAAAACAAATTTATTGAATTAGATTAACTGGTTCCTTGCCAAAAAAACAAAAAAAGGTCTCAATAACAGTAAACATACAGCCAGAATCTTTTTACTTAGGTTCTTTGCACCGTGCCAGATATCCAAACTGTGTTTCACACCACAGTCTTTGTATTGGCCATTGTCTGTCAAACATCACACAAGATTTTAGATCATTTCAGCGTGATGTCTTTTACCATTTGTCATAAGGCTACTTTAGACAAATGGAGAGCTTTCCCGTGTCTGCGCGGCGCGTGACCTGTGCCAAGGCTTCGCTAATCAGAGCCTACATTAGGATAAACTTCTCTCCTAATAACTACTCGGTCGATTATTCTCAAATCATAATCCAAAGCATACCACAACGATCCTCTTCTGAGTTCGTTTCCAGTTAGTGATTGGCCCGCTTTTAAACGACATTACTTAGTAAATGGATGCAGGAGCGGGTGTTCTACACGAGCTGCTACTCTGTTTGTTTGTTTGTTTGTTAGCAAAGGCTCCGAGCCATGAGGGAGGAGGGGCGGCGGGTACGCGATGATAAAGACGGTCACTCAGATAGATCTCATCTCATCCATTTTTATGTTTAAGAACTTTCATCGCAAAAATGACTGCTAGTACATTTAAAAATCTTGACATGCCTTTGTTTGGGGGCTGCGGTGAAGATTAGGAAATGTTAGCAGACCTGTGGCCATCGTAATAACTACTGACGATGCAAATTACAAACTAAATAAACTAATCTACCCTAGAAAGTTACAATATACAGTTACAATGTACACTTTTACTAGAAGTGATTTTAAATGGATTTCTCCAAATAGAATGCCAAACTTTACCTGTCGAGTAGAAACTTCGCGACTGAAGCGTCAGTGGGAAGCCCAACGTGTGCTTTCAGCGCACGCCATCGTGTGAAAGAATCTCCCAAAAACACTCTGGTCTTGTTTCTCTCTTCTGAAGCCTTTCTCTTCTTCTCATAAACCTCGAAGACACTTTTTCTCTTGCGACTCTCTGCCATTTTCAAAGCACCCGGTGAGAACTGCGAGCTACAGTGAAAAGCTGAAGGCGAAGCTCAACATATACACCTGAAAGTGCGCATGCGCAAAAAAACGAAAACTACCCAGGAACGAGCACGTACGACGTCCTTACGTAAACATATCACCAGAATGATTGACAATCAGGAGGACCAATAGTCTTGATGATCCACCCGGAAAAAGAACATCCTCCTCTACACCTTTAAGTTTTGCTAAAAAAAAAAAAAAAGGTTTTGTGACGCTTATTGTTTTACTTCCTTATTTGACACTGACAAGAAGTGACATATGTAGAAGTAAACTGTTGCCGTGTCGACCATGTTATATCAATGAGAAATGAGAGAGGTGTGGAACTTTTCCTCTATCTATGTCATTAACCTAAACATTAAAAAAAAAGCACTCGTCTTCATTAAATTGCTGCTACAACAGTTGTTATCCATCTAAATAAGTTATAATTTTAAAAGGAATAAAACCTGTCATATGCACATCCATGTAAGAGTATACATGCATGCACTCTTAAACAAATATAAAAGTCAGCTTTTTCGTACAGCACAGGTATGAGAACTTGTGTTGTTTTTTGCAGTTGTAAAAAGTGGGAGGGAGCGAGAGTTCAGCTTCCTGATACGCTCGACTCTGTGGTCTCCTCCCTAAAGGTACTCTCTTTTTTTATTTTTTATTATTATATATATATTTTTTATTAATTAATTCACCACAGACGCAGTCACAGTAAACATTGAAAAAGAAAGAGAAAAAAAAAACCACACAAGATACATTCACAAAACGATAACTCAAGGCTAAAATTAAGACGAGACAAACAGACATGCATGCATACAAGTCCTTGACATATTTTTTCTATTGTTTTCTATTATTTTCACTAGAAATCATTTGGGTTTTTATCTTTATACACATTTTATTGTGTTTGGAATATTTATTTGATTATTGTATACTAGTTGATGTTAAATGTTGATGCTGAGGGCTTTGTGGGTGAAACGGTTGGAATACATGACCCGAATGAAAGAGAGGGGCACCACAATCACAACTTCACCCGGTGGTCAACGAGGACACACGTTAAGACCTTATTGGAAAGATTCCCAAATGCAGTCATTGACATTTATTAAGTTTCTTTCACACCTGCTGTGGAAATACGTGGGTCTCATAGTGAAATCATTCCAAATTGAGACCCTATCTGTATCTAATGGGCGTGGATGGTGTTTGGATTTGTGTTCTCTGGTCAACTTCAAATAAATCCAAGCAGAGCAGTAAATATTTGTGGCTAAGGAGCTGGAAGGACCCGGGGCCGTGTTTGAGAGACACAGGCAGGAGATGGATGCGAGAGGGCACGCGGCCAGCTGTTGGAGCAGTTTGATTGGTCTGCGGAGGCTTGACTCTGTCTCTTCGTGGCGTCGGTAAAGTGCCCGGCTCCCAGTGGCAGGTGGCCGCTGTTCCCCCCGCCTCGCTCCTCCGGGACGAACCCAGTCAGAAAGATCACCCGCGCCCCACCTCGCTTTTATTAAACACCTCTATGCTCCGCGGCTCAACACGAGAGCTAAAAACAGTTTCACACAGAGAGAAGCTCATCAGCAGATTCACGTCAGGCAAAGCAATTGTTAATGCGACTCTCTGCCTTTGCTTCATGACTCCAAAGGCGGTGATGTTTGATGCAGTGATGCTCCAAATCAGCTCGGCTTCAAGTGGCCCCTGCCATTTCACTCTGGAGCCGCTGAGCGGGGCAGAGAAGTGCGTCCTACTAGCCTGTCCTTCACACGTTGGATTTGGCAAGCGGACGGATAAGGCTACAGTAAACCAAGGAAATAGAAAAAGCTGTAAGTGCTGTGAGTGCTTTTCCCCGAGCAGCTTGACAGCCAGGTCCCGGTGACCGTGTTTGTGACAATCACGGCTAGCATTAGCGCGCCTCGCTGTGGTTTAGCTGTTGCCATAGTAACACGGCGTACAGTAACTCTCTTTCTGAGCTGATGGTGTTTGCTCTGTGCGGCGCCAGAAAAACTCAATTTTCACACACTTTTCTTCCAGTTTCACGTTTTCTTTGTGGCTCGTCGTCTCTCAGAGGAGTTTAATTCAATTATCTGAATACACCTTAGGCGAGAGTGTGAGGGCTCAGTTAAGCCATGTTACTTTGTCATTGCCAATAAGATTATCCAAGTCTTTTGCCCAACAGTAGTTTTGCCTTTTTTTCTTAGAGCGTATGTTTCCTGTAGTACAGATACCAACAAGGTACGCAGAATGATTGGGGTAAATCCTAATACCAACCTCACTTAAGTAAACTGATAATACAGACAAAGCCACATCAAAGTAAAGTAACTATAAACTATGAATTGTTGATCGTTTACATGTACTATTTATAGCGCCAGACCCGTGTTAGAATATTTTTAACTAGATAACCCGCTATATCAGGAATATTGTTCTCAATTTGTGTCCTTCCAGTTTGCTTTCGCTCTGCAGATTTGGGAAAATGCCGTCAGACAGTAATCATTGTTAAATTCATAATAATGCGGCGAGAGTGAATCTATTGCATTGGCGACCAACTTTAATCTGCCCTCGAGCAGCCCTGTAACGCATTGTGCCAGAGGTATCCACGACACGGCTTGTATAATGGCGGTGGCGCTGTAGCTGGACTATGGGGCGACTCGTTACCTTCTCCCTCAACCCAAAGTCCCCACATCATGCATTTCAGCTAAAACGCCAACGTTAACTTACTTGCATTGGCTATAGTTGTGGTGACGCTCACGCCGGTGAGTCATGAGGTTCGAAGCATCGCTGCCTTTAGAGACACTTTTTTCCGGCACGTTCCGCAAACAGGATAACAATCTTCAGCTTTCTTAAAATACCCAAAATACCCAGACTTCAGACTTGGTCCTGTTTGAAGCTGATGGACGTCCTGAGCGCTGTCGTCTCTAACATGATTCCAGCTTCGAGAACGTTTTGTTTTGGTTGTGCTACGCAGTGCGCCTGCGCGGCAACTTCAGCAGATGAGATGGCGGCCGGTGAGGCTCACTTTGCCGGCACCGCGGGCGCGGTAATCCACCGAGATTATATAGTTTTTCAAAAACAAGACGGTAATTATTACCATCAACATTTTTACCGGGGTTTACCGCTACACCGGTAACCATGACATCCCTACTCCCGATATACAACGAGTAGTTACACTGCTCTGCTCCATGGGGGCTTCTGCTGCCTCTCTCCTGGCTACCTGTTTACCTTTGCAGCGAGTCCACCCCTTTCAGAGTCACATTTGTTTGTAACTGGACGTTATTTGGCGGTAGGCATTATCTGACTTACACGCTGCTGTACATTAGTGATGTGAAGTTTGATTCATTTTATTTACTCGAGCTAAAATGAATCACTCACCAAAGTGAATGGGATGTTTTGAGTCGTTTGAGTCAGTGAGTCAGTCTAATGTAAACCACAGTTTAAACCACTGAAAATATGACAGTAGTTGGGAAAATATCATAGAGAACAAAAAATGTAACCTCCACACATAATTAAATCCATTAATAATTGTTGTTTAATAAAATTTCTTTTTTTTATTGTAATCTGCTGCCATTTTAAACTGTAAAACTGGATAAAGTTATATTTGATGTAATCCATGATTTGGGGATTAAATGATATGTATCTATTTTTCCCAATACTCTGCCTGAATTGACCACACTGCTTTATTTACACTTTAGCGCGAGGCTAGCTTAGCCGGGCGTTAGCAGTGTAGTCATTTGATTCATACGTATCAGTGCCTTTACGTGAACCACAGAGTGATTCGTTCTCCCAGTTCATACGAGTCACGCACTCACACTGAGCCGCATAGGACACAATAACTCTCGTTTTGTACAGAAATATTCAACCTCATTTACCATCAGTAATGTTCGAGGCGGTGTACGTGTAGGGGGTTATTATTTTTTTTGTCCGAATTGTTAATTATTGTCGTGTTCTTGGCTGTCACAATACATCAGACAGAGAAACTACTTTGCAGTACTGCCATTTACCCAGAGTTGTGTAAAATAAGGGAGAGCAGACAGAACAATTATCTAAATAAAGGAGACGATAGATTGCAAGCCTCAATCAGAATTTGGACGGGAAAAATCTGGATAATATCCGAATTAGGCATGGGACAATCGGCAATTTTTGTTTTGTGCCCATCGTAATCATAATATTATTGTAATAGAAGTTTGTAGGCCACATATTTATTGCCATTTTTTCCAGTGGGCCAATATAAAGTGAGGAGAAAATACATGGTTAGAAAAATGATGCCTTCTGTTGTATGTTTGAAAATTAATTTGACATTACAAGTTGGTTTTCATACAAACTAAAAAAAAGTGAATTCACCTTATAGGGGCCTATCTTCAATAAATATAAAATATAATAAAATGTTGTAAAGACGGGTGAGATTATCCAGTGCCCTGATTGCACTGACAGGATTAGGAGCGTGACAATATATCGATTTTTCCCATATTTTGCAATACCAGTGCCCCAAGTGCAATCTTAAGTTATTTCAGCATGTCGGGCTTATTCATGCCAGGTTTTAGTATCACCTGTGGTATAAATGAATGGCAGTCAACTTGTGCCTAGTTTCATTATTTTAGAAAACATGTCTACAGGAAACATAGATGCTTTGTCCTGCAGTCTTCTGACACTGAGGGTCACAGTGAGGATACCAATGTAGAGCAAAACAACTTGTACGCTGATCAGCCAGATCCTGAGGTAGAACCATGTGCTCCTGAAATAGTTGAGCCATTATTAGACAAACTACTGGAGGAATTCAGAAGTACTCTGTTCTGAAATGCAGACAGAAAAACCTTTTACATTTCTCTGTTCAAGATATTATGGATGTCTAATTTCTCCTTTGTTTAGTTTTTTCAAAGAACAACGTTTGTTCATTAAAATAATAAATGCTCTTTTGTTCTAACCAACCAGAAATGTTGGGTATTAATGTTTTACAATATGCATTGTACAATACAAGTTTCATTAAACAGGCACTAATAGATAAGGATTCATTGAGAGTAAGGTTTCATTAATGATTTAGAGTAAACTATACTTTATAAAGAGTAAAGTTTCCTTGATCATATAGAGCACTCTTTAATTGTTTGTATAATGGTAACTGTTACTCAATTAAATTGTGGCAATTTGTGTCTGCAATTTTTTTTGAGTGAGGTTTACTAAACACAATTTACAGTGTAGGCTACTTGAAGACATTTGGAAAAATACAACTTTAAACATTATGGGAAAGACATTTGTTTTGACTTGTAAATAATAATAAATAATACAATATTTTATTATAATAAGATAAAACATGCATTATTTGACAATGCCAAGACCAGCTTGATGTTTAAAATGCAAGGTGCATGACTGAATTCTTAAATAGATCTTTGTTTCTGATTTATTTGACCTTTATTTAAGCACGAAAGTCCCACAGAGAGTAAGAATCTCTTAGGGGAGTTGGTCCCAGAGGGAAACCTATTGTATTTACTTTGTGCTGCATTCACAGACAGTGTAACTAGGGGGAATGTCGGACGGACAATGCGACTGGTCATTCTTCCAGCCTGCTGGTGTGCACCACTCCAAAGACTTTGGGAATCACTGTCTTATAAAACCTTCAAATAAAAAATATTCAAATGTATGCAATGTGCAAATGCAAAATAGATTTCACTATCACAAAAAGCAATCTGTCGAAATTGTGCCATTTATCCCCGGGGCTGCATTATTTCGAAGCATAAGCAAATGTCAGTTAACATGTACAAAAGTCAATGCTAAAACTTAGATGAGAGAATATTTAATAATAAGAATAAAAGATGAGGTATCGGGGCATATTTCGTTTATCCCGACAAAATGAGTGCACAGTTCTTTTCTTAAACGACTCTCTTTCTTATTCAGATTTAGCCATTGTACAATTTCAGCACCGTGAAAGGAGTGCAAAAGAGCTCAAGTTGCCCAATGAATTACTCAAAGGTGAGACTTGGTGATGGTACAAAAGCTTTGAAAGGCACAATGTAGCCGCGCTGCTCCTAACAAAGGTTATCTCCCTCCCCTGTCCTTGGGCGCTCTCGGCTAGTCAGCGGACGTTTTGAAAGCATTTTGTGTCGATATAGGTTTATATATAGCAGGTATAGCCAAGCCCTCACCGAAAGACTGCCCGTGCGTAATTAGGATTACGGTGACATTCAAATAGAGTGCTTACTTGGCTTGGAGTTGGGGCTTTTGGATATAACCTGGCAAGAAGGCAATGCCGTGGGCTGGCAAAGCAGAGTGCAATCCCCAAGCCGTCCAGAGGGGCTTTGCTTTGAGCGAGCGTTGACACGAGCCACGCTCCGTCAAACTGGGCTCCCGCACTGTAATAATACCCCATTATAACCCTCGCTAATTGGAAATGTGCTTTGTTTTTCTTTTTGTTGTCTTTGTTTCAGAAAGCTGACAGCAACATCTCATGGCAGGATCGATGGCGGATTACGAGGCTCATGGCGGTGCATAGAGAGGAGGGCTCAACGCGGGTCTGATCTCAGCCAAAACCTGGGAAAGGACGAGTGAAAAGACCCCGTAATGCCAGAGGAGAGCAGAGAGAGTATGGCTAAGCTAGCGAAACAACACAGTGAAAAGTTTAGGTCCCCTTTAGAAAAGAGCATTTAGACCAACCGACAGGCGCCTCACACAGTAAAGCCACACGATAAAATGTCTGTTTAGCCTTCTTTAGGGTTTGGTTTAGTCCCATTTCTGTCGACTGGATGTACTTGGTAAGCAAATATTTTTTTTCTTAAGTGGTACTTGAGTTCAGGATGTTTTTCTAGGGTCAACAGCTTATCCACAAGAAGAATTACATCTCTTCCATTTTTGCATCTCATTGCAGTAAAACGTTATTAACCATACAGACTGGAAGATGCACTTTGACAATGTGCCCCATGTGTGGGGTAAGATTAAATAAGTTTTAAAATACTCACCAGTCAAAGCCTGATGTGTTCCACCAACTATTGTTTGCAAAACAGTCTTTAAGGAGCTCAACATTCAAGCTTATATGTTCTATGAGAGAACGCACACGGAGGTTGTGGTGACATGCAGCAACGTTCAACCCCGCGCCACGAATAGGATCTGATTTCAGACGTGGCGCTGTGGAGGTAAACACATGTTTTTTGCACTCCAGCAGTGACACAGATGGGCCTCTTGTCTGTGACGGACAGGGAGACGGCGGTAGACTTTGTTGGGAGAGACGAGAGGAGCAGCAGAGACCGAGGCACGATCGTCAGGGCCACTGACAGTATTTACAGCCAAGTGTGAGTGAAAAAAAATGATCTCCATTGTGTAATTGGATGTACAATATCCCTCTCTCCCTTTGTCTTTTCTGTCAGCGTAGTATTTACTCTCGCGGAAAATTATTGAGTAAAAAACGGCAACATGCTACGACACCTGCAGTGGCGCTTATGGCCTCTAGGGGCATGAGTTACCTAGTTCTGCTTTAAGGCAAATACTGAACGAATTAAGTGTAAAAAAGGTATAAAACTGGGTAACAAAAAAATATTTTTTGAAAATAGTCCAGGGTTTTCCAGCTGAATTAGACTAATTTTGATGCTCTGAGTCCGAAAATGACCTTGGTTTTGCTCAATCAGGTCAGGATTTTTTCCTACAGAAATGCTTTAAAAATCGATTTTGCGTCAAAAAAAAAATTCTGCGGATCATCAGCTGAGAAACCCTTGACGTTTTTTCCGTTTTCCTCAAGAAATAAAAGTCAACGTATCCAAAGTCATTCAGTTTTTATTTACTCCATCAAATTTGATAAGCAGAATTCATAATAACGTAGTCGTACGTAATCCGTAACACTATGGCTGTATCTCAAAAAGTTGACCTGATAGAGCAGAATGCATGTGATATTCGGACTCAGAACACCAAAATTAGTCTAAATCAGTTGAGAAACCCCTGACAATTTTTTGACTGTCAACTTGTGAATTATCTGGAACAAGTTAGATGGTATTGTATTTGAGCAATTACAGTAAATACGATTAAATATTAAAACTGATGTAAGTGGGGAAAGAGATCATAAGATTGCTCTTCTCTGCTCCTTTTCATTCAAGCTGCGTTTACTTAGCAGTTTTGTTTTCTTTTTAATGTCACGTATGAATGAAATGAATAAATTAAATCGAATTTCATTCCAGGTTGTTTTTTGCTAAACAATCTTTCCTTTAATTTGATATTTTTCATTAAACAGTGATAGTTTAGCCAAGATCTGAAAAAAAGGATGACAATGCCATCAAAAGAAAGCAAAGGTAGAAATGACAGACAGAGGATGGTAAGCTATACAGCACAAAATATCACACGGCGAAAAGGTTTTACGGTCCCCTTCGGACTTGGCCTCTGCTGGACTCTTATAAATGGCATTGTTCCCAGCAAAGCACACCGCCACTGTTTACTGTCTCCCATAAAGATGGCCTTTATTCCTGCTCGGGGATGCATTGTGAAAAGATAATTTGAATAGCGGAGGTCTTACCAGCGAGCGATAAACATTTACGGGCAGTTGACATGGAGAATAAAGAATGAGCTGTGTAACCTCGGCAGGATGCAGGCGGACTTCTGAAGACAGCATTACCATCTCCACCATCCCTACTCACCGCACAGGCACAGGAGAGGAGCGCGGGCACGGGTTTTACATGTTTGCGCGATTCAGCAGGACACAAACAGCCTCGAATCATTTTCTGTGGATCATTGTAAAACAGGAGACTTTTCCTCTGAGGACTGGAGGCGCGAACGACCGCGCGGTGGAAGGAAGGCACACAAACCCAAGACCCGGTGTTCACGTCCCATTACCGAAACTCACATTTGAATCCTGCATAATCGAAGAAAGCACTGCTCGGGATCCCTCTTCACTCCAAACAACCGAGAGCAACATGCCAGTTATTTGTTTAGAAAGTCTGGCTATATTTTCTTATCATGTTCCCGGAGCACAAGAAAGTTTGAGCTTATCTTAGTACTTGGTTGTTGACCAAGAAATGGGAAAAGGGTATTACTTTTTAATTAAAAATGTGTTTGTTTTTAATGTATATTCTTCAAGTATAAAACAAAGGGTCAGTGGTGAAGCTAAATAAAAGCTTTAAAGAAGACCATGATATTACTTCACAAGTACGTCCGTGTTCATTCTCATTATTAACATCCAACAGTGTCAAAGAAAGTCCAAGGACATTTTAGATCAAACTGTTTTAGTCGCAATATTAGACATACAAACCATCCATGCGTTCTCTACAAGTCCGTACAGAGTGGCTCAGACATCCCCACATGCACAGCTCACTGATGAGGTCCAAGACTAGAAAAAGAGATACAGTCTTTAGGTCTTCTTGTGGCCTGACACACCTGCCCAAGAAGCTATTTGGAACCGACGGTCAAACCACCCCTGTGCTCCCTATCTATATGGAGGAGCAATGGCACTTTTCTCAAGCTGGAGCCAGCCAACCTGCAGGGGAAACCCAGTCTTTTGATTCCTGGATACACCATGCTTAAAAATGACCACATTTTTTGGTTGTTATTATTATTATTATATCTTGATCTTGATTCAGGGTTTGGAGGATTGACCTATTCTGCATGACTCCCCCAACCCAGGAAAATAAATAAATAAACAAAACTAAATCTGTGATACTGGTTAAGCATGTAACTTGTGAAAATGACCCAGGTGTCCCGGTGAAGCCCGACTGCGATCAGGTGACGAGGGTCTCCTCAGAGCCGTTGACAATGAAACGGTGCTGTGTTGTTTTTGTGTTTTATCACCGGAGCCGCCCACGAGAGCGGACGCACATGAGCCGCCATTCGATTAGACTGAAATCTGAGACGGACGGTCGGCAGAGCACTCAGCCAAGCCCAGAGACTAAAGCTCAGCCCCACTTCAAATTTCGTGGCATTTGTCGCGGGGTTTGCTAGTGCAGAGGAGATCAGCGTCTTGTGATCCAAACTAAAAATCTCTACTTCTTCTTAGATACTTTTCGGATGCGATGAGTTAATTGTTATCAAGGTATTGAAGAGCAGATTGATGAAATTTAGATATGTCATGCAGATAGTAGAGTGGGTCGTCCTGTGATCGGAGGGTCGGCGGTCCGAATCCCGCAGGTGCACACTGTCATTAGACAAAACACTTCACCCACCTTGCCTCCAGTCTCTGTGTACACTGGTATATGAATGAAAGCCTCTTATATAAATGTGACCATTTACCATTTTGAAATCATATTTGTAAGAGCTATCTTTTAATTTCAGGGCTAGAGTTTCATGAATGTTAATGTTACACACTTGGAATTGGTCTCAACATCACTGACACAGCTGTCCCAGATGATGCATTACATAAGAGCTAAATTGAATCTTGAAAACCTCATGATTGTTTATAAATGATTACATTAAAGAAATATGTTTATTCCTTCCTTTTGAATCAATCTTTCAATATGCACCATTCATATGCCATTATTATACAAGGTGAGTGAAGCGTCTTAGAATTAAGTAAGTAATGTGGGTCAACTTGATCAGCATGTTTTTGGAGGTAGGGGAAACCCTAGTACCCGGAGGAAACCTGGCTGTCTGCCTTCAGTACTCCTATGATCCTCTGAAACGGTGCAGCGCCTCCTGGGTTTGTCCCTGTTTCAGAGGGTGGTGCACTGGTCACCTCCGCCTTCCTCCTGCGCAGCTCCCTCCGCTCCACAACAGTCTTTCACCATGCTGCGACCCCTTGTGGCCGAAATGATCAAGAATGATCTCACTTCACATTAATTGTATTTTATGCATGCATTCTCAATAGATCACTTGAGCAAATATTTTTTTAAATGATGGTGAAGGCATTTGTTTTGGGATAATGATGCCAGTCTGCGCACATTTTTTAAAAGCACTTTCTCGGCTGTGTGATCTCCGTTGCCAACTCTGGGCAAAATAACAAGCCCGGCTCATCTCATCTCATTCAAAATGCATCTTCCAACACTGCTCAGTTGTATCCGCGCCTGGCTCTCTGTTCCTCGCCGCCACCGAGCCCTTGTTTCACTCGTGCCTATAACGCTTTGGCATTCTGTTCATTCTCCAAGATGTTTCCAGCGTAACCAATGATTAACAATTATGCCAGTGCATCTAATTAATGCTGGCTAATTATGAGGTTGAGAAGCTGACAGGGAAGGGGGGATGGGGGGGATTGCATGCATTACAAATCAAGAGAGAAGAGGTTGTTTTATGGAGACAGAGGGAGGGAGAGAGAAAGACGAGATTTGGAATGAGTGCCTTAATTGGCATGCTTAATTTTGTCTTGAGACCATGAGCCTATTACGTAAAAACTATGAATAACTCGCACATAAATTAAAACTCTCTTGCTCTTTCTTATTTAATTTGTCAGCCATGCGGATCACATTGGAGGGGGGAAAAATGATGCAGAGTTGGTTGTTTTGTTTCTTGATGTTCATGTAACAGGAGGTCTCCAGAGTGTCGGGAAACTCGAACCATAATTATGTTCACAAAATGCCCACGGTTTTTAATCTTGAAACTAATTTGCAGTGCGTCTGTGAGCCGATAAAAAACAAAAAGTTTAACAAGCACAAATAGCCCTAAGGCAGTTCGCAACAAGCGCATTTTATCAAATGTATAAAAATAACTAAAGATTAAACTGTTCATATTGTATAGATTTTTCCTCTCGCCTACAATGCCCCAAAGAATCCAGTGTGTGTCTAAGTTATAGTCCACTTTCTATCAAGAACCCATTTTGTTCAAACATTTCTTCTGGCTAATCATCTTCATTTCCCATCCTTGAAGATCGCTGTCAGAAGTCTAGCCATCTATCCATCCGTCCGTCTATCCATCCATCCGTCTATCCATCCATCCATCTATCTATCCATCCATCCATCCATCTATCCATCCATCCATCTATCCATCCATCTATCCATCCATCCATCCGTCTATCCATCTATCCATCCATCCATCTATCCGTCTATCCATCTATCCATCCGTCCGTCTTTCCATCCATCCATCCGTCTATCCATCCATCCGTCTTCCTCCACTTGTCCGTTGCCAGGTCATGGAATCACATTGCACCAGCCCCCTATGGCTCCGCCTGCAGGTGGTGGGTCCACTGAAGGACAACGTCATGATCTCTCATGAGGGGCTTCTGAACCGCTCCCTGTCTGACCTGTCAACTAGGACCTGTTTGCCATGGGGCACGACATACAGTTTACATTTCATATAATCCATCCATCCATCTTCTTCCGCTTGTCCGTTGCCGGTCATATCATTTCTTTGTAAATAAAATAACATATGGAATGAGAAACTTGGCTGGTCAGGATTTTTGATTTGGCATGGAGTCCCCACTGATGGCAGCAGTGGAGATGACATGTTATAAAACAGTGAAAACAACTTTCATTTTCTGCTAGCGCATAATTACCGATCGGTGGCGGCATAATGAGCACGCTTTGAGCAACGAGATTATGGACTATGAGCCATAAATGTGGACAGTTTTGTGTTCCCTTTGTGACGCAACACAATCCTGGATAGATCGGAGGCAGGAAGGAAGCCGCATAAAGAACAAGAACACTGCATGCACAATTTATTTTAATTTTTTTTACCATTATTGTAATTTTTCTTCTTCACTTTTCAAACTCCAAACTGTATAACCCTGAAAGGCTGTTGGATTGAAGTGTCCCAGGTGATGGCGATGTTTGCAATGAGAGTAAGTGTGGTCAAAGCCGGTCCACAACCTGGATCAAGTGTGCAGACTTATTATGCAGATATTTTCCCTCACACAAAATGGAAAGGAAAAAACATCTGGAAAAAACTCTGAAATGTCAGAAAATGGTAATAGCACTCCTCTTGCAATTTAAAAATATATTTATTGGGGAGGGACAAATGTTGTTTTGTCAATAGCCAACAGTGTTTGTAAGAAGTGAGATGACAAGAAAAACGCAAAGTATCCGTCAAAGACTAAAGAAAAATCAAGCATAAAGCCATCAGGAATCCATTATCTACCAGTGCTGCCATTTTCAGCAGCTGTAACTGACCTGAAGTGTCCAGAAGTAAAATATGGTGTTCAGTGCTCAGAGACATTGCCAATGTGAGAAAAGTCCAGATTTGACCACTATTGCTCGAGACATATAAGCTAAAATGTTTTGACTGCGTCAGGAATGATCGAAAGACAGATATTTAAAAGGTTTTATGGACTGTTGGGATCAGAGTGATCAGAGAATTGATAGGCCTACGAAAACTAGCAGAGTGTGAAAAATTACACCTGTTAAGTGTGTGGGTGCAACAATCGGAGACACAACTTTCAGGGCTGTAAATTTAAGTTTTATCTGATATATCCAACAACAGCTAAACACTTATTCAAGGTTACTATGACAACAGCCTCCAGCTAAGCCCCGCCCGTCCACCCCCCATTTACAAACGAGAGGTTCTAATTTACGACAAGCTCTGGTTTAAGACCATGTTTCACAAGTCAAACATATCTTCATCTTTCAAGTGTCAATTCACAGCTTAATGTAGAGATTTCCTCCAATCCTCTGCAAAATTCCGACCATCTTTTCCAGCCCGTTGCCTCCCTGCTCCTAAGTACACATCTTCACGGTGGAAAATCGTCAAGAAAAACAGCCCCTCACCACGGCTCATAATGAGGCATCACATTAGCATAGTCAGTGTCTGCAGCCCAGTATACGACACAGCAGCTTTATGTCTAACGCTTTTATTCCTGCGCCTGTTCTGTATGGGCACCCCATAATTACTATGTCCACGGAGGATAACACGCCATATATTAAACACACGGGATTTGCCTCGTATTCAAATGAGCTCATTTGAAGAAGGACAAAACACAGTCGAGATTTCCCTTAGAATCGTAATTATATTGATTTAAAGAGTGAGATTTGGCTGTTTTGCTTTTCCACAGGCAGGAGCCCGGGAAGCGCAGCTCGGCACGGTGGCATGGGCCCTCTTTGGTGTGCTGAAGTGTATTAAAGTAAATGATTGACAACGAAGGGAAAGCACAAGGCGCCGCAGGCAAATTATCATCAGGGCCGGAGCTGTCTGTCAGTGTGACTTTCAAAAGGCTTTATTTGTCATGAGCGCGAGCGGTTTGGACGCACAACCGGTGTTTAGGCTCTGCCGGGAGGAGAGTCTCACGCAACAGGCGCGCAGGAGAGCGAGATAGAGCGAGGGCTGGAAAAAATTATGCCAATGTGCTGCAGAAGGGAAAGTAATAATTTATGCCTTTTCTTTACTTTTGAATGGTGTACTACTACTACTACTTTACTGCTAGTACAATTACTGCAACGATTTAAAGTATTCAATGATTTAAAAGGTAACATCTGTGGCCAGGAGGAATGAGAGTGTGTTTGGGAGTCCAGGTCTTGGACATTGGATGGAAAGCAACCCATGGTTACAATCCGGTATGTTCTTGTTTGTGTTCATTGGTGCACACTGGAGTACATAATGACCAAGTCAGTATGTCATAAAGATGAGCTGTGCATATTTGCAACCAAATGACATTGAAGGTATGTTATGAAATAATAATAATGATAATGTAATAAGAGGAATTTTCGATATGTTCAATTGTATACATGCACACTGGTTTGTTGGAGAGGACTTTCATTTAAGAACGTGTAGTAGTTATTAGTGGTTGTAAGAATATGTAGTCATTACAACTGTTGTGCTATCTATTTTACTTCAATATATTACTTTCTAAATGCTGTGCAATGTTTTAACTATTTTACGTCAATATAGTAATCCCTAGCCCTTTATGTGATTTGTAAGGAGCAAAATGTATGCATATAGGCCAAAGATAGATTGGGATAAAAATAAACCGTGACCGGTAATTGGTTGCCATTATGGTGGGGTTTTCCACTCGTATGTCATGAGATGTTTAGACAACAATTGAACTGGTGTTTAAGATGAACATGCCCGCGGCTGTGATCACGGGGGTGTGAGCTAATGCATTTAGGCACCCTCGAGAGAAGGTTGTTTCTACTGCTATTTGCTCGGTATAATTCTTTATTAAAATCCACAAAACGCAGTACTTGGTCTCGAGTTTAAATTTCTAACCCGGTAACTACTTCTGGCCTTGTCTCCTAGAGATATCGCCTTTGTATGCCTCATCCCACACGGCATAGTAAAGGCAATATTTAGAAATAGGTTCTGCTTTTCTTCACGTAGGTCTACGCGTGGAACAGAGTGAGTATGACGTTGTGAGATACCTTTGGAGTGTAAAGGGACTCCAAGCTTCTACTGTGAGGAACTTGTTAGTTGACTCAAGTCGTAAATTTGCTTTTACTTCATAGAGCCGAAGAAGCAGCTTCAGTTGAAAAACGCTAGAGCGGAGTAGGGGAGGACAGACCACTGATCCTGAGCCCACGTAGTGTGAAAGGCTTCAGGTATACGTGAGCGTAGAAGGAAATAAAAGTGGCTGTAGGGTAAAATAAATAGAGCTTTGAACTCTCTCATAGATACTGAAGGGAAAGTATAGCAGAGGGTGCGTTTGCGTGAGGCTTTTGCCGCCAGCGGAGTGCGAGTGGCTCTCGCTGACGTCAGGCCGCCGTAAAGAGCCTGGTTAATATAATAGTGTTTATATTTGGTACTTTAGGTCGCAGACCAACACTCCCAATCTAATAATTAACTTTGAATGCTGGTTTATAGCTGTAAGCTCTGATTTACTGCTACTCGATCTGCTTTTCGACACTAATGGTCTCCTTTACACCTCTCTTAAACCATATTATTGCTCTTGCTAGAAATTGACCTCACATTATTGCAATAATAGCAAACACGGGCTCACTGCTCAGATCAGAAAGACTACCCGGAGGAAACCTACGCAGACACGGGGAGAACATGCAAACTCCACACAGCAAGGCCCCGTCCAGGTGGTATTTGAACCCGGGACCTACTAGCTGTGAGGCGGAGGGGCTAACCTTAGCGCTACCATGCCGCCCCAAGAGACACCAAGAGAAAGAAGTCACTTCTGAAGATTCATTTCAACTACTTTTCCAAAGTACTATCCTACCTATTTAGGCCAAACTATAATTTGTAATACGTCAGCTGTGTCCACTTAGCCCCCAAGGTTATAGAGTGTTAATAATAGTTAATTATTCTAATTGCAAATACCTGTATCTAGTTTCATTCGGACACTGTCAAAAGCCATTAAAATAAAGCAGGCTGCAGTCTTCCTGTCTGTCAATAGCTGTTGAACATGAGAAGGATATGTTTCGCACTGTCAAAGCAGCTATTTGCGCTTGAGAAGTTGGATTCGATAGTCCGGCTGGGTGCAGACCGCAGCCAGAGTGGATTCCTATCTATTTTCTGCATTTAAAGTCCTTATCCTTTTACTGTCAAGGTAGGAAGCATTAGGTTTGATGGGAGAACTTAAATAGCAAATCAATATCAGGGGCTTTTTTATTCTTGAAGTTGCAATCTTGGTCAATATCTGCCATCGCTCATTCCCACCTCCATCTTTCCTAAGTGGCATTAGCCGAGCATTTACCCCGTACTGTGTTAACATAAAGTAAAAATCTAAAAAAATTATACCGCTCGTTTGTCACCGTAAAAGAGGCACATTTCACATATGGATACAAAAATAAAAATGCAAAGGCTTTTTTTTTGTTGCTGCTCTTTTTCCAAAGCCGTCCTCACTTAAAAGCCCATTAAGTGTTTGAAAGCTGCAAATTGTGCAAGCGTATGTGTGTGTAGAAACTCATCTAAAACCACTCCTTTTCAGAGAACTGTCATTTCCTTAACAGCAGTTTAGGACTTATTTCTTTCTGAGTTGTGTGAAAACCCAACTTTTGGCGTTTCGTTGCGGGCTTCAGACAGAGCTAAATGTCCAGTTAATTAGTTCCTGGTGCAGCAGGGGTATATCGGCGGATGGGGGAGAGCAACATGTCAGCTTTTCAAATTCAGAAAGCCTCACACGCCTGTGAGGGGGTAGCCATCAGAGCACAATGGAAGAAAAATCCCTCTAAAATAATTTATTTTTTAAGGCATTACAGTACTGCGGCCGATATGGCAAAGTTTATCTTCGGCAATAAGTAGCGCTGCTTGCAACCACGAAGGTGCCATACATTTCATTTATTGTGCGTGATGTAATGGGCTCATCCAATGCTGTAAACATTAAAAGGGAAATAGCTCAGTGGGTACAGTTATGAAAGTCAATAGGCCCACAATAACATAAATCAATGGGAGACAACAGCCCAAAGCAGAAGCGATGTTGAACTAAATTAGGCATGTAACAATTACAGTGCCGCACATTTCCCTCATGTGACCTTTGATTAAGGTGCTGTCGGCCCGGGTTAGAGCTCTCATGCATGGCCACGGTGATTGCTCCGTGAGGGCAATTTATGCGCCCCAAGTGGGCACACGTTCATACATTTACAAGAGCGATGCAAAGAGAGTTTCATGCGGCCAAAAAGAGGGTTATGCCTTCAACTTTTGAGATGATTACATATTTTCTGGTAGAAATGATGGTGTATGGATTGATCAAAAACCGTGATGTCAAAATCAGTGTCATCCATCAAACAATTACATGAAACACGTTTGTGGTTAAGCACCGACAGATTCTAGTTGCCCACAGGTTTCGTAAGGCACTGCTGGGGGATGTGGAAAACAAATCCTACATAAATTTGAAACTTTTTCTGAACATTATTGGTATAAATGTGAGATGAAATGTGTTCTGCCATGTTATGTTTTCATATGAAAAAAGTAGGTGTAGGTGCATAAAAATTGCCAAAACTGCCTAGACGTATATACATTTATAAATCGCCACATTGACCACTGCGTGAAAAATATATGTTTTCACCTTCGAGTACTGTACAGTTTTCACATTCGCGTTAGCAATATGTACACAAGCTATTGATTACTACTGCACATACTTGTACCACAGAAAAGTATCAGCCACTTACCATGTGGTTACTCAACATCTTGATGCTCCTTTTGTTCTATTATTACTATATGTTTTCATGTATAGTAGGTGGGTCATGGTGGGTCATGGTGGGTCGTTCTTCAGCCCTGTCCACGGAGGAAGCCCGCCTACAGGGATTGTACAAGAAGTACTGAAGCTCCAACAAGGACTGGACGTTCTGCGGTCTTGGCCCGTCTGCTGAGGGACTCCCATCGGCCCTTGGTCTCTATAGCCTGTCCGTCCATGGGAGTGGATCTCTCCTTCTGTGGTTCTCCCCGAGGTTTCTTCTTTTCTCCCACTGTTTTTTACTTGTTTTGTTTTTTTCTCACCCTTTCAGAGTCTAAGAACAGGGGACACCCACACGGCTCGTCACCACCTGCTGCCGATGCTTATATGGACATTATATTTGCCTGGATACTTTACACTGTCTTGTTTATTGTTTTGTTTCATTGCTTTAAAGGCACACTGTGTAACATTCTGGACTATACTGATGCCGTCAACACAAAACGTGCTCCTAATGACCAGCTCAACACAGAAAATGCTATTAATGCAGGGGGTAATCAAAGAATGGATTTGAAAGAGGACCTAACCTGTTCAAATCTCTGATTCTGCAGACTTTAGTCGAGACGAGCTGGAGACGTACCCACTCCTAGTAAAGTTACAGCCATGTCTTGGGAGAGCTGAGCCGCTCACAGCAAAACCACATGTTTGTTTGTACATTTATGAGGAATTTATCAATGCTGAAAATATCTGTCATAAAAAATAAATGTTTGTATTTCAATTGTATTTATTGGGTAAAATGCTACGCGGTGTGGCTTTAATGTGTGTGCAGTCCTGTGAAGCAACTCCCATTGTGATATTGGTTATATCTCAATAGATAATTGATTATATCTCTCATGTATAACGGACATGTGGGTTTTTAAATTGATACATGAGTGGGATTACAAAACACGAAACTAATTGTATTTTATTATCTAAAGCAAGATATCTGTGCACACTCTCATTTGGAATTAGACTGGCGTTTTCCATCTAAAGAAACATGTCAAAGAATTCATCTGTACTGCTGTAGAGTTCAAAGCAGACGTCCTTATTAAACAACCCTCTTTTCTTTTTTTTTGGTCTAGATTTTAAACTGCCGTGTAAATTATCTCATGCTGCGCGCTGAATGTGGCTTCGGGGAGACTTTAAATAATGTGCGGTAACATCTTTCATGTAGTGACCCTGTGTGCGAGACTTCTGTTCAATATTTTAATGAAGTCAGATCCTAAAACTTTTTTACAACCCTCCGTGTTTTCATATATTCCCCAGCTCTGCTTAACAGAAACGAAGCGCGCGCCGTGTCAAAACAAAGCGGCTTTTTATGTAATACCTCTTGGCGTTTACAAGGGTCATTACAGTTACTGGGGAAGGTTTTATGCAGAAAAGATGAGGCGGGTGAAATACCTTGTGAAGGGAACCCTGGATAATTGACCCCGCCGTCTTGAGCGCAGTCAGCAAGCAATAAAGCAAAGCGAAATGTTAAAGGCGCTTGAAGGGCCAATCTGCATTAGTGGAATAATGCTGCCGCTTTTTCACATCGGGTGCAAAAACAAGGCCAATATTTGCAGGAATTTGCAAAGCGCTCAGTTGGAATTTGCATCGGAAATCGTAGGTTTAATGAGAGCGTTCTTGTGCGCAGAGAGTGAGGTCAAGGTTTTCCAGGCCAAGGATGAAATGGACATTGGGCTTATTACCCGCTGATTAATGGCGCGGTGTAACGGGTATACGAGCTTTCCTTACTTTACAACGCCGATATATCAGCACTGTGATTAAAGGTAGGATTAAAGGCATTGACACGTGAATGATCTGGAATAAAATCGTGCAAAAGTCGATGTCACACAGCCTGCGCAGGGATTGTTTAGATTAGCAAAAGGTTGTGTTCACAATGTTTGAAGTCATAATTTCAGAGGGTGGGCAGGGGCCAATTTAACTGTACGGCCCATGCACTGCTTTTTGAAAATCCACAGATATATAACTTTTGTTTGTTCTGGGTTTGGGATTGGGTCCACAAACAACAATTGGGGATGTGTGATTGACAAGTAACACTTCTTAAAACGATATAAAAAAAATTGAAAAAAAAACATGTTTCATTTCCCTCCACTGTAAAGATTTTCAAACATCATCGACTGGGCTTGGTTGTTTGAAATGATGACATTCCCCTACTTTATTCAGAAGCTTCTTCTCTTTGGTCAATAAATCATTGGTTAAACCCAATGGCTAGAGGCCTATTTAAACTCTAGCCAACTCAGTCCAGTTTAACAATACTGAGACAAAAACATATATTTTTGGCTGAAAGAGAAGACTTTGAACTTTATGCCAGATTTAGTGCGGATTGGCCCAGTAAAGCAGAACTAAATAACATATGCCCCTACAGGCCATAAGCGTCACTGCATGTTGCGTTTTTTTCTTTTACTCATTAATTGTCCGTGAGAGTAAATACAACGCTGACAGAAAAGACAAAGGGAGAAAGGGATGTTGTACATTGTGCTACAAAACAATAACACAATGGAGATATTTTTCCCCCCCACTCAAATGTGGCTGTAAATACTTCTAAAGTGGGGCTAGCACGCAGTTAGCTTTGCCCATTTGCCTGTTAGCTTCTTCTTTGTGATTCTATTAGTGTGTATTGCGCCTCCGGCCCGGAGGAAGGGGAGTTGCAAGCATGGTTTTCTGGCCAGAGACACCAGGGGGAGATGAAAGACCCCCCAATTAACACTTGTATTACTCCCAGAGGGACTATGAAAAGGATTTATTATGGTAAACACCTTAGTGCTGCTTTAATTATGATTAGCCAAGTCAAAACATCTGTATTTTGATCAAATGGTAAATGGTCTCAACTTATATAGCACTTTTCTCCATTCATTAGGCCAATTAAAGCGCTTTACAACCAGTCACCCATTCAGTCTCTCATTCATATACCAATGTACACAGACAATGGAGGCAAAGTAGGTGAAGAGTCTTGCCCAAGGACACAACAACAGTGTGCACCTTCTAGAGCTGGGATTTGAACCCCCGATCTTCCGATCATGAGATCGGACCAACTGCTCCAGTGTCGCCCAAACAGTTGAAAGGCAAAACTCAATACAAACGTCTCTATGTAATGTGAGTGCAACTTATAGCAAGTATTACTTGAACACAAAGACAAAAAGGCCTTGAGCTTTTACCTCTTTTGCACCATGCCACTCAAGTGCCCTTTTCTATCCTTTTTATTTATCTAAATTATAGTTATATAGTATCCGAAGCTTTCCCATGGTCCTCATCAAAATCATTACACCATAATTATGAGGAGAACATTATTTGCACTTGAGTGGTTCAAAGCTCTGGAAAGAATTAAGTCAAGTAAATGTATAAACAAAATGCAGCAACAATGAGTGTTAATTAACATGGAGCGTTGTACCCTTGCTTTTTACACTGAGGCGGCCCTATTGCCAACTGAATGGAGTTTTTCAAACATATGCATGCTATTTGTGAACACACTTCCCAACTTGCAAGCAGACAAAAAATACAGAACAAAACTCGTGTTATCACATTTGGACAGTAATATTGTCTATACTCAGAGTAAGTGTTTCAGAACAGACAACACCATAACTCTATATTCCACACACTACACACAGTATGTGTTGCCCTTACGTGCACAATAACAGTGAAACAAAGTCATCTTACACTATATGCAGGGTAAACATGTAGTTTAGAATATAGAATTAGACCATAATGAGCGTGAGAGCGGGATCCAGGGTGCCACTTATGCATTTCAAATGGCGACGCTATGTTGTGGCCTCCGCTTCATTCAGATTCAAAATGTTTCTAATGGACCAATTTAGGCTTTTAGCATCCAGCTGTCACAACTCCTCGGCGTGTCCCTTTGGCCGGCCATAACAGAAGAGGGAAGCATGTGATTGGGCTAATTGAGATGACATTTCCCTGTCTCTATGGAGAAGGTCACCCCTGGAGTCGACGCGAGTAGGTGCTATTGGAGCCATTGTCACTGTCTGTTCCCCTCGCTGCTGACTATATTGACAGGCTTGCGCATCTGGAGCTATTAAAGTCATGTTCCTCCCTTGCCCTACAATAATTATGGGCTATTAAAGCCCAGTAGCAGAGAGTTGCACAGGCAGGTGATTGATGGCCAGACACATACAGTAAGGTTACACGTGCAAGTGTAATGTGACCAAGATGCGTGTAATAAGACAACACTCTCTATTGGTCACCGTCAATGATAAATAAAAGAAAAAGAAAAGAAAAGAAAGTAAAATTCATGCAACTCCAAGCTGGTAAAAGTAAGGTAAGACAGTTTTAAATTAGAGTAGGTAAGGTTAGTTGGTAGGTAATAGAATAGGTATCTTGGGCAATATGTATCCCAGGTTACTAATGTATATTTGTGTTTTTAATATTGTGTATTGTCTTGGGCCCCATATATAAGCTAAATGTTGCTTCAAGGGTGTCCCGTTTATGAATATGCACTATCATCTATGAATGAATGTTAAAATGCTTTTACCGTATATTTGTAATAAACTAAACTGAAACTGGAGCTATTGTAATAGTAAGTAATGCAGTAATATTAGTGTTATTATAAACAAGCTAATGATAAACAATCTGCAGATGGGTTTCCTGATCTCCCACAGCTCCTGACAAGCAGGACTGAAGAAAATAGGGTGAACAATTTCCAGGCCCTTTTTCCTTATTAGTATGAATAAAATGCCAATAATGTCCTATTGCTGTGCTGTAAAGTGTTGCTGTTTTTTATGTTTTCTGTAAATTGGGTCAAAGTTTGAGCGTCGTTAGAGTAGACCAGTGCTTCTCAGATGTTATGACTGTCAAGTTTTAATTTAGAGCTGGATAACGTGAACAAAAGTCTGCTCAGACCCGGCCTCGGATAAGCGGAAGGAAATGGATAGATGGATGGACCTTTTAAAAATCAGTGGTTAAGTCGTTAATGTAGATTTCCTTATGATATTAAACACATCACAATCCACTGAAAATGGTCTTACACCTTTCGGGTACCGACCCTCCAGTTGAGAACCGCCGGCGCAGACAACTACAGGCCCGATATAACTCTCAAATACATTTAACAAATATCCTTCTATTTTCAGCCCAGTCAAATCGGCGAAGATGGATGATGATCTTTAGGACGAAATAGTCACTTTGGCTCCCCTGTCACGGCCGTGGCCACGCACAAACACCACCGATCCGGCGCTTTGCTTTGTTAAACAGCCCGTTCAAGCTGTTTACAAAAGTTCATATTTATGCTCGCTCACGCCTGCCCGCCCCTGTCTGCCACTCGAGCAGTTTTCTCTCATGCGATTAGATTCTCAGATAATCTCTTTAAAGATTTTTGCCTCCTCCACAATACAGCGTGAGGTGAGTGGGATCTGGTGCTGTGCATTAAAACGGTTGTAATTAAATTGGCCGGGAACAGATACATGTCGTAGCGGAAGACGCTGGGAGCCCTCTGTGGCTGCGGTAAACATGCCTGCTTACTTAGGGGCGCACGCCTGGTTAATCCTCCTGTAATGGAGTCTAAATGTGTCGAAAATGCGACTAAAGCGAGGAAACATAATAGCTTTCTAATAATAAATCAACGTGTGAGCTGCTATTACATTGTCGCCTTGTCAGAAACATGTCTGGAGCATGGAAAACCCTCAATATTGTCCATGCTTTTGTTTTTGTTGGTGTTTTGATGATGTTTTACAAAAAAGAGTAATTGCCTTCTGTGTTTAAGTTAGTACAACAAGTTAGAAACAGGAAGTGAGCACCTTTTACATGAATGCCTTAATGCACTTTATTATGTGCTGCTTAACAATATGGGCGTATTGGTAAACACGTATAATTATTCAGATGTTATACTGTATAATATAAATCATCGTTTGGATAGTTATACACGCCGTCTAATATTGCCGTAATGGTTGTAAATGTATGTTGTCACATTCCTGATGAGGCCAACAGACACAAACGTGGCTGGGATATATGACTGTTTGCCAGCTAATTAATTACGATTTACTGCGTAATTAATAACCCAATCAGAAAGAGTTTATAAACCATCAGAGAGGGGTGTCATTGTGCGGAGATGCGCCGCGTTCTAACAAACGCAGTGATGGGCGTTATGCAGCCGGCTGCTGTTTGCTCCACGGCTGAAAGTGTAATTACAGTGAATGCAAATATTTTCCATTTAAGTGGCTCTTGGACCCCTTTGCCTTGTGCCTCGCTTTCCAAGAGAGAGAGAGAGTAAAAAAAACACACACAAAAAAAAACCTTCAGGCCTAATCATTGCAGTCATTAGGACTAAATGACCTGTGTTACAAGCAAAGTCCAGTGACTTTTACAAAGTGAAAGGGTCGATGATTAAAAGGCTTTTTAGAAACAAATACAAATGAGTTCTCTGGATTGTTTGGTCTTTCAGTTTGTAAAATGCTCAATTTGTTTGAACCTAAAACACTTTGGGACATTTAGGGCTAAGAGCTAAGACATCCTCCTTCACCGTCCTCCGCAATTAGACTAATTTCTTTCCCGTGTGCTTGTTCGACCGTCACACTAAGAAAAAAGAAGAAAAAAATCAAGCATTTAAGTTTAAGTTTAATTCACTAAAGTAATCGTTGCTTTAGAAGTTGTGACTGGTTTCGATTATTTTATGACTTAAATGCTCTACTTTGCTTCATGGCATCTCTGACTGGCTCTAATACACTGAAGCATGTCAAAAACAGCCAGGGATTTTCAGAAACCTAAAAACATTACCGACACTGAAATATTTCATTAATGTCCTGAAAAGTCAGCTTTGAAAACTTCAATTCCGGCGCAAACTGTGCACAAAGGCACGGGCGCCCATTTATTAAACGTGACAAGCAATAAGGTAAACATTCATTCAGAGGCATTTAACTTTTTTTTTTTTATTCAGCTTTCATACTTTGAGAGAGCAAGTCCCGTGTCGCCTTACAAATACGTTTTTTTTCTTTTCTTTCTATCTGCAATGAGTGCAAAATAAAGCCTCTTTATTGTTAAATTATGAGGCGGACTGCATTGTTCTCTGTGCAGATCATCTCTCCTCAGGGCCATGATTGGATGAATAATAAAGTTTTTATCATCTGCTGGCGCTTCATCACGGCACTCATTGTTCCTCACTTCTCTCCCTGACACTCCCTCCTCTTTGACAGTGTTGTTGTGCACACTTCATTCTCCATCCCAGTGATATGTCGCAATCAATAGTAAACAATGCAAGTAATGTTTCCCCTATTGTTTAGACCGGGCCAATTATAAATGGCGCTGGGGCTGTCGCTCCCGTCTCTTATTTCACTGCTACGGTCCGCGGGCGTATGGATACTCGCGTGGCGCTTCGTTCATTACGCCACGGGTCCGGTCCAGTCGGGGGAAAACGTGGGGCGGTGTCATAATACGCAGCACGTCAGCCCGATTCTCCCGCAAAGAGAAAATTACGGCGATAGATTCAAGTGTCCCCCCCCCCTCCTATCCCGTTTTCAGGCAAAGTGGATGTGGCAGGCTGAGATTAAATACCAGAGATGGGGCGTTCCTCACACACGCGGCAGCCTCCTGGACAGCCGCCTAATTAGCCACTTCCGAGCTCTAACGAAATGCCCCCGTCCAACTGAGCATTTGTTAATGTAGCATAATGTAACACTGCGATATATTGGGTCCACTGAATATGTGTCTCAATACTTTCCAATCCATATGAGCTGGAGCCGGGGCAATGCTTTATCCCCCAAACTATTTCTCAGCACAAGTTGTCTCCAGGCTTCTTCCTGCTACAGATCCCCGATGGTTTGAAGAGGGTGACATGCAACTCCCAATGAGATAAGAAATAACTATTTACAAGCAGATGAGCTGAAAATGAGTTAAGTTTAGTTTATTTGTGTATTTGAGCAGTTAACAATCTGCTCAGAAGGAGTGGGCTGAAGCAAAAAAGCGACTGCCCCCGAAATCAATACAATTAAAAGTACAAGGAACATAGTGCAAAGGGAACAAGACAACGACAAAAGAAATTGATTATATACACTTGCAGTATCTGGTCATGGTAGAAATGTCCAAAGGTGATTATCGTCATATTTTGATTTCCCTCACTGGCAAAAGAGAACCTGTTACACTTCAAAATCGGCTATTTTAACACAGACCAAAATTAAAACCACCGTTTGAAATGTTGTAACAATGGTCTTGTTTCCTGTACGATGTCTAGTACAAAGCAAGTAACAAAAGGCGATCATTAATATATTTCTTTCAGATGGTTGTTTTTACTTTGTTTTTGTTTTTTTGTTTTATTTATGTATTATGTTAAAAAGCCAGGGTGTAAAGTGGGGCACTCGAAGAGGACAGTAGCTCCCCATCAACAAACCCCCGCCCAGCTGCCCTAACCGCTGATTTTGTAGATGATGTTCCTATGCTGTGTGGTGCATTAAAAGACGAGGATTATGAACCTGTTGGGAGGGTGACTTCAGTCTGTCAGCCATCTTGGATTGGGCGTGTCTTTTTTTCCTGTCACATAGGAGATCGCTTTGAAGCTTGCGTACGTCTCTATCACTTCCACACGTTTTTTTGTTGTTTTTTTCTCCTGCGCATGAGTGATACTGGGCATAGAAAAGTGCAATATATCCTTCATCGTGTTGTGTGATTGTTCGCGGGGGCTAAAGTGACAACAAACACCTTACAAAGTGGAAATATCAAGTTGAAATTGTGCTAAATAACCGGTGCCGTGGTTATTTACTAATATATCCATATGTTGCTGCTGTTTTCTTTCCTGTTTAAACCGTGGAGATTGATCCGGCTTGACTCAGAAAATAGACCTTTGTCGGAGAGCTTAGGCGCGGCGGACTGGCGCCTTCTCATTAACCTATTTACCACGGCGTGTGGAGCGGAGTGAACACGCGTGACATGGAATCTGGTCGTACCGTGGTCCCCTCCAGCTCGATCGCTGAACCCCACGCCCCTTCTCTTGGATTTTGTCCTTTCAATTCTCGGTATGTCTCTCGTGTGGATGCATTGACAACACGGCTCTCTTTAATCTGCATTAACTATGATGGTCAAATACTGAACTGACTCTGCAAAAGGTTTCAAGGATGCTCGTAAATGGACATACACGAGTGCTTATTTGCCTACAATCCATTTTCCAGCTTGCACTCACTATTTAGCCCCTGTCTTGATAAATGGCCCTCAATGTGTTTAGATTATATACCACTGTAGCCTTGAAAAAACATCTAGTATAATCTCATATGTGAAACACAAAACAAAACCGAAATCACGCTGCATATTTCAGCCTGAGAAGGTGCCAGTTTGTCTCCTCCCCAGAGGTTCAGCTGATCCAGTGAGGCACCAACAAGATCACAGATACTGTCTCCTTCACAGGTTGTATGATCTTCATGGATATTATCACATCAAACCCGGACCGCGACCCTCCGTCTTCCACCCCCTCCCTCCCTCCCTCTCTGATATCGCCTCCTATGCCTCCGTGCAGACATGCCGGCCAGGGGAATAAATCTGATTATGGTGCGCGTGGGGTAATGTTCAATAATAAAAAGTATTATTTGCTAAGATCAATGCGTGGCGCTGAATGAAAAGTGCCAGGCGGCCGCAGTAAATTTTGACGCGTTGTGATATCGAACACACTGTGACAACATAGCGTTCGCCAGGGCTGTAAAACATCCTCCAACCGGCTGCAGCACATCCGCCTCCTCCATTCTCTCACACCGGGAAGGCCATAACTCAAGCCACGGAGCCACGGCGTGCAAAGGCTAAGTGCGCAGGGGATTACATGGCAATAAGCAAAATAGGACTGTACTAAATATTCATCAGTGCAGTGGGTTTACGGGGGGGTTTGTGAGGGCAAATTATTAATGCTAGCAGTCAATAACATAACATCCCAATAACTAGTAAGTTTGATCAAATCTGGACAGTGAAAGGCCTGAGGCTATGCTTGAAAATATTGATTGAGTCTGGCTGTATGGCTCTTATCAGAAAAGCAATTTAGATGAGAAAAGACAAAAAAAGGTGAGGCAAGTTTGCAGAGCACAATTCATAGTATAAGCAGAGGTAATGTGGCTACATAAAATTACACTTAAACGGTCAATAAAAATCAATTAATCACAACAAAATCTGGATTTGAACATTGCGTTTAGTCCTAAGTATGGTGGAAGGGGGACGGTGGGCAAGATCATCAGGGCGCCAGCCGAACTCGGCCCACAACAGACATTTCAACAGGTTTGTGCAGATTCATTTGATCAGGTTTCATCTGTCGTGATTGAGAATGTTAAATATCATCGACTGGACTGGTTGGACTGAGCTGAGGGCGATTTTGCTTCTATTGTCGGAAACGTATTCTCACTCTTGTAGTCAAAAGGCCTATTCATACCATCTTCAATACCGAATTTGAACAGGCTACTATCGGACACTCAGAACACCCTGTCCAATTCAGCGTGTTCTGCCCTTTGAAAAAGAGCTCCTGATATCTGTCAGAGGTACCCAGCTCCCTAAACACAACCAAGAAACTCCTTTGTCCTTTTGTCCATGGGCCCGATGGCAGAACCAGAGGAGGGTGGCGTTGTATGCAGTAACCTTAATCTTAATACTGAAAACAAATGAAAAAGGCCTACTTTTGTTGTGAAAGAGGTCATGTGTCCTAATTTAAGGAGGAGGTTTTCAACCAAAAGCTAAATACAAGGACAACAGGAAAACTGTGGGACATAAAGTATCTGTGGAGCCAGCTCAGATATTCTTACTGTGGAGGGGAACTAGTGTAGCGTGTTTTACTCTCTCCATGTTTATATCCCAAGAGCTCAATGACTCACTCACTTCACGCGGGCATGAGAGTGACACATTCAGGTGACGGATGGATGCGCCGAACCTTCTCACGCTTTAGCTCCGGCACTGCCTGACATTCGACGACAAATCAACAAACCACCTTTAAGTCGCCTTGTGTACAGTGAGAAATAAACAGCGCTCAGTCCCAGCGGTCGGCTCCACTGGCCCCTGACTGTGCGCGCCTCGGCTGGGCTCAAAGCGCGGCTGTGCGGAGGCTCGGGGTATTTAAGAATGTTATCTCCAATGCACAGATGTCTTAAAGGTCCCACCGGAATAGGCCTGCAATTTTCCCTCCTAATTAAAAATTAATTAAATCGGCTGTGGCTCTAGCCAGGCATAAAGCTGAAGGCCCGCGCAACCGCCACTGGAAACGCAATCATTTATTTAACTCAATTACAGAGAGACGCATCACTGTCCCCTGCCCACTGATGTCACCTGGAGACGCATGGGCGCTGTTATATCAGGTTCAACCAACAAGTAGGACGCCATATTGTTGTATGATTTTTTACGCCACTTTCACTTGAGAGTTTTGATACAGCCTGTTGATTACTGGGAAAATAATGGGTTTCCTGTAATCAGACAAGAAGGAGAAATAATCCACAAATAATTCACTAGCTATCGTGACCCTTATTTATAGGGGTGCATAAGGATGACTAAATTACTTAAAATAACTGATATTTCTGAACCAAAATGAGAAACAACATGTTTACCCTCTGTTTTTAAGCTATGACAGATAACACTAATTAAAAAGCAACCTTGTTTCACAGGTTTTAGTGCGCAAAGTGGAGCTGTACCATTATGCAATGCTAGGCGCCTGCAAACAGCGCCACCTCCAGGTTTGTGTCATGTTATTAACAATAGTTCGTGATATGATGCAGAATGCACAGAGCGGTCTGTTTTATCCTGTGAAAAAGGCACAATAATTCATTCTACGAGAGGGGAACATAATGCCCTTTGCCCTCCGATATTGCAGAGCTTGGTAATTCAAATGATTGTTTTTTTCTTTCAAGCGACTTTTTGAAAAAATATCTCGTGTAAAGTATCACAGACATCACTCGTGCAGCGTGACACATAACTTGCAGCAATGATGAATGATTAAACTATGGTTTGAATCCTATTTAAAAGATAGACGTTTTTCAGTCAATGCTGGCCCATGCTTCTCATCTGTCTCATTCATCACCTATTCATTGTGGAGTGCCTCAAGGGTCCATGTTAGGCCCTTTGTTATTGTCTCTGTATCTTACCCCTTGGACTGACTTTAGAGAAGCACAAAGTTGGTTTCATTTTTATGCTGACGATTTGCAGATCTATTATGCCCCTGATGTCTAGCTGTAAAGGGTCACTGACCAAGAAGTTAAGTTATGGATGGCAGCCAACTTTTTTAAGACTTGAATATTGTAATTCTGTGTACATTGGTCTTGATCAGAGTTCAATTTGTCCCCTTCAGGGGGTACAAAACACAGCAGCCCGTCTCCTTACAGGGACCAAAAATCTACAGTATATCTTCCTGTGGTAGCTGCTCTACATTGGCTTCCTGTGTATTACAGGATAAGGTTTAAGCTGTTACTTATTGTTTTTAAATCTTAACATGGTACTGCTCCTCTGCATTTGTCTGAGCTTCTTAAAATAAGATAAAACAAGATAAGGTAAGATAAGATAACCTCTATTGATCTCACAATGGAAAAATTCACTTGTTAAATTGAGCTCACAGAAACACTGTGCAGAATAAACAAGAAATGTGTACGGAAATGTGACTTGTACGTCATGTCCCTGCTAAGGCCTTGAGATCTGCTGATCAAGCATGTGACCAAAGGTGACAGGGCTTTCTCTGTTGCAGCTCCCAAACTGTGGAATGACCTTCCTCTCCATATAAGAGCTGCACAGACACTTGATCATTTTAAAACCCTGCTTCAGACACATGTCTACTCCAAAGCTTTTAACACTGTTTAGCACATATCTTGGCCAAAATATGAGCTGTTAGTGCTTTGATGCTTGTATATTGTCTTTTTTGTATTGTAGAGCTTTTTGTGAAGCACTTTGGTCAACAAGAGTTGTTTTTAATGCCATATACATACATTTGATTTGATTTGATTTGAACTTTGATCAGAAGCCCCTTATGAGAGACCAACAGGCTGAGAGTAAACTTCAGATAGAATGAAAAGTATAAGAACTTTGATCTTTTTGTTTCAATGTTTGTAACTGTCCTGCCATGTCCAGTTGAGAATTCCCTGGCAACGTTTTTGTATCCCGCTCGGAGCCTCTCGTCCTGTCGTGATGAATACATACATCGTCATAGAGATATCCTTTGTCACCTGTTGTTACTGCCTTTCCCCGGGGGCTGGTTTGGTCTGATTGATCAAAGATTCAGACACCAGATCAATACGGCTTTCACCTCTCTCTTGGCAGGAGCAGAAGGGGGCTCGGCAGTGGGCTCCTACGCTGTCCAATTATTCGGTAATGGAACACTGGATCGTGCCCAGAACCATTAACGTGTGGGACGGCGGCGAGAGCAAGGACCAACTGCTAATTGTTGGGTTTTATTCTAAAGTGTGACAACAAGGCACTGCCCAGATCACTACTTTCCTGTTTCTTTGGCTCGAAGCTGAAACTGCAGAGAAAAGTACTTCACTTTATCTGTAAGGGGGTATTTTCGATGCACAGTATCCGTTCACTGCACATAAATTGATGCAAACGTCGTTGAAATACTGTGTGAATTTTGAATATCAGAATATTGTGTGTTGCTTTAACCTTTTACTCAAGGAGGATTCGGACTTTTCCAATTATGTTTCATCATGCACATTTTTTTATTTTATTTATTTGACCTTTATTGAGTCCCTTGAGATGAATCTCTTTTTCAAGGGGGACCTGGCCAAGAGGCACCGGTGACATGCATGAAATAACAAAAACAATTTGCAATCACTTCAATAATAACATGTACACGCCAGGGTTCGGCTCTCAGACAGAACAGATTTAAAGGGGCTTGTGGGAATGTGTTCCTGAAGCCGGAGAGGGCTCTGAATATCATTCCATGACCGTGGAGCAGCGTAGGAGAAAGCTGTTCTGCCCAGTTCAGTGTGGATCCTATAGGAACAGAGGGCGGAGGTCGCTGAGAGGAGTGGGAGTTGTACCCACTGCTGCCAGGAGACAGGAGACGGCACCGGTACAAGGGCAGTTGTACCCTGGATGGCCTTATAGATGAAGATTAGCCAGAGCTTCGGTCTCCTGATGTTGAAGGCAATTAGAGCAGAGAGAACCGCTCACACTGATGGGTCCTGTGCATGCAGTTGGTGATGATGATAAACGATGTCCAGAATGTGGAGGGCTGAAGAGGCTGCATTTATGTACAGAATGTCCCCATGGTCCAGAACCGTGAAGAAGTCTTTTCCTCATATCAGGGCTCAGACAGGGTTTTTGTTTCTGTAATAAAAGCCCAGCAGAGCGTTCAGCTTTTTAGGCAGCTGTTGGATGTAAGTTGTGAAGGACAGTTTGTCATCAATCCACACGCCCAGATATTTTTAACAAGATTCTTTTGTAATCGCTACCCCTTCTGAAGTTAGCAATCTCTGTTAAAATGTATATTGGTGATACTTGAATGAAAACTAGTCAAACCAGAGAAAACATGAGGAGAGGAAACTCCACAGAGTTTGTCAAGGCGCTCTCCTTCTCCTACTAGAGATAATTTAACACAAAGTAATTTAAATTCGTGTCACTTTAACTCATGTAGATAGACCTTTTTGCCGCGCTATCGGTCACGGTTAAGGTGCACATTATTGATATTCTTATATTGGCCTTGATCTAATTGCTGTTTGCTCTCAATGTAAATCCAAAGGTAAAGCCTTTAATGCAAACGAATCCAGCTCCTTGATTAAAGTTGACACACTATATCCATCGGTACATCAGCATAAGCTTCATTTCATAACCACATCTTGGTCTGGAGATTATCACCGAGATGGCGACGCGACATGACCCGACCCGAACAGTTTGCAAATGTCGTCACCCAAAGAAACAGTTGAAGTTGAAAGCCCGTCTTTGAAGAGGGTAAGAGATCTTAAACACACTTTAAAGATGCATTTGTCCCTGCTTTAGTCACCTGCGTGTCTTTAGGATAGATCGTTTTTTTTTTTTTTAAAGTCCCGATGCAGTCTGGTATCAACTTTAAAGGAATCAAAGAAACCCTCTCTGGAGATAACGTACAAGCGCCGTTGGCTGTTTTGACGATGCGTTTGAGAGCAAGAGAGGAACCCGGTGTTTCAGCTGAGGCTTTCGCTGCTCATTGGTTTGTTTGATTATTAATTAGCCCATGGTGTATTCAGCCTTTTTTTTTTTTTTTCGTTTGCCATACATTTGTGGAGCGCTTGAATTAGTCATGCTACATCAGGGCTCAGTGAGATGTCAGGAATGGCAGCTTTAAGTGTGATGAGTCATTATGAGAAAATCACACTGTAGCAACTTTATGACAGACAGAAGTGGCATGAGTGTTTCTCACTACAGATTACTTCTGCACAATTGAAGGTAAAATGCAAATCTAAATAACTACACATGCGAGATGATTTTAGATTTAAAATGATAGAGCACATGGATGAAACCTTGTTTAGACATCCCCTTTCACATCTTCCAACTAACAATGTCACATTTCAGTTTCCAGCTCATAAATAACATGGTAATATGATGGAAATAGCATGGTACATGAGAATGACTCGAGAACATGCATTTTGCATTTCTGTTTCCGACTTATTGCCAAGAAAATGGTGACCTACTTTCCACTTTTAGATACTGTGCTATTTCATACCCGTTACTGCTATTTTTGTAACACGTATTTCTGTTTTAAGAAAATAATCAGAAAATATTCAGAATGATATGTAATAACCAGTAGTTTCCCCGAGAAGCACTGTGGGGGTCATTTACCAAGCGTCTGCTCACGTGCAAACGTGGGTGAGCAACAGAGTCAATTATGCATTTTTGTATTCACGCAGCCCTAAAACTGTAATACAGGCAATTTGATATGGTATATTTGGTGAAACACCCACACATAGCCAGATCATATTTCCCAGCCTGCTCTTGCTGTTTTGCACCTGTATTGATAAGTAACCCTTTCTGTGTCCATAAAGATACAAGAGAAAACTGAGGAAATTAAGTGTATTAATAAATCATTATGGTAATTAATAATATAACATACATTTACTAATTTTAATCTCTTTATCTCATGTATTTATTTATTTATGATATTTATTTGTAACTAATAGGAATACAATTACCGTAATTTCCGGCGTGTAAGCCGCTACTTTTTTCCCACGCTTTGAACCCTGCGGCCAATATGACGGTGCGGCCAATATGGAGCCGCCAACAGGCTCTAGAGGCGCCTCTGGCAGTAAACACAAAAGTGAGACGGGCTTGGCGAAAGATTATGGATGAACTTCTAATCAACACTGCTCTTGGCTGGTGAACGGTAGATCAGTAACTTTTAAAATGATGAAGGGTCACTTTAGCCTAAATGTCGAAGGGCTTTGCCTCTGCCCACAACTGCACCTTTCTCCGGGATGAGGTGTCTCTTCCTCCGCACTGTGAAAACCTGCAGCGTATATTCGAGTGCGGCCTGTATATGTAATAACTTATTAAGAGTAGGAGGCCCCTGTGAGATATTTTAGGTCAATTACATCTAGTGTGCGACAACACAAGACACAAGAAACCTTTTTTTCTAAATTAAGCTTTACCCAATAGCTTGCTGATATGGATAGAAGTATTGTTACATCATTATAGGGATTCTATTCAACAGACAGAGAGATTAATAGATTAACATCGGAAACACTGCTATTATAACTCAGAAGAAAAGCTTAACGTTAAAAGTTACTGCTTACCTCTCTGGACTCTGTGATCCTCGAACCCCCGAAAAACCACCTCCCACTCTTTCACTAAACGTATATCTTTGAGGCACTAACTTCCAACAGTTACACCAGTTGCTTCTCATTCCCTGCACTGTAAATGCAATCTGCCGGGTCTTTGTAGCAGAGAGAGCGCGTGTCTCCATTGGGATTGTCTGAATGTTCCTGTGCTGATGGTGTAGCCGAGTCAGACAGCAGTTCGCTGTGATGTATCTGCCTGCGCTGATGTCTGTAGTTGGCACTAAAGCAGGCGTCTCTGGGGTTACGGGACCTCTGCTGCTCTGTGCACTACCACTGTTCAGAAACATATCAGCGCAGCATCATGGCAGACCTTTGCTTCAAATCGGCGGTGGATCTGCCGTGTGTGTGTGTGTGTGTGTGCGATCAAAGCCAGCGATGTGATTCTGTAAACTGCAGTTCAGCTCGCTCAGATGTGTGCACATACTGTACAGAGGTACACTGTGGTTTGATGAAAAAAAAAAAAGGTACAAGATTTGAACGTTCAACTTTATTTTCTAAAGGCAAAATCTACCGTTCTATACAAAACAGCGGCACAGCTTACACAATTAAACAGACAAAAAAAACTGGAGCATATTTTCTTCCATCGATCCATGTTTGGGACCACCTACCTTTTCCTACAGGCGCCCGCCCCTCCACCTTGACAGATAAACTCGTGAGGAGTTATCACACCCAGGTTCTTCACCTGTGAGGAATGACTGTAGTTTGGGTAAACGTTTCTCTCTCTGGGCCTTAGGACCGATGACTAAAACTTCAGTTTTGTCCTGGTTAAGCTGGAGAAAGTTTTTTGCCATCCAGGATCTAAAATGCAGTTAAAACGTGCATCCATTGGCTTGGTTCATCAGGAGACATGGAGATGTACAACTGTGTATCATCAGCGTAACTATGAACGTTGACTCCATGTCTCCTGATCACCAAGAGGGAGCATATACAGGTTAAAAAGCACTGGGCCTAAAATCGAACCCTGGGGCACACCACATGTAATGTTATGGACCTTAGAGAAGCAGGTATCCACACTTACTATGAAAAAAAATATATTTTACAAATGGCCAGTCGTAACTTTTAGGTGTGGGTTTTGTAAGCATTGTAACCTTTCATTGTCAAACTTTTGCTTTTGCTTTGACTGTATGATGCCCTGACAACGATACGTTTTAGCGCACATTTGCTACAGTAATTTTGTTTTTACTCTATTAAATCAATCTCTCTACTTATCAGTCAGAAAGCGTGTTGCGCAACAGGAAACCTTAAACATATACACTGTTCCTAATTGTTGTTGCTGTTGTTTTTGTGTGTTTTTGCATAGTGGATTAATAATTATCATGATGACTTCTGAGGTTTTCGAGTCTGCCTCAATAATTTTGGACAAAAGAATCTCCCAAAAGGGCAAACTGCAAACACCAGCTTAGTCCATATTAAAATCCCATGTTGCTCTGAAAACTGCGTGAGTCTCTTACCAGTTATTGTGATTTCACATGCTGGCTTAAGTCCTCAGTCTGTACCGTCTGGTGTTAAATTCAGACTTTTAATGGCATATTAGATTAATCAACATGTTAACATAATCTTTTAAGCCAATTAAAACAGGCATTAGTCAATTTCCTTGTTTAGCAGCGTAGAAACCACCAAAGACAATAGCCTTATCTAATTACACTGTAGTATTTTGGTCCTTTTCCCTCGGAGTGAATTATTAGCCTTTTTCCAATAAAGGAACTCCCACAGAGTATGTGTAATGCAGCTTTGTTGTTCTTCAGACTGACTGGTAGCCCACACCAGGAAATAAAATAAATAAATCAACATCAATGTTGTTCCTTCCTTTCCCTCCCTTCTCTCCCTCTCCCTCCCTCTCTGTCTCTCTGTCCCTTTCCTCCTTCCCTTCCTTCCCTTCTCTTCCTCTCTCTCTCTCCCTTTTCTTCTTCCCTTCCCTCCCTACTCTCCCTCTTCCTCTCTCTCTCTCTCCCTTTTCTTCTTTCCTTCCCTCCCTCCTCTCCCTCTTCCTCTCTCTCTCTCCCTTTTCTTCTTTCCTTCCCTCCCTCCTCTCCCTCTTCCTCTCTCTCTCTCTCCCTTTTCTTCTTTCCTTCCCTCCCTCCTCTCCCTCTTCCTCTCTCTCTCTCTCCCTTTTCTTCTTTCCTTCCCTCCCTCCTCTCCCTCTTCCTCTCTCTCTCTCCCTTTTCTTCTTTCCTTCCCTCCCTCCTCTCCCTCTTCCTCTCTCTCTCTCTCCCTTTTCTTCTTTCCTTCCCTCCCTCCTCTCCCTCTTCCTCTCTCTCTCTCTCTCTCCCTTTCCTCCTTCCCTTCTCTCCCTCTCTCTCTGTCCCTTTCTCCTTCCCTTCTCCTCCTCTCCCTCCCTTCTCCCTCTCTCTCCCCCCCCCCTCTCTCTCTCTCTCTCTCTCTCTCAGTACCTGCTCCAAGGCCCTGAATCACTGGCTGCCATCTTGGCTCAGTCACCAGGCCCCTGGGCAGCACAATCAAAGGCTCTGCTTCCTGTGAGGTGTCCAACTTGTTTTTCCTCCATTTGTCAGCCCACTTTCTTTCTGCTCAGTTGCGTCATTGCCGTTAATTAAAATCAAATGACAAAAGCGGTCCACGCGAGGTTTATCTAAGAAGTGGTTCTTTGTTTTTCGGATTTCCATGAATGGGCATCGGGTGCGGCAAGGGTCCAACTGCAAACAATGCTTTTAGAGCAAGGGTGTGCTTGGCGGCAGGGTAATTGTTTCCCAGTCAAAAGATAAAGGACTGGGACTCTCCCCGGTGGCCAAAACTCATGCATCACTTTTGTACATGTGGCTGTTGTACATTCACTAAACAAGGAAAGAAAATCTCTTAATCATATTTCTCACATTCATCTGTATTCGCATTCAGAATCTACTGGTATTCTCCAAAAGCCCAAGGCGTGTACTAATATAAAAAGTACACATCTGTCAGAGGGGGGCAATCTTTGGAACAGTTTAGATGGCCAACATAAGGGCTAAAAAATAATTAATTATGTTTATATAAAATCTATAAATTCAACATTATGAAAAAGTATAGAAAACGTGAATAAAGATAGTCTGAAAAAGATAAACGTTGATGCTGGAGACATGTTGTAATATTACCAGGAGTACCTTTTCTCTTCTTTTGACATTTCTAATTCTTGATTCTTTATGATTTGTGTTCATGCTTGACCAAAGTTTGTACTTGAATAGCTTTAAAATAATATGTTTTGACTTCAGCCTAATCCCAAAGCACTCAAACATAAATGTGTTCTAATTGTATAATGTACCATCATATTGGTTTGGATTTGTTTTTCTGTTTTCCTTTTAGACCTATAGTAAGTTAGTCCTGACTTGGCATTGCATAACACTTTTTCAAATCCAGCATTATTGGAGTTTATTTGAGATCTAATATCGTAAAACCCAATCTGCCCAATAGTGTGCTGCCATTTTTTGTTTCTCAAAGTGTAAGATGTAAGTGTGTTAAGATGTGTTTCTTGTCACAGCTTTGGGAGTAGGGAGGTGCAATTTTCCCTTTTAGAAGTGTCTCCGCGGTTGATGTTTCACAGACGCAAAGACACAGAGTGCTCTAAAGTCTCCCATAGGTGCCGCCGCGACAGCTTCCTAAGAGCTTTGAGAGGAGTGCCACTGTAGAGAGGCTGTTTTTGAATTGAATCTGTCCATTTGGACCACTTTGTTCTTTCACTCTGACACATTACTTCAGCCTTCGCGATTATCATAACGTAATGAGTTATTTCTTTTTAACAGCAGAACAATTTGACTGCCTTTAGCTTTGTCACTTTACAGTAAGTATTAATCAGTGAATGAGAAGGTTAATGCAGTAGTTAAGACTTAAAAGCTACAATTGCATCATTTTATCTGATGCGATTTATATTTTTACTCATAAATATCTGCAAATGATTGACAAAGTCTGACGAGATTTTTTTGGGGGGAAAAAAAACCGCCACTTGTCAAGTTGCTGCATGAGCGCTGACGGCCAAATAAGTACGTTTTGCTTTGAAGACTGAGAAAAAATGGGAACAATAAGAAAAACAACTTGGACTTTGTAAGAAATACGTTTCTATACAGCACAAAGGACTTCACAAAGTTAAATATTTTTAGTATACACTGTAAACCCGAACAGTGCAAATGACTCATACATGTTAATGGTAATGAGGTCAAAACTTGTCACTATGCTAACTCAACATATAACATTTAATCTAAGACAACTGTTGCGGATAATGTTTTATGTTTTCATTTCACTGACATTGACCTCTATGAGTTATTGACAAAGTTTTAGAGGATTTTGAGTCACCTGACGTCATTACGCACGCTCACAGCGTTGCTACGCAAAACCATGGACGTGACCGCTTACGTAAATGGACCAGACCAGGCCAGAGGTTTCTACAAGATGGCGGCTTGAAGCGGGAGGAAGAATTTTTAAGATTATATTTTAAGCAGTTAAATAAATTTGTTCGGATTTCGTGTAATATAATCTAAACAACGTATGTGCGGTAGTCTGTATATAAGAAAACGAGTTTATCGGCGTTAATGTTCAAGTGCAAAACTAGGGTGACCAGACGTCCCAGTTTACCCGGGACAGTCCCAGTTTTGAGTCCTCTGTCCCATGTCCCCACAGATTACTCCAAAACCATTCATTTGTCCCAGTTTCACACAGGATCTGTCCCAAGTGTCCCAGTTGCTACCATGTGTCCATCCACCGATTATGCGGTGTAAATAGTTATTGTGCGCATGGTGGCGCGTTTTGCTGGGATTTGGTAAGAAAATATAGTGTGCAGTCATGTATTTGTTAATTTATGGTGGTAGGGCACACAACCGCTAACTACGGCCGTTCCATTTTCTTTCCCCCCGCTGCGCCACCTCTCGAAGTAAACGTGTTAAAATTGATGTTATTGTCAGTCGCGCCGAGTCCTTCCAATGTTGTGTCTAGTGACCAAATCAAACGCAGGATATCACACATGCATGATTTTCAGCAATTTTTGTTTTCACTCTGTCATTGGCCACTGCATTCTGTGCGTCACTTTTGGGACGGTGAAATCACCCGCGCTTCTCCCGTGCGTCCAAAAGTGTGCTATAAACTGGTGTATTTGATTGCCTGCGACTGAGGTTGCGTCTTTCGCCCACATTCCTCGATTCGAACGCAAGGGTCGCCACCGCGAGTCATTCACTGTGATTACGTCAAAGACTTTTCCTCAAACAGTAGCTGTAGATCTTGACCCATTTTATAATGGCGTTTATTTTCACCGGACCCTTTTCTGTACACGAGTGAGTGGAGTTGGGATTTCAGTGAGGACCTTTTTAAACACGGAGATCAATCTGTACCAAGTAAGTTTAATAGTTTCTACACAAACCATTTTATGGTCACTACAGACACCACAGTAAGAGCATTATTCTATTAGAGCAGGGGTGGGAAAACTGAGGCCCGGGAGCCAAATGCAGCCCGCCTAGCCCTTCAATCTGGCCCACAAAAGATACTGAATCCCAATATGCATTGCCTGTAATGGGGGACAGTGTTTTCATTGACATGAAAAAAGATAATGCTATTTTGCAGTTATTTTGTTCTTTTTTTAAATGTGTTTAGGCAATTAGTTCATTTGTGAAACCCAATTCTACCCCTGATCTGGCACTCTTGGCAGGTAAAAAAAAATAAAAGCGTATATCTTTATTTGTTTATTTGGATGTTAATAAGCCACACCGGATTGTATCCGTGAGCTAATTTCCATCCGTCGCCCCCCATGCCCACTCTCAAACACACTTTCATTCATCCTGGCCTATTGTACATGTTTTTAGTGTATTAGAGGTTCAGTTTGCTGTGCACAAACAATTACCAGGGCTAAGATGCATGTATCGTTTTGAAAACCATGACAACTCTTAGTAATTTTCTGCTGTCTCCTGTCTACTAGGGATGTCACGGAATCAAATTTTTGATTCACGATTATTGTAATGGGGAAAAGAATTCATTGTTTACGAATATTCACGAGTATCCCCCTAATGCAAGGAAACTACTGAGTTTTTTTTCTTTTTTTAAATACTTTTTAAAACTTGAACTTGTAAACAATTGTAACCCGAACAGGAATAACTTTTTTTTTTTTTTTTTTTTACAGAATTGGGGGCCTCCAAATGCTTTTTCTACACTGTCATGAACTTGTAATTAACATCATTTTTATTGGTAACTTACCGTAACATTTTGTGATTAACCTTTTTTGTTTTAACTTCTGTTTTAATTTTTCATTCTTTCTCTCTCTTTTTGTTTTACAGGCAATAGTTCAGCAGACCATTGTGCATAGTCATTCAAAACGCTGCCCAAGTGACAAAGAAATGGCTAACACTGCAGAAGCACTTGTAATCACCCATCCCTGTCTCAACGAAACCATGTCTCCCGGCAAGAGAGGAACATCACCTCGCAAGAAAGCATGTTCTTGGAAGTGGAGTTTGGTGTATAAAATGGGAAGTTGCCGCTCCAAGTTGGCCAACGCAGGGTGTCTAGAGGTGTCTGTAAACTCTGGTTAAAAAAAGCCACAGCACTCCACACCCACACTGCAGTGTAAAAAAAGGCAAAACGTGCTGAGCGAAACTACCTACCAAACTTTCCTCAAGGAGAAGATGCTACCAGCCTGGAAAATATAAGACTCCAAATTATCCAAGAAGTTCAGAAAATGGAACGGGATCTGGTCTTGATCGAAAAGCTCATGCAAAGTACTTGTGGAAATCTAAAAGCTTCTTGATTGTAAACTCTTACCAGAGTAACGGCTCATTTGAAAGGCAAGACCTACAACATTTATCGTATCCTTTTTTTTAAAAAAAGATTATGGAAGCGCTTTCACTTTTTTTTGTCATGTGTTGGAGTTTTATTGTTTTTTTTTTTGTGGCATTTTCATTTTTTTGTTTTCGTTTTTTGATGTTTACGTAAATTTTTCATCGCATTTTGTCACTCTTTTGTGGCTTTTTTTGTTGCCCTTTCATCGCTTTTTAGACGTGTTGCTTTTTTATTGTCATTGGTGCTTTTCCGGCACATTTTTGTCAGTCTTTTTCTTTTTTGGTCGCTTTTGTCCCTGAAGCTTTTTGATTTGGGTTATGACAAACTGGAGAAAATGTGCTCGGCGGGGGATAAGATTTTTTTTATTATAGATGTGGATTATAAACTCAATCTGAGCCTGATGATTTTAATACAAATTTATAATGCTATTCTGCTTCCACTGTATTATTGTTTTGCAAGTGTTTTTTTCATGACCCTAATAGTTCGTGCATGCTGTAAATAAATCATGTCTCTGTAGCTGCTGTTAGTTTGGCAATGCACATTCATAAACAGCGACATTTAAATAGACCAAAGACAAGTATATGGGAGATGCAAAGTTATGTCCCCGTTTAATCTGATGCCTCAGATTCAACAATTTCTAGACACTTCTGTTCATAGAGACACCATCTCCAAACACGCTTTAGGTGTAGGATCAAGGGTTAACAGAACCAGTACCAACTGGCTCTTGCAATTTCCATTCAGTCTCCTCTGGTTTTGGGAAAGTTAACAGCAGCAATAGACATGATTGATTTTTTTTGTTCAATTACAGTGTGCACAAGAGGTCATCAGGGTCATGAATTAAAAACGCATGCGAAATATGATTTCGCTTTTTTTTTTAAACAAACGAATTTACCATATATGGATGATATGGTAATTTTTTATGACCAATTTGTCCATGTTAACACAAGAATTGGGCTTGACAACATAGATTGTTGAAATCAACGCCCTTGAATTGGTAAAAGTAGCTGTGTTGCCAAAAATTCCCCTCCTAAAAGCTTCCTGAACAAACAAAAAAGACTTAATGAGGATGAAAATGCAGCAAAAAAAGTGGCAAGCGCAACAAAGCAGGTGACCAAAGTGTTGATGAAGCAAAAAAAGCACGGCAAAAATCTCAGATCCACTTTGAAATTCTAAGCATTCTAGGCATCACAATGGCCTATAGACTGTAAGCTCCATTTGAGAAGCTTTTAGATTTGGTTATAGTCAAGCTGGAGTAAATGTGCTTGGTTAAGGCGGGGGTTAAGAGGTTAATAGTACTGTGCACTTGGTTCGGCCATTGTTTTACATTTAAGTGCGTATTGGTTTAAATCTTAATGTTGAGCCAAAAACATTTGTGTGACGCCCTCTTATGGTAAAAAATATACCTTGTTTTTTATTCAATTGGCTCTGCCTTGGTGACTGATGTCAGCAGTGGTTGCCAACATCAGCCAGTGTCATGCTCACACACCTAACATCACCCCGCCTCCAGGAAACACCTCATATTCTCACATTTCAGATGTATTTCTAATATTTTTTTTATATTTTCTGCTAATATGCCTATAAATGGGCATTTTAATCAGGATGTTTATATATTGTTATCCTGTGTATTCAATATTTATTATTTATGCCATTTACTGTATTTAGGAAGTTCATGATGCTGATATGAAGCGCACATTGGTTTTGCACGGTCTTCCAATCTACCTACGGGAGGAAGACTCCCTCTTCAAATATTGTACTGTAAGTGTGTAGAACTTTTACTTGATCATACAGGTGCTTTGCAAAAATAAAAAAGATTATACAGTACATTTTTCTTTAACTTCAAAGCTGTTTTTCTGCTGGGGGAATTATAATAATAAATGGGGATTATAAATTGTTCTGTAAATCTTTCTGGTTAATACAATTTAGAATATTGGGTACCTTATGAACCCACTATAATCCAGTTGAGAGAATAAAAAGTACCTTTGGTGGTATTTATATCGATTTAATAGAGCTCCACTGTCCCGCCCACTTCCGGTCACGTGTCTGTTACTTTTTAGATTAATGAGCCAGTTTTAAACTCTAGATATTTGAATGATTAGAAAAATGTATATTTAACGTCTGACTGGTGAGCTCTATACAAATAGAATATTAAAACCTTGCATGTTTATTGGTGCCGATTGCTTTTCTTGTTCAGCATTTCTTCATAATGCTTTTTATATTGCCATGAGTTAAATGAAGTGCATTCCCTCTTGCAGTACTGCCACAGCATGTCAAGGTTAAGTTGGTGTTGATAATCGTGAACATCTTCATCCTTATAAATGGTCTAAACTGTATTCAGGCTTTTCTGTCTCTCGAATGTATGCATAATTACATAACTGAATATTTAAAGAGACTTGAGTGTCTGGTCAATATTGGACTTATTATTATTAGTATTATTATTTGTGACTTTAGGGAAAAAGAAAAAAAAAATCAATTAACTTCGTAACAAATAGCATTTGACACAAAATGTTTTATTTCAGGTGGAGGAAGATTTTGACACTTCAAACACCGCCCTCGCTATCCTGAAGTTGGCAAGTGAAATCCCATCTGTCCCTTTGAGTGCAGCAGTCATCATCGAGGATGAGGTTGTATTAAAGGACATTCCATCTTTGCCTGAGGCATTTGCCCTGTTGTTCGGTCACATTTTTGAGTGATCTTTAAGGCATTACTTAAAATAAGCTGATTGGACTTAAATGTTATGATGTAATCTTTTTCAACAAAACTTTTATGTTAATAAACTGAAAACTTTAAAGTTCAATTTGGCTTAAAACTATGAAGAGTTTTTAAGCCAAGTTGAACTTTAAAGTTTTCAGTTTATCTTGGCAAACGTTTTTTAAGTTTATAACAACTTAAAAATCAAAACAGCAATTGAGTTTTTAAGCTAAGATAAAGTTATAAATCGTAAGTTCAAACGTTACTTAAAAAATGCTTGCCAAGATGAACTGAAAACTTTAAAGTTCAACTTGGCTTAAAAACTCTTCATAGTTTTAAGCCAAATTGAACTTTAAAGTTTTCAGTTTATTAACTTAAAAGTTTTGTTGAAACAGATTACATCATAACTTTTAAGTCCAATCAGCTTGTTCGGGATTACAGTGTACAAGTAAGTACGTTTGTAGTATTAAAAACAAGTAATAACTCTGGTAGTATAGAGGCTGCATTTCAGTTTAATGCAGCTCAAATCTGGAACAGTCTTCATGAGGATGTGAGACAGGCCTCAACTCTGCCAATGTTCAAATCCAGGCTGAAAACCGTGCATTTGACAACTGAAAGTATTTTATCTGCACTCTTGCTTTTCACTGTGATGAATTAGCATTTATGTTGGTGTCTTGTGAATTGATTTGATCCGCTTCTTGTAATTTTATGCAACTGTGAAGCACTTTGAATTGCCTTGTGTATTAACTGGGATCTACAAATAACCTTGCCTTGCCTAGTTCTCAAGAAGTCTCAAGAAGCACGCAATCTTGAGGGCCCCTCCAAGCTGTTCAATGTGATGGATTTGGAGTTGCTGCCGACACGTACTGCCTGTGGTCTCTGGGTAAGAAAGCCTAGCAGCCAGTTTCACAATAACGTGTTGACTAGTTTGTGTAGGAGCTTAACTAAATCTAAGATCAGTTCTTTGACACGCATTGCTGTCAATTCCGGACTATTGAGCGCACCTGAATATATGCCTCGCAAACTTAGTCTATATATTTCTTTAAAGTACATGCATAAGCCGTACTGGTCTATAAGCCGCAGCTGTCCACGCTGCTCCAAGCGCATTTGAAGTTCCATCAGCCACTGGAAATACTGAACTTTTCTCTTAGTCATATATTTCAAGAGAACAGTGGCCTACAGGTACATTTACGTTCATAAAAGTTTGATTGTGTTATTCTTTAAACCCGCGTGTTCAGTCAAACTAAAGCACTGCCTGCACAGCGACTCCTCTTTGGGAGCGTAGTCGTGTTTAGAGCTAGAGAGTGTTCGAAGCTGCTCTGAGCTGGGTTCGTGGTGAATCGCTCGAGGCTGGCTTTTGATGAATTTAACCCGCGCTTCCCTTAATGATAATTCAGCGGTGAGAGAATTAAAAGCATTTATGTTGCTCCACGTTACAGGGGTGCAGTAATCACCGCGGCCGCGCGATAGGGTTGGCACTTGTCCGAGTTGTTGTGCAGATGAGTGGGGTACGTCCAAAAGGAATAGCGTTACAGTCTCCATCGGTTCCACGACTTTGTTACCTTTATTGCGTCGGATTTCTTTCATCAGAAATACCCAAGTGTGTTTGGACCCTGGTGCATTGTTACTGATAACATGAGACACACATATTCAGTATGACCATCAACATCTATAAATTTGGCGCACCGTAGTATAAGCCGCAGGGTTCAAAGATAGAAGGTCCCAGTTCGATCCCCACCTGGACGGGGCCTTTCTGTTACAATCCGGTGTGGCTTGTTCATTAACATGCACTGTCCCAACCAAATAAACCAATACATAAATAAATAAATAAAGCATGGGGAAAAAGATGCGGCTTATAGTCCAGAAATGACAGTAATTACAATAGTGCATTACATACAAAATGGCTGAGTGGTTTGCGCTTTTGCTTCTCCATAAGTTCCTTTCTGTGTTGCGTTCTCTACACTTATATGCAGTACAGTGCATGTCTTGTCCTTAAAAACTCTCTTCACTAAGCTCCGCTGAAGCAAAGCACATTTCTCTTGACACATTCATTTTGACATTAAGGGCACCCAAGACCTATATGTTAAACATCAATACGTCCCTCCCCGCTGGGCGCCAGTGCCTCAAAGGCCTATAGAGGTGGCGGCGCACAGACGATCCATAATCCTTTGTAGAAGTTTCAAATTCCTTTCCAGCACGGGCGCAAATATCAAAGATATGCATTGTGTTAGGTTACCAATAGCAATTACGATTTCAGAAAGGTGAGGGACATGCTGCTAACAATTGGGAAAGATGTTCTGACGTTTGCTGTGCATTTTTCTATGTGAGAAAAATAAGCCACGGAGCCGTCGTCTATTTGCGCTTTGCGCTGACATGCGGCGGTAATGTCTGCGGGCTATTATTCTGTTATATTCAGGGCTATGTCAGAAACTGGTAATCCGATATTAAGCCTCATTATGGAGACTAGAAAACCGCCTTTCACAAAATATCTCTCAGGCTTTAGTCAAACATGTGGGCTAAAAAAAAAAAAATGAAAAAAAAGAAGAAAAAAAACATGCTCCTCTTTTACATTTTACCTGGGGTCAAATCTGTCAAACGTGGAGGGGTGTGAGAATGAATCCTGCCAGAGATAAAAATAGTAACATCTGTGCTCGTGGGATAAGCTGTCTCAATGCTGGCTCGGTAGACCTGATAACAAACTGTAATTTCATGACTTTTGGCTGAAGGCAAAGTCACTGGATTGACTATAGCGAGCCATCCCAGCAGTATTGTTTGTCATCACTGCCCTTTCATTCCCTTCGCTCTATGGCCTTTACTGCTCCGGGGCGTGTATTGTGTCACATTTTTAATCAATGAATAATCATTTTCTTTGGCGCGATATTGCTGCGCTTTTGGAGAGTCGGAAGCGCTGCGTTTTGCGAAATTGCTTTTTCGTAAATGACTTTTTTTGTATATATGTAAATGCCATTTTTCTCCCATTTGAAGTCCCGACCTTTCCGAAAGGTAACGTTCAGACAAAATGCAGCTTTTACACCTCGCACAATTCAGACGCGTCGACGCAGCCTAAATTCATCACGCCACGATTTTGATTCATTTCAGTTCAACCCCATGTAAGTGTTAATTTTTTAATTTTATTTTTTTACCAATCCGCCATCTCCCTGTCTCTCTCTCACTCTCTCCTGCTTGCGGATGGCACTGCTTTATAAGGACTTCGCTCCGGATCCGCCGCAAAAGGTCAGATGGTGAATTAATAAAAAACACGCCACAGTCACTCTTGGCTTTAATAATGTCACTCTCTTAATTAAGTAGCCAACTCGCCTGCGCTCACCAGAATGTAGCAAGTAACAAGGTTAAATCAAAGTGACGGAGGGGTTTACTGTACAACCGTGTGCGCCTGTTTGTCAATGCCTGAAGGGCCAATCAGGGCTTCCATTATCCTGACAGCATGTTGTGAATGCGGTAATAGTCGAGCGCTTCACACCATGGCTGCTAAAGACCCAAGATTGGATTTCTTGTGAGGTCATTATTGAAACTTAAGTCACAAAACTGCATGTTTGCAAAAGGTTGGTATGGGAAACTGATCATCTCCTGAAGGGAAGGGGGCACTATTGATGATTGACTTTATCCATTATGGTCCTGTGACTGGGGTTTCTCATATTTATGGATTCAGGTGCAGCAACCCTTTCTTACCTGCCAACCGTGCATGTCTTCACATAACTACGCCTCTAAAGCCTTGTTTCCACTATGCATACCCAGCCTTGTTTGGCTGGTAAAAGGACCACAGTCCTTGTGGGCAGCGCGCGCTGGAATACATATTACTGGAAGGAATAAAAGCAAACTTTTGTAAGCTATAATGAGAACGATGTGGACAAATGCTGCATTTTGGTGGCTGCATATGGTAAGCTACATCATAATGTTATGCTAACAGCAGCTAAAGTCAAAATCATCTTTTTCAACAGCAGTGTGAGGTTGTGAAATATCATGTCCCATATGACCTGGCTGTTAGTGAGGGCTACCCTCTCTCCTCTGGCCAATCCGAGGCTAGCAGCCTCTTCCCGTCATGTTAGTATGTGCTCAGCACACTTTGGTCAGTCCAAAAACGAATGTCTGGTCAACCCGTTTTGGCGAGCTTTTCCATAGCGGAGGCCAGGGTCAAACCGGTCTGACATGGTATGAGTTTTGGGACCAGTTTCAGACTGTGGCCAAAGCGCGCTGAATCGTACCAATGTGACCTGAATAGACTCACTAGTGTCACGCAGGTCATACGGATTTAATATTTTACAACATCATACCGCTATGCTAAAAGGGGATTTTGCCGATATTAGCATTTAGCCACTACTAGCGCAACTTTAGCTCGTGTCAGCATAACATTTGCATGTAGCTTACTTTCATGGCTGTATTTAGCGGTTTCTTTTCTGTTTTATTACAGCTTGGCTCCTCTGAAGGTGCCTCTGATTCCATAAACCCCACCAGAAGGCAGCATTTGTCTCCATTTGTTCTCATCGCGGCTTACAAAACCTTTAATGACGATTTGTACAGCGTGCTCCTCTGTGGTGGTGCTGCCCACAACAAATGGGTGTGTGGTGGAAACGGAAGCGTGTGCGGGGTAGAGTCGCGATACATGGAATAGCGGCTTTACAAGGTAGATCAGACTCTGGGCTGCCAGTGGAAACACGCTATATTTACCCAGATGCCCCATTTATAGGTGCCAAGCTCATTCCACACTGTTTGTTCGAACTCTCGACCCCACCCTCCCTCCCTTCATGTCCGTTTTATCTTTCAGCGCTGATTTTTCTTCTCCGAGGAGCTGGGTAGACGCCTGAGACGGATCCCCCACCCACAGTCTCAACCCAGCGATCGCCGACTGCTCACTGTTAATAAATTCTTGAATCGCATCTTCTGTTGTGGCGTGGTCGTTGCTGTTGAAATGATGCAGAAAACTGTGTTAAAAAAAACACATGTTTTTGTCAGCACTGTATATGCAGAGTGTAGTGCTTGATATTGAGCTACTCCACAGGGGTACCCGCACTTGGAACTGTGGAGTTTTCATCTTTGTTTTATTTTGCAGAGTTTCATGTCTGTAGCATCTGTAAAGAATAACAAGACTCCAAAATTCGAAGAGTTTCATATACTTAAACAACACTAACAGTATGAGCTAGTGTTTCCTAAAACTGAAAACAAGGAAACAGATATATAAAGTGCACCACAGCCGATCTGGATTGCTTTTGGAAGCTAATGGTTTACAGCACAAGTTATTTTTGAGAAATTTCCCATGAAGTGAGGATTGCATTTTTTCAAAATTAGGAAACTTTGACAATATTCTAAAGCCTGGTTATTTTTGCATTTATGCAACGTTAAGTTGACAAAGGACCTGATTGAAAACAACAATCTGTTATCTAAGCATAATACTCCTTTCTGTGACTGTCCTTTCATATTTAGCAACAGCTGAGGCACAATGGGTGGTGATGGGTCATTTCTTTGTGCAATCCCTTCTATAATTAGGCAAGTCAAAACACACAATTTACAAGCTTAGACTAAACAAGTTAATTATGAACACAAACAGGCGAAATAAAACAACACACAACCAAACTGTGATTATCTCTTGATGGTGGCCGTAAGCAAGGGAGAATACTGTACTTGTCACGATTCGGTCTTTTGTTGCCCTGTTTTGGTTTGCTTTTGTGTTTATCTGTCCTTGGTGTTTTATTTTGACATGTCTTTTTGGTCTGCTTTGCTTCCCTTGTGTTAATTGCCTGCCCCGCCCTGATGTGTTTCACCTGTACCCTGTTTCCTCATGCATTTATACCCCTGTGTTTCCCTTGTCCTTTGTCGTGTCATTGTGTAAGTCAGCCCCGGTTTGTTTCTCTGGATTCTGTTAGTTTGTTTTTGTCAATTATTAAACATCACCAGTTTCGTTGCAGTCCTGCATTTTGGGTTTTTATTTTATTTTTCCTCACTCCATCACCAAACCATGACAGTACTGGATGGAAAGTGAACGTGTCCTCGTAGTTCCTCTGTTTGACGTCGGAGTGTTTACCGAGTTTGAAAAGCTCCAAATTGAGCGATGGTTTGTGGCCAGAGAATCTCCAAAAAACTGCAAGTTCTTGTTCCCAGTCTGTAGCGTGTCCGACAACACTGATAATGAATGACTTGCTCAGCGTATGAGGTTGACATGGCAGTTCGTGAAGTCAACTTTTACTTGATACATTCTTCATGCAAAGCGCAACTCCAACAATCCCCTCCATTTCCTGTTGCTTTCACACTTTACTGAGTTTGTGGGGGCACACATTTTGCTTTAGGGAATAAAGAGCGATGAAGGCTTAATTCAGAAATATTAACAATAGAAAGTTTTTGCTCACACCGCCACTTTCCCCTGATAAAGTGAATGTGGAAAAATAAGAGTTTAAGCTCTGTATGAACTAGTCATTAAGTATTGAAATGATAAAGGGTGCAGACATTGTTCCCAAGCCCAATAGTTCTCAAAGGGACTCAAAAGAAACACAGAAAAGTACATGTTTGAAAGGGACAAAGCTAAGGGGCTAAACATTAGGAATAGCCAGACAATGGACTGATCAGAGGGTGAGAAAGTTTATATGAAGACAAACAAGACTGGGCCAAAAAAGTGCATGACCTTAATACAGTAGAATAAGAGGCAGACAAACCAAGATGTCCAGTGACTTTCAGGAATTTGAATGAGAGCAGGAATGATGTGAAGAAACCAGGACGTTTACTTAACAAAAACGAAAGATACGTCAAAATCAGAACAAAATCTATATTGTGGTCTTTACCTTTATTATGCCATATACGCTGGGACTGGGAAATCTCTGATTGACAGGATTGACATTTGGATCAAGAACAATCATGGTGACTTACTCAATTGGAAGAACTTGAAAAGAACAAAATGAATATCACAAAGAAGGCAGAGAAACATCAGCATCGTCAGCCAAATCAAAAGGCGGGTGTTGATCACATCTCTGTCGTGTGGAGAGCGCCGCGCTCTTTGACAGCGCCGGACCATCGGTATATTCTCTTTCTCTCGGACAGTGTTTAACTCACATTGGGCAATGGCCACTTCGATTCCCACCTGGACGGGGCCTTTCTGTGTGGAGTTTGCATGTTCCCCCCGTGTCTGCGTAGGTTTCCTCCGGGTACTCCGGTTCCCCCTACCGCTAAAAACATCAACAATAGGCCAGGATGAACGAGAGTGTGTTTGAGAGTGCGAGTGTGGGACAACGGATCCAAATCAGCCCGAGGCTTCAACCAAATAAACAAATAAATAAATGAAGTTCACAGTCTGTGGGAGCTTAAAAAGGATGTAGCCCAAATGCTGAATGAAGTATTATGAGCTGTGATGTAAAGGAAGAAATGAGGGAAGGTTGCAAATGGGAAAGCGTTAGCACACCCTGCCTCAGCCGACCTCTTTTCCTAGCCACTGCAGCAGCTGCACAGGGTTAGGGTTGTGTGCGTGCCTTGTCTGGACCAACGCTGGTATTGACATTGCATTGACATCAAACTTCCCTAGTAAGTCATTTGCTGTAACACCCTGCTTTTGAACAGAGAGAAAGGCAACAACTAAATCAAGCCAAAAGCAGGACTCTACCAGCACTTGATCAATGCCCACCCTAAACTGGAAAGGCAGACGTTTACGGTAATAACGGCTATCGTAAAAACAAGCTCTGTAAACCTCATCAAGACAGGCACTGCCTCGCACAAAACGTTGTTCAAATCCGGTCAAGAAAAGCAACCGATTATTCAGTACCACCAGAAGCAGCCCGGGTACCAGTCACAGTACATCTACCCCATGTTGAGACGCACTGCCTTTCCCCATCCACATCCTCACGCGGCCTCAGAGTCGCTTTAAACTAATGGCAGTCACAGCTGAGTTCCCGCGGCGGCACATGGGATTTACAAAAAACGGCTGGTGTTTTAGCGCAAAGTTTCGGGGCCCCATGCATTATTAATCTGCTTAAATAAATTTGGGATCTCCTTGAAGCGCAGATCCCCGAGCACATGATTCGCCGTGGCCCGCAGCCGAGCAGTTCATCCGATATCAGCGCAGATCTCACTCACTTTAAATTGGCAGCGCTAAACTTTGACCAGAACCGTCACGGCACATTTTCAGCGAGTAGGTAATGGCTTGGAATAACCTTGCCCCGCACTCACTCCTTATTTTTAATTTGCATCTCTGCTGGTCTGTCCTCAGTGCATGTGCTAAGTTCGCGATGAGTTCAGCAAATAAACTATTGGAAAGAGGTTTTTATTGTATAGTTTTACCATACCACAGTTCATGTTTACTGACAACTGCTGTCACGACTCTGCCTATGTTACAAAGGACACATCGTACTTTTGTAGAACCACCATAGACCATTAAAAAGAATAGACAGCTCCTCCTCACTCCTCCCCGTTTACCATAATGACCACATACGAGGGGGAAATCATGGAAGATTTACAGGCTCCTCCTCCCCTGCTCTGATGAAGCATGTTCCTAAAAAAGGGCATCAGGGCGGGATCTTCACTGTAGACTCGGCCCTTGCGGGACGTGTAGCTCGCGCAGCTCCAATGCTAACAGTCCGACCCTCATTAAGTACGAGATTAAAAAAAATGTTCTTTCGAAAACCAGCCCGGTTTCTTTAATTGTGACTAATCCGGCGTTATCCCAGGGGGAACATGTAGCTGTAGAAAGTGTTTAAAAATAGAAACCGGGCGTTAAAGTTGTTTGTAACGTCCAATGCTTTTCAATGGGAGACTAGCGGCTATATGGAGGTACTACAGCAATGGCGGCCTCCAGTGTTGCGGTCATGAAGCAGAGCAGCCAGCGGCCATTGAGAACCACGCACCACACCAGGCGAAGGGGATTGAGCCCGACTCTAGGCGCCTCCCAAAGTGGGCAGACAAGGCTAACTGCCCCCCCCTTCCCTCTCGACACGGTGTCTGCCTAGAGAGCGCCGAGTGATGAAAAAGGGAAGAAGAAGAACACGTAGCTGACCTGTAAGCGTGTAGGCGTGGGATTCTTAATACTTACTTACTTTTTTTCCCTGTAGAGTTGGCCATTTGAGCACATGCACATGAGGAGTAATAAGGCATTCTTCTACAGCTATAAAAGTCTAGAAAACAACAATAATAGTGTTTTTTTGTTGTTGTTGTTTTTTGTTTAAATAAAGATGGCGTCACCCTTTAAAGTCCAGCAATTGCTCCAGGACTGTAAGGTTTTGCGCTGGACGCCGTTTGAATATTTAATTCCTTGGAAATCATGCACCGCCTCTTGAGCTTTGCTATTTCAAAAATGTACTTGTTTTCCAAAGAAGACAAAAGGTTGTTTAAACAATGCATAATTACCCATGGCACCTTTTTTTTTTCTTCAAATTGGGATTTGTGTTGGGCGTTGGGATTTGAGTAGTAATTGGTCTGCTATAAGTCAGCAGTAAACAGAGGGCCCTATCCTCTACTTTATCTTCTTTTCCTAACAGCCCCCAATTAAGTTGCAATAAATGCTGTCCTATCTAGTGGTGGAGAGTTTGCTGACCCAAGTTTTGCATTATGCGACGGTAGCACTGTGTGGTAGAGCGGGTCGTCTCGTGATCAGGAGGTTGCAGGTTCGAATCCCAGCTCCCGCAAATGCCCATTGTGTCCTTGGGCAAGACACTTCACCCACCTTGCTTCCAGTGTCTGCGTACATTGGTGTATGAATGAGAGAATGAATGGGTTCCTTACTGTAAAGCGCTTCGGGCCTGATAAAGGTAGAAAAGCGCTATATAATATTATTTCAAACAATCCTTCGCAATGCGTTTATTTTGAGGGCAGATTACTTGTGTGCAGACAGTTATTCATGTTTACTGCAGAAAATTGCACATCTCCAACTCCCTCTGTCCCCTTGTTTTTACCCTTTTGCGTCATAAACCATTTCTTACTAAAAGTACGGCGCATTCCTCAATTTGAAATGGCGAACCGTTCTCTGCAATTAAAATCAGCACTTGTGTGTTTTGCTCTTGTTTGTCTCCTCTTGTGAGATCCGGGATGCGGCGTGGCACTTTTGGACAATTTAGTTTAATTTCATCCAGCTGTAAGCGGCCCCTCCATTTCATTTGTGTCCATCAGCCACACACTCCACACCGGAGAGTTTAGCATGCCCGGGCCCCATAGCTTCGAGTATGCTTCATTTAGGCACTTGTAACCACATGTTTCCAACTTGTTTATAACTGCCGTAAGTGCCTATGTAGGTTTAGACGGTCAACAAACATTTATATGATTATATAAAGCCACACTTATATGTTGCTTAAAAATGCATTTTAAAGGTAATTGTCATATTGATGCATGATTGTATTTCATTCTATTTAATACAGGGTTCCCAAAGTGGGGGTCGGGACTTGGGACACGGAGATGGGGGCTGCGAAATTTCCAAGCCGATAACTTGAAATTCATAAAAAAATTATTTTGACCTATTTTGGATTGAAAGCGGTGTTATTTTAGTGAAGCCAAATAAAACATCCATCCAGCCATTTTCTTCGACTTGTCCGTTGCCGGGTCGTGGGGGCAGCCGTTGGAGCTGCCCACATCACATTGCACCAGCCCCTATGGCTCCCCCTGCAGGTGGTGGGTCCACAGAAGGACGGCCTCATGGATCTAACCGGGCCTGTTGGTCTCTCATAAGGGGCTTCTGAACCGCTCTTTGTCTGACCCGTCACCTAGGGCCTGTTTGCCATGAGAGACCCTACCAGGGGCACGAGGCCCTCGACAACTTAGCTCCCAGGATCATTCGGGCACTCAAACCCCTCCACCACGTTAAGGTGGCGGTTCCAGGAGGGGTCAAATAAATAAAACAATCAAAACAAATATTAATAAAGCAGATTTTAAATGTTTAAATGCTGAATTTATTATACAAACTAATACAGTGGAAAGTCCCGACTTGTTGTCGATCTCTGGTTTGGTCTTTAAATGAAACAACTGTATTTAACTAATGCTCTAATCTGGGGTGGCTGTAGTTGGTCAGGTCTAGGTTTAGCAACATGTGCCCAAAGACTGAGATCGTGAACATCCTGAATGACCAGGTTATTCCATCAACGGTTTTCTTCTTCCTTGATGGCTCCAGCATGTTCCAAGGACTCATTGCGCTTACATTGGGAAAGAGTGGTTCAGGAGCGTGAGACATTTTCATTTCAATTTCACACGTGGATTGGCCACGAGTGCAGCTCTTAACCCCACGGAGAATCTCTGGGCTGTGCTGGATAAGGCCCAGTGGTCACACTCTCCCATCATCAATACGTACAAGATCTTGGTGAAAAATAAATGCAACACCGAATCTTTTGACATTGCAGAAAACTATTGAAACAATGGCACGGTGAATGTGCTGTAATCAAAGTGTATGACCTTTTTTGTGGCATCATTTCTTTTTGGTCGTGCAGTGTATTTCTTCCACACACAAAAAAAAAAAACGTCTCACTCCCATAGAGTCATACTTGTCCACCATGTTACATTTTGAAATCATTGAAATCTAGAATGTGGATTGAATACAACCCACTGAGGCAAAGGGTGTAACCAATACGGTGCTTGGAGGAGGATTAGGCAAAACACCGAAGAACACTTAAGCAGGGAACACGCTGGGGAGTTCGAGCTCAGAGCCCTTCAGTTTTGGAAAAGCTTTTCTGTATGCAACGACAGCTTTATTACATCATGTGCGGAGGAGAAGAAGGGGAACAAATGGAGTGTGGAAATGCAGTGTTAGATGCAATCCCAGAAAAGTTGGGACACTGCGCAGAATTTCAAATGAAAATGTTGTATAATGAACTCAAGAATACCTCGTGTTGAAACAAATGCTTTATATAATGGGGGGACAAATTGAATGGTATATACAGACATGAACAATAACTAGATCTATGGTTCCTGCTCTGATATCTGCGTTTCTGTTTGTAGTTGACCCCCATTACGGACGTTGCCTTCTGCTGCTGTGTCATTTGGCAAGACACTTTAGGTTAATAAGTACTTTTAACTAAACAAACTTAACATTCAACCACTGAAAACAGGCACCTACATCTTTTAGCAATATTTTCTGTTGACACTGTATGGGATTTTGCATTTAAACTTCCCCGTGCCTGTCGATGCGTCCCGGCCTTACCCTTTTGGGAATGAGATTGAACGTCAGCCCAAACCATCCCCGGTCTGCGTTTGATGTTTGTCTGTGACGCCCCGAGGAAACTGCCGCCTGCTGACCAGTAACACCATTAATACATGTTATCAGCCATGTGCTCTGCTGTAATTACCCTCTCCCGGAGGGCAGACCTCGGCGCTTGGCACTGCCCTCCTGTGCACACCAATAAACAAATAGAGACCCCTTTTAACGTCTGGAGCGGAGCCAGTGTTTGTGCTTGTGCTGATAATGCGCGCCCAGTATATTAGTCACCTCGCCAAACGACACTACCACACAGTCGTGCCAGAGTCTATGGGGAAATAAACAGCAGCAGACAGTGCCAGCCTGGGCGGCCGCATCTGTACCATACGAGCAGAACCGTGCGGTAACAGGATGAACATGTAATAGGATTATATACATCCAATAAACAAGTTCATTATATAGAGTCCATTATGTGCTGCTGTTTAAAGAGATTATAATCTCAATCCTATTTTAATGTAAGGGGATTATGAGTTGGGGTAGAAGACTGCAGCAATCTGAATAGTCGAAGGATACTGTTTACCATAGGGCAAGACAAGTCATCTACACACAAACAGAGCAGGGGACCCCAACCAAATACAATTCACTTCTATTCAAAAGTTGTATTGCTTATAATGATGCATATAATAAAATAACAAAGAGTACAGGCTTAAAGCTGGAGCAAACACTGGAAGTCCCTGCAGTGCCTCTGTGGTCCCTCAGGGGTCCCTCAGGGGTCCCTGGACCTCACTTTAGGCACCACTGCCATATAGGGTATACTTCATTTCCATTTCTTTACAATAGAAACCTCAGGGTTCTGAATAACACAACTCATTGTTGACTCTTATTTAACTTCTGCTGCATTACTGTGACATCATCTGCATACCCTCTACAGTATTGTCATGAACATAAAAAGGGGCGGTTATTAAAAATAGCTTACATTTTAATGGCAGAGCTATTATATTTGGTGATACTGGAGTGGCTAAATCACACTATGGCCCTCCGGTTGTGTGTGACCGCGTGTTGTCGTGTCGAGTGTCGAGCTGATGATGTGTTTGTGTCTCTGCAGAGCAGGAGCCTGCTGGAAATCAGTTTGCTCTGAGCCAGGCCAAATTTTGTTTTACATTTTTCCTGATTAATAAATAAAATGAAATGAAATGAAAAAGGCAAACAAGATTTGAATAAGCTTTGATGAATTGCACTGTGATGAATGTTTGCTCGTAAGACAAGATGATTGTATTCACAAACAGTTTTTGTGTGTGTGTGCGTGTGTGTGTGATCAGCAGTAGTTAAAACATCAACACAACATGATAAAACATGCGAAGAGGTCGGCTGTTCTTTTGATATTTGTATGAAACTCTTTTAATGAAGCCAAGCCCTCCAGACACTGATGCCACCCATTAATAGTTAATGTGACTCCAGCCCATTAAATTCACTATTTTAATTTGGATCCAAAAGTCTGAATTAGTTATATGTTTTCACACATAATATTTAGGAATTTTGGGGGGAAATGGTCAGGCCAATTATGTTGGCAATGAAAACTGTTGTTTATAAACGGGAATAATAGAAAGACCCACAGATGGAACAGTGAACAGATTTGGCAGGATTGGGCCATTTCTTTGATGTAATGTCAAACTGCACATTGACAACGGCCTGAAGACACTAATCATTTATTTATATGATATGTATATGGACACTTCATTAAAATTCCCAAATTTCTCAAAGTATTTTACATTAAGGGCATTTTGTTGTTGTTTAAAAACATATATAATAATTATAATACTTGATTTAAAATACTTGAGGATATGTATAAAGTTGTTTACAGCCCATAGACTTATAGGGTATGTACAACACAGTAAACATTTCCTCAACCTGTCTGCAGTTGGCTTTACTTATAACATGTCTTTTTGATTTATCCACAATTACGAAAACATTTGATTTTTTTTTATTGTATTTTATTTTTTGGTTCTCCAGAATTTTCAGTCCAACAAATGCGAGACATCTGCGAATGGGAGAATAAGCCTCAAGCCTAAACGTGTCGTACTTCCCAAATCCAGCGCCTGTCACACAAGCAAGTCCTGATTAATCTCGAGGTCCTGGGCTTTCAAATGAGGATCTGCATTTCTCCAGGTAACTTAAGGCAACCCCTGGTTCAATTGAGTCATTTTTTAAAGCACTTAACATTTGCTTTATTTATTTATTTAAAATTAGGATTATTTATATACATCGCATGCCAACATTTCACAATATTTTTTTATTTTATTTCCAACCAAGCCAAGTTCTTTTAGTCCTCCTGCAAAGCCCTGTGGAAGAGCCGGCAGATCAGCCAGTGCATCTCGGAGCTTACAGTATAAAACTGAATGTCGACACATTTCCTGGTGCACAATGGATGCACAAACTGGTGGCACAGGGAGCACACAGCGGTGCAGATATGAGCGCTGCTGGAGAAACGGCCAGATGGTTGCGGCGTATATCTCGCTCGTGCACCAGCCTCGTTCCCATTCACATTTTACACTCATGTCTAATTAGGAACACCTCTCTCTCTCCGCTCATTATCAGTGTTTGACCTTTCGCCGTGGCTGTTTGAGAAGTCGCACAGCCGCCGATGGGTGGCCGGCGATAATAACTCGTCATTTAGCTCGACACATGCTGATTAAATAAGATAGGCCCGAGCCAGCAGCCTGTCGTCCCCAAGAGAGCGCCTCTCCAGTGAGGAGCACCTAAGTTTGCGGATACTTGGACAACAATAGAGTCGCGGGGAAGTTAAGAGGAAAGCTGCAACAACATAAGATCAGCTTACTAAGACTTTTTCCACTCTTAAATTTCACCTAGTCTCTTTTATGCAAAGTCTCATTGGCATGAATTAATAATAGCACTTCAAACAGATGCAAATGCTTGTGCCATGTCTTCTTCTGCGCAGACAGTCGCTGAGGTAAGTGGGCACCTCAATAACTCAACAGTGTTCCACTCCTCCTCAGCAAAAACAGGACTCGCGTCACCTTCTGTGCCTCTAAGTCTTGTCGACTTCATTTATATAAAGTACATTGATCCCTGAAACAGCTGCTTGAATGCAGTGGGAAAAAACTGGTATTTTTTGGGAGAATCTTAATTACAAGCTGCTAAGACACAGTAAGTAAAGGCTTACACATTTACAGTGAGCGTAAAAACACAGCAGAAAGTGTCTCTTTTACAGCTGGTTCTATGTGTGGGCTGCCGTAGCATGCATAAAATATGCTTTTCTCAACAGGTCCGCGTGTGGAGGAGTTGCAGGGGGAGGGAAGGCCAGGGGATATCCAGTATTTGGGCAGCTGACAGCTGTGAGCTCAGAGTGGGAGTCTTGGAAATGGGAGTGGGAGTCAGTGGCGTTTGAAATGCAATGAGGTGCGTTTGAAAGGCGCTGCTGTCACAGGTACGCGGCAGTCGGGCGGGGAGTGAGCTGATAAAAGGAGAAGAAGAGAAGTGCCCCAGCTTTAGGGAGGCATGTGCTTTTTTTGCACCAAAAGCACTCAGCGAGGCACACTTAAATACAAAAGGCTCCCAAATATACCTTTTGATCCATATGGGATCGTCCCGAGGTTTGAGGAACCAGAGTAGAAAGGGTTCTTTCTGCCTGAATTTTGGGACCAAAGACTGCACACCTGCTTTGACTAAAAAAGAAAGCGAGAGAGAGAGCCGATAAAGCATTTGTATAAAACAAACAAAAAATCGTCAAAAAACCTGAAACATCGAAGAAGAAGAAGAAAAAATCTACAGTATGCAAAATATAAGTGCACTCTTTTGTTCTGTGTTGAAAGAGAGTTAATTTAAAACAAAAGTGAACTTACATAGTTGAAACTCAAATCCTTTAAACATCACACTCCCCCCAAACACTACTTATACATGTGGGTGTTATCGCAATGTAAAAAATAAAATAAAATAAATAAAAACAGCTCGCGGCGCTGAACAAAACCCCATTTGAGCCGTCCAAGGTGATGGCACGATGCTCTTGACGCGCTCCACACTTCCATGCATAGTGCCAGGATAAAGATATGCTTTATAAATCAATAATTCCTCTATCAAAAGTCTCCCCCCTCGGTGTCCTCTGTCCACTCCTCCAGCTCTATTGAATATCTGTGCGGCGATATTACTACCTTTCAAATCCCCCCCAGTTTGCACACGTGGATTTCTGTTGAATGTACGAACGCCGTGCCCTTTGAGGGGGATGACTAATTACCGGAGAAAGGAGGACGTGTCAAGGGTGTGCGGTTACGGAGCCGTTTCATCTGTCAACACTTTGAAAACTGGTTCGACATCGGGACCATATGAGAGATCTCGTACTGTCTGATTAATCAACAGAAACGCCCCACTTGCCTGACGCTGATCTGTCCGGGCTTTTCAAACACGTTGGAAATGGATGACAAAGGACAGACTTTGAACCCTCCATCAAAACGTGTGGTAAATTCCCCGGGGTGAATCGTCAGTGACAACGTTAGACTTTGTGAAACTGGAAAGAATTTCTCATTAAATGTTCAATCCGTATGCTTTTATGATGAAGTCTATTATTTCTCCAACGTGAGCTAATCTCTGTGAAAAGCACTTGGAAAATAAAGTTTACTGTTGTGCTTTCATATGTTTATGTATTGTTAAAGGTGCATTATGCAACTTTTTATGTGGAAAATGATATTCTTTCATTTGTCAGCATGACACTTTTATTTTACACCACAGTGGTGCTCCGGGATCTTTTTTTTTTTTTTTTTTTTACAGTTCCCGGTAGATTTTCACTACTGACAGGCCCCTCACCAGAAAAAATGAAAAAAATAAAAAACCCTACAACACATTGTTTCCTCATTTAACATATCATATTGTAAAAATCTGTAATACAGGTCCTAAATCTGTAATACAGGTCATTTCGAATGGGAAATAAGGCGCCACATGACCTATGCTCTTTTCCAGTTTGCTCTCGCTGTTTAGCACCTGTTTTGATAAATGACCCCCTTAGTGTCTCCCTCTGTGACCCCCCCTTTGTGGTGCGCACACACGACTCGGCTGACTCCTGTGCACTCCAGGAGGAGCCTCCGCAGTTCAGAGAGAGCCTCACCCCACGCCCTGTTCGCTGAAAAAAAGGAAAACGTATTTCTTTATTCAGGGATTTTTTGCTCTGGCGACACTGGAGCCATTCTACTACCCTGCCTTCATCACTTTACTCAAGCCTCACCCCGCTTTATAACTCGCCGCCTCCACTGGACACTAAGTGATGCCCTGACCTCCACCGTACCTCCTGACAGGTTCTCGCCCTTTGCGCGGCGAGGAAGTGGCGGCGGCTTCTACGGCCACTCGACGACGCGCTGCCTGGGCCTCTAGCCTCCTTCCAGGCCCGACTGTGAGGACCTTTCTCTGCGACACACTACAGTAAAAGCAGTCCACAAACCCCTGTGCCTTTTTTTTTTTGCATTCACCCAATCGGCTTTTTATTAAACCGGGTTTGGAAGGAGTAACATCTGGATCCCCTGGATACTTAAATCGACACCGAGAAAAGGGAGAACAAACCGGATGCACCGTTCACAAAGTCCCTGCCTGCTCCTGGATGAACAGATGAGGAATATTGTTTTTAAAAGGGGGGCTGAATATAAATGCAAAGCCAAGCCTGGGATCCTGGATATAGGTGCGGGCGGGTTGAAGGAAGGTAATGACATTTGCTTGTAGGGAAATATAAAATAAAATCCGGAAGAATTTATGGCCTGTGCAGCGGAAAGGTCATTGCATTGTCATTTAAAAAAAAAAAAAAAAAAAAAAAAAAGGTTTCAATAAATGGCTCCTGTCTTGTGTAGAGCTGACTGGGTGGAGCTGCGGAGGAGAGCAGAGCGGAGGCAGCCGTGATGGAGCACAGCCCGGCGGTGAAAGAACACCCCAGTTAACTCTTGAGACCCCCGCAGAACTGCGCCAATCCACTGCAGGGGGGGGGGGGGGGGGGGGAACTCTGCATTGTTGACACCATTGATCTGAAATCCCTCATTAGAGAATAAGAGGGGCCCCTGCAGTGGCGTCACCCACCGGAGGGCGCTGGCGAGGGAGGGGGTGGGTGGAGGGAGGGAGAGAGAGATAGAGAAAGAGAGAATAATCTGGGATGAGGTATGATGCGAGAGAAAGGGAAAAAAAGCCGGAGACTGCGGGGGATTGTAGATTTTTACTCACTGGCATTTCGACGGTTTAATGGTTTATTGTGTTCACAGCGAAAAGAAAATGCACAAAATACTGCTGCGAGGAAAGACGTCTGGGCTCAACATGTGAGACTTCATTTTAGTTAGAGATCATTTTCTCTCTGCTTTGTTAACGCGTTCAAAACGGGTGCATTATCCGGTTTAGGTGTGGCTTTAGCCAGTTTAGGCGAGATGTTGTCCTATTCAGTTGTATTCTATATAGGGCTGTCACGATCATTACTAAATCGACTTATCGCTCAATACATAACAGATAAACTATATACTAACTGAAGCAAATTGAGTTACATTATATTTCATGTTTATTGCAGCTTGTCTGGTATTTGAGGATATGATGATGCACTTTTAGAACAAAGGTTTCCTGTCATTTTTAGTTGACTATAGTAGTGTTAGAGTCAGTAATATACTTTGCTGCCTCAATATATCGAACTTCCAATTTGTTATCGTGACAGGCCTATTTCTTTATATAAAAAAGTGTTAGCCTTGGTTTGATCTTTAGTCAAATACTGTACGAGGCAGTAACAAAAAAGGAGCAAATTAACTCGAGTCCGAATGGTCCGATAACTCCACAAAATGCTTATTTGATTCATGCAAAAAGCCTCCTTGAGAGATATGACCTCTAAAGGTCGCGGTTACAATGAGGGGCATTGTATACGAGGAAGGGAAATATGTGATGACTTTTCAACAGCAGTAAAATAATAAAATAAGAATAAGAATAAAAGCTACTTTTAAAATATTTACAAAATGTCTTTTTGAGTTTAGTCTCAGCTTGAGTTCAGTTTCAGGCATGTCATTGAGGCTATAGTGCAGCCTCCACAGTGAGAACACGATGCTATACTGTAATTCAATGTACACGGGGGGTGCTTCTCTGTGACCTGTCAATTGCATTTAAAAAACAGCTTTACAGTGCAATAAAGTGGAGGAATGGAGGGGAGGGGGGGGACGCATTTGTGGAGTTTAGCAGATAATTGTCGGTTTCTAGTTACACCTCGCAACCTTATGCTTTTCAGTGGGGGAATTGATCAAAGCCTGATCGATCACGGCCCACTAACACCGGCGTGCGCGGGAGAATAACTGTGTCGGCTTTGCAACGTCCGTGTAACAGAGCGAATAACACTCGGGGAAAAACTGCCTCCAGCTGTGAAGTGAAGTAGTGCAGAATGCCCAAAATCCAATATTAGAGCTCGGGCTTTGAAGGAGCGTTAGGGCGCGCCGGCATCACGGGGTTATCTCCAGTCTCGCGGCAACAAGGGAATTGTGATCCGAGCGCCGCCGGGGGTTTCGACAGATGTGTCACATGCAGGAAATGTGGGGAGACAAAAAGTGCACGTTCGGATATTTCCAGACATGTGTGAATGCAGAAATATTTATTATTAATATATTTGATCATATAGAGGTAGACATTGGAATTTAAAACAAGTACAAGTAACTGTAATAGTTTTTGTATTATGTACACCAGACACACATACATTATACAGCATTATGAACATGTGGGTCTGTCCAAACAATAAAATAAAGGGAAACACATAGTAACACATAGTATCACTTTTTGAAATATTATATTGCATTTGAGAGCTGCACAGTTGATGATTATGAAACAAAGATCAATGAACAGGCAAGGCACACTTATCTACACAGCACATTTCACGCACAAAGCAACTCAATGGGCCTCAGAGCGACACCGAAAACACACAAACATAATTAAAACACAATAAAAAAAAAATGCATGCAATTTGTATGTATCAAAATTATATATTGAAATGAGTTAAAATACAGTCAATTACCATAGGCTGCAGTAAATAGGCATGTTTACAGCCTGGACTTAAACAGATTTACACATCCATGTTCAAAGCAATACAAAAGACAGATATCCATCCATTTCCTTCCACTTTTCTGTTGCCGGGTCGTGGGGGGCAGCTGTTGGAGCTGCCCAAATCACATTGCACCAGCCCCTATGGCTCCCCTATGGCCTCATGGTTCTAACCGGGCCTGTTGGTCTCTCATAAGGGGCTTCTGAACCGCTCTTTGTCTGACCCGTCACCAAGGACCTGTTTGGCCTGGGAGACCCTACCAGGGGCACGAAGCCTCCGACAACAGAGCTCCCAGGATCATTCGGGCGCTAAATTGTATACTGTGTTTTATCAAAGTAAGTCATTAGAAATGTAAACAAACAGATTGTGAAACTGCAGCTCAAATAGGAACAGCCATTTTAACATGTGTGCCGTGCCTCTAATCAGGGCGGTATAAACAGGGAAAAGGGGAGCAGGGAAATCAGCACCACGGACAGCTCCTCATCAGCGTAATTCTCCCTCCCTGCCTTCACATAAGCAACAGTAGCTCTCTGCTCTCACACCCACTGGGCTTTTATGGAACACCGGCTCTAAATCCACCCCGCGCTCAGCTGTGCGTCCATGTTGACCAAATAGACCTGGAGTAATTGTATCAGGGAGCATGATTCCGTATAGAGGGGGAAAGGCTTCCAATTCATTAGGATGACAATTTGGCCATACGTCAGGCAGTCTGATTAGCCTGCAAGAATTAAATGAGATTTGCATTCCTATGACATGATTTTAATTGTAATAACATTCACTCTGATAATCGGTTGCTTTATATTAGTTGGCTGGATGCTTATCTCTTAATTGTATCTGTTGTGAAGCTGTGTATGTAAAGCTAAAAAAAAAAAAAAACAGAGAGGCAAAGAAGGTCTTGTTAAAAGGGCTAACCCCCTATGAGCTGTGAGATGATGGTTCCCAAAATGTGGTACGGGTACAGTCAGAGGTGTGCGAAAATGTTTAGAACAAAATAACCTAATGATTATCAGGTTAAATGACACTCAAAAGAACAAGATTACTCCTAAATTAGAACAAATAAAATGTATTCAGTATTGTATTTATGAGTTCTACGTTTTCGCTTTGCTGCTGCAAATGCTCCGTTTATTTGTGCTGTATTGACTGACTTTTGGCATTTCTTTCCAAACCTTCGATACGTTGCTAATGCCAGAACACACGGGGTGCTTTTTATTTAAATAACCTTATTAATCTGTGTTAATAGTAAATGCAGTCAAATGGAGGGCTGTCCCATTTCTTAGGGCGGTCTTTTCAACCCTCGCCCTTGGTTTCAGGGTGTAGGGAAGGGGCCAGGGCCAGGGCTAGGGGAAGGGGTAGGGGTAGAAAAGAGAATTGAGATTGGGCCAATGACAGCAGCACCTGCAGGATTCTAACCGTCCAGTTTATAAGACGACCCACTCTACCATCTGCACCCTATTTAGGGCGCCTGAGTTCATCTTCTTTCATAAAATATGCATAAGTTCATATATTTGATCGGCGCTGCATTCACAGAAACGTTGACTCCCTTCCTGTTTTTAAATGAAGCTTTAAAACATGCATGTTCTCCGTGGCTTTTAACCAGATTGGAAGTTGACTTTCACTGTTCGAGTCTTTGTGCTATTGTACTTTTGTGTGTGATTGTATTTTATATTGCCTTTTTTGTACAGCACTTAGTTGTTTTTAATAAGGCTGTATAAATAAACAGGATAGGATGTTTATAACACATCAAAGGAGGGAGTAGATGATCTAAATATATGTTGTAATTTTATTGACATTGATACGTTGGCGATATTCATGGCGACACTAGTAAAGAGAAACTATGCATGTAATGTATGGGCCTGTAATTGCTGTGTTTGTCATGACTGAACATGTGCAGTTTTACATAAGAAGAAGAAGAAGAAGAAGAAGAAGAAGAAGAAGAAGAAGAAGAAGAAGAAGAAGATCCATCCATCCATCCATCCATTTTCTTCCGCTTTATCCGGGGCCGGGTCGCGGGGGCAGCAGTCTCAGCAGAGATGCCCAGACTTCCCGATCCACGCACACCTCCTCCAGCTGTTCTGGGGGGACCCCGAGGCGACACCAGGCCAGCTCGGAGACATAGTCCCACCAGCGTGTCCTGGGCCTTCCACGAGGCCTCCTCCCAATAGGACATGCCTGGAACACCTCACGAGGGAGGCGACCAGGAGGCATCCGGAACAGATGCCCTAGCCACCTCAGCTGGCTCCTTTCGACGTGGAGGAGTAGCGGCTCGAGTCCGAGCTCCTCCCGGATACCTGAGCTCCTCACCCGATCTCGGAGGGTGCGCCCAGCCACCCTGCGAAGGAAACTCATTTCGGCCGCTTGTATTCGCGATCTTGTCCTTTCGGTCATTACCCAGATCTCATGACCATAGGTGAGGGTGGGAACGTAGATCGATCGGTAAATCGAGAGCTTTGCCGCTTGGCTCAGCTCCCTCTTCACCACAACAGTCCGATACAGCGACCGCATCACTGCTGACGCCGCACCGATCCGTCTACCGATCTCACGCTCCATCCGTCCCTCACTCGTGAACATGACCCCGAGATACTTGAACTCCTCCACTTGAGGCAAGGACACCCCACCGACCTGAAGCGGGGAAGCCACCTTTTTCCGGTCGAGAACCATGGCCTCAGATTTGGAGGTGCTGATCCTCATCCCGGCCGCTTCACACTCGGCTGCAAACCGCCCCAGTGCGTGCTGAAGGTCCTGATTTGATGAAGCCAACAGAACAACATCATCTGCAAAAAGCAGAGATGAGATTCTGAGGTTCCCAAACCGGACACCCTCCGGCCCCTGGCTGCGCCTAGAAATTCTGTCCATAAAAGTTATGAACAGAACCGGTGACAAAGGGCAGCCCTGGCGGAGCCCAACACGCACCGGGAACAGGTCTGACTTACTGCCGGCAATGCGAACCAAGCTCCTGCTATGGTCATACAGGGAACGGACAGCCCTTAGTAGAGGGCCCCGGACCCCATACTCCCGGAGCACCCCCCACAGGGCACCACGAGGGACACGGTCGAACGCTTTCTCCAGGTCCACAAAGCACATGTGGACTGGTTGGGCGAACTCCCACAAACCCTCGAGCACCCGATGAAGGGTATAGAGCTGGTCCAGTGTTCCACGACCAGGACGAAAACCGCATTGTTCCTCCTGAATCCGAGGTTCGACTATTGGCCGGATCCTCCTCTCCAGCACCCTGGAATAGACCTTACCAGGGAGGCTGAGAAGTGTGATCCCTCTGTAATTGGAGCACACTCTCCGATCCCCCTTCTTGAAGAGGGGGACCACCACCCCGGTCTGCCAATCCAGAGGCACTGTCCCCAACCGCCACGCGATGTTGCAGAGACGTGTCAGCCAAGACAGCCCTACAACATCCAGAGACTTAAGGTACTCGGGACGAATCTCATCCACCCCCGGGGCCCTGCCACCGAGGAGCTTTCTAACCACCTCGGTGACTTCAGCCTGGGTGATGGATGAGCCCCCCGCCGAGTCCCCAGCCTCTGCCTCCTCATCGGAAGACGTGACAGTGGGATTGAGGAGATCCTCGAAGTACTCCTTCCACCGCCCGACCACATCCCCAGTCGAGGTCAGCAGCTCCCCACCCGCACTGTAAACAGTGTTGGTGAAGCACTGCTTCCCCCTCCTGAGGCGCCGGATGGTTTGCCAGAATCTCTTCGAGGCCGACCGATAGTCCTCCTCCATGGCTTCTCCGAACTCCTCCCAGACCTGAGTTTTTGCCTCTTTGACCACACGAGCTGCAGCACGCTTGGCCTGCCGGTACCTCTCAGCTGCCTCCGGAGTCCCACAAGCCAACAAGGCCAGATAGGACTCCTTCTTCAGCTTGACGGCATCCCTTACTTCCGGGCGCCACCACCGGGTTCGGGGGTTGCCGCCGCGACAGGCACCAGAGACCTTACGGCCACAACTACGAGCAGCCGCATCGACAATGGAGGAGGAGAACATGGTCCACTCGGACTCCATGTCCCCTACCTCCCTCGGAATCTGGATGAAGCTCTTCCGGAGGTGGGAGTTAAAGACTCTACTGACAGAGGGATCCACCAGACGTTCCCAACAGACCCTCACAACACGTTTGGGCCTGCCAGGTCTGACCGGCTTCTTCCCCTGCCAGCGGATCCAGCTCACCACCAGGTGGTGATCGGTTGACAGTTCAGCCCCTCTCTTCACCCGAGTGTCCGAGACACGCGGCCGGAGATCAGATGACACAACTACAAAGTCGATCATCGACCTCCTGCCTAGGGTGTCCTGGTGCCACGTGCACTTATGGACATCCTTGTGCTCGAACATGGTGTTCGTTATGGACAAACCGTAACTAGCACAGAAGTCCAATAACAGAACACCACTCGGGTTCTGATCGGGGAGACCGTTCTTCCCCATCACCCCCACCCAGGTCTCACTGTCGTTACCCACGTGGGCGTTGAAGTCCCCCAGTAGAACAATGGAGTCCCCGGCCGGAGCACCATCTAGTACCCCTCCCAGGGACTCCAAGAAGGCCGGGTACTCTGCACCGATGTTGGGCCCGTAGGCCGAGACAACGGTGAGAGACCTGTCCCCGACCCGAAGGCGTAGGGACGCGACCCTCTCGTTCACCGGGGTGAACTCCAACACGTGACGGCTGAGCTGGGGTGCTATGAAGAAGAAGATCTTTATATATATAGCGCCTTACACAGACATGGTCACAAAGCCCTTTACATGAGAGCGTTTTATGTTTTATTTTTTGAGTGCATGAGTGAATGAGTAATTAAAATAACAATCAAAACCAGCGGTATTCCTTTATACTGTAATGCCGGTTATTCCGTTGGCCAAAGCAAGGTTTTATTGTACAGTATGTAATCTAGTGTAGGGATGAAAGTGGTTCAACGTGTGTGCACATGCAGTTTGCACAAGGGAAACAATCTGGGGTAATTTGTTATATTGCTTGTGTAATACATTTCAAATAAACAGTACAGACCGAGGGGCCTTGGCCAAAATGTCTATGTAAAATGACCAAAATACTTGAATCATGAAAAGTGTCTAATACCTCACATACATATCACATTGTGCTTTTGAGACTGAGAGGACTGAAGCCTTCACACGGAGTTTAAACCACATCTCACATTTACACGAGTGTATTTTAACAGTATCCTTATAGTCTTGATTGTAAAGTCTGCATGTACCACAGTTAGTAAACTCTATAACAAAATGGATTAGTTTAAATGTTTGTCAAAGTGTATTTCTAAATGCCAAAAAGGACGGGCCAAACTACATAATGTCATGCACATGCTGAAACTTTCTTGACGTGTGAGCTTGTATTTCAGTCGTAACAGACATGCACAGTCAGGCCCGGTTCACAATGTTCCAGAGCTCAGGGCTTCATGAATAATCCTCTTTGTAATGGGGACCAACTCAGACTCACTTGGCTGAGGAGACTACAAGTTGTCCAATTTGGCCGAGATGATGATCAACATTTTTTGGACAACACATGTTTCTAGTATAATGTAAAAAGTGTGTAGGCTTCATTTGCATATTACAAATGGCAGCAGGAGGTGCTAGTCTCTGGAAGCACATTTAGACAGTAATCAAAGGCTGCTTGCAAATGTCAACATTGTGTGGCTTGGATAAAGTTGTGGAAGAAGTACTATAGTTGTTTACTTAAAAAGTATAAAGTGCTTTGCGAAAGTACTAATACACCTTGAATTTTTGCACATTTTATCATGTTTACAACCCTAAACGTAAAGTTTTTATTTTGAATTGTTTACTGAAAGTTCACACACAAGTAACAGACAACTTTGAAGTGAAAGTAAAATTATACATGATTCTGTTGTTTTACAAAAAATAGAAAAGTGGGGCGTGCATAAGTATTGATACAGCATGACTTAATACTTTGTGGAACCCCCTTTTGCTGCAATAACAGCAGCAAGTCTTCTGGGGTATGACTCTACAAGGTTTGCACATCTAGAGACTGACATTTTAGCTCATTCCTCCTTCCTGCTGGAAGGTGAATCTCCGCCCCAGCCTCAATTCTCTTGCTGACTCCAGCAGGTTTTCCTCCAAAATGTCTCTGTATTTGGCTCCATCCATCTTCCCAACTATTCATACAATCTTCCCAGACCCCGCTGAGGATAAGCAGCCCCATAGCATGATGCTCCCCCCACCATATTTGACACTGGGGATGGTGCACTCAGGACGATGAGCAGTGTTAGGTTTGCTCTATACATAAAGTTTTGCATTTGGGCCAAAACGTTCAATTTTTGTCTCATCTGACCAAAGCACCTTCTTCCACATGGTAGCTGTGTCCTCCATATGACTTCTAGCAAACTTCAAACGGGATTTCTTATGGCCTCCTTTCAATAATGGCTTTCTTCTTGCCACTCGTCCATGAAGGCCAGATTTGTGTAGAGTACGACTTATAGTTGTCCCATGTACAGATTCCCCCAGCTCAGCGGCAGTACATCGCAGCTCCTCCAGAGTTATCTTGGTTACATTTCTGACCAGTGCTCTCCCCAAATTAAAAATCTCAGAATATTTTGAAAATGGACTGAAAGCCATAATCGTCAAAATTATAAACAAACAAAGGCTTGACCTATGTCACTTTGCATGTAATGAGTCGATATCATATATTAGTTTCACATTTTAAGTTGAATTACAAAAACAGCAACTTAGCTAAATGTGGATGAATTGGTCCTGCTGTTTCACAAGATATTTCCTACAAATGAAGCAACACATTTGAATGGACTACATTAGGTTCTGCATTTAATCCATTCAATGCCACAGGTGAAACCATTCAGGAGCAGCGGCTAACCAAAACGCCACACCTGGCTGCCCTGCTCCAGATCCTGAGGCAGAAGTACCAGGCCGAAGACACTACTTGCTTTAGGTCTGGCCTTAAGCATGAATCATTCTGTTGCCCTCTATGATGTGAGCGAGAACACCAAAGCGCTGATGCCTCTTCCTTATAGCAAGGTCATAAGTTGCCTGTTAAGTGTTCCCTTTACAACAGCGCCATAAAAGAAATCACAGTGAAACACAGAGACATTTCAGACGGTGGTGATGAGCGAGTTGTCAGTGAGAAGTGTCAGGACGAAGATGAACTGTGCTTTTAGAAAGAGCAAAAAAAAAAACACCTTTTATCCGACCGCTGGAGGCTATTAGGGCACCGCGGGCAAACAGGAAGTCTTAATAACTCAAAACGCACAAATGCATCGAGACAGACGGAGAGAGACGCACATAGAGAGACAGGGTGTGAGGTCAGGATTAGGTCAACGCATGTTTTGCAGTCTATGTATCTGTGTGTGCTTTGGGACTTGGCTGTTTCATGATAGGACATTATGGAAATTTTTTTTTTTTTTGGAGTTTGACAAACTGACTCTCACATTCAAGCGACATTGTCAATTTGAAAATAATTCATCCAACATTATGTCATTGGGTTTTGCAAAGAAGAAAGAGAGAAACCCATACTGACTGATAATTTACCAAACGCTGCTGACTCTATACCAACATCTTTATGACATTTTTTTTGGCTAAACGTGTACAATTCACCCTCTACAAATAGCATCGCATTTCGTAGTTTTTCTATTGCCGCCATTCTTCCTCAGAGCCGACTCGCCATGCTCTCTCTTTGCGATGACACACACAATGGTAACTTCAACATCAGAAAAACACATTTTTATCAACAGGGCTCAGGCTTAAGACTTATTTCCTTCCTCTTTTTCTCCACCCTCGGATCGTTTCATCTTTTGGCCCCAAAACCGCTGGACTGGAGCCTCCATTTACAGAGCTCCAGTGATGAAACTGATGGAAAGTGCCAAAGCCTATTGTTGATAAAAGATGTATACTGCCGTGTTGGGTTGGGGATATTGCGAGACGAGTTGAAAGGCAAGACAGACTGAAGCGGCTGTCAGAATGGTTGTTTGTAGGCCCACGCGTCCCAGGCTTTGGGGAAATAATAAAGTGCATCATTAGGACCCCTGTCATTCACTATATTGTTTTGGAGGAGCTGCCGAACCGATTGCGAATGCCCACACCAGAGCAGTGGCGAGGGGGAGGAGAGCGAGGCAAGGCCGGGAGCAGGGGGTCAGTGTAATTAAGATCCACATTCAGTAAAGAAAACACATCCATGCAACGATGCACAGGTGTATTTAAATAAACAAGACCCAGAGGAGCGCACATTAGCATAGACTTTAATATCTATAAAGACTATCAACCACACTGCTTCTCATCAGTGCAGCATTAGCAGTCAATTAGACTTGTGACTTTGCATGTTGAGTCGATGCATTTTGCACAGTGCTAATAGATTATGCTAATCTAATCTAATCTTTCGTGCATACTACGACATGCCCGCAGTATTTGCTGATTGACCTTGAGCCGTCCATGGCCCATCGTGAAAGTAAGATTAAGGTACTTTATGGTTTATGTATTAAATTCTGTGCACCTATTTTAAGGATTGTCCCACTGTACATGTTTTGGGTTGACAGGGATACCGGTAAATCTGGACGAACCCCCACTAAGACACTCGGGAGAACAAGCAAACTCTACGCAGAGACGTGGTCCAAGAATCAATCCGGGACCTTAAAGTGAATGTCTGTAAGATAAGATCGCATAATGAGGAGAGAGGGAGAGAAATTTCAAAAGTAAACAATAAAGCCCCACCCCCTCCTGATTGGCCCTTCCTAATTTGCAAAATGAGGAGAGAGAAAAATACGTTTCAGAAGTAAAAAGTAAACAATCAAGCTTCCGCCCCCTTTTCCTCCTGATTGGCTGGTTCACAGGAAAGCCCGTCTCATTGGTCAAACTGATGACCCCAGGGATTCGTGTCTAAGACCATGAGGGAGGGACTTCAATTATTTGTTTATATATATATACAGTATATACACACCGCATAGAAATCAATTCCTAACGTTGCATCAAATTACATGCCCACGCATCTGTTAAAACATCTAAGCTTACAGACTATCACTTTAATGCTGTGATGACAGTGAGATTGCCAAACACTCAGCCTCTGCACCAGGTTTATGCCTTCAACAACAACAACAAACTGAACTGAAATACAATAACTTTTGTTATATTTTACAGTTTCAATTACAACTCATGAATCTCTATCTAAGCGGGTTTTAGGAACACTATATTATAGTACTATGGCTACCTTTGTTGAGTGAGTACCACATGCAATAACTTGGAGCCCTCTTTCACTGCATCCATGTACATTTCCGTGTGCTACTATCTGGCAAACCTTTGCTTTTCATGATTAACATTGTCCACCTTCCACATCCAAGCATTTCGATCTGACCATTCTGACGTTACCTCCTTGAGCTGACCCTCTCATTACGAACCGAAGCACAGTAGGTTTTGCTCACATAGGCTATTTGCTGTGTAGGAACAATGTATTTCCAAGTCTAACCATTGTTCAGTTTCCTGTGTTTAATGTGTGCTCTCAGAGACAATGCACAAACAGATGCTCGACATAGATGCTTCATTCCAGATTCTGGTTGTCAGCAAATTTCTATGTAAGGTTAATTATGTCTGACTAAAGTTGCATGTCAGATGGGGATAAATGCAGTTTGTAGAGATTAATGGGCTACTCGGCTGCACAATATATCACCAAATTATCGTTATTTCAATAAAAGGTGACACAATATCCATATCACGAGAGGTACATTGTGAAGTCACTGAGGTCTCCCGTCTGAGTTTCACACATTAAAAGGCCCAAGATAAAACAAAAAAAGTGAAGATTTTATGATAATTGCACAAAATGATGCGGCCTGACCAGAACCGTACGACCACATTAGTCCAGTGCTCTGGTCCCTGCACTGGCTTCCTGTCGCTCAGAGAATAGACTTTAAAACAGCCCCGCTCGTGTATAAGTCCCTTCATGGTCAGGCACAAAAGTACATCTCTGACATGTTAGAGCCGTATGAACCACCTCGGGGCCGGAGATCCTCAGGGAGGGGTCTCCTGGTGGTTCCCAGAGTCACGACTAAACACGGTGCATTTCAGGTTCATGCAGCAAAGGTCTGGAACAGCCTCCGTGAGAATGTGAAACAGGCCTTTACCCTGACTATGTTTAAGTCCAGGCTGAAAGGACACCTTTTTATTGCTGCCTATAGTAATGGATGGTATTTTAAGGCCAAAGCTTCAATATTGCATTCAATACAAGTAGGCCTGCCACGATAAGTTTTTTTTTAGGACGATATTATCGTCTCAGAAAATATCGCGATAAACGATAATATTGAGTATAATGCAAATACTGTAAGCAACTATTTAATTGAAATGTATTGAACTTCTGACATTCAATATTAACACCTTATACCAAACAAAGTGTCATGGTCTGTCATGATGCGGGGAAATGATGACCCAAATGCAAACAGCAGCTCCAAACAAAACTTAAATTTAATGGACAGTCCAAGTACAGACAAAACTGAAACAAAACTCACAGGCCAAACCAGGAAAGCTTGATAAGGCACACGCACAGACAGTCACAGGAACTACGACATGAACGACAAACGACATACCTATAATCAATGAACCGACAAGGACAGGGGAGAACACAGGGGTATGAATACACAGGGAAACAGGGCACAGGTGAAACACATCAGGGCGGGGCAGGTAATCAACACAGGGGAAGCAAAGCAAAATCACAAGGACAGAACAGACATGTCAAAATAAAACACAGGACCAAACCAAAGACGAATACAAACACGGGGACACAGGACGAATCCTGACACAAAGTGCAAACTAGAAGGGTCACATATTCTAGGACACTGTTTCCATCTGTGCTTCTCAACCTGTTAACATAACTTACACTCTCACCAGGTTCTGTGTTTGAACTAGGCCTGTCACAACATTTACAACAAAGAGTCAATATAAAGTATCATCTTTAAAAATATCCCAATAACAATAATATTGATATTTCATCTGCATTATTCTGGTTAAATATTTCCTCACAAAAACTCACTTCTGTGACTTCTTCTATATTAAATGTATGGATTCAGATAATACTGTATTTCTGCAAAAGTAGAGTAGCCATATGTTGTTTTCTTTTTCCTTTTCTTTTAAAATATAACCTCCTGTACACACGGCTGTCGGAGTGAAGTAGCTTTTTTGGGAAACTTGTGGACTGTTTGTCAAACCGCTGCAGCATTTCTCTGTAACATGTTAGACATAAGCCCTGAGTAATGTTCTCAGGACCATCGCGCTTGTATTTGGACAGTGGCTAAAGCGCTCGGGTTCCTCTCGCTAACAGTAGCGCTGATCAGCTTTGATGCACTGACTGGGCGGCGGTTTTGTTTTGTTCTCATGTTGGACAAACCTGCAGTCGCATTAATGTTGTTATTCTCTCCGTGATTAGTTATTTTGGCTGGAATTCCAAATGTTTTCCCACGAGTCCCTCTTGCTCCGCGATAAAGTTCACAGAAAGTGTCGGAATCAGCAGCTCCGTAGTAGCGGCACTTTGTTTACACCCCGCCTCTCTCCAAAAGCAGCGCTAATCTATAAATGATCTGGATACATGCGGGACACGGCTGATGTGCAGGGAGACGGATTGGATGGACGCTCCGCTCACTCAGCGCTGTGATAGCGTTCATGTTTCTGTATTTATTTTAAGCACGTGCATTTATCGAGACTAAAAATGTAAACGGCCTTCATTTTACTTATCGAGCGATAACTCGATATAGTAATTATCGCGGCAGGCCTAAATACAAGCTCCTCCTCCTCACCTACAAGTCCCTCCATAACCTGGCCCCGCCCTACCTCACCGAGCTCTTGCAACAACACCAACCCATCCGCCACCTCCGCTCAGCCGGCACCGCCCGCCTCACCCCCATCACCCGCACTAACCGCCGGACCATTGGGGGACCGAGCCTTTGCAATCGCCGCCCCCACCATCTGGAACTCACTCCCTCTGCCCATTAGCAACTCTGACTCCCTACCAACTTTCAAATCAGTCCTCAAAACCCACCTGTTCAAACTAGCTTTTCTTTAAACACCTTTTTTGTTTTGTTTATTCCCCATGTCTTTGAGTGTCCAAACAAGCGCTATACAAGTTCGATGTATTATTATCATTATTATTATTTAACACATTTTAATGTATAATTTGAATATACATATATGTATTTTTATATATACAGTATATATTTTTACGAGTTGCATCGAATGAATTGTTTTATTGTGTTTTTATTGTGTTTATGTGTTTTTGGTGTTGTGAGGCACACTGAGTTGCCTTGTGCATGATATTATGTGCTATATAAACACATTTGCCTTGCCTAGTTCTGCCTTGCTTCGGTACCGATTTAGTATCTTTCTGTCTTGGTTTGAAACAAATTGAAAACACCCAAAAGTACTTTATTTTATTTTCAAACAATTAATCGGTCTTACAACGTTAGTTGTGGTCCACACTGATTGCCTATACCGGATTTTCCTTATGCAAGTTTCACAACTTTATGGGAGCATTAGGCTTACTGTCACTGCAGTGTCAACAACAATAAGAAGAATACGTTCACAAATGATATAAAGGCTTTACAATTACAGGAAAAGCTCTTTTAACCCCTTAACCCCCGCCTTAGCCAAGTGCAAATCTAAAGGTTTACAGCCTATAGGCCAGTGCGACGCTTCATTTGAAAGCTAAGACCTATCAAACTGATCTAAACTGATATTTTTCCTTGCGGTGTTGCCTTGTTTCATCACATATTTGGCTTTTTTTTTGTTGCACATTCATTGCGTTTTTGTCACTTTGTCGTCACGGTGGTATCGCTCTTTTGCTGCGTTTTCATCCTCCTTCTCGGCTCATGTTCGTCGCTATATTGACTGTTTTTTTTTTATTTTATTTTTTTTCAAGAAGCTTTTTAGATTTGAGTAAAACCAAACTGGGGAAAATGTGCTCGGTTCAGGCGGGAATTAAGAGGTTAAAAAACATCTGCTTTTACAAAAACCCTGGAGCACAAAAAAAAAAAAATATCTGGTATAGGGCCTTTAGATCTACAGGAGTGTTGAAATGGTTTAGTCAATTAGTATAGATATTGTATTAAAAACATCAAATTGCAAATATCCTTATCAAATTGCCTTTGCCCCCAGATGGTGCAGCCCTGTAAAACACTGCATGTCGGTGTTGTGTCAAAAAATAGTGCTCTAACACATTACCGCGACACGTTCCTCGGTGACAGAGCCTTCGTTGTGCGGGGCCCTTTAAGCAAACAAACAGGAATACGGTGCGTTTTGGAGATGACACTGCAGTGGAGGAAAACACCAAACTTGGCCCCCTTTAAAGACCGAGCAGCCCCCCACACGTGCAAGCGGGACCATATGGCACCACCTGGACGAGTGTAACCGGTGATCCAGACGACCTCCTCGCGCGCGCGTGTGTGCGTGCGTGTGCGGGCGTGTGTTTGTGTTTGGTCCTGGCCGGTGTACAGTCTCACTCTCTTCCCCCTCTCCTCCCTCTCCTTTTGCGTCTGCTGCCACACCCCCTTCTCCACGGCGCGTTGGTACAATCCGGAGATATCTGCTGTTATAGCGAGCCAGTACCAGCGGCAAGCAACAGCGTCGCCCCGTGCAGTCCAGCCTTTTCCACGGGTTCAACTGCGGCTAAACGCACCGCTCCGGGCTCCACTGTCGCTCAACTCAGCACGTCCCTGTCCGCCAAAAAAAAAAAAAAAAAAAACTCCCCTGTACGCAAAACAGCCTCCCCCCCCTCCCTCCCTACCTCCCCACCCTCCTTCCTCTCCGCCTCGTCGTTCTCCATCGGCATTTGAACGCGTCTCAGCTTCAGCACCAGCACCAGCCCCCGACGCCTTGAAGAGGAGCCGCGGAGGGAAGAGAGGCGACTCGCTCGTCCGCACGTTTTTTTTTTTTCTTCCCTCCTCCAAGCAAAGGGGAGCACCGCGTCACCGCTCGCACTGACAACCGGTGGGAATTGCAGTCTTCAGCGTTTTGCAGGCGTCTCATAGCGTGGAAATGGACTAAAGGAATGGCTCCACGTCGGAAAGGTAAGCGACACCTTCCAGTTCTGGCCTGTGCTCGCGCTCACACTGTGGGTTTTTATTATTAATATTATTATTAGTATTATTATTTATTTTTGCAATGTTGGCTCTGGCTAAGCGGTGGCAGGCGCGAGTGCTGTCCACAGGAAATGGTGATTATCAGCTGTTCGGATGTGCCCGTGCCCCATGCGTGTGGCGTGTGGGAGCGTGTGCATGTGAGCGGAGGAGGCATGACAGTGTGTACGGTCGGACTGGAGGCTGTGTTGTGCATGCCTGGCAGTGTTTATGCCCCGTCGTATCACGAACATCGCCTCATATTCGAAGTGCAGGGATGCCCAGACTTCATGCACAGCAGCTCGCCTGTTTGCTGGGAGAAAAAAAAAATGACACTTTGAGGCGCGCACACACGCTGACACACACACACACACACGCGCGCGCAGGCTATAGCGGTTTATGGTTGAGGTGCGTTGCAGCCTTGAGTTGGATGTTTTCTTTCCCGCCTTTAGCTCTTGTGTGCCTCTGTCCACTCCATCTCCATCACCACTGAGGTAGCCTCTAATTATGCCGATGGGGCCGGCCGAGATCCACGGGGTACAGAGCTCTCTGACGCGTGCCTTCTGTCTTCCAACAAACAATGCAGCCTTTTGGGGGCCCTGGTCAACACGGTGCTAGTCCTGCAGGTCCACAGTCAAGCCGGGACACTTATTATTAGGAGGTTGCTCTTATTTACTGGGCGCCATTGTAACCCAGTGTGTGAACTTGCCCTTGGTGGAAGCTAATGCTCAACCAAACTCTGGCAATTCTGTGATGGGATTAGCAAAAAAAAAAAAGTGTGAGTCTAAATAATTAACAAGAGCAAAATGTGTTATGATGAATCATAATTATTCTGAAGGGAGTGTAAATTGCACTTAGGTTGGATATGCTTCAATAGATTTGAATTAGACCTCCCCCATTCTCCCTTCTCCGTCTTTTCTTCGGATTATGAATAATTGTTGGAAGTAAATCACTCTGGCGTTTTCCCTATAAATTACCGAGTAAATGTGCAACGAAATACAAACAATAAACATTTTCCCTGTTGGCTAGAAATCCACCATTGCATCCAACCTGCCCTGCTGCAGCGCCTCACCGGCTGTGTCTAGGGAGCACAGGCTTAGCAGAAAGTGGCATACTGTACCTTTTCATTGGGTATGCAATGTAACCAGAAACTACTATTTGTCAATACGTCTTGTACATGGGGGATCTAATGCACCGCGCCTGTCCAGTGCTGTCCTCATAGCTGGGGCCAATGAGCATGCCCACACCAGCCAACGTACACACACATGTCCAAGTATCGATGTCGGGATGGTTTCCTTCACCAGGCATGCCATGCGTCCCTATCATTTTGGGATGTATACCCAAAAAAAAAATGCTCGGGTTGCACAATGAAGACAATTTGAATGCCGACCTTAAATCAGTTGCGATTTTGAATGGACGGCCATAGTTTTGTGGTGAAGACACGGCTGCGTGAGAGAACGTAAAGTAGGGCTGCACATGCTCAACACTTTTTGCATTTGCGACAAGATTTGAATTGATGATTTATTTCACTGGGCATATTTTAAACATGTCCACGAGCGTTTCTATTTGGGAGAAGATGATTTACTAAAGTAAGAGAAGAATCAGATACAGATTTGAGAACATTTTTGTACAGGTCTAAACTACAGAGTGTCAAATATAACAATAACCCGTGGAGACTAAAATTCCATTCATACTGCAGTTTGAAAACATGTACATTTAAGTATGTTGTACTATATACAATTGTAAGTAATAGTAATACATATATCATAGCGCTAGCCAAATAACTGCAGTCTTTGCAATTGAAATAATATTGCAGATATTAAAGGCCTTGTACTGCAATACAATAGGGTGCATGTACATTTTTAATTGGCAGCCGCAGTCCAAACTCTTTCCTAACTTTCCATAATCTGACAACACAGATTCTTCAGCGCGATGGGTTTGTAAGAGTTTATAAGCAACTTACGAGGAGCAATACACTGTTCTGCTACTTTTGTTCTTATAGCCAGACCTTTGTGTTCATTTCGAAACCAATAACTAACCAGCTCATGATCGGTATAAAAGGCTTTATGAGTGGCTGTGCTGCCCACAGAGCTATTCTTCCCACAAATGTCCACACATTTCATTGTGGTACCAGATAAAAAGGTATGATGTATTATTTTGGCTTAATTCAGTTCAATTTGGGGCAAAATGTCTGTTTGTTTGGCAAATCTAAAAAAAGACTAATTCAGACTAAATGGGCACCTCATTAAGGAAATTATTATTTACCTAAATTAGATTTTTCAATTGGTATTTTTATTTCACTGAATGGTCCGATTGTCAAACGTTTCCAACAGTGAAAATGACTGTAATGAGTAAGTCTCCAAATTGGTATGTTTTCACTAAACTCTCTGTCAGGAATTTTCGCTCCAAACCTGGCGACTGTTCTCTCCTCAAACTGACACCAGCGAAACCCAAGTTCTCTGGTTGGACAACTTCAAAAAACACCCCTGCTTTTAACTACTCCCTCACCACTTTTTTTTTGGTTTTTGGGTCATATTTCAAGGCCACTGAGCGAACAATCCCAGTCGTCAGTGTATGCTTAGCGCTTGTCATTGTCCTTGTGTCTATTCCCATGTTATTGATGGCGATGATGAAAGTGAGCGTGTCATTGGTGCCGCTGATGAATTGTGCACATCTGGAGCTGTGATACTGCAGCCCAGTGGTTCTCCGGCCCAGATGTGGTGACGCTCGGGCGTTGAAGGAGAGGCAGAGGGACGGCGTGTTGGTGCGGGACACGAGGAGGACGGCTGACTGTGATCTCTCATTCATCTCCGCCGTTGTACGAGGGGGGCACAGCCTGACGGACAAGAGGCAGACTCAGCCCCCTGTGGGACAAGGAGGAGCTTCTCCATGTAAAGCCTCTTCTATTTAGGTTTGTGGTAAACAGGTGTGTGATCACGCGGCAAATCCACTTTGTTGAGCTTTTTACCAAGTGGCAACGTCGTTCTCTCATCCAAAACATACCCGGAGCCACGTCATGAGCTGTCAGCGCATCTTTCATTAATCTTTAAATCTTCTCCCGTGGTTATTCTTATAGTATCGCAGCGACAGCTCCCAAAAAAGCTCCTCCCCCTTTTTTTTTTGAAACAACTGCAAAGGGGAGCAAGACGATGGGGTGGGAGGAGATTATGGCGACATTGCCTCGGACAATCAGGGGGTGAAACGATACAGGATAGTTTGTTCCAGCTGTTTGAGATCAATATCGCGTTTTCTAACCAGCACAGAGTACGATGAAGATGTCTTTGACACGTACTTGCAAGCATAACAGCCCTTCTTTGAAAGTTTGAATGACACTCATTGTTTAGCCATTCTAAATAGTGTAGCATTTGAAGTAGAGTAGGGGCAAGCGATTGGACAAAACATTGCGAACGTGGGACAATGCGAGATATACTTTGGTCTACCCTTTCATAATCTTGCTCCGTCATCAGAAACCTCAGATCATCAGCGTGAGCCCCTTCCGCGTCCTTTTGTAGCCCAGGCGATCCCTCGCACATTTACGCCTCCTCTGCGGAGCAACAAGAGGCACAAAACACCCACCGGAGCCTCGCTACTGCAAAACGAGCCAGCAGGGAATGGTGGACGGGCCCGACAAACAAAAAAAATGCGTCACCGTGAGCAAGACGTGTCCGAAACGATCACCAGCTAGATGAACGCATTACGCAACGCTCTCTTGTTCCATCCGTAAACCGCAGCAGCCGCCCCCCCCCCCCCCCAGGCCCGACTCTGATCGCGGTTGATGAGCAGTGATTAAATGCGTGGTCTAAATGGCACTCTCATAATGGCAATACTTTCACAATTAAAGACGGCGCCTTGGATGAAAATGTCAGCGCGCCAATTTACAGTCCGCGCCGTATCCGCGGATGCTTCGGACTGGCATTTCCCGTCTGTCACCGCGCGGCTAACCGATCAATCAGGACTTATTCAGGATTACAACTTAACCTCTGCCAGTTTATCCCGAGCCGCAGTCAGTGGAGGGACTAATTATCCCCGGACACACGAAGTGTTTTGCTAAAGCATATGGCGCTTTGGAAAATTAAAAAAATGCAGCTTTTTGGCTCGGAGCGCCATCATTATTTCTGTGCAACGTGCTGGGGGAATTTAGACCCGGGCTGGCTATTGTTGCTGTAGGAGACTGGCGTTTTGCCCCTTGGCTGTCAGTGTATCCTAAGGTCCCGTGCAAAGATCCACCACCACCGCCGCCGCCAGGACTCAAAAGCTCCTCAACTGCGTGTAATAATTTGTGTGTTCTGATTCGACTGACATTGCCTGGCCTTTGGGTAGCGCGGAGCAGCGTGAGACGGCGGGGGAGTTCTTTTTTGTTATCCACTCTGCATTATTTATGAAGTTTCATTCCAGGAATTCAGTCGCCCCTGGCACTGAAATGCTCCCCAACACCCATGGTCTCACTCGCTCACCCCCCCCCCCCCCCCCCCCCCCCCCCCCTGCAACCAACCTCGAATTCAAATCCCCTAATAAACTTTCTATTAGCTTTTTTTTTTTTTTAATGAGCGAGCGCACAGTGTGAAATGGATCAGAGGTCGCGGCTTTGTGTACTGCGCTTTTGTTCGCCGCGCTGGACACAATTGTGACAGATCGGGTAAAAATATTGACCGTCCTGCCTCCAAAACATGATTTCGTTTGTTAATCGCGAAAAAAAAAACATGTGGATGGCTTGCTCCGGGCACAATAAGTATCACATCCAGTTTTCGGCTTTCATCCCCGCGACTTAGATAGTTGCACATGAGCGATTCTTTCGGGGTGAAAATCGTCCACAAAAAAACTTATATAGGGGGGTTGATTGCTTTGTGCAAGGAGTGTGAAAAACAGCGAAGGGTTTGGACACTGATGCACAACTCAAACTACCGAGAACATCCACGTGTGATACTAAAGCGCAGCATGCAATATTTCCTAGAGTGTTTCCCCCTTTTTTAGTCTAATTTTTGTTTGATTGAATAGTGGCCACGTAGCAGTGAAACTACAACAAGGCCGGTTTATATATAGCCCACTGTGCCGCTCTCGTGGCTTAGGCTTCTATCACTTGTGCAGGCTTCGTCCCCCTCCCTCTCCACCGCGCTCTGCATGTCCATCATATACTGAGAACCTAATTGCCGGAAAAAGCCATAAGATGTGTCGCCGTTTTTTCGCCATCCCGCTGATAATTTCGTAGTTAAAATCGCCCGTCGCCTGCCGGGGTAATCATAGCGCCGCGGACTGCCACAGACTAAACGATACCGCTGTACCGACTTCAAATATTTACCTTTTTTTTTTCCTGCGGCACGGCTCCGTCCTCACGAGGAACTGTTAACCAATCCTGCCGAGCTAATTAGCGGCGTGTCAGTCGGTGCTGAAGATTTCAGCCTCAACAGCACAAAAAGTGCCTGCGACGCCGCGTTGAAGCAGGCAGAGGAGGCGATTGTTGGCAAACGCATACAGTAGAGGCAGAAGCTATTTTAAAGTACCATCGGTTTGTTTCAGATGACACCTCTAGACTCGTCATGGGTTTATTGTATAAAAAAAACAAACTGATATTGACAAGGACAGTGATAATCAGCTGGTCTTGTGGTCCAGTAACATAAACATTGCCTCATAATGGAGCTTTCTTACCACAGACGCAGGATTTCTGGCACTTGCCTCCAACAACAACTGAGATTTGATGTGCATTTTCAACACAGCAACCATTTCCAAGAGCAGTGAGAGTTGCTGGTTTGTTACAACTTTGTCCCTTTTGACTCGAACAGCTTCTTTGAGATCTGCTTCATGGTAGTTTCCACATTTGAGATCCACAAACACAGTATCATCGGACGTCCTTCAGGGGGTATTGAAAGTTCAACAATGTTCAAACCATCCGTCCGTCTTCTTCCACTTTTCCGTTCCTGGGTCGTGGGGGGAAGCCATGTTCAAACCGTTAGCTATTAAAAAATAAAATTAATAATAGAACAAATGTCCTCCACTTCAACATGATGCGAATTGTACATATAAATAAGTAATACAATACAATGAAACCACCACTGCTGTAGTGGAGACACGCCGATTAATTTTTCATATTTTTGTATAGAGTACAAGACCGTTTTAAGGGCAAGTGTGGTTTGTCAAACTTTGGACAAAGATATTCTGTGAGTCTACTGACTATTTTTCAACTCATGCAGTTTAGTCTAAATCCAGTCTAAATGTTGTTGATTTTTTTACACTGGATGCAGTATTTTCTGTTTTCTGCAATACATAAATAACCCAAGGATTTCTGTTTACATCGATCTTATATATGCGTTTATTTTATAAAACTGAATATTATATTGTGTATCATAGACAATAGCAACAGCAGAAGTTGTAGCGTAGGTGTAAATATACCTTTTCTTAAATGATATACTATATTGTTGGCTATTTTTACTTCATATTATTGCCGTTGCTTTTCCGTCATGTATCTGTTTTGTCTATTCTATTACTTGTTATTGTTTTTGGTAGATTTTTTTTTTACTGGTGCCCAAAATGCAATTCCGTTTCATATTTTTTTTCTTCTGAGTGAAATTGACCCGAGCAGAAACAGGGAGCGGTATCAAGCCGCGGTTCACCTTCAGTAACGGTGCAGTACATACCAGTTCTCTCACGTATTCATACAGGACCGCCCCGGGCCCCTGCTTTCATGTGCGCGGCTGTGGATCCACTGGCCTGTGCGCAGCTGCTGTCTCCGCTCTGTGTCTTCCTCCAGTGGGCTCCGGGCGAGAGTCAGAACCTATATTCAGTTTGGAGAGGGCTATAGGGCCTTGTGTGAGATTTGTTTAAAGAGCACAGTAGCATCGCACAGTGTCCTTTCAAATCCTACACCAAACCTGATATGATTTATATGGCGGGAAGAAAATATTGCACGCAATGTTTACTTTTTGGTTTACTCCTTTCATTCTTTTTTTTTTTTTATCATTATGGCTTTTGCAATTGGTATTTTCTTTTATTCAAAACAGTTGCCCTGTGGTTACCAAGTAGCTGATTTGCATTAAAGTAAGTAAGTGCTTTATTGTCATTGTACAAGCGTACAACAAAATAGTGTTCAGGTGTTAGTCCTGAGCCACTGTGTGTCAACCTGACCCGCATGACCTTGGAGGTCGGGGAAACTGTAGCACTCGGAAGAAACCTGGCTGCCCTCGGTCTCCTCTGATCCTCTGAAATAGTGCCGCGTCTCCTGGGTTTTTCCCTGTTTCAGAGCGTGGTGTCCTGCACTGGTCAGCTCCACCTCCTCCTTCCTCTTCCTCCCTCCGCTTCACAACAGTCTTTCACCATCTCTTGTTTGTCCTTTTTTGTTTCCTGTACCTCTTGTGACGCCTTGACTGTGCTGCAGCTGTGGGGGCTCTTGGCGCCTCTTCAGTGTCTCAGAAGAAGACATTTGTAGGTCTCAAATGGGTTTAGCTGATAAGCTAGCATTTTGTTTACCTTTAAAAAGCTGCTTTCTTCAGGACCATTTTGGAGTCAAAGTAAACAAATCCACCAAACCTCCACAAAAACACGGCAAAGACGTACAAAAGTATCCAGAAAAACAATGTGAATCACAGAAACCACAAATGCAGTTCGCAGAGAAAGGCAAAAAAACTCAGCTACACAAGGAGCGAGCGAGGTCGCTCAAATTTGTGGTAATCTAATTGTTCTCTTGTAGTAGTGAAAACTTAATTAGGTACCATAGATCTAAATTGTTAACGCGTCATTTGTGAAAGAAAAATAGACCTGTCAAAATATTTCCTCCAGCACAAACAGGGACGTCAGAGGCTCATCTCTGTCTCGCTGTTAGGGCTGGGTACCGTGCAAAAAGAAAGTCGATACCGGTACTTTAACGATACATTTTTTGATACCTATACTAAATTCTAAAACAGATTTATGTTAATTTATTCCTTTTCCTTCCATTTAATTTCTTTTGCATTTGTTTGAGGTGAAACAACCAATAAACTTCCCTTAACTACAAAAAGGGCAGAAAAAACATGTTACAAGTTTGTTCTTATTATCCCATTTTTGTCAATTTCCCCCCCCAAAATTTCCCCAAATTTTGTTGCAATTTTTTTTTTCATTCCCCCCCCAAATTTTCCCACTTCACAACTCATCTTTCACTTTTTTATTCTTTCAAATTTTGATGATCAACAGCATCAAAACCACAAGGATTTCATATTTCTTTTCGGTTCGTGCTTGCGATGCTTTGGAGTGGTGTTTGGAGGGCAGAACCGTTTATCTCAAAATGGCAGATTTTTGTGAGATGCACTACAGACACACACTCCTTTTATGACTAGGGACCTTACCTTTCTAAACTTGTGTCTTCTTTGTTTCTTCCCTTTTCTCTCTTTTAACCTTTCAAAGGAACAGGCCACCGTTTTTAAATACTGAGATATGTTCTTACTGTAGCTTAGACGAGTTGATATAATATTGTAAACAGAGCACACACTTACACGATCCAAGTTTAGTCACACAAAATTAAACATGTCGATTTTCTAAGGGGAACTATATTGCAAGGCGTAGTAATATTACTAGGCCTTGCAACAGACGGCAAACAAGTGATATAAAAGCAACAAAACAGTTACAAAAAAAGCGGCAAAAACGCAGCAAAATAGGCGACAAAAAAGGATCAGTTTTCGAGTTTTCGAACGAGGCGTTACTCTGGCCTAATAGGCTGTAAACCCCGGTCGAGAAGCTTTTAGATGTGGGGGAAGCTGATCTGGAGAAAAATGTGCTTGGTTACGGTGGGGGTTAAGAGGTTAAGGCTGTTGGTCAAAACATTTTCATTAAGGCATGGTGGTTTTGACGGGAAATACATTTAATGTTCTTCTTGGCTTCCCCCGGTTGTCAGATCTAAAAAAAAAGAAAAAAATGAATTGTGCTCTGTAACTTTTCTGACACCTCGCCAAATAATATAACTAAAAGGCAGAATGCTGCTTCAACGTTTTTTTTTTTCTTCCAGTAGTCTAATTAAGTTTCCATCCTTGTCACATTTTTATTATTATTTCTAAATTCAAATCGGGCTGTTTTTTTTTTATTGTTGAGGGAATCTGGAATGAGATCCTTTGCTTTCTGTTTACACCTTACAGATGCATCTCAACTTCTTTTTTTTTTTTTTTAGGGCTCGGATTTTGAAGTTGTACAAAGCCGTAGGTGGCTAATTAGGCCTTGTCTTTCTTGATTATGTGCAAACTTTCCTCTGCTTTGCTTTGATGGATGTGATAATTTCCCTTTCAACAACGAGTGGTTTTCAAGGTACGACTCCCCGCATCTGTCTGACAGGTTGGCTCTCTTTGTCCTTTCATGTCAAACAGCGAGAAAAGAAGAACAAGAAAAAAAAGTCAACACCATTTTAATAGATTTTCAGAACTTAATTATTCCGGCGCCAAGGCCCGGCATGTGCACTTTGAGGCTTTGAAGCGAAGGACAATTTATGTGGTAGTAAATTGGGGAAGAAACAAACATTGATTCGGCCCCGTCCAAACTTGTCTGCTGACTTGATTAATAACAATTTTGCGGTGAGAAATGTGTCCTTGTGGGTGTGATTTGGCTTCTGTGAAAGATATACTGTAACTCCATTTGGCTAATGTCCTTCCGGTGGAACAACAGCGCACTGAAGAGCTGTGCCAGGTCTGAGGCTAAGGTCCTAATCACACAAAATTCACTTTTATTATTATTTTTTGTGAATTAGTATTATTTTCAACCACGTCACATTGCTAAATCCTCTTAAAAACGTACCTTGTTTATAAAGCAACTTGAGGCCAAAACTATGCCTCAAGTCTCTGTTATAAAAAAAAAAAAAAAAAAACTGAACAGGGGTTAATAGACCTTTAAATCTCGCTATAGCAACGCCATATCAGACTCGGATTCACTGCAAGACTTGGTAGTTTTTTTTTACATTTAACGCATTATACAACAACAAATAAAAAGTTAAACACAAGAATGCTGCATGTGGGGTCAATCTATGTTTTAGCCATTAGCATTTTTAGCCTGACACATAGAGAATTATGAACAATCCAGACGTTTTCAGCTGTTGTTAACCCATCTACCTCATTAGAACTAATTAATGATATAGTTAATGCCAAAAATTAAGTGGCGTCTGATCCAAATGTTAAAACACATTTAGTTTTTTTCTGCTCACTGTGGGTCGGATCCACGTCCCATGGCCACCAGTGATGGGCGGGTTGATCCGAAATGAGCGGGTGCTTGCGGTCACCCGCGGTTACCCACAGTTACGAGTCATGCAAAAATATTTTGAATGATATTCAGGTGGCGGTCGGTCGGGTCGTTTGAAATAAAGATGCCAAGTAAACCTTTGTCATTTATATAGTACTAGATAGGGGTGTTAAAAAATATCAATCCGCCGATAATATCGCGATATTACGTCGCGCGATTCTCGTATCGATACAAAAGCGCCCGTATCGATATTTAAACATCTATTTTTGGGGAAATATTCATTGCAGCATCTCTCTTTGGTCCTGCAGTTTTACTCCCACCAGCTAGATGGCGGTGCACCGCGCAGCCCACTGGAGTAACACTAGAATCTAGTGAGAGTTAGAGAAACCCAGGGAGAGTTTACGATGGAGCTATGAGACGCTCCGGGGCTCTTTTAAAACTCTACACTTGGCCTCACTTTGGCATTTACAGTAAAGACAGAGCCCTGGATTATTACGAGAGCCACCAGCTGTGTGCATGTGTGTCGTCGCTGCATCGGAGAGGATTTATCTTCGTAGCATTATATTACGGAATTAAACGAAGCCTTGGAGAAACTAAACACAGCATACTCATGTCAAACCCGTGTCTCGCCACTGCAGTACTACGACACGTAGTACCTTAAAAAGAGCCTGCTGCATTTAGATTCCCCCTCTGCTTCGTTTGTGTGCTACTGCTAACAAAAAGATTTAGAAGAGATGAGCGCTGTAGTCACGGTGATGGCCGTGTTGTCATTCCCTGATCTACGAGTGACACCCGTTGTGGAGCAGATAAGATTTTAAATGCCCCGTCTGAGTTATTGTATATTTTAATGGATGAAACTCATAATAGTTATTACTGATCCCTAAGGACTCCCAGCTATAGAAATACTAGAAAATGTGCATCCCCAGTAATTGGTTTCATTACTAGGTTTCCAAGAAATCTGTTTACCCGTCCGGGGTGGCCACTTGACAACGACGAGCAGAGCTTAGGGGAGGGGCCAGGCGGAGGAGGGTCCCAACACAGCTGGGAAACGGCTGAGCGGCTGTCGTGAAGGTGTGGCTTGAGATGGGGCTGTGATTGGTGGATTTGTGATGAGTGAATGAATGAGTGCTGTGGGTAGTAGGTCTTCCAGGTTGATTTTGCGCAGAAGCTTAATTTCCCACCATTCCCCCCTCCAGTTGCTAAGTGTTCATCAGACAGAATGGTGGGCCCTGTAAACACACCGACCTCTAAACAGAAATCCCCGTGCCTTTTGCTCTTTGCCAAGGTTACGTTCTGACGCATTCAAAATCCTGTGGGAATATTCTGAAAATAAATCACCGTATAAATATTTTGGACTGATTTTGAACTCGCGTGTGGAAGTTTCTGCCGTGTGGCTGTAGCGTAATTTATCCGAGCACATAAAACACACTGAAGCCTCTATGCACGTCCTGCTCTCCTAAACGACTTCATCTATTTGCTGCGGACTGGTAAATAGCCTCGCGTGTATCATCAGTAATATTCATAGCTCTACTTTTGCGATGATCATGAATTATTAACTCTGGGTGAAGATGAATGGCTCCAAAACAGCGCTTGATACGTCTCTGCTGGAAGCCATGTCTCGCACAATGCACTACTGTACGACGCGAGTATTTACCCGCCGCCGATTTGTTGTGGGGCCAAAAAAGGTTATTTTCCCTTCAACTTTCGCCGTGATCCAGCGTTGAACTCTGGGATGCATTTCAAGATTTTGCATGAAAAACAAAATTGCCTTTTCACTGATTGCCAAGCCGAAATACCAAGCCAAAGTGGCACAAAGGGAAAGGGTGCAAAGCAAGAGAAAAATATTAGCGGTGCCAAAAGAAATAACGCATTTTCAAAATTCATGACTAATTCACGCTGTTTAAATGTTACACAGTTTATAACAGATCGTGCATGTGGAATTTGAGCAGTGCAGTTTATTGGCAGTTATTGATAAAATAGTAATGTTTTCCAGGTTGTAATGTTGTAACGCTTTATTTATTTATTTTTTGTTTTAGTTTATACAGGAAGGAAATACATTTTAAAGTGATAGCGTATGTTAAAATGTTTTACAAATTTAATCGATTGTGTATAATTGAGAGCCTGGGTCGGAAATTTGACCTAACATAAGTAATATTAAACAAAAATATGTTTTTTTAAAGTCTCTCCCCTTGCTGATTTCAGCAACTAATCAGAATCCACGGGATACCACTTTAACCAATGAGATCCTGTGAACCGGCCTGTCAGGTCCAATACGTTTGTCAAGTGTGACGTCACGACTTCCGCATCCGGGTCCTGGCAGACCGGCAAATATTATGCGCGAAAAAAAACAACATAAAAAACTCTTAAAAACAACCATAAATATTTCTGAAACTCAACAGAGAGTTTCTGAACCTACTTATTTCTCAGACTCATTGGCCAAAAATGCCACACCTACTGCTAAAAAAGTATTGTTTACTAAAGTCGGTGCTTCCGGAGTTAGCATAGCTGCTGCGCCGTTAGCATTTTTCTCCGCTAACCAGGGAAGTACAGATTTTGGTAAATATTACTTTTATAGCAGTAGGTACAGCATTTTTGGCTAATGAGTCTGATAAATAAGTATGTTCAGTAACTCTCTGTTGAGTTTCAAAAATATTGATGGTGGTATTAAAGAGGACGTCGCCACTTAACGTACCAGGAGGATGGGGGAGCAGCTTGATTGTTTACTTTTGAAAATTCTGTCCCCCCGCACTCCTCATTTTGCAAACTCAGAAGTGCTTTTCTGGTCCAAGAGGGGAGGAGCTTGATTGTTTACTTTAATATCTCTTCTCACCTTGCAAACTTACAGACAATCACTTTAATGCTGTTAATGCCCAGTATCGTATTGTTTGTGATTCCAAACACAGCACATGTACACAATTTCCAAAGCCTTGCAAGTTTTAGATCAAGCAGAGGAAAGAATTGAAATGTGGATGTTTTAAAGTAATTCTGTCAGATTGGGGCCACTCTTGAGTAAAATAATCTAAAATGGGCAAAGAATGTGCAGAAAACCTCAGCAAAACATGCAGTTGAATGTGTTTTGGATCATATATTAACAGTAGTGTTTTCAATTAAGCCATGGCATAACAGTTCAAGCATTGTTGTTATATGGAAAGAAATGTTGATTAAAAAAAAAAAAGGTTTACTGTAATGTTCATGCTTTAGAGTTAAAATAGTCGATAATGTTGTTTATCGTGATATTTTCCCTCCGCAATATATCGAATGTTGCCATCGTGACAGGCTTATAGTAACACTGCAGATAAGTGGGTGCTAGTTGTCCAAAAATGTATTCACAGTCAACATTAATCACTATTTCTGTCACAAATGAAGTACGAATGCTAGGTAATGATGTAAAAGGTTTATTTACTCTGCTTAGTGGTGTAGCTAATGTGTTTAAAATACCAGAATATATTTGTAAATGTCTTTTTCACACCATTTAAGCTTCAAGTAATGAGGTTCTTGCATACAAAGGATTTGCAAAAAGGTGCTTGCTTTAGTAGTTGGAAGAAATATTGCGAAAGAGCATGACAATGATGCACAGAAAATAGTTTTAGTGGATTCATAGGTTTGAACGATAGAACATGTGTATGAACCCTCACTGTTGTATTGCAAGAAAAGGTGTCCTTATAATATGAAAATACTGCACGCCAAATGAATCTCAAGAGGATTCCCCCGTGAGCATTAAATCTGAAATGTGCCACTGCAGGAAATAGATGTATATGAGCCTCCTTTACGATGAACTGGTTGAACAGGTTGCCGTGTTGTTGTTGGGATAAAGGAGGCTTTGACTACAGAGCATCTCAAGGTAATTTGACTTTTAATCAAGTGGTGCTAATGCAGACTTTTGATTTGAATCTCAAATGGCTTATCCAAATCTCAGGGAAATCTGTGCACATAATGTCATTTGAATTAGATAAACAAGAACCATTTGTTAGCTCTTTCCTGACTTTAGACTCTACATGTAGTCGTGTGTTTTGTCAGTCTATGTTTTGTTTTGCGTTAAGTTTGATAATTAAAATAGGCAGTGCAAAGCGTGTCTATAGCGCGCGGGGTGGTTTTGGCTCGCAAATTCAATGAGAAAGAGGCGCCGGACAATAAGATGGAGAATTGGAGAACCGTTCTGTGATATCGAATGCAATATTCAAGTCCTGATTTGTTCTAATACATTTCCCAGAATGTACTATAGATTTGGAGCTCATCTGATTAGTTTATCTAGTGACTGTGACCAATCTTCTTTGCAGATAATCTCATATGGGGCAAGGGGGGAAAAGTGTAACAAGCCACACATTTTTTTAAATTTTATCACTGCAGGCACAAGTCAAATGCCAATTTATTGATATACAGCTTCTTTTTGATAACTTTAAAAATGCTGTTTCGTACAAGCAGAAAATTATAAATGATTTAATTTCCGTAATTTGTCTGGAAATAGTGTTCCATTAATATTGCACCCCTTTGGAATACATACATGTGATTTTTCAGACATGCTTTTTGGTTAGATTTGCAATGTACACTCAAAAAAATGAAACCTTACATTTACCTAACAATGTTGTTTCAAGTGGTTACAAACAACGGCCTTCAGTAATTGCTAAGATATGCAACTAAATAAAACCTACATAATCAATACAAGTAAGCCTTAATAAATGTGATTGCATACAAACTACTCAACTTTCTTAAGTCCATATTAAGTAAAGACTTCTCTTAAGAATTACCGAATGGAGTTGAGTAATTCCTATTGAATACTTTTACATAAAAAGTACTCAACCAGATTATGTAAAACTTAAGAAACAGCTCCTCTTAAGAATTACTTAATCAAGTTCACTAATGCCTACAGAATAGAACTATTTAAAAATAGCTTCACTAAATAAACTAGATATTAAGAGACTACATATACTAATATTTAGTTAACATGGTTGTGTGTAACCACTTGAAATAACATTGTCAAGTTTTTCCTAAGTAACATGGCTTATTTATTCTAGAACAGACACAGAACAGTACCAGAAACATTTTATAACAGAACATACTGCATTTATTAGTTTCAGAATATCAAGATTTAACAATACAAAGTTAGTTGTAGGTTCTGTAAAGCATGTTGTAAAGTTCCATTTCAAAATGTCTGGCCAAGAGTGTTTGGGTAACAAACAGGGCAAACTGCTTATGCAAGTAAAATTAATGCATTTCAGTGTTAGAATTTTGAGAGTTTATCAAGTTTTATCAGAACCTTCAAAGAAAGTTCAAAAGTAGACCATAAGTTATTTAAACAAGATGAACCTTACAGGATGTTCTAAAGACCGGTGCAAGTACAAAACTTAACCATTTAAAAAAAAATTCTTTACCTCGACTGTGGACAGCCATTATGTCCCTTTTATAGCTTTTTTGTAAAGTCATTTCTCTTTTAAATGGACATAATATTGAAGTGTCTAAAAACTGATCATGGCCATCTCAGTCTTATTTTTTGAACAGAATTATCCTAAAGGTTTTCCAAAGAATGGTAACAGGAACCAATTTACCAATGTCAAGTTTAGAGGCACATAATGTTCGTACTGAAACTACGTTTCTTGAAGATATTGATTAAATAAATGAATAGCAAAAGATTTGGAAATATGCATTATTAATAGGCAAAAAAAGTGACGTCATATGAATGCCCCCTCTCCAGATTTCCATAAACAGTTTTGAATATAAAATATATGTATGAGAGAGAGTCGCTGACATGTTAACATTTTCAGGGAAAATTTGTAGTTATAGCAATTTTGTAGTTGTGACAGTCCAACATTGTATTAGTTTAAGCAGACTCACAGTCTCACACTAACAATGTTATGATCTTATTGTTTGAACCAAGACAGACTCTTAAAATGCTATGTAACTTTTTTTTCCCTTGAAGTGTTTAAGTGCAAAAGTTTTGGAAAAAAATGTTGCCAATTATTTTTCAAAGTAGATGTAAACAACCTACAGTTATAAGGCAAACAACAGCATCTGTAAACTACATTTTTAAAAACAAAAATACTCAAACACGTATAGTATGGTACATGTGTTACTGTAATTGGAACACAATCAAATTTCAGGACAAATGTTCACATAGCCATAAGCCAGCTCAAAAGGTAATCTCGTTCAAAAGTCCCTCACCATCAGAAAGTTCCATTAGGATCTCCAGAGAAAATTCAAAGGTTTACTTGAGATCAGATGGGTAGTTGAAGTTGAGCACGTTGAGACCAAACAGCAGAGATAGAATGGAGTAACCGCTCAGGGGTCCTTCATCACAGTGCCACCTCATCATGACATTGATCATGATGTCCACATCTTTTGGTGCTTCCTGTTCACCATCAACTTCATGCATGATGACACAGATGCCGATGGCCGTCTTCTCCATCTGGCTCTGGGTATCACGGAAGTCCTGATACTAAAACAAGGACACACAAAGAAAAAAGATGTATGGAGGATATAAAGGTTTTGCAATTTCCACTTATAGCATCCTTGTTTAAAGATTCAGGACTGTAAACAAATGTATAACAAAAGTAAGGAAAGAAGTCAACCACTTACTTACAAGAAACAATAAAAGTCATTTAGCAAGGTTCACAAGTTTTAAATACTTTCTGAATAACTGTCATATACAAACAAAGCCGGAATAAAATCATCATGCATATTAAATGCAATATGCATCTTTAAGAGTTAACATCTTTATGTTCTAAATGTATCTGCAGTTGTAAAAAATGTTCTATTTGTGAAAGTCAATATTAACAGTTGAAACTTACCACATATTGGGTAAGAGATTGCCTGGATCCTCATTTAATTACACCACGAGTGCTTTCAGGATGCAAGACCTCCATCTGTGGACAATACAAACAAATGAGCATAAATGAATGCAAAATGTGTAATGTAGCTCCAGTGAAGCCTGGTTCTAAGAAACAATTAACAATTTTGGGTATTAAATTCCCTGCCCAAATAAAATAAATTATCAAAAGTATATTAACTGCATAATAGAATTTCAACCCATCACTACCACCCCTAAATAAATAGTATAATAGTTCAGTATTAGGCTCCTGTTGGCATGTAAAGTTTTATGTATGTTCTACAAAACTATTTGATTATCAAATTAGTTAAAAATTAGCATAATTATAAATGTGTAAAATCGTACCGTAATGTTCGGACTATTGAGTGCACCTGAACATGAGCCGCACAAACTTAATTTTTAAATAATATTTTTTGATATACTGTATATGTATTAAAAATATATATATGTGAATTTAGCCCACACTTCGCTTTGTCTCTCCATAATATTTCAGCAGCGAGTTAATTAAGCGCATTTATTTTGCACCAAATGCCACGTTACAGGTGCAGGAGGGCGTCCTACAGCCATAGCATTTTCCACATGTCTGAGTTATAGTGCAGATGAGTGGGGTACGTCCAAAAGGAACTGCATGAGCTTGCCATCGTCTCCACGCACAGAACTTTATGTCTGGATTTGGAGCTGTTACAGCTTCTTTCTGAGTTCTTTCATTAGAAATAGCTACGTTTTTTTTGGACCCTGGCGTGTGAAAAAAGTAGAGGCTTATAGTCCGGAAATTATGGCAAATTATTTCAGTCCCCCTACACTTAAAATACCATAACCAAACATTCATGTAAAATCTAGGAAACAATTACTAACCTCATCCATGGCTGCCATGATCTTTCTGAAGATGTTCACCAGTTTAGAGGCGTGCTGGTCCAGTTGTGACATGAACTGTGAAGTCGGTGCAGTCCTGGAGATCCATTTAGATTCAGCATCCATGTACAAAATAAAAATGAGACAATGCATTTAAGTAATCATTGTAATCATTACATTTAGTAGGTTTACATTTTGCAAGGTTAGCTCTTGTAATTTATGACATACCTCCCGGTCCCCCTTATAAAAGAGAATGAAGGGCATGTCTTTTATCACTTCCATCCTCCCGTTTGGAAAGGTGTGATCCATGTCCTTTGAATTACTTGCTTGTCGTTTCTTTTCTGGACATCATTGAGTAGGGCCACTCACACTTCCTCCTGACTTTCACAGCTCCAGCAGGATAATCAGGGCAGCAACCCTTAAATATACAATCCACAGACTCATTACTTTTCAGATAGAGAAAAATATTTTTTGTTCTGGCCATCAGAGTAGTATTGTCTTAAACCATAAACTAACCTCGAGTGCCTCATTTTAAGCTCTGAATGACATATCTACTTGTCAGGTAAACATGATAAAAGTATTTACTTTTGCATGTGGATACCAAACATAATTTACACCTTTAATTTCAGCTTTTCAAAAACATTTTACCATGCAGAGAACCACCATGACATAGGGGAGGGGACGGCTAACTCGAACAACATGCTGGTTGTAGCCATTAGCTTAACGTTTTGCTCTCTGTAAAAAAAAAAAATCTAGCTACATTTAGACCGCGTGGATATCAAAGCAAATAATGAAACGTCGCGTAATGTTTTTTCTGCCTTCTGCACCTGTCTCCTCCCGGGTCTCCGCTTCGACGCTCTCCCCCTTTGAACGCGCTCCCTTTCACTGTTTTTAGACTCGTGCTCATGGCCGTGGATGGCAACAAACAACCCACGTGTAGGTCGCCCCTCATCAAGTCAATCGTTTGGCCTACGTTTGTACCGTTTTGTGCCATAAACAATGTGATGTAAAAAAAAAACGTTTTACATCACAAATCAGCTCAAATGACGCAATGTTTGCCTCTGTGCATTTTACAAGTCAGTAAAACCTACACTGTATGCTGTATCGTAAATAAAAATAATAATAAGACACCCGCGGATGAGCAGGGTTAGTGAAATCACTCGATTTCAGACGTCTCATTTACATTATCTGCACGGTTACAGTGCGTTGAAAATTCATCACGCCAACTGAAAAGGAACAATATAATTTTACGGTGCTGAAAATAACAAAAAAACATTACCTGTTTTGTGGATGAAGACGAGTGAAGAGGCTCGAAGATTCAAATCAAATGCAAAAGCAAAAGGGGTTTGAATTCCTGCGCATGCGTGTTGAGACCACTTTGAGAGCGCGCAGCTACAGTGGAAGCTACGGCATCTTCGGAGGGACAAAATTAATGTCGTCTATGCAACCGTCCAAAGTAAATCCTAAGCAATGGCCTTGAGTAAATGTAATACTTAACAGTATTACATAAAAAATAGAACAAGTGATTGGGTAATGAGTAAAAAAGCAACGTTGATGCATAAATATTGCAAAATTCACCTATTTAAAAGCTGCAGTAGTGAAAGTTCCTTTTTTTGAGTGTAGGTTATAAAACCAGAATTCTGCTTTATTGTCCAGGAACCTTCAAATTTTAGAGAAATGAGAATATTAATATTAACTGCAAAACTAAGAAATGCCTATTTAAGAACATGGACAGGAAACTGTATCTTTGACATTGTAATGGGGATTAATTTGTTTTTTCCATTTTCAGGCTTATTGACATGACTGTACCACTGATTATCAGTGTTTGCTGTGATTTATAATGCATTCGAAATAACTATTGATTTTGAGCCTGTGAGATTTCTCTATCTGTGACTGCCCTTTTCACACTGATAATTATTATATATTGAACTGGCATGGGTGAAAATACTAACAACCCGTACATTCAGGAAATAAACTTGTATAAATCCTGCTCCTTCTATTGTATATGTTGTGAATGTGCTCTATTGTTACCTAAGCCACAATGAGGCGTAACCTTGAACCGAACTTGTGAGTTCCTCCATAATAAGGTCCTACGCTGAAAGCCTGTCTCATCGTCTCACAGCGGAAAAAATCTCCAAGACCACGGATCCTCACTGGTTTTGTCCTGTGGCTTTTGTACGGGTGCCCCGTGTCTCTGTAGAGAAGAAGATTTTTTTTTTTCTTTGTCAAGGCCAGTGTGTGAATGCTGTCTGTGTCCTTATCCCTTTGAGAGAGCAGATTCCGAGATGAGGTGAGAGTTGAGGGGAACGAGAGGAACCACTCAGTTTTTTTTCTTTTTCTTTTCGGTTTAAGATAGAAAAAGAAAAAAAAAAACATTGAAGCAGATGCGTCCTCGTGTGCCCAAGGCTTTGCTTTGGGGAGTGTCATATCATTACGAGTTCGGCACGGTAGAATAGTGTGAGTTTTCTCTCTTTTGGGGTGCCATGACGTCCATTTTGTCCTCGGTGTCCATGTGTGTGATTGTTGTAAATCAAAGTTACATTTTAAGAAATTAAGCTTAACAACCTAAACTTTGGCTTTAGTATAACAGTCCATAGTCATAGACCGATAAATAATTCATGTTCATGAGTTTGTTATTATGAAGTCATCTATCACTGACCACCTACAACATATTGTTCTCCACATTTTAAGGCCCTTGATCCATCACCAACTCGTTCTGAGCAGTTCTGAGCGTGAACTGTGTTCGTCACGGCGCCATCAATGTAGCTACCATGTGGTTAGCTAAAAATGAAAATGCATTTTGTCCGGGTGAATTCTGTGGATTGCACCTCATTGTGTTTGTAAACCACATAGGAGCAGTCTATTGCGGAGTCAGAATTGGTGAAGTTTTAAAAATGGTCCAGACTTGCACATTTACTTTCTAAAGACGTCGAGTGGGATATCACTTGTGTATCGCCCTGATCTTCTTCACGGCGCTCGCCTTTTTTTTTTTTTTTCTTTTAAAGAGAAATTGCCAAAAGCAGCCGTCCCCTTCAGTTTTACACTTGACAAGCGTCGCATGGGCACCTGCAGATGGAAGATTAGCCCTCTTAGCATCGGGAAAATCAATCCGCGATGCTTCTCGGGAGCGGCCAGGAGTGTCTCTCACTGCAGCGCTAATGTCCTTAACTCACTCATTTCTGTGTAATCAACAACTTCATAAAGGGGATGCTCTGGAAACACTGTGTAAATCACTAAATCACCCCGTCCAATTCCTAGCAGTCGATAGCATTGATCTATCAATTAATTCTGCATCCGTAATGCGGCCACTTAGCTTTCTTTGGGGGTGCAGGAGGTTTTAGTGGTCAAATGCATTATTGAAATAGGCTTTTTCTCCCCGGCAGTGGCTGATGCAGAGAGCTTAGGAGCCTGTCAGTCTTGATGCAATGCTTTATTTGCCGAGCGAGTTAGTGCGAGCAGCCTTTTAGTCCGGCGAGGGGGGACAGTGACATGTATTTATCTCAGGCGAGAGGAGGAATATCAAATGTGTTGAATAAGGCTTTGGCTTGTCAGGAATATTGATTAAGTGGTTTTTGGGTGGCGTCTCCGGAGCGGGATGTGTGTGTGTTTCTGCCCCATGTGTGTGTAGGCTTAGGTGTGTGTGTGTGTGTGTGTGTGTGTGCGCTGCAGGGCAATGGAAGGGAACGTGTCAATTACTCTTGTCCTTTGTGCCTTTTGTTTACCCTTTGGACTTGCAGGGAATCAGTGCAAGTCGGGTTATAAATTATGTGGGCTGTGCCTAGTCTATTACTTAAGGCGAGACACTGCAGGTGGATGGCGAGGAAAGAAAGATTTAAATTTGAAACGTTCTCTGTAGTTTACTGATGTAAATATGGGAACAATTTAATCTGAATAGAGCTGGTGTATATTTATGATGTTAATGTGTTGAAGTATTAGAGACCGAGGGGATTTTAAATATCTTGTATTTGACTATTTTTTTTCACTTGTAAGTTATTTACAAGGGAAAAAATCAAGGTAAAACAAATGTTTGCGGTTTGAAGCTCAATAAATTATTTGTTTTATTTGTTTATTTGGTCGGGACAGTGCAAGTTAATGAAGTTTTAGTTTAGTTTATTAGTTTATTTGAGCAGTAAACATTCTGCTCAAAAGGAGTTGAAGCAAAAGCTTATAAGCGCCCACCCCCAAAATCAATACAACACAATTTCTCATTTCACAAAGAATATAGTGGAACATACATGGGACTCATGCATGTAAACACGCCTCACCGGATTGTGGCCTTGGGCTAATTTGCGTCCATTGTCCCACACTCACACTCTCAACATGTACATCCTGACCTATTATATATATTAAAATACCTCAAAAACAACAACAACAAAAACTCCAACTTTGTTACGTACAATACTGAAAAGTTTGGTATCTGTAAGTGATAAATAAAACAACATTTTGAGAAAAGTGACCCTGACGTTTTGTAACGTCTGCACATGCGCCTGTATATTTCTCTTTTTTTGTTTTGCCGCAGCCCGAAAGGATCTGACCATATTTGGATTCCTGCGCCATCTTGGTCACCTTTCGTGCTACACCTGGATCCTAAATACCGTATTTTTCGCACCATTAGGCGCACCTGATTATAAGGCGCATTATCAATGATGATGTTTATTTTCATAAATAAGGCGCACCGGAATACAAGGCGCATTCATTAATGCTGGTTTACCTGTAAACACAGGCACGATGCAGTACACAGCCACACATTGATACATAGGGCGCACCGGGATATAAGGCGCACTATTCAAATTAAAGGCTTTTATGTGCGCCTTATAGTGCGAAAAATACGGTATGTCAATATTTGTGGATGAATAAGTGTGGGAAACTGGTCGGAAATTTCAGCAGACAAAACGTCATAAAATAAGCAATGCAAAGGCTGAGTTTGGTTCTTTTTTGTAATCTGACATTAAAACTAAGACGTTAAAGGAACTGTTTTTACAGACTGAGATTATGTTCATACCGTAGCTTAGACGAGTTGATGCGTAACTGTCTTTGTGCGTTCGTCTACTTGCGTGACTGAGCGCACGCACAAAAAAATCTCAACATTGAGCACCGCATGAAACATGTATGTTTTCTCCTGCCGTGTCTCGCCTTAAAGGGATCGGTTAAGTGTTTGAGATAAGACCATGGATTTATCACTCGTATAAGTTCCAAACAACACCTACATATTCATCATTGTCCAATAAGCTACTCTTAGCTTGTTCAATCGCAGCTAAACCCCTCTTTACTAACAGTATAAATGCAACCTGCTGCAAAGAGAGGCAAGGCAAGGCACATTTATTTGTAGAGCACAATTCATACACAAGGCAATTCAAAGTGCTTTCACAGTTGCATAAATCATTGTTGCTGACGAAGCCCCTTGAGGTTTGACGCAAAACATGAAAACAACCCAGTGCAGTACAGCACGATGGAAAAACTCATGTATAACTGAGAGTATCTTATGTGCCTTCCCCTTTGGACAATTCTTAGATCAAGAGAACTTCGATCTTCACCCCTCCCCTCGCTCATGCCACATTCAGGGTCCATGAATAGTGTAGGACTTTTTCCCTCCTTTCTGCCTCCGTCTTGGGTGCCATATGGGATTTGTGTCCACTATAAATAGTCAGACGGAGCGGATGGATTCTGACAGCTCCCGACTAGGCTCGGTCTGCTACGAGAGAGGACACGGTACTCACACACCTGCTCTGCTCCTGTCCTTATGCTTTAAAACAGCTCAACACAAGTGGGCACAAACTCACCAAACTCCCCTCTAACTACTAACCTGCTGCTCCATATGGCTGGCGCTCACAGAAATACACTTTGGCAGGAGTTACTAATAGCCAGCCGACGCTTTCACAGGCATATACCTCTGTAATAGGGAGTTCTTGGTGGCATGGTGAGTCGCATTTGCCCAAGGTGACATAATATGGGTTGTCAGTCAATGTCTTGGCTCTGCAAGTAACACCGGGTCTTGTAAACTAAACTCCCACCTAAAGCTCAACGTAGCAGAGTGTAAATACTTTTGACCAATGTTGTAATAAACATTCAAACCGTTTTCAAAGCTTGCCTGAGTGCATACATTTGGTATGTCCCTGGGAAACACACTCTATTCACACGGTGCACTCCACTTATTCTGCACCACCCAAATGAACGAGCAAAAGACCCTTTGAAAAAGCAAAATCTCTTTATATCAGCCAGATGAAGCCTAGGCGCCATTTTCCCGCATTCAACCCCTCGTGGCCTCGTCCACTTACCAGCTGTGTTACCAATCCTCTTCCTTCCCAACCTCCCCTTCCTCCACCACCAGTGTCCAGACTCCGGGGGAAGACATCCCTAACACTCATCTAACCATCAATTCATAACATCAGTTTTTGCAGGACTGACTTTATTTACTTTATTTATTTATTATTTATAAAGCCTTCTAATTGCTGACCATGAGGCCGTCCACAGAAGGACGGCCTCATGGTTCTAACCGAGCCTGTTGGTCTCTCATAAGGGGCTTCTGAACCGCTCTTTGTCTGACCCGTCACCTATAGGACCTGTTTGCCATGGGAGACCCTACCAGGGGCACGAAGCCCCCGGCAACAGAGCTCCCAGGATCATTCGGGGACTCAAACCCCTCCACCACGTTAAGTTGGCGGTTCCAGGAGGGGACAAATAAACGAAACATATATTATTGCCGAAAAATCCATGAGGTCCTGAAACTGACTGAGATTTTACTTTTTAGTAACTCAGCCGAAAGGAAAAAAGCATAGCCTACGTTGAGCTTTAGTCCCGATTCTACTAATTTTGTTCCGATTTACCCTCGTTGTTGTCCTCCATTAAAATTGTGTGTGTGTGTCTGTATGTAATGTAATTGGTTTAGTGAAATATTGCTATACGGTCACGTAATTCAAGCCGTCAAATATCACATTTTCCCTCTTACACAGCGCAGCCCTACGTCAATACTCCTTTTGAAAAAGTGGCCAATTTTCCAACGTCAATTTACTGCCATTTGGAATCTTCTTACTTGATCTCGCGTGTCAAAGGACTCCGCTAATGAGTTCAACAACCACATAAAGAAAGAGGCGTCCATTTGACCAAAATGCGCAGCCTTTCTTCAAAGCACTCTCGCAGCGTAGGTCAGACTGAACCGTCTTTGAGAGAGTGGCTGTGGTTAACCTCAGGTGTTATAATGAAGGCGGGCTCTTTCTCTGGAGGGCTGAAAGGTATGGAATGATGTGTAGAATGAGCCCGGGCTTGGGTTTTAAAACATCATCTCCATTGGCCCCTCTCTCTGGCTCGCGTGGGCGTTCGAGTGTGTTGTTTTTGCGGGTTCGTCGTGAATGCTATAAGTGGTCGCGTGGGCGAAAGGTGCGACCGTGCGTCCGTTTATGTCAGTGCGTCTTTTTTATCCGCGCCACATTGTCTCTTTCCTCTCATACTGTATAGTGGTTGTACAAACGTAGCAGGAGGGGGGACCCCGCTCAGTGTGCGAAATGCGAATGCAGATTTGAATACGCCGGTAGTGGTGGGATGGCAGTGGCTCAGTTGGTGGAGCGTTCAATGGCGTTGCTGTTGTGTCGTTGGGTAACGCACTTAACCGGCCTTGTCCCGGTGGCTGTGTGCGATGAATGGTTGACTGAATGGTTGAATGAATGGTTGAATTGTTTCTTTTCAGTGGAGTAGGCCGTACAGATGATCGCAATTTGAATGGTCTCGCTGAATCGAAAGACTTCAGTTATTCAAGCAGTAATATCCTTTGAAAACAAAAACATGCTCAATACCATGGGGTCTTATTATGGATAAAACCCTCACCCTAATTTAGACCTACACCAACGTCTTCTGAAAGGCATGTGATTCTGATATTAATTTGCTCCATTAGTTTACTTACCGTTTTAAAATGACAATACAAACATATCGGTAGGGATGCACCGATACCACTTTTTCTGAAACCGATATACCGAGTACATTGATTGATGGTTAGTAATCAGTGTAATTACTTTTCTCATTTACATTTCCTTGATTAAATTAAGTTAAATCAAACATATGCCATTCTATTTTATTCATTTTTAATTCAACATAATTTCTTTTTTTTAATTGTACTGTCCAACATACAGTCCATGTCCAACAGTTACTCAACGCCTGTGCTGTATTAATTTAGATTTCTTTCTTTATTTAATAATGGTATTGAGGTTACTTATTGGTGGTTACTTATTACCACTGCTAGTTTTAATTAACTTCTAATAATTGCTTTTTGCTTTACTGCAACTCCGTGTGGATTTTCTTCGCACGTGTGTTTTGTAGATAAGAGCACCTTAGCTTAGCAAATAGCCCACAGTCTTTTGATTATTTTTGCTGCAGCTAAGCTTCGCTCAATATAGGCATGCTGTATCTCTTTAGTTTTTATTTTTCAAGCACTTTTTTAGTCGCTGGGCTAGTGTTACAGATCAATTAAGCCCCTGGCTGGGCTTAAAGCCACCTAGCGTTGCTTCCTGCTTATCAAGAGTGCAGACGTGTTTCTGCTTGCTGCCGCTGCTTGCCTCTTTATTTGCTTTTTAATCATTTTTAATCATTCTATTTTTTGGGCACATGTCTTGGATATGATTTTATTCTGTTCTTCTAAGTGAACCAAGGCTTTTTAATAATTTTTCCTTTTTTACAACTCATTTGACGGACCAACGACAACAATCTTGTCAACATGGCTGAGGGAGTAACGCAAACATCTCCTTGTGAAAGCTGTCGGATGTATCAACAAGAAATTTGCCTACTGCGGGACAAGATATCTGCCTTGGAGACGGAAAAAGGACTTAATGACACGCTCCCTGTGGAACCCGGTAAGAAGACTAGAAAAACTGATACTTGCAACCTAAAGCTAAACGATACCATAACATTCCCAAAACTTGAGAGACAACTTGGTGCTAGGCCAAAGCAAAGACAACATGCTGGTAAAAATGCACCTGGAATAAAGTTAACAAACAGATTTTCACCTCTCTCAGAGGATGAGTATAACGAACAGAAAAAGTCAGAGAGAAACAGAGAACAAGAAGTCAAAACAAAGATGGAGAGAAAAACTGTGCAAAGTGTCAAGGCCAGAGATATCCTGGTGCTTGGAGACGGAGCCATATCTAATGTAAACAATCAGAGAATCACTACAATCAGCTATCCCAGCGCGACCGTTTCTGACATCATAGATGTTCTAAACAAGGAGATTACAAATAACCCTGGGATAAATAAACTTGTTATTCATGTTGGTGCTGTTGACATAAAAGACGGAGAGTCGGAAGTCCTGAAAGAAAAGTTTAATAAACTTTTTGAGAGACTTAATTCTCTGGATAAAGATGCAATACAAATTTTCATCAGTGGACCTATCCCAAACATCGATGGGAGAATAAACAAATTCTCCCGGCTGTTTCAGTTGAACACATGGCTGTCCAATGTCTGTGAGTCAAGAGGACTGTATTTCATAGAGAACTTTTATCTTTTCTGGAAACGCGACGATCTGTTTAAAGGAAATGGCCCACATTTGAGCAGAGGTGGAGTGAGACGACTGACGGAAAATCTCCTCCATGCTCTGCAAAACCAGTGGAGGCCTGAGCGGCCAGAGAGAGCAGAGAGGAGCATGAGAAGAGCTCCTGGCTCGCCAGCAAAGGTCTTGCCTGCACCCCCAATAAAAGATTCAGTCGGAGCTGCATCATCTGCACCTACAGGAACGGACTCAGCCACAGAAAAGGATCCAGCCACAGCAGCGCCATCAGCGCCTACAGCAAAGGACTCAGCCACAGTTAAGGATCCAGCCACAGCAGCGCCATCAGCGCCTAAAGCAAAGGACTCAGCCACAGTTAAGGATCCAGCCACAGCAGCACCATCAGCGCCTACAGCAAAGGACTCAGCCACAGTAAAGGATCCAGCCACAGCAGCACCATCCACATCTGCATCTCCGGGGAAAAGCTCAGCTTCGGTACCACCTGCATCTATAGTAAATGATTCAGCCGAAGGAGCACTTTCATCAGCTCCACCACAGGCCTTGAGCCCGACTGCTGCATCTACACCCTCCTCAAATTTTTCTGAATCATTCCCATCCCCAGACTCACCTATGGGATTCCCCATCCATTTTGAAACCTTAATACAACAAGGGACTCAAATGACTCCCCGCTCTTCAATCATGTCAAGGCCAAGGCTTTCATCCCCAAAGAAGTATCCTGCCCCTCTCCCACCTCTGTCTTTTTCACCTAAGGTCTCCCCAGCTCGGCCCCCACCACCGGTGCCCACAGCTGTTATCTCTAGCAGCGTCACTGCTGCTGTCTAGGACATTAGGGGCCTCTGCGTTGCTACCATGCACAGCAAACTCAAAACCAACCAGAGGTCCACAGAGGGGGTGTGTTCTTCTGAAACAATTAGTACTGTCAAACAACTTAGATTAGATAAGAGAGGGACAGTCAGACCGTCCAATCAAAGAACTCTAATCCATATCCCTTGCAAAAAGATTCCATCCACTCAAACACAGATAAATCTCAAACATGCTGTACTCAATGTCAGATCATTAAAAAACAAGTCCTTGTTAATAAATAGTTTTATTTCCTCTTATAATCTAGACTTTATGTTTTTAACTGAAACATGGCTTGACAAAAACACTGGAAACGCAGTTTTGATTGAGTGTAGTCCATCAAATTTCAATTTTGTGTCTGAAACACGCCAAAACCAAAGGGGCGGGGGTGTCTGTGCCATATTCAGGGACAATATAGTCACCCACAAATTGTCATTTGGGTTTTTTCAATCATTTGAGTATGTGTCTTTCAAAATGGAGATAAAACAATCTTCCATACTTTATATGACTATTTACAAACCACCACAGAATTGTTTTATTGAAGATTTTATTGAATTACTTTCATTTATACTGACTGATTTTGATTGTTTGGTTATTTCAGGTGATTTTAATGTGCATGTGGATGTGACCAATGACAGGCATGCAAGAGAATTTAGAGCTGTTCTTGAAATGTTTGGTTTAACTCAGCACGTGAGTGAAGCGACTCACAACAAAGGCCACACTCTAGATCTAGTTATTACAAAAGGTGTTAATATATCAAATGTGAATGTTGTTGATGTTGCTTTGTCTGATCATTTTTGTGTCTTCTTTGACCTGTCTGTTACACCCAAACCAGAGGTCGGGCCTGGAGTTATTCAAAGAAGACACATAAATGATACAACAAGGACACAGTTTATGGAAATGATCAGATTTGAAAATCCCCCATGTTCTAATGTTGATAATCTGTTGGACTCTTACACATCAAGCGTCTTAAATGTTTTGGATACTATTGCTCCTGTCAAGGTTAAAATGGTTAACAATAGACAAAGGGCACCTTGGAGAAGTGAAGATTCGGTCAGGGCACAGAAAAGGGAGTGCCGAAAAGCCGAACGGAAATGGCGCAAGTCAAAGCTCCAGGTTCATTTTGAGATATACAAAGAAGTGCTTTGTGAGTTCAACCAGATTTTGCGTGGAGAAAGGGAGAAGTACTTCTCTAAAATCATCGCAAACTGCAGAAACAATTCTCGCGTTCTGTTTTCAACAGTAAACAGATTAACTAACCCTCCAGTTTCACTGCCCTTAGAACTAATCTCTACATCTAAGTGCAATGAGTTTGCAATATTTTTTTATGACAAAGTCCAAGGCATTAAAAATGCCATAATGTCAGCAACACAAATAGCAACCCTGCCACCAGATAAACACCTTGAGCTGACACATTTCACACCTGTTACTGACAAAACAATGGAAGAGGTTATCTCCGGTCTGAGTTCATGCACATGCTGCCTTGATGAATTACCCACTAGATTTCTGAAGTCTGTACTGACCAGCTTGTTACCACAACTTGTTCAGTTAGTCAACATTTCATTTGAGACTGGAGCATTTCCAAAGGCTCTGAAAACCGCGGTCATTAAGCCTCTTCTAAAGAAGAGCAGCCTTGATCCCAAGATACTGAACAACTACCGGCCCATATCAAACCTACCATTCTTAGGAAAAGTCCTGGAGAAAGTAATATATCAACAGCTCACTTACTTTCTCCTATCTAACAATGTGTTTGATACTTTCCAATCAGGTTTTAGGCCCCACCACAGCACTGAGACAGCTCTGATCAAGGTGACAAATGATATCCGTATGAACACCAACGCAGGTAAGGTCTCAGTTTTAGTTCTGCTGGACCTGAGCGCTGCCTTTGACACAGTGGACCATGGAATCTTACTTCACAGGTTAGAAAACTGGGTGGGAATCTCTGGTACTGCGCTAAACTGGTTCAAGTCCTATCTGGAGGATAGGACGTACTTTGTCGAAATTGGCAACTGTGTCTCAGACAAAATTTCCATGACCTGTGGAGTCCCCCAGGGGTCAATCTTGGGACCCCTCTTATTCAACTTGTACATGCTTCCATTGGGTCAGCTAATAAACAGCAACAATGTGTCGTACCATAACTACGCAGATGACACTCAGATCTACGTGTCACTGACGGCAGGTGAACATGGGCCTGTAGATACTCTCTGTCACTGCATCGAACAGATCAGTTTGTGGATGCAAAACAACTTTCTCCAACTAAACTCAGACAAAACTGAGATCATTGTTTTTGGCCCACAGACACAAAGACAAAGTGTTATCAGTCACCTTGAGTCTCTCTCTCTAAAACCAAAAAATCAGGTTAGAAATCTAGGAGTAATCATGGACTCAGACCTGAACTTAAACAGCCACATTAAAGCAATAACATCATCAGCTTTTTACCATCTGAAAAACATTGCTAAGATCAGAGGAATAGTGTCAAAACCAGACTTGGAGACACTCATCCATGCATTTGTCTCCAGCAGGTTAGACTACTGTAACGGCCTGCTCACTGGCCTTTCTAAACGAGCTGTTAGACAGCTGCAGAACATCCAGAACGCTGCTGCTCGAGTCCTGACAAGAACCAGGAAATATGACCATATTAGTCCAGTGCTCCGGTCTCTGCACTGGCTTCCTGTCACTCAGAGAATAGAATTTAAAACAGCTCTGCTCGTGTACAAGTCGTTTCATGGTTTAGCACCAAAGTACATCTCTGACATGTTAGAGCCGTATGAACCATCTCGGGCCCTGAGAACTTCAGGGAGGGGTCTCCTGGTGGTTCCCAGAGTCAGGACTAAACACGGTGAGGCTGCGTTTCAGTTTCATGCAGCTAAAATCTGGAACAGTCTTCATGAGGATGTGAGACAGGCCTCAACTCTGACAATGTTCAAATCCAGGCTGAAAACAGCTCTTTTTACCCGAGCATATGAAAACTGAAAGTATTTTATCTGCACTCTTGCCTTTTACTGTCATTGATACATTTTTATGTTGATGTTTTAATGATTGATTTGATCTGTTTTCTTGTAATTTTATGCAACTGTGAAGCACTTTGAATTGCCTTGTGTATGAATTGTGCTCTACAAATAAACTTGCCTTGCCTTGCCTTGCCTTGCCTTGCCTTGCCTTGCCTTGCCTTGCCTTGCCTTGCCTTGCCTCCCAGAGCCGTTAGCCGCTAGTTAGCCGCTAGATAGCAACATTAGCCTGTTGTCTTGGAAAACACTGCAGGTACAATGAAGAAAACATTTAGCTATGGTTAAATCCAGAACCGACTCTGACTTAGGGAGTGTATTCTGTGATAAACTTAGCTCTGTGTGGAATATTGTATTTCCACTGAAGAATTCTCCAGAGTGTTGCTCTTTGCTCTCCTCATTGGAGAGGTGCTGCAGTAGTTGTGCTGCACTGCGGTCAAGCGGTACCAGGTTTATCGGGACCACAGTAATGAGTACGAGTATGAGTACAACAGTGTGGTATCGGTGCATCCCTAAATATCGGCAACCTTTTTTTGCCTGTCATATATGGCTTATTGACTACTGGTTTTGCCAAGGGTTCTGGCAACCCAAACCAGTGGGCTCTGTGGGCTTTCTGACTGGACACTTGGCGGATTGGCCTAAGAACCACAACAAAGCATGTAAAGATACAGAATTTCTACATAAAGGTAAATGTAAAAGGTGTTTTCAGTGCGAATATGTCAGACTTCAAATTTGCATGTGATAATTTCATTCCAGGGGACCCTAAGTCAAATTACATACCCATACATTTGGGCATGATGTTAGTTTATAACACACTGGTATTTTTCAGCTTCCGTAGTCGCATTTTGATCTGACAAACTATTACAGAATTGTAAGTCATATCATTCCATTGCCTCTTCCAACCACAAAACAGATATTTGCTCTAATACATAGCAAGATGAAGGAAGCGCTCAGGGACACAGCAGCATTCGGGGAGAAGGGATCAAACATCAAACTTTATTTGATGATTTCTGGGTAAGTCACTGCTGCCCAGACCTTTTTCAAATTTTGAGATTTCGGTTTGTCTTGTTTATCCTAATCACAGTGCCCAAGTTGAATTTGAGTTTGTTTATTTCCGACGGTGTCCGGACTCATTCATGCGCCCATCTGTATGCCACTCGTGCACGTCCGCGGCTACAGTTTGTGCTGGTAAACTTGTATTTCAGGCTTGATGGGCTATGAAAGCAGAGGTACGTGAGGAGAGTGCTGCTGCGTGCCGCCCACAGACCGCCAGCCCTTATCCTCTAATTAAAACCCTCTATCGCTCCATGTCTCGTTTGGCAATCTCTCCATCCTCCAATTCTTCACATATTCACTGTGAAATCTCTCTATCTGCCATTATCTAGCCATCACTCACTATCTTTGCACACCCTCCCACTCCTCCCCTCTTCTCCCCTCGCTCCCTGTGGGCGGTGGAGTGCTTTGTTTTGGTGCTTTGGGTGGGTTAGGTATAACAGGGTCCTATGGGGTCCATCTGATCTAAGGCGGCCCTGTCATATGCCTGAGAGGAAAGAAAGGGCGCTGCTGCTGCTAACAAATAGAAGGTTTTTTTTTTCCTCTTTTTTTTTTTAATCCTCCACAGTTGCACACAAGCATATTTTTCTCTTCCGTCAGTGTTTTCTCCCTTAGGACATGTACAGTATGCGAGTTATGCATAAGCTATAGCACTATGCCGTGACTCCTTCAGAAGACTTTGAAACAATTGTAACAGGAAACAAAATGCGAAAAAACAACAGGGATTGTCAAGACGAGCCAGCGCTGCTTCGTGTCTTCAGAAAGACGAAGGGGGAAAAAAAAAAACACTGAACTGGAATACTGTAAAGCGTATTTATGTAGAAGCACAGACGAGATACCGTTTATTTATTTAGCTGAACATGTGTTGTGCAAGCCGGGTCCATGTTCCCACCTCGCTCAGGACTATAACAACCAATAGTAAAAACTAAACGTGGACTAAAAAAAACACTAGTATATCAGCCGCTGCAAAAGTCTTTTGAACATCAATTGTAGAACCAATGGACTGGCAATTATCTTCAACCAAGTAGGAGATGCAGCAAATTAAGAGGGTTTCACATTAACTTTTACGATATCATTAATGTTGCAGTTGCACGCAAAAAAAGGGAACGACAGACTTAGATCCGTTGCTCTCATTCGGTGCAGCCAACAGTTAGAAATTGGTTAATACACACTTCATCTGGAATATGAAGGTTGCGGTATGGAGACCATTTTAATGCCAAACGTCTGTATACTGTTCCAAGGTGGGTGGTGGGTGGTGGGTATTTGATTAGCTCAGCTGGAATTAAGCTCTTAGACTCATATTCGCAAACTTCTTACTCTTTGATTTCTTAGTCCAAAATTATTCGGATAATCCGCCCCCTCACATCAATGCAGAGAACTAAGGGCTGGAACTGAGTGTAAAATTGTGTCAAAATGGCCTTGGCCCTTTGACGTTCCGACGCTTCAACACGCCCGGGGTCTCTCATTGTTATTCCTTCAGCCGTCGAGGTCTGTTTAGCCAGCGAGATTAGCCGGTCACTGCGCAAACAACCTCCTCGGAAAATGTATAAAAGCCCAGCGCTAACAGAGAGAGTAGCTTCCCGCTCGCCAGGGGTCTCTGGACTCTTTCCAATCTAAGACCGTCCCTGCATGGTTCGAATGTGTAATCCTGCGCCGCTATACTGTCTCAATCTGAGCGGCTAATATTGTTGGATTGCACTCTCCTCTCCCCATCCGTCTTGTTTATTTACCAAACTCGATTTCTCTGCTTGAGCCTGGCCCCAATCCTTTCACCGCTGCGGCGCTCCCTCCACATTTTGCATGGTCTCTCCGTGTTTGCAATGATATCTGAGTATTCATTGAAGATTGCAACGTGTAAATCCATTTGGACTCCTCATGCTGTGGTGCCCTCCCTTAAGTGCAGACGGCGCAAAAAGTTTTACGCTATTACAAACTAGAAATGATCTTAGCAGGAACGGCAATGTATTTATTTTGCTGTGAAGAAATAGTAGATACACATAGGCAAATAAAGGGACGGGGAAAAAAATACTAGTTTGAATGTTTAGATTTATAGATTAAAAAGTTAATTAAAATCTCAATTAAAGTGGTTGCAATGAAAGACTGAAATTATCTACACAGCACAATGACCTGTGTAAACAACAATATATCCAGTCTCTGTAGGATGTTTTGCTTACCCTGTAGTTCGGTTCTCTACCAACATGTTTTATCTATTTATTGCAATTCAACATAGTACAAACAAACTTGTAACTGATGCTATGCAAAAAGAGTTTATATCTAGTGCGAATTTTCAACTTTTCTGAAATGCGTGTAGTTGTTGTATTTGTGAAGGCTTGTCTCAAATGGCCATTTCGCCTTTGCTCTGCCCGATCCCGTCAGACCTCGGGAAGGGCCTGGTCGGCACTTGGATGGGAGAATGTAGTGAGTGAGTGAGTTGGTGGTGGTCAGAGGGGCCGATGGCGCAGCCTGGTTGCCTCACATCCATCAGGGCTGCTGTGGCTACAATAGTAGCTTACCATCACCAAGTATGGAGTGAAGGAATAGTGCAATGTAAAGCGTCTTTAAGTGTCCAATAAAGCGCTATATAAAACTAATACATGGTTATTATTATTATTATGATTACAAATGTTACTGCTCCTGAATATTAATGTGCATCATGAATGGATTCTTCATCTTCACATGAATCTAAGTCCAATCAAAATATGTTTTCATAAATATGGTCAAGGGATATGGTCCACAATTGTGCAACCCTATTGTATACCTAATTGTTATGTGTTTTCTTTCCAAAATTGAAGATACTGCGTGGGTACTCAAGTGCATTGAGTGCTTTTCTACTAATACAAGATATAGGTCCAGAGACTTGGCGAAAATCTATTGGTACCTTTTGTTTTTTGGAGTTGTTTTTATGCATGCACTTCATAGCACGTCCACAACAACTCCGGTTGTGTATATCCACAACGTTGTTTGTTTTGAGGGATTTTCTCTTGACCACGCCCCGCTGGAGTTGAGTTGAAGTGTAAATCCTGTTTAAAAGCAACCGTGCATGCTCGCCTCTCTCGCTCCATCTCTCCCTCTAAGCAGATTTATCCCACTGGTCCATGGTTGCCTTGTTGTTGAGTAAATGGACAGATAGAAAGAGGATCAAGCAAGTGCTGGGTCCCATTAGGCATTATTGCAGCTGCGGGGCCGTGGATTATGACTCCTGCGCGAGATTGTTTGCGTGGAAGAATGAAGAAGTGATAAGAAATAAATGGGTTAACGGAGGCGGAGGGAGGGGCCGCTCGCTGGCTGTGTAATGTAGTGCATGTGCTTCAGTCAGCGTTGTCACTTTGCATTAATTTAAAACCCGAGCACTGGGTTCATTACATGCTGATAAATTATAGATTAGAATTAGATTTGGAGTAGAATTGCACAATTACATGTATCCAGTTTGTTAGCGGTGGCCTGGGCATGTTTATATCAGAGAGGCAATACAACCAAGGAGCTGTCACATGCTTGGGAGTGTGAGGGGGAAGCAGAAAACACCAAACACTATCTTATGATAAATTATGCCTGGATAGAGCCACAAGGCACTTACAGCCCACTATGACACGGTGTGCAAGATGTTACAGCCTGTGAGTCGTCCAACTGATAATCTTGATCTAGACTTAAAGGTATTTTTCCAAAACAATACCATGTTTTAAAAGAAAATGATGCTTTCCGCTGATATTTTGTAATAAGCTCAAACATAATCTTAGATATCTGGTGAGAAAATGCAATATTGGTCTATGTTAGGTACATTTTTCATTCGTCAAACATAATTAATGTTACGCAAGTAAGAACCTAACATTTAGCAACAGACAGATTGTTCTATTGCTCAAATTCACAAATGGAGAATTAGGGTTGGCAGGTTATGGATCTGTTGAGAGGAATCCTCCCAACGGGCTCTAAACCTTGTCTTTTAATGCACCACTCAGCATAGGAACATATTCTACAAAATCAGCTGTTAGGGCAGCCATGTGGGGGTTTGTTGATTGGGAGTTACTGCCCTCTTCATCTGGCCCGCTCTACACTTTGGCTTTTTAATGCACCACACTATGCAGGGCTTGCAGCATACTTCACATATAACTCAATTAAATAAATATATAATAATAATGATTATGGAAATTACACCCAAATTAAAATTATACTGAGAATGGTAATGACAACTGGAAAGTATCAAGATCTCAGATTATAATATCTATTAATGTACCTTCATAACATAAAAGTAACTCTCGGTTATCAAGGGTAAAAATCTGGAAGAAATATATTAAGGATCACATTTTTTTTTTTTTTTGACTGCTTTGTTCTAGACATCGTACATGAAACGGGATTGTTGTTGTAGCTGTGCGTTGCTTCAATTAATTGTATAAACAGTTCATATATTATTATTTTTTTTGGTAAGTTTGTAAGTTGGTCTGTATGAATGTAGCTGCTTGAAATGTTCTTTTTTTATTTATTTTATTGCACTTGGGGGTGGGCAATCATAAGCTTTTGCTTCAGCCCACTCCTTTTGAGCACTATGTGTACTGCTCAAATAAACAAATAAACAGATCTCCATTTCAGTAGTTTGATATTACAAGTACTGTGAGGAACACTCAAAAGAGCACAATAGACACAACCAAAGTCCTGCCTCCACTGCGTTGCTGTCACAATGATTTCAGCAGCTCTCGGAGTCTATCTCTCAAGGAGAGTAAAGGTCACAGGATAATCTCTGACTGGACGGAGTCGCTCAATGACAACACGCTTATTAACTAGATCTCGTCATTTTTACCACAAAACAAAGAGCAAAGGCACCGTAAGCCCCTCCACACCCCTCCTCTCGCTCCCCTTCGCTGCGCAGCTGTTTCAACAAAGAGAGAAGAACAAAGTCAGTGTGGCCCGTGTGGCTGTGGTAAAGCTGTGGCTGCGATCATGGGATTAAGCTTAGCAAGGTGCTAAGAATGAGAAGATCCAAAGATTACGCAAAGATGTGCGAGTGAGTCAAAACACAAGTCCAAGCACGTTTTTGATGAACATTGTAACCTGATAAAAAGCTCGTAAAAGTTACATAACACCACCTCTTTAAAAGGTGCATTATGGGACTTTTTTTTAGTGACCCAGTGGTTGGCCTGGCGCCTTTACTTTCCATTACAGTGGCCTCTATGATGCTCCGGGATCAATTGTTTTTTTCAGTTTCTCACTGCTGACAGACCCTCTCACCGGAAAACCTACAAAACAATTAATCCTGAGGCGTTGTAGAGGCCACCGTGATCGAGAGTAAAGCCGGCATGTTAACCACCCATACAGCTCTCGGGTCACAAAAAGGTCAACTGCGCACAAATATCAAGTTTGTTTTTTCGCATTAAAATGTTCCATAATGCTCCTTTAAGATGTGCAACCCCCGCTTATCCACTCTCTTCTCTTGTATTAATGTATTAAACATTTCTTTTTTTGTCGAGTCCATCCAACCATGGACCTGTCATGTGCCTGAAAGAGTTTTGAAAATACGGAAAAAGGAAATAAAAATGCAGGGTTAAATATTTCTTGATCCCATACATAATTCACCAAACTGTTGTTGTTTCCTTGGTGGAAAGTTACATCTTTAGCTAGACCTTATTCTCCAAATGCTTGTTCTTTTAATGTTCTAAACAATAACAATGATTGTTATTGGGACATTCACCCATTAATAACCTTTACTAAAACGTGCATCGCAAAACCCAGAAAAACCTATTAGTTGCAAGTGTGTATATTATATCGGATTATCCAATCTCTTGCGCATGAAGCTGATTTCCAGTTCCTTCTCACAATATTGCTTTAATTTGTCACAGTGGCCTATCAATAAATTAGTATTCCACGCAGCGCCCTGTACAGTAGTAGCATAATCTGGAGTGTGGGCCGCATTAATCATTCAAATCAATGAATTTTACATACTTTAGCCCCGCGCCGAGATGATTAAGATCAGTGGATAGTCACCGCCAGTGTATCATGCTATCTGTTAAATGAATAGTTAGCTTCGCCAGGGATCCCCCCCAGTGTCGCGTGTGTAGTCCCCAGCACCGTGCATAAATAAAATATGACAGCCCACGCTACAGATCTTGTAGGTTCCGGTCTTACAAATTTGCGCTCGCTAATTATTCAAGCACCCCCAGCCCTTTCCCGGGCCGTTCGTCCTTGTGTGTTTTTCTATGAATAGTAAGACCACAGGGGGAGTGTGGAGGCGCGCCCGGACCAAAGGTGTTTTTTATTCTGCGCTTGTGTTTCTCGGCTGGTGGAGATGTGGCATATAGCGTTTTCCTCAGGATGTCACGTTCCTCCTGTCGCCGTCTGTCGCCTTCTCCGCTTGTTTCCACGCTCAGAATCTCGCGAACCTTTTGGACACCCTGGATTTCAAACTACTGTACTTGATACTCCGAACAACCGTCAGTCGTTCAGAGTATTGCTCACGGTCCCATTTCCCGAGCTATAGGTTCACGTAGAGGGGCGATAAGCCTGTTGTGTATGTTTTAGGTTGGTGGGCGAAACGGGAGCGTTCGGACTTTGGGAGAACACGCACAAGCCCCACCCAGGAATCCCAGAGCTTCTTATAGTGAGGCTGGAATTGAATTATACGGCAGGAGCAGTGTACAGTAACATGAGGCAGAGCCGAATGAAGCAGTTGCCCCAGATTTTAGCTTCAAAGCTAATTTCCATCCGTAGTCCCAGGGCAATTGGAGTTTAAAGAATAGCAGAACAAAAGAATAAATAGCACATTAACATTTAATTGTTGCAGAAATTTTCTATCACTGCATTATGAATGTTTTTTTTTATCAAAGTGGTCACACGCAAGTGCAACTATTTTGAAAGCCCCAAGCCTATAAGTCATACGGAGAAAGTCACAACAAATAATGTGTTCTATTTATTTCAGCCTGAGACCAATGTGCTCACACTGGTTTGGTGGGGTTAAAAAGTGAGTAGCCTCTGTTATACTGTAGAAAGAGGGTCAATGTTGAGTTATGAAAAGTGTTATTTGTTTTGACAGTCAGTATGGGGGAGTTGCTTAGAATGAACACGGTGAAGTGCATACTCTCTATAACAAAACAGAAATTACCCGATTAAATTATGGTGTCATTGTTAAACTGTATCTTTACTAATGGGAATAGAATTCTAATTTATCCAGATGGGTGGCCCGCTGTTCCGTCCCGCGCCGATCGCCCGCGTGTCTTGTCTGAAGTTAGCCGGGCTTCAGGAAACAACCTCCAGGTTTTGACATCAAACCGGAGAATCAAGCCCCCTAACGGGCGCCCCGCTGTGGGCTAGAATTATCAGGAACAACCCCCACCGGCAGGATCACAACGCTAAATACAGGGGCCTCGCAGCGTGAGATGGGAGGTGGGCAGCGAACGAGATGGAGATGGAAGAGGATCGGTCACTTGTCATCTGAAATGGTTTTGATTATATACTATTTGGACTTGTATGTTGATGACAGAAAATATACACTGTGCATACATCTCAGAATAAGACATTTGCTGAACGCGTGAGGTAACTGCTAAATCTGAAATCTGCCATTCTCACATTCTCCTTGAGCTATTGAGAGTACCCCTGCCAAATGGGGTGGCTGGGGTAAGGGGACCCCCAGAGGACTTCTAGGTAATTGTCCAGTATGCATATTATTTTACATTGGAATACAGGTTGTGTGTACCAAGACACTATTAATAAGTGTGAAGTAGCGTCTTAGTGGCTAAATCTATATTAAAAGTACATCTCAGTGTCTCGCAAATGTATGTCTGGGCTCTCAGTCGTCTAGAAATGATCCATCGTAGGACAGATCATTTCCTTCTCCCGCACCACGCAACACACAAACTTCTGCAAAGGAGACGCAAAAAAGTAGAAATGTTTGAAGAATGTCAGAAGCGGTTTGTGTGCGGAGCCGTACCGTGCCACGACTCTACGGAGTTTAGCGCTAACAACTTAATATGTACATAAAGAAATACTAATAAACAGCGCATTTATAATATAAGTATAAAAGACGATCACATTCGCAACTTGCTGTTAGAGGTCCAGCTAATCCATCCATAAACTTTTCGTTCATGCGTCCTGAGGGCTATTTCATAAAACTCGTTTAATAAAGCTAGGCTTAGGCTCCAAATCCTGCACAATTCAAGCTGCGATTACTGGGTTTGACCAAAGGGACACCGAGCTTGGCTAATCTCACTAATTCAAGACAGGTTCAACTAATTAGCACTTGCCGCGTACATAAGCAGACCACACTAACCATCACAGAGTTCATTGAGAAACCATGGCCAAGCGTGAACGCGCAGCATACTTCACAGGCCGCCAGCTTTGTCCCGCTACGTTAGCTCCAAAGGTAGAGCACAGGGCTCCCATCCACAAGACTGCGAGATCGATCCCAACCTCAACTTTTTTGTTTGTTTTTTTTGGACTGGGCACCCACTCGGCACCTATGAATTTAAACACTTTTCTTTTTTCCCCAGGAATTTAAACACATGATAAAAAAAAAAAAAAAGAAAACACTATTGACACAGGTCATGAGGGCGGGTCGTGTGGGATAAGGTTCCTTTTATTGGACAAGCTTTTTGATGACACATAATGTCATTAATATGTCACACAACTTTGTATTTCACAGATGAGAGACAATGTTGGTGTATATTTATAATTTATTGTATACAGTAATTGATTTTGTGATGTCATGTTTTCTTTTTCAATATACATTTTGGCCAGATGATGGCGCTAATACCCTGCTTGTGTCATTTACATTGCCCATTGGTGTTGGATTCCACGAAGAAGAAACATAGCTTGTGCTCAGTCTACCCTTAGCCTGGTCTCTGACTATTTCCATAGTAAATAAGCCAGACTTGGCCAAATAAGCCTAGTTTACAGAGTAAGCCAGCTTTATGAAACAGCCCACAGGTCCTCTGACGGCTCGAGTGTTTCTGTTTTGCCCATTGACGAGTTAGCACGAGATTGTAGCTGTCTCCTCTTGCTGTCCCGTGTGCCGTCCTGTTTTTGGTCTGAGTATTCCCTTGGTTTATTCTGACAGGCGCTGCAGCATTGCGGCGCCTGGAATGTTTTGTCCAGAATGTGACAGGACTGGCCAATTCTCCTGTCAATTAAAACGCACCACGCGATTATTGAGATTAACCTGTATTAAAATCGCGATTAGATAAAAATTGGATTAATTGCCCAGCCTAGTCTCAATGGGATGAAATTATGTAATGAATGAATGAATACATAAATAAGTATATAGTTCCTGAGCGAGACTAATTGTTTTTAGGATATTTTTTTAACTTTTTTTTTGTTAAAGTATGTCCTGGTACACCTTGATGAAAAAAGTACTGACTCTTTTCACACTGTGAGTTTCTGTTTTGTGGGTTCTATAGACCTGTTTTTGCAATGCATACGCTATTTCAAAAACTGTTATGACAGTACAGTGCAATGCAACGACACACTGACACATCACCTGCCTGGAGTGTAAAAAGAAAAAAAACAAAACAAAGTGATGATTTACACATCACCAAACTATTTTAGTAAAACACACACTTGCCAAAGGGGAAATCAAACCATGACCTACATATCGAACATTACGTCAAATCTCACCCAGATATAAGACAGATGGTGAAACAGCGCTGAAAGAGGAAAGACTTTAACCCAGCGATGTTCAAAAAACCAACACGCACACGCAAGAGCTCTGCCTTCAGCACTGCGCCACGCCGCCTTGACAAGTCCGCGCGCTCGTCGTGCGTCTAAACGCGCGCCCGTGGACCCGCCGATGAGCGAACACAGACCCCGGGAATGGCGGTGTGCTTTCATTACCGTTGCGCGCGTGAAAGCGTGTGACAGACATGAAACGGGACGTGAGCCGCGCTGGAGACAGGCAGCAGTGAGCGCCCGCAGCTACCTCGGAGCTCGCGCACACGTCTAATGTAAACTCGCGCGACCAGAGAGAGAGAGAGAGAGCGGTGACACCAGTCAATCCCCACTCTTGACAGGCCAGCACAGATAATAGTGGGCTTTGATTCCCAGCAATAACTCCTGCCAATCAAAATGAAAGGCATCTTGATTGCGGGGGAACCACGGGAGCGCATGTATGTGCAAGGGGTGGAGTGTGTGCGTGTGTGTCATGACGGCGCGAGGTTGTCACATTATTCCAGGCAGCGTAAACGCATTCAAAGGGTTGACAATGTTGGCTTTGATATGGAAAAATTAATACAAACTCATATGACATGGATAGATGCTTCCGCAGATAGTGTCGATCTTTCTTTCTTTCATTTCCCTTTTGAGTTCAACGCGGTGAATTATGGGCCTCTCTGTGTGGTTTGCATATCGATTTGGCCAAATGTTAATTGCAAAATCCCCTTCCTGGCACTCACCGCCTCCCTGGTTGGGATTGGGACAAAGTTTAATGTGGACACGTATCGTGCATAATTGAGGCTTAAGGCTATTTTAGGCCCCTCATCTCATGTTTTATTATTTGTAATAGTGTTTTGGTAAACAAACTCTTTTTAAAAACTAGACTGGTACAAATTTCAAATAGACATGGCGCAGTAGTGGGAATGACACTATATAACAGTGACAACAATCTTTCACTTCTATCTCGTGGTAGGTTAGTGAATCAATAGCACTGTGATGAACACACTTTGATTACAGAACGTGGGCTGTATGAAATGTGGAGGACGTTTCCGTGGTCAACCTATGATGCAAAAGAAGGTGTTGTTGTGAGTGTCAGAGCACATTTTTTCCTATCTGAGTTCATTAATGCAGGTATTTGACTTGAAGACCACATTGCTGAGGTTCTGTTTGGGAGTAACGAGGATGTAAGCTGCCACGAAGGAGGACTGGACCAGGACCAAAATGGAGATTTATGGATGTTGTGAAAGAAGACATTAGTGGATGTTCTACTGACCTTCTGAGAGCATGTGTTGTTTTAAGATTCTGTTGCAGCCCTACTGTCGATCACAAGCAAATCTAAATCATGGTTTGAAGGGTCACAAAAAGGTCATTACAAAAGCTGCAATCATTAATGTACTCTTACAATAGTTGCAATAGAGACAAATCACAACGAGGACATTTTGCACTTGTTCGTAATCATGAACTTTTAATGGTCCTGCTTTGTGGTTCCTTAGTTTAGTTTAGTTTTCTAGTTCTGTCCTTGTTTATAGTTTTATTATGACATGCCTGTTCTGTCCTTGTTGTTTTGCTTTACTTCCCTTGCATTGATTACCTGCCCCGCCCTACTGTGTTTCACCTGTTCCCGGTTTCTTGTGTATTTAAACCCCTGTGTCTTTGTTGGTTCATTGTGTGCGATTGTGCTCGGTCCTGTTCTGTTTCTTTTTGTTCCACCAAGTGAGTTTTTGGTTTTTCCCTTAATCCTTGAATTTTTCCATTACATTTTTCATTCAAAGCGTTTTTGTGGCTGTTCTGCATGTGGGTCTTTTCCTTGAATCCATTTCAAATCTATTAAACTATACTCCTGACTGTAGATTCTGAACAACATTTGACCATGGACAAAGAATCCTGAGAAGGGCTTATATAATAAATACATATCTTTACCAAATCGATATATCACTGCAAAACTTAATGTGCAATCAAGTTTAACACATAACGGTGACTCTTTCTGGTGCAATACACCAGAATATCATCCAGATCGAGGCAAGATGGGTTGCAATGTCCAGTGGAGGAATATATTTAAAATATGCAACGACGGGGACACTATAACTATTGAGGCTAAAAGCACCAGTCTCATGTGAAATCGGGGGGGAAAGACCTCAACCTACTTGAAATGCAACCAGCACAGTCGCGTGGGCTAGTCATGCTCTTGTATTACCTGGTAAGTTCTCTTCCTGTGTTAGTCTAGTATTAATACAATATGAGCAATATTGTCACGCTGGCAAGCTTACTATAGGAGCCAAGTGCACGTCTGTCTTTAGTCTGAAAGTTACAACTTCCTCAATTTGTGACCACTCAAACCTAAGCCCTCTGCCCTACACCCAAGTATAAGTTTTATGGCCAGTCGTGTGTATGCGTAAGTCCTACATATAACATGAAGTGTGTGGGAAGTGGCTGGCAGACGCCCGAGATGACTCTTACCGCAGGGGTGTGACAGGCTTCGCTGCGGCCCAGAACCACGGGCCACTGTTCAAATAGACTACCGGCCACAAGGGAGAGCAGTCTGCTCAGAGAGTGGCCCATGGATAAGCCCTTGGCCCTGGCTGTGGAGGGAATATCAAGGCTCTGCTAAGAGCAACTAAATGCTTACTGTAGCACTTAAAAAGTAAACTAACCAGACTTCCCTGTGGCAGAAGCTTTTTGTGACAATTTCAAGCAACGACCGCTCATGATACTCTTGGCAAACGACAAGACGGATGGTAAATGAGTCTTACCTGAGCTTACAAGCGAACAGGCACAGCTCCTGTTTTTTTTTTTTTTTCTTCCATCTTTCAGAGGGGGGAAAAAAAAGACAGGTGATGTGGACTCTTGACGAATAGCAACTGTGGATATGAGGTATGATCGGACACTGACCGTTTTGGGGCGGGTCAATTGCAATAATAACAATTAAGTGAAAGTCACTACTGGCAAGTAGAAAAGACAGTGATAATTTTTATAATCTGACGTTTGGGTTAGGGCAAATATGCACCGCACAGTCTCCGCATGTCTTTTACTTAGGTTTGTAAATTACTAATTGAACAAAAAGAAACAAACTAGAGACACGTAGCAAATAAAATAAATCAGTTTACTCCTTGGATACATACTTCACACATTTCTCAAAATGTCAAGGTCAAGACGTCTAACACTGAAAAGATCGGGCGAGTCAACACAGCGTAGCAAAAAATAAAACAAACACTTGAAGGTCATTTCGCTCTTTAATGTCCCAAAGCACATTTACAGAGTGGAATATGCAAACAGCGCGGACCTGTTTTGACTTGCCTCCATCAGAGGTTGAGCTTTTAAGCATGCGTGCGTTCGAGCCCTTTCTTGTATTTGCATACAAACTGGGCCGAGCCTGAAGATGCGCTTACAGTACAGGGGGATGAGAAGGGTGAGCGCGAGGCCAGACAGGGGGGGACTCTTTCAGGTGGAATAAAAGCATCGGGGCAGCAGCAGAAAGGTCAGCTGTAAACTTGTATCAGAATAGCGGTGATCGGGCCGTGCCATCGGATCTCGGAGGTATTGAGCAGGCACGGTCTAATGGCTCTGATATATGGACTACAGGACTCCCCGAAGAGGTCAATACCAGAGCACTTTGTCTCTATGAGCAATGACCCTCTCAAGCTCCATTTAGAAGCTTTATATCTGGAGGAAATAGGGTGGAAAGGCCTCAGGCAGGGCACGGCACGGCACCCGAAAGAAGAGCCAGCAAGAATTAAGTGTTTTCTGATCGCTTCTTTTTCTGTGCGTTAGTCGTTTGGAGAGATCAGTATTTATGAGGCGAATACGGTATTGTTCCGGTTCATCAAAAGGAGACTCAGATCTGACTGGGTAAAGGGTATGGAGGTGGATATTTGCAGACATAATTGCACAAGTACGGTGTTCAATCACATATGATATGTACAAGCGTTTGCAATTAATTTCTACTGTTGTACTGTTCAGCATGGGTAGCTCATGTAAGTAACCATTGTAAAAGGACATTATTGTAGATTAAATTAGTAATGGTAAAGGAATCACCAGACGCATGAGCTGTAATCCTAATTAAGTGTTTTTGTTTTTTTTTCTTTGATGCTTCTTTGTTTATACCTAACATTCAAGCACTTTTTGCTCCTCTGTAATTGACATTTCAGCTGCCAGCGTATAATGCCCTCTCATCATGGCGACAGAAGCCTGTGAGTCACTGTACCCTGCAGTGAGAAAGCCAGTCCGTCAGTCTTATCTGAAACTTTGTTGATTTATGGGGAGTTTGTCGATGGCCGTAACAGAGATAAAGCCGCGGAAAGTACTCTCCCCGATTCAGTCGCATTTCTCTGCGAGCTCACGCGGCACTGTAATGGCCACCATCAGAGTCTCCTCCACGGCGTATTGATCCGGGGCTAACCTTTGGTGTGAAATATGAAAGCAGCCAAATAGTGTTTATGAATGCCTGCTGTAATTGGAATGAGCAGATGTTGCGCTATTGTTCCGCTGCGTTCAATAAAAGGCCTCTCCTGGCATTTTTCTCTGCCCATGCCGTCTTTTCGCTCCATTCTTTGTGCTTTTTACAACTCCTTCGTCAAAGTGGATTGCGACGTTGCCTCGCAGCAGAGAAGAAGAAGGTCCACGCGGTTCACTCGCGGATTAGGCGGGGACTTTGTGTGTTTGGTGGTTGAATGTTCCTCCCAAGTTATTTTTCATGCAGTTAACAGGCGAGTCAAGACCGACAGCCTGCTTCAGATCTTGCCCATGGATTGATTGTGAATGTTTGATCCACCGAAATGAAGAGTAGTTTCAAATGGTATTGACAAAACAAGTAGATGCATTATTGATTCAATATCTACAGACAATCACCAATGCTTTACCTGGTCATTGGGTCCATCAACTTAATACATGGGATGTGCCAGTGGCTTTCCAAATGCAGTGTTGAACTTGCTTGTTCATGAGAATATTCCATGTATTTTAGCCTATATCTCTACAGTCTTACATCTTAAGCACGTATTATGGTGTTTCCTGAAATCAACCTATAGAGCAGCGGTTCTCAACTGGTGGGCCAGGCCCCAAAAGTGGGTCACGGAACCAATTTCAGTGGGTTGTGAGTCTTTTTTGTACAGAAGAAGTATAGAATCACGAATTGAGTTAAAATGACTGTTGTTTTATCGACAACAATTCAACAACATGTTTTAAAGAGGGGGTATTATGCTTTTTTCTATCACATAGCACCAGTCTATAGCATACTACAATGATGACGTAACCTTCTGTTGGTCTGTACATGCAGTAAATTAAAATAACTGCCTTGAATAAAATTGCTCTCTCAAAATGGCTGTACTGAACGTCTTGAAATAGGCCTCTGTCTCTTTAAGAAGCTTTCCGACACGCCCCCTTCAGCACACTACTGTGGCATTGAAACAACAACACTGTGCGGGGAGGGGGCTCTGCTGAGCTGAGGAGCAGTGGTTGGTGGCTCGGCTGGTGACTAAAGGTCCAGAGGCGTCTCCAGGAGGTGGGGGCGTTCCTAGGAGGACTGAGGCATAGCTACACCTAAAATGGCTGCCGTCTAAGTTTTTACTGATTACTCAAAAATATGTGAATGAGCCAAGGCAACACTCCAGGCATGTGTTTAATGAGGGAATGACATAATAATGTGATATAAAGCTTGAAAAAGTCGATTTTACATAATACCCCCCCTTTAAGGAAAATACATTCCATGGGTTTCAGGCTTCTATTTGGTGGGGGAAAGAGTCAGCTTTCACGATAGATTGCATTGTATTTTCAAAACAAATATCCATACACGTATCAGCTCTACAGCCTGGCCATTTATACGTGTCGCTATGGCTTTGAACCACAATTATTGCACAACATATAGCGCAATAAATCACCTGCCCGTGCAATGTCCATCTGAAACACAACCCTTCTAATCCCTTCCGCGTCTTGTTTCCACACTTCCACAGTGCTGTGTGCCGAGGCCGTGCTGACCGTCTGAAGCGTAGCCCTGAGCCATGGAGGAGATGGACAGTAAGCCGTACCAGCCGCTGTCGAAGGGGCGCCATGAGATGGAGATGTCCTACACCAGCTCCTCGGACGAGAGCGAGGACGGACGGGCCCACCACCACCGCTCCTACACGTCCCGCGAAACCCTGCCCGACTACACCCACGAGCTGCGCCTGACGCTGGGATCGCACCGCGAGAGGCAGAGCAACTACAGCCAGCCGCAGCCAGGTGAGACGTGACGCCGCCGCCTCTGCTTTAGTTCAGAGACTGTGCGGGCGATGTTTTTGCTCGCTCCATCTCCTTCTGTCGGACGTGCTTGGCTTCACCGGGGTTTTGAAATGCTCTTCCTGTCTGTCTCGCGTGCAGACTGAAGTTGAAGTTGGTGTGATATTGAAGCTCATACGGGGGTGGTAGAGAGGTTAGCCGTCTTGATTTAAAAGTGGACCTATCACGCACGATTGAAGCTTATTAACCTGCTTTGGGGCACCTACAAGTCACCATTATATGCAACGGCATGCTGACAAGTCAATCGCACATGATTAAAAGCAGATAAAGTGCGGACCTGCTCAGAAGTATCTGTTGATGGTCTACAGCCTCTAAGAAATTTGTTTTTAACTTGTAGCAGCATTTCAGCAGTTGAGGAGGAAACAACCAAAGTAAATAGGATTACTTCAATGAAGGTACTTGATTCATCTTCTGTACTCAGTAGTTGAAGTCCTCGAACGTTTCGCCTCTCATCCAAAAGGCTTCGTCAGCAACAAAGGTCCCACTCTGGACGCAGCTGAATATATAGACCAACGGGGTGGAGTTAGGGTAGGCCCGGCTCCTCCTCTCTAATCACAGCTACTCTCACCCGGGGAAAACCCCATTGAAGTGGAGCGTCTCTAACGATCTGCTCACCTCAGTATCGGTCAGTCCCGTCCTATTCATAGATGATCACTGCACAGTATCTGTCCTATTCATGGCTGATCACTGCTAATTACCTGCCTATTGTTCTTTTGTTGGCTGAGGTGCCGTCTCCTTGGACTGGCCATGCCCTTTCGGTTTCTCCCGAAGGAGATTGGAGTACAGTGAAGGAAGATTAAATCTGAGGCCGCCATTCCGGTTCATTCCGGGATTTTCTTTCCTGACAAAAAAAGCTTCTTTAACTCCTCTTTCAAACCAACGTTCTTCTTTAGCTAAAGTGTTGACCTCCCCGTCCTCAAAGGAGTGGTCGGAGGCTTTGAGACTGGGGGCCACTTGTGCTTTCTCTTCGGTGTTGATAAAGTCTTTTCTGTAAAATGTGTTTAGTTTCTCCAATATAATGTTGTTTGCATAAATAGGATTACCTCAAAGTGCATGGGTGGAATGAAATACTATCCTAGGAATGTTATAACATGGGTGAAAGCAAAAAAAAAAAAAAAAAAAAGTTACATGACACATCCCTGGAAAGAAGAGGATGTAGGTTTAATCCCCAGGCCAAACTAAATCTCTGAATGGAGTCTGTATGTCCTTCTGTACAAGTCAAAAACTATTGGTGAAGCTGTTTTATTTAGTTTTTTAATGATGTGCTGGATGAGCAAAGCACGTTTTGAAATGAAATAAAAGGATGCAAGTCTTGATGCCGTGTTTCTCGTTGGCCGTGTTGTTCCAAGAGTTTAGTTAATTACCTTGAGACTTGTGGCTATGTTGACCTTCAAAGATGAGGGCACTGTGCATAATACAGCTCTCGTCATAAATTAACTGCGCACTGTGCTCGTGCTTGTTTTGACTATCGGAGAATAAAAAGTCGTCCTAGATTCCCTTCACAACACCCCACACACATTCATATATAGACACCGAGGTTAATTAATCTGCAGCAGCACAAGTGGATACAGACATAAAGAGGGATTCGCACATGCTTCTCTTCCACAGCCGGCCCAGGTCCTTAAAAGGGCCTATGTGAATTACCTATTACGGCCCACAATGAGCCAGAAGGACAGTCGGAGGCAGCCAATTACCTCTTCTCCACGGAGGTGATATTTCTCTCCCACAGCTAAACTAGGTCAACCCCGAACCTCTCTGGCCTCACCCGCTGAGTCGCACCACCCTCCATTACACACACACACACACACACCTGCGCACTGTAACAGGTAGACGGCGCAGCACATCGACGGAGACACACTGAAAAAAAAAATCCCTCTTTCCGCCGGTGACAGGAGGAGAAATGGGCCGTAGTGCGCCGTGATTGATGGCCTTTATGCAGGTCATGTGTGGTGTTAAGAGAGAAGCCCCACCTCATCACAAGTGCTCCGCAGCCAAGGGTTCACGGTGATCAATAGATACTCTTTCGGCTACTCCGGCCTCTCTCTATCCCTCTCTTTCTCTCCTCTGCCTAACAAGCAACATTAGCCATTCGTAACAGTTACAACTCCTGACAAGCCCGACTCACTCCGGGGAATTCATGGTTTGAATACCACCTGCAATGGATTTTGGCGTGTTATATTCACTGTCCACCGCAGCCAACCTTCGCTGGCTATTAGGTACCGTGAAAGTTTTGAACATTTTCAACGCGAAAAATGTGGCGTGGAACCAGAACCTTTATCCAACAGTCAGTCAGGGTTTCGTGGTCTTTGTACACAATGTTTTTGAGTAGAATCACATTACTGCAGTCCTTCACCTCTGGTGGGTTTATAATTGCCTAAGCACACTTTCTCTATCATTATATGACTAGATGAATTTTACACACTTTATTGTATGCGTGTTCCAATGAAAGAGATGGGTAAAGTTAAGGTAATTCAAGTTTAATTCTTCTTTAGTTTGTAACCTATTGGAAAATGTACTCCATTGACCACAGTAAGAGTGATTGTTATTGTTAAAGTCAGTGTAGGTAGAAAAGCTTATCAGCAGCTTAACCGATTAAAAAAAAAAAATACTAACAATCAATCGTAAAGCAAGGAAGCTGATACAGTACAAACAGAATCATGCTACGTTTTTTAGTATAGTTCATTATTATTTATTGAGAAAAATATCCTCTGTATCACAATGAGCCAGTGGTTAACAGTTAATCAATAATCATTCGGTAAGGCAACCAATTAATCACTTAGAAACAATGTGCCTCCCTTATTTTACTTGACACTTTAGTTTGTATTTTATTGTGTTGTTGTTGTTGTAGTAGTAGTAGTCAATGTGGTTGTTGTAGTAATAGTTGCAGCACAAAAAGTAGCAGTCATGGTAGTAGTAGCAATTGAAGTGTTCATTTGCAATAACAGATATGTGCCATTGAGAAAACTCAAAACATATGCATTTCCCTTTACATATCGGTGTTTTTCATTACCAGACTCGTTTCAGTGCCATGACAACATAAAGACACTTGCTCTTAATGGAAATCACACATTAGTTTCATAAGTGGAATCTGTTGAGTACAGTAACAATTATCCAAAAAAATCAAAAGGGAGCTATCTGCTTTTGCAAATGAACTCTTCAATTGTGGACGTTGTAGTGAAGTCACAATAGTAGTAGTCACAGTATTTATCCTAGTACTTTTTGTGTAGCGGAACTGACTTACCACGAGTACTTTTGTTTCTCCGCAGTACTCTTACTTCAGCTCAGACTTAGACTCCTTCTTCCGTCTGCAAGTAGATCTTGTCCTCCTCCGATAACAAACAGCCCCCCCCGCCTCGCCTGTCATATGGTGAGGACCCGGAGACCCCCAGAGCAGCTTTGGAAATGTCAGTGGCGGCTTGTACAGAAAAGCACATCTGTTCATCTTTGGGCACCGGAGTTATATATAGTGTACCCTACCTAAGTAACCAACTGTTAAGGGGGGACATCGCCTCCAGTCATGTTTTTAATGGATTACAGTGTTCTTGACAAAGATCGGCCGGATCATTCCTCATCCAACTCCCCACGCACTTTATGACATTATCTTCCCCTAAAACTCCCTTTTTTACTGCAAAAAAGAGGATTTTTTCTTTTTTTTTTTTCTAATTATAAATATAGGAAAGTTAACTCATAATGTGCTACGCTACACCTTAAATGACCTTCTTTGGGCCGATGGTCATGTGACCCAACTGTGAGCCATATAGTAACACATGAGGAAGCTGTCAGACTCTCACGTTCGTTCTAAATTCATTTATTGATGTTGAAGAGAGTATAATGGCTAACCACTCTGCCTTGACTTGTTACTCCCTGTACCTGAAAATGTTCCTCTCCAAGCAGTTTGAGGGTTAGACGGATGCTTGACATTGCGGAACGTCCAAGGTTATTTGTTGCCCCGTCACAAGAGGAACACAAACCTGCTCCTATGATGTTTTTGGTGGTTTGTTGTGGGGTGTCGAAATAAAGCCGCTTTTTTGCTTCCGATACCGATCAGGGGGATTTATGATATACACAATAGGTTTTTTCATATCCCCCTGCCCTATGTTAAACCGTGTGACCCTCGATTCCCTTCCACCTGCCTTCCCAAACTGTGGTCCCACCTCCTTTACCCCCAGTTTTGTATCGTGAGTAATGTTTGAGTGTCATATAGGGCTGGGCGATAAATTGAATTAATTCGATTAATTCATGCTTTTAAAAACATACGATTTAGCAGCGTGTCAGGCGCTCCGTAGCGACTGTTTTCAGGAATGACACCAGTGAAGAACCCAGCGACTTTCTGACGATCTCTGCTGCTTTACAAAGGCCGTGTGTTGTGTTTTCGTTGTGCACGATGGAGTTTACTTCGCTAAAACACAGTTTCCACCCCTGGTCTGATCCTCTGGCCTTCTCCCACTCAGGGCGGAGACATGGCGGAGACGCAGCAGCAGCGGCACCATGTAGCTCCGCCCCTTTCCCCTTGAGTCTCCATGGAGACGGTGGTCAATCACAGCAGAGCTCATGAGGAAGTTTTACTTTTGAGAACAGACAAGGAATATTTAAAACAGAAATAAAACATTTTAATGGGCCAAGCTGTGGGCTATATTTTAAATCTAAATATTAATGTGGAGGACTCGGGGCAGTTTTTTTTCATATGAAAAATCAGGAGATCTTTTTAAGTTTATTTCCAATTTGCCTGATGAAGGTCTCAGGACCGAAACATTGACCTAATCCTAGTAAACTATTTTTGCAAGGTTGGCAGTGTGCGGGAAGTATCATTTTTTACTTAAGTTTATTTCCAATAAAATCGATTTTAAATCGTAATCGTCCAAACTGAGTAAAAAATGGATGGATTGTGAAAGCTATTCTTCATCATTTAATCTTTAATTTAGGACAACCTTCCATGTGCACGGGCTTCACGATGGATAATTTAGAATCACAAAGTCATCTAACACATGTCAATGAACAGTAGGTAGAAGTGCTAACCCCTCTGCCACCTTCCATCTGCAGAGCTCATCGTTGCATGTTTTCCACATTGCACTTCTTGGAATTTTAATTTTTGCGTGACCCTACATTGTGTACAAAACCGCTAGCACGAAAGACTGTTTATACATCTGAATTATTCAAATGGTATAATGCATGTGTAATGACTTTGAACATATGGGTAAACACAATTTCGCGAAACATAAAGGAATATGACACTGAGGGGGAAACAGTACACTACTGCGTTCTTTCTTTAAATTATGCAATAATTAAAGGAGCGCTAAATCAAAGAAAATGCAACCAGTTTTATGCAAATATTACTACTACATTACTTTAAGTGTGCCATATATTTTCCTTTGGGCAGCACGCCGGCATGAAAGGCTGTATTCAAAGCCCCACTATCCTTATATAACAGAGAGTTTGTTTACAATAACGAAAGTACATTCGACGCTGTTCCCCGTTTGAATTATTTAGATGATGATAAATGAGTAATGCCGTGGAGCATATGGCTACACATAATTTTAAACGTGAAACGCAAACCAAAAATAACTTTTTGCTGGTCGTATTTATGAGTCTGGAAGACCATTTGCATTACATCGGTGCAAATTTGTATTTGTTGTGTGAAAATACGAGGGGTGAAGCGCGAAAATGAAGGTGAAGCAATAACACCCCGGCCCGCACGGCTGCAATTACTGGTGGCGATTAGCGCATGATTTTAGGCAATATCAAAAAACAAATAATTTCTCTTATTACCCGTGAGGTGATGTGTGTTAAAGCCTACGGTGCTGTCCACTACAAACACATGGGTCCCGATGTCGGCCAAAGCCTGTCTGGCGCTTGTCACGTTGGTGTGAAAGGGCCTTAAGTCTTGATTTTGATTTTATCACTGACTCAGTATGTGTCAGATTTTTTTTTTGCCCCAAATATTTCTACCCTTGCTGCGGATTATCAGCAAACTCGGGCTGCACAATAAGAGCGGAAGAGAAGAAGTATTCCATTAAATCTAACCAAACGTTGCACATGTGTTTCACGTTTCACAAAATGTATTGAAAACAAGACTTGCAGAGCTTAAAGAGGGAAAAATAGTCATAAAAAATCTAATATTTAGCATTTTTAAGTACTCATGTAAAGTCTGTCAGATGGAAGGATGATTTCCTGAGATGATATACAGTACTGTAGATATAGCACCTAATATTGTACAGCCCTTTATTGAACTGCCACCAATTGTAGAGAAATCAGTGATGCTTTGATGCATTTGTATGAATTGCTGGATTGGTTCAGAGGCTGACGGAGTGACGGCGCACTTCCACAGCAGTTTACCATAATTACTGGGAAATGAGTTGCTATTCACGAACTTCCTTCCGTATAATTGACTCGCCATTTGTTTCGCCAACTACATCTGTACATGGGTGTTCGCCGTTTGTCGAGAAGCCACGCCAGTTGTTGCTTTTGGAAATGGCCTATTTGTCTTGAATTGGCCTCTTGAAGCCAATTTGAGCTAAGCAGCGGTGGGTGGTGGAGGCCAATCTCGCGGCGCTCTAATTCTAAGCGAGCGGCGTGCGAGGCGCAGCGCGTCTCGACCTCATCAGGGGAGACTAGTGTGGAGGGCTGGTCAGTGTGCCGTTCAACATGGCCATTCTATCTTGCAAACAAAAGAAGATAAACGAGTATGTTTGAGGAGTCACACAGCGATCCCCTAATGTGATTGTTTGAACGATATCAGGCTTGCTCAATATGAGAACAAACTCAATATGATATTTGACTAAACCGTTTCCACACAATAGTAATGATAAATAATAATAATGGCTTGCACTTGCTTTGCGCTTTTCAAGCCTGTGTTACCAAGTTTCTCAAAGCACCACACTGCAATCATTACTATTGTTGAATTGTAGAATGGAAATTGAAGAAAAAATTACACAGAACTGTAGTATGCTCACCAATTTATTGCTCACACCGAAAGTAGTGACGTTTCGGGTCCTAGCCCTTCATCAGACATAAAAATCAGCTCTGACACACCTGTTATATACACTGATTGTATCATGTGATGCAGAGAGGTCACATGATTATTGTGGGTTTGTACAGGCGCAGCTAAACAAACAGTGGACCAGTGCAACCACAACATAGTGCAACGTAACAGATATATATAAATTAGTGGTGGGCCGTTATCGGCGTTAACGTGCTGCGTTAACGCGATAGTCTTGTCGAGCCGCGCTCTGAAACGGGTTTGCCCGCAGGCCGCGCTCACGTCCCGCGATCATGCGTTCACAAACCGTCCCTCTGTCAATCCTACACTTCTTTCTCCGCCCCCCTCCAGCAGTGACTTTTGTTTCGCAAAATAAGCACGTTGACGCTATGGGACGCCAATGTCAAACGCTATGAGGAAATGGCGTATGGGGCGCCACTGTCCCTTGCGCGCCGAGTCCGACTATATTTAAATATTTTTTTCTCTCTGCCCCGTCCTTTATTATCATAGTTTAACAGCTTTCTTAAGCAGCTTGTGATGCTTTTTGTAAACAACTGGTCTCAATTTTAGTTATTATTTTTGGGTAGCACATATTCCGGCACATATTCCTCAGCCTCCCTGGTAAGGTCTATTCCAGGGTGCTGGAGAGGAGGATTCGGCCAATAGTCGAACCTCGGATCCAGGAGGAACAATGCGGTTTTCGTCCTGGTCGTGGAACACTGGACCAGCTCTATACCCTTCATCGGGTGCTCGAGGGTTTGTGGGAGTTCGCCCAACCAGTCCACATGTGCTTTGTGGATCTGGAGAAAGCGTTCGACCGTGTCCCTCGTGGTGCCCTGTGGGGGGTGCTCCGGGAGTATGGGGTCCGGGGCCCTCTACTAAGGGCTGTCCGTTCCCTGTATGACCGCAGCAGGAGCTTGGTTCGCATTGCCGGCAGTAAGTCAGACCTGTTCCCGGTGCGTGTTGGTCTCCGGCAGGGCTGCCCTTTGTCACCGGTTCTGTTCATTACCTATATGGACAGAATTTCTAGGCGCAGCCAGGGGCCGGAGGGTGTCCGGTTTGGGAACCTCAGAATATCATCTCTGCTCTTTGCAGACGATGTTGTTCTGTTGGCTTCATCAAATCAGGACCTCCAGCGCGCACTGGGGCGGTTTGCAGCCGAGTGTGAAGCGGGCGGGATGAGGATCAGCACCTCCAAATCTGAGGCCATGGTTCTCCACCGGAAAAAGGTGGTTCTCCCGCTTCAGGTCGGTGGGGAGTCCTTGCCCCAAGTGGAGGAGTTCAAGTATCTCGGGGTCATGTTCACGAGTGAGGGACGGATGGAGCGTGAGATCGGTAGACGGATCGGTGCGGCGTCAGCAGTGATGCGGTCGCTGTATCGGACTGTTGTGGTGAAGAGGGAGCTGAGCCAAGCGGCAAAGCTCTCGCTTTACCGATCGATCTACGTTCCCACCCTCACCTATGGTCATGAGATTTGGGTAATGACCGAAAGGACAAGATCGCGAATACAAGCGGCCGAAATGAGTTTCCTCCGCAGGGTGGCTGGGCGCACCCTCCGAGATCGGGTGAGGAGCTCAGTTACCCGGGAGGAGCTCGGACTCGAGCCGCTACTCCTCCACGTCGAAAGGAGCCAGCTGAGGTGGCTAGGGCATCTGTTTCGGATGCCTCCTGGTCGCCTCCCTCGGGAGGTGTTCCAGGCATGTCCCACTGGGAAGAGGCCTCGTGGAAGGCCCAGGACACGCTGGTGGGACTATGTCTCCGAGCTGGCCTGGTGTCGTCTCGGGGTCCCCCCAGAACAGCTGGAGGAGGTGTGCGTGGATCGGGAAGTCTGGGCATCTCTGCTGAGACTGCTGCCCCCGCGACCCGGCCCCGGATAAAGCGGAAGAAAATGGATGGATGGATGGACATATTCCGGCAGAAATAAAATAAACCATTTTAATCTATAGATTAATCTAGATTAATTTCAAAATTAATCTAGATTAATCTATATTAAAAAAATTAATCTATGCCCACCCCTAATATAAATATATATTAGAAGCAAGTTATTGATATCACCGCCTCTGTTGGAGTTTTTTATTAGTTCTATTCCAAGATACCTCAGACTGCTCACATTGTGCTGGGCTGATGAAAAGTGTACTGCCACAGGGCTGTATCACATGATACAATCAGTGTATATAACAGGTGTGTCAGAGCTGATTTTTATGTCTGATGAAGGGCCAGGACCCGAAACGTCACTACTTTCGGTGTGAGCAATAAATCGGTGAGCATACTACAGTTGTGCGGATCTTTTTCTTCCATTTCCATTGTACTTTTTGGATCCAGCACACTGGTTTAACACGTCGCATGTGCGTGTCTCTCCTCCTCCTCTATTGTTGTATTGTAGCCACAGCCACCTCTGGGGTAGACTGACGGAAGCGAGGCTGCCAATCTGCGCCACCGGCCCCTCCAGACACCACCAACACTCTCTATCACACTCTATCCTGGCTTAATGTACATCATTTTAGTGGTAGGGGAAAAAAATGCCAAGAAGTCCCCAGCAATTTTTTGTATTATGTTTTTTTATATATGGTGTTCTCATATTGCGATAATGATAATTAGACGATTTATTCTGCAGCCCTAATTGAAATAGATATCAGTTTAGTTGTATTGATACAACCTTTTTGCTAAACCGCTCAGCAAACACGACTTTTCACACTTTTAATGAAAAGCCGTTTAAACTGTAAATACAATGCTTGCAAGGTTTGCGAGAGCATCTTTAAAGTTAGTTATAAAACACCCCCGCTCCTATTTACATAAAGAGATTTAATCCACGTTCTGAAATAAGGCTTTATAAATTATTAATGGCGACTGTGGAAATTTGTTTAAAAAGGTCAGGAGGTAATTTGCATAAAATGGTCTGAAAACTGTTGATTTCGGCGCTGGTGCATATTTACTCAGCGTGGGACTGATTTAAACCATTTCTCTGACAAATGTAATATACAACATAATTGGTGTGTTTTTAAAAAAGCTGTAGAAATTATCTGCACGCACCTCAAATCCGGGTCAGTGGCAAAATAATTCCATTTACAACGGAGAGAATTATCTTTTCAACATCATTTGATGCAGGGCTTTTTTTGCAGGAGTGGATTTAAAGAATTTGACACTAGAGTAGTCAAAAAAATAAATAAAAAAAAGATATGTATAAGTGTTAGACGCACAGAAAAAGGCAATTCTAATACAATATATGTAGGCCAATGGTCAATCAAGGCTTTCTCGCGTGGTCCATTACTAAGATACTGTTGCTGAATGTGGCTGGTGGTTGGAATTCAACACCATTTAGACATTTTTACCTATTTGATTCAATTAGCGGATTTTTTAAATGTAAAAAGCATACGACCTCAAAGAGTTGAATATGAGTGATGTACAAGGGCATTCCATATACGTGCCTCTAGCAGCTAATTCACTCAGGTTTTTAATCTAATGCCCTTCCTCCTACATTGCAAAGACGGTCTGCTATGATGGCTGGTTTTCATCCGCGTACGCTTCAGTCTCATTCTGACTCATTTCTCTGGTCTTTGACGAACGGATCTGACTCGCCGCTGACGAGCCAAGCATGAGAAATTGAGCTATTTTCTGTTTGGCCGGTCAATCAGCTATTGACCAGTTTGATCAAGAGCTTTTGTTGTATGTTGTTCAGGCTTCAAGTACTTTTCGGCTCCTTTACAGAGACGGAAAAAAAATTATATATAAAAGAAAGCCCAAAAAAAAAAAAAAGAAGAAAGTTTGAGCTTGAGCTTTTGACAAATGGAATGGAGATGGTGGAAGATGGATAACTTTTAAAATAGTGTTTATTTGGTTAAAGTGCATGTTAACGGCTAAAGGGCTCATTTCCATCCGTTGCAGCACGCTTGCACTCGCAGACACAGAATCAGACTTACTTTATTGATCCCCAAGGGGGGGGAAATATTTCTGTTACCGACAATGTCTCCCTCGAGAGATAAGAAGATGCAATGAACAAAATTATGTTGCAATTTTAAATGTATAACAAATAGGGATTCACCGATATCGGAGCCGATACTGGAATGAATACGGTATCAGGTATCGGCTACATATATCGGATACTGAATCGATACCAGTTTTGGCCCTCACCGCTTTAAAAACTAAATAATTTTCACCAACTAAACCTCAGTGAATATGGGCGTGCTGTACCTCATTTCGAAGCACAGAACCTGGAGAATTCAATCGCTGAGTTACTTTTAAACCACGCAAATGTATTTTCTATTACTAATGCCGCGGCGAGGAACAGCATGCTAAAGCTAGCGGTAGCATGCTAACATTTACGAGAACTAATCAAGGCTGGATCAGAAACTATGATAGAAAAGCGGAAAAGTGTTTGTATTTTAGTTTATGATATAGGCTATCATATTTTTAATGCACAAGGATTAATGAGCAGATAACTTTACGTGAGTTTTTATAATCTAACCTAAAAGCCTGTCATGTAGCGAAGGATATACAAAAGTTCAATGATCCTTGTTAAATGTTTCCCATTGGTTTAGTAATAGATACAACTGATAATTGATCTTTAACACCATAAGAAAACATAATACATTATTGATCGTATTAAAATGGAGAAAAGAGGACCATTCACTTTTTCACTCAGAGAAAGACACTTTTAAGAAAGTCACTTGGTTTCGGTTAATCTTGGATATCGGCAGATACTCAAACCCCCAGTATCGGTATTGGTATCGGAAGCAAAAAAGCTGGATCGGTGCATCTCTAATAATAAGTATCTGAGCACCGAGCCAAGGCCGTGGGAATCCAGGGTGCTGAGGGCGCTGCAGCACCCCTGGTGGGTAGTTTGCGAACTGCAGGCAATATGAATAAATAGGAAATATGCACAGAAAAAGCGTTTTTTTTTGGGGTAAATGTTTTTCCTCAGCACCCCCTAACTAAAATGTCTTCCCACAGCTCTGCACCGAGCCACGCAACGTTTTTTTTAAATATTTTTCTTGTACATGTTTTTAAAGGTAGCATTGGAAACAAGCAAACTCAAAACAGAGCAGCATGTACAGTACTTTTGCACAATGAAAACCTTTCAAGATGGGGCCCTTTCACACACTAAAGTATGAAATATGAAAAGGTAAAGCCTGCTAGCTACGTTCCACTAATCTCCAGGCTCTCAGACATGTCTATCGAACTGCACATGCATGAGTGGCTATTATGAACCTGTGCATCCATTCCTCCGACTGGTACGTCAAAAGTGTGCACCTCCATTATGGCGCAGATTTAAAATTAATTCTTCAAATTCCATGCACTGTTTCCTGCCCGTACACTTCCGCCCTGTGACGGTATGTGCGAGCAGATTTTACTCAGCCGTCTCTACAGGAAACAAAAAAAAAGAAAAAGTGCCTGGCTCAATTGAATAGAATTGAATTGAAGTGTAACCAGAAGACTAACACAGTATATCAGATGTACTCAGATAGCAGGATTGGAGGGCCCGCTAATACCTGAAAGCACAGCAGCCGCAATTTTTCCCTCAGCCTAAGTCAATATTAATAAGGTTTGATCTTTATCTGATCTCCTCACCCCACCAAGGAGAATATAGATGAGATCAGCGCACTGTTTGAGCAGCCGTTCAATACGTCCCGGGCTCAATAACACGCGTCAGGGCCCGTCGGAGGGAGGATATAGAGCCGTAGCAAATGGTTAAAGAAAAATCAAGCTTGGCATTTTGATTTTGGAGCGCTCCTCGCTGCTAAAACTTTTAATTGATGCTTGCTCAAATAGCCAGCCGTTTCCTGACATAATTCGAGAGTTGCGGAGTGTTTGGTTAGGCCTCGCAAACACCTGGTCGGCTTAAGCGGGGGGGGGGAGCAAATAAAAACACATCACGGCGTTAAGGGATTTCGGGAGTCGGGATGCTTGCGTCATCTCGGTTACGTCTTTGTTTTCGTGCCATTTTTGCTTTGTAACGGGCAAACCTACGGCCCGGTCCGCCCGCCAGAGAAGCTTGTCCAAAAGCCATGATGTTTCTTTTTTTTCGGTGAAACAGTTCTGCAAACCACATTCACTTCTCACATGAATCAATAACACTGTCAAATTATGCTTGATCTCAGCCAATGCCTAACTTCTCTCGATTAGTTTTTACTGTTGAGTCTTTTATCATTCATGCAAAGTTTTTGTTCCTGTTAAAAGTTGGATACCATCTGATCTAGCACTATTACCGTTTAGCCAAGTGTCTTTTATGATATCCTTGCAGAAAAGTAGTTCCAAGTCTTTGCTTCTGCTCAAACAAACAGAAGTCGTTGCGAACTGCGGCGAACAGAGTCTTTCCAATCTCCCTCATTACTGATTAGGCTTTCTTCTGCTCCCTTCTGTGCTCAGACTTAGACTTCTGCAAGAGCGGCCCCATGCGGAGCCCTGATTTCCACCTGCGCCAGCCCCAGTCTCAGCAGCAGCAGCAGCAGCAGCAGCAAGAGGAGGAGGCGCTCTGCTCGGGACCGGGCGCCCACGTGGGGCGTCCGGGCGGCCGGAGCTACTCGCTGGGCGTGGGCTCGGACGGGGACACGGAGCCGGAGGTGGAGGCGTCCCCGGGCCTGCAGCACATGTGGATGAGAGGCATCAAGTCCGAACAGAGCTCCTGCCTCACCAGCCGCGCCAACTCCGCCCTCTCCCTCACCGACACCGAGCACGACCGGAAGAGCGAGCCCGACAACGGTGAGTTGACCCGAGATGGCTCTAGTTAAACCCTTTAGCACGTCCTGGAGCGGGGAATTACACTGTGTTCATTGGTTAAGCCTCGGGGTGGGTGCTGTTTATCAATACCTCAGTTATATTCCTAATGTTCTCGCACTTTGTCCAGTTCGGCTTCGCCCGAATCTAAAAGCTTCTCGACTGCAGAGTAACAGTGTAATGCCTCATTTGAAAGCTAAGACCTACAAGAAATGATCGTAATTATTTTGTCTCATTGTCACTGCATGTATGTCATTGTATGTCAAGTGTTTTTGTCATGTTTTCGCCTCTTTTCTGTTTGTCGCATTTTTGTGTCACTTTTTGCTGCATTTATGTTGCTTTTTTGTTGCTTTCTCATTGCTTTTTTTCTGTCGTGTTTTCGCCACGTTTTTGTCTCTTTTTTGTCATGTTTTTGTGACTTTTTCATCGCTTTTTTTGTCTCGTTTTCATCCTCTTTTTCGTCATTATTTTGCTGCTTTTTTGAAGCTTTTAGGTTTGGGTAAAGCCAAAACTCGAGATGCTCGGTTCAGGTTGAGGTTATACCACTGTTTTCTTCTTCTTTTTTTGACAACATTTTGATATTTAACATGAGTTTTGCTATAAACTACTTGCTACTCCCAGCACAAACATATACAATATCTGGAAAAGCACTATATAAGACTAATGCATTATTATTATTATTTATATAAATATACACAATCGATTAATAAACACACAACATGTATATAGTAGAATTTGAATCTGATTTAAATGCTTATCCTATATATATCATATTGTTTAATATTCTACGGCACCCAGCCCAAAAGCTGCTTTGTCATTGTTGCCAGAGTGGTTTGCTTTACTCGTCTACACTGCCGACGTTTAAATATCTCCGCTTTGAAAGGCAAATAAATGTGTTTGCATATGAGCGCGAAACCTCGCTTAAAAAAATACCAGAGCAACGAAAACAAACCTGGAAGTATGTACAGCAAAAATTCAAATGACTATAATTATAATCTGTCGCAATTCAGTAATCACATGGGCTTTGTTTTTCGTTTCTGGCCTTTCTGTTATCGACTGGTTTTGCCTTACTTACAGACAAGCCTTTGCAAAACCATAAGTCACTGTATATATTTGCTTTATTATTTCCCGTTTCCTGTGTTTTAATACATTCTCAGCATATTGTATTTAAGAGAAGAAATCCAAACCAATAAATACCAAGAAAAACAACATGACATTCAAGCTCGGTGAGGCTTAAGTTACAGCCAGAGGCAATTTATGCACTTTTTTTGTATTATACTGTCGTTGCCCAAGTCCGTCTTTTTGAAGGATCTTTGAAGATCAAGTAAATTGTTGTCTTTACTTAAGTTTGTGGAATATGCTTGAACTGAAGGTGGAACTGGGGCTAAACAGAGAAGATGACAATTATAAACAATGTGGCTGAATGTTGTAATAGGATAAAAGGGATTAACAATGGCCACCGACTATTCATACACATATCTTCTAAGACAAATTATTGTTTTTGTAAATGTGATAAGCTAAAAGACTAAATAAAACCCATTCGAAATTGGTCAAATCTCAAAGAATCCCATTGTTTCGGTAATATAATGTCTTCTGCAGACAACAAAGTATCCCGTCTCCAGTGGGTCTTACTATATTTAAAGGGAGACACTACAGGCAAAACTCTTTATTTATTTTGAATTTTTTTTACATTTTCAGGTTTTGTGTCAAATTGGTCTCTTCACATGTAAACTTTCAACTGGAAACAAAAAAACTGATCTTGCACTGATTCAAGGGCCATTTTCTCTAAATGCAATTTTCTCATATTGGTGCGACATTATGTCTCTGTAAGTAGCACCTACAGATTTCAAACCTTCCAGCCTTGGACTCAACAATACTTTATTTTATTTTTTTCAGAGGGATTTTAGTTCCTGGCCTGAATGAGTTTTGAATGTCAACCCCCCCCTTGTTTTCCCCTTTTTCCCCCCAACTAATAAACAGCTTAGTTTAAAACTAAACAAGATATCCAAAATACCCTCTAGTCTTTGTAACTAATAATTCAACAAAATAAAACCATACATTTAAACCTGGCACGATCCATTTATATAGATAATATAAATATGGGAAATGTGGTGCATGTTTTGGCATAAAACACCTTATTACCTTATTTTTATATGAAAACATAAAATGACAGAACACTTTCAATGCCAGTAATCTACAACAGATGTTTCACATTGATATCTAATAAATTCAAATTGATTACTAAACCCTGTTATAAACGTCTACAGACATGATCTGAAATGCATAGGACTTGTGTACTAGTCTGTCAAACTTTAAATCCCAATACTTCGGAAACCATGCTTTATTTTTATGTCAGACATGATTTTTTTCTACTGTACATCTGTAATACTTTTTGTTTGGGACGCCGAGGAATAGTAAAGGTCGGAATCTGCTTACTGTAGTTGTAGTCGTAGTCAACAAGCTCCTTTGTGGGTAGACTGAAGCCTGGAAGAAACACAAAGTTTGCCAGGCGGGGGTGCAGAGAGCGAGCTTGGGATGGTGCCAGCTTTCTGTCTCACACCGCTGGGCTCGGCTCGGCTCCCCGCAGATGGAGAGTTAGTTAGAGGTGCATGAAAAACAAAAGGCACTGCTCTCCAGCCCATCCCCAAGGGCACTGTCTGTTTGTGCGGCAGAAAGACAAAATAAGTAAATAGAGTGGGGGGGGGAAAAGGCAAAGGCATATTCCGCCGCGAAGACAAAGTGGCCGAGAGGCAAGAAGAAGAAGAAGAAGAGCGGAGATTTAGGCGGGGGGGTGGGCAAAACGGCGACGCAAATGAGAGTAGGGATGATAATGTAATGGTGTAATTAGAGTGAAATGAAAGGGAAAGTGCAACAGAGAGGAAACTGTGATACAGGTTTGCACTGAGACCAAAATGGAGGACGGGAGAGACGAGAACAGTGCGGTAGCTTGAGATGAGGCTGTGAATCCCCAAAGGTGACACAAGAACTTTTGCAGCAAAATAAGAAACGGGACACAGGAGTTGAACATGAGGAGAGCTCGTTTCATGCAGTAAGTTTGTGTTTTCTTAGTAATATATTTTTCCTCTTTTGAAGCTTAACTTACTAACACTGAAAACAATAGGCTGGTTTTAACGACAAGGATGATTTAAAAAAAAAAAATGTATTATGGTACTTGGTCATTGAAATTATTGGAAATTGCCTCAGTTATCTGACATTTTTACACTGGAAACTGGAATAGATTTGAAAATATGAAAATACTAATGCCCAGCTGATATATCGGCCGGCTGATCCTCCTTATTTTTTTGCGTTTTTCAGGAACACATTCTTTGGACACATGATCATTTTTATCGCAAAAGGGCGGCACATATTTCGTTCATAATGGTGCGAAGTATAAAGTGTAGACGCAGTCATCATTTGATTCGTTTTTTTGCGCATTTCCCAGTGACTTTGTGAGTCATTCTCTCGCTTTTTGTTTGTGGTTTGTTTCTTGTCACGTTCATTGTGCGCTCTCGGCACTTCTTTTTCCCGAAAATCCATTAGCGCATCAACTTTCCAAACGTCGTCATTTTCAACACCTTTACTGAATTCTAAAATCATTTCGTCGGGAATCAGTTTAATTAAAATTGGACACAGTAAATGACCGTAAGTTTCAGAGACAACGCCCAAAGAGGTAAGGCTACGGATTTGGATTTCACAATCATCATAGAGCATTCGGAGCGCTTTGACATCGTTTACATTTTTAACTGGATTCAGGTTCAGCAATTTGATCATATGGGCATTGATAATGAAATCTTTTCTGCCAAATCTATTTTGAAGCGGTTGGATTGCGTTGTCATAATGTGTATCTGACAAGGCCAGCCCAGCAATCGTATTTGCTGCAGCACCTGAAAGGTATGATCTCAAATAGCTGAATTTGTCGGTCTTTGTCAAACTTTGACTTTTTGTGAACTGCACTCTCGTATCGTTCCCGAAAGAATTGCCACGTGCTCACATCTCCAAAGAATTTTTCAATTACAAGTTTGGGTAGTTTTACGTCGTGATACACTGGTTCTCCTTCGTAACACATCGAATCTCCTTCTCCTGGCGGGGATACTTTTGAGCGCTCGTTTAATCTTTGCCTGTGTGCGTATTATTTGCTCTCTGTACTCAAGTGCTCGTGATATTTCGTTTTCCAAATCTTCCGTCTTTGTTACTTCTTCAAAGTCGGCGTCGATCTCTGTTAACATTTGTTCTTTGTCAATCGTTAGTTCAAACATTTCCTCCAATTTAGCAACATCTGGCCTTTCTTTGCCAATTTCGTCTTCTACTTTAGTTATTGCTTTGCTGATGGAGGCTCGGATTGACGACCTCTTTTTCCTCAGACGCTCCAGATTTTCCGCCATTGTGTCCTTTGTTCGTCCGCGTGGTCCTCTTGCAAACGTATTCTTCGGCACCAAAATGTTGGGTTTAAAACCAACTTGGCTTGTAAGTTCGAGATGTTTTGTCAACCCTGAAGTTTTACCTTGATCCATACAAATGTCCAATAATGTTCTTTTATAAGTGCCATCTTCGACAGCTTTTTACTGGTGTGTGGAAAATTGTAGCTACAGAACACTTCGAGAACCGCTGGTCATTTTTTATTTATCCTTTTTTCTTGGATTGATTCGGGAAAGTCCTAACCGTAAAATTGTTTAGATGTTTCGGATGGGTGGAAACGTGCCAGGGGTGCGCTTTTATGGACATGAGGGATTGGACATGGATTCAGCCTGTGTTTCTGAGCGAGGGACGGAGAGAGTGAGAGCACATTCCTGGCTTCACCAACTAATCAATTTGGGATGGCGGCGTGCACATGGACTCAAGTTATTACCATTTGAGATGAGGGCTTCCGTCTCTATCCAGGGTCAAGATAAACCAGTGTTAAAATGACAGCAGGGGGGGGGGGGGGGGGGGGGGGGGGCAACGGATAGAGTGAGTGCAGAGAGAGGAGCGGATTTAAAAGTTCAACGAAGCATTTGGCTTTACTGCTACAATGCACTTGGAAATCTGGTTTATATAAGGATTTCATTCTGTACGTCACATGCCCTCTTCCACTTCCAGCTTTGCTCATTTCGAAAGCATTAAAACCCTTTTTTTCAGTTCATATTTTCCCCTTTATTCTGTGTCATTGTATGAAACAGCGAAAGATACTAAGAGATCAGTGACGATACAACATTAACGCCTGAAGCAGAACATGCAAAGAAAATGCTCATACTTCTATATTGTCTGACTAACGTAACGTAACAGTTCATGAAGATAGAAGATGAAATGAACATCAGAATTATTACATTTCAAATAGAAAGGAGCATCTCTGATGATGTGTATCAATTCAGCAATTCAGAAAATTGGTCTGAGGGCCACATTTGGTCCCCGAGCCGCACTTCGGACACCCTGGTATAAGCAGTGAGAAAAACAATGTTTCCATTTGCCCTTGTCATTTGGTAAAATTGGGCAATTCTACAATTTTTCCATTAGAGTGAATGGGGAGTTCTGGTCATCGCTATGGTAACCCCATATGACGAGGGTTTCATTGACTTTTTTGCTTGGAACAGCCAAATTGAATTTTATGCCAAATTTCGTAAATTCTCACCAAACTATGTTTTTTTACTCCCCATATAAATGTTCAATTCAATTTATTATTGATATTATCGTACTTTTTATTTTATTTTTATTTTTTACATATCAGAGCAAATGGAAACATTGTTTTTCAGATTGCTTATTTAATAAAGTTGTGTATAGTTTAGTAAAAAAAAAAATGTTTTTGATACTCTCCATAGAAATCCGGAGAAATTACATAGTGAACCTGACTATAAGACAAATATTGTGTGTGTCCTGTTTGTTTATTCTTTGCCATTGTAGACCAAGTGAAGACAGTAGAAAGTCCAAAGGGTCAGGAAAGCAACCGATTTGTTGTCCATCACAATGAACTGCATGATCCAAGCTCAGAAAATGTTTCAACGGATTGAATAACTAGTACACATTTTGAATGACGCACAAACATATGATAGGACACTAAAATAAGAAACACTAAACTAATACAAGAGCCACATGTTTTTCAGAGCATGCTTGTAGAAGTCTAAATGACAAGTTGGGGACAGATTTAATAACTATAACTGCTTTTTTGTAATAGTTAATAGTATAACTGCTATCATTGCAATTTGCTAATTGCGGTTCATTGTGCATCTCTAGCTCTGAAAGGGGATTTTATTATGTTTTAAATCTTGGGTTAGGTGGGGAGGGAGGGCATTGCGTTGATCTTTGAACTGCTGCACAATTCCCTGAGTAGACCATCTTTTTACATTGACTTTGTGACGCATTAGTTTGGCTTTACCGCCGCAGTGCACTTAAGGGGCTGGTTTATGCGCGGATTTCACATCGCGCGTCACATGTCCTCGGCCACTTCAAACCCTCCTCCTTCCAGGAGACTGTGGCCCGCTTTTGTCGATTTATTCTGCCGTCTTTTACTCAGTCCTTTCTGTTGCTTCCCCGCGCTGCCAGCACTCCATTTATTTCCATCCTCTTCCTGTCCATCTCCCCCTGACACGTGGCCAGGTGTGTCCAAGCGTGGCATCCTCTAATAGCAAATGCATTATGGATGTCACATTTCTCTCCATCAGCACAACAAAGTCCCTCGCACCCTTCTGTTCCCGGCGATAATGAAAGTTAGAGCAACTCACAAGAAGACGGGAAAAAAAGAGAAAAGAACGTGAAAAAAAAAAAAAATACAAAAAAATTGGTAGTGGAATAAAAAAAAAGCGACCGTCCCTGCCAAAAACGAAAGCGCATTTTAAGTCACTCCGACCTTGCTCTCGCTTTGTCTTCAGAGCCGCACCCCCCCATCCCGAACCCATTAATGATGTCAGCTTCAAACTGGCAGGAATCCTTTTGTTCTTGGGCCCATTGAAGTTGACAAGTCAATTTAGTCGGCGCTTGTATATATGTGGGGATTGTGAGAAACATCCACTCGAGAGGGAAATAGATTAGGAGAGAAGACGTTTAGTTTGTTCGTGGCGCCACATTCGAGCAGTCGGCTGTCTCTTTTTTTTCCCTCCTTCATGTCAAATGTATTGACGTCAGCCACGAGGGGTCAGTAAAGGAGCCAATTATGTCGGCATTTTATGTTGTACCCCTGGACCATAACATCTGCGAGTGTGTTTTTTTTGGGTGTTTGTCCAAGAGTTGGAGAAAATCAGCTCACAGAATGCCAAAACGAGTCAGCAAAGTAATGGAGCAGCTTTAAATAGAGAAGAGTGGAGCAAGTCGACGCTTCCATCCACTGTATACCCAGCATCGGCTAGCGCTGCGGTTCTCAAACTGTAGTACGTGTACCATGGTGGTATTTGGGCTTCTTCAAGTGGTACACAGGGTCATCTGCAATTCTAGACTGTATTAATTATGTTTTTAGATCATTTTATTCATGCTAAATAATGTATTTACATTAGAACGGGGGTGTCCAAAGTGCGGCCCCGGGGCCAAATGCGGCCCTCAGACCAATTTTTGGTGGCCCTCAGACTTAGGGTCCGCACACACTACACGACTTTTATGTCAGATTTTGATACAATTCTCAGTCGTGCCGAGTCTTCCCGGGTCGTGTTTAGTCAAAGGCAGTCGCAGAGAGTCATGTCTCACAGTGTGTGTGTGGGGGCGGGGGGGGGGGGGGTGTGTCACGATTGGATTTGCATTCGAATCGCGTAGTGTGGGCAGCAGTCCGACGCAACTAGATTACAGTCACAGGAAAACAAACATGTTTGATTTTACGCGCAGGGTAAAACGTGGGTGGTTTTACCGTCCCCGATGTGAACACACAGAAAGCAGCGGCCATTGACAGAGTGAAATAAAGACAGAAAAACACAGCTGTGCCTCCTTTTTCATTTCTCTGTCAAACAACTCATTTCATGGCTTCAGCGAGCACCACACAAAACAGCACAACTTTATATCACCAAAAGATAACCACCTTTTCAAGCTACATTTCAACCTCAAACAGAGTTTATTGGCACTTACTGAATTTGGAGACGAACTGCTCAGCTAGCGGCTAGCCTCTCTCTGCTTTCTCTGCTGTCTCCTCCGCCTCATCCATCTCGGGGCTGAGGCCCGTCTCCTTTTCCCCACTGAAATACGTCCCGCTTCTTCATGTCGCCGACTTTTATCTCAATTTGACAGAACTATAGCCAAGTTGAAGGCTTCGTAGCAGTAGGAGCCTTGCACTCCGATGTTGTGACATTGTTGACGCTGTTGACCAATCGGGACACGCACGTGTTTTCCCACGTTCACAAACACAGGCCCATCTTTGCGGATTTGGGTCAGTTTTTGAAACCGGAGAAGAAATGAAGCGGTAGAGAGGACAGGTGTTATCAAACATCAGCTGTTTCAAACATCAGAATTGTGTAGTGTGTTCGCTCTTCTCAGTCGTTATGTGTGAGCCCCCATTCTATATAAGTTTAAGACTAGAAAAATTGTGTAGTGTGTGCTGACCTTTAATGAATTGGCACACATCTCCTGAGGTGGTACTTTTTACTCCAAGTTTCATAATTTCACACGATTAAAACATCAAAAAACTAACATTCTATTGTGAGACAGAGCTGGCATTATGGCTCCAAGCCTACATATAAATATAAATAAACCTTTCTAACCTTTCTAAAATACATCTGGGTGAATGTTTCACTGCACCGACCACCGATCGTTGGCCCTCCACGATATGTATATATTTTGTTTTATGTTTTTTAAGTTTTTTAACTAAATCATGTCATCATTAATTGCATTCGTTATGGATCTTTTACAGTCTTTTAATTAGTTGCTTACTTTATTCATCCTGAGCCAAATATTTTACGAGGTGGAACTAGGGGCAAAAAGTTTAAAATATGACCAAAGAAGTAACCCTATGTTGAAGATTAGTCAGACCCCTGAATCAACACATAATATGACACTACCTTCTGCTGTAATGGTGACATTATTTGAAAATAAGACCAGAAACATAATAGCTAACCTAAAACATGGAGAATAGGCCCAATAGACAATAGGTCTATAACCAAACAGTGTCAATAAAAGAAGATAATTTTAAATATTACACAGATTTGTTTAATAGTAGTTCGAATATGGCATGTTTTGGAGAACTTATGGTCAATGCAAGTAAAAAAAATAAAATAAAAAAAATAAAATAAAAAGCATAGTCCTTGAAGCAATTGAAGTTGACAAGTCAATTTGGTTGGCGCTTGTAGATACGTGAAGATTTGAGAAACGTCCTCAGAGAGAGGAACAGATTAAGAAAAGAGACATTTACCTTGTTCGCTGTGGCACCGTCGAGCAGATGTCTGTCTCCAGCCTCTTTCATGTTCCGTATCCGCCGTGTTTTTGTGCGTCCGAGTTTTGACACCTCCCCGGAGGAAGGCTATAGGCGCGGTGCAGACCCGCTGACAAATTTAGGAACCGTCAACATCCGAAGTGACGGCGAACACAGATACAGGAGCAGAGATTGGCAGAAGAAAGAAACTCGCGGTTCAGCCGGAGTTTATGCTGACACTCGGAAGACGGGGAGCAGCATCTGTATTCATCATCGCACTATTGCAGCGTTTGGATAAAAGATTAGATTAAATGCACGTGGACTTTACGTTGACTTTGATCAAACGTGTAGTTGTATGTTCTTTTTCACCAGGCTCATTGTGCTACACCAGTTCAGGACGTGTATTCAACAAGGAACGGAAGGAAACTACTCAGACATATATTTTACCTTTTATAATTTGAAAAAAAGTCTCCATGAAGAATGAGAGACTGGGCTGGGAATGACAAGCTTTCACTTTCAGCTTACAAATCAATGGCGCCACGATGAACATACTTGGGTCCAGTGATGGATTTTAAAATAATGTAGATTTGAGTTCACCTATGACGCTATAAAATCCAGCAAAATACCGATCAGGGTGTTTTAGCAGAAGAAGAAGAGGAGGAAGTGAACAAGATTACGCCCTCTGCCGGCAGTACTGGGAATGAGAAGCTTTAACGCTCAGCTTACAAATCAATAGCGCCACGATGAACACACTTTGAACACACTCGATTTTAAAATACGTTGAGTTGAGTTGTGACTATGACGCTATAAAATCAAGGAAAATACGGATCAAGGTGTTTTAGCAGAAGAAGAAGAAGTAGTGAACAAGATTACGCAAAACTGAGAATAAAGCAAAATTGTACTCCATGGTTGTAAGTGCAAAAGTTGTCATGTCTCATAAAAAAAGAAAGAAAAGAAAATAGATACAGTCTCAATAGCGGCTGATCCGATCAAACATTCATCGTATTCTTTACTGTCAAAATTTTTGGCCAAATACAATATACTATGCGGTTAACTATGAATATCTTGACAAAATACTATTATATTTCATAAATCAGCTGTCATACATAATTGGGTGATTTATGTACTCTGCCGCTTTTATACTTTTGGGACACTGCCATCTCTGAGATTTTGACTCTGTGGATAAAGCACTTAAAACGGCTATTTTCCCCCGTGGTTGTGATTTGTAGTAACTGGATTTTGTTGTAATAGACGGAACCTGGAATTGTCCTCCAAGAGTCCAGAAAACTTCTCACCTGGCCAGTTCTGCGCTCAAATTGTGTTTATCACGGGAGCTCAGTACGCCTTAGCCAGCAGATGGCGCTGCAAGAAACAAACGAGATCTCTAAAGGGCAGTCTTTACTCCTCAAGTGTATTTTAAGTATACAAGTATAACATTTCTAAGTTGCTGAAAAGCAGGTTTATAATCCACACTCATGCATGTGTATTATGTTCTCTTTACGTCTAAAAAGTTATTGGAGATGCAATCCGGTGTCTGTAGCTCCCAGGAAAATTTCCGACTTCACGGGTGGAGCATTTATCCCCAGCTAATGGATTCCTCTTCGAAGTTAAATCTGGGATTATATGAGGTAGGGTGCAGCTGGGTTGGCCTTGTTGATGGGTTGGTCTCTGCATTATTCTCACAGCCATTGGTTAAATACTTGCAAGTGCTGTCGCTTGTATCCATCGAGGATACACCAAGGCATCATATTTTCTCTCACTATGCATTTTTTCCGCAAATACATTATACAAGTGGTTTGCTTTTATCGTGAAGTGCTGGCCTGACCTGTGCCATGAAGATCATGCGGTTTAGTCACAGTGTTGCCTTATACTATCCGGGCCTCACTGAACACATGAACAATGCATTAATCTGTAACATGGACTGTACATATTATTTTCCGAGGGGAAGATTGATATTCCTCATATCAGTGGTTTGCAGAAAGACCTCGCACCCGAATTAGATTTGGAAGACTGCTTCGAGGTTTGCCCGTATGTGGATATTAAGCAGTTTAGCAAATGACAGGTTCTATCTAAGGAGCTGGAAACGGGGGAGATTATTAGGGTCAGTGGGAAGTGATGTGATGGTTCAGAGGAGGGATTATAATGGTAACTGTTCAAATGTGATGACGACTCTGGAGGGGTGGGGGTCTCACACTGAGGGCACTTCATAGGAAAATGTGGCTTCTTATAGCTTTGGTTTGAGGACTGAAATAAATGGAAATTGTGTTTGGAGGAAGATGGTCGAATGAAAGTTTAATGCCTAATGTATCCAGGCAGAAATTCCTTTTTGTAACCGGTTTTGTTAAGGCTTATGCAGCGAGATACAACATTTGCAAAGGATAAGTGTTGACTGGGGTTCCTCAAATATATGCAGTGTTCAATTTCTACCCCTTTTTGAGAATCCCTTTGGTTCAGCCCAACTTTTCACTTTATTCAGTCCAAGCTGTAGACCTCGTTCAGCTCAAGTTTAGTTTGAGAAACACTGATTTATATACTGCATCTGCCAGTGGCTCACCTGGAGCTGTTCCCAACCTGGGGAGCGGGACACTACAGTGGAGCCGCCAGTGCTTGCACAATTCATCAACCCTACCTACCTTAAGTAGTGGAGGTCTTTTTACTTAGCTTGAATTCTTACTTCTTAAATCTTGCATATTACCTAAGAAGGCAATAGATGTTAGGAATAGTCTGGAAATTGCTTCTGTGGCACTAAAAATGTCCCTTAGAACAAAAACATATTGGGAGTTGGTTGGTTTACCCTTTTCAATCAAACTTTCTTTCTAAATGTATTACCGGTGGCGTCTTGATTCATGTGCGACTTACGGGTGAGCTAAGCAAATGTCAGGATTTTAAAAAAGGCAGTTCATCATCAAGAAATATAGAGGCAAATAGAGCCAGGACAGCAAACAACATTGACGCCACTGCTAATAATCCGGCCCCGACAAAGTAATGAAAAAGTGCATTTATTATATTGTATGAGGAAAAAGTTTCCTGGAGTATAAGGTCCAATATATCACCAAATTATCGTTATAACAATGTCCATAGCTTAAAAAAACACAGTGTATTAATAAGGTCTTCCATCTGAGTGAGATTTGCACTTTTCTGCTGACAAAACCTTGTGTGGTAACTTAAAAAACAGATTTTAGTAATTTTCTTAACAAAAATGCACATGATTTTTGCTTAAATCAATGGTTCATACTGTGCTGTCATACAGAGATTTGTCAGTGGGACAGAAAGCCAGTTTTGTGTCTTACAGCTGCAAAGAATATTAAAAACGTATTATCTGGGTTACCACTCTGCCCTATAATAAGATGCTAATTAATTGGCCACTTTTTCATTAGTTTAATCAGTTGGAGATTCACTTTTTTGTGCATCTTGTCTATTACTTATCTCCTCTCTTCCCCTTTTATCCCACCCCTCCTTTCCGATTGACACTTGGCAGACAGCCTCGCGGTCTTACATGGCTGCTCTTTTTATGCATCACCCTTCCGAGAGCTGGAAACACTTGGAGAGGCAAACACGGGGCCGGTGAAATGCGCTATCGCTCATTATGGCAGATAACTCTCTCCGCTAAAATGCAAATATCTGTGTAATTACCGGGGCCGGAGCAAGTGCTGGGCTGTGACTGGCCGCGGGACGTCTATTATTATTTTTATTTTTTTTAAAGTCTATGCCTGTCTTCTAAGTGTCTGATCACAGCGCTAAATTAATACACCAGGACGGTCCGCGCGCTCCTTCTTCTGCTGCACACCGCAGATAATGGAGAGGAGAAAATGGGGTTTTAAATTGCCTCAAACAGTAAGAGATCCCTATAGTGATCAGGACCTTATGAGCAGTGCATTAGAAAACATGTCGGCCAATATAAAGTGGCCTCGTACAAGGTGAGAAAATGACTCTCCTGGTGAGAGTAGAATTGTTCAATCATTTATTGTTGTAGGTCTATCGGGGACAAACTCTTGGAGGCAAAGGAGATGGAAAATCATCTTTTCTGAGCAATTAGGTCATGTCGTAAAGTTCCCTCATCAAAAGAAAAAACAAAAAAAAACATACCACCGTGGTTCGTTTTTTTCCACCGCCGATGCTCATCAATCTCTATTTCATGGGTTTCGTTGCAACATAGCGGAAACATGAAACTGCCAAGCCAAAGATCCATCACTGAACTTGTGCGGAAGCGTGGTCATGACGCACTATCAATCTGCTAGCATGCTGCTAGTTTAAAGTGAAGGCTCGCGTTGAGCGTTTTGTAACGTGTTAAGGCCTGCAGAGAGAGCGCTCAAGGCCTAATGCGATATCCTGAACAGCCTGGCCTCTCGCTCCTTACTGTATTTCCATCACCACAGAATGTTTTCAATGAATTAATTAAAACTTAAGGTGCGATTCATTATTTCTATGCAAAAGGTAAACACAGGTTACAGTCATTGTTAAACTTTGCTTTGAAGGTTGATTATTCCAGGTGTCAATCAGAAAAGTAACAAAACAGAGATGAACTTCCACTATATACTGTAGGTTGAACGTGTAATGGGTACTGTCCCTTTAAGACAAAACCACATGCAGTAAACAAGAAGCCAATAATCGCTATTAGAATGCGCTGACCGTAGTTGGTTATCTCCGTTTCCTCTTTAGTAGGCTGCTTGTCTCCGAATAAACGGAAGGGACAAAATGAATGTTAAAAGTGGGGGGGTTGGGGGGGGGGGGTCCACGACGTGATCCACCGCAGACTATGGGCAAATTAATTACAGCGGAAACGCAGGGTTCTTCTGCGTGACTTTCATCGGGCGGGAATTTATTTACACTCCACAGCTTGTGCCTCTTGAATTCAATTTGAGTGCAGCCATTTCCCAGACACATTTTCTGTCCAACGAGTCATAATTCTGTTGTTTTGTTTCAGCGCCGGCAGTCGAGTCGCGGCTCGAACAAATCAGCGGCGTATATCTAGAGGAAAATAGAAGATCCTCGCTCAGTCATTTTAGAGCTTTGCTTTCTTTGCGACGCTCCCCAGTCCAGCAGCTCGTGCACAGTCGTATCCTTGTTGTTGTTTATTTTTTTTTTTGCAGAAGGATTTACATGTATGATTGAAATTCGAGCGACTGAAACTTTGGCGGAGCGGCGCCGATTTAAAGTTCTCACCCTGGATACGAAGTAGCGTAAACGAGGCTCAACGCCATCGCTGCTAGCTATTTGCAAGAAGCTATTTGTAGTGGAGGTAATCTGAGAGCGGAAATGATTGGGACAAGTCTGGTGGGCGCTGAGGTGGGAGAGTTTTGAATATGTTTTTGTAACGTGGCTAAAAAAAATAAAAAAATCTTAGCAGAAACTGGTCTCTTAGCAGAGTGGGAGAGCTTAAAGAGGGATGGAAATACATCATACAGAATGAAACATTTTCCATAATAGATTTTTCAAAGGTGTTGATCGATAGCTTTATTTCTGAGTCTGACTGATGTGTGTACAAAGGTGTCCCCAGATGCCCTTCACCTGCCACCATCAAAGTGCCATCGTTGTTTAAGGTATATCCATAAGCAAATGTCTCCTGAGCTACGACAGTGTTAGACTGTGACCAAATGCTTCCATAAGTCACTTCATCTGCATCATTTTTTTTTTTTTTTTTTTGGAGAACTGCTTTTTCTCCAGAACACACACAAAATAATTTGCTGCTTTTTTTTTTTTCACCCGGCCTTTTTGGCTGCCCTCACAGCAGCAAATCATTTCTGTACATCTCCAATCCTCCATGAAGGGCACACTGATGTACTGAATAATAATTTAGCTATCACTTGCAAACGTATTTCCTGTATCTTAGAAACTGTAGGAAAAAATAAATAAAAATGTGATCTCTTTTACATCTATTGAATAAGCTAGTGATTCAAAATATAGTTGATTTAGCATTCTCTTTGATATTAATATGTCTTAGTTATGTCCTGTATACTACTTAAAGGATCTCCATCATGCTATTTTAGCCATTACAAAGTAAACTATATAGGCATGTATATGATATATTGGATATATTGTGAGAAATATAAGTATTTTTTGGAGGTATTTTCGGAAGACAAGACGCTTCGATTCAGTTAACTCCGCCCTCTCTCCGAGTAGATGCAGCCCATGCAACTTTGGCAGTAAAATAAATATATGTATCACAGTAAAAAGGGAAGTTACTTCACAATGCAGTTATAAGGAGTTGACATGTGCAACACAGCTTCATAAATAGCTAACACGTGTTTTGATTGACTCACCGCTCTGGTGTTTCCATTATGGGACTCGCGTTGGTTATAAAAGTTCATCCACTTTGATTCTGGCCAAGGTTCACCAAACATCAGAGACGGACAAACACTATTTTGGCTGATAGTCGCTGAATCCCGGAAAAAAACTCCAACTTCTGGCGAGTGGACTCTTCTTTAGGACGGTTGAATAAAATCCTGTCCTCTTGTAGCGCATTTTCTCCGTGACATTATCGTGAGGTAAGAGGAAAAAAAAACAGGCGTGTCCAGAGTAGTTTAGAAAGAGCTCCTCCTTCACAACTTTCGGTGCAAACACGACATCTGTTCAGACGCTCAGGGGGTGCGATTGTCTTCTCTGCAGGGGCAGCGCGGTCAGGCACTTTTTCCTTTTTTTTTTTCTTTCTTACAACAGAAATAATGAAAAAGCAGTTTTCATAAATTAAAAACAGGCCGTAAGACATTACATTACAGACGTCGGGCACTTCCAGTTTGACACTAATACGTCAGAGTGTCACAACTCAGTCGTTTTCCAGGAGAGGGCGGAGCAGCTGCTCAGAGATTCATTTGGGATTCAGACGGATTGCTTAGAACTGCGTGAATGAAGCTAAAAAAACACTCTGGGTGTGTTTTAAGCATGAATAACAACATGGTTAAAAGCTCCAAAAAAGTCAATTTTGCATGATAGGACCTTTAATAGATGTGCATGTAAAAAACGGAAAAGAAAAAAGCAAAGTATCCGCCCTCCGGTCTGAAGATGATTATCTCAATTTGCCCGATGTTTTATGTTTGTGGAGGACTAGCAACTAATTAACAACCAAAATAAACGGTGGATTTCAAATAATCCACTGTCTGCACTGGCCAGACATGTTCACTTTATGTAAAAATCCTAGTTAATTCTTGGCAAAAGCCTCTTTCATGTCCTTCGCTTTTGAACAGGTTTCCTCTCTTTTTTTTTAAGGCTATTCTCCTACTTTCCGGTACCTGTGCGCGTAATACAAAGCGTGGATGAAAAAGAAAGGGGAAAAAAAAGTGCCGCCCGTGGCTTTTGGCCCTGGAACTTCTCAACCCTTTTATCCTAACGACAATTACCGCACTCACTTAAAACCAGTAAAACACACAAAAAGAGTGTAAGAAGAGACCTCTGAATGTTGTGAGTAAAACTTCCACCAGAATGGCCACACAAATGAGCTTCCAACGACATGTTCTGCCTTTTAGACCTTCAAACGGCCATTAAAACAGCGTCTTGCTGTTGTCCTTGCCGCGGAATAAGACAAGCATGAATGTTAGACATAAATGTTTCTCCAAACTGGGTTGCCGGAGAGCCCGGGGGGATCGAGCGCAATGTCAAAAAAAAAAAAAAAAAAGGTTTTCGCCGCCATCTTTTTTTTCATGAGCACGCTCCATTATTTCTCTGTAATGATGGGCCCAAAGTTTTGTCGAGTCAAGTTTGGCCAGAGCGGAGAGAGAAAAGTGCGCGAGGAAGGTTCGAGAGCGCAGGCACACAGAAAGAAAGGGAAAGGAAAGAAAAGAAAAGAAAAGAAAAAAAAAAAGCGTGGGGAACAAGTGACCTTAGCGTTTAATGAGCAAGCGGACGGCGCGGAGCAAGACAAAGGCGGGAGATGGCGAATGAAAAGAATCTGCTGGCATTAAAGGGAAACAGGATATTACAGAGCCATCATTAGCCAGATTCACGTTTTAATTCAGCAAGATACAACACAATGAGGCGATCAAGCGATAGTGCGGCAGGTGGACCCGTTCTGTGCAGCCGGAATCTGGCGTTTTTTCAAATGATTTCAACAGGTATTTTAATTAGGCGGCGAGGGAACGAACAATGCGTGTGTCGGCCCCGTCTTATCAAAAAAAAAGCGTCTGATAACAACATTTACTGCAATAATTGGATATGGTGTGTGTGTTTTTTTTTTAAAGCCCCCAAGAGTCTCGGAAGTTATTACGTTTTTTTTTTTTTTTTTATCAATTGCTTGAAGGCATCGTATTGTTGAATTATTGAAAAGTAAGTCGGAAATCGTTTGACCAGGGAAACTGGATTATGTCAAATCAAATGTAAAGGACTTATTTTCTAGTTTCGGGGTCAGTTTCTTGAACACATTCTAAGTATTTTTTCTTTTGTGCTTGTCTTTGGTCTATATGCAAGCATTTTCCCTCTACGAAGAACACACGTCCTTGTGCATAATCTTCACCTCATGAATTGTGTTGAACAAAGTGCGGGTGGCTGTGAAAGTACTTCCTCCAGCTCTTTTGATACAACCTTTTCCCATCTATTGACGTTTGGAGACACGGGTTTGCTTTTGGCAGCTCTGTTTCCGCACAAACCTCGGTGGATTTAGTAAATGACAATACCCTTGTACACCGAGCTATGCCATCACTGTTACACAAAGAACACACGAAGAACACACAAAGAGCACACAGCCAAGCCCGCTGCTGTGTGTGTGTGTGTGCGGGACGCTCTAAATGGCAACACCCGGCAAACAGGCGCACACTCCTGACTCCCCGCCTGCTTGCGAGGGCCCAGGGGGGTTAGCAGCAATGGATTTGTCTATTAGCTCGTAAAGAACATTGCTCAGTGCCATATCGATCATCCAAGCTGTAACGTTTAGGGTCTTTAAGTTGTATAGTTGATCTAGTGGTACACAGACTCCCCTGGCTATTTTACCAGAGTGAGAGATGATCAACTTAACCCCGGTGCCGCGCTTGGCCGGAGGAAACGCTATAAACACGTCCGAAACAGCCGGCAGAAAAAAAGGGGTGGGAAAAAAAAATCTCTTTTATTGAGGCCTGTCCACAGAGGTGGCTGTAACGCTGTGAACAGGCCAGGTGCCGTATTGCCACAGCGCTGCTGCGTTTAATAGCTGTCTCATTGCGGTCAGTCGTGCAGTCTTCTCGGACTTGACAAGCTGTCAGGAAGCGCAACCCCGCCCTGTTTGTCCTAATAATGGACCTCTACAGTCCACTGATCCGCAGGACGGCCTGCACCGATGCACAAGCAGGAGTGATGGAGGGCCTGTGTGGGATTGTGAAGAGAAGAGGAGCAAGGAGTATCATTTATTTTCCTTTTTAGTCGTTTTACAGCAAGGTACTATTTTTATTTATTTACTTACAATACTTTGGCATTAACACTGTCTTTTCAAGATTGTCCTCCTGCCATGATGGATCTTGCCCCCCCCCCCCACCTTGCGAGTGAATTTCCATCTTTGGTGCATTCAAGTTTTAAGGGTTGTTGCCATAACCAGCAAATGTGGACGTAGAATTCAGCAATCGGCTTAACGTGGAGTGACGTCAAAGCTCTGTCTGAAAGGTTGAAAGTTGATTCATTTGGCAGGAAGGAAGACATTTATTTGTAGTGCGCCTGTCACAGACATGCTCACATCGGACCATCCACGTTTGACTCACTGCTGGACTCACGGGCGTAGGCATCACCAGTTTATTTTAGAACCATTGGCAAACCTTTCCTCATAGCGCTTGGGATTGTGTTGAAGCCGGTGAATTATGTTTGAGGAAACAAGTGGAGGTTTTTTAATTTAACATAGTCGTACAGTTCACGTAAAAGCGTTTGGACACTACAGTGCGTTAGAGGTTGTCGAGTGGCTCTTTGCTTTCCGTTCTTATACTGTAGCTAATTCAGCTTGTGTTGTGTTCAAGGACAAAGTTCAAACTCTCTCGGCTTTTAACATCAGCCAATCAAGTGGACAATTTACTGCAAGCCTATACTTGTTTCTGAAAGGAAGCAAACACATAAAAGAGAGATAATTTATTTTTATTTTCCCTCCTTTTCCCCTCGCTCGGCATTAACTCCCTCCTCCCTCCTCCTCCCGCTGCCATGGCAACAGTCATCAAATCTGAACATCAGCTTTCATCTGCGATCGTCCACTGCTGCCTACAGGCTCTCTGTAAACCACCACAGCACAGCAGCGTCCACGCATGCGGGCTGGCAATTGCCCATTTTAATATAGCTCAGACTCTGGGACCCGCACTATTTATCACAAGGATATTTCTTTAATAAACAGTCAATAATATGCAAGAAACCAGCTGTTTTTTTTTTTTTCCTTTTTATTTCTCGCAGCTCCGTCGGAGTATTTAAATGAGGGGAGAGCGCGGTGAGTGGCACATGAATACGCTCGCAGCGGAGGGAGACAATGGCTGTGAGACCGTACGGGAGATTAGCGCAGATTGGTTGTAGTGTGTGTGCGCCGCCGGGGAGAGGTACGGGGAGGGGGGGGGCGAGGGACATAAAGGTTGGATGTTTGGTCAAATGCACTCAGACGCCCGCACACATGCCCGGCGCCTGTTGACTCCGCTGTGCAAACGGTCGGCGGGGTGTTTATTTGGTGAGGGATTTGAGAAATTGCGGGCGACGTCATGAAGCGTGAAGCGAGGGATTTTGTTGTTCTAACCACGGGGAAGTGTTATTGGAGTTTAACCTTTGAATAACATAAAAAAAATAAAAAAAAAGTTTGTGCATGGCAAATCACATGGTTTGTCAAGGTCACAGTAGCTGTATTATAGGTATCGCTGATGCACACACTCCTGAGCAGAACAATATTTATATTTACAGTTTATTCTGGTCTAGCACTTTACACTCAGAGGATTATTAGTGAGCTGCTTCAATGTGGACCGACATTATGCATCATTTAGGCTGAACAACAACATATAGAGATAACTGCAGTGAAATAATGCCAACGTTCTGAGAGACTGGGCTGGCCAGGATTTGGAATTTGCCAGTGGCGCTCTCTGCAGGCAGTTGTGGGAATGACACGTGTAGCGAAAAGCTCTCCCTTTTATGTCACTTTTACTGACATTGAGAGTAAACCGAGTCCCGTGGTGGATTATGGGCTTTGAAGACGCGACAGTTTTGTGTTCCCTCCATGATTAAAAAAAAAATCCAGATCCAAAGTTGTGTGAACAGGATTACTCAAAACTGCGTAAATATTACTACTCCAGGTATGTTGATGAGGGAACAACCTTATAACTTAAAAGTTCAAAAAGAAAATTTTTCACGTCTCTTATCTCTCATCAAATTCATATTGGTGATGCTTGAGGTATAGAAACTCTAAAAAACGGTAAATCACAGCACTTCAAGATTCAAGATTTTTATTTTATTTGTCAAACCATGTGACTGATTTGAAATTCTATTTCTCTCATCCTTGATTGTGGAGCGGGGGGTGGGGCAAGAGGGGCGGAAGGGAGGGCAGGGAGTTCAGCTTCCCGATGGCCCTGTGTACGAAACTGTTCTTAAGTCGACTCGACCTGGCCCGTAGATTCCGCAGTCTCCTCCCTGAAGGCATTACCTTGAAGAGACTGTGTGATGGGTGCGTAGGGTCCCTGGTGATTCTGACGGCTTTGCGGGTGAGACGGGTGGAGTACATGTCCTTAATGGAGGGGAGAGGAGATCTTCTCCGCTGCTCTCACGATGCGCTGGAGGCTCCTTCGGCAGGAGACAGTGCTGGCGCCGTGCCACACAGTGATGGAGCTGGTCAGGATGCTCTCTATAGTCCCTCTGTAGAAGAACCACACAGTGGTGGAGCTGGTCAGGATGCTCTCTATAGTCCCTCTGTAGAAGTTGCACATAACAGAGGCTGGGACTCTAGCTCTTCTTAACTTGCGGAGAAAGTAGAGACGCTGATTACTTTTCTTGACCAGAGATGTAGTGTGCATGTTCCAGGAAAGGTTATCTGTGATGTGCACAGCCAGGAACTTAGTGCTGGTCACCCTCTCCACTGCAGCACCGTTGATTGTTAGAGGAACATGCTGGACCCGTGCTCTACGAAAGTCCACAACAATCTCTTTTGTCTTCTCCACATTTAGAGAGAGGTTGTTCTGTGTGCACCACATGGCCAGACTGCTCACCTCACTCCTGTAGTTTGACTCGTCTCTGTTGTTGATGAGACCCACCACTGTTGTGTTGTCTGCAAACTTGATGAAGAGGTTTGAGTCGTACTTTGGAGCGCAGTCATGGGTCAGCAGAGTGAACAGGAGGGGGCTCAGCACACAGCCTTGGGGAGCCCCCGTGTTCAGTGTGATGTTTCTGGAGGACTTTCCGCCGACACGTACAGCCTGTAGTCTCCCCGTCAGAAAGTCCAGCAGCCAGTTGCACAGTGATGTGTTGATCCCCAGGTGGAGCACTTTGTATTAGCTGCTGTGGGATTATAGTGTTGAATGCTGAGCTAAAGTCTAAAAACAGCATTCTAACGTAAGAGTCCTTTGTTTCAAGGTGAGTGAGGGCTGAATGAAGCGCAGTGGAGATGGCATCTTCAGTTGAGCGATTGGACCGATATGCAAACTGGTTTGGGTCCAGGGCGGGAGGGAGAACAGATTTGATACTTGATACAGACTTGACACTTCTCCTGGATATTGCTTAAATGTGCCATATCAAATGGTTTAGTTTAGTTTTTGCATGTTAATGAACAAGCCACTCCGGATTGTCCATAAACACAATTGTATATCATCAAACGTATTTTCATAATCCATAATGTAATATCTACTCTCTCTCTTCAAATCAGTGGTTCTCGGGTGTTGCGCGTGCTTTGGGAAACAGGGGTGGATTTTTTCACGCAGTATAGACTCAGACAGTAGATAGACGGGAGCTATTGTTATCAGACCTTTTTAAACAATAACGGCGAGCGCAAACCCAAAAATAAGCATGTTGGACCATTATTCGCGACACAATAACATACTTACTGTCTGCGACTGGGGGCTCTCACCGAGAGAGCTCCTTGATAACGAAGCCGCAGGTTCATTGTTATTCTGATAATCGCCATTGTCATCTGCATAGGGATTTGAATACATCTGCAGAGACAATGCCAACCATAGTAATGTCGCACTCTCTGTCATTAACAATCACTTTGATTTTTTGTTGAAGTGCGAAGGTGTGTGATCTGTTGCTTGTAATGTGAGATCGAAATTGTTGTTAGGCAAAATGTAATATCGGGTGTACAACAGATATTTCTACACTTTTACTGCTCATTTTCTTCTGAGGAATACGTTCACCTAAACACCTTAGAGACTGCACATGTTTTTGCCTTCTCTTCCCTTCACAAACTGAAAAATACAAATGAAAAAGGATGTAGTCACATTCACATAATAATGTATAGCACTTTTCTCCCCACATTGGGCTTTTAAACACACACATGCGATCAACCCTTAGAATTAGCCACTGAAGAACACGTTTATGTGCGGAAATATTCTCAGATACTTACCGTCATTGGGGTAATATGGATATAATTATTTCTGTCTGTGTTACCCACCCTGTAACATATCGGGTTTTCCTTCGTCATGAGATTTGGAGTACTGCTGCCGTCCGTGCCATTAAAGCCTGGCACTGCGGCACTGGTGCCAGTTAGATCTGGTGGTGGCACACTGCCCTGAGCCTGTCAGCGCTCCACTGCGTGTACACCACCTGTCATTATCAGCTCTCAGTCCTGGCAGCTCCGGACAACTAATGGTCCACTGGGTCTCACCCAACAATCTGCTGACCAGAGCGGCTGCTGTGAAGGCGCACCTACTACACACACACACACACACACACACACACACACACACACATACGTGTTTACAGAACATATCAGGACCTGTGACAAAAACATGACAAATGGGTACGTGCCATTATAATGCTCATAGAGACTTGGGGAAAAAAGCAGTTCCCCTCAGAGATTCTGCAAATACACCCATCTGTTGAGATTTTGCGTTTGACTACATTTTGGTCCAACCTGATTTTAATGCTACATATGAGGACCTGTGACAGGTTTATGTTACTTATGAAGACCACAGCAATACACACTGATATGTCATGTTTAAATGAATTGTGAAGACCATAGATACACACCAGTTTCAAGTTTATGTTACTTATTAAGACATATTCCTATACCCCAACAGATTTGTATTTGCATCTGTTACTTTAACTTATTTGCATTATATAACAAGAAAAATCTTGGTGTAACTTATCACAAAAATACTGAGGTATATACTGACTCCTGAGACCATCAATGTAATTTCATATCCATATATTTTCACTATTCTGTTTGAATCCTATTTTTGTTTGCATATGTGTTGTGTCTGAATGGTTCTGTAAAAAATTGAAAACACTTTTATATTTTGGCAGCCTTTATTTACAGTCTGCAAATTAGAAATGACTTCCTGGAGCACATGCCGGGTTGTGAAAATGCTGCTCCTTTATCAAGGGAATAACTCTTCATAATAATAACTAATATGAAACATGATCATGGCACTAAAATCATCGTAAAACAATGGCGCCCAAGATCAAACCAAATGAGGTGGAAGAAATCAATATAGGCAGGCATTTAAAAGAATGTAACTGTGTAATAATTACATATTTAAGGTGAAATATGTGGGCCATTGACAAGGGAATTGTATGTATACAAAAGCATTCAAATTAAACAGTGAATACATTTTCTCATTAAGCAAAGTGTCCTACACGTTGACCTATTTGCAAATTTAGGATGATTGAACATTTAAATAAAACTGTCTAATATGGGGGAAAAAGCATCGAAAGTATAGCAAAAAATAAATAAAAATACATTTCTGAGATTGACAAAAATATATTTTGAATAGTTTAAGTGTATTACTAGATTTCATGTTGAAAAATTTAGAATTTTAAATTTGAAGAAGTACAACCAAATGGCACCCATTCGGTGGATTTCACCCATGTCATTACACAAGATTATGGTTATAGCAGTGCAGCTTTAGTCGTCAACTCGACAAAGTTGATTTAGTGTAGGAGGTTTTGCTTCTGATAATTGAAGCTTCGTCCCTTCATGCCCTGAATAGGAAGAACGCAGATAGAGCTTCTCTTATAAAAGGAACTGAACAACCTCCAAGGGGGGTGGGGGTTGGTGTTGGTTGGTCCATTCTCTTGTCCAGAGCTTTGATGACTCTTCGATGATCAGAAGCGAAACGTACTCCACTGAGTCAAATATGTCCAGTTGACGACCAAAGCTGCATTGCTATAACCATAATCTTATGTAATTATTCTTCTGCCTTAAATGCCTGCCTGACTAGATCACCTTCAATCATAAACTGTTCACCCTCTACTTCACTTTAGTCAACATAGCCTAAACCTAAAACAAAAACAGTTGCTCAAGCTTTTTTTTTTGGGATAAAGAAACGCATGCAATCTTTAACTATGGCTTATGTCAAATGTTCATAACCCCAGATCTATTTATTCATATTTCTTTTCAAAGCAATGATCCTGTTGTGAATGTAGTATTTTACAGTCTTCCAGTCTCTGTCTTTCAGAGCTACTGGCTCTGCCTGGATACAAGAGTCACAGTCCATTTTTCCTGGCACCTTGCAGGAGGTTATGAACTGCAACATGTGCCGCTCAACAGCAGTCACCTCTTCATCAGTCCACTTATTTTTTTTCACTTTCCCATCTGTGGTAAATGAAAAAAAAAAAGATGTATAAGCAAAAATTGCACACAAACTGACATTTATAAATACATTTTATGTATATAATTTGAATTCTGATGAATTACCAATCCGTCTTCTGGAGCCCTTTGAGGAAGTGTGGGATGCAGCCTCTTGAAGCCCTGTGAAGATAAATTGGTGTTTTATTCTAAATCTTTACTTAAAAACATGCTATATGGATGCTTTTCAGTTTACCATGTGTTTGTTGTATATCCCTGATCTCTACGTTTTCCAGGGTGGGTGAGTCAGGTGCCTGACTCAGAAGAGTCTGTTCCCCAGCAGCCTCTGACCGAGGACCTTTAAAGCATTTATGAAACACGAGTGTTTATGACAACACGTTTGTTTGCTTACTTTGTTGTAAACCATATTCAGGGCAGGTAATATGCAGCTCTAAATACGATTATTTATCACATGTAACAATAACGCAACTGAAAATTAGTGTGTGGAAATTCTCAACCCAATGACATTTAAAAATGGAGAATAATTTCTGCAACTAAATCAAAAATGAATGAAATGTTTACATTGCACTGTCATTTATAGAACCCAAATCTGCTGCCCTCCCAACCAATCAGTGAAATCTTGCATAGCTTCTGGAAACAAGTCAGTTTACCTTGGTCTTGATTCGAGTCATGAGTGGTCTCTCCGCCCAAATCATCATCACTCATGTCTACTTCATCTGGATGGGTAAACAATAGATCAACTTCAGTATTTAAAGTGGATGCAAACTTTATTTTTTATTTTTTTACCATCAGGGTTGATCTCAATGTCATCTAGTCCTTTTCCTTGCAGCTCGGACAGTCTTCCTTCTTCCATTGCAATCAGTAGCTTGCTGACTTTTGCGAGCTGGAGGGTGCTCTCCGGGAGCCGGTAGAACTCTCTGTGGACACGAATGTCATGTCCCAGAAAGGTTGCTAGTTGATCCATCTCATTTTCTTTAAGGTTAAGGACCGTTGACAAAGTGGCAACCTGCTTCCTCAATCTTGTGGAGGTAAGTGCTTCTGGGTTTTTGGCCCCACATTGGACTGAAAACTTGCGAAAACAGTCAGCGCCCCGATAGTGTGAAAGAGCACATGGCCTGGCAAACAGGAATACGTTGTCTTCATGGACTTGACACACGGTTCTTTTTCGTATAAGGAGGTCAATTGCAGCTGTCATTTCTGGAGTCAACAAGACAGGCACCATTCTAGATCTTTTGCCTCTGATTTCCACTCTATCCAAACGCTGAGCAAGCTTCCTCTCCAACTTTGAAAGACACATCATTATGTCTGGATTCAATTCTCCACGTTTTCTAGATGCAAAGATCCGGAGCTCCATCTTGGAAACCTCCCCCTGCCTCTTTCTGTTAAATAGTATTATCTTCGCCAAAGTCACTTGGGCAAGGTTTCCAAAGCTTTGGCTGTTTGGATTTTTCTCAAGATCCTTCATACACTTACAATGTTCTGTAGCCAGAAACTTGTGCAGCAAAGATACATCCTGGGTAAAGGGTAACACCTGAGGTTTATTCCATCTGGCCTGTGTAAGAGTCGCCAACGCTGAAGCTGAAATTGATTCCGCCCACCTTTTCTCATAAAGAGTTACAAACTGCTTGGCTGATTCTGCTAAATCGGTCCGATGTGCAATAATGGCATTGCACTGTACAATGCCTGCAATCTTTGCCAAACTGTGCCCTAATTTCACTGCTAGTGAGGGTATTTTATATGAGTTTGTTTCCGAATTATAACCTGCCACATCTCTGACTGCTTTTATTAGAAGGGGAAAGTTACTCGGCATAACAAGGTCTTCCATTTTCTTCATAGGAGTTATAGCCCTTGCTGCTATTAATAATCGTGCGAGCTCCCTCATTTTCTGCCGGATATAATCATTCCTTTTCTCATCTGCTTTCCTGGAATTGTACAATGACTCACCTAGACTAAGGATGTCCCTCTCCTGTCTTACAACTACAGAAATATCATCTTGATTCATTTCGCAAGCCATTTTCCATACGGCCTCCTGCACTCGGTCAGGTCTTGGTAACTCAAGTCCGATTCGTTTTCGTCGACCGAGAGTTTGTTCCTCTGCAGGCTTCAGAGGGCACCTTCTCACGTGTCTCCAAAGGCATTCCCTAGCATATAGGCCCTGGCAAAACTTGCAGTGACGGTAGTCTTCAGTTTGCTTTGCTTTGGTTGGTCTACGACAAGCAACCATTTTTCCTGTCCCGTATCTTGCCACCATAGCATTGTGGTCAAAGTTTCCTTTTTTTTTAAGAGAGCTAAGCAACTTTCTTCTTTCACTCGATCGTTTCCTGAAACTGAGAGCCTGTGCAACTTCTACCTCTTTGCTGTGGCAGGATTCAAGGTGTCTTGCCAATTTATAAATGGCTTTTTTGCAATAAATACAATATTGCCTTTTGTTGTACCTGCTTTTTTTTTTTGTGTTTGGCAATTGTTCAACTTCAACAGGGGTCTTCTCCTGTGATGTGTTGACTTCTGAATGACTGCTGCTCATCAGTGTTTCTGAAGCAGTGGTATTACACCCACTGTGCTTTGTGGTATTGGTCCCCAACGAAATATCCTTAAACATTCTGTGTGATATCTCCGGTGCAATATTCAGTTCGGTACTAGAAGAACTTTCATCCGATGAACTGCTACATGACTTCGGAAGAAAGTCAACATCATCAAAGTCTGAAGCGTCTGAAAATTCATCATTCATCATAGCCTGAAAACAGAAGAAATTGGAAAAAGAAATTATATTTTAAATAAAATCATCATGTCTGACACATTATCAATGATGTGATTAAAATTGAATACACATTGCACTCAAAGTATAATATAAAAATAAAATGGAACTTCGCTCTATCAAGCTATCCTGCTTCATATGCACCTAAATGCCAAAGAAGAATGATATCTTTATTTATATAGTGCCTTTCACAGACATAGTTACAAGTTCTCTTTTAGTAATATTTGTTTACCTCTTCATAATGACTCTCGCACTGATCATAATGCCGCTTGAGATGAAGCTGACGATATGTTGCTCCAAGCTGTTCAAATAAAAAAAATGTGTCATGTCACTTGAAATTCTACCCGCAACTACTACTGAAAGAATTTAGCTTGTCATTTATCAATAATCAACCAAATCAGGACCTGACGTTACACACATAATAAATAAAAAAGATATTGACCTTTGGGCACGGTGAGGAGGCTCCATTAATCTCTTCAGGATCTCCTGGACTTTGAACTTCGACCCTGGCACTTGACTTCTGTAACAATATTTAGGACAAACTGTCAGAATACTCTGCTTAATAAAAAACATATCAAGTTGCAACTCTGATTTGTTCATTAATGTTGGTGTCATGATATCATAAGACCAGCAAAAAGAAAAGGATACTATTAAGTCAGACACACACTTTAGTCTAACAATCAAGAACCAAACAAAGACCTAATGTGACACACACACTTTAGTCTAACAATCAAGAACCAAACAAAGACCTAATGTGACACACACACTTTAGTCTAACAATCAAGAACCAAACAAAGACCTAATGTGACACACACACTTTGTCAGACTAAAGTGTGTGTAACGTCAGGTCCTGATTTGGTTCTAGCGTCTGTCAGACTAGACGCTAGAACCAAATCAGGACCTGACGTTATACACACTTTAGTCTGACAGACGCTAGAACCAAATCAGGACCTGACGTTACACACACTTTAGTCTGACAGACGCTAGAACCAAATCAGGACCTGACGTTATACACACTTTAGTCTGACAGACGCTAGAACCAAATCAGGACCTGACGTTACACACACTTTAGTCTGACAGACGCTAGAACCAAATCAGGACCTGACGTTACACACACTTTAGTCTGACAGACGCTAGAACCAAATCAGGACCTGACGTTACACACACTTTAGTCTGACAGACGCTAGAACCAAATCAGGACCTGACGTTACACACACTTTAGTCTGACAGACGCTAGAACCAAATCAGGACCTGACGTTATACACACTTTAGTCTGACAGACACTAGAACCAAATCAGGATCTGACGTTATACACACTTTAGTCTGACAGACGCTAGAACCAAATCAGGACCTGACGTTATACACACTTTAGTCTGACAGACGCTAGAACCAAATCAGGACCTGACGTTACACACACTTTAGTCTGACAGACGCTAGAACCAAATCAGGACCTGACGTTATACACACTTTAGTCTGACAGACGTTAGAACCAAATCAGGACCTGACGTTACACACACTTTAGTCTGACAGACGCTAGAACCAAATCAGGACCTGACGTTACACACATAATAAAATAATAAATAAAAAAGATGTTGACCTTTGGGCACGGTGAGGAGGCTTCGTTAATCTCTTCAGGATCTCCTGGACTTTGAGCTTCGACCCTGGCACTTGACTTCTGTAACAATATTTAGGACAAACTGTCAGAATACTCTGCTTAATAAAAAACATATCAAGTTGCAACTCTGATTTGTTCATTAATGTTGGTGTCATGATATCATAAGACCAGCAAAAAGAAAAGGATACTATTAAGTCAGACACACACTTTAGTCTAACAATCAAGAACCAAACAAAGACCTAATGTGACACACACACTTTAGTCTAACAATCAAGAACCAAACAAAGACCTAATGTGACACACACACTTTAGTCTAACAATCAAGAACCAAACAAAGACCTAATGTGACACACACACTTTGTCAGACTAAAGTGTGTGTAACGTCAGGTCCTGATTTGGTTCTAGCGTCTGTCAGACTAGACGCTAGAACCAAATCAGGACCTGACGTTACACACACTTTAGTCTGACAGACGCTAGAACCAAATCAGGACCTGACGTTATACACACTTTAGTCTGACAGACGCTAGAACCAAATCAGGACCTGACGTTACACACACACTTTAGTCTGACAGACGCTAGAACCAAATCAGGACCTGACGTTACACACACTTTAGTCTGACAGACGCTAGAACCAAATCAGGACCTGACGTTACACACACTTTAGTCTGACAGACGCTAGAACCAAATCAGGACCTGACGTTATACACACTTTAGTCTGACAGACGCTAGAACCAAATCAGGACCTGACGTTACACACACTTTAGTCTGACAGACGCTAGAACCAAATCAGGACCTGACGTTACAAACACTTTAGTCTGACAGACGCTAGAACCAAATCAGGATCTGACGTTACACACATAATAAAATAATAAATAAAAAAGATGTTGACCTTTGGGCACGGTGAGGAGGCTTCGTTAATCTCTTCAGGATCTCCTGGACTTTGAGCTTCGACCCTGGCACTTGACTTCTGTAACAATATTTAGGACAAACTGTCAGAATACTCTGCTTAATAAAAAACATATCAAGTTGCAACTCTGATTTGTTCATTAATGTTGGTGTCATGATATCATAAGACCAGCAAAAAGAAAAGGATACTATTAAGTCAGACACACACTTTAGTCTAACAATCAAGAACCAAACAAAGACCTAATGTGACACACACACTTTAGTCTAACAATCAAGAACCAAACAAAGACCTAATGTGACACACACACTTTAGTCTAACAATCAAGAACCAAACAAAGACCTAATGTGACACACACACTTTGTCAGACTAAAGTGTGTGTAACGTCAGGTCCTGATTTGGTTCTAGCGTCTGTCAGACTAGACGCTAGAACCAAATCAGGACCTGACGTTATACACACTTTAGTCTGACAGACGCTAGAACCAAATCAGGACCTGACGTTACACACACTTTAGTCTGACAGACGCTAGAACCAAATCAGGACCTGACGTTATACACACTTTAGTCTGACAGACGCTAGAACCAAATCAGGACCTGACGTTACACACACTTTAGTCTGACAGACGCTAGAACCAAATCAGGACCTGACGTTACACACACTTTAGTCTGACAGACGCTAGAACCAAATCAGGACCTGACGTTACACACACTTTAGTCTGACAGACGCTAGAACCAAATCAGGACCTGACGTTACACACACTTTAGTCTGACAGACGCTAGAACCAAATCAGGACCTGACGTTATACACACTTTAGTCTGACAGACACTAGAACCAAATCAGGATCTGACGTTATACACACTTTAGTCTGACAGACGCTAGAACCAAATCAGGACCTGACGTTATACACACTTTAGTCTGACAGACGCTAGAACCAAATCAGGACCTGACGTTACACACACTTTAGTCTGACAGACGCTAGAACCAAATCAGGACCTGACGTTATACACACTTTAGTCTGACAGACGTTAGAACCAAATCAGGACCTGACGTTACACACACTTTAGTCTGACAGACGCTAGAACCAAATCAGGACCTGACGTTACACACATAATAAAATAATAAATAAAAAAGATGTTGACCTTTGGGCACGGTGAGGAGGCTTCGTTAATCTCTTCAGGATCTCCTGGACTTTGAGCTTCGACCCTGGCACTTGACTTCTGTAACAATATTTAGGACAAACTGTCAGAATACTCTGCTTAATAAAAAACATATCAAGTTGCAACTCTGATTTGTTCATTAATGTTGGTGTCATGATATCATAAGACCAGCAAAAAGAAAAGGATACTATTAAGTCAGACACACACTTTAGTCTAACAATCAAGAACCAAACAAAGACCTAATGTGACACACACACTTTAGTCTAACAATCAAGAACCAAACAAAGACCTAATGTGACACACACACTTTAGTCTAACAATCAAGAACCAAACAAAGACCTAATGTGACACACACACTTTGTCAGACTAAAGTGTGTGTAACGTCAGGTCCTGATTTGGTTCTAGCGTCTGTCAGACTAGACGCTAGAACCAAATCAGGACCTGACGTTACACACACTTTAGTCTGACAGACGCTAGAACCAAATCAGGACCTGACGTTATACACACTTTAGTCTGACAGACGCTAGAACCAAATCAGGACCTGACGTTACACACACACTTTAGTCTGACAGACGCTAGAACCAAATCAGGACCTGACGTTACACACACTTTAGTCTGACAGACGCTAGAACCAAATCAGGACCTGACGTTACACACACTTTAGTCTGACAGACGCTAGAACCAAATCAGGACCTGACGTTATACACACTTTAGTCTGACAGACGCTAGAACCAAATCAGGACCTGACGTTACACACACTTTAGTCTGACAGACGCTAGAACCAAATCAGGACCTGACGTTACAAACACTTTAGTCTGACAGACGCTAGAACCAAATCAGGATCTGACGTTACACACATAATAAAATAATAAATAAAAAAGATGTTGACCTTTGGGCACGGTGAGGAGGCTTCGTTAATCTCTTCAGGATCTCCTGGACTTTGAGCTTCGACCCTGGCACTTGACTTCTGTAACAATATTTAGGACAAACTGTCAGAATACTCTGCTTAATAAAAAACATATCAAGTTGCAACTCTGATTTGTTCATTAATGTTGGTGTCATGATATCATAAGACCAGCAAAAAGAAAAGGATACTATTAAGTCAGACACACACTTTAGTCTAACAATCAAGAACCAAACAAAGACCTAATGTGACACACACACTTTAGTCTGACAGACGCTAGAACCAAATCAGGACCTGACGTTACACACACTTTAGTCTGACAGACGCTAGAACCAAATCAGGATCTGACGTTACACACACTTTAGTCTGACAGACGCTAGAACCAAATCGGGACCTGACGTTACACACACACTTTAGTCTGACAGACGCTAGAACCAAATCAGGACCTGACTTTACACACACTTTAGTCTGACAGACGCTAGAACCAAATCAGGATCTGACGTTACACACACTTTAGTCTGACAGACGCTAGAACCAAATCGGGACCTGACGTTACACACACACTTTAGTCTGACAGACGCTAGAACCAAATCAGGACCTGACGTTACACACACTTTATAGTCTGACAGACGCTAGAACTAAATCAGGACCTGACGTTACACACACTTTTTAGTCTGACAGACGCTAGAACCAAATCAGGACCTGACGTTACACACACTTTTTAGTCTGACAGACGCTAGAACCAAATCAGGACCTGACGTTACACACACTTTTTAGTCTGACAGACGCTAGAACCAAATCAGGACCTGACTTTACACACACTTTTGTCTGACAGACGCTAGAACCAAATCAGGACCTGACTTTACACACGCTTTAGTCTGACAGACGCTAGAACCAAATCAGGACCTGACGTTACAAACACTTTAGTCTGACAGACGCTAGAACCAAATCAGGACCTGACTTTACACACACTTTAGTCTGACAGACGCTAGAACCAAATCAGGACCTGACTTTACACACACTTTAGTCTGACAGACGCTAGAACCAAATCAGGACCTGACGTTACACACACTTTAGTCTGACAGACGCTAGAACCAAATCAGGACCTGACTTTACACACACTTTAGTCTGACAGACGCTAGAACCAAATCAGGACCTGACTTTACACACACTTTAGTCTGACAGACGCTAGAACCAAATCAGGACCTGACGTTACAAACACTTTAGTCTGACAGACGCTAGAACCAAATCAGGACCTGACTTTACACACACTTTAGTCTGACAGACGCTAGAACCAAATCAGGACCTGACTTTATACACACTTTAGTCTGACAGACGCTAGAACCAAATCAGGACCTGACTTTACACACGCTTTAGTCTGACAGACGCTAGAACCAAATCAGGACCTGACTTTATACACACTTTAGTCTGACAGACGCTAGAACCAAATCAGGACCTGACGTTATACACACTTTAGTCTGACAGACGCTAGAACCAAATCAGGATCTGACGTTACACACATAATAAAATAATAAATAAAAAAGATATTGACCTTTGGGCACGGTGAGGAGGCTCCATTAATCTCTTCAGGATCTCCTGGACTTCGAGCTTCGACCCTGGCACTTGACTTCTGTAACAATATTTAGGACAAACTGTCACAATATCCTTAATAATAAGAAAGATAACAACTCTGAATTCTTTGTGGCACTGGTCCATAAGACAAGCTAGAACAATATGAGGAAATTTAATCTGACACTAAAGCTTCAGTCTAACGCTATAGAACAAATTAAGACCAGAACTGACAACACATAATGTACAGATGCAAGATAAACTAAAATAGGGGACCTAATGACCTCAAAGCATCTTTAATTAATGTGTTTGCACATTGTCCCTGATGAAATAAATTAATAAACTAAAACAAAGTTTTGATGTTCCTGACATTCATTATTTCCTTTTGATGTCAGAAATGGCTTAAAACTCTCCATGTACTGTCAGTGGTGATAAAAATACACCATGCATATTGATAAAAACTACTTAATGTCAGAACATACAGGGATGTACAAGATATGTTTTAAAGTTTTGCAGAAACTGTATTGCAAGATCTTACTCACCAAAGCCCTCCATGGCCACGCAGATTTCCCATAATCATACGTGATTTCACTTTTTCCTCGGATGTCTTCAATTGCAAACAGGCAAAGATGTGGTTTACCGTCAACTCTTACTTTCTTCATTTTGCAATTTGGAGTCCTGTGAGCATCATTTGCCAGTCGGCCCAGTGATCCATCTTCAGTGGATGCATCTATGCTAAAATTAAATAAAGCGCATTTATTTTTAAACAAAGATCTCATACTACTATGCATTAAATATTTTTTCATAGGGCTTCACCTACCAAAGAGTGGCATTGTTCCATTCAAATTCAAAACAGAAAGAAATTTGCCTTTCTGTGTACATCCCCTGTCTCTTGTCCCATTCATTCTTTAAAAGCAACTCTCCACGATACTCAACGACAAAGGATCCTCTTTCAATAGGTTCCCGGGTAAATAAACCACGTCCTGATAAAAAAGTTCACAAATTATTAAATGCAATCCAAAATTTCTTTGTAAATTGAAATTATGTTATTACTTAAACACCACAAATACGAATAAAGGAATACAAGACTAGAGGCTACAGAATGTACCACCGTATATATTAAGTTGGTAACAATGTACTTAAGATTGTTTACAAAAGGTGATAGATGAAAAATAGGAGGGGAAAAGTAGGAAAAGAAAAGTAAAGCTCAGCAAGCAGTTCACTTTTACTGGATTTAAATGTATTCAGTTTATCAATACACTTAAGGCATTCCTCAAGGGGAGATTTTAAATATGCATTGCTTTATGGTAGTTTAAGAGTTAGTTAAGATCTTGCACAGAATAAACATACAGTTTAATAAGGCTCCTCATCTCCCTGATGGAGATTCTCTGCAATTTTACCCACAAGCAAGCATGTACTTGTTGCAATTTGTTTAGGAGACACGCTTTAAAAATACTCACGACAGAAGATGATTTCAACATATAAACATCAGCAGCCTCCCTTAAATTAGAATGTCAAAGTGTGTGATACAAGCATGAGCTGGTCTGAGTGTCTGCCCATTGACAGTGCAAAGGGAGAGAGTAAGAGTAGAGTAGTTCAACAATAGGAAATGAAAAGTTTACCTTTAAAGTCATTGATCCATAGGGCCTCTAAACAGGGCTTGTCCCTTTTGGATAAAATAAATTGAATGGCTTCATCCTCGGGTCTTAACCTCACTTTCCTTCTCATCCTGGTCTACGCTACACAAAATGATGATAAAAAGTCAGACAAACACTTGATTAAAAAAATAAAAATAAAGTATTATTCTGCATTTCGTCTGAAGTTAACTTATTCATGGAAATAAGTAGTGTTACTTTTGTCAACTAAATAGTTCATCATCATTTTAGTCAAACAGACATGCAAACACAGTGAAAAAGGTGAACTAGTTTCATCAGAGTGGACAGAGAGACAGTAAAGGATTTGTACATAATGTGAAATTCCAAAACAGGTTCTGTACACCAGAAGATATTGTCTTGTAATTGAATACAATAAAGGGATAATAAAAAATATTAAAATGTTCGAGTTTAAATATACATTTTAAACTTTTATTGACTATGTATGGGAACATGTCACCCTACACCATACAAAATAAAGTGGTATCAGGTTTATTCTGGCTACAGTAAGCTACTAAAGCTTCAAGGTTTGGCTTATTTGAATAGTTGCAAGTCCAAAGAGGAGTTTAAACTTTGGTTCAGGTTCAGTAAACTTGCCAATGTTAACATCTCTGATCAGCAGAAACCACATCAGAACCGCTCATATCTATGAGCGCCCAATGACCACCTGGAGCTGACCGAGATCGCCCATTAAACAAGCGCAGAGCGCGCACGGCGCTGGTGACTGAAAAATGTTGGAGCTGCGCGTAAACACATTCAGCTGCGCGCCGCCGCTAGCCACTAAGTAAAAGCAGAGAAAGTTCACATGTCCTACTATACAGCGGTATAACTTTTACCTCAGCGTCTGTGCGAGGTCTTAATCGGTTTACCGCCCTCGGTGCTGCGTTTGTTGGTGGTTAGCGGGTTGCTGTTCCACAGCCCAGGTGTAGTGTGAGCAAGTGTGGGGCACACCACCTGGAGCTAGAGGCTACTGTGGCTGCAGCCACGGGGAAAGGGGAAATGGCGGTAAACTTTAACAAGCCTCAGCCCTTGCACAGTTTATTTACACGCAACACGCCGTGGTTTTTAAGTTAATTTCAGATTTAGTTAACTAAATTTGCACGACATTTTAGTAGACTAGACTAACTAAAAAAAAAAAAAAGGATTTGACTACATCGTGACTACAATTAAATTACATTTTCATAAAAAAGACCAAAACAGAATTTTAAATATGTTGTCAAAATTAATGGTTAAAAGGTTGCTATTACTAAAATAATATTGTAATATGACTGATTTGAAGATTGAATGATTGACTATAAATACAGTAAAAAGGCTGTTCCTTGTTGAAATATGTGAAAGAAAAGCATAGCTAAGGACAACAACAAAATCCCACACAGTACTTTTTGTTTAAATCGAGAGAAATCAGTAAATTACCTTGTAATCCTTGCAGCTGGAGCCTAAAAATGATCCACACGGCACGTGTCCGATGGCTTAGCTAGCAAAATTGCTAGTTTAGTTTAGGGTTGCCAGGTCTCAGCAGCAAAACCCGCCCAAGAGCGTCTCAAAAACCGCGGAATATATTATGAGATGTGATGGGCAGCACCCCTGTTTTTCCATAATGGCCTAAAAATGTAGGCAGCATATGTATACAACATACATCCAAACACAAAAAAACAAGCCAGGATATAGTGAATAAAATATACATATGTACACAATAAAAACATATAAAATAAATAAAGGGCTCCAATCCAAACCTTAAATGTGCTTTCAGATTCTTCTGCTTAATGACGTAAATAAGGCTAATACTAATATTTTACAATAAAAAATATAGATTGACCGCCTTCTTAGTGACGTCACAGTTTTGAACGCGTGTCATTGGTTGACGCGGGTGTCAATCAGATCAGCTGATCATTGTATATTGGCGCCTAGTCAAACATATGATCAATAAATGCTTATCTTTGAACCTTAAATGGCTGACCGAGGCAAACACAAGGACATTTATATCGTCGTGGACGCTTGGCATCACTTTCACCCAAAGGACTTTTGCAGAGGAAGTGTGAATCGGCGTTACGATCCTCCATGGGACTCCAGCGGGCCGCAGCTCAAAGCTAGCCCGAAGAGAACGCACCTTGGCCGGGTACAAGCCCGCGGCGGCTGCACACTTGTGGGATTTATACTGGAGTACTCGTCCCACGAAGACAGCAGAAGGTAGGGAAAAGGCTTTAAACTACGTACTGCTGTAATGCAATGCCATATTGTAAAAGTTCCTGAAGAAGTTTTTGTGATTGGGTTGGTCCGGCTTGGTTTGTCCTGGATCCATCATTTTTTGGCTTTGATGAACAACAGTTTGGCCTCAGATTCACGCAAATAGACGTGAATACTGTTCTGCGCTTGTGTTTGTGCTGAATGCGCTTTTGCATTTTTGTTTGTATTATAGTTGGCTAAACCGGGCAGTTTGTTCTATACTATGAGTTGTCCGACATCGCCTGGACTCTCATTGAAATAAATTACAAACCCATTGCGTCAATGGATACGCAGACGGGACCTTTTGCGTTCTATATTACGCATAAGGCGAGTGACCGTTCGTCAATTTATGACGCTTTCGGAGTGAGACTGTGTTGGTATTTGCCCTGATATCACGCCTGAAGTTGAGAATAATGCTGCCATTCACCTTGTATTTATACAATTTGACATTTATCTTGCTTGAACTGTAAATAAAGGAAAAGACAAAAAAAAAAAAAAAGACCTAGCAACCATTTCGCTAGTTGTTTGAAGTAACTTAAATGATCTGTGGAGGAATATTTTACACATTTATAGGTAGACTGGTGACTAAGATCATCAACTTTTATTTGGAATGCATTTTATTAATCTAATTAGAGGGTATACGTTATTAAGTAATGTTGATTTGTCATGCTAACTAGCTTAAAACATTGTGTGTGTTTATGACATAAATAAGAGATGTGAGGACGTAGTTAGGAGTCACGTGACCAAGTGTGTGAAAAGTGTGTGTGAGTACCAAATGTGACCCCTAGTTGGCGTATTGAAGGTGAGCAAAAAATGAAATACACACACACACACCTATTTCAAAAAAATGTGATCTTTCAGGACACGTGAGATTTTAGGTTTTAGGGCTGTTTTAGGTGCTCTACAACACTGGAGTAAGCTTGGAAAAATGAGGACCCGAAAAATGTCCTCATATTTCTCAGAGTCCTGATAGTGAAGGTGTGTTATCATTAAAATGTACTCATTTTTCATGTAAACAAGAGCACACACACACACGCACACACACACACACACACACACACACGCATACACAATAGGCACGTGCACCATCTCAGGAGCGAACATGAGAGTTCAGACGTGTCACAGGGACATTTGGACAGGGCTCTGGGTACAAGCCATGTTTATTTTTGCGCTTATGATTTGCAGTGGAGCATTAAAATGTGCAATGTACATTTTAGACCTAAAACCACCATTATAGCACTTTACACTACCCTTGATACATCGTACCTACCAGAGTTAGTACAATGCAATGTGCTATGTAAAAATCTGTAATAACTTGTACCTGTGTAATGCATATACCATGGAATAATGTGTATTAGTACCTTGGGGGTACATATTGTAATAAGGCATACGGTTTAGAGGTTATGGTCAGGGTCTTATGTTTTATTACATTATGTTCCTCCAAACTACTAATACACACGGTCTACGTAACCCTTATAGGTACAAGTTCTTGCATATTGTTACATTGTACCGAAGGTGGTGTAAATGTGTGACCAAAATTATTATTACAACCTGTTCAAGACAAAATATGCCTGTTTTCGTCCTGAATGGTTCGAAATAAATAAAAACATGACAACAGACACTATGTTGTGTCAGTATGGTTATTGGGAATAATATCTATGGCCAAGTCATATACCGATCACTACATAATAAGCGGCGTCTGATTTGTTGTGACGTCTGAAGCGAATGACTTACTGTAACATTTATATCCTGAATGTTAAACTTATCCCCATTCCCTCTTTCTTCAGAAGTGAACATCGGATAGTAGTATTTTGCAGTCTCATCACTTACATTTGATTGGGGAGTCCGTCTTGTTATTTCAGTTCACATTATCAGACAATAACACAGTGTCCACACAATGATATATGAGCTGCTTCTGTCATTTACTCTGGAAGCCGCTCGCCGATGGACCGCTCGTATTCAGCGGAGAATTGTCTGTATGATTTATAGGATGGGATCTCAACCTTTGTCAGCGACGGCGTTTAATTGAAAAAGCCACAATAGGACTTTGGAAAGCCATTAATTGTTACAGTTAATTAAGGTAAACATTAAATGAGACTTTTAATTGGTTTCCGTTGATGAGGGTGGGGAGCTGGGGTGACCACACTCTCCATATGTAAATAAATGAAAACTCCTCCAGGCTTTAGCCATTCAATCAACATCAACCTGTGTCTGCCAGAGATGCACTCTCTTTAAACAATCATTTCATGGACTACTTTTAATTTGGGATCGCAAATTAAATCGATAGGGCAGTAGGAACACTCTTACTCCCTCCGACTTTGGGTGACGACGGATGGAAATTAGCCCATGGCCACAATCCGGCGTGGCGTGTTTACATGCATGAGACCCATGTATGTTCATTAACATGCGCTGTCCTGACTAAATAAACCAAACTATAACAGAGACATGAGACACTTTTTAAATAGGCTTTGCACTTTATTCATCCATAGATCTAAAGGTCACAGATTGATTCCTGCCCCAATCTACTTCTGTTGTGTCCTTGGGCAAGACACTTTATCCATGTTGAGTGACTGAAAGAAGAACATCTAAATGACTTGCTTGACATAAGTAAATCAGTGGCTCTCCTTATGATTGGATTAGGATAAAGTTGAAGGTACATTTTGTGTAAAACTGAGAGAACGTTTAAAAACTTACTTGAAGTAGCTTTTTCAGAAACTATATTTTTTAGCAGTTGGCTACAGTCATATTGTAAGGATGGGTTCACTTGTTATTGTTTCCACCCAACCAAACCCTAAATCATCAGTATGATACTAAATACTAAAAACAACCCGGTACGGATGACGACGATGGAAATCTTCTCCATGGCTGAGAGCTTGCACAGGACAGACTGCCCTCAGGTCCTGTATGTTTGGCAAACATATAAAGCCATTGTCATACAAAACAATAAGCCCTATTCCTCATTCTCTCATACGTACACCCTGAAGCGTGCAAAGGCTCACGCGCAGAGAGGCACCGACTCCGGCACCTCGGCCCCTCAGACGCCGTCATAAATACAAATGGGATCCTTTTAGCGAATGACATTGACGTGCGCTCCCTGACGAGACATGACAGATCGGCCCATCACCGCCATATTTACAACACGTGAAATTATCCGCGGGCCTTTAAATCTTATCAAATTTCATAAACAGGAACATTTGTCGGTCTGTCCCCGCCCCCACTGGAGCTCGTCATGGCGTAATGGATTGAAGGCTTCCTCCTTGCCCCGAAGGCTAATTTACAATGTCACACAATGCATCAGTTGCCGGGCTCGGCCGTGTACATAAGGAAAACGGCACAAATGCATTTTTGTTTGAACAGCTGCCACCTGTGCCAGAGGGGAGCGCCCGCGATAGCAAACCCTTTCAATTTATGAGCGAGACACAGTGACACTTGATGCATAATGACGCATAAAAAAAAACTAAAATATGTGTTGGGAATTTAACACATCTATTATCAACAGATGACAGAAGTGGGTTGTGAAAATGATAATGGCAATGCAAAATAATATAGGCCTTTTGGGTGTAATTTGGATATTTAGCGAAAACTATTTTCTCTGGAATTGTGGCTTCCTTTCGAGAGGCTCCTTTGAGCTTCGACAGGGACACCGTGTCCCAAGGTCATTTAAAAGAAAATCATCAAGACGAGACGTGCAAGTCTATGTGAAATGTAACACTGACTGAACTGTTGTCTCTCTTTTGGTATTGGTTCAGCTTAGAACCATAGAGTGTTATGTTGTGTCCATGTGGGGAAGCTTTATCCAGTGAATTGACCTTCATATATGCACCTCTAAATAAGGAATAATAGTTAATGTGTTGCTCTTGACTCCATCTATTGGTCAAACATAAAACAGCGGGTGATGTTGTGAAATATAAACAAACATGCCGGTTATTTGTGTTGGAGATTCCCCGGTGTTGGAGAGTTGAGGCCTGTCTCACATCCTCATGAAGACTGTTCCAGATTTTAGCTGCATGAAACTGAAGTTCTCAGGGCCCGAGATGGTTCATACGGCTCTAACATGTCAGAGACGGACTTTGGTGCTAAACCATTAAAAGACTTGTACACAAGCAGAGCTGTTGTAAATTCTATTCTCTGAGTGACAGGAAGCCAGTGCAGAGACCGGAGCACTGGACTAATATGGTTGTATTTCCTGGTTCTTGTCAGGACTTGAGCAGCAGCGTTCTGGATGTTCTGCAGCTCTAACAGCTCGTTTAGAAAGGCCAGTGAGCAGCCTTTACAGTCGTCTAACCTGCTGGAGACAAATGCATGGATGAGTGTCTCCAAGTCTGGTTTTGACACTATTCCTCTGATCTTAGCCATGTTTTTCAGATGGTAAAAAGCTGATGATGTTATTGCTTTAATGTGGCTGTTTAAGTTCAGGTCTGAGTTTAGGACAAAGTCTTGTCGACTAAATTGACTTGCAATTTTAGTCGACTAAATCTCGACTAAAATTTAAGATATTTTTTTGACTAACACTCGACTAAAATTGAATTACATTTTCGTCAAAAGACTAAGACTAAAACTAAATTAAAATATGTTGTCAAAATTAACACGGACAGGAACTGTAATAATCCAAAAACAAAACCTTCCAAAATATGCATTTCACTCAACACTGACGTTTACAATCCACTACATACTGTAACTCCAAATGAATGAAAATCCAGCTAACAGAGCGGGCGCTTCATTTACAGGTGACTTGCGAGTAGATAGTGTCACGGAGGGAAAGCGGATGAATTTTTACATCCCGGCGTGTGAGGGGACGGCGTGTGCTCGACAGTACCCGAGGATCTGGCGGCTGCTCGGTCACCCGGTCACGCTGCCGCAGTACAGAAACAGCCTCTCATGGCCGATGCAGCCTTTGCCAACGTTGCGCAGGGAAAAAAAAGTGGCTGTGGTGGAGCGATCCGAGCAGATGCCGCGTTGCCATGTTGGATAGTGTTTATGCGGGCGGGGTGAATGCACATGGCTGTACTAATCGCGTAGTCCTTCTTTGTATTCACGCGCGCTGCTGTCAATATTTTGCTTCCAAACAGATGTTTTCAACAATGAGTGTGCGCTCGCCGATTCGCATCAACAACAGCCAGTGGTCCGTCTAGCCAAAAAGGTGGATGATATTCCAAACACAAAGCACATTCTCAAGGCTGAATAATTTTGCATAAAGTATCTTTTGTTTCGCTTGTTTTATCTTTATCTTTTTATTTTTTATTTTTTTCAAAACAATGTTAACAATGTTTAGTTTATTGTATGGCATTTAACCCATCCACAAGCATTACCGTTTGACCGTTTCAAAATGATAAGTTTATTGAAGCTGTATATGACAGATGAAAACGGGATTTCATCATTATCGTGTCGCTTTTATATCTTGAGGTAACGCCATGTGCAACACTTTGGAAACAGTCTTTTGTTTATGAAAAGTGCTGTATAAATAAAGTGGATTTGGATGTTTAGTTCTCTGCAGGAGACATTGTTATTGGTCTCTGCTATTTCAAACATAGATCAGTCCAGCTCCCGTAGCAATAGACATTTTGATAACTTTTGATAGCCTCATCCGCTAGTCTCATCATAATCTCATCTGCTGTGACGACCTGTGCTGCAGTTTTAAATATGTTTTGTTCTAGACATTAGCTGGCTGTAGTAGTTAGCTGCGAGCCTTCATGGCAGGCAGTCTCAGCCTCATACTCGTCGGTGTGTGTAGCCTCTAACAAATCGTTCAATAACAGCCACAAGTGTTTCTGCTCCCGCTAACAAACATCGTGCCTGATGTATTAATTGTGTTCTGAATATTTATCATGTGGCTGACAAATCCAACCAGTACTGGACACACTAGGTGAGCAAAAGAAAGAAAGAAATGAGCACATCAGACAATCCAACAAAAGGGCAAAGCACAGTTGTAAAAGAATGGTTGTAATGAAAATACACCCACACTTATTTCACTCTGTAGATAACATTTAGGTTTTTGACTCCCTGAAGCGAGAGCGCGCAGCCAGACTTGCACAACATAAAGAGCAATGATTACAAGTTGCAGAGTAATAAACAAATTGGAGGCAATCAGTAAAAAACAGAAGGCTGGAAACTAAAGGGTCTAATCACATTCTTGTAAATAAGGCTCTTGTGGAAGCGGGTGTGGCACATAATATAAATGAATGGACTTCCTTACACTGGGACTGTTTGGTGTGCGCCGTCTCAGACTCTGGGTAATTGTTTGATTTAATTTGCCGGTTCAAGAAGGTGGCCATCTGTGACCTTGGCTGGAGTATAATCAAGCCCCGCGTCTCCGAGATTGTGTTTCCGGAAATCCCTGGTACACGGAATAATGAAGTTTCCAGGCATAAAAATGGATGTAACACGTTTTGGTCTGATTGGGTGATTTATAAAGATAAAGCTGGTCGAGGCAGGGACTGGGACAAAAATTGGATTGTGCAGTTAAAGATTGGAGCACTGGAGACTGGGGCTCATGTTTTAAATTGAATACTTTTCCTTTTGGAGAGACTTGTTAAATAGGCTTCAATATGAACAAGAAAAATTGTATTCTATTGCATGAAGTGACTTTCTCATTCATACCATTTTTGTAATACAATGGTGGTTCAGTTTCAAAATGTTGAACAATGTATAAAAGTAACGCTGTGAAATCAATCTTGCAGATAGTTGGATATATACAGTGGGAGGAAAAAGTATGTGAACCCTTTGGAATTTCTCACATTTCTGCATAAAAATTGGTCGTAAAATGTGGTCTGATCTTTATTAAAATCATAAGAATGAATAAACAGTGTCGGCTTAAACTAATACCACCCAAACCATTACATGTTGTCATATTTTGATGGGCCATAACATGTAAACATTCACAGGACAGCATCGAATAAGTATGTGAACCCAGGAATCTCGCTGAACTGCAACAGTTTTGTAAAGAGGAATGGCCCAAGATTCATCCTGATCATTGTGCACGTATAATCTGCAACTACTACTACATTGAATCCAAGGGTACACTTACTTTTTCCTGCCCTGTGAACGTTTACATGTTATGGCCAATACAAATATGACAACATGTAATTGTTTGGATGATATTAGTTTAAGCAGACACTGTTTATTCATTCTTGTGATTTAAAGAAAGGGTTCACATACTTTTTCCTCCCACTGTGGACGGATAGATGTATTACTGCCATGCACAGCTATTGGGGCCTGGAAATCTAAATTGTTATAAATGTCTTTTAAATAAAACCACATTTTTGGCGACGTGGCGATCCAAAAAATCTCTCTCTGCCTTTAATCTGTTCTGGTTTCAAGCGGATTTGCGGCAGCCCTCCTCCCGCCTGATCCCTGTTCGATTTCAGAGAGCACGAGCAGAAATGGAGACTGTGTCCGGTACAATGTGTTGAGAGATGATCACCTCGGGGAAGCACACGGCGAGCCTCTTATAGCTGCTCAGAGAGGAGACCGATCGCAGACAGGAGGGAGCTAGAGCTCGGTGTGCTCCCCTAAATTTGAGTCTCGTTTTTTGGGTCAGAACAGGGACGGACAATAAGGCTGTGCTTTGTGTTCGACCGGAAATGATTTGCAGCCAGTGTTTTGTCACGTGAAACCCTTGATTTAAGGATTTTAACGTAACATCTTCACACGAATCGAGGAAATCATCAACACCAGATCTACTCCAACATATTTTCATTGATTAAAGATGCACAATCTATCGCCGAATGAGTGTTGACGCGATATCAGGTGACATAATAGTATCTGTATCACAAGAAGCCATAATATATTCCACTCTTAAAATGCACTTCTTGCCAAATCAATACCGTTGCCCACAGCATGCCACTCACAATACATTTACCGGTGCAGGTTCGCAGCTGGTATACGTGCTGCCAATTTTTTTTCCTCTAGTCCCGTTGACAACTTTCAGAAAACTTGTGTGAAAAATGCCTCGCAGGGAAGGTTAACCATGTCAAAGCAAACACACGCACACACACGCCCGAAACAATACTCCCACATCATCACCTGGGGGTAAGGGCGGCAGACGGTGGTTGATGGGCTCCCGGAGTCTGTTTTTGGGTCAGCTGCAGAGTCGGGTCAGGCCTCTCAGACTGGAGGTAGCGGAGGAAGAATGAGCTCAATATCTCACATCGCCGTCCTTGCCCCTAGTTGCCCTCAGTCAAATCCTCACCATTACGCGCTCACGCTCTGATTTATGTGACACCGCCGCCGCAGCGCTATCCGCCGCTGCTTTTTACAAGACGGCGAACATCAGGGGTGACAAACAGTGCGCAAATAAAAAAAAAATCTGTATTTACACCGGCGAGGCACACAAAGAGAATGAAGTAGCATCTAAATATAAATCTTGGAGCCGGACTAACTCCATCCCCTCTTGCACTGGTAGCCTACGGGGACATGCGCTTTCTTTTATAGTCGAGGAGGCAGGGCTTATACATTATAAAAGATGTTTACTCGACATACAGTATTAAGTGAATGTGCAGCCATTATCAAGCAGTGAATGGGATTATATACGGGGCAGGCTATAGCGTGATATTTCAGGCATGAGATGGACATTTCTTAGGCCGTTTACTCCATGTTTTTTTCCTCATTATTTTACATTTTTAGTAGCCATATTATGAATGATATTTTTGGCCTTTTTCTATGTTAAAATTTGAAAATCGATGCTAATGTAAAGAAAAACACAGTGATGCGACTGTGCTGGTCAGGATTTCAAAATGACATGCTGCAAGTACTCGGCACACCTTAAGCGCAGAAAGGGATGAGGGATAATAAGCTTTCGAAATGTGGAGGGCAGTTTCGTGTTCACTGGCGCAATAAACGCCAGGAAGTACAGATCAGAGCGCAAAGTGAACAGGATTAGTCTGTGCGAATGGAGCGCTCCTCCAAGTATGAACAGCGCTATAACCAACCGTTTAAAAACTGTCGATTTTTCATGTCGCTTTTTTAATTGCTTTTCTGTCACAGTTTTGTTTCTCTTTTGTCGCTTTGGTAACACACACCCGGTAACTAATAGGTAATTATCTAGTAATAACGGTAGTAATTACAGTAGTAATAACTAGTAACAAATATCAATACAAGTGGTAGTTGTTGTGTAATTAAAGTATTAGTTAATCGTAACTCTGCTCAATAACTGCTAGGTAATTGCCTAGTAATTACTAGTAATAAATATCAATAAATGTGGTAGTTCTTGGGTAATTAAAGTAGTTGTTAATAGTAACTCAGCCCAATAACACTGACAATGTAAGACTTACTGAGCATGTATAGCTCACCCTATGGATACCAAAAATATACCACATTAATAACCCAATAGTTATTAGTACTGTTATTATTAAGCAATTACTTAGTAGTTATTTCAACTACCATAGAACTACAACCTTGAATTTATATTTATTACTAGTAATTACTAGATTATTACTTAGTGTTATTGGGCTGAGTTACTATTAACAACTACTTTAATTACCCAAGAACTACCACTTTTATTGATATTTGTTACTAGTTAAGGTAGGTAATTACCGAGTAGTTACCGGGTTGTCATGTAAAGTGTTACCGTCGCTTTTTTTGCGTTTTCATCCTCATTTTCATCGCTATGTTGCCGCTTCTTTAAAATATTTTTGATTTGGGCAATGCCAAACTGTTGAAAATGTGCTCAGTTCAGGTCGGGGTAAAGAGATAAAAAAAAAATAACTTGTGTAAATCGATTAATATTGGTTTGTATATTAATATTGAGCCATAACACATCGTTTTCGCTTTCTGGTTTGAAATAAATTCCCTTTTCCTTCTATATAGCCTTGAGAAAATGTATTAGCTTTATTGACGATGCGATCTTCGTGGAAAACATCTTTCATAAGAGCGTTTTACATGTACATTTCTGGGCTCATTTTAATGTATTCTCCATAAAATTACTGGTAAAGGAAGGGAAGAAGCGAGTGGGCTGTTGTGGACATGATGTGTAAAGTGGGCTAGTCCATTAGGGGAATGAATACGTACAGAGACGTATAGATCAGTGCCTTTATGACCAGTGTGGGTGGGCTGGGTTATTGCCGATGTAGCTTGTGACTGCACATCGTAACGCAGGCTATAATCAGCACTGGATCAAACACGGGGCTGCAGTCGTCAGTAAATAACGCTTTAATGAAAGAATGACCCCCGACCAACACGGCTTTAAGTGTGGCCGGGCTAATTTCACATGCGTATAGAGGCGTTTCACACCGCTGAAGATGATGTGTAGTGAGTGAGGATCGCGCAAATCAATCAATGAACGAACGAGACGTCGAGCATAAAGTGGCAGTAGGGCTTCAGGCCGAGCGGAGCATATATGAAGTCATGCGGGGGTTGTGCTATTGGAAAAATGTAAAGGAGAAAGTGAAGTGAAAGTTTACACAAAGTAGACGTTGGTGGAGGTGTACAACACTGGGGAAAAATCTTCAATATTATGGCCAGCAGTTTTATTACATTACATAACTGCTGTAAAATTCAACTTAATAAACAAACATGCCAATAGAACCAAACTTGTTCCAGATGAATAGCTGGACACCAACTGTGTGATGGGTTATCAAAATAAAACATTTGGAAAGGGGCCTAATGTATTTAAGCCTTATGTTTGGCTACCGGCGGTCGATGCTCAGCAGCTGCCAGCAAAGTTACGAGTCAGGTTTGAAGGGATGCTAGTCCGCTCACGGTAAATTGCTTTTTTTCAATGTATTTTTCACCCAAAACACCCAGAATGAATAACATACTTTAATTAGATATTGATTAAGGTAGTAAATATGCTATGATGCGGTTGTGTTAACTGAATACAGTAGTTACAAATGATTAAATCAGCTTTTATTTTTACGTTTACAATTAGCATGAAACAATTTGGTGGAATAGATGATGAAATACATTCAGTCTAAATCATTTCTGATGAAAGAACGTTCTAAGAGATACAATGGGGGTTTGTTTTTGTTATCTTGATTTTTTTCCCCATGACGTTGTTGTGGTATGAACATACCATTCATTCTGTGATTCAAAAACAACAGCAGAAGAATACCACCCTAAGTAAATAATGCTTGGACTCAAGAGTATTGGGAATAGGTGTTTAGAATAGTATTTGATCTATACTTGAAATTAACCAAATATGAGTGATATTAGAGACAATGTTTATTTATTTATTTATTTGAACAGGGACAGTGTACAATATACATTAGCCTCAGAAAGGAGAGATGCATTGTACCAGGTTATAGCACTTGTGCTAATTTCCACCTGCAGTCCCTGGGCCTATTGTACATGTTTTTAGTTGTAAGGGAAACCGGAGGAAACCTACGCAGACACGGGGAGAACATACACACTCCACACATGAAGGCCCCGTCCAGGTGGGAATCGAACCCGGACCTTCTAGCTGTGAAGCACGAGCGCTAACCGCTGTGCTACCGTGCCGCCCGATGTCAGATGGTTTTATATATATATATAAGAAGTCTCTGTAGCCATTGTCCAGTGTTTTCTCCCACTGCTGTGGAAGCTTGTTTCCAATTTCAAAACAGATGTTGCTTTTCACCGTTGTGTAGCCACAACTTATTAAGTGCATGCCAAGTCGGGAATTGCATTTATACTTATCTGTAGATTTTGTTTTGCCGAGGGGTGACATTAGGGCTCGTTGTGCACATAGCGTTTGTTCATTTGTCAAAACTGTCTCTCTTTCCTCCCCTCTCCCTCTCTATCCCTCCTTCCTTTATATAGTATGTCTTAGTCTATCATACAATCCCCTCTCATCCTCCTCTCCCTCTCTCTACCCTTTTCTGGATTTATCAACACCTCCCAGTATCATCATCCACAGCCACGGAGCCACCCGTGGAGAATGTGAATTAACAGACAACATGCTGCTCGCTGCACCTCGCCCGCTGCCGAAACAGATTCATCACAAAGACCCAGATACCGGCTCCCCCTCACATACATACTCACACTTTCACCTCAGAATAGCACCTCACAGATCATCCGTCCACCACGCAACAGTCTGCAGTGTTCACACCAAACTCGGGCAGCCATAGAGCAATGACATAGGCGGCAACTAGTCAAAGAATAAGAGCCAAAATGTTCAACCTTGCGTATCTGACGAGCCACAAAATGCAGCGACTAACCGCGAGATCCATTGGCAATCGGGCAGTCGGCATCGCATTATGTTTAATCATTCATTTCATCGCTTAGGTCCAACAAATTGTTATAACCTGCTTTTTTAATGGCTGTAAAACATATCTTCACTCGCGTCTTGCTCAACTGTTGTTTACATGATGAGTGGAGCTGCTGGAAAATCAATGCCTATTGGATGTTGAAAGGAAGAGTGGGCCAGGTTAGCCCACGGGTCAGTGGTGCGCTGTAGAATATTGACTATAGTCCCAACAGTGGAGTAGATCTGTTGAGAAAATACATCCATACTAATATTATTGACAAAGCCAGCACGACTCCGCGCATTATGTAAGTGGACAGATACTTTGTTATCTGCTGAGCGGAAATTTGTTATTGCAGTCAATTTATCGAGGAGCTGGGGAAAAAGGAGGCACGTTGAAAACAGGAGCATTTGTCAAACCGTGTCTTAAAAGGCTTCTCGGTTGAACTTAAACTGATTAGCCAATGATAAAGCATGGTATTTCCAAAGAGACAGTTAGACCTATACCCTTGGCCAACATACTATGAATGGGATCAACGTGACTCTTGACCAAACTCATGGAACCAAAGACAAGGGAATAAGCGCAAGAGTCCAAGTGCTATAAGGTAAACAAACCGCTTGCAGCCGTGATAGACAATGAATGAAAGAAAAGGTTTGAGTAACTTGGATATAAACCGTTTTTAATATGTGTAAAATATGTCTTACAACTTGGCTGTAGCCTATGACTGTTAATGACATGCCTTGACCAAAGATTTAATTGCCGATAATTTTGGTCATCACGGTGTATTCGATAACAATTGTATTCAATTTAAAATAATTCAAATCAAAATTCGGGATTTATATTTACTGTTAACTTTTTTTTTGTTACAACCGTAATTATTGGTTTCATCCAAACAACGTGTCACTTTTGACTCGAGCTGTAATTACGCCACATTATTTCTTACAGCGTATCAAAATACAATTATGTGCGACAGAGAACGCTAATGTCTTTGATTTATTGAGATTTCAGTTAACATTGGGCCTGTCAATCCTCTTAAACTAGATTTGCTTCGAACGTCAGCCGTCCAAACATTTCAGAAAAGGCCAGTATACCACCATGTTACACCGAGCGTCAGAAATGTTGTGTATCTGCTATTACATGCTAAAACCAGCTCAATATGAATACCGAATGCAGCGTTGCTTTTGAATTTGATACTGCCTTTCTCTGAATAAGGGTATATTCGGCTTGTTAGACCCGTAAGAGCTGCCCCGAAGCCTGTCAGTTTGCATTAAAGCGGCCTGACATCGCTGCTTTTATGGATTTAGGGCTCACTGGACAGCATATGATATATTTATGTATAGATTTGAGATGGAAGGCAGACAAGGCTGTCCTGTCTCGCATTAGCTTTATTCTGTGCTTTTTGCATACGACTGGCCCCTTAGGGACTCCATTTGTTCCACACGACTACAATGCATTTCCATTATAAGGCATATGCCACCTTGTGTTATGGTTAGCCCTGCTCCCGGCTGCCTGTGTCTCTAACTGTGACTGTCATGTCTATGGAGAGTTGGGGGGGAAAGGGATATTTCCTGTTTAGAAGACGCCATTTTCAACTTTCTTTCCCCGCACATGTCTAGCTTCACGTCCGCAAGCAATTGATAGATTTATTATAGCGTGTCAGGAAAGTGCCAGCTTCACATTTCAGCAAATCGGACCCATTTGATAAGCCAATGACTATCACCCCAACCCTCCCACCGGATTCTTTCTACGCCACCTATCCCGCACGGTGCCAGCCCACTCAGCCACATCCAGGGCCCAATGCATGTATCTGTCACTAGCTTTCCTTGTCAACCCTTTCTTGAACATGAACAGGCGGAATGGGGAGAGAGCGGGTCATTCTGACACTGGGAGTCACTCTCTGTGAGTCTTAAATGTTTTACAGCCTTAATGGGCCTCCAGAAATAGATGCAGTGCTAATGTCCTCTTATACTCCAGGAGTCTAGGGGAGGAGGATGTGTCTCGCCTAAGTGTGTGTGTGTGTGTGTGTGTGTGTGTGTGTGTGTGTGTGTGTGTGTGTGTGTGTGTGTGTGTGTGTCTGTATATATGGTTTATGGAGCCAATTGACCTGACTACTCACCAGCACTACGAGAACCTAAGGGGATTAGCAGGACTATGCTACGGTCCTCATAAACCAAGATTTTGTATTTTCATTTTTAGCATATAAAGAGCATAATTTCATTGTTTTTCTGAAGTCCTTTTAATGCTCAATGATAATATATCATGCACATATCAAGTTTTTTTAAATTCTTAGCTTTTAAAGACCATAAATTGAAAGTTTATTTGACGTCCATATAATACCCCAACCTGACTTCTTGTGTATGGAGTGTATGATGTGCTCCCCCTACCCTACTCTGGCGGTATTGAAGGCTCCATTGTGATTGGTTCTTTATGGGGACACGTGCGGGATATGTGTCCGGGCATGTTGAGTGATTTCGGAAGACATCTAATGGTAATGCGAAGAAGAAGGACCAAGAGAAAGTTCACTCCAAAGAAGACAAGAAAATATATTGGTAAGTATCTAGTCCTTGTTAAATATACGTTATCAAGTATTTTCTGAATGGAACTTAGCCCCGGCCTGGAGGATTTATCCCCGGGCTGGATGATTTGGGGACCGGGCTATTGGGTTTTGGAGCTGGCTGTGGAACTTAGCCCCAGCCTTGGTGAGTTTTCCCCGGCCTGGATGAGTTGGGGGGTGTAGTCCGAGGAGGGGTGCTTAAGAGTGGGTCCGAGATGTGGGCTGTGTGTCCCCGGAGGTCCAGAGGAGTCAGGGGGGCGAGTGTGTGCATGTAGGGCCGGGGTAGGAGTGCCCTGAGCCGGGTAGTGTAAGTGGAGTAGAGGGTGGGTCATTGTGGTGGATGTTGGTGCGGGGCTGGTAGCTTTAGGAGCAGGCTGGTCAGAGGAGGTCCAGAGGAGCCAGGGGGGCGAGTGTGTGCACGTAGGCCGGGGTTGGAGTGCCCTGAGCCGGGTAGTGTAAGTGGAGTAGAGGGTGGGTCATTGTGGTGGATGTTGGTGCGGAGCTGGTAGCTTTAGGAGCAGGCTGGTCAGAGGAGGTCCAGAGGAGCCAGGGGGGCGAGTGTGTGCACGTAGGCCGGGGTAGGAGTGCCCTGAGCCGGGTAGTGTAAGTGGAGTAGAGGGTGGGTCATTGTGGTGGATGTTGGTGCGGAGCTGGTAGCTTTAGGAGCAGGCTGGTCAGAGGAGGTCCAGAGGAGCCAGGGGGGCGAGTGTGTGCACGTAGGCCGGGGTTGGAGTGCCCTGAGCCGGGTAGTGTAAGTGGAGTAGAGGGTGGGTCATTGTGGTGGATGTTGGTGCGGGGCTGGTAGCTTTAGGAGCAGGCTGGTCAGAGGAGGTCCAGAGGAGCCAGGGGGGCGAGTGTGTGCACGTAGGCCGGGGTTGGAGTGCCCTGAGCCGGGTAGTGTAAGTGGAGTAGAGGGTGGGTCATTGTGGTGGATGTTGGTGCGGAGCTGGTAGCTTTAGGAGCAGGCTGGTCAGAGGAGGTCCAGAGGAGCCAGGGGGGCGAGTGTGTGCACGTAGGCCGGGGTAGGAGTGCCCTGAGCCGGGTAGTGTAAGTGGAGTAGAGGGTGGGTCATTGTGGTGGATGTTGGTGCGGGGCTGGTAGCTTTAGGAGCAGGCTGGTCAGAGGAGGTCCAGAGGAGCCAGGGGGGCGAGTGTGTGCACGTAGGCCGGGGTTGGAGTGCCCTGAGCCGGGTAGTGTAAGTGGAGTAGAGGGTGGGTCATTGTGGTGGATGTTGGTGCGGAGCTGGTAGCTTTAGGAGCAGGCTGGTCAGAGGAGGTCCAGAGGAGCCAGGGGGGCGAGTGTGTGCACGTAGGCCGGGGTAGGAGTGCCCTGAGCCGGGTAGTGTAAGTGGAGTAGAGGGTGGGTCATTGTGGTGGATGTTGGTGCGGAGCTGGTAGCTTTAGGAGCAGGCTGGTCAGAGGAGGTCCAGAGGAGCCAGGGGGGCGAGTGTGTGCACGTAGGCCGGGGTTGGAGTGCCCTGAGCCGGGTAGTGTAAGTGGAGTAGAGGGTGGGTCATTGTGGTGGATGTTGGTGCGGGGCTGGTAGCTTTAGGAGCAGGCTGGTCAGAGGAGGTCCAGAGGAGCCAGGGGGGCGAGTGTGTGCACGTAGGCCGGGGTTGGAGTGCCCTGAGCCGGGTAGTGTAAGTGGAGTAGAGGGTGGGTCATTGTGGTGGATGTTGGTGCGGAGCTGGTAGCTTTAGGAGCAGGCTGGTCAGAGGAGGTCCAGAGGAGCCAGGGGGGCGAGTGTGTGCACGTAGGCCGGGGTAGGAGTGCCCTGAGCCGGGTAGTGTAAGTGGAGTAGAGGGTGGGTCATTGTGGTGGATGTTGGTGCGGGGCTGGTAGCTTTAGGAGCAGGCTGGTCAGAGGAGGTCCAGAGGAGCCAGGGGGGCGAGTGTGTGCACGTAGGCCGGGGTTGGAGTGCCCTGAGCCGGGTAGTGTAAGTGGAGTAGAGGGTGGGTCATTGTGGTGGATGTTGGTGCGGAGCTGGTAGCTTTAGGAGCAGGCTGGTCAGAGGAGGTCCAGAGGAGCCAGGGGGGCGAGTGTGTGCACGTAGGCCGGGGTAGGAGTGCCCTGAGCCGGGTAGTGTAAGTGGAGTAGAGGGTGGGTCATTGTGGTGGATGTTGGTGCGGAGCTGGTAGCTTTAGGAGCAGGCTGGTCAGAGGAGGTCCAGAGGAGCCAGGGGGGCGAGTGTGTGCACGTAGGCCGGGGTTGGAGTGCCCTGAGCCGGGTAGTGTAAGTGGAGTAGAGGGTGGGTCATTGTGGTGGATGTTGGTGCGGGGCTGGTAGCTTTAGGAGCAGGCTGGTCAGAGGAGGTCCAGAGGAGCCAGGGGGGCGAGTGTGTGCACGTAGGCCGGGGTTGGAGTGCCCTGAGCCGGGTAGTGTAAGTGGAGTAGAGGGTGGGTCATTGTGGTGGATGTTGGTGCGGGGCTGGTAGCTTTAGGAGCAGGCTGTGGAACTTAGCCCCAGCCTTGGTGAGTTTTCCCCGGCCCTGATGAGTTGGGGACCGGGGTATTGGGTTTAGGAGCTGGCTGTGGAACTTAGCCCCAGCCTGGGTGGTTCTTTGTAGGTTCAAGTATTGTCTGTTTATCTTTCAGAGTGACACTGGGAAGGACCAAAGGCAGGAGATGGCACAAGAAAAAAACAACCCAGACTCAGACCCAGACTATGTGGGTGATGAAGATTTAGATGAGCTCCCCCATCCAAATATATGGCTGACACAAAAGTCGGATACAAGTCTTGCTCCTGCTTCTAGTGCACCGGGAACCAGCCAGCAAGGTAGTTCTTCATACACCTCAGAGTTGCATTCAGAGAATGGTCCACAAAGAGGAGACCCACAGCGGACAAGTTCCATAAATTACTGCTTTGTCTGCGGTAAGCCCCAGAAGAAAATATCGAGACATCTTAAAACACACAAGACCAATGCAGAGATTGTACAAGTCTTTTCCCTTACTGATGTCAAGGAGCGCAACAAACGGATTGAAAAAATTAGGAATAAAGGGAACTTTTTACATAATCAAGCAGTATTACAAAGTGGGAAAGGGCAATTGAAAGTGAAGCGACGATGCAAAAAAAAAGCTTTGGATGGAAAGTTTATTCACTGCATGTATTGTCAAGGCATGTTTCTCCGCAAAGAACTATGGAGGCATACTCGCAGGTGCCCTCACAAACCCGAAGATGCAAACCAAGAAGAGACGTCTGGAAGGAGAAGGATCCTCGGCTCTGCATCAGCTCAGGATGCCGCCTTATGTGCGCAAATCTCGGGTGGGGTTTGGAAGCTTCTCAGTGTTATGAACGTGGATGAAGTTGGATCAGTTGTGCGAAATGACTTCTGTATTCTCCAGTTTGCCCAGTCACTTTACAACATTCATGGACAAGATACAACAAAGTATGAATACATAAGACAAAAACTGAGAGAAGTGGGACGTCTGCTGCTGTGCTTGCGGACAGATTTCTCTGTGCCGACCCTGGAAGATGCTGTTAGGCCTGCAAACTTTGAGAAAGTGGTACAAGCGGTCAAAAAGGTAGCAGGTTTTAATGATGACAATCTTTCGTACAAAACCCCGAGCCTTGCTCTTAAACTCGGCCACACACTGAATAAGATCTGCGACATTATCCACTGCCGGGGCTTGATGGCAGAAGATGAGAAGCTGGTGAAGTATACTGAAACATTTAAGAAGTTGCTCAGTACCAAGTGGAAAGAATATGTATCTCACAATGCCCTTAACACACTGAGTGATGCCAAGTTTAATAAACCGTTAACCTTACCATTCACTGAAGATGTTGTGAAACTTCACAAGTTTTTGGAAAAGGCAGCAGAAGAGGCCACAAGCAAACTGCAAGAAACAGATGATGCTCAAACTTATGCCCGTCTTGCCATGGTGTTGCTCACACAAATCATTGTGTTCAACCGTCGGCGAGCTGGAGAGGTTTCCAAAATGCCTCTGAAACATTTTCTGGAGAGGGATAATCAACAACTTCATGCGGATGTAAGCCTTGGTTTATCGGACACAGAAAAGAAGCTCTGCCGGTATCTAAGTCGCGTGGAAATTATGGGTAAAAGAGGGAGAAAAGTTGCAGTTCTTCTCCCCCGACCTGTTGTCAATGGTCTTACACTACTCACAAATAAGAGGAAAGAATGTGGTGTGTCTCCCTCAAACCCATTCTTATTTGCACGACCCAAAGCACCAACCCATTATAGAGGAAGTGACTGCCTGAGACGTTTCTCCACACAGTGCGACACAAAGTACCCCGAGCACCTCCGGTCGACGGGTCTCAGGAAACATGTGGCCACGCTATCTCAAGTCTTAAACCTCCAGGAGAATGAGCTGGATCAGGTGTCAGACTTCCTTGGACATGATATCCGCGTACACAGGGAATTCTACAGACTGCCTGTTCCAACAACACAACTTGCAAAGATATCCAAAGTATTGCTTTTAATGGAGAAGGGATCCATTTCCTCGCTAAAAGGAAAGACGCTGGAGGAGATTGAACTTGAAGGTTTGTTAAATGTATCTCTTATCTGGGTGTGCATGTAGGGCCGGGGTAGGAGTGCCCTGAGCCGGGTAGTGTAAGTGGAGTAGAGGGTGGGTCATTGTGGTGGATGTTGGTGCGGAGCTGGTAGCTTTAGGAGCAGGCTGGTCAGAGGAGGTCCAGAGGAGCCAGGGGGGCGAGTGTGTGCACGTAGGCCGGGGTTGGAGTGCCCTGAGCCGGGTAGTGTAAGTGGAGTAGAGGGTGGGTCATTGTGGTGGATGTTGGTGCGGGGCTGGTAGCTTTAGGAGCAGGCTGGTCAGAGGAGGTCCAGAGGAGCCAGGGGGGCGAGTGTGTGCACGTAGGCCCGGGTTGGAGTGCCCTGAGCCGGGTAGTGTAAGTGGAGTAGAGGGTGGGTCATTGTGGTGGATGTTGGTGCGGAGCTGGTAGCTTTAGGAGCAGGCTGGTCAGAGGAGGTCCAGAGGAGCCAGGGGGGCGAGTGTGTGCACGTAGGCCGGGGTAGGAGTGCCCTGAGCCGGGTAGTGTAAGTGGAGGAGAGGGTGGGTCATTGTGGTGGATGTTGGTGCGGGGCTGGTAGCTTTAGGAGCCGGCTGGGGATCTTAGCCCCAGCCTTGGTGAGTTTTCCCAGGCCTGGTGGCTTTAGGAGCGGGCTGATTGAATTGAATCCCCCTTTTGTTTTTAGATGAAATTCCCATCAGTGCAGATGAGGCCGAAGAGGAGAGTCACAGTGACTCGGGGGACTCTGCTGAGAAACAAGCGGCAACTGTGGTTATAGATGATGACCCGATCGACATAGCTGATGGAGATACCTCTGATTTTGAAGGCAAGTTCTTCTGTTTACTCTTGTAGTAGTCTTGCTCTGACTTATTCACATTGTTTTGTTTAAATTAATTCCTAATTTTCCTTTTCAGAGGCAGCACAGAGGCCTGCAAAGCAACCTGGACCAAAACGCAGAGTGACAAAAAGAGCATGGTCAAAGACTGAAGAAGCAGCTGTAATGCGGCATTTTAAAAAACACATCAAGAGAGGAAAACTGGCCACAAAAAATGAAGTAACTCAGTGTAAGCAAGCAGAAATGACCTTAAGTCAGAGAACACTGCAGAATATAAGAGACTTTGTGAGAAATCGTGGACTAGCACATAAAAGACAACTAAAGGTAAAAGATGGATAAGCATGGAGTGTATGTATGAAGAACATTAAAACTTTTCCAGCCTCTAATTGTGGTTCATCCATCCATCCATTTTCTCCCACTTGTCCGTTGCCGGGTCGTGGAGGCAGCCGTTGGAGCTGCCCAAATCACATAGCACCAGTCCCCTATGGCTCCTCCTGCAGGTGGTGGGTCCACGGAAGGACGGCCTCATGGTTCCAAACGGGCCTGTTGGTCTCTCATAGGGGAATTGTGGTTCAGTTATGTTTAAAGTCCTCATAATTCATCTTTGGTCCTCATGAACCACCTTCTGGTCGGTGGCTGTGTATAGACAACCGTAGCTGATACAAGGATGTTAAATAGACCTAAATTTTTTTCAGATTTTTTACAGTTAGTCTATCCAGAGCTTATCTCTCTAGGACCTTGGGAAACCATAGTCCTCTTAAACCACACCAGGGTTGGTTTTTCCAAAAGGTCAACATAAACCATAAAACCACGTATGTGTGTGTGTGTGTGTGTGTGTGTGTGTGTGTGTGTGTGTGTGTGTGTGTGTGTGTGTGTGTGTGTGTGGGTTTGTTTATACGTTGGGAAATAAGGATCGAGCACAACACATGTCGGTCCTTTGCAAAAAATGAGCACCTTATTTGGATTAGAATACTGTTTCATTGCAGTAATTTCATATTATTAATTTCTTTTTATTCTTGTCTTGTTCTTCTTCTTTTGTCAGTTAAGTGTGTGAATTTTAAAGATAATCAATAATAATAATAATCCATCCATCCATTTTCTTCCACTTGTCCGTTGCCGGGTCGTGGGGGCAGCTGTTGGAGCTGCCCAAATCACATCGCACCAGCCATAATAATAATAATAATAATAATAATAATAATAATAATAATAATAATAATAATAATAATAATAACTAATAATCAATTAACCAATCAAAGTTTATTTCTATAGCACTTCACAGTTACACTTTCCATAAAAACACAAACAGTAAATTGAATGTAAAAACACAGGACATAATACAGCATTAGGAAGGCCTGTCTAAATAAGTGACTCTTTAGTCTGGACTTAAATAGTGGCAGGACTAAATGTTCATTATGAACATTTAGATCTTAGGTCACATGTTTTCCAAAGATCTTATACAGTATACAATACAAAAAGAAAAACGTATACTTTATGTATTTGATAAATGATACCTGACCGAAAGGGGTTTAGGCTGAAGTCGAGACTTATTCTGCCTAACCCCTTTTACAACTGAGACACTATGTCCAAAGATGACACATTATACAGTTTCTCTAATACCAACGATGGTAACATGTAAGCACAACACTTAAACTTCAACAATCAAAATTATGTTATGCATCCTCGATCAACTTCTTTTCTAGTAATCTTCATTCAAGTGTTCTATACTTCTCTATAATGTTTAACATTTTCTTAAATGCTTTAATAGTTTTGGAGCCCTTCAGTTGAATAGATAAACCGTTCCATAGATCAACTCCTTTGACTGATAAACACCTGCTCTTAGTATTACTCTTCGCCATGGGTTTGTGAAGCAGATCAGTTCCTCTGAGGTTGTATCTAGATTCTCTAGTTTGAAACATCTCTTGTAAACAGTGAGGAAGCATGAGATTGTGAGCCTTGTACATCACAACTGCTGTGTATACATCAACAAGATCATGCAATTTTAAGATATTTAGTCAAATAAAAAGAGGATTTGTTGGAGCAAGGTATTCTGCATGGCTGAATTGCTTTCTTTTGTAATAAGAATATGGGTTGTGTATTAGTTTTATAGGTATGGGTATAGGATGACTCGCAGCTCGACTGGGAGCGAGTTCCACAGTTTGGGCTCTGAGTAGCAGTCGCTCTTAATCAATCACTAGTTTGAATATTATTTTTTTTCTCACAGCGGTCCATAAAAGATAAACGTCCCTGTATTGAATTATTAGTGAGTTCACAAACACATGAGAATCCATCTTGAGTAGCTCACATTCATCTGTTCAAGCCAATCACGTGGCCAAGTTAATAAAAGACTCTCCAGTAACAAACTTAAACACCAGGTTGAGTTGCATGTTTAGATTTGCACAGAACCCTCAAAATTGAGTCACAGTGATGTCCCTAATGAATACTATGGGAATACTATTACAGCTAAATACTAGTTTGGACTTGGTTTGCTGTAGTCTGATTCCTTTGGACATTCAAAACATTTTGGGAGAATGTTATCCAACCAACTTTAAAGTAAACCACAACTTCTATATGTAGACCTTCTTATTCAATACATTTGAATTGCTGTCCAAGTTAAGTAAAGCCTTCAGAGTTATATTGTTTTGAAGTAATGACACTTTTTTGCAGTGTATCTCGGATGAGTGCAACATCGTATGCGTTTAAGTGAAGGATTCAAGGCATGCAAATGTATCCACTTAAGTGTGGGTCCCTCCATCTCGAAGGACACCTTATTCTCTATTTAGAGCACCACTTTGATATCAGCCCCACGGAGGCACGCAGCCGCGCCTTCTGGGCTTTGGTCTTAAGTGCTGCGCTGTATAGACTGAAGGAATCATCTACATTTGCCTCATATAATCCCCAATGCTTAGAGTTATCCACAACAAATCTTCGACAAGCCCCTTTTACCTGACGCAGCCCGGCTTGAGCGGCATTATGAAGCATTACCTTTTGAAGACACGTTCGATTCGCTCGGATTCCTGGCATTCGCATTTGCTGCCCGTAGAAGAGTTAACTATCGCAGCATGGGTCCTCCGCTCCAGACAGACTCGGACTTAGAATATTGATCTTGCCGCTTGCTGTATCCTTACCCCCTCAGACAATCCATAGTAAATGTATTAGCTGTGGAGAGAGCTACAATGTCCTCTGCAGCTAATCATATTTAGCCGCAGAGAGAGAGGCAGCTTTAAAGAAGTAGCCCATTTTCAAGTGTCCAGACGAGACGATGGCTCAGCGGCAGTGGCCTCTCTAATAGTCGGCTATGTCCGGAACTGGAAAACGTATAAAATGACAAAAAAATATCGAAGAGTCAGAGAACCGATGTCATGAAACAACCATTATGGGGAAGCGGAGCACGTTGAGCGTAAACTAGCTGCGTTGCTAGTAGATGCGTATAATCCACAACTATAAAATAATGCACGAGGCTGTGAAACAACTTCTGGTGAAGACGCGCTGACAAAGTGTTTCAGAATACATTTTTTATGCGACTGGTCAATTGTGTATGTCGAACTGGATTCTGGAGGGCAGTTTGCAGTCCTCTCAGCCAGAATGTGGTCGGTATGTGTGATCCTGGACATTTCAGCTGCTGCTCTTGGGACGCTCTGCTTCCCCCCACTATCAGACAAGTTCTGCCTGCGGTTTTGTCAGCCGATTTCAGTTTTTTTTTTAACCATGCAAGAAATTGGTCAATAGGAAGCACCCCAACTACGGTCCACTGATGCGCAGACAAACTGTAGTTAATTGCAGTTTTAGCGGAAACCGGGCGGCAGTGTCAGCCCCATAGACGTCGAAACAACAGAGGTATTCTCCTCTCCTACAGAGCATGTTCCAAAAAAAGGACAAAAAGGCGGGAAACTCCACCCCCAGTGAGGGAAGCCGAGGGTCTCTTTATTCTACAGCACAAACCAGCGTGGTTAAAAATATGTTTCCCTGCTCAGCGTTGTCACATGGGTCATAGCAATCTTTCGAAAAAAGAGCTCTGTCTGTGAGTTGCAAAGACTCCATTGGAATCAGTTTTACAAAGTGTCTTTCGGAGTCGCCCCTGGCCACCTAGGGGGGCTCCAGGCCATGAGGACCGAAGGAGAAGTGCGTTCCTCATCCATTGGTGAGCCCTTTGACGTCTTCATACCCCCAGATTTAGTTCCTCTCTCTTCTAATTTATGTAGCTGTATCTCCATGCTGATGGCCAAATTGTGTGGCCCAACATTCTCAATTGCACATTTTCCCCGGCATTACAGGGGCATCTTTTAAATGCACCGAGTGTTGGTCCAAAAATGATTCCCCCCATCTCAGTCTTCCCCATAACTACCTCACATGCACCGGGTTGCTCTGCTCCCTAACGGGCTTCATACGGCAGCACGCCTCTGATTGTTGAGTGGGGCAATCAAAGGCTTTGAAGCTAATCAGAGCTCTGTCCTGCCCGATCGAGATGACGGGGGAAAATATACAATACAGAACAGGCTTTCAGAGCAGACGCCTGATGCCTGCCTGATGTGATTGCTCTCCCTGTTCCTTCGGATGGAATACAGGGGGTCCTAAATAGGGCTGAACGATTTTGAGAAATAATCTAATTGCGATTTTTTTTCTTCAATATTGCGATTGCGATTAAATATGCGATTATTGTTGCAAGGTCCTCTTCTCACGTATTTTTCACCTAACACAAGCAATAAATCAGCCTGTTTCATAATAAACAATATTTGAAGTGAAAATTGCAACAAAATTGTTGCTTGACCTATTCAAAATGTGTGTGGACTGCACTTCTTAAACTGTCTGAACTTAACAGTACAGTCTATAAATAAATGCTAAATTATATAGATATGAAAAAAAAAATAACTCACTGATCCAGTCAGTAACATCACCCAGACTAAAGTGCAGGAAAGTAAGAACAAACGTCTGCTTTAACTAGTTGGAAAAGTTTTAGGAAATCAAACTCCCAATTAATACAAAATAAGCTATTTAATTTATTAAATAGTACTTTATTATTTCGGCCAAACAAATCCCTGTCTGAGTTGCTTCAGATGCGCGTTATTGAAGGACACGGAGAGGCCAGATGGAGCACACGCCAAATCACAGTGGAATTAAGAGCAGCATTTTGGTTTTGGGATGTAACTTTGGACAATATGAAGAAAGAAAAGAACACTGACACAAGGAGACGGGACATGAGGTGCCAGACACGTCTCTTTGACCCGCAGCCATTTAGTGACATTTCAGCTTAAACAGCACATTTCCTCAGCAAAATAAGACATGACACAGACTCCTGCCTCGGATCCTAGTTACCAACCCTTTTCATACTGCAGTTTAGTGTTTATATCTAGCGTCTGTACGACCTACGGAGCGGATATGCGGTAGACGCAAAGGTAAATAAAGGCACATCGCCTCCGCGGATACTTAATGGTCATGAAACGTCATTATGCTTTTGAGATAAGTTCTTTATCCACAACATTCCCAAACATAAGCCCCCTAAACTGAGCCACAAACGACTCTTTACTTTTTACAATCAGCACAGACTCACCCATATATGTCTGTGGAGGCAGAGGCGTGTGAATCCGGAGGTGAGGGAGTTTCTGTGATCACCAGAGCGTGTAGTAGCGGCGACGGAACGGCGTGATTAGCGCTGCGGCTAACGCAATGCTAACGGAGAAAAGCAATATTCCTTCGCGGTGGCTGCATGATAAAAGCTGATATTTTCACTGTACATCCACAATCTACCGCGCACCTTAACTAGACTGAGACGTAAACAAAAGCACGCGACGGAGCGGACTTTGCTGCCATATCTCGTTGCTCTATTTACTTCCCAAATCGCGTGCCCTGCGATTACGAAATCGCGTTGTGTAATATCGCGATAAAATTGCAAATGCAATTAATCGTTCAGCCCTAGTCCTAAATCAAGGGGAAGGGGGCTGCAGACAGGAAGGCTACGTCATACTGGAGGTGGGGAGAGTACTCAAAACTCGAAAAACTGTTCCTTCCACCATATGTAATGCTATTCAAACATTATTTATTAGTGACTTATCATCCGTTCAGACCAGCATAATATACATCAGGGGCAGGCGATGTCAGGCCCGGGGCCAAAACCAGCCCTCCATTGTGGAACCTATGGCAATCAAGATCAGCACTTATCACTTTACGTTTTACTCATACTCATCTGTAAATATAATCCCACTGTTGTTCGAAGTCCATTGTTGTCATCTTACTATATTTTACTTTTTACTTTTTATTTTGTATCTTATTTATTAATATTCCTTATGCATGCCCCCTAAAGCCTTATATTTTAAAGCCTTATAGTTTAAAGTTTTATAGCTTAATTTTATCTAAATTCTGTGTTATATGTTTTATGTTGCACGTCTGCATCAAGATAAATTCCTAGCTTGTGAACTTGTTCTCAATCAATGGCGAATCTATTCTGATTCTGATTCTGATTTGAGGAATATTATACACAAATCCGAGATCAAATGCCTGTTAAAGTACTCTACAAATGTGAAAAATACTGTCAATTCCTTTAACATTTCTTAGAAGAACACATGAACACAGATTTTGATGATGAAGACCAAGCACACTTGCCTACGTCTGGTGAACATGGTATAAAACTAACTATAAAACATAAACATAAAAACAATGTACAAAAAATTCTTAAAATGTAAAATTATTTCCAGAACAAATTTGATTTAGTATAGATATAGGGCTAGTGGCAATTCCAGCAAAGCACTGCTAGTGGCGCAAAAGACAATACAATTTTGTCTTTTGCGCATGACTTTCGATTTGTCACAAACTAACTAATTCTCGTGGATTGAGAGCAAGCGCTCAGACAGAGGCGTTGAAATGGCTCTGAAATTGGAGTGTCTGGGGTCGCCTAATGCTGCACTGCCACATGTAATGAGCTTTGGATTCCACTTTTCCGCCTAATCTGCTAAATACTTTGTGAAGCGTTCATTACATTTGTTTGGGTTGATTTCCGTGCCGGTTTCTTCGCGCTGGTGTGTGTGACAATGACGCGGGTACATTGTGTTTTGGCGAGCGCAGAGCAGGAGTTTCAGTAACACCTGTGCTGTGTTTGATGCAGTTCAGACTCCTGGCTCGGTGCTGCTGGTGGGGGGCCAGCGCTGATGTGGGTTTTTCAAAACCAATCATTTCTCTCTATGTGTGCACTGAGTACGCTTGCCACGGGTCTGTCGGAGGCTTGCGAAAACCGGGCAAAGCGGTGTGATACATCTAGTAATTTAAACAATGACTTTTAACTAATCGTAGTAAGTACATTTTTAAGTAGGTACTTTTATGCTTTCAGTTGTTAGTATAATTGGACTTAATATTGTGTAGACCAATATTCATTTTCGAATATGTATATCAATTTAAGTTGAGGACATTTTGCTTTTATATTCTGAAGAAGAAGAACTTTATTTATATAGCGCTTTACATGATACAATTGAACTTCTGAAGCTCACAGTATATTTATATGCGGGAGAAGAAGATTCTGACAACAGAAACAAAATGTCAACTCGATCATTCCTGTCTCTACTACGATGTAATATTGTGGCAGATAAGAAGCTCTTATGGTGGTGCAGAGGTCCCCAGACATGTCCGGTCTACCCTACCACTAAATACACATACAATAGGTTTACCATTAGGTTTCTGAGCATTAGCCTGGCTCCACATCTGGAGATGGGTCCCCGAGCACCGGTCTATGCTGGCTGCCCCCTGCCCTAGCGGCATTGAGGATGGGTTAAATGTAGAGAACAATTTCCCTACGGGGGTTGATACAGAATAACTTAACCTTAATAGTATTCGGTATTATGAGCTTGACCAACATCAGAGTCAGTGCCACGCGCTGCCAGTCTGAACTTTGGCAACACTGGTGCAGTTGTCTTGCTGTAAATGTTTGTGTTGTTTTGTTTGTTTGTGTGCTTGTTTTTTAACTGGACCTTGTGTCTGCAATAAAGGTTGATGATATTACTAAAGTGTTAAGTAACAGTTGTATGTAGTAAATTGCACACACAGTTGCAATAACAGTTGTAGAAGATGCATCACTGGTAGCATAGGAGTGGCAATATACTCTAGTGGTAGTATAAGGAGATGCTGAAGTAGCCTTCTTAGTGAACTATAAACTGTTTATGTACAGTATCTGGTTAAAAGTTTGGAAATGTTTTTGTATGTATTAATTTTTATTTTCTTTCAAGACTATTTACGTCGCAGATTCTCACTGAAGGCACTCGTTTATGAATGGAAAGTGGAAAAAAAGGTCCGCACAACTGAAAGATGCTCACCAGTTTTATTGCTCACACCAAAATCAAAGTTACGTTTCGGGTCTAGCCCTTCATCAGACTCACTCTCACTCGTTTATGAATGAACACATATGGAATTATGTTTTAAACGAAAAAAAAGGTGAAATCGATTCTGCCCTTTGCTTTGATAACTGCTTTGAACACTGTTGACATTTTGTGAATGGGCTTCATGATATACTGTAGTAACCAAACTTTTGACCGGTACTGTATATTATGTACTTATGTATTCAGTTTCTTCGTCAAATCTTTAGTCAGTGCACTCTCAGTCGGACAGAAATCTCCCAATGGAGAAAAAAATGCGCAGGGAGAAGACTCTGAGCTGAGAGTCGAACCAATGACGCTCAGGACAAAGATAACATCTACAGACTTCAAAGACAAATTGCAGCTGCAGTAACAATGGTGGTCGGAGTCTGAGTTCCTCTTCCCCCTGGACCCGTGTGCTATTGTTTGTTGATTAGTTGCAACTGTAAACAGAGACCGAGTCATTCAGACAGTTGGAGCCTTGTCACCATCCATCGCCCTGTGTATTTTGCGTAGTGGATGGTACCTGTGCCGCGCTGTTGGGATGACAGGCTGTTGTTGGTCTCCCTGACAGACACTTCCATTAAATCACGTCTCGGCGGTAACCCACGGTGACAGGACGCGATTGGCTCCGCGGGATCCCTCCGTCAGGGTCTCTCATGCGCTTAACGAGGAAGTAAACATGCTAAATTGTCTGGTGAAAATGAAGTGAAGGGGCTGTCGGAAGATACTCTGTCATGTGTGATGGCCTCATTCGAAGACTTGAGACCGACAGCGGGCGGTGACAGAGAAGGGATTTCTGATGGACAGGAGTGGATCAGGGACGTGTAGTAACAAAACGGAGAAGTAAAAATGAACGTGGTACACTGGGAAGGTACTGAAGTCGAAACTTGAAGGGGGACACGTGTTGTTTTGGTTGCGTTAACACAATTATATTTTAGTTTGACCTGTGAGAGCCTACACTGCAAAAAAGTAAATATCAAGCATTCGGCTTAAACGTCTTGAAATGAGGAAATGTATCTAGTTTTGAGCGGTTTTCACTCATTTAGACTTTGTTCCTGGTCTGACCAAGTTTACTTTGCTAGTTTGAGGACATTTCAGACTGGTTCTAAGTTAAATCTCGCTCTAAATAAGAAAGTAAAATTGCCAATGAGATTAGACCGATTTTCTTGCCCCATTGGCAAAGAAAATTACTTGAAATAGAGACAAAATGTATTGAAACGAGTCAGAAACATCTCAAAACAAGTGAAATAATCCAGGTCAAATGGCAAAATACATCTTACCTAGTCAAAACAACTCAAATTGAAATTGAAACATTTATACTCATCTAGTTAATTACTTTTTGCAGTGTATTGCTTAAGGAAGAACACCAGGCAGCGTGATATAAATGAGCAAATGAATGTGAGGCTGCTCAGAGCTCCGTTCTCAGTGTTGCTTTTAATAAACCACGCCTCCGTTGACCTCTTCTCTTTTTATAAGGGACGTCCTCTCACAACTGGCGCGGGCACATAGCGCAATGGCACAAGAACTGGCCCTAAGAGCTCTAGCATTTTTGGTTACATTTTCAGAAAAAGTAAAAAAATAAAAATAAATAAGAAGTGAGAATATATATGGGGGAAAAACATAAAAATAACAAAGTGTCTGAGTCTGTGGGTTCTTGTCAGAAAAGTCATTGCACTGACAAACCAAATGTCAACCAAATTCCTATTTTTAGTAAGAAAAAGCCAAAAGCAAGTTGTGGCAGTTGGCTGAAATCACGTGCTGCTCAAAATACAGTAAGCCACACCGGAAGCAATCTCATATGGATTTGACATGAAAATTAAGTGTCTTTACAGGGTGATATGTGTCAACCCAACTCATATATAAATGTAAAATGTGGATTTAAGACACGGAGCAAACCCGCGCCTTTGACGTCTAATACCCCAGTTCATAAAACAGAACCACAGCTGCACTGGCGGGTCTCCTTAGCCTTCTTTGGACATTTTTAGATTGTTCTCGGTACCTGCTGCAGACAATTACCATATTTTCAAGTACAGAGGGACGCTGCAGCTAAACTACTGTTACGCTCGGGCCTGGGAAAAAATAAATGCAGTTTGCTTTGATGGCTGTTCTAATAAGTGAACGTCGTGCAAGCGGGTGCTGGTGTTTGTTGCTTCCCGCGCACCGCTGCCGGGGGAGCTGCCTGGTGAGGAAGCCCTGAGTGGATTTTGAAGAGGTGTTGAGTGCAAGGGATGATGCCGCTGCTTGTTCCTTTTAAGGTTATTTTAAGCCTCAGACCTGCAGGGGGAGAGAAAAGGGGGGGGAGGTATGTGAGAGGGAGAGTAAGGTGCATGGGTGAGGTAGTGTTTTAATTAGAGAGACAGCGGAGTGTCCTTGGGCTGCGGCAGAGGGTCAGGGGAACCGGCTAGTCTGGGACAAGTCTGGCAGAACCGCTAAACACCCATTACCACAGACGGGGCGACGTGTCCACCAGCACCTGCAGGCCCAGCGTCCCTCGTACATGGAGTCACTCTTCCCATCGCATGTTGGAGTGGAATGAGGTCATTTGTCAATTGTGCTGCAATATGATCATTATTATTTAGTAGTTTTCTGACCTAACTCTGTTTTTGCAAGATCGTGATGACTTTGCAGAAAATATCCTTTTTGTTTTTTAGTTGTGCAGAACTGTGGCATGGTGAAAAGCTTAAGATAGAAAAAAAAATACCTGTTTCTCACCCTCACTATTCTAGGGACAATATGTTCACAAAATGAAAATGATGTGACTAAGCTGCCCATTGTTGTTTTAGTTACTACAATGAACAAGTAATTACAAGTTAGATAAATTAAGCCTTTTGTGTATTTAATAGTGGTGGGACTGCCCCAAGACATTGGAGAATGATCTTTTAAAATAAGTTTTATGTATGTGTTAACTATGTGAATAAACAAGTTTGATAGAACAATCGTTTGTGGATTCACGCAGCGTCCCTGAGCATCATCTTGCATAAAAAAATGAAAAAACTGAAAGTGTGAATAATTTTGATTCATATTTTTAATCGCATTAGACCTTATGTAATTAATTAATCAGAATTAATAAAAAAAAAGTCCTGACCATTGTTTTTAATATTGTCTGTAGTCGAAATAGATAGAAAGCATGTTATCATTTGGTTCTCCTCAGACAAGCCTAAATGTCTAAAATGCGTGTTTCCATTTCAATAAATACTGTAAAAATAGATATTGTATTATTGTGCGCTGTATTGCCATGCTTTTCAAGTGCATTGGAGTGGGGGGTATAGGTCATGAAGAGCCTCAGGGGACAGCTGACTCCAAACATTGTTCAATTGTAATCCGAATGTCTATTCTTGCTTTATTTCTGACCCAAACCAACACATGATGAAAAAGAACATCGATAATGTATACATTTCCTGTGGGGTTGTATATGGTGCTCTCATCTCTCTGCCAGATGGCCGTATGGCAGTTCAATGCCTAGATGGAGACTGCTCGCCCTCCCCGTCTCTCTCCATGTGATCTATAAGAACAGAATTAGCACTGGCGCTGCTCTGGGGACGTATAGAGATGGGCGGGGGGGCAGGTGGGTGGGCTGAATCGGGGCAGCAGGAGGTGTGGTGTGAGGAGCGCGGGAAGGCAGAAATGGAGGTGAACCGAGTGGAAAAGGTCGAGAGGAGCGAGGGAAGAGGCAGCTGACATTTCTTTCGCGGTCAGGAGAAATGCCACTTCTGCCTGGCATCCACCTTTCAATCTCAGCTCCCCGCACTCAGCCGCAAACTGACCCCTCTCCAGCGGCTCGCCGCCGTATAGCCTGCTGGTCACTTCTCATTTCCCTGCAACCTGTTTTTCATACGTCGACCACATGACCTCTGGCTTTTTTTTTCCAACCACCCATGAAGTCATTTCCATATCAGAGGCTCTCACCTATGCCACAGCACAGACGTCTCGTCAGCCCCCTCTTTGGCTCAGAGAAGCTAAATAGTTTTTCCTCTAGACTTTTCGGCACCCTCCTATTCTGTCTTAAGCCTATTTCACACAAGCTCTCCGAGGGATCTAAATCTCGACTTTTCCCATTTTGTCGAAAAATGTGCTAAGATGTTATATGTTGGAAATCCATTAGCGGGTTTCCATAAAGTCAGAGTAGGAATGAATGCACCATATAGTGTGTTGGATACATTCCAAGTGCTGGGCAAGTTTTATAAACGGTCTAACGTTAATGACAGGATAATTTATGTGGGAGTTGGCTCAGGGAGAGAGGGCACAGAGACTTGTTCAGTTTGCTCTTGTTGGCGTGAGCATTGATATTTAGCATTTTTTAATTTGAAATACTGTCTACGTGAAGAAAAGACTACAATTGTACAATGTTTCAATAATTACATTCATGAAAAAGTCCAAGAATAGCCAGTCCATTATGCACAGTTCAACTACAGTTCAGCCACACTGTAGATGTGAACGGTCATACAATCCACAGAGCGTTTTAGTCCAGAGGTACTATCTAAATGTGAGAATGACAGGGCAGAGGGACAGGGCGGTTGGAGTGTGTGTTGTGATCTTTGGATGAAAACACTCTCCTTAGCTTGCCATCACCAAAGAGCCTTCTGCACAATCCAGCATGAAAGCACTTTATGACCCTACCATAACCTGCAATCAGGGAACTGTATAGACTATACCATGTTTCTGCTTCAATATACAGTGTGTTGTTCTGAACGATTGCACTCCAGAGAGAGAAAAAAAAAAAATGAGAATTGTGTTCACTCATGCAGCCTCTGTAGAAAAGTCATGATCAAAATCAGTCAGTGTGACGTGTGAAAGTGGCTCAGACCCATTCTCCTGCTAATCCCCTGCTCCTCTCCTTGCACCTCTGCAGCACCAGGCGGGTCCCAATCCATGATGGCCCTCATAAAGTCTTCTCCCCGATGAGCCAATCTCTAATGGCTGATGAATAATACATGACGGGCAGGATTTAGAGAGCCCGCTCTATTAGCCTGACCAAATACTCTGGGCCTTTATTAAAGACCAACACTTACAATTACAAACTACATTAAGACTGGGGTGCACTCACTGTCACAGTTCTCGGCCTACAGTGGGAGTGTAATTAGTATTATAATAGTAATATAGAGATAGTAGTAGTTCTGGTGATGGCACGGCGGGTAGTGACTCGCATTGCCGCATTTGTTCTGAGTTTGATTCCTGGATGACGTGGGCCACGTCCAGCCGACTGAAGAACTGCTTGATCCACCAGGCTGTCAAGAAGCGGAATTCTCTCTAACTCCTCCATCCCCATCCTTGCCAATATGCACCAATGGAATGAGAGTAACATTACAATGACTTGTAAATTGACCGTATATCTTTCTTATATATCTTATCCTTGCTGTAATTTCAGTACTAAACTATACAATACAGTACCACAGTGTGCTGCTGCCTCTCTATTAAAAAAATAATATTATATCATTTGCTTTTTAAGATTTTATAGCTTTTGAAAGAGGGACCCTTTTAGGAAAGGGCACTGATGGTCTTTTCTGGTCATTGTGTATTTTTTACAACGCGGGGCTAGAGGTCAGCGCCCCTTTTAGTCAAAGCAGCAACAGCAAAGACAAAAGTGTGAGATGGAGGCTACAGTTCATGTTTTACTGAATAACAACAAGAGCCCAGACGCGCAGGCTTTACATACAGTATAAGCCAGTTGAATCTTTATCCCACTCCTTTCTACACCTCTTTCTACTGAGCATGTACAGTATTCCCCACATGCCTTCTCACCAATTTGCACATTTATTTTGTTCGTGCATTTGTCACTGTACATTTGTCAGTCTGCCATTTTCTCAGTGGCAGGCGCTGATGATGGGCCTCCCATCATTCCACATGATTATACCTGCGTGTTAATGGATGCTAATAGCGCTAAGTGTCTGAGAGAGAGGGAGAGAGAGAGAGGGAGAGAGAGAGGGAGAGAGGGAGAGAGAGAGAGAGAGAGAGAGAGGGAGAGGGAGAGAGAGAGAGTGAGTGACTGCTGAATACTGATAAAGTGCAGTCAGCTAATGGCTATCTAAACATGCCTTCACCCGCATATGTTGGAGTGCACACTTAGCTTTTTCTCCGTAACAATGTATTGACCGATCTACTCATTTTGACACGGCGACATAAGGGCTTTAAGTCGCATTTGCATATGTTCCTGACGGGTCTGCAGAGATAGTTCCAGCTCCGGCCAGCGCACACTGTTGCTGTGTCATTGGGTACACTGGTGTAATAAGTAGAGATGCACCGATCCAGCTTTTTAGCTTCCGATACCGATACCAGGGGTTTGAGTATCTCCCGATATCTGATATCAATTGATAACAGGGGACTTTCTTAAAAGTGGCTGTTGTGAGGGAAAAAAGTGAATGGACCTTTTGTATGTCTGATCAATAGTCATATGTTTTCTTGCCAATGACTTGTTACACTGGCAATTATATCTATGGATGAACTAATGGAAAAACATTACACAAGGATCACTGGACTTTCAAAATGACATACTGCATGTGCATATTCACTGAGATCTAGTGGGTAAAAGTTGTTTTTTAAAACGTTGAGAGCCAAAACAGTATAATATTTGTTGACGATACCCAATATCGTATTTGTACCCGTATTGGATCGGTGCCCTAGTAATAAGTGTAAGCTTGTTGTAGTGTTATCCTTGTAGTGGGTTGTAGCAGTATTGTATGTACCGTATTTTTCGGACTATAAGTCGCACCGGAGTATAAGTCGCACCAGCCAAAAAAATGCATAATGAAGAACAAAAAAAACATATATTAGTCGCTCCGGAGTATAAGTCGCACCAGCCTTGGCAACTACCTGGTCAGTGAGAAGTAACTGCACCTTTTACCAGTGTTGGGAATAACGGCGTTAGGTAACGCCGTTATTTTTTCAGTAACAGAGTAATCTAATTCATTACTCTCCCCGTCGTTACAACGCCGTTATCGTTACTGGGTCAACAAAGTGGCTCGTTACAATTGGACTGAATGAGCGCCGCGGTGTCAGCCCACGCAGCAGGAGCAGGGAGAGGGTGGGCGGAGTCTCACGCTGCCTGTGTGCGCAGAGCTCGTGCTCTCTGCTCCAAAAACTACGTGTGTCCCCGACCCGCGGCTCGTCATCCCCACAGCGCGGGGCGGCCGCGGGGGAGAATCGAGTTGGTGATCATTGATCTAGTGTTGGAACTTATTTTTAACCCAAAGATGCAGAATCGGTGGAGACACGTCTTCCCCCCTCTCCCTCTCTCTCTCCACTCCAGAGAGACAGTAGGCCGCTAAGTTTCTGTTAGGGCATTCAGCCTTATATTTGCTGATGATTGTTTTACGTTTTGCCTGATGAATGAACGGAGAGACTTTATGCACAATGCCTGTGCGCAAAGTCTGCCCTGATCGCTGGCACATGTTTCTTTTACTCCTGTTCCTCCTCATTCTCTTTGAATACGGCCGTATTCCTACATTAATAAAACAGCGACGCAAATACTGGTCAATACCATTCAAAACCTACTTGTTTGAGAAAGCGTTTTAATTCCAGTGGGGAAAAGGGTTGTTTAATGACCACCATATTTTGTGATTGTAAATGTAAATGTGTTATATTTCTATTATATATATATATATATATATATATATATATATATAACACTCTACCCCCCATGCAGTTCATTCAGTTAATATGACTTTTGAAAACTGCAAAAAAAAAAAAATAATCTAAATTCTTTGATATATATCGCCATTTTTTTTAACAGTAACGCAAATAGTTACTTTCCCTGGTAACGAGTTACTTTCATTATAGAGTAATTCAGTTACTAACTCAGTTACTTTTTGTAACAAGTAGTGAGTAACTATAACTAATTACTTTTTTAAAGTAACGTTCCCAACACTGCCTTTTACAAGCCTCTCCCGGCATCACATTATTCAAGGAACCATTTGCAAAGAGTAACCTCTGCTTTTCAACTTTCCCTCACAGGTTTCTCGCTCACTCCAAACTTTACTGTTTTTATTTTTATTTTCAGTGGTACAGTGCGTGCGTGCCTATTTGTCATTGTACAACCGTGCAGGAGAAACAGATATTGATACACAAGCCTAGAGCGCCCTCTAGCAGCTATCAGTGTGAAAATAACACAATGTGAAATCGTATATTTTTCATTAATAAGTCGCACCTGAGTATAAGTCGCACCCGCAGCCAAACTATGAAAAAAAAGTGCGACTTATAGTCCGGAAAATACGGTAGCTGCAGCCCATTGCGTTGTGTAATAACTCTGAGATGGCTTTGTAAGGGCTTTGTGCTGCATTTGCATACTGCACTTTGATAAGTCGGCATGTTCCTGACAGGTCTGCAGAGGTAGTGGGTATTTGGCGCCTTGAGCCACGTCCAAAATGAGATGGTCATTGCTCCGGGACAGTTCGGTCAGAGGGGCACGCCGCTCCTGTCAGCCCTGGACTTTTATACGGTTAAAGATAATCATGTAATTTTGGAAAGTGGGGTGTCAGGGAGTGGCAGGGTAAATGATGATAGAGCGGTGTTGCGCGGGTCAGCATTGATCTGGCTCCCGTCCCCTTGCGTTTGCGTGTCGGGAACGTACAAAGTAGAAAAAGGAGGGTGAAGATTCAAAAGCTTTAATCAGTATCTTGCCATACAATCCAAAGTGCTCTTTAGCTAATGTAAGATTTACAAATATTGCTAATCATCAACACTTACAACTAATACTATTTGAAATATAGGATTATGACATTAAAAGTAAGCATGCATAGAATTGTATTGTCACCATGTTTTCAATCTAATAGGCTTTAATTTTGCTCAGTTCATTAATAATCTCATATATTTAGGCTTCAATCTCCTCGATTGGGTGTCTGTTTGCTATAATACACAACGCACAAACTTTGAGCACTTTCTGCACCTCTGCTTCCGGGCTTCACTTTTGGACTAATGGCCAGACAAAGCTCCCACTTAACTCCTGTCCAAAAGCGTGCCCCTCTTTGTCTTGTAGTGGCTTGTTTATTTGGCCGTGCGTGCCTCTCTCGTTCCTGCTGAAGTTTATCCTTTGTGATCTTCCGCCTGACCCCGCTGCTGGCCACTGTTCCTCAATGCACCGCACGCCACGGATAGTGTTCCCTAAATGTCACGGACTTTTAAACCACTTGCACTTTGCGGTGTATCAAAAGTGCATAGAAAGCTGAATCTCTCCAGACCCCTGGAGATGGGGTTTAGGGATTAACTAAAAGCATCTGAAAAAAAAACTTGATGGCAGGAAGATAAGATTGTGTTTGTGCAGCTGGTGTTAAGATTCGACGGCGTTAGCTTTGGATGTGCACAGCGGAGCGCGTTTAACCTAGAAGTAGCACGACATAATGAGGAAATAATGAGCAAAATTTACATTGACCAAAGTTTAATTGGATGTTTTAATCCAGTCTTCATAAATTTGCTATCTTACCTTGAATAACCTGGGAGGCCAAGGCGAAACAATCTCTCCCAAAGGCCAAGTTCTTCACTTTGCTGAAGTCTTTTGGCTTGACAACATGTGTCACCTGCCATCTACTAATTTATTGATTGTATTTTAGGTTTTTATTAGTCGTAGTATTTGTTTATATATATATATATATATATATATATATATATATATATATATATATATATATATATGTGCTTTCATATTGCCTTCTTTTGTTTTCATTTCATTATATTTTTTTGTATGTTTTGTTTGTTTCAACATCCCATGGAAGCTGTATTTTTCTCATATTAGTCACATTTCAAAGCTGGATATTATAAATTAAGTGAAAAAGAAATGTCAACTGTTCTTGTCTTAAATCAGCTTTAACCACAGTGATTCTGTGTTCACCTCAGAGTGACTCAGCAGTCAGCCCGAATCTGTTAAAACCAGCTTTAGCAAAACACGCCATTAGCCGCACGGCGCTACAGTCTGCAACAACACTGAAGTCCTTCAGAATGTTCAGCATAAATTTGGTGTTGGAATCAATTAAAACGACCCGGTAATTTGTTTCCCATTGATTTGTATGTAAAGTTTGACAGCTCCCATCGTCATTTTATCGAATTGCTATATTTTTACTACAACCTCAACCGAGACATTGTGTAAAAATACATTAATTGGGCAGTACAGCTGTGATAATAAGTAAACTGTGATTACATGATACACTGACGGAGATGTTTGGCAATGTCCTCCCAAAATGGCGGCACGGCATGAGAGGTCAGCCCGTTTGAATTGTCTAAAGTAAATTTGTTCCAGACACGATGCATTTAGTAAACACAGCTTAAACGCTCTGTATGTTGTGATCAGATTCACACAGCTTTCCCACAGATAGTTGTTCATACATTGCGTATAATAAAGGCGCATTGCCTGGGACAGCAGAGGGTACAGTCTCTTATCTTCGTTATCTGCACCTCGGTGTCTCAGGAGAGTTCCAGGGAGCAGAGGGCGAGCGCCGTGTGATGTGAGGCATCTGTTCCCACATTTGTTAAGGCTCTCCTGGTGAGTGTGACTTTAAGAAGGAGAGAGAGCGGGGGAGTCTACGCGTGCGCGGGACCCTTTGATTGGGGCTGTGATAGGTGCAGTCGGTGGAGTGGAACGGCAAGGTGTTGTTGCAATGGGGGCCAAGTGGTGCCTTGTCATTGCTTTGTGTTAATGCCTGACCCGGGGCGGGGGCTCAAACTCACCTCATTGACCGCAAGATGGCCGCCAGTGCAGTCGGCAGGTGTTACCGCAAAGACAGACGCTCACTTCTGCGCGCTCTCTCTGTATCTCTATCTTCCCTCTCCATCTATTACATGCGTCAGCCTGAATACAAATCAGCGCCTCAGATATTTCTGCTATTCCTCCTGTCTCACAGCTATCGCCCCATGCACGCCGCATGCAGACTCCTCGAAATGGATGTTTTCCATATAGGAATCTCAGAGGGGACATTACATGCATAATGTGGTGTATAATAAGACTTGAGCTTGCCCTGGATGCCTGGTTAAGATATAAGGCTAGATGTGTTAATTAGACTCATTTACAGTAGAAACCAGCAAAGATCGAGACCTCCCTTCACAACTGACCTGCTTCTGCTTAAAGAGGTCCCACTCAGAAACTGATAAAAGTCCCCCATCCTAATCCCCCCCCCCTTGTGATTCACACGGGATACTGTGGAGGTGTGCTGCTGTAGTGGTGGACCTCTATGAGTCAAAGGAAGATGTAATGGGAATAGGAATTATTAACTAGCCCAGCCTAGTATGGAGATAGTGTCTCTGGTGTGCCATCAGCGAGACGGAGGGCTTATAGTAGCCTGATTTATGACTGCTGCGGAGAATGGAGTGCTTCATAAAGATTTGCCGCGGGCCGGGATGGAGTAATCAGCGGAGTGATCTGACTTTGGTGGATCACTTTATGAACGTGGTGTTGTAAAGTCGGAGACAATGTGGTGACTTTGTATGTCGGGCAGGTGGTGACTCCACCATCTCTAATGCACTGACAGGTATTATGTTGTTTTGGTAGAAGTTTGCTGTTATCAATTTTGGATTATGTTATTGTTGCTCGGCCTCGCAACCATAAAGTATTGAGTTTGATTGTAAAACTGCATTGCCTTTATCTGAGGTTTTTGTCTGTTTTCAGTTTCTTGGTGAGGCTAATATACTGTAAATGTTCTAGTCTTTGTCGAGACTAAAATCCGTCTGCTGAACTGTGGCGGCCTATTGTTCCTTACGGGTCAAGGACACAGTCCCTGCAGGGGAAACAACAAAGCCAGTCTGTCTTCAATGTACCTGAGTGAAATCCAAATATTATAATGTATGATTTAATAAACACAAAGGACATATTCTTCCAAACCTTAACATAATTGAGTTGTAAAGTCAGTTCCCGTGCACAGACTTTGGGACAGTGCGTGGACTCCGAGGAGGGAGCTGGACTCTGGTCTGGCCCTCAGTCAAGGTCATATGGATTAGAAATGATTGTGTTTCCAATACTCTACTGGGGAGTTCTGCATGATGAATCATCACTCCTCTCCAAATCGACACCAATTAAGACGGGTTTGTTTATCCCGCCGGGGGACGCTCCGAGCATGGATGGGCGCCTGGAACAGGCATTTTCACCCCTAGCTTTATTTCATAAGATGCACTGAGGCCTTTGCAGGGATTAGGTCTGTGCCTGTTTGTGTAGTTGCTCCATTTGTCACTTGCATCGTGCCTTTTGCTGAGCAACCTTATTGCAATGTTTTAGATACTCTTTTTAAAATGAAGTGTAATCTCTAAAATTGAGCTGTATCCCAATGTAAAGGCTCTGTGCTTCCTTTTTTTTAATTGTGAAATAAAAAACATTTCTTGCGCCAGTGGGGGCTATCTGCATCATAAATGTGGAATGCTTAAGGATTTTTGGTTGTTTCTTCACGTGTGAATCTATTGACGACGACATTGTCAGCCCCTGTTTGCGTGCGTGTACAGTATGGTTACCTACAGCACTTAAACATTTGCGGGGATTAGTGCCATGTTTACGCCTCTGTGCTTCCCTGTATATATGCGCCGAGAGTTCAAAATCCTCCCAGCCCTTTAGTTTTCTTCCTTTCTTCACACCATAGCACCTCCATTCGTGTTTGCATACGTGGAGGACATGTTGGCTCCAGTGCCGTGCCGCGCTCTCTGTTTACTGTGCTCGCATCTTCATGTCTGTGAGGCGTGCTTATATGAAAAGTGAGGTGGTGCAGCCCAGTGTCAAAGCCAGTGAATTCATTTGCATTCATTGCGCTTTGCCTGTCTCTCCTCAGAGCCCATTCTAATTACCACCGGCTCAGGTCTACAGCTCCCTCCCTCCCTCGCTCTTCCCTCGGTCTGAACAACACGGCTACTGCTGCTGCTGCTGGTGCATTCCTGTGGCTTTGATACTACCCACTATTTAGCCTGCCAGGAATCTCTTCATGTGACTCTGTTGGTTGTCAGCCATACGCTTTATTTGCAGTTTCAGCCAGAAAATATACCTATCTCTATGCATATCAGTGTGCAAACAGTCAACATTATGGGCGATGGGAAGTGCATCTTCTACTTAGAATATTTTTACAAGTTAACCATTATTAAACAGTTATTGAATACGTCATTTTACAAAAGAAGAAATGAAAAGAAACAGGGAAAAAAAATCACACATTACAAAGACAAAAACACACATAGCATAAACGCTAACATGACTTAAAACATCCAAAACATAGAGCACAAATTAAAAACAAAAATGTCCTCCCACACCTCCCCCAAACCCTGCAGGGCAATCTGTCAGTCCAGTTGAATTGCTGATCCATGGTTTCCATGTGGTTTCCAAACAAAATCTTCCAATCTATTATTGAGATTGTAACGGATTCCTTCCAAATGTAGAGTATCTACATTACTGATATCCAGGCCTTTAAAGCAGTACTAAGTAACTTGGTTACCTTAATAAATCCTTTCCGTAGTCCCTCTGAGGGTAATGCAAGTGTCTGGTGTCTCTGGCCAGAAAACCACAATTGCAACGTCGCTGCCTACGGGTCGGAGCCACCAATACACACTAATGGAATCACGAAGAAGAAGCTAACAGGCTAACGGGCAAAGCTAACTTAAACAGTATTTACAGCCAAGTTTGAGTGAAAAAATTATCTCCATTGTGTAATTGGATGAACAATATCCCTCTCTCTCTCTTTGTCTTTTCTGTCAGCAAAGTATTTACTCTCACAGACAATTAATGCGTAAAAAAAACGCTAAATGCTACAACACCTGTTGTGTGCTTATGGCCTCTAGGGGCATGAGTTACTTAGTACTGCTTTAATGAGTGGACCTCATTTTAGCATCGATTTGATTCATATTATTTAGGTGTTAGACTTTATGTTGTTACGTGCAGTACACACCTTGATACTACTAATTGATACTAGTTTCATAAGCTTCAGGTTGAGGAAAAAGTGATATGTTGCGATTGTGATTGTGTCTGAAACTATAGTCTATATTTTGTTATCATTATTTTATATTTATCTTCTCATTATGAATGTTTGATATTCATTGAAAAGGTAGACACTTTCTTTCTGTATTTTGTGAGTGCGATTTTGCTACACACCTCTAACTTTGTGCTTCTGAATTAGGAGGCAGAGAGAAATGGGATGCAGTGGCCTCTTAGAGCCCAGACAAGGCGGTCCTGAGAATCACGAGGCCAGTAAAAGATGAATGTGTGCACTAATCACCGTAATGGCCATTGTGGCGGGGCACCTCCCGAGACTCCGATGCCTTGTCACGCCCTCTCCTCCCTCGCTTCCTGCTCATGCAAATTTCTCCCTAGGCCAATAATTCACTTGATATCTGATCCGGAAGCTCGTGCTCTGTGCTCGTGCTAGACGTGCCTGTTTATGCATGCATGATCAGAGCGGGACGGGGCCATGACACACACACACACACAACCACACACACACACAAACACCTGCCGTGAGCGGAGGCAGGCGGCACCGACTGAGATCTGCAGCAGTCACAAGGTCAAAAAGGGCGGGACACTGCTGAGGTCTGGAGAGGTGCATCAGACATTAGCAAGGTTTCCACTACATTACGCTTTAATCAACTAAATAGTATTTTATAATCTTTAGTTAACGGTTACCATTTCCCCATCATTTCGAAAAGTATGTCCGCTGTGAAGCTTTGAACTTAAGTAATCTTTTTAACATCACTTACCATCATTCTCACTGAAATTGTGGAGGGATTTGTTTTTTAAGCTGTTTTTAGATTGTAAATTGGAGCTGTCTAAAAATGTAATTAAATTCAACTTAAGAACATTTCCAATTTTTGTGATAAATGGCCCTTTTAGATGAACAAATTGGGCATTTCAAAAATGAAAAGGCTTTGTACAAAACAAAGCTGCAGCGCTGTTTTAGCCGATCCAAGGTGTTGATTATGATTCATGCATGGATGTACAGGGTGAACATTAAAATCTATTCTAATGATTCTTGTCATAAAAAAAAAATGTAGATATATTTTAATGAGGACAATCGCTATGTGCACTCTTTGTAACTCTTTGTATTCTCTGAGTATTTGATTTTGAATCCCGTATGAACACCTCTTCCTGGTGATTTCATTCATTTTTAGAATTTGTTTGTAGTTACAAATTCATGTAAAAAAAAAAAAAAATTCTTCGCAGGATGACCTAAGCCAGTGCTTACCAACCTGTCTTTCCCCTTGAAATCCCCCTTGTGCGTGTTGGAGTCAGTCCAAAAAACACGGCTCTCTGAAACGCTTCAAAACATGAAAATAACGTAGCCCTTTCTTAATCCTTTGTAATGTTGGCTGGACCGGCCATCGGGGGCACTGGAACTTTTCCTGGTGGGCCAACGTACTTTTGGGTCGGTCAGACCAGATGTGAAACCAGGTCGACTTTGAACTGAACACTACCCACGCAGATTATTATAAGGATGTAATTAGGCAAGGCAAGTTTTTTTGTAGAGCACAATTCATACACAAGGCAATTCAAAGTGCTTCACAGTTGCATATGTCTTTGGAGACACACTCTAAACAGCTCGTCCGAAATTGTCTTTATTACCTTAGGACCATCTCAAAAATTCGCAAAATATTGTCAAGGAAGGATCTGGAAATTATTATTCATGCTTTCATTTCAACAAGACTGGATTATTGTAACTCTGTTTTTACCTGTCTGAATAAGTCTGTTTTGAACAAACTGCAAATTGTTCAAAATTCTTCTGCTAGACTTTTAACAGGTCTCTCTCGAAGGTCTCATATCACCCCAGTCTTGTCTGCTCTCCATTGGCTCCCTGTAAAATTCAGGATTGATTTTAAGATCCTAGTGCTGACTTTCAGAGCCTTAAACGGTCAGGCCCCACAGTACATCCTGGACCTTTTGTGCCCATATTCCTCTGGCCGCACCCTTCGGTCCTCTGGTCAGAACCTGCTTGTTGTCCCTAAGACTCGTTATAAAACCCGAGGGGACCTGTCTTTTCAGTCCGCTGCTCCCAGACTGTGGAACGCCTTGCCCCTGTCTCTGTGTCTGGCCGGCTCTGTGGACTCTTTTAAAAAGGACCTGAAGACATGTTTATTCAAAAAAGCTTTTGGTTGACAGGTTTTCACTAGTGTCACTTTGATGTCTCCACATTTTTCTGTGAAAAGCGCTTTATAAATAAACTTTACTTACTTACTAACATTACCAGAAAACCGATCAAATCAATCATTAAAACATCAACATAAAAAAATTAATTATTAATTATTAACAGTAAAAGGCAAGATAAGTGCAGATAAAATACTTTCAGTTTTCATTTGCACGGGTAAAAAGCGCTGTTGTCAGCCTGGATTTGAACATTGCCATTCCTCCATTTTTATACCCCTCTGTTGGCACGGTACAGATATTCTCTTATAATAAGTAGTGGGGCTAATTTCTTGGATGTACCATTAGTTATGGCTCTACCACATTATACATTTACCTATGTATGTGAAAACAAGAAAAAAGGTTTATTGTCGCACACATCATGACCTGCAAACCTCAGCCCTCCGTTCTGAGAGAAACGTCCGCTCTGACTTTCACAGTAACACCTCCTCTGCTAGTTACCACAAAGCTGTAAAGTCGCAAACATCTCACTTGTCTCTTTTCATCATGCGTCTTTAGGTACGTGCATCAGACTTTTCTTTTTGCTGCAAATCCGCCATGAAGCTCTTGTATATTTAGATCAAAAGTCTTCTCAGGCGTTTTTTCCCATCTGCGACGCATTAGCCCATTAATTACCCGTTTTAAACACATTTAAACATCAGAGCGCCGAAAGAGGAGGGTGCTGCTCTCCCTGTCGCTCCCCACCCCGCCCCTCCCGAAAACCCATTTGCGCTGGCTTCCCTGCAGTGCTACGTGCTTGAGTGATGGTTCGAACCTGCTTCGGTGGAGTTTCGGCTCTGGAGTATCGCCTTGGCCTCTCGGGAGATGCTACTTTGAGAATCACCTGCAGCCTAAACATGATTGTGGGAGCAGCGAGCGAGTTGTTTTTGAAGATTGGGCTACAAACAAGCAATTACACAAATAGGCTCCGACATATGCGCGGGCTGGTAAACACGCGTGTGGGGAGGAAAGAGCCCGCTAAGGTTGTGGATCGGGGAAGGGTTGGCTGCTAATTATCAGGCGGGGTTATGGAAATCGGCGGTGAGCGGAAACCTCTGCGCGTTCGTGTTTGAGAGGTGGGAATTAGTCATCTTGGTGCTCGCTACTCTGCTATGTGCCAAGGACAAAATCAAACAAATGATTTTAGATTTGTTGTTGTTGTTGTTTTTGTGACTCATTTTAATAAACCAAAATTCCCCGTATCAGTTCACGGCTTTTCACTTTTGTGCTTTGATAAATCAGGCCAGGGTAAAGACGGAGATAGGAATTCTCTGCTTTTGAAGAACAACAATCATTCAGAGGGATTTGACTTCATTTTAATAGATTGTAATCCTAATCTCTGTGTTGTGTTTCGTATGTCCACAGATCATCAAATATTGTAGCCGCTCTAATCTCAAATAGTATTGTGGCCGTACCGCCTTTGCTGTGCTCAATCAGACCTTGGAAGCTAAGCAGGGAAGGGCCTGGTCGCAGTGGCGGGCCGTGGGGTTTCAGTCAGGGCCTTCAATAGCAACCTGGGTTCACGCAGTCAAACCCATATAAACGTATCGACAGTAGGCGTATGGATAAAACTGCCTTTTTGCGTGGCATTTGTTCGCTAAAGGATTTGTCAACAACGCAAACCAAAGCAGCAGTGCTTCCGACTCCAAATAAAAGCAAAAACCTTCGGGAACATACGGAAATACACGACACATGACAGGCGGAGACGAACACGTTATAATGTGGAGACAGGCGGCGGTTTTTAGGATATGTTTTGTTGACAAAGCGGGTAAAATAAAAAAAGACACTAAACTTAAAGTTTGGTGCTATTTGAGATCATTTTTTAAAGCGCTCGTAGTCTCGTACCTGTTGCCTGCCCGAGTCCTGTCGCAGCTGACGCGGGGAAACCCTTCTCCTGTCCGGCTACAATAGTAGCTTACCACCACCAAGTATGGAGTGGATGAATAGTGCAATGTAAAGCGTCTTTGAGTGTCCAGAAAAGCGCTATATAAAACCGATGCAGTATTATTATTAATATTATAGTGAATGTCAGACATGTTTTTGTTTGCAATCAGATTTTTTATTGGAAATCAACTTTCTTTTATTTGTACTTTTTCAAAGCCATAGGGAAATGGCTTAAACAGTTTGGAGCAGGAGCCGTTTCTAAATAATGGTTAAGGTTAAGGTGCTTTATTTGTCATAGTACAACAACTGTACAACAAAATTTGTCCTCTGCATTTGACCCGTCCTGCGATGCTACCGGGTCGACTCGTAAGGAGCAGTGGGCGGCGGCAGTATCGCATCCGGGGTTATGTATTTGATGCAGGACAATGCTTGACTGAAGTATTAGATACGTTTTTGGCCTCAGAAGACTTGTTGAGCGATATGTTATTGGTGAATCGCTGAGTCTCAGTTGTTGTTGTAAATCAGTGGTAGAGAACGTCCTGCCGTCCAGGATGAAACCTCTGGCCCTCAAGATGATTTTGAGAACTAACTTTACACAAATCAGAGCTCCAATGCCTGTTAAAGTACTCAAATATTACAAAATACTGTCAGTGTCTTTACAATTTCTGAGCAGAACACCCAATTAAGTCATAAACAATGTACAACACTAGCATTTGTACATGTGGTGCTTTACTTCGGGCTACAAGAGAAGAAGAAGAAGATGACGACAAAGAAGACGAAGAAGAGGACGAAGAAGATGAAGAAGAAGAAAAAGAAGACAAAGAAGACGAAGAAGAAGATGAAGTCAAAGAAGACGAAGACAAAGAAGAAGAAGAAGATGAAGAAGAAGAAAAAGAAGACAAAGAAGAAGAAGAAGATGAAGTCAAAGAAGACGAAGACAAAGAAGAAGATGAAGTCAAAGAAGACAAAGACAAAGAAGAAGAAAAAGAAGATGAAGAAGACAAGGACAAAGAAGAAGAAGAAGACGTTTATTTGTATAGCACCTTTCTCGGACATGGTTCCAAAGCGCTTTGCATGAGACAATTGTCTCTCCTTGGGACTATAGTCGCACTTTTCATCCTCCTGAAATCCCAGTGTGGTAAAACAGAGCTGTTTAATAGTGCAGCAAGTAAGATGGAAGAAACATGTTTTTAGCCATTTGCGTCCCGGGTAATGTTCCACGTTAGAGCGTCTTTGATATTTACAGACATTGAAGTGTCCCCTTCTAGTTTTGCACACGCTTGCATCAACCTGCCTCTGCAGCGGAGCATCAGTGAACTCCCCGTGGGCATCACCACTTCTTTTTTGTATGCGCGTGCTTGTTTTAAATGAACATATTTTCGCCCACAGCTGTTGGAGAACATTTCAGATTCAAGGAGGTAGCAGTGGGCTGAGCGTTGGCAAGTAGCCTTGGTTTCTAACGCTGTTTTGAAGACAGGAGGCAGATCTTAGGATTTTTTGAGGTTCCCCGGAGATTGAAACAAAAAAAATCAAAAGAACAGATTACATGTTTTGGAAATACATTTGGGCAATTCCAGAATGACATGGTTTGAACCTGCTCAGAGAAGGAGATTGTTTCTTCCCCAAATCCAACTGTTGACGACGGATATAGCGTTTGTCAGTCTACCTACCCCAGAGCAGCTGTGGCCAACATCAACTCTCTAGAAAAACTCCATATGAACGGACGCATTATGGTTTTGACGCGAGGCCCAGACGATGACCAGAGATGTGTGGGTCAGATGCCTTTAGGGTTAGATGGAGGCAGGTTGACGATGGTTTGGATGCGTACATAGAAAAGATAGGGAACAGGTCGGAGGATTCTGCTAAGGTTAGAGCTGCCGCATTGGCCTAGAGGAGATTTATGAACGTGATCAACAAAGGACATGAAGTTAGTTGGTGCAAAAGAAGGGGATGCAGTGGCTACGGTTTGATAGGAGACGGGTGATTTTGCTGCACGTTACTAAACCACTACTTGCCCTTCTACACCGGCCGTTTTTGGGTTATACATCAGACAGTAATTACGATAACTATCAACATCCCCATGCGATCGATCAGTGTCATCGTTTCTCATTTTCATTCTGGTTATCACGCGCTCGTTTCCTGATATCATCGACATCGCCATCCTTCAGAGGGACCTCCCCATTTAGCGGCCATTGAAAGGCCCATTTCACTGTTTGACGAGATAACGTGTTTTTAATTTTTTTTTTCCATCTTTGCTCAGGAAGTGTGTAAAGGCAAAGACAAATGATTATAGAGTTAGATGGCCGGTCGGGGGCGCGGGATCCCATCTCATTACGGCGATGAGGAAGAACAGAAAGAAGAAGAAAAAAACACACACACACATACGCGACTTTGCGCGTCTCATTGCAGTCGCGTGGCCTTTTCACGGGGTTAATCATTTATTTCATCGACGCACAGCGGTGGGATAAAGTTTGTGGCGATTTTAATGCAAGTCAATTAAGAAGCAGAGACAGATGAAAAGCCAATCCTGGGGGAAATCATTGAGCTTTTATTTTTAGATTACACCGAGGTCGGGGCTGAGGTTTTGCTTACGGGCCACGTCCCGACGATCAGAGGTGGAATAAGTGCTCCAAAATTGTACTTGGGTGAAATTAACTCGATATCACTCAATTTTCAAAAGGACCTAATGGCCAATGTGTTTAGTATTCATCATACTTACCTCCATTCAGACAGTAAGTATGACGAATTATGATGCCATTCACTCAGCGCCAAAGCACACTCTTACTTATCCCCGAAAAAGTTTCTTGTTCTTACACTAACTTTTAGTATGGGCTTTTAGTTACTCTCCATTTGCAGGGTTATGTTCCCTAAATTGTCAGGCAGGCTGGATACTGTTTAGCCTCGGTGGGTTTTATAAGACCTTGTTGTAATAATCGAAATTAACAGGGCACTCGACTGCTGTGCGCAATAATGAAGGCGCAGAGAGCCAGGCCAGCAGCAAATAAAGGGAGAGAAAGAGGCAAGGGTAGAAACGTGGTTAGAGATTAGACTTTCATGATATTGTGCCGTATTGTTCATGGTCCACTTTACCCAGCACAGGGGTGTCTTCATATAAAACAAGCTATGCATTCCATGTGCTTTATATTGGTCATTATGTTTTAACATTTTCTTATTGGCCACTGGCTTACCTTGAAGCTTAAACAAAACTTATTTCAAACCAGCAATTTGGAAAACACATGAAGCGCATGCGGGTATTTGCCTACATGGTAAATGGTAAATGGTCTCAACTTATATAGCGCATTTTCACCTACATTAGGCACTCAAAGCGCTTTACAGCAAGGAACCTCTCACCCATTCATACACCAATGTACGCAGACACTGTTAATTTCAATGGTTAATCAATTATTTGCAGACCTCCTTTGTGGCATCTCAAAGCAGTGTCTGTGTCACTGGTGGTTATTGGACTTCTGTATTGTATTTATTACCTTCAATGAGATACAATTCAATTCCATTGTTGATATTAGGCCTGTTTTAATCCAGTTGTTGATAGGGCTGGTCGATATGACGATATTAGACCGTCTTACGATCTCCAGAGCTGACGATCTGTCATTTTTGTGGGATCGTTTTATCACGGTTCTAAGCACTTCTGCACAGTTGACTCTTTTCACCGTCAGTGAAGTAAACCCAAGCCGCGCACTTACTGCTGCGCAATGTTAGACGCTAATGTGAGCGTTTGGCAGCGAGCCGCTCCTCTACAGCATACAAGACCAGGCTCCTCAATCTGGAGCTTTTAACCCCAGCGTTCTGTCTCTATTTCAGAGGTGTTTATGTCAGTGTCTTTCCCCCGTAACGCCGCTGCTCTGCTCAGCGTGTGTTTATTTATTTACCTGGCGACACATGTGTGAAGAAGCCAGTGTGTCCTTCCTCCTCACAGTTCTGTAGGCGCCGCATCTTCTCATTTGTTTAATTTAAATCCTGGGCCGTGTTCACAAATGTGCTGTTTATCCATGTCTTTGAAAATATAAGACTTGTCCAACTTTGGTGAATCACTTGGTCAAGTAATAACGTATGGTAACTATCTGCTTCTGGTTATCCTTTTACACAATAAAAGACACAGTATGTTATCGCTTTAGTAAGACTCTTATTGTGAAAGGGTCAGACAGCAACAGAGCGCTGTATCACAGCAGCTTGACGTCATGAGAGAGACGTCTCAGAAAAGATGCCAAACAGCAACAGACACAAACAACAAGCCTTTACCAAACTTAGTGATACTATTTTACTTTTATTGTCTGGAGTTTTGTGTTTTTTAATGTATAGAGTTAGTTTGCTGTAGTTCCAAGTCTAGTCTAAGTTCTAAGTCTATTTTTGCTGTGTTGATTATCACAAAGTTGAATAAATTAGTATATTAATTCAATCTTTTTCTTCTTTAGTGTGTAATTCAAGTTATTTTAGTTACTATAAAAAAATCGTGATAAAATCGAAATCGGGAGTTTATAATTCCAAAATTGTGATATTCTATTTTTGTCATATGGCCCACCCCTAGTTGTCGACCTGAATGTTGTCCTGATTTGGTTTTGATCTGCCTGCAGTGATACGTGACGTGCTAAATGTTTGAGGAGGTGGTTCTTAATGTGAATAGTTATGGTATGTGCACATCAAATGGGTTACGCGCCTCCACTTGGTCGCTTGATATGGTTGCAATCAGTCGCTCGAGTCGCTTCAATCGCATGTGTCGCTTGTGTCGCATGTGTTCGCTTCAGGAGGAGCTTCTGCCGCAGCCTGACAGTGAGAAGACCTCTAGGTTTCTCCCCACGCCCTGTTCCTCTCAAAGTTGTGAATGGACACTCGTTTCCTGATTCTTTGATCGTGCTTTGGTGACAGTGGAATAGTTTCACGACCTTCCTGCAAAACCTCGCCCCACTTTCAAACCTCCTGCCTCCTGGACACTTGGAGAGGCCCTTCCTGACACTGCCGGGCCCTGCCAGTCATTTTGTACAACCGCAGGCTGCGCTATTTTCCCTCCTCTTTTCAGACAGTGTTTTTCGTTTGACTTGTGTCTTCATGGTGTAGGCGAGGTGAGGTCATGCTGCTCCAAATTCACACAGACGATGTGATCTTCTGCGTTCCTTTTGCCCGAGTGAGTGGGTTGGGCTCCACTTCCTCCTGTCCATGTAGGTTAATATCACGTTCCCCTGCTGTATAGAGCCGAGGCGCTCTGTTGCAGTGAATGTAACGCTCCCCGGCGTGAATCGCTCGCACAGGTAATCATTCTGCACGCCTTCACATAGGCGATACACAGAAATGACCCGCACAGAAATCAAAGCTGTAGGCGCGTTTGATGTGAACGTCCCGTTAGAGAACCACTGCGCTTAAGCATTATGCAGTTTCTTAAAGAAATGTATATATATTTTGTCTTTTAAAATGTAACATACATTTGCATCTGTTGTTACGAATCCTTCCTCCTTGTTCTTTGTACAGCAAGTATAGCTGGTGAAGGCGTACGTGAACATCTGTTGTTCGAGTCTCAGAGTAGAACATTTTAATGAGCATGACAAGAGTTTATGAAGGAGATTATTTGCTCATGATGCACAGGTTTGAACAATCAATTTGCATTCTCAACAGATTCTCATTTATCACACTCTGGTATGTTTTTTCCACACATTTTTTCATTGACATTTGATTTCATTTAAAAAGTTTAATTATCACATATAAAGCAAAAGCATTAGTTAGCATTGTACACAATTCATATTAGGGCTGCTTGATATACACTGTATCACCAAAGTATTGTTATTGCAGTACTATGTTTTTGACTGAAACAAAACATGTACAGTAACTTAAAAATGTGCCAATGTTTTGGACAGGATTTTCTTAATTTTGTTTCTCTTTAGCCTTGTTTTGTTTACATTTTTTTATTGCAATATTCAACTTTTTTTCTCCTGTCACACAGCCCTAATGTCCATAGCTAAAACACAGCTATTCTATTTAGATGAATAACCCATGAATCCAATTTCATACAAACGTGATGCTATTTCCGGATTACTTCACCTCAACTAATGCATTTTTAATACCTGACCCCAATACTTGATACCTGTCCCACTCTCCAGTAATCCCCCAGATCAGCCTGCTATGCAACCATTTTACTCATATCTCGCTTACGTAACCAAAACGTTCATGATTCCGGGAAAGTATCTCATAAGCGACTTTCCAAAACTGCCTTTAAAATGTATTTCCCCCCCCCTCTTCCAACCCCGGGGCACTGGTATTTGCTCTGCACTGTCACTGAAATGTGCTGCTCCGCCCTCCCCCCTTTTCTGCTTTGTGATTTGATTTTAAACTTTTGGATATGCATCTCTCGCTCTTGCCTGCAGCCCATTTTAGGTTACGTCAGCGCCCGTGTGTGGTAGGAGGAAGTCAGTCATTTGAAAATAAAGTCATTGAGTTGTGTATCTTTTTCGAAAGCGCAGAGCCAAAGCAGTCCAATTTAAGCTATCTAAGGCACCATCTGGCAGCCTGGTCCCAGTGTCGCAGTGTCCACAGAGAGTGCACTGTCCCCCTGGCCTTTTTTCTCTTTTCTCCGCTGTCCCCCGGACTTCGCCTCCAGACCGCTAGAATGGTATGGTCTGCTTTTGCCTTTTTCCCCACGCCAAAGAGAGAGTCGAGTAAAGTTCAGATCAGAGAAGTCGGACAGGGCTGGTGTATTGTACCCTTAGATTTAAATTCAGAAATGCAAAAACTATTTTAGGTCTTGCCAGAACCAGACACTCACCAGACACTTACATTTAATAGGGATGCGTTAATAAGCATCACAACTTTCAGGAAGCAACGCCTAGTTCACGATCAATAAAAAATGGTTAATAATAAGCACAATGCAAGGTCTTTCCCCACCCCCACCCCAAAAATATCTGCTTTTACAATATGCTAAAATACAGTTCAAATAGAGCCATTAAAGCAGCTCTCAGCTATTCCATTTTGCCGGCCCGGAATTGTTGCATTCCCACATTGCATCGCTATGCACCACCTTTGAAACAACTTTTTCTTGCAGAAGCAAAGATGTTTGAAGCAGCAGTTCACAAGATGAACTGATAAACATCTGACTGACCTGCTCTGATGCAGCTGAAATAATACAATAAAACCGTTTGCACTGTGAACTTAGTTCTAATTGGAAGTAATATGTTCTGAATGCCAAAAAACACACTTACATTACAGTTTATTATTATTATTATTATTTTATTATTTATTAACATGTAAATATGCCAGATTTTGCCTAAGGGCTATTTTTTCATCTATAGTCCCAGGACAGTTGTTATGTGTCCTCCTGAAGGGAATGAAATTACAATTATACACATAACACAATTTGATCAAATACAACACAGTAATTTTTTTATATATATATATATATATATATATATATAAAAACAAAAAAACAGCCCTCTCAATAACACAAACCAAACATGACAGACATTACAACAAGACTGTTACAAACTCAACAGACAAGGACAATAGGCCAGCAGGGGGCAGCGAGAGGCGATCCTGTCTGTGCTGACAGCTCTGATTCTCAATAAGCCTGTATTTTAAATGAGTTATAAGTATTGATATTTCTAATTGTTGTGGGGGTGAGACTCCAGCTCTGACAGAAAAGGTGGTTAGCAAAGTTTAGCAAATTAATATGTCGCAAAATGTTTACTCTGCTACATATTTTATTTATTCTGCTGATAAATGTGTGTTGCACAGGGCAGGGGCAGTGTGGGGGTCGGGGGCAGAGCAGGGTTCACTACTGACACCTACTGACAATAAAAATTCCAAAAGACAGAGCGGAGGGCAGCTTTAAAGACTTACAAATCAAGACTTTTTATGGGTCTTCCAGGAAACCATAACAAGGCAAAATAACCTAGTCATACATTTGCGAACATTTTTGCTAAACAGATAATGTGGTTGTAAATCACTATGATTGAAGAGTAAATAATGATTTACTTTTGCTAAGGCACATTAGTTGAGTATTCAAGGCCAGTAAAAAGCACTTTTTATTGGCCTTGACTGTGTCCCCGACTCCTCACATTTTTTTTTATTACTGAAACCAACCATTACTGAAACACACTGTATGATCTGCCTCCGCATCCAACACATGCACTATGTGAACAATCGACGTGAGCATTTTAGCCCTGGAAATATTTTACTTACTGACTGTTAAAGTAGAGTTATTATCACTGCATTGTTTGACTCCCACGGTCCCCTGGTAATCTCATGTAGTTAAAGAACTTCAAACACCACACTTCAGCTATCACCTCATTTGCCTGGGGATAAAACATCGTAAACATATAATTTGCTCATATGCTGCATTTTGGTTCAAGTCTGGCTATTGTGTTAACCTTGCCGAGTTGTAATTATAGCCGACATGCATAAAGTGTCTTTGTTTTGTTACTTAACAACAAGCTTTAATTATAGCATCTAAAAACGTCTGCTACATCAAGTCAATTAGTGGAGAAAGCTGGGGATTTCTGGTTGCACTCAGAAGACCGCGAGTTCGCCAGAAAAAAGTCCCGTCGCACCCGTGAGAGGAGAGCGCGGCGCATTACAGCGGAGCTCCGTGCCGGAGTGCTCTGAAAATGCTACGCCTCTTTTTTCCCTATGCGTGTCATTTTTAATACTCAGAGGTGGTTCGGACCAAAATAACCTCCATTTTACGCCGCCATTAGTCGAATCCAAACGGCACCTCGAGCTCATGGCACACATAACCGCCCTGTCATTGTACCAGGTTGGTCTCTAGGTCTAATGCATTGAAATATACAAGTGTGAAGGAAAGGAGGCTGTGTGAAGGATGTACGCTCAGGAGTACACTTTGTACTTCATTCTTTGGCTTGGATCATTTGTAGGAGTAGCCACAAGTAGCTAGAAAGTAGCTAAAAGTAATATTGGAAACAAGGCGAATGAATACTTTTCCCATTAGTCATCAAAGCCCCTCAGCTGATGTCCAGCCCTTCATACAAATGCACTCTCTCCACCTCTCCATCACACATCAGTTGAAACATCACATTATTCATTTTTTGGTTGCAGCGTTTAGTTTGGAACGGTACGCTACAATTGCACTGTTACCATGGTAATCCACCTTGTTCCTTACACAAGGCAAGATTGTCCATAGATGAACATTAGATAAAAAGATGGAAAGAGCAGTGGAACAACACCGTTAGCTTAATTTTACATTTTAAAATCATATTAACAGTGAATTTAAAACATTCCATCCTGAACTCTATATCATACCTGATCAAAAACAAAGTTAACGAAAAATCCGTGAATCCTGGCATTGTCCTCTTGGAATATGCCCGTATCATCAGAGAAAACCATTGACGGAATAACCTGCTCGTTCAGGATGTTCAGGTAGTCGGTTGATCTCGTTCTTTGGGCGCCTGTTGCTGAACCGTGACCTTCCACCAGGGGAAACTGAAAGGAATGAAAGTATAATTGTTTCATGTAAAGCACTTTGCGGCGCCTTTCATGTCTGTGAAAGGCGCCATATTAATAAGGTTCTTCTTCTACTTCTTCTTCTTCACTCATGGAAACCACTGTAATAGCGTGTCTAACCCTCCACTGACCTTCATCTTAGCCGGAAAACTATCACCTCAGCCTCTCCACCAGCAGTACCAAACACTTGTTGCAGAACGTTTCCCCTCATTAAACTTCTACACCACCCATAGCACCTCGCTCTTTTACTGTGCAGTGTTTTCCTCAGTGATAATTTATTTGAATCCGATGTGTGATTGAGCTGCTACGTGCCGCTAATTCCACAGTGGCATTCGCTAAAAGAGTACTAGAATGTCCAATCTTATTTATATACAGTACATTATGTGCAGATGGTTCTGATAATCCACACAAAGCGGGGGAGTGGAAAACGCCTTGGAAAATGTCGAAAATGTTCTATGCATCTGTGATGTGAGTAATGGAGTGTCATGTGTCAGGACGAGATAATTGTGTTGTGTGTCAATGCACAGAACGCAAATATGCATTTCATTACACAGAAATATTCAATGCAGGGGTTTGTTTTGAAATATGGGCAAACGTGCTGAACGACCAATGGGACCCACATTTATGAACGTACCTAGCCTGGCCTTAGCCATCCGTAAACTCCGGTCAATTATAATTTCCCTACATGTACGTCTGGGCCTGATCTCAGTGGCCGCATTACATCGGTTGAATTTCAACCTACCATTGAGTGAGCGGGGGAGGCAGGTGTTGTAGGTGACGTCAAGCAGCTGCGCCACATTTGCTGGTTGTAGTTCGGCAATGGCGGCGGATACGAAAGTAAAGGAAGCTCTTCAATCCGTTCTGTCTCGGCTCCCAAATATCCAGAAATCAGAAATTAAAATTGAAGCCTTCGAATGCGCAAGGAATGCTCCCAAGAGTTATGATAGAGTTATGATAGAGCTATGATAGAGCTATGATAGAGCTATGATAGAGTTATGATAGAGTTATGATAGAGCTATGATAGAGCTATGATAGAGCTATGATAGAGTTATGATAGAGTTATGATAGAGCTATGATAGAGCTATGATAGAGCTATGATAGAGTTATGATAGAGCTATGATGCTGCTTCACTCACTCGGGCGTGAGTGACATACGTCACAGCCAAACGCTATAGCGAAAATCAGATCCAATCGTTTCAAAGGAGCTCACCCCTCCCACCTGTTAACGGAGCTCAATTGTGAAGATCCAGACCCTTGTACGAAACGAAATGAGTCCGAGGGTGTGGTAAAACCAGGCTACAACATACCAGACACTCTATTTCATAGGCTATAACACTATTTGATTTATCCATCCATCCATTTTCTGACTATTTGAATGAAAAAGTATGATATATTTATGATAGGATCAAAAGAAACTGAAAGCTTTTGGGCCTTAGCTTGGTGAAAACCATGCACTTCATACATTTCAGCTCAATACTTTGTTTATGGCTATTTTGGTTTCCGTCTTTAGGAATTTATTTGGTTCTATGTGCAATTCTTACAGTCATGCATTCCCTTCAGTTAAAAAGCAAAAGCCTGATATGTTTCAAGTATAGTATGACTCATGAGCAATATAAAAGAAGCAAGTTCTTGATGGAAGGAATTTGTATAAATATTACACTGATTTGTTGTTTGTTCTTTATTGTCTCCCTCTTCTTTTACTACCTTTACCCCTTTCTTCTGGCTCCTGGCAGGAGTTACGGGGATGGTGGTAGTGTAGAAGGCGGGGTGTTCATGGGTGGATGGGACAATGGGTCATAGGATAGGCTTAGGATCTTTTATTGTTTTTGTACTTTTTGCATTGTACTGTCCTTTAATCCTGTCACCACTTGAAAAACTATAGCTAGTAAAAATCTATAGTTTTAATAAAAAATCAATAAAAAGAAAAAAAAAGAAACATTACACATAATCTTGGCCTCGGGAGCAGAATATTTTATGATTTTAGAAATGTTGGCCATCTAAGTCTAGAAAGGCCCAGAGTGGAGTCTATTTGTTTCATAGATTGAATGTTTGAGAATTGGTGTGGAATGGCTATTTTTACTCAGCATTGTTTGGGAGTCATCTACTTATTGTCTGATCAATTTTTTGGAGAATTGCTTTCATAACTCACACTTTACTTAACTGTACAGTAGCTTCATAGTAAAAGGATGGAAATGACACGGGGCCCAATAGCATGTGCTGTAGTAACATGATGATTTTGCCAGTTAAATGGCAATAACTGATGAAAATGTAACACACCTGGGTATTGTATTCCATTATTTTGTGATTAATCATTACCAAATGGAAGGATTGTAAATGATAAATAAAGAGTTACTATCTTCATGGTTATAATAAAGAAGCAGGGCAGCAAAATGCACTCGCCTTTGTTGCTGCAGTTATTCCAATCCTGATTTCCAAGTTCTTTGCTGTAAAGTGTGACCTATTCACATGTGACAAGACCTCGAAGCACAGCTTGGTACGAGGTGTGGCATTCTCACATGTGCACGTCATGACAACCTTTTATTTCCATTTTGCACATTTTCAAAACATCTCGATCAAGAGCAGAACATTGCAAGCTGCCATTATGCGACGTGAGGAATGTCACGCCACGTGTTATGGAGAAATAATTGCATTTTTCAATCAACACAGTTCTATCACAAGTGAAGAAGAATATATAAACAGCCTTTCTCCATGATGGGGTTAAGACTATATGACGACTTGTGTTAGAAGGTGACAAACATGGAATATCTGAGAGGCCACTTTGAATGCACCAACGTAGACATCTGCTACTTTCTTTTTTTTCTTTTTTTTTTTCTTTTTACAACCGTGCAATAAGTATTAAATCTTTTAAATGTGAAATTTACAGTTGTACATAGTCATAAAATGTAATATAACGATGGTGAATATCTTTTTATAGCATGTCTATTAGTCGACATGTTTGTACGCATGGGAGTTTTAAACCTCATACTGCCAATTCAATAGGGTATGTTTTATGTTACAGTCTGAAATATGCCACCACTTTCCTATTATCTTGGCAACAATGCTATTTTCGAAATTGCTTTTTTTTTTCCCTCATCCTTGCCGAAGCTAAACCACCCTTTTTGTTTTTTTTCCCCCAGATTGTTTGAAATTATTTTATTCTTAACACTTCCCAATTTTCTCCTGGCAATTGTTGTAAAAAAACATTTCGCTTCCTGTTATCTGTGCATGAATACGGTAGGCTGTGGTAATCTCCCAGGTGGGTACGATACCGGATTGTTACGGCTGACATTTTGGCAGCAAATAGAGTTGTGGGCTGCTGCTGCCTGTCTGTCGTATGCGCGCGGCGGGTGTGTGGTTATTTTACAACTGGTCTGAGGCTAACCTTACATTTATTGTCGATACAGCAGCGCACAGCGAGGGTCTCCGGGGACGGACGATTTGCCTTGTACATGTATGAGGACAGGCTGCGGCCATATGGCGGCATGGCAGAGCTGCAGCACATAAAAGGCTGCACAGACGACATAGGCCAGTGTTTGGCAACCAGTGGCTCGGGGACAAGGCGTTCGTGAAATTGTGTATGAGCTTGAGACAACAAAGGTTTGGAAGATGTTCAATGTTATTTTTGGAACAGTCAATATTATATGACAGTATTATACATGTAATAATAAGAGTTGCAGTAATAGTAGTCAGGGGCCGTGCTGGGACCTGATTACTTGGTTTCTAAAGCATATTATGGTAAAATCAAAAGAAACTGAAAGCTTCTGGGCCTTAGCTGTAACTGTATACGTTTCAGTTCAATACTTCTTTCTGTTTTTTGTTTTTTTTTACCTTTAGGAATGTATCTGTTTATATGTGCAATTATTACACTCACACATCCCCATCAATTAAAAAGCAAAAAATAAATAAAATGGAGTTCAATTATTTAAACCGCCCCACGTGGCAATGGAGTTTTAGCTCGAGTGGTCGGGCGCTGGCTTAATAAGTCAAAGGTCGTAGGATTGGTCCCTGCTGATGACACTTTCTCTTTTCTCATGGACCGCTGCAAACACAGTCTGAGCCTGATACAGTCAGCACCAAGTTATGTATTTGAAAAAATATATAATTTATCTTTTTTTTTCGACATTGAACATTAACGCATATATTTTCTTTCTTTTTTGCGAGACCTTCCGTTTTTCTGTTCCCCTCAGTACTCTTCACACTGGATTGGACGACACCAACTTGTACTAAAGCATAGGGATGCACAACGTAAACACCCCTCTGAGTTAGTTCAAATGGTATCTCCCTTAATCAAAAGTTCTTTCTGATTTGGATACATCCGTCATTATTTGATAGATTTACATGACACCAAAAACGCTTGTGTTAAAGGTGCATTATGCAACTTTTTATGTCAAATATAAAGTTGATATTTGTGCTTATTTCACCTTGTAGTGAGCCCGCAGCTGCATGAGTGGTCAACATGGCACCGATTACCCAGCACGCCATAGTCGCAGTTGAAGGAGCAGCAGTTGTAGTAAATTGTAAAGGCATGGTTTAAATGACAGCCATATTGGTAAGGTTAAAGTAGTCCAACCATACTGCATTCTGAAAGAGCACTGTAGTTACATAAATAGTTGCATAAAATGGAGAAAAACAGGCCTCCCAGAAGCGTGGGCTACATGAGGTAATCCTTCTCGGCGTTATCATCCGTGCACACTCTCCCAGCTTTCACTTCACTATAAATGAATCAGCGACTGCCTATACAGCAGCACACTGGGCCCACTGTTTACTGTCGACGCAAAAGACCCATTCTTGTGTAGCGCGTTTGCCTTTTTTTTTTTTGGCTTGGTAAACCGTTAACCGCATTTAACGCCATTGAAATCGAAGGAAAATATGCGAATCAAAGAAAGGCAATAATGCAGATTGAATCCCGGGGCTGCTCTCTCATGTTGTCATTAGCACTGTTTTAGACGCTCGAAGACGGAGAGGAATCAGCGGGACGGGCGAAGGGGAAGTCTGTGCGGTGAAAGGGAATGGTAAATGATGGATGGAGCGAGTGGCGTGCAGCGGGCCAGACCCTGAGGTTAGCCGAGTGCCGGAGTTACAACTGGCTTGCTCATTTGGTTCAGCCACAGATCTCATAATAAACATCACACGGCTAGTTTGGGCTGGCGGCTGGAGATTAGCCCAGTGCTGTTAGCCATTTAAAGAGCGCTCAGTGTAGCAGGCAGCCAAGAGGAGGCTATTTATAGGGAGAGCTGGAAGTGTATCAAAGCAGGTAGGCAGGGGAAGGTACCAGACAGGGACACTTTGGGTTTGAGATTTATGCCCCTCAATCAGTGTAATAATAATAAACTGTCAACTAACACGCCACTGTTATTTGTAATTTATGGCGGTGTGCGGCTAATAAACCCCCTGTTTTTTTCCCCTCCCTGCCTCCCTCATCTCCTCGCTGCTCTTCTGTGTAAATGCGGTTACCCAGCGGGGTTAGCGGTCACTTTAGGTTTTTAAGCTGATTGGTTAGTACACTCACCTCGTAGGAAGAAGGTCCCATGTGTGATTCCCAGGTCAGGGGGAGACTTCCTGTGTGAAGTTTACATGCTCTGTCTGGACTTCCTCTGGGTGCTTCGTTATCCCTCATCAATCCAAACAGATGACTAAGGCTCCTGCGAGGTAATTCCGCAGCATCCCTCAAAATCAAGAGATGGGTCATCGTCCACTGCTCCTGACAGGTTGCCCTGAGGCACCGGTGTAAGGATCGAGCAATTGCAGAGGACCAATTTCCCTACAGGGACAATAGCGTATAAAAGTATGAACTAAAAACGTATGCGCTTGATGGCCATTCACTATTACCCAATCTCTATTCAGTTCAAGTTTGACAAGTCACGTAATATGTCAAGACGTCCTCCTCCTCAAAAAGAGCAATTGACGTTACAATAATGATTTTACATAAGGACGTGTTAGGAAAGAATACTTGAACTGCTCACACTGAGGACATGTTTCAATCTTAATATGAACAAATGCTTGACCATAACCATAGAAACTCATAGAAATACCTTTAACTATCTGAGCTTGTTCCTACAAATGCTTACATTTTGTTTGGCCCGTTTAAATTGAAAGTTAGTCCCCCATACAAATGAATAGGGAAGCCATGTGCAATACTAAAGTTTTGTCCATTTCATGGCATTTATATAATTTCTGTAGTTTCTTTATCATTAACGTCTTAGAAGATGACCTTGAATGTGTATCTGACTCCACAAAAAGCAGAAAATTAACTGAATTTGATTCATTATTTAGCTCAGAGGCCGCTTGTATGCACCACATTGTAAAGTCAAATCTCAATAGATCTTTACAATCTTCTTTCTCTGAAAGAAATCTGGATCGTTAATAATTTTAGTTGTTTGGTGGCTAATGCTAACAGCTATAGGGAAAATGCATCGAGCAGGAAAGGTTTCCCCCACTAGCCGACTTGGTAACTGTCCGCATGCATTAGGATCGAATGCCACTGCTCCTTTTTATTCCTATGAACATGGTGTAAAAACATGGTTACAACATTCATCCATTGTTGCTATGGCAATATCAATAAGGCAGAGGAAGAACTGTATTGTAATAATCCTGTGCTTCATCTTATAAATATTTACAGTTTCAAAAAGATTGAAAAGTCTTAACAAGTAAAAAAGTAACTAAGCAACTAACTCTCTCGTCTTCCCTTATCTGTTTACAGAATTACCCAGCAGCCCCGGAGGTCAGTTCACATTTCGCCCGCTGCCTCCGCCTCCCCCGCCGCCCCACGCCTGCACCTGCGCACGGCCCGCGCCCTACACCCAGGTCAGCCTGCAGCGGAAGACCATGCCCTCCCGCTGCCCCGCCAACCAGACGGGTCAGGGCGCCGACAACACCTCCAACTCGGACCAGGCTCAGCTCCATAACAGCTGGGTGCTGAACAGCAACATCCCCCTAGAGACCAGGTGAGGAACTGCATGTGAACCGTCTCTTCAATGTGTAATTTACCTCATTTGAGTGGGTTTCCTAGTCTGTATAGCCCTTACAATACCTCCTGTACCCAATTACCCAAGTGTGGCCCACCGTAGAATATATTGTGCTGATCTGGACCACATGCATGCTTTTTATGTTTGATTTTTATTCAAATTTGATACTTTCATACTGCAAAGACAACATTATATATATAAAAAAAAAAGAATTGAGAACATTTTCAGGATACAATATGGTGTACATAAAACCAATGAAGACCTATTCCAATACAAGTCTAATAAAAAAAAGCATACAAGTTAACATTTCTTTTCTAATTAAAATCTAGTAGAAGAAGAGCGTTTTAAGAGCCGGAGAACTTCATAGAACAATATTTTATTCAACAGGAGGTGTCCCCACCTGTCTCCTCAAATAATAGCCTGAGTTTAAGTGTCTTTCAGTCCTAAACGTGAGACATGACGCTTTTTTCGGAACCTCCTCAAAGGCAAAGCGCAGCAATGTCATTAATTTGAAAGACATCCCTTTAATCTCAAACATGAGGATCATTAGATTGAAGCAAATTCTTCAAGAGTTCACACATATTTCCTGCCGTGACGAGAGCCCGATGATGAAGAATGGATCTCGACGAGTAGATTTGACGCAATTAAAATCGGAGTTTCAATGTGAATGGTCGCAGTTATGCAAATCGCAACGGCTGCAAATATTAAATTCATTAAATGTCAAAATATACCTTCTCCACGTGGTCTTATTATATAAAGCCTATACTCCAGACTGCTGCATACAGACGTCAGTCCTGTCTCAGTTGTTAATGCCCCTGGACTCTGTACATGTCCATCAAACATCAGATTAGATATTGCATTGGATCACAACTAACAACTTGTCACAAAACCAGAATAAGATATCAAACATGATTGGAATATAGGGTTATAAGCACCGGTATTGTAGGATTGTTTTAATAATTAATCTTTTTTAAACTGTCGTAGACGGGTTTCTTCTAGTGGTATGCAGGGTCTTATGCAATTTTAGTCTTCAATTACCGTATTTTCCGGACTATAATTCGCTCCGGAGTATAAGTCTCACCAGCCTTGGCAACTTCGAGGGCCTGGAGGCGTAACTGCACTGTTGACAAGCCTCTCCCGGCAGCACGTTGTTCAAGCACCCATTCATGAACTCGTCCCTCTAGCTGTGGCCCCTCTAGCCCCTTTAGCCAGTGATTAGCTTTTTTTTGTTTTCTTCATCGCAGTAAGAGTAACCTCTGCTTTTCGCCAGTCCCTCACAAGTTTCTCGCTCACTCCAAAATGTTCAGTGGTACAGTAAGTAAGCGCTTTGTCATTGTACAACCGTACAGGAGGAGCAGATGCTGGTAGACAAGCCTAGAGCATCGTCTAATGGCTGTTAGTGGGAAAATAACAAACGTAAAATGATATATTTTTATGTGCGACTTATAGTCCGAAAAATACGGTATTTACATTTTCTCTTTTAACGCTGGGGCCTTTCTTCAGTTGATCAGGTTTAGACAAATGTATTCATGTATAACTGAGAGTCTGAGCCTATTTCATACCTGGTTTAGGTCAGATTTAGTCTCTGTCTTACCCTGTTTGTACTGTGGTGGTCCTTGAAAAGTCTGGTATAGAACATCACACAAACCTCTGGGGTGGCATTATAAGCATCAAAGTAATAAGAAACAGATTTTTGGTGAATCTACCGTATTACATTCACCACACGGTTGTGGATCCGTCTGGGCGGACGAATATATTTTTGCCCCGTGAGCGTCTTGTCGAAAATTGCCTTTTGAGGAACACACTGTGATCCCATCCCGTTTAAAATGTCGCAAATGCCCCCGGACGGGCCGCTCGGAATTTCATCCCATCAAAGAGATTTAATTATTTGCCTCCTGCATAAGACATCATTTATCGGAGAATTATTTAGGAGCGTCTCGTTTGCGCAGGCGCGACTCGGGAAAGCGCAGCAAGGTGCACAAGGATATGTTTGCATGTTTAATAAGACCTTAGCGAGGCTCCTGGATCCCCCCTTTTATTAGGTGGGACATGACTGGCAGGCGGTCACACATTGAGGAGAATGATTTTAATAAGTTATGCATTAGGCCATAATTAGATCGTAGCTCATTTAAGCGAAAGGAGGAATAAAATTAGATTTCAGTGACAAATTTAAATTAATCACCGGGCAGACGCCGGCATCAATGTGAAAGACCTGTGAGATATACGCCTTGTAATTACACTGGCTATTGCTCGCTCTTCTTTATGGCTTCAACCCACTCAATGAGCAAATAGACGTCACGATAAGGACTTCAAAACAGAGTGAAATATAAACGTATGAATCAAGTAAAGATGACAATAAGAGAGCGGATGTAGTGATGGAGGAGACGGAGACGCTTTCGGGTCAAGCTGAACTATAATGAGACGCAGAAGAGCGAGAGCAGATGGTATTTTTTGGAGTAGAGACCGGAAAACGTTAGGGGTGGCCTTGATCCCGAATATCGAGATACCAAACTTATCTTCATTTATGAATTCTTCAATATAGTTTAGTAATTGTATTCTATAATAAAACAAAATCTATATTACTCCACATAGAGACATTTTGGTTTGATTGATTTGAATGTTCTTTTCAGTTCATTTAATTCAGTAAATATGCAATTATCCATAGCCAATGCAGTAAAAAGAAAAACCTTCTAGTTCATTTGGCACAGAATCAGGTGTCGCGACTTTATTCATCCCTAATTGTTCCGGTATGGAGTTTTTTTTTGTTTTTTGTAGCTAGACTTGCTTCCAATGAGCCTTTGAAAGCAGTGGACAAAGGCAGGAACAATGCACTCATGGTCTCTTTATGACGGGAGGGGACGCCTGAGCCTGTCCCGTCACATTTGCGCCGCAGTACAACACGGACAGTGGTTTCGTTAGTTTAATACGTATTCAGCCTTTCCACTCCACCCAGAGGGATTGCACTGAGTCGACCAGCGGCTGCACTTTACTTTGCGGCGAGGTAAGAGAAATGAAATGATAGCCTTCAACGGAAGAGAAAAAAATGCATGTTGCAGCTCTGTTTCCAAACTACATCATGGAGAAAATGTTACCACGTTTCCTGGGCATTTTAAAGTGTTACTGATGAAAAGTGAATTGCTGACCACGTTGCCACCATGAAAAGCCCGAAATTATCCATCATATTTGCACATTGTCTCCTATTGACGTTAACGGCGGCAGATAGCAGTGTTAGATTTTTGCTATAACTGTACATTGGTCTATTACATCCATAAAACGTAATTATAGTCACAGTCGGTGCGAGTGGATCTCTTTTCAAGCGTAATTCAGATATTATTGGCTCTTCTTGAACAAGCTTCTGGTGGAGGGTGACACAGTATTACTCAGTCTGCTGCTTAACTGCTGAATTTTATAATAGAGCACTCTTCTCCTATAAAAATCTCACTGTGGATATCTAATGGTTGCTTATCTTGCCCCCGTCTCCGGCTATCTCCCCAATTTCAAGCATGAGATTCAAGATTTATCAACTATGCGCAAACTTGTGCCAGACGTCGATCGGCTCACGAGCGCTTCTATACGCGCGTAAACGAAATGACGGAGAAAAAAAAGTGTGATTCCTGCCGTTGTCAGGCACGCGGGTTTGATGAATGCGTATTGAAACGTATCGACTTAGCGTCACTTTGAGATTAAGATGCTTTGAAGTGTGCATGGATTTCCCATTCACCTCTACGTATGTGCGCGTAGAGGGCGGCTCGTACTGGGGGACAGGCATGGAGATATGGATATTCAATATTATCGGACGGGCTTCACGCTGCCACGTTAAGAGGCATTACAAATGTTGGGAGTGTAATAAAGTGAGTGGTGGCCGACCCCGTATCAGGCGAGGAAAGTGAGATTTCTCAGATTAAATGCAGTGCTTTTCTTTTATGGAGCTATACTTTTGAACGAGCATCTGCAGGCTCTTATTAAGGCCAGTGATACGTTTTCTACTATAGTCCCGTCCGCTGCCTATACTTCAGTCATTATCATCAGACATCCGAACCCTGATGTTGAAATGAGTGTCAAAATAAGCAATTCCATGAGTTATCTTTATTGAATTGATTACCATCAGCTGGAGCGCTCTTTTTCAGAGTGGATTTAGCGCCCCGACTATGTCTTCCTGTCACATACCTCCTCCCCCCCCCCCCTCCCGGCCTTCAGCGCCAGCCAGTGGAGCGTAGCTTGTAATTGTAATTTTATCTTTAATTGTTTGCATATGATTGTACTGATGTTATTGTGAAGCACCTTTGTCAACTTGTCTGTGTAAGTTCTCAGTCGTACAGGAGTTGTCCATCTTCAATGAAGGTACTTGATTGATCTTCTGTACTCAGTAGTTGAAGTCTTCGAACGTTTCGCCTCTCATCCAAAAGGCTTCGTCAGCGACAAAGGTCACAATCTGCACGCAGCTGAATATATAGACCAACGGGGAGGAGTTAGGGTAGGCCAGTCTCCTCCCCTCTACCCTAACTCCTCCCCGTTGGTCTATATATTCAGCTGCGTGCAGATTGTGACCTTTGTCGCTGACGAAGTCTTTTGGATGAGAGGCGAAACGTTCGAAGACTTCAACTACTGAGTACAGAAGATGAATCAAGTACCTTCATTGAAGACCTTTGTCGACTGAAGTTTTTTTAATGTATTTATTTATTTATTTTTACAAATTTGCTGTACAAATAAACTTGAATTTAATTGATTCGAATGCTTGACGTCGCCGCTCCGACATGAAGAGCCGACAGCAGATGGCGACGACGTACGTTTTCCCTCGGCCCAAAACGACGTATTCGACAATCGCACTCCAATCAAACTCTGGGACAACTTTCTGCGCTAAAAGTTGCTTTGAAAAACGTTCATCAATTAAAAGTGATGGAAAAGTCTTGTCTCATTTCGGTGGCGTAGTTAGCGCCTCTGATGCCAAATTGCGACATAATCTGCATAAATTATATTGGGATGAGTTGGTTACGGTTTTAATTTTCTAGAACAGACATCGATCAATAAAACAAATGGATGTATTTATTTTTCAGTTAGGAGAGAGGCATGGAATATGTTGCATGGTGTTTGTGTTCAAAGCATTTAGCGTTTTAGCTCGGAATTGATCTGCCGAACCTCCAGTTAGCTAATTGACAATATGTTTGCTTTTGTTTTCTTTTTTATCTTAATGCGTGTCAAAAAAACAACAACATATGGGATTTGTTATTCGATATTAAGCATGTTTCATTTTTCCTTATACCTTTTGGCTGCTGCCCAGTGTTTCCTGAATAAATCATAAGCATAAAAACAAATATGACGATTAAGGCCATTTAGATGGCTATCAAATGGTTTATTACAACCTTGAATGGCTTTGAGCTGTTGATGAATTATTGAGCACGTTGATGCTTTGCACAAGTCTACAGATACAAGGCAAAGGGATTTTGCAACAAGTTCAAGTTGACCATTTAAAGTGTAGTAGAACATTCTTTAAGACTATAAATGACGTTGATTGACAGGACGCCTGGAGGCTCAAAAGAGAGGGCATTTACTCAAGCTTTTATAAAACCTCAATTGCTTTTGGAATGACCAGAGGAACCACTGCGATGTCTAATTTCCATTTAATCCTTGTACAAATTGAGTGTTACTACAAACCGGACGCAGGATAAGGGCAAATGCTTTCAAATAGTGTTTTGATGGCCTTTTACTTTTATCCATTTTTTTTAAATTGGCTAGTTGTTAATGAAAAGGTCGCATGTAAGTAGAAAGTGAACAAAAATACCTTTCTTTTTAGTTTGTGTCAGCTCTTAGTTATCCGGGAGGTTTTTGAAGCACCATCGACTGTGGTGTGATTTGAGGACGTTTCACCTTTGTTCTCAGAGGCTCTTCTCGCTCGTGAATGGGACTGGGCAACAGTAAACTCTGGCTCCTTCTTAGGGGAGTGGTCAGAACTGGCATAGATGATACCCAGCTGTATGTGATCTGAGGAGCCCATTGTATTCAGGAAGCAATTTGTTTCTCATTCCTCCAAAAAGGCCTATGTTTTTTTGTTTTTTTTAGCAAGCCAGTCTGTTTTGTTCAATGTAAACATGATAAAGGGTGCAGTGTCAAACTGTCGAATACTGTTTTTGTCCCAGGTCTCGCAGCAGATCTTGTAGTTTATTGAAATGTCTGCGTGCTCCTCAGGTCTACATGCTCCTGTAGACCTCTGCCCACACAAACACACCGGGATCTGCAGGTACCCAGGCACAGACAGCCCCGGGGCCAGAGCGGACTGCCTCCTGAGGAGCTCCCCTCTCATTTCCCCCAGTCTCAGGGGAAATATGCCCCTCTGATATGAATTCACAGCTTCTTGGGCGTTGCCCCTGGATATTGTCTGAGAAGATCAAAGGCAGGGAGCCAAGAAGGAGAACAGCGAATCCTTTTAAGGCGCCGCACAAGAAGAATAGAGATTCACCCACGTTGACAAATGCAATTTCTTCAGCTGCGTCCTGAGCTACTCCGCTGCAGTTCCTTTACCAAAGAAATACAAAGCAGCATGGTCACTTCGACCTGTGAGCTGCCCGCGGAGGTGTGAAAAGGTTCAAAATAAGTTTGGTTTTTTTCCCACTCAAAACCCCCTTAAGGAATGATTATGAGATTTAATTGTTGTCTCGATAAAACAATGAGTTAAGCTTCCAAAACCTAGCTATGGGTCAAGCTCTAATTTTGTATCCCTATAAACCCAAGCAGACATGAGAACGTGTGAAATGAGACTAACCTTGTACATTACTTCCCTGGTGTCTACAACTAAAACTCACACTTTCTGAAGTAGTCCTATGCCCACCTCTGACTGAAGACGCAAGTTAAATATTGTTACTATTTGATCTTGACGAATCCCGTCCTGTTAGAATGGCTGAGAGTCTGTCAGCATGTCTCCAGTATCAGACTTACAGTAGTTTAGTCCCTATTCTACACTGTCAAAGACAACGACAGTGGCTAAGCTCCACACAATACTGAGTGAAGGAAAAAATTGAGAAAAAAAAGTGTTTGGTACAAGGCTGCCTATACTGTAAATGAACCCTGTTAAATGAATACATGACATCTATCTCACCTCAGCTCTATTGCTGCCAAGATTGGTTCCAAGGAAATACCAGTGATTTTCTCCTTTCCTTTCTGATCTTCTTGCTCCTGTTCCTTTACCAAAGCAGCACTGTGCCCTGCATAACCTCGCCACACGCTTTGGCCTCACAAACGTGAAAATGCTCACTGTGTTTGACATGTCTTTGTTTATGCCTGTCGTGTTTCGAAACCATCTCTGGAAAACAGATTTTTTTCTTCTTTATTTTTTATATCTTCCGGGCTATGCGAGTGTGCGTGTTTGTCCAAAAGTTTATCCCTGGCCTTTTCGAAAAGCTTGAACCAGCACTGACCCCAGAGGTGTGTGCTTGCTCAACGACGCACTGTGGCTGCTGTGTCCCCCGTGACTCAGACGCAGGGGAGAAAGAAGCAGACAGTGAGGGATTAATGTCAGCTTGTGTACAATGCAGCTTTGGGGACACATTATGAACGGGCAAAGCAAGAGGAAGCAAAGGCATATATGCAGAGAATGGGATGGGAGCATAAATAGAGCTGGGAATGAAAGGGGAGCGATGAATGACGTAATCACTCTTGGTTTAAGTTTCTTTAAAGGCGTTTAAAGAATGCAGGATGACGAATCCTCCATCACATGGAGCAGTCCATTTCCTGAGATGCTGTTTAGTGAAGCAGGACGAGGCGAGAAGTAAGGCCTGACCGTCCATTTAAAATGAGCTGTGAAAACGCTTAAAGGTTGAAGAATTGGGATTATGGCATGGCATGAAGAGTGAAAAAAAAAAAAAAACTCCTGATGAAAAGTGTAATACTTTGCTGTTTCTACATTATGAAAGCATTATGCTCTGTGTACATGCATATACAGTTACTACAAGTGGGTGTATTCTGTAGGGAATCCCTGCTACATGCATCGTAGGGGAGGAGTGGGCCTTTAGTGCATGGCTTATTGAACAACTGTACCACAAATGTTCATGTGGGCTGTTTGGCTAGTGGCTAAAGTCCATGTCAAGGTTAAAAATATCCAGTTGTTTCAGTTTTATGTATTCATTTCCTGTGTGCTCTCTCCTCTCGTTATGGTACGCTATACCAGACTAGCCTCGAGCATAAAGCAGCATTAAAACAGGTGGGGTGACGTGTGAGTGGGATGCATTTCATTTCTGCAATATTCTATAGGACCCGCATAGGTGTGAAGCACATTAGTTCTGATGCATATTCACAAATATCTCTCCCAAGGTGGGTTGCTACAATGAGGGCTGTCTCTGCTTGTGCACAATGCTTTCATGCAAGAGTTAGATTCTCAATTCCTTGTAACCCTAAGGCATAGTGCAATCAAACCTGTTGTTATTCTGTCCCAAGTTTCCCTCTCGAACATTAACAAGATATCTTTAGGTGAACAGCTCACTTGCAGCAATAATGCAAATAATTCACAGGTTTAATTTGAGTTTGTTTTGTTTGTTTCAAATAATTGGGCGACGGTGGCGCAGATGGTAGAGCGGGTTGTCTCATGATCGGAAGGTCGGGGGTTCGAATCCCGCCTCCTGAAAGTCCACATTGTCGTTGTGTCCTTGGGCAAGACACTTCACCCTCCTTGCCTCCAGTGTCTGCGTACACTGGTGATATGAATGTGAGCGTGAATGGGCCCCCAATGAGAGACCAACAGGCCAGTTTGGAACCATGAGGCCGTCCTTCCGTGGACCCACCACCTGCAGGGGGCGCCATAGGGGACTGGTGCAATGTGATTTGGGCAGCTCCAACAGCTGCCCCCATGACCCGGCAACGGACAAGTGGGAGAAAATGGATGGATGGATGGATGTTTCAAATAACTACTATAATAAAAACATAACTTAACTATTCAATCAAACAAATGATTTGGACTACAACAGTTTTTATTGTGAATATTACATTATTTGTACTGTACTGTAGGCTTGAATTAAACATATTGGGCCCAATGTTGTTTTTTGCGCTTATGAAGGGCGCTCTGTGAAATCTTTGCTTCAATGGCAATGTTCGGAACAACAGTGGTCCCTCCCCAAGCTTTTTCCTCCAGCCGACGGTACCAGACTTTCCCGTTTTCCGTAGACGGGGGGTGGGGAGGCGGTGCGTGCTGGTGTTCTGATCACGTCCCTGCGGCGTGAAGAGCCCCCGCACTCTTCAATACCAGCGCCAGAACGGGACCATCTGCATATTTTCGTTCTCTCGGGACATGGACCGTGTTAAACTCGCAGGGGGATAAATAAAGTTTGCGGTTTGTCCTGTGAGTGCTTGAAAGGAATGTGGCCCAAATGCTGAATGAGGTAGATGAGGTGCGACGTAACAGGAGAGAGGCGAAGATGCTGCAAATGGGAAGCAGCGCTCTTGCAGCATTCCACGCCCCAGTCACCCTTTTTTTTTGCTCTGACGCAAATTTTCAGACATTAAAGGGATATTTCAGGATTTTTGACATAGGGCCCATTTCCCAGTTATCCAGAATGTTATTGATTTCTGGAGATTTATTTTTTATTATTATTAATGCAGCCCTTATATTTGAAGCGTTTAGTGGTGCTAGGCTAGTGCATGTCTATGGTAACTCGTAGCCTGTCTGACAGTCTGACCCAAGCACAGGGCACATGAGGCAAATGACATATAACACCAGACTACCGATATAAATGTGTGCATTGACTGAATATATTTTTTTAATATAACCATTTTGCATTTAAAATAACTTTATATTTGAGCAGCATCAGCTTCCTGGTTGTAAGCTACGCAGTGGCGGAGTGATCTGCTAGGTTACCGGAGCTACAGTAGTTTGTTTACCTGCGGCCGGCATTACTACAGGTGGAACTCACAAAGGAGCTTTCTACAAATCACATATGGGACCCGATGATTTTGAAGTGGTTTTTAATGCAGGCTACTAGTTACCATAGACATGCGCTAGCCTAGCACTAGCATAGCACCACTAAACTCTTAAAACATAAGGACTGCATGAATTAAATATATACAGTATATATATATATATATCTCCAGAAATCAACAACACTGTTGGAAATGAGGCCCTATGTCAAAAACCCTGAAACATCCCTTTAAGGTAGATTTGTTAACAAAGTCTGATACCCCGAATAAGCTTAATCTTGATTCATAACAGCCAACTTTATATGATTAACAATGGTGAATGCTTGAAGCTATAGCATGGCTTTTTGTACTGTCCTATCCAATTAACATACAATGTATCCTTGTGGCCCTGTATGTACGCGTACCCTGCCTACAGCTCAAAGCGTCCCCTGTTATAATGAATTGCAAGGCCTGAAGATCACGCACTGTAGCTTTAGCCGCTCCTCTCCCCTGAATGCTAACGCTGCCTTTGCCCCTGTCACTGCGGCGACTCTTTTTAAAGTCTCGGAGGTTCAATGTGAGACTTAATGACGTGTCAAGATGGATGTGTTTTTGGCGTGTATGAAGGGAAGCCGGAGCAGTCGTCCGCACTCCGCTGTCCGGCCGCTGTGTCAGTCTCCTGTCTGGCCCCACTTTAATGGCCTGTCCTCTGTGGGCTCTTCAAAGAGTCCTATAGCGGCTGCCGGTGACCTCGCCGGGCTGCGCGGGCACAATAACAGCCGCGTATCCGCATAGTGACATACTGCGTTCCTCCCATATAACCAATATTAACCCGAGGAGACAGGGCTGTAACCCGGGGTGATCTGTGCAGCGGAGGGATGGCTCGGGGATATAGACAGAAAGTAACTGAAAAAAAAAAAACATACCTCAAGGGGGATATACAGGTTCCATTGTGTGCATTGTACTCAGAGGATGAGGCTTGTTAATTAGTATTGTGTTAATTAGCCAACTATGATTAAACCGTCTTTGATGAGATAGTAAACAGCCACAACAATATGACCATCTGGGATCTATTTCCTCTGTTATGAGACTTGCCCTATAGATAGATCAAGCTGTTGATGGTGTAATCCCTTCTACAGGCTTTGGTGGCTCATACCAACAAAAATTTTATAGGATGTTTAATGTATATGTTGCCTCTCATTTGGGCTTGGTATAGTCCTGTTGTTGGCGTGGTTTGGATCCGGTTGCTCTCCTCAAGCCATGCGTTTTTTGAGGAAGTTCGAGGACCACAGTTCTTGTGTGACTGCGATTTTGCTGTGGGAGGCTGACGATGGATAATTGTTGCCATGTCAGTCTGCCCTAGCTTTACTAGGGCAAAAAGTGAATGGATACGTGAGGGATAATGAACTCCGAGGTGTCCATTATCAGAAGTAACTGGACGACGCGGAGTCCAGTTACTTCTGATAATGGACACCTCGGAGTCCATTATCCCGCTTGTACCGTGGTCCCACAAACTGAAACTGTTCATTGGGGCCTGTTTGCCTTTTCTTTTTAAAGTCCGGGGCAGGAGTTATTTCACTTTTTAAGCTGTTTTACCTGAAGCTAGTTCCAGCTCAATTGTGTATAGTTACTATGGAAACAGCTGCAGTGGAGCCATAATAGCACATGATTGAACTGTTGTCGGACTAGGTGCAGTGTATCACTTTTTACGACACCCACACGCCAATCAGAATCGAACCTCTTAAAGGGACTAGACGGAGTTTAAAAATGTTAGAATGATGTATTTTCCACACCCTACTTGCTCCATCGATGTCCTAATGTGTAGAATGAGCCCAGACCTACTGTCAACTAACTACAGTTACGCACAAGACCTGAGGTGGCAGTAGCGAGTACAAAAATGACAAACTTCCATCTAGTCCCTTTAACTCTCACCTTAACAAAGTGCAGTTCAGCTTTACCCAAGTCTAAATGGTTAGGGCCAGTGAAACGGCTCATTTGAAAGACTTGCAATACTCATCTGAACTGATCTTCTTCCTCGCATTGGGACTTTAAAAAAAAAAAAATTTCCATTGCTGTTTTGTTGCGTTTTTGTCACACACTTTTGTCACTTTTTGGTTACTCTTTTGTTGCATTGTCGCCACGTTCTTGTCGTGTTTTTGTCCCTTTTAATATTTGTTGCTATTTTGACACTATTTTTTCAAGAAGATTTTAGATTTGGGTAAGTGGGGATTAAGAGACATTAGAAACTGATAATGACTTAACCGCCCATACTATGTGTTGCTGCCATATTACCTATGGGCTTCTATCCGAATGAAGTACAACTATATAAAGTTTCTTCTTGTGTTCAAGTGGCGAGGGTGGGAGAAACTAGAAATCCCCCATTATTTTCCCACAGACACAATTGATTAAATCCGCAAAGGGCACTCGTGGAACTGCCACAATTGCCTGTCCAGAATCTCTCGGTAAATTGCACAATCCTCTATACGTCCCGATATTCTCCTCCGTTCATGTGACAGCCCTCCACCTGCCTCCATTATCCAAAATGTATAGATGAAATGGTACTTTGGATTAATTGCCCTTCCTGCTTATTAGTTTCCTATTGTGATAGGTTCTGATAATAGAAGTGATCCGGCTTCAACTAATACCGCCTTATAACTTAAGCAGTCACTTTGATGAGTTAAAACCCAGCAGGCAGGTCATTGATCCTACGCTGCCGGGCCTTTTTTTCATTCTCTTTCATTTTCTACCGCATTACCTCAGCAGCAGCAGCTCATAATGTTGCGGCAGAGGGGCATATTTAGGCTGTACCTCTCACCGTTTCTCATTCTTTAGCTAATATACTTCCTGCAGTCAGTCGCGGGCCGCCGGACCATTTGCAAAAGTGCACTTGTGGTCAAGGCTATTACGGAGTGTAAAGCACATAGCGGGCGCGCCGTTCGTGTTTTACATTTGAAACAACACATCGAACGCCGCACGCTGTATAAATGATGGCGCCTAATGTGGAGTCCCGGCGCTCGGAGACTTTCTCGGAAAAAAAAATTTCTCCGCGAGATTTTAGCTCGCCAGATGAATCTTTGATGGCAGGTTTAAGAGAGAGCACTTAAATTAAAAGCGCGCAAATGTAGACCAAACATGCGGGTGTATTATGGACTTGACTGTGCCCGTGACTCCGGGACGGTTTGGTGGAGTTTTTTTTTTTTTTTTTCTGCGGACAGGTGCGACGTATTAGGAGCAGATCGTGGGGAACTGGAGCGTCATGTCTGAATCCTGGGCCCCTCTATTTAAAACTGCAGCTGCTAAAACTCGCCACCTCAGGGGCTCCTTTAAATGAGTTTCAGTCAGGCGTATTTCACAGTGCCAGTCTATTCCGTTGGGTGAGGATTTGCATAAAGAGAATCTGAATAAGATACAGATACCTGAGAGGAGATGATGTCGCTGCTGTGTGAAGTTAATTGGTAAAGCGTTGAACCGCTGTCCTAGATAGGCCACACATAACCACCGTTGTTTTTACTACGCACTATAATCTGCTTTACAGTCCCAGGTGTGGCAGCCAGTTTGTGGGCCACACAATGTGGAGCACAATACTTCCCTGTCATTACATTAGGACAACAACTCATTTGAGGGCCACCAAACTTTCCCGACAAAAGAAACCGATTCAATAATGTAAATATCCTCGGGGTTTCCTGTCCCCTCAAGCATTTGGAGCGCTGAGCAATTTCCCAACCCTCAAAGCCATAGTATCTTGTAGAATAACCATATTTCCCGATCACCATTATGGATATTTGTTGTTTTTGTTTATTGGACCTCAAAAACGTCAGCGACTTTATTGAGAAAGTTGTCTGGTGCTACTTCATTTGGATGCTATTTACCCTCTATGGATCAATACAAGTCAAACTTTCAGCGTGTATATTACTTTACGAAAGCCTTATGGCTAGCCAAGCTCCATAAAAAATGTTTTTTTTGGTAAAACTCAAGTTAAGCACAGCTCAGACAGCGGGGCAGCTGGACTTCATAAATAGTTTGTAAACAAATCTATGTATTATGCTATTTTGGTTGAAATCTTGCATCCAAAATGTGTGTAGTCAATCATTCCGATAGTTTTGATGAGACAACCGATTGTTCCCTGTATCAGTGCCATGGAAACGTGAACATGTCAATAAAATTAGCCAAACACAACCCATTTAGATTGTATGCTGTTCTAGCTTTGTCGTTGGATCCCCGTGTTGGCCATGCTAACTAACTGTCATCCTGCTTCTTCCCAGACACTTCCTGTTCAAGCAAGGCTCTGGTTCGTCGGCTCTTCTGTCGGGGGCAGGACAGGGCTACCCGCTCACCTCCGGAACAGTGTACTCTCCCCCGCCGCGGCCCCTGCCCCGCAGCAGCGTGACCCGCCCCCTCTTCACCTTTAACAAGCCGCACCGCTGCTGCAACTGGAAGTGCACGGCTCTGTCGGCCTCTCTGCTCACCCTCACCCTGGCTCTGCTCCTCACATACGTCATCGGTGAGTGATGGATTCAATTGTGCGATATGACGAGGTGCATTTGAATCGTAGCTTTGTAGATTTGTTGCCACTTAAGTTTAGCTCAGCTACCACGTGTAAAGCACATAAAGAGAATCAACATCATGTTACTCTCAACGTCTTAGTGAGAAGAAACTAGTCCATATTATGCACAGAGCAACACCAAATACATATAAATGCACACAATAGGGGCAGCGTAGGGAGGGAAGGGGAAAGTTCAGCTTCCTGACTGCCTGGTAGATGAAGCTGAAGACGTTTCAAAGCAAAGCAACAAAATTAAAATAGTAAACTTGAAATTTCTTCTACTTGTCCGTTGCCGGGTCGTGGCTGCCCAAATCACATTGCACCAGCCCCTATGGCTCCTCCTGCAGGTGGTGGGTCCACAGAAGGACGGCCTCATGGTTCTAACCGGGCCTGTTGGTCTCTCATAAGGGGCTTCTGAACCGCTCTTTGTCTGACCCGTCACCTAGGACCTGTTTGCCCTGGGAGACCCTACCAGGGGCACGAAGCCCCCGACAACAGAGCTCCCAGGATCATTCAGGTGCTCAAACCCCTCCACCAGGTTAAGGTGGCGGTTCCAGGAGGGGATGGTTATACAGTACTATTGAACATGATACTTTTTTAATTTTTTTATTTTCATGTTCAAGATTATTATTATTATTTCCTTAGTAAGTAGTTCACATATGTTGGTGAGTTACAGCCTCACCTTCCTGCCATTTTGTGTGACATAGAGCTGTTTTAGTTTGATTCATTGTTGACAGTGATCAACATTGGTTTGCGTACTTCTTGTATCTCATGTACTTCTTTGAATAGAAATATAACGATATTTTCCTCAACTCTCTAAGCAACAGCGTATTCAACCGAGAACACCCGCATGTGTTGGAATTAATTTCCTCCAACTTTACGCCTTTTGTGTGTATTTAAAAATAGCTCCGGCATCTGTCTGTGGCGAGTTACAGGCAAAACACCAGCCTGTCTTGTTTGCCCTAACGTTACCTTAAAGTCGACATTTCTCAAAACAGATCGAGCGGGAAAATTGCAAGGTGTTGTCAAGAGAACAGCTAATTAATTCAGAGACGGATCAATAGGAACTACAGGCACCAACTCTAACAAGGAAGTTTACACATTCACAGAAGTAGAAGCATCAAAGGGCGAAAAGTACTGGGTAAAAAAAGAAATAGATAAATTAAAAAAGTAGACCGATTGGGATCAAAGCAGGTCTGTTAATGTTCTCGTCCACCAACTTCATAAAAGGCGGCTTTTAAAACAGTCGGTAATGTGTTGGAGACGTGACCCTCTGTAGGATATTGTAAATACTAAATGGGCTGTCTCACTTCAAAGCGCACCAAACTGGTAATTACTCCATGATGAATCGGCACAGGCGGTGATATTAGTGCATTTAGCCACTTTGTTTACTGACCTCCACATCCATGTTTGCTTCAGCTGTGTAATGAAATCAAAAGCTGAACTGAAATCAACTACATCCATCAACCACTTTGAGCTCACAACACTGAAACTATACAGTGTGTTGTTTAGCATCCCGGGCTTAAAATAACTGTGTGAAAAAATGCTGCATGTTGGTATTAGATATATTTTTTTGTATACATATATTTATTGGTATATACTGTATAAACATTTAAATAATGTTTTTATGTGGGTCACTGATTGTTAAATAAGTAACTTTGTTTCCCTTAATAAGTCCTTTTCCGTAGTCCCCCTGGGGGTAGTACAAGTGTTAATAGGATGAGTGGGGGGTCTTTCATCTCCCCCTGGTGTCCATGGCCAGAAAACCACACTTCCCTGCCTCCGAGTCGGAGCCACCAGTACACACTAATGGAATCACAAAGAGTAAGCTAACAGGCTAACCGGCAAAGCTAACTGTGTCATTGAATTGTGGCACAATGTCCCTCTTTCCCTTTGTCTTTTCTGTCTGCGTAGTATTTACTCTCACGGACAATTAATAAGTAAAACAAATAAACACCTGCTGTGGTGCTTATGGCCTCTAGGGGCATGAGTTACTTAGTTCTGCTTTAAAGTTGGGTCTCAAAGCTATGGGAGTTGAGAACCTCTGAACAGTGTTTTTCCTTGCATACAGTAGTTTGGCACAGAACAATAAAATGGTGAGGTATATCCACGAAAATGTCTCGTAAAATACCCACAAATATAACTTTAAAAATGGAAGTAAAAATGGCAAAACTGAGCAGGAAATAAACCTTCGATTGAGCTATGAAGCAGTGTTATAAAAAAAAATCTTCTTTTAAACAAATGCCTGAACAAAAAGATGATTAAAAACTTTGCACTTCTTTTGGTCACACCTCTGCTAATCTTACATACACATTTTTAATTAGTGAATGTAAATCTGCCACACTCTCAAGTACCTCTTAATTTAGAAAGTTCAAAGGTGGCTCCGCATCCCCCAAAGCCGCTCAGCCAAATTAGTCAGAGTCAGCTCTTGGAATAGTATTCACGTCCACCCCCCGAAAGACTGCGGCAGCTTCTTGCTCTTCCCCAACCTTGGCCCTGCCCCCCCTTCCCCTCCAGTGCCCCGGAGCAGACACCCGCGGCCCCTCGCCTCCTCCGCCCCATCGCACCACCTCCGCACCAGCCAGTTCATTTCCCTCCCGTGGAGGCGCCCAAGGTCAAGGCGGCACGGGGCCGGGGATAAGAATTAATCACATAGACGCGTCAGAGACAGACAAATCTAATTATCTAACACTGCGCATTGAAATATATTCGAGAGACCCGTGAAGCTCAAACTTTAAACACCAAGCACCCTTAACTAGGGCTAAAAATATGTAGATACATTTATATTATTTTACTCACAAGTATTGTAATTAGCTAAATTGAATGGCATTACAATCAGGGGGAAATTTTAAAAAAACTGATAAACTAATACAAGATTCAGAACATGTTTGTAAAGACTAGAATGGCACGTTCTATTCAATCGTAAGACCCCATGGAGACAGAAGAGTTGCTGCTTTGTCATGGGCATTATTTTACCCACATAGTAATTGCAGCTTTTGGAAATTGCAATTTCAATTCAATTGTGACTTGATTTGATCTCGCAGCACTACCTTTGAAAAGATGCACCTCTAATAAACTAATAGTATCATCATGAAACAAGAACTAACCCAAAGCCAGGACTAAATAAGCTATATTTAGTGCTTCAGATGTAACCCTCAACCTGTGTAAAACAGCCTTTACTTTTATCCCCAGTATGTGTTGTGTTGGTCCAAGAAGCAACTGGCTGCTTCTAGTGGCATCTCACTAGTACCATTTTCAACTTTGAAGTTGTTAATAAATGGACACAATGTTGAATAAAAAAGTCTTTTACAAATAGCATTCTTAATTTTTACATTAAGAAACAAATATATGCAAACCCAAACAAGGAACTATGCCATTTGTTATATCATAAACGTTTTGCCAAATATATGGCATTTTGTTTTTGATTGGTATTAGTGATTTCATCTTATTCTTTTATTATTATTTTTTATATATATATATTTTTTTTTTACATGATTTTATTTGTGTCTGCTTTGTGCTTCCTTTCTGTTTATAGTCTGTGTTCTTGTCAAAATACTATGAATGTGTGGATGATTGTGGTTGTGATTGTGGTATGAATGCAAGGAGGAGTGGCTGGGGTTGGGTGGGGGGATTAAAGTTTGTCTTATTTAATTATGTAAATAAAAAAAATAAAAAAAAATAAAAAAACAAACAAGGAAAGAATGGGGTACAAACACATTTTTAACCTTCCTCACACATCTCATACCACTTCAAGTGCTTTTCACAACTACCAGGGTGCAATACTGATACTGTATTGTAAAAAAAACAACAGCTAGTTCACAGTTGATAAAACAGCTTTACATTCAGATGCACAGTTCACACGGGTCTTTTGTCACAAAGATCTGCTTTAACAGTAAACAGAAGGGGTGCGGGTGCAGTGCATTATTACTATTACATGATATTACCCCCTCTGCTACGTTCAACAGTACAGAAAATAAAACGTGTCCGCGGCCGGTTCATTCCCCTCCTGTGGTGCCGCTCAAGGCCAAGATTGCCACAGGGCGGGGGGTTCCAATTAATCACATGCACCTCTCATCTTAGACATCTCACACACACACAGATAGCACACGGATCTATGCAGATTAATCCCGGGACTGAACCGGGCCGTGCTATCCCGCTAATGTCGCCCAGGCCCTGGTAATTAGTGCATTAGCGAGCGGCGTGAGTGATGGCTCGCCGACGACATCACCTCTTAATTGGTGTCATGCTCGGCCCCTGCTTTCTTCAGTGATTGATCCTTTCGCGTTGACGTTACCGTGGCGACGTGGAAGATGTATGGGACTCGGGAGTGGGTGACGTGCTCAGGTCTTAAATCAAAGGACATGAAAGTGGTCACGCCTCTGCGCCCGTGAGGGGAGAGGGTGACACGCTGTTACATAATGAGCTGTTCTTTTCGACTTGTGTTATTAGCGCCATTAACGCATGTGTGTCCACCTTAGCTCAGGATACTTTACTATCATTACAGATACGCTCATATTATACGCACAATAGGCTAATCCTCCAGGTCGTCAGTTCTCTTCAATGAAACGGATGGAAACGACACAGTTGGCAAACTTTTCAGAATTGTGCAGAATGTATTCTTCCCTGTAATTACCGTAATTACTGGACTACAAACTTCAGAAAAAAGCCATAAGAATCGTCCATAACGTTGGTTTTAGGGATCATACAAATGTGCTGTTTTTAACATCTCATATAATGAAAACTGAAGCCTTTTAAAACGCTTGTTGTAATGTTTAAAGCAAGTCGAAACGCCCAAAAAAACAGTAGAGAAGGAAATTATAATTTAAGAGGAGAATTTGTGATGAGAAAACTTAGTGTTCACACCACCCTTAAAAGTATGTGCATCTCCCAAGCAGGAATAACATTGTGGATTGAGTTAGATAAAGAGACTGAACGGAGCAAAACACTAGGACACTTTAAAAGAACATGTAAATTATCTTTAAAAAGTATGCTAGTGAAGTATCATCATTACTAGTACATTCATAGACAGGCACACACTTGCGTTTTTGTGTGTGGTTGCCTGGATATGAATATCGACGTATATTTGGTATAGCAGGGCTGAGCAGTATTGAAGTGTGTATGTGTATAGTTTTGTATGATCAGAACGAAAGAGAGATGTGCCTTGGTATAAGTCTTAAGTACCATATGGTGTATTTATTGTTGTACAACTGTAAATGATAAATCCATTATTTAATTTTTTTTTTGGGTAGACTGTTGATGATAAATCCTTTATGACATTCTGTACAATCATTATCGATATATATTAATACATAAGCACAGACTCATGCATCGGTTTCTTGCATGAGTGCATATTGAAAGTTTGTGTGATGTTACTTGAATGAGAGATAAGGGGTAGGTTTATTATAAGTTCTTTGAATTTCTTCCTACTCCTTTTGAGCACAATAGTCTTGTTTTGGTTTATCCTGTAAACATTTTTGAAATATTTTTCTGCTCAAGTGAATAAATAAATGAAAATTAAATGAAATAAGCCGCTACTTTTTTCATACGCTTTGAACATTGCAGCTTATACAATAATTGATATATTTTTATGGTCATAGTGAATATCATGTTATCGGCTATAAGACCGCCAACGTGAGAAAGCAACAGCTCCAAATCCAAACATAAAGTTGTGTGCGTGGAGATGGTGGAGAGCTCACGCGGTTCCTTTCAGACGTACCCCGCTCATCTACACTCGGACAGATGGCAAACCCTATTGTTGTCTTTCTCTAGGCTCTGGCTCTAGCTGTTTGCTGCACACCGGGCCAGAGACAGCAGGATGCCCACCCGCACTTACAACGTGGCTTCGGGTGCAAAAAAATAAATGCGAACACTCCCGAGACCATGTGCGCAGAAACTTGGCTAACCCATGGGAGGAGCCGCAGTTTGACTGAGCACACGTGGGTTTAAAGAATACCATCGAATTTATACACTTTAAAGTTCGGAAATATTTGACCGTGCGTGTAGAGAAAAGCCCTGTGTGTTCAGTGGGCTCGGGGAACCGCGCTTTGTAACAACATGGACACCTGTGGCTTATAGTGCGGGGCCAATACATGTACAGACAAACCACTTTTCTTTGTTCAGGTATTCCGGTGCAACAAGTACGGGATGAGCTTTAATCATCAAACAGGCAAATGATGAGAGCTCAATATGTCCTCAGCTTTTGTCACTTCATCAGTCACATGTTTGTCTTCATGGTCTGGTCTCAATGTACTGAGCTTTGGAAGTTGGAAATGTTGAATGTTGTTCCCTTTTCATAAGTTAATGAGGGAGAAACCACACAAAATAACCGACCAATTTAGGACAGCAAATGTATATAGCAATGCACAGATAATCAAGACAACATATCTTTTTTTGTTTCTAGGGGCGGTTTGACCATGAATCCAGCTCGACGCCTGGATGTGTCCTCGGGCACGGGCTTTACGCTTGCACCCAGTGGCTTAGAGGAATGTTTACCCACACACACATTAAAGTTTATAACTGATACCGGATTCATTTGTTAGTGGTGGAATGAGATTTGTTTTGTGTTTCTTTAGTTTATTGTCTAATTAACTCGTGTGAAGAATTGGAATATGTTAGGAATGTTAGGAGTGAGTTTGGACCAAAACTAACATTTCAGTTTAGTGACTTGCTACTTACTTTTCATTGTTTGTAATAAAAAAGAGATCAGGCCATTAACCTCTTAACCCCCACCTGAACCGAGCACATCATTGCCCAAATCTGAAATCTTCTCGAAAAAAAAAAAGCATCGAAATAGCAATGAAAACGAGGATGAAACGCGAGAAAAATTTGACAAAAATGGCGAGAAAAATCGGACAAAAAAGCAACAAAAATGTGACGAAGACTCCGCAAAAAATGAGGCAAAAATGAGATGAAGAAGAATGTGAAAAAAGTGACGACAACAACGCAAAGAAACGGACCCGGTGAGATCAGTTTTGTAGGTCTTAGCTTTCAAATGAGGCGTTACACTGCCCTATCATAATCTAGGCATCCAGTCGAGAGGCTCTGGGATTCGGGTAAAGCCGACCTGGAAAAAATGCAAGGGGGTAATTGCCTCACATCTATCACTCTCTTCTGTGGCGCACAAATAGATATAGTTTATCTACTAATGAAACAAAAAAACAAGCATATGACAAAAAACAACTTTTCAAAGCAGAATGCTCTCCATGATGAGGGGACTCTATTACATAATTATCCTGTAATTTAAACGGATTAATTAACACACGCTGACGGCAGAAGAAAAATTTCCCATGATGCATCGCCCTTTCCCGTCTTCATCAAATAACAGTGTGGCCAGACCGGGGTGTATGTATCGATTTGGAGCTTTCTTGTCTCATTAGTGCGGGGTGTTATTTCAGGACAGTCTTGCTATCAAAAAGTAATAAAGAAACCAAATAAATTAGCTCCAAGGTTTAATAAATCACACTCTGTCCCCGACGTAATTATCTCACATAGTATTGGCGACTGAACACAGAGATGATATTTAGGAGCGGTCTTGACCAAATGTGTTTTTTCGCGTCCCGAGCAATATGAGCCCGATCACGGACGGCAGATTGTTGGGCTTGACAGTATTACGTGGGAGTCGCTAATGGGCAATCAGAACTTATTTGCAGCCATTAATGCTAACGTCGACTATTCATTTAAAGCCGGCCACAAGTGCGCACAATATCCCTGTAAATTACTTGTTTATTTGTCTGATTATATAAATCAAGCTTTAGCATATTTCCCGGGCCTCAGCTAATTCTGAATCACCATAATTACGGCCCGCATAACAACACATTTTCCTTAGATCTGCGCCAAGCCGGAGCCAATCATCTCAAACAGTTGGCCCCGCTCCCCTCTCGGTCAAAAGCATGTTAACGCAGCTGTTACATTTGGCTGAATCTTCATCTTTTTTTTTTTTTCCTCTCTCCCTGTGACACTCAGCCAAAGTATCTGCAGCCATGCGTGGATCTACTAGCAGTCAGCCGGCGCTCGTACATGTTATATAGGGTGTAAACAGTGCCCAGTGGCGGTGGTGGCGAATCATAGTAACAGATCGCGCGCACTCACGGGGGCGGGATTCGAAAAGTGTGGTAAAAAACAAATGCTTAAAAATGTCTGCGTGATAGCTTTTTCCGCCCCCCCCCCCCCCCACTTTTTGCGCGTACACCGCTGGTGACAGCTGCCACGTTACAGATTACGCCATGCATGTTTTAGTGGCGGCAGTGGCGGGTCTTTAATTAGACTGCCGCCCTCGTCCCAGTAAACACGCTAAGTCGAGATATTGATTCAGGGGGAGAAGTATGTCTGACCCAGTTATGCTGATGGCTCTGCACTTCCACTCTGGATGAACCCGGCTGACAGGCAGCAAGCAAGTGCTGTTTTTAAACGCCGCAATACAAACCTGCTGGATGGTTTTGTACTGGTTTGGAAGCAGTGTTGGGCAAGATACTTAAACGTTGTAGTATATTGTCATTGTGTCCTTGGGCAAGACACTTCACCCTCCTTGCCTCCAGTGTCTGCGTACACTGGTGTATGAATGTGAGTGTGAATGGGAGAAGCCCCTTATGAGAGACCAACAGGCCCGTTTGGAACCATGAGGCCGTCCTTCTGTGGACCCACCACCTGCAGGAGGAGCCATAGGGGCTGGTGCTATGTGATTTGGGCAGCTCCAACAGCTGCCCCCACGACCCGGCAACGGACAAGTGGAAGAAAATGGCTGGATGGATGGAGTTGCACTACTTTGAGTTACTTTTGAGTTACTTTTGGCAAAATATAAACTGAACATAGTAATAAAGCCACAGAGCAAAAGTGCAGTCAGAGATTTCCTGTTCCTTCGCTTACCCCATTCTCTTGTGTTTTGTTTTGAGGACATTAACTCTACCCAACTGCAGATCATATACACCAATGTCCAACTTTATTTGGTGCTGCATTCCATTCATTTAAGTGCACTGGTAACTCAAGTTACTTGAAATGCAATGACTAATATATTCCCGTATGTTGTGCAAGTAATATGCTATATTCCTTAGTTACTGGGAAAAGTAATATATTTTTGTAACTCGTTACTTTTGTAATATGTTTGGAAGGGATTCCCGATCATTCTAATATGGTTTGGTTTTTTGGTTTATTTGGTTGGGACAGTGCAAGTTAATGAACAAGCCACACCGGATTGTAGCCTTTGGCTAATTTCCATCCGTCGTCCCACATGCGCACTCTCAAACACACTCTCATTCATCCTGGCCTATTGTACATGTTTTTAGTGGTAGGGGAAACCGGAGTACCCGGAGGAAACCTACGCAGACACGGGGAGAACATGCAAACTCCACACAGAAAGACCCCGGTCCAGGTGGGAATCGAACCCGGACCTTAACCACTGTACTACCGTGCCGCCAGAACGCACTTTCCCCTGGCCTGACTTCCGATTCTTCATTCTTCCACATGTATAGTAATGTCAGACATCAGCACTTGTATCAGAAAGTGCTGTCAAGCTTCGGTGGTATTTTTTGCCTCTTGATGCACTGCAAAGGATAGATGAGCTGTGTTGCGACGTATGAGCATGAGCCGGCTGCACTTTGAGTAGTTGCCAAGATAGTCTCATAGTATTTAGTCACTCGTTTTTATGGACAATCCCCTCTTGTCCTCGATGTAGTTCCGGAAACTTTACAGACAAGCACTCACAGACAATTGTTTCCAATTAGAAGGGAAAAAAAAAAAGGTTTGCTATTTCACTGCGATCCTTTTTGGTCTGTGAGTTTGTTTACCTATATTCTTCGACCGAAAAAAAGAAAGTGTGTTTTCAAAATCCAATGTTCCAGAAGCTCACTTAGCCGTACAGCATGGAGAGATGGTTTGATAAAGTGGTTTTGCTCGGACTAAAGTGTATCCAACCAGCAATTGCACAACTTCCAATTGCATTATCTTAGTTTTGTCTGCCTTCCAGAAATGTTATTTGGTGCAATCTCAGCCGGGCCGGTGCATTCACATGTATCGCAGAAGACTGGCTTTTTGAGATCAAATGAGCAGCTACGGGAGAAGACAAAGATGGCCACTGTTGACTCTTGCAAAGTTACGAAAAAATGTCTGTGGGTGAACCTTTTTGTGTAGAAAATAATATATCCACCTTATTCCTACGCCCGTGAGCCGTGGGCGATTTCCGGTCAGACCGGGGCTGTTTGTTTGCATGGAGACCGTTCGCTTGAATCCACTTTTTATGAGCTTTAGAGGCGCAGACTATGTGGAAACACGAGCGGCCACAGCTGAGACCAAACTACAAGCCGTCATTAACTGCTCACAATAAACTTATGACTGAAAATCGCTCCGTCGAAGAGTTTTCTGACCCGTGGACGTGTTGGCCAAGTTGTCTCCAGTTAACCTCTGTGGATATCTTCTAATTCTGCGATCTTTCACAAAGACTTTACTCGTGATGTGGTACTTTGGGTTTAGAGAATGGATGGTCAGCATAAAAACAGTCTTTTTGTTTCTTGTTGATTGGTCAAATATCCGTGATGATATTCACATTTTCAGATTAAACTGAGCGAAAATCTGTTTACAAAGCCTCGTTACATACGCCGCTCCACGTGGAAAAAGGCCATGACTGTAGGAGAAAAACGTTTTTTTGAAGAAAAAGTTGGAAACGTCTTTGCATAGCTAAGTATTTAAAATGCCATGTATTCAGACCCAGTTCAGCTTGTGTGGCCTCACGGGGCTCGGTTCATATCACTCGTACAGTGTGAGGTCAGTCAGTCGTGGGTTAACAGTGTTTATTTACCTCCGTGGGCTAAGGCTTTCCTCATACATGTATGTGAGTCAGTAGCATTTAGCATGTTCAAAATCGCCTCAAACATGTCAGTTTAAGGCCAGTTCATGTTGCATGTTCCAGTGCCATGTCACTTTCTCTGTTTTTTAAATAAACCGTGAACAGCGTAACGTGTTCCAGAGCTGCGCGAGGACGTCTTTTCAAATGTTACGGAGGCTGATCGCTATGTGAAACGAAAAGTCGCCCTGGAAACCCAATGGCTTCTCACCGGAAATTCCCCCCATCCTCGTTTCTACATGAGCCGCCCCAGGAATCAGGTGGATATTTAGTTTCGGTTTGAATTTTTATGACAATTTATCCAATACAATTTCAGTTCCTATAGCCAGACCTTTGTGTTGATTTCATACCTGGCGGTTTCGGCTACAACTGTGGCCTTCCTCAGAGGCTATCAGGTGTGACGTGACTGGTCAGCTGATTTAAACAAAAATTGCTTAATACTTAGACGACCTAATGAACCTTTATTGGACGAATTAATCCAATATGCAGCAATGTGCGCCTTTACTGATTTTTTTTAGCAAATGTTACGATGTTTGTCTTTAAATGAGAAACATAAAAGGCCGTTGACGCAGGGGTAACTTTTTGGGCTCAGGTGGATGAGCAGTCGATCAATTACTAAAAGGTTTTAGTGAGTGAACGGATCGGCAGTCACAGTTCAGCCAGACATAGAATTGATTTAAAATAAACCACATTATTTCCCTACAACTATAATAATAAAGACTTTTAATTAAATACCCTAGATAAACTCTTTTTTTGTTTGTGTGGAATTTTCTAGTCAAGGCTTGACTCATTGAAGCAATAACCTCATAGCTTGTGTTGATGGATTTGGTTTTTGTTACTCACTACGACGGTGGTGCGGGTCGCCTCGTGTGGTGTGAATCCCAGCTCCCGCAAATGCACACTGTCGTTTGTGTCCTTGGGCAAGACACTTCACTCTACTTGCCTCCAGTGTCTGCGTACGTTGGTGCATGAACGAGACTGTGAGTGGGCGACTGGTCCCATACTGTAAAGCGATTTGGGCCTGATAAAAGGTAGAAAAGACCATTTTACTTCCAATACCTATCCCGGTCACAACCCCAATACATTTTTCTCAGCTGTGGGACTGGCGCAAAAAAAAAATCTGGCAATCTACTAGGGATGGGACGAAATATCGTTTGGCAAAATATCGCGATACAAAACGTGACGAAACGCATCGAGTAAAAAAAAAAATGTATCGCAATTTTTATTTATTTATTTATTTTTTCATGTAAAGCATCTTTGAGTGTCCAAAAAGCGCTATACAAGTTCGATGTATTATTATTATTACTATTATTAAATGAAAAAAAAATATATATATCCGGGGAATGGTGCAGTGCGTCGTCACGTCAAGTCACAGGAATGATATGTTAGTGTTTTTGAAGAAGAACCAGTCCTGAGATACATTAACCGAGGGTTAGAGCAGCACTAAGGGAGTGTTCTTGTTGTGTTTCCCTGTGTTCAACTGAAACAAAAATAAACAAGTTGTTATTATACAGTAATATTTTTTTCTTTTTTGATATCGTATCGTGACGTATCGTTTCGTGACTCTGACATATCGAGGTGCATCGTATCGTGAGTTTAAGTGCATCGTCCCATCCCTATAATCTACATGTGATTGCCAGATTGTTTGTAAAATAGACACAACTTTGAGCCACATGAAGATGGACTTTCACAGACATGGTCACAAAGCGCTTCACAAAACACCATTTTACATACACTCCATTCATTACGTTGCCATGGCGGCAAGCTCCACACAGAAAAGGGCCCGTCCGGCTGGGGAATCCAACCCGGGGCCCTTTGGCTGCGAAGCACGAGCGCTAACCGCTGCGCCGCCTGCACGGTGGCGCGGCGCATGACTGATTGGAACGGCTAAGAAATGCCTCGGAGCTCCGCGTAACACAAATAGCAGTAATAAATAACGCTTTTTCCGCTACAAACTCACCAACGAAAAGTGTTTTTACTAATGAATCCGTTTCGAAAGCCGCTCACCTTTGTGTTTTTGTTTTTTTTGTGCCGTGCAAATGTGTTTCGCTTTCTGCATTTCGTTCTCAAAGTGCTCTCCGTCTTTCAACAAAGGCTTGGGAACTATTTTTTTTTGTAAACAGATCAAATCTTTCAGACGGAAACCACAATATGAAACGGTTAATTAAAGACCTTTATTAAAGTTTACTCAGTGCGGTGTACCTGCGCTCCTGGGAGGGGGCACAGCGTTCCGGGTCACCGTGTCCCTCTGACAACTCAGGCTCTCCTCAAGACTTTCTGAAACCATTATATCATTGATGCTTAATATCCAAACTAATTTCTTTTCCCGCAAACTTCTCAGCCTCTGGGATTGATTTTGCAACTAGACAAATAAGCAATATTATTAAGTAGGAGTTCAGTTTGGGGGTAATTCTGGCGGTAATGTTTGTGAGCACGTTTTACAGTAGCAGGAGTAAATGTTTATAGCGCCGAATAGTGAATGCCGTAGCAGTTTGTCAAAGTTAACACTCGCATATGACGATTCTGATGAGTAGGCTACATTCTCACGCAATTATAGTCCCTCCCTGAGCTCAAATGATTTCCAAATAATCAGTGACAGCTTTATTACTGCTTTTTTATTATTATTATTATTTTTTTTTCATATCCAAATGACTCTCTATTCCTTTAGGCTTTTCATGCTTGTGTATTAATTTAGCAAGCCCGGCAAATAACCCGGCAATAACATTATGTCTCAAATTAAGATTTCCAATTAGCACAACAATGGGAGCGGCGCGTGATTGCCGGAGATAACGCGGCTCCTAAGTGATTGCGGGCGTATATAGCCCCCCCACTGCGACGGGCTGAGGCAGGGCTCCTCTCTTCCCCCCCCCAGTCCTTTCCCTGCCCCGCTCTCCTCCTGTTTCTCCCGGTGGGCGCGAAGGCTGCGAATGCCTTTGTTACTTTGTTTATCTCTGAGCCAAACTCCTTCACGGCGCAGTCCTAGCTCGTTATTATCAAGCACAGCACGGCCATCACATATGAGTAGCACGCATTGCGATGGGAAAACGCAGGAGCGAGAGAGGGGACAGATTAAAGATTGCGCCGGTAATCTCCAAATTATGTGACTGCTAATGACAACCGTATAGCACTATTTCCTTTTGTAGGGGTTATCGGGGCTGGTTGTCTCACGGGTTGGTTGTCTCTTCGCTCTTCATCATCCTGCTTCTCCTCTGGTTTCTGAAAAATCTAATACCTAGCAAAAGGGCGTACTGAACTGGGCAGTCTTCAAGCAAAAGCCATGTCAGTAGGCCTGTCACGATAACACATTTGAAGTTTCGGTATATCGCGGCGGGAAAGTATCGCGATAAACGATATTATTGACTCGACGATGCCGTACTGTCAACTCTCGGGCATAAAAATGACAGTAAACCTTTGTTCTAAAATATCTTAAAATACCACACAAGCTGCAACAAACATGAAATATAATGCAACTCAATTTGCTTCTGTTAGAAATCAAAGTTTCACAAAGAAAAAAAAAGGGGGGAAATGCTCATATTAATGTACAGACGATAAATATCGAGCCCAAAAATATATCGTTTATCTGTTATTTATTGAGCGACAAGTCGATATAGTAATTATTGTGACAGCCCTACATGAGAGAGCTTCCTTAGGGTGACCAGATTTTCCAAAAAACTGGGGCAATATGCAGGAATAGGCCGCAGGGGTTCCAAATCTAAAATGTCTTTACCCACGATGAATGGTAAAACTGTCAGTGACACGTGACCCATCCGCATGCTGAATTTAGAGTTTGAAAAAAGAGTTCGTAAAAACTGGGACTGTCCCGGGTAAACTGGGACATCGGGTCACCCTAAGATCAATCAACCAATCAATCGAATGTGAATTGTGTAGTGCGTTACAACAGCCAAAAGGTGCACATGACGCTGTTCAGAGTAAAAACAAGCGGCATAAGCGTAAATAAAACCACAAGTTTAAAGTGTCAAAACGTATTACATCTTTTATTTCAAGTAACAAAAGACTTGTATATCTAATTCCATCTGAACACTAAACACCCCAGTAATAACAATGGGGACAACCAACCCCCACAGATGGAACATTTTCCTGCACATGACGGTGAATAACTACTTGTAACACTAACATATACAAAAGAAGAGAGGCCTAAGTCAGGGCTTTGACCTTTCATTTAATGTAGGTTGCTTTAAATTCTGGCGGAATGTTTAGTCGATGAGCAGTGAAATCAGGAAACAAAAGTGTGACCATCAGCCCCTGACTCGTTCATGACTTACCTAAGAGGGAAATGTCTTTCAAAAATAAATTAAATAGTAAATCCAACTCCAGGGTGTCACGAACCAGTACTTTTGTCCCACATCAATATCAGCGGAAAAGGTTGTGTCAGGATATCCAGCCTATGGCGTAAAAATATGGAAATCACAATAGACTACAAGGAAGATGATTTGCTTCAGTGGCTCTGAAAGCGAAAAAGGCTGCAAAGCAGGATGCTATGTTTTGAAGAAATAGTGGAGTGCAGTGTCTCAGATTAAGACACTGATTTGAGTATTGTTGTTAATTTCAGCACAGCTGGTGATTGAGTACAGGTTACCCGAGGCCTATATGGAAACAAGGCTGCCATAATGAGTAACCAACCAAAAGTCTCTAACCCAAAGTGAATTGCCTTAATCAAACATTCATACACCAGAGATGCTTGAAGCAACCTAAGAGGTTCATGAGGTTTATTGTCCCCATAGGGAAAATGTGGGGCAAGTTGGGCGGAGTGCGCTTCAGGTCTTGAGTGCGGTCCTTTCTCAGAACTGCCAAGCTGGAACGTAGGTGTTGTTTTGCGCAACGACACAACGGCAGCCTGGGTTTCGAGGAGAGAAACCCTCTCGCTATAGCACTTGACGCAGTTGGTAAAGCGGGAGCCTGGAGATGTGATCACGGGACGCTTCCTGTATGACGCTCGGGGGGGGTGGGTCGTTCCTAAAATATGCAACGGTTAGAGACTGTCGCGGTATATTAGGATTTAGATTGGTTTATGTATGTTTTTTTCTTGTACTTTCTTTTCCATTTCTCGAGTCTTTTGGGCAGACATGGGATCAAATCAAGTAGTTGCGATTCTTGTTGTATAGATTTGCAATTCGTGTCCAAGTATCGGTTCACTAATTCAAATTAAGATTAAACTTAGAGTTAGTCGGGGTCAGCGATGGGATTGTATAAACTGTACAGACTATAAAGAAATCCTGGCTTTTATTGGTAGCTAGAACATCACCATGCATTTCAGTCTTACACAGCATAAGCTTTAGCAAATTACCCTCTTTAAACTGCACTGTATCTCAATAAAGGAACTGCCTTTGTCTCGTGGTAAAACCCGTAAGTGAATAAATATCCCGCTGTGTTTTTAACAGTCGCGATGCTTTACTGTTTAATCAGATCCGTGATGAGGGCAGGGCGGGTTATGAGAGACATTGATCTCTATGGCAACGGCAAGATGCAAGTCAAATGAGCTGCGGCAATCGAATAAAAAAGATTGCAAATCTCTTTTCCCTCATGCACACAGCCACATAGTGTACACTTTATACTGGGATTTATTATCGCCATTAGTGTTTTGTTGTGCTACATGTTGCCTCGGGGCAACTGCTTGTTTTGCAATCAGCGAAATGACTCCATTTAACTTCATTGTGGTGATTTTTGTTTTGTTTTTTCCCCTGTTGTGGAATCGGCATGACAGATATTAGAAACCCATCTGCCCTTAAAAGTTTTGTCTGGCTTTATCTATGGAATAAAGATGTGAAGACAGAAATAAACGCGTTACCTATTTGAATAGAATCGGTCTCTGCGAGAAAAGAAATATGTGTTATACAGGCTTTGCACATAACTTAAAGCATTATGAACGGCAGCGGAAAATGGGAATTGGAAATGTGTTTTCTTTACCTATATATTCATAGAGTGGTTGAGATAGTGCACAGTGATACGCTGCTTTTCATTTCAGAAAAAGGAAGAAAAAAGAATGTTCTTTATCTCTACTCTCATACATTTCCTCTCAGTGCTTCAAGTCCTCTTCATCCACATCCTTCTACATCCGAAACATGAGCTGTCCTTCTTATGTAGGCGCTTATTACTACGGAGAACAGAGACATAAGCAACTTCGCCCGCCGTCCCTTTTGTACAATATGTCCTCCTGCAATTTCATTTCAGTTGAGCGCATCAGTGAGGACAAATGTGGGTCTGAATCCTCCAGGAATGACATTGAAACATTACAAGGTGTCCATGTGTTAATAGGTAGATGATTCGCCATGAAGACCAACTGCATGTAAAAGCATAGAGAACACAGAAACGCCTTTAGCTGTCTGAGCCTGTGCCTACAAATTTCCCATATAAAAAAGGAATAGGGAAGAACAGATAAGTTTTGTCCTTTTCAAGGCATTTACATCATTTCTGTGTTTTTTTTTTATCATTGAAAATGTACAAGATGAGTTCGCATTTAGCTCAGAAGACACTTATACGCGCTAGCTTGTAAGGTAAATCTCAAAAGGTTTGTACTTTCCTTAATGATTTTTTGACCTCACCTGTGTGTGGTCGATGGGTTGACAACAGCTGAAAACATCTGCATTGTTCATGATGGATTGGATAACGCTCACAGCTCTAGGCAAAATAGATTTAGCAGACCAATGGACTCTGAAAAGTATGTTTGTGTGTTCTATTCATTTGAACTTCCCATTGACATTTTAGAAACTCTTCGTAAGGGGAGTCCTAGTTCATGTTGTTTTTTTAGTGGTGGCAGAAACACAGGGAGGAACCCTTTGTAAACACGGGCAGAACATGCAAATTTCACAGAGGAAAGCGCTGTGAGGCAAGTGTAACGAAGACACAACCAGGCAAAGCGTATTTGTAGATCATAATTGCGCACACAGCGGATGAATTAAAGGTATAGGCTACATAAAATCACACGTAGAAGACAAATAAGATCAGTAAAACATGCAAACGCTATCATTAAAAGCTGTGAATAGTTATAATATGGTTATGCATACAGCTAAACTGGACCGTTTCCCGCCTGGATTTCACACCTGAATTTAGACCCGTCTCACTAATGTTCACTATTATGCCTTAAAAAGTACACGCTGACATTTTTGTTTCTCTCAGCTCTTCTTAAATCCATAATTGGTCGGTTGAGCCACGAGTTAAGCGAAATTGTCTATGGAGCAAATCAAGAGTTCACGTCACATGAAACGAGTGATTGGTTTTATAACATTGCACAAACAGTTGCGAGAGATTTTGACGGTTTTCCTTTTGGCCCGGGACAAATTTAAGAGGAAATCAGAACTATTCATAATTAAATCCCTAACTGATGATAAAACTCATCATTTTACCCGCCACACTAATGACGAAGTATTGAATGTGCTCGCTCCCCGTCCCGCAGCAGAGGGGAGCCCATTTATATGTGGCTCCCCTCTGAAGTGTATTTCTCCTCCAAACGTCCTCCTGTCCGTCTGCGCGCTCTGAGCTGATTATAGCTTATCATGAATTAAGTGCTTGTTCTGGTGCTCTTTGTTGACCGCCGCGTCTCGCAAAGTTGGGAAATTACAACTGGGACCCCGAGGAGCACATGCTTACCATATATTAAAACAGACAAGCGACTTTATTTTACACTGGCAGGTCACACGTGCGCGGGGGTAAAGCGGGCTGGAGAGGAGAGTAAGTGATACAATTTCTTCCCTTTACTTTATGATATTTTGTTTTACTTGAACTCACATTATGGTGATTTAGATCTCACGGTACTTAGGTGCTCAGGGGATGGGTACTTTGGGTTGGGAGCGGGAAGGGAACATTATCCCACCGCTGAACTTCACACCGACATGCGTTTCTCTGGACACTGCGACACAAAAGGCCATAGTCCAAAATCCTGACTGTCTTCTGTCTAAAATCCTTAGGTTGTACATCTTCCTCTTCTGCGCATTTTGTTCAAACAGGAAATCTCATACCATTACGTCGCTCCGGAGTATAAAATATGCCTAAGGAAGACAAAAACAACAGGCTGAATGGGGTATGGTAACGTAACACATTGATGGTTAGCTACATGAAGCATAAACAGCGAACTAAATTGGTGACTGGTACGTTAACGTCACATAAACAGTTCAGATATCTATAGCATAAAGAGTACAGAAGATGAATCAAGTACCTTCATTGAAGAAGGACAACTCCTGTACGACTGAGAACTTACACAGACATAATAGCATAAAGAATATACCAAACTCTCCATCTCACTCAAATCACTAAATCCATTGAAATCTTCATCCTCGGTGTCGGTGCTGAACAATCGCCTTGGCAACTACCTGGGCACGGAGGCGTCACTGCACCATTGACAAGCCTCTCCCGGCAGCACGTTTTTCAAGCTCTCATTTGCGAATTCGTTCCTCTAGCTGTGGCCAGCGAGTTTTTAGCCCGTGATTTGCTTTTTTTGTTTTCTTCATTGTAAGAGTAACTTCCGCTTGCAGCTCACTCCAAAGTTTCTTTCTGCTGCTCGATTAGCCTGCAGTGCCCTCCAGCGGCATGTGAAAATATATATTTGAATTTAAAAAACGGGGGACAAAAATCACAGTTTAGTCGCTCTGGAGTATAAGATGCACCCCCAGCCAAACTATATATAAAAGTGTGACTTATAGTCCGGAAAATACTGTACCTTAGTTGATAAATAAACATTAGCAGAATTAGTGAATAAACTTCTTTAGCTGGTGCTTCCTTTCATTGTTATCTCTGTCAAAGCTGTGGAAATCAAATTATTGTGTTGTAGTAGAGGAAAATAATGTTGGCTGAAAAGATCTACATTGCAAATGCAACATTTGTGAAAAAAAGGAAAAACAGATGCGATGTTATGTGTCATAATATAGCACATTTTCCTCCAACGCTAACCGAGAGGTCAGACGCTAATTTCGCAGTGCTAGCTTGGGCAGTCTGCCATGTTCCTGTATCAAGTCTCGCGATGAACTCCGGCTCAGACGTGCTTCTAATGAACTCAAGTGAACAATCAGGATGAGTGGGAGGGACTGTGAGAGACAGAAACGCATTTATGCAACAGAGGTTTTACTTAACCTTACGTACCTACGACTTTCATGGTTTGATAACAGAGAATTTCAGGTTGGGCAGCTTTAATGTATTCTCTTGGCATCATAATAACATTAAGATCATAGAAATGAATCAATTAAATAAAAGTTATCTTCATATATGTATTGGTTTAGAGGTTTGGTTTTCATTGGTACTTTAAAGGTACATTTTGTATTCCTAATTTATTACTAACTTGGTTGGGGATTACATTTGAAATTCAGTCATAACTTAGTCCTTGTTGAACTCTGTTTTTTTATTTGGTTTACCCACTAGAGCAAGAGTAAACCAATGCATTACCTTCTGCAGTCACACGGTGTTGTTTACTGACTGGTTCTGTCATATTTGTGCGGCCGCATATGGCACAAGCTGCTCCGCTGTTGTTTTAGCTCATATCTGCTCTCACATTTCCATACAGCACGGCTTCTGCTGTAAATACAGTAGTGACTCTATGTTTGTAATGTTGTCACGGAGACACACACATATTGACTTAAGTCGGCCTGATGGATTGATCCTGTTCTGACCGTGATCCTTTGACGTGTTGGAAAGATTTATTGCTCTTGTGGTGTTCCTTACAAAACACATATATTAAGGAAGGCACTCTATATATAAGTACAGGCTGAAAAAATGTCAACTAACATTTTTGGAGCTGAAGCGGTCCCTCTGAAACGGCCCGGTACCCCAGTTCTCCCCGTCCGAAAGCGATGAAAACATCTGCAAAAGGTTCCTGCAGTGCAAAGGCGCCCGATGTTTACTTTTACCCGGAAAGAAATTTGTCATATTTACTGCAGCTGAGGAAACTGGATACCTCTTTAGCGCACCCTAATGGCTTGTGCATAAACATATCCATCCAGCCCAGTCATTTAATATTGCTACTGCCTTTTAGTTACCTCCATTACTTTACCGCTATTATTAGCCGCCATAACCGTCTGCGTGAGCCGTGGCATTATTATGAAGTCTCCTATCCTATATCATATGGAAAGTCAATACGTAAAGATTAGCGCGGCCATTTTTATATTTCACAATGCTTTAAGCCATTACCATTGATTGCGCCGTGCTACTGAGTCTATTTTGAGGCGGCTCAAAACAATAAACATGCATTTAGCGAGCTGTAATAGAGCCAAGACCGATGAACAATTAGACCGTAATTACTCGTAAATTTGGCCAGCGGAAAGCATTGTGTTTTTGACTGGTTCAGGGAGGTGAGCGGGTTGTGGCCAGATCGCTTCATTGCGCTGTCACGGGATACAAATAAAGTTAATTTGGACGTCATGCTGGTTGCACGGCTAAACTTGGCTCCCCCCTTGCATATCCCACAGCTGTTAACATCTGGCCGGCACCGTGGTAGATGAAAGAGGGAGTGCTGACATACAGTACAGTAATGAAAGCTGCTTTTTGTTTTGTGTGTGTGATCCTACTGCAACGCTATCAAAAATGATATAAGACAAGTAAAAGCTTCACAAACGCGAGGATATACTAAGAGGCCACGGCTACAACGGGATCACAATCATTGAAGCAAACCCTTATTAATTAGTTCTAAACAAAAACTCTACACAAGTAAGTTAGGGAAAGTGTTTGCTGGAGTGCAGAAGAGGGAGAGCGAGCACGAATGAAACAAACACCTCTCCAGGCGTTTTTGCTGAGGGCATTGCCGATGTCTTTGGGAGTCCATTTTTATTCACCATGTAACATCATGAAGGATGTTAAGCCGGGAGACCTGATTGTCTGGAACATTGGGGTTTTGAATGTTATTCCCGTGTCTGCGTGGGTTTTCCTCCGGTTACCCCGACCGCCAGGCACACGCTGGTCACGTTCGCAGAATCGCAGCGGCTCAGGACATCTGTATAAAGCCAATAAAGTTCTTCATTCACTCATTTAAACAATGGTTAAACGCTTGATTGGTCCAAAGTTAACATAACAGTCATGTAATATAGAGTTAATGTGCTTTTAATTTTCTGTTTTATAATCCTCCAATGTTCTGTCCTCATAATAGGATGCATTATATAGCAATCTCAAAACAAACAAAAAACACCGGAGGTCATGTGATCCCAATTAAAATAGATTTGGATATTGCTGCACCTGGCAATGTGGTTGTTTTGTGTTTTGGACCGTTCCCCTGTTGGCTCCAGGCAGCATTGGCCCGGGCACTTGTCACTTCGTTATTTTTATCTTCCGCTAATAATTGTATTCACCACTTCCACTGTTTGCCTCGTAAAAAGTCTCACGTATCAGCTCCTAAGACGTATTTGAACTTGACAGCACATTCGGTTTAGCGTTTTAATGACAATATGTGCCGGACTATTAGCAAAGGTGCCTCTCTTTCGTTGTACATGATCAAGGGGGAATCTTTCGCGGAGGCCAAATAGGAAACGACTAAATTACATGAATGGCATCTATGCGAGTGTGATCACTTCCTTTTTTGACATTTTACAATTAAAGAACGACTACAATATATTTTTTTAGATACATTAACATGTAATATGGCCAGGGTTAAATGTATTATCCATTTTTGTTTTATTATTATACTTTTTCTCCAAGCATTACAGACAAACACGAGGAATGTTGCTTGGTTTAAATGCAATTACAAAGCTGGAAAAGTCAAGGGGAGCAGATAACCCATTTTGCGTTGGTGCACAGATTTAAAGGACAAAAGGACACTGGCCAAGTTCATGTGTAAGAAAAGATAGTGAGTCCGAGATAGAACAACTTTAAATTGAATGAGCTGAAATGTGCTGAATCACTGCACTCAGACCTGCTGCTACTTTTATTTAGCGCACGTTGTAGTCTCTCCGTATGTAGCCAGACAGCACTGTCTCGAACGGTAGACTGTAACTTCTACCAGCGTCCAGCGAAGAGGAGGCACAAAAAGAAGTTACTGTAACTTCATTTATTAGTGTTATACTGCAGCACACTTTTCCAGATGCTCCAAGTCATTTTGCAATATTGTGTGTTCATTCATATTACTGGAGTCAAAGTAAAATGCATCAATATTTTCATCAATAAGTTTCAGTTATGGGACTGACGATAGACTTGCTGCCAAGCCCGCTGCATATCTAGTGTATGGGCTGGAGATCATATTAATGATCATTTTTGTAATTCATACATTTTCTTTTTAGATACAACTTGTGAAAGTAATGCAGTTAATAGGAAAAACTGGCTCCTGCCCCCCGCTGGGTCCTGTGACGTCCTCACATTCTAGAACCTGAAAACAACCAATGTGTGCGTGAGCAACACGTGAATCATCATCTCTGCTCTTCCTCTCTCGATATTTCCCTATTTAGGGATTCGCAGTCTTGTGTGCATAGAGCCCATCGGCAAAATATTGAATAATATATATACAATCAATCAAGGATGAGAAAAAATAATTTCAAATCATTCACAAACGGTTGGACACATAAAAAAAAAATCTTTGATTAATATATATATAATTTATTAATATAAAGTGAGTGCTCCAACCAACTTGTGCTGCCGATAGCCAAAGTCTTTAGTGTCACGGCCCCCAATCGATCCGAAAATCGCATTAGGGCCCTTATGATAGTCCGCTCTATTAAGAAGCATTAGTAATGTTTTACAGCTTTAAATTAAGCCAAGATAGCTTCACATTCAAAAAAACTGTAATGTGCCTCCAAATACTCAAAAATGATTCACTGCCCTGTATGTTCAACTTACGTAAACGTATATTATTCAGAAAGTTGCTCAACTAAATGTAAAGTAGAACTCATTTACAACCCATTTCTGCAGCGAGTGGAATAAAAATGTCTCCAAATGGCGGAGAGAGCGCACTGCCCGCTCTCCCACACACAATAGGTGCTGTAATGTCATTTTTAATTGCGTTACGCTCGTTAGGTTGTGACAACGGTGTGGTGGTAATAATAGCTTGGTCAGCAGTGGGGATAGGGGGAGGTGGGCAGGTGGCCAGGTGCTGGGATAGCCCGGGTCAACCGCTGACGGCTGTGTTAGGATTGAGCTGTTTTGTGGATGCTGACTTGTTCTCCCGTCCTGTAATGGAACGCTCTCTTCCTCCCATGGGACCGGCGGGTTTGGGGTACAAGTGGCCGTGCAGCTTGTCCCGGATCAGCTGCGACTCTCTTATTGTGTCGACGAGACCAACTGGCAACCAATTATCTCCTCAGCATTGTGGAGAGGGTTACAACTTGTTTCCAGTAGGGCAGGAGAGGTAGGACGGTGTTCTATTAGGTAATGGAGGGTTGAGGGTGAAAGCAGGATCAGCTTGAATTCTATCCCACCGTTTGCCTGGAGAACCTTTGCTTCAGGTCCCGGGTTCGATCCCCGGCCCGGGGGGGTCTTTCTGTGTAGAGTTTACTCCCCATGTCTGCATATGCCCCTGGTACTCCGGGTTTTCCTACCACTAAAAACATATACATTAGGATAATGTACATTTAGCCTAATGATGAACGGATGGCGCAAGTTGGCAGCCTCGTCTCCGTGAATCTGCCCTAGGGCAGCTGGGGCTAGTTTACCATCACCGAGCATGGAGTGAATGTAAATTGTCCCAAGTAAAGCGCTTTGTGACCATGTCAAAGAAAGTCCTTTCATTTCCTTTCCTTTTTGTCTCTCAATCTGTGTGAGGAGCTTTATTACTGTACTCTACAGATGGTAATTGTGAGACTAAAGTTGTGTACTTAAAATAATATTAAATGAAAAAACAAAATCCCAAGTACTTTGAAAATGGACTGTTTAGACCGTTGTTTTGTTTCGTGCTTGTTTCAGTAATTGTTTATATTCAGTTAATCTCTCTCTTCTGTGCACAAAATGCAATATACATAAAGTAACTGTAAAAGCCTGGACAAAGCGTATTGCACCTTTTAGCTTGTTGCCATAACATTAATAAATATTTACCCTTAGCCTTTTCGAGTATACTTGCTGCTTGGACATGGTGTCAAGCCAGCTTTCGTGCTTGCATTGGGGCTTTTCATGGCGTCTTGATCAAAAAACAAAGACATGTGCTATGATCCTCATCTTACACTCATTGAGAAGTATTTACATTTCATTTGGACGCTTCTATTCAGTTAGAAAGTATCTGGATAAATACAATAGTAATATGCTCCATCAGTCCACTGCAGATGGAAGCTCACGCTACATCTGGTGCAAAGCATCTTTAATTAATATTTTTTGTCCCCGTTAAAATAAACGAATAAACTAAGTATTACAACATATATTCTGATTTATGCAGTAATTGTGTGTTTTGGTTTGAAATATACATATGATTTAGACGGCACTGGTGCATTGTAATGTATTGTTTTCTATACACTTTGAGCCTGCTGTGCATACTAAAGAGCTCATTTACATTGGCCTTGCGTTCCCATATTAATAAATCCAATTCAGCTTGTTAGTGTAAATTGTGGCACTAAATCTGTACCAAGGCTGAAAGAACACAGCTGGGTAAACAGGGAAGGGGACTCAACATAGTTTGTTCACAGATTAGACAAAACATTATGACCACCTGGTGGTTATTAGGGGTAATTCTGTGACTACTTGCCAAATGTTGTATAATTAGTGCTAATGTGTATCACTATCAACACAACAAGCTTTAACGTCAGCATGGCCATGTATACTCACATACTGCCATTACTGTGTTGTCCCTAGAACTGCACATAAGGGGTCAATTATCATTATAGCTTAGGTAAGGAAATATCCATATCGCAAAGCCACTGAAGTCTTCCATTCCATTGACTTCGATGTAGCCTGCTAATTGTTTGCCAGAAGCTGTAACAAAATTACACGGTAACTTAAAAATGTTACCGTGTAATTTAGTTTCATTTTAGTTTTGGTCCAAGATTGAGTTTTTTTTTTCAATCACTTTCTTATTTATTTATTTATTTATTTAATGGAACCTACCATTTTTGAAATGGTTCAGTGAAATATCACAACAATGAAAATATGTAGTTATGACTGGCTCGAAGCCGCAACAAAACGGTGTGAGACGAGAGCGGGTTAAGTGCTCAACGAAATAACAAAATAATCATAGGTCGACCAAAGCACAATGCACAATTTTCAGTATATTACAGTGTACATGAAATATTGTCTGTATGAAGAAAAGAGATAAGAAAAAAAGAGACTTGGCTGGTCAGGATTTGGAAATGGCCTGGAATACACTCAGCATGTAGCAGTGGGAGCAGCAAAAACTCTAAAAAGTTGACTCTGCATGTTGTGTCTTATTTAAATCATATTGACCATTTTTCCTCCTTCTAATGCGTGATAAAATAAAACTAGCTCCTTATAACTCCCGTGTGTACCATTTATTCATAGGAATAGATCATTTCATGAATATGATTGTTGTACTTCTGTGCCTCTATGGCCAACGCTCCTTTGTTAAACCAATAGGCGTTAAATACTTGAATAGAGGTCTTTAGATGTGAACGCTCTGGCCCCGCTTAGAGATTGGTGTGCGTTTTCGTGGTCGAGGCAGCTGCTTCATGCCTCATTGGGGTCCGTATTGATTGGTCCAGTTCCCCTTTGTTTTCACTATTATTTTTGGCCGTCTGATGCGGCGCGCCGAAACCCGCTGGCCTTTGCTAAAACTGGCCTAACGGATACAGAGGCCTTTGGTAAAATTGCTTTAAATGGCCAGACAGACTGCGGGTCGGAAAGCGGTGGATGGAGAGAGGGCGCCCTTTGGCAAAATGTCTCCAGAAGGTCACGGACGTGGCGGCTTAAAGACGGCCCCATAGCGTCAAAACATGCACGAAATAAAAATATACAGAGGACATTCTTTCAGGAGTTATTAGTATTTTTATTTTTTTTGTATAATTTTTTGGGAATTTAGTAAGCACCAACAACTCCATGATGCTGGACTACGCTGGAAATTGGTATTGTGCCAGTGCAAGACAAGTCTGCAGGGATGACTCAGGAAGGACATTATGTCATTAAACCAATGCCAAATCAAGAATGCCTGTGCCTCACTTCAGGAGGCTTATTGTTCAGCTAAGGCTAAACTGTACAGTCTCAGATCCGGCTGTACTACTGTGAGATCGGCTGCCAAAATCCAATCAAAAATAGTCGGGTGGACACTTAAAGGGGGAATATTATGCAAAGGAGGGTCTCGGGGGGGACTGAGGGAATTTACATGTCACGCCAAACCCAGAAACCAGGCCACAAGCTGTTTCAGATCAATACGGCGTTTGGCAACCAACAAAAGGATAGGTAGTGATCAAGATGTTTTGAAATCCTCACCAAATACATACACCCCTGTTTAAGACGCCGAGGGAGTCATTTATAAAAAAAAACACAGGTGCTAAATAGTGAGTGTAGGCTGGACAATAGCCATTTGTGGGCATGCTGAATGTAGTACAGTGACAGAACACCGAATCGGATGTGTAAATGAACGAATGGTTTACCTCGGCTCAAACCCACGCTCTGCGCCTTCCTTACCAGTCCAAGATGCAACCAACATCTTTACAAACGTCTTCAATCCACCGTTTCTCCATCGCCCGCTTGTCTCTCGCCACACACAATGACACGCTCCCCTCCCCGCCGACACGGATATGCGAGCGTGAATGACAGCTAGGAAGTGCAGTCTTTTTTCTTCTTCTTCCCCCCCCCCCCCCCCCCCTTCCCCCCCCTCTCCTTCTTACACCCATCTCTGCTGCTGCTTCTGCCGGAGGGGGGACCGAACATGGCGCCAATCCCCAGCTCGTTTAACACTATTCCGTCTGCTGTAACATGACTCAGCGCTCGCAGCGAGGAGTGGGAGGGAGACGAAAAAAACCCGCCGACGGAGGGGCTGATGAGGAGGCAAACAACACAATCTCTGATCGATCGGATTTGGTTAAGCGCCGGTGCGGCTCTGACTAACTAGGAGGCGGCGGTGAGAGGAGACGGATCAGCGGCGGGACGCAAACGGGGAAACGTCGGTGTCTTCCTCTTGACGTCGCGAAGACTCATTTCCAATCGGAAGACGCTTTCGTTAGCAATTTGAGCTGCGTTTGAAACGGAGTTCGTTCGACTTCGGGGACAGTTTTCTCTTCAACTCGCATTGACTCTGACAAAAAGAAAAGGGTCAAAAATCTTGTCTTCTTCATCAGTGCTCACTAAACTACTATAAACTCTACTCCTGTGTTAGTTTTTCCCCGTTTGTCCCGTACCGCTGCCCCCTTAACTTCCCCAGGCCGCCCTATCTTGAAAAATCTCGTGACTCACTCGAGGCGCGTACTCACAAGCGCGAATCCAAATGTCAGCGGAGACACACTCCCCATCGTGCGCACACTTAAGCGGGCGAGACAGTGGCATTAGTTGCGTTTAAGGGCTAGAAAAACACTCCGGCAGCACTTGTCTGTCAGGGTGGAGGAGACGGGGGGAGGGGAGCAGACGGGGGGGTGGGGGGGACTCAGGCGCGCCCCAGGGCCCTCAGTCGGGACGTCCAGAGCGGACTTAGACACACTTCTGTTTTATTGGCTCTGAAGTCGCTCTCCTTCAGTCTCCTTCACACTTGTTTTCCCCCTTTCTTTCCCTTCTGCCTCTCTGGGTGTCTTTTGTGTTTCCAAGCCCCACTCTTTATCCGGAGCCTCAGAAGCCGCGGCGTCGCTCGCGGCGGAGACGTCCCATGCAAAAGTTGGATGACTGACGGCTCTCACTGTACATGCTAAAGCACACGCCGGATTGGAGGGGTTTTGAGAGCGCTGGCTGCGAGGCAAAGCCAGATAAGCAGAGTTTTGTCTTTCATTGGATACGCTCAGTTTCTACACTTACTGTGGAGAATTTAAGTTCATAATGCAGGGGGGGGGGGTCCTTGGGCAAGACGCAATCCACCTTTGCCTGCGTGACAGTGGTACTCTGGCTGTGTTCTCGACGGTGGTTGAAGAGGCGGTTGGAGCAGAAGAACAAGTACATGTCAGTCAGATTGAGCTGTGACTGCAGAAATAATACATGGATATGAAAACCATAGCAGCAATCAGATTACACATTCTTATCTTATTTTGGCAGTGGGCGGTCGGCCACTCTGGGAACCTTTCAGAATTCTGTAGCCTGTTAATGTATTTTTCCTAGGGCTATTAGCATTAGATAATACACATCTCAAATTGGGACTGATCAAGATACTGAATGTTTTGTGATGTACCTTTAGACAATAATCAGTGTGTAAAAGTGGCCTCCGGACTAAATGTTAAATCAGATAAGGCTAAGTTTTCTGCTCTTTGTGGGGCCGGACTCGCCTCCAGTGGCCACTAAACCTCCTCTTCTATTATGTCAATAATGGAGGAAAAAACACAGGAATGAAATAAATATCACAAAAAGGCTGTACTTTTATAAAGGCATTTGTTTCTTCAACTGTTCAAGGTTTAGGTGCAGACGGCCAGATCGTTTCCATGGTTTCTACGCCTGCCTGTTCATCGTTTGCTAGGATCCCGATTAGCTCGTCTTCCTGGGGTCCTGACATAATTTAAAATGACAAAACGGTCAAAATGGATTGCATGAATGTTACACGTTTCATAAATCATACAATCATAAGCTGCCTTGGATATGACACATTCGCTCACATGCGCTGAGCGAATAGCGTTTCTAGTATTGAAAGGAAGCGAGTTCCAGGCGTTGGCCCCTCTGTACAGAACAGCTATTTTCATTGAGTTGCTATTAGGTCTGGGAACAACCAAAGAATGTGTTGTCACTTGACGTTTCTGAATAAGCTTTTGTGTAGCATTGGACCACACTATAGCCAGCGCAGTAATGTAGGTGAGACAGTACAATGCTTTGGACAACAGTTTTCAGAAAAGGCGGTGGGCAGTAAGCAGAACATAGCTATACCTTTGCCCATCATACTGACAATATGATCAATCTGATCTGACCAAGACAATGACTTTATTCAACCCATGTGTCAAAAACACTCAGCAAACAGCTTGTTTACACATAACACAAAAAGAAATGCTTATCCATTCCACCAAGGAAGTATCCACACATCCCCCCCAATGTTGTGCTGTCAAGTTGTAGATGCGAGCTATGAAGGGAAACATCTTGGCAAACAAGCTGTGGTGACATTCCTCTTGTGCGAGGATATTGATAAATCATTTTTAACTGACTGCGGCACTACCTTAGCCGTAATGGTTATCGATAAGGCAGTATATTCACAGTCAGTCTCTGCCGTATGTGTCCCGCAGTCTTACCCGGGACAAAAGATAACAGCACGAGGCCCGACACATGCATTAAAAAGCAGTTCACACACACACACACACAGCCACACATCTCCCACGCGTTCTCCAACCACGAGTGTGAAATCTAATCATCACTGCAGCCCACAATCATTTCTATCTAATCTGGCAACGCACACACGTCGGGCTGCTACAATAGCACCAACTGCAAGCTAACGTTATCTGTGCGTATACCCGCTTAAACAGGCAGAATCTAAAAAAATCTCCCCATCAGGAATTGAATAGTGGGAGGAAATGAAGTAGTTCTGTAGTGGCACAGTGGTTTGGACTTGCCTTTGTTGTTGTTTTCCAGATACCAAACCCTTATGGTAATCTAATCGGTGCAAACACGGGAGTGGTCAACCAAATGAATATGATTACTTCATAATTATTTTATGTAATTAATGGTCTGGATAACGGCAATCGAAATAATTGTGTTTTTAAAAGCTTGCTTTTGTCGCTTGTTTTATCTAAACAAGCAATAAATCCAGTATTTTAAATTTTAGATATAAGTATGTATTAGTCAGGGTTTCCCACTAATACATTAGTCTGTGGCGGCCTGCCATAGTCTATTTGTATCCGCCACAGTCTCGATCTCCCCTCTCTTTCTCTGTCGCCTCTCACCCAACACCAACATCTGCAGCAGAGGCGCAGGTTTAACAGGACAAATAAGGAGCAGTGAACAATGTCTCACTGCTTAAGTGGCCTATTATTATTACAAAAAATGAAGGCAGCTTCGAGTAGTTTTGTTTTCGCTTATAAACTAAAAGACCACATGGCTAATTTGCTAATGCAGCTGTCACTATAATGAATTAAACCAGAGGACGGCACAATTGAAAGCTCTATTCATCCAGCATGTTCTCAAATGTCCCACGGTATTTAGAAATTGTACTTGCCCTGATATTCCCCCCCCCCCCCCAGGCCACTTCCTGATTCAGCTTACTTCCATGACTGACTGACGCAGTTATTTGGTTGACTCAAATGGCATACTACATAATTGAATGGCTCTTGGGTCTGACTCCCTGGTCCACAACTAATAAAAAGAACAGATATTTTGGAAAAACAGAAAAGCCCGTTCTTACGCCCACCAGAAATGTGAAAATTATAGCCTCTGTATTTTGTAACACGTCTTGAGCGAAAGTCAATAGCAGCCGGGCTTCCCACGGCTAACCCCTACTTCTGCATGGACTTCCTTGTCAGCGTGATTACTTTCTCCCCGTCTTTCCCGCTGATGTTCTCCCTTATGTAGTAGTCAGCGGTTGCGTTATCATATCACAGCCGCTTTGGTCGAATATACCTTTATTATTTTTTATTTTTTTCACCGCATGGAGCCTTTCATGATTTTCACAGTAGTTGTGGTAAACCAGGAAAAAAGCCACTTGAAGCACTTCCACTTGTACTACCTGCTCTTGCCTCCCGCTGTTTCCTCCTTCTTCCTTCAGCCACAACGCGGCGGGGTACGGCAGCTCCAATGCGGCTACAGCTCTGAACCCTCTCCTCCACTGTGCAGCGTACCATTAGCGCCGGCACTCATCTCGCTGTCACGCCGATCAATGATTCATGCGCGCAAGGACCTCGACTGTTAGCTGTAGCCGCTTATAATGACTGGCCTGGCTCGCTTTGAGTTCTCCGTCTCTGCGACGTTGGAATAAGTGAAGCTCTAGCTGGGTTTTTCAGAAGGGACAGACAAGAAAGATGGATAGTCGTGCCGAGAAGGGAAAAAAAAAAAGTAAAGAGACAGAGAGATACTGTACGTGCTGCCAGGCTAAATGTCCACATGCTGGGCTTTAACAGTGCGTCCTGCTTTATAGTCCTGCTTTTGTGCCGTTCTATTTCTAAAGATTATGGCTTGAGCCATTCATTGACACATGTTTTGGTTTTCGCGAGTTAAACATACCAGCAGTCCCACTCAACTTAATGCTATTCATTACGAGTCAAAAAGAAACAAAAACAAAGACAACTGAATAAATACATATCAAGGAAAAGCCAGTTTGACCAAGTGGGTTTTGAAGAGTGATTTGCGCTTCTGTAGTTTCTTGACAAGTTGTGGTTCTATCCTAATAGCTTTGTTTCATAATAGGTTAGACCCGTTCTCAACATTTCTTGTGATGATTTTGTTGTCCTTGCTTAATGTCGACAAGTTCAGTCCTATATTATAATTCTGTTTTAGCCCTTGACTTGTACTAATCCTTTTCCATATGTTATTTATGTGGTTTATGCCTAGTTTAGACTTAGAGCTGTCCTGGCAAACCTTCCATCTACACATGGGCTTTTAAGACGCCATAAACTCAAACAAGGGTTGCCAGATGGTTGGCACAATATGCACACAATCTATCCAAACTAATGCTCATCTGTTTAGCAACATCTACATTAACATGTCGGCCACTTCTTCCGGGCGGCAGAATCATTCAGATGTCTGCATTGCCTGTTTATCGGAGAAGACAGAAGAGAAAGATGGATAGATTTGCAGGTAGAAAAGTAGAGAAAGAGCTTGGTTGCTCACGCTGGGGCCTGCTGCTCTCCTAACAGTCCACATGCTGAGCTCCGAGAGTGACTGAGGCACTTCACGTGTCCGCACACACATCATAAATGTTTCACGCCGCGTGCCGTTCTGTTGTGGTTGAAATACTGGTCTGCTTCTACCACTATTGACCTTTCCGCTCTGTTTTAGAAATGCGCTGTTCATGTGGCCTTTTACTAATGCGTAACCGTGCACTCAAGCAGATTTCTGAGCCTGAGCCAAACAGCGTCACCGTGAGTTATATTTGACCACATATAAGGATCAAAATCTTACTGAAAGCCAGTGTTGCCCTTAAAACTGGGCATTGGCTGTAGGCTCAATGTTTCAGATTCATATAAACACCAATGTTCCTCAGTACCTATGTTCCCCGGGTGCAGTTTCTTTTTTCATAGGTGAGTTGGTACATCAACCAATCCCAAGTCACGAGGGTGAGACGTCATACATATGGGGTGCCATGCCATTAGTCCGACATCTTATTATTCAGAAAATGTATCATTGAGCAGAGGTGCCATTAGTCCGACATCTCTAACCCAGTTGTGTTGTGGATTAGAGCGCCATATACAACCATTGGCCCTAACCTTGAGGTCAGTAGATTCTTGCCTGAACCTAATTTTATTTTTCAACCCCTACTCAATGGGACATTTTCGAAATAATGACACGTCGGAGTAATGGGCCGACCCCCATACATACACACACAGTATATCAATCAGCTTAATCCTGATCCTGGCCTTTCACTAACCTTAAGGATACTGGGCTGATGCCGAATCTTAATACATCGATGTTTCCCCACTTCTATTGAGGGGGGAACATAGGAAACGGGGAACATACTGTAGGTACCGAGGAACTCTGTACCGGCGAACATAGGTACCGGGGAACATAGGTACCAAGGAACATAGGTACCGGGGAACATAGGTATCGAAGAACATATGTACCGGGGAACATAGGTACCAAGGAACATAGGTACCGGGAAACATAGGTGCCAAGGAACATAGGTACCGGGGAACATAGGTATCGAAGAACATATGTACCGGGGAACATAGGTACCAAGGAACATAGGTACCGGGAAACATAGGTATCGAAGAACATAGGTACCAAGGAACAAATGTATTGGGGAACATAGATACCAAGGAACATAGGTACCGGGGAAAATAGGTACCAAGGAACATAGGTATCGAAGAACATAGGTACCGGGGAACATAACATACGTACCGGGAAACATAGGTATCGAAGAACATAGGTACCGGGGAACATACGTACCAAGGAACATAGGTACCGGGAAACATAGGTATCGAAGAACATAGGTACCAAGGAACATATGTACCGGGGAACATAGATACCAAGGAACATAGGTACCGGGAAACATAGGTATCGAAGAACATAGATACCAAGGAACATAGGTACCGGGGAAAATAGGTACCAAGGAACATAGGTACCGGGGAAAATAGGTACCAAGGAACATAGGTACCGGGGAAAATAGGTACCAAGGAACATAGGTATCGAAGAACATAGGTACCGGGGAACATAACATACGTACCGGGAAACATAGGTATCGAAGAACATAGGTACCGGGGAACATACGTACCGGGAAATATAGGGCTGACCCCGTATCAAAAAGCACCACAACAAAATTAAACCACTTCTTATACATGCTGATAATTTTTTTGAGCGGCTTGTTCAACATCTTGATTTTATTTCTATTAATTAGTGTTAGCCGACAGCGTCAAGACAAAAACACCACGAGTTTCCTCCCGTGAATTGTTTGCTCCTGACACCATATGTTTTTCAGCATGATGCTAGTGACTGTCCGTCAGTAACCCACTGCTTGCCATGTAATCTTGAGCTATTTTATTTTTATTTTTTTTGTGGACACTGCTACAAATTCGTCCGAAATAACAGGATAGGGAGAGCATCGCCTTCTGAGGATCCTCTCTGAAGTCACGTGTTAACTCAGCAAGTGAAGTGTCTTGCCCACAGACACAAAAACGGTCTGCACCAGGAGACGCAGGAATTATAAGGTGACCCTCTCTACCATCTGATCCACCCAACTTAATGTTTGCACTGGTGGCAAAAATTCGATCCATTACCATAAGATTCACATTGCCAAAATAGAACAGGTTGTTTTATGGATATTGAATTAGAAAGGAGATTGGACTGCAGGTTAATCATTTGGCTCAAGACCTAGAAAATAATGTGTTGTAAGGTATGGCGATAAGACAAAGTTTTAAGCACTTAACGGGATAGGTCTATTATTGCCGGCCATGGTGAGATGTTTTGGCTTGATTTCAGATCCATATTTAGAGGATTATGTATGCAAAGCCCAATTAAAATGTTTTTGTTTTGATGTTTGGTCTGTGACGCTTAGTAGCCTTAACCTTTTAGTGCAGTGTGAATTGAACGTTGTAATGCTAAATTGCATTTTAAATAGTGTTGTCTAACCATGATATAGCAAATATACTTTTATATTATCCTCGATCATATTTTACTCCGACATCAGCAGCCGTATTAGAAGTGGCAGTTTTACTTATGCTTTTATCTCCTGCAGCGCGGGTGCCTAGTGGCCTGGGGATGCCCTCTTCCACACCATTACCCTCTCCACAGCGAAGATAAAAATGTTGGTTGTAACTCAGACATCTAATGCACTTTAAAGGGCACGCTAAACTTGTTTGGGAAAATTATATTGTTTTAAGTTCCACTATTAGCTTCCTGAACTGTGTGACAAATTGTATACCATCATTGATTTTAAAAGCGCCGAGTGGTCTGTTAATTGGGTGGTTTGGTCAAATATGTGTTTTTAAGGTTAAGTACTTTTCTCTTTGTGCTATAGATCTCAACTAAGAAACACTCAAGCCCGATCAGTCCTCAGCAGGGTTAGAGTGCTCCTCAGCAAACACTGTGCAAAGGGAAAGAAGAAGAGTGAAGATAGTGAAATGGTTCTCACGCTGTGGCACGTTTACAGGTGAAGTTACATAGGCCGCTGATGGTGGAGACTTGAGCAGTTCTTGCCTTGATTAGATCTTCTAATGTTAGAGCATCATAATCAGTTTACAGTGAAACTTTATTGTGATATTATAAAGTACTATAATCTAGTAGTTTTCCTTTTAACCGTCAATTTAGAAGTCATCAACAAAGCAGTGAAGCTTATCTGTTTCATTTGACGCTGATGACATTTAACCTGCCAAATAACGAGGTTTACTGAAGCTTTACATGTGTTAATGTCCCGTGGGGCAGTGGTTCCCAACCTTTTCTCCTTGAAGCCCCTCCTGCGCGTGCTAGTCAGGCGAGTTTCTGAGTCAGAATTATCGAGTTTGTGCACGTTCCAGTTGAAATGTCCAGGTAGGTTTTCATTTTTAGATGAAAAGTCTCAACTTAAAGACTCTTAGTTGAAGTGGTTGTGAGGAACTCTAATATTTCCTGAAGCCATACTTTGTGACAACTAGCGTATGGTGAAACAAGTTTAAAGCTATTTCCACAATGCATTACTGCAGTTTGTCAAGTCATATTTCACTCTCTGTCCTTGCCTTTAGCTACAAAGAGCTCATTCCCACACTCCTTCAATCTGACAGGTCAAACAAGACAAATACTCTTTGAGGACAGGGGCTTTAGAGAGCAAACTTTACCACACACTTCAGGTCACTTTCCCTTATTTTTACTTTAATTTGCATCTTGCATGCTTGTCTTTGGTGGCTCTAGACTTAAGTGTGGGCGCAAAAGGTCAATAGCCACAGAGCGAAGTGTGGCGCTGATGAGCAGACGCAGGAGGAGCCGGTCTGAGGGCTTTTGGAGGAGCAGCTAAGAGTGAAGAGTCCCTGAGGACTGGCACTGCACTGTCATTACCTGAGAGGAGACAGAGGAGCAGAGGGGACACCTGACAACAAGCACACACAGGGAGATGGGCTGAAGAGGGCCAGGTAGGATTTAGACATGCCATTAATTTGAACCAGGGAGGCAGTTTTTAGATAAAGTTCAAGGAAAGGCTTGCAGGGTTTTAAATAAAGGCATTATGGTTAACTGAAACTGGGTTGCAGAGGTGGTCATTTCCAAAGCAAATTTTGTTTGAGTAATGCTCTTAAGTAGAGTTGTTGAGGTTCTGTAATTTCACTACCTATTTGTAGAAGATCTTCCACTAAATCTAAAAGAAAAACATATTAAAATTTCTACACCACATTTGTAAAGAGTTAAGGAAAAACAAAACAACTGGCTGTGTGTTTTGTCTCATCTAAAAGCCTTTTGAACACTCCAGAGCAGTGGGTGGCAGGTGCAGATGAATTGACAGAGTCACTGACTCATACCAAGGAAGAAGGTTTGTCACCGCTTTAACTTCTATTGAACAGTACAGATGTACTTTTCAAGAACTACTGGTGGAATCTTCAATGAAGGTTCTTGAGTCATCTTCTGTACTTCTGTAGTTGAAGTCTCGAATGTTTCGCTTCTCATCCAAAAGGCTTCCTCAGCGAATAATTGATAAAGATAAAGACCACACAGAGGAGTTGAGCATGGCCCGGCTTCTCCCCAAGCTCAACTCCTCCTTGTGGTCTTTATCTGGGCTGCGGGCTGAGCTGAATCGTAGTTCGTTGACGAAGCGTTTTGGATGAAAAGGTGAAACGTTCGAGATTTCAATTACAGAGTACAGAAGATGACTCAAGAACCTTTATTGAAGATTCCACCAGTAGGTCTTGAAAAGTACATCTATACTGTTCAATAGAAGTTAAAGCGGTGACAAACCTTCTTCCTTGGTATGAGTCAGTACACTCTCAAAAGTGTTCAAAAGGCCTTTAGATGTCAGTGACTCAAAATCAAGTTCTCTGACTTCCACTGCTGAGTTGCCTTACAAGCCGGACATGTAACGAACTGAAATGAACCTAAGAAATCCGTTACTATGATTTATTTTGACAGTGCCCTCAACCCCGAATCAGGAGAGAGTAGATGTATAGCACACAATTTTCATGTGTAGTTCCTGGGTTGGCCAATAACATTTTTAAAACCGAAAAAGCACATTTATATTCTATTATACATCGATTTAGCCTTGCAACAAAAACATATAATAGAGAAAATCTAATGTTCGACTAAGTGAAGTGGGATTTTAACCTTCCCTTGATTGGATCTATTCAATGACAGACTACCAAGACACACTGAACTGAAAAGCAAAGCTGACGATAGTGAGTCTAAAATCTTATCCACAGACTTGTATGATGAAGAAAACTTTCAACATTAAGAGATCTCATCATACTGTATTTCCCCACTGGGTTGATTCATAGACAACAGCGCGTCGTCTCTGCAGGGACTGTGGCATCTAAAATAACACCTTTTAATGCCTCCAGGACCAAAATAACTCTGTGGGCTGTTTATGTTTGAAAATATGTAATGCTTTTTCTCAGAAGAGATCGAGACTTCAGGATGTTGCCAAGAGCTTATGCAGTACATGTCAGCACAAATGTTCCTTTAATTTTTGAACATGCAGCAATACCACTTTTGGCTGTATGATAGAGAGGCACAATGTGGACAAATAAAACACATGTCCCCTCGAGTCGTGTGATGGTCGCGACTGTACGGCATTTGGGGTGAAAAGACAAAGGGCTTAATAATACAATGTTTCTTCACCAAAACAATACGTAACGGTTGAGAAACTACATTAGTGTGAATTCGCCGGCTCCAGAGAGAATGACCAAGGAGGAATGTGTGTCGGAGGTCATCAGCGTCATGTGACTTCCGAGTGGGTTCTAAGTAGTCGTTTGCGTATCCTGTCCCCGTTATTTCCCTATGAGGTCCTGTCTGAAAAAAAAAAATAGCTGAAGATTACATGGCAGACAGTGAGTTACTGGTGGACCGTCACTAGCATCATGTTAAAAACATCGCGTCAGGGGAAAAACATTCACTAGAGGAAACTTCCGTGCTCATCACAGTAAGTGTTTTTGTCTTGAAGCTAACGGCTAACACAAATTAAAAATGAAAATAGCTACTGATTTTAAACGAGCTGCTCAAAATATAATCTGCCTGTCTTTAGTATAAATACTTCTTAGACGTTTCATTTGTGTGGTGGTGTTTTTTGATGCTAGCCGTTAGCGCCGAGATGAAAAGTCCTACCTTTAAAAACACAGACGTTTCCTGCAGTCAAGAATTTACATCCAACGTAATGTTTTTAACACGTAGCGAGTCACTTCGGATCAGTATCTCACTGTCAGTGATGTTTCCTTGGACTATACATTTTTTTAGACAAGACCTCATAAGGAAATAACGGGGACAGGATACGGAAGCACCGACTTAGGATCCACTTGGAAGTCACGTGTCATTTGCATAGAGAGAGGAGGAGCCGGGCCTACACTAACTCCTCCCCGTTGGTCTATATATTCAGCTGCGTGCAGATTGTGACCTTTGTCGCTGACGAAGCCTTTTGGATGAGAGGCGAAACGTTCGAAGACTTCGACTACTGAGTACGAAGATGAATCAAGTACCTTCATTGAAGATGGACAACTCCTGTACGACTGAGGACTTACACAGACATTTGCATAGAGCCTATTGCTCGGGAGATTATTGGGGATTTGTGTAGTCTTGTAGGCTGGGAATACCCAGGCTGCTGTGTGCGCTCGAATCATTTGCACAGCAGTCTGGGGACCATGGCTGAAATCTTCGCATGGATTTGGGGACCAATCTCAGGCTACTTGCAGACGCATATGATAGACATTCATAACGCCCAATAAACAGCTATGGACAATCGTAAACCACACCTCTCCTACGAGAAAATGAATTGGTGGTCCCCAGACTAAATATCACTTGTGATATTTAGTCTGGTGATAGCCAGGCTAGTCTTGTGAGTTAACTGAAGAACATTTGCAGTGTTTGGTTTTCAATGGTGGGTCTCAATGGAAGTGTGTGTTGGGACCCATTCACACTCTCAATCATACACCAATGTACACAGACACTGGAGGCAAGGTGGGTTAAGTGTCTTGCCCAAGGACACAGCTACAGTATGCACCTGCTGGAGCCGGGATTCAAACCCCCCGAACCCCACGACCTTCCGATCATGAGACTACCATATGTGCCACTGTCGCCCCAATAATAGATGGAGGAGGGTCCCAACACACACATCCACTGAGAACCAGCATTGATCAAAAACAATACATTTATTAAAATGAACCCACATTCAAGAACAGTAGAATTGTGTTTGCCACCTATTTGACCATTGTATTAAGGTATCAAAGTGTCCAGACAAACCATTACTCACCGTAGCTCACATATCCATAGGTAGATTAAACAGAATTCTATTATTAAAAGCATTAGGAAGTATAAATACTGATGATTCAAGTCGTTGTTACTATGACTACCGTATATCCAGATTGTATTGCGGATGTACGAGTTGACAAAGGAAAATCACCTAGCAGGAAATTCTCACGGGGAATTGCAGGAATCTGTCTTTGTTGAGTACAATATGTTCCGTGTGATCATTAGTATTTTGTGTGCTTGCTTCCTCTTGTCACTCCTGCGCCTGCCTCTTCGAATTGCAGCACCATAGAGAGTCAGACATCAAGAGGAGATTTTGTACACAAATTCAGCTTTTCAGACCAAGGTTGATCCGTCTAGACTTTATTCTTTGTGCCCACAGAGGCATGAGTCAGAGCATTATACTGAGGCATCCTAATAGCGAAATCATTCTCGCAGCATAATTTAAAAATACCAGAAAATATGGCAAGTGAAAATGGGATATTTAAGAGTGAGTGACTCTTAGCCGCACTTATGTTCCGAATCGGCGACTGTCCGTGTCTGTACTTGTCACACTCGCTGACAGTTCAATTAGTGAAGACTGAATGATGCACGCTGCATCCCTCGTGGCCCAGTAATCACCAGTGTTTTGCTTTGAAGAGCTGCTATTATTGTATATGAGATGAGGGCTGAGCTGGGGATAGGGCTGGAAAATCAAAATGTAGTCTTCTCCCAAGAGGCCAAAATGGAGGAACTAAATTAGTTTTAGTGCTCAAATAGTTTACAAATTTACCTTTTTCCCCCCAAACTAAATACAACACCATTAATCCATTCTAAGATAATGGTAATCACTGTTCATTTAACATCGTAGTCATCGTAGTCTCGAAAATACTAATACACCTAGAACCTTTGCACATTTTGTCATGTTTACAAACCTAAACGTAAATATTTTATTTTGAATTTTTTACTGAAATTTCACACACAAGTAACAGACAACTGTGAACTGAATTTTTACAATTATTTTTATTTTATTATTTTACAAAAAATAAAAAAAGTGAAAAGTGGGGCGTGCATAAGTATTGATACAGCATGACTTTTGCTGCAATAACAGCAGCAAGTCTTCTGGGGTATGACTCTACAAGGTTTGCACATCTAGAGACTGACATTTTAGGTGAAGGTGAATCTCCGCCCCAGCCTCAATTCTCTTGCTGACTCCAGCAGGTTTTACTGCAAAATGTCTCTGTATTTGGCTCCATCCATCTTCCAACTATTCTTACAATCTTCCCAGTCCCCGCTGAGGAAAAGCAGCCCCATAGCATGATTCTCCCCCCACCATATGTGACACTGGGGATGGTGCACTCAGGACGATGAGCAGTGTTAGGTTTGCTCCATACATAACGTTTTGAATTTGGGCCAAAAAGTTCAGTTTTTGTCTCATCTGACCAAAGCACCTTCTTCCACATGGTAGCTGTGTCCTCCATATGACTTCAAACTTCAAACGGGATTTCTTATGGCCTCCTTTTAATAATGGCTTTCTTCTTGCCACTCGTCCATGAAGGCCAGATTTGTGTAGAGTACGACTTATAGTTGTCCCATGTACAGATTCCCCCAGCTCAGCGGCAGGACGTCGCAGCTCCTCCAGAGTTATCTTGGGGCACTTGGTTACATTTCTTATCAGTGCTTTCCTTGTTCGGTCTGTTAGTTTAGGTGAACGCCCGTGTCTTGGTAAGTTCGCAGTGGTGCTATACTCTTTCCATTTCCAAATGATGGATTGAACAGTGTTCTGTGAGATGTTCAAATCTTGGGAAATCTTTGTATAACTTAACGCTGCTTCAAACTTCTCCACAACTTTATCACTGACCTCTCTGGTGAGCTCCTTGGCCTTCATGATGTTGTTTAGTGACCAATACACTCTGACCATAGCTCTGAGGCCCTCACAGAACAGCTGGAATTATACTGAGAGTAGATTGCCTCATTAGCCGTACGACTACGATGTTAAATGAGTAGTATACGTAGCTATTCACTGCAAGAAAGTTAGAAGAACGTTTGAGGTTTTAATGTTATAACCACACAGGGGTTGTTCTGAAACAATTTATTTTTCAATCCAATCCATTACCAATCCCCATAGCATGATTCTCCCCCCACCATATGTGACACTGGGGATGGTGCACTCAGGACAATGAGCAGTGTTAGGTTTGCTCCATACATAACGTTTTGCATTTGGGCCAAAAAGTTCAGTTTTTGTCTCATCTGACCAAAGCACCTTCTTTCACGTTTAGAGTAGATTGCCTCATTAGCCGTACGACTACGATGTTAAATGAGTAGTATACGTAGCTATTCACTGCAAGAAAGTTAGAAGAACGTTTGAGGTTTTAATGTTATAACCACACAGGGGTTGTTCTGAAACAATTTATTTTTCAATCCAATCCATTACCAATCCAATACTTAGGCTCAGTAAAATTACCAATACCGAGGACCAATCCGACACCTGTGGCAATGGCCCAAAACCACATGTCTAATTATAAATAGTAAATAAAGTCACTTGTCCTAAGTTCCACTCTTCTAAGAAATAACATGAATACTTTCTCTGTGATTATCTGAGTTATTACTCAGTCAAGGCCATACCGTCTTTGCTCCGATCCCGTCAGATCTTGGAAACTAAGCAGGTGGGGCCTGGTCGGTACTTGGATGGGAGACCGTTTGGGAACACCAGGAAGGCTGGGTGAATGTAGTGTGTAAGTGAGTGGTGGTGGACGGAGAGGCCGATGGCACCCAAGGGCAGCTGAGGCTTTAATAGTAGCTTACCACCACCAAGTATGGAGTGGAATAATGCAATATAAATCGTCTTTTAGTGTCCAGATTTTTGCTAAAAACAATACTTTTTTTAAAATTGTATTTGTATTTTTTTTTTAAACTTTGCATGGCCTTTGCATTTCAAGCTGCCAGATGTTGCATTATCGCCACACTCAGTAAACTCCAGTGACTTCCAACTCTGACTTTACTTACATACATCTTGGTATCGGATTGATGAACTGTTGTAAACCGATATCTGGAAAATCCTTGATCGCACGATGGGTATTGGAATAAACCATTGGCGGTATTTTCTACATTTCAGGCGTGTTTAGGTGGATTTGCTTTGGGTGCTTTGGTTTCCTCATCCGCCTGAAACATGTGCAATGGAGCTAAAAATCCTGTGTAAGAACCCGATAGTAAACATAGTAATTTACAGTAGAGTTACAAAAATATCATGCAAGAAAGCCAAAAACGGCACTTATTGTTTTCAGTAAGAATTAGTCCATTGCAAATTGTTCTGAAATTGTCACACGATTATCATTAGCTGAACCCTTAGTGGAATTACACTGCTCACTATTTCCAAAGTGACTGCGGTGGCTTTGAACTATCAGGAGTTTTAATTAGTGATTCCCATTAGTTCAAGTATGGACATGTGCACTCGAACATGAAAATAGCAGGTATCCGACTGACTGAGCATCCCGTCCCCCCGCGATTGCCTCGCTTTCGTGGTCCCGACGGCTAATTGTGATTTTGTTTTTTCCTAAGCAGCCATTTTGCGCAAGTTTATGTCAAGAGCCCTCTTCCCCCCCCCGCCCCCCCCCCCCCCTTTTCTCCTTCTCCCCTTCCATCTAGAAATGAGCCGTCAGACACTGAAGGCGTTTGAAGTCGTTAGAAGTTCCTTACCTTGATCTGCATGCAGAAAATGCCTCCTCCCAACGCCACCGCCGCATAGTAACTTTGTGATTTCAGACTTTGCTTTTGTTTGATGTTCCAAATGTGTCTGTGTCAGGATGGAGACGGGGTGGGGGGGGGGGGGGGGGCTGCAATGGTTTATTTTATTTATTTGCTTTGTTCTTTGTGCATCAGCGAAAGGGACATTACCTTTAGAGATTCTTTTTGAACCAAAAACTTAAGTCGTGTTAGGGGTCCAATCCCACATGAAGGAATGGCGGCGATGGGTCGCAGCAAGGTGAGTGCCGAGCGAACGTTATCGACAGCCGTTAGTGGAGCGCTAATTAATCTTTTTAATAGGTGCGAGCTGTTTGGAGACGTGTTGAAACGTTGTCCCAGTAAACGCCTTTATGCGGAGGAGAGGGGGAAGCCGCTGCCTCTGACACCGCTGTTTTGTTTACAGGGCCCATATGGATTGTGAATCGGGTGCCGCGTTCAAAGCGTCATTAGCGATGCGTAAAAGAGATGTTAGCGCAGCGATATTAGCCCAGGGCTCCAACTCGGAAGATGTGCAGTAATTGCCCACCTTTGCCTTGTCCTCTGTTCACATGGCCCCATTTACATGCGGAGCTTTTCATAGGGCGCCGAGCACAGGTGCACAGATTTATAAGCGCAGCCAGGGAGGAGGCGTAAACACTATAGTGAATAAGGGAAACGGGGCTTGATGTGTGTTATGATACAGGATGTTATAGTTGTCACTGGTAAAAAGAACTCATTACTTTTAATATGACTAATCGCTTTATTACCAACCCCGTGTGCCAATTTGCATGGCTAAATGAATGAACTAATAATAGTGCATGTTCCTTACCATTTAGTGTGAATGAATGGAGCCGTTCACTTTGAATTCTATAGTTTATATATTTTCAATGCACCGGGCCAGATTCCCACGCGTACCTATACACATACACACATTTTGTATCCGCGTGTACGGCAACCGGGACGCTGTTATCCAAATATGGTCTTTCACAATGTGTAAAAATGTCATTCCTGATCTTATGTCAGTGAATCACAGTTTGATGATACATTTAGAACATTTTCTCTTGGGGGGGGGGGGGGGGTACTGTAGACTTTACGACACATGTGGCGCGTGTTGAAAGTGTCACTACTTGACATTCGGTTTCGGTTTCGCATTATGAAATTAATTCTGAATCACTTTCACTACACACTTGAAGGCAGATGAAATAAGCTGAAAGTGCGAGCACATGTAAAATGTTTAGTAGCTTTCTGAAGTGTCTCATGAACATTCTCTGTGGTGTGAGTGGAGCTTAGCACATTTCCCGATGCCTTTGTTGTAAACAGTGCCACAGGTAAAAACACTTTTGCTTTGGCCACTGCTACACAAGTAAGAGTCTAAATCTGTGCGATGTATATCTTTAGCGGTTCATCCTTACTAACTTCACTGTCTCACTGATTTCAGATGTGGTGGGGATATTGTGGGAGCTGGAAACAAGTTGGGAGCTAGCTAAGGGTTAAGGGAAGACTCACACCTCACTTACCTGCCTTGAATCATGATCTCGCTTCCTCCCCCCCTCCCCTCCCCTCTTCTCTGTCTCCCCGCTCCTGCCATCACAGCGGTGCATCTGTTGGGTTTGACCTGGCACCTTCGTCACGGGGAGAGCCATCTGTACGAGAACGGCCTGAGCTCAGCCGACCACCAGCAGGACGAGCGCGGCAAGACCAGACCCACCAGCTCCATCCATCTGCTGGACACGCTCAACCCGGAGAACGCACACGCCGGCGACAGAGGTGAGCGTCAGGATCTGGTGGTATCGCCGCGGGCCAATACAGCTGTGTCACATGATCACACAGTATTAATACAATATGGGATTTGAGCTGGGACACACTTGCGCTCACACTAAGTTCCGATGATTTCTTCATTTTGAATAATAATTTCACATCAGAGATTATATATTGGAGGGATATCACTAACGGAAAAGGACTTGCCATTTACAACAACCACAGCTTCACGAACCGCTGTACATAATCAAACTGAAACAATGAATACAAGTATGACACCACAGATGACACCTATGACCTATAAGTCCAAGAACTTAAATGATCAAATGATAGCAACTCGCAATAAAAGCCTGTTTAAAAGTTTCAGTGAGGACTAGCCACAGGGATGTTTGCGCATTTGCTCACGGGCACTAAAGGAAAGGTGAGGACATTTACTTCTGTGTTGGCGCCCAGTCAGCTATAGGATTAGGTTTGAGATACTGTTGATGGTTTTCAAGTGTCTGAATGGGTTGGCTCCACCCGACCTTTCAGCGCTTCTGTCGATCCGTGATTCAGGTCGAACATTGAGATCATCCAATCAAATGACTCGCAGCTGAAAAGCCGAGGAGACCGGGTTGTTGCCGTCGAGGCTCCGAGACTCGGGAACAGCCTTGCCTTTAATGTTAAAATGGCCCAGTCTATTCATCTCAAGTCTTTGTTGAGAACCCATCTGTTTGCGCTGGCCTTTCAATACAAGCTGAGCATTATGTATTATTATTATTATTATTATGTGCTATATAAATAAAGTTGACGTTGACATTTGTAACCCAGGTAATTTTCCGCTCCTGTTCCGTATCTGACTTCCAGCACTATAGGCCTAAACTATCGCGAGATTTTCCACCTGTGGGTTGAGATTTTAGTGTTAAAAGGCAGAGACCAGATTACCTGGGTTACACATTGACATTGAAACAACAAAATTAACTGACTTAAATTCAGACTTTTGGGTTTTGTCGTTCCATATGTATCAGGTCAAGATTAGTTTATTTACAAGCTAATGAATGGAATGGAATGATGAACATTTCCCCTACTTCTCCTGCAAGTTTCTTTTCTCACCTGTCAATCATTTTGCAAACAAACCCTATCGCATTGTCTATATAAACTCTGGTATTTATTTATTTATTTTCTTACTTCACCATATAGCTAGACCTAGCATACACTATTTATGACCAGCTGCTGTATATGGACTGAATCTATATGCAAAACATGTAGCAAAAATGTGTGGGAAGGATTGTCAGAAAAGAGCAAACTTTTTTCTGCATTTGCACATTGAACAACTACACTTTTATTGAAGTTAATTTATTTCCTTTTGTTTACAGAGAAATGCTTAGTGCACATTATGTCTACAGGTATTAAAAATCCCAGAAAATGCCCTTCCCTTTAACCATCGCAACAAGAGCTTGACCCGCTTGCTCACACCGTACCCATTTCCGTTGCCTTGTTGTGTCCCGATCGCAAAGCTTTCGCCTCGACGCGTATAAGACAACGACCCGCTCCTGTCAGAGAGGGAGAGAGACGGCTCAAGAGGTTCAGAGATCAGCCTCCAAACTGATTACTCATTTATTGGAAAGCCGTGGTAATTGGTTAATCATGTTCCCTCTTTAGGTGCGACGTGCCTCGAATACGCCCGGCACCTGTCCTCCCCATCGCTCGCGCGGACGGAGGAATTACTAACACCAATTTAACCCTATGAAACGGGACATTAATTGTGAGTGTTCCAGGTCAGGAAGTCAGCGGGCGGGACACGGCCACCTTCACGCTCTCGACCGCGTGTATGATGGGATATTGCCTTATTAGATCAACCCGCTGCGGCGCCGTATAAGCTTCTAAAACCAGAATATGCAAGTCTGCGCATTTTAGCTGGAACCTGGGACATCCCTAAAGCTACTGTTCTTGATGAATCCTCATATTTCCAGGATTAGCCCTCGGTAAATCCTTCACAGAGCAGACAGGGGTCAAAATGTACTTCAGAGGCATGCACTGAAACAATGCAACGTCTCAAATAGGATTTTGTGCCAAAGTGGTGCTTGACTCTTCTGTCATTTCTGCTGATTGTTGTCATCTTCCTTTTAAAGCACCAGAAATCCACATTGGCACCGAGTATGGTGTGAATGACTAATGTAGCGCTTTGAGAAACTTGGTAATACAGGCTTGTAAAGCGCAATACAGGTGTAAGGCATTATTATTATTATTAAGTGATTGTAGGTCTACGTTTATGTCAAAAATCTTGACTCATGCCTCTACAACTGTGAATAAGTCATTGCACAACTGAACTGACCATTGAAATGGTGTTCAGGTGTTAGCCCTGAGCCACTGCGACTGAGCCGCGTCGCCACGTATATTAAAATGAATTTCTTCATGTTGATTGTCCAATAATCCCCAAAATAATCATCATCATATCTATCCAAATTATAGTTTGTTTTAAACTCAGTTCACGTGAGGCTTTCTCACAAATATGATAAAATATATAATGAAAAAACATGAAGAGAAATGCTTAACCAAAGGAGACATTACGGCTGGAAGTGAATAGTTTTTTTTACAAAATTGACTTTTTTCGAGCTTTTAACCAAGCTATAATTTTATGCCCTTTTGATTTTCATTTCCTGGATTTAAACCGCACCTTCGGGACCAGTTCTGAGCAGTTTCGCACTCAAACTGCTGTAAGACCATACCATTGATTTGTTGGCATGCCCTTAGATAAAAGGTTGTATTTTCCATTTAAGTCAAACGAGTCCTTGCGGGTAAGGTGTCCTTTCCATAACAATGATATACAATTATTTAAAATATGAATGATAAACTGTCCAAATGCTGTTCTTTTAAGTCACAATTATGTATTGAATGTCCATACCAAAGCACAGTGGTGCAGCGGTTAGCGCTCACGCTTCACAGCAAGAAGGTCCTGGGTTCAATCCCCAGGCGGACGGGGCCTTTCCGAGTTTGCATGTACATGTACAATAGGCCAGGATGAATGACCTGCGTGAGTGAATAAATGGGGGGGGTCAGAGGAAGCATTGGCGCAGATGTCTGCAGTTGTGCTTCTGTCAGTCTGTCCCAGGGGACAACCCTAGCTACAAATGTAGCTCAAGGGCCTGTCACAATTGGCGCACGGGCACTATGCGATTGTTTGCGGCCTCAAAATATGAAGGTCGTGCGAACACTCTCTTTTGGCGCACGGGCTTCTGCACGAGCGACCTCTATTGACCGCATTAGGACTGGTGAGCACCACTATCAGTCTCATGCGATTCCTGCTGTAGGTATATATAGAGGCTAGACGCTGTTTCCTCTTCTTTTGGTCGAGAGCGCGGATCGGGACTTTTTTCTGTTTATTTTTTCCACGTTCTGAAGTTTTCCACGTTTTTGCGTCAACTAAACAGGCCCGAGCCCGAAAATAAGTTCTAAATATGTGTCCGAGCCGATTGCAGCACCCGTGAAACACTCGCTCACCAGCCTCTCCCCGGCCGCTCACCATTCACTTTCTTCCTTGCACCACTAGAGCCCGTACTCTATTGTGACTGCGATTTCTTAAAAGTCTACTTTGCTGATGGCAAATTTCAATTTTGGCGCAGAACAAATGGGGGACAAAATCGCTGCGGTCAATGCGCCAACTGCTGTGACAGGCCCTTCACCACCACCGTGTGTGGACTGATTTAAGAGCAAACCCCCTAAATGGGGTGAAGCGCTTTGGATGACTTGTGTCACGTGAAAAGCGCTGTACAAATTAACTTCCATTCCACTTATTTAACCACCCCGAGTTCTGGCTCTAAAACAGTACAACTCTGGAACCTCCCCATGACCTTTCAGTTTGGGAAATACTGGACTAAATCCTCAATGAAATCTGGGAAATCAAAATGGACAAGGGCTAAGCCGCTGATGCACGAGACTCAGATTAATGAAATTGGCGCGTGGAGTTTTGGCCGTTGCTGGTTGTTCTGTGGCGTTCCCCTGATGCGCCGGCAGACGGACGGCCGAGCGGAGAGATATTAGAGATTAGGCCTTAATCCAGTGTGTCAGATTATCACGCTCATCCCGCCATAGACATCACCTCTCACACCAAGAGACCAGCGAATCCCCGAGATTACACTGTGAAGAATGGAGCCCAGGGGCTGCAGGCAACACAGAGGATCAACTCCTGACACGGTTAACGGGGGGAGATGGTCCCACCGCGGAGAGGGAGGAGCGCAGGGTGATTGATAGATGTTCAGCGAGATGGAGATAGCCGACATGGGCTTAAAAGAGGCAGAAACGAATCATTAACGGCAGCAATAAAAAAAGAACATTTTCGGATATGCAAAATTTGAAGCAAATGTGCGTGGCTCCAAATGGAGATTTTTTAGTTCAGCGGTAAATGCTCATTCCATTTAACAACTGTAGCCATGAACTACAAGCAATTTGTCTTTTCCTCTCCTTCTATTCATTCAGTTAGCATTAGTAGCTTTAGCCTTGAGTAACAAAACCAGCATACTGACTGTCAACCAGGCCTAGATCAGTAAAATCAGTATTCAACAGTTCTAAATTAGACCTAACTTGGTGTTAAATATGTGCAAAGAAAGTCTAAACCAGAAAAAAAAAACTTCAACACATTACTAAAGCATACATGAAATTGTGTCTGTAGGATATAAGCGAGGCAGTAAGTCTAAGTATTTTCCAAATTTGAGGATTGAATTAAATTGACCTAATAGGCCAAAAAGAAAATCAAAAAAGGCAGATACTTGTGGTAGTAATTTGTTCACTATGTAAGTAAAGTACAAGTCGCCCCGCTCTGATATCTTAAAACACACATTCCAAAAAAACATCCACCCCAAATTGACAGTATTCCTTCTCATCATATAAAATGTCTTATTGAACTTAGTAGTGGTATCATTTCCTCTCTTATTAATTATAAATACACTTTATATAATTGTATAGTCCTTCACTTTGAGAGAAAAGATCATTAGCAAACTCCACAGAACTTCATTAAAACGGGGAATCCACTGACATTTCCTCCTTTCATCTGGTCTATGGGTGGTTGTAGTTAAGTGTGTGTCGACGTTCCGAGAGAATTGGGGATGTGTGCACTTCTGCTCGCCTAAGGTTGATCGCCACTGGGTGTGTGGCAATTACTGTGGCGCTAATTAGAGTGTCTTTTATGTGGAAAGGACTAGGAGCACCACTTGGTGATCTGCAGGGGAGATGGCGTAAAACGATTTCTGACGAGCCACTAGATGTCAATTAGTATTTCATGTTTTGCTCTGAGCCACCAAACGTGGCTTTTTTTTTCTGCATTTGTTATCAAAACGGCGCCGTTCGTTGGTCGGTTTGTCAGTTTAGCAAAGTCCTCTAATGGGTTGGATTTGGGGAACTGTTACAGACCAGGGAAGATATTATTTCATTTTGGCATGACACATCACTTGCAGATTGTTTTTAAACAAGTTCCATTGTGAGATAGAAAGTTGACAGGTTCTTTGATACTGGCAGATGAAATGTGTTTTGCAGCTCAACACAAGCAACAATACTCACAACAGTCACACACTCTAATGTTCCGCTGGACCGCCTTGAGCTTGGATTACAGCATGCATTCGCTGTGGCGCGTTTCAATGAGCGTCTTGTATTGATAATATGATCTTGTATCGCTGATGGGAGAGTGTGACCACTGCACAAAGCCTTCTCCAGCACATCCCAAAGATTCTGAATGGGGGTAAGATCTGGACCCTGTGGTGGCCAATCCATGTTTGAAAATGAGCCACTCGTTCACAATGTGAGCCCTATGAATCCTGGCATTGTCATCTGGGAATATGCCGGTTCCATCAGGGAAGAAGATGTCCATTGATGGAATGACCTGGTCATTCAAGATGTCAGCTGAACCTAGACCTGACCAACGGCAGCAACCCCAGATCATAATAGTTCGTTAAATCCAGCTGATTAAATCCAGCTGATTATTATGGGGACAAATAAAGTCTAGAAATTTGATTTGATGTCTATACACATGAGGCCAGAAATGACGTTGTTTTAGCCTAAACCTGCAGATGCATTTTTTTCAATTGCAAAATACCAAGATTCAAATTCTTTCCACAAAGGGTCAGAAATGTGCTACATACACAACCACATATTTATAGACAATTTAATATGGTAGGAGATGCAATTTGAGACCACCTAAGGACATTATCTCCTATATCGAGTATAATGGTTTTGAGAATGGTCCATATTCTCCTAGTGCGTCTTTGCTTGGGATTTAGCATCAGCCAAATCCAATAGTGGGATGTTTACGACCTCAATATGAGACATCACTGAAAATGCATCAAGACGAGCTCATTAGACGCTTCCAATCACGCTGCAGGTTGGCCTCATGTCTCCCCGCTGTACCATAATTTCAAATCAGAGAAGATAACCATCGTTCAATCAGTCTCTCCTCCATCTCCTACTGTTGTGTTTATAGCAGCATCACAATAAAACCATTTAATAAACCCATAGCTTCCCCAGTCTAATCTACAGTGGTTGTCAAGCATCTACTGTAATAGGTTGTTCCTGGAAATGTTATTTTTATTGGCGCAATTATTCACAACAATTCGGCCCTTATGACTGTGGTGGATATCTCAATCTAGATGAACGTCAATGCTGCACGTTAGACTTCTGCTGCTAGTCGTGGATTTTATTTATTTGTCGGCCGATATATGACGATACATAGGTTAGGATCAAGTCTAAGAAGAGCACAGTCGTTCAAAGAATGTAAGAGCGTTCCTGTGTTGCTAAATGGATAAAGCCTCTGACAGAAAACCCTACTTTGATCATTTTCTAAACATTATTATGAAAAATCCTACAGTGTCAGATTTTCCTTTTGCATTTCCCTTCAGGGCTACAACAAATCAGTTATGCCTATTGTGCCAATTTTCGGTCATAAAACCTCTTCTGAAGCAACATTCTCTGTTTGTGTACAGGCTTGGAACGGGCACAAAGGCAATAGCGGCTTGTTTTTGTTGCTGGGACGATTTGAAGTCATAATTTCAGACGTCTGGCTGGGGAAAATGAAAAATGGCACCAAATGGAGCTCCCAAAAATACTTGTAATCCATAGTTACACCATTTGTGACATTTCGGGCCAGACACTCTTCATCAGAGATGAAAGTGTGTACGTGGCCACACCGCCTTTGCTCTGCCCGATCCCGTCAGACCTCGGAAGCTAAGCAGGGAGAGGCCTGGTCGGTACTTGGATGGGAGACCGTTTGGTAACACCAGGAAGCCTAGCGAATGTAGTGAGTGAGTGATTGGTGGTGGTCAAAGGGCCGATGGCGCAGACTCGTTGCCTTGCTTCCGTCAGTCTACCAAAGGGCAGCTGTGGCTACAATAGTAGCTTACCACCACCAAGTATGGAGTGAACGAACAGTGCAATGTAAAGCGTCTGTGAGTGTCCAGAAAAGCACTATATAAAACCGATGCATTATTATTATTATTAAAGATTTAAGAATGGGCCCATATAACTGAGATATTCACTGTTATTGATTTAAATCTATATGTGAACTGTTTCTTTTATTTGTCTGCGAGTTAAACATTGGAAGTGTCCCCGGAGAAAGAGAATATACCGCCGCTCTGGCGCTGGTAATGGAGGGCGCAGGGCAATATCCACATGACAGACACATGATCAAAACATCAGCATGTGCACACTGTAAGGGGACCACTATTTTCCCCTACCACTTAAAACATGTACAGTGGGCCAGAATGAATGTAGGGTGTATGTCAGTGAGTGGTTGGTGGTGGTCTGAAGGGCCTATGGCACAGAGTAGCCTCACTTCCGTCAGTCTATCCCAAGGGCAGCTGTGGCTACAATAATAGCTTACCATAAATAAGGACTTCCTTGTTTCCTCTAGCTCCTCTTGTGACGCCTCCACGGTGCTGCAGCTGTGGGGGGGCTCTTGGTGCCTCTTCAGTGTCTCAGAAGAAGAAATGTGTAGGTCTCAAATGGGATTAGCTGTGTTTACTTTTGAAAAGCTGCTTTCTTCAGGACCTTTATGGACTCTTTGCAGTAAAACATTCCACCGAACCCCCACACAACACGGCAAAGACGCACAAAACTATCCAGTCAAACAATGTGGAACACAGAAACCACAAAAGCAGCTCGCAGAAAAAGGCAAAAAAACGTAGCTGTACCGAGAGAGAGAGGGGGGAATGCTACCTGTTTACACATCGCCATGACGCCAACTAACCATCTTACCTAAAATACTGTGTTGACTATTCGCCATGTCTTGTAGCATTTTGACAGATAAAAAGCCAATTCTCCAATGCTATTCTCACCTTTCCTCCGCCTTGCTCTCAAACGTTTCGGCTTTTCGGAACATACCGCGCAGGTTATTGGATCTGCATTGTTCTGTGGCCTTTTTTGGAGAATGCAATTGAAGGACTAGAGGTACCAGAGATAACAATGTCGAGGTTCCCTTCGGTAGGGCTGATAGGATTAGAATTCATTACATTTTTGGTTTAGCTACCCACGAACGAGATAAAAAGGAGAAAATGTCAGCGGATCCCCCATTTTAATGAACCGCTTTGGCGAATAATCCCCCTCTGTACGTGGAAGAGTAGATTTAGTATGGATATAAAATGAAGCAAAGTGACACGCAGAGTGTGTTGCGTATTATTGTGGAAGGAGATGAAATGCAAAAAAAAAAACTGGCACTGGCTCTCGTTGTGTAACCCCCATTGTATGAAGCCAGACTTGGAGCCGAATTGTTTTCTCTCCATCTTGATAGTGTGGCACTTGGAAATGGTCCGGAGATGGATGGGACGTGACACAGACGGACAGGGGGGGGGGGCTGTTAAAGACCCCATCAATATTCGGGACGGTGGGCTTGAGATGGGATTCAGGAAAGAGGAAGGTGTGCCTATGTAGAAATGTAAGTCTGGGTTATTACAGTGGGTTTTGGACTGAATACAAAAATAAATAAGCATGATTTTTCTATCAAGATTTTCTCTGTCCACTAGGCCTGTGTCATCTGTATGTGGGAGAAAAGCACTAATATAGAACCAGAGCCTCTTCGACTTATACCTGAGACGAGCCCGTGTATTTGAGGAGTGGTGAAGCATTGAGAGCGGAGAATGCGCCGGACTGGAGAGGATCTCGGCTTGGGCCTCCTTTTTGGAAAAGAATACTGAAGTGGTTCAGAAAAGACAAAGAGTGGACACACTGTTTTAAAGCCTTTGCGATATCTCCATCTGCAAACAAAGCAATACCTCAAAGTGTACAAATGCATAAACGGCTTTGGAGCACACAGGTGTATTTGGTGGATTTTGCCCGATTCTGACAGCAAGACAATACAAGAGCAAATAGACCTGCGATTTAACGTCAATTAGGTCTATTCTAACTGTCTGATCTTTTTTACTTCTTCTTCGCTAAATTCCCATGGTTGAATTCCACTTCCCTTAATGCAATATACTCCATGACCTGGGTAATAAGGCTGCTAAGTAGACGCTTCTTATCAGCGTAAAGTATTGCTAAATGTAGCATTAAGTCCTATACGGGGCTTCTGCTGTCGGTACGTGTGCCTCTGTGTAAAGCCGGGCCCCTGTAGCAGCAGCAGCCTCATTGATTTTCTCACGCTGGGATACAGTCTCTCTGTGCAAGGCATCGACACAGACGCACATGTGGAGAGGTATAGATCGTGCGGCGAACCCCCCAGCTCAAGTGCAGAGAGAGAGAGGAGAGCGCGGCGGAGGGCGGGTTTGGAGGGGGGAGTGGGGGGGGGGGGTATCACGCCACGTCTCTGGCTCAGTTAACCGCCATTGCAAATGTCTCCGACAAACAGATCCGAAGACATTAGTGTGTGCGTTCATTTTCCATTTCAAAGCCCGCACGGATCTACTTACTGATGATATAAATGCATAATTATGTGGGCAAAGAAAGCGAAGAAAGATAAGGAAGAAATGACTCATTAATGTTTGTTTTATTATTTTTCATAGCTTTTAGCGTGGTAGCTTTTTCATCTTCTGGCTCATTCTCATCTCAGTGTTAGTTGGCTGGAGCATTTTTTTTTTTTTTCGCCGCATAACTACTGGCTTTGTGTGGCTGCGCATACACGGCATATTAATTGACAAACTCTAACATTTAATCATGTTGTAGTAAAAAGTGAAAAGTCATCAAACTGAACTGGGTTGTTTGAGTTGAGGACATGTTACCTCTCTCATCAGGGGCTTCTTCTCGTCCATAAGTCAAACGATAAGACTAGGTGAGACACTCATTAGAATAGCCTTTGTTCTGAGCTGGAGCGATACTAGTAGTTTAGTTCTCATTAGCATTACTTTGCAATCCAAGGATAGTGTTGTTGTTGTTGTTTTTGCTTTATTTATGCATGATGCCTTCCCAGTGTATAAAGGATCGAGCTCTCAGGAGGGGTCGGAGTTTAAACAGGCTTGTGCGTTACTTATCATTTGACTTATGAGGGAGAACAATCTTCTGATGAGAGAATTGAAATGTCAACTAAAATTCATGCTCAGTCCAGTTGACTATGCTGTACTACAATGGAAACGTTCTGGCTCACTCAAACACTGAATCATGTCGACAATGTGAAGTCTCCCAATGGAACACACGTCTTCGGACAGGGGGAAGAAATGACACTCCAATACTGAAAAAAGATGGGGATTTAAACTATTTACTTCTGTATATCATTGACATAATTGCTGCAGTGCTCTTTAATTGGACTGGGCATGGTACTTGAATACTCCTGTCACATAATTGTGTTTGAACATACCCACAACGCCATCTGGCCTAGTAAAAAAAAATAAAAAAACTTTATATTTTTACACTAAATATTCACTTTGGTAACCGTGCATTTAAAAAAGAAAAAAAAGAAAAAAGGAACAGCCAGAAGTTAGCATCATGTTTCATTTATTTTAACGCAGTAAAATAGCCCAGGTTGTGAGTCAAACTGTCCATCAATGACGGTTTTCAAATAATTTCGGAATAATTCCCGTTCAGATATTGATTGAAATAATTAATTGGATAAATACGGGGCTGCATGGTCAATTAATTGTAGGCTCCAGCAGGAGGGTGGCCAAAACGTTTGGACAAACGAAGTGACAAATCCACAGTGGGCGGCTCGCTGTGTTCTTCACAGTTAGAACAGACAAGAGAGAGATTTTGCTAAGCTGAAAAATGATAGTATAAACTGCTGGTGCCAATGTTTATTTTATTATTATTATTATGCAGTAATTAACTTTTTTATTTATTTTTTTTAAACTGAAAAAGGAGAATACTGATATAAAATAAGCATCACTATTGCCTTGTCTCTCTTCCTTTTGCCCCGAGTCTCAGGCAAAGGGCATTATCTCATCCCGACTCTCTGACCGACACTCGTTATTAAGCGGGCTGCGGAGACGGGCTGAAAGCTTATTAAGCCACCTGCCCGATACGGACGTTAATTGAATTCAAGTAATTATAAAGACCGCGCCCATTGTGATATTTTTGTTCGTCCGGCGGCAAATTCCATCTCCCTCGCGCATTCGCTGTTAATATAGTCTTCGGAACTCATCGTACTCTTAAACAAAACAAAAAAACGATAGTAATCACGGAGAAAGTATTAATGTTAACTTTTTGAAGGCATTGTCATGTTTCTAAATGAGAAGGCAAGGCAAGTTTATATGTAGAGCACAATTCATACACAAGGCAATTCAAAGTGCTTTCACAGTTGCATAAAATGACAAGAAAACAGATCAAATCAATCATTAAAACATCAACATAAAAATGTATCATTTACAGTAAAAGGCAAGAGTGCAGATAAAATACTTTCAGTTTTCATCTGCTCGGGTAAAAAGAGCTGTTTTCAGCCTGGATTTGAACATTGTCAGAGTTGAGGCCTGTCTCACATCCTCATGAAGACTGTTCCAGATTTTAGCTGCATGAAACTGAAACACAGCCTCACCGTGTATAGTCCTGACTCTGGGAACCACCAGGGGACCCCTCCCTGAAGTTCTCAGGGCCCGAGATGGTTCATACGGCTCTAACATGTCAGAGATGGACTTTGGTGCTAAACCATGAAAAGACTTGTACACGAGCAGAGCTGTTTTAAATTCTGTTCTCTGAGTGACAGGAAGCCAGTGCAGGGACCGGAGCACTGGACTAATATAGTCGTATTTCCTGGAATAAGTTCTCAAACATTTTACCTGGTTAAATAAATAAGAATTAGTCTTCAGAGTGAAACAAAAACTTTGGCAGAATCAAGCAGTATATGACTCATTGCACGGGGCTTGTTTCTTTTTCATAATTAGCCTTGTGGTTTGGGGCTTAGTGTCGTTTTCTTTTCCTTTCACACGCGTGGAATCATTCGGTTAAATTTATACATCGCTTTCCCACCTGCACGCCACTCAACGCGCTTCCTTTTTGGGGTTATCGTCACCGACACCCCGAGCCCAGGTGTCGGAGACGAAGAAAAAAAGATTGTGTTTGAACAAACCTACTTTGTGATCTGTTCGTTTTCAAAGAGCCACTCCATGTCTAGTTTTGACTGAACGCTAAATGACGACGGGCACATGCGTTGATTCAAAATCAAACTTTGTGCCGCAATTAAAGGAAACGGATCCGAACGCGCGCCGCCAAATAGTGCTCTGATGTTACTTGTGTTTGTTCAGTTTACATCAGCATAAACTGGCATAAAAAAATCAGGAGAATAAAAGGATCTCTCATCTGTTTCCGCCCATGCTAAAGAGCCATTTCACTCATGAGCGGCACACCACTACCATGGACTAATAAAATAATGCTAAATCCACTTCCTAGGCCTAGTCCCTCCAGGCATGTCCCGTCACCAAGACCCCGACTCCTCCTTAACTCCATTCTCCGCTTCATTAGAAACCGGGGGCTAATCACATTAATTGCAAAGACAGTTTAGTTCTTGGAAAATAGATTGCAGGTGTAATTGTGTTACCTGAATAACCCGAAGGCGAGTGAAATTAATTAGACCTTGTGTCCCGGGCCCTAAGTTAGCTCATCCTCTTTACTAGCCTCTCACTCAAAGGAATTCAATAGATGGCGTGCATTGGACTTTCTATAGATATGGGTTTATATATAGCTTTCATCAAAGGGACAATTTACCGGTAATCTCAACACGTGGCCGCTACCGTCAAAGGAACCTGTAAAAATTCAAATCTGCTATTACTGTCAGTCAAAACAAGATGGATTGAATGCATTGGAGTCCAGCATAATGGGTCCGGGCATCCAGAATGCATTGTCAATTGTGTGCGCACAGTAGAAGGTAGGTTTTACGCTGTGGTGACGCTGGAAACAAGAGAGAGAGGAGAGAGACGCCGTTTTCTCAGCCAAAGTCGGATGCGTCTCGTCAGTGGCTAATGCACATTTGCTGAAACGGAAAAACCTTGTTCGTAATCAATTCAACTTGGGTCCATCTACAATCCTCATACTCAAACTCTTCCTCATTCGCTTCTACTGTCTCCTTGGAGAGCTGTGTGGCATTAGTGGGAGGTTAGACTGATCAGACACCGTGTTTTGTATTAGCCAGAGTCCGACTCACAATTTGTTGTCGAGGCCCGGTTTCAATCAAAGTTGTTCATCAGCAAACGCCCACTGTCCCTGTGCTGAGTAGTGTGCGTGGCTTTCATGGGCCTGTGCTAAGAACGCTCATTTGTGGCTGTTAGCTTTATGATATTGTTCAAGATCTATCGGGAAGAGATTGTAGGGAAACCGTTTGCCCTAATTAAATGTGCCCGGTATGGATATGCCGTATCGCACACTGCAAACACGTCTGGCACCTTTATGACCATTCTTGGCATTTTATTTATTTATTTATTTATTCATCCATGTTCATATTTTTCTTTACAGGGTCATACATTAATATGAACAGTACATGGTGAAAAGGAGCATGACGAAGACATTGTCTTATTGTCCATGCCCCTTTGTAATAGTTACAGGAAAATCGATGACCAAAAACGGCAGGTGATCCATTCAACAGATTTGTGACATAGTTTTTGGTTTTACAAAAATCAATAATTTTAACAATTTTAACAAACCAAAAAAATATGATTATATATATATATTTTTTTTTTCATTTCAGCATACAAGTTATGTTTTTTGTATATATTTTTCCATCTGCATCTCCTTGAACATATTTTTAAATGTATCTATTGTTTGAGAACATTTTAATGTGTTGAATTCCATAATCTTACCCCAGCAACCAAGAAACCCCTCTGTCTTAGTGAGATACGGGAGAACGGTACACAAAAGTTTCCTTTTCGCCTTGTGTCGTCTGTGATCAAGGTCAATTTCTTGTAAATCTGTTCAGGTACCAACTTGTGTTTAATTTTCCACATGATCTGTAAAATGTTTAAATTTGCGAGATCTTTACATTTTAATAGTTTCAGCTTCACAAAAAGGTCGTTGGTATGTTCTCTAGAGCCTTTATGACTTATAATTCTTACAGCCTTTTTTTGTAGCAAAGACATTCGATCTATTACACTTTTGCATGTGTTTCCCCAGACCTTGACACAATATGTAAAATAAGGGACAATTAGTGAAGAATATAAAAGAAATAAGGAAACCTTAGCAAAAACATATTTTACTTTATACAAAATACCTATGCATTTACTCACTTTTGTTCGAATATATTCAATATGTGGCTTCCAGCTGAATTTAGTATCCAGCATGACTCCCAGAAATGTTATCTTGGTAACTCTCTCAATCCTTACATTTTCAATAGTGATGTTAACATTCCCCTCAATTTTCCTTGTCCCAAAATTCATATATTTGTTTTTTTATTTTGGCATTATCCCCATCATAATAATAATAATGTTTTGTTCATTATGGGTATGATTCATATAACTCTATTTTTTAAACACATACACTATCTAAACTACAAAAAGGCTAAGTCGTCTATGGTCGTTAAAGTATAAATAAGGCGAAATATGGGACCTTTATGAAGCACAGAGGGTTGTTTTATTTCTCCGTTTGCATATTTCTCTCTTTTTTTTTTTTTTCGTCTTTGCTTGACAAGTATGAATAAATAAATCTCGCCTGTTTTGATACGCCAGTCTTAGGTGGAACGCGACGGCACACGGGGACGATTGCAAATCCCGTTGATTGACAGCGGTAAGCCGAGGAGCCGCCGGGGCCCGGGAGAAGCCCTTGTCACAACACGATCTCTCCGCTTTCCGTGGGACTCCCCAATCACCCCGTGTCCCGTCCCGCGCTGGTGGAGTAAAGCCGCTGGATTACGCCGCTATTGCCGAGGACGGTCGCGAAGAGACTTTTTTTAGTTTTTTTTTTTCCTACCTTGCATCAGCCACTGTAACTCCACACCTCGTCTTCGGGCCGTCTTTTCTCTTACGGGGCTTTTAAGTGCCCCGTCTTTCTCCTCCCCACACCCTGAATACTTCTGACCTAAGCACCTCTGTCTGTCACCGCGTTGCATCACTTTTGGTGGTAATACGGTAATTACAATCAGGAGTCAGCAGCACCTCTGTGCCCACCGGACTGCCAAGCCAACCCACTTTGCCTGTCTGCCATTTCCTATTTATGTCCTATTAACTAGTGCCTTGAATTGTTGGTGGGTTGGCCAGCTTGTTGAAATGATTTTTATCGCATCCAGATTGAGGCTATACTGCTACTACTGCTATTACTACTACTACTGCTTTTTTTTCCTGTATCCGTTTGCTCATGGTCATCAATTGGCCAAGACAAAAATTAAGGGGCTACTGTATGCATAAAGAAAAAAAAACAACAACTGCAAAACACAGATCTAACACCAACACACTGCAGAACTTAGGGTCATTGCAACAATATTTGGCAAAAGAGTGTGTCTCTTGTTTTTGCTGTAAATATGAACTGAAGTGAAGAAATGTTGTACAAAAGGGCAACCCGATTAGACAATACAAGAAAGAGTGTATGAGAGGAAAAAGCAATTGGTGTGAAATAAAATGTATCCTATACTACTAGTGCTACTTCGACCACTTCCACTGCTGGCACTACTGTCATTTCTAGAGATGCACCGATCCAGCTTTTTTGCCACCGATACCGGGTTTGGAGTATCTGCCGATATTTACCGATACCAAGAGATTTTCTTAAAAGTGTCTTTCTCTGAGTGAAACAATGAATTGACTCTTTTCTCCATCTTAAGATCAATAAAGTTATATTTTATTGTCATGACTACTTTAGGTATGTCTATGTTAGTTTCTGTCCCAGACTTGATTAGTTTTCGTGCTTTGGCATACTGATGCTAATGGCGGCATTTTGCGCGACGATCAAAAATGCGTTTTCGGAGGTTGAAACTAACTCAGCGATTGAATTCTCCAGGTTCTTGGCTTCCCAATAATATGCCCATATTTACTTAGATTTAGGTGGTAAAAGTGTTTTTAAGGCGTTGAGAGCCAAAACTGGTATCGGTTCAGTGTCAGATATCCCTAAAACTAATTATTACAAATTAGTTTTGCTGAGGGGGTTTGAAATTCTTTCCATCCTTATGTTGCAGGGCAATATTATGAAACTAGAAGTGGCAAATTACTATCATACAATATGAGTTTTGAAATGTTTTGAATTTGTTTCTCAGTCTGGAACATTAAAGCAGTACTAAGTAACTCTTGCCCCTAGAGGCCATAAGCGCAACTGCAGATGTTGTAGCAAGTTACGATTTTCTAACTTATTAAATGTCTTGGAGAGTAAATACTACGCTGACAGAAAAGGCAAAGGGAGAGAGGGATGTTGTACATCCAGCTATACAATGGAAATATTTTTTTTTCACCCAAACTTAGTGGTAAATACTGTTTAAAGTGGCGCTAGCCCGCAGTTAGCTTTGCCCCTTAGCCTGTTAGCTTCTTCTATTAGTGTGTATTGGTTGCTCCGACCCAGTGGCAGTCAAGTTACAAGGATGGTTTTCTGGCCAGAGACACCAGGGGGAGATGAAAGACCCTCCAATCATCCCATTAACACTTGCATTACCCCCAGAGGGGCTACGGAAAGGATTCATTAAGGTAAACACGTTACTTAGTACTGCTTTAAAGGGATATTTCAGGATTTTTGACATAGGGCCTCATTTCCTAGTTATCCAGAGTGTTGTTGATGTCTGCAGATATTTTTTTCTTAAATTCATGCAGTTCTTATATTTGAAGAGCTTAGTGGCGCTAGACTAGGGCAAGGCTAAAGCATTTCTACGATAACAGCTAGTCTGCATTAAAAACAGTCTGACCCACTCCACAGTGCACCTGAGGTAAATCACTTATAACGTCAGACTAACCATATAAATGTCTGCGTTAATAGAATAATTTTTGAAATATAACTGACCTTGTATCACATGAATTACCGCATTTTGAGGGACTATTTTCTCGCAGATCACTCCGCCACCGCGTTAGCTTACAGCCACGAAGCTCATGCTGCTCAAATATAAGTTATTTTAAATGCAAAATGGTTAAAATTATTCTATCGACACAGACATTTATATTGTTAGTCTGGCATTATAAGTGATTTACCTCAGGTGCACTGTGGGGTGCGCCAGACTGTTTTTAATACAGGCTAACTCATGCCATAGAAATGCTTTAGCCTTGCCCTAGCCTAGCGCCACTAGACTCTTCAAATATAAGAACTGCATGAATTTAAGAAAAAAATATCTCCAGACATCAACAACACTCTGGATAACTAGGAAATGAGGCCCAATGTCAAAAATACTTAGATATCCCTTTAAAAAATGATTATTTGTATATATCTATTGGCCACTCCAGTCACAGTCTACGTGTATGAGGCTGGTTGGGACAGGACAGGCATCCATCCTTCATAACCAATTGACAGATCCTTCCAGCACAGAATCAGAAAGATGAAAAACAAAGTAACTAAATTCAAGGTTGTGCCTGGAAGGGCTTTTGATGTGTAAAGAAAAGAAGCCTGCCAAAGTGTTACATGTGAATCATTATAAAGTTATAACGATGGCAACCTTCACTCTGACCTAAACACCGCTGTCTGTCATTTCCTGTCAGTTTGGTAATGCGGTAATTAGCATCGGGAGTCAGTATCGCCCCTGTGCCCACGACTCTGCCAAACAGAGCCAACCCACTCTGCCTGCCTGCCACCACCGCTCTGCCAACTGCCATGCCCTATTCATGTCCTATTCATCTACTGCTGAATAAAAAGACTGCTTTCCTCGGGACATCCAACCCTCCGATGGCCTCTATTTTTTGTGCGGGGGATTAGCATTAAAAGGAGTAGACTGCTGAGGTAGGCTCGGCAGGAACGCATGAATGCATACCTCAATTCTGCCGGGCCGCCTTTATTCCGTTCAGTGGAGATTCTGAGTTCAGCTACAATTTATTCTCCTCGCAGGACACCCCTCTCGTTTCCCTCGTCACTGACGACCTTTTTGAGCTCTTTTTGTTCGAAATCCCCTCTCATCTACATACCCTTTGTCTCCCCCCTCGACTCCATCTCCCGTCACTCTTCAGTCTGGTCCAATCAATGAACCAATTAATCCATTTACTTATTTTAAACCGGCAGAACAAAGCAGGGGGGAGATAGATGGGCAGACAAAAAAGGCACATCCAATACTTTGGCATTTATCAGCATGATATTTGACATTTGAAAGAGCAGGTCTTAACAATTTAGGCGGCAGGGACATGGGGCTGAAAGTGTGCAGCCTCAGTGATGGGCCCATGAAAGACAGTGTTTCTAAATGCAGTGGGCGGCTCAAGTTCACAATGACATTTTAATATGCAGATTGGAATTAACTTTGATTCATATTCAGGGTAAACTATTGGAAAACTCTACGAGTACCAGATTTAGATTTTATTTATTTATTTATTTATTTCAAAAAACATTACTTTGTTTGTGACCACATTGTGCATTGAGATCAACAGTTGTCCATCTTACAAAGTACCCCTTGTGCAGTCACGAGACCTGCACTCTGTCACTGCAAGGCCAAATTCCACATATTATCTACAATACTTTCATTTCCTTTTATTCTGCTGGCCTCCGATAGCAAATGCTGGTTTCCTAAACATCCTTTATGAAGCTTTATATAGACATTTTAAACTGTTTTAGGATACCACAGCCTAATATTTTTAGTAGAATAACATTGTTATTCTAGTTTTATCAGAGTGTAGGCTGGCGCTTAGAGTGTTGAATACGCTGGGTATTTTGTGCAGAATTACTGAAACAAAACCCACTCCAGGGATGTTTTTGATGAAGATATAATAGTATCGTAACATGGTCTGAATTGTGTATCCTTACAAAAAAAATTGACAAAACACGGGGACATGCACCATTGATTGGCAAAAGCAATAAATGCTTTGCTTACATGATTTTGCCATGTTCTCAAACCAAATATAAAACAATGGCCCAAAATCCTTAGGAGGCTAAAACACCCTCCTCTGGCCCACTGTCTTTCCACATGAGAGAGAGAATAAAACATTTCTCTGGTATAAAATTGGAAGAAACCACAGACGGTGGATCTATCCTGGGACAGGCAGGTGGTGCAATAGGTGCTGTCAGGACAAATACATCAGCTCCTGCCTCGCGGAGGAGACGGAAATATGAAAAATTGATACTTGATACTCACCATACAATGACGACTCTCAATAAAATATGTGCCTTGTGTCCTACATGCCATCAAAGCCGCTCACCCCGTCCCGCTCGGGTCAGGGGATATCCGAGACTATTAGGATCCGTCATTTTTTTTTTTTACACCCAATTTCAGTGGGATACAATGGAAACCAGCAGCGACAGCGGCAGCCCGGGCTACTTACCGGTCTGGTGGCTTATCAGCGTGTCAGCTTATGTGATGTATGTCTGCAGGCCTGTGGGTGCGCACGCTGTCCCCATAATGGAGTGGTAAAGCTGCGGGCATTATAGATCGAGAGCGCGCCGTCCCATCCATGAATCTGCCCCTAACTGCTCCTCTGCCTTTTGTGGCTGCAACGATTGGCCGAGTCCCCTCTGTCACCATATTTCCTCCATCTTAATTTAGAAAAGGGAGATATATCTCTCCATAAAGGGGTCTGGAGAGGCCCGACAAAAGGGTCCGGGATGGCGGTTGATAAAAGCTTCTTATGAGCAGGAAGAGCGCAGGGACGGCCGGGGCGCTGTCGGAAAGGCCCATTATTTTCTATACAAAGCCGGGCTCTCAGTCAAAGACACTATCGCTGTTTGTGAATGCGCGCACGTGCCCCTGTCTCTAATCCAGCCACTCTGCCTTTCCTTTCTTGTTAGGAGATGCTAATACACCACATGACAAAGCCCGCAGTCGACAGCCCTTCAGACGAAATGCTTCCTCACCAAAGCAGCTCATTTTTATGCAGCGAGCGGATACCGGAGCAAAGGAGTCCCTCTAAAAGCCATATTTTCCCAGCACTCACTTATCATCTTCATTGGGTATCACAGTCTGACAATTAGCGCAGTATAGTGTAAAACCATACTAGATGGAAACAACTATGTATATCTTTGATCTCTTTCTTGATATAATCCACAAATGTGTCACCTCCAACTGCAACAACAACTACTACTGCTCCCACTGCTACTGCTACAAAACAACTGGTATACAAATATCACGCCTAAAACACTGCAGTGCCGTAGGTCAGTTTTTACTTTCACTTAAATCATGGCAACACTAATTGGCAAAATGTGTATTCCTCTAATATCTGCTGCATGTACTTAAGTGTAAAAATGTTGTACAAAAGGCCATCCCGGTCAGACAACGCAAGAAGAAAAGCAAGTGCTACGTGAAAACAAAGCCTAAAATATAGTCAAATTCACAGTCCTTTTTGTGCTTCATATTAACGCAATGCTGTACCTGCCAAAAATGTCGCCGTAGTGTGAAAAAGAAAAAGGAAAAATAAAAAGTACAAAAGGCCAACCAGCAAGGACAAAACATTCATATTCCAAATTATGTTATTTTTAATATTATATTGCCCAAATTTACAACTATTTTAGACACTTTTATTTTGTGGTATAACACAAAATAAATTGTGACGGTAATGTATACTCCCAGGGTTTAAGATGATATGAAAAGGAGGCGAGAAGGACAGCAGTGCAAAAACTAAACATATGCACCGGTAAACTGGCAGTCAGCACAGGGAAGATAGTTTGACCATGGACATGATGAAGGTTTAGACTCCAGGAATGTTTTTTTCGTGAGAATTTAACATAACATAGACGAATCCTTGATAGAAAAAGAAAAGGCTATTTGGCATGATACAGGCCCTTCCATTTCACTGCGGTCGACATCCTCTTCTTTATCTGAAGCGGTTCATCTTTATGCAGTGAACGAATGCCAAAGCCGGTCTGTTGTAAAGCCACATTCCCAACACTCCCTGCCCGTGTCTGTTCAGTCGCACTTCATTAGCGGTGGAGTTGATCACATTGATGTCTGAGGACATCAGGTTGCTTATTAATTACTCCCACAGAAACGGCGAAGAGCTTCCCGTCCATGCTGATAAATTCGCTGTTTTGTCGCCCGGTGCCACAATCGGCCTGTGAATCTCTTTGTGCTCCGTGTTCCCGCAGAGAAATGGGTGCGAGGGAGAGCCATCGACAAGGGAGAGGTGGATGTTGGAGCCCATCAGAGCCAGGCCATCCCGCCCGGACTCTTCTGGAGGTTTCACATGACCGTGCACCACCCAACCTACATCAAGTTCAACCTGTCTCTGTCCCACAACGCGCTGCTGGGGGTGTACGGGCGCAGGAACATCCCGCCTACCCACACACAGGTAATGTGTTACTCCACTTTGTTGTTTTATTTACAGTGCAAAAAAGAAAACCGCAAGCAAAACTATCTACGGCAGGGGTGTCGAACTTGTTTGGGTCGTGGGCCAAAATTCAGCCCCCACAGCGGGCCGCATATATTGAAAAGGACTGTGGCCAAAAAAAAACCAACGGCTTACATACACTTATTGCACTTCATCAGCTGTATCAAAGTGCTACATATAGTCATCATTCATTAACTCCACACTCGATGGCAGTACGCTACTATTGTAGCCACAGCCGCCCTTGGGCATTTACCACATGGCTATAATATGCTGTTTACATCCTGATCTCTTATTATGTCAGTGCCCTCTGCTTGACACATGTGGAATTCTTTCCTTTTTTTTCATTATTATAATGCCCCCTAGTGGCTGGAGTGACCATTCTGGCTATTTCTTTAAGAATCCATACCTCCGCACAGGAATGGGCTAGAGCAGGGGTGCCCAACGTGTACCTTTGTTGATGCTCTGTGATTGATAAACACCAAGACCCAACAACAAGCGCCCCCAATTTGACGCCGGTGTGTACTGCATCCAAAATTTACCATTGAGAATGAATGGGAGAGAGTTAGTATTAACCAGTTGCGGCGCAAAAGTAAGTCACTCTCTGGCGGGGCAACGGAATTGTTCCGGCAGGCCATATTTGGCCCGCGAGCCCGACTTTGGGCCCCCTGGGTTAGATAGAGACTTACTTTTTTTTTTTTTTTTTGCGACATACTTAGAAATTCCCGCTCTGCAAAGGGCCTCATTAAATCATCTCGGGCCTTGTGTTTGACACATGTGATCTACGGGATAGATTGTTCTGTTAATTGATTGATGGTCAACACTTGCGCTTACACTGTTACAGATGCTTACTGAAATTATGGTGTCCCATACATTGAACCAGGATGACATTTATTATCGGTAAAAATATCAGTTTCCTTCCATTGCACAACGGATGCAACTGAGAAGGTGAAAGCTTCGGGACCCACTTTGAAGGTATCAAAACAAGATGCTAAAAAGATGAATTTACAGCCATTTGCAGTTTGGCTCTGTTTTAGTAAATTTGAATTTGAAAATATAGTAATGATGAGTGCTGTCCATTAAAGCATTGATCATAAGGCTGACCAACAACAAATTCCAAAACAACCCACTGAAAATGGTCCCACTTCCACAGTTAGGGAAAAATTAAGGAAAAAGGAAGCACTTTTGCAGTGACTTATGGATAGGAGCTGCTGCATATCACATATAAAGGAGCAAAAAAAAAAAAAAGAGAAAATAAATCTCTATCTTATTTTCCGAGGCCATTTCCTTAACACCTGGACTGTGTTTCTGAAAGGGTTTGAACACACAGACCTTGGATATGGTGCTTAAAAAAAATAAAATAAATAAAAGACAGCTTTCATAACCCAGACATAGTTTGTCTTGACTCCGAGTTGCTTACTCAGACCTGTGTTGCTTTGATAAGCTCGTGTTTTAGGTGCCAGCCAGTTGTGTTTCATAAGACCATATACGTAACTTGAGAGCACATAACCCCCAGATATTTTATAACACAGCAAGCTGAAGTGAAGACCAAGGACTGCTGCTATTGTGCCCTGACAAACAGGACTGCTGATTCAAAACCTGTCAAGAGTAGTTTTATAGATGTTTTCCCTTTATAATAATGTACATTTGTGAATGCGAACAGTCAAACAGTGGGGAAAATGGTAGAAAATAGCAGCCAGATGGCACCGGAAAACCTTAATATCGCTAATTATATCCGATTATCTTTTTCCAATGAGATTTTGATGGCATTTACCCAGTTTAGCCCCTTCTGCTTGCTGCCTGAACTTGTGAATCTGGCACATTTACATATAACAGGACATCGTGAGGGTAACTCGCCACTCACGACTGTTTTCTAATACTTAATCGTTACTTAATCATTGAAAGGGACGTTTCTCCTGTCCTTGGAAAAGCTTTTCTCCATTTATCTGTTCAATCAAGCTAGTTTCACTTGCCTTGCCTAGATTTATATGTTATTTTACCCCAAGCCAGTGTGACTCATTGACCTATCCCTTGTCCTTGGCTGGAATTGAACCATTGAGTCATTTACAATCAAACAGTCCAGATGATGGTTTAGAAAACAACTTCCTACGGCTCAGAGCTGACGCAACCAATGATACTTAGAGTTAACATGTAAACAGCAATTTTGCAATTTACGAATGAGACAAGACTGACTGAAGGCTATTGTGTCAAAGTTTGCCGCATCAAAAAGTAAAGTTCAGACAGAGTAACATTTAATGTGTTTAAAACATTCATTTAGTTGAGACTTCTTGCGGTGTTTTTCTCGCTTGAATCTGGCGCAAAGAAACGGCATCGACTAAATAGTTTTGTTTCTTTGGAGATTCGTGGTTATTCAAGCGAAAGTTCTTTGGTTTAAAATGTAAGATGCACTCTGAGGGAACCTGTCAAGAGCCGTGAGTGACAGCAGGTGCCGCCCTGGGGAGCCATTTCCAATTTTGGACCAGGATCATGCTCAGGAGCCTGTTGTAAATGTCTTAGGGAAACCGAAGCACCCAAGGAGACCCATCTACGATCAAATTCTACACATAGTTTTAGCAAGTTCAATCCAATGAAACATACTAGATATTGTAAAGCATAAGAGGATTTGTAATTTGCAATAACGCCTTAGTCTTATATAGTTCTTTCCCAGATGCTCAAAGCCGCTTTACAACGCTATGCCCCACACACTCTCTGCTGAGAGAAAATAGTGTTAATTTACGCATAGACAAATCAATAAGCATCATACAACATTTCATATAAATGGAAGCAACCTCCGCCCTCCTTAAGGCTAATGTTTATGACTCTCACCGCCTGAGGATAGAAACTGTCTCTGAAACGAGAGCTCCGAGCTTTGAGGCTCTGCAGACGTCTCCCTGAGGGGAGGTCGGAGAAGATCGAATGTGCGGGATGAGTTGGGTCCTGCTTCGCCAATGTGCAGGACTTTGGTACATTTTAATTTACCAAGGGTTTTTGTTAGCAAAGAATGCGGTGAATTCAGGTGAAAGATCGCAGTGATTTATTTATTTATGTTCTTAAATATTATGGCATTAACCTCTTACTCCCTGCCTTAAAGGTGCATTATGCAACTTTTTATAGGAGAAAAAAAGGTGACATTTGTGCGTATTTGACCTTGACCCAGCGGCTGTATGAGTGATCAGTATGGCGCCTTTACTTTTGATCATGGTGGTCTTTACGATGCTCCAGGATCAATTGTTTTGTAGGTTTTCTGGTGAGAGCCTCTGTCAGCAGTGACAAGCTTCCAAACAATTGATCCTGGAGCGTTGTAGAGACCACTGTGATGGAAAGTAAACCCGTCATGCTGACCACTCATATAGCCGCTGGGTCACTACAAGGTCAAATACGGGCAAAAACAAAATTTCACATAAAAAGTTGCATAATGCACCTTTAACATTTTCTTCCAAGTCCAAAAGCTTCTCAACTGGAGCTTTCAGCCTGTAGGCCAATGTAACGCCTCGTTTGAAACCGAAGACCTACAAAACTGACTAACTTTTTAGTTGCATTTTAGTCACATTTTCATCATATTTTCATTTGTGGCTTTCTTGTCACATTTTGAAATAGTTTTTTGTGTGTTTTCCTCTTTTTTTAATCGCTTTTTTGTCGTGTTTCCGTCACTTTTCCCCCTCATCCTTTAGATTAGGGTCATGCCAAACTGGGGCGAATGTGCTCGGTTCATGTGTGGGTTAAGCGGTTAAAGATATTCTGTATTGCAATAATGATTTGGCAAGATACTATGCAGGCCTGGCTTGAACACGTTTAAAAGTCTGATTAACGTTCCTGCCTCCATACTGTAGAGTCACGCCGGGTAAAACGCTCTCTTGAAGCATTATGACAGATCTATTGTTGTGTAAAGCATTAATGGCTTTATTCCCTTTGGCAGCCCGCGTAAACATCCGTTATTATTGATAAATCTTCTCTGTCAGCGTCAACAGCCGTCGCATGTCCGCACCTGCTCCTCAGCGTGAGCCCTCACTGTACAGCTTCACCTATACAGCCAGCTGCTTCCTCCGCCGCCGCGCCATATGGGAAATAAGCGTGACGGATTCCTCAATATAGGGACGTGTCGGTCGGCGGTGGCTTCGTTAGCGCCGTCTCGCTTTAAAAGTTTTAAACGGAGCTGAACAAGAGCGATTGCGATCACTGTTGTGCTGTATCCCCCGCAGAAAACAAACTGCATGTAAGAAAGCTTAAATGGGAGTAAATAATGTAGTGTCAGAGCGACTCGCGCTGCAGATTAGTCACGGGAAAATAAGAGCGGACCGTTTGGATCAACCTGAAAGAGGAGAAATCGCGCCGCTAACTCACTTCCTTGGGTGCTTGACAATGCGGGGTGTTGTGTCTGGGTATTGATTGTGATGGCAATTATCATCAGACTGAGTTTTGATCTGTTACGAGTGTAAAAGTGAGATGGTGATTGAGCTAAAGGCTTTACCCACACAAGCAGACACGATTCAGGGGTAGATATTTTGTTATGTTGTTTTTTTTTTTTCCTTTTTATGTTGAAGGATTGAGACTGTTGTATTCGGGCCAATGAGCTTATGTTCACTTAGCACTTAGTCAGGTGACAGTACTGTGTAGTGAAGACACCGTATATCTGTGATGACAAGCTGTTGGTTAATCATTGTAATCATTATTGACACTACAACAAGAAGTAAAATCCTCTCCACTCACAGCAGCTGCCAAAAAGTAAATTAGATATTGTTTTCTCGCTTTTCGAAATGATAGTTTAGCTTTCGCCCATCAAACTGAGAATTGCTGGTTCATTATCGGAAGCTCTTGGGGAGTTTCACACCACTGCCTTCAGTAGATTTCTTTTCTTATTGTCTGACTCTGCCTGCCGTTCATAATTTGCCTCACAGTTACTTTGTTCCTCTTCCCTGTGCAATAATGCCTGTAGACAAAACAAGTTCTGATTGTGCCTGTGAAATGCTTTATAAGTCAGCTTTTGTTTAACAGCCTTGACTCCGGCGTCCCGGACTTATATGGATGGCATTTATGTTCAAAGATTTGCCGCTACAGTAATGCACTATACAGCAGTGCAAACATGAGGTATTGTTTTGTACCTGGGTGAAAAAATAATGATTGATTTCACCCTTGAAGTGGTTGGCCTTTTTGTGTTAGTTTCTATCACACAATTCAGATGCATGCATTATTCTGTACCTATAGTGAATAAACAACACTTTGTCTTTCAAAAGGAGAAGCTATATATTGGCTGGAGGTGCTGGATATAACATAACGGAATCAAATTGAGAGCTGAACCCTGTGATGATATATCTGTTTTGGTGCTGACACTTTTATCCCACACCGTTCTTCTATTGGTCAGCCTCAGTCATGCTCTGGCTGAGTGACAAGTTTTCATTTTCACACCTTCAGTGATCCTAAAGGGGCCGACCAGCTCTCTCCCCATGATTCTGGGCCAAAACATGACTCCGCCCCCTCCTTTCTGACGTCACAGCCTTGTTGGGACATGGTGACCATTCACCAACCCTCCACTACTCCATCCATCTGACCATCCAAGGTTACACGGCACTCATGAGTCTTCATGTATTTCTGGGCCACTGCAGCCGTTTCTGCTCATCAGCATTCACTGAACAGTTTAGGGGTGGCCGGTGGGACGGTTTATGGACAACTGCGAGCCTCTGGAGGGTCCTAAACCGTGATGTTCGGGAGACTCCAGAGGCACCAGCAGCTTCAAATACCTGTTTGCTGCTTTGTAGCAGCTGTTCTATTAATCTGATGTGTTTGTCTGGCAGAAACCGTCCTCATTGTGCCTTTATCTGCACAAACCCGTGTGTGCTCTGAATCAGCCACAACAATCTTAACAGTACGATGATCACGCTTGATCTTTCATGAAATATCAAAGGTTTTCATACCTAGTCCAAGGCATTCAACAATTTCACACAGTGTATGTAAGGCAAGGCAAGTTTATTTATACAGCACATTTCACAAAAATATAATGAAAATACAGTAAAAACAAATAAATTGGTCTCTTCTAGACAAAATTGCTTTACGATTCCGTTTATTAATTCACACCAAATGTATGGCACTGACCAAACTTAGCTTAAGATCTGATGTCATTGGCATTGTAGGATGAGTCTAATCCAGTGGAAAACTATTTCAGGGACAATAAAGTAAACCTTGCCTTACTATTTTATTGGCAAAAAGCAAAAAAATAATAAAAAGAATTGGAATCTCCTTTTCTTCTGTGTCTTCTAGAACATGTTACATAAGCATATCTGGGAAGCATCACCAAAAGCACTGTCGTGGGATCGCTGCCGTGACATCGGAAGACACATATCCACACAAACTAACACTATACCGCCGGTATACACAGAGTCGTGCAACATTGTGCCGCGCAAGACAGAAATACAAGACTTGGAGTCATCTGCTTTTTTTTATTTTTTATAATACGGACTCTCGTCGGCATGAAGTGCTCTAATTAGCTGTTTTTGACACCGGTGTCACACGCAGCCCTCCGGGGGAATCAAACTTGGCAAGCGAACGCTGGTTCAAGGGGATGGAGAGAGGGGAGCGGCGGGGGAGGAGGGGGATCGGTCGGGGGATTGTGAGTGAAAGGAGAAAAAGCGGAAAGGTTTAGACAGATAAAATGATAGTCTGTTACATATGAGAACCTGTGTGGTAACGGTGAGCTACCAGCTAGCGCGGAGTCAATTTGTACAACCCACTGAGCGCCGCATGTGGCAGGAGAGTGAACTAATTGTGATGGAGCTTTCAACAGGTTATATTTGTAACTGAGAAGTAAATAGAGTAATGAAATGAAGTAGTAATAGATAGATAGATATATGGATAGATAGTAGGGATGTAACGATTCATCGGAAATCGATTTAAAATCGATTTAATATGCGTAAAATGTGAATCGATGTAAAAAATAAAAGAATCGATTTTAAAGCCACCCTCAGCTACTCCATTTTGCGCGACCGAAATAGACCGGAACATAGCTCGTTGTTTCTAACAACGTTAACTTTTTCTCAAGACAAGCTCCACACCTTCCCCGTCTCACCCCCAACACACGCCACACCACGTAAACACATACACGTGTAGGCATCGAAGCAACAGACGCAGCTTAAGTTAGCAGCTACGAGATTAGCGTTAGCGGCTAACGCAGAGTTTAGCATTTTGACAGAAGTTTCCCAAAGATCGTAAACTGACAAACATCTGACCAACCTGCTCTGATTCTGCTGAAATCCTCATCAAATGTCTGTTTGTCAAATAATCCAATACCTACAGGAGCTGTCATGTCTTTTTCCTCCTTATGTTTACAAAGGCTGCACCGGAGGCAGTGAGGCGTTCGAGGGTGGAAAACAACTGCACTGTAAAATTAGATCTAAATGGTAGTATTATGTTCAAACTGCAAAAAGATTATTTTTTTTTTAAATAAAGGTTTGGTAAAATAAATATAATCTCAAAATGTTTGCTTTGCTACATAGTTTACTTATGCTGAAAACATGTACATTTACAAGCACTCTGTCAAAATGATTATAGTTCATTTTTAATGTCTTGTAATTCTTTGTAATGTAAAGTCCTCTTACTGAGAGGGACAAAAATACAGATGTTAAAACAAAAGAAACATTGGTATGAAGGAGACATTCTTTTCTAAAAAAAAAGAAAAGGTTTAAAAAAATCGGGAAAAATCGAAATCGGGAACTTCAAATCGGAAATCGAATCGAATCGGGGCTTGAGTGAATCGTTACATCCCTAATAGATAGATAGAGAGACTATTTTGCGACAAGCTGTGAGTAATATCTCTCCGTATATATTGTTTTTTTACAGTGCATGCAAATGTGTTTCCCAGAGTTTTTTTTATTTTTATTTTTTTATGCAGGCATTTTTCCAATTGCATCCCATTGGCAGATTCACAAAAGCTTACTCAACAGCAGCCACACACCACTGCACCCGGGTTGGATTGCAAATATCCCCGGCATTAATGCGGGCTTTTGTGGATTCCCGTCTCGTCCCCTGAGCGCTTGTATATTAGCTGTTCTGGTCTGATTGTGTTACCGTATTGTTTTCAGTTCGACTTTGTGAAGCTGTTGGATGGCAAGGCCCTGCCCCGGTCGCTGACTGATCCGGTCTCCGCTGCCAAATCCCCCAAAGGGCTCCTCCTGAGTGGGCTCCAGGAGACCGGCTTCATCGAGTACATGGACCCCGGAACATGGCACCTGGCGCTCTACAACGACGGGAGAAACCTCGAGCAAGTCTTACTGCACAGCTCGCCAATAGGTAAGAGTCAACGATAAGCATTTCATTTGATATTTTTATGGCTACAAGTTTAGTTGGAAAAACCCATTATCTTTGATTGGAGTGGGCTATTTCTCCCCATGTGGACGGGTTAAATGAGTACGAAAAACACGCCATATTTGTGAAACGTATTTAAACCGGTTCTGTAACTCATATTTTAACATCAATATTCTGTTCACGGTGCAAATTTAAAACGTGTTCCCGAAGCAGCGTCACTTAATTATGAACTGCCAGAGTTATCGAAGAATCACGACCATTTCAAATTGTACTTGAAGTTCCATATACAGAGTGAGACTCCATTAACACAGGCTTTTGTTTTTTCACTGTAGTAAATGCATCCATTAAGATTTGATACTTGCAACTTTGTTTCTTTCTTTTACCACCATCCCTATTGCACACGTTTGATACGAAGGCACTGACAAATAGGGATCTCAAAACGCCCAGCTTTTTTTCTTGCTCAAAACCAAACGCATACATACAACACATAGATTAAGAACGTATTAGATGCTTAAGATTACTCTCTAGTGCTATGATGAAAAAAGATAATCATATCATCTGTTCAAATGGGCCAAATCCTGTCTGACCACAATATAATACCCTCCTCCTCTATCCACTTTGACAAAAAAATGACAACTTGACATTGAAATGTGGGCTCATGAGGAAAATACAGATTATTGTTATTTCTATGTATCAGAATTACTGTGGTCATTGAAAGAGAGATGCTTAATCAAATCCTGTTGTGTCACCTTGTCTCATGGCACAAACCCCATGAACTTAAAATATTTCAGTCCAAGAAGAACTACATACACTTGGTATTGAGCCAACTGTATTGCAATTGGTGCTACAGCAAAGCAAACCCTGACGGCTTCCAAAGTATGACTCACAGTGCTCTCTGTCCTGGCCAGTCAGACACATTGATTTAATACCTTTTCACACATGTCCTCCAGAGACTGTTTTTTTGACCATTTTATTTTTACTTTGCCCAAATTCACGGAGGATGTCTTCAGTGTATGTGGACATAGACGTCTGAAGATATGGTCTTGGCGGCGATACTGTATCGTGGGACAGTGCGCATATGTAGAGGCTTGGCAAACCCTCACAGTAAAAAGGTCCTGGGTTTGACTCCCAGTGGCAGTTCTGTGTGGAGTTTACTTGTTCTCCTGATGTCTGAATAGATTTCCTCCGGTTGCTATAGTTTCCCCCCACAACTAAAATAGATCCAAAATTATTAAAAAAGAGCTAGGTTGTATTTTTCATGACAGCATAATATAAAAAAACACACACACTGTGGGATTCAGGACATACATTTGAAGACAGTTTTTACACACATTAAAAGTTTCATGGGTTCTTTCTTTCTTTATTTATTCTTTAGTTGTCAGTTGTTGTTTTTTACTTTTAAGGTGATTTACCCTACAGGTTTAAAGAGCATCTGTCCGCAGAACAGCTCTATCCTCCATGTTTTTTTTCAATTATCTTCTATGTATTTTTTAGAGATGCACCGTTACAGCTTTTTTGCTTCCAATACCGATATTTGAGTTTGAGTATCTGCCGATATCCGATATTTACCAATACCAAGAGACTTTCTTAAAAGCGTTTTTCTCTGAGGGAAAAGTGAATGGTCCTTTAATCTCAACAATAAAGTTTGATCTTTTCTTGTGTTGATGTTACAGATCAATTATCAGTTACACTGTATCTATTAATAAACTAATTGAAAAACATTTAACAAGGATCACTGGCTTGTCAACACTATCCTTGGGACAGGCCATTTTATATTACTATAAAAAGCTCACATAAAGTGATCTGATCATTACAACTTGTGCATTACGAATATGTTAGGTCATTTATTCATCAGCATTTCATAAACTTAACACCAACACTTGGCCACTCCAGTAGTGGTCGATTTTATTTATTCGGCTACTTTAGGTATTTCTATCATAGTTTCTGACCCAGCCTTGATTAGTTGCCGTTAGCATTAGCATGCTCCCGCTAGCTTTAGCATATTGCTGGCCACGGAGGTTAAAACTAACTCGATTGAATTCTCCAGGTTCTGCTTTTCAAAATGCCCATATTCACTTAGATTTTGTTGATTAAAGTTGTGTTCTTAAGGTGTTGAGAGCCAAAACTGGTATCAGTTCAATATAAGATATGTAGCCGTTTGTTTTGTTTTTTTCAGTACTGGCTCCAGTATCCGATGCCCTATCAGATTGGTGCATCCCTAGTATTTTTGTACACATACAATCGTGTTGTGTAATCGGGTAACAAGCCAGTCTTCTTCATGCTCCTATACATGCACAAAGTTAGCACCAGGATTAAAAAATAAGGGTAATTAAGTCAATCAGCACAATGTTTAAATATGGGTTGCTCTTTGTGTACAATAGGTGCCCGCTAAAACCTTTAATGTCAGCAATGTTATGGCCCTACAGTATTTTGACATAGCATTCCTCCTGTATTTCATACCTTCACAGTTCCAGTCACTCTATATCTCCCCCTCAGCAGCACACGCTTGTCCCCATTGCAACCCTCCTGTCAAAACGCAGAAAAACACCAGGACTGAAGCCAGCAGTGCTTTGAAACTCATTGACATTTGAAGGGAACTTTTCTTATTATGGGAGTGAGCTTGGCATGGCAGCAGACAACGGTAGGGGAAGGGGAGGACAGCTCCTGTAGTAATGACAGGCCTGGCTAACTGCGGCTCATTGCTCTGACACACACGGATGGCAATGTAAATGGAAGGACGTGAATAATGTACAAGGCTGGGGTTCGGACAAGCGATAATTACCAGGCAGCGCGTGACACCTCGCACTTTGGCCGGTTGGCGAAACAGACTGTCGAAATAACAAGGAAAAGCAGAGGGATATAATTGCAGGTACGTACAGAAGAAACCAGACAGAGGCTTACCATTTGTGATGATAAGCTCATGATGGTGTAATATAGGTAATCATACTTAAGGCTATGAAATACATGCATTTATTTATTACAGATGTTTTTATTTTTGTCTCCATGGAGATGTTGACTAAAGGCAGCCAAATATAAGATTTAAAAAGGTTATATCCTCATCCAAATCCATTCTTTGAATACCCACAGCAAAAAAATGTTATTGCTGGTAAACAGTATAATCCAAAATGTTGCTAGGTGTGCCTTTAAATAAAATATTTTTCAAGTCTGGGTTTAGAAAGCTTCTAAAAATGGGGGGAAAACCTAAAAAAATTAATAAAAAGAAACGGTGCTACTGTTAACCTAGATCTGTCACTGGTATTTGATGTAAAAAGAGGTCAGAGCAATTAAAAATGAAAAAAAAAATAATTAGGGCTGCACAGTATATCGCAAAAAATATCGTATTGTGATAATAGGTGACGCAATATCCGTATCGCAAGAAGCCACAATATATCACTACAGTCTTCATCTGCCTGACATGGAAACATTTTTTTGCAAACTCAGCCTGAAAAAACTAACAATGCATTGAACTTATAAATGTGTAAAAGTTCAGTTTTAGTTTAACATTTACTAACTTTTTTATTTATTTGTTCTATAATTTGTTATGTAGGTGTGTCCTAGACTGATCTTAATGTGGTGTGACAAATGTGAAGACCACAATTGAAAGTACACCAAAAAAATCAGATGAGTAAATTACAATATAAACACAGCAGTGATGGTCCACCAGAAAAGAGACAGCACAGCACGGGAGTATGGATCTTTACAATGAGCGCAAGTTATAGAAAAGGCGTCAAGTCGAATTCTTCATTGAGACCCTTAGGACAGAGAGTATCCAAGGTTTCCAGAACGCTTCCATCCATTTTCTTCCACTTGTCCGTTGCCGGGTCGTGGGGGCAGCCATTGGAGTTGCCCAAATCACATTGCACCAGCCCCTATGGCTCCTCCTGCAGGTGGTGGGTCCACAGAAGGACGGCCTCATGGTTCTAACCGGGCCTGTTGGTCTCTCATAAGGAACGTCTGAACCGCTCTTCGTCTGACCCGTCACCTAGGACCTGTTTGCAATGGGAGACCCTACCAGGGGCACGAAGCCCCCGACAACAGAGCTCCCAGGATCATTCGGGCGCTCAAATCCCTGCACCACGTTATGGTGGCGGTTCCAGGAGGGGATCTAGATCGCTTCTCTCCTTAACCTCTTAACCCCAGGGTTTTATTATTTTTGTCTCAGAGCTTGGATCTTGGCGTTTGGTGCCCATTTGAGCCCAACCCACTCTGAGTCATTGTGATTTGATTGGCTGCAGAGTTACACTGTAGGTCAGACACCGTGAGTGACAGTAACATGAACCTAAATAGTGACCCTTTATTTTCAGTAAAAAGGCTGAACTCTCATTGCTCTGCAGTCACAGACTGGGAAGTGAAGAAGGAAGTCATGGAGATTCTCATTTTGAACATTACAGTTCTGCTGGATGTAACATTAAATGTTTAAAATTCACGTATTCCTTAGTAATAGTCGTGAAAATCCTGAATTTGTGATTAAAATGTCAGTTAATTATTTATTACTCTCGTTCTATAAAAGTCGTGGTGCAGCAGGACTGATGTTACAGAAGAAGCTCATGAGGTTCATTTCTTCAACTATAGTAACTTTTTTCACTAAAGTAAAAGTAGATCTACCACAGTCCTGTCCACATCTGTCATGGTCCACCATGACCCACCATGACTCAGAAGAACCGGGACACACATGACACTCCATCAGATATATTTGTCACGGGGTTTTTTTTGTAAAAAGAGAGTAATTAATAATTAACTAATACTTTTAATGATATAATGTCAGCTTGTTCACATTTGTATTTCTCCTGTCTTTGATTGGGAAAATATTTTTTAAATATTTGTTTTATACTATGTTTCTGAGTTTCAGAATATGATATGACTCTTGTATCCAGCAGAACTCTGAAGTTCTGTCTAAAACAGACTCTCCATGACTTCCTTCTTCACTTATCAGTCTGACTGAAGAACAACAAGGCCTCAGCTTTTTTTACAGGCAATAAAGGGCTCACTATTTAGCGTCATGTTACTGTCACTCATGGTGTCTGACCTAAAGTCTAACTCTGAAGAAATTCAATTCACATGTACACTGAGAAGGTTGGAAGGGCGCCCCCTTGTGCCCAGTGGCGTCCAACTGCCTGGAGCATTACTGCCCCCCGATCGGGTGCCGTTAGGGTTGAGGAGGTTAAAATGAGAGTGTTGATGTCACCACCTCTGAAATCCGACAAATCAATCCTCTCCTTTGCGTTAACTGTGTGCCATAGTTTATTGAATCAGCACATACAAACATTTGGTTGAGAAGTTTGGGATTTCATAGACGAATAACGCGATTTACGTTTTAAAATCAGCATTCAGTTCACTTCCACATGTCCAGGAGCATTAGAATTTAAGAGAAGGCTGAAATAGTACGTGAAATAAGAACTGCCGAGCTAATACAAGAAGTAAATGCATTGCCGAACACGTTTGTTTGTGAGGCCTAAGCTACAGGGTTAGCAGGTTTCGAATTGTTAAATCCCAGTGTGAGAAGGATTCGTTGTTGTTTGCAAAGGATACTGCCTGTATATTTGCTCCTTTTATGATCCGCCAAACAAATTACCAAAGCAGAACTCCGCCGAAATGAGTGATAGCGATTTGCCAGTTGGAAAACCCTTCCTTGTGCGACACTGCGACAGATCAACAGTGTTCAACATCTGTCCCTGTCCTCTTTTCCTTTGCGCGCAAGTATCAGGCTTCAATATCCACATTCAAAGCCCGTGTTTCGAGCTCACTGGAAGAAAAAAAAAACAGCATCACAGCGAAAAAACAACATAGCACCTGTCTCGGTCCTCTGCGCGGTGACTGACGGCGTGTGGCATCTAAATACAGACTTCATCTCAATCTCCGCAAATATTTGTTGACACTTGTGCCGTCTGTAAAAACTGGAATTTACCGAAACCTATTCTGAGTCACGTATTTTTAGCCCGAGTGGATAAAAGCCCGAACTTTCTTTCTTCGCCGTTTTTCCTCTGCAACTGGAACAAATAGAGAGAAGGCAGATGCGCCCACGATATATCAAAAAATAATAATTAATCAAGAGATTTGGCTTGAAAGGGAAAATATTATTAACAGATTAATGTCAGGGTTCATTCTGTTTCCCATTTACACATCTAACCAGGGCTACAAACACACGCGCTCGCAGTTGTTTAGAGGCGGAGGCAGGAAATCAAAGGCCGATACATTTCAATGAATGTAAATAAACAGGATTCGGAGGCTTTGTAGAAAAACAAGGAGGGATCGAGATGATTGCTGTGCGGAAACAGGGATTGCAGGTGCAAAGATACAAATCCAAAGGAAATGGGTAAAAGTATATGAATAGACAGCATGTTCCAACTGTTAATACACTGCGTTAACAATTATTGTGCACATTTTTTTTTTTTTTTCAATGAAACTCATGGATAGTGTTGTGTCTCATTAGTCTTTGAATCACTGACATCAATCTCAGACACTTGTGATGATTAGTTGTCAGGTAATCCCAGTTAAGGGAAAACCTACTGAAAAAGGACGTTCATTATTAAGCAGGCCACCATTTTCAAGCAATAAGGGAAAGAGCCTTCGATATTTCATGAAAGATTAAGCGTAATCATCGTACTGTTAGGAGATTTGTGGCTGATTCAGAGCACACATACGGGTTTGTGCAGATAAAGGCACAATGAGGACGGTTTCTGCCAGACAAACACATCAGATTAAGAGAACAGCTGCTACAAAGCTGCAAACATCAAGGTATAGGACCCTCCAGAGGCGTGCAGTTGTGCATAAACCTTTTGTCAGGCCAAAAATCCCATATTGCTTGAAAATGGTGGTCTGCTTAATGCCCTTTTTCTGTAATTGTTCCCTTAACTGGGCTTAACTCGTTATCACAGGCGTCTGAGATTGATGTCAGTGATTCAAAGAGCCGCGAGACACAATACCGGCCATGAGTTTAATTGAAAATATATATATATATTTTACCTTTATGATACTGAAATACGATTTGCATAATAACATCATCTGTATTTGGTCCTTTAAGTGTGCGCCGCTTTGCCTTTCATCTTAGAAGCTTCATCAGCAGCTATAATGACCGTTGTTCGGCAGGGGGCCAAATATAAACCTCCACGACTGTCTGACTAAGGGCTTACACAAACCAAAAAATTCACTTTAGTATAGATGGGGGTGCACTTTTATTTTTATGTCTCGTAGAAATTAAACACCTTTTCTTTTCTTTTTTTTGCCAAGCTGGAGGAAATCTAGGGCAGCAAAAGCCTTGGGGTTTGAGCTCCAATCACCCAGTAACCAGTGCATGCTACACTTTTGTCCTCGGGCAAAAACGATTGAGCCACCTTCCACCCACCGCCTCCAGTGTGTTTGTGTGATTGGTGGAGGGTTGTGGAAGGCTCTCGTCACGGTACCGCTGCCACATCCCAGTCAATCTACCCCAGGGCAACTGTGGCTACAAAAATTATTACCAAAATGATGACGTAGGGAATGAATAATCCAATATCTGTACACAGCTAATGTGAGCAACACACACACACATGCAAAATGACATAAAATTGTGTTATATTGTAGAATCTGGAGTTGCACTTTTTGTTCTTTGATCAATAATGCATAGTTTTATGAAATTATTATCGATTGACTGTTTAAAGGTTAACCACAGGCTTGATGTCATTGTATTTTTTTTTTTTTTTTTACCAGAAATAACCATAAACTGACAGTTAAATGCAGCTTTGAAATAAAGGCAATTGTAGACTATTATATATATATTGGGAAACATATCCTTTTTTGTTTCTCAGTTGGTATTGTATCTTTTCTGTTTGTAACTTTTGCTTTAACTTCATCGCTTTTCTTTTAATTACTTATTTTTTACAATGAAAACAATACAATCCTCTTTATAAAAATCCCTCAAAGCACAAGAGCAGGGTTGTTCGAGGCACCGGGTCGGGAATAACAAGTTGTTTGATGAAAGCAGACCGACACAGTGTCACAAACGGTCAAAATAAACGTTATATACTGATACTTTCCTCGAGAGGAAAGCGGGAGCTGCAGCGGTGAAGCCCGGGCTCGTGGCTCTGGTCAGCTGCTAACTGTCCCATATCAGTCACAAAACATTACGTACCAGTGTGATCACTTTGGAAACACCCCGCAGCAGCTTAGAGGGTGCAGAGTTGACAAAATGCACGTGCAAGTGTGATATGCAAGCGTGAGTATTTTCTGCTCTGTAGCTGGGGTTCGGTGCAGCGGAAACATTGTCTTTCAGCTTTTGTTTTGAAATAAGGTCAGTAAAAACGGCTTTTAATGTAAGAGACAGTAGGTGAATGGGGCACTTTGAAACTTTTAAGATAAACATGTTTAAAGTTCATGCGAAATTAAGGCACTTTATGTGTACAAAAAAAATCTATATTTCTTTAAATCTGAAGCCAAACAAAATCAACATCCTTATAATTTGTGTCCGAGGGTTAGGAGGAAGTTCACATTATTTTTGCCTAACCCCGTATACGTTTTAAGTAAAGCTTTCGCACTTACAGTGACAAAAGCCCTTCCAAAATAAAACAAAACCTTACATGTTCCACAACTGATAACCAAACTTAAGCATGTGACATAGATACATTTAAGTTCAACGTTCCTGATCTCAATATTTTTCAACAATAGAACATTTAAACTGCCTGTGTGTGTGTTTTAAACGTTTTACATTATTTTATTGTCCAGGTCGTTCCATAAACTAACCCCTTTTTGTTGCCTTGTTTTTTTGTTTATTTATACATATAGTATATACAGTCCAGTTCGCAGTCAGTTCGTTCATTCTCTGGCTTTTTAATGCACCACACTATGCGGGGCTTGCATCATACTTCCCATATAACTCAATTAAATAAATATATAATAATAATGATTATAATAATTACACCCAAATTAAAATTATACTGAGAATGGTAATGACAACCAGGAAGTATCAAGATCTCGGAGTATAATATATATTAATGTACCTTCATAACATAAAAGTAACTCTCGGTTATCAAGGGTAAAAATCTGAAAGAAATATATTATGGATCACATTTTTTTTTACTGCTTTGTTCTAGACATCGTACATGAAACAAGATTGTTGTTGTAGTTGTGCGTTGTTTCAATTAATTATATAAACAGTTCATATATTTTTTTTTGTAAGTTGGTCTGTACGAATGTAGCTGCTTGAAATGTTTTGAAATGTTCTTTTTTTATTTATTTTATTGCACTTGGGGGTGGGCACTCATAAGCTTTTGCTTCAGCCCACTCCTTTTGAGCACAATGTGTACTGCTCAAATAAACAAATAAACTAAACTAAACTAATTCATCACCATCACATACAAAACATTACAAATGCCAAACACATTACTCATCAGCAGGGTTCGAAATTAACACCCGCCAACCCGCCAAATGCGGTTTAAAAATCATTTTGGCGGGTACCGATAAAAACCTACCAGCCAGTTTGGCCGGTGATGCATGAGCGGTCGCGAACGAGTCGGTACAAAGAGCCGGCTCTTTTAAGTGAAAGATGAGAGCCGAGCCTCACCCGCGAGCCGTTTTATTTATTTATTTATTTTTTGCATGTTGCATGTTTATCAAGCTCACCGTGCCCCGCTTTCTGCTACATTCAAGAAAAATAGAGAAAGGCAAAAGAGTAAACGAGTAAAGAGAATGGGATCGGGGAGAGAGGGAGAAAGGAGAACTCTGCAGGCGCAGCCCGTTCGCGAGGAATGAACCTGCTATTTACACAAAATCAAGATCTCTATAAACTTAAACTACTCCATAAATGTATTCAGCGCATCCATAGCTTTCAGTCACTTCTTATTTGAGAGAGATCCGCTTCATATTTTCGGTTTTATGATTAGATAAAGTTACGCTGGGTTTGTGGAGTGAAAACAATGCGATGACGCGCGGAGCGGCCTTTTCCTCTCATGTGTATGAGCGCATTACAAACGTACAGGAGTCCTGGCTTAAGTAATAACTTCAGTTATGTCTGGAGTCTGTAACTCTCTCTCAGCGTGAGGCTCCAGCAGCTCACGGAGGCGGAGCTGAGGCCGCAGAGGGACTGAGGAGAAGCTATGGGAGAAGCATTTTAAATAATAAATAAAAGAGTACATACATGAAACTAATGGCAGCTTTAAAAGTGTATGTTGCTATAATAAACAATGGCTCTACCACCTCAACAAATTTACTTTGATTCCTGAAGACAACACAGACCACTATAAGCCAATATCACATTATTATAGCAACTAATAAAATTAATTCCTCTTTTCTTTTTAATTTCTTTCTTGATTATAGTTGTTTTGTGCAGGGAGCAGTAGAGAGGCCCATTTAACAAGCCATGAATCCAAATCTCTCCTAAATTTAAAGTGTATATATTAAAAAAACATAAAGAGCCATTTGGGGGCCAAAAGAGTCAGCTCTTTTTGGTGAGCCGATCCAAATGATCCGGTTCACCAAAAATAGCTGAAAATCCCATCACTAGCATGAGCCAATCATGCAAATCATGTCAGAGACGCTCTGGGTGGTTTGTCCCCTCTGTCCTACATTTCCCATGAACACTACACTACTGGTGACGTTTTAGATACCTATTATCACATTTTCATCCAGTGGCATTCATAATCTCTTATTTTCACAACGTAAACATTTGTCTAATGGAAATTCTGATTGGCTGGTAACTTCAGAAAGTTACCAGCCACTTTGGCTGGTGATCAAAAAAGTTAATTTCGAACCCTGCTCATCAGTCTCTTCTTACTCAGTAAAAAATGAGACTACAATTATCTCTGACTCCCTACAAGGCAATATTCTCAAGCCTTACTGGATTTACATCAGGTGTCCTGATATTAAAAGAACATTGAAGCATCTCATTTACTCCAGGTTCATTTCTGGTTCTCCATAAAACAATATTAAAATGGTAAATTGACTCAACTTACTGTATATAGCGCTTTTCTACCTTCATCAGGCCCAAAACACTTTACAGGAAGGAACCACTTACCCATTCACTCATTCATACACCAATGTACGCAGAAAAATTGTGATTTAAACCCACGACCTTCCGATCACGAGGCAACCCGCTCTACCAACTGCGCCACTGTCGCAAATATTAACATATTTTTATGAAGGCTCTGAAATCATTAAAGGTGCTTTTTGGTGCTTCAAAGCTCAATCAATGCGGCACAAAATATATATTGAAAAGTCCTTTTGCTATGCGATTTTAAATGGGATTGTTGTTGCCAAAATGTGTGAAAAAGCATTTGGGCAAATACATATGTTTAATACTGGCTCCGTCCCACATTTGAGATTAAGACATCAGGAAATAGGAATAGGATTAATGAAATAATCTGAAAATAACCATAATGGCTTCAGTGGTTAAAGCAGGTGGTCATCGCTGATTTTTCTTTTTCTTTTTTTTTTCTTTCTTTGTTTTCCTTTTTTTTTAACCTGAGCTTCAATTTCATGTTTCCGACCAATTTTTCCCAATGTAAAATTGTTCCCTGCCTCTGCTCAGTGTCGAAGCAGGTAACACAGACGTATAATAATTTGTGATTCGATACTGGCTGTACCTTGTAATGAGATTGCATACTGTGAAAGTAATTTCCGGGAGTTCTGATCAGAATTCAATCTCACACAACAACGGTAAGAAATAACAAGTTTCCCAAAACACATTTAAAGAATACGTCTTTGCCAATGTCCAAGCGGCAAAAACAGATACATTGCATCATTATCATTACATTCAACATTTATGTGGGCTTAGGGTTGGCACAGAGGCTCATGTCGACCTTTTTGCTTGTATGATTCAACGTAAAGGGCTGCACTTAAAAGGTTAACATTAACCAAAATAGAGCTTTTTTTTTTTTTTTTTTTTACCTTGTTACAAAGTTGTTCTTTCATCAAAAACATATCTGGAGATGTGTTTCAACCCACTTGCACACCTTTGAGCAATCTTTAGATCTTCACCAGTGGCTCTTCTTCAAAAAAAGGTTCCTCCTTTTCCCCAAAAAGCTCTTCCTGGGGTGCCGTGTATCCAGGACCTGTTTTTCTTACCGTTCGATCTCATGCTCAGCTTAATCCTCTCATCGCAAAGTAAAACGACTCACTTTAGCGTCACTATAGCCACACACTAATCACAAGGAAGAAGCTAACAGGCTAACGGGTAAAGCTAACTGCAAGCTAGCGCCACTTTAGCAGTATTTACAGCCAAGTTGAAAAAAAAATTATCTCCATTGAGTCATTGGGCTGTGGCACAATGTACAATATCTTTCTCCGCCTTTGTCTTTTCTGTCAGCGTAGTATTTACTCTCACAGACGACTAATGAGTAAAAAAAATACAAAATAACGCAACATGCTACGACACCTGCAGTGGCGCTTATGGCCTCTAGGGGCACGAGTTACTTAGTTCTGCTGTAATGCACAGATTACAAATAACTGTCAGTAGCATGAGTAACGTTATTAATAGCTTTTAAAGTGTTTTTTCAGCAGTTTTAGATACATATTGTATTTTCTAACTAAAAAAGGGTAAGATAGTGACATAGACGTCTTTCATCGTAATGGAAATAGCATGCTCACTTTAAGACAAGGCATTTGCAGCCCGATTTCCATATGATTACCAAGAAACTACTGTCATGTCTCTTTGTTATTGACTGTCTTTATACTTTGTTAGGTTCATGGCTAGAGTTAGTCATGCTATATTACCATGGAATAAACGGTGTCCTGATTCCATGTCATTACCACGTTATTGTACAGGAATGTACCTTGATATTTCCAATGCTGTGCATGTGCTGTAAACTGCAACCAATGCTTGATTTTGCATACTTTTTATTTGATCAATCCCGCTGTTCTTAAAAAAGTAATTCATGAGGACTTGAGCTGGTGCTAAGTTTGACTTTGAGGAGCCAATGCCATTTCTACGGGAAATGGCTGTTCCATTTCTTATTATGTAATGTTTTTGCTTACTAATGGCTTTCTAAATTTGGCCCGTGTTATATCACTGACAAAGAAGGGGGAGAAGAAAAAAAAAAAAGCCTTGACTTTAATTTGAATCGAAGAACCAATGGAAACAAATTGACACCATCTGCCGATTCAAATAACAGACTTGTACCCCTCGCTGCGCCAAAACCCCCAGTCTCGTATTTATTTTTTTATTTTTTACACGGGGCAGATCGAGCCACTGCCGCGTTACTGCCATTTACACGTGACCTACAAAAGGCACAAGTTAATCATTTCTGTCATGTCGCAGGCTCCTCTTTAGCACCATGTCTCTTAATACAGCCCCGGAGCCTAGGCAGAGCGCTTGCTTCCTGCCGGGCGATTAATTGCACATAATTACTATACTTCATCTGCATCACACGTATCCTCCGTAATTGCCCCTTTTCTTTTTTTATTCTTTTTTTTTTTTTTTTTTTTTACATGATTGGCACCATGCTATTGAACAGGGGAAGAAAGAGGGTTCAGCCTATATTAATATAACTTTTTTTAGGAAATTAACGAGGAGCAAAAAAAAAAAAAAAAAAAAAAGATTAGCTAAAGGTTGTTCCTCCTACTTTAGCTGAGTAGTCCTTTTAATTTCTTCCTCTTTTTCTTTTTTACATAAATTTATATGGTTCATAAAGCGTGGTTGAAACTTTACAGCCTCATAAACTACAATTGCAATGCTTATTTGACCAATCACATCGCTCGGTGGCAAGCACCCATTTTATAATAGCATTTAACTGCAATAACTTATGGCTTGAGTGATTTCTAACGGGGGAAAGGGCGGAGGAAGGATGCCGCGGAGGGTGAAGGCGCACGCACACACACAAGCGCACGGGAACAATATAGTGTAACAAATAAAGGCGTGACCCCTCATACATTACCTGTTAATTGCCTGGAGGTTTTATGGTGAAGACATTGAGCTGAACCACTGGCAACTTTTATCGCGGTCGCTGCCAAACCTTTTACTTTCTGCCTTTGGTGGTTTTAAGACGTGACCTAGCAGATAAGAAGATGAGCATTTTGCGAGTTCAGTGCGATGGAGGCAGTAAAATAAGTGCTGGTCTCGATATGCAGAGAGGAGTGACGCGCTACTGCAACTGGGCTATATTACAAAAATAGGATAACTGCTGCCGCAATTAATTCAGCCACAATGGGTCACAAGTCCGGTGCACTTTTAGATCGCTGAAGGATTTAAAAAAAAAAAACATTTTTAGGATCTTTGCCCAAAGGACCCAGGGAGAAAAAATAAAGCTTGGCCTCGTGGTTGCCAGAGAATCCCACCTCACTTACCAATATTACATGGTGGGCACACAGTAGGGAGCTTCTCGGGAGGTTACCCAGAACATCTTAAATTGGTAGCACTCACAAAAATAGTTATAGGGATAGACCTTAGCTTAGGATTTAGCTCCAGGGCAGGTGTAAGACTGTTCAGGCTGCAGCTAACATATGGCTGCTACAACTTTAAAGGTCCTATGTCATGCAAAATCAACTTTTTGGAGCTTTTAACCATGTTGTTATGCTATTTCCTTATCACAAACACCCCCAGAGTGGTTTTTGACTTCATTCACGCAGTTCTAAGTAATCCTCCTGAATCCTGTTCTCTGAGCAGCTGCTCCGCCCTCTCCTGGTAGTGCTCGACGTCTGTAATCTAATGCCTTACGGCCTGATTTTTATTTGTAAAACAGCTTTTTTCATTATTTCTGTCGTAAGAAAAAAAAAAAAAAAAGAAGTGCCTGACGCGTCCGCGCTGCCCCTGGGAAAACAAACGCACCCCCTGAGCGTCAGAACAGATGTCATGTTTGCATGACATCTTTCTAACCTACCCTGGAGTCTGGACACCTGTTCTTTTTTCTTACCTCACGATAATGTCACGGAGAAAAGCGCGTTTGGCTGCGATGACAGGACTTTATTCAACCTTCCTAAAGAAGAGACCACTCGCCAGACGTTGGAATTTCTCTCCGGGATTCAGCGACTGTCAGCCAAAATAGTGTTTGTCTGTCTCTGATGTTTGGTGAACCTTGGCCAGAATCAAAGTGGATGAACTTTTGTAACCAACGCGAGTCCCATAATGGAAACACCAGAGCGGTGAGTCAATCAAAACGCGTGTTAGCCATTTATGAAGCTGTGTAGCACATGTCAACTCCTTATAACTGCATCATGAAGTAACTTCACTTTTTGCTGTGGTATTTATATTTCTTCTACTACTAAAGTTGTATGAGCGAAGAGAGGGGGCGGAGTTAACTGAATCCAAGCGTTTTGTCTTCCGGGTTTGAAAAATACCTCCAGAAAATACTTATATTTATCTAGTATAATTAGTGCTCCATAGTGGTAGTGGTACAATATATCATATACATGCCTATACTTTACTTTGGAATGGCTAAAATAGCATGATACAGATCCTTTAAATACTGTTTCTACTCAGACTATCAATAAATAATAATAATAATACGTAGACTATTCCGTATCATTTTGTGCTTAGTAGACTCCCAGACTTTTGAGTGGGGAGTATGTGGGGTGGAGAAACACCCATGGCCATTGGCGATGTTATGTAGAACAGCATTTACCTCCAACCGGACTCCACGGCCGGGAAGGGGGAGGGAAAGGGGATGTGGGGGTGAACATGTGCTTCTGTTTTGGTCGCGTTGTTGCGATCATGGCCGAGCGAGTGCCGAGTACCATCGAAACACACCACCTGTCGATTGACTCTACTTCTCGTTGCTGTTCTTTATACATTTAACTGTCGAATTAGGCTGCCGATTCTACATGTAAGCTGCTAAACAATTTAACTTTAAATATCTGTCTATTGAAAATATAGCCTTTAAAAGAAAAAAAAGTACAAGTTCTGTCAATAATCATAAAGCAGGAGTGTTTAATTGTAATAAAAGTTAACGAAAGATTCTTCTGCTTAGTCATGTAATATTATGCAAGACATAATCGGGACACGATGGAGTTAATAAAGTTTAAAGCAGATTAATGTGAGGCTGCCATCAGAGCACCAGGGACTACAGGTGGAAATGAGCATTTTTGCTAAAACAATGGACCTTTCCTTTTGGTCAGAGTTAAATTGTGCACTGTCCCTGTCTAAATAAAAACCGTACCATACCACCGCTCTCAGTGCTGCCTGTATTAAACCGTGCTTCAGTCGAACTTTTCTCTTTTTATAAGCTCAACTCGAAAAATAACCATAGCTCTTAGAGTTTGCGCAGTCCATAAGCCAGAGACAAGATCTGGCCCATCAAGTTTGTTGAGGGTGCCTGAGCTCTTTTTATCGAGGTGACACCAGCCTCTTTTTTCAGCATGTCGATGTACTCTAGGTCTTTTTGGTCCCCATAGAACAACCCCGTTCACGAGAATCCCCAGATGCCGATGACAATGAGCTGCGTGTCCCGATTGTCTCACAGCAAAGTGTTCTTTAAAAAAAACGAGCACCATGACCTTGCAGATGTTTTCACAGTGTCAGAGTTTATTTATGAAGCAATCAAGTATAGCCCTTGAAGTTGCCCATCACATGCATATTCCAGAGTCAGATCAGATGTGCTAGCTCTTGTATGGAGCCATGAAAGCTCGCATTAGGTAAGATACCGAGCAGACAAAAATGCCCGCTGCCTATAGAGTGCTCATCTCCTATATATAAAAACAGAAACAACATGATCTAGCAGACGGTATGTGCCACGACTAATCTCCCACTTTTTGCCCTTATTTAAACACACCACTCTGCTGCCTGTGTGCCGGTGCCATGCAGATGCAAGTTTGCCAGTTCCCCCGGATTGCGTGGGAGACACATTATTGCCACTCCTCCTCTCCATCAGCCCGGCGCTGACAGGTGACGGGGGAAGAAAATGACTTTGGTTAGCGCCGCTGATGCGCTCGCTGGCGGCTAGTGGCAGGGGCTGTCTCATTAGCATGTGCGACACACTCCTCAAGGCAATAGTGGCGCATAGTATCTCCTCCCCGCTGGATATACGCGCTTGTGTGTGTGTGTGTGTGTGCGTGTGTTTGTGAATGCGCTTGGTGTCAATGAAGGATTTGTCATTTGAGCGCCCCAAAGCGGAGGGAGCCGGGGGACTGCAGTGGTCTAGCCCTGGCTTGGTCGTTGTTTAGGAGGAGAGCCGGGGAGAGAGCGAGGGAGGTGGCACAGGGTCAAATACGGGATGACATCTGCGACACTTGCTTTAATTACTCTTTCTACCTCTGATGGAGCGTGGCTGTCACGGGGCGACCTGCGCTGGAGTGGAAATCTGTGCTTTTGCCAATGCCGTGAGAGAGTGGATGAAGGAGGCGGAAGAAGAACCTAATACGCTGTAATGTCACTTTAGATTTGATCAAGTCAGGGCATGAAGGGTGCCAAAAGTTGCTTGCTTGTGGGGCTGCACAATAAATTATATCGCCACAGTATTGTTATTTCTAAACTATGCCACGTCCAGTGTTGGGGAGAATACTTTGAAATTGTATTTAGTCACAGAATACTGAATATCCATCCATCCATCCATTTTTATCCGGGGCCGGGTCGCGGGGGCAGCAGTCTCAGCAGAGATGCCCAGACTTCCCGATCCACGCACACCTCCTCCAGCTGTTCTGGGGGGACCCCGAGGCGACACCAGGCCAGCTTGAAGACATAGTCCCACCAGCGTGTTCTGGGCCTTCCACGAGGCCTCATCCCAGTAGGACATGCCTGGAGCACCTCCCGAGGGAGGCAACCAGGAGGCATCCGAAACAGATGCCCTAGCCACCTCAGCTGGCTCCTTTCGACATGAAGGAGCAGCGACTCTACTCCGAGCTCCTCCCGGGTAACTGAGCTCCTCACCGGATCCCAGCCACCCTGCGAAGGAAGCTCATTTCGGCCACTTGTCCTTTCGGTCAGTACCCAAATCTCATGACCATAGGAGAGGGATTTGCACTATTCATGTGCAAATGTGGCGTAAGATTAACCTCTTACCCCCCACCTAAACCGAGTGTATTTTCTCGAGTTCGGCTTTACCCAAATCCATAAGTTTATATGTTGTTGCCGTGTTGTCGTCACTTTTTTCAGTTTCTTTTTCATCTCATTTTTGCCTACTTTTTGTGTCTCTTTTGTTGATTTTTTTGGCTTTTTTAATTGATTTTTTCGTCACACTTTTGTTGCTTATTCGTTGCTATTTTGAGGCTTTTTTGTCGCGTTTTAGATGTGGGTAAAGCCAAACTGGAGAAAGTGAGCTCGATAAGAGGTTAAAAACATGTAGCCTTCTCTTGTTGGAACGTCTTTTATTAACTTATGCATCACTAATTAGAAACGCAAAGAGTAACTACCCAATACCGCGTCTGCTGAAATGTTGATCCCGTGGAGTGGTTAGCATTGATTTGGACGCTGAATAAATCAGTCTTAGAGCTATTGGAATAAGATCAACTAGAATTGAAAGTTTGCAAGTAAAATATTGATATGGGAGTGGGCAATAATGAACGCGAGACAAGGGAAATCCCAGCCTTTATACCATATTCACTGATATCTGACTACACACACACACACTTCTGTCTACAGCATAGATCCATCCAGAATCTCCCAACTCAAGTGCAGCACCGCCCTGCCCGCTCTAAAAGCTCTTTATCTCCCCTCCCCGCGCTGTCTCTGCTCCCAACACCAGATCTGACATGATGGACGTTTCAATGGGACACTCGGCGCGCCGTAAGAGGCGGCGGGATAATTGAAGCCCGGCGGAATCACGTGATCAAACGCTCTGCGCCTACGGAATCGTGTGACGCACGGATGTTTCCTAATGAGAAAACACACGCACCTCACTGATCCACACTCACTCGATGCAGCGTGTTCACCGCGTCCTCACCTTTTCGAAACACGGCGCTGTGTCGCTTGTTTCACGGTGGTGTTTAACTTCCTCGTATTTTAGAACCTGTTGTATGATGGGAAACTAGACGACAACACCCTTCAGGCATTTTGTAATTGTTTGAGACACTTCGCCTGTGAAGTCAGTGGCGCGTTCAGGTTTATGAATAATGTAAGGTACCAAGAGGAGTGAATGCATAACGATAATAAACATTCCCTTCGCAGAATTATTAGTTAATTTGGGTGTGACTTTTTACTATTGTTTTGATTTAGCGTCTACTGCATTATTTTACCCCCTTGTGCTTTCAAGTAAAGGAAGAAACTGTAAGCATAACTCTCTAAATATGTAAGCTTTCACCCAAAAAATAGTCCACTCCGCACACTAATCTCTTTTATCGTTTCACTGAATGAACCGTATTACTATTATTTCACTGGATAGACTTTCAGCAATTCGCTTTACATATATAACTCTAAAGCTATTCTTGTTTTCCTATTCACCTGCAGCGTCTCGCCGTAAGCAAATGAAGTACTTCCACTCCCCCCCCCCCCCCCCCCGCCATCTCGTACATTATTTTGTCAGACCTTCTGTTGCTCACTCTTGTTCCGAACCGGGCCCTTGTAAACAGTTTGTCGATTAGGCGTTGATGTTTGTAAATCCGTGTGGCGTGTGTCTCCGACCGGTGTCTGCTGCATAACGTGCTTATAGTGCTACTGAGTGTAAGTGAGTGCTCTGCCCCTCCCCGGAGAGCAATAGCAGCTGGATCAGACTAATCTAATACAGGCCCTGTGTCTGGGGAGCCATCCATTGCTTATCAAATCTCCCCATTCAATAACACAAAGCCACGCCAGCTTATGCAGTTACAAGTGGTTTGGTTTGTGTCCGTTACGAGGGATAAAGTTGATGTCATGTGAGTTTGCAACATTTATCTTGACTTCAGTTGGATTGTAAATGCCGAAATATGTCCTTTACAAATGTATCAATCAATGGTGATGTATGGGGGTTGCCTTACAGGGCTGCGCCAAACATTAAAGCGGTGAAACAAAACAATAGGCAGGACGGTACAGTCGTTAATGGAGGCCATCCCGCCTTTGCTCTGCCCAATCCCGTCAGACCTCGGAAGCTAAGCAGGGACGGGCCTGGTCGGTACTTGGATGGGAGACCGTTTGTTAACATCAGGAAGCCTAGCGAATGTAGTGAGTGAGTGAGTGATTGGTGGTGGCCGGAGACTGGTTGCCTCGCTCCGTCAGTCTATCCCAGGGCAGCTGTGGCTACAATAGTAGCTTACTATCACCAAGTATGGAGTGGATGAATAGTGCAATGTAAAGCGTCTTTGAGTGTCCAGAAAAGCGCTATATAAAACCGATGCATTATTATTATTATCATTAAAGCAATGAAACAAAACAGTAAACAAGACAATGTAAAGTTCAGGCAAATTAAGTATCCAGGCAAACGTAATGCCCAAATAAGCGGCGGCAGCAGGTGGTGACGAGCCGGCACGCCGAGGAAAAACTCAAAAACCCAGTGGGAGAAAATAGAAACCTCGGGGAGAACCACAGGAGGAGAGATCCACTCCCATGGACGGACAGGCTATAGACAGACCCAGGGCCGATCTACATTGTTTGGCGATGTATTGTTTAAAGTGCCCATAACTTGTTGAACGAGGCCATACATTGCTATACGTAAAAGACAGCATCTTTGGAATTGACCATAGCCCATGTGGTCATATTCAAAGCAGCCGGAGGGGGAAAACAAAGAAGGGGAAAAAAACAAAATGTTCTCCCATTGCTGCACCATTACTATATCAAACACTCAATTGTGTTATTCTATTACATAAAGATACAGAGACATGGGTTGGAGTAAAGTGGTTCAACAGCCCATATATACTTAAAAATCAGGCAACGCTAACCTGGAAACTAACGTTAGCTTCATGCTACATATGCTAACATTAGCTACACGTGCCGTTTTTTTGATTCTACTGAACAATTTACTGTGATAAATCATCCATACGAAACCGATTTTGGCTTGACTTTATTGGTGTGTGTTAAATATGTTTATAGTACGCCAGAAAGAGTGAAAAATTGTGATTCCCATGAGGGGGTTTCTTCTCCCTCGGCTAGGCCACGCCCTCTCGTATGACATGAGTCCTGCATGTTCAGTCTTTCTCCTTAAGGTTTTAAAGTCCACACAGCTTCAGTTACTTGTTCCGATCATTTCAGCACTCAAATTGTATCTATTTGAAAGAATCAACTTCTTACGAAAGCAGTGTAAAAGCAGAGGGTCCAGGCACCTTATTTCAGGTTACAAAACATGAAACGCAACATTAATTTAAAAAGTCTTCATAGAGCATAAAACATAGCTCAAAAAAGATGAATATGGGCAATTTTATAACATTAACTCTTATAAATATGTGCCTTCTTTGCTGTAGATTCGATGGATGGCTGCTCCACAGACTGTAATGGGAATGGAGAGTGCGTGGCTGGACACTGCCACTGCTTCGCTGGATTCCTGGGTCCGGACTGTGCCAAAGGTAAGTGCATTGTCAATAAAGGAGTCGAATCAAGTCCAGTCGAGTGTTGCTAAAAGCTCCGGGATTCGCAGCCTATGGACTTATTAGGTTGCTGTAGTTAAAAAGTGAATGATGAGGCAAGTGAAGCTGCAATCAGACAAGCTAAAGTTTTGAAGCTCTGCTATGAAAACTCAAGCCAATGAGAAAATAACAGAAAATGATGATCCATGGCAATTATGCTCGCAGTCATCCCAAAACATTTCAGATGTTTTCTCTCTTTTTTTGTTTTGTTTTTTAGTCTTATTTTGAGTCAATTCAGAGAAACCCCCCCCCCCCAAAAAAAAGTAAAAAATAAACATGTTTTATTGGACCGTGAGCAGCCAATAGTCTAGTAAGGCTGAACATAATGGCGGAACACTCTTTTTGCTGAATGTCTCTTCACGCTCTTCACCCCCTTTCAATCGGTCCTGTCCTGTCTGATAAAGCCTAAGGGTCAAAATCCTGCAAAACAATGAAATAATATAAAATTATATTGGAGCGTACTGTGTTAAAAAATGATTTAGTCAGTCGTCTCATTTATATTTATAGCCAGAATGAATTTTTGTGAAACCTTTTGCCGAACCTTGGGACAACTCTTTTTCTTTTTTTTTTCTTTTTTCATTTTTACTTGGGGCGCCACTCGTGTATTGTTGCAAGTATTTTGCTTTAAAACATTGCGTTGACTTTATCAATTCTCTTTCCCGTTCTCCCTCTCTGTTGTTGCTCTCAAAGCACTCTTTTAAATAGCCCGGGAGAACAAGCGGCCGCACCGCCACAATGTAACCGACTGATGTTTTTATTACAGTTGTAGGGTCACAAAGAAAAATATTCTGCGCCTGGACTTGAAGACAGCCAAGTAGAAGCGGTCTATTGTAGGTTTAGGTTTTTTTTAATGGGTTTTTTTTTTTGACAATAAGCAGAAATATATAATGAATTGTTCCTTTTGCCGCACAGCTCTGTTTTATCTTCACAGCTCGCATTGCCTCTCATCCCAGTCGGTCCCTTTTTCCCTCTGCCTTCCTTTTGCTATGTGTGGAAACGTATTGTCGCTGTTATCTGTCTCGTAGCGTGGTACAGGTGATATCACAAATCACATCATTTATTTAGGCTCATCATTTATTCATATGCGCCTCTCATCTCCTCTCATTTGCTGCGTGTTATAAGATTCACCAGCGACAAAGTTAGACAGCGAGTTAACGGCAAGAGTTATAACAAAGAAACCGAATTTATTATCGTGCCAAGGTAGTTTTCTTTTCTTTCTTTTTTTTTTCTCTTTTACAAAAGATCAAGCGCATAATTCGTGGTTTCGCGCTTGAACACTTCATAGCGAATTATGCTGGAACTAAGCCTGGCTTTTCGGGTGGTTTGAATCACTTTGAAGCCTGGAGTTGCCATAGCTGCAATGAGGAAGTGGAAAATGTAAATGTCAATTTCATGTCTAACTGTAAAGACAGTTTTTATGAAGCAGAAAATCACAAAATGTTGTTTTAAATACTGAAAGATTTGACTGGCACAATAAGGCACAAAGTAACAGCCAGTTTGTTTCATTATTTGTTTTTTTGGATGAGCTGATTCAGAACATTACGCTGGATTTAGATGACATTGAATAACCATCTTAAAGCAGTATTGAGTAACTTGTTTACCTTAATAAATCCTGTCCGTAGTCCCTCTGGGGGTGTTAATGGGTTGATTGGGGGGTCTTTCATCTCCCCCTGGTGTCTCTGGCTAGAAAACCACAACTGCAACTTCCCTGCCTCCGGGTCAGAGCCACCAATACACACTAATGGAATCACGAAGAAGAAGCTAACAGGCTAACGGGCAAAGATAACTGCGGGCTAGCGCCACTTAAACAGTGTTTACAGCCACGTTTGAGTGAAACAAATATATTTCCATTGTGTAATTGGATCAACATCCCTGTCTTTTCTGTCAGCGTAATATTTAATCTCACGGACAATTAATGAGTAACAAAATGCAACATGCTACGACACCTGCAGGGGCGCTTATGGCCTCTAGGGGCACGAGTTACTTAGTACTGCTTTAAAGGGGGGTATTATGTAAAATCGACTTTTTCAAGCTTTATATCATGTTATTATGTCATTCCCTCATTAAACACATGCCTGGAGTGTTGCCTTGGCTCATTCACATATTTTTGAGTAATCAGTAAAAACTTAGACGGCAGCCATTTTAGGTGTAGCTATGCCTCAGTCCTCCTAGGAACGCCCCCACCTCCTGGAGACGCCTCTGGACCTTTAGTCACCAGCCAAGCCCCCAACCACTGCTCCTCAGCTCAGCAGAGCCCCCTCCCCGCACAGTGTTGTTGTTTCAATGCCACAGTAGTGTGCTGAAGGGGGCGGAAAGCTTCTTAAAGAGACAGAGGCCTATTTCAAGACGTTCAGTACAGACATTTTGAGAGAGCAATTTTATTCAAGGCAGTTTTTTTAATTTACTGCATATACAGACCAACAGAAGGTTACGTCATCATTGTAGTATGCTATAGACTGGTGCTATGTGATTGAAAAAAGCATAATACCCCCTCTTTAAGTAGTGCTATAAAAAAATATTATTAATATAATATTACACATTATGTTCCATGAAAAAATAATTCACAACAAATGTAATTAAATTGTGTCAAAAACAACTATTTAGAAACGAGGCTAAAAATAAACTACATTTGGGCAATCATAACTACAACTGTACTTTTACACAGTTTCAAGTTACCCTGCCTTTCTGTTAAGGCTGTTGTAGCTTCTTGCGATATGGACAATGTGTCACCTAATGTCTGGCGATATATTGTGTAACCCTAATTTAGCTCAATGCAAATTCCCACCCACAGTCCCAGGCAAAAGAGACAACACTATACAGCAATGCAGTAATCTCGTCATTCTCTCCAACACGTAACGCGTCGGTGTGTTTCCTTATCCCATCTCAAAATAGGACAAGGTCCAACTTGGCACAACGTTCGATTTCCCAAAATTCAAATGCAGAGAATAAACGTTTGGCCTAGTCTTACATCTGCACGACCCCTCGAGGAAATAGTGTTGTAGACAGAAACAAAAGTGGACTGTACATGTAATATAAAGATAATAACGTTTAGTGTCACCCACGCACTGATGTGTTTTCCTCCGTACCTGGCTGTCGGTTCGTGTGCCCTCCCCCCCCCCATCGCTCTCTCAATGTAGATAGCTCCTCATTCTTTAAAGCCCTAATGCTCTCACCCCTAATCTCCCGTTTTCGTGATTGTTTTCACGGTCCGTTCCGAGCGGCTGGGGTGACGTCGAGGGGGATTTTCTACCATTCCTGGGTTGCCGTGGTAGCCGGGGCTCAGGTGGTGCTTGAGTAAATTGAAACAGCGTGAGGGATAAACTGAAAGAAGAGAGAGAGGTATTGGGGGGGAGGGGGGGAATGAGGATTTGCTGAATGTGCGTAGATAAGAGCCCGCCGTGGACCCTCTCACGGTGGGTTACTGCGGTCTTCCGGCTAATGTACTGCAGCAGCCAGTCTGCCTGTGTAATCTGTGCCCGTCCCGTTTCAGATTCGTGCCCGGTCCTGTGCAGCGGGAACGGCGTGTACGAGAAGGGCCGCTGCGCGTGCCTGCCCGGGTGGAAGGGGGCGGAGTGCAACGTAGAGGAGGGGCAGTGTATTGACCCCACCTGCTCCAACCACGGCTCGTGCATACAGGGCATGTGCATATGCAGTCCCGCCTACAAAGGGGTCAACTGTGAGCTAGGTGAGTGTGCTCAAAACTGTGTCCATCACGCGATGTCTCCTCAAACACACACTCGTGTCGATGTGTCTCTCAAATACCAGATTAGTGGATGACGCTCCACTTTGGGCATAAAGATAAGGTACATATTTATTTATGTTTTGTTTTGTTTTTTTTGCCCGAGGAGTTCAAATTAAAAATCTATCGCTCTATATGGTCGCTGAGCCATCTAATTGTGTCCAAGGCAAAGTTACGTATATGTACTTACACCCTTGTCTGATTAAAAGTAGGCTTCCACTTAAAGGTATATTATGCAACTTTTTATGCGAAGAAAAAAAAACTAAAACTTTGATATTTGTGGTCAGCATTTTTTATTTTTTTATTTATTTATTTGAACAGGGACAGTGTAAAATCTACATTAGCCTCAGAAAGGAGAGATGCATTGTACCAGGTTATAGCACTTGTGCTAATTTCCACCTGCAGTCCCTGGGCCTATTGTACATGTTTTTAGTGGTAGGGGAAACCGGAGTACCCGGAGGAAACCTACGCAGACACGGGGAGAACGTGCAAACTCCACACAGAAAGGCCCCGTCCAGGTGGAAATCGAACCCCTGACTTTCTAGCTGTAAAGCACGAGCGCTAACCGCTGTGCTACCGTGCCGCCATAACGCCATGATGCCTTCACTTTCCATCACAGTGGTTTCTAGGACGCTCCAGGATCAATAGGTGGCGTTCATGATTTAGAATGTGATGATGTCATAATGTCAGGTGGAGGGCAGGGGCTATGGGAGAAATACAGTTTTTGTAAGAAATCTCTAAAACGAAAATTGACAAATGTTTTTCCTCATCAGTATTTGACAGTGATTGGATTCACAAACCTGACAAATTATTAGTTCGATTAGATTCATTAGGTCTTCTAAGAATTATGCAAGCTTTCTTTCCTATTTTCCTACTAGTAAAAAAAAAAAACATGTAGGATGAACGTGAGTGTGTTTAAGAGTGCGCATGGGGGACGACGGATGGAACTTATCCCAAGCAATGGCCGCTGACTGCTCTGCTTTTTGACTACGACACTGGAGGCCGCCATTGCTCCACCTTTGCTGTAGTACCTCCATATGGCCGCTATTCCCCCATTGGAATGCATTGGACTTTAGACACGTTAAAAACAACTTTAATGCCTGGTGCTTAATGGTTTAGAAGTGGCTAGAGCTAGATATTCCTCCTGTTTTTTTTTGCCCGAGGAGTTCAAATTAAAAATCTATCGCTCTATATGGTCGCTGAGCCATCTAATTGTGTCCAAGGCAAAGTTACGTATATGTACTTACACCCTTGTCTGATTAAAAGTAGGCTTCCACTTAAAGGTATATTATGCAACTTTTTATGCGAAGAAAAAAAAACTAAAACTTTGATATTTGTGGTCAGCATTTTTTATTTTTTTATTTATTTATTTGAACAGGGACAGTGTAAAATCTACATTAGCCTCAGAAAGGAGAGATGCATTGTACCAGGTTATAGCACTTGTGCTAATTTCCACCTGCAGTCCCTGGGCCTATTGTACATGTTTTTAGTGGTAGGGGAAACCGGAGTACCCGGAGGAAACCTACGCAGACACGGGGAGAACGTGCAAACTCCACACAGAAAGGCCCCGTCCAGGTGGAAATCGAACCCCTGACTTTCTAGCTGTAAAGCACGAGCGCTAACCGCTGTGCTACCGTGCCGCCATAACGCCATGATGCCTTCACTTTCCATCACAGTGGTTTCTAGGACGCTCCAGGATCAATAGGTGGCGTTCATGATTTAGAATGTGATGATGTCATAATGTCAGGTGGAGGGCAGGGGCTATGGGAGAAATACAGTTTTTGTAAGAAATCTCTAAAACGAAAATTGACAAATGTTTTTCCTCATCAGTATTTGACAGTGATTGGATTCACAAACCTGACAAATTATTAGTTCGATTAGATTCATTAGGTCTTCTAAGAATTATGCAAGCTTTCTTTCCTATTTTCCTACTAGTAAAAAAAAAAAACATGTAGGATGAACGTGAGTGTGTTTAAGAGTGCGCATGGGGGACGACGGATGGAACTTATCCCAAGCAATGGCCGCTGACTGCTCTGCTTTTTGACTACGACACTGGAGGCCGCCATTGCTCCACCTTTGCTGTAGTACCTCCATATGGCCGCTATTCCCCCATTGGAATGCATTGGACTTTAGACACGTTAAAAACAACTTTAATGCCTGGTGCTTAATGGTTTAGAAGTGGCTAGAGCTAGATATTCCTCCTGTGATTACGCTGGGTTAAAAACAATCTGGGGCACCGGGCTGGTTATCGTAGTATACATTTTAGAAATCTTGCATAATTAATGAGGGCCTGACTTTGATTGACAGGTCGTTTACGTCGCTGCCTGGCCATGGGCACGATTACAACAGAAATACACGCCCATTACACGCCCCGCGAGGGCCAAGCTGGGCCGGGTCTACAGTCAAGATCCCGCCCTTATGCCCTTTTTAGGAACATGCTTCGTCAGAGCTGGAGAGGAGGAGCCTGTAAATCCGCCATGATTTCCCCCACGAACGTGGTCATTTTGGTAAACGGGGAGGAGTGAGGAGGAGCTGTCTATTCTTTTTTACAGTCTATGATCCCAAGGCTACAATCCGGTGTGGCTTGTTTACATGCATGAGACCCATGTATGTTCATTAACATGCACTGTCCCGACCAAATAAACCAATAAATAAACAAATAAATATCAACTTCTTTGACGCATTAAATTTCATTAGCGATGCACCCCGCAGCTCCAGTCCACCTGTCCATTCATCTCCTCTTAAACGCTGAGGAACTTGATTCCTTTGCAGATGGAAGTGGTAATGCGTGTCTAAGTGATGCCGTACGACTGACGGTGTGTGGGTGTAGCACGCTAACATGTGTCAGTCTGCTGCACAGGTGTTCTCTATTAGCGGCTAATTAGCTCCACGGCGGCAGATGTTAGCGCGGCAGCTATTTTGAAAGCTAAAACTATTCCTCTGAATGGCGTTCAATGTTTGCTGTAACTCCATGTTCTGAAGAAGAAAACTTGTACACTTTGACAAGTTGGGTGAGGACAGACGGAGGCCTACATTAAGCGGATGACGTGATGGGACGGGACACGGTTGCCACGGTAACTATTGTGTGTGCCGTTAGTGCGAAGATTTGCGTGGACACGGCGGCATAAAAACACAATGTTAAGGAGTATTCGTTTTGTTTTTGGAGATCAAATGTGTTTGATTGTGGACATCTAGTGGCCATACTGTGAATCAATCAGCGCTAAGTAACGAATGATCACTCGTCTTGAGGAAAATCTTGGCTCAAAATCGCAGGTCGTAGATCATGCAGTAAGACGGGGACAAAGATTTAAAATAGAACCGTTGTACGACCAGAGACATATGCGACATCAGGCAGCGTCGGGTATGTTGGAACGCTAGTCGCAGAGTGAGTCATCCTCTCGCCGCAAATAGGATCTCCGCCAGAGGCCACGCATGGGCGGGTCCGACGCCACCAACAACTCAGGACCCCCCCACTGTAAAACATAATTAGTATTTATAAAAATCTGGCTTGTTTTGAGAGTGCAGGGCTTACATCATGCTTCACATATACCTCAATTAAATAAATAAATAAATAATAATAATATTAATGACAACTGGTAGCAAGATCTCGGAGTATAATATGTGTTAATGTACCTTTATAACATAAAAGTAACTCTCGGTAATCACGGGTAACAATCTGAAAGAAATATATGAATGATCAAATTGTTTTTACTTGCATTGTACTAGACATCGTACATGAAACAAGATTCAATGAATTATATAAACAGTTCAAATATTGTTTTGTAAGTTTGTAAGTTGGTCTGTGCTAATGTAGCTGCTTGAAATGTTTCAAATTCTCTTTGGATGAGGTCTTGTTGTTTTGTTCCTTCTGTACCATTGCGCATTTACTTTTACTTTTTTATTGCACTGAATTTGGGGGTGGGCGCTCATAAGCTTCTTGCTTCAGCCCACTCCTTTTGAGCAGAATGTATATGGCTCAATTAAACTAAGAATGTGTTTTGATATTTGGCTTGGTTTCACTCACACGGCTTTCAATCAAAAATACATAAAATTCATTGTTATGAACCCCCGCTTCGAGAACCCCTGCTCTAAGGGTACTCACGAAAATATGAATTAGTGTGATATATTGCAATACTTTTTTAGCCGAAAAAACACAATACGTCTGTTGCAAATGTTTTTTTTTTTTTTCTAATTTTGCAGCCAGAAAACTATTGTTGATTAATTGTTGTCTCCGATAGCAATAGCATGTTTAAATGGCTGCACACTTAAAGCTGGCATTTCTCCTTGAAAAGAAAGAAAAAAAAAAAAAGAAAAAAAAAGATACCATTTACACGTCATGGCATTTATCCCTCTTAAGTGGAAATATATATAAAAACAACAACAAGCGGGATTTCTGGCGCCCGCTCGCTAATCTCAAGCACCTACGGTCTAATTAAAAACTTGGCGTTGATGATGTCCCACTTGCCGCGCTTTATTGTAAAAACCAACCAATAAATTAGCAAACACAAACAGAGATATTTCAAACGACCGTGTTCCTCCCTCGATCGGAGCACGTCCTGATGGCACAGCTGTCCCGGAGTCCACCCCGCGCTGCTCCGTCGCCTCCGGCCCCTCTCCGCGTCTGCAGGGACCCAGTCAGGTGTTTTGACCTTGAGCGGTGGCCGAGCTGAACTGTGCTCAGCTTTGGCACGCCACTCAGGGCTGTAATTACACACAGTGGCACAGCGGACCTCATTCGCGCACACACATATAACCACATCCACATCGGGGTCTTATCAAAAGGCTTAGCCCTAAGTGTCCCATGAAGTGTAATGTGGTGGAACCGATACAGGGATTGTGGCTGGGGTGGTTAACTCCTGGATGGGATGCAAAGAACACTGCTTTCAGACTCGCTGAGCTGATGATTATAATGAGACAGCACCCACCCCCCCACCCCCCCCCCCCTCTCTGCGTCACCCCACTGCACCCTGCACCCTCTAACTCTCCTTTTTATCCTACACGTCCTTTCTTTCTCGTCATCCCATGGAATACTAAAACACACTCTGATTATATTCCAAACCTGTTGTTGTTTTGTAAAAAAATGTCCTAAAGGAAACATATCATGCAAAATCGATTTCATAATGTAGATTCCTCATCATATCAGAATTTTTCACAGTAGTTGTCCTGTTCACTTTGGTTGTTTCTTCTTCTACTCCTCAATGTTATGCACAGCTCTTCCCGTAGAGCATTGCCAAATTAGTTTCTGCATTTTTTTTTCTCCGGGCCATTGAGTCATCAGCATGCTGTTAGCTAATATCAGCGACTCATTGCATTATTTCTTATGCTGCCTGCAGAGGGCACTCCAAACGGTAGCACAGCGGTTAGCGCTCGTGCTTCACAGCTAGAAGGTCCGGGTTCGATTCCCACCTGGACGGGGCCTTTCTGTGTGGAGTTTGCATGTTCTCCCCGTGTCTGCGTAGGTTTCCTCCGGTTTCCCCTACCACTAAAAAACATGTACAATAGGCCCAGGGACTGAAGGTGGAAATTAGCACAAGTGCTATAACCTGGTACAATGCATCTCTCCTTTCTGAGGCTAATGTATATTGTACACTGTCCCTGTTCAAATAAAATATAAATAAATAAATAAACACAGGGCTTCCATGGAAAAAAAATCAAAATCAAGGCCTCAAATGTCATTAAAAAAGCTTTATATTGGATTCAAAATGCGACAGTGGCTCAACTGGCAGAGCGGGTCGTCTCATGATCGCCTCCCGCTGTTGTTGAGTCTTTGGGCAAGACGCTTCACCCACCTTGCCTCTAGTGTCTGCGTACATTGGTGTATGAATGAGAGTGTGAATGGGTGACTGGTTCATTGCCGTAAAGCGCTTTGAGTGCCTAATGTGGGTGGAAAAGCGCTATATAAGTTGAGATCATTTACCATGTACTATTAAATCTAAAATTATTGGAAAAGAAAGACATTGCTTAACAATTTTTACTGGATACGTTCATTGAAAATAACAAAAACATGCTCTAGTCCAAAACATATGCAGTTGCAGTTTGGACCACTTTTTATATTTTAATTTTTTTAAATGTCCTATTGGCATTTACAAATGGCATTAAAAAGCATTAAATTAGCTTTTACTTGTATAAACCCCGAAGCAACACATGAAATGCTACAGAGACCGGGTCCTTACTCATCAAGTGTCATATCCATGCAAGGATATTTATTGAAATGATAAAACGTGTAATAATTACCAATGCAGAGCGACGATATTAAAATGAATTGATACATGAATTCCGGTCTCATTTCTCCGTGACAGTGGGACGTCAACACTTTCTAGAATGAAAAAATAAATCTAAAACAGAATAATTGCAGCGTGACAACTGTTAAAATCATCATATTACAGAGGACGGTGTGTTTTTTTTCCTTTTCTGCCAACAACACAGAATTCATTAGCAACTGTATTGGAAGGTGCAATATAACATTTAGTCTTTTCAGTCAAAACATTTCATTTCGTGTTACTCACAAAAATTTTAATATGTTGAAAGAATGCGCCGAAAGCAAGAGGAAATAATACATTACCATAGTAATTCAGGTTTCACAATATGATCAATGAGAATGTCTACGGTGTGTCATGCTCGTGTTTCTTTAGATGAAATGATGCGCAGTGTGGCTTTAACAAGAAAATTCTTCAGATCTTTGAAATGTTGTCTGTTCTATATAATGATTAAAATGACTGTGGTGGACACAAAAAAAACAATCTAAATATCTATTTGTCGCTTTATCTTAATGTTACTGTGTCTCTTACGCTCTCCCCCCCCCAGTGGACTGCATAGACCCCCAGTGCAGCAGTCACGGCGTGTGCGTGCGGGGCGAGTGCGTGTGCCAGGCGGGGTGGGCCGGCGTGAACTGTGACGACCCGCTGCCCGCCTGTCAGGACCAGTGCTCGGGACATGGCACCTATCTGCCCGAGACCGACTCCTGCGCCTGCCAACCCAGCTGGACCGGGCCCGACTGCTTCACCGGTAAGACCCCCCAGTGCGCGGCCTGTGTCCATGTGAGGAAATAAGTGGAAAGAAAACATTGTACCTGAACTACTACCAATGCAAGTGTGCGCTCTGGGGCTCGATAGGCATAAGAAAGGCCAATTGGAGATGGGAGATATGCTATTGGTAACATTTAGTGGGTTTAAAGTTAGTAAATACATTATTTCATGTATATTCAGAGTTTCCCATATGAGAAAACATGTTCAAATCCAATAAACATGTAACATTATAATATGGGCTTCTTTACAATGAGCAAACACTTTTTTTATGATACAAAAGGTGTTTGTGAATATGTTTGTCTCCGCTTTTAAGCCGGATCACTCTCAATTGAGAAGTGACTTCCTGTTTCGATCCAGCACGCCAAAATAAAAGCACCATCTTATCCATTAGTTCAGCAGTTCATTAGTTCAACTGTCTTTCTGCCTAACTACTAACAGACAAAACACTTGAAATGTGTGTATTTAATTATATTCTCGTAATGTTGCAAGTACCTGCTGAACTGCTCCATGAGACGAGCTGTGTGCTTTTATTTTGGCGTGCTGGATCGAAACAGGAAGTCACTTCTTGGCCGGCATTGTTGTTGATTCGATTGCCCTACTAGCTGTCACCAAAGCTTCGTAAGCTACTTTTAAGAGACTTTTATAAGAATCTATGCTCTGTGGGTCTTTACTGGCATCATAATAAGATCAATGTGTTGGTTCTTTTATTATGAATGTGAATTTGTGTCAGCTCTAAATGTCTTGCAATTATTTTTGTTATTATGTGAGTTGTATAAAGGATCCCGGGAAGAGTAGCTGTCAAAATGATGGCAGCTAATGGGGATCCAAATAATAATCAAACAAATAAACTAGAGAGCCCTATGCTTTGGGCGGCTAAACTGCTCCATACCCCACCTTTAATTCTCCGAGCTATCCTCATTGCATTACGCAGACTTTCATATGCACACTTTGATGGATTGCAAAAATATTGTCCGGTGGTAAGCGGGGACAATAATAAAAGAAAAGCAATATCAACCGCCCCATACCTTGCAAGATGATTTATGTCCGAACATGGAAATGAGTGAAAAACGCGGCAAATTGCACACGACTGCCTGTGCCAGTGCGCTTGTAGTGTCGCATGCAGCTGCCAGGGACTATTTTCTGGGGATTTGATAGACACGAGAGAAGCGTGGACCCGGGCCACTCTAGGAAATGACTGTGTGTTTGTGCACTTTTCATGCTGCCTGTAAATGAGATTTCCCCTCATGACTTAGTGACGACGGCGTGCCTCCCCTCCAGGCCTGCGTCCTCCCTCTCCCCATCTTATCTGCCTCCGTCGCCCTCTGCGCATTTATACTGTAAGGCATATATAAAGAAGCACATACATGACACACCCACGCCCCAGAGCGGAAATGAGGAAATAAAAAGGCAATTGAGTGGAGGTTCCCTGCAAGGTTTTTCATAAAAACAGCCACACTCGCCTGGCATTTAAAAGCTCCATTACATCCGTCTCTAAGTGTATGTAACATATCAGTGTGGCTATAAATCTTACAGTATTACGTTTCAACGCACCAAGCTCGGTACTCGTTCAAATTGCAGTTTTAGTGACTTGAAGGTAGTGTGTTAGTCACTTTTTTTATGAACATATACACAGCGCGAGGGTAGTCGTTTAAAAGTGTCAAGTGGCTCGGTCTTGAGTACATCGCGTCCTTGTCCTTGCTGTGTGCGCTGACAGGAAGGAAAATAGCCATAATCAGTGATGTCGCCGTAATGCTTAAATACTGGTTTCGGGCCAGATCCGCTCGACCGTGCAAAGTGCGAGCCGATGATTTGGAGGCGGTCAGCATTAGCGGGGCTCTCTGGTGTGTTCATGCCTTATTACAGTGATACGGGCCGCGATAATGACACGGCGTAGAGTGTTACCTTTACCTGCTGGGCTTTTAATCAAAAAGCCCAGGCCATTTTATGTCCTGCTCCTGTTGAAGCATAGCTAAACTAATGCAATTCTAATGGAGAGCCGAAAAACTCTCCGACTTTAATCCACTTTTCCTCCCTCTCCGTGCTATGTATATTTAAATTGAAATAACTTTTTACTGCGGCCGGATAAGTAGTCTGTGAGTGCCTCCAGCAGTTTGCTCTCTTTACTGATAGATGAGGCTTTGCTGCAAAAGGATGCAAAGGATGAGTGCAAAAAAGGACAGGCGAAAAGGAAAAAAAAAGGGAAAAAAAAGAGGGTTTTAAAATGGTTTTACACGAGAACAGTGAACAGAGGGGGAAACAGATTGAAATGGATTGAGCCAAAAAAGAGATCATGGGTGTTAACATACCTCCCAAATCTGATGAAAATGTCAAGAAGAAATAATAGAGTGGGATCAGATCCCTGCCGTTTAAATCTGTGGTTCAAATACAAATCATTTAGCTGTTATTATGAGTCGGTTCACTCTCTTGCCTCTTCTGGGAGCTCGCCTATTAGAGGTGGGAAGATTATGTATTGTGAGAAGAAGACTTTTTGTCTCTGAGGTTATCCGCTTCCATCGCAATTTTTTTTTTCTCTCACTCCTAACCGATGGCTCGCCCCCAATTCAGATATTTTTTCACTCGCGGTGTCCCCTGTGCATCTTTTACCTCCGCGTTTCTCCGAAGCTCAATGTCCCCATCTGCTCGGCTCCTTTCTCACGCACTATCCCACCCACCTGTTCGCAGAGTTGTGCCCCGTGCCATGTGGCAGCCACGGCGTGTGCTCCCAGGGCCAGTGCCAGTGCGAGGAGGGCTGGGTGGGCGCCGCGTGCGACCAGAGGGCTTGCCACCCGCGCTGCGAGGAGCACGGCCAGTGCCACGACGGGACGTGCGTGTGCCAGCCGGGCTGGGAGGGGGAGCACTGTAACATCGGTGAGTGTGTCTGATTCTGACGAGAATAAATAATCCCTCGCCGACTCACTTTCCTCTCTGTCCGCAGTCACCCATGACCTGGACGTTGTTGTGAAAGGTGATTATTTCAGATTGAAACCTGGCCTTGTGCGTGTGGCCCCTCGTGCTGACTGTGATACCTGTTTCAGACGGCTGTCCCGGGCTGTGCAGCGGACACGGGCGCTGTACCCTGGAGCAGAGCGGCTGGCGCTGCGTGTGCCAGGCCGGATGGAGCGGGCCGGGATGCAGCGTTGTCATGGAAACTGACTGCAGTGATGGAACAGACAACGACGGAGGTGACATTCGAGCATCATCTATCATTTTTGTTCTCTTTTTACTCTCTCTTTTTCTGTCGCTCTGGCAGATTGTCCATTTCGTCCCATTACGTCTCCCCCTGTTCCCCCCGCCAACAACACAAACCCCCTTCCACTGTGCCTCCTCTTCATCCCGGTGTGTTGTCCCCATCCCGCTGAGACCCCTGTAGAGTCCTGCTGGTCATTCTCACCCTGAATATGTATCTGTGGGCCTTTGTGCGAGTGTCTGCTTTCCGTCTTATCACAGCTAAATGCCTCATATGCATAACACCTGCGGGGATAAAAGGCAGGCGGAGGAAACTTCACAACTCTGAATACAGCAAGCCAAGCAGAACGCGTTTGAGCTCTATTGAAGGTGTTCTCCGACAGGTGACGTCTGCAGGAGGCTTCAAGCTCAAAACACGCATCAGGCCCATCAACAGGAGTCTCATTACTATAACATACTGCCAGTCCATGTGAAAATGTACCTACAACTTTGAAACGCCATGGAACACCCATTATGTTAAGCACGTCCATCATAACAAAGTGGTACATTTTGTTTCACGTTTTCCCCCGCCGCGCTCTATACTTTTCGCGCTGAGTGACATTTGAATAGCCGCACACCTCAATTTCGAAAAAAAGCTCAGACCTATTTTTTGTGTCAGACTTTTTCGTTGTGTTTGAGAGCAGGTGTAAAAGCAGCGTGTAACTTTTATTTTTATTTTTTTTTGTGCCCAGTGCACATTGTCTACCAAAGCTGTCCTGTCAGAGTAGGGCCAACACTTGGAGAGTCGGCATCGATGCTCCCAACATGAAATTACAGGTTCTTGTGCGGATTACAGGCTCGCCGCCACAAAGCAAACAATGTGCACAAAAAAAAAAGGGGGGGGGGGAGTGCGACTGCAACCTGGCAACCAAATAAAACATATCCTTTGGTTACCCTTTATTGTTTTATTAATAATGAGTGTTCATTTGTGGCTTAACGGATAAGAATAAACAACAAAGTGCCACGCTGCGCTGACCCAGCACCAGCCCATTGAGACGTTTGTGCAGCTACTTCCAACCGCTTTTCATCGTGGTTCAAAGCGGGGATGTAAGTTTTCAGTTTTACAAACAAAGGTCACTTTCCTTGTCACAAAGTACTGCCAAAAATGATTTTATGACGTGCTTCTGGGGGAGATTTATAGAATCTGAAGGCTTAATGATGTTACCGGAGCAGGCTTGTGTTTGGAGTTTGAGAGAGCATTAGTGACAACAAAAGTTGTTATTGGCTGCCATATGGGAGGGTGTATTTTTGGACCAAGGCCCAGACGGAGGATCAAAGAATTTGACTTTTTAGATTAGCTTCTCTTAGATACATTTTATTTATAGAAGATAACACTTTATAATAAATACACAAAAGGAGTTGTAAATTTCACGGGTGGTCTAAATAGTGTATGCACATGTTTGTATTGCTTTCATTGTTGACATAAATGTATGAGGACTACGGACATAAATTAGCTGCGTACTGTCCTCTTCAAATGTACAAATAAAGTAAACATATTTGTAAAGCCTTGGAAAATAGCACAATACAGGATTGGTCAGGGGTAGGAAAAGGGTTCTACCTGGTTGTCTTAAAGACCTAAAACATATTCATGGTCTGAGCTTCTTCTTTTTTTCGTTTATAAATGATTTAGTTATTTAAAAAAATAATACTAATTGGGCAAAGATTGACCACCACTGTTGACCCTTCGAAAAAGAAAAGTTATGATGTAGCTGCACATCGGGACCAGTTCAAATAAAAGACAACACATCGAAGGAAACACGGAACTCGACAGCCCACATGGTCCGTTTCACCCGGGCTGCCTTAAGCAAAAAAGCCACTTTCACGAAACACCACCTGCCAGTACATATCCAGATTAGGCCAGAATCGCTCTGGGAAATGGCCATAAAAGATAACAAATTTAAGTTAGCTGTCTTTTTCTCATCCACTAGATGGTTTAGTTGAGTGAAACATGGTAAATGTTCAAAAACGATTAATAATTTGAATAATAAAAACTCTTTTGGGGCATCTTAGAAACTGCACTGCATACACACATGTGAGCATAGATGGACTAAGGTGATGTCTCTTTACTTGAAATGAAATAATTACGGCACAGCTTCACCGTCCCCACTCTTATCTGCTTACCTGCTTTTCATTTTCAATCAGGCCTGAGCGCATGTCCTCTCTAATTGGCAGATTTACTGTGGCTCGCATATCACTCTTCCCCAGCCATTTTCTTTGTCTCTGAAGATAGGACCCAGATAGAAAAGGGGGAAGAAAAAAAAAAAAAACCCCGCTATCACCAGTAATCAGAATAAAAAGGGGGTCTTTGGAGGGAGTTTCAATTACTGTCTGGATGGGTCGGACGGATCTATATTGTTTGGCAAAAGTGGCCTCATTTCTCGACATACACATATGCAAGGTGAATGTTAATAGTGTCGTATGTATCCACTTCACTGTGTCATTCAAATGGAAAAAATAACATTGTTCAAACACATTCAATTTGCCTTTAATGATGGTGAAATTAGAAATTCAATTATTGCCGTGCTATTATGTTGAAGGGGGCGATTCTTATGGAAATGATTGCCCGCTGCAAAAGGTAGCGCAAAGCAATGGGCAAGTTATAATAGGATATGGCTGGCCTTTAGCTCCTCCGGTCTGTGGTCCGCATTTTAATGTCAGCGGTGTTTCCTGGCTTTTCAGAAACAGGCATGAAATGGAACGCGCAAATGGCATTGTCCAGCTGCATTATTACAATCATGACTTTGAATCTGCACAGATCACACAAAACATTAGGCTATAAATATCAGCACATTTCTTTCCAGATGGTTACGAGCTTTGCAAGATCAACGATTTTATTACACTATTTTAGGAATGCATTTCAACACAGTCCATTCCAATAAAAATCTCAAGAAATATTCGGTTTTATTTTTATTTTTGTTTCAAACAAGACTTTGGAAAATAGAAAATTAGGACCAAAATTGTACTGAATTAGGAAAGTCGTAACTAATTCAACCGGAAACTCACAGAAGCAGAGTGGCGTTAGGAGACATGACATGAATCATGATTGGGGCTCTGACCCCGGCGGAAGACCGGATTAACGATATGAAATGCACTGCAATGATTAAATGATTGACGGAGTCTTCCCGCCCGGAGTCTGGACACTGATGGTGGTAGAGGATAAGACCCAGGGCAGCCAGTTCACAACGACGAGCAGAGCCGAGGAGAGGCGACGGAGCTTCAGAAGGGGATCCTGGGCGATGAATGGCTGGAGTAGGAATGTGCATTTGCGGTGATTGGCCGTCGTACGGGTGCGGCTTGAGATGGGGCTATGATTGGTTGATTAGTGAGGAGCTGCCGGCGATGAGGCAATGAATGAGTGCTGCAGGTAGGTCTTCCAGGTTGAATTTTGCGCAAAAGCTCCATGACAAAGATGCAAGTTTCTTTTAGTTGCAGTATGGTGTTGTTTTAGGCTGTGATGGAACCTCTTTTCTTCCTCTCTTCATATTGCATCACCTCATACTTATTTTAAATGCATTTTTTTGCTCATGCCGTATTCTCTCATCTACACATCAGATTTGGTGTAACATGCCCCCAAATACCTTCATGGCATTTTCCAACTTGCACTTTATAGCACTTCTGCACCAGTCTAACCTGCCAAAGAATACGCAACAAACTGAAACTGGAATCGTACTTTCTATTTTGACAACTTTCTATCCATATTGTATCTATTATTTCTATCTCTTGGCGCTGCTCTTTGACTAAGGGTTTGATCATTTAGACCAATGTGACTTTGAGTCCCGGCTCTAAAAAAAATGCTAAAAGTCTCTACCTGGGCTTCACCTTCACTTTTATCTGCCCTATATAATAAAGCTCTTGGGAAAAAATGGAGTAAATTAATATATTACTTTCTCTGTGGAATGCAGAGGATGAATTTCCGCCGGGACAATAGGGGAACGCCTTAAATGACCTGTTCCTTTGTCAGCGGTCATACTGTTTTCCTCCGGGCTTTCTTTGTTTGCGCTGACCATCTCCAGACACACACTGGATATTGTGACTGACTCGGCTTTGATTAAGATCTAAAATGGATGGGATAATTGCCCGCTGATGACTCCTGATGAATCCTATTCGATTGATAATTGCGATAATGATAATAAATGCGCCGTCCATTATTGTCGCAAAATTAGATTCATACGGGAGTTGCCAACTGCCAGTTATTGGGGGGGTAAAATTCATTTCTGCCGCTTGGTCGGTTTGAGGTTATTTTCTCCTTGTCTCTTCGCGGCAGATATACAGAGCCGTAGCTCAGCCCTGAACGACTTTCCCAACACCGCAGTCCCAGCTTGTCATGTGTTTTGCGAATGGTGCAAAATAAATTCCCCAAATTAGCTTTAAAGTCTCTATATTTTATGGACAGCTTGTACTCGAATGATCTGAAGAGCACTTTTAAAGTCTGCTCTGGTTTATGTTGTCTGTGTGATGGATAGAAAGCTTCCTCGCGTTTAAATCACGTTTAAGTCCACGGCTGATTTGTGCAGCACTATTTATGATACTGTTAGTGTTAGGTTTAGTGAATGCAGGAGAATTTAACTTAATGTTCTTTCTGTGTTTTTTTGTGATTTTTAGGTTTTATTTGGCTGTGCACTTCACCTGGATAGGGGGTGAACAGAGGGAGAGGCAGGGAGACACATTGAGCAAATTGTCAGAGCTGGGAGTCACCCTCGACTTGCTTTCAGCCTGCACAGTATCCAGCGTTTGTGATGCATCCTGCAATCGTACTGCACAAGTTCTGTATTTTAAAGGCGCATTATGCAACTTGTTAAGTGGAAGAAACAGTTAATATTAGTATTTGACCTTTCAGTGACCTAGTGGCTGTGTGGGTTGTTAGCTTGGCGCCTTTGCTTTCTATCCTGCCTCTAAGATACTCCAGGACCAATTTTATTTCATTTCTTTAGGGTTGTTTGGTAGGCCCTCTGGACAGAATGTATAAGTAACCATGGAGTCAGGTCCATCAGCAGTGAAAACCTACCAGAAACCAAAAAAAAAAAAAACAGTTACTCCTGGAGCACCCCATAGAGGCCACCAGGATGGAAAGTAAAGGCGTCCATTCACATTATTCAAGTCAAGTCAAGTTTTGATCCATGCAAATACATTACTGTGAAGGATTTCAAGTCTCGACATACCAATGGGGCTAGGTTAAATCAAGGATCTACTTTAAAATGTAACCGTGTAAATCGTGTGCCTATTTTCCAAGGAGAGCCGAAATGGAAATGTATTGGTGGGCAAACTCCCGAAACAACGCGCCGGTATTTAATTATTCCGCTTTTTCGAAGCTCACACTGTTTTGATGTCTCTAGTAACTATTGTCAGTCTGTTCAGTGCACAAATGAAAGTATACTTACAAGCACAATCTCATGGGCCGAAGCAGCATGCTTTGAGTGCCACATCTGGTGTAAATGACTTAAGAATTTCAGACATTTTTCTATTCATTTCATTTAATCCAAAAAAGCAATCGGCAACTGAGACGATAAACAAAAAAACCAACGTTGTGCTTGTGACGTTCCTTTCACACACCATTGACCATGCATCTAAAATGGCCTGGTACTTCCTTGGTAGATCTTTAATGTGAAGTCCCGTCTTTTGCAGATGGCCTGGTGGACTGCGTGGACCCGGACTGCTGCGAACAGTTGAGTTGCGGTTCGGACCCGCTGTGTCACGGCTCGTCTGACCCTCTGTCCCTGCTGCAGCAGAGCCCCCTGCCCCCCACCGGCCCCACACACAGCTTCTACCGTCGCATCCGATTCCTCCTGGGAAAGAGCGCCACGCACACGCTCCCCGGAGAGGTGCCCTTTGATACCAGGTGTGTTTACTCCCTGATCCGACGCGGTGTGTGCATGCGTTTCACCTTCACTCTTTGTTTAGCACGTCCTTGGGTTGTCCGAACATAACAGACAGGAGGTATGTGATGGACTCAGTCTGTATGTGCATAGAAGATGTTTTTCAAGGCGAGACACTGAAGGTTTCTATGAAAAATAAAGATCGGACATATCAGTTTAAAACTTTTGCTGTAGATCATTGACTATATGAGAAACTTTTTTTTTTTTTAAACAAAAATGACCACTGCTTCCATTGAAGTGGGAACCAGATATTTGCATACACTTTATAAAACTGTGTGACATGAAACCTTTTACTTCTTTAGGTCAATAAGAATTTTAAATATTATTTACATTTGTTAAATGCCAGAAGAATGAGAGATATAATTTTCTACACAGTTTCTATTACTTTTTCAAAGTATTGCCTTTAAACTGTATAGCTCGGGTCAAATGTTATGGAAATCCATCCACAAGCTTCTCACAATAGTTGGCAGGAATTTTGGCCCATGCCTCCATACTGGTGTAACTGAGCCAAATGTGTAGGCCACCTTTGCGTGCACATGCCGTTTCAGCTCTGCTAATACATTTCCTTGTGTGCATTTGCAAACTCCAATCTGGCTTTTGTATGTTTCTTTTGGAGTAAGTGCTTCTTCCTGGCAGAGTACCGTCTCAGCCCATGTCTTGTACTCGTTTCACTCTAGATAATTACAAACTCTTACCAGGTTCAGCGTCTTCACCAGGTCTTTTGCATTTGTTCTTGGGTTGATATTCACATTTCAGACCACATAACGTTCATCTATGATGGCTATGATGAATTGAATATTTTTGAAAATTCGAAATGAAGTCAAAGTTCATTTTGGTTTCATGTCAGACAGTGACAAAGAATATATGTCTTGTTTATATAGTATATGTAAACATCTGGTTCTAACTGTATGTTTTTTAGTTGCTGTGTCTTGCCTTAAAAAAGGGGCAAGTAGTAGAGCTGCAATAATAGTAGGCTCCAAGTAAGTTTAAATTATTTGCATTTATTGGTTTGGCACATCCTTGAATTGTCCTAGGCTGACAGGCATGACTCCATATAATGGAGTAATCAGTCTTGTGAGCTAAAGTCGTCTGTGGTCATTATTGGTGTAATGACAAAGCCTTTGCGCCTCTGAATGGGCCTCTTTTATGTGGACACATGTCTGGGCACACAGCAGGGTAATCCTCACTCCTCCTGGGACCTCTGCTGCAAAACGCCGTCCTTCAGTGTCTGACACAGAGCCGTGGACCACTATTTGTTTGCTGCATTAATGCTTAATGTGTCATTCACTGACACCAGTTGTAAAGGTGTCAACATAAATATTTCAGAGCCCACGTCTCACTGTTGCTGCTGCTGTGGAGGGTGCCCTAAAAACTTCAGATTGGACAAGAGCAAACAAAGACTCTGGCTCATATCTCACTGAAAGTGATGTTTTCAGACTCAAAGCTGTCTAGTTTGTGGCTATAATAAGAATGACTGCACTATTACACGTCAGATATATTAGGATTTTAGACCAACCATAGGATCTGACATCTTACATCATACAACCAATATGGCCAGGGAGTGGGAATGATGCTCAAAACAATCAAGAGGCTGGTTATTGTGATGAGGTTGAGTAAGACTCGGAATGAGTATATCCACACAACATCAGCAGATAATAGCAGATGATAATATGTGTTGAAGATCAAAGCGGAGATTTTTTGATGTTGTTGGGGAAAAACAAGTTAGTTGAAATAATGCAGAGGATAGTGTTAGAAAGAGATGACTGACTGTGTTGACCCCCTTAAGGAGGACTCTCTGGATAAATATAATTTCTTTGACCAATAACAGCATCCGACCAATTGCTTCTTGTCTATTAGAGAAATCCCACTGTCAAGAGGACAATTAATTCCCTGAAGGGGAGACTCGGCATATGAAAAATTACACTGACAGCGGCTGTGGTCTATAACGGAGCTCTTGCACTAATTGTTCACTCAGGCTTGGGACTCTCTCCTTTGGCAAAAAGGGAAAGATTGATTGTCTCCTCCTCGCTGTGCGTTTCCAGTTGGTTACCGTGGTCTAGTGGTCTCTCAAAGCGCCCTCTTCTCCTCGCAGTCTCCATGACAGGATCAGCAGTGCCCATTATTACGTGAAATCTCTTCCTGTGTTTTGTTGCTCATCGGCTGATAATCCGGTGACACTCGATATCACCATGGAAACAGCCGGGTGATTTGAGAATGAAGGACCCCTCAGTTAACCCGCGGGGGAATTGAATTGTACAGAAAATGGCAATTTAAAGTGGACATTGTGCATAATTGTGACTAATAAACCTGCAGTTGGGCACATAAGCTTTGATGTTTCACATTGTACGATTTAAATTAAAGATCATTAATGAGTAAAGTCGGGTGTACGCTGCGACAAACAATCACTCGTCATGGGGAAAACCTTAAGTCGTGGCTCAAAATCGCAGGTCGTACAATGAGACAGGGACAAAGATTTAAAATGGAACTGTCGTACGACCAAAGACAAGCCGCGACCGACATCAGGCAGTGTCTAATATTTTGGGATGGAGTGAGCCGTCCTCTCGCTGCAAATAGGATCTCTGTTAGTGTCTTGTCAACATCGCACCGCCGCCAGAGGCATAAGCAACAGAGGCCAGAGTGGGTCCAACCCCGCATTTTACAGGACTTTCCTTGGACTTTGCCGCGGAAATCAACACCGCTAGGATGCGACACTTACCTCAGCTAAACACACGCCGGTCTGTAGCCTCATAATCAACACCGCTAGCATGCGACACTTACCTCAGCTAAACACACGCCGGTCTGTAGCCTCATAATCAACACCGCTAGCATGCGACACTTACCTCAGCTAAACACACGCCGGTGTGTAGCCTCATAATCAACACTGCTAGCATGCGACACTTACCTCAGCTAAACACACGCCGGTCTGTAGCCTCATAATCAACACCGCTAGCATGCGACACTTACCTCAGCTAAACACACGCCGGTCTGTAGCCTCATAATCAACACCGCTAGCATGCGACACTTACCTCAGCTAAACACACGCCGGTCTGTAGCCTCATAATCAACACCGCTAGCATGCGACACTTACCTCAGCTAAACACACGCCGTCTATAGCCTGATATTCGCTGCAATAAACTTTGGTCGTAGCTACGAATGTGACATCTAAAAAAAAAAAAGGACAAAACAAAAAAAAAGACACAAAAAACATTGCACAGCTCTAATAAGCAATTAGGCTTGTAGACCACGTTTAAAGATGCAGTTTAACAGGCAGCAACTTGCTACTTGAAGCTGCTTGAAGGCAACAGTGAGTCAAGCAAACAAGGCATCTTAATGTGTTTGCGTTCTGTTTACTCGAAAATGATTGTTGCAACAGCGCTTGCCCAAAGAGTCAATCATGATGGAGTTCACATGATGAGTTTGTCCTCAAGCATCTCCATTCAACCCGAAGGAGGAAACAAAAATAGTAAATTGTTAATGTCTTCCCCAGGTTCACATGAAATATAAAACACAATTTGTTCTGCAATGCTTGGTTCTTTCATGACGGCAACATGAGTGGAGCTTCTCTTCATGTGAAAAGGCTAATCCTGTTAACCCGGTTAAGACACGCCATACATTGCTTTTAGATCTTCTTACACATATATCTCATTACAATACATTTTGCATCGCAGATAATCTTTTCATAGCATCAGCATATCCAAGTAAAGAAGTAAGGCTCTCTAAATAAGTGCTTGTAGCTCTGACATTTCCTTCCTTTGTTGTCGACCGTTGATTATCACGTCTTTTTATCGACAGAGGACAAGCATTTTGAGTTTGTCTGCGAGCTAGACACCTCAGTCAATGTCTGCAGGACGAGACACTTTGTTGAGAAATGTCACTGCTCCATTTTTCTTCCCCGTTTCTCTTCAATAAACACGTAGATTAATTAAAGGTTGTTGTTTTTTGGAAAGGAAATCAATTGCAGCTTTCCGGACAAGAGTAACAAATAGGAGCTTTGTGGCCACCTTGTCGCTAATAGACTTACACGCTCATGAAAATATATGAATGACTGCGTTGGACTGAAAAGGGGGGGCAGGGTAAAAGGCTCTTGTTTGTGTAACGCTTCACAGGGGACTTTATTTATTCATTTGGCTTTTTCGTTCACCTCATACTCAGTGGTGGTAAGCTGAAGCTGCCCTTGAGCTAGGCTGACAAAAGCGCAGCTGCTGCATCTGAACCAACCGCCACCAATCACTCACTCGCACACTCCTCACCCAAGCGCCTGGTGTCCCATCATGGTCTCCCATCAGGCACAGTACTGGCCAGGACCATTTATGCGTAACGTCTGAGAGTTACGACCTGCATATAAAAGGCCATTTGTTTATTTTGTGCTGATTCTGTGAGGTTGAGAACTGTCGGCATGTCACGCTCAGAGACATGAAGTCAGCTGTGGGGAGTGTGGTCTAGGGCAGTGTTTCCCAACCAGGGGTACGGGGACCGTGTAGAATTTCAATGTGAATTTCAACGGAACAGTTTTATTATGTTTTTCAGTACAAGGTTTGATTTTGAGAGTATTTTAGCTTCATGTTAAACACAAACCACTGGTAAACACTGTATAATCTTAGTTTAGTTGGTCACTTTGTAATGATATTGGCAAGATCCTCAAGGTAGGGGTACTCAGAGTATAAATTAACGACTCAAGGGGTATGTGATATAAAAAAGGTTGGGAACCACTGGTCTAGGGCAACCAGGGGTATGGGGACCCCTGGGGGAATACCAAAGCCCGCTGGCTGCTCTGCTTCGAGACCACAACACTAGGGGTCGCCATTGGTTCGCCATTGCATTAGTACCTCCATATAGCCGCTAGTACCCCATTAGAAAGCATTGCACTTTAGACACGTTAAAAACAACTTTAAAGCCTGGTTTCTAATTGTCCTAAACTTTCTACAGCTAGGTACTCCAGTGATAACGCGAGGTTAGTTACAATTAAATAAACCAGGCCGGTTTCGTAAGAAACCTTTTAGAAATCTCGTATACTAATGTACTTTGATTGAAAGGCCGTTAGCATTAGAGCTAACGCGAGGGCCAAGTCTGATCCCGGCTTATGCTCTTTTTAGGAACATGCACCGTCACAGCAGGATAGGAGGACTCTGTAAATCCGCCATGGTTTATTTATTTATTTTTATTTATTTATTTATTTGAATTAGGACAGTGCACATTAATCAACACGTCAGCCAAAAGCATCAATGTAAATGTACCAGAATTAGCGTGAGAGCTAAATTGCATCCGTTGTCCTAAGGCAGGTAAAGAAACATTGACAGGAGGAAAATACAAACATACAAAGAACAGAACAAAGTTACAGTCACAGAGGTCAGTTACAAGGACAGACACAGGTAAGATAACATAACACGCCCAAGAAATTGAGCGTGCTACGTTCAAGGGTTTCCCCCTTGAACATAGTTATTATGGCAAACGGGGAGGACTGAGGAGGAGCTGTCTATTATTTTTTACGGTCTATGGGGTATACGCAAGCCTGATGTACTTTGACATATTTCAGATTTAAAAAGCTGAAATTGAACACTAAATCGATCATGACAAATTATATTTTGAAAATGAATGGTTAGTAGGGAAATGTGTCCTCTGTATTTGACCCAACCTTCGATGCCGCTTGGGCGACCCGTAAGGAGCAGTGAGCAGCCAGCGTAGGCCGGTGCTCGAGACTTATCTCCAGATGTGTAGCCAGGCTGACGGTCAGAATCACCTGGCTGGAGGTTTCACCTATTGTACATGTTTTTAGTGATAGGGGAAACCGGAGTATCCGGGGGAAACCTACACAGACACGGGGAGAACATGCAAACTCCACACAGAAAGGCCCCGTCCAGGTGGAAATCAAACCCGGGACCTTCTTGCTATGAAGCACAAGTGCCGTTGATAATTTCCTTCATAATTGGCAAGCAAGACAAAAAAAGTTGGGAACCACTGGTCTAGGGGCAGTTTTTTTCATTCAATGGAATCACAATGGTTTAACATTTCCGGATGGATTTTAAACATGTGAGATGAACTAAAAAGTGATAAAGAAAGATATGTTTTTCATGTTTTTTGTTACACATGTTATTATATGGAGGATTTAGCCATACAGTATAGCCTTATTGAGCTACTAGTAGTCTATTCACTACATTGAACATTGACTGCCAGTATTGAATTATTAATACATCCTATGTTTATTCCCACATTGGAAATACAGAAGAATAATGTATAGCTAGTGCAGCCCTTGAATAAATCTTTGTTTATTTGTCTTTGTTTTATATCGTTTTGATCAGACATAACTAATTTATTCCAGAGTGATCCACTGCATTAATATTCAAGTCAGTGGGTGCGATTTTCGCCACAGGTTCCTTGAGCTGCTCAGAAATGCAAACGTGATGTGAAAGTTTTAGCTCTTTATGAGGCAGCTGTCGTATTGTCTGTGGAGTTGTATTCACGACCCTAGTACAATATGTTGGTCAAAGCAGGATTGTGTACGGGCAATTGCTATGTGCTGGACAGAACGTACTTTATTTCCCACCGAAGGTCATCGGGGCGAGTGTGCTTTTCAGACATAATGAATTGAGTAAGTTGCATTTACGCCATATAAATGTACTGAAACTTATATTTAGTCAAAATTGTTCCATGAGGGAAGCTGTGTTGTAACTGTAGCTTAATAATAAAATCAAACGAATCTTATCCACCAAGTAAACAGGGAAAGAATGACAAAAAAAATTTGAAAGTAGAAAATAAAACTAATAAACAAAAAAATTGTCATATATACTTGCCTGGCTCTGCCATGTTATTCCTTGTCCATTCCACGCAGGGAAGTTAGTCTGGTAACGCCTAACGTGCACAGATTATCAGTGAAATAAACCAATTAGCGGACGTGATACAAAATATGAACTGAATATAAACTCACGAGAACGCGATGGCAAAGTCCTTGACTACTTCATCTATTATTAGTTTTGCTTAAATAACCTCTGCACGTGTCACTGTTATTTGAACTAACAACATAGTGGTGCAGCGAGTGACGTAACCTTGTCCATTCTCTGTGACGGTCGTGAATGGTTCGGCCTTAGACGCCAATCAGCAACTTGCTTAACGTGTATGTTTTCGCGCAGAAAAGAAGTGGGTGTGGTTTATCAGGCTACCTATATACACACAATAATACAAAAGTATTCAAAATAGAAATTTTAATATCCAATAATGTTTGCAAGAATCATGTACTGAAGCCTTTTTTTTGTTTTTATAATAATTTCAACACAAAGTATGTTTTCTTTTTGCTGGAATTTTATTTCAAAGTAAATAATAACGTTCTATCGCTTCATTATTTCAAGTGTGTTTGATGTACAGTATGTTGCTGATTGGATAGACTTTACTCGCTCATTTTTTTTGCCGGGCACAACTTTATTTTATGTTTTCCTTGTTATATCCTCATCACTAAAACCGGATTATGTATTTTTTCTCCATGAATTCATGGATTTTTACATATTTGTTGACTGAAAATACTTTTTTGTTACCCGTTTTCATTATTTACGGTTTACCTCCCACATTGGTTCAGCCTTACGTATTCAGTTGTCTCAGTGAACACATTTGCATTGAAGTGAATAACTATTAATCACTTTTTTTTTCTTTTTCAAAACAATTTGATCATTATTTAATTTTATTTTTGTAGCCACTGCTTCCTCCTCTTTCCCTGATGACACTCAGTGAAAGAGTGCCTCCTACACAAGGTCGCAGAGTCTACGTAGTGCGTCACAATGCAGTCTCACTTTCCAAACAATGATTACGTCCTCCATCATTATAAACCTGTCACTGCTGCCTCCTATGGTTTGCACTTCTCTGTTTCCCTCTTGTTACCTTTTCTTTTGTTTTCTCCTTTGTCTTTCCAGTCGGGTGGCAGTGATTCGGGGAAACGTGGTGCTCCAGGATGGGTCGCCTTTGGTGGGAGTCAACATAACCTTCCCCCAGCATCCCGAATACGGATACACAATCAGCAGGAAGGACGGGAGGTATGGCCACACAGTGGGGTTTATATTAGACTGAGTGCAAACGCCGGGACTTTGTACATTGTTTATGTACTATTTGTAATTAATATACAATATGAAAATGAAAAGACAATGACCGAATGCAAAATGTCGCCTTTCTTACCATGCTGTTATCCTCTTATGAATGTGCTAAAAGCAAAGTACACCCAAAACATAAGCCACAAATTCACAACAAATTAAATTGTGGTTATGAACAATGGCAAATGACATAAAAAAAAAGGCTCACACCCCAGAAGCCAGCGAGCAAACAAAACGTTAATGTCAAAGCCCTCGCAAACTGCGCGCAAGCACAAAACCAAACTTAATCTCCCACACCTGCTGAATCAGATTGTACGACTTTTATTGGATTTCAGTTTCGACTTGGTGACACTGGGAGCCATGTCCGTGACCCTGATGTTCCAGCGGCCGCCCTTCCTGCCCCAAACGCGCACGTTATGGACGCCCAACAACAACTTCCTGGTCTTGGATCAGGTGACCATGTCCAGGGAGGAGGCGGAGACTCCAAAGTGCGATGTCATGAGCGTGCTGAGTCCGTATCCGCTGGTGCTGCCCTACCCTCTGCCCAGATACACGGGGGTTTGTGCGGACAAGGGGACGGCCATACCAGAGCTACAGGTACATTCGAGTCATGTATAAGTAACGTCTATGTGGGATAGAGCCAAACATGCACACTCACAAGACCTACGTGCAAACTTATACCCTTATACTTATACCCTCTCCAAAAACCTTCCTGAAGTATTGTTTTCTTTCATAAACATGTTTCAGCATAGTCCCTTCACTGTTCCGATCATGACCGTGGCAAACTCTCCCTGCACAGATTTGCTAATTGCTAGCATTAATACCTCAATTTAAAACCTCTTTTCAGCAATAGGATGGAAGGTGCACCCTCTGCTGGTGTTTTGTATTATTACACTTTAAAACATCAAGTACTAGGATCTTCTTCGAGACACATTATTTTAAATTATACCACAAAAATAATCATGGGTAAGGTAGTTTAAGAAGTCTGAATAATATGAGACATAGGACCGTTAATAATATCGATTTTTACTTATTCTTTACATTTGATATTTGGTGGTTCAATGCATAGATGATATTGTTATAGATAAAGCTCAAATATCCTCCCCATTGCTTGACCTAAACGGCGTCAACATCCTGCTGACAACATAAGTAAGTGGAATAGTATGGGCTGAATCATCATCTTGCAGGAAAAAACTGCGAAACTGTGAATAGTATAAAATATTAATGGCGCAAAAGTGATCGCCGTATTACATCAGACTAACAGAAAACTCAAAGGAGGATTATACATTAAGCTTCTAAAACAGATGGCATATATTGGCTTAATCCGCATACTTTTCAGTTTTTGCATGCAGTTATTGAAATAACTATGAATTTATTTGGTAATATAATTAGGAATTGTATTTTTTCTTGAGGTGAACAATAAGTGAATGTTTAGTCTAATTAATATTTCTGTAAATTAGTATATCACACTATAGAATTCTTAACCATTAAACCCAGGCACATACTAGAAAACAACTGCAGGTATATTGCTGAACATGTTTAATATGCTCCGAGTGGAAATGGCATTCAGGTTAATGTGGACATGTGACAGTCGGTGAGAATGAGCTTTAGATGTATTTTGCCACAGCTCAGCGACAAACCAACTCTGGCGTCTCGGATTTCTGCAAATTTAGCTCATTTCATATTTACATCATGCAAATACCCAATGAGCAAAATGTAAATCGCAGCCGGTCTACGCTTAGAAACAGACACACGAGGTGGTTGAAAGTCAGTTGGAGGTCAGCGCTGATAAATTACGTATACGTTCATATTAACCCACTGGAGTTGCCGAGCTAAAGACGTCAATAATTCTCTCTGTGTCTCAGCGAGAGCGCGTATAAAATCCAATTAAGTTTTCATATTTGTTGAGGTCTCTCCTTATCTCTCGATCTGGTCTTTTAAAATAACCAATGCGATTCGGCCTGATTAGTGAACCATTATCGGTTAATCCTCGCGGCAAATATTACCTCGGGACAAACAGGCGGCCGCGATCGAAAATGAAAAGTAGAACGCCTAATGCCTCTCATCGGAAAAAAGTATTGTGATTTAAGATTATAAAACCTGTGAGTAAATAAATGTCTGCCACAGTCACCCGTTAGCTCTTAATCACACAGTTTGATTAAAACATTGATACACTAAAGTCAGGTTTTTGTAAGGATTGTACTTTTTCATATTTTTCTTTGTGATGAATGCGGTTTGTGGATAGTGTTTTGTTCTTGTGGCGCCTTGCTGCGTGGATGGTTTCTCCTTGTACCTGTCACTAGCACCTATCACAAACACATGAGAGTATTATAACAGGGATCATACTGTGCTAAGTGCAAATCATAGTTTTACACCTGTGAAGTGTCAATTTTATATGGAAAAGTTGACAAAAAAGTAGAAATGTTCATGTTCTGAAACTTTAATGGCATGGGATGAGGAAAAGTCTCATATTATTAGAATAGAACTGAGACTTGCACATGATCCTATTGGCTTGCATGGCGCCAGAAATAGAATTTCTACCACTTAATAGGTCACATCCTGAGCCCATGTCCAATCATAGTGCACATATGAAATTGCCAAATCATAGGAAACTAGGTAAATTCTTAAGCTGTTGCATGCCCTATAAAACACTAAACACTGCTGCTTGACTTCAGCTCAGCATTTAATACCATTCGTCTTCGATAGTTAGTGGAGAAGCTGTCACTGCTGGGTCTGGAGTCAGGAAGGGTGCAGGTGGATTCCATCCTTGTTGACGAAGAGGAGACAGGCAGCACAACAGTAACAGTGAGCAGAGGGTCACCGCAAGGGTGTGTCCGGAGCTCGTTATTGTTCACACTGCTTACTCACGACTGTACTGCCACTCACTACAACAACAACCATGTCATTAAGTTTGCAAATGACACCACTATTGTCGGCCTCATTACCAATGACAATGAATCGGCATACAGGAAAGAGGTGGAGGTACTCACAGCCGGGTTCACAAAACACAAGCTGGCCCTCAACACCACCAAAACAAAGGAGATGATCCTAGATTTCAGGAGTTGTGGAAAGCATCATCCTCCGCTCACACTTAACAACTGTGAGGTGGAGAGGGTCGAAAGCGCAAAGTTCCTGGGAATACATCAGACAAACTGACCACCAGAGACAACACCACGGCTATCATTAAGAAGGCCTTCACTTCCTCCGTAAGCTGAAGATTGTGGGCCTCCCCAAATCAGCTTTGACCCAGTTCTGTAGAGGTACAGTGTAGAGCCTGCTGACGAATGGCATCATGGTTCAGCAGCTGTACCGCTAAAGAGAGGCAGAGTCTTAGTCGGATCATGAGAACTGCAGAGAAGATCATAGGTGTCCCTTTACCTCAGCTGCAGGGCATCTTCCCATGTTTGAGGTGATGCCATCAAGACGACGAAAACTCTAAATAGCTTCCTTACCACAGAAGTTAGACTGATGATAGAGAATCTGTCTAACACACAAGCACTGAAAAATAAAGTTTTTTAACACAGTGAAAGGTCTCCATATGAAAACATGTGCAGTCGGGTTTGTGGTTGAGTTATTTGTGCCCTTCGGTTATAAGGCAAGTTTGAGGCTTGACTCAAAGACCTTGTGAGGGCTTCGCAAACCTAGCTCTTGTTCTGCAGATTAGCCTTGTGTGTTTGTGACGGGGACAATAAAGTATACTTTAATCTTGACCAGAGCGCTTAAACCTCTGCTAAGTAACTGGTCTATTTCATGAGGATGTAGTTTTTGTGCAAAAACCAAGAGTGAAACATGATCCTTAATGGTTAAACGCTCAGCTTTTTTTATTGTGAACTGTTGTATCTCACAGTGAAAGAGAAGCTATTGAAAATAATACAGTATTTTCTTCCTTAAGTGGTTTAAATTTGTATCTTTGGCTCATATGTGTGTTACAAAAACAAGTAGTGCTGCCCTTGTCCATGTTCATACTTTCCTAAATGTTCTTAACAAAAATGAATGCTTTTTTTTATTTTTGTGTTTTTTTTTTGGGGACCTCTTTGACTCAACAGCATTTTTCACAGCTCAGAGAGATTTTATTTGTCTTCCTCACTTCAGCTCTCTTTCCTTTCCTCCGCAGGCAGTTCAAGAGGAAGTTTCAATCCCCGGTGCTTTTGTCAAACTCAACTACTTGAGCACTCGAGCCGCGGGCTACCAGTCGCTGCTGAGAGTCCTGCTCACTCCCCCGTCGCCCGCGTCCCCTGTGGCTCCATTGCCGGGTCTATCCAAAGTCCACGTGCGCGCTTCGGTGCAGGGGCGGCTCTATCAGAGGTGGTACCCCGCCGGGCCAGGGCTGGTGCACAGACTGGTGTGGAACAAGACGGACATATACGGACAGGAAGTGTGGGGGCTCACCCACGCAACAGGTACCAATAGCTTGTCTATTTGTGCTGTGTGCAGTCGATATTTACGTAGTTCCGTTCGGCTGGCTCGGATATCGCCGCAATTTACCATAAGTAGCCTCGCTTTGATTATTCTCAGGTAAAACATAATCATCACACACTGTAGTTGAAGTGTGCAGTGAAAAAACTCTTAAAAGCTGCAAACGTCAGAGTGAAAATAACACAACTGAAATCCATTTGAGTGAAGTCCACTTTACACAGAGGCAGGGTAAGGAATCACATTTTCATCTATACTGATCTTTTGACTAAAGGAAACAAAATTAGCCAATACTCAAAACATCAATTAGCGTCCAATATAACAAATCAGTTTTCAACTTTTTGATGCTTTTATAAAAAAACTTCCAATCTAGCGATCCCATCTGGGTGCAGTTAATTCAGCCAATTTCAACAGATAACAACTAATCAGTAATGACTCTTTCATTTTATATTTGTTGAAACTGATGAGATGTGTTTGGCTCGTTGGCGCTCGAATTAAACAGCTTGAGAACATTTGACTGTGAGGGAAAACTTTTACATGACAAACCCGAATTATGATATATCTGAACAGTGAGCAGAGGGTCACCTCAAGGGTGTGTCCGGAGCTCGTTACTGTTCACACTGCTTACTCACGACTGTACTGCCACTCACCACAACAACAACCATGTAATGAAAAACCTTTACATGACAAACCCGACTTATGATATATCTGAATGCCATAACTGCACCAGCGGATGTATAATGCAAGTGTTTTGTTGAACCGACCTTATGTTAACGACGCCTAAGATAAACCCTGCCTCTTTCCGATAACCACGTGTGATTGGCCTGGTGGTATGGCACAGGGAGTTCGAGTACAAGGCCTTTCTCACCTAAAGCTCCACTTGGAGGTGGTAAGCCACAGCTGCTTGGAGTAGACTGACAGATGTGCAGCTGCTCCAGTCTTCACACCGACAACCACTAACTATCTCTCACCCCGTGGTGGCTGTGGGGTGATGATTCCCCTGAAAAAGATATTCTTAATCTCAGTGGGGATTTCTAGTTGAAAGGATTACCAGACGTATGTCATTTTATTGAGGAAGTGAGTGGCTCGGCGGTTAATTCCTCTTCTGCTTATTTAGGAAAATGCAACTTCATTAGGTCCCATTCTCCTGGTGGGACTTGATACACTTATTAGCAGCTTTTGTCCCCGCTGTGTAATTTATATCACGGATAAGAACACTGACTTAAACAAATAACTGCACTTTCTGGGGACTTACCTTTATTAGCTTTCTCACTAGATAAGCAGGGATGAAGCACTGGCTAACCATTTGCCGAATGTTTTAGCACCTCGAACACTTTCTAATTAAAATATGCTATTTACTTTTGTGAGAGCAGAAACGTGTTCCTTTAACACTTTTGGGTTTCTTGGAGAAAGTTGAGTTGCCAGACCGGATCCAACTTGTGTGTTTATGAGGGAACTGTACCAAGAAGGATCTTTTCATTTTCCATGTGTCGAGATGACAGTGTTTGTCAAAGCAAATGGGCCTATTCATATGTAAAGCATAAGTGGATGCTCAAGGCTTTATAATCAGTTCTAATCAGTGTGTAAAATGCTGTGCTTAAGTGCCACTTTTAGACACATTGTATAGCAAGTAAATCAACCAATTATACAGACTTCCATTGAACAGCAGGTTATAATTAGGAATAGCCTTACCGACTACACACGCTGCTTTTATGAAACGCACATTTATGTGATTTCTAAAGTGGTGGCAGTGGCACAAATGTCTTAATAACATCATAGCTTTTGAACATACTGTACAATTTCACATTCCTCACTAGGCTGCCTTCATGGCATTTATCAAAGATGATGTGTCCACACAGAAATCAGAAAAATCTAAGCATAAAGTGCAGCAACCGGTCATTCAGAGCATAGAGCAGTAATAGATTATTATGTGTAAACCATAGACACACAAATGCATTAGCAAATCTTCCCTCGTACACACAAAAAATAAACACTGACTTAAATCTAATCCATCATGTCATTGTTTTGACTAAGATTGTGCTAACTAAACATCTTATTGTATGAAATATTATTAAAACAAACAACTGTGTTGGAAAACACTTCAAAAAATGATAAATTCTAGCCACATTTCATTACATTTTTCAATGACGTGTCTGAGGTTTGTGGTTTTTTGGTAAATAATAAATTCACTATGAAATATTTTCGTAGTGAATTCTTTATTGGACTGAACTTTGTAATTTGCATAGAATTATAACTGATACAATTACCACTGTACTACTACTACTACTACTACTACTACTACTTCCCAAGATGGCACAGAATTAGGCAAAAGAGGTTTCTAAAACGAACAACCAAATTACTGCATCAATTCAACCATTAAACATCAAGTCCTGCCTGGAGATATTTGGCTTGTATTTGACATACCCATTTGCAGAATACTTTTGAAAGATGGCGGAGTTACGTGGAGCACACTCACCTCAATTGGTTGTTTAACTAATTTAGCTTAAAAGGTCCCTGTCCCTAAATGCTATACAGATATATTTTTTTCCGTTTTCAAACTCCCTACATGGGTTTATAAACATGTTTCCCAGCAAGTTTCACATTATGTCAGACGCAGAGTGACCCGGGAACACTACATAGCCTGCACTGGTCACATGTTTAGGGTTGATGTCACTTCCTGGTTTATGATCGCTCGTAATATACTGCAAACGTTACGCGCCGATCTCTCTGTGAACATACTGCAAGGGGGGAACAGTGGCTTTGACTCTACTTGTCCAAAAATAGGTACAGTCTGCAATAGGTTTATGTGTGTGATACAGGCCATTGGCTCTTTCTCTAAAAAAAAAAAGACCTTGACACCGGCACATCTCGCCAACAGCCCGGTGGGTGAAGTCGTCGTTTAGCCTTCACCTGACTCCTGACTTTGAGAGTGGATAGTGCCGACGCTCATACTTGCTATTATCCTCAACAAGGAGTGTTGAAACTGCAAAGCTATCCCCCCTTTACTTTCTCCTCCCGGAGCACCCGGCCCGGATCGGCGCCCGCTCAGATGACTGCATAGGACGCTGATTGCATCTCTCTCCATAGGCCTTCGCGGATCCATGCCTTTCTTTGTGCCTTATCTGTCTGAGCACTTTCGTCTGCCGCCGCTGATCCCTTCACCCCCGCCTGGCCCGAGCGCTCCTCTGTTTTTATTTACCTTATTTGTTCAAGTTGCTCTCCGTGCCTTCCCTTTCCCCACGGCACTGTCTAGACTGTCCTCTCTCGTCCTCGCGCTTGTTATATCCCGTGATCTTTCGCCCCTCGCGCCTCGCTTTCCCTGATCCCTCCTCCTCTGAAGTTGTCTTGAATTGTGCTGGGGCGACGACACGCACAGGAGCCATTGCGCCAGTCGCGGGCACGACAGAAAGGAGATCGCGCGCCGTTTGCCGGGGTGAACACATTGCCTCGGGCGGCGGCGTACAGGAATGAAAGCTCTCACCTGTAAGATATTGAGTGTGCGTTTGATGTGCGCTCCCGCGTTGTTTGTTAGCTCGTCTGTCTCTCTCTCTCTCTCTCTCTCTGGGCCGTACCATTCAGCGGCTCTCCCGAACGCTTCCCCCTTTGAGACTGCTTTGCCCGTTTCGTCCCCAAAGTGTTTTCCATTGTAGGAGAAATCGTGTACGGATGTCCCTATCGGTGCCATATATTTGCGGTAACCTTTATAGGCATGAATTGGTTTCCAGGTCGTGACGCTGCCTCCTCAAAGTGACTTCAAGGGGTCGGTAAAGACACAGAACGTTGCCGTGGTTTACAGATTTACAAGTACAGTATATTTCACCTGAAGGCATTGCCGCTCCTAACCTTCAGAAACCCAAGACTGTCGGCCCGGGGGAGTGGACGAGATGTAATGAATAAAGAATTTTTCTAAGCACATGAAGGCTATACCACAAACGGCACATTTTTTCTAGAATAAAATATGATTATTCACTAACTTAACTAAATAAATTGTCGCTTTTTGAACATGACTAAATACTGGTTGAAGTGACTGCAGAAAAGGTCAACTATTGTGGAATCAAAATAATGTTGTTGTTTAGTATTTTTATTCCAGGTATTTGTACATCTTCATACAATCCAATGACCCAAAAAAAACCTCTCCAAAAATGAATTTCAGAATCCATCCTAAAGCTGAAGAACTCTTTTTCCAACACCATTTAAATCTCCAAATGCACTAAATTGGCCATAATTTTCTCCCCAATCGCTTGTATTGATTTTACGCATTAAGCCGGTGATTTACGGCGTCCCGTACCGGTGCGCTCTCATAGCAACCCTCTTTAAAGAGAATCTCCCCTACTGCGGATATTCATGCACAAGTCTCTCTCCACCTCCACCATATTCTTCTTAGATCCTTTTTTTTTTGTGCTGACTTGTTTGATCCCTCTAGTTTCCTCAGATTGCTGCCTTGTACAGTTACTGTGGAGCAGAGAGCGGGGAGATGGGTGAGATGATTGACAGATTCTACTAGACGAGGCTGGTGTCACATGCAATTGCTCTCAACCTGGTCTTTTCGCGTCAGTCTTTTTTTAAACAAAGTTACGCTTTATTGCGCTTGATTTGATTACACAGCCTAGAAGAGTTTTTGATGTATAGACTTTAAAGGTGAGTATTATGTATATGTCGTCTTTATTCTTTATTAGGATCCCCATTAGCTCCCATAAGTGGTTGCTAGTCTTCCTGGGGTCCTGACATAATATAAAATTACAAAACAGTTCAAATGGAATACATGAATGTTACACATTTCATATACAACCATAGGAAGCAACCATAGGACATGGTGACTATTGCTCACATGTACTGAGCTAATTGACCTTTTACTTTCAGCTTGAAGTGTGGTTTACTTTTAGTGTTTCTAATGATAAAAGAAAGCGAGTTCCAGGCGTTTGCTCCTCTGTACAGAACAGTTATGTTCATTGAGTTGCTATTGGGTCTGGGAACAACCAAAGAATTTGTCGTCACTTGGCGAGTCACATATCTGCGACAAAACCCACTGAATAAGAGTTTGCTAAACAAACTTGTGACCGGATGTCGGCTCGAATTCTACTGGCGCACACTGTTGTTGCGTCCTTGGGCAAGACACTTCACCCACCTTGCCTCCAGTGTAACGCAAAAAAAACAACAACCTCAGAACAAAAACAAACTCAATATTTCCTCTATCATTGTTAGTCTTTACAGCTTTAAAGCAGTACTATGTAACTTGTTTACCTGAATAAATCCTTTGTGTAGTCCCTCTGTGGGTAACACAAGTGTTAATGGGATGAGTGGGGGTCTTTCATCTCCCCCTGGTGTCTCTGGCAAGAAAACCACAATTGCAACTCCCCCGCCACCATTACACACTAATGGAATCACGAAGAAGAAGCTAATAGGCTAACGGGCAAAGCTAACTGCAGGCTAGCACCACTTAAACAGTATTTACAGCCAAGTTTGAGTGAAAGTATCTCCACTGTGTAATTGGATGTACAATATCCCTCCCTCCCTTTGTCTTTTCTGTCAGCGTAGTATTTACTCTCACGGACAATTAATAAGTAAAAAAAAAAAAACGCAACATGCTACGACAACTGCAGTGGCGCTTATGGCCTCCAGGGGCATGAGTTACTTAGTTCTGCTTTAAGTTGTGCCTCTGTGAGTGAAAAATATCTTCCCTTTCACTTTAGTTACTTTGTGCTCACCGCCATTATCCATTACTGTATATGCAAGTTTTTTAGACCGAAAAAATAAAAAATCTCTCAAAGCAAAACCAGGTGGCCAGAAATAGAACGCACTAATGAAACGATTTAAAATAAAATAAATGAGAAACCCAGTCAGCTGTGAATGTCAGGAGATTGTTCAGAGCATAGTGCACGTCTGAAAAGGATTGCACAGTATTTATGGCCCAATTTTCCATATATTTCCCCCCTGTGTTTAAACTCCATTTCTTCAGTAGTGATGTGGATGAATGGCCCGCAGTCCTCATCCGAAGTGGAGGCGTAATCAGAGGAAGGCTGTCTTCATGAAGCAGCCCTAGAATTAGCTGCTTGGCCTCTCCTTTCTAATGATACGCTGCACGGCTTCCCACTACAAAATAACAACCACGCTCTGCTTCTTTTTTTTTTTTTTTGGCTCGGTCACATTATGTTTCTATGATAATTTTGCAAACACAAATCATGTTTGATTACAAGAGGTGACGAGCCCATAACAAAGGGTTTATAGATATGACTGCAATTTCTGTACACAAGATATCAATTTACTCATAAACATGATGAACAGCTTTTAGTTACAGCTTGTTTGCGACTCAAAGAACAGGCACAATTAGACGCACTCGTGACATAACGGGAAACAATAGATAGTTTTTGGAGATCAAAAGCGCTTGTTTGGAAGGCTGACTTTCCTGCACTGTTGAAAGCACTGTTTTCTCAAGTTAAACAAAAGTTGTTGTTTTTTTTCTTTTTTTTTTACATATTCACATCATGATGAACAGAAGTACGGAAATAGTACGTGTGAGATGATGTGTTGATTTGAGTAAGCACCTCTGAAATGCATTAATATTCACAAGCTAGTGTTAGCCTACTGTACATAGGGTCTGTTAGTTATAGTAACATTTTATCATATTTTTTTATTTGTTCCAGTGGCGGTGGGTTACGAGTTCGAGTCGTGTCCCGGGGTGATCCAGTGGGAGAGGAGAACCGCCATGATGCAGGGCTTTGAGCTGGTGCCGTCAAACCTGGGAGGATGGTCCCTGGACAGACACCACGCCCTCAATTTACGCAGCGGTTTGTATCTTCATACAACATATGGGTTTATGTAATCCCGGCAGAGAGCCTCACAATAAGAAAACAATAGAAGGCTCTGACAATAATGGAAAATAGTTGTAGAACATGCGGCGCCATTGTGAGCTCCTCTGCAGTAATTACTTCCTTGGCACAGTCCCGGCTGTGCTTTCTCACTTGCTGCGATGTGATACCTAAAAAAACGACCTTGGAATGGGGCTGCTGTCTCTGCATTAGGACACACCAGGTTGTCTCTATGTACTTTCCCCATAGTCTGAACACGAGGTGTTCCCGGTGTTTCCATTTCAGCGAGAGATGAAATATGAAATTCCTAAGGTGTGTTATAAAATCTTAATGAACCTTGGGAAGGTTGCAATAGCGGAGAGCCCCCACAGGGTCAACAACAAAGCAGTAAAAACACAGCCTTATTTTCAGAAGCGCAAATTGAATTGCATTAAATTGTGGCGAGCTTTATTTATGTTCAAAGATCAGTGACATTTATACCAGCACACCTCCAGCGTTTAATCTTAATGTCTTCCTCCTCCGCAGGAATCCTCCACAAAGGAAATGGAGAGAATGTCTTCCTGTCCCAGCAGCCCCCTGTCATCAGCACCGTCATGGGGAATGGCTTCTACCGCAGCGTCCCGTGTGGGCCCAGCTGCAGCGGCGCGGCCCGGGACATGATGCTGTTCGCCCCTGTGGCGCTCGCCAGCGGCCCCGACGGGTCTCTCTATGTGGGGGACTTCAACTTCATCAGGAGGGTCCACCCAGACGGATACACGCGCACCATACTCGAGCTCAAGTGAGTCACTGTAGGGCGTTTGTGCTGTTTTGTATCGTCACATAATAAAGGAGGTCCACTAGAGCACAGTGTAGCTCCCTAAAGGTCCACGACTATATGGCAGAAATATCATATTTAAAAAACTTTATTTTAAGTGGGGTAACCAATCCAATATCATCATTATTATTATTAATATTTTGATCACACATGCAGTGGCCAACAAAGCAGTCTTGACCATAGAATTATTATTTTTTTTGTAGTAAAATTTCCAGAGGACTTTAATATGTCATGACTATACTTACAATACAACTTAATATTCTTATAAAACATCATTGCATTGCTGATAATTAAAATAAAACAAAGAGTAATTGTCTTTAGCAGTGTATGAGTTCTAGCTTCATAGACATTTACTTAAAACACATTTGGCACAATTAGATGTTGGTGACTGACAGTGTGACATTGTGTATTATGTGGACGGTGAAATGCAAGGGCTGACAAACAACCTGTTACAGCAATTAGATTTTTTCAGCTTCAGGTTTTTTTTTTGCGTGGGAAGATACTTTTTCTACAACCTACACAAGTGCAACACGCTCACAGCTGCCCACACGCTGGACCAGGAGCTTGTGTTTTGACATTACACTAACTTTGCCCCAGTGCTTCTCCATTCCCGTACAAATACAATTATGTTCCTATCGCTTGTGCATTTACATAAACAGAACCTAAACGTGAATGAGCCTGCGCTGTACGGGTAAGTGTGGCATTAGCTACAGTGGTGCATCTGCGGTCTGATCTGTTTGATGTCAGTGTTTTGATGTTTGTGAGGCAGTAATCTACCTCTTTACGACGAGAGCACAACTCTCAGACAAAGATATTTTCTGTGGATTATGACGATGCTATCTGCTACAGAGCCGCGGGCGCTACATCCTCTATTTCTGTATTTTCTCAAGCGTTGAATCTCGCCCGGCTGGCACAGTCATTTGTCCTGCGAAATGTTCCCCTTATGCAACTTTACACTTTCATTTTTGGTTATTAGTGTCTGTCTGACAAATACTCAGACGTTGGGAGTCACTGCATATTTTTGGGCCAGCAATAGACATAAGGTTTTTTTCTTTTTTTCACTTTTTATGTCAAGGACACCGTGAATGTCTGAAAATGCAATTAGGAGTAATTATTTAGTCCGAGGTAAAATGGCTGGTGATAGGAGGAACAGAGGTGGCAGGTCAGAAGAACTAGTTTCGGTTTCAGTATTCTGTAGTCATAATTATAGTAATGGTAGTATATGAGCTACAGTTACTGTCAGTACCAGTGATATTAGTTCATACGTGTATACCTTCACATTTTTCTTTTACATAAGTAAAGGTTAATCTAATATTGATCACTGTCAGGATATTTACTGAAGTAAGAGTAAAAAAGTACTTAGAGGAAATATTACTTCAGTACTGTGAGTACTGAGTAACTGAGCATAAACGTCTGATTCATGTTTCAGTTGTGACATAAATTATGAGAAACAAAACATGAAACAATGTAAAAAAAAGGGATATTTTCAAAGAAAAAAACTAAAAATTATAATGAAGAATTTTTTACACATCATTTACTCAAGTAAAATTTAAAAGTACTGTATGAAAAAAAAATATACAAAAGTACAATTACTTCCAAAATTGCATGTTCTTGAGTACTACCCACCTCTGATCACTATTAATGTAACTGTATTTACTTAAGTACCAATGTGGGGCAAGTTACTTTAAATAGTTATATATTCTATATTAGTAGTTACAGATTTTAAAATGTAATATGTCCATCCATCCATCCATTTTCTTCCGCTTTATCCGGGGCCGGGTCGCGGGGGCAGCAGTCTCAGCAGAGATGCCCAGACTTCCCGATCCACGCACACCTCCTCCAGCTGTTCTGGGGGGACCCCGAGACGACACCAGGCCAGCTCGGAGACATAGTCCCACCAGCGTGTCCTGGGCCTTCCACGAGGCCTCTTCCCAGTGGGACATGCCTGGAACACCTCCCGAGGGAGGCGACCAGGAGGCATCCGGAACAGATGCCCTAGCCACCTCAGCTGGCTCCTTTCGACGTGGAGGAGTAGCGGCTCGAGTCCGAGCTCCTCCCGGGTAACTGAGCTCCTCACCCGATCTCGGAGGGTGCGCCCAGCCACCCTGCGGAGGAAACTCATTTCGGCCGCTTGTATTCGCGATCTTGTCCTTTCGGTCATTACCCAAATCTCATGACCATAGGTGAGGGTGGGAACGTAGATCGATCGGTAAATCGAGAGCTTCGCCCCCTGACTCAGCTCCCTCTTCACCACAACGGTCCGATACAGCGACCGCATCACTGCTGACGCCGCACCGATCCGTCTACCGATCTCACGCTCCATCCGTCCCTCACTCGTGAACATGACCCCGAGATACTTGAACTCCTCCACTTGGGGCAAGGACTCCCCACCGACCTGAAGCGGGAGAACCACCTTTTTCCGGTGGAGAACCATGGCCTCAGATTTGGAGGTGCTGATCCTCATCCCGCCCGCTTCACACTCGGCTGCAAACCGCCCCAGTGCGCGCTGGAGGTCCTGATTTGATGAAGCCAACAGAACAACATCGTCTGCAAAGAGCAGAGATGATATTCTGAGGTTCCCAAACCGGACACCCTCCGGCCCCTGGCTGCGCCTAGAAATTCTGTCCATATAGGTAATGAACAGAACCGGTGACAAAGGGCAGCCCTGCCGGAGACCAACACGCACCGGGAACAGGTCTGACTTACTGCCGGCAATGCGAACCAAGCTCCTGCTGCAGTCATACAGGGAACGGACAGCCCTTAGTAGAGGGCCCCGGACCCCATACTCCCGGAGCACCCCCCACAGGGCACCACGAGGGACACGGTCGAACGCTTTCTCCAGATCCACAAAACACATGTGGACTGGTTGGGCGAACTCCCACAAACCCTCGAGCACCCGATGAAGGGTATAGAGCTGGTCCAGTGTTCCACGACCGGGACGAAAACCGCATTGTTCCTCCTGGATCCGAGGTTCGACTATCGGCCGAATCCTCCTCTCCAGCACCCTGGAATAGACCTTACCAGGGAGGCTGAGGAGTGTGATCCCTCTGTAATTGGAGCACACCCTCCGATCCCCCTTCTTGAAGAGAGGGACCACCACCCCGGTCTGCCAATCCAGAGGCACTGTCCCCGACCGCCACGCGATGTTGCAGAGACGTGTCAGCCAAGACAGCCCTACAACATCCAGAGACTTAAGGTACTCAGGACGAATCTCATCCACCCCTGGGGCCTTGCCACCGAGGAGCTTTCTAACCACCTCGGTGACTTCAGCCTGGGTGATGGACGAGCCCCCCTCCGAGTCCCCAGCCTCTGCTTCCTCATCGGAAGACGTAACGGTGGGATTGAGGAGATCCTCGAAGTACTCCTTCCACCGCCCGACCACATCCCCAGTCGAGGTCAGCAGCCCCCCACCCACACTGTAAACAGTGTTGGTGGAGCACTGCTTCCTCTTCCTGAGGCGCCGGATGGTTTGCCAGAATCTCTTCGAGGCCGACCGATAGTCCTCCTCCATGGCTTCTCCAAACTCCTCCCAAACCCGAGTTTTTGCCTCTGCGACTGCACGAGCTGCAGCACGCTTGGCCTGCCGGTACCTCTCAGCTGCCTCCGGAGTCCCACAAGCCAACAAGGCCAGATAGGACTCCTTCTTCAGCTTGACGGCATCCCTTACCTCCGGGCGCCACCACCGGGTTCGGGGATTGCCGCCGCGACAGGCACCAGAGACCTTACGGCCACAACTACGAGCAGCCGCATCGACAATGGAGGAGGAGAACATGGTCCACTCGGACTCCATGTCCCCTACCTCCCTCGGAATCTGGTTGAAGCTCTTCCGGAGGTGGGAGTTGAAGACCCTACTGACAGAGGGATCCACCAGACGTTCCCAACAGACCCTCACAACACGTTTGGGCCTGCCAGGCCTGACCGGCTTCTTCCCCTGCCAGCGGATCCAGCTCACCACCAGGTGGTGATCGGTTGACAGCTCAGCCCCTCTCTTCACCCGAGTGTCCGAGACACGCGGCCAGAGATCGGATGACACAACTACAAAGTCGATCATCGACCTCCTGCCTAGGGTGTCCTGGTGCCACGTGCACTTATGGACATCCTTGTGCTCGAACATGGTGTTCGTTATGGACAAACCGTAACTAGCACAGAAGTCCAATAACAGAACACCACTCGGGTTCCGATCGGGGAGGCCGTTCTTCCCCATCACCCCCACCCAGGTCTCACTGTCGTTACCCACGTGGGCGTTGAAGTCCCCCAGTAGAACAATGGAGTCCCCAGCCGGAGCACCATCTAGTACCCCTCCCAGGGACTCCAAGAAGGCCGGGTACTCTGCACCGATGTTGGGCCCGTAGGCCGAGACAACGGTGAGAGACCTGTCCCCGACCCGAAGGCGTAGGGACGCGACCCTCTCGTTCACCGGGGTGAACTCCAACACGTGACGGCTGAGCTGGGGGGCTATGAGCAAACCCACCCCAGCCCGCCGCCTCTCCCCGCGGGCAACTCCAGAAAAATGGAGCGTCCAGCCCCTCTCCAGGAGTTGGGATCCGGAACCCAGGCTGTGCGTGGAGGTGAGCCCGACTATATCTAGCCGGTACCTCTCAACCTCCCGCACAAGCTCAGGCTCCTTCCCCCCCAGCGAAGTGACGTTCCATGTCCCGAACGCCAGAAGCTGCGCACGCGGACCAGGTCGTCGAGGCACCTGCCTTCGACTGCCACCCAGTCCTCTCTGCACCCGACCCCTACGGATCCCTCTGCGGGTGGTGGGTCCACAGGAGGGCGGGCCCACGTCGTCCTTTCGGGCTGTGCCCGGCCGGGCCCCGTGGGCAGAGGCCCGACCACCAGACGCTCGCATTCGAGCCCCAACCCCAGGCCTGGCTCCAGGGTGGGGCCCCGGCTGCGCCATACCGGGCGACGTCACGGTCCTTGATATTAAACTGTCCATAGGTGTCTTCGAACTGCTCTTTGTCTGACCCGTCACCTAAGACCTGTTTGCCATGGGAGACCCTACCAGGGGCATGAAGCCCCAGACAACATAGCTCCTCGGATCATTCGGGTGCTCAAACAACCCCACCACGTTAAGGTGGCAGTTCACGGGGTTGTAATATGTAATACAAACAATGTAATATGTTTGTATTACATATTACTGTTTGAAAAAGTTACACTACTTTGAGTTACTTCTGAGTTACATTTGACAAAATATGAACTGAAAATAGTAATAAACCCACCAAGCCAAAGTGTAGTTTCCTTCGCTTTCTTCAGTGTCTTAAGTTTGGTTTTGACGACGTTAACTACAGATCAACCTCGAAAGTGATTTGGTGCTACATTTTATTTGGGGCGTGTTTGGCATATTTTTATTCATACATTTAAATGCACTTGAAATGTAATGACTAATCTATTCCCGTATTTTGTGTACGTTATATTCCTTAGTTACTGAAAAAAGTCATATATTTTTGTAACGCGTTACTTTTGTAATACATTACCCCCCAACACTATTGAGTACTTACCAATATTTTAGAAACAATGTTGCTATGATTGAATTTCATACATGATTCATTTCCTGATGTAAAAAGAGGAAATATTAATGTCTCTAATTACTAAAATATTTAAACTGCATATTTAGTTTACTACATTGTTATTGTTAAGATTTGGAAATCGTTTCTATCTAATTTAGATTTTTTTTTTTGTATGCTTCCACTCTGTGTACTACTCCAAGATCCTTTGTTACACCTCCGACACGGAGTTTGAAGTAACTCTGCCTCAGACAGTGACTGATTTGCACCTGTTTCCTCGAACTGGGGCGTCCTCTGGGAGGGAAATGCCCCAAAGCTTCCTCTTTAGTTTTAATATTTAATCTGAACCTGCAGCTGTCTCAATCAACGCTAATCTGAATTTATAAGGAGAAAACAGGGTCATTATGGGCTGTGAAATCATGAGTGACTGTGGTTTTGAATTGTAAATGATTGTTTGTCTCCTCTCTCTTTTTAAATGCATCCTCCGTGGCCGATTATCAGGAACCGGGACACCAGGCACAGGTGGGTCACACTGGTTATTTTGCATGTGCTTCTTAAACACTACTAACACTCTACACTTGCGTAACAAAGGAAGCGGAGGCGTGGAAATGCTGCAAAGCTCACTGCATTTTTTTTTTATTTGTTTCTCTGCAAATTACATTACCATACTTGATCCCCTCTCCTCGACAAAGCTTCAAAACTGCTAAACAAATCCTCTTTCAAATTACACACTTGGCCATATTAAATCGGTAATCTGGAAATCAGCCAAAAATGTCAAGGATTTTCTGTGTTAACGGCTTACAGAGAGAAAGAAAAAGGGAGAAAAAAGAAGAAGAAAAAAGATGCAGCATTTCGCGGCGCTCCTTTACCAGACGGGGGGAGCGCCTAAGGACCGCGCAGACCTTGACTCCGTCCGCGGCCCTGAGCCCTTGAAGCTCGACACACATTGTTCGACAGAAGATTAGACAGATGTTATTGAGTTTTGGTATCTGCGTCTGCGCTTCTCCTCGCTATCAGGGTTATATCGAAAAAGTGGCGGGCTCGTGGGTGTTTGTGACAGATGGGTTTTATCCAGTTTTGAAACGACAGAGGATTTTTCAAGATGTCGTATCTCGGAGCATGCCAAAGTTTCCAAGCGTGGAAAAGGGATAACCTAGTGTGGATTTGTACTCGTGTTGTATTGGCGAGCTGCTGTTCAAAGGAGAATTTATTCCAACGAATTCAACACTTTTTTGTATAACACGCTGGGGAATAACAATGCTGTTTGCTTCCTCCGGATATTCTGATACAGTAACGTAAGATCCACTATAACCTGTTGGGGCAGTGATTCTCAACCGGGTACGAGGACCCCAGGGGGTACGCGGGCAGTTTGCAGGGGTACTTGGAAATATTTCAGATCTAAAAAGATGGTGAAACTGAACAGTGGGTAACACTTTACATGACGACCCGGTAAATGCTAGGTAACTACTAGCAATAAATATCAATAAAAATGGTAGGTCTTGGGTAATTAAAGTAGCAGTTAATAGTAATTCATTACAATAACTGCTAGATAATTGCGTAACCCTAACCCTACACTTTAATTGATATTTACTACTATTAATTACTAGTCAATTACCTAGCAGTTACTATTAACTACTACTTTAATTACCCAAGAACTACCACTTTTATTGATATTTATTATTAGTAGTTACTACTGTAATTACTACTGTAATTACCTAGCAGTTACCGGGTCGTCATGTAAAGTGTTACCCAACAGGGTATCCATATTATTATAAAAGAAAACTTCTTCTCCATGATCATTGGTAGTAGAAGGTTGGAACTCCAGGGTGGTTTTGCTTAATTTTAATACACAATTTTAATACACAACTAAATACCAATACATCTGAGTTAAGTGAATAATGTCCTAAGTAATAGCTGCAGCTTAGAGTTTAGGGGTAATTTAACCGAGCTCATCTTCTCCAAATTAGCATTACCCAAATCTAAAAGCGTAAAGCAATACTAAGTAACTTGTTTATTTTTAATAAATCCTTTCCGTAGTCCCTCTGTAGGTAATACAAGTGTTAATGGGAAGATTTGGGGTTATTTCATCGCCCCTTGGTGTCTCTGGCCACAAAACCACACTTGCAGCTTTCCCTGCGCCGACCTGGAGCAGCAATACACACTAATAGAATGACAAAGAAGAAGCTAACGGACAAAGCTAACTGTGGGCTAGCGCCACTTAAACAGTATTTACAGCCAAGTTTGAGTAAAAAAATAAATCTCCATTTTGTAATTGGATGTACTATATCCCTCTCTCCCTTTGTCTTTTCTGTCAGCGTAGTATTTACTCTCACGGACAATTAATAAGTAAAAAACCACAACATGCTACGACACCTGCAGTGTCGCTTGTGGCCTCTAGGGGCATGAGTTACTTAGTTCTGCTTTTTTTTAAAAGCATCAAAAAAGCCACAAAAACACGACGAAAACATGACAAAAAAGCAACAACAAAATCACGGTGACAATGTGACAAACTCACTCTTGTCGGTCTTTGCTCTCAAATGAGGCGTTACATTGAGAAGCTTTTAAATTTTGGGTAAAGCCGAACTGGAGAAAATGTGCTCGGTTAAGGCGGGGGTTAAGATGGTTAAAGGCTCAAGGGGTACGCGGGACAAAAAAGCTTTTATATTTGCGCCTCTCAATATAACAACAGTTGTTGAAATCTTTCATACGATCTGTTCCAACCCCCCGGGTACAGACCCACTGGCACAGGGTTTAGGCTATCGCACATATGGCACCTTTGCTGCCTCATTGTCCATGTGCAGAATGCTCCCTCCTAATTCCCCCTAAATTGCAACAATGAATACAGTTTCCCTTCATGTCATGTATGGCAACCAACAAACACAATCCTAAACCAGTACGGGAAACGCTGCTCAGGAGGAGGCTGCAACTTTGCTTTGTCAATCCCCAAGGAAGACGCCATGAGGGAACAAAAAGAAAAGAGTTGGTAATGCGGTTGTGGTACTAGTAATAAAAGCGGACGGATTTGAAGTGGGAGTACTACATTTGTTATCAGTGAGAATGCAAAAAACTCAAAATATCTATATTCATTCTGATTTCTAGTAGATTTGACGTAACATAACCTTCCTGTTTAAACTCCATTTATCCCAGGCTCGGCAGTGGAACAATTGGCTTGCACTCCGTGTCTAGTTTGAGTTTGAATATTATTTGTGAGTGAGCAGCACTGATTCTTTGCTCTTCTCGCTCTGCGTTAATCCCACGAAGCGTGTTCCGTCCCAGGGCATTTCCGAATCCCCCCCTTCTACGCCCGGGACGCTCCCCTCTTTGCTCGCGCTTCCTCCCCCTCTTCTCCGTCGCATTTCACTGTTCGCACCATGTTAGTGTTTCCCTTTTATTCCATACTATTGTTCTCCCAAGTCAGATGCATTAATTATTCATCCCTATTCTCCTTTCAAAGCTTTTCGCTCTGTTTCCAGCAAAGTGCCTATGGGCCTACAACGGGGCTCGCTCAAACCAAAAAGAGGTCTCTTGGATATGGGATGTACTCCGTGTAAAATCAGTGTCTATTCTATTTTTTATTTGTATTTTTTCTTAAGAGTTATATGTGGGAAGCAGGAGTGGATGCCATTATCAGGAAACACAGGCCAGGTCGATCCAGAGGCGGTCAGGAACAAGCAGACCCCAGTAATCTTTTCAAGAGTGTTATTATTATTATGCACACAGGAACATGCAGCTCCACAGTGCTATTGTTTGTGGATTAGTCGATATTACCACCATTATTGTCCAGTTGTCTTCAGCGAGCACGCACTGCAGGTCTGGTGCTCTACAGGAAGGAAGGAAGAAAATGGGCCGAAAAATGACAAACTGTCAAAATGTACTGGAAATGATGTATGACACCATGGACAATTCCAATGATATTTTTAGCTCCTAACATTTTAACACATCATTTGTCATCTGGCTTTTGAAACAATGCAATATTGCTTGTATATTTAAGGAAAGAAGCGGGAAATTAGCTCCTTGAAATTATACCGGAAAAATAAGTTTAGCCCTCAATCACAAACTTATTATTAATAGACTGTCATTGCTGACTCCTTCCCATTTACCTTAATTATGCCATTCGAGAGAGAATTCATGATGCTGCTCAGTCTCCTCCTACAGAGCATGTTCAAAAAAAAGGACAAAACGGTGGGAAACTGCGCCCCAAGGAGCTCCAGGGCCTGTCAATCAAAGCCCCAGGCTCAAAACTGTTTAATTCCACTGAACAAAAAAGTTCAGTGGTTAAAGATATCATACCTTGCCCAGCATTGTCACATGGGTCACAGATTTTTACACAGGGCCATCGGGAAGCTGAACTCCCTGCCCTCCCTTCCGCCCCTCTTCCCCCACCCCCCGCTCAGTCACATGGTTTGACAAATAAAAAAATCTTGAATCTTGAATCTTGAGATTTGTTTTAGAAAATAAGAAACTCTTTGGAGCCAGGCTTAATCAGTGTATGCGAGGTGTAAAGTCTCCATTTAAATGGAGTAACATTATGCACCAATACATTTCAAAATTGTAATGGAATGTGTGATTATGCATGACATAAAAAGGTCTAAAACTGAACTTGACACAACAAAATAAATCTAGTTCTAAGGTTGGACAACTAAACGTGTCTAAATCAATACCCAGGCCTTAACCATGCCAGGAATAAAATGAGACTGGGACAAACCAAGTCTTCCCCTAATCCACGCAGTCCTAGTACCACCCCTATTCCTAGACCATTTGAGAATCACTGGCCTATGCTTTTTTTTTTAAACTTGTTTGTATATATGAGTGAGTGACAACCTTGTATGTGGAGCTGATATCCATTTGTTGAATGGCGTTGCATATAGTACGTGCATAGTGAATAGAGATGCACTTTGAAACTCTCTGGATCTCTCTGCCGGTATCTGGGCCTAAATTATGCATGTGCAGTTCCGCGCTATACGTAAACATTAACAAATCGAGGACTGAACCCAGACTAAATCAAGGGCAAATGAAGACAAACAATGGCTGTGTCCAAACGCTAAAGTCATTTCTAACCTGAGCACTGGGTATACCGCCATTGGTCTCGTGCCTTTTTAGATCCAAGTGCACAACATACGCATTGATCCAACTGTCCCAGCTCCTTGTTACTCCTTGCTAATCCCATCTACAAACATCTTCTGAAATGCATGCAAGTATTGTATTCGTCTGTCCATATTTCAGTCTTCTCTCAAAAGATGTCCCTGGATGTGTATAAAAATATGCACCGTGAACTGAATCGGGATTATGAAACACGACTCTCATTGTAAAACTTTTCTCAATTCTCAAAGTTTTTTTATGACGACTGAGAACCTAAATACATGTATTGTCTGAATGCAGTTTCATATAGTATCGTGAAGAGTATAGGGAATATATTTGTAGCGAGAGGAGCACTTTGAAACTCAGTAGACAGCTCTCTCAGGATCCCGTTTTAAATTATGCATGTGCAGTTCAGCGCCCACTTCTGTAAACAGTTAGGCACTTTATGGACTCCATGACTGACAGCGCTCGTGCCCGCGTCGTATTGCCCTCAAATTTTATTTTCATTTCCTCCTCCTTCATATTACGAGAAGCCTCCGACTAATATCTCTTATCAAATATAGTATATTTTTTCTTTGCGCAATTAAGGCCGAAGCACACGCACGGAAGTCACACAGGAGCCTTTTGAAATAGAAGGCGCAAAGATACAGCTGTAGAAAGTGCCTCATATATTAACGTGAGATATTATTCCCCGGGTGGCGATAACAGAAAGAGGGGCAGAAGGAGCGATGCATCGAGTCCTTGAGTTTAATTGGCAAGAAGACTGTGTCCAGACCCGAATGACACGCAATTTCACACTACAAAGTAATAGCTCAAAGTGGGTACATGCAACGCTCAAAGTGTGAAAGTCCAAGGAATAAAGCTGCATAAATTGACAATGTAAGATTTGAGCCTAATGAGCTGGGGTGCTCACTTCCACTCTTCCACTTTCTCTTTTGGGATAATAGCTGTAGACGTACCGAGCATGCCATGTCACAATGGTGTTTCCTCGTGAAAAAACACACTCTGCTCTACAGTGCCATGGCCTTCACAATGCTCCTCCCCTTTACCCCGAGCTCCTCCCCTTTACCCCCGAGCTCCTCCCGCGGCCCTACGTAATCTTTTCTTACCTTACAGTCTTCTTCATCACAGATTACCAACATGCAAACAAAACGTAGTGAATACTAGGACTGGGTACCGTTATATTTTGTCCGATACCGATACTTTAACGATACTTGGTTTACGATACCGATATCTGAACGATGCTTTTTTTTAGATACTAAGTAATCAATAATGTTAAATTCTTCCTTTTCCTTCCGTTTAATTTCTCTTGCATTTGTATCATTTACTTGAGGAGAAACAACCAAGAAACTGCAAAAGGGCAGAAAAGTTTTTCTTTTTTTTCGCCAAATTTCCCCCCTAAATTCCCCAAAAGTTTAAATTTTTTTCCCAATTTTTTTCCAATTTTCTCCCAACATGTTTAAATTGTTCCCCAATTTTTTCCACTTGTTTTTTTCCCTATTCTTCTTCTTCTTCTTCTTCTTCTTCTTCTTTTTCTCCCAACAATTTTACCCTTTTTTTTTATTTTATTTTTTTTACTTGTGTTTCACATTTTTTATTTTTTTATTTTATTTTGATGGCCGACAGCATCGAAACTTGAATATATAGATTGAATGTTTTTTTCTGGGTACCCGCTTTTGATCCTTTTATTTTGTCAATCCCAGAAGTACCATACTGGTATCATTTAACGGTACCCAGCCCTACTGAGTGCAGAATAATGTTGTTTTATCTACTCGTGTACACCGCTAATATTCTGTTCTTTCACTTGAGTGCGCCCCTGCAACACTGAAAAAGTGAAAGCCTCAGAAATTGACATGAATAAAGTGACAATGCCACAAAGGTGTGAGTTTAATGAACCAGGCTCATACTGTGGAACGTCCTGGAAGTCTTCTTTGTGCGCTGCAGCAATTACTGCCGTCGGCACCCCTCCCACGCTCAGAACAGGACCGAGCTCACTGTCAAGACGAGGCTAAGTGAACATATTTGCATTTCAATATCGATAGAAAAAAAAAAAGTGGATCTATAACGGCAGACCTCGAAGCAATCTGATCTTTTTATGACTCGGCGTTAACTTTCACTTTATTGTCCGCACTGATGAGCCGTAGACTTTTAACAATCAAACCCGAGCGTAATGAGAAACAAGTCTCACAGGGGTTGTGTAAAAAATATTCTGTGCTGGCGCATTCAATCTGTTTATTCCTTAGTCCCGAGGCGGTAACATTTTATTTGAGGACAATCGTGCGATTTTAGATGACATTTGATGCAATGGAATGGAAAACGTGCACAAAAAAAAATATGGCTTTACGACAACACTAAACTGAATATGAGCAACAAAATATTGGTGAAAACTGAATGCAACATGGGAAATAACTCTTATGGCATTGCAGAAGCATATCGACACAATGCCAAAGCGGAGGTGTGCCGTATAATCAAAGGTAAAGGTGGCCCAACAAAACATTAAAGTGTGGGACCTTTTACTGTTGATGACTTTTATGAGGGCCAGGTAACATTTGGACTGAGCTTTTAAGGGGAGACACTGCAAGCCACTGGGCCAATTTGGTCTCTTAACGTATAAACGTTCACCTGGAAACAAAAAAAAAAAATATTATTGACCATTACATTTTTAATTATTGCACTGACTCAATGTTACTCCATAGGTTGATATGAGAAATCGTAACTGCAAGAGAGACATTATCAAAATGCATTTTTCTCACATTGGTTTATCAGTATCTCCAGGTCAGTAGCACCGACAGCCTTCAAACTTTTCAGTCTTGGACTTAACATCATTTTTAAGCTTTTTTTTTCAGCTTTAAAATCAAATCCCTTGCCTGATTTATTGAGTTTTGAAATTCAAAAAACAGATTTTTCCACCCAAAAAAAATTATTATTATTTTAAAACTAAACAAGATAGTAAAAGAAATATGTCAACAAAATAAAACCATAAACCTGGCTCGATCTATTATTCAATTTTCGTGGCTGGGGAATGTGTTTGTTTTTTTGTTTCCTTTTTTAACCTTTATTTAACAAGGAAAGTCCCACTGAGATTAAGAATCTCTTTTTCAGGGGAGTCCTGGCCCCAGGGGGAACCTATTGTTCATGGTTTATGCATAAAATGTCTTGTTTTTATATGTAAAACATAAAATGACAAAATACTTGCAATACCATTTTTTCCTCATATTTATGTCAGAAATGGACAGCAAAAGTTTCAGCTTGTTTTTTCTAAATCTTCCCTATTCACCCGCAGCTCAGAAGTTTTGAGTTGTACATTCAGCATGCAATTTGACAAGGTTTTCCTGTTGACCCTCATACGTATTCGAAATTGCCAGGTAGTGCTTGGCGGAGTTTTTGTTTCGTTTTGCAATTTGAAGCGTTATCATTGTCCATGTCCTGTTTTGTTTGGGCAAAATAAATTACTGCAAGGCCACCTTTCGAGAATAATATATAATTATCTCCTGTGTCTACCACACTTCCTGTTTTTTACCCATTAAGTTCAAATGAAATAAATGATCCTATTCAGTAGGCTAGATCACCTTCACAAAACAGTGAATATGTTTATTCCTTTCTTAGAACTACATGGTCAGCCATTATCGACATGGGAAATCTCTCTACAATGTACTCATTAGCTAATCGTGTACATGAAACCAGTAAAATACATTTCTCCGTGTGTGTCGTTACCACAGCAAAATGAATATACATCAAGGACACAACTGTAGGCCTATTGATCCTTCCGTTTGGATGTTTTCATAGCATCAGAAGTCAAAGTTCAGAGCTTTACCATTATTTTTCCAGAAGTCTCAGGCGTAGTGTTATTTCTGACGCGAGGGCTAGCACCTTTACAGCAGCGTAATAGCATGGAATTGAAATAGGATGGAAATAGCATAGTACCTAAAATAACGCTGGCATTTTCTTGCTTCATTGTAATAAGACCATTAATCCTAACCCAGTGTAAGGACTATCAAGTTTAAGGGGTGAAAGTCAGACCAGCCCAGTATTTCTTCCCTTACTGTCTTTTCCTTACATGGACAATATTTAAAATGTGTCAATGTACAAAAGCCTTATGCATTATGTGCAAACAATGTAGCTTAATTTCAACCTAACCATACAGTCCTATACAATATCAAAGCATGGTTCAATAACCATACTAACAATTATTCTTTTAAACTATCTAGATGCTTCTCAGTTGCGTAAAGCATGGACTGGAGTAGAAGATTAAACGCTTAGACAATCTATATTCTGAGATTGACAACAGTTCTTTGACCTTTTCACAGACCAATATCCTGCCTTTCAAGATGACAGGACACTGTAATAGGCCCAAACCCATACAATATAATTGTCCAGTGTCTTCTCTGCATCTCCGTTCATTTGACAAGCTGCACGCGCTCACCCGTGTTCTCGGAAACCTCCGCGTTGAATACAAGGCCACGCGAGCGTTCAAAACAGCTCTTACTGTGGCCTCAATCGTATCGCATGTCAAAGATACTGTACGGCGCGTGCTTGGGTTTACTGCGGCTTTCCTCCACATCCAGTCTGCCCATGCATATATACATAAGCTCTCTTATCTGGGCACGCCGAATTTATACTGACAAACATACGACGGCTGCGATAAACCACGCAGTCGCAAAAAGCACATCCTCGTGAGCTAAAGCGAGCCTCCATAGACTGACATTAATGTGTGTATAATCCAACAAAGCAGCTTGAGGGGATATAAAAAGAAAGAAAGATTGGCAGAGACAACAGAGATTTTTGAAACAAAAATAAAGGTGAAACTTGCATCGGTGAGCACGGTGTTAAATCAACTTTATGATCTTTGTGTATTTCAATAGTGTGGTTGTTACTGTTCTCTCAAACCTCCACAGGAATGATGACTTACTTTGATTAGGGAGGCCTTATCCCGGTGGATACAGCATCACTTCAGGAAGATAAATGTCTCTATGAGTTTGATTTAATGTGTAAGAGTAAACCAGGCGTGAATGTCTGGGAATAAAATATGTAAACAAGGCAAAAAATACCGCAGCAATGCCATACCTGTTCTCAAACTAAAATCACATCAAATTTGAACTAAAACAGGGTCCAACCAGGATTGCTGAAGGCCTAAGTAACAAGAACCAGGGCAGAATCAAGACTAAACCAGAGCTACCCTGCCCCGCAAAGCGTTAGGTGGTGCACTTTTTATAATTACCTGAAACACTCGGCTTTCTTATGGGAAAATCTGTACACTTTACTAAAATGAAGTGAAGCTGCGTCATCTTCCGTAAGCCGACAGTAGAAATACTAGTTTTAACATGAATATAATGCCTTTATATTCCACAGGACGGCACAGTAGCACAGCGGTTAGCGCTCGTGCTTCACAGCTAGAAGGTCCCGACTTCGATTCCCACCTGGACAAGGCCTTTCTGTGTGGAGTTTGCATGTTCTCTCTGCGTATGTTTCCTCCGGGCACTCCGGTTTCCCCTACCACTAAAAACATGTACAATAGGCCCAGATGAATGAGAGTGTGTTTGAGGGTGCAAATGGGATATTAGCCCAAAGGTACAATCCGGTGTGGCCTGTTTACATGCATGAGACCCATGTACGGGTATGTTCATTAACGTGCACTGTCCCGACCAAATAAACCAATACATAAAAACATCAGCCATGTACAGTAGGATTTACGGCAATGTCTGTAAATGTTACAGTTGAAATGTCTATCTGTAAAAGGTGCTATCAGCTGAAGATGATTAAAGTGAAAGCATAACTAAACCGGGACTAACCTTTGTCTTAACCAAGGAAATGTTCCAGTGGGAAAAATCCTCCTCTGAGCAGCTGCTGCCCCTTCTGTGACTTGTTTCATATTGATATTATATTTTTTATTTTCACATTGCACACTCACTGACTTTTCCTTCCACTGTCCCTGCCCCTGTAGCACCAGCCCAGCTCACAAGTACTACCTGGCCATGGACCCGATGGGAGAGGTGCTGTACGTCTCTGACACCAGCAGCCGCAGAGTCTACCGCGTCCGCAACCTGGGGCAGCCCAAGGACCCGTCCCGGAACCTGGAGGTGGTGGCCGGGACCGGGGAACAGTGCCTGCCCTTCGACCAGAGCCACTGTGGAGAGGGCAGGAAGGCCACGGAGGCAGCGCTCAACAACCCGCGAGGTAGGAGAGTGAGATATGTTTTATGTTACCGCTGAAAGAAATACAGCCGCACATCAATGTACCGTCAAGAAGCTTATGGAGAGATAAAACCGGGAGGCAGTGGCTCAGGGGTGAGAGTCGTTCGCTTCAGTTACAGGTGGTACTCCGAGTGCTCGGGCTGCGAAGTCAATTGCAATTTGGATGGTTGCGATTAGCGAATTGCAAGGATTAGTGCAACATATGGTTGTAAATGCCAAACTATCCCCTTTGTGTGGGGCCCTATCTTGAGTAAAACCTGCTAATACAGCAGTTTAGACGTAATGAAATGCATGTGATTATTGTATTAGCTCAGCTGTTCTTATTTCAGGCTTCTTTCAAAATGTTAATGCGCCCAGATATGTTTAAAGTGATTTTCTATACAATAATTAATGCCCCCGTGCTGGCTGACTCATTAGTATTTATGCATTAAATAAATGATCAGAAGGCTCTCAAGTAGGACATCGTGCACTATCCTTCTTGTCTTTCATGTTATTTTAAGAGTGAATTGTTTTTCGGACCAGACCGGAATCTTTTACAAAACAAAAAAAAGCAACCCCGCAGTGTTATTGAGGCTTATGGGCACCTCGGCTTTGATATAATGTCTGTGTATCGAAAGAACACTTCTTTGGTTGTATTGTCAAAGTTTTGTTGGCAGTAGGGGGAATTAAATGAAGATTCGCAAACACAATATAGAAGCCTCCATTTTTACCCAACGACATGCAGTCAAATCGATGGCATCGTGATAAACGCTGCATGAGTGATCTTTGGATGAGCTTTAGACAGTGCGTGTTTGACCTTGTAGTGACCCAGCAGCTGTATGAGTGGTCAGCATGGCGCCTTTGCTTTCCATCCCAGTGGTCTCTCTGACGCTCCAGGATCATTTGTTTTTTAGAGTTTCTGGTAAGATTTTCACTGTGGACAGACTCCCTCAGCAGAAAACCTACAAAACCTCTGATCCCGGAGCGTTTAGAGGTCACTGTGATCAAAAGGTAAAGGATCATAAAAAGGTCAATCACGCACACAAATCAAGGTTATTTTTGTCGCATAATGCATCTTTAAGTTCATATGTTCATATGTTTTTGACAAGGGTGGGACATTTCCACATGGTTAGAAGCTCGAGTTGATTGTGTCCCCTTCCAACGCTTTTGTCAAATAAGCCGCTGTGAGTCTTTGTTGTTGCCGCCCAGAGCCTCAAAGTTCCTCTAAATGAAGTAGTCAAAAAAAGCAGCGTGCTCTCACAAAACAACATCTAAATCCCGGTCTTTAAGCAGAGCAGATTCGAGATAGGCACACCCAGATCACACCTCGTAAGTCAATATCGCAGCTTCATGTTGAACGGACGATCCGTTCTTTGATGAATACGTGCTTTCATTTTCACTGACTTATAAGCATTATTATCAGTGTTTTTTTCTTTTCTTCTTCATTACTTTCAGACTTCATTTATTTCAAACCGTTTGTGTGCTGTGTACATTTGATCAGAATCAAATTGAGATAATCCCCCGAGAAGCTGTGATGATAAAATGTAATAAAGTCGTTTTAATAACTAAGAAAACTGGATCTTGTGGGGAAACGCGGTTTTGCATGGGTGCGCAGTTTTATCACTTTGTTGGGCTTTGTCTGAGTTCTCTATATCTGGCTTTAGCTTTAGTGTCAAGATTATATTATCATCTGATTAAACTCGCATATTAGACATGCCCCGATACCACTTGTTCTAAAGCCGATATGAGTACGAGTACCGAATACCGATACGAGTACAAGGCATTTCCCTCACACTCATTTTTTAAAGTATATAGCCTGTTTAAAGACCTTTTCATAGCAGATTGGTTTGTAAGTAGTTACTTTTCTCATGTACATTGAGTAAAGTAGGCTTCCCTTTTAAGAGAAATCATATCAGAATTAAACCTATGCCATCTTATATTTTATTAATGTTTTAGTCAATATAATTTTTGATTTTTATTGCACTGTCCAAAGGTTACTCTAGTCGCTGGGTTGCCGTTAGCAACATTAGCTGCTTGTCTTGGTATACTGGCATCGGTGCATCCCTATCACTCATTATTGTAGAGGCTTTTATGAAATAGAAGATAGCAAATATATTGTATAGTTACATTGTGCAATTGTGGAGTGATGGCACTAACAAGTCAAATGCAACTCATTGTGCTTCAACGTTACGAACAATGTTTTTAAATCTATACGGGTTGTTTTAGTGTCACCTAAGAGGCTTTTTCAGCATTAATGACGGGAGGCAGAATATACTCTACTACCAAGGTTTTCATCCTCAAAAGCTGCTCTCCCTCTCTGTATTATACAAAAAGTACTCTTTAGACACTGCTTCCAACATCCGATTAATCAGCTAAATCTGTGCTTCAGTCTTTGTGCGTAGGTTGGTGAGGATGATGTAATGACAAAAGCATACACTTTACACGAATCTAAAAACAATTCATATGAAACAGATTTGACAAGGTCTCACTAAAAGCTTTTTTTTGTTTTAATAATGTGTAAAATAATTTTGAATGTGAATTGTGAATGTTAAGTCTTAATTAGAGATTGTTGAAAGTGAATTAATGAGACAGCCATTCATCACAAATTCCATATTTTACAAAAAAAGTGTTTTGCTTGAATTCTCATCTGTGCCCTTTGTTTTTTTTTTTTAAATAGCCTTTACATTTGTTTGTTTTTTTACTTTTTAATTTTTTTTACAAACTATAAACTGAAGTAATTGATGAACTGTTAATGTTCGTAAACATGTGCTGTGTAAAAAAGTGGATTTGGATAATAATCACAGTGCCATAACCATTAACCAAATTGTTGCTTGATTCATCATTTAAAAGTAAATACATTTTAATTATGAACCAGGTCGCGACTAATGTTTTTGATTGATTCCTGTGTTATGTTATGACTGAAAAATAATGCTTAATTGGTGCCAGGTTCCCGCTGTGTTTTTACAAAACCACGCACGGTCTTTGATAGAGTGATGGGTTCCCGCTGTTCGGGTCTATTTGTCAAGCCTGCAAACTGCAATTTGTTTTAATATAATATATGTTTTACACAAATTGATTCTAAACACACAATTCATCAGCAGTCATTTCCGTCACTCAAAGCTACAATAAAAGCAGTGGTGCGGGCGCGACAACATATGTTTGATTTTATGTTATTGAGTTGTCAAGAAATAGATACAGACGGCATCTTTGGAATTGCCCATATTATGGTCATGTTTGAAGCAGCCGGAGCAATGGCCGCTGGTTGCGCTGCTTTATGACCACGACGTTAGGGGCCGATACTGCTGCAGTACCTAAGGGCGGCAGAACAAGCGAGTTCTCCATAAGCTACCATTGCACTTTAGACACTATAAACAGTTTATAGCCTGGTGCCTAATTTTCCTAAACTTTCTACAGCTAGATATTCCACCTGTGATGACGCTGGGTAAGGCGCAATTACAGGGACCAGGCGGGTTTTCTTAAGGAACATTTTAGAAATCTCGTATACTGACTGAAACTTATAAATGATGCCAAATGCTGGCGTTGCAACCAAACTACAATGATACATATGTTGTATGAATGTGATAAAATAGTTTTTTGGGATAAGTTAATTGCATTTTTAAACAAACTGTTTAACCTAGCATGGCATAAAAATCCCGGACTTTGCATGCTGGCTATTTTTCAGAAGGATGGACTATCTTATGAACAATCTCTATGGTGCAGACTCACTCTACTAACAGGATGTCGCATAATAACTCAAGATTGGAAATCCAGCCACAACTCTTCCTTTGAAAAGTGGCTAGGTTTGATGGCAAAAATTGCAAGCTATGAAAGGGTGACATATAGACTCAAACAAAGACAGGACATTTTCAATATCACCTGGACACCCTTTTTAGACCTTCTTGGGGGAATCTGAGGATCATGTACCCCATTTGAAAGGTTCTATGTCTGTTATTTTTATTTATTTCTTTAATCATTATTATTTTTTTTTCCCTTCTCTCATATTCCCCCTTAAAACCTTTACCGCAATCTGCCCCACTTACTTCCAAATTTTGTCAAATGCTTCACAAATTTACCCCAGCCAGACTTTCTATACCCATTTTGTTACATACAGGAGATTGAAAACGAGGCCTTTGAGATTTTGTTATTGCTGGTTGCGTTTGTTGTTGTCGTGTTATATTTATTTATTTAGATGTTTTTCTGTGTTTTGTTTTTCGAGACGTGTGGCGTGGGGGTGGGGAGTGGGTTGGATGGAGGAAACGGGTAAAAAAAAAAAATACATGTTTATTATACACGATGTAACATGAATAATACTCTTCCTTCACATGTGTATAAAAAATAATAATGATAAAAAAAAAAAAATCTCGTATACTAATGAGGGCCGGACTTTGATTGACAGGCCGTTAGCATGAGAGCTAATGGCACGGGCGAGTCTACAGTGAAGATCCCGCCCTTATGCCCTTTTTAAGAACATCACAGCATGGTAGGAGGAGTCTGTAAATCCGCCATGATTTCCCCCTCGAACGTAGTTATTATGGCAAATGGGGAGGAGCGAGGGGATGGAGTTAATATTATTGCTATGAGCCAGAGGGGGGAAACAAATAAGGGAAAAAACTGAACTTTATCCTATTTCTCCACCATTACTTTAACAAACGCCGAACTATGAATATTTTGTTATACTAAATAAAGATACAGAGACATGGAGACGAGCAAAGTAGTTCAACAGCTCATAAAAAACTGACAATGCTAACCAGGAAGCTATGTTAGCTTCATGCTACATTATGATAACGTTAGCAACGAGTGTTGTTTTTCGCTTCCTCAGAATAATTTGCACGTAAATAAAAACACCCATATGGACAAGATATTGGATTGACTTTATTGGTGTGTGATAACTATGTTTATAGTCCGCCGGACATTTGCTAAAAAAAGAGTGAAAAATGTAGATTCCCATGAGAAGGGTTCCCTTTCCCTTCGTCTAGACCTCACCCCCTTGTATGATGCGTTGTCATACTTATTCTTAGCATTATTTGTATTGAAAGGTTTTATAAAATCCTTTATTTGCTACATTTAGTTCAACTCACAGGGCTCCAGAGTGTGATCAGTTTGGTTGTAAAAATTCTGTCAACAATTACCTGTTGTGAAGGGACTTGCGTCACTAGAAAAACGCTATGCAAAGAAGATTTCCTTAAATAAATGAATACATTGATTGCACATAATAGTAGTCAGCCATGGGGATAAAAAAAAAAAAAAAAACTTCACCTGACTTTTATGCGCACGTAAGCCCAGATTCACCAGGCTTTGGTATTACAAAAAGCGCACATTCCCTGCAAAATGGATGAACCGGACCGCATTCACATACGGCGATAGCAGCGGGGACTGAGTCATGTAGCGGAAACTGACAGTAACAGCTTGATTAACATGGCTGCTCGGGATTATAGGGGGAAGATGCCACGGCAAGGTACGGAAGTTAGCCCGAGTACACGTCACTTTGATTCACAGCCTGATTCACTGGTAGCCTCAGCGTTTGTTCAAGCCGCTTAGAGGAGCACATGCAGCAGTTTAATCCAGGCTTGATGGTACATTGGAGACAGGAAAGAGAGGCAGTGCAGCTTTTGACCAAAGGCTTTACAACGTTGTTACAAGCTGATGTTGGAAATATAGTAACAGTTAGAAATGTCATGGCATTTGATGGCATGTTAACGAAAGGTGAGTTTGTCAGTAATATCCACATACTGTTCAAAATGTGTGGTTGCAAGTCAGATGCGTCGTGCAAGTTCATGCTAATACTGTAATTAACAAAGGGTTAGCGCGGGGCATTAAATGAACGGTGCCAAAATCAAGTCCTTAAAGGGGGGGGGGGGGGGGGGGTATTATATAAAATCGACTTTTTCATGCTTTATATCACGTTATTATGTCATTCCCTCATTAAACACATGCCTGGAGTGTTGCCTTGGCTCATTCACATATTTTTGAGTAATCAGTAAAAACTTAGACGGCAGCCATTTTAGGTGTAGCTATGCCTCAGTCCTCCTAGGAACGCCCCCACCTCCTGGAGACGCCTCTGGACCTTTCGTCACCAGCCGAGCCACCAACCACTGCTCCTCAGCTCAGCAGAGCCCCCTCCCCGCACAGTGTTGTTGTTTAAATGCCACAGTAGTGTGCTGAAGGGGGCGTGTCGGAAAGCTTCTTAAAGAGACAGAGGCCTATTTCAAGACGTTCAGTACAGCCATTTTGAGAGAGCAATTTTATTCAAGGCAGTTATTTTAATTTACTGCATGTACAGACCAACAGAAGGTTACGTCATCATTGTAGTGCTATAGACTGGTGCTATGTGATTGAAATAAGCATAATACCCCCTCTTTAAATGTAATTTAAAAGCATCAAATTTAATTCAAACTGGCATCAAATCTAATGATATTGGAAAATCGCTCAACAATTTTTACAGTACAGTATTTTCCGGACTATAATTCACTCCGGAGTATAAGATGCAGTAGCCAAAAATTGCCTAATGAAGAAAAAGACAGAAGGCTGAAAAGGCGTATGGTATGCTAGCGTCACACATTGATGGTTAGCTACACGAAGAATAAACAACAAAGTAAATAGGTGTCTGGTATGTTAACGTCACATAAACAGAGCATATAACTATAGCATAAAGAACATACCAAACTCTCCATCTCACTCCAAATCACTAAATCCATTGAAATCTTCATCCTCGGTGTCTGTTCTGAACAATCGCCTTGGCAACGACCTGGGCACGGAGGCGTAATTGCAGCCTTGACAAGCCTCTCCCGGCAGCACGTTTTTTTTTTTCAAGCCTCCATTTGCAAACTCGTTCCCCTAGCTGTGGCCATCGAGCTTATAGCCCGCGATTCGCTTTTTTTTTTTTCTTCATCGCGGTAAGAGTAACTTTTGCCTTTTGCCAGTCCCTCGCAAGTTTCTTTCTCACTCCAAACTTTCTTTGTGCTGCTCGATTAGCCTGCAGTGCCCTCTAGTGGCATGTGAGATTATATATTTGAATAAAATCACATAATTAGTCGCTCCGGAGTATAAGACGCCCCCCAAGCCAAACTATGAATAAAGTGCAACTCATAGTCCAGAAAATACGATACAAGTTAATTGAAAATACCAAAATGATAGCCTAGACGCATTCAGCTGCAGTTTTGGCTGAAATTTACCACTTTTATTTATTTATTGGCTTAAAAGTGGCCTGTTTTGTCCAATTCTCTTTCCTCTAATTGTTCTGTTTTCTGAAATATTTGCAAATCCTAAGAAATGAAATATGCTGTAGAAATACAGTATAGGAAATTCATTATGATCCTGCTGCTGCCGTTATTACTGACACTACTACACCGCTACACATCAATTACTTCCATTTCTACTGCATTTATTAAATACCGCTGTACTGCCTCTGGTATGTGGCTTGAACCAGACTGTGAGGATATTTATATCTGTTAAACACATTAGAGAAGGGAGACTTAGATCATACTGCACCGTGAAGCCTGATAATTACAGTCATAAACTTTGCGGTGATGCAGGTGCAGTCAGGAGATAGTGTGTAGTGACAAGTTAATCCTCAGTCATTATAAATAGTATATGTCTGTAATGTTAGACCAAAGCTGTGTGTGTTCTGTGACAGCACAGCAAAACAAACTATTAATTATGTATATGTTTCACCGATTATTTTTGGTAATAACTAATTATTTAAAGACTACACAATATATTAACCTCTAAGACCTACAGTACAACACTGATGTTTTTCCTTGTGTTGTTGCCGTGTTGTCGTCACCTTTTTCAAGGTCTTAGTCATCTCATGTTGTCTCGGTTATGTCGCTCTTTTCTGGCTTTTGTGTGGCTTTTTTTATCGCGTTTTCCTTTTTTGTGTAGTCGCTTTTTTCTTTGCTCTTTTGTGTGTTTTTTTTTTAATACATTTTTTTGCCTTTTTTGTTTCATTTGTCACTTTTTTGTCACACTTATGTCGCTCGTTTTTCACTTGCTCTTCTGTGTGGAGTTTGTTCATTTCGTGTTGCGTTTTCATCCTCGCTTTCTTCTTGATTTTGTCGGGTTTTTTTTCCAAGACGCTTTTAGATTTGGGTTCAGGTCTCGGTTTTGCTCGGTTCAGGTGAGGGTTGAGAAAACAAAACAGCTTATCTGAATTCACTTCTGTTATTCAACTTAAACTGTCAAACTAATATATGACTCATTACATCCAAAGTAGGATATGTATAGCCTTTATTTGTTATAATTTTGATCATTATGGTAAAAAACCCACCTTAAAAATCTCATATATTAATTTCACATTTTAAGTTGAATTACAGAAATAACTTTTTTGTGATATTCTAATTAAAGGACGAGCGCCTGTAAACCCACAATTAAAACTTAACTTTCTCCATTATTCTATATTTTTTTCCCCCTTCACTTGTGTCGCGCCTCAATTATTGATAATTTATGACTCTGTACATCTATATCAATTCCCAATGATTCTCCCAAGCTCTTTATAACTGTACATTATCCTTCAACTCAGCATCTAGTTTTCTTATTTTTGGATAGTACTCTCGAATCCTCATTCCCCTACCACAGCGTTTGTAGGAAATACTATTGTCTCTATAATTTGCCAAAGACCCATCTGCTCGTGTGTAATCCTCATGTAAGCCATATTCATATTTTATAAGGACATACATGGATATTTTATTGCATTGCCTGATGATTGCAGCCCTGAATTTAAAGCAGTGCAGGGAAATAAGTTGGTCTATAATATCAGCAGGCAAGCAGTCGTATCTATCATACTCTGATATTATCATTGTGTCCAGTAGGCTTTATTGTATTTTAATTTGGGCAAGTGCACTTTATAATTATCTGACTGGTCGTCGCATTCACTGTCTCTGGGATAAAAAAAATCAATTTGTAATCTATGTAGCTAAATGTGTGTACGTGTGTGTGTGTGAGTGAAATTCTCCAAAATAGAGTTGCTTATGCATGTGGTTTCCCTCCAGGCTCCGGCGCCGAGGTCAAAATAACAGATTGTGCTTGTTACTTTTCATTGGGCATCCTGGCCATTATGTCGCTGATGCCTTGTATTTTGGGAAGGCCATAATAGAACTAGATTGGACCTTTGGGGGCCGTATTAGTGCCAAAAGCATGCGCGAGTAGGAGTGATCTGTTCGCCGGACTCACCAATCACATCCACACACCTGGACCTGTCTCGGTCCCCGAAGGCGGCACCGGGACTTTCTCACTGGGAGGCGGGGATGTCGGGGAGAATCTGGCCCGGGATCAGCGCTCCTCCGTCAGTCTGTCACACTCCGCTGCTCCCTGTGATGCAGACTGACGTGGAGGGCAGCGAGCCAGTCGATACATAAGCAAATATGGGCCACTGGGGTCTCCGTATAGTTCACGTGTGATAGCTCAGTTGTCAGTCAAAGGGTTCACTTAGAGGTATTCGGTTACTCGGAGTGTCGTCATGCAGCTGCTGCTACTTTCGACAAGTAGCTGTTGGTAGTTTTTGTCTCTTTTGGGGAAATCCAATCCACTGTATTTGTATTGCGCATTTAACCTGTTGACCCCCACCTTAACCGAGTGCATGTTCTCCTGTTCATCCATCCATCCATTTTCTCCCACTTGTCCGTTGCCGGGTCGTGGGGGCAGCTGTTTGAGCTGCCCAAATCACATTGCACCAGTCCCCTATGGCTCCTCCTGCAGGTGGTGGGTCCACGGAAGGACGGCCTCATGATTCCAAATGGGCCTGTTGGTCTCTCATAGGGGGCCCATTCACTCTCTCATTCATACACCAGTGTACGCAGACACTGGAGGCAAGGAGGGTGAAGTGTCTTGCCCAAGGACACAACGACAATGTGCACCTTCAGGAGGCGGGATTCGAACCCCCGACCTTCCGATCATGAGACGACCCGCTCTACCATCTGCGCCACCGTCGCCCCCATTCATTCTCCTGTTCAGCTTTACCCAAATCCATAAGGTCACAGCTTGTAGGCCAGTGTTACACCTCATTTGAAAGCTAAGGCCTACAAAACTCACCTAAATTGAGCTTTTTTCCTCATGTTGTCATCACGTTATTGTCACATTTTCATCGCTTTTTGTCACAAATGTTTGTCAGTTTTTCATCGATTTTTTGTTGCATTTTCAGCCGTGTTTTTGTCACTGTTCTGTTGCTCTTTCTTGACTATTTTGTCGTCTCATTTTTGTCGCTATTTTGACACTTTTCTCAAGAGGCTTTTAGATTTGACGCCAAACTGGAGAATGTGTGCTCGGTTCAGGTGGGGGTTAAGAAGTTAAACCTTAAGCACCTGGAGGAAAACCCACCCAAACACAGGGAGAACGTCGCTTACAAACTCCACATTCAAAAGTCCATACAGTCTGGGAATCGAACTCTAGACCTCCTTGCTGTGCAGCAAAAAAAGCAAAGCACTCCGTCATCTGGCTGCTTTTGGTGATTGTGGGACAATCAAATTTCGTAATATCCTTTTTTTGTGACCTACTTTTTTATAGAACAAAGTATATTTGATATTGTGTCATTGAAAACATGTGAAGGCTACAAGCTGAACCTCCCCATGACACACTTTTGGTTGATTTGTTTTGATAAATGGAAATGTCTTCAAAAGTCTGTGTATGAAAACATATTCTATGACTTTTTATATTCATGTAATTACTGATGATGTTTGAATGTAGTCCACGCAGGCGTCGACTTAAACGAACACGGACATTTTCTGAGGCCACTTGTCATATAGTATCCAATCCTCAGATGCCACTTCTTTTTTTAAATAGAATAATTAGTTGATTTACATTTCAACCCGTAACTTTGATAGCGCTTCTTCACTTCTTTAATTCCACATACATAAAAGGAATAAAAGGAACATGGCTATCATAAAAAAAAAGGCATCAAAGTGTGAGAAAACAGAATTGGAGATTTGAGCTGAAGTGAAGACACATGATCTGAGGAATATTATAGTCCCTCTGTAAAACAAGCCGTATCCCTGACTTTAACAGTAATTGAAAAGCGAGTCCCAAGACGGGCCCGGCTCGCTTACATTCAGGTGCATTTTAGCCTCTTTGACTTCTCCCACTTCACACTCTCGGCGCCGGGGCCATTGTGCTCCCGGTAACCGGCCCGAGAGACCGCCAGCAGCCCCCTGGAACCTGTCATCCATCTGCCGCGACCGCCCCCTTCCTGCCTCTCACCAATGCTAATGAGCGCGACTTCACAGAGAGATATGTATCCATTTTTCCCCCCAGATTTCTCTTCTTTTTTTTTTTTTAAGCGGTGGCACTGTGATTCCCACGCATTGATCTCGCCTTGTGTCCTCGGCTCGGCTCCTTGCTCCAAATTAGAGCTTTTTCGTCTTTTCCTTAGGTCCTTGATCTCTCTCCTCGTTCCTTTCTCAGAGTCGCTGATGAATCGTTTTTGTGCCCGGTTGTTGACATAGTTCCGCGGCGTCGGCCTGCTGCGGCGCTTGAGGATGCCGTTACAACATGGCGCTGTGTAATCAATTATTTTTTAATTTAACCAACAACGGCAGCTATATTTGGGAACACTGTTGCTGGCTTTCTCCCACTTATCAGACTATTTTGTATCTGTGCAGATGGCTGTTACGGGATAGTATGCATAATCGGGTGTTTGGAGCTTTTAACCATGCTGTTCCCCCATCAAAACATATTTGGCGTTGGTGTTTGAGGAATCTTTGAAACGAGTGGGAGAGAGGCTGCAGAGGTTTGTTTTCATGAGGAGTGAGGACTCATTCATTGAAATGTGTACTCTTAGTAGAAAAAAGAACAGGCAGTGTCCAGAGTAGGTTAGAAAGAGCTCCGTCTTCACAAACATGACTTCTGTTCTGTTCTGTTTGTTTACTCTCCCTACTACTTTTTTTTCTTTTTTTTTCTTTCTTTCTTACAACAGAAATAACGAAAAAGCTGTTTTATAAATTAAAATGAAAAATCTGGCCCCTCCTGTTTGACACTCTGACGTAAAATGCTTCAGAGTGTCACAACTCAGCCATTTTTTAGGAGCAGGATTCAGGAGGATGGCTTAGAACTGCGTGAATGAAGCTAAAAAAAACACTCTGGGGGTGTTTTTGAAGGAAATGGCATAACAACATGGTTAAAACTCCAAAAAGTCGATTTTGCACGATATAGGACCTTTAAAACGAGCACGTCTTCGTCCTTCAAACGATTACTTGCAAAATCTGGGGCAGTGTTCAGACTTGGCGGTGCACGCGCTGCTACAGTCAATTATCTCCGTAAATAAAATTTAAAAAAAAGGCCTGTTCCATTTAGACTGGATCCCGTGTCTGACATGAAAGCAGCTTCGGGCCCCAAAGGATGCACCAGCCTTGGCTCTCATCTCCGCACGCCTCCTGCCCACAATGCACAGCGGTGTTTTACGCACAATAACAAGAGTCGTGTTGTACGTAAATAATTCTGTTTGGGATGCGAGGGTCAAGACAACGCGAGCGAGCGTTGTCTTTCAGGCTGGTCATTGATGTGGTTTATCTGTTATTTGTCGACGCGTCCCAAACAGTAAATCCAACATCCATAGTTGCACTGTCAGTCTCTTCCCCCGACCCACAGGGGGCAGCCTAATGCCCTTATCTGAAGCTGACATACTGCTACCGCATTTCTCCCACTCGCCCTCCTCCCTCGTCGCTTCTTCCTTTTTGATCAGCCCCCTCCCCCTCTCTTTTTTACAGAGACACCAACTCTGTCACAGTATCCAATGAAGTACTCGCAATAGCGTTGAAACCGGTCACAGCTTTTAGCGTCTCACACATCCGGGGAAGAAGAAACGAAGTCCGTCGTGGTTGGGGGGCAAATGGTCTTCACGCATGCACGTCGTCGGTCAATCCCAAACCAGGCTGCACAGCGCTGCCCCGGCCCGGGGGGGTTTTGCCACATAAGCAGCTTACGATCTATATTCACACATGGGGCGCCAGTCTCATTTGCAGAAGGAGCTGAAACATTGCAGTGTGCAGAGGAGCATTTCCCAGTTTGATTTATCAGTTTGCATCAAGATTTCGGTGCTGTCAGCAAGCACTCGAGCTCAAAACATTAACTCGGGAGCACACTCCGCGCCCGTCTCCGCCGCGACCCGTGGACTCACACGAATGGCACTATCTCGACGGCACTGCACTGCGCTAATAACTGCTGCCACCGCCAAATCCACCGTCATTTTTACCACTTCTCGCCAAACTCTCTCTCATGAAGTTCACATCAAATGTAGCTCGGAAATCTCTCTCTGGAACCCGGCAAAGGGTACTAACAACCTAACCATTCCTAACCATTCTAATTCATAGTTTTTATGCGACTTTATGCCCAGACGTCAACATTCTCCTGAAGGGCAAATTGAAATGACAGCCTCGCCTGGATGTCAGAGCCGGAAGGCGAGACAGTTTCCAGTCAAATGCAAAATAGTGTCACTGAAAGTATTTTTGACAGTGACTTTATGTTTTTTGTTTAAGTATACTTGAGGCTCATACACCTGCTTTAGCATTGATATTATAACTTAAAATATTTGGGAAAGACAACGGATGAGTGAAGACTACTCTCTAGACTCTCATTTCCTCGTGTGTGTAGCCCCATTCGCTGGTGTCAAGGGGAAATGATCCATCATACAAAATTCAAGACGGCATTTATAGCTATCAACAGATCCAGCTCGGAGCAGGTCTGGTGACGGTTTATGGAAAAATGTGAAGCCTACTTCTTTCACATTCTTTCACATTTCATCAGAAGAAGAAAGAACAAAGAGTGCCCATTGGGTAAAGGCTAAAGACTCAACGCTGATACCGGTGGTCGGCGTCAACAAGGGCATTCGGCCAAATACAACTTAAAGCACTGCTAAGTAACTTGTTTACCTTAATACAATCCTTTCCGTAGTCCCTCTGGGGGTAATACAAGTGTTAATGGGATGATTGGGGGGGTCTTTCATCTCCCCCTGGTGTCTCTGGCCAGAAAACCACAATTGCAACTTGACTGCCACCAGGTAGGAGTCACCAATACACACTAATGGAATCACAAAGAAGAAGCTAACAGGCTAACGGGCAAAGCTAACAGCGGGCTAGCGTCACTTAAACAGTATTTACAGCCAAGTTTGAGTGAAAGAAATTCTCTCCATTGTGTATTTGGATTTACAATATCCCACTCTCCCTTTGTCTTTTCTGTCAGCGTAGTATTTACTCTCACGGACAATTAATGAGTAAAAAAAAACACAAAATGCCACGACACCTGCAGTGGCCTCTAGGGGCATGAGTTACTTAGTACTGCTTTAGCAATGAAAAGCTTTAGCGAAGAAAAGCCATGGACTTTGTATGTCCAGCCTGTAAAGACTCAAAGGACAGAAACATGACGGAGCAAGTGGACAAGAACATCACGCTGAAGGATGGATTATTAGAGGAGGTCCAGCAGTTCTGTTACCTGGGGAGCATCCTTCACGGAGACGGAGGAGAGGAAGCATCTGTAAGGGCAAGAGGTATGTCGGCCAGGAGAAAATGGCAGGAGTTGGCAAGTTCATTATTTAATACCAGTGTGCCCCTCCCACATCGAGCCAAAGTGTATGGCCCTTCTTTGAGACCAGTCCTATGCTATGGAGCGGAAACATGCAAAAAGTTAATTCATAACCTGTTTCCTTGAGTTCAATTTGCAAGGAACATGGTGCTGAAACTATTGGTGCTCCTCCTGGTCTGCTTTAGGCCCTGACCCATGCTGTGCAAAGTTCCAGCCTATTCCCCTTGAATGGACGTTCTGAAGGCCAGCTCAGGGTCAATTGGTCTGTGTCCAATATCCATGCAGTATTCACATCCAATGACCTCCTTAATAAGTTGCTTTAGCATCAGTTTTAAGTGTATGGGCCGACTGGGAGCGTTCAGTTATAAAGCGCACATGCATTATTTACTAAAACTGAACCGCCCGTGTGGCATAACGCAAGACAGTGCTTATTGGTTTTCTTACGAGGGAATGGGGTGAATAGTTTTAAACTGCTGTTGTCAGTAACATTCAAATTACAGACTGCAGACTGCTCGGGACACAGTCAGCAGTAAATGCTCCAACCGGAAGTGGGCCAGTTGTCTTTAGTTTTCTCGCTAGTGTGGCCCTGCGTGTGATGGTAAGCTCCCCTGCTCAGCCCCGTGCCATTAGCCGCTGGCAGTTACATCCTTAGCATTGGTTTTAAGTTGGGACTCCTTGCACTCCGGACTGTGGCGCTTCAGTGATGCATGTCTACTAAACAAACACGCTGCACGGCTTCTAATTATCATGGAGGAGGCGGTGGGAAAACGAGAACGGTAGGAGAAAAAAGTGACCCAGTGGCATCAGTCTAGTTTGCATTATCAGAGAGTGTGCTGCTGCTGCCGCCGCGGCGTGATTAATTCATGTGTGTATCATTAATGCAGGGATGTCCAGGGGCAAAGACAAAAGCTCGGTCAAAGTGAGGGGAAACACAGGCAGTAGAAATCGCGCACACACTCGCAGACTGCATAAGCACAAAACTGAAGCGAGTCACAACAAGAGGTGTTAGTAATGAGGTATGTTTACTCTGTTGCTTTCTTTGACTTTTTAATAGTGTTTTGTAGTTTACAAACACCGTGCTTCCACTCGAATGCATATGGAAGTAACGATACACTATGGGGGTCATTTAACAAGGTAGGTGCTAAATAGCGAGTGATATCCTGTATTACAGCATTAGAGCCCCGAATCTGATGCGTGAGTCAGAAATGTGCACATGACTCTGCTGCCAATCCCCTTTTGCACGTGCCACTTGTTTTGCACATGAGCAAACGCTTAATACATCACCCCTTATGTTCTGTATGTGAGTTAAGTTTGTGTCCGATAAACTGATTAAAGTGTAATTTTTTTTTTTTTTATTGTTCGGAAGTATCAAAATGTTAAATCTGACAGTGGCTCAGCGACAGGGCGCCTGCCGACTGATCCAAAGGTCGTAGATTTCATCCCAGCTTCAGAGCGTGTCGCTATGCTCCGGGGCAAGATACCGTACTTCACACACTTTGTTCCAATGTCTGTGTGCATAGGCGTATGAATAAGAGTGCATACTGTATGTGAAATTGGTGGATTACTACAGTCTAGCATGGCGTATTTACATGCTTCAGGTTTGTTTGTCCATTTACATTCACTGTCCTGAACAAATTGCTCCAAAAAAGTAACGTTTACAACAGTACCCAAATTTAGCCCAGGAGAAGTCACTTCCACTGTCCAGCTATCTCGATTTACTGTATCAGACTATCTACCTGCATTGTATACATTATTGTATATCAGACAACATAAATCAGACATTACATTAATTTCCCTAATACTTGGCTAGTCTTTTCCTTCCACTCTGTTTGGACGACTGTGTTTATTTTACTCCAGTTAGTACTAATACTTTGCAGTAACAACGCTATTGTTCCTATCCCTGATCAGAATGCTATGTGCCTCGCCTGTTAACCTTGTTTTGAGAGTCTCTGCTCTTTGTAAAGCAGCAGCAGTACTGTGAGCTGACCCACTGTGAGCGCATGAAGCCACAGGGCCAGTTTAAAATGCAGATGAGGCGTGGGACTGCCGCACGCGGCAGGATTTCATTGCAAAACACCAAGTAGTGCTCCCCCCCTCCATGTATCCTCGCTGCTCTTTTATGCTCCAAGTTTCGTTATTGTTATTCTCTTTCAAGACACAAAAAAATCTGCTGCTGTTTTCCAAGTCTCTATAGTTTCGACTAAATGCATCAGGAACCAGGGGTGGCACAGCACTTCTGATAGATCTGTTCTTTTCAATGATATATAACTACAACTGAAATCCTGCCCTGCAGCATTTAGTGGAAATGAACAGTTTTACTTGTGGTATCATTTAGAAATAAAGAAACTTTATGCTCGAAAATCATTATTGACTTTTGGCATTATGAAACTTGTATTAAAGTTAAAAGTAGATCACAAAAAATTACCAAAGAAAAAATGATATCCACAATTATGAGCTGGGATCCATTACATGACTATCAACTGCATTGTCGTTGCCATTAGCTTTCATTGTGTTAGTACCAGTATCAGTAGGAGCAGTTGAAGAGGTGAGTAGTACTTGGCTACTTACTTAGTACTTGAGGAACTTTGAGGAACTGTTTTTCTTAGTACCGTGCACTATAATTTGCGCTATTTTTTTTTTCATATTTCGGCTGGGGTGTGACTCATCCTTGGATGTGACTTATATATCAATGACAACCACTAGAGGGCGCTCTGGGGAGTATCTGCAACTCCTGTACCACTGAAGAAAAAAACCCAAAAATCAACAACCGGTAATCGAGCAGCAGAAAAGCCAATACAAAACATTTTTCACAACAGGTGGTTAGTGTACTCAAATGGTATTCATACTTTGTTTAAATTAGGTTTACTTTACGTTTAACTTCAATAGGTGTAGTAGTCCTCGTAGTAGTGGTATTTGCAGCAGCAGCAATAGGAGTAAAGAGGAAGTAAACAGTGTGTGTGACTTGGCACACGGCCGGGTACATTTGGCTTAATACAAATGAAGCTATGTACCTTGGCGCTGTTCTTGTTCCCTTTGTAAATCAAATTAAGGCAGTTCCACAATAAACATCAGGCCACGTCAGCGATGAAAACGATACAACCGGAACATGACATTTCCTGTGCTGTGACCCGCATTACGCCTGCTCAAATCACCCCTAATGGTCGGCGCATGTGTTCCTGCGTTTTCAATAATAACGAGATTAGCCGCACGTGCCTGTCTCCCACGTTGGCCTCATTACTCGCCGAGCAAGTATCATGCAAATATCATGCAGGGGTTACATTGTGTCCCTCCATCAAATCAAACTGTGTTGTGTCCTCTTCTCTCACAGCAACCAGCATTTGCGTTCAGAAAATCATGTGCGTATCCGATATGGCAGCTCCAATCACTTATTTTATATCCACTATCCTTCCTCTGTACTTGTCCACAGCTGCTGTTGTTGTTGTTGTTCTTCTTCTTCTTCTTGTTCTTCTTCTTCTTCTTCTTCTTGTTCTTGCTCTTCTTCTTCTTCTTCTTCTTGTTCTTCTTCTTCTTGTTCTTGCTCTTCTTCTTCTTGTTGTTCTTCTTGTTCTTCTTCTTATTCTTCTACTTGTTCTTGTTCTTGTTCTTGTTCTTCTTCTTCTTGTTGTTCTTCTTCTTCTTCATGTTCTTCTTCTTCTTGTTCTTGTTCTTCTTCTTGTTCTTGTTCTTCTTCTTGTTCTTCTTCTTCTTGTTCTTGCTCTTCTTCTTCTTCTTCTTGTTCTTCTTCTTCTTCTTCTTCTTGTTCTTCTTCTTGTTCTTCTTGTTCTTGTACTTGTTCTTCTTCTTCTTCTTCTTCTTGAGTGTTACGTCGCATGAGCCGTCCCTATCTTTTCTCATCATGAACCAAGAAAACATGTTGAGCTCTGCCTTTTCTCTTAAACAGCACCACATCTCTCTCTCTCTCTTCCTCGTACCTTTTCTTATTACTGAAACCCTAAATTGTATTTACTGGACAATTGAAAAAGCAATATTTCTAGTCATTCGGTCACTCCGGATCGATAGCCCGAGAAGCAAGAAAAACAGTTTGTGAATAAATTAAATGGTTCGGGCCTCGTGGCTGTATACTGGGGGGCTTTAAATTGTGTTAGCGTATCGGTTTAGCTAAGAAATGTGTGTCTATTGATCATGCGTGGACAAAGCAATCGGCAGCTGACTTTGTGAAGCCCTGTTTTACTGTAAGTCAATAGTGAGCCGTAGATCGCGGTGCTTGGCAAAGTGGGATTGTGTTTGAATGCATTAAAAAAGGTTTATCGGTAAATAAAGGGATAAAATGAACTCCGAGCGCATGGGCGGGAAACTGCGGGAATAGATTTGGAAATGTATTACGGACTCCGGCTGTACTTGGGCTTTTTCATGTTGTTTGCTCAAACCGCCGACATACTGATAAGGAAAGTTCTTTTGGCGAAGTTGAACCTCGAAAAGAGTACAGCATGTTCCGATCTCCAAAGGTCAGAGCTCATAGAGATTCAGGAAATGAAGAAGGCAAACTGCAAGACAAGATTGTTAAGAAGTGCAAAATCATAGTAAAAAGAAAAGTCAAATTTATGCTGACTGGATCCCTGTACACTTTAAAGCACCTGGTCTTCAAGCGGCTCGGAAGGCAGATGACTATGGAGACTGACAGGCCGCTTGTTTGTAGTTGGAGAGTGTGGGGGAGCATCAGAGAGATTACCAGAGCTCACGGTGAGTGTAATGAAGCCCTGAGTCAATAAGAGATGCAGGCTCAAGGCCAAAGGCTCAGACCAGGCTTCAAAGCCGGACCAGACGTGTTCAGGCTAGCGCTGAGCTGACTGACATGTCCGGCACCAGCAGCTGCTGCTGATCTCGACAAGGAAATCTGAGAAGTAAATTATAATGAAGCATTTATATTTATCTACAGTGGGTTCAAAGTGTAGCAAACATGACCGACAATGTATTCATGTTATAATATTCAATGTAATGTTATTGAAAATGGGATTTTTTGTTTGTGAAGGATCTCATTTGTTCAGGAAGTAATCATCATAGTGAAGCTTAATTCTTCGACTGGACTGGGTTTAGGTGAGAACGTTTTGAATCTCCTCACAGACGCTTCTTCTTAGCTCTTGTCAAAATGTCACAATTGTGGCAGAAGAAGCATCTATGAATAGAAGCGTAATGTCCTCAACTATTGATGTAAAGATCAACTTCAACTGTTGATTGGACTGGGTTCGTTTAGTTGGGGATATTTTGCTTTCATCTTTCGAAAATTCTTCTCACTTTAGTCTTCTCAGATTTAAGACTGATTAACCACACGCGCTAAAGCCTATTCAAGCACCTGAGGAGGCACCAGGACTGCCATGACACTGGTCCCTCCTCTAGGAGGAGCCTGAGCTTAAGTAGGACTCCAGCTTGTGTGTTGAACCAGTTTTATTTCTGAAGAAAATATTTAAAAAAAAATTATATATCAGCAGCTCACCTTCAATCAAACTTGCCTACACTTGTTGTAGATATTTAACTAATGAAATAAAAATGTATATATTTTTAGTATGAGAATTAAAAGGCTGAAAAATTTCTCAACCCACTATAGAGAAGAGATGTTGGTACAAATCCGTTTCAAAGCTGCCGTGTTACTTGTGCATGCCTCGCTGAGATTGACACCCCAGTACCCTCCCCCGCTCAGCGCCCGGGCAGAGTTAGTTATGGCGCTTGTTAACGGAGGTATGTCAGGTTCAGCATATCAGCGTGATCATGGAGACTGTGACACATGTGTCCCTTTAACGTGTGGGATGAGCGCAGCTGGTGTGTCAGCCTTCACTACAGCCTGCCGATCTGACGGGAGAGCAACACTCTCACAGAGCACCTATCACCCGGTGCTTGGTCTGTAGCGTTTGACTGAGTTCAAGGAAGGCGACGTTACTATTCTTAATATGTAGATTTCATGGAGCAGATTTTCAAATACAGCGAGAGCATGATTGGTGTGTGATTGGTGGAGTGACTGTGTTTAGGGTGTTAGTTAATACATAATACCACTGCATCGGTCTGTGTCTGTGTGGGTTTCATCCAGGTGCTTTGGTTTCTACTACCAGTAAAACCATGATTGATATTTGAGGTCCCTTGAAAAAAAGATTCTGAATGTCAATGGGATTTTTCTGGTCAACTAAAAAGATTAAATCAAACGTATCTGGGAAAGGAAATATTAAACACAAATCCTTTTACCTTCGCTTGTTGACTCTCCCTTAAGAATGTAAAGTCGAAGCAAATGCATGAACAAATGATCCGAGACACGCGGAACTTATGATTACATTTTGAGTGGACACCCAGTCAGTTTTAAAAATTGGAGATATATGCTAAATGTCATGCTTGTTTCTCCAACTGAAGTATTGTAGTGAAAAAAATGCTTTATCTGCTGCACTATAAGAATGTCTTGCTGTACATTTCCTCAGATAGAGCTTTTCTCAATGAAAATATACTTGACTGTGAAAATACTGTAACTAAAATGAAGGCAGCAGAGCTGGAGTAGAGAGAGTCTGCTGTGTGCACTCGCACGCAGGAGCTAAAGGTGCTGCTCTGAGCAAAGACCTGCTCTTATTACCCACCTCAGACACAGCTCCTCAAGGACAGACAGAGATTAGCCATGATAACTTTACTTATTTTCCTGGATCTTGTCCCATATTCATATCCAGCCGCTTCTGTGTGGAGTTTGCATGTTCTCCTCGTTTCTGCGTAGGTTTCCTCCGGGTACTCTGGTTTCCCCTACCACTAAAAATATGTACAATAGGTGAATCCTCCTTGCCTGGCTCTGCCATACTATTCCCTGTGTACATTCCACGCAGGGAAGTTAGTCTGGTCACGGAGCAATTGGAGCAGTTTCAACGGGTGGGCCTAACGCGCACAGATTATCAGTGAAATAAACCAATCGGCAATTAGCAATTAGCAATTAGCGGACGTGACGACAGATCTAGTCCAACTCACAAAATATAAACTCACGAGCACACTGGGGCAAAATCCTTGACTACTTCATCCTTGATTAGTTTTGACTAATGTTAATGTTAATTGAACTAACAACATAGCAGCGCTGCGAGTGACGTGACCTTGTCAATTCTCTGTGACGGTCGTGATTGGTTCGGCCTTAGCCGCCAATCAGCAACTTGTTTACCGTGTATGTCCAGACCCGCCTTCTTTTTTGCAGAAAAGAAGTGGGTGTGGTTTATCAGGCTAGAATCTTCCAGCCAGATGTTAGCTTAGCTCCACACACGGAGGCCCCCAGGCACTTTCCTACTGCGCCTGCCCACTGCCTCGACAGGTTGCTTCAGCGGCATTCAAGAACAAATGTTCCTTCGGGGGTCAATAAAGTGCCTTAACCTTTACCCTTTCCAATTCGGCCCCTCCTCCAGCAGATGGCGCAGATAAGCGGGACCTCTGAATAAAATGAGACAAACCATGTCCAAGTTCCATAGGTAAACAAAAAGAGACTAAAAACATGATTGAAATTGTCTCAAAATTAAATAAATACAGTAACTGAAGAGGAACCCAGTATCACCTAAAGAACCACCTTAGGTACCCGTAGTTTGAGTTCTGCAATAGAGCGTTTTCCACCATGGCTCTGTCAGTACAGTATTGCTGAAGGGTGTCCATAGATAAAGCCCCTTGAGTTTGTCTGATTCTCTGAAACTGTGCCACATCATCTAGAGGCGTCGATCCTTCCCTCAGCCTCTCGCCGCTTCCAAGTTCACAGCCTCTCAATTGCTTTTATAATTGCGTGTGTCTGCTGCCTATGTGATTGCCTTGGATCTCTTTTCTGCTATCAAACAAAACAATTACTGCCAAGCCGCAGAGTTTGACACAAAATGTGTATTCACGTATAAATTAGCATGCAACTATGGCAAAATCTGCTGCTAGCTCTCAGCAAGCTCATCAACATCTCGCCCCTTTGTGCACTTGTAGCCAGTAACTAGATGCAGAAAAAGAGCCGGCCATTAATAATTAATTAATATGGGTTAATATGTTAACAAACTTATAGTGGCTGATAATTAGATGAGATACACTGTTAATTACCAAGCCCGAGTCAGTTCTGAGGGGCTTCGATGAATAATTAATTACCAGAAGCATGAATTATTTCTGCTTACCAAAGAAGTAGCTGAGAAGAACACACGCCCGAGCCCTGTTCTGGTGGCATTGTGTATTGATGGATGATAAGTGTTTTGATTGGGAGCATTATGACCCATTCAAAGCATCACTTGTACAGAGCAGAGTGTGTTCTACATCAGTGAAATGGAAAGCAGCTCCGATGTAAAGACACGTTGATTGATCGTGGTGTGAGCAGTCCTGATGGGATGAAAGTTTCTGCAAATCTATCTAAGATTTAACGTACACGATTAATCAGATTACACATTTTAGTAGACATGGGGAGACAAATCCAGCCCTCTGGCAGAAATAGTATCCCCTCTTAAAGAACCTCAAAATACAAATATTTTCAATTCCTTAAACCAGTTACCTGCCATCCATGTAAATTGTGTTTTACTCAATACATACTCATACAGATCGTATAATTATGTTCATCAGTAAAAGGCAATGCACCGGCCTATGGGCTGTAAATGAAAAAGCAATAAAGACATGGCAAAAAAGGGACAAAAAAGCAATGAAAACATATCAAAATATCCTTTCACTAAGAAAAATAAACAAATAGACTGCTGATCCCCAATCTAATACTTAAAAAATTCTAATATTTGATTTATGCACTAAAATAATTATGTCACATGTTGGACTCATGCTGTCAAACGTACATCTTACATTTCAATGACAAACAACTTTAATAAACAATTAGAAGTGATAATATTATATAATCAGACTTTTTTTAGACCTGCCTTAAAATGCTGTCAGTGAACCCTTTGTGTGAGCCCTGAGTCTGAACAGGTTTGTTTCTTCGTTCCTCTCTTTCTCGTTCGTTCTCTTTCCTCTATCTCTTCATGAAACTCCTGTGTGGGAGTGTGAATTTCTCCTCTGCAGACGCTCTGATTTATCCTCTCCGTATTTGCATATGCACACAATGTGATTAACTGCCATGCCTTATCTTTCTCTCCTAGCCACTTCGCCGCACGCACGCACACGCCCACTCACCAACCAACCAGCCACGTGCGTTCACAGACTCACTCTCCTGAACACCAACTGCATCCTAAAAAACAGGAGTGTGGAGCCAACAATGGCCTCAAAGCTATAGAGTTATTTAACACTCTGCATTTTCTTTCTCTTTCCAACAAAGGTAAAGGTAGCTCGGACAATCTTTGAAATACTAACATACCAAACCTAGCTTTTATTCATTTATTTTGTGATAGAGCTAAAAAAAAAAAAAAAACGTGGTTGGGTTGGCTTTTCACTCCAAAATCAATAAGTTGGTGAATAGATAGATAGATTTCCAGTTTTGTTATTGTATACTGTATTGTATCTTCAATGAAGGTACTTGAGTCATCTTCTGTACTCTGTACTCAACTAAACCTTAACCTTCATTGAAGATGGACAACTCCTGTACGACGAGAACTTACACAGATACTGTATTGTATGCATTTTCAATTTTAGGTAGGAAATACCACATGCTTGTACCATAGTCATATTATTAATAGACCATTCCTCACTCCTCTCCGTTTACCACAATGACCACGTTCGAGGGGGAAATCATGGCGAATATACAGGCTCCTCCTCCTCTGCTGTGACGAAGCATGTTCCTAAAAAGGGAATAAAGGCGGGATCTTCACTGGTCATAGCCGCGCAGCTCCAATGGCAACAGTCCGGCCCTCATTAGTATACGAGAGTTCTACAATTTTTCTTACGGAAACCAGCCTGGTTTCTTTTATTGTAACTAACCCAGCGTTATCACAGGAGGAATATCTAGATATATATAGAAAGTTCCCAAAAATTTGGAAACCAGGCTTTAAAGTTGTTTTTAACAAGTCTAAAGAGCAATGCATTCCTCCATACTCCATACTAGTGGCTATATAGAGGTACTACAGCAATGGCGGAGGAATGGAAGAGCAATTAGTGTCGTCGTCACAAAGCAGAGCATTGGCTTGTACTCATACTCGTACTCATTCATGAGGTCCCGATACCAGATACCGATACCACTTGACGTGCGACTGGCGCTTCTACGGGACGCAGCTCTTCGCTGAGGAGAGAAAATAGCAACAAACTGGAGAATGCTTTAGTGGAAATACAATGTTCCACATAGAGCTGACCTTATTACAGACTACACTCCTTAAATCTGGGTCTGTGCTGGATTTAACCAGAGCTAAATGTTGTCAGTGCTGCAGCGTGGAGTCTACAGTGATACAGGCTAATGAACTAACTAGCCACTAACTCGCGGCTAACAGTTTTATGCTCACAGGCTTATTCATCTGAAAAACTAACCCAACGACTAAAAAGTAGTCAGAAAATCCAAAATAAAGAGTTACAGCATGTCCATAGCAAAAATGAGCTGCAACAAAACAATCAAAAGGCTGTACTGGCTAAGTTGCTACTGGCTACTGGCTAAGTTGCTATAAACACACGGGAAAATCCACACATAGTAAAGGGGAAAAGAGAAATCCTAGCTGCAGTAATAAGTAACCATCTCAATACTATTGTCAAATAAAAATAGATACATTAAAAAAAGAACAGGCATTGAGGAGCGTTTGGACATGGGCCGTTCTGTCTATGATGAACAATAAAAATTGCTAATTGATATTGAATGAAAAACTTACAAATAAAATGGCATCTGTTCAATTTTGACATAACCTCTCTTAAGGTAATGTCCCTCTACTTTACTTAGGGAAATGTAAATACAAAATACTAACCAATCTGCTGTGAAAAAGTCAGTCAACTGTCTATTCACTTCAAAAAGTATGTTAAAGAAAATGCCTTGTACTCGTATCAGTATTCGGTATCGGCAAGTACTTAAATCAAAGTACTCATCTCACACTCGTATCCGTTTTAGAAAAAGTGGTATCGGTGCATCCCTAGTAGGAAACACATTGGGCAAAATTGAAATGTGTTGAGCTTTAAACTGTGTTAATCTTGTGCTCCGACCTGTACTTCATGAGTTATATTGCGTCACAAAACTCACCTCCACATTTTTAAAGCCCATAATCTAAAATTGGGTCAGTCCTGGGCAGTTCTGCGCTCTTCGTACCTTTCCAGACTAATTCTTCTTCTTTTTTTTTTTCTTTCAACTAATTGTGTTTAGTCATTGCTGCCTGCAGAAGAAGCTCCATTCAAACTCCTCACCAGCTTTGGCCCCTGTCATAGAGTCTTATCCTTCTACAGACATTATTATTATTATATTATATTATTTTCCCCTTTGCTTTTATTTTTAATATCATCAATGTTTTTATCATTACACAAAACATTGTCTTGTAATTTCCGTATCAAAGGTTTTACAAAGGAAGAGAAGAAGAAGTAGTGTGTTGTGTTCCTTCGGCTAGTTTCAACCTGTTCAGCTGACCCTCATACTGTGCTGGCTGTTGTTGCTCAGTTACATGAACACGGCCTTGTAGTTGTTGTTGTGATCTGGATCAGACTAAAATAAGTATAAGGTCAATCTGATTTTGAGTAATCCAGTTCGGAGGCTTGATCACAGTTGCAGTAAAGCTCAGCCGATATAAATGTACTCACTGTACTGTATGTTTGCTAGTTTCAGGAGTCTATTCATTGCCTTACCCTGCTTATTTGCTGGACTTTATTTATAGCCATTTTGTAGGGTCAGTATGGGCTGAAGAAAGCTGTCCGTCTGCCTACATCCGCCTGTCAATCACGCACCGCTGCTTTGTACACAACCTCCATAGGCCATAATCAACTGCAGGCAGCGTGGCTTAGGTGCCAGTCCATATCATTAACACCTGCTGTGCTCTCAACGCGAATGGGAGTGGAGCTATATTCTCGGTATCCTGCTGAAAATACAATTCTTGCGAGGGTGAGTGCATTGTGTGGGCGTAAAAGTTTCATGTTGGGTAAAAGAATTCTTTTTGTACTCTTTTTCCACAAAAAATGTATAGCAATAGGCTATCCTTTCATAAAGTCGGTGCTGCTTTTCCACGTGAATGCTTACATCACGCCGAGACAGTCAATGGAGTGTTTGTGTTCTATACGATTTTTACAATTCCTTGAAGTTTCATCGACGCGGGCGTTGTTTTGGCAGACATCGTGTCAACACCGAAGTCGGGATTTGTATAAGGGAAGCCTGAACAACAGCAGACGGTCGACTTTCTGTCAGACTGTCTGCATACATTGACAATTGTTGATGCTACAGTATGCGCCCGTCTTGTACTACACTCTATGTTTGATATTTGCATGAAAGTATTTTGTACAACTGGTGTAAATGCTAGAAATAAATGATTTAGTTGGGAATGGGAGGGAGTTACTTACCGAACAGGGAGTAGTTTTCAAACAGTTGCTTGGGTGAATTAGCTACTCTCATTTGCCCTATAAGAGAAGACTTTATTGATTTCACGATGGAAAATTATGGAATAACGGTGAAAGCAAATGTTGTCTCCATTAGTAGTCTCTCTCTTTAGCCGTTGCTCAAAAGCAGAATATTTGACCTCCCAAATCAGAACTTAGCAGTCTTAAATAGGCCTAAATTTGACCCAATTTATTTATTTTGAATATAATAGAATAGAATAGAAAAACTTAATTGTCTACCATGCAGTGATGGCAGAAATTTGCCTTAGGCTTGCTCACACATTTAAATACAGTTGCCCAGCAAATAATAAAATACATAATACATTGAAGTCCATTATAAAATCAGTTCATTACAGACACAGCAGCAGCAGATTCACTTCACAAAAAGAAAAGGAATCGAACAGACTGAGCAGCATTAGGGGTTACAACTTATTCAGTTCCTTGCTGGTGCAGGGCACAAAATAATTTCTGTACTAATTTTTCTTCGCACGAGGAAGTATTAAATTAACAGTATTAAAAATGCCTAAATTTGACCAAATTGTGTCTTAACCTGTTATCTAACATTTTAGGGTTAGGTTTAGTTAGGGTTATGCATATCCAAATCTCAAAGCGTGTTGACAGGAGAGCTTACCAGCAACAACAAAAAACGTCCTAATTCAAGTGTGCTCTAACACATGAATGACAATATTTCTCAAATTAATATTAAGGACGTCGAAAGCCGAAGTCCCACCAGTGGTGCACATACATTTTGAGAACCACCGCACTATAGTCCAGAGAGTAGACATTTTGAAATGATGGAACATGCCTGGATGACTGAGAGCTTGCGTGGATATGGTTCGGCAATTAAAACATTTAACCGGAATAATCCGAAATAGTTCTTACATTAACATTGGCGCTTGAATGGCTTTACCCACGGCCTGATGTTATTAAACTCATCTCAGGATCATTTCTCTCCTTAAACCTTTTCTCCTATCTAACTCTTCACTCTGAGTATCTCCGTCTCCCATTCTTCAAATAGCTGTAATCAACACTGATGCTCGGCGAGACCCCACTCCAACGCGCTAATCAGATTGGATTGTATTGCGTTGCCTTGGGGGTCTATTATAGCGGGGATTCTTTTGACAAGGACAGTGAACAAAGAGATCCCCTGATTGAGAGTGATTGGCCCGTAATGCTGAATCCCGTCTATTCCTCATAGTTCATCCTTTTATCACTGAACCTCTCCATACATCACCCTAATCACGTTTATTTTTTACAGCCTACCCCCACCTGGCGTACACGGTGACCACCTGCTTGATATACGGCTCCATATGCTACACACTATTTCAGAGTTTGTTTACAGTCAGGCCTTGCCGTGAGGGTACACTTTTCTGGTCTGAGCAAGGCAATCACAGCTCAACCCTGAGTTGCCTTGAGCCGCATTGAGCCATCATTGATTAACTTGTTTGGGGACAGGTGCCGGGATTTGGCAGGGACTATTTATTTCATTAGAATTTACAATTGGGTCACCGCTGTTAAAGAGAGAGTGTTAGCTATTTCATCCTATGTATTTATTTATTTTGAATAATTATTATATGTGACCCTCCGCACAGTAAGTAAGTGTTTTATTTGTCATTGTACAACTGCACGACGGAATTGTGTTCAGCTGTTAGTCCTGAGCCGCTGCGACTGAACCGTGCTGCCACTGTGGGCCAACCCGACCAGCACGTTTTTGGAAGTAGGGGAACTGTAGTACCTGCCTCCAGTGATCCTCTGAAACAGTGCACTGCCTCCTGGGTTTTTCCCCTGTTTCAGAGCGTGGTGTCCTGCACGGGTTAGCTCCACCTCCTCTTCCTCTTGTGCAGCTCTCTCCGCTCCCTCCACTCCACAACAGTCTTTCACCATCGTCTGGGAAGAGCTTAGCAGTTAATCTGTTTTATTCTCCAGGGAACATCCATTAGCCGTAACAATAGTCGGGATAGAAGGCATGTGTGGCTTAGCTTTGAGTCTTGCCCGGATACCTCCTCCTCGTTTGTGTCTCTTCCTTGTTTCCTGTAGCGCCTCTTGTGACGCCTCCACTGTGCTCTTGGTGCCTCTTCAGTGTTTCAGAAAAAGACATTTGTAGGTCTCAAATGTCTTTAGCTCATATGCTAGCTGTTTGTTTACATTTAAAAAGCTGCTTTCTTTAGGACCGTTATGCAGTAAAAAAAGTCCACTGACCCCCACAAAAACATGACAAAGACGTACAAAAGCATCAAGTAAAACAGTGTGGAGCACATAAACTGCAGTATACACTCCAATATGCGGCCCTGAATGAAAAAGGTTTGTGGAAAAAAGGTTCATAGGGACAACAATCAGCAAGGTTAGATGTGGTTTGAGGCACAGACATGTAATGTTTGGCTCAAATAGAGAAACCTGGTTCACTTGCCTTCTCGGAAAAATGTTGATGACTGCGGACCGGGAACACCCCAGTTTTGAAGACTGACTGACCAGTATAGCTATTGCAATTCCCTAACCCTAACCCTGTCTTTTACCCATTTTAGCTACTAACAAATACAACTTTCTGTACTAAATGTTTCCTTGAAGTTTGATAAACGGTACTTGCTATGAAGGTGTTATGATGTTCACACCGCAGAAATTTGCATTACAATTTCCAATAATCTCAATCTTTAATGCAACAAATCTACAACTAAAACAGACTGTCTCTTGCAAACAACAAGCAGAAAACATGCTTCAAAAATATGGCAGAAATAATAAAGGTAGCATAGCCATATATCTTAAAAGGGTCTTCTTGACTTTCTGGCTGAGAAGTCTTTAATTATGTCTGTAAAGTCATTTTCAAAGGACATCAGTGAAAGATGGCTAAGTCCCTCTTGGAGCATACGTGACCTCAGGCGATATTTTACCAAGAAACGTTTTGAAAAGGAACAATCCCCAGCAACATCCTTATTTTGACAGCGTTCTGGTCCCACACTGTACACACATAGGAAAGCTGTGCAATCAACTCAAATAAAAATCAACGAATCACGAATCAATTTTCTTTTTATTCTGATAGGCCCTTGACTATGGTAGGGCCCTTGGGCTCCGGCCCCTGCTAGCCCGTTGGATAAGGCGGCTCTGGTTGCGCAGTGGACAGTATGCCCGCGAGTGTAAATCTCAGCTTAATAAAAATGTCCTCATCATATCGTTGCCTCGGCCGCGTAGTCGTTTTTTGTTTCTTCCCTCAAGGTCAATGTGACTCGGGCCTAATTCACTGTCTTTTGATGATAAAATCCACTCCCTACTTCGGCCGAGTGTCCGTCTCCCCGCGGAGCCTAGATTTATCTCAATTATTTTGCCTCTGCTGGGTCTGCCAACTTCTAAACAGGCAGTATCAGAGCGAGGGCCGTCCACACAGGAGCGCTAAATCTTTTGATGTCTTGTGTCCACGGGGCAGCGCGCATCGGGGCAGTCAATTCCTCGCAACTCAATCGCGCGGAGCTTTGGAAAATCCCGTCCGTGACAACGAGAATCTAGACTAATCTCTTTTTTTTTCTTCAATAAACATGGTCTTATAATTGTAAATAACATGCAGAATGGCTTAAATCCTTTTTTACCAACCAACGTTGCGCTCATGGGAGGATGAGAGAGCGGCTCAGCGTTGGGAGTCTATTGTCTGTTGTAGATTGGCAGCTGTTTGCGCGAAGGGGCACCCGTCCTGAGCGACCGCACGCTGAGGGTATCACGGAGCGCAAACAAAGGCAAAAATAATGGAGGGAATTTAGACGGAAAAACAAAGGGAGGAGAGGAGTCGGCATTGTGAAAGTCTTGTTGCCGTAATTGACATCTATGAAAGTGGTTTGCTGTCAGTCGAGCTCCAACGGACAGTTACGAGAGTTCTTCGGCTTCTTCCAGGAATATGTTATTATTGAGTTATTTCGAACTCGTCCTGTTAATGTACGCTCACTTAGAAATGAGTAGCGTGACACAAAAAAAACGGAGAAGAATCCGTCGCTCAGTGAATCTGTGCATTTACATAGTTTGCCCATTGTTGCTGGAAGAGGTTTTAACGGCTGCTGTGAATGAGCTTGAATGCTTGTTGCCGGGATAATTGATCCCTGTATTTTTTTCTCCCTTCGCGGATGAATGTGAAAGCAGAAAGGATCATTATCACATAACCCTGTGCGGCGTAAGATTCCAGGAAAGGTTGTGGCCCGTACTGTGAAGAAAGCCCTCCAGTCTGCAGTGGAATTACTTTTTACAGAATCCTTGAGTATTTCGTCTTCTGGTGCAATTGATCAAATTTCTGTTTCACTTTTTATATCCCCCACTACATCAAATACATGGATGTTTTGTTTTTCCTCCCCATAATCACGCAGCCCGGTTTGTAATGTTTCATCCTTCTAATTACCATAGGGGTGTAACAATGCACCATGCCACAATACACCGAGGCGCTAAAATCTGCCGATGTGCCATATTGTATAAAACTGACGGTGCAAGTTTTAGCATATATATTTTTTTTCTTTCATTTATAAGCTCTCTATCATGTGTGTCATCATCGCTTACTGTTAAACTGGAGGCTGCAGACGCTCCAGACCTGCAAAGTCACGCGCATTCTCAGAGGCGCAGACAGATGCGTGAGATCCAATCCTCGTCTTCGTTTCCAAAAAAAAAAAAGTCCAAGCAGAATGTTGTCCGGGAGCGGCCCAAACGCGAGCCTCGAATCAAATGCTCTGCTCTGTGTGTGTTTTAACCACCGTCTATGGAAAAGCAAAAAAACTTAACACTTAACGAGGCCATGGCCTTTTTTACTTTAGAACATTACCATCTGGTTTTCTATGTTGTTTAGCATCGTGAGCCCAGGGGCACATTTCATTATTAAGCAGCTTTGAAAAATAAGAAAGCACACCCAACTTTATTCTGAGATTATACAGTAGCTACTGCCTAATAATGAACATTTATGCTTTTTTTTTATCTTAAAACCAATGTATTATTTATGTTGTGCACCCTGAACCACGAGATAGTTGAACTGTTACACCTAGGGATGCACCGAGCCGATACTGGAAAAAATACTATATCGGGTATCGGCTACACATATCCGATACTGAACCAATACAAGTTTTGGCTCTCAACGCCTTTACCCAACTAAATCTATGTGAGTTTTGACCTCTGTAAACGCATTTTTTATCGCGATTGAATACAGCGCTAGCAATAGCATGCTAATGCTAACTAAAACTAATCAAGGCTGGGTCAGAAACTATAATAGAAGCCTAATACAATAAAATAACCACTGCTGAAGCCAAGTGTTTGTATTTTACATATTTGTATTGATCAGATCAATTTATGTGAGTTGTTTATATTAATGTAAAGCCTATCATATACCCAAATTAGTGTAGAAAAGTCCAGTGTTTAATATTTATCGATTAGTTTATCAATAGATATAATTGATAATTGATCTGTAACATCATGACAATAAAGTATGACTTTATTGATCTTAAAATAAGATTCCAAATAAGATTCTCTTTTAAAATAGAGAAAAGAGTCAATTAAATGTTTCACTCAGAGAAATATCGGATATCGGCAAATACTCAAACACCCAGTATCGGTATCAGTAGCAAAAAAAGCTGGATTGGTATATCTCTATGTACCTTATACCTATCAAATGATCACATTTAGTTGTATCAAATAGTATATATCAAATATAATGCATAGTCTTTGTTTTTACTGTGTGCGATTGTTTGCGCAATATAAAAGCAGCTACTTAAAATGTACATCCAAGGTATCAGAGATCACATTATACCAGATATTACTGGGAAAAAGTAAAGTGGGTTTGGCATGAAAAGACAAGAACAATAATTTCAGAGATGTAGAGAAAATAAATGTGCATCGTGCGACACATGGGGAGTCCTACCGCTGCTGCTCCGTGTCCTTGTGCAGGATTTATGAGCTCCTACAACGGGGACAGTTTCGGACAAAAAAAAAAAAAAAAAAAAAAGGGGCAAAAAATAAAGCAGAAAAAGTGCTGGAGGGGGACGAGATGTGAAAGCATAAGAGAAGAAGATGGATCCATGGATAGCGCTACAGTGGAGGGTAAAGCGTGTTGAAATTCGGTCAGCTCTGCGGGAGTGGGGCGAGCTTGAGACTTCAGTTCTGCATAATGCCGGGTGACAGCGAGAGAAACGCCGAGGCCAGGAGACGCTGGGGTAAATTGCCGCGAATTTCGGTCGCTGTTAAGTGACGTGGGATATAGATGAAATATATTGCGGGTAGCAGCTACCCGCGGACCCGCCCGTATGTAATCACTACCCGCCCGCAAACCCGCGGGTAAAATTCCAGGACGTAAAACCCGCCCGTTTCAGCAATTTTTGCGGGTACCCATCGGGTACCCGCGGGTACCCGACCCGGTGCAGGACTCTGGTCAGAAGTCACGGCTTTGATTAGCATCTGCGAGAAACTGCGAGAGATGAGGGTGAGCGGGAGGGAGTGTGTAGGGAAATAAAGAAAAGGAGCTGGATTCACACGGTATGAAAAAGCGTGAGAGGTGGGAGGGACGGAAGATGCAAGAGAAAAGTTTCTCGTTCAATGTGACATAAGATTAACTTTTAAATCATATACAAGCCTTGACTGGAAGGGCAAAGTGATAGATTGCAAGGACACACAATTGTTAGCCAAGTCAGTTGTGCGCTGTATAACGGGGGAAATGTTGGCCATTTGTTTTGTTCATCAAACTATCAGTCAGAGAATAATTAAAAATGCAACTAGGAAGGATAAAATGGAAGTAAATTAGGAACATTTTGAAACTACCTGATGGTGCCAGAGATGAAAACCCCATTGAAAATCTCCTATAACAATCTTTCTAAAACTATATTAAGATTTTAAATGGGAATATAATTTTGGCACAGGGAGGAGGGCGGGACAGTGGAGCTCCATAGCAACTTTGAAGCCAACTTTGATGTATAGATATAACACAAAGATAACACCATGGAATGTCCCAAGTCCTGCAGTGAATGCATGGGGGTGGGGGGGGAGGGGACAGTAGAGGTGTTTCGGGGGAGGAGAGGGGGGGACCGGACTCTGCGTGGGTGGCGAGCTGGCGCTGTAATCTGTCTGTGTCACCGGGATGATGAAAGGGCCAAAAGGGAGACACGTGCAGTTCACCTTCTGGCCTCCGGAGGAAACACACTGACCCTGGCTTCGCCGCACTCCCCCACCCTCCCGCCCCTCCTCAGCCTACGCCCCGTCCCATCCCACCTCTACCCCCGCCCCGTCCTGTCCCACCCCCACGATTTATAACACACAGGTCGACCCAGGGTTACTCTCCTTTAGCGGAGGTGCCAGTGCGTGGCAATGTGTGTATGTGTGTGTGTGTGTGTGTGTGTGTGTGTGTACACGCGTGGGGCTTCAGTGTAATCATGTGTGGAGTGTCAAGGTGGATGAGACCTCACAGCTGCCTTGGGAACAAGACAGTGACCGCGGATCTGCAGTAGATAAATGCCTGTATAAGTCTCCATCGAAATCCAATCTGACAAGTGGAGAAAACATTGCACACTTCTCAGACTTCATGGCGGCAAGTGAGATTAAAGTTTTGTCATTTTGCCTTTTATATTGTGTCACAGAGTAGTAGTAGTAGTAGTAGTATTAGTGGTTATTTTGGTGCATTAAAACATATTGGCCTATGTGATGCAGAATTTACTCTTTCGAGCTTTTAACCACGTTATCCTCACCTAAGACATACCTGGTGTTTCGTTAATTAAACGCGTGAAATCTTGTATATTCCATCCATAAAGTTTTTGTTTTAAAGACCTTTACCAAACTTGTTCTGATTCTGTCTGTGACCACACTCCTGCTTCTATGCATGTTTGCCGGTTCATATTGCTGACAATTATTTCTATTTGAATCACTTCTCTGTTCACCAAAGCAGCAATGTCCTCTTTAACAACCTTTATGGACTTGTTGCATGATGTGGCCAGTTCTGATGACCGAAATGTGTCTTGTCTTGTCTGTAGTTTTCCTTTAAGGGGAGACACTGCAGGAAAAACTATTTTTTTCCTGTACATTTTCAGAATTTGGGCCAAATTGGTCTCTAAACATACAGACTTTCACCTGGAAACCAAAAAATACCTAATATTCATGTTTAATTATTGCACTGATTCAATGTTTCGCAATAGATCTATTTGGGAAATTGTATTTCAGGATCCATTTTCTCAAAATGCATTTTTTTTTTTTATATCTAATGCCTAACCTGATTATTGAGTTTTGAATTTCAAAAAAGTAAATTTTCACAGATTGTTCCACTCCCAAAGTCTTTGTAACTCATACGTATGTCAACAAAATAAAACCATACATTTAAACCTGGCTCAATAAATTATTCAGGATGTGGGGCATAAAAGACCTTATTTTTATAAGAAAACATAAACTGACACTTTTTTCATATGTATGCCAGTAATCTACAGCAGAATGTTTCAAACTGATATCTCACAATTTATAAATGTTCCCTCTTCACCTGCAGTGTCTCGCCTCAATTTAGTTATAGTTTATGTTTAATATAATTTGTTATGGCATGTTAGTATTTACATTCTCCATCAGTCTCTTAACACCCAGTCAGTGATCATTGATGATTATTCTAACGGATCTAAGCCAATCTCAGATGAAGGTCTGTGGAATCATGCAATGAGCCAAACACAACTTCAACGCTAGGGGGTTACTAAGCACATATTGCACATTATTTTCAGTAAGACTACACACTACGTTCTTCAAATCCAGTCCGTACTTCACTTAACCTTAGTCAATTAAAATGTTTGCCCGCGAGCAGAATCGTGAAGTTTCGTCGAAAATAGCCCACGTTCACACACATGAAAGGAATGTCATAGCTGTAACCACGCAATTAGAAATATTCATTCCATGGGTGCTGCATATAACCACATGGTATGCATATTTAATTCACATAGTTTGTTAGATACCGCAGCAAAAAACGTATCAAGAAATAGAAACGTTATAATATCAGTAACCATTTCTCCCTTTATTTTCTAATGCTTCAAATTCGCTCTGCTTCTTAAAGTGGGTAGGTTTTATCGAATTATAGTTAAATCTGAACTGCCTCCGTTTGGCCCGGTGAGTCACTCGTGGCTAAAAGGGAATATGTGAATAGATGTGACTGAACTTCACCATAGGCCGTAAACACAATGTAATTTAAATGGAGGCGTGAGCTAAATGCGCCGCCGGCTGAGGGGCAGAAACGCTGAATTATGGCTTATTGTTGCAGATGCTAAGTGAAAGCAATCAAGGTGAATGGGACGTGCGCCGCGTGCGAGAGGTGAGGGTAAAGTCACGGGGCGTTATTGGAGCGCGCCCCCTCTGTATGGAGATGAGGAGCACATGAAGGTCGAACTCCATCCATTACCAGTGATTTACACTCCGCGGTGACCTTTACCACCAGGAGTAACTTCACTGAGAGGTGTTTTTAAGCGCCCCTCTAAAAAAACCCGGCTTTACCTGCTGAGTCCCTGTTGCGGTGGGAGCACGCGAGAGATGGCTAGTTTTGCTTGGATAAGGGAATGGGATAAAAAGTATAGTTCATGAAATCAGTACTTGAGTAAAGGCTAATTCACATCACGATATTGAAACATAATGGTCTTGAAGAAAGCAGCTTTTTAAAACGGCTAGCTTAAGAGCAAAAGACATTTGAGACCAACGAATGTTTTCTTCTGAAACACTGAAGAGGCACCAAGAGCCCCTCACAGCTGCAGCACAGTAGAGGTGCCGCAAGAGGTGCAACAGGAAACAAAAAAGGGACAAACAAGGAGGTATCTGGGCGAGACTCACAGCTATTTTTCTGGCTAATAGACGTTCCTGGAAAATAAAACAGATGAACTGCTACGCTCTTTCCAGAAGATGGTGAAAGACTGTTGTGGAGGTGAGGGAGCTTAACAGTGCAGGACACCACGCTCTGAAACAGGGACAAACTCAGGAGGCGCACCGTTTCAGAGGCAGCCAGGTGCTATCTACGTTTTCCTCTACCTCCAAAAACATGCTGGTCAGGTTGGCCCACAGTGGCGGTGTGCTCAGTCGCAGTGGCTCAGGACTAACACCTGAACAATATTTTGTTGTACAACCGTATAACCTACCAAAACCTACCAGAAACTAAAAACATTTGATGCTGGAGCATCATAGATTCCGCACAAATAAAACTTTTTTTTAAATTATATATATATTTAAAGTTACATAATGCACCTTTGAAATAATATAAAAAAGAATCAAGGATTATTTTTTATTTTTTTATGATGTGCGCAACTTTACTATCACTATTGTTTTGCTTCTATGACAAACTTGAGAGAATTCGCTGCTCTCTTGGGGCATATACACAATCAATTCAAATGCTGTTCCCTTGTATTTAAGTGTTATCCTCTCTAACAAGATTATATAACTTTTCAGACAAGCGGCAGAATGTATAATTCAGTATATAGTGTGATTTTAAAAGATTGCCAACTATATCTTCTGTTTTGATGTGAAATCCTTTGTTCCAGGGGGCAACAACTTGAAAACTCTCCACTTGCTATAAAACACATGCTATAAGAATCGGTGAAATATCTATTCATTATATTGGGTGAAATGTACGTATTTAAATTGGTTTAGCGATCAGTTGCATTGTACCAGTTCCCAGTGACCAAAGCAAATGTATTTTGTATTTTTTTGTAAAATGCCCTACGGCTTCTTACTCCAAGCCCAAAGCTGAATAAATTCTAACATTAGATTGTGTGTGTGTGTTATGCTTTTGTTTTCTTGTGCCAATTACAGCCAATCTTCAATGCCGGCTTTGTACAAAAATGAAATTAACTTGAAACAAAGAGGGAAAAACTCAGTGAATCGTTGCCAGGAGATTGTTTCCAGCCCCTGAGGAAACAATTATCTATTTTAGCCAAAGCGAAGTGATTGTGTCACCCCGAAACTGCCTTTTTGGACAATAGCCAGACCTCTAGCGTCAAACTATAACAAAATTAGGTCTGCATCTTTGGATATGAAAGGTATTAGAGGCACCAATAGGCACAAATGTTCTGGTGTGTCCCTAATCTATAAATGTAGGCGCAATCTTTCTGAAATGTCAAAAGTTCACTGCGGCACCCCGCTGCATGTGATGTGACAAATAACTTCTTCCTCTAGTTGCATTGTTCTAATCCCTTTAGCGGCGCGGGAATGGAAATATAATTACATTTCACTGGTGCAGTGCCTTTGATAAGACAGCCGCATGCTGAGCTGAATGTCTAACTGAGGTGGATGCCTCTCCAAAACCATCTTCACTACACTCCGATGAATCTACTCTCCACTGCCGTTTTCTCTCTGGTCTCTTCTCCATTAACTTGCCTTTTATAATGGAATGCTTTAGTCTTAGTAGTAGCTACACGTGCACTGTCTTTACTGTGGTCCTTTGGGTTAGTCCTTGTTTATAACAAATGTACCATGGTTTAGCCCTATTATATTCATTGTTTATTTAGTACAGACACATATAAGGGCATATAGATTTAAAGAGAAAACCGCAAAAGACATAAAAAAGACATGTAGCCCGTAGATTATCGAAACAGTCTCTCCATCCAATGTGTCCTCAACTCAGAGGTGTACAAATTATACAGTAGATTTGCTGTAGTACTGGTAGTACTTAAAAAGGCAAACAACAATCACGGTAGTGCTTAAAAAATTAAAACACACAGTTGGCTTGGTAATCCTGACCAAGATTTGTCTTAAGATGTGGTTGCCCACTACTCCTGAAAGGTTGCCCTGAGGAAGTGGTTGATGGATGGGTCAAAAGCAGAGGACAATCCGGTCTGCAAATACAAATAAATGCACATTTTTTGCATAAAGACATGGAAACCCCTCCTGGAACCGCCACCTTAACGTGGTGGAGGGGTTTGAGCACCTGAATGATCCTGGGAGCTCTGTTGTCGGGGGCTTCGTGCCCCTGGTAGGGTCTCCCAGGGCAAACAGGTCCTAGGTGACGGGTCAGACAGAGAGCGGTTCAGAAGCCCCTTATGAGAGACCAACAGGCCCGGTTAGAACCATGAGGCCGTCCTTCTGTGGACCCACCACCTGCAGGAGGAGCCATAGGGGCTGGTGCAGTGTGATTTGGGCAGCTCCTACATCTGCCCCCATGACCCGGCAACGGACAAGTGGAAGAAAATGGATGGATGGACTTGGAAACCTTTGTTATGTTGCTTCACAGTTTTGTGCAGTGTCTCGTCCAAAGGCCTAATGACTTAAGGACATGCCACTTAGCCTGTTGTTGGGATGAGAGCCAACAAACTTTTGATTAGTTGTCAAACTTCACTAAGCCAGTGTCCCACCTAATGCTCAATATTGTAAAAGTGGTTCTTAAAATGTTACTCCCTTGTTATTTCCAGTCTTCAAAATCTAACATTGTCTCTCCTTCTCTTAGGCATTGCCGTGGACAAAAGAGGAGTTGTGTACTTTGTGGACGGCACCACGATACAGAAGATCAACGAGCGTGGGCTGCTTTCCACCGTGATTGGCTCAAACAGCCTCATGTCTACACAGCCGCTGAGCTGTGACGCGCGCATGGACATCGGCCAGGTAAGCTCACAACGCAGAACTGTTTAAAAAGACACTGATCTCGCTAATAGGCTTATAGGGCGATATTTCGCGACTGCAGTGCTACTGTTTTGGAGCGATTTTATATGCATGAATGAAATGGTTTAAGTGGGTTTGACCTATTTGTTTTCCCAGTTTGTTTAATTTACAATAACTTCCAATTGGGAAACTTTTCCACTTTTCTAATCCAGACACATACAAAAGAGACGCGAGGATAATGCAAAAGGTCATTATTTCTGCAGTGCCTTCAACAATGTGTTGACATGTTGAGTTGTGGCGCGCACATGGACATCAGCCAGGGAAGTTTATAATACTGCAGTGTTTAAAAAGACACCCATCTCCCTAATAGGCTTATGGGGCAATGTTTGGCTACTGTCATCTGCTTTAGAGCGATTAAAAATCCTGATTAAATAAGAAGGTGAGCCGTGTCGCGTCATCGTTTTTCACCATTGTTGCTTTAATAGGGTTTGGTTTGCCTTTTCAAAGCAAGAATTTCAACTTGCTTTGAAAATCTTCAGGCAAAACACGGCAGGTGAAAACTTATATTTTTCGCGCAGTGGTCAATGTTGAGATTATTAGCTAGTTTTTTTTTTCTTTTTCTTAACATCTTAGTGTAAGTAGAGACCACACTCACCCTTTATCAACTCGTGCGCCATACATCTACAACAACGTGGCACTCCCTCGTCTTTCCGCACGCATATATTGACATGTTTGGTATCCACGTCTAGCATGACAGGCGAGCAAGATAAAGCTGTAATCCAAATTAGAGATGCGCGGATCCAGCTTTTTTGCTACCGATACCGTTACTGGGGTTTGAGTATCTGCCGATATCCGATATTTACCGATACCAAGAGACTTTCTTAAAAATGGCTTTCTCTGTGTGAAAAATATTATTGATTCTTTTCTCAATTTTAAGGTCAATAAAGTCACTCTTTATTGTCATGATGTTACAGATCAATTATATCTATTAATAAATTAATGGATAAACATTAAACAAGGATCACTGGACGTTTCTACACTAATTATCCTCGGGTATATGACAGGCTTTGATTAATATAAACAATTCACATGAAGTGATTTGATCATTACAAATAGGTAAATAAGTTATTTTTTAAATCTAAAATACAAACACTTGGCTTCAGCAGTGGTTATTTTAGTGCATTAGTCTTCAGTCTAGTCTATCATAGTCTCTGACCCAGTCATGATTAATTTTCATTAGCATGCACCCGCTAGCTTTTGCATGCTATTGCTAGCGCAGCATTTTGTGCGGCGATCAAACATACGTTTGTGGAGCATAAAACTTACTCAGCGGTTCGATTCTCTTGATTCTTAGCTTTAAAGTGAAAGGCAGCATGCCCATATTCACTTAGATTTAGTTGGTTAAAGTTGTGTTTTTAAGGCGTTGAGAGCCAAAACTGGTATCGGTTCAGTATCAGATACTTGTAGCCGATACCCGATATTGTATTTTTTCAAGTATCGGATCGGTGCATCCCTAATCCAAATATGGTAATTTCCTTTCTGAGAGACAGCAGCAATACGCATATGCAGACGTTACAAAACTTTAGGTCTCTGTTTTCCTCACTCTCTCGCAACAACATCTCCTCTTTAGCAGCACAGCCTCCGAACTTCCCTGTCGTGTACTTAATCTCACTAATAACAAGTTCATTAAAAAACTACAAGATATCCAACATTCCTCACATTTATGTCTACTGCCAAAGTGTGATGCCTCTAATTTCTTTCCCTATTCACCTGCAGTGCTTTGCCTTAATTGAATCGTCTAATTTGTCTAAATAGTCTAATAGCTCAAGAGCTGTACTGCACCAGAATAGAGGTAAATATTTGATCTAAGGCCAAAAGTATCAGGAAGAAGATGCATTCCTCTTTTCCACTTTGACTTGATCTACTAAAAAATAAACCCCCCCACATATTATAATTTATTGATGTGCACCTGTCACATTTGTTTTGCCAATTTAACTTATCCGACTTCAAAGTTGGAAACCTTTTCTGACTTTTTAATAGGTTTTTGCTGCGTCTATAGGGCAGGCCCGCGCGCAGACTTGAAGACCAAAGACAGCTCGTACACAGACTTGATCAGCCCGGCCTCAGATCATAGTGCTGACTTATGTGAGGCCTATTAGAGAGGGGGATGAATTATAGATGAAGTTGCTGGCTCCGCGGGGGAGATCTCTGCCCACACGTTAAGTATAGCAGGCCTGTCTAAGTGTGAATATGCCTGTTCAGCCCGGGCCCTATTCCCAGAGGGGCTCTAACGTGTCTTTAAAGGGGCCAGTGTTACCTTGCAAAGCCTCCATTTGTTTTGTCGCTGTCCTTTTTTTTACGGAGCGCACAGTCGCGTCCCCCTTGGAGTCACCCTCTGCTGAAGTGAACTGACGTGACCCCAATCCATTGTCAGTATTGATGAGAACTTCAATGTCTGCGAAATAGGCAGTAGACAGTAAGGCAGAATGTGACTTTCAGCTTCATAGCAATTGAGTTTTTTTTGCCATATTTATGTCTTAAAAGTAATGTTAAACGTTTTATATAGAGCTTAGTCAGGGAAAACTAAAACTTAATTTAGACGTGCATTTCCCACATTCACAAATCTGATGTGACTAATACAATTTATCTTTATAACAAGATTTAGTTGCAACTGCTGTGAGCCAAATGGATGAACATTTGATGCCACAGATATGGGGATGAAAAGGGCAATCTGATAACTAATATTGCAATTTTTTTCTATTTTTATTAATTTTATTAATCCAAGGTTGCACTTTTTTTTCATGCCTCATCACGTCACATTTCACACAATACATGGAAGAAAATACGAGCATTTATCTTAATATAGATATTTTATTTTTTGAAAAATGACCAAAAAAAAACAAGTCTGTGAACGGCTCACCTCAAGACCTGACTTGTACAATGCAAAAAAAAAAAAAAAATTACTTTAAATAAAACTGTTGTTTTAAGGCAACTATAAGGCTATAGGGGCATGCAGAAAAAAAAAATGTATTTAATGTAGTGTGTGTGTGAGTGGTTGGTGGTGGTGGCTGATGTGCGCAGACTGGTTGCCTTGCTTATCATCACCGAGTATGGAGTGAATGAATAATGCACCAAAACATTGTAAAGCGACTTTGAGCTTCTGGAAAAGCGCTATATAAGACTAATGCTTTTTATTTTATTTTTTTATTTATTTATTTTTTCAAATTTTTCATGCATGCCCCTATAGCCTTATAGTTTAAAGTTTTTTAGCTAATTTTTATCTTAACTCTAGAAAAATTCCTAGTTTGTTAACCTGTTCTCAAACCATGGCAATAAAACCCATTCTGATTCTGATTGTAGTAGCCCCATGGACCCATTTCTTTAGACTCTCAAATCAAGGACAAATTTTCCTATTTCAAGAAAATGTCACTTATTTCAAGATTACTTTTTGCAGCGTAACGGAGATGTTTACTAAAGTCAACCAACTATGCGATTTTAATTGGTTAGATCCTCATCTACATCCATTCTTTGATTACCCACTGTAAGAATAACATTGTCTGTGACTAGCTGGTCATCCGGAGCATGTTTTCTATTGTTGGCAGCAGTAATCCAAAGTGTGCCTTTAATACAATTTTGTCAAAACAAGACCTTAAAAACTAGATGAACATAGAAACAAGGCAAAATCATGACGAAAACAGTATAAGTTACCATGACGTTTTGCGTTAGGTTGTTAGATGTGAGACATTAGTGATACCTGCTCTTATGAACGGCTCTTGAATCGGATCTCTATTGTGAAAAGAGCCGGATCTTTTGTTCAGTACATTTTACCCCGAACTCCCCCCGAACGAACACAGCAATCAGCCCAAAAATAGAGCAGGCCACACAAGTGAAAGCTTTTTGCACCTAATTCAATGCACTAACAATGACTGTTGCAGCCTCGTAACACAATTTAGTCCTCAAATAAACAGTAAAATATGATTCAGTAGTTAAGGGATACATGCTTTGAACTGCTGTGGCCCCAATCCCCGGACAATAGCGATGAAAACCTCACTCCTCAGCGCAGACGTCGGTGTGGTAATTTATGCAAAACACTGTCGAGAGATACAGTGGAGAGAGAAAGAAAGATGGCCGGGTCCGTTTGATTCAGCGGCCCCCCTTCAGCTTTCATCCTGACCTGACTTGACTCCTCAAAAGTGATCGCCTGCCATCTTGAGAAAAAGTTTGATATCATGAAGAGGGGCGAGATGTGATGGGTGTCCTCTCCAGTGCAGGACAGACTCGAATCCTGCTTGATGAATCTCTCCTCGGCTCCTAAAATGGGATTTCAGAAGCTCCTTTCGCTCGTCTGACGGAGCCTGTAATTGGACATGTCAGTGGCAATTTAACATGATCCATTTATTTACCAATCTATCCTGGCCGTCATCAATCACCGCGGCCATCCCTCAAATGCGCCGTCTTTGTAGCATGCTGTGGCTTTGAACGTGAAGCAGGGTATTCCGAATGGAACAATTTATGCACTGGATAATTCAGGGTTAATAGTATATAAACCATAAGTCAGTGGTGTGCTGTATGTTTTTTTTTATTTGTATTGACTTATTTATTTGAACAGGGACAGTGTACAATCTACATTAGCCTCAGAAAGGAGAGATGCATTGTACCAGGCTATAGCACTTGTGCTAATTTCCACCTGCAGTCCCTGGGCCTATTGTACATGTTTTTTAGTGGTAGGGGAAACCGGAGTACCCGGAGGAAACCTACGCAGACACAGGGAGAACATACAAACTCCACACAGAAAGGCCCCGTCCAGGTGGGGATCGAACCCGGACCTTCTAGCTGTGAAGCACGAGTGCTAACCGCTGTGCTACCGTGCCGCAGACAGGGCCTTCAGTAGCAACCTGGGTTTACTCTAAACTGAATTGAATTTTGATTGGCTGATAATGAGAGGGGTACCTGGATCTTAACAACACTGATATAAGCAACTTAACTGTGCATTAAACAAATACATTTTACATTTTAAACAGTTTAGTTTAGTTTATTTGTTAATTTGAGCAGTATACATTCTCATTCTTCACATGATTCAACGGAATAACCAACAGGATTACATGCACCTCATAAACAAACATGCCATTGATAATCAAAACTCGTGTTTGGTTACTTAGGGAAACCAAAGCAGCAGCATCTATATAAACGAGACGAGCTGGTGATGTCCCGCTCCCAGCAAACTCACGAGTCAGATCCAATGGCCGCTGACTGCTCTGCTTTGTGACTACGACACTGGAGGCCGCCATTGCTCCACCTTTGCTGTAGTACCTCCATATGGCCGCTATTCCCCCATTGGAATGCATTGGACTTTAGACACGTTAAAAACAACTTTAATGCCGGTGCCTAATGGTTTAGAAGTGGCTAGAGCTAGATATTCCTCCTGTGATTATGCTGGGTTAAAAACAATATGGGGCACCGGGCTGGTTATCGTAGTATACATTTTACAAATCTTGCATAATTAATGAGGGCCTGACTTTGATTGACAGGTCGTTTACGTCGCTGCCTGGCCATGGACGCGATTACAACAGAAATACACGCCCATTACACGCCCCGCGAGGGCCAAGCTGGGCCGGTTCTACAGTCAAGATCCCGCCCTTATGCCCTTTTTAGGAACATGCTTCGTCAGAGCTGGAGAGGAGGAGCCTGTAAATCCGCCATGATTTCCCCCACGAACGTGGTCATTTTGGTAAACGGGGAGGAGTGAGGAGGAGCTGTCTATTCTTTTTTACAGTCTATGGTCAGATCTGAGCCCGCTGCCATTAAAAGTATGGGGAAAGGTGCATCTGTAGTGTTGCAATAATATTTTCAAAGGAAAGTCAATTTTAATGATGTTTTGCAGTAAAAAGTTGGACAACACTCTAAGAAAACCGAGTTTAGTTGATCACTCTCTCTCAGCTTTGAACACCACGGTTGTGCTCGTGAGTGTCTCTTTCCTTGACCCCCTCCCTGCGCTGCTGTGCGGCTTGTGTGCTATTTGAGAATGACGGTTATTGGCTGACATTTGGAACAGTGCCGAGGTGAGCCAGCATGAGGCTTGAATAAACACGGGGACTGCTTTCTGCCCACCACTGACCTTTGCATGAACAGGGAGGGTCAGCCGCCTAATGCAATGTTATTAAGAAGATATTATTTGCGCTCACCTGTTGCTGCCACTTGCAGGGGGAGAGCGACTGTAAGGCGGTCCTGTTGCCTTTGTGCCGGTCTTGGCAAGAAGAAGAAGAAAAACAACTCTTTTGTATTTCACTGTGGTTTTTTTGCAACAGGTGCGGCTGGAATGGCCAACAGACCTCGCCATTAACCCGCTGGACAACTCTTTGTACATACTGGACAACAACATCGTGCTTCAGGTAACTAGAAAAAAAAGAAAATACAGCGTCTACATCTCGGGGCCGATGTCTTTGAGCATTAAACTGCGTGTAATCAAAAAAAACGAAGCACATACTTTTGTGTCGACCTCCACAAATGCCATACAGTATAAAATATAATTATAGCTCCTTATGATTCACAATGGTAAACAAAAACTTCACCGAGGATGCGACTATGAAATCTTTTTTAATTAGCATTAGCTCGTTTCGAACACCCTGGATGTCTCGAAAACCCCTCACCGCTTTATTACAATGGCAGGAAAGGCACATATAAATTCACATAATGTTGTCTGTGCGGGCTGTATAGCTCCGGCGGCGGCGTGTACTTGTGAAGAATGTATAATAAAATATTTCATACCAATCGCAGGGCTGTCAGCGGAAGAACGTTGACGTCTCCAAACATAAAAGAGGGGCTTGTTAAAAGAATAAGACGTTAACAGCTTTGGCGTGAGGCTGTTTTTTTACGTCACTCAGGTTGTGATTTTAAAATTAATGGCTTAGCGGCGTTAAAAAATATGCGCCGTAAAAACTTAATGAGTCGATAGATGAGGCAGGCTTAAGTTAAACTGTACGAGAATAATCAGTGTGTTTACAAAGAGACGCCCCGATACAAGCTAATATGTGCTTTCCGTTTATTAGTATACGCAGTAGAAACAGCAGATCACACACACACACACACGAGGAGGAACCAGATTCTGGGAGAAATCTGACACTGTATATTGTATAATGTTATAAGGGCTGTGATTGTACTTGTTTTGAGCATACATTAGCAATTAAAATGTGTTGTTGTATCAGTTAAACCCTGCTTGTGTGAATGTGTGTGCGTTTAACAGTGTTCCTACATAATAATTACAAGTAGCAGCACAATTAAATAAACATGTTTTCAGGCGTTCTCTTAATTTTAGACAAATACGTTCCAAATTTTAGCTTCATGAAACCAAAACCCTGCCTCGCCGAGTTCAGCCCTGACTTTGGGCGCCAGCAGGAGACCCTTCCCTGAGGTCTCAGAGTCAGAGATGCTTCATACGGCACCGAGATGTCAATGTTGCACTTCAGCGCTGGTCCATGGAGAGACTTGTACACAAGCAGAGCTGCTTTAAAGCCGATTCTCTGCAGCTTATTGTTGGAGAGGCCATTGGCTCAGACTGGCAGCAACCTTTCCATCTGTCCCAGAAACGGCTACTCCACAACTGCATGTGGAGATTTGCTGCTTGAGAATCTTGTCACGCTTGTCAAGAACAATATTGATAGTAATAATAATAATAATAATAATAATAATACTGCATTGTTTTTATAAACCGCTTTTCTGGACACTCAAGGACGCTTTACATTGCATTATTAATTCACTCCATACTTGGTGATGGTGAGTTACTTTTGACTCTGTGCATAACTTCAAATCATAACAACGCCGCCCAAGAAGTGACTTCCTGTTTCGATCCAGCACGCCAAAATAAAAGCACCATCTGATTCATTAGTTCAGCAGTTCATTAGTTCAACTTTCTTAACTATTAACAGACAAAACATTTAAAATGTGTGCATTTCATTATGGTCTTGTAATGTTGCAAGTACATGTTTAACAAATCAATGAGACGAGGTGTGTGCTTTTATTTTGGGGTGCCGGATCGAAACAGGAAGTCACTTATTGCGCGTTGTTAGGATTTGAAATTATGCACAGAGTCAATTGTAGCCCCAGCGGCCCTGGGGTAGACTGATGGAAGCGAGGCGACCAGTCTGCGCCATCGGCCCCTCCGACCACCACCAACCACTCACTGCATACACCCCAGACTTCCTGGCGTTCCCAAATGGTCCCCCCTCCAAATCCCAAACAGGCCCTTCCTGCTTCGCCTCCATGACCTGACGGGATCGGGCAGAGCAAATACGCTATGGCCAATTAATCCAATCTACTATTATTATTCAAAGCGCTTCCTATCTTTCCTTCTATCATTAGGTTTTAAAATCAGTACATGTGCTTTTCACTAAAGGCTTCGTTGTGTGTCTATTTCCAGGTTTCCGAGAGCCTCCATGTGCAAATCGTCGCGGGGCGTCCCATCCACTGCCAAGTCCCGAGGATCGACCACCATCTTGTGAGCAGAGCAGCGGTCCGGGCCACCCTGGAGGCGGCTAAAGCCATCGCTATGTCCCACCTGGGAACGCTGTACATCGCAGAGACTGACGAAAGACGCATCAACCGCATTCAACAGGTAAACATCAGAAGATATAACCAGCTCCTAGTCCTAACGTTTACTGAAGTACCTTAGAGACCTTTATTGATTTTGGGGTAAATCATTTATTACTTCAATGCAAATACGCTTTTTTTAAACTAAACCCACTATATTCCACTGGATGAAGTAGTAGTAGTAGTAGTAGTAGTAGTAGTAGTTATTGAATGAATGAGCTCAATCTTTTTTCAAAATCAATTAATTAAACAGAAAAGTGCAAAAATGCTTGAAAGCTTGTTAGATTTTGATTTACTTGACTAATTTACACAATGCTTCACATACTGCCCCTAATTTTTTTTTTACTTTAACATTGTAAACATAATGTGCCTTGTTTGTTTGTATTTGTTCATTGCAATAAAAAAATTATTTAAAAAAACGGACTTTAACAGTACGACCCGGGGCAGCTGTGGTCACGTTAGCTGGGCTGTATTGCATTGATTGTTTAAATTATGAATTACTATATTTTGCCCCCTCAAAGTTAGAAACATTTCAATAACACATAACAGGGTAGTGTTTTATAAGTGCTTTTGTTAAACTGCTTTTTGACATGTTTTAAGTGCAATCACGTACAATGAAGTGGTCTCTGTTTTCTACACGACCCATATACTCCACAGAGAAGCAGCACTCTCGGACTATTTCCAAAAGTCTATTTCAGTTTTGGACCAAAAAAAAAAAAAAGGAGTGCATTAGCGCCATTAGCTATCACCGCGCTATCAGGACTGAGAACATTTTGGCTGTAGCGCCACATAGACGTTGCCGCCGGACAAAATCAATAGTCTCTTTGTGGTCAGCAGGAGCAGCATGTCGGGCCCATGTGGAGACAGACAGGAACACTCTGCTCCACCGAGGAGGCTGGGAGCATTTTGAGATACAGTAAAGCGAGCACATTTGTGTACTTTTCACATTTGTCAGTATTTTTCAGTCCGTATTATCGCCCTACAATTATGGTCTGCAGGGATTTCTTTAGTGGAGTGAATTCTCTTTCTCTTCGTTGGCCAATAGAACAACCATATGGAAAGAAGAATAATTGTTGACTGACCCCTTTCTAGCAGCGTAATCTTTTGGTTCGAGGTTGAATGCTTTACTTCTGCAGATGTAACTACACCAATACCTCAAAATGGTACAATTAAACTAAGCATTTATTATGTAGTGTAACTTTAAAGGGACTATACAGAGCTTAAAAATGTTCAAACCAAGTATTTTCCTCAGCCATGTCCTAATGTGTAGAATGAGCCCAGACCTGTTCACCACAGCAGCCTCTAAAATCCTTTATAGAAGCTTGATATAGAGACTGCAGTTACGCATAAGACCTGAGGTGGCAGTAGTGAACACAAAATGACCAACTTACATCTAGTCTCTAAACCCTCACCTGAACCGAGCACATCTTCTCCAGTTTGGCATTACCCAAAAAAAAGATTAAAAAAAAATGTCAAAAAAAGTGACAATGAAGCAACAAAAACCTGCAACAATAACACGATAAAAAAATCGATGAGCACACATTAAAAAAAAAGTGTCCAAAAAGCGATGGAAAAAGCTCAACAAAAATATGGCAAAAACGCTTCCAAAAGTCACATTCACTTTTGTAGGTCTTAGCTTTCAAATGAGCCGTTACTCTGGCCTATAGGCTGCGAGCTCCTGTCCAGAAGCTTTTAGATTTGGGTAAAGCTGAGCTGGAGAAAATGCACTCGGGTAAGGCGGGGGGGTTAGAGGTTTTGTGTCGTAGTCATAAAATTACCAAGTTTAGAAGTAGATCTTTCCTCTGAGCCTCTCACTGAGCAACGTCCTCACATTTACATCATTTCCATTCTAAAGCTCAACGTCAATGTGACATCATCTGCATACCCTCTATAGTACAATACATGTATAGACACTGGTGTATAAGAAATAGGCTTCACGTAACAGAAAGATAATATGGTCGAGTTTTTCTTTTAACGGCCATCTTTAAACCTCCGATTATGGTTAACCCACTACCGAACCCATTTTCCAGTCGGGCTTTACCCAAATCTAAAAGCCTCTGGACTGGAGAGCAACAGTGTACTGCCTCATTTGTTTTTGTCGCGTGCTTGTAGCTTTTTCATCGTTTGTTCATTGTCGCCGCTTTTGTGTCCCATTTTTTTTGGTTGCTTTTTTATCGCTTTTTTGTCGAGTTTTTGTCTCTTTTTTTGTTGTGTTATTGTTGCTTTTCGGGCACGTTTTTGCTGCTCTTTTATTGCTTTTTTTTGTTGAATTGTCATCCTTGCGTTCATCCTCATGTCTCTGTTACTATCGCGACACTTTCTTCAAGAAGCTTTTAGATTTGCTCGGTTCAGGCGGGGGTTAAGAGGTTAATATCTCCGTAATCACTTCTGTCGTTGCTGTAAAAAAAAAACGGTTAAAAGTTCAGCATCTTCTCAGTGTGTCCGAAAATTAATCACAAATAATGCCCATAATTTTCCCTTTCTCACAATAATACTAAACTGTGACAAATACGGCCTCTGTTGCCATGCTAACCCCGCCGAAGCATGATTAATGTGAAGGGAACGGGCCTCCATCCACTCACTAACAATCAATGATGATGGAAGAAGAACTGCCCTCCTTTGCTTTTGATACGTTCAAATTCCAAAGACATGAGCACAAATGGGGTTTTCCTTTTTTCGATAAAGCACAGCCAGACCCACTTGAAAGCCCGTGTTTGCGTTCTGTTTATTTCGGTAAGCCCCGATTGTTGCGCTTGGACCAAGATGAATTGCAGACAGTGGAAAAAAAGGGGCTGCAAGTCCCTCCCGCCGCAGACGAGTAATTAAAAAGTTATTTAAGGATTGACCGAGACTCCCATCAGCATTTTCAGCACTTTTTAACAGTCCTAACCATTAAATAAACTTGACAGTGTTGTTTTTTCAGAGTTTCCCTTCAAACATTAATGTAGACAGCGCATCTCAAGGCACGGTAAATGTCACTCGCTCTCTCTCTCTCTCGCTCACATACAAATTGCCGGCGCTTTTCGCTTGCAAATTGTAGACGGGTGACAGATTTTCTCAGTCCGGCCTTATTAAGCGGATACGTGCCTTGGACAGTCGTGCGTGTTTGGGCACTGCTGTGTTTGGGTGTTTGCTAATTCCTGCTATGACGCTGAACGCTTGGCCCCTGCCGAATCAACAGTTACCAATTCACTGAATCGTTGCTAATTTTCAGAGATTTGTTTTGGCACCCTATGGTTTACCTACCTATGGCACCTGAGGTCTATGTGTTTACTTTATATACATGGTAATAATATATTTGCCATTAATTTTGGTATAGGGTTTGTCTCATTAAAGCAGTACTAAGTAACTTGTGCCCCTAGAGGCCATAAGCGCCACTGCAGGTGTCGTAGCGTGTTGTGGTTTTTTACTCATAAATTGTCCGTGAGAGTAAATACTGCGCTGACAGAAAAGACAAAGGGAGAGAGGGATATTGTTCATCCAATTACACAATGGAGATATTTTTTTCACTCAAACTTGGCTTTAAATACTGTTTAAGCGGCGCTAGCCTGCAGTTAGCGTCTTCTTTTAGTGTGTATTGCGCCTCCGACCCGGTGGCAGCAAAGTTGCAATTGTGGTTTTCTGGCCAGAGACACCAGGGGGAGATGAAAGACCTCCCAGATCCATTAACAGTTACCCCCAGAGGGACTACGGAAAGGATTTATTAAGGTAAAGTTACTTAGTACTGCTTTAAAATTTAACTCAGTTAAAATGCTACGTATACTATACATCTAAATGTTTTGCCACAACATACAAATTGTACATATACAATTCTCAAACTGGGATCTACCATACGGACATGATCAGGACTTGGGCTGGGTACCATTACTTTTTTTCCAATACCACTACTTTAACAATATCTGCTTTTCGGAACTTTTTGTACTTTTTCCAACACCCACGTTTTTCCGAAATTTTAATTAAAATAAAATAACATGGATATAAAAAAGGATTGTTCAGGGTGTCATAAAACAGCACAAGAGAATGCCGAGGCACACTTCAGGTTTTGAGCAGAATTCCCACTTAAGCAGCGATAAAAAGAGAGAAAAGGGCATTATTATCTTCTGAGCTGCAGGGACAGATCCACATCACACACGTGTTTACACAATGAAAGCGCTCACTCTGTCAATAATAATAATTTACCAAAACTGTACCAAAAAAAAAGATTTTTGATATTCCCCTCACAAAGCAGCTGAAGTTTGGTAAACAACAGGCTCAGCCGCCGTGGGTCCATAGGTATGCTATGTTATGCCTTTCAATTTGCGGCTAATTATTTGCTCACACTCATGTTGCTTTACACTGCGGGTCAAATATTGACGTCTGGAGAGAAAAAGTACAGAAACTTGGCACCGAAAGAATCTTTTGTTTTTCGATACCGCCCCCTACCGGTAATAGGTACCCAGCCCTAAACAGGATCGATAAACCAGAGAAAACTGAGAACACAGAGAAGTAACGTTTTTCGGCTTAACCAGTGTTCACATTGTTAAGTTTTTTCTTTATCTAGCTGTAACTAAGTACAGTTAGAGTTACTGAAAGAAAGGCTCCTCTAGTGTCATTACATGATGGGACCAGTGCCTCCGTTAGAAAAGCACAGCGTTAGACCCAGTAAGCGCTAATTTGATATGGCACTGTAGCTACGTGATGCATAACCACCACCAGCAGCGCATATACGGAGGCCACTCATTTTCATTGTCGCATTAGGAATGATATAAGCATGTGGCAGTGTTTATCTCATTACCATGTTAAATGAAGTAAGGGCAAAACTGACAAGTGGCATGTGGCTTTCCAAAAATGTCTCCCCAATTAGAAATCGTGTCCCTCTGAGAAGCTAAAAAAAACAAAAAACAATTTGGATGCCTCTACAACTGTGAGGTTACACACTTTGAACATCTAAACAAGACGTTATCCCTAACTGGTTCATTTTTCGTGATTTAATGTTTGCACAAGATCAATTATATGTTTGAAACTTTGAAACGCTGAAGATGCCTGTGAGCCAAAGTGAAGCTCAGATCAGACATTAAACATTTCGGAACATTTTCTGGAAACTAAGCTACTCATCCATACGGTGAACACAGAGTTCAAATGTGTTGAGATGACATAAGGTTAATGGAAAACAAAGTTAGATTTTCTTCAACGCTTTCAGGCCCTTGCAGGTATAGAGTTTTAGATCGATAAGGACTACGTGTTTCGTCTGGTGTTGCAAACAATAAGAAATGTTTTAATATAATTCCATCAGTGCTAAACGCGGCTAAACCTGCTACAATCCCGGACTAACCGTGATCAGAACCAACACCTGGACTAAACCAGAACCAGGATGCTAGTTTCAAGGGGTAACAGAAAATCTACAAATGTTTAACCTCTTAACCCCCACATGAACTGAGCACATTTTCTCCAGTTTGGCTTTACCCAAATCTAAAAGCAAAAAAGAGCGACAGAAACGTGCCTTGAACAGAACAAAAAATACAGTAAAAAAAAAGCGACAAAAACACATGACTAAAGAGTGATGAAAAACAACAAAAACTCAACACGGAAGCCACGACAGACGAAAACGTGACAAAAATGGGATGAAACAGGGTTCAAAACACGACAAGGCACGGTAGCACAGTGGTTAGCGTTGGTGCTTTACAGCTAGAAGGTCCCGGGTTCAATTCCCGCTAGGACGGGGCCTTTCTATGTGGAGTTTGCATGATCTCCCTGTGTCTGTGTAGGTTTCCTCCGGGTACTCTGGTTTCCCCTAGCACTAAAAACATGTACAATAGGCCAGGATGAATGAGAGTGTTTGTGAGTGCGCATGGGGGATGACGGCTGGAAGTTAGCCCAAGGCTACAATCCGGTGTGGCGTGTTTACATGCATGAGACCCATGTATGTTCATTAACATGCACTGTTCTGACCAAATAAACCAATAAATAAAATAAATATAAAAACACACGACAAAAACGCTTTAACAAAATTGGCCAAAAACTCGGCGGCAACGCAACAACAAAAATTACGATCAGTTTTGAAGGCCTTAGCTTTCACATGAGGCTTTTCACACTAGGCTGTAAACTTTTAGATTTGAGTAAAGACAAACTGGAGAAAATGTGCTTGGTTCAGGTGGGGGTAAAAGGATTATTTGTGAGGGATTACAGCAACCTTCCTCTCTCTCGGTACAGCTGCATTTTTTTGAGTTTTCTGTGGTTTTGCCTTTGTGGTTTCTGTGTTCCACATTGTTATACCGGATACTTTTGTATGTCTTTGCCGTGTTTTTGTGGAGTTTGGTGGATTTTTTTTTACTGCAGAGAGACTATAATGGTCCTGAAGAAAGAAGTTGTTTAAAAGTAACCAGCTAGCTTATCAGCTAAACCCATTTGAGACCTACACATTTCTTCTTCTGAGACACTGAGGACGCACCAAGAGCCCCCTACACCTGCAGCACAGTGGAGGCTTCACAAGGAGCTTGTGAAGGAAGGGACCAATGAGGAGGAATCCGGGCAAGACTCGCAGCTAAGCCTCACATGCCTTCTATTGTTGTGGCTAATGGACGTTCACTGCAGAATAAAACAGATTAACTGCTGAGCTCTTCCCAGAATATGCTGAAAGACTGTTGTAGAGCGAAGGGAGCTGCACAGGAGGAAGAGGAATGGTGTTGCTGACCAGTGCAGGACACCACGCTCTGAAACAGGGACAACCTTATTGCGTCCCCAAACCTGATCTTTTCCTTTCATCTGACCAACGTCGCACCTTTTATTTTTGGATATGGTCACCTCTTTTAGACACCATTATGAGAAAATGTTTTGACCTTGATTAATTTGTGAGTTAACATTTAAATACTATACGCATATTTAAGTTTTCTTTGACAGGACGGCAGAAGGGGAAGAGTGAACAGTGGTAAGAGACAGTGTTCCGTGTACGCAGATTATTTTTGAATCTTAAAGCAACTCTTATTTGATTGTCCACTTTTTAAGATCAATCTCCGTGGTTCTCAGTGTGCAGCCGTGCCCGAATCCTCTTCCCCTCCAGGTTTTATGAATGGCGGTGATTATCCTTGTGTGTGAGAGATTACAGCGGCCGGAGCTGAGTGTGAATATTAGCGTTGTCCTTTTCAGCCCCGACGTCCCGCCGCGTCCCGTGCCGTTTGTCACATTTGTGTTTTTTTTTCCCTTTTTTTTTTATGGAATCTCCGCAGGTGTCCACAAATGGAGAGATATCGGTCATCTCCGGAGCCCCCACTGACTGCGACTGCAAAATAGATCCCAACTGTGACTGCTTTTCCGGTGGGTCATTGAACGCACTCACACTGCACTCACACAGAGACTTGTTTTACATGCCGGTCGATTAAACAAGTTTACGGAAATGTTTTAAATGCATATAATTTGCCAAGAGTGGGTTTATTGCAGCGTAGTGTTATAGCCACTCCCGGTTGATAATGAACAAATCCGGCTCAGTTTACATACAATTGAGTCCAATATGTAATTCCCTTTTTAGTCCTGATTTAATCTTGATCTAGGCCCATTAGTTCATGGAAGGTAAAACGTGTTATGAGCTGGTGCTTAGCGTGAAAACTACGGGACATTGATGCTAGATCTTAAATCAGACGCATTGCCCAAACAAAATTAATCACACTTTTTCTATTGATTGAATATTTAGTAACAACTCTCCTGAGCCGACCTGATTTACATTTTTAGCCACTCCAACCACCCTTGTTTTTATTGTTGTGGGAGAGTGGGATTATGCCACGCGAGTGTAGTAGATCATGACTAATAGGATTACATTGGGAGCAACATGTAAATGCACTCATATTAGAGCGCAGATTGTATCAGATCAGTGCACTTGGCCTGGTTTTAAAGGAACACGCCTCAGCAGCATCTACACGGCTCGTGACATCATTTTAATTTGAACCTCCTGCGGGTTCCTCTGATCTGTTTGGCAAATAGGGACGAGGGATTTGGGGGAGAAAATGACAGAAAGGGCAGTCGATGGTCCCCAGATGACGTTTTAAACTTCACTGAACCAAAAGCAAACCATAGTGCACAAGGCTAAACGTAACGTAATGGTTCTCCCTCTGCAGCCCTAGTTTTGTTTGATCTAGAACCTATTCTCCTTCTAAGAACATGCTATTCCTATAAAAAGGCCTGGTGTTAGGTGTGTGATCTGGCAGCATTTGGAAAAACAAATATTTTTCTTGCAGGTGATAATTGGCGTGCAAAGCTTGAGGATTTACTGACATCCACCACGTTTAGTTTAACCAGTCGCAGAAACATGTGACAAACACAAGACGAACAACATACTTAAAGAAGACGTAACAAAATCTACTTTTTTGAGCTTTCAACCATGAGCAGTTTTGAGTACGTAATTTCCGAACTATGAGCCACTACTTTTTCCCACCCTTTGAACCTTGCGGCTTATACAACGATTTGCCTAATTGATAGATTTTCATGGTCATACTGAATATTGTGTCATGTGTCTATCGCTGTCTTAGTTCCTCCACATCTGTCCGCAGTGTTTACTGCACACAGGAGCGAGGGCAACAGGATGCCCTCCCACGCTATAGCTAACGTGGCTTCGAGTGCAAAATAAATGCGTTTAATTCTCTCACGGCTGAAATATTATGGCGCATTTGCTCTGCCCGATCCCGTCAGACCTGGGAAGCTAAGCAGGGAAGGTCCTGGACTTGGATGGGAGACCGTTTGGTAACACCAGGAAGCCTAGCGAATGGAGTGAGTGAGGTTGGTGGTGGTCAGAGGGACCGATGGCGCAGACTGGTTGCCTCGCTTCCGTCAGTCTACCCCAGGGCAGCTGTGGCTACAATAGTAGCTTACCACCACTATGTATGGAATAAATGAATAGCGCAATGTAAAGCGTCTTTGAGTGTCCAAAAAAGCGCTGTACAAAACATTATTATTATTCTGAGGAGGGTGGCTCTAAACACGGCCACACTCCCGAGCAGGAGTCTCTGTGCAGGCAGCGCTTTGGCTTGACTGAACACACGTGCGTTCAAACAAGAATATAACACACTTTAATAAAAGTGTGTTACTGTTCTCTTGGTAAAATAAGAGAACCGCGCGCGAAGAGGAAAGTCCAGTATTTCCAGCGCTTTTAATGCGCTTGGAACAGCGTGGACAGCGTGTAGGCCTATGTATGTAAAAAAAAAAAAAAAATCTTTATAAATGTTTTGGGTGTGGCTTATATTCAGGTTCGCTCAATACTTTGGAATTTACGGTAATCACTTTTAATTTCTTCTTCTGCTGAAGCTCGCCAATCATCACAAAACTGTCCTGCACAGACCCGTTCTGTGCTCAAAGTTCATCAGGGCTGTGTCAGTTTGCTAGCTTGTCATTGGTTGAAAGTGAAAGCCTATTTTCACAATTTTATGAAGTACCATTCGCACTACTGCCTGCAGAGAGCTCTCCTTGCACATTTGAAATCCCGGCCAGCCCAGTCTCTCACTCCTCACTGTCTTTTCTAGACATGGACATTATTTAGATTTATGAAATATCAGTCCTGAGGTCCCCAAGATATCCTTAATTAAGCACGACGATTCGTCCACTTAAAAGATGCTTTTATCGTTGTATCATCTGAAAAGGTTAAGAAAGGAAATGTGTGCGTTTGTGGATTTGCAGATCTTTCCCAAATCGAATAACTTTGCTCGAGGAGGCCGGTGACATTATTCGCTCTCAAAGGCTAAACCGTTTAAGATATCAATTCAGCATTTATATTAAAAGGGCACTGAGGGTCCATTTGGAAAACCCTAGCCGTGTTTTATAATGGCATAACGATATTTTAGGCGATGCGCAAGTTAAATGGCCACACTGAAGGTCAGTGCGGAAAAAGCGTTGAGCGTTGTGTGAGACATGCGTATACAAGAGTGCGAGTATAGATATTTGTATTCGCGGCGATCCTTCTTCCTTACAAAAACTAGCTCCAGCTACGTTTCGGGGGGGGGAGGCTCTTTACAGAAACCTTCCAAATCCATTCAAATTACAGCTGGCAGAAGAAAAAGCGCTCGGTGTGTCATCGGAGAGCACCTGTAATAAAAGGGGAGACGAAAAGGACCGAACAAACAGGCAGATGTTCCTTTGACAGTTTAGGCCATGCTTTCATTGTGAGTGTCAGAGGATGCGATTTTATCATCTAATTCAGCTCATGAAATCAAGTCTCTCTTGCATTGGCGACGGCGGGGAAGTGTCTGTGCCACGCCACACGCCAATGGGCTGTAACCGCGCCTATTTCTTGGCCGCGCTTTGCATATTTCCAATCATGTCTCGCTGTTAACAGATGATTGCGCCCCTCAGAAGCCTTCGCCCCACAAACGCACACTGAGCCTTTGATCGCGCGCGCAGCTAGAGGGCGCCGTCCACAACGCGTAAACAGGCGCGGAGGCAACACGCGCCGGAGGGAGCACACCAGTACTGTTGCGTGCTGGGAGGAGATAAACCGGCCGCCCCGCCGTCGGGCCGAGGCATCACAGGACAGTCCCGACACGGACGGGATCTAAAGGCCCCCCCGCTCGTCCTTAATCCCGCTGCGGAGCGGCGGCCTCCCGAACGAATTCACTCACCTGCGACCAGTGTCTGATAAGGGCCAGTCACTATCAAGGTGGCCACATCCACTCCACAATGGGACACTATGGGATCCCATGTGTGCAGGGCCCGATGGACAGCTTTGAAATCCTCGGCAAGGGACCTTTTAACAAATCTCAAAGGCCTTTTCCTCAATTTCAAACGTTCTGCTTTTTACTTCATTGTTTTACTATTGACTATTATAAATATCACAAATTGTCACATTTCCAAATATCAAGTTAAGAATGTTATTTGGATTACCTAAATGTGTATAACACAAAAAATACCAACAATGCAATACAAAACATTATTTTTATAGTCATCTTCAGCTGTGTCATGGAAATAAAGTTTTTAGAAGACGTAATGTGTTTAAACCTCACTTAGGCAGCAACATCTCCATAGAGACATGGTGATGTTCTACTAAAAAACATGTAGGATCCGTGAAAGACATTGTTGCAGCTTAAGTTTATGTTTCTATTTTCATTGCTGTTATGTCTAATAGTACACATATTAGCAGTTGACCGATATATCGACCGGAGGATATTTGGGGATTTTACAATATTGGCTATAGGCTGATAGGCTGTTTTTTTGCTTTGGAAAGACCAAAGTTAAGGCTAAAATGAGTCCTCCCACAACTTCCTAGGCCTCAGGGGAACTGAAACACATTGTGATGAAAATGTTAAAGTTTGACTAAAGTCAGTTAGTTTCACAAAACCTCAGTCAAAATGGACATGCTGTGTGTCATTTTGAAGCACGAAACCTGGAGAAATCAATTGCTGAGTTAGTTTTAACCTCCACAATTGTATTTTTGATCACCGGCGCAAAATGCCGCGGTTAGCAACAGCATGCTAAAGCTAACGGCAGCATGCTAAAACTAGCAGCAACTAATCAAAGCTGGGTCAGAAACTATGATGGAATCACATAAATAAATACAATCAAATCTTCCACTGCTGGCGTGGCCAAGTAGTTATGTTTCAACAGGATTATAGACCAAACATTTGGAAAAATCAGCCACAATTATTCGTCAAAATATCAGCTGAGCATATTCGGCAAATAAAAAAATGAATAAAAATCGGCGTAGCAGACGACCTCTACAAATGATGGAGCTCTATTCCACACATTACTTCCTGGGTAGTAGTTTTTTGCGTAGCTATATGAACTGTCTTGTCACATGTGCAAATTAAAGAAATGTTCTCTTTATGTCTGACAGTGCTCGTTTTTCTTTATCCCAAAGGAGACAGTGGATATGCCCGTGATGCCCGCCTTAAAGCCCCCTGCTCTCTGGCCGTGGCGCCTAACGGGACCCTTTACATCGCTGACCTGGGTAACATCCGGATCCGTGCAGTGAGCCTGAACCAGCCCCAGCCCAATGTGGCTGGCCTCGTGGAGATCACCTCCCCCCTGGACCAGGAGCTCTATCTGTTCAGCCAGGTACCGCTCCTCTGACACGGGCCACTGGGCGGGCTGCGTCCCCTGTGCCCAAGTGAAGCACTGGCTTATGGTTGAGTAGGGGCAGGAAAGAGGATAGTAGAGGTTTTTAAATAGGAGGTATTAGGCTGCAGTGTCGAGATGGAATTATCCTGATTTTTAACATTGGGGAATGAAGATATACGTACTCACGTGACAGTACTTTGACATAACTAATCACATTGATGTCAGTCTGATCAGTTGTGAGAAATAGGGGGGTGCCTGGGGTTCAATTCAACTGTAATTATATATTATGCCCAAACCTTAGCAAACATGGGGAGAAGGCATAAATAAGGACAACTCTATTCATGCCATTTTTGCAGAATGCTAAAATGTAATCTCAATGTATTTCTACTAAAGAACTGGAATACTTGTACCAGCTTGGTGCAACCCTTTAGACACCTGCTATTTTATAATGAAGGATTAGCAGAAAATAAATAAATATTTCCAGACTTCATTCAGCTAGGGCCTATTGTTAAAAAAAAACTAGGTAAAACGACCAAATGCAATTTAAATTAAAGACAAAGGTTGATTGTTTATTCTATTGTTATTTAGCGTTATCCATTAGTTTTAGGACAAAAATAGAATAAGAACATGAAATTACTTCTATACATTTTCCCTTTCCCAGAACGGCTCTCACTTGTACACCAAGCACCTGATCACGGGCCACTACCTGTACAACTTCACCTACGGCACAGATGGGCAGCTTTCGGGCACCTTGTCCCGGGACGGTCAGGGGCTGCAGGTGCGGAGGGACGCCCACGGCGTGCCTCTGTGGTTGGCTCTACCCGGGGGACAGGTGTACTGGCTGTCCCTCAGTAACAGCGGGACGTTGAGGAAAGTGTCCGCCCAAGGCCACGACATTGCCCACATCTCCTACCATGGAAACACCGGTCTCCTGGCAACCAAGAGCGACGAAAACAGCTGGACCACGGTTTATGAGTGAGTGTTTGATAAAGGCTGTGTTGAGTGTGATTATAGATGTCAGACATATCACTTAGATGCAGTTGTAAGTGTAAATTAAGACCAAAAAAATAATAATAATAAGTGACTCAAATCAGGGCAAATTTACTTATTTCAGGAATATTTTACTTATTCCTAGATTGCTTTTTGCAAGACGGAGACGTTTTAGTGCAAATACTCTAAAACACGTGTGTTGTTTCCTGAAGTACATTTTTGTAATCATTAATTATGCAGTGCAGGGGTAGGGGTGCCACTGCACTGGGAGCTGATAATGAATCATATGGATTTGAGCAGAAATAGTGTGCAGATCGGAGTCTGAAGCCAAGCCTGCATGAAATACAAAGCCATGTCATTCAACTTTTGTGCAGAGCAGCCTCTCCATACTTTCACAAGAACTGTCAGTCTTCATTCAGACTGACGCGCAGATGTTAAGGCAATCATTATGTCAATGGGGCTCTGTAACTTCTTATCAAAGAGCTACAAGTTCAAAACTGTTGCAAGCGATTCCTGCGCAGAATGGTCGGTGGTGGGCGAATCGCATTAACTTCCAGCATTTAACAAATCATTGTTAAACGAACCAGACGTAGACGGAGCGCTGTGATGGAAAAGTCTCAGTAGTTGGCTAATATCTTTCGAATAAATTGTCCAATTTATAAGGTGCATTATAAGGTGAACAGGTCCACCTTCTTCCATAGATTTATCCGCGATATCGTAAATTAAAGAGACACTGTGTAACATTTTGGACTATGTTGCCATCAGTACGAAACATGTTCCTTATGACTATTACTGCAGTGGGTAATCAAATAATGGATCTGGATGAGAACCTAACCTATTTAAATCTCAGATTCTGCTGAATTTAGTCACATGTCCATGGAGACAAGCTGGAGACGTACCCACTCCTAGTAGGTTACAGTCTTAGGAGAGCTGAGCCGCTCACAGCAAAAGCACATGTTTGTACATGATTTATGAGGTATTTTTCAATTAGGAAAATATCAGTCATAAAATAAATGCCTGTATTTAAATTGTATTTATTGGATACAATTCTACGCAGTGTGGCTTTAAGGTTGTTTTTTCTTCAAGGTTTGCTCAGAATGATTTGATGATCATTTTCGGACGTTTTATGTTAGTAACAACTTGTTTATTCAAAAACTAAATGTGATATTATAAAGCATTTACAAGCAAAAAGCTAAACTAATACAAAACTAATAATGAACATTCAAAAAAAGGTTCACAAGCAAAGAGTTAATGATATCATACATATTTACAAGCATTTAAAACCATAATATGTTTATAATCTAGTAAAGCACTAATGCTTTACAAATATGCCTGTTCTTAAAGGTTTACAAATGATATATAACTCAAGTCCAGGCTTCTAATGATTATTATACTTTTTTTCCCCCCACAATTCATTCCTGATTAAACCATTAATAATTCATGATTAACTCTTGTCTCCCGTTTTATCTACAAGAAAAGTTTCACATTGATTCTTCTAAACTTATTTTGCTTTCCTATCCCCCCGCAGTGTCTCGCCTTGAGCTAAAATGTTTGCCCCAAATCTAATATGGCTACTCCCTTGATTCACGGCCATGTGCTGTGTATTTCATGTGATCTCATGTTAGCGGTGGTGATGTGAGGTGTGAGTGCCATCTGCTGGCCGCCGCTAAATCCACCCCAGTTATTTACTACAGTGAAAGACAGAAAAAGGCCGGGAAGAGACTGGCACAGCCTAAATGAGTGATTAGGTAAAGGACACTATACTCTCCCTTCACCAGCAGCATGTTTAGCCTGGCACACCGTGTACCCTTAAACACATGTGAATGTATTATTCACCATCGTGCCAGAGCGGGCCGCTGCCTCCTACTGCACAGCTGGATAATTACACTTATAAATCACATCTGACACCTTCTCTGTGCTGCTCTTGGGCGATGAAAAGGAGAGGGGGAGCATATAGAGTGTGTGTGGGACATTGTGGCATTGTGTTCGCGTGCCTCAGAGTGCGCTTGAGCCGGTACATCATTTACGGCGTCGTCATTGTTGTTGTTGTTGTTGGCCTCAGATTTGTGAGTACTCTGGTTTTGCACTACGATAAAAACATCAGCAAAGGGTAGTGCAAAAGTCTATGCTTAAGTCTGGATTTGAAAGGGAAAGAAACGGCCTCAAGGCGATCTGCAATAAGTTCTCCAAAATTCAAATCTGTAACGTGAGTGTTTAAACTGTGATGAAATATAAGGTACCACAATCCCCCAAGCTATAACATACTCAGATTCATGTAAAAGCAAATATTGGCATCTCTTCATAATGCGGTTTGTAAAATAAATAGGCTTTTGAATACATCCATTTTTATTTCAGTCAATTTATTTAAAAGATACTACACTACACTAGTAACAGTAGCTCAGTTAGTAAAGCGAGTGCCCACTGATTCAAAGGTCCCAGTTCCCATTATTATTTACTGGATGTAAAGCGCTGTGAGTTTTTGTGAAGTTCAAAGTGTCATAGTACCCTTCAAAGGTTTTTTTTATTATTATTTTATTTTAAGAAACAAACAAAAAAGTTTACATGAATTCTTCAAAAATTGTCGCCTTTTGCTTTGTATTACGGCTTTGCACACTTTGGACATTTTCTCACTGGGCTTCACGATGCAGTCTCCACAAAATGGTTTTAACTTCCCTGGACTATTGGAAATCATTTCAGATGACGACCTTATGAAAATCATCGAGAAAATGCCAAGATGCCATTTACAATTAATTTAAAATATTTAAATAATAGCATATTTTTTTTATTTCACCCTTTTTTTGTTTCCTTCATAATCCCATGTGTTCATTTATAGTTTAATACCTTCAATGACAATGTAAATAGTGTTGAAAATAAGAAATGCCAATATATAAATAGTGTTTTTCCAAACTCTTTACCCTAATTAAAAAAAAAAAAAATGTTTTTAGCCTACACTAGACTTCATGAGGATGTGAGACAAGCCTCAACTCTGACAATGTTCAAATCCAGGCTGAAAACCGCTCTTTTTACCCGAGCATATGAAAACTGAAAGTATTTTATCTGCACTCTTGCCTTTTACTGTAAATAAAGTATATTATAAAGTATAACGTTTGGGAACCCCTGTGCTAGACTATGGACAGCGTTTACCAGCTCTCCTTAAAATGGCAGATTTCTATGATAACATTTTGGTCCCAAACACTACGCAGTATAATGACTGTTTTTCTTCCGTTCAGATACAACTCGGAGGGCCGTGTGACCAACATCACCATGCCGACAGGCGAGGTTAGCGGTTTCCACGGGAACCTGGAGCGCTGGTCGCGGGTGGAAGTCGAGGTGTCGAACCGCGAGAACTTTGTCACCAGCACCAACCTGTCGGCGAGCGACACCATCTACACCTTAAGACAAGGTACAGGGTCACAGAGGGCAGAGTATGCCTTCAGCTGGTGCACAAGGTAAAAAAAAAAAATAATCTATTTATTTGACCGGAGAAAAAGCACATCATATTTTTTGATAACGTTTTGACATAGCGAGACATTTGTGGATTCAAAAATGGATGTGTTTATAGTCAAAATTTACAACGTCTGTATTCAAGGATGGTTTTGGTTCCCTATTTTCGCAAAAGTGTCGGCATTTCTAAAGGTAAGGGGAAAAGTTAAAGGAAAATTGGTGTGGAATATGAGTTTCCATTGTAATCTACACGCCAGCTGTTCACTTGCAGGTAAAAAGGTCACTTGGCAAACGGGTAAAGCGTGTTGTGCTTAGACTTGTTTACACTACAAGTAATGAGGAATAGATGCAGCGCAGTCCTGAATTCACCGGCTGCCAATAGGATATATTATATACTACTTTATACACTACGGACATGTGCTATCTCCTCTCCCCTGTCCGCCCGCTGTGCCACAAGTCTGTTTATGATGCATCGGGGAGAGCAGAGACACAGATAATGGCCACAGATGTAGAAAGAGGGCAGGCCGTAAGGTTATGGTCATGTTTAAACATTTATGACCGGCAAACTGCAATGATATTCTGGTCAGGGACTGCACACATGACCTACTCTCTCGCCACGGTTTTGCTTTCGAAAGGGGGATTTCTGAAGGACACCATTTTAACAAGGTGCAGCCACACGGGGTCAGAAGCAAATGTGGTCAATATCAGGGGGTCAAAACACGCTCCTGAAATGTAGAGTTGGTAGTGTCATTAGAATTTACAGAATCGCTTGCTGTGCTACTTGTGTCTATACTTACTGCTAAGTCGTCATAGTTCAAGCTCTGCTGACAAATTATATGCCATGCAAAAATAGATTAGACTTTAGATTACAGCTCGCGCTCCTGTGTAGTTACACATTAGGTATGGTGTATTGCGCATTAGCTATAAGGTCATTTCCCCCAATTTATGAAACTAGTATACCCTTTATAAAGCTGGCACATCTACATGACGGCCAAAACACCTGCAACTACACCTACACATTCGTTACACTTTGTATTACCTTTATTAAAGCTGGGGTACCTGATTTTTGACATTTTTTGTTTTGGCCCAAACTTGTTTCTAGCTCTCACAGTCCCTCCTGTGTATTCAAATTGTTCAAAGAATGTAATTATATGCACATTTCACACCCATATACAGCATTGAGTGGTGACAAATTGAAGCAGGGATCAATTCCACTAATTTAGATTAGACTTCTATCATTCATTGCTCAATAAAACTTTAGGTGAAGACAATACAACAAGGTCTGTGTTTTGCTGTGTTTACAAAAGACTCTGAGGTGGCAAACATAGATTTATTCTACAACACCAAAAAGAATCTGATTTAAACCTTGCAATTTAAAGAAGAACTAAGTAACTTTAATACATCCTTTTCGTAGTCCCTCTGTGGGTAATACAAGTGTTAAAGGGATGATTAGGGGGCCTTTCATCTCCCCCTGGTGTCTCTGGCCAGAAAACCACCCTTGCAACTTTCCTGCCTTCGGGTCGGAGGCGCAATACACACTAATGGAATCACAAAGAAAAAGCTAACAGGCTAAAGCTAACTGCGGGCTAGCGCCACTTAAACAGTATTTACAGCCAAGTTTGTGTGAATAAAAAGTATCTCCATTGTGTAATTGGATGTACAGTATCCCTCTCTCCCTTTGTATTTTCTTTCAGCGTAGTATTTACTCTCACGGACAATTAATGAGTAAAAAAACGCTACATGCTACAACACCTCTGCAATGGCGCTTATGGCCTCTAGGACCATGAGATACTTCAGCTTTAATGTGTAATTACCTGTACTTACTTGTGTAATTACTTTCTTGTTCCATGTACCTACACGGTACATTTCCTGTATATTATATCAATCAATAACAGCCGTCTTTGTTAAATTCATGATAAACCCTAATATGCACTGAACTAATGTTTAAACACTGCGTACGTTATTGCAAAAATGTCACTCTATTTTTACACGTGTTGATGTTGAAGGTCGCGTACCATTTCTTTAACGTGTTTTCACACGTGTGTCTGACGTGACCTCATTACACGCTCCTTGAAACCGTTGTCCAGTCTGTGAAAGTGTTGATTTAGTATTTACGAAAATAGACAAACACATCCCCGGCCAGTTGTGAAATGTCTTAACAATAATAAAACCAAAAAAAAAAGAGAAAAAACAAAGCTGTGCAGAGGGCGTAAGATGAAAGTAGTGAGAATGATTGTGGAGATGTGGTGAAAGCCCCTCGCGGGAGCCGTTTCTTCATGCCGTCCATTTAATTGCTTTCAGGCAGTTGTGACAATGACTGCACTGCAGGGAGGAAAAGGCAGCTTGCACACACACACACACACACACTGGTACTGGCTGGTGTGAATGGGCAAAATGACCCCTTTTTAAATTGCCAGAGGCGTGCAAGAGTGGATTAGAGTATTAGTTGTTGTGTCCTAATATTAAGAAAAGTTCATCTGTAGCCAACACAATTACTTGACTCTTTCAAGCATTACGTAGAAGTGCAGCAACATAGAACTCGTTGTATTATAGTCGTCAAGAACTGCTGCCTACTTTTAAACCTCTCTGACAACTTTTATTTGACGAAAAAAAAAGTATTGGGAGAGTGCGATCTTTTGAATCCAAAGCGAATTCTTCCCGAAAATCCTGAATTCTGCTGCAACCAATGTGGATTGAACCAAGGCTAAACCAGGACTAGGCTTACGCAATGACTGACAGTATAGATATAGTTATAGTCCAAGGACCAGAAGAGCAGAACTGAAGAGCCGCATGTTGCCGCAATGACTGACAGTATAGATATAGATATAGTCCAAGGACCAGAAGAGCAGAACTGAAGAGCCGCATGTGGCCGTATAACCATAGTTGCAGAGGCCTGTAATGAATGGTATAGGGCCCGATCTTCCGTCTGGCGCAACAACAGCATTGCTCGAGACAAAGTTGGTATCTTGCGTACAAACAGCTGTGCACCAGTGAGTGAACAAAGTGTGTAGACTGAGGTGTCGCTGTGACGTAAATACTGTCCATGTCCTGAGAGCGATCGATGGTCCCATAGAGAAACGTGATCAAAACACCAGCACGTGCGTCCATCCACAGTACTGGAAACAATTCAAGTTTGGTACGGTGTGTAGGAGGTAAAGCTTGAGGAGGGACCCCTGCTGTGTGTCTGTCCAGCCACTCACTGCGCCAGGAATTAGGCTGAAGATTCCACATAGATTGTATTGTTTTGACATATTGCACAGCCCTCGTTGTGTACATGTATGACGGTTTGTTATAAAAGAACTAGAAAAATACAGCACAATAATAATTGGTTTTCATTTGACATCGTCTTTGTCATGAGTCAAAGGGGTCGTGTCTGGAATAATTGTCTTGAAGTTTCTGTGACGTCTTTGTGAATGTGTGAACCGCTGTCACGGCCAACACGCCTGCTCGCTGTCTTCCTCCGTCTCTGCCTGTCCATTAGACGCATAGACGTGTGTTAATGAAGAAAAAAGCACTTAGCACAAAGCTTTAAGACGCCGAGGCAGACAAAAAGGTCCGTGGAAAAAAGGCCATAGAAAAGTGTTGGCCGCATTCATCTCGAGGCGGCTGCTGTTTCACATTGATTTTTTCTCAAGGTTGTTTGCTCGGAGACAGTGAGTGATGTATTTTTTTTTTTCCTCACACGTTTTCATCTGTTGGTGCAAATCTGCATCCCCCCAGAGTGCATATGTGGTTGCATCATGTCGGTCTCTGAGTCTGTGTTGAAGTAACCATACAGTTTACATAGAGGACACCCAAAGTAGAAATTGTGCATTTTCCCCTTGAACCGTGAAATTTAGTCAATATTAATATCAATAGTCAATATTTGTACATGTAAAAGCATTGGAAGCCATAACAAGCATTATATTGGATTGAAACTGGAATTACATCTAAATTTCTTGAAAAAATAATGACTCTGATAAATTATTTTTACTGTAGGGGTTCATTAAAAGAATGCTAAATTTGAACAAAAATTGGTTTAAAACATATTCAATTGCAGTTTTGCTTGAAAATGTTGCTGAGTTGTGCTACTTTAGCCTCTGACTTCCACATTCACATTGGAGGATATAAGGCTATATACACACAACAGCACACAGGGTAGGTTATTTGTGTTTACAATGTAGAACTATGCTGCAAAAGAGGTTTCCTCTATAACAAGAAAATAAATCTATTACCAGCTTTAAGAAAATAATCATGCCCAGATTTGTTCCATTTGTGGCATTAAAAGAATTATATTTAATTTACATGTATTAAATGATGAGTTAACACCTAACTCATCATGAACAATTCATTAGTTAAGTATGACTAACACTTAATAACTACTTTAACAATGAATAAGTGAATAATATGAATATGTGAAGAACTTTTCATTATTAGTTTGGCATTAACTGTAGTAGTTAAGTAGTTATCAAGTGTTAGTCACACTTAACTAATTGTTCATGATGAATTAAGTGTTAGTTCATCATTTGTTAAGGCTAGATAAAGACTAGTTATTATGAAGTTTCACAGTTTATTCTTATGTCAATACCTTTATTTGTAACACCGCATTTCTGTTTGCATCTCCAGACCACGCCCAGAGTTCTTACCGGGTGAGCGCAGACGGGTCCTTCCTCGTGACTCTGGCCAACGGCATGGAGCTGACCCTCAGCACCGAGCCCCTCCTGCCCGGGTCCACAGGGGGCGGAGTCAGTCCAATCGCCAGCCGCTGCAACATCAGCCTGCCCGGAGACCACGCCCCCAGTCTCATCGAGTGGAGGCAGAGGAAGGAGCAGAGCAAGACCAACTACAGCACCTACGAACGCAGGCTCAGGGTAAAGGGGAGAGCGTGTTCTTGTCCTTACAAATGGGGGCTTCAAAGTGTCTGAGCGGGTTAATTCAATATAGTAGGGGTCAGTTTCCAGTTCAAAGCAATTTTACTTGTATGACATGACCGAATAGAATCTGCACCAAATCCTGGATACATGTATTTCTTTGCCGCTACACCTTCAACTGCACACAATAACACTCACACACATTAATAGAGTCATGCCGTCACAATCCTCCATTGCAGGTGAAGTAAAATGTCCAATTAATCCCCATATTGATTTGGGGTCATATGGCTCGGCCCCTCTCAGGAGTGTCCCATTTAGGCATAAACGGCGTAACCTGACCTTTGCAAAACGCCAAAACAAACACAAAGAAATGTCAAGTTAAAACACCGGCTTCTCCCTTTGACTAAAGCAGCACTTCAAACACAAGCACAAGCACTACTTCGGCTCTTGCATAACGGTGCACAAAAGAACATCAGCTAAAGCTACATTTAGGGCATTCATTTTGTTTTGAGTAGTCCTGACTAGTTTGGCCTTGTTTAACAAACATTATTTCTCCCTACTTAAATGTCCTTTGTTTATTTATCCATGTTTATCTGACAGAGAACATTATGTTTCATAACAGATTGTCCCACACGTTTTATCCCAGTCTCAATGCCAATCTCTCAATGTTTCAAACAAAAAGCAACACGTGGGATAACCAGTTACCGGCCACCCACCACCTATAAGCTTTGTTTGACTCAACTTGCACATATTTTCAGAAACTAGACGCCCTTAGCTTTCAAGTCAGGCATTGTATTGGCCTATAGGCTGTAAACAAAAACGCAATAAAAATTTGAACAAAGGGACGTAATATGGACAAAAAAGCAACAAAAAAGCCATAAAATGTGGTAAATGCAGCAACAACGTGACAAACGGTTTAGATCGTTTTTGTAGGGCTTAGCTTTAAAATGAGGCATGAAATACACGGTAACTGATTATAGTTTTACACCCGATGGATACAATGTACTGTGTCGTTCCTAGAAGCATTTCTGTTGTATGTCCATTATTTACTATAATATTTTTATTATATTTTACATTTTAAAGAAGAACTAAGTAACTTGTTTACCTTAATAAATCCTTTTTGTAGTCCCCCCTGTTAATGGGATGATTGGGGGGTCTTTCATCGTCCCCTGGTGTCTCTAGCCAGAAAACCACACATGGCAGCTGTACCTGCTCCAACTCGGAGGCTCAATACACACTAATGGAATCACGAAGAAGAAGCTAACAGGCTAATGTGCAAAGCTAACTGCGGGCTAGCGCCACTGTGACGGGGCTCGTATGGCTGATAGTGTTATTAATGGCAGAAAGTACAATGTTTGTTTAACACCATCTGCTTTTATTGTGCAAACACTAAAACGACGTTCCCAAACGGTGTATACTATAACAAAAACAACAACAACAACATTTACAAAATACATCATATTTACAACAGACAATACTTTCAATGAGGCAAACCAGGCTCTCATAGTTACCTTCCACGTACGGCGACCAACACAGACTGACTCAGTAGAGAGGGCACCCCTCTCTTATAATCATCGGCCCCTCCCTTCAGCCAATCGCCACAGATGACTGTTAACTACCCTAAAACAGTCTAACAGATGATTTATTACCTTGTAATAAATAATATACAATTTAATACAGAAACAAAATACATTTAAAGTAAACCAATATGTCCCCGAGCCCTGCAACTTCTAACCCAAAACTACTATTATTATTTTATCATAAAACGTGTTTCGCGTGATGACGTCACACGCCGGCGTCCCTCGCGTGACGCAATATACCCGGAAATGCGCAGGCGCTCGGCTTGCCCGGGGGGAGACAAATGGGCGGAATGGACTGTGGGGAAATGTTTGTGTATAACGGAGTTATGTAGGGAAGATGGTTCCGCGGTGGCCTAGTGTGCACCCCAGACCCCCGCGATGGATGTTTGGACGGTACCATTCGCGAACGCGGAGCGGACGGAGGGAAACGGGAACGGGAACGGGCAACAGGTAAGTAACGGTGTGCGTGTGGGCTTAGGTGGGTGGCGACAGTTTTCCCGTGGGCTCGGACGGGGTCACCCCGTCACACCATCCACCTCCTCCCGGAGGTTGACCAAGTCTTGGCAACCTGGAAAGGTAGTCGGCCACCAAGTTGGACTTCCCCGATCGGTGTTTGACCACAAACTTGAAGGGCTGCAACGAAAGGTACCAGCGCGTCAATTTGCTGTTGTGGTCCTTCATCGAGTTGATCCAGTATTTACAGCCAAGTTTGACTCCATTGTGTAATTGGATGTACAATATCCCTCTCTCCCTTTGTTTTTTCTACGCTGATAGAAAATACAAAAGGGATTTTACTCTCACAGACAATTAAAACGCAACATGCTACGACACCTGCAGTGGCGCTTGTGGCCTCTGGGGGCATGAGTTACTTAGTTCTGCTTTCAAATCCTGTAATGTGTGACTGATCTTATAACGCTTAGTGGTTTTGACAACACATTCTTTCTATGACACATTCAGGTAAAGTTTTCGAACGCTGTAGTTATTCTTCTCTGCAGTGTATTTGAGTGGAGAGTTAATACTGTACCTGTCGTTGGTGGGGAGTTAATAGGTTAAATGACTCTTGTGTCCGCCGCCTCCAATAACACGCCGACTGCAACGCTTTGTCTATTTTTTCCCCTTTTGTCTCGAAGCAGACAGAATATTTCATATGGAAGAGGACGTTTTATCTGATGTACTCTAATTAATGCGCAATACCCGCAATGTACTGCCTCAGTCTTTTCAGCTCATTGTTCTTATGCAAGCCCCGGTTTGCGCTAAATGCCACAATTAATTTATCCCAACTAATGAAATCCGTGCTCCTCTGTGACATGCCACTTAATTCATATTTGCATGTATCTGTCCTTGTTTAGAATTTGTCATGACTATAAAGCAGAAAATTAAAAAAAGTTTTCACCAATTACTTCTTGTTTACAAATTACGTTTCCCAATCGTCGCAGGCGCACAACAGGAACCTCCTGTCCATCGACTTTGACCAGAACACGCGCGTGGGCAAAATCTACGACGACCACAGGAAATTCACCCTGCACATTCAGTACGACGCGCTGGGACGTCCGGTGGTGTGGTCGCCCAGCAGCAAGTACACAGACGTGAACATCACCTACTCCGCGGCGGGGCTGCTGTCGTCCATCCACCGGGGGGAGTGGTCCGAGCGGCTGGACTACGAGAGCGAGCGGGTGGTGTCCAGAGCATGGGTCAACGGGAAGATATGGACCTACACCTATGCGGACAAGGTGAGGGGGGAAAAAACAAGGTTGATGGGATGAGGTTTTAGCCAAATGGTGCATTTGAATTGAAATACGTGACGGGTTCATCTATGGCCGTGTGTCTGTGGCTCTGTCCCAGGTGATTGAGCTTGAACCTGAGTCGCCCTCGTCCGCTGATGGCCAAGCGCATAGACCTCTCATATATGGCCTTTTTTTCCCCCTCTCTCAAACCATCACTGCTCTTTATCCAACAGCGTGTATCCATGGATGGTATTGTGTCTCAGGGCTCTTTGAATCACTGATTCTCAGACGCCTGTGATGATTAGTTTGTCTGGTAAGCCCAGTTAAGGGAAAAACTACTGAAAAAAGGACATTCACCATTATTAAGCAATATAGGAAAAAAATAAGGATCTCTCTGCTGATTGAAAAGCGTGAAATAGTTGAATGCCATGGACACCTTCGATATTTCACGAAAGCTTAAGCGTGATCATCGTAAGAGATTTGTGGCTGATTCAGAGCACACACGGGTTTGTGCAGATAAAGGCACAGTGAGGACGGTTTCTGCCAGACAAATACATCAGATTAAGAGAACAGCTGCTAAAGTGCCATTACAAAGCAGCAAACGGGTATTTGAAGCTGCTGGTACCTCTGGAGTCTTGGGAACATCAAGGTGCATCATAAAAGGAGAGAAACTCATGATGTGGTCCCGATCCTACCCTGACCTCAACCCTAGAACCTTTGGAGCATCCTCAGGCAAAGGCTCTAATGTACACAGCAGATGTCAGGCTTGAAGATATACTGTACATCCTGTTACAGCCCTTTGTGCTACACATAACAGCATACACCATCCCGCTTTCCTATCCTTGGGGTGTACCCCGTGGGAGCGTGAGTGAGGCCTGTCACAATAACAAAGTCTGAAGTTCGATATATCGAGGCAGGAAAATATCATGATTATTGAAGACCTTCTAAGGCCTCAGAAACTAAATGAATTACATGAGTAAAGTATTACATGCAAATAAATGTGCTGACGATAATATTGAGCTAAAACAATTTATTGTTTATCTGTCATTTATAGTCGATATAGTAATTATCGTGACAGACCCAGCGTGAGGCATTGAAGGGTTTCAGCGATTTTACTGACACCATATGACAAGTTAGCCACGTATGGGAGAGTAATCGGAGCCTTATGTTTATGACATTATAACATAACTAAATGCTCTTTAAAACCTTTAAAGTGAGACAACGACGAGACTGTGTTATAGTAGCTGTAAAGACCAATATGTTCTAAATGTACTACAAAACATACACAAGCGTCCCAGGCCCAGAGCGCTGACAAGTTACCAGATTTCTATGACAAATTTTCCTACACGGCGACAAGTGACAAGAGCAACAAGTAGCTCAGTCTGTCCAAGAATATTCTCACGATGTTTGCTTGAATAATGTAGTTAAGTAATGTTTTGAAGACTTTTGAATAGAAAGTACATGATTTGTGTATGCGCTATAAAGCCATAATGTTATATACATTTCTTTGTATTTGCTTCCAACTCCTCTGTCCGACCTCAGATTACTTAATTAATATTGTTACCCACAATCCCTCTCGTCTTCATTTCATTGGGTGTTGTTCCTTGGCAAAACAAAGAGAGAAATCTGAGCAAAGACGTATACATTTATTTTTTTGTTAAAAGTCCATTTTTAGACGTGTCGCTGTAAGTTAACATGTTTCCACTTGGTGTACAATGCATAATATCACCAGGAGTTCTTAAACTTTTCAGACCAGGACGCCCTCAATGACGAAAAACACCACTGTAAACATTGTAAAGTTTGTCAGCATTAAGTTTTAGATTGAAAGCATATTGCTAACGTTTTAAGGTGAACTTATCAGCATAATTAAGTGTACAGAACTGGCTATATAAATGTGGCCTTAAAAACTTAAAACTACTGTGAATATTAAGAATTAAACAAAATGGTAATTTTGCCTTGATGTGATAATTAACCCACAGAATTTTCCTCCTTTGCGAGTGAAAATAAAGACCACTAATCTCACTGCATAGATGAAAAAATGCTCTTATCTCAAAAGGCCTTCAGTGATTATTTCAATGGCGTTCAGTTCTATGCAATCTGAAAAAGACTGCGTGTGCTTTTATCCAGTCCAGAAAGGACCCTAAAGGTACATAGCAGACTGAGATGTTCTCGCACTAAACACTTCTGTCGGAGTTACGCAATGAGTAGCAGTGGCAGAGTAGTAGCGTGTTACTTTTGGTTTCAGATAAAATGGCCGTCGTCGACTGAGGTGTGAGTAAATGTGTGAGATTTGTGCAAATATACCACAGACGACCACCCAGGTTCAGAAGTGACTTTCACAGACACGCCTCAGGCTGGGTTTGACATATGTGAATCTGTACACGATTTGTTTTTTTAGAATTATGAATTTAGTTTATCAATTGTTTGTCCAGCAAGTGGTTGCAGCAGTAGAAGTAGTGAACGTAGTAGTTGTGGAAAGGTTTTAACCCTAACACAGTACTTTCACTTTACTTGGAGTTTAAAGCTTTTAAAGTTATTCGACCTCTTGTATCGGCGCTTTTATTATCTGTCTACTTAGCAGCGCATCGCTCGCTGATTTCGGTGTCTCTTGAGCAGGTTTCCGATATCAACTGGATTTTTATTGAATTTAGCAGAAAGAACACTGGCTTCCTGAAAGTGCTTGTGCCACTTGAAAAAGAAAAGGAGGAATCTGACTCACTCCCTGTAGGTTCAGTCTTAACTGTAAATGAGGTATAAAAAAAAAAGACTGGCAAAGCTAATGAGAACAATTTCCGCTTTTAATTAGAATATGGAAAGATATTTGTATTAATGAAGCGTAATAGGAGTGTAAATGGGATCACAGTCCAGGAATATGTGGAAATTAATACATCATGCATTATTTATGAGAGCATATGCATTACTTCTGTTCAAAGCTTAATGGAATATTTTCACAAGGTCTGAAACTACAGTGAAGTTCGTTGTTTCTCAAGGCTTAGTCAGGCAAACTTTCTTCCAGGTATTGAACCTGCGAGTTTCAACCAAATGACACTGAAATAAGAAAGAAACAAGAAAGACTAGTCTAGACAGAACCGGGGTCACAAAAAGAGACATAATGTTTCATTCAAGGATTTTACATTTTAAGAGCACAATACGTTTTCATCGCTTTTCATTTTTTTCAGTATTATGTTTTGGTACTTGATGCATAAAAGAGTACCGTGAGCGTTTTAGCAGTAGGTACTTGAATTCATGGTATCACTAATTTACACAAGCTAGTTTAGTGTGCTCTAATACCCACATTTACAACTTTTTTTACAACTAAAACAGGTTTATTGACATGTGGGTACTTTACTTTATCGGCTATCGGTCAATATCATGCCAATATCATGCCAATATTGTCGGAACTGAAAGTCATAGAGCCACAACTTCCTAAGCCTCAGGGGAGCTGAGAAACATCACGGTGAAAATCGGTCACAAGTTTGTACACCTCAGATCATATTTTATATATTTCACATTGCAGACTTTTGTGTGTAACTTTGTAATTATAAGAGAGATAAAGACTTATTGTTTTTTTTTGCTTTGGAATCTGCAGATTTTTGTCTTTCTAAGAGCTCCCTAGGAAGTACCTATTAAACATGAATGTCCTGAATAAATCAGCCCTATGCTCCTAATAAAGCGTCATACAAAGGATTATAGACGAGGCATTTTTAAAAATCGACCAATAATATTGGCCAATCAAAAACCCCAAAGATCGCCACCATCATCGGCCTTAGAAAAACCCATATTGGTCGACCTCTAGTGTTGTGCTCACCCTTAGTGCATGTAATGTAAATGACAGCAGGGTTAGCAGTCATTGTTCCAATAAAGGTAGAGCGCAGTGTAAAGTAGTTGTAATCGTTGTCACTTTATCGCCAGTATGAACAGTGTCATTTTATGCAAAAATTAATAAATTATCAATGCATTTTTTTTTTCATTTCTGTGACGGCATATGTAAGAGAACATTCAGATAAAAAAAAAATGTCTACAGAGATTTATGTTAAATGTAATTTAATAAGAGGACAAAGGTCTCTGTGTGCTCAGCTCAGAGCAGGAGTGCTGCCTCTAGAGGTGGAGGTGGGTCGTTACAGAGGGGTCTCTGAAGAGAATAGACGTTGTAATGTTTGTGACCTATATTTGGTTATTCTATTGTCCATTGTATAATGATTTAAAAACTGCTTTGTTTGGAAAAGTTGAATGTAATATTCCTTATCTATTTTGGCTGGCAGAAGGTGATATGTTGAGTCTGTTATTTAGAAATGACATGTTTTGCTTGGCAAGATATGTGGAGAAAGCATGGACAATGAAAGCTTTGTATCCAGATTCTTGATTTGTCTGTGAAATGTTTGTTATATTGAACATATTTTTAAGACAGTCATCTTGTAAATTATGTTTATAGTGTCTTAAACCCATGTGGGCTGGGCACATACGTGCATGACACTTGAATAAAAATATGAATTAATTCATTGTAAGATGAATAGAGATTAGGAGCAGTCTTCAACCTTTGCATACACGTTATGAAAGTACCAAACTGCAGGTTTCATGATGAGAAGTTGCTTTTTTTATTTTAGTTTTACATATCGGTCACATTTCTTGTCCCTTCTCCTCCCCGCAGTCCATCATGCTGCTGCTCCACAGCCAGCGCCGTTACGTGTTTGAGTACGACCAGACGGACCGGTTGGTGGCGGTGACCATGCCCAGTATGGTGAAGCACACCCTGCAGTCGCTGCTGTCTGTGGGCTACTACAGAAACATCTACACCCCTCCAGACAGCCAGGCCTCCTACCTCCAGGACTTCACGCTGGACGGGCGGCTGCTCCGGACGCAGTATCTAGGAACGGGACGCAGCGTCATCTACAGGTCAGGAGCAATCATTATTTTATTATTGTCAAGAGCTGCACACAGAGCCTGGTTCATCGATTAACATTCTCACACACTCATTTTAATGTTTTAAATCCCTCAACAGAAAGGTTGTTTTTATATTCATGGTCAAAATGTACAAAACATAATCAACATTGAGATCTCACTGCCACTTAAGTTCTTATTATGGGTTTGTGAGTATTTTCTGTGTTAATGGAGGAACTAAAGCAACATTTGAGGGACTAAACTATTCCTTCAGTGTATAAAAAGCAATTTGTCCTATGTAGCATTCTACTTCCGAAATATACACATTTTAGCCTTTAGTTAGTTTGCAAATCTTTGCACCAATCCCCAAACAACTAAACCTTGCAAAGACTTGGTAATGTACCCACATGCATTATAATGTCCCATTCAGTATCAGGAACCTTATCCCACAAAATACCCCTAAAAAAATAATGCTTAGTCTGCAACTGAGAATCAAGTTGATTAGTGGTGCTTTTAAACTTACACTTATGCTGATACTATAAAGGCCGAGGGATGTTTCTGAATACAAAACAATTCGAACTTTGTGGCCTCTAGCGCATGTAAAAGGTTTGTATACATTTTGGGAGCATACGATATCACAAATTGCAATTACACACTCCACTGCACTTATGGTAGCCCTGCAGGGTCAAATATGTTACGGTGAGTGTGCTTCTTTTTTAATTTAAAGACATTATGTTGCGCAGATGTTTTTCAGGGCCATTTTCAACTGGTCTAATGAGGTTTTTTGTTTTGGTTTTATTTTCTTGGTCATTTTAGACTTGGCTCAAATAATTGAACATATTAGTAAAACATGAGTCACTTGGATGAAATAAATATTGATTTAAAAATGATATGACATAAAAGTCTGCAAGACAAAGCAGGCAGATCTATCATCAATGCAGCGCTTTCAGATTTCTGCTTCTCATCTTGTGCTCAATTTCCTCTCTCTGCTGCCAACTATACTTGCGAGATTTGTAGCTATTGGCAAATGATATTTTATACAGAATAATAAAAGCTGCACTTATCTGCCTTCTGCAGAGAATTAAACATTGTAGTCTTATTAGGCATCAAACATGATTAGCCTGCAGTGAACCAGTGGTTCCCAACCTTTGTTGTCTTGCGGACCCCTTGGACCATTGAATGGTTGTTTGTGTTGTTATCATTATTATCATACATTATCATAAAACTATACATTCTACCGCAAAATGTATGTTTTCCTTTCAAAATAAAGTTCAGTTTAACCCTCTTATTTAATTTGAAATAGTTACATTTACCCAACGGCTAGTTCCTCGAGTACCCACAAGGGTCCCTGTACCCCCGGTTGGGAAACACTGGTTTAGACCTCTACAAACATGGTCTGAAATTGATAAATTGACTTTGTTATTTAAAAAAGTGCGTGTTTGACCGTGTAGCGACCCAGTAACTGTATGGGTGGTTAGCTTTGACACCTTTACTTTTCATCACAGTGTTCTCTACAATGCTAAAGGATCAATTGTTTGGTAGGATTTCACTGCTGACGGACCCTCGCACCAGAAAACCTACACATCGATTGATCCTGGAGCATTGTAGAGGCCACCGTGATCAAATGTAAAGGTGTCATGCTAACCACCACTAAGGTCAAATATGCACAAAAATCAACTCTCTTTTTTTTCACATAAAAGTTGCATAAGGCACCTTTAACTAGTAAACAAGAATAACAGCAATTTAAACTTTTTTTTTTTTTCGCATTTAAAAGGTGGCATAATGCACCCTGAAATGTGAATGCTCCTTGGTGCGCTTAAAACTCCCTAGGGGGCAATAAAGTCTACTTTACAGTACAGATACTAATCAACTGTGCACCATGAACTGAACTTTGACTTCAGAATTGCAATATATTTTTGGTCCAAACGGCTCAGCTTCTAAGGCGGTGGCGTGTCGTACTACCACAATGGAAAGAAAGGTTCCATTGGTGAAGCGCTGAACTCTGCGCCCCTCGCCGTGTGTGCGTGTGAACCATCTCGTGGAGCAGTCGCCATAGTTTCCATTTGAGCAACTCAGAGGTATCTTGTCCCGTGCAGCTTGAGCGTGGATAAAACATTGCCTGATTGGCGCTGCAATTAAAGCCTGTGATATGTGAACATTCAAAGCCCCCATTACATCTGTCGAGCTGATAAAAACAAAAACAAAAAAGGTCTCGCACGGATCCCGCTGTCCTTTCCGGTGACTTGCGATCGGCCTAACGAGGAGACTGATTAAAGGTCACCGTTTTAGTAATCGCACTATGCTCACGCAGCAGCGGCGCGATTCAGACGACACAGTCAAAGAGAGCTGGCATTTGAGCATTTTTAATACTTATTGGCTCCAATGGGGACGCTGTAATAAATGTGCCCATTTTCACCGTATGAAAAGCCATAACTGCTGCCGCGCCAGCCGGGGCTAATTTTGATGAAATATTGAAATATGCGACGACTTAATGGCGCCAAAGCAAAGCGGCGTGCGTTTCCCGGAAAGCAATTGTGTGTTTACTGTACATTGCTAAATTACAAGTGCGGGATATTGCCTTTGGAATTGAGATGCGCTGTTTTTCCTCATGTTGTCAATTTGTTTTTTTGTTGTTGTTTTTTTATTTATTTCAAAGGTACACGGCAGCGGCGCGTTTGTCAGAGGTGGTTTACGACTCCACTTTGGCGACTTTCACTTACGACGAAGCCTCCGGGACCATTAAGACAATCCATCTGACTCATAACGGCTTCATCAGCTCCATACGCTACCGGCAGACAGGTACGTACAGCTCTACAATAAAGCGTGTGGCGTCTCGGGGACTTTCACATGCAGTGTGGCGCCTTGTGTGGCCTACCAGTGATAATGTCCGTGACTACGTGACTATTGGCACATTGAGGCCCACGTAATAAGGCGCATTTATAAATTCACCCATTTGTTGCTGAGTCATATTCAAACACTTCACTGTGAGTCATGTTCTCGCGTCAACGCCCTGAAGTAAAATGGACTTTAAGAAGACAACAATCAGGCACACAACAGAGACAAAAATGTAGCTACGTTTGGAAAAGCAGGACTAAAACGGGCTTTTCGACACATGTTTAAAGGTCCTATATCATGCCAAATCGACTTTTTGGAGCTTTTAACCATGTTGTTATGCTATTTCCTTATCAAAAACACCCCCAGAGTGGTTTTTGGATTCATTCACGCATCCTCCTGAATCCTGCTCTCTGAGCAGCTGCTCCGCCCTCTCCTGGTAAACGACTGGCATGTTCAGTTGTGTCGTCACAGCGGAACGGAAGTGCTCGACGTCTGTAATCTAATGCCTTACGGCATGATTTTTATTTGTAAAACAGATGTTTTCATTATTTCTGTCGTAAGAAAAAAAAAATAAAAAAAAAAAATAAAAAATAAAAAAAGGAAGTGCCTGACGCTGCGCTGCCCCTGTACCGAAAACAAACGCTCCCCCTGAGCGTCCGAACGGTCTGAACAGATGGTCATGTCATGTTGCACCGAAAGTTGTGAAGAGGGAGCTTTTTCTAACCTACTCTGGAGTCTGGACACCTGTTCTTTTTTCTTACCTCACGATAATGTCACGGAGAAAACCCGCGTTTGGCTGCGAGGACAGGACTTTATTCAACCTTCCCAAAGAAGAGGCCATAGAAGTTGGACTTTCCCTCCGGGATTCAGCGACTAGCAGCCAGAATAGTGTTTGTCTGTGCCTGTCGCTGATGGATGCTAATGAACCTTGGCCAGAATCAAAGTGGATTAACTTTTATAACCAGCGCAAGTCCCATAATGGAAACATCAGAGTGGTGAGTCGATCAAAATGCATGTTAGCGTGTGTGTTAGCCATTTAGCCATGAAGCTGTGTTGCACATGTTAACTCCTTATAACAGCATCATGAAGTAACTTTACTTTTTGCTGTGATATATATATTTCTACTACTGCTAAAGTTGTATGAGCGGCGAGAGGGGGCGGAGTTAACTGAATCCAAGCGTTTTGTCTTCCGGGTTGGAAAAATACCTCCAGAAAATACTTATATTTATCACAAAAATTAGTGCTCCGTAGTGGTAGAGGTACAATATATCATATAAAGGCCTATACTTTACTTTGGAATGGCTAAAATAGCATGATACAGATCCTTTAACCTCTTACCCCCCTGCCTTAATTTTCTCCAGTTTAGCTTTACCCGAATGTAAAACCTTCTCGACTGGAGCTGATAGCCGCGTTCGGATCTAAACTTTTGTTATTGCGTTGTCACCACATTTTTTTCACATCTTTGTTGTGCGTTGTGTTCTTTACGGCTTTTTTGTCATTTTTGTTTGTCTTTTTTTTTTACACTATTTTGTCGTGTTTTTGTAATTTTTTTTGTCACTTCTTTGTTGTGTTTTTGACATTTTTTGTTGCTTTATTTTTGTGTTTTGACTTATTTTTCCCTGGTTTCATCCATCCATTTTCTTCCACTTGTCCGTTGCCGGGTCGTGGGGGCAGCTGTCGGAGCCCAAATCACATTGCACCAGCCCCTATGGCTCCTCCTGCAGGTGGTGGGTCCACAGAAGGACGGCCTCATGGTTCTAACCGGGCCTGCTGGTCTCTCATAAGGGGCTTCTGAACCGCTCTTTGTCTGACCCGTCACCTAGAACCTGTTTGCCATGGGACACCCCACCAGGGGCACAAAGCCCCCGACAACAGAGCCCCCAGGATCATTCGGGCGCTCAAACCCCTCCACCAGGTTAAGGTGGCGGTTCCAGGAGGGGTTTTTCCCTTGTTTAAATTATATCATTTTTTTTTTTTTTTTTTCTGTGCATTTTCATCTCTATTTTGACGGGGGTGTTTGTAAAGAAGATTTTAGATTTGGGTGAAGCCAAACTGGAGAAAATGTCCTCAGTTCTGGTGGGGGTTAAGAGGTTAAGTCACCAGTAGTTTGTTTAGGCTGCATATGTCTAAAAAATATCCGTCAATTACCGTATTTTCCGGACTATACGTCGCTCCGGAGTATAAGACGCACTAGTCAAACATTGCCTAATGAAAAAAAAAACAGGCTGAATGGGGTATGCTAACGTAACACATTGATGCTTACATGAAGCATAATTAATGAACTAACTGGGGTCTGGTATGTTAACGTCACATAAACAGTTCAGATATCTATAGCATAAAGAACATACCAAACTCTCGATCTCACTCCAAAGCAATCGCCTTGGCAACTACCTGGGCACGGAGATGTAACTGCACCGTTGATAAGCCTCTTCCAACAGCATATCTTCAAGCTCTCATCTGCGAACTCATTCCTCTAGCGGTGGCCATGTAGCTTTTAGCCCGTGATTAGCTTGTTTTGTTTACTTCATTGCAGTAACCTGCAGTAATCAAATTAATGCTTAGGAATGAATGAAGTGTGTGTATAATTTTCATGCTGTTTGGGGGGAAATATATTTTTAACATGTGCATTTTTCCAAGACTTAGTCTGTTGACATCAGTCTGCCCAGGGACTGCAGGTGGACATTAGCACAAGTGCTACAACCTGGTACAATGCATCTCTCCTTTCTGAGGTTAATGTCCCTGTTCGAATAAATAAATAAACATAAACTAAACCTCCGCTCACTCGCTTACTTTCTTTCTGCTGCTCGATTAGCCTGCAGTGCCCTCTAGCGACATGTGAAAGTATATATTTGGGGGGGGGAATCTCATATTAGACACAGGGCGACTTATAGTCCGGGAAATACGGTACTACAGAAACAACACCCTGGCAGTATACAGTCTGTGCCCTATTACAAATACTACACTTGAGCGTGTTCAAAGCTGTTGCACAATCTCGGAGCACGCAGCAGCTCTCTCTCTCTCTCAGTAGTTGCGCTGTGAGAGTGCAGTTGTTATTTGATGTGTAGTCGTCTCAGCGACAGTTAGGAGCGTGAACAGGCGTGTGAGTGGAGTGTGGTCTACCGCAGAAGCAAACTCCAGACCACCTCCTGAGCTCATCTCATCTCGTCCTCCGCCACCGGCTCTGATCAAAGTAAACAACCGCAGATACAAATGTGACTGCGGCGGCCGCGGGGGCGTGCATATATTACACCCTGTTTTGTCTGTATTTGCATAGTGTCTCTTATTCCCAAAGCACAATATAGTTCAGTCACTTCTGGCCCGTGTTGTTCTTTATATACGGGGGCCCATTGAAACCTGCACTTCCTCTTCTTTTTTTTTTGTATGAGGCGAAGGTGGCTTTCTGCTTTCCACTGTCTTTCTCTCTGTTCCTACCAGATGTAAACCAATCTAGAGCTGTTAGATCATAATTTATCTGAGTAGGCTAGTAAGTCCACACATTTAAAGGTTTGATGTGGACTAAAGATTTAACCTGTGACCGGAACTCATTTCATAACTGCAAAATAAATCAGTTTTCTCCTGCACAAACATGAGCTCAGGCTGTTTTACATAACTAACAAATTATCGTATCGACAGCTTTCGGGAAAAACACTGCAGTGCTCTAATTGCTGTGTTACTATGGCGATCTTGTGTGAGAACGGACAGACTCAAGAGTGGACGACTTTGACCTGAGGACGGCAATTAAGGCCCCAATAATGTGACGATTGTTCCTCATATGGAAAATTAGCCGGCGACACGCTGGACTCCACAAATGGCGCGATTAGCAAACATTATGATCATTTGAACGTGCCTTTAGCTGCGGGAGCAGACACTTCGCTTTCGGTAGCAACACTGTTAATGCCCTCTGCGCTATGCCCCGGGTTATTTTGGGTCATCCGTAGTTCACCTCTCTCCGGCGTCAGCTCGTTTGCGATCGGCCCGTTTTGATCATGTGGTGTTAATCTTCGGAGCGCGGCCCGGGGAGAGAGAGTGTATGTGAGTTTATCGCTTTGCCCCCACCGTGAATGGAGTCTCACTTTCCCCCCCCCCCCCCTTTAACTGATCTCATTTCAGCTGAACAAACGCTGCCGTGGAGCGGGTTGGAGATAGCGGCAATCGTCCCTAGAGACGGAGACCAGAATAAAGCAAAGAGTGTGGACCAAGAAATTCAAAATCGTTTAGGGAGTGGAGGCATATAGCTTGCACTGTCAAACAGCTGTTCGTCCTGTAACCAGCTACGAGCTTTTCGGGCAAATTTGCAAACATGGACGATAGCGATGCAAAGTAAGAGTTGTAGCTGCAGCATCAGCGCCGCAATTTGCATAAGATAATAAGTTGGGTATAGGAATTAACAAATAACTTAATAGCTTAAAGTGGACTTGCAGAATTGACTTTTTTTTAGGTTTAAACCAAAAGACAGACCTAGAGTAGTATTCACAACATTCACCCAGTTTTGAGCAATCCTCGGACAAAGCCGTTAAATGTAGCTGTTTCTTCTTCTATGGTGTCAGCGCCTCGTTCTGTACTTCCTGATTACACTCGCGTCATTTTTCAAACCCTAAAAACGGTCCTCCCCATTTTTAAAGCCCGTAATCCAACATTATCGATTTTGATTCGTTCTGTGCTCGAAGTGTGCTTATTAAGCAATGCTGGAGTTGCTCACACACCGTATCCAACGTGGAAGTTATTTTTTTTTTCTTTTTTTTCCGAAAATTATTCCTATCGCTTCAACAGAAGGAGCCACAGTCAAGATTTTCACCAGCTCTTTCGCCTGCAATTACAATGTAATCCTTACGGAGACATATTTTCAAATTATTAAACTTAAAATATCAAAACTGAGGCAACCAAAATAAGGTTTTCAAGTCTATTTTTAGCTTTACCTTTTGAGTTAAAGGTGATGCTACAAAGTTGTTCACACTTTATTAATGCATTTGCCTCCGGGCCATGTACCCTTTTGGCAAGACACACGGAAAGTTGATATGTGCCAGGCAGCGATAAGCCGCATCTTTTCCGACAGATCGCCCCAGGGCAAACTGATTAACTAACTCATGTGAAAGTAACTGATGGAACTATCATTCACGACGCAAAGCCATTATTAGCATTACTTGTTTATGTTTATACATTTAGCATAACTTGGAACGAACTTGCATGTTTTTATTCGAGAGCCGCCCTTTTGGGCTTTGCAGTGCATCGGGAGAGGAGGGAAAGTAACAATGACAGCTTGGGGAAGTGACAGTCGGGAAGCGAGACGAACAGACTGCGTGTTCCCCGGGGGACGAGCAAAAAGCTGCACCTCACTCTCAGCGTCTAAGCCGTTTTCCCCATTAGTTTATAACCAACATCCCCCCTTGAAAATAAAAATAGGAGAAGCAATGCTGATCCGGAGCGCTCGCCGTCTCCAAACTCCGGCGTTTAGTCATTTTAACTGCAATCGGAGTCATCTCCAATAGCACCATTATGCCGTTTCATTAGATAGAGAGCTCTTTTCTCCAAACAGAGGGGAGTGGAGGGGTACAGGTAGCGGCAAAGGTGATGGATGGCGATGCCAAGACATTACGGAGCACACGGGCCCATCAGGGATATTGTCTTTGAATTTAATTATTTGGATTAAAGAATATTTGTGCCGTATAGAGTTTCGACACTGAAGTTTGGCCTGAGTCGTGTTTAGACTTTAGACCTGGTATTGCCCTTGTTTAGCTCAGTTAAGTCCTTGTCCCTTTTCCCCCCCTATTTGTTTAATGAGGTTCTACTCCTGTTCCAGTCCAGGCTGTGGGATAGATCTGTCCTAGTTTAACGATAAATTACTCCCTGTTTACACCAGGATTATTAGGCCCGAGCGGCCTGCCGTAGCAAGGGCCTATTGTAATCGCAACGCAGTGCGCGCAGCGCACTGAACCTAGGTGCGCGGAGCGCACGAAAACAGCGCGAAGCGCTGTCCCCATGTCAAACGTAAACTCACCGTGTAAAACAGTGACTGCCCACACCTCTGGTGTGGGCCCTTATACTTATAATTGCAGCAAAATGAATGGGGGAATATGGCCAACTGTCATACGGAGGTGGATGACGAGCGCTCGTCATCCACCTCCGAGCCCCACGGGTGCGTAGGGGAAGTCGAAAGCTTTCCAAAAATGCATAATATGTTGTAGTCGCGAAAGCGACTATATTGTTTTTGCAGGAAATATTATTAGGCCCGAGCGGCCTGCCGTAGCAAGGGCCTATTGTAATCGCAACGCAGTGCGCGCAGCGCACTGTACCGAGGTGCGCGGAGCGCACGAAAACAGCGCGAAGCGCTGTCCCCATGTCAAACGTAAACTCACCGTGTAAAACAGTGACTGCCCACACCTCTGGTGTGGGCCCTTATACTTATAATTGCAGCAAAATCAATGGGGGTATATGGCCAACTGTCATACGGAGGTGGATGACGAGCGCGAAGCGCTCGTCATCCACCTCCGAGCCCCACGAGTGCGTGGGGGAAGTCAAAAGCTTTCCAAAAATGTATAATATGTTGTAGTCGCGAAAGCGACTATATTGTTTTTGCAGGAAATATTATTATTATTAGGCCCGAGCGGCCTGCCGTAGCAAGGGCCTATTGTAATCGCAACGCAGTGCGCGCAGCGCACTGTACCGAGGTGCGCGGAGCGCACGAAAACAGCGCGAAGCGCTGTCCCCATGTCAAACGTAAACTCACCGTGTAAAACAGTGACTGCCCACACGTCTGGTGTGGGCCCTTATACTTATAATTGCAGCAAAATGAATGGGGGTATATGGCCAACTGTCATACGGAGGTGAATGACGAGCGCGAAGCGCTCGTCATTCACCTCCGAGCCCCACCGGTGCGTGGGGGAAGTCGAAAGCTTTCAAAAAATGTATAATATGTTGTAGTCGCGAAAGCGACTATATTGTTTTTGCAGGAAATATTATTAGGCCCGAGCGGCCTGCCGTAGCAAGGGCCTATTGTAATCGCAACGCAGTGCGCGCAGCGCACTGTACTGAGGTGCGCGGAGCGCACGAAAACAGCGCGAAGCGCTGTCCCCATGTCAAACGTAAACTCACCGTGTAAAACAGTGACTGCCCACACCTCTGGTGTGGGCCCTTATACTTATAATTGCAGCAAAATGAATGGGGGTATATGGCCAACTGTCATACGGAGGTGGATGACGAGCGCGAAGCGCTCGTCATTCACCTCCGAGCCCCACCGGTGCGTCGGGGAAGTCGAAAGCTTTAAAAAAATGCATAATATGTTGTAGTCGCGAAAGCGACTATATTGTTTTTGCAAGAAATATTATTATTCTTCTTTATTCTTCTTCTTCTTCTTCTTTCTTCTGCTCTTTGAGCAGGAATTTGACCCCCTGAACGTAGTCAAAAACTCACCAAACTTTGCCCAAAATTCAGATCCGGCGAAAAATTTATTAAAATGTGTGTTTCGTTTTGGGGAAATAAAAAATGGCGCGACAGCGCCACCTACAAAAGTGAAAATACATTGCGCCTATGGGGAGGGGGCCAACATAAACTTTGTCGCAGAGCGACGGGATTCGGTACAGACCTTCGTCCTGTGAGGACAAACAAAATATATTATTGTGGCCACGCCCCCAGACAAACCGGAAGTCCGCCATTTTGACAGGAAGTCGGGAAAATGGTGAGTCAGCGTTTTCGCTGACGTCGCATTTTAACGAACTCCTCCTAGGGCGTTTCACCAAATGAGCCCAAAATCGCTCCACTTCATCTCGAGATGTGGGGCATCAAAAGTTATCCAAATTTTTTGGCTAAGTTTTACGGTTTGTTTGCGGCGAAGCCGCAATCTTTACGAAGATTTTTGCGACTTTCCGAAAACAACAAAATGCTCCCATTTGCACAAACGAACTCCGATTAAAAATCGGAAATATACATTTTATTGACCTTTCACCCCCGGACACAACAAATGTGAAAAAGTGAGATTTGGCGCGATAGCGCCCCCTCCAGGCTGAGAAGAAAAAATGCATTATGGGAAAAAAATTAGTTTCTCGGAAATGGATAAAATTCGGCACAATAATAACTGATGGCATCCCGATCCAAAAAGCCAATGAGACCCATACCGTATTTTGTACGGTGTTGCCATGGAGACGACCGAGGCTCGCCATGTTATTCCAATGGGACTGACCCGCATATCACACATTATACACAATTACAGCTCGTTAGCGCCCTCTGTGAGGAGCTTGTGGACAGTAGTGATTGAAGTACGGCCCGTCAGGGCCGTCCGATGCTGCTTGTGAAATAAAAAAGATTTGGGGCGCGCTAGCGCCCTCTGCAGGTTGGAGCCATCATTCACACGGAGACGCTAAAAATCTCGTTTTGATGTTTACTCACAAAGATTAATGGCACATCAGGGCAATAAAATGTAGTGTGGCCACGTTGGCGCCCTCGGTAGGGTTATGGCGCGGCAATGGAGGCACTAAGGGAGGCCTCCATTACATGGTTGCCAGGCGACCGACAGGAGGTCGGCCATTTTGGGAAAAATCGAGCAATCAGCGCCGAAGGCGCCATTTCTCGCCTTTGCTCTTTTATAATCTCGACCTAGGGTGGCAGCGACATTATAACCACGTAGGGCGCGGCAGCGCCTCCCGGTTATTGCGGCGGCGTGCGGGAACCGGCGTCAACCGGCCAACGAACCCCCGCGAGGGCCTCTCGATGCCGCTTGCGGCTTTAATTATTCTTTCTTTCTTTCTTTCTTCTTTCTTCTGCTCTTTGAGCAGGAATTTGACCCCCTGAACATAGTCAAAAACTCACCAAACTTTGCCCAAAATTCAGATCTGGTGAAAAATTAATTAAAATGTGTGTTTCGTTTTGGGGAGATAAAAAATGGCGCGACAGCGCCACCTACAAAAGTGAAAATACATTGCGCCTATGGGGAGGGGGCCAACATAAACTTTTTCGCAGAGCGACGGGATTCGGTACAGACATTCGTCCTGTGAGGACAAACAAAATATATTATTGTGGCCACGCCCCCAGACAAACCGGAAGTCCGCCATTTTGACAGGAAGTCGGGAAAATGGTGAGTCAGCGTTTTCGCTGACGTCGCATTTTAACGAACTCCTCCTAGGGCGTTTCACCAAATGAGCCCAAAATCGCTCCACTTCATCTCCAGATGTGGGGCATCAAAAGTTATCCAAATTTTTTGGCTAAGTTTTACGGTTTGTGTGCGGCGAAGCCGCAATCTTTACGAAGATTTTTGCGACTTTCCGAAAACAACAAAATGCTCCCATTCGCACAAACGAACTCCGATTAAAAATCGGAAATATACATTTTATTGACTTTTCACCCCCGGACACAACAAATGTGAAAAAGTGAGATTTGGCGCGATAGCGCCCCCTCTAGGCCGAGAACAAAAAATGCATTATGGGAAAAAAATTAGTTTCTCGCAAATGGATAAAATTCGGCACAATAATAGCTGATGGCATCCCGGTCAAAAAAGCCAATGAGACCCATACCGTATTTTGTACGGTGTTGCCATGGAGACGACCGAGGCTCGCCATGTTATTCCAATGGGACTGACCCGCATATCACACATTATACACAATTACAGTGCATTAGCGCCCTCTGTCAGGAGCTTGTGGACAGTAGTCATTGAAGTACGGCCCGTCAAGGCCGTCCGATGCTGCTTGTGAAATAAAAAAGATTTGGGGCGCGCTAGCGCCCTCTGCAGGTTGCAGCCATCATTCACATGGAGACGCTAAAAATCTCGTTTTGATGTTTACTCACAAAGATTAATGGCACATCAGGGCAATAAATAAATAAAATTGGTACACGCGTGCGTCAGGACTGTCCCAACAAAAAAGTACATTACATGGTTTCTAGGCAACCGACAGGAGGTCGGCCATTTTGAGAAAAATAGAGTAATCAGCGCCGAAGGCGCCATTTCCTTTGCTCTTTTATAAACCCCACCGAGGGTGGCAGCAACATTATAACCACGTAGGGCGCGGCAGCGCCTCCCGGTTATTGCGGCGGCGTGCGGGAACCGGCGTCAACCGGCCAACGAACCCCCGCGAGGGCCTCTCGATGCCGCTTGCGGCTTTAATTTTTTTTCTTCTTCTTCTTTCTTCTGCTCTTTGAGCAGGAATTTGACCCCCTGAACATAGTCGAAAACTCACCAAACTTTGCCCAAAATTCAGGTCCGGTGAAAAATTAATTAAAATGTGTGTTTCGTTTTGGGGAGATAAAAAATGGCGCGACAGCGCCACCTACAAAAGTGAAAATACATTGCGCCTATGGGGAGGGGGCCAACATAAACTTTGTCGTAGAGCGACGAGATTCGGTACAGACATTCGTCACGTGACGACAACCAAAAAACATTATTGTGGCCACGCCCCCTGACAAACCGGAAGTCCGCCATTTTGACAGGAAGTCGGGAAAATGGTGAGTCAGCGTTTTCGCTGACGTCGCATTTTAACGAACTCCTCCTAGGGCGTTTCACCAAATGAGCCCAAAATCGCTCCAGCTCATCTCGAGATGTGGGGCATCAAAAGTTATCCAAATTTTTTGGCTAAGTTTTACGGTTTGTGTGCGGCGAAGCCGCAATCTTTACGAAGAATTTTGCGACTTACCGAAAACAACAAAATGCTCCCATTTGCACAAACGAACTCCGATTAAAAATCGGAAATATACATTTTATTGATCTTTCGCCCCCGGACACAACCAATTTGAAAAAGTGACATTTGGCGCGATAGCGCCCCCTCTAGGCTGAGAAGAAAAAATGCATTATGGAAAAAAAATTAGTTTCTCGGAAATGGATAAAATTCTGCACAATAATAGCTGATGGCATCTCGATCCAAAAAGCCAATGAGACCCATACCGTATTTTGTACGGTGTTGCCATGGTGACGCCCGGGGCCCACCATGTTATTCCAATGGGACTGACCCGCATATCACACATTATACACAATTACAGCGCGTTAGCGCCCTCTGTGAGGAGCTTGTGGACAGTAGTGATTGAAGTACGGCCCGTTAAGGACGTCCGATGCTGCTTGTGAAATAAAACAGATTTGGGGCGCGCTAGCGCCCTCTGCAGGTTGGAGCCATCATTCACATGAAGATGCGAAAAATCTCGTTTTGATGTTTACTCACAAAGATTAATGGCATATCAGGGCAATAAAATGTAGTGTGGCCACGTTGGCGCCCTCGGTAGGGTTATGGCGCAGCAATGGCGGCACTAAGGGAGGCGTCCATTACATGGTTGCTAGGCGACCAACAGGTAGTCGGCCATTTTGGGAAAAATCGAGTAATCAGCGCCGAAGGCGCCATTTCTCGCCTTTGCTCTTTTATTATCTCGACCTAGGGTGGCAGCGACATTATAACCACGTAGGGCGCGGCAGCGCCTCCCGGTTATTGCGGCGGCGTGCGGGAACCGGCGTCAACCGGCCAACGAACCCCCGCGAGGGCCTCTCGATGCCGCTTGCGGCTTTAATTATTCTTTCTTTCTTCTTCTGCTCTTTGAGCAGGAATTTGACCCCCTGAACGTAGTCAAAAACTCACCAAACTTTGCCCAAAATTCAGATCCGGCGAAAAATTTATTAAAATGTGTGTTTCGTTTTGGGGAAATAAAAAATGGCGCGACAGCGCCACCTACAAAAGTGAAAATACATTGCGCCTATGGGGAGGGGGCCAACATAAACTTTGTCGTAGAGCGACGAGATTTGGTACAGACATTCGTCACGTGACGACAACCAAAAAACATTATTGTGGCCACGCCCCCTGACAAACCGGAAGTCCGCCATTTTGACAGGAAGTCGGGAAAATGGTGAGTCAGCGTTTTCGCTGACGTTGCATTTTAACGAACTCCTCCTAGGGCGTTTCACCAAATGAGCTCCAAATCGCTCCAGCTCATCCCGAGATGTGGGGCATCAAAAGTTATCCAAATTTTTTGGCTAAGTTTTACGGTTTCTTTGCGGCGAAGCCGCAATCTTTACGAAGAATTTTGCGACTTACCGAAAACAACAAAATGCTCCCATTTACACAAACGAACTCCGATTAAAAATCGGAAATATACATTTTATTGACCTTTCACCCCCGGACACAACCAATGTAAAAAAGTGAGATTTGGCGCGATAGCGCCCCCTCTAGGCCGAGAACAAAAAATGCATTATGGGAAAAAAATTAGTTTCTTGGAAATGGATAAAATTCGGCACAATAATAGCTGATGGCATCCCGATCCAAAAAGCCAATGAGACCCATACCTTATGTTGTACGGTGTTGCCATGGAGACGACCAAGGCTCCCCATGTTAATCCAATAGGACTGACACACAAATCACACATTATACACAATTACAGCTCGTTAGCGCCCTCTGTCAGGAGCTTGTGGACAGTAGTGATTGAAGTATGGCCCGTCAGGGCCGTCCGATGCTGCTTGTGAAATAAAAAAGATTTGGGGCGCGCTAGCGCCCTCTGCAGGTTGGAGCCATCATTCACATGGAGACACGAAAAATCTCGTTTTGATGTTTACTCACAAAGATTAATGGCACATCAGGGCAAAAAAATGTAGTGTGGCCACGTTGGCGCCCTCGGTAGGGTTATGGCGCGGCAATGGAGGCACTGAGGGAGGCCTCCATTACATGGTTGCTAGGCGACCAACAGGAGGTCGGCCATTTCGGGAAAAATAGAGTAATCAGCGCCGAAGGCGCCATTTCTCGCCTTTGCTCTTTTATAATCTCGACCTAGGGTGGCAGCGACATTATAACCACGTAGGGCGCGGCAGCGCCTCCCGGTTATTGCGGCGGCGTGCGGCAATCGGCGTCAACCGGCCACCGCGTCCCGCGAGGGCCTCTCGATGCCGCTTGCGGCTTTAATTTTGGTTTATTTCTGTTGTTTCCATGCCTAGTCCGATACCTTTGTGCATGTTATATTCATTATCAATGGATTCATTAGGCTCAGATGTGAGATATTAAGTTGATTCAAATCCTTTAATGGTTCGATCTGTGCTTTAAAATGGCACCCACAAAGACAAAGGCATGCTGTTGCTTTCACCTGCCATACTGAGTTTAGGTTGGATACAGCTAATGGGTATCTGGTATCACGCAACATTTACTTTTGTGAGCTTTTAGGCATGTTGTAATGTTGCTCCTTGTCAAAAGAAATATATATAGACTGTAATTTTGCTTCATTCACTCGGCTAATCCTATTCACTTTGGTTGTTTCCTCCCTTTTAACCTTGGACTCTTCTATTTGTTGCAAGCCAAAGCCCCCGCCCCCCCTCCTCCTCCATGCATGGCGGTGAGTGCAGTGGTATAGAGCCAGCAGTGGATGTGATTGATGCCGTTGTTAAACTTGATGTTCTGACATTAGGGAGCACACTGGCCCATCATGGATATTGTCTTAGATTAAATTATCTCTCCATGTGAAAGGTCACCACTGCAAATGCCACAGAGGTGCTGGATGGTTAAGGGGGAATAGATTGCTGTGCGTGTGTCTCTGTTAATGATGTCGAATTAGGTCTTGATTTGAATTAATTAGTGCTGCTCATACAGGAGGCGTGATGGCCAACTGTGAGGGCTGAGTGAGTGAAATGCAAATGGTATAAAAGTTAGTTTCTTGGACACACTATACCTTGGGCACTTTAGTCTGGAAACTTTTTGAAAGAACTATGCCGCATGTTAAAATGAATAGAGAGATGGCATGAAAAAAGAAAATGGCCAGTGTGCTGTTCTAGTAGTGAGGGTTGTAGTAATGAGGTATTCCCTCCGAACGTAACAGACCTTTATTCCGATGACAGTTTTCATACTATTGCCTTTCCCTTTTGCTAAACCCTCCCCGTCCTTCCTCTCTCTCAGGCCCGCTGACCAGTCGGCAGATTTTCCGCTTCAGCGAAGAGGGTTTGGTGAACGCGCGCTTCGACTACAGCTACAACAACTTCCGCGTGACCAGCATGCAGGCGGTGATCAACGAGACGCCGCTCCCCATAGACCTGTACCGATACGTGGACGTGTCGGGCCGCGTCGAGCAGTTCGGCAAATTCAGCGTCATCTTCTACGACCTCAACCAGGTGAGGTTTCGAGTCGGTCCTCAAGGTTTCGAGTCGGTCTCAACAATGGGAATGAGCTGGTTTTGTGGGCTAGGCTCGCTAACATTGTCTTTCGCAGGCCATCACCACGCATCTCATGAAGCACACCAAGGTCTTCAACTCGTACGGCCAGGTGGTGGAAGTGCAGTACGAGATCCTCAAGTCCATCTCGTACTGGATGACCATTCAGTACGACGCGGCCGGGCGCACCACCACCTGCGACATCCGCGTGGGCGTGGACAGCAACGTGACGCGCTACACCTACGAGTACGACGCCGACAGCCAGCTCCAGAGCGCGTCTGTGAACGAGCGGCCGCAGTGGAGGTACAGCTACGATCTCAACGGGAACATCAACCTGCTCAGCCACGGCACCAGCGCCAGGTATGTCGAACAAACCGACGTGTGAACTAAGACCATAGACGTGCGCGGTCTACTTTTCAGTATCTTATTACCCACTGGAGTTCATCTTGGGCAGTGGCTACAGGCACACCACAACATGTTGGTGTTATGTTCCACCTTTTTAATGTAATGAGAGCTCTATAATTACTGAAAGAATATAAAGCACAGCTAAGTTGAAAGTAGTCAATAGACCAAAGTTCAGCTCAGGGATTAGATATGTAAAGTAAACGCCATACTGCGTTTTATCTAGGTTAATTGAGATCATTCATTTCCCCCTCTCTGTATGACTTTCTTTTTTGTATTTCCATAGGCGGGTCATTTCAGTTTAAAAGCCATCCTGTCCTTGGCTCTTCTCAGTAAATGCAGTTAAGGGCCAACATGTAAACACGCTGGGTCTAAAAAGGGACTGGAAGTGAATCAGCTCCACTCTCTGTGGCTGCTCCTGAGCCAAACTAATGCCCGCTACCTTTTGTGTGTCCTTTACCTCATGGACGTTTTGCCATTTCAGACGATTTCATTTATTTTCCTCATCTGGGAATGAGTGTAATTTGCCATTTTGCAGTGATTTTGAAAATAGATGGGATGGATTCCACATTGGAAAACCTCTGCTTACCTTTCCACTAGTTGTGTGTGTGCTTACTCTTACTCCATGTCTAGGAATCTGTTGTTTGTTATCCTCTTCATTTCGTTGACTTTCAGACTGACTCCGCTCCGTTACGACCAGCGAGACCGCATCACACACTTGGGCGAGCTCCAGTACAGCGTCGACGATGACGGCTTCCTGCGTCAAAGGGCCAACGACCTTTTCGACTACAACTCCAACGGCCTGCTCACCCGTGTTTTCAACCGGGTCAGTGAACGCACGGTGTGGTACCGCTACGACGGCCTGGGACGCAGGGTCGCCACCAAGTCCAGCGAGGGGCAGCAGCTGCAGTTTTTCTACGCCGATCTGTCCCAGCCCACCAGAGTGACGCATTTGTACAACCACACCAGTAACCTAATCACGTCCCTGTATTACGACCTTCAGGGGCACCTTATAGCCATGGAGCTGAGCAGCGGCGAGGAGTATTATGTCGCATGTGACAGCACTGGCAGCCCGAGAGCCGTGTTTTCGAGCAAAGGGCGATTGGTCAAAGAGATCCTTTACACGCCTTACGGGGAGGTTTACCAGGACACTAATCCGGACTTCCAGCTCGTCATCGGCTTCCACGGAGGCCTGTACGACTCCTCCACGAGACTGGTGCACCTGGGGAGGCGGGATTACGACACGTTAGCGGGGCGGTGGACCTCGCCCAATCACGAGCTGTGGGCAGAGCTGAGCAAAGAGCCGAAGCCGTTCAACCTCTACGCCTTCAGGAGCAACTACCCCGTGGGGAAAGTGGAGGAGGTGACGCAGTTCACAACAGGTGAGATTCATCGAAACTATTAACAGATTGGTTTACGTAGAGGTTGTATAGACACTAAAGTCGGGGAAAAAAGGCAAAAGTGTTGCTCAAGGACACATATACAGTACTGGTCAAAAGTTTGGAAATGCTTTTTTTTTTTATGTACTGGTTTTGCGTCTCTTTCAAAACTATTTACATTTTAGATTCTCACTGAAAGCATTAAACTATGATGAACACATAACACAAAAGTTGCTTTGATTACTGCTTTGCACTTTTGATATTGAACTTCACGATATGGTCATCAGAAATGGTTTTAATTTCCCAGGACTGTTGAAAATAATTTCAGGTGACAACCTTATGAAGCTCAATGAGAAAATGCCAAGAATAAGGGGTAGTAATTTTAAAGAATTTAAAATATAAAACCTATGTCACCCTTTTTTGTTTCCTACATAATTCCATGTTTATAATAATAATGCCTTACACTTGTATTGCGCTTTATAAGCCTGTATTACCGAGCTTCTCAAAGCGCTAGTCATTAATCATCTACAACATACTTGGTGGTAGTAAGCTAATAGTAGCTTACCTTAGCCACAGCTGCCCTGGGGATGCGAGGAAACCAGTCTGCGCCATCGGCCCCTCCAACCACCACTCACTCACTCACTCACTGCATTGACCCAGGCTTCCTGGTGTTTATAAACGATCTCCCATCCAAATACCAGCCAGGCCCTTCCCTGCTTAGCTTCCGAGAAGTGACAGATTCGGGCAGAGCAAAGGAAGTATGTTGGTATGGTTTAATGCCTGCAATGAAAATGGTACGATAGAAATAATGTTGAAAATAAAGAAAAGGTAATACATTAAAAGTGTTTCCAAATGTTTGACCGGTACTTAGCTGCAGAGATCAATATTAAGTTTTACCTCATGGCAAAGTTATACCTTGTGGCAGTAATGCTATTTTTCCGCTTTTAGACCTTTCACTTGCAAGGACCACGCCACAACAAAGTGCAGTTAAATCATTTCTTCACAAGGTTATAGTGTGGAGTGAAACTGGGCGAGAAACTGGGGTCTCCGTCTCAGGCGAGCCCAGCTCTTCGGGACTCCCCCTCGAAGCGGAAGAATCAGTGCTGAAAAATAAAACAGGGAGGGTGGGAGGGGGTCGAGGGAGGCAGGGGGTCGACAGTTTCAGAGATGACTTTTGAGATGACTAGACTCGGCTTGGTATATACGGCTCATGGGTGAATAGAGGCATGGTTAGGTGAATGCAAGAGTGGGTAGTATGCAGAGGGTCCTGCTCCGGAACCCAGTCAATAAATATTAACTCCATTTATGTGACAAAGGTGGGAACCATTGCATGGCTGTACTGTACGTAAGGGCTATATAAATCTATTTCACGTGAACTTGAAATTGTAGAAATTAACCTTAAAACCTAAAAAAACACAAATCATCCACTTAACACAGACTTGTCTTAAATATGTATTACTTCTTTACAATGTATCCACCTTGTCATTAGAAAATATAGCCCATTGTATATTGTAGTTTGCCTGGCTGCCAATGAAACCGATCAAATAGGAAAATAACTTAATAAGAGAGCGTATTCATATGCAGTACTATAACAATATGCTTTAGGTTTGCTCCAATAAGAGAGAAAAAATCACTCACACTGGCTATTGCAAGTTAGACTGGATTCACACCTTTGCAAAGACAGACTCACGCGCTCGTGGAAACATCAACCACAGAGAAGAGAAGGGGGGCGCGATGCTAACGACAGGTGAGATGAGAGGCGTCCTGCTCCCACTACAGACAGGACCGCTACATCTCTGATCATTATTTTACACAGAGACCGCTGCGTTTTGTCAACAACATCTCCTGCCCCAGTAAGAGGCAGAGACGGAAAGAAAGTGCAAAGCTGCATGGGGATCAGAACTGAGGATGAATATACTATCGCATTGGCAACATATGTCATTCAGTTTTATGCAACTTTCATTCCGTCTGTCACGTCGCCCTGCAGTGAAATGGTTTACTGCGGGGCGGAAAAAAATGTGTTTGTCACAGGAACAAGCGATGGAGCTGCCACGTCGACATATTAGGCTCATATATTGTGTGATTTCCTGTTCTAGGTGTTGTTTGGCTGGCCTTATGACTCCTGTGTACCTCACTGTGTACACACACCTCTAGACCATAACTTAATTTGTCTTTTCTTTTTTTTTCATCTTTCTCTCTGCCTCTCTCTTTGTGTGTCTAGACATCGGGAGTTGGCTGCAGCTATTCGGCTTCCAGCTTCATAATGTGGTCCCGGGCTTCCCTAGGCCTGAGGTGGCCAGTATGGAGCAAACGTATGAGCTCATGAAGACACAGACCAAGACCCAGGACTGGGATACAACTAAGGTGAAAATAAAGCCCTTTAAGTCAAGCCATTTTACAAATTGACCCCTTTTTCTTTTAGCTTTTCCACATCGTGCTATCCTGGTGTGCAGTGCATTTTAATCTGGCTTTAATTCAATGTAGTTATGAGTTTTGCTTTGGCCTGTCCTGGTTCAACAATTACCTCAACCTTATTACCATGTTTTTATTCATTTTTTAAAAATGACACTACAAGACAGTAGCCCGATTAAGCATGGCCACTTTTTTTTTTTTTTAACCATGGGCATGACTTTGGATGTCACACAGTGTGGTAATGACAACAAAAGTGAACAATGATTGTGTTATCTGTAATCCTGCAGTCAAAGTGAGTAATTATGATCTTATCTGCACAATTACCCGAACACTAAAGCTTTAGTTCAGGGGTAGCAAGAGCCGATTTTCATCATTGCTAAGACACCAAACCTCACCATTGTATCAGGAATTATTGAACCATTTTCCGCAAATGCCAATGTTTTACATTATATATGATTGTGGGATGTTCTACCAGGAAATTATTTTTTTGTGTATTTTAACAGGGATTTGATCTCTTATTTGCATAAAAATATTTCTCAAAATGATCTTGGGGCTGGAATTGGCCTGACGTTACCTACCCCTGCTTTAGTTTATTATTGTAGATCATTATGTGCTTTAATGCATTATATAAACATCTGAAAGTTTTCAGTCTCAGTAAACAGTAAACTATAATGAACAGTGAACCTTGGCACCAACAGATGTGGGGTGAGTCTGCAAAACAGACAATTATCAATGTATAGAGGCTTATTTTAGAAATGCCGCTTCTGCAATATGCTCTGCCTCTGTAAACATTCAGAAGGAAGAGAATGATTCTTCTCACTGTTGCAAGAAAAACTCTGTCGCTTGAAAAGAGAATACGGTTGATCAAATGAAGCAACATTTTAGTTTGTTACCCACAGTTTATTTTATGTTGGATCATAGAAAACAACTAATAGGAGAAATGGGAACATATAAAAACTTTCCTCATATCCAAATTAGGCTTTATGTCCCAACAGTTTCTGATTGAAGTGACAGGAGAGAATATTGCAGATGTTCTGGCTTTATATATGGTTAATATATAATTCCAGAGCCTATGCTTATAAAGAGAAATGCAGTGTACAGTAAGTTGCATTTTGAAATTGTTTTGACACTTCTGCAGATCATATTATGCACTTTATATTCCATAATTACCGTTGAATACAACCTAAAGCCTGCCGTTCTCTCCCAGGTGGTGTTGGGAATCCAGTGTGAGTTGCGGCGTCAGCTGAGGAGCTTCATCTCGCTGGAGCGGCTGCCTCTCGTCTCTGAGCCTGTGGGATCGACCTGCCACAGACCGCCCCACCCGCCTCCGTTCGCCTCGCGCCCCTCCATCCTCGGCCCCTCCATACGCTTCGCGGTGTCCCACGGCCGGGTCAGCGCGGAGGTGATCGGCGTGGCCAGCGAGGACAGCCGTCGCGTGGCCGCCATTTTGAACGGGGCGGTCCACCTGAGCGGCTTGAGCTTCACAGTGCAAGGCTGCGACACGCATCACTTCCTCCAGTCCCGGACCATCGAAGAGGATCTCGCGTTAGGCCTAGGGGTCGGGGGGCGCGTCCTGGAGGGCGGGGTCAACGTCAGCGTGTCCCAAATGAGCGCCAACGTGAACGGCAGGACTCGACGTTTCGCCGACTTCACCCTCCAGCAGGGCGCGCTGTGCCTGTGCGTGCGCTACGGCGGCACGGAGGAGGAGGAGTGGGCGCGGGTGCGCGAGGAGGCGCGCCGGCGGGCGGTGGAGGGCGCCTGGGAGCGGGAGAGGCGGCGGGTGGAGCAGGGCGACACCGGGAGCCGGGCCTGGAGCGACGCGGAGAAACAGCAGCTCCTCTCGAAGGGGCGCGTCCCGGGATACGACGGATTCTACTCCCTCCCCGTGGAGCAGCAGCCGGAGCTCTCCGACTGCCCCACCAACATCCACTTCATGACTCTGAGCGAGGTGGGGGGCAGGTAACAGAGACAGGCACCCGAAGCGCCCCCCGCCCCACCAAAGACTGCCTGTTTATACTCTACTCTGATTTGTTCTACTGTTTCTATACTGTATCGAGAAGGACGAGCGGCGAGGCGGAAGAAGCAGCGGAAAGAGAGATTTATGGGGGGGAAAAAATATTTCCAAATGCCTTTAATTGTGACAAAATGATGGTATTTTATTATTATCGTCCAGTTTCTCCGATTTCTAACAGTGGCACAACGCTGTGTGGTTTGGCTGTTGCTTTGCTTTTTTGTATTTTGACTTCCCAAACATCCTAGACCCAACATGAATTAACTCAATGACTTTTGTGTTTCTCGCCGTTTCGAACACTCCTACCGGCGAACTGTGGAGAGAAAGACTTGTTTTTGTGGATTGCCCCGCGCGGGAAAAATCCTAAAGCGCCTCTGCAGCCGTCGCCGTTTTGAGTTCCCACATGGTTTACCTCCGGACACTCTACTACTATGGTTTACATGTTGTGTAAGAGAAGCGGCCTTGTCTGACTCTATCTCCCCCCCCCATTTAGAGAAGAATAAACAATTACCCACTTGGGGGGCGCTTCGGTGTGCTCCTGCTGTAGTTTGTATGAGTGTGTTGGACTTCAAAAATCAAATCAAGAATGTACATAGCCAGTGCTTTCTCACGATGAAAAAAGTGCTCAAAAATGGGACTTCTGTTGTTCATAAGTAAGTGTCGGTATTGTTAATCAATAGAAAAACAAGTTACATTTTTTTGCAAAGAATTATACATGGCTCTATAGTAAATATTCTCGCTGGAAGAATCTGACTTTATTGGGTTACAATGCTGATTAAAGTTATTCTGTGTGAATCACCCGATTGCTTTCATTGAGTTTCCGCGTAGCCGCCGCATTGTGTGTCGCTTTCCTTGCTTATTTTTTTGTTTGTTTTTGTTTTTCCGAGGCGCGCTCCAATTTCTAGACACCATTTGTTTCAATGTTCTTGTTTGGAGGCAAGTTTGTGAGCTTTCAAAAAAGAAAAAAAGAAAAATCCATCATTATCAGGCGTCGTTAACAACCGCGATGCGCATTAGAAACCTGGGAGTACAAATAGCAGAAGATGGGAGGGAGAAGCACCGAGAAAGGCGAAGCGATGGCGACAGCTGAGGCTCGGCGAGTGGGCGGCGGGCGCAAAGGGGGCAGGACCTGGAGTTGGCTCCCGCTCGTCTCCGCTCATTAGCAAACGCCAATCAGCCGGCGTGTGAGCCGCTTCCAAGGCGTCTCCTCTCCCTTCCCCGAAAAGTTGAACAAGAAAGCCTCAAGTTTTTCAATTTTGTTTTTTTCTCCCAAGCTAAGACTAATCCACCTCCCTGTCCGTCTGTCTCCCTCCCCCTCTCTCTCCCTCAAGCCATCTGCCCGTGCGCCATTAATTGTTGTACTCCTGAATGACAAAGTCGCGCGATGCATATGCTCCGAGAAGCTGGCAGGTGACGCGCTATACGTTCCTTGCCGCACGTTCCCGTCTAGCGATATTTTCTCCCTTCCAGGAGATGCCACCTTTTTTTGCCGCTTAGACCATATGCTCGCGCTCTCCGATACTGTCCAACAACAGCACAACGGTGCGGGGCGGACGGACTGGAGGGGTCCGGTTGCTAGGAGACGGCTGCGTCCCGAATTCGCCGAGCAGGACAGGAGAGCTCTCTCTATCTCTTCTACATTGAGCATTACCACGGAAATCCGCCATTTTATAGGGTTCTTGCAAACTTCGTCTTAGCTAAAAACGACATATGAAAAGAATAATAAGAATAACAAGAATGGTTTTGTAGGGAATTGGGTCCACAAACCCACCACCTTTTAATTGCAAAAGTGGTTGAAAATAATTCCTTAGATAATACATGTCTAACTCCGGCCCGGGGGCCAAATCCGGCCCATAAGATGAGTTGTGTTGGCTCCCAGAATGATTGCTAACTTCTATTATAGCTGGCCCACTGATTAATTGAAATTAGGGCTGAACGATTAATTGTATTTGCAATTTATCGCGATATTAGACAACGCGATTCAAGGCCGTGGGAACCCAGGGTGCTGAGGGCGCTGCAGCACCCCCTGGTGGATAGTTTGAAAATGGCAGGCAATATTATTAAATAGGAAATATGGACAGAAAAAGTGGTTTTGGGGTAAACTTTATCCCTCAGCACCCCCTAATTAAAAGTTCTTCCCACGGCTCTGACGCGATTTCGTAATCGCAGGGCACGCGTGCTTTTGTTTACGTCTCAGTCTAGTTAAGGTGCGCGATAGATTGTGGATGTATGGTGAAAATATTAGCGTCTATGACGAGGCCACCGCGGAGGACTATTGTTTTCTTCTCCGTTAGCATTGCGTTAGCCGCAGCGCTAATCACGCCATTCTCTCGCTGCTACTACACGCTCTGATGATCACAGAAACTCCCTCAACTCCGGATTCACACGTCTCTCCACAGAGGTGAGCCTGTGCTGCTTGTAATGAGTTGTTTGTGGCTCAGTTTAGGAGGCTTATGTTTGGGAATGTTGTGGATAAAGAACTTATCTCAAAAACATAATGAGGAGGCGATGTGCCATGTGCTACCGCATATGTGCTCCGTAGGTAATGCAGACGCTAGATATAAACACTAAACTGCTGTATGAAAAGGTTCGGAAACTACGATCCGAGGCAGGACTCCGTGCCATGTCTTATTTTGCTGAGGTGCTGTTTAAGCTGAATTGTGACTAAATGACTGCGAGTCAAAGAGAAAGTAAAACGTGTCTGTGTTTGGCACCTCATGTCCCGTCTCCTTGCATCACTGTTCTTCTCTTTCTTCATATTGTCCAAAGTTTCATCCCAAAACCAAAATGCTGCTCCTAATTCCACTATGTTTTGGCGTGTGCTCCATCTGGCCTCTCCGTGTCCATCAATAACGCGCATCTGAAGCAACTACGAGTCGCAGCTCAGACCGGTATTTGATTGGCCGAAATAATAAATAATAAATAGTTAATTTTGTATTGTATAGGGAGTTTGATTTCCTAAAACTTTCCCAAATAGTTAAAGCAGACGTTTGTTCTTACTTTTCCTGCACTTTAGTATGGGTGATGTTACTGACTGGATCAGTGAGTTTTATCCTATATATATATATATATATATATATATATATATATTTTATTTATAGACTGCACTGTTAAGTTCAGACAGTTTTTAAGAAGTGCAGTCCACAATTTTGAATAGGTCAAGCACCAATTTTGTTTCCTTTATTGTTGCAATTTTCACTTCAAATTAATCTAATATGGTTTATTATGAAACAGACTGATTTATTGCTTGTGTTAGGTGAAAAATACATGAGAAGAGGACCTTGCAACAATAATTGCATATTTTTATTCGCAATCGCAATATTGAAGAAAAAAATCGCAATTAGATTATTCCAAAATCGTTCAGCCCTAATTGAAATACATTTCCCATCAGCGGATGAAATACCCAGTCTGATGCAGGTCACTGTGTCATTAGTTGGGAATACATGGATCTCAAAAAGGACAACAAATAGTCGCCTTATGAAGCCCTGGAAGCTTAAAAAACGGGGATAGGTTATGTGTTTAAAAGAATATTATGTAAAATAAAATAAAAATAGTTACATCGATATTTATTCTATCAAAACAGACTTTCCGTTTTGGCCCTCGACCAATACTATGTTTACATGTTTGGCCCCCGCTCCAAATGAGATTAATCATTTCTATTGACACAGAAGAAATGTTATTTTGTGCTAGTTTTGTTTCCTGTGGATTGACCTTATAATAACAGCGACATTAACCTCTGAACCCCCACCTGAACCGAGCACATTTTCTCCAGTTTATCCAAATCTAAAAGATTTTTGAAAAAAAGTGTCAAAGTAGCAACAAAAATGAGACGAGAACGAGGATGTGACGAAAGTAGAATTTTCACATTATACGTGCGGCTATTGACATTTTATTAGACTAACCTGGATTTTATTTTTCACATTTATTTCTACCAATTCCACCTGTTTTGCAGTAATGGATATTAATGTTGCAGCATTTTAATATTTTACATCGACCCGAGTTATGAGCAAAAATACAATACAGATACAATTTCACAACAAAAACTCTGAGCCAGATATTTGCACGAGGCGATAACTGTTTATTGAAAGATACTGTGAAGTCGTTCTGGAGATTTTAACCCACGCCATAAAAGCAAATGTACAGTGTGGAGGTTTGTCTTTGCATAATCGCTCTCCACTTCTGTGTTTTGTGGCATGAGTGTTGTTTTGATGAATTTGTCGGTTACTGATTGGAAAGCTGAAAATCTAAATATTATTAAAACACGACGAGTGATTTTTTAGCAGTTTACAACTTGTACAAAAAAGGTGAAATAATGGTTTTATACAAACAATAAAGATGGAAAAACTATCAACATAAATTGGCATCTGTTTTGCAGAAAGCAAAAGAAGAACGGCTCAAAGATATTCTTAGCGAGCAAGCTCATTTTATCATCTGCTGTATTCAGTGTTGGGTTTTAACTGAATACATGTATTTAAGGCAAGGCACGTTTATTTGTAGAGCACAATTCATACACAAGGCAATTCAAAGTGTTTCACAGTTGCAGAAAATTACAAGAAAACAGATGAAGTTAATCAATTACAGTAAAAGGCGAGAGTGCAGATACAATACTTTCAGTTTTCATCTGCTCGGGTAAAAAGAGCTGCTTTCAGCCTGGATTTGAACATTGTCAGAGTTGAGGCCTGTCTCACATCCTCATGAAGACTGTTCCAGATTTTAGCTGCATGAAACTGAAACGCAGCCTCACCGTGTTTGTTATTGACTCTGGGAACCACCAGGAATTTAGAATACTAATTTTGGGCAACTGTATTCAGGTACAGTTACTCACAGTCAAGGAAAAGTTTAGCTCTGTGCTATTTATCCATTCCAAATTGGTGGTAAATGAGTTTGTAACAGGGGTGTAACAAGTGTAGCCTAAACATTTACTTAATAATTTGCTGCATCTATGCACGAATATTATGCAAATCAGCGCGAAAATACTTGGATCAGACAAAGTAACGGAATAAGTTACAGCATTTGTAAGCGAGTATTCAGTATTCTGTAACTAAATACAATTTCAAAGTAATCTCCCCAACACTGTTTGTCTGTTTAAACCTTTTTTAATATGACTTTTAAGGTGTAATGTAGCAAATTAATTTTACAAACTTAATATTGTACAATGCTAGGTGGATTGAACACTTTAAAAAACAAAAACAAAAAAGAAGAGTGTTGTGGTTGTCGAAACCTCAGAATCCTTCACTGGAAAACTCCGCCGTTTAGAGGAAATGTGACATCATCTGCATACAGCGAAGGCCCCCCCGGCGACGACCGTGACTCAGACGGTTCACATTAATGTCAGCGGTGATTTGGGGTTTGTCCCTAAAACACAGCGGCCCGCAGCTCTTTGCCCCGGCCCTTGTGCCTCTCGTCGGCGTGCGGCTCGTGAAGGAGCAGATCTGAACGTGACAGCCCATTACCGGGCTCCTCTGCCCCGCACTCTGCCCTCCTGTCTGCCCCGCTGTCCGCCTCTCTGTGCGCCGTGGCCCGTAGCTCCGCGGTGACCGGGTAAAGCAGGGGCATGGCCAGTCCCTGTCCCGGCTTCTGGAAGGCTGCGATCAGGTTCTTTACGTTGCGGAAATATCTCTTCTGCACGCCGGCGGAGGTCTAAGAGAAACACAAGAGACAACATGAATCTTCTTTTACTTTTTGTATTCATTCATTCACTCACTGTCCACCACAGGCTCCTCACCTACTGATTTTAGGGTTCCTGTTTTTAGTCGTATAGAGATTTTTTTTTTTTTTTTAGCACTTCACTTACAGGAATATGCTGGTAATAAAATGGAAGAGGCATGGTACCGAAAAGTGTACTAACAACATAATTACAGTATTGAAACTGGAAACTGTTATTTCATGTAATACACCCAGTATAGACCAGGAAACATGGTTATTATTTAAAACATGGTTATTATTATTATTATAATGTTATGTATACAAAAGCATTCAAATTAAACAGTGAACACATTTTCTTATTAAGCAAAGTGTCCTATATGTTGACCTATTTGCAAATTTAGGATATATGATTGAACATTTTAATAAAACTGTCTAAAAGGCTGAAAAAGTAGTAAAAGTGGCGTGTCCCGGCTCTCTAATGTTACACCTTACCATGAATTATAACTAAATTAAATTGTTTACAAAACCTTTTTTTTTATTTTTTTTGCATTGCTATGTGACTCAACATTCTTTTTATGCTTTACATGTATTTTTTTCATATTTAATCAACATTTGTTTCATTTTAACATACATTTTAATCATGTCCCTGGGTTTTGACTGAGTCCTGTTACCCTAACACATTACCCCGTCTAAAAAAATAAATAATTGCATTTCAGAAGTCACATGGTCAACAAACGGTTACATTAGTTGGATGTTCTCGAGGCAATAGGAAGACCAAAAGTAAATTGGGTTTACTTTATATATATATTTATATTTCATGTTTTGGCTAATTCTTTGCTAACATTTTGAATAGTATAATAAGTGTATTACTAGATTCCATGTTGAAAAGTTTAAAATTTAATTTCCATAAAGAGGATGTGGGAGGGATTGTAGGGGTTGGGGTTGTACAGCACTGCGTGGTCTTTCCACAATCTGAAACAGGACAGTAAGCTTTAAAGGGACACTACAGAATCTTCCTACGTATACTGTTGTTCCATCAAAGAGAAAAAAACTGGTTATGTTTTTTTTTTGTTTTTTTCATCACAAGCCACATGTTGTCCTAAAGGGAGCACATATCACAAGTGGAATTTTTTTTTAGAGAGACTATGTACACCTGTGCAGGGACAACAGAGCCTTCTTGGCTAATTCTGGTGCATTTACAGAGATGTTCATTAATGTGCAATGTCCCTGTCAAATAAATTAATAAAATACATAAATACAATAAATAAAGGTCAGATTCGGAGCGACAATGCTACTTTCGCTAAAACTAGGACCTAATTTATTTAAACCGTATGTATAAATAAATTAACAACATCACCGTAAAGTTATGAGATAGTGCCTGAAATTCAAGACTGGGGCATGCTCGTGCAGCACGACAAAGCGTGGAGAGGGGTTAGCTCAGCACAAGCAGAAGAGTGGTTTTAAACGAGTGCTTCACCTGCTGATCACCAACCGAATGTAGCGGGGGAAGTGTGAGCAAAGCATCACGGTGAGCGCGTGGCTGTTTCAGCAGGTTTTTAAAGACAGACTGTGAGGCGTCTGTGAAGCTTTTGGAGTTCCTCTTTGTGCAGATCTCTGTCCTAAAGCCTGTCACCGCCTAGAGAACTATTGTCTTCAGAACTCCCACATGCTGTGTCCAAATAAAGGAGGGTTGAAGACGGGGGACGTTCTCTCATACACTGTAATGAAGCCGTTCAGCGCGTGTTGACCTTTAATCAGTAAATATGCACCGGTGAATGTGGTGTCATTTTCTTGACATTTGAGCTGGATTCGGGATCCACGACGAAATGATCTGGTCACCCTGGTCAGGTCTATGGAGAGGCGAGAACGCTCACAGTAAAGACGCTATTTTTGGAGGTGTTTTACATCACGAAAGCGCCCGCAAATGTCATAATTGCATTACATTTAACTGTTTGGGTGAAACGTTACACAGCATGGCCTTAAAGCAGGGGTGGCCAAAGTGGGGCCAATTAAGTTGCCCCGCCAGAGAGCGACCTATACTAACTCTCTCCCATTCATTTTCAATGGTAAATATGGATGCAGTACACTATTTTGGCCACCAGCGTCAAATTGGGGGCGCTGTTTCACTCCTTTTGCAAAGTTAAGGAAACACTGTTGTGGCGTCTTGGTGTTTAGACAGAGCGTCGTAGCATCAACTTTCCCAGTTTTCCAACTTTTATTGCAAAGGCCGTTGACGTCAACAAAGGTACGTGTTAAAAAGAATTGATGCTGAACTGAGACTTTCAAAATGATCTCATATGGCATTTTCTTTGAGTTAACGAATGAGGGAAAGTCACTGTAGGCGCTGTAGATACAGGTGTTGTTTTTGTTGTTTACATTTTGTACTATATTGCTGCAGTTCTACTAAAATTATGCGTTTGCCGCAGTTAACATTTGTTTTAATGTAGCATGTTATTTGCATAGATAGAATCATATGCAAATGTATAGACTACCAAAAACTAAAATAAAGTAACTATTATTAATTGCAGTTTATATGTGTTTCACGCTTGACATCGCCGTGTTTGGCCCGCGACCCACAAGCACTTTTTAATTTTGGCCCTCGGAGACAAAAAGTTTGGGCACCCCTGCCTTAAAGAAAACATGGCTGCCCGTCAGACTGCGATTTTTGCACGTTTTAAAAAAATACGCTGTGACTTTGATTCTGCAAAAAGGCCCGTTTTTTTTTTTTTTTTGTCCATATATAGTTGCAAAAGGTTTGGAGCTTGAGCACACCGGGAAGAAAGGAAAGAAAACACGGGCACAAAAGACTTGGATGAAGCCTGTCTCCATCTCCACATCAAAGTCCCGGGGGAAATGAGGGGAGCAGGCAGGACAGAAATGAGCTGCTTCACCTTATAAAAAGATCCTAGACTCGACGGAATGGAGAGGAACACATGCCTTGGAAGCGTTGAGCAAAGCGTGGAATGGTGTCAATTATATTTTTATACGGCACCTGGTCGAGAGAGCCAGACGCGCGCTCGCACGATGGGCATAATGCGGGGAGGAGGAGGCGGGCTTTTATTTACCCACAATGATTTAGATGGGAAGCGTCCTCCGGGGTTTGAGGAGAAGCTAAATTAGGAAAGCTGTAGAAATCGCCGCCAAATCTCTTATCTTGCCTTTTGTTTATCTTTGTTTCACCAGGCACAACATTAAAGCTCCCATACCGGATTTCTTTACAAGTAGTGGGATAACGTGAGTACTGTCCCTCAGTCTATTCCAAATCGGACATGTGTGTGGGAGGAGGGCTAATTAATAAAGGCTAATTCTTGTATTGATCGTGAAACAGCAGGTTTGTTGTTTTTTTCATCTCATCCATTGTGAACAAATGGGAAGTTACAAATGCCCGGAAAGTTGGGAAAGGACTTAGGACCATAACTAACTTCTCCCTCGTTCATTGTTTGCAAACAGTAAAAATCATGCAGGTTTAGGACCAACCATAATCATAGGATGTCAGGGCACAACCCAGTCTCGTTTATAAAGAAAGAAAAATGCTGTATTTCCCATATAAAATTAGTGATGAATAAGCTTTAAATAAGCCTATAAAGCTGACATTATGGTAATAAAAATAACTAATGGTCAGGTTAGGTTTTGCTATTTAAAGCAGAACTAAGTGACTCATGCCCCTAGAGGCCATAAGCAGCACTGCAGGTGTCGTAGCATGTTGCAGTTTTTTACTCATTAACTGTCCGTGAGAGTAAATACTACTCATACTACTTTTCATCAAAAATACAAAATGTTGATGTCATTTTTGCTCTATTTGAGTTTGTGTGAACCAGAAAACGATTAATCGATGACTAAAATAGTATTTCAATAATCGATTAGTCGTCGATTAATTGATTCGTTGTTTCAGCCCTAATGCATACAATAAAAGCTTAGATAAAAGCTTCTGGAAAAAAGTCAAAATAGCAACAAAAATAGACAAAAACGTGACGAAATGTGACGAAAATGCAACAAAAAAGCGAAGGATCAGTTTAGATTAGTTTTGCTGGTTTGTTGTTTGTAGTGTTTTTTCAGACCCTGCTCCTTCACGACAGCCAATCGCTCAGGATCCCCTTTTTAAGCTCCCTGGTCAATCACTCAGCCGTTTGCTACGACTCTCCTCCACCCCTTTCTCCGCCTGGCCTCTCCTCGGCTCTGCTCGTTGTCGACTGGCCAACCCAGTTCTCCTCTTCCAACGCCAGGGTCCGGGCTCGGGGGAAGATTCTCGCTATCGTTCATCAACGCCGTGCATTTCATATCGTTCGTTCAATCTTCCGGTCTGAGCCCCAATAATGATTCAGGTTCAATAACAAAACAACCATAATGCCATTGTGTCTCTGAGTCTTTACAGGTTGAAATACTGGCTCCAGTCAAGAAGCTTTAAGATTTGGGTAAAACTGAACTGGAGAAAATGCAGTTAGGAGGTTAAACACATGGTTTCTCAATAAATTATACTGGAATTTAAGTTGCTGATGACATCAAGCTACCAGTAATTGTTTTCTGTTTGCAAAATTCCAATATTTCATTCTTTCATTATGGCATTGAAAAAATATTTTATATTTCGAAACCAAGCTTTGATGCCTGTTGGTCCAGTGTTAAAGGAAGTTGTTTCAGCCCAAATAAATTATAAAAATGTAATGGAAATGGAATAGATTTGCGTTATTGTTATTATGATATCTGGTTCTATATGAGTATAGGTATGGAAAAAAGTATCATTCGGGTATCGTTAAAGTACTGATAACAAAATGACCCAGCCCTGTGCTCCTGCACATTAACGTGCACCTTAACCGGCAGTGCCTCCAGCCTAGTCATCAAACTGTCTGTTTTACTGCACGTTGCTTCTCAAAGTTCAATGCAGGTTTTGACGCGAAGGAGGAACTTCCAGCTCCTGTAAAACAATCTTCTGTCTGTCAAAGTAGTTCGAACGCATTGCCAAATCATGTCATCAAGCCCTGTTTTTCTGTACGAGTGTTACAGCCTGTCAGCCCTCAAATATTTCATTAGAGTCATGAATAATGCAGAGTGGTATCGAGCTGGTATAGTAAACCATGTTCTCCAAATCCGCGCTCCCCGTGTCCTCTTGATGTCAGTGCAGATGAGCGGCGGTTTGATGCGGTTACAGCATGGGGCTGCTTGTCAGAGGGAGACATATGCTTTTTGAATGTCTCTATACGTTCAGATCTCTGGGTGCTTGCCAAGCCTTAGTGCAGAGTTACAGCTCCCACAAGAAACACTGTCAAGAGTAATTCCCTTGTATGGGGAGGAGCAGGCTGTACATTTTGCTATGAGAGACTCACGATATTTGAAGGAAAATATCCAAACAAGAAAATCCGAAACGTGCTGCGTTGATCTTGCAGCTAAAAGCACTTTTTAACAAATGTGCCATAAGTGAAAACAATACTTCTATTCCTCTATATAGTTTCACAATATTGAGCTCTGCTACTGGAGATGTGAAACTGCGCAACATCACGTTTCTGCATGTTTATCAGCACGGATGATGAGTAAATGTTTACAGCTATTATTCTGTCTTAGCATCTGTGCTAAATAAGAATAGCTCACACTGGGCACACCGTTTTCTTGTCCTGCAAACACGTTTTTTCTGAAGGATGCAAAAATGGGCAACAAATATAAAACGATTCGAGAAGTGAAAAAATGCCTTTAAACTCAAACCGAGTCAAAACATCGCATTACGATTGAAAAGAAAATGTTCCCCCTCGAAGCCAGAGCCGTGTTCGTCCTCACTTGTAAAACTATAGACTCTTCACAATGTTGTTATGTCACGTGAACACAACCCGAAGCACTTCTGTAGAAACGGCTCCATTTCCCTTTGGTGTCGCTGGTTAAAAGTGAAAGTATGCGATTTGTGCGGTTCAAAGGGATTGATTTGCTGTGAGCTGGAGCTCTGGCACGACAAAGACTTTAGGTTTAGTAATATTCTACTTCAGGCACCAAAACGAATGCAGAAATTACGGTGGGAAAGACAAAACGGGGACGGTCCCGTCGCGGGTAAGCGGCCGCCCTCCCACAAAAGTGCATGCACTCAATGTGTCCCCGTGTGCGGAAAACAGCTCAGCACATTGGGCGGCCACGGGATGTTTTCATGTATTTAAAAGCCCTATACCTGATTTTTTTTTCATTAAACTGTTAGTTGTAGTCCAAACCCATTCGTAACTTTCCTAATGTATTTGTACCGTCCAAATTGTTTACAGTTTATAGGCACATTTCACGTTTAATTTTTTGTTACTTTCACCAACAATGCGAGAAAAATAGCCTGGAAGTTCAAAAAATGGGTACGAATGTTTTATAATTTGATGCACGCTGTACTATACAATATACGTACGAAAGTAGGGCAAAATAAATATCATTCCATTTCTAGACGTAAAATCAGGTACAGCTCCTTTAAGGCAGAGTGATGTGCACGTATTAGAGCAGTGGTTCTCAAGTGGCGGGTCGCAGAAATGTTCTCAGTGGGGGTCGCGAGCCTTTCCCAAGAAAACATTTATTTAAATTTCCATGTCCAGAAAAAGTATAGGACCACTACTTGAGTCTATTAAAATGTCCGCTTATACTTGCATACTCAGAAATCTTTAGGAGTGAAGATATTACTGCGCGGACGTCAAAGTGCTCATAAAGTGTTATTACGCTTTACAATATAGTACCCCCTTTTTTTTTAATCGCCTTAGAAAATCGACATGTTTAATTTTGTGCGACTATACTTGGATCGTGTAACCACTCACGTGACCGTGTTTAAAAAAACGTCACCCCCGTTTGGCCCCATAGAGGAGTACATGACTCAAAACGTGAGTGTAAGTCAGAATCGTGTAGGCACTCGAGAAGAAGTAGCTGCCCTTTCCCCGTAATATTCGATTTGGTAAATGAGCGTGAAACCCCGGAAACCGTTTGGGGCGTTACAGTTTCTCCGACCAACACCGGCCTCACGCAACACGCAGGCACGAAGACTGAAATCTTTAATGCCACAGGAAGTCAAAAAAAAAAAGCCACATTTGCCTGTATACACTGCACCGTATATTAGCACAGAGAGTTCCCACAACTGTACCCGAACAAAAGTGAAATTGAAGTGTCTTGTTGAATTATTATGAACGTTTGAGGAAGCGAGTGGCTGGCTCAGGTAACAGATAAAGATTCTCACTTCTGCAGCCCACGAGCCCTGGCCGTCCCTGTGCAGTCGGTACGTGTAGACAAATCCGCCGCACCTGAGCAAAACACAAAGACGGGCAACAATGAGTGGCACTGAAACTCACGACATGTACATAAATTGTGTGGTGACGGGATTTTACGGCTCTTTACCGGGAGCCGAGTCTTTGGGATCCGCTCTTTTCAAAGAGCCGCTCAAAGGACTGGCTCTTTTTAATGTTGAGTTTCAATCAACGACGGCCAGATAACTCACAATATCTAAGACGCAGTCGATAAAAGGGCGCTTTTTTTTCCAATTTAAATCAACTCAAATTACAATGGGACGGATATTTACGCTTTGCGCCACAGGATATAAGCCTATAAGAAGAGGCTGCAACTGACAGATCATTTTCAGTGCATTTAGCTTTGACTTTAGTGCAAAAGCTGTCACTGGTGTGGCCTGCTCCATCGTTGGACTGATTCTTGTGTTCGCTCGGGGGAGTTCTGGGTCAAATTGACTGAAAAAAAAAAAGATCTTTTCACAGTTGAGATCCGGTAAGTAAAGAGTCGTTCAAAAGAGCCGGTCAGTCATGAGCGTCACGTCACTAAAATAGTGCATGACTACGCTCGGGCTAGACTGCATGCGTGATTTCCAGTTCTTGTGTAAAATTTCATATAGGCCTGTGGTGTTATTTATGTACTTCTGCTTCTTCTTCTTCTTCTTCTGCTATATATTTTAATCATGTTTAAAATTGCTGGGTTGCAGGTTCTAGAATGTGATGATGTCACCGGACCCAGGGGGGGGGAGGGCAGGACCCGGTTTTTCCTATTAACAACATTACATTTTCACAAGTCGTAGCTCAAAAGAAAGAGTATGAATTACAAAAATGATCATTAATATCAATCACTGGGTCCATGATCTCTCTGTACAAGAGCAAATATTTCCTCAAAAACAAAATAATTTTTCCTCCATATAATAGTATTGGCCTTTGGAACGCTGTGATGTCACCAGCAACCAAGCAATAAGACTAAACTATAGGTCTAAATGGGTATTAAGACTAATGCTGAACAACAATAAATAAATAAATATGTGTCAATAAACTTTATTGAAATAATAAAGTTCTGTGTCGCAAAGAGCTCTTAATTAAATTACATTATGACATTATAAAGCATGTATCTGTGTATAGAAACAACTCCCGGCCTTCACGGAGAAATGTCAGATTTTTTTTTCTTCTTTTAAAGCTTTAACATTAATTTTGTCTTCGATTCTGTGAACGCTTTGTATAACTCTGCACACGCGGGAGGCCACAGGTGCGTAGGAGGCAGGGTAGCTTAAAAAACAACAGAGTTTTGATTAAAATGATTTAAAAACCAAACAAAAGAATTCACATAAAAACTTGCATTACATATTTCAAAGCCCCCAAAGTTTGGTTTGAATATTTAAATACTACATATGAATCTTCCCATGCCAGCCCCAAAAAATACTTTTATGTGTGAAGTTTTCGCGATACATTTATGTCAAGGTTAGTACAGCGGGATTGGCAAAATACAGGCATCTATAGGCTACCATTATCAAATATTTAAGACTATCCGCTCAATATTGCAACACAAAGAAATACACGACAATACACGATTTTTCCAACACAGAACTATGTGATTGCACTTGACCAATACTCACAGCACACAGAGGCAGTACGACCCGGGCACAGAGTCACTGGTCCGGAGCAGGTAGCACCCGTCCCGTCCGTCTTGTCCCAGTCTCCTCTCGCCCTCCTCCTTCCCGATCGGCCCGTGGTAGACTGCCAGTTTCTCCATTTCACCCAGGGGTCCCAGGTGCACCAGACTTCACCCTATTCTTCCTCTGTCTCTCTGCTATACTGTCTTTTTTTATTTTTTATTTTTTCTCTCTCTCTTTCTCTGGTGCTTTTGCTCAAAAAAAAAAGAAAAACTGTTTCACGGTTTCAAATATATGCGCTGTGTCTTCTTCGCTCGCCTTTGACTGCTCTGTCTAACCTCTCGCTCTATCGCTTCCTTTTCTCGCACTGTTTTGCACATACATATTGGCTTTCACACCCCAAATGTGGGTTGTGCATGTCGGATTGTATTTTCGACAGGAAGTTGCTTCAAAAGAGCGAGATGATTTCTTTTTTTTTTTCTCTCTCTCTCACTACAATAAAAAAAAAAAGGCGAGAAAATGGCTTTGCGAGCAGTTGTATTCACACTTTTTTTGATGCGCTTAGACCGTTTTTTTTTTTCCCTTTCCAATTACAAAGAGCGCCAACTTGTGTTTCATTATGTGCAACAGTCGGCTTCCACTAATGGTTTTTCCAAGAGCACAATACACGGAAAATACATGCATTTTCCTATTTTCCTAGTTTTATTTTTTTAATTTATTTTTTTATCATAGGACTGAATTTTTCCAAAATGGATGCAGTAAGGGCACGGATTTGAAATTTAACATTGAGTTTTTATGGTTATAAAAGCTATACTAATGTAATGTAATGTATCATCTTTCTGCCTGTCGAGTGACACCCGGCGCCATATTGCAACTTGTCACTGATGTCAAACTCGAAAGAAACCTTTGTCAACTTTGACAAGTGTCAGGCGGGGCGACTGTAACAACTTAAACAAAAGGATTACGCCTGAAATGAGTGATTAGCAACTGATTAGCTTAACAGGTCCAATAATGCACTGACAAATCCCTGTTGGTGGTAACGTATTACAAAAATATATGACTTTTTTCAGCAACTAAGGAATAATCATATTACTTACACAAAATACAGTAATATATTAGCCATTACAATTGAACCCCTTCACCTCCAGTTTGGCATTATCCGAAATAGCGACGAAAAGAGGACGCATTAAAAAAAAAGACAAAAAAGCGACAAATATTTGCCAGAAAAGCAACAATAACAGAATAAACAAGCGACAAAAACACGACTAAAACTTGACAGAAAAAGTGACAAATGCGTCAAAAACAAGACTAATCTACGAAAACACGATGGGACAACAGGTGCGTTGAAGGCAGGGTGACTTAAAAACAACATGTGTTTTGATTAAAATGAATCAAAAACTAAACAGTAAGAACTTTGGTTGCATTACATATTTCAAAGCCCCAAAGTTGTGTGCGAATTGTTTAAATATTAGATATGAATGTGAACTTATCAGCCCCAGTAATACTTTGTCATGTAAACCTCCTGCTACGTTTCAACAAAAGGCTACTAGAGGTTTTTGCTATATACATGTATTTCAAAGTTAGTACAGCAGGTTTGGCACAATACCGGCATCTATAGGCTACCATTATCATATATATAGGACTATCCGCTCAATAGTGCAACTCCGACAATAACAAAGTGACAATAATGTGCAAGAAAAGCAACAATAACACAATAAACAAGCGACAAAAACACGACTAAAGCGTAACGAAAATGCAACAAAAAAAGCGTCAAAAACACACACAAAAATCTTCGAAAACATGATAACAAAAAAACTGTGACATTACTCTGGCCTATGGGCTGTAAACTCTCCAGTCAGGACCTTTTAGATTCAGGTAAAGCCAAACGGGTGGAGGTTAAGTAACTCAAGTGAGTGCATTTAAATGGTTTATATTGATATATAAATGAAAAAATGGCAAACTTCCCCCAAATAAAATCCTGCATACCAAATCAAGTTGGAAGTTGGTGTTGCGTGTCGCTAACATTGTCAAAACAAAACACAAGAGAATGGGGGGAAAGCGAAGGAAAAGGAAATCTTTGACTGCACTTTTGCGCTGTGGCATTATTACTATTTTCAGTTTAGATTTTGTCAAAAGTAACTCAAAAGTAACTCAAAGTAGTGTAACTCAGCTACATTTTTGAAACAGCAATATGTAATACAAACATATTACATGTTTAAAGCTATAACGCCTCATATAGAATATACCGTATTTCGTACTTGCCCAACACTGTCTTCAGTGAAGGTCCTTGATTCAGCAGTGTTGCCCAAATAGCGTGTAAATGATATGCAACTTTCAGGGCTACACAAAACCATGAGAAAACATAAGTCTGTCTGCTTGGCGCTGATTTCTCTGTGAGTAGCACGAGCCATATATAAACCGGCCTGCATACACACAACATTAATTATGGCTGTGACCTAGAACCAAAAACTCCACCTTTAAGAACGGCATAACTGGGCTGGTCTGTCTGAAATACTGGGAACATAATGTATATAATCCTGCACCTCAGCCCCTTCACACAATGCTGCACTTACAATCATCTCTACGTCAACTCTGATATTACAAAGGAAATAGCATATTTCCATCAACAGCGACGCAACGGCAACGGGCGGCAGCGGTTAGCGCTCGTGCTTCACAGCTAGAAGGTCCCGTGTTCGATTCCCACCTGGACGGGGCCTTTCTGTGTGCGGTTTGCATGTTCTCCCCGTGTCTGCATAGGCTACAATCCGGTGTGGCTTGTTTACATGCATGAGACCCATGTATGTTCATTAACATGCACTGTCCCGACCAAATAAACGAATAAATAAATAAACAATTCAGATGACCTCATACCTCTGACTCAGCCTGCAGGACTTTGAACACCACGTCACAGACATACATACATGCTGTTGTAGAGCATCATTACAGCCATTCTGGTGTACTGTTCCCCCTGTTTTAACTCCATGCTGTCAGTCTCCAGTAGGAACAAGCTCTTCAAAATCACTTACACTGCATCCAAAGTGCTCTCCCACACCCACACGCCCCGGAAAACATGTTACGGAAGGAAAAACGGAACGGCGATGAAAACGTTTTGTGAGCCCCGATGAGAACAATGTTTGTTTTTGGTCGACTTCAAGGAATTATTCAGCGGTGCCAAGGCAAACACTCCAGGTAAGAGGGAGCTAAAAGCTACATGCTAATGCTATGCTAACACCAGCTTAAGTTGAGCTAAAAGCGGCTAAATGCTACGATCGACAAAATCATCTTTTTCCAACAGCGGTATGATTTCGGGAAATTCCACTGTTACCATGGAGAGCCGCCATCTTTGCAGCTGTTAGCATACATTTTCCATAGACTAACATTAGCTAAAAACAGTATAAAAAGTTGAGAAAAAAGTCCTTTAGCTGTTGAGCCACTGGTAAATACATCTGATACACTTTGGTGTCCAAGTGTTTTAATGTGAACAATAACTCCAGTATTTACCTTATAAAATCTCCATTCGTTTATTATTGCCGCTAATCCCATGCTTAGCGGTATGACATCACATTCCCAAACCGTATGATTTAGTGAGGGCTAGGCCAGCAGTTTGTTAACATCACGTTAGTATCAGTTCAGCAAGCTTTGGCCTGGGTATGTATGTATGTATCTATCTATCTACTAATTTAATTGTAGAACCTTTTTTCCCAAATAATGCAGCTTTCTAAGAAGAACAAAACTCCTCACACCGATTTCCTGCACATTTGCTGAAGCGAAAAACAGTTCCGGGTCACGATCGGGGCAAACTTGCGCCCGAGAGTACAGTGTTTGTCACAGCCGATCGGTTTCACAGAATCTCCTCGTCATCCCGCACACCCCCCCCCCCCCCCCCGCTCCTGTCGGAAAATAAACAGCAGCAAAACAAAAATCTCAAAAGTCTTCGCACCTGCTTGACGGGATCCAGCTAATGAAGCCGCGCGCCACGACATACTGCTCCAACCACCACAACAAACTCGCCCACAATCTGTGCTGTCACTCGCCCAGTCGCGCGGTGTCACATTAGAGATGTGCCGATTCAAATATGAGCGCTATTTTTTTTTTCCCCACATTTTTTTTCCCACGTACCAACAGCAGCCGGGACGGAGTTGTACAGAAGCGGATGGCGCGGCGTCTGGTGGAGTCGTCTGCCGAGTGAGAGCGTGCGATTCCAGGTTTTTATGTTGGTCTCGCGCACACTCAAAATGCTGCTGTCAAAAAAAAAAAAGAAAAGAGCACACATTTCAAAGTTCATGTTTTTAGTGGTAAAAATCCGCTTGACACTTTCCCAGTTGTGGACCGTCCTGTCTATGGTAGTGTCCCAAGTCTGGATACGTCAACGTTGACAAATAAATGCCAATCATTGCACGCTACACTTTTTCGTATTGTGGATGTGTCGCCCCCCGATGTGTCTCTATGTCTTTTGAGTGAATTCTATCTTGGCATAATCTTTTTTTGAATCACACATTTAGGCCTCACAGTACTTGGACTTTTCGTGTAAGTTTTTTTTTTTTGCACATATGCTTTAAAGGGCATGACCGCGCAGGGTGAAAGTGGGTGAAGAGCGTGAAGAGACACCCAGCAGATTGTCAGAGCCAGGAACCACCAAACCCATGAAAACGTGTCAGTAGCCACACTATAGGGCACATACAGAGTTGTAAAACCAACACGTTAACACATTGAACTTGTCACCTTTGCCTGTGACTTGATATTGTAACGACAATATAGGTCATAGCTTTTTGAATTGAACAATAATTGAGCTTTTTGTCAGATGCCCAGCCTAGAGTTCATGGTGGAGAACATGTGTTTTTGTGTCTTTTTGTTTTGATGAGCATTTGTTGAACACATCATTTACTGCTTTGGGTGATTTCCTGCATTTTTAAAACCATTACAGAGGATTTGGCGGGAAATTTACAAATCTAATCAGTGGGAGAGACACATCCGGCATTTGTTGGTGAGTATTTAAAAACGTATTCTGTCTTGTCATCTATAGAAACAAAAAAGTTACATTTTTGTTTCATGAACCAAAAAAACCCATTATAAACAATATGGACAAACAAGCAACCCCACTCATAGTGACGAACCTACCCCGCACATGGGGCACATTGTTACAGTCAGTTTCCCTGTATTTGTTGGTTAATAGCTATTTAATGCAATAAGATATAACGAAGGAAGCAACACTTACTACACGCCACTGGTTTAGGCTCTCATATTGATAGTCTGGCGTTATAAGTGATTTGCGTCAGGTGCACTGTGCGCCACATTTAGGAAATAATAAATAATGCTGTCTAAATCATTTACATAACTAAATAAAGTCACTCAAAATGTACAATTCAAGTGTTTGCTAAATTGTATTGGATTAGACGCATGCAACTTGCAAATGACAAGTTTCTTGTGAGGCACCACAAAATACAGAGTTGTAAAACCACAACGTTAACGCATTGAACTCGTCACCTTTCTGAATATTTTTTTTGCGAACCTTTGCCTCTGCACGTACAGAAAATCCGGCCAATCCGCCTGTGTCACCGGCTCTCTGCTGCTGTCCCTCCCCGCTCTCCCTGCGCTCTCCCTCGGGCTCGCTAAGATCATGAGCGCGTGGAGGGTCTGTGGAGCGGTCTGACTGTGCGCATCTGCAGAGCTACACCCCCATCTAGTGGACAAAGCTTTTGAGCCACGAGGGTCACTCAAAATATCATCTTAGGGACCTTTTGGAAATGGCCGGGTGAATCACCACCGCACTTTACTGAAGTTCTATAATCATTTGCCATTTTGATCTCAGGTGAAAATAAAAATAGGAAATCTTTCTGACATATGCACCTACAAGGCCAAACACTGCACATCGTCAAATACTGTCGTCTCTAAGCAACAACAACATGTTAAGGCCTGCATGTGAATTGGCTATATAGTTCATAGTGCAGCTCTTGCAATTTTAACAGAGGTTTGGTGGATATAGCCTTTGACATAATTTTTCTATAGAGCCACTTTAAATTCTTCTTGGACCAACATGGCATGATTTTGTGTCCTTGAATAATAATAATAATAATGCCTTACACTTGTATTGCGCTTTACAAGTCTGTATTACCAAGTTTTTCTCAAAGCGCCACACTGTCGTCATTAATCATTCACTCCATACTCGGTGGTGGTAAGCTACTGTTGTAGCCACAGCTGCCCTGGGGTAGACTGACGGAAGCGAGGCAGCCAATCTGCGCCATCGGCCCCTCCGACCACCACCAACCACTCACTCACATCATTCATCCCGGCCTATTGTACATGTTTTTGGTGGTAGGGGAAACCGGAGTACCCGGAAGAAACCTACGCAGACACGGGGAGAACATGCAAACTCCACACAGAAAGGCCCGTCCAGGTGGGAATCGAACCGGGGACCTTCTAGCTGTGAAGCACAAGCACTAACCGCTGTGCTACCGTGCCGCCATTGAGCAACCACATTGCCCTTTTTTATTGAACATCATTTCATGCTCGCAATTTGCCAAGAAACATTACATTTTGATTCAAACTATTGTGTCATGCAGACCATAATAACACAGACATACACCGGGACACAGTTTTGAGTTTCAGAATCAGAATCAGAATCAGAATCAGAATAGGTTTTATTGCCATAAAAGGGGGCAAAGGTGGCTGGGTTCTCTGGAGTCTCTGGAGTGTGAGGGGCTGATGGGCGTTCATGGCGTTCAGTAGTGTGTATTCAGACCCTGGGCGAGGGACAGGTCGTTCAGAGTCCGGGGGGCCTTGGGCTTACAGTTCGTGATGGCCTTAAGCCCCCTCCACACTGCTCCCGGGTCGTTTGAGGAGAATTGCAGTTGGAGACGGGCTGAATATACAGATTTGGCATTTCCCACTTTTGCCAAGTGGATCGCATCTACGATTCCAAAAGAAGACCAGATAGATGAAGCCTTTTGCCATTTTGATATCTGATGAAATATGGAGCGTATCAATTTATCTTAATTAAGGCAATTCAAAGTAATGTATCTAATTTAAATGACCAGGTTTTGAGGTGTAGATCAACTTTTTAGAATTGAGGGATGAATATATAGTGTCATAATGGACCTTGTCACAAATATACAGTAAATGCATCTTCAATATTTGGAATTTGCTCTTTTGGGTTTGGCCTATTTGTTACAATGAACATATCGTACTTTATAATCGACACTGACTTTTGGCTTTTACGAGAACGAAAAGTTAGCTCACTATGGAATCTGAAAACAGACACAATTTAAGGAATCTCTAATGCAATTCTCAATTGTGAAAAAAAAACATGAAATAATGAATTACTGGCTCAGATCCAACTGTTGCTTTTGGTTTATGTGTGTTTGAAAAAAAAAATGTGATCAATCGGTCATTTTTATGGTGGCCCAAACCTGCAGTCACCAGCAGTTCAGTCCTGTGCCCCTGTTGGGCACCGTTATATGATCTCTGTCCTAACCCCGGGCTGTCATGGTTACCAGCAAAAATACCACCAACTCTGGGACACGCTTTACATTATTAACCATACTGAGTATCACCAGGGGTCACAAGAGTCAAAACTAGACCTTTCATTGGGTCAACAGTGAATGTAAATAGCTGCATACTATACCATACATACTATATTGATTGGTTGACTGACTTGTTTATTTATTAGGATCCTCATTGGAAGAAGCTGTTGCTATTCTGACACAACAGTTATGTAAAAGTAATGTAAAATATCTCCTAATGTTTCTAACAGGCACAAGAATACAATCCCATTAATAATATGAAAATCAGATCATTAATAAGATAAAAATAAGCTCAAACTTAATTAAATCTCTGTGGTACAGGTTTCATTTTTGAACAGCAGATCACAACATTTATAATTCAAATGAATGTCTAATCTACTAAGTACGCTCTAGCGATTTATTAAGCAGAATAAACCTTTTCAGAACAATTTTGAATCTAAAATGGATTTCTATCAGAACTATTTGGTTGGGAAGTAGATTGGTAGATGGATCCAGATTCTTCAAAGTTGGCCACCATTTGTTCTATTGTGTGTGATATGAAACAAAGTGGATAATGGGATGCAAAATGCCATTCTGTTGTGGGGGTAGATGCAAATCATATTGAAACAGGTTTGGTGGACTATTTCATGTGTTCTCAAATGTATCTGCTGCTGTTGTTCCCACAGTGAGCGGCCTCTGTCCCAGCTGTACCCCACAGCTGGGACAGAGGAATGCTCAGAGGACGGATGGATTCCCTTTCACTAAAAATGTGAACTATTCCAACAGCAGCGCGTTGTACCAGGGTGAGGTCAGGTCAACAGTCAGACAGATAACGTCCTCCAGTTATTTCTGTCATTAAAAAGCACTTATCCCATTAACATTGCAAAGACTTGAGTGATTAGTTGGTAATCACTGCTCACTGCGTGTTTGGACTTTTTCTTAAATAAAGGTTGTCCAGTGGGGGTCACTTACTGATGCGAGAGTGGAACTAAGGCCTGTCCAAGTTTCTAAAGCTGCAAAAACTAAACAGCGTATTGATCCCAGATGCCTGGGGAGGTTTGCATCAACCCTTCTGCTGCAGCTCTAGACTTCACTTTATTCATTTAGGTCCAATTTTAGTTCACATGCACTTTTTCAAAGTGCACATCTTAGAACACTTGGGGACAATTGTAGTTCTACCTTTTCAAAAAATATGGTCCAAGTTCTCTTTGCTAGTCCTGGTGGTACTTGAAAAAACTAAATGTATTATGAGGATGTTTGACAACCACTAGATTAAATGATGCTATTTCTTTATTATTAGTTTTATTTTTTAACCATACAGTAATGGTAGTTAGCTGTTCATTTTTATGAAACATGTCTAATTACTTGGCATAACAGATTGGCCTCTCTCCTCGCATCTGTTATTTCTTACATTGATGTTAGCCTCCATTCTCTCCCTGAGCTGGTGGCCTAAAAACATCACTTCTGTCCTAATTTAAACCTGAATTAAGAGCAGCCACCCACTAGATTCAGAGCTTAGGAGACTTGAAATAAATCATCTATTTATATATAAAAAACAAAACAAGAGGCTACAGGTTTTTTGTTTTTTTATATTTTATAGAACAACCCAAAGAACCATTGTAACATATTTCTGCTCTAACAATACCATATCAAAAGCATGATTAATGCATGAACTCCATATATTACAGTAGCCTTTACAACTTACATCTATTATCCCTTTTCACATACATTTGCCACAAGTCAACAAAACCAAAACATGTACAAAAAAATGACACTATACCCAAAAAACAAAAAAAGGGGAATCAGGAATGCTGCTTATGACTCCATCTAGAGCAAGTTTGCTTGACTGGGGGCCAATTTTGTTTATTGTCGAAATACCAAAGACCCCCCAGCATCACTTTCTACAAATGCCAGTGTCGTACATCATATATGGCCTAAATTGGTATTTTGCTAAGAAATTATAGTAATTATAGTAATAGTAATAGTAATTATAAATCACGAGTGATATTTATAAATCACGAGTGATATTTAGTCTGGGGACCACCAATTCATTTTCTCGTGGGAGAGGTGTGGTTTACAATTGCCCATAGCCGTTTATTGGGCGCTACAAATGTCTGTCATGCATCTGCACGTGGCCGTAGACAATCGTACCATCATATCCGATGACGTATGATGTACCCGCTGTAAACTTTCGAGCTAAACTATTTTGAACACGGTCTAAAGTTTGATCGAAAGATGGCGTCGCGTCTGCTGTCATGTTGGATCTGTAAATAAACTTTTTTTTGTTTTATCCCTAAACAAACTACAAGCTTCCGTATGTCGAATAGCGCGTCATCATCTCTCCTCATTCTGTGATTGGTCCCCAAATCCATGCGAAGATTTCGGCCATGGTCCCCAGGCTGCTGTGAAGTATGAGCGCACACAGCAGTCTGGCGTTAGCCAGGCTGGTAATTAATAGTATTTTTTTTACATTTCTCGAGTACTTTAACTTTCTGATTTGTGTAATGATATTCCTCAAAATCATCTTGAGGGCCAGAGGTTCTATGATGGAGGGCCGGGTCAGACGTTGCTTACCCCTGAGCTAAAGACAGGCTTTCAGACACACATCAGTGTCTGTCGGATACAAATGAAGAATAGTTGTGGGTTAATATTTACAGCTTTGGAATAAAAAAATAACATTGTTCATTGCCACACTGATAAAGACTTTGTCAAATGAAGCCATGAGTTTTGTGCATATTTACAACAATGTTCAATAAAAAAATATAAAGCATGAGACTATAAATCATCACCCTCAATTCAAAAGAACACATACCCTTACAGTTCTGTATAAATGCCTGATTTACTCTATTGAGCAGTACCAAGGCGTTGTATCCAGTAGAATACATGAAGTCGGGCAGCGAGCCTGGCTGTTTTCTTACAGTAGTGACTCTACCTAGTGGTACAAGTAAAAAGGCTTTAAAAATGACAACTTTGGCATTCATACGAAGGTCATGCCCAAGAAAAACACAGCAATAATACTTTCTTTCATTTGCAGGTTTCAGGACTTGCCTTAACTAAAGTTCTTTCTTTAGCCTACACTATTGCATTGATCTTTCTGTAATTGGTAATTCTCTCAAAGTTGGTGCAGGGAAGTCAGTCTGCGCTTATCAAGCAGGACAGGAGTTCTCCACGATGGCGAGGTCTTTGAGATCACTGAGTTTCCTTGAAAACGAACTCAACCTGGTGCTGAACGATCCTCTCTTTTGGCTGTGGTTCTCCTCTCTGCGGGCTTTCACACAGGCACACAGCCCCTTGCACAGCCCGCCCAGCCTGCCTCGGAAATGGTGTCCTATGAAGCAGTAGAGCAGCGGGTTGATCGCAGAGGTGGAGAAACCCAGACATAAAGTGATGGCGGTCATATTTTTAATGGTCCAGTCCACCCAGCAACCGTCCAACCATCCGTAAGCCTTGCCGACGTCCAGCATGGTCACACAATGGAACGGGAACCAGCATACGAAAAACGCGATGACGACCGCTGCTACTGTCCACAGAACTCTTTGCAGTCCCCTTTCCTTGAGGGGCCGGCTATTACTGAACTTCGCGTTGGGGCACGGGGTCGGCGGTCGCTCCAATTTGCCGCCGTGCTCTTTGGATTCCATGCATTTTTTGACCGAATGCTGCATACTCTGCATTCTTACCAGGCCTGTATCCTCGAGTAAGTGCCTCCCGATGATGCAGTAGCAACAGCAGATAACGATCAAAGGCAGGACGAAAGCTACTATAATCTTCATCCAGGCCAGTGCCAGGAACCAAGTCTCGTCTGGGTATATTATCGCGCACACTTCGTTGTCCGGGAAAGCATGGGTGTCCCGCAGAATTAAGGTCGGCGTGGAGAAGAGGCAAGCCAGGACCCATATTAAAACGGAGATAGAAATTGCAATTTTGGGGTCGCGCGCGCTTAGGGACCTCAACGGGTGCACGATGGCGAGGTATCTGTCCATGCTCATGCACGTTATGAATAAAATGGACGCGTAGAGGTTGAAATTGAGGAGCGCGCCGCATACTTTGCAAGCCATGCGCCCAAAAGTCCAATTGTACTTTTGCGAGTAGTAGACGGCCCACAGCGGTAGAGAGAGAAGGAACAGCAGGTCGGCGACGCATAGGTTTACCATGAAGGTATTGGCCACGCTTCTCGGTGTACTCGAATGTGCCAAAACGCAGATCGCCAACACATTGCCGACAGTGCCAAATATGCTAATAATGCTAAATATTGTAGGTATAAGTGTAGACATTTCAATATTAGTCCAGTCTTCACAGTGTGGCATCGAGCTCGTGTTGGGGAACGCTGTAGAGTTGAGGAGGTCATTCGAGTTCTCCATCGTGGCACTTGTTGTACACCCGCGTCACCAGAAGCAGAGTTCAGGCCTAGGAAATGAAAAGAAACATTACCGATTAGTTTGACCTTTTAAGGAGACAGTCACTTCAGCCAGTTTAAAGCGTTCTGATCCGTGCTTTTGTCAGCTGTCGGAGATGATAACGAATCCAAGGAAAAATACATTACAGCATGCGCCGCGAGTTACTAAACACAGAGCAGCCACACTCCCACATTACGGTTAGTGCATGTGTTGATCTATCTTCATCGACCCTGTCTCTGAACATTAGACATACAGAGAATAAAGTTTTTCCTCACTAAGTAAAGTTCTCTAAAGCATTTAAAAGTTAAAATAAAGTTTTTGCTGAAGAATTCTTCCAAACAAAATGTGCACTTATTAGACTTTGTTGCCTAGAAGTATCGAAGCAAAACTCTATTGCTTTAAATAGAACAGTTGTGGTCAAAATAATAGCAGTGTGTTCAAAAACATTAGTTAAGCACAACATTTTCATAATAGATTTTATTTCGATGCATTGGGAGCATTGCCCATGGTTTCCATATGAAAACATGAAGAGAAATATATAATTTATTCAGGTACTTAACAGAAAATTACAAAAAATGACAATTGGGCTGTTCAGAAAAATAGCAGTGTCTGCATTTGTCTTTACACGCTCAGTATGTACATAAATACATATTTATTTATTAGGATTTCGCTTTCCAGTGAGTCAATACACTAATATTTAGTTGTATGACCACAGTTTTTTAGAACTGCTTCACATCTGTGTTGCATAGAGTCAACCAACATCTGGCACCCGTCAACACCAGCCCAACATGCTTTGACAACATTCCCCAATTTCTTGGTCACCCCACAAGTTTGCTATGGGATTAAGTTCCGGGGATTGGGCACCCCACTCCATAACATTAATTTTCTTGGTCTGGAGCCAAGATTTAGCTTACTGGTGTGTTTGGGGTCATTGTCTTGTTGAAACACCCACTTCAAAGACATTTCCTCTTCAGCATATGGCAGCATGACCTCTTCAAGTATTTTGATGTATCCAAACTGACCCATGATCCCTGGTATTCGATAAATAGGCCCCACGCCATAGTTAGAGAAACATGCCCATCATGATGCTTGCCCCACCATGCTTCACTGTCTTCAGAGCGGACTGTGGCATGAATTCAGAGTTTGTGGGTCATCTTACTTTCATCAGTCCACAAAATGTTGCTCCATTTCTCCTTAGGCCAGTTGTTCTTTTGAAAATGTTATCCTTTTAAGCACATGTCTTTTTTGTAACAGTGGGACTTCTTGCAAATAAATTATCTTCACACAGGCCTCCTCTAGCTGTCACAGTACTCACAGGTAACTTCAGACTGTCTTTAATCATCCTGGAGCTGATCATGGGCTGAGCCTTTGCAGTTCTGGCTATTGTTCGATCCATTTGATTGGTTGTCTACCATTTTCTTCCACGTCTCTCTGTTTTTGCTTTCCATTTTAACGCGCTGGAGATTATTTTAGCAGTTTTACCCCCTCCAATCAAAATGTTAACTAAAGAACGCTGAGAAATGCATGTATAACATGTGCTGACTTCCTAAAATAAGGGCCACCTGATTCAAACCTGTTTTTTCCACAGAATGATTGACCTCAACAATTGAACTCTGGGATTGATGGTATACAACTTATACTTTTTTCTTAAACTTTTGACAGGTTACTATGTTCTTGTAACAAAGTGTTGTAGAGATAGAGGTGGAAATAGAAGGAGTAGCAGCCGTATGAGAAATTTGCAAAAAAGTGCAAAAAATCTGCACATATTGGTTTGTCTTTGTTTTGATTATTTGATTGGGACAGTGCATGATAATGAACAAGTCCATATACTTTTTTATTAGATGCAATGTATCCAAGAGTTGGTCACATAAAATCTATTTAATTGAACTCAAAATTAAAGGTGCATTATGCAACTTTTTATGTGAAAAAACCCAACCCTTGATATTTAGCATTGTTTTACTTTCCATCACAGTGGCCTCTACAACGCTCCAGGATCACTTGTTATGTAGGTTTTCTGGTGATAGGGTCCATCAGCAGTGAAAACCTACCAGAAACTCTAAAAACTATTGACCCCATGGAGCCACTGCGATGGAGAGTAAAGGCGCCATGCTCACCACTCATACGCACTAATACAAAGTTGTTGTTTTATTTGTTTTCTTCCCACATGAAAAGTTACATAATGCAGCTTTAAGTAGACTAGAGCTTGAATAAGAACAATGATCCTATTAACAGCAGAGCCCGCTGAGTTAGAGCGACGGCTGAACTGCATCAGAACTAAAGTACAATGAGGACAACATGCCTAAAAAACACTATGGCAAGAAAAAGGTTCACAAATAAGACTTCCTATGAGACAAATCCATAGAATCAGAGATATACTACTTCACTTACAGGAAGCATATTGGCAAGATATTGTATTGTAACAGCAATCCAGACAGATAAAGGAGAAAATCTGGATTAAGACCGGTCCATGAAGCAGAATCTCTGAACAAAGACCCAATTTACTCTGATGCGTTACTTATTAAATTAAACTAAGTCTGTACCAGGGCCAAACTGGTCAGTCTGTACAGGTGCAACTGACAGCACATGCGTAAAATGCTAACATGACTATAATAACGATAACGATAACCCTTACTTTCACCAGAAAACATGGTTAGTATTTCCTTGGCTATAAAATAGAAATAGGTTATCAAACTATTTTCAACCTATCACTAAGTCATTATTAGTGCGCAATACAGTGGGGATGATAAAAAAAGAAAGAAAAACTAAATTTGAATGCCAAAGCTAGTTGAACATTCTCCAGTTTCGCAAAAGACCATGAAATACATTACACACTTGATGAATTTTAATATTATTAATCAGATTTCAAAGCGTCCTCCTCCAGGAATGTCCACATCGCAGTGAGTAAAGTAGGCAAGTAAAGCGCCAGCCAGTCTGATCAAAAGTCTCAGAAACACGCACAAAAGTATGAGCAAAGTTTTACCTGAAGTGACTTGATAGTTCTCTTAGTCCTTTTGGCTACAGTCCATATCTTGAAAATTGCAGCCTTCTCTCCTCGAGCTGCAAGTTGTTGAGTGTCCCAGACCATGCAAAGCCTCTCCTCCGAGTGTGTGTGAGTGGAAAAGGGCATGTGCGTAAAATCGCAGAGACTATGAGAAACCAGATGAGTTTGGGGTCTTATAGCTCCCCAGAGTATGCCCCTGATTGCACAACACGCAACGCGCACGTCACAGCTTCTTCATTATTAGAGAGGGCTGGACATGTGTGTGGAAATGTAGTTCAATGGTTCAATGGTGTGGACATGGGGCGGCCTGAGGGGAGCAGAGAGAGGCACTTTACTACATTTGGCTTTGCATTTCGACCTCGGTATCGTAGGACTAGTGAGGAAACGTAGGCGGTGGTTTGGGACGAAATCAGATAACTCCAGGGGTTTCCAATTTGGAGTCACAAGTAGTTCTCCACAACCTTTCCAGTAAACTTTCCAAAGTGTTTTACCTTTCAACATAAGCTTGATGACTCTCGATCATTTCTAAAGTATTCTCAAAGTAAAGTAGGTCTCAGGCATTTTTGTTGGGTAATTTGTTGACGCAAAGAAGAAGGTATGGATCCCACTGAATTCAGCAACTGGGTAACTTGCCCCCGGCCCCAGGAGGTCTTTTGACGGCCCTGGACCTCCCGAAACACAACACCATCTATTTTTTGTATATCAAACAGAAAGGATTAAAGCAGGGGTCTCCAACCTTTTTGATAAGTTGAGCTATGTTTACATACCAAAACCATCAGAGAGCTACTCATGCTTCGAAGAAAATCCTGACTTTGGCAGGACTTTAGCCTGCTGGGGGCACACATGTGAATTTGGTCATGAGACTTGGGAGGCGTACACCCTGGAGAGTTTGTAGCCACGATATTTCAATAGAATTAGAGAAAATGACTACGATAGGACTTTGTTGATCTCACATTCACTTGTTCCATCAGCTGTCAAGAAACACTTGGGATGCAAAATAGACAGGAAATGTGCAATCAAGTAGAAATCATGTCCCGTTACTTTATTTGCCTAATTGGTGCAGATTCTGTTCAAAATGTTCAGAACAAAAAGAAGATACAATTAAAATGTGACGTATCTACTAGCGCGTGTGGAGATGTAGAAAGCCTTTGGCGAGCTACCAAAAAAGGTCTGGAGAGCTACTGGTGGGTCCCGAGCTACTGGTTGGAGATCCCTAGATCAAAGGTAGTTAAAAGCCTGCGGATGAGCAGATTAGTTCTAAAAACCTATAAATATTTAAAGAAAGAACAAAGATGAGCATTTACTTCTGTGTACACACAAAGAGACAGAGTAAGTGCAGGATGAAATGACGTAATGCTAACAGATCATGAATGATGAGAATATACGGTGATTTCCAGGATGAATGGGTGTTGATAAAGAAACAGAAGAGAAGAACATGTTTTTAAGTTAAAAGATACTTTAGTCCAGAGGTTCTCAAACTTGTTTGGCCGGGACCCCAAAAATTGACACGTAAACAACTCGGGACCTCATTGTATAAAAGGTGTTGCCTCTTGCGCTACTATGGGGCAGAAAAACATTTTAAAATCAAGTTAATATGTTTTTAAACACTTTATTTTGAATAATTGAATGGATGTCGGTTTGTTTAATCTTGGAATCAGCTGGGAACCCACACCCTATGTTTTCCTACGTGTTTTCAGAGGTATGGATTTAGCGAGTCAGGTCCTGGTCTGGATGAGGTTTGTCAGACTACAAGCCAAGTACAATCCATTTCTACAAATACTTTAATAACTTTATTCAAATAGATTAAAACAATATATAATTGAAACAAACAAGCAAATACATTGTCACAGATTATATCCATGTCCTAACCCTCCTCGCCTCAGGAAAAATAAATACACGAATAGGTCAAATGGACAGTGTGAATGTTTCAGACGTTCTTCCCACAGTAAATTAAGACGAGTGCTACATCTAGAGATTATCAGTAACCACAACTTGTCTCTACCTGTTTCTAACAACGCCACAAAGTTCCTCTTTGCCCCATCTGGCGCCACTAACGCGCAGAACCCAAACTCGTGTCTTAATTAGCTGCGCATCATGGTCAGTGCCAGACTTTTCCCGGCCAAGATAAGCCATGGGAAATATTTACAATATTGTCTCAGTGGAAGTCACCATCACCAACTGTGCTATGAGGGCCGGCAGTGGGGGAGGCACTTCCAAACAGGAGATGAATCAGAAGGAGTCAGGGTGTAGGAGTTAGGATGTAGGAATTAGTGTGAAGGATGAAAAGGAGCCGAGAAAAGGAGAGAAAAGCAGAGATTCCCTTCAGTGTTTTTTCATTAAAAGCCTCTGGTGGAAGTTAATGAGGGATGTGTGCGCTGCTCTGAGGACCATTACATCACAGCAGCTTTGATCAACGCTGTCGGGCCCAACAGTGTCTCTGCTGTAACTCTGCTGAAACTGGGGGAGCTTCAGGGGACTATGTGTGGTGGGTAGAAAGATATGAAGAAAATAAAAAATAACAAGTGACTGGGAGCATCCGCCTTGATGGGACACATTCATTGAGTGGCTGTTCATACTTTGAAACAAACCAAAGGTAATATACTGAGCAGATAAGATTAGGAAGTAGGTTACGTGGTACATGTTACGGCACAGTGGCTCAGACAAGAATCCTGGTCTCATTGTAAAAAAGACCCCGACCTTTCTGCGTGGAGTTTGCATGTTCTCCAAACGTCTGGGTAAGCATGTGAGCATGGACAGTAGGCTGATATTCCCATGAATCCAGACCAAGATCTTGGCACTCAATCCACGGATGGGTACCTGAGTGCTGGTTTCTCAGATGCAAGGTTTGAGTGGTGGGGCAAATGCAGGGAGTTAGTGTCTGCTCATACACCACATTGACAGGCAAGGTGGGTGAAGTATCTGGGCAAAGAACACTATGACCGTCTGTCGTGGCTGAAATCAATGGTCGAATGATCTTTAGAATTGAATAATTCATGCAGGGATTTCCAACCAATAGATACAGATGGCATCTCGTCATAGAAGGGGGCGTGGCTTCGCCAAGGGGGAAAACAGAATCTTTTGGGAAACACAATTTCCCACTCTTTTAAGCCATTTTCTGGTGGAATATGAATTTATTTATCACACATAAATGAAGTCAAGTCTAAATCGGGTCCATATGGATGTTTATTCACAGCAGATTGTTCAGTACTGGCACTTTCTCTGCAAATGAAGTTCCTAACGGATTAATAAAGTGAATTTGAATTTCAGTAGAAGTTAAAAAACGGCGTCTGCATGTAGCGCGATGCTAACATGAAGCATCATGTTAGCATTCTCCGTTATTTATGTAATTATGGGCTGTTGAACCACTTTGCTCCTCTCCATGTCTTTGTATCTTTATTGGGTAGAAAACTATATCAATAATTCTGTATTTGTAAAGTAGTTTTTGAATAATTGGAGAAAGTTAAGATTTTTGTCCTCTTTGTTTTCCCCCTTACCTGTTTCAAATATGACCATATATATGGGCGATTCCAGAGACGCCGTCTGTATCTATAGTTTGGCTGCTACCAGTAGCCTTCTAGGTTGCTAGCAAAACACTTTCTACATGTCTACATGTTTGACGACTCACATTTTAGATTCAGTTTCTTTTTGTCCTGAACATGCTGAATGAAGACATTGGGTCAATAAAGTATTCACCTTATTCCAGCCCGCCCACTTTTGCCACGATTCGGCACTTCCTTTGTATTGACACTTGCGGTAGAGCACGAAGTCCGTTCACTAAGTGGCGAATGAGGGCAAATGTTTGCCAATGTTCATTTGCTCCAACAAGTCAACACTGCATTGTTTTTCTGTCAGTGTAGGATATAAACTAACAGGAGCACAATTCATGGAGACACCCACGGGAACGTCTGGAATAAGGTGAACAGTATAAGGACAAAACTCAAGTCTTCACCTGGGTGAGCTCCATCTAAGACACATTATACACAAGTATCTTTGAAGCATAGGTTTGTGATGCTCGGCGGGTTAAAATGGTTGGAGACCTCTGCATTATGGCCTTACCTTACAACCTCACATGAATATAACATTCACCATTCATTTCTCAACTCTTTCAGAGGTTGGAAGACTGTCAGCAGCATATAGCACATACGTACCAATTGTTGTAGTAAACAATTTTCACCTGGATGTACTTTGCACAACACTTTATAGTACATTGCGATGTTAAATCCCAAAATACAGAACATCATTTATGTATTTATATTTATTCCCTTGCTTGAATACACTTTGATTTATTGTTGCAAATGTCTTACTGTCAACCCCACACACCGCCTCTTTAATCAAGTCCTAAACCACACACACCTCGCTCCTCCTCACTTTGTTTGCATCTCGGCTCTGCCTGCACCTCATTGCGCATCTCTCAGACTGTGGCATGTGTCTAATAGCCTTGAGAAAGCAGCCTCCGTGGATGACGAATGGACACGGCGCTGTATGTTTTGAAGGCTGGTAAACAAGACAGTGAGAAGTTGCCTCTAACGCAGGATGTGAAAAATCAGGAATGTCATCGGAATAAGAAAAATAGAATCCCAAACGGAAACGTCATAATACTGTTCCCCGCGGTGGCATGTTGGGTGTGCGCGGTTGTTGGCTCTCGCACGCGCACATCTACACACACAAGCATTGAGCGCTGAATTCACTGGGCCTTACTCATGACAACTCAAATCAGATATTTATGGAGTCAGGCTGCCCAGCAAAAATAGAGAACAAAAGAGAGAGGGAGAGGAAAAAAATCTAATTTCTCACAGAATCACCGAAACCTCAGCTTCACAAAAATGATCTCCCGTCTGTTCTGACCACACGGTGAGAAAGAAATATCCATCATTTCCGCTGAATTATGACCTGGCAGGAGTTTTGGCTTAAAGTATTGCACAATTAGTTTGATTTATATGATAGAAAGATATTTCTCTTTTGCCATGCCAAGACTTGAGATGGTCATTTTAATCCACATGCTTTATTCTGTAATGGATTTAAAAGTAAACCATTTTTCAAATACTTACACCTATGCAACATTGTAAAACTTAAGTGTATAACATATGTAAAATAAATATATATATAAGCGTATATAAGTGGGCCCCTTATGAGAGACCAACAGGCCCGGTTAGAACCATGAGGCCGTCCTTCTGTGGACCCACCACCTGCAGGAGGAGCCATAGGGGCTGGTGCAATGTGATGTGGGCAGCTCGGACGGCTGCCCCCACGACCCGGCAACGGACAAGTGGAAGAAGATGGATGGATGGATACAAGTGTACATTTCTGGGATTGGGTTTAGTCCAATAACTTTGACACAGACATCCATTGGCTCTAATGAGGGGCAGTATAATGTCCTGACACTTGTATGACGGAGTTAACATTCATGTGGAGGATTCCTTGTAATAAAGTGCATAGATATAACATGTGTCATTGGTGTTATATAGCTGGTTATCAGATGCCAGAAAGGCTTTATATAATCTATGCATTAAATCTTTACATTCCACACTCAAAGTTGTTGATATACAGTATAGCCACAGCTGGGTAGACTGACAGACACACTGCTGCCAACCTGCCCCTAGTCTGGTCCTTTTAATGGTCACCGATCACTCACTCACCAGAAGAAGAAAGGGTCTTGTCCAAGGACGTAACGACAGAATGCACAGATCAGAGCCTGCCTGGCCAGCAAGACGCTCCTCCATCCTGTTCAATAGAAGAACCGTCTGCTCTCAGCCAATCATTTCCCAATGTTACCACTATCGGCGGGAGTTCATCGCACCAAGAGACTGAAGCGGTCACCGTACTCTTCCAACATTAAAGGTACACTGCGTAACTTTTAAGACTATACTGTTGCCATCAGTACAAAATATGCTCCTAATGACCAACAAAGAAAATGCGGTGGGGAATCAGAGAATTGATTTATTTATTTATGTATTTATTTATTTGAGCAACAGGTATGATACACATGTCAAATACAGAATTATTATTATTATTATTTATTTTTTAACAACATAAGTATCTGTGCTGCTCAAAGGGGGTAGGAAGAAGTTAGTAATAACTTATGAGGCCCTACCCCTCAATCAGGATGAGAACCAAACCTATTATTTATTAATTTTTTTTTTTGAGCAGAAAAAGACATTTCAAATTAGACTTTTGCTCAAAAGGATTAGGAATAAGTTCAAAGAACTTATAATTGACCTACCCCTTATTTCTCTTTCAAGTAACATCACACAAAAAATAAATCCCATGTATACATCTGTACAGTGTACATTCGTATATGTAATCTATGACAGTTTACATTGGAAACATGTTATTTTTGTCCATATTCATGAAAAACTTGAGAAAGCTGACCTGATTTTAAGGTCACACAAAATTAATTCCCAACACACTAAAGTTTACTGTAGTCAATGTTCAATAATACAATAGTCTTAACTTTCTTAATAATACCTCAATATTCATATCCGGGCAACCACACAACAACAGCAAAAAAGCGCGAGTGTGTGCCTGTCTGTGAAAATAATAGTAATGATGATACTTCACTAGCATAATTTTTAAAGATAATGTTTTTTTTGTGTCCTAGTGTTTTGCTCGGTTTTGTCTCTTTATTTAAGTCATTCCACAATGTTATTCCTGCTTGGGAGATACACATGCTTTTAAGGGTGGTTGTGAACACAATGTATTCTCATCACAAATTCTCCTCTTAAACTGCTGAACAATTTTTGGGTGTTCCTGGGGAGAAGGTCACGACTTGCTTTGTATATTACAACAAGAGTTTTAAATTTAATTAAGTCTTCAGATGCTAAGAACAACTCGTTTGTATGGTCCCTAAAACCAACGTTATGAACGATTCTTATGGCTTTTTTCTGAAGTTTATAAAGTGGATCTAAATTTAAATCTCAAATTCTGCTGAATTTAGTCTCCATGGAAACGAGCTGGAGACATACCCACTCCCGGTAAAGTCACAGACATGAAGAGCTGAGGCCCTCACAGCAAAGGCACTTGTTTGTTTGTTTGTGCATTTATGAGTTTTTTTTTTCAATTATGAAAATATTTGAAATAAAATAAATGCTTCCATTTAAATATTTTTTATCGGGTAAAATGTTACGCAGTGTGGCATTAAGGATAGCGTGCTTGTCTAATTGGTTGATGCCGTCTGTCAATTACGGCCACCGGGAAATCGCTGAGATCCCGCTCGCTCCCAGACTACATTATCTTTGAAAAAGCATGTAGTTTGGCTGGCCAGGCAAGATCAGAGCTGGAGTCAACCAAGGCCGTGGGAACCCAGGGTGCTGAGGGCGCTGCAGCACCCCCTGGTGGATAGTTTGCAAAATGCAGGCAATATTATTAAATAGGAAATATGCACAGAAAAAGTGGTTTGGGGGTAAACTTTATCCCTCAGCACCCCTTAATTAAAAGTTCTTTCCACGGCTCTGGAGTCAACCCACAAAAGATTACACATCATTGTAAACATATAGAGTCATCTAATCATATTGAAGCCGATGTGTCCAGAATTAAAGTGTCTTATATAATATAATATATATATTACTTAGGCAATGACAACAAATGTGTGATTAATTATTACTTAACTAATTAACTCGTGACTTATTCCCGAATTGAAGTATTCTATGGAGTATCTTGCCTCCTTCATTTCTGGTATCTGATAAAGTCCTGATTTACTGTCACTGTTGTTTCTCTTGGTCGGACGTCCGCAGCAGGACCCCTCCGGGCGAGAGAGGCACGGATCTATTTGGAGCTGCTGTGGGAGTGTGAATCTCTGAGCTTTTGTACAAACACAAGACGCAGGCAGCGATAAAGGGAGCACTGGAGGAGAGGGCAGCAAACTTTAGCTCTAAATTAAACTCTTTCTGGGTATTAGCAATAGCATCTCTCGCCTTTACAGACAAAAAGTGTTAGCAATTGTTTATAATAAATGATCAAGTCAAGACATTTGTGCCTGGCCGGTTGCTATTTTAAGACACTTACCACGTCTGCAATAAATTAAGAAAGTTTCCATTGAACTTTTTATCCCCTTTTGGCTGTAAACATGAGATCGCATGCCCAGAAACACTTTGCACATAGGGACAAGCATTCGCACGCATACAACCTCCAAACTAACCCTTTCTGAGTGTCGCTAAACACTTAATTCACTTATATAATGATGTTTACATGTCCCCTGATAGATGGGACGGGGTGACAGAGGGGGGGTCCTCATTTGCGTGACCCTGGGAAGATAACCGCCCCCCACAAACCCTCGCCATCCCAGAATCCCTTGTGGAAAATATGGTTCAGGGAGTTCAAAGTGCGAAGTTGAGGATCTGAACCCACACTTCCTCTGTGAAGGATGAAAAAAAGACGCGTGGCCGGACAGATGAGAGCTGCGTTAGTTCTCATAACATGCTCACAGTCACAGGCCTCCCCCGATTCATACGTGACAGACCCCAGAGACATCGGGGAACGAGAGAGAGAGAGAGTTCCCACTGCTTTGAAGAAGACGTTCATGATTACACAAAGAGTCATCTAGGCATTATGTTCTGTTAATGAGTGGCTATGCTATTAGAACACGTTTCACTGCTGTAAAATGTGTTCTGTGTCGTTCAATTGAAATATGCAAGAGCAAGTCTCTAGTCATGCAAGGCAACAGCGGACAGAGATAACCCAGAAAAATAAACACATATAGCAGTTCCAAATGATGATGGGTCCGAGCTCCAATACACTGTCTCCCAAAAAGTCTTGAAGTCAAAAACAAAACTGTAACCGCGAGATTAGGACAAATTTAAACGGATGCTATTTTCACAACAAGACTAGATTTAAAAGACAAGACATCATGTTTTCGACACCACTACATTTCTATAACTGCACCAAAGTCAAAAGTAAATGTGGGCACGTCACGTCAAAACAGTAGCGCTGTGTTGATGTTTGGTCACGTACTCACAACAAGGGAGAAGGTTTGTCCACATTGTGTTGCCGTACAGGAGGAATTGCAATGTTTGTGTTGATGGAGCCGTAAAGTAATTTTTCATAACACTTATTTAAATGGTTTCTTCTTTCTTCTTTGAACACTCGGTCATTTTTATACTCACTACCGCCACCTCAGGTCTAACGCGTAACTGCAGCTTCTATAATAAGCTCGTGCATGACGGCACTTCGGAGTGACAGTGCGGGATTTTGGAGGCTCATTCTACACATTAGGACATGGCTGGAACATGTATGGGAAAGAAAACACGTATTTTTTTAATTTTAAAACGCCGTATAGTTTCTACAGAACATTTCTACAGATTGCTTAAGTGATAACTTGACAGATTAACATTTACTGGAGTAATATTTGACCAGTAGTATCTTTTAATCAAGTAAATTAAGTACTTTGGCCACCTCAGCTTCAGTAGCTACTTCAGTGGCCTAAAGTTCAAACTAAAACAATAAACAACAATGACGCACTGTCTTTAGGGACTGAAAGTTGCTCGGAGCATTCGTCCACAGAGCCAAAGATCAGTGGATATCCGCCATGCTTCTATCAGTCTATCCAAAGGCAGTTTTACTACAACATTAGCTTTACCATCAAGTGTGAAGCAAATTAACTATGACTATAGTGTAGCACTTTGAGAAACAAGTCAACTCCTGCTTGTGAAGCACAATGAAAATATAAGCCATTATTATTATCTCCATGTCTATGACTTTTGAACTTAGGGATTTTGTCAGAAATATTTTAACACTAGAAGCATAACTTGACTGAATCAGAGGACTTCCGTACAGCTGTCCAGAATGGTCTAAAACTAAAAACGACCTGTAACTTATTTTATTGTATGTACAACCACTTAAAGACGGAGTAAGTTTAAAGTGTTAGTTGTGGTCCAAACTAATTCCTAACTTTTTATCAGGCAATTTCCAACAACGCAGTTCTTCACGGGGCTTGGTTTTTAAGCACATTTCACAACTTTCAGGAACCACTATTACTGTCAAGGTCGTGCAAACAGCCTCCATCACGATCAAGGAAAACTCTTCACAGTTAATGCACAGTGGTCACATATTTCATGAAAATCAGGGCCTTTAACTCACACAAATATTCTACTACTGCAATGGCTTCAGTTTATTCCAGGTTTTGTGCGAACCTTGTCTGACCCGAGGTATCAGCACAGCTTGCAGTAATGTAACACTGGCTCAGAATTAAAGCAACAGAATATTTTAATTTATTTTTGCCAATATGCTGTGAGAATGAACTTTTGCAAAATCCCAGATGTCCCGTTGCCCGCCCCCTGATCTGTTTTAAATATTCCACGTTGGCTTAGTAATACTATTAAGAGGTAATAAGAATACAGCGCTGCAATGATGGTTCCCATTACGAGCATATGGCTTAAACAAGCCACAAGTCCCCGAACCCAAAAACATCATGTCCACAGTGTAGGAAGCACTTTGTTATGCCAAAATGTTTCCCACGAGGAAGTAAAATGGTCATCAGAAGTTACATCCAGTACAGTTTTTCTTATACTTTTTGCTCTTTGAAGTAAAAATGTAGACCAAATAAAATATAGATAATTGTAACTAAACTAGAATCTTTTTGTAATGTTTTTCTCATAGATTTACAGTGAATAAAGCTACAGACATGTATATTTTAAGTATTGACATTATAATAACAGTAAAATATATACATATATTTTTACTTACGGCACAGTAATAGCATGTTAATAGTGTGGAAGTAGCACGGGAAGTCGGGACAACGAAGGATAAGGCGTTTTGCAGCTCCATATTAGTTTAGGTTTGGCAACACAGCGATGTCTTTTTTTCCAAGGGTAAAACACATTTCAAATAAGTAAGGATTAACCTGTTATCTGCCAGCTAAGGGTTAGGGTTAGTGTTAGAGATAGGGTTAGCAATTATGCATATCCAAATCTCGAAGCGTCTTGACAGGAGAGCTTACGGCCTATATGCCTAGTATCTAAAACCACGGATCTGTGTGAGTGAAACACAACTTACATGACATCAGCCGTTCCTAATCCTAATCACAACTAGCCTGATAAACCACACCCACTTCTTTCCTGCGCGAAAGAAGGCGGGTCTGCACTATGTTGTTAGTTCAATTCACGTTAACATTAGCCAAAACTAATCATGGATGAAGTAGTCGAGGATTTTGCCTCCGCGTTCTCATCAGTTTATATTCAGTTCATATTTTGTGAGCTGTTGTCATGTCCGCTAAGTGGTTTATTTCACTGAGAATCTGTGCGCGTTGGGCCCGCCTGTTAAAGAGGGGGTATTATGCTTTTTTCAATCACATAGCACCAGTCTATAGCACACTACAATAATGACATAACCTTCTGTTGGTCTGTATATGCAGTAAATTAAAATAACTGCCTTGAATAAAATTGCTCTCTCAAAATGTCTGTACTGAACGTCTTGAAATAGGCCTCTGTCTCTTTAAGAAGCTTTCCGACACGCCCCCTTCAGCACACTACTGTGGCATTTAAACAACAACACTGTGCGGGGAGGGGGCTCTGCTGAGCTGAGGAGCAGTGGTTGGTGGCTTGGCTGGTGACGAAAGGTCCAGAGGCGTCTCCAGGAGGTGGGGGCGTTCCTAGGAGGACTGAGGCATAGCTACACCTAAAATGGCTGCCGTCTAAGTTTTTACTGATTACTCAAAAATAATGTGAATGAGCCAAGGCAACACTCCAGGCATGTGTTTAATGAGGGAATGACATAATAACACGATATAAAGCTTGAAAAAGTCGATTTTACATAATAACCCCCTTTAAAACTGCTCCAATTGCTTCGTTCACTGACTAACCTCTCTGCATGTATAGGACAGGGAATAGTATGGCAGAGCCTGGCAAAATCATAACCCTAACCCAAACCCAAGCCCCCTGATCAGGGGGGACGGCAACAGGTTAAACAACTCTAAGCCGTGCATTACACTTATACCATGGTCTCACAAACTGTTAACTGCCACTTTGAACAATTGTTTATATCCAAATCTCAAAGCGTATTGACTGGAGAGCTCACAGCCTATGTGCCAGGGTGATATCTCATTTGAAAGCCAAGACCTTCTAGTTTCAAAAAACATGTGTGAGATCTGTGTGAGTGAAACACACCTTACATCACATTTCACCCTAATCACCTTAATCATATCCCTTTAATTTTTTATTTTTAAATCCAGGGCAGGAGTTATTTCAGTTTTTAAGCCATTTTTACTTGAGGCGAGTTTCGGCTCAATTGTTTGTCGTTGCTATGGAAACAGCTGCAGTGGAGCGCTGTGATAATGCTCGTTAGCAATAGATATAAAATGGTATAAAATGAAATAATAAATAGGCCAACCAGCGACGACGCATTCCCCACAGAGCCCCATAGTCCCTGCGCTCCAGACCGGGTCCACGCTGCCCTCAGCCCGGTACAAACTGTTCTCATGTTGTACACGGATGCGGAGGCTGTAATTGCCATCTCCCCCTGCATTCTGGGTTATTGTGACAAATATGTGCAGAGTGGTACATACTCGGGTCTCCTGGGCCGTGACACTGGTCCTGCTCCGGCTCAGTTTATGAGCTCCAGCCGTCCCCGCCGTCCCGAAGGAGCAGTAAAGAAGATGTGAGAGGGAGTCGGATGGAGAGCCCAGTCCCCTGTGGGCAGGCCGGGAGATTCAAAGGGGGGGGGGGGGGGGGGGGGTTAGTAGAAACATGTGGTGACCAAATACAATGAAGCGCGGGACATTTATGGAGGGACGAGAGATTAATCAGTCAAATAAAGGCACAGTTAAAGAAATACAATTGATGTCTCCTCTGCAGGGAGCGAAACACATGATCATTTCAGGACATGTGTTCCTCTTTACCTGATGTCCAATATGCTGAACCTCATGTTTTCACTGATAAAATCTACCAAATAATAGGAAATCTTCCAATACGTGTTATCTTTATTGAATTTTATATTAGCTGTACAACATGGTACAGGAATGTGCCCTTGAGCGTTCAATATTCGAGGAATGAAATACCGTGGACTAAAACTTAACAACTAGATCGCGGCTTAAATTTTGATGAACAGATATTATTTTAACCTCCCATTACGTCATCATTTAAAACTAAACGGTTTCACGTTTCCCATCAGTAGGTGATTAATCCAGCGATTGGTGAGTTCTCAGTAATTCAGGATTGAGTCAGACGTTATTTTAGTTGCCATCTGATAAAAATTGGGCCTTGGGCAAAAACAGAATAGCACAATGGTGTACAGCTCACTTAGCTGGTACAGCATGGTGCCAAACTGACTGATTCTGAAGAGTGAAGTGAACGTAGTGGGATTCATAATACACTCAACAAAAATATAAACGCAACACCTTTGTTTCTGCTCCATTTTTCATGAGATGGACTTAAAGATCTATAATTCATTCCAGATACACAATATTACCATTTCTCTCAAACATTGTTCACAAATCAGTCCAAATGTGTGATAGTGAGCACTTCTGCTTTGCTGAGATAATCCATCCCACCTCACAGGTGTGCCACATCAAGATGCTGATCTGACATCATGATTAGTGCACCTTATACTGCCCACAATAAAAGGCCACCCTGAAATGTGCAGTTTTTTGCTTTATTGGGGGTCTGGGGACTCAGAACCAGTCAGTATCTGGTGTGACCACCATTTGCCTCATTAAGTGCAACACATCTTCTTTGCATAGAGTTTATCAGATTGTCAATTGTGGCCTGTGGAATGTTGGTCCACTCCTCTTCAATGGCTGTGCGAAGTTGCTGGATATTAGTGGGAACTGGTACACGCTGTCGTATTCGCCGGTCAAGCACATCCCAAACATGCTCAATGTTGTTGACATGTCCGGTGAGTATGCTGGCCATGCAAGAACTGGGACATTTTCAGCTTCCAAGAATTGTGTACAGATCCTTGCAACATGGGGCCGTGCATTATCTTGCTGAAACATGAGGTGATGTTCATGAATGTATGGCACAACAATGGGCCTCAGGATCTCATCACGGTATCTCTGTGCATTCAAAATGCCATCAATAAAATGCACCTGTGTTCTTCATCCATAACAGATGCCTGCCCATTCCATAACCCCACCACCACCATGGGCCACTCGATCCACAACATTGACATCAGCAAAGCGCTCACCCACACGACGCCACACACGCTGTCTGCCATCTGCCCTGAAGAATGTAAAGCGAGATTCATCCGTGAAGAGAACACCTCTCCAACGTGCCAGACGCCATCGAATGTGAGCATTTGCCCACTCAAGTCTGTTACGGCGACGAGCACGAGTCAGGTCAAGACCCCGATGAGGACGACTATAGCATGCGGTTGAGCTTCCCTGAGACGGTTTCTGACAGTTTGTGCAGAAATTGTTTGGTTATGCAAACCAATTGTTTCAGCAGCTGTCTGAGTGGCTGGTCTCAGACGATCTTGGAGGTGAACCTGCTGGATGTGGAGGTCCTGGGCTGGTGTGGTTACACGTGGTCTGCGGATGTGAGGCCGGTTGGATGTACTGCCTTATTCTCTGAAACGCCTTTGAAGACGGCTTACGGTGGAGAAATGAACATTCAATGCACGAGCAACAGATCTGGTTGACATTCCTGCTGTCAGCATGCCATCTGTGGCATTTTGCTGTGAGACAAAACTGCACATTTCAGGGTGGCCTTTTATTGTGGGCAGTATAAGGTGCACTAATCATGATGTCAGATCAGCATCTTGATGTGGCACACCTGTGAGGTGGGGTGGATTATCTCAGCAAAGCAGAAGTGCTCACTGTCACACATTTGGACTGATTTGTGAACAATGTTTGAGAGAAATGGTAATATTGTGTATCTGGAATGAATTTTAGATCTTTAAGTCCATCTCATGAAAAATGGGAACAGAAACAAAGGTGTTGCGTTTACATTTTTGTTGAGTGTACATGTCATAATAAAAGTTTAACAAAACGTAGCAAGATTATCAGTTCCAAAGACACAGAATTCACTTGTGAAAATATAGATTTATTTCCAAGTTGACAAATCCAGAATTAACTTTTCTTTTTTTTTGTATCAGCAAAGTGAAACTGTTCCATCTCGCAGTAATTACCAGCATATGTGCAGCATTTCCAGCATCACAGACACAACGCGCTAAATTACAATAAATACAAGCACCGTGACTGACAAAGCTGCCACGCGAAAGCCAACAATAGTTCAGTTCCATTCTCCCATCTCTAAATTGAAAACACTTGTGGGTGTAGTAACTTTGTACGTTTCCAGGAAATTATGCAGATTTGCAAAGTTGAATCTGACGCACTCCCAACATTATGTTCGTCGACTCGCTGTACAAACACAAACACGGAGAGATGCCAGAAGAGGGTTTGGAAATGATAGTGAATTCTCAAAACACGTCATGATAACTTTAGCATTAAGGAAATTGCTAGAGTACCGGGGAGTTTTGCCGGGGAAAAAAGTCCAAACTTAATGATAATTGAAGCCTAATTGTCCACTCTACAATTAGGCTTCAGTATCTAAGTGAGCCTTGGGTAAGACTCCAGACTAAAATAATAGTTTAAAGAAGAGATCCTGACACATGGGCACATTTTTGTTCATATTATGCAAATGAGAAGCCTGCAATTTTCTGAAGTGGTACAGGTATTTAAGAATCACAGGCCCAAAGAGACTGATTTCTACTCCCAACAGTGTTACATTGCTGTCCAAAAGAAGTAATCGAAGAAGCTGCTTCAGTGATCATTTTTAAGAGTGGTTCTCTACTGTGGAACCTGTGACGCCCACCTCGAACCCCTCACAACAAGCCATACCCCAATTACTCAAATAAGATGACTGATTTCAACTCAATAAGTTTACTTTTTGACTTTACATAAAGAAGTCCCTTAATCCTCGCCTAGATCTGTTGATTAAAGCAAATCTAATAGACGATCAGTCATTTTTGGCAAAGTTGAAAATGGCACCTTCGGGCCCCGATCCACCAGCTGAGAACCTCTGATTTAGAATATAACTTTACAAACACATTCGGATGGTCATGAACATAAACATAATGGAGTAAATAACTGGACTATTCTGTTTTGGATTGTACTAAACTTGCACAACTTTTATATAATATCTGCATTTTAGACAAAAGGCCTTTCCAATAGTTTTCACACTTTTTCAAAAGAAGGTTCATGGGTCTGAATGAGGTGTGTAGTAGCAGTGTGGCAGTGCTGTTAGTGGTGTCTGGTCCCGCTCAGCTCCTGGTGCTGTACAGGTCTGCGTCCTCAGGGTCCGACTGTCCAAAGTCCATAAGGGCAGGGTCAGCTTTGAAACCAGCGCCCCCTGGAGAGGAACAAGACAACAACACAGACAACAGTTGAGCCAAAGCAACAGCGGTCAGAGGCTTATACAGTAGGAGGAATTTATCATCAGATCTTTTTTTAAATCCCAAGAATGAGTAAACAGTGTCTGCTTAAACTAATACCACCCACAATTCATCCAGATTATTGTGTCCTGTGAATGTTTGCATGTTATGGCCATTAAATATGTGATAACATGTACTTGTTTGGGTGGCATTAGTTTAAGCAGACACCGTTTACTCATTCTTGTGATTTTAATAAAGATCAGACCCCATTTTACGACCAATTAAGGCAGAAATGTAAGTAATTCCGATGGGTGTACACACTTTTTCCTCCCACTGTAAATGCTTCTGAGCATAAACATATTTTAAATAACTTTTTGGTACACTCTTGAGAGAGGAGTGGTAACATTACAAAGCAACGGCCATGTTTTGCTACCTTTGCTCGCAGGGGGTGCAGGCTCTTCTGTAGATGAAGGCGCTGGGGCTGTGGTGTCCTCTGGTGCAACAGGAAGAGGCTCTGAAGCGACTACAGGCTCAACAACAACTATCTCTGGTTCCACAGCTGTCTCTGTAGAAAAGATCACATTCATTATTTCAATTCAATCAAAGTTGAATGTATTGCCTAATGTTTCCCTTTTGTACATATGAGGTGTGTATCAAAGACAAAGTCCAATTTATCGTTTTCATTTTCACCACAAAAGTACAGTGGGTGTAGGTTTTTGTACCTTTGGCACTTTCTGGCGCAGGCTCTTCCGAGGGAGGTGGGGCTTCTGCAGCAGCTGGAGACTCTGCTTCGGGCTCTACTGATTCAAACAAGTAAACAAAAACAAAAAAATAAGATGGGTTGATGAGGGAAGTTTAACAAAATAAAAACACAAAGAAAGAACTCCTAGCCTTTTGTAAAGTGACAATATAAAGTAAATGTGAGAGGTGAAGTCTGAAGTATTGTACCTTTGGGGGTTTCTGCAGCAGGTTCCTCAGAGTGTGGAGGTGTTGGTGCTTTTAGTGTTAACTCTGGCTCTGGGTCGGCCGATTCAACAACTGCTTTGGACAGAAAAGGCCAAGACTGAGAAAACATGGCACCCTGAGATACAATAATGATATATTTTACTGTACGTTTGTTTTGTTAGGGAGGACACATTATCAAAAACATTTGTGCGGTGCAGTATAATTTACTTATGATGCTGTACCTTTGGGGATTTTGGTTGCTGGTTCTTCTGGAGCTGGAGATACTGGGGCTGCAGTGTCTTCCACGGTGACAACGACCTCTGGCTCCGCTTCAGCGCACTCAACCACTGCATGGGAATAAAGTATAATAAATAAAACAAATAAATGCAGGCTTTCCCAATTACATGGAAAAACAGTGCCATCTAGAGGACATCGCTCAAACTGTTACATTTACATGAAGCAGATTTGTATTAACTGTAAACAAACTTTCATTTTATTTGATTATGGGTCTTATTTCCAAATGCATCCTCGAGTCCAGTACCTTTCTCAGTATCTACAGCAGGTTCTTCTGTAGCTGGAGGGGAAGGAGTCGTGGTCTCCTCGGCTGAAGCAGGTTGTGCGTCTTCTGTTGGAAGCTCTGAAGGGATGGCCCCGGGTTCAGCTACTGTTTCTGCAACTGCAAAACAACAGAACAACAGCGTGGGCTTGGTCGTCACATTTTGATGTTTTATAGTTCCTCAGTCAATAAAATAATATAGCAGCGTAATGATGACGGCTTTTTTGTGTACTCGTGGTTGGGTTCGGCAAGAAAACTCACACAAAGTAAGGTGAACATCGTTATTCCTAATTTCACACTTCAAACTCGTGTTAACTGGCAAGCTCTGGTTCTGTACTCGCTGTGGGTTCCGATGGGACAGGCTCAGGTGGGATAAGCTCGGATGGGACAGGGTCTGATGCGACAGGCTCAGATGGGATAGGCAGAGACGCGGAAGGCTCAGATGCGACAGAGTTTAATGAAATACGCTCAGCCGGAGAGGGTTCAGATGGGAGAAGCAGAGGTGCAGTAGGCTCAGGCGGGACAGGCTCAGATGGGATAAGCTCAGGCGGGAAAGGTTCAGATGCGAGAGAGTTTAATTAAATAGGCTCAGACGGAGAAGGTTCAGATGGGAGAAGCAGAGGTGCGGTAGGCTCAGGCGGGAAAGATTCAAGTGGGATAGCCTCAAAAGCGGGAGGGTCTGAGATGGGCAGGGTCGGAGGCCACCGAGCTGTCAGAGGACACTGGAGGATTATTTGTGCTCTCTTGGAATAAGTTTTGCCTTGGAAAAGGACAAATGTTTGATCTGTCTTTTTTCCACATACTGTAAAAGCGCTGTTTACGAGTATTTATTAATGTACAAAGTTGCTGTTGTGTGAAACCTCGTGATGTCGTGGTCCTGTGAGGGCTCCGCATCGTGCACAACCCGTGCAAGAAAACTGTTTACAAGAAAACCGTGCGGAATACGTGCAGACGCCGTTCAGTCGTCAATGTGAGCCCGGCGTTAAATAAAGTCCTATGAACAACTTCACATTTCGGGTTAAGGAACCAAGTGCTGGTTTCTCTTGTTTACCTGCACTCGGTTCTGCAGAGGTCTGTTCCGCTGTTGTCTCAGTAGGTGCTGCAAACCCGACTGAAGGTTCTTCTTCTGTCTCAGGAACTGGGGAGCTCTGGACGGGGGACCCTGAGGAGGCGTCTGTGGACGGGACAGACTCCACTACAGCAGCAGCAACAGGCTCTGGTGGAAGCACTTTTTCTGCCTGAAGATAAACAATAGAACATGATGCAAAAGTACTTGTTCGTTACATTCGCCACAGGCAACTCGGCTCAAGAGCTGCTTGAGAGGAATAAAACTTTCTCCCGTGTAGAGCATGTTTTGACTCTACGCAAACAAAACAAGGAACTATTTAAAATGGAAAAAAAGACGTAAAGCAATATTTTGCCGTAAAATGTGTAGTTTGGGGAGAATCTTATCTGTAATTACTTTAACCTTACTCGGAAGTAATCCTAAAGTGATGTACAAAGCTAATGTATGTGTGAGGTAACTTGTACATACATTAACCACTACTGTACAAATACACATTCAATAATGTTTTAAAGCTTGCACTCTGATCGACTTGCAGCATTTCCACTAAGTAACTTCACTTGGTTGCTTTTGACATACAACCAAACAGTTCCCCCCTAATTTCACTGTAGTAAAAAAAAAAAACACTTTCAATTACAAATGTACGGCAAGTCTTTTGATGGAGAAAGTCAAAGCGAGAGAGCTATGTTTCTAAGTTAAAGTTTATCTAACATTTTGGAAGAAAACTTGAGGGCAACATTAACCATTTCCTGTCACCAAATCTTCCAAACAACTGCAGAAATTAATAGTTTGTTCATAGCGGTCCAAGCTGCGGAAAATGCCAAGTAACAGCGCTCCTGTACGTGGTAAGGTTTCAAAGTCAAAATCTGAATAAAGGAAGTGGTAAGTGGGAGTACGACGCAAGTAAGGGCGTTGAAATGTTTTTTGAATTAATATTAGTCACGCATAAATGAATAGTTTGAATTGAGAGGGAGTTTCGAATGACTCAGCGGGGCTCCTCACCGGGGAAAGAGCAGCTTCTTCCGCAGCTGCAGGTTTGGGTGGAGATGACAATAACGAAGAAACACTGGCACTGGTCCATAGCCCGGCGGCGTAGGCCTTTTTCCCTGCCACCTTTAAAGTAATAAACAAAACCTGTTACAAATAACCGTGACAGTGTAATAGTGAGGCTAATAGAAATATTAGAGTTCAGAAATACCTTTACAATGGCTGCGGTTTGTGCAGGATAACACACCGATGCTCCAGCAGTCATTAGGCCCATTGGAAGAGCAACTCTACTGAGACGTGATCCTGGGCACACGGGGGTGGAAGAGGTTTTTATTTTTAATTTGAAATCTCTATGTGATTCTAACCAGATGTTGACAGAAGGTAGCAAATAAGGGACAGTAACCAGGGTTTACAACTCAGGCCACAACTGCATGGGCCTTTTGGACAACATCTCTACTTGTTTAGGAAAAGTAAATATATGTCGCCATGGCTACTGCAAGTGAAACAGATCGTCGACGACTGCGGTCTCTCCTATATTTGGAGATCTCAGGAAATCACCAATAACTGGCTGAAACTCACACAGAACAAACCCTAAAGGATCAGTTCACACAGAAATGGAGAGGGGAATGTGGTACTATGCCGTCCTGTGATGTTTATGTGGAATTTAAGACCATATTTAGATTAGAAAAGTATCTGTGGTGTGAGAATGTCTCCCACAGATATGCCATTTGTAATTTAAGAACTGGAAATAATTGTAAAAATAGTGGGCCGATATAACGGTATTGACAGAAAATTCCGTGACTGTAATCTCTGTGTTGATAATGGTGTTGGTGATGAATTTTGCACTGTTTGTAAGTTCGAAGGCTGAAGTTGTCATTTATAGAGAAAAACATTTCCCTAACTTTTATGCAAGACACCCTTCTATGTTTAAACTTATTTTACTGATGCAAAATGAAAGTCAAAAAGTCATTGGTACTGAAATTATATTTGTGAAATATTGTTTTGTGCTCCATACCATGGATATGGTCGTGAGCACAGAAAATAAAGAAAGGAGAGGGTATCGCTGTGTCAAATGTTCTACTGATCACCATTTAAACAGTTGCTTTCCCCAAGCTGTCATCACTTTAAACAAAGCCCTTTAAACAAAGCACTTTACATTTTGGAATTAACTTTTATTGTACAGCATTTTTACTCTTACGCTTTTTATATGGCATTTGTTTGTTTTAATGTTGTGTCCTTTTATGTGTTGACATTGGAAAAAATGTACAAGGAGCTCACAGTGCAAAGTGGTTTTACACTGCAAATGGCTAATAAAGTCAATCTGAATCTTATACAGGCAGAAGCAAGTAAAAATTAATGCTTTTAAATGCCATTTTAATGCCACAAATGCCCAAAAAAATCAGAGGAAAAATCATGTGGGAAAGAGAATTGGACAAAACGGGCAACTTTTTAACCAAAAAATGTGGTCAAGTTCAGCCATAATTTAAGTCTTTTTGATAAGCTTATACAGTCAAAATTGTTCAGCAATGTCATAATTTTTGATTTTACGCCAGTTTGAATCAATCTTCATGCTTTGTAATTCCCTGAATGCCTTGATTTTGGCACAATTGATTTAATGACTGTTAAACCTTGAGTAACAGTATTAAATAAGGAGTTAAGCTCATGATGTGGAAGTTTACTAAAAGTGTGTGGTGAAAATGGTTCCCAGTTACCTTTGCGGGCCAGGAACATGCCCAGCAGACCGGCCATTGCGATGGTGCCGAATCTGGGCAGAAACTCGGGAGGAGGGTCTTTCAGGTAATAGTACACGTCTATGAAACAGAGCGACATGTAACCTCGCATGGCAAAAAGCAGAAATATCTTTATCATTAGAATCCTACAAGACATGGACAGGAACTACTTTCAAATAAATAAGATCAGTGAATAAACATTAAGAAGGATTTTTTAAGAGTTTTAGTATCAATAAATGTCAGTATGCCTATATAAAGAGATTAAACTGTGTGTTTATAATGATGGGGCAACACAAACCAAGATTTTTTTTGTAACTTTTGTCTTTCGGCCTATACTTTACTCACCTTGCCCGGTATGGTAACATTTTATAGTTCCCGTTTTTCCAGAGACGTACGCCCCCTGCAGGAAAACAGAAGGCATTATTTATGTATATCAGATTTTATTAAATGCGTCAACAAGTTTCATGCCTCTGAACTATGAGGTACTTTCACAACTTCAGAAGTGTCGTAAATGTGGGCCCACGTGAACACCTGTGCTCATTCTAGTGCAGCTACCGTTTCCTGTTCGGCTCCTGAACTTTTGATAAAGTGCACCTTGCAGCATGTAGGATTGCTCTGCAGCCGCAAACAAAAGGAACACAACGTTATCACGGCAGGAAATCTGTTGCTAATGCACGTTGGAAATTGCCAGTTTTGCAGTTCCTGTGTTATTTCATGTGAAGGATTTTACATGCAACGAAACATCCTGGAGTAGGAGCACCGCTTGATAGATTTGATTTTATTACTACTTAAAAAAAATGTAACATAAACCAGTAAACCATAAACCACCTGCATATTAGGGCGGCACAATATTGAAGTAACTTGCGATATGCGATACCACTGTGCAATATCACAATAACTATATATTATACTAAACCATTTCCACACAATATGTTCCTTTCTAATTAAGCACAAATTTTAAGTAACTAGTTTTTCAGCAAATTGTGCCAAAACAAGACATCAAACACTACATCAGCACCACAACAAGACTAAAACTGAACTAAAACAGGAAATGTTTAACTAAAACTTTAACATAAATTCTGTGAATTTTTTGCAACAAAAAAAAGTGTCCATCATGAAGACTTTAGTGATGTTGCGATATATTGTGGTCTTGCAATATGAATATTGCATGACCTAATATTGTGATATGATATTTTATATATATATATATATATATATCCCCTCCTGGAACCGCCACCTTAACGTGGTGGAGGGGTTTGAGCGCCCGAATGATCCTGGGGGCTCTGTTGTCGGGGGCTTCGTGCCCCTGGTAGGGTCTCCCATGGCCAACAGGTCCTAGGTGACGGGTCAGACAAAGAGCGGTTCAGAAGCCCCTTATGAGAGACCAACAGGCCCGGGTAGAACCATGAGGCCGTCCTTCCGTGGACCCACCACCTGCAGGAGGAGCCATAGGGGCTGGTGCAATGTGATTTGGGCAGCTCCAACAGCTGCCCCCACGACCCGGCAGCGGACAAGTGGAAGAAGATGGATGGATGGATATATATATATATTATTTTAATTGTGTTATTTTTCATTTACTTTAACCAGTCTATTCATGTCTATATGTCTTTTCCACGTTACCAAACCAAAACATAAGGATTAATATAAGATAAGACTAAATTTAGAACAAGTACTTGCTGTATATTTTTACTGTGTTGCTACAGTTTGGCTGGTTCATGCAAATCACATGACGAGAGGCCTTGTTCATGTGAGTTAAATTAATTGTTTAAAAATAAAAAAGTATCAAGCATTTTAAAAGCTGAAGTCCTGGTGTTCTAGTCAAAACAAAAGTCAAATTTCTCAAGTCAAGTTTCAAGTCATCAAACTAGTGACTCAACTCTGACTTTGTAAATGTATTGTATAATCCAGAGATTACTGTATGTAGACACCTTTACAGCCTGGACCACTGGCAATATGGTGTGCCTGGCTGAAGACAAGCCACTCTCGATGACCCCCGCCTGATGTGGGACGTCCTGGGGCTGAGGCGACGAGTGCAGGGGGTAGTAGACGTTCAACTGCAGAGCAAAGAAGCAGTTATTGATATTTTACTGAATGACATGACACTGGTGCTTAACAGTTGTCTTACTCTTTCCTTTGTGACCAGCCCCTCTGTGGGCCGATCGGACACTCTGTACACTCTGATGGAGGCGGCCCCCAGCACTGCCGGGACGGCCACCATCACCACCTACAAAACAGACACGCACACAGCAATAGATAATGTACCAACAAGTGCTACCTTAGACCAAGCAAGGACCAAAGGAGGTTAAAGCCAGGACTAAATTCAAGATTAAGATTAGAACCACAGAAACCACTAAACACAGTCCATAGGCCGACATTTGAGAACCACTTACTTAGAAATAAGACCTGCAACATTTTGACTAATTCATACAGCATTTCCTCTAATATGAAGTCCACAGAAAACAAAACATGACACGCACTGTAAAACATCCTGCCTGTGTAGAGACATGCCCAGATTTATCATTAGTCAACAATAACTTTAATAAACATACTCAGCATTATGATCCTAAAAACAGGCATACTGACGCTGGCGATAGCTTAATATAAATGCGTCAAATGTGTCAAAATAAACTGACGCTTGAACCGCCGGACATGAATGAGTGCCACCTGCAAACACTCAATACATAAGAGAAAGTGGTTGAGTAGAGTTGTTTACAGCCTCTACAAGAGTACAGCTTGTACAGTAGAGAGCCTGAGCTGCGGTTTTACGGCTTTATACGACGTCAAGCGGATCATATTTGCGTCAGAGAATCTCCGCCATGTGGCGCTAAGATTCATATTCGCTTTCATTGACAGTATAATGTTACATAGAGTGGAAAATGTGCAGGAAAAAAAAGTCATGCATTCACCTTGGCCGCCATGACACCCCTCCGTCTTCTTCCACGCGCCCTGCGTCACTGAGCCTCAATCCAACACCGCCCTCTGCTGGACTCAACAGGAACCTGCGCCACTGGAGGCCGGTGATGTCATTGACAGCAGTGAGGTAATGCACCAAGTCTTTCATAAGAATTTAGCACAGCTCACTATGTGAGGAGATCATTTGTTGCACTAAGCAAACTGCCAGCTCTAGTTTGTTTTTTTAACAATGAATCTTAAGAAATGGGTTATGCAGATGACATTCCAACATGTCAAAGGCAACGCCGAAGGCAACTGAGTTTCAACTTTGAGTTGTTATGGCTTTCTTTGTCACTAAGTTAAAATGATGAAAATAATGCCTCTGCATTTCTCTATGGCAAGTCTAGACCCACTACACATTCACTTACAGTGGCTGCATGCATGAGATAAAACATTAGGAGAGCAGCTATGAGTCAGTTAGTTGAAATATAATTAAATAATTGTGCTTTTGTAGTTTATAAGCGGCAACAAATTGATCTTTGTAAATTGTCACTTTGATTTTTATAAATGCTAAAAGGACTCAACTTATATTGCACTTTTCTACCTTTATCAGGCTCAAGGCGCTTTACAGGAAAGGAACCAGTCACCCATTCACTCTCTCATTCACACCAATGTACACAGACACTGATAAGAGTTAAAACATTTCCCAAGACAAACAGCTTATAATGATCCTTTTAATGAAAAAAGAAGTTAAATCAACCATGTCTCGTAGTGCAGAGGATTCAGTTTATTGAAGTCAAAGTTTAACAACTTAGGTTTACAATCTGTATTTTTTGTAATATATATTCATATATATGAAACCAAAAAAGGCTACTTTAGGAAGAATAAATGTCATTTTCTTTCTTTTTTCAATATCATCTTTAGTCAGTTAATGTACAGAATAACAGTAAGCTAATATAATCCTTGAAAAAGAGCAATATGTTCCTTTTTTTAATGTCGCAGTGCAACTTACATCTTCACACCTGTGCAATGTACCATGAGGTGTTCACCCCTGAAATAACACACAGTGGAGTCTCCCTTTGGGTCAGACCTGCACACGCCAACGTCCGGGAGGGTTTTACACAGTCTGTGCCGAAAAACAAAACTTGCACAAAACAAAAGACCCACGGGACACATGAAAACAGAGAGAGGTCTACACTCTTCCACAGCGGAGCGTGGAGAAAATGTTTATCGTCTGGATGTTGGGAGGCACAGGGAAAGTGCTTGCATCGATAAGTATTCTTTCAAATAAGCCGTTCCAGACAACATTCGGGGCGCGTTCGACTTCAACAGTGATATGGTGGAAAAAAACTGGAAACAGGTATTACAAAGTACACTCAGGAACGAAGAAGAAACGCATGATGCTGGATGGAGTGAGTGCTACACATGTCTCTGGTCTTAGACACTAGGGGGCACCATTGAGTCCTTGGCCTGGCGGCGCAGATGAGGCTGGTCATCTGAGTTTCACAGACGTCGCAGGCCATTGTAGTGAGGCCGTGTTGCTTCCCAGTATTCGCCTATATTCGTCTCAATACCAATACCTTTGCACAGATCAACGACTCACTCTCAAACTGTGGGGCCTATTTTTCAGAACGTTATTATTATTTCCCTGTTTTCCCCTGTCAACAATGTACTATTTATTAGACATTACCTTCTGTCCGTGTTAAAAAGTTTCCTCCCTCAATTTAAACATGTAAGATAACTTGGGATAGAGGGATAACTACATTTTGACACTGTGTTTATTAATGGGTTTATTAATGTGATGCACAGCAACACTTTCCGGGGTTTTGGAGCTGGGTGTATAATCTCTTCATGGAGTTCCCCTACCACTAAAAACATGCACAATAGGTCAGTTGTCGAGGCAGGCGATTCTGACCCGTTAGGCTGACTCAACATTTTTCATGTGACATTTATTTAACCAGGTATTGTTCAGGGGCAGGAGTGGATGGCTCAAATGCAGATGACACATGTCCCAATGGGGATAATCAAGAACACCGTGACCTTAAGTGCTACATATGTTTTCTTCAATTTACAGTCTTCATACTGGGTCAGGCGTTAGACGGGCCCAACGTGCAGCCCTCAGACCAACGTCTGGTGTCTCAGGCTTCTTGTTGAATTGGCACATTGCCAGAAATTGTACTTTTTACTGCAAGCTTAATCAGGCCTAAAAACTGCAAGTTCTTTATAGATCAAGATTCAAGATCAAGATTTTTTTATTTGTCAAACCATGTGACTGATTTGAAATTATATTTCTCTCATCCTTGATTGTGGATTATAGTGAGACAGAGCTGGTATTATGGTTCTAAGAGTTCATAAATGTGAGTGGAACGGTTTGAACTTCTCTTAGATGAACCTCCACACTTCAACATGCAGCCCTCGACAAAGGCGGGTAGTACATTTACTCAAGTACATGTACTTTTTGGAGAAATTGTACTTCTTACAATAGTTTTTTTTTCAAACAGTTCTTTTTACTTTTACTTGAGTAAAATTACACTGAAGTATATGTACTCTTGAGTAAAAATAATGTTTTTTTTTTCCACTGTGAGCAAATAATGAATCAATAAAAAAGGATGTAGTTCGTCTCGTGCTCGTTGTTCTTCAGAATTACTTGGTTTTTCTGTGTTTTCATGCCTTTGTCTTGGAATTTTCTTTGGAAATACCTCAATTTCCACATGATTTTATGTTTTGTTGACTTTTTCGCTCAAACAGCTACTCACAGCGCTCAAGACTCATTTTCTCCAAATACTATTTTACTTTTACTTGAGTGATAATTGGGGTCACTACATTTTGCTTGAATTTGATTAATATAATAATAAGTAACGTTACTCTTACTGGCCCTCGATCAAAAAGGTTCGGACACCCCTTTGTCAGAGTAATCTTAATGTCATGAAATAAAGATTGTTTGTCCTGCTTCAACGAGTACTGAAAATGCTAATTGTATGTGTAAAGCAGTCGACTGGACCAGGTTGCTTTAGAGACCAAACGCTCTTAATCCAAAACAACCCAGTGTAGCTGACGACTTTTCGACTTTTGCTTTTGGTCTCCGTGACGCCCGGATACTGGGAAGCAAAACGCACCGCCCTCGGTTAATGTACAGCGTGAAAAAACGAAAAGGAAATTATGACGGGAAAACGAAAAACACAAAGTCATTTCTAAACGTAGCATTTTTCATGCGCTACACTTTTACTTGCAAAATGTCCGAGGAGATTTAAAGGGGGCGGGATCTCTACAACTGTTCCACAAATATCGCCCTGTCCAAATTCTGTCATTTCTCATGCAACATATCAGTTTATTTTTTTTCTTCCTTTTATATATATATTTTTTTTGTCTCAGTCTCTCCAAGATGTAGACCGATAGAAACTGCAAAAAAAAAAAAAAACGACTGGCGGTTCGGTGTCTCCTATAGATCGACGAAACGTACTGACACCCTGCATCGGAGTGATAGCGGGGCGGGGGTCCAGGGGAGGGGGGGGGGGGGGCACTGCAAAAATCTTGGCATAGAATACATACTTTACAATATACCTATCGCACAAAACGTAAATAGATCTTTATATATTCTCCTATGTTTAAATATATTTGTAGACTGTACACGAATCGTTAGAAAATGGACGGATGGAAAGCAAATGCGTTTACCTGATATTTTGGAAAAAAGGTTTTTGGAGGATGAGACGTTTAGATCGACCCTGCGGCGCGGCTGATGAGACAGACGTACTGTGTAGAGTAGAAAGTGCATTCATTGCAGTGAGTGACGACACGCACTCGCATTCACAGCCCGAAAGGGATAGTTCGATGTCCGACCGGTGACTTGAGCAACGCGGCGTTGGATTGTTGAGACTTTGGAGAGAATACGGAGGATACTTGTCAGCGAAAAACCTAAGAATTGTGTGAAATTGTGAGCGAAGTTGCAATTTATATGCGAGTCAAACCCAACATTTTCATTCGGGTCCAAGGCCGTGGGAACCCAGGGTGCTGAGGGCGCTGCAGCACCCCCTGGTGGATAGTTTGCAAATTGCAGGCAATATTATTAAATAGGAAATATGAACAGAAAAAGTGGTTCTGTTCAGGTCTATATTACAGTTTTATACATACAAATTGTTGTTTGGTATAATGTTTAATTACGTTAATAGTAAATACCCCGAAAAATATAGTTCAACACACACATTTCCTGTTCATTTCTGTACATTTTTTGTCAGCTTTTCAGAAATGTTTGCTCCAAAATGTTGCGTTCACGTGACATCACAACATGAGGTCAATTGAGGTGGAGCTGAGGATTCCATGGTCTTATTTTACTGCTACTAATTGGCCAATTCACATGAAACAAAAACTGTGAAAAAAGTTCAAAGTCATCTCTTCCAACACATATGAACTGTGGTCTAATTATTTCTTCATAAAGGCGTCCAAAAGTGGTGACAATATTAAAAAAAAAAAAAAAACATGTGCGTGAAGTTGGTAGAAAGGACTTTCAGCCATATAGGGATAATGTGGCAGGTTTTGTGAATCAAATAATGATCAGGGGGAAAAAAATCTTTTTGGATATGTCTTTAAAAAATGGTTTCTCTCTCATTGCGGGGTTTCCGGTGACAATAATGATCGTTTTTGTAATTCATACATTTTCTTTTGAGATACGACTTGTGAAAGTGTGATGCAGTTAACGCTCTAAATGCCTATAATATTATATAGAGGTAAATTATTTTGTTTTTGAGGATATTTTTGTGAAATCGCAATTTCTTTATTCAATTAATTTCAATTCTTTATGTGGCTTTAGTGCTTAACGACACATACGTTTGCTGGTAGATATTTCTTTTGTGTGTGTGTGTTTTTTAGCACAATGAATAAATACATATATAATGAGGCTCAGTAAAGCTTATCTTCCTAAGTATTCACAGCATTACCTTGACGTCCGATTGGCACATTTTTGGCACATATTTTGTGTGTGTCGATAAACTGACTCGCCTCTCGACGTCTGAACGCGCCGCTTTGCTTTTGTCACGATAACTCAAACTATCCCTTTGGTTTAAAAAAAAAAAAAAGAAACGATTTTGTCACGCACTCGTCAAACAACACACACGCGCTCTTCCCTCCGCTACCCCTAAGAAGCAGATCACAGTGGTAGTGGGAAAAAAAACAAAAAAAAAACGCAAACATTTGTACATCAGTATTCACATATACACACAGAGTTAAGAGTAGTAGAGAAGAGGTCCGGATCTAAAGCGTAAAATATAGGAAAATAGATAGGAGGAAAAGGTGAAGTGTACAGTAGTCATTGCATTCAATCCTTCACAGTAAAATGCACCGAAGAAGCGCGTCTGCTCCGTCTGTGCGTGTGGCATCGTAGCTACCTTCCCCGGTCTTACACGACACACTCGGCACGATCCAGTCAATTCAGGCTATAGTATATAACAGTGAGGTCCCTAAAGTAACAAGATGCAATGCGGAAACAAAATAAATGCACAATATAGAAAGGAGGAGGACGCGGGGGAGAGTTGGTGGCTCTGGGTGCAAAGTTCGTCAGTACAAAAAGTACAGTGCTATGGTGAAAAGGTTTATCTCCTCCGTATTGCTGCTACATAGCTCCCCCTACCTCCTGAAATAAAAAACAAAACAAAAAATAGCAAAACATAAAAAAAGAAAGAAAAAAAAAACACACGAAGAGAGAAAAAAAAAAAAAAAACGTGTTAAGAAAAGTCTATTTATTTTTTTTGTCTTTTTTCTTCTTCTTTTTTTTTTTTTTTTTTGTTTGCCTGACAAGCGAGGAGTTTATGCTGAGATACATCGACAAAGGAAGAGTAATGCTTTCTGTTCAGGCATGCAATAGGCACCCTGTGGGGGGTCCTCGGGATTATCAAAAGTTTAGTACATCTCTCAAGTCCCCGCGCGCTCGTATTTACACATCTTACAGTAGATATTCTCTGTGAGGTGCATGCTTAAGATTCAGATGGGACCAGGGATTCGTGTGTTGCCGGTACAGCACTGTGGAAAACAATATATTTTGGGGAAGAATTACCGCCGTCTCCGGATAAATGTGAAGTCTTCCTAAAGGCCTATGCAGATCAGTACGTTGTCGTATAAAGGGGAACAGTGGGGCGCTTCCTGAACCAGTGCTCTACTAAAGGGAAGTCAATTCAAAAATACAAAAACTGAAGGTGCCAAAACAAAGAGAGCGCTTTCACTTTGTCTTGACACGGTATTCAACATTGCAACAGTAGTAGTAGAATTTAGACCCTTAATACAAATTTTGGTGTGTTTACGGTCATTGTTCAAGCCCAACTTATAATCTTTCTTTCCTTTGTCTAATATTTAAAACAATTCAGCCAAAAACATGTGACCGAGGTGTGAGAAATCCAGAAAGGCCCGGACACTTCCTTTTTTTCTTTTCTTTCTTTCTTTTTTTTTTTTCTTTCTCCACAGCGCTGTACACTCATGATGGATCAGTCTCGTCTCCGCCGGTTACACGTGCGTCTCGATGAAGGAGTGCGTGTGGGTCATGAGGGGCACCCCCAGTGGCGAGAGGTCGTCCTGTCCGTTGGAGCCGGGGCTGAGTTGGCAGATGTCCGAGAAGAGGTCGCTGTGCCACTGTTTCCACTCTCTGAACGACTGGGAGCACAGTGTGGGGTCCTCCAGCAGCGCACAGATCACCGCCAGCTCGGACTCTTTGGCCTGGAGGGGGCGCACGGACACAGGGGCAAGAAGACGGGTTAGGAGGAGCGCAATGGTTCACCAGGATAGGGGTTCTGTTGTGTTCAAAAGGGTACACGATGTTATTCTATTTCTGATGCTCTTTGAATTACAAGCCTGTAAAGTCGAACCAGACGATCAGAAATACAAACAAAAAGTTATGTACGCCACAATTTGGTATGACTTGAACACGTGTCTTTGTAAACATTTTATGGATCATCTTGAATTACAAAATAAAAGCACACATTTTTGTATACATGGACGCCATTTTGAGGGCTTTTCAGTATTAAATTGAGAGAATATTCATTTTTTTCCTATCAGGTCCACATATTTACCGTCTTTGCTCTGCCCGATCCCGTCAGATCGTCGGAAGCTAAGCAGGTAGGGCCTGGTCGATACTTGGATGGGAGACCGTTTGGGAAGCCTGGGTGAATGTAGTGAGCGAGTGAGTGGTTGGTGGTGGTCGGAGGTGCCGATGGCGCAGACTGGTAGCCTCGCTTCTGTCAGTCTACTCCAGGGCAGCTGTGGCGACAATAGCAGCTTACCACCACCAAGTATGGAGTGAATGAATAATGCAATTTAAAGCGTCTTTGAGTGTCCAAAAAGCGCTATATAAAACCAATGTATTATTATTATTATCATTTCATCACTTTGTCTGTGAGAGACAAAGGGAGAGATAGGCGGCTGCATATATGAAAAAAAAAACACCTAACCCCAAAAAAATTGCTACAAAAGGTTTTTCAATGCTTTTCTGTAGTATCAGGTGTGCTTATTAACATACTAAAGGTCTACCAAAATCTGACCACTGGAAAGGTCACATTTTTAAGATGGCGTCCAAGAGGGTCGCCAAATCCTTAAAATGACCATTACTCCTTTATTATTCCTATTTAGACAAGTCATTGTGGTGTCTAACCCCATGTTTGGGGAAAATTTGACCTTTCCGGTGGTCAGATTTAGGTAGACTTTTAGTATGTTAATAAGCACACCTGATACTACAGAAAACTGTTGTAGCAATTTTTGGGGGGTCAAACCATATTTTCAGCCGACTAAGAGGGATATTGTACATTGTGCCACAACCCAATTACACAATGGAGATAACTTTTTTTTCACTCAAACTTGGCTGTAAATACTGCTAAAGTGGCGCTAGTCTGCAGTTAGCTTTGCCCATTAGCCTGTTAGCTTCTTCTTCGTGATTCTATTAGTGTGTATTTGTGCTCCGGGTCGGAGCAGGGAAAGTTGCAAGGGTGGTCTCTGGCCAGAGACACCAGGGGGAGATGAAAGACCCCCCAGTCATTTCATTAATACTTGTATTACCCCCAGAGGGACTACGGAAAGGATTTATTAAGGTAAACAAGTTACTGCAGTTGAGTCAAAATCCAATTCAACGGGTTTCAAAAGCTGCACTTAGATAGAATGAAACCGTGAGCCAAAATTGGAAAATGCATGTGATTCAGTGAAATTGCAATATTCATCCAAAACCGCGCCGCCCTGTTTTATGGAGTTTTGGCACACACTGCCTTTGACATTTGACATCTGTTCATACGTCTCTCATTACCTTCAGCGTACTCCTCAGGGCCCGCACTCGGTGCAGCCTGTCGTTGAGCAGAGGGTCCCGCACTCTGTGTGTGAAGCAGCGCCTCAGGTCCTGTCTGCTGGTGGGACGGGGTTCTCCCAGAGCAGTGACGTTGGCCTGTTCCAACGCTCTGTACAGCTGCTCCAAACCGTCCAGAGCCTCCAGCGGGTCCCGACCGTCCGAAACCCTTCGCTCCCTCCCCTCAGACACCCGCCTCTCTCTGCTCTCCACTCGCAGCTCGCGCAGGTCTGAGGCGGGGGCGATGGGGAAGATATCTGTCCATTTCGGGGACATTACTTTGGTTATACAGCAGAAAATATTAAATCTACTATTTTCTTTGCTCCTAAAAGGACCGTTGTTGTTTAGGCCACTAAAGTAGCTACTGAAGCTGAGGTGGCCAAAGTACTTCATTTACTTGATTAAAAGATACTACTGGTCAAATATTACTCCAGTAAAGGTTACTCTGCCAATCTTCAATGAAGGTACTTGATTCATCTTCTGTACTGAGTAGTTGAAGTCTTCGAACGTTTCGCCTCTCATCCAAAAGGCTTCGTCAGCGACAAAGGTCACACTCTGGACGCAGCTGAATATATAGACCAACGGGGAGGAGTTAGGGTTGGCCCGGCTCCTCCCCTCTAATCACAGCTACTCTCACCTGTGGGTAAACAACCTTTGAAGTAGAGCGTCTCTAACGATCTGCTCACCTCAGTATCGGTCAGTCCTGTCCTATTCATAGATGATCACTGCTAATTACCTGGCTGTTCTTTTGTTGGCTGAGGCTGAGGTGATTAGAGAGGAGGAGCCTGGCCAACCCTAACTCCTCCCCGGTGGTCTATATCTTCAGCTGCGGGCTGAGTGGGACTTTTGTCGCTGACGAAGCCTTTTGGATGAGGCGTTCAAAGACTTCAACTACTGAGTACAGAAGATGAATCAAGTACCTTCATTGAAGATGGACAACTCCTGTACGACTGAGAACTTACACAGACACTCTGTCAAGTTATTACTTAAGCAATCTGTAGAAATGTTCTGTAGAAAATACTTAAAGGGACTATACGAAGTTTAAAAATGTTAAAATTATGTGTTTTCTTCCCCTACATGTTCCAGCCATGTCCTAATGTGTAGAATGAGCCCAGACCTGTTCACCACAACTGCCTCTAAAATCCTGCACTGTCACTCAGAAAGGTGTTAATTCAGGTCCGAAGTGCCGTCATGCACGAGCTCAATATAGAGACTGCAGTTACGTGTAAGGCCTGAGGTGGCAGTAGTGAGTATAAAAATTACCAACTTGCATCAAGTCTCTTTTAAGTGTAAAAAAACTTGCCTCATAGACAGATTTCTTGAAATGAGTTACTCAAATCAAGAAAAAATAACTTATTTTGAGATTACTTGTTGCCGTGCAGGGGTTTGCCAGGAGCTTCTGATGAAAGGGGTCCAAGGTGGTTTGTTCATTTAAAAAAATAAAATAATAATTTGACCTTTATTTATGCCCAATAAAACCCACTGAGATTTAAAATTTATTTTTCTTTTAATGAAACTAATATTGAAACTGATATAAATGACTTAATTTTTTTTTTTTTTAAGTTCTTTAAATTGAAGCAGGATGTTGAGTGTTGGGGGCCACAGATAGTACAGTATAGTATATCTGCACCGTGGCCCAGCGGTTAGCGCTCGAGCTTCACAGCTAGAAGGTGTCAGGTTTGATCACCGGACGGGGCCTTTCTGTGTGGAGTTTTTAACCCTGCATTGATAAAGTATCAGTGAGTGCTCGTAAGAGGACATCTGGAGGGGCATATTTCCAAAAAACATTCCTGTGTAGTTTTCTCACCCTCTTCCGCCTCCAGCATATCGGCCTGGCTGTCTCCCTCCTCATCCTCGCTCCTCTCCTCCACGTGGGCCGCGCTGGTGTGGATCAGCTTCCCCGGCATGGGGTCCCGGTTCCGCGGCAGACTCTGGCTCCTCTGCTTGTGGGACGAACGGCGGTGCGTGTGGCTGTGAGTGTGTGGTCCCCTCTCCAAAGGGAAGGGACCGTCTCGTTCCCTGTCCCGCTCGGCCGCGTGGTGTCTCCGCACGGGCAGCGTGGCTTGCCTGCGCCTCTCGGGGGACATGCCCTGCCTGCCCAGTCCTCCGTAAAGCCCCATGTCGGCTGCCATAGTCCCCATAAGGCCGTACTCTGTCTCCCCCGGTGCGGTTTGGAGGAAGTGGAGCCCCGCGCTGGTCAACGGGGTCTCGATTAGGTCCTGCCACGATCTCCTCTCGCGGTGCGAAGAGCGGCAACCCGACGAGTGCGTGCTAGTGCTCCCCGTCCCAGTACCCACCATCCCCATCCCGTCTCCTCGCTGGTCCTCCGCAGAAGAGTGGGAGTGCGTTGACTCGCTGGAGAAGTGGCGCCCGTGTTTGGGCTCCGGGAACGGGCTGGACGAGTTGACCTGGAGGGGGAGAGGGGACGTGGAAGAGACCATCTGTGGCGGGATAGGGGACGTGGACGCACTCATTGAGATCGGAATGGGGCGGGGGGATGGCGTGGTGCGGAGCAGGCTCATGGAGCTGAACGAGCGGGGTAGTATGGGGTCATAGCTATGGAGTAGGTTAGTCTTTGAATGGGACCGGTGAGGTGGTGTGAGTTGGTGGCACAGAAAAGTGAAGGGCACAGGTAAAAGTTGACAAACACGGTGCCGAAGATATGGGGGAAGATTGTGAAGAAACAGTACGGTTTTATCGGACGGCAGACACAGGGACGGGGAAGTACAAGAAAACATGAGAGCAAATAAGCAATGAGATGACGATGGTTAAAATAACAACTTGGGAATGACTGGCATGGCTACAGCAGTCCTTTCCACCTTGATTACCAAACTAACTGGATATCAGTCTTTCTAATAACAAATAAGATCTACGCCTAAATGTTTTCATATCTTGAAATGCCCAGTATACAGTACATATTATTACCATTATTAAAGCCACACTGCGGAACAATCCTAGGTTACACGTGTTGCCATATTACAATACAAACTAAGCTACTGCAAAACTAAAAAGATCCTCCTAATCATAAACTAGGCACCGACAATGCTATTTTTGCAATTCATTATCAAACTAATGCCTGTGGACGAGGACCTAAGGCCTCCCAAGATGTTTATTCTAATGTTTGGCTATTTGGGATCAAAACTAAGTAGCAATATCTCCATGGAGACGAGCTGGTGATGTCCCGCACCCAGCAGTTATTTGTCAGATCTGAGGCGAGTCCTCTCACAGTAATGACAAGGTATTTTTTACCTATAAAAACCTAAAAAATATATTTATTTGTAATATATTTATATTTATTGCGTGAAATATTCCACAGTGTAGCTTTAAAGAAAAGCAACAGTATTATTGTTTATTGTTTTAAAATACATTACAAAATACATTTTTCAGGACACAAAGTTATCAAAAATAGACTATAGTATCTAAACAATCTAAGTTTGTTGTTATGTAGGTTATTTTAAAAACTGTTGTTACAACCAATACTTTATTTCTGTACATATTAGGTGTGAACATGAGAAAAACATGGGGTAGTTAGTATCTCATGAACTGTACTTTGTTGCCACCTAGAGGCCACTCTGTGCGTAGCCTCTGGCATCAGAATAAAGAGAAAGTGCCTTGGCCGGTTCACAAACCTCGCACTCAGATGTTTTATTAATGTTCTGAGCTCGGGACTGATGAAAACCGCGGTGCTTTTAGAGGTAAATTATTCTGTTGGTTTAGAAATGTGAGAAAAGCGAGTCTTACCGATGGCGTGCGGTGGTAGGTGTCGCACATCGATGAGGGCCCCTCCTGTTTCAGAGTCATAGAACCATCCACCTCATCCTGGTCGCTCTCACTCCAGTAATCTGAGAATGGGACAGAACACCGTGAGAACAGGCAAAAGGACTACTACAAATGCTCTGTGACGTCAAAATGATATGATGATAGGGAAACACGTTTACATTTAGAATTTATTTTGTGAAACATTTTCTTTTCTTGTTCTGATGTGAAGTATTTTGTAGCTTGTTACCTTCGTCTGGACGTGGCACAGGGTCATCGGGTGTGTAGCCAATGGCAGCCAGTCCCAGCCTATTCATCCATCTAAGAAAAAAACATTTAAAAAATGATAAATGTAGCAAGTAAAAATGAAGAACATTTTTGCAAAAGCACCAAAGTCTGTTGTAAAACATATTCTCAAAAAAGTTTTCTTTTGTAACTGTACTCTACATTATATATAAGTGAACCATAATAAACTAAAGTGGATTTGACCCAGGAGGAAAACAGATTTGGCCATTTGGAAAGAAATGTAAGGAAAGGATGGACTCTTCATTTATAGAAGATATTATATGAAAGCTATATGAATGGGGAGTCTATTGATAACTGAAATTTTGATGAATGCTATGCTGAAGAAATGCTTTAAAAGGAATAAAAATGAAGCACGTTGCTTCACTGGTCACTTTGGTCAGCAGTGCATCTATATGGAGATGTTGTTTGCTTTACTTTGTTACCCACTACAAAAACAGTAATGTCAGTGTCTAGCTGATCCTAAGGACAATATTCGGTATCGCTGGAGTGTTTGGTTATTTATCAGCATTTTTCATGAAAGTTCATTTGCTGTGTCACTGTAAAGGCTTTAAGGTTTACCAACAAACATGCACAAGGATTTGTAATTCCAATGTGTTAAAGGGATGACTTTTAGCAATACAGTACTCGCACTGTAATGTAAACATCAACACCGTGCCTGCAACTTCTCAAGGCTTTATAACGACATGCACAAAGCTCTGTTTTCCCTAAAGTGACCTCAATACATTGAAGGACAAAGCAAGACTTATTCCACAACGAGAAAACATTCAGGAACAGGATCTTTAAGAGACGGAAATGCAGAACTTGAGGTTAGGCAACAAGAAGAAAAGGAGGATATCTGTTACAACATTCGTGTTCTATACAGCTTTCTTCCAGTAATCTCTCATTGTTTTAAATCAAAATGTCCTCACTCTCTCTCCTTGTGCTTGTCTTGTCCCACATCTCAGGAACACAAACTAAATAAGGTCATCTCTAAGAATAGATTTCCGGCACCGAACAGAAGAAATAGTCAAGTCATCACATGAATCATCATCTTTTACCATTAAGTATTCAAACAGCGAGGGGACTCAGTGACTTTGAGACGCTATACTCCGCTATATTAATCTATCGGAATATAAATGACTTAAAGATGCACGTGAAGGGCACACGGCTAAAAATAGTCTCCACAAGTGCATTATTTACAACTGTGAGAGAAGCATGTCCTATGTGGCACCACGGAAATATGAATAAATCTCCCCCTTCCAAACCTAATTAAACAAGACGAGTCCCAAATACATAATACAAGGCGAATAACGCAAGATAAATAAAACAATACATAAATGATGAATGACAACATTTTCCCAAGATCTAAGAACTTTTTTTGGAGGATCCAGTATAAATTTGAGATTCAATGTTAGTGTGTAACCAGTCCAAAAGTTATTTTCCGGTTGCAAGAACGCTGTACGTCTGTGTGGCCAGTGTATGTCTTTCGTATGTGGACTTTGTATATATGTTGTGCGCCATTAGTGAGGCCAACGCACATTCAGACATCTCGTACGTCCTCATAGATTCCGACACACACACGCGTAAGTCAGTCATGAATTTCCCGTTCGGCAATATGTCTTTGCGATATGCCGAGGGGAAGAGGGAAGGCGAGGAGAGATCAGGCGTAAAGGCTTTCGTGGCTTTCTCCTCTCCAACTCCCGGAAAAGTGTGTCATTCTGCCCAAACATGCGTCTTCTCTGTATCCAAGGAGGAAATATATAGGCTGTACCCCTCCACATCGACAAATTCTCCACGAACAAAAAATGTGGTGGAGAGGTGTGTGTGTGTGATTAGGCCTCATCACATCACTCTTCTGCAAATGTGTCACGTGCGCCCAGGACCGTCGCAGGGGGAGGGGGTGCGAGGCCCTGCTCCGACACTTGTCATTCATTACCAGAGGTTCCACTAGACTTTTTCCCCCCCTCCAGACCAGAGCCCTATTCGCGCGTGATTAGAATGACCTGGGGACGTCGGTAAAACTGAAATTACCCGAGGACATCAGGTATTTTGTATGTGCATTCGGGATCAGCGATGTCAGTAATTCACTTTTTTTTGGCGGAAATGATGGATAATGGACGCTGCAATTTCCTCTCTCCTTTAATGCGTGTAAACTTTGCACAGTTCGCACAGCCCTCGCGCCCCTATGTGCGGCCTGTAAACAGTGGCTCATGCTTTATTCATGGACATGTTGTATCGGTGGGATTAGACCTGTGTAAAGTTGGTTTACTCTTTTTAAATATGCATGAAGTCTCTACCTGTCGCCCGTAGTGAGGTGTTCTTTTGTTTTTCAGGGAAATTGGGAAAACCGCAGCACGTTATTAGCAGAGGGATGTCCAGAAAAGGCCGTGGCCAAAATCATTCTCTATTGGACGATCATGCTCAATCTTTTTACGATTTATCAGGAAAGAAAGACAAAGGGAAAGCCTGGTCTTTAAGTTTAATTTAGGTAGTTCCATGACCACACATAACATTGTTGAACATGCACTACCCAATGGAGGCTCTTAACAATGATGCCTTTAACAAACAAACATGTCCAAAAACGTTGGGGTAGCCACTTCTGTATTTTGCAAATGGACGAACGAGGATTGCAGGACAAAACAATAATGACAGATCGATCGAAAGCAAACACAAATATAATCCACACAATTCCGCATTTGAGACGCCAGACATCGCTCAGTTGAACCAACGCCCTTTGGTCATTAAGTGTCTGGTTCCTTTTTAGCCAATACAGTATTTGAGTTTTGTTCCAAATACTTTAACTTCTAGTTTTAAGTAAAAGTAAAGTGCTTAATTTGTCTTCAGTTTATTGGTTACCGGGTCGAGGGAGTTTGAAACCCTGTCCATTGTATTTTCTGTTTGTATAACAATGTTTTGAAGGTAGGGGGAAACCGGGGCACGTGAAGGAAACCCATGCTGACATGATAGAGTCATGATTGAGTCATGATAGAGTCATGATAGAGTTATGATAGAGTCATGATAGAGTCATGATAGAGTTAGGATAGAGTCATGATAGAGTTAGGATAGAGTCATGATAGAGTCATGATAGAGTTAGGATAGAGTCATGATAGAGTCAGGATAGAGTCATGATAGAGTCATGATAGAGTTAGGATAGAGTCATGATAGAGTCATGATAGAGTTAGGATAGAGTCATGATAGAGTTATGATCAAGTTATGATAGAGTTAGGATAGAGTTATGATAGAGTTATGATAAAGTTATGATAGAGTTAGGATAGAGTCATGATAGTTAGGATAGAGTCATGATAGAGTTAGGATAGAGTTATGATAGAGTCATGATAGAGTTATGATAAAGTTATGATAGAGTTAGGATAGAGTCATGATAGAGTTAGGATAGAGTTATGATAGAGTCATGATAGAGTTATGATAAAGTTATGATAGAGTTAGGATAGAGTCATGATAGAGTTAGGATAGAGTCATGATAGAGTTATGATAGAGTCATGATAGAGTTAGGATAGAGTTATGATAGAGTCATGATAGAGTTATGATAAAGTTATGATAGAGTTAGGATAGAGTCATGATAGAGCTATGATAGAGTTAGGATAGAGTTATGATAGAGTCATGATAGAGTTATGATAGAGTCATGATAGAGTTATGATAGAGTTATGATAGAGTCATGATAGAGTTATGATAGAGCTATGATAGAGTTATGATAGAGTCATGATAGAGTTATGATAGAGTCATGATAGAGTTATGATAGAGTTAGGATAGAGTCATGATAGAGTTAGGATAGAGTTATGATAGAGTCATGATAGAGTTATGATAAAGTTATGATAGAGTTAGGATAGAGTCATGATAGAGTTAGGATAGAGTCATGATAGAGTTATGATAGAGTCATGATAGAGTTATGATAGAGTTATGATAGAGTCATGATAGAGTTATGATAGAGTTATGATAGAGTCATGATAGAGTTATGATAGAGTTATGATGCTGCTTCACTCAACATGGGCGCATTACATACGTCACGACCAAACGCTAGAGAAAATCAGATCCAATCGTTTCAAAGGAGTTCACCCCTCCCACCTGTTAACGGAGCTCTATTGTGAAGATCAAGACCCTTGCACGAAACGAAATGAGTCCGAGGGTGTGGTAAAACCAGGCTAGTTCCCCATAGACTTCCTGTTGGATTTCGGCCACATACTTTTTTGCCCCACTGAAGTTGCCCCCTTTTTGTTAATCTCAATCTGTCCAAATGGCAAATTAGTGGCATCCTACTTAAATATGAAATAGAATAGAATAAAAATAACACGACGATAGAGTTCGGGAATCTACAGTTACCATGGAGAGCCGCCATGTTTGCAACTGTTAGCATACATTTTCCATAGACTAACATTAGCTAAAAACAGTATAAAAAGTGGAGGAAAAAAATGTGTGGAACCAACTTTGTTAGCTGCTGAGTTACTGCTGGAAAATACCCCTAACTCACTGTGGTGTCCAAGTGTTTTAATGTGAACAATAACTCCAGTATTTAAAATCTCTATTAATGTATCATCGCTGCTAATCCCATGATGCTTAGCGATATGACATCACATTCCCGAACTCAATGAAAAAAAAAAAAAGATGTGAAAAGACACTTTTGAAATGTTAGCATAACAGAAAAAAAAAAGGTGTCTTGGGCGGTGGGGGCCATAATTACATGGAAGGAAGAAACTTGCACAATAATCTGAAACCCCTCGTTCCGCTCACCTGTTCATTTCCTCGAGACAGTCGGTGGCGAAGAAGAAGCTCTTGATTTTGGGATGGCAGGCTTTGAAGGCGCTGTCAATCAGAGCACGCAGAGACACTGATTAGCATTAGCCGAGCTCGCTGCACACGGCTCCTGTGGTACTTGTGCATTCGCTGCGAGTGCGTGGAGCGGCAAATGCTCCTGATTAGTAATTTTGAGGGACACTTACAATTTCCTCCGGCACTCGATGGCTCGGTCTATCCTGAACTCTGGGAGGCTGATGAAGCCCTCAGCCTTCTCATCCTAAGACACAGAAACGCGGCGGTTGGAGACGCGTCAATAACAACCTAACGAGGCACAGATTATCACGCACAAATACCTTACTTCGCCAAATGATTGTTAATACAACATTGGGTTATGTAAGATCCATAACGCGAGAAGACACAATCTATCACAAAATCCCTGACTGAGATTTACACATTTCAGCTGCACAACATAAAACACAGCATCGAAACACAGTCATACATTTCCTAATTAAATTTGTTTTGTTTTGGTCAGGAGTGAGTAAGACAGATTGATGAAAAGTAAAATGCTCACACAATTTTTTAAATTCAATGGAACATACATGAGATGCACCGATTCAGCTTTTTTGCTTTCGATACCGATACCGATACTGGGGAGGGGGGTTGAGTATCTGCCGATATCCGATATTAACCGATACCAATAGGCTTTCTTAAAAGTGGCTTCTGTGAGTGAAAAAACTGAATAGTCCTCTTTTCTTCATTGTGAGAGCAATACAATCGTATCTTTTCTTGCAAATGTTGGGTATCAATTATATATACTAATAAAGAAATGTTCTACACCAAATATCATCTGACTGGCTTTTAGGTTACATTAATATTAAAATCTGATCATTATAACTTGAGCATAATAAATGTGTTGGATCAGTAATTCTTTAACAGCATTTATAAACTAAAATACAAACACTTGGCCACTCCAGCAATTTTATTTTATTAGGTGAATCAATCATAATTTCCAAGCTTTTATGTTTAGTTGACGTGAGCACTGGCGTACTGTTGCTCGCCGCGGCATTTTGCACGGCCAAGTCTTAACCTCCGCAAATGTATTTTTAAATCTCAGTGATTGAATTCTCCAGGTTCTAATCTTCAGCATGACATAAAGCACGCACCATATTGATATTTAGTTGATGAACCGACACCAAAACAGGTTCAGTGTCAGATTTGTAGCTGATACACAATATCATCTCTTTTCCAGTTTTGCTCCGATATCCAATACCAGTATCGGATCGGTGCATCCCAACAGCATACTGTGTCGTAACAGTGTAGTAAAATATCATTATTGCAATATTCAAGACAGCTATTGAATATCTATAGTTATTCAACAGTTTCTCATCTAGTGCAGCACTAATAAATATGAAATAGATACATTAATAACAATAATAATACATTTTATTTGTATAGCGCTTTTCTAGACACTCAAAGACGCTTCACAGAAATACAAATACAATACAGTCTGATGAGGTGGAGCAGTCACTCAAACAAAGGGGGCGAAACAGAACATTGTTCACAAAGGCCTGGCGTAAAATCTTTGAGGCGACACTGACGCCGCCACTGCTGGTCCTTCAGCTACAGGGAAATTGCTCCTTCATTATTTTCTGTCGTTTATTTTTTCCTTCGTGCTCAAGTATCGCTCAAGTGATTACATAAATGCTCCCACCAAAGAGGCTGTACTATTGCAAGATTCAGAATGTTGGTTTTCTGTTTACAAGATAATGTCAATTAAGAGAGAATCTTTTTTTTTTTAGGATGGGTCAAATGCAGGGAACACATTTCCCCATGGGGACAATAAAGTGCACCTTAACCTTGAATTATCTATTGTATTCCTATTGGTGGAAAAACATTAAACAAGGATCACTCGTCTTTTTTTACACTAAAACTAACTCATTGTGTGACTTTATTTTGGGGTCGGACAATTTTCCACATAATTAAACCCACTGCCCTAACCAGGAAGTAGCTACGAAACAATGATTCTGATATTTGACAGTAAACTGGAGCTATGGATCGAAGTCTTGACCTCTTAACCCCTGCCTTAACCGAGTGCTTTTTCTCCAGTTACACAAATCTAAAAGCTTCTCACGTGGAGAGTTCACAGCCTATAGGGACTACCCTGTAATGGCTCATTTGAAAGCTAAGGCTTACAAAACTGATCGCAACTTTTTTATTCACCGTGATGTTGTCACATTTTTTAAGCGTTTATGTTCTGTTCTCATAGTGTTTTGTTATGTTTTTGTTGCTTTTTCTTAGTTTTTTGTTGTCGTTGGTATTTCGTCTTGGTTTTGCCCCATTTGAGTCACGTTATTGTCGCTCTGTTGTTGCTTCTTGGGTGTCATTTTTTGGGCTTTTTTATTGCTTTTTCGTCACGTTTTTGTTGCTATGTTGACGATTTGTTCAAGAGGCTTTTAGATTTGGGTAATGCCAAACTGGAGGCAATGTGCTCCGTTCAGGCGGGGGTTATGAGGTCAGGGTTTTCCCTAGGTTGACTGGTTTGATACATATGATACATACTTAATTCAGCTAAACAGTGTAGGCTGAACTCAACTGTTGCATTTAGCTTGGGTTGGATTTTCTTATGTGCAAAGTACCAAAGGGATTTAATGTTAATTTGATTGTCATCTAATCGCCCTAGTTAAACTCACTCGCTCCGTGGCAGCTCTAGTCTCTGCCCCCGTTTCGCTGATCTTTTCTGGCACAGCCTCCTCAAATAAACACGACCTCATGGCCTGGGTCACTGAGCGCAAAACGTGGACTGGATCCGCAAAAAACACGGACTCGAACAGGTGTAGTATCTCATAAAACAAAAAAAACCGGAATGGATTCCCGGAACGGATTTGATAAAGATGCTCATTTTAACGATCGGTGATTAGCACTGGATAATAAAAGGCTATCGTCCTGAGAGGGCGGGGGGGCGCTATGGTGGGGGAAACACTGGAGGTTAAAGGGACAGAGGCAAATTGCAACGTGTGCAAACTTCCAATAAGCCCTTACATAAATACACCGTTTTCCAACTGTATAAGTAGTATAAGATAGTCATAGAAATACCTGAAAAAAGCCTCCTACCCCCACTTTGACAATGCACATGGAAGGTATTTTACAGTGAATCCTTACGTTTTGATTGGTGTACCAGTAGAGGCAGGACTCCTTGAGGATGAACCAGTACTTCCTCCACTTCTGAGTGAAGTATCCTTTGGCGTCTTTCTTCTTCCAGAGCCAGCCCTCGCAGTCTCCGTGGCCCAGGTCTTTACATGAGATCCTCCTCCGACTCGCGCTCGTCAGGGAACCTACAGAGACGCGACACGGGGATGCGGGTAACGCATTCGATTTGGATTTGAATTACTAGAAGAGTTAGTAATATGGCATCCTTACCTTTTTTCTTTTTGGTTTTCGTCCGTAGAGAGGTGTAATGAAATGACTGTGGAGATGGAGACAAAGAGAGAGAAAAAAAGCATGTTTATAAATAATCATGAGCCCCACAAACCGTCCGCCTCGGTGCTAATGCTTTTGCCACATTTCGAGGCGCTTGGGGTCGCTCTCTTTCCACGTTTTGGTTATTTTTACCCCACCAGAGAGCATCACGGGTTCAGAGTGTGTGCAAGCTATATCCAAGCAATGGCCGACACCTGTAATGGAGGCCTGAGAGCCGTCGGGGCCGTCACAATTTGCTGCTATTTCAGTCCATTTGGTAAAAAACATCAAAAAGGTTTCATATGTACGGGTGTTTGTTTGCTTATTTATGCGGGGAAGCTGTCACATGCACAGACTCAAAATCCGGGGCACTTTTTGCAGACAACATACGGCTCCCATGACAGGACCACAAGTCGCTATACCACTGATCTCTTTTTTGATCCACATTTCTTTCACAATTTGACATTAGTGAAGATTTGGCGTTCACCTTTCTCATAGAGGCCGCTCCTGAGCTGCTGGACCCCGAGTACCTGCTGAAAACGACACATAGGATCACGTTAGACCCATTGTAGCCCCCCCCCCTATATAAAACCATTAATCACAGCACAAAGCCGCACTAACCTGTCCGTGGTGTCGGCCCGCAGCGTGTCCACCCCTCGCTGTAAGAGAAAGGACTCGGAGTCAGCTCTCCATGGTTACACCGGATTATAAATAGGATCTAATTGGTTTGTACAATAACCATCTCTCAACCATTCATGGTATTACCCAGGACATGATGTGCTCCATTGTCCATGTAATAGTTTTCTGCGGAACGGGAGGGTGGTTGGAAATATTGTTGTGTCCAAACGTGGAGATGTACTTTGATTTAAGAAAAAAAGAGAGACTGTTTAGCGCGTCTGCCCACAAAGAATGGTGTTCATTTTACATACCAGTCCTTTCCAAAGTCCAAAGTCTTGATGTGTCCTTTTGTATGTGTTTTGTTGTGTGTGCTTTGATGTGTGGGCAGGTTTTTTTGTGTATGGTTGGCTTTACAAACAATGGCGGACTTAGTAAATACAGAACACAGAATAGGAAAATGGAATCCTGAACAATAAGAGAATTAGACTGTTTGTCCCGGCCTTGGCAGAAATTTACATTGCAAGAATGGATAAGAGTCTCAGGTAGGGATTGCCTCTGAGCGCTAATAATTCAGAATAAAAAAATAAATACAAAAAAATAAAACATTTAATAGACTGTAAATTAAGAACGGACTAAGTGAGGGCGGCTTCCTCCATAGCATTTAGCGTTCATGCAGCTCCATCATGTAGAACCGGGGTAGGCAATGTCATGTACTCTAGAAATGTGAAAAATATTGTAAATTCCTGCCCCTGGCGTCACTGCAGGTGTCGTAGCATGTTGCGTTTTTTTCATTGTTTGTCCGTGAGAGTAAATACTACGCTGACAGAAGAGACAAAGGGAGAGAGGGATATTGTACTCAAGTGCCGCAACTAATATAGAATTTTTTTTCACTCAAACTTGGCTATAAACACTGCCAAAGTGGCGCTAGCCCACAGTTAGCTTTGCCCGTTAGCCTGTTAGCTTCTTCTTTGTGATTCGATTAGTGTGTACTGCGCCTCCAAGACACTAGGGAGAGAGGAAAGACCCCCCAATCATCCCATTAACACTTATATTACCCCAGAGGGACTACGGAAAGGATTTATTAAGGTAAACAATTTACTTAGCTCGTCTTTAAAATTTCGGCCATATATGATGTACAACACTGGCATCTGTAGAAAGTGATGATTTACTTTGGCCTAAAATTGGAGGGTTCGGCCCTTGGTCTTTTGACGCTGCTCTGCCCTCCACCAAGCAAACTCGCCGACCCCAATGTAGAGTGAGAGGAAAATAAACCTGTTGTGCATGTTAAGACAAACACGTGGAGGTCAGAATGAAAGGGCTGTGTTCAATAATGACTTAATGAGAGGCAAAATCGTTTCAGTAGAAAGTCCATTAGAGCAAGGGACGTCCGGAGCCGGCCCCGCATTTCCTTATGGCTTCAGTCTATGCTTTTTTTAAAGTAATTTCGAGCATCTGTAGTATGCAGATTCTGTTAAACGTTTGTCAGTCAAATCTTCTGGCTCTTGTGCGCCTCAAACATCTTGTGAAAGTGAAATCGTACATACTGTTCCTTTAAAATATGGTCTCGCACAGCCCGAGCCCGTGATTAGCATACGCTTGTCAATGCCGCATATACAGTAGTGCACTCTATGGCAGTGAGTCACCAGCACCATCGGAGAGCGGCCGGGCTGGCGTGAGCTAAGCTGTTAAAACACTATGTATTTGTGTGTGACTCTTAAGCACAGTCTGTCAGCAGCGCTTGTAATTGGTCCGCCTGATGCAGAGTCATACACCGAGTCCAAAGGGAAAGACAGAAGGGGGGGAGAGAGGGAGAGAGACAGACTGCTGCGACGCGAGGCTGTATTTGTCCAGAATAAAGTGGTATTTATAATCAGGCTTGTCTGAGGAGACGGGAGCATTAGAGTCGTGAGATGCCCACCTTGAATACGAATGAGTATCACTTGTACCTGTGTGGTTTTCCCAATAGCGCGCTCACTAAATCCTGTGCTTAAGTGGAGAATTCATCAAAAAAAAACAAGTACAGTACATCTATACATCTATTAGACGCTCATAAGCCCTTTCTTGATAGCTCACCAAAGGCTTTCTACATTTCTACATAAGCTTGATGAGTCACAGTTTCCATGCCTTTTCTGTTTGTTCGGCACATGTTGAACATAATCCGCAAACATTTGAGTCAATAAAGTGAAGTTCAATGACAAAACTCAAGTGACTTTGTTTAATTTCTTAAATATCATCTTGGCTTCAACTCTCCAGGGAGCACCCCACTTAGGTCGCTTAGTCGCACAAGTGTCTTCAAAGCGCGCTTTTGTTACGTCGAAGTATAGATCACAGAGTAAAAAAGGTTCGAGGCCCCTGACATCCTTTTCATTCTAAACAGAGCCCTCAATATCCCGACCTGAGGAATTAAATAAATAAATGTCAAATATAACAACGTAGCCACACTGTTGCTATGCTGTGACAATCACTCACATTCCCGCTATGTCACAAAGTTATCATTATCGCAATATTAGGCGATGTAATTAAAGCCCTAGTGATTGACCTCCACTTTTTTTGGACACCGGCCACTGTGGCTAATGGTTTTCTAAAGCAACCAGCGGATTTCACAAGCCAAAGCTAAAACATATATTTAAAAGTTCAATGTTAACCTGATCAGATTAACATAGAAAAGCCAATAAGAAATCAACCAAAAACAGAATCACAGCTTGGGCTTGTATTAAATGTATGTACTCAGCCTGCTGTAGTAGGGCTATTGCAAGTTTATTGATAATCTCTCTCTTTACATGAGCAGGACATGTGCGGCAGAGAGTAGCTAGAGCTTCAGTCTGCGTAACTCGCTGTAGCTTTCTCCAGGGTCCAGACTGAGGCCAATGTGTTGGAGGTGAAAATCCACCGTCCAAGGTGAAACCAACTTCACCGGGTCTAAAGCGCTTGCCCCCTTCACTGCGCCTCTTTTCCCCCCTCATCCCGTTCATTAACTGCGTGTTGTCTGCACTTTCCTCCATTGCTTTCTGCGCTCATATCAAAATGACTGTAGTGGCGAGTTAAACTCTTTGTCCGGAGAAAAACAGAGGGGAAGGGCTGCACGTGACAGCGTTGTGTGGAGCGGTCACTCGCCTGCGTGGCACATGCTGGTGCACGTGGCAGACGCAGACCAGGTCGGAGAGCGAGACGAGACAATCAAGCTCAAGAACATTTAAACACTGCAAGAGAATTTTAGTGCAGAGGAACGATGTCCAGATGTCAATGAGGGGACACTGAAGGCAAATGAATGGGAGCAGTCTGACCCGCCACGGAGACGGCATCATGTCAAGCCCTGATTAGGTTCCTTGCAAATATGATCAAGCGTGAGTTAAGAATAGTTTATGTTGGTTAAAGCTGTACATAGACTCTAGTAGAAACCGGGGCTTGGTACTGGCACAAAAAAAAAAAAAAAAAAAAAGACTTGCAACCAGGTTCTCTTAACACAAATCCTTGAACAACAAACGCTGACACTCATGTGGCTTCGGTTGCCGTGCAGTTGCCGTGCTGTGACATCATCTACCTCCACATCTCAAGTATCTCAAGCCTTCGTTGTGTGAGGGGATGGTGCATCAGGAGTCGGGAGCCCCTGAATACAAATGAGCTCTGTCCTGTGTGCCCGTCCTGTGTGTGTGTGTATGTGTGTCCTGACCTCAAAGGCGTAACATTGGAGGAGTGTCGAATCGGGGAACTGTCATCGGCTAATGAACGGCGCTACAGTAACACAGACCCACTGCCCTGTTTCTCCTCTAGACAGCGCGGCGGCTGATCCATGGTCGACTCGCTGCAGACTTTGACCTGAGCTTCAATTGCGCGCAGGTCGAGAGGCGTAAATACAAAGAGAAAGGTTCGACTCTTTACTTATAGGCGCTCTAGGCAATATACTTGGGACGAAATCTCGCACTATCTTAATTGCGTCAGTGCACGGAATATAGAGAAGCATGCTGTCATCCACCTTGAATTATCCTTGGTGGAATTTGTGCAAAAATATGTTAACTGAGGAGACGGCGCGCTTCCTTTCACTGCTTCTTGACGCTTCCACTGTCCCGGTGACATCTTGATTTAGAGCTCATTACGTGCACGCTAAATTGTCAAATAACTCTCTTGGAGCTGCTTCAATGCCACTGTCCAAAATACAGACTGTACCATTATGTGCCAGCGCCGTCATACTGCGAGGCCCCGAAAGGCACATAGGAAAATGGGTATAAATATCCCAATTGGCAGTCGTTTTTTCTTTTTTTTTTTTTTTTTTACGGGTAATGACGATGATGCATAACCAAACTCTGGAAACTGTACTGACATATTCATCATCTGATAATATTCAAAGAGATACGAACGATAGTGGATAACTAGCCAACATAGCGGAGTTTTGACTGGACTGGGTTTATTATTGAGCTTAGGATGTTTCATTTTTTCATTGTATACCTCTACGTACTATTACGTGTTTGCACATTATCCTGTCCTTCTTTGATTGCACATTATTCCTGACTATTTGGACCCCCTGAGTGTTCTCGAGAGCTGATGTAACAAGTGAATTTTCCCATTGAGTCCTATCTCTTATCTTATCTCAAAAGTTACAGGTAAGCACCCAATCTAGATGTCTATTCAAGAGTCTGGTCCATCCTAAAGTCAGGTCAGGTCAGGAAAGCCATAATCCCAATGACTCCTTTATTAGAATGGTCTTTGTTCAGGGCTGAGACTGAAAGTGGGAGGTGTAAGTTACTATCTGCCATTCTTAATAGCCCTTATACATTCAACCCAGTCCAGTTGATGATATTTAAAACTTCTCTGTGATGGATAATTCCTGGACCACTGAGTGCCTTCCAAAACTCAAAATATAATTATACCCCTGACAATCTACTTCATTATGTATTATTATGTTTTTATCATTTTACTTATCAAGGGAAGTTCCACTGAGATCTCTGCAGAGTCCAAACCCCAGTGGGAACCCCATTGTCCATGTTTTTTTTTTTCGGATTCAAGTAAACAGAATCACCTAGAGTTGGGAATCAAATCCGGAACCTTCTCAGGCAATTGTGGTGGTCTATTCCAAAATTAACTTAAAGGAGAACTTTGTAACTTGTTTACCTTAAAGGGGCTATGTGGAGTTTGGCAGTTTTGTGCTCGCAATCGCCCCCTCAGGCCAAACGTGTAACTGCAGCCTCGATGATAAGCTCGTGCATGAGGCGCTCAGGCTTTACGAGCACCAGAAATAACAGCCCCGTCCTGGTCGATTTACAGATTTGCAGGCGTGACTTCAGCTGAGGTAAGAAATGTTTCTGTTTTGTAAGATATTTAGACCAAATCAGTTTGAGTGAATATTTTCCAAGATGTGATACTTGAGCAAATGCAGCAAAGTGAATCGAGTGAAGAAGCCAAATAATACAGATAAATAAATAATTGACGTTTGAAGGAGAAAAAAACAAAAACTTGTATACTTTGTATGCATAAACGCAGGCCTAATTGTAATAATAAAATAATTCCACTGGTATTAATGCTACTAGGAAAAGCCAAAATCGTCTCTTCAATTCCCTGGGCAGAAAGTTAGCGTAGCTAACTCGTAAACTATATTGTAAACGGCACTTACACTAACAGGCTAACGGGCAAAGCTAACTTTATTTTGTATTATTATTATTTTTTTAATTAAACATAATAAGACATACTAACATAAATACATAAATCATAAATCATAAATAAGCTGTACATAAAATCAACCATAGTTCATAAATCATACAGAACTATTAAATCATCCAGTTAGGGCTTCAACAAACAAACAATTATTTTGGTAATCGATTAATCTACCGGGCAAAGCTAACTGCGGGCAGTGGCGTAGCAAGGGTACCAAGGGGCCCCAAGCCAGAATGTCGGTAGGGGCCCCTCTGACTGTGTATATCTGCTAGTTTATAAATAATGGACTAGTTCGTGGGGGCACTTGACTGTTGGGGGCCCCAGGCAGCTGCCTGTCGTGCCTGACTGCGGGCTAGCGCCACTTTAGCAGTGTTTACAGCCAGGTTTGAGTGAAAAAAATGATCTCTATTGTGTAATTGGATGTACAATATCTCTCTCTCCCTTTGTCTTTTTTGTCAGCGTAGTATTTACTCTCACGGACAATTAATGAGTAAAAAACTGCAACATGCTATGACACCTGCAGTGGCGCTTATGGCCTCTAGGGGCATGAGTTAGTTCTGCTTTGAAGCTGAGGTACCTGATTGTTCCTGTTCAAACAGTGAAATTTTTTGTTTTGGCCCAAACTTGTTTCTAGCTCTCACAGTCCCCCCTGTGTGTTCACATTGTCCAAAGAATGTAATTATATGCACATTTCACACCTATATACAGCATTAAGTGGTGACAAAGTGAAGCAGGGGCGGGGCCACCCACAAGATAAGTTCCACCAACTTAGATTAGACTTCTATCATCCATTGCTCAATAAAACTTTAGGTGAAGACAATACAACAACACATGTGTTTTTCTGTGTTTACAACATACTCTGAGGCAAAAATAAATGTATTCTACAACACCAAAAAAATTGTTTGTTGTTGAAAAGTATCTTACCTCAGAGTGAGTTGACAACAAAAAACAGATCTTGTTAAATTGTCTTCCCCTAATTATTTATTGAGAGATAGAAGGTAGAAATTCCACTAAATGAGTGGTATTTTTTTTATGGGTGGTCACCCCTTTTCCACTTTTCCACTGCTCAAAGCTGTACACGGGTGTGAAATGTGCATATAAACAATTTGCATGAACAATGTGGATACGCAGGAGGGATTGTGAGAGCTAGAAATGAGTTTGGGCCAAATAAAAAAATGTCAACGTTTGTGTGGGAAAAATCAGGTACCCCAGCTTTAAGTAAATAAATATTGCTAAATCAAGACAAAAAACAAATGGTTCCTAATCTGAGGTGCAGCATTAAATACATTGTCAAAGCATGTCTCTGGTAATGGGAAGGTCGCCGGTTCTAGCCCAACCAAACGAGATTCCTTACTCCATTCACACTCTGTCACACTCACAGGCAGGGGGTCGGGCGGCTGGTCCAGGCGCAGAGTGGAGGAGAGCAGGGAGGGGCTGAGCGGGAAGCTGGGGCTGCTTGGGTTGCGGCTCTTGCGTCGGGACCGTCGTGTAGAGTCCCGTCTGCTCTCGCGCCCCGGACCCTCTGGCTCCTCCTCGATCACCAGGATTTTGTCATCGCTGAGGTATCGCAGCAGGGAGTTGTCAGAGTCTTTGGGACAGAGAGGAGAGAGGCAAAGGAGTTATAGGACTCATTCAAACAAGACAATGAGTCAAAAGGTTAGAGGATAGTCCTATAAAAAGTGTAGAGTAGAGTACCATATTAATGCACACTTACACATGAAAAGAAGCATTGTTTTGAGAGTGTAAATACCTTCACCAAGGCAATGTGTCTCTGTCATCCAGGGATTTTCCATTTGTCTCTCAATGTTTACCGCCCGATGCTTTCTCTAAAATCCTTGCAAATCGGCCAAATGTTTTCTTGATTTAATTTATTGAAGTATTGCCTCGCTGTTTCTTAAAAATACAGCTTGGAGCTTCTCTCTCTCTCTCGCCTCTGAAAGTTTTATTTGACGGGGGGGAGGGAGGGGAAGAGAGTCTTACCTGATTTGTTTATTGTCCATATTCCTTAATGCAAAACAGTGAAAAGTGACAGAGCAGTCGAGCAAAAGGTAGGGCGAGAGACAGACAGTGGTTTAATGTTATTCATAGACTTTGTGATGGCAGAGTGGAGCATCCTCACCTGCATACAGATGGAGTTCAAAACGGTTGAACAGGTAAGAATTAGTCACAGAAACCCCCATGTGTCCAGAGCAGCCGTAGAAAGGCCATTTCCTTTACAATGGTGTTAATTTTCCACTTGGGAAGATGAATAGACTAGGTTTACATGGACGTCCAGTTCAGTCTATACAGAGAAAGTATCATCGGGCAGCTTATTTAGGCTCATCTAATGAAGACCTAAGGAGCATTATCACATCCACCACATAACACATAATAAAAACTTATACTGAGGCTATCATGTATAAAACACACACAAAGTTTTCCTAATCATGTGTTAATTATTCATAAGCACTAGGACTGAACGTTATGGACATGGATTCATGCCAGATATCGCGATATCGATACGATACGATAGAAACTATGGATTAGGTGAAAACCACAAAAGAGTGCCGTTTTATTGATGAAAACCTGTATCGTTTATATCTTGCTTTTTCGATTTTGATATTTTGAATGTTCATATCTCGATATCGATACGATAACTATATATCTCTCAGCCCTAATAAGCAAATAAATAGATTCAGTGTGACCCATTTATAAAGCAATAAAAACCTGTTTGTCTTACAAAAAGAAACCAAATGCAGTAGACACTGAGATACAGGGTGTAGAAGAAGAGGAAGAAGGAGAAGTCTTTGTACAGTTGTTGTATAATGACTAATAAAGCACCTGAACCTTAATAAATCTGTCCGCGTGGCCACCTAAGGGAACAACGCCTGATAAAATATGCATCACTCAGGTCAAAAAACTTCAAGACAATCGCAAAATAAATCACAAAGTATCAAGTTTCACATTGTCAGGAAGCTAGGGCCGTTACACATAGAAAAGCAATTGTACCATTCAGGTTACAAATGAATAAGTGTGTTATGGTGAAGATCTGCAGTAAGGCGGTGCCGTAAATGCCTCGGTGAAAATGCTTCGAGTTCATTATCGATCATCTTCCAGCCTCAACACAATAGCATTCTTCACATGAAACTACCCACCTCTTCAGAGCGGGTTCATAAATGCATTCAGTTGCATTCTGCTCTGCCAGATACATACAGTACCGGACTGATATATATCCACGGACAACCACAGCACCATGAAGCGATGGGATGTGTTGAGAATGGGGCGAAGCATGGCGGCCGGTCCGGAGCGTTTTAGTCAGTATTTTTGTGTGTTTTTTTTTTAGGGTGAGTTTTATTGGTTCTGCTGTAGTGTGTGCACGTGTACCTCGGCTCCCTCTCTTGCCCATGCTGGGTTCCTTGGGCTCAGCCATCCAGTTATATTCGGGGGGCATGGAAACGGGTCTGTGGTCACCTGGAACGACCAATGAGCGTTTAGAGAACCTGCATAGGGAGGGGTGAGGGAGCTTAGGGCTGTTGTGGTGGGACACACTGGGGCATGGGACGAGCGGAGGACACGAGGACAATAGTGACTCTTAACAAGACATTTACTCATCGGATATGTCTTTATTATACGTGTGTGAGGGTCAGGGGGAACAGGACACACTACTGTGACTGGGACAAAGTGCATGAAGACAGTTGTATGAGTTAAAGATATATATTTGATCACTTTTCAGATTTGTTTTTCAGCAATCAACAATGTGAATTGGCCTGTCCATTGGTCTGGCAGCAGCAGGAAGCGGCAAAAGGAGCTGACATGAGTTCAAAGCAAAAGTGTAACAACTAAATGAGCAACTATCGCTAATAGTATCCTTTTATTCTTTCATTTTCTTTCGGAAGGAATGGTTTATTGCATGAGAGACAACAGAGAAAGGCCCTATACCTGATTTCTGTTCAAGTTGTGGAATACATTTGTTTTGTCCTTTGTAGGGCTGGTGCCAACCAGTACGGTATGGTGAAAAAAAAAAGTTTAAGTCCTACTTGAAAGCAGGTACCGAAGAAAAAAATCTTATATATCTTTAGATCCTAGTTTTGATGCTGTTGCTCCAGGGACAGCATTTAAGTAAGTGACGAAGGCGAATAGCTTATTATTGTTATTTCCCTTTTTTATATATATATATATATATATGTAGTTGTTTTTTTCTCTTTTTTTTTGCTCTAAAGTTAGCCCAATTTTCCCTTTTTGTATTTATGTATATATATGTTTCTTTTATTTACCCAATTTATTCTCCTTTTTTGGGGCAATTTCTCCCAATTTCCCTAAAATTATTCTCCATTTTTCCACACATTTCTTGACATTGGATAAGAACCTGATATTGTAAATGTGCATATCTTCCAGACATTATTGTTCTGTTTTCTGGTTCTAGCTGACAAATAACTAATAGATATTGGTAAAAAATAACGTTCGGGTATCGGTATGGAAAATCAAGTATCGTTAAAGTACTGGTATTGATAATAATGTAACAGTACCCAGCCCTGGTCCTTTGATATAATTGTAAAAGCTGACGTTTGTGTGAAAAAACAACATTCTTCCATTGTTTAACCTAATTATAAAGCTTCTTTCATTGATTAAGAACTAGCCGGCAGTTGTTTTTGTTTGCATTACAGGGACTTTATCGCTCCCTGGCTATGAATTCATCCCTTAGAAATGCATTACAAAAGTAAGAAATCAGTTTGGACCACAACTAATACATTTAATTCACACGTTAAATCTGGTAGGACTATGGAAACTAGTATCATACACACAATGACCTCATCAGCATTGGCAAATAAAGTTAATTGTATTTTTTATATTCATACAATATCATAATAACTAATAGCACGAGTTATTTTGTTACCAATGGCAATACACTGAATCTGGATAATTACAAAATAATATCAGCATTCACTTATTTGTACTTCTATATCAAAAGCAACCATAGCTGCGCATCAGTGGGGAACGCTTGGGCAAGTTGTCACATGTCACAGGTTCCCATCGAAGTCGTGTATAATTTAGCGAAACTATTAAAATGCTGGAATTGAAAATCAACTGAGGCACATAGCATTAATATCGGAGCAGGAACACACTTTCCGTGACGTCAGGGGCCTGAAAATAGACTCATCTTTAAATATTTCAGAAATGTGGGGCAACTGAGTCTTCCGTCATTACTTTTAGGCCTCTCTATTTTTAAAGTTGAAAAATATGACCATTCATTCAACCCTCGCAGGAATCAACCGACTTCTTCAAATGAAGCTCTCTGGAGTTCAAAGGTTGTTGCGCCCAAGGTCACCTCAAAAATAATTCTGAAACTGCCTCATTATTTACAGAGAAAGCGTGGCACAGACGCACAGTGTGACTGGGTGGTGAGTTTGTGTCATGTGACCAGTGTTAGGACATGAAGCCATGACGTGAACAACATAAAAACGTTATTAGAAAACAGAGAGGAAAATTGTAACCACACACTAAAAAGTATATAATCCTACAAATAGTATGAGATAATGCACCAATTTTCATTAGAGATGCGCCAATACCGCTTTTTTGGCTCCGATAGCGATACTGAGGGTTTGAGTATCTGCTGATATTAACAGATAACAAGAGACTTTCTCAAAAGTGGCTGCTGTGAGTGAAAAAGTGGCTGGTCCTCTTTTCTCCATCGTGAGATCAAAAATGTCTTATCTTGTCTTGCAAACGAGATGTTGTATATCAATTATTTCATCTCGTAATGAACTGAAAACATTAAAGAAGGATCACTGGACGTTTCTACACTAGATATCCTAATGATAATGATAGGCTATTTAGGTATTAATATAAGCAACTCGCATAAAGTGATCTGACCATTACAGCTTGTGCATTACATCATTATAGCCCATCAGTTATTCATTAACAGCATTTTATAAACTAAATAAATTAGGTGACTTTAGGGGATCCAATCATAGTTTCTCTCCCAACCTTGATTAGTTGCAGCCAGCATTAGCATGCGGTTGCTAGCATCGGCTATTAGGTATCGATACCTGATCTTGTATTTGTTTCCAGTATCGGATCAGTGTATCCCTACTTTTCAGTATATGGAATTTACAATAATAATCTGGTAATCTGGGATGTCTCAATTAAATTTTGTCCTCCATAAGTGTTGAATAATTATGGCCAGAAGAAGGATTATTAAAAAGGATGTGACTGACCAAACTAATCAAATCAAATCAAACTTTATTTATAAAGGTATCACAAAGGGCTTCACAGATTACAGGATTTAAAACAATACGCCTGGCACACCCTCCCATCCCCCGAATAATAGCATATAGATAGATTTATATAGTTCGGTGATTCCCCAACCTAAACTTCACAAGGGGTTGGGCTTCTGCTAAAAGATGTCCAAACGACATGGATATGAGCATAAAGAAGTTAATGTATTTTATATGGACTATTATTTTATAAATAGAAATGACTTTTTTGTTGCATTGGAAAAAATATGTTTGATCGCCAAAGCATCCCCTGGTAAAATAGGGGTCACAGAGAGAAAATAGTCGGGAACCACAAATCTAGTGTGTGGTTACTTTTGAGAATGACCCAAAAACATGACACACTGGCGGATGCGAGCCATGCCATGACAATACTGAGGGGTTGTCGAGACTGTATTTTTACCGTGAGTGGGCGTTTTGTCTCTTCTGCGGACCCCGGTGTTTCGGCCGCGGTCATAATCAGGTCCCGGTGGCCCCTCTCCCTCCAGCAGAGAGAAGTACTGTCCGCTCTCCTGGTCCAGGTAGTAGCTAACAGCCTCCGAGCCTTTGGAGACGGGCTGGGAGGTGTAGCGGCTGATGTCGTCGCAGGACATGAGCCCCATCTCTTCCCTGAAGGTGTAATGGTGAGGATTAGTGTCATCAGACCAAATATAATAGCCATCATCGTGTGTGAGAGCAGGGAGGGGGCAGACCTGGTCCCGTAGAGTCCGGACACAGGAGACAGGATGTACACGTCCTGCATACTCGGGGCGTCCATTTTGGACATTCCCAATGTTCCGACGGGGGTGGGGGACGTGCTCGTGGGACTGGTGGGGATCGGCTGGAGGGAGACAGACCAAAAAACATACTTTAGTGACATTCAGTAGATTTTGCATTCCCTCTATTGTAGAAATCCAGAGGTATAACAAACAATTAAGCCCACAATAAATAACACTTTTGCATTTACACCAACAATTTGAATGTTACCATAGAAATCGATCAATTTAACATGATGACATATGTTCTTACCTGAGCTTAGACGAGTTGATGCGTACCTGACTGGTCTTTGTGCGTCTATGTCGCCAAACGGGGGTGAAGTTAGAAGCGATCAAGCTCTTCCACGTTTTGCCTATTTAAATACGGTTACATGAGTAGTTACACGATCCAAGTATCGTTACACAAGATGAACCACGTAGATTGCGCAGTAATATCTTCACTTTACTGCGCGGACGTCGAAGTGCTCCTAAGGTGTTATTACGCCTGACAATATAGTCCCCCCCCTTTGTATCCACATGTTTAATTTTGTGTGACTGTACTTGGATCGTGTAACTACTCACGTAACCGTATTTAAATAGGGGAAAACGTGGAAGAGCTCGGTCGCTTCTAACTTCACCCCCGTCGGGCCCCATAGAGGAGACGATGAGAGGCTAAACAACATATTTGGTCTTTTTGCGTGACTGAGCGCACGCGCAAAGACAAGATACGCATCCACTCGTCTGAGCTCAGGTAAGAACATATCTCCGTATGGAAAAACGGTGGCCTGTTCCTTTAAATGGCGGGACATTCGCTGAAAAGTCGAGAAAACAGACGTGGAACATCTCCGTGAGCTGCTGGGTCATTACATATATTAAACATCTTCATTCGCAGAACAATATCCCCAGTATTTTACATGTCATAATCTCATTTAGCTCATTATTATACAATGTACCCCCTTTTCCGAGAAAACTTAACGACAATCCCGAGCTCTATTACAGCCACAGTGTGAATACTGTGTTACAATTAGCAGGAACTAAACTGTGTCATCTGAAATTGCAAATCTGTTGAGAAAAAGTCCTCCATAAATTTGGTATTGGTGGTTCAGACAGATGGACAGACAGCAGCTGGTAAAAATTGGAAAATTTGACCAAACTGAAATGCTCCACTGAAGCCTACGTTTCTGATGGACCATTTGGACAATTTGGACAGAGCAGCGCTATCTCCCCCACATTATTCTCCATCTGCCCCGCCTGTTGAGCACTGTCAAAAATCACCCACAAAATGCTCATGCAGTTTGTGTCTTTCTTCACAAAGACAAGAGGGAAACACATCAAACTGGCGTGACACCGTAAGCCCTGAAACTTTTAATTAGGTAGCCAGCACTGAAAATAAGATGCAAGAGCTTTGTTCCCGAGTAAAAAAAAAACCCACAGGGAAACATCGATGGCATCCGCGGATCGTGGAGAAGCAGCTATTTGCGAAGCCGCGGCTGCCGTTTGTTTTAATAACAAATCCAGAACAGAAAACGAGTATTTCCACCAAACTGCGGGCCATCTCTCCCTCTTTGTCTCTGCACCTCATTTTTGTGCAAATGTTTCACCGATCAATCAATTATATGGATGCTTTAATGCATGAAAAAAGAAAAAAAAAACAGGCTTGAATTTGAAGAAAACTCTATTGGATAAGCTTTACAAATTTGTAGCGTTTAGGGACACACGATTTTTCTTAGAATACCTTTTTGTGTTTCAAGTTGATATTTGAACTTGCGCACATAGGTTTTCAGATAGAAATACACAGACCTCCAACACAATCCTGAGTAACATTAGGAAAAAGTCACACTTTTGTATTCATAGTTTGGCTGGGGGTGCGTCTTGTATTGAGGTGCGACTCTTACACAATATTTAATTTCACATGTGTGTTATTTTCACACTGACAGCAGCTAGAGGGCGCTCCAGGCTTGTGCACCAGTATATGCTAAGACTGAACACAAATGGCCCCAAAAAGAAAATCATATTCGGCAGAGTATAGCTGCAGGTAGTGAAATATGCAGCCAAAGACGGTAATAAAGCAGCCGAAAGAAAGTCTGGAGTGAGCGAGAAATTTGTGAAGGACTGGCGAAAAGCAGAGGTTACACTTATTGCAATGAAGAAAGCAAAAAAAGCTAATGGCGGGCTTAAAGCTAGATGGCCACAGCTAGAGGAGCGAGTTTGCAAATGGGTGCTTGACCAAGGTGCTGCCGGGAGAAGCTTGTCAATGGTGCGACTTATCCATGTTTTTTTCTTCTGCATAAGCATTTTTTAGGCTGGTGCGACTTATAGTCCAGAAAATACGGTAATAAAACAGGTCCAAACTAGTACAACAAGGACTAAGGATTAAAATAAGGACTAAAACAGTAGGGTTCAAGATACAATAAGTGAAAGCCCGGCTACACAAAAATGCAATTGCTTTGCGTCTATGATTAGATTAGAAGTGTACGGAGCCCGCCAGGGGACATGAAAGGAAAAAAACAAGGGGAGGAGAAATTTTTTTTCAATCAAAATCCCGTCTTATTATCTCGGGATCCCGGGATAATAAGTCGGGATCCCGAGATAATTAAGTCGAGATCCCGAGATAATTAAGTCAGGATCCCGTGAAAGTTAATAAAACATTTTTTTTAATGGCATTAATTACCTATGTTCATCATTTGTCTGTCAGTTCAACATGGAGGGCGCTAGTCGGAATGTACCGTTGCCTCAACGCCCCGGGACCATAATAGGTCAATGCCCGGGACATTGAGACCAGGGTGCGGTACATTCAGACTAGGGGTGGAGCATTGGCGCAGTGGTCCCTGCGCATTCGAGCACCAGCAGGCTCTGCGTAGAGGCCAATGCAAGTCTCCCAGCACGGAGTGCGGCTTGTTTTGAGGAAAATACGATTGTAGGCAGTAGTCCAACTTGCCGTGATCGCACTGAAGTGTCGTTTTTGTGAAAGCAATGTTACGATGATGAGTTATTGATCCGGAAAAGCCGAATCTGTGAATATCTTTCTAACTTTACCGAAGTATCATACTTCTGGTGTTTGCGTGCCATCTACAGTTTCAACCAGAATTCCGTAAAACTTTTTCGGGATCTCGTCATAATTATCTCGGGATCTCGACTTAATTATCTCGGGATCCCGACTTATTATCCCGGGATCCCGAGATAATAAGTAGGGATTTTGATATAAAAAAAAATTCTCCTCCCCTTTTTTTTTTTCCTTTCATGTCCCCTGGCGGGCTCCGTAGAAGTGAATGTTTTATACCCAAGATTTAAAAAAAAAAATGGCACATTTTAAAGGTTTAAAGTTCAGAAGCAATGGCACAAGAGCTGACTCTGATGTAGTAATTGCTAATTTAATAAAAGAATCTCATGCATTTCAAAACATGAACATTGAAGAGGCCTAAACTACACTGTTAACAAGTTTCCTCAGTTCAAATTATAGTACCTAAATAACTACAGGCTTTGCAACTTGGTAATTGCATCTCTTAAAACTGCAAATGGACTATTATCAAAAGGGGGGGCTTGTACCTCCAGTGTTGCCCACGCCACTGTTTGAGAACCACGACAACAACGTTTGGCCGAAGTAGCTGGATTTTTTTTGTTTTTGCTGTCGGCGGAACCTTCTCGCACAAACGCTTTCCTCTCCCCCGTGTTCAAACGCTCCACTATCCCGTCATTTACGTCCAATTTCTTTTTCTCCTCTCACGCGGTTTGCCATGTCTGTTCCCATGACAACCCTCTCCTCCCTCGCTCGCCCCAAATGTGCACAGTGCAGGAGGTAGGGGGAGAGAGAGGACACTGGGGGGGGGAACGCTGTATAAGCCGCTTGGTTTAGTTAAGTGTCGTCAGGTCCTGTAGAAGAGAGGGTTGTTTTTGTTTTTTTTGTGATGTTTAATCAGGCCAAGGCGTTTGTGAATGTAAGGAGGTATTAGTTTGGAGTTTTCGAAGCATGCGGACAAAAATAACTGCACAGAGCCACCGACACAGGAAGACCATTAATTAAGATTGAACTGCATATGCAATTATTCTTACAGTATGGTTTGCTGCGAGGTTGCCAGGTACCAACGACCAAAAACGCTCATTTACAGACATTTCAATATAATGTCACCAGTTTAGAAGATCTGCTATGACTCTCCCGTCCATTAAGAACACTTTATTCCAACCGGGCTGTCGGGAAAACGTAAATCTCTCTGTTTTCACCTCCATTCACAAACTGTGCTCCCCAGGCTCACTCTGACCTCCCACATCCATCATCTATATATTTTTAGATTTTGCTCCATATACGGTTTGCCCGAAGGCCTGAGAGTGAAGTAACTAAAATCCCCTGAACTTTAACAAATTAACTTTGACTTTGTGTCCCGGATTGTACGTGTCCAAACACGACCGGTCAAGATTCCGGTTCCGGCTATCGTTCTTAACAGGCCACCGTGTTTCCATACCGAGATATGTTCTTACCTGAGCTTAGACGAGTTGATACGTACCTGTCTGGTCTTTGTGTTGTTAGCATTCGGCCTCTCCCAGCATATTCCTATGGCTCCAAACGGGGGTGAAGTTGGAAGCTACCACGCTCTTCCACGTGCACACACAAAGACCAGACAGGTGCGTATCAACTCGTCTAAACTCAAGTAAGAACATATCTATGGAAGAACGGTGGCCTGTTCCTTTAAAGGGATATTTCAGGATTTTTGACATAGGGCCTCATTCCCTAGTTATCCAGAGTGTTGTTGATGTCTGGAGATATTTCTTTCTTAAATTCATGCAGTTCTTATATTTGAAGAGTCTAGTGGCGCTAGGCTAATGCTAGGCTAGGGCATTTCTATGGTATCAGTTAGCCTGCATTAAAAACAGTCTGACCCGCTCCACAGTGCACCTGAGGTAAATCACTTATAACGCCAGACTAACCATATAAATGTCTGTGTTAATAGAATAATTTTTGAAATACAACTGACCTTGTATCACATGAAGCTGATGCTGCTCAATTATAAGTTATTTTAAATGGTTATAATGATTCTATCGACACATTTATATCGACACATTTATACTGTTAGTCTGGCGTGATGGCTGAAGTCTGGCTGAAGTGATTTACCTCAGGTGCACTGTGGAGTGTGCCAGACTGATTTTATTGCAGGCTATAAAAAAATATCTCCAGACATCAACAACACTCTGGATAACTAGGAAATGAGGCCCAATGTCAAAAATCCCTTTAAGGTCTCATTGCTTCTTTTTCTAATTCAAACTTTGACTCTTCCAAATATACGTGGAACTGAACTTGTTTGGTGCGTGTTGCTCTGGGGGCTACTCTCCCGTGTAACACACACCTGATTAGTCTGTAGCTGTGTAGGAGCTGATCAGCCACTTCTGCTCGCTGCTTGGTCTGTTTCAAACAGGCCTTTATTTCGCGGGATCGCATTTCAAGTGTCAGTGCAAGAAAAGGAAGGAGGAAGCGGTTTCTAAAAGGACCTAGGTCTCCAATCCTGCCATATTCATCTTTTTGCTGAAAGTCCTTTCATTCGACTAATATCACGTCATTGTTTTGATACCACTTTTGGACACCTTTTTGAGAACATCATTTGATTCTAGTCATTCCTGCTGGCATGGAAGACACTGACCTTTGAGACCGTTTTGTTTCATGTGGATAGGTCCGGGAATTACAGAAGCATTAACCATAAACCAAGGACAAAAACATCTGCATTGGATACCATAGTTACCAGCTGCCCACCACTTCAAGTTTAGTTTAGTTTATTTGTTTATTTGAGCAGCAAACACTCTGCTCAAAAGGAGTGGGCCGAAGCAAGAGCTTATAAGCGCCAAAATCAATACAATTAAAATCATCATTTCACAAGAACATAGTGGAACAACAAAAGGAACAAAATAGCAACAAGCAAACAAAAAGCAAAACAAAATAGACCCTACACCCCCGCAGCATCCGACCATACCCCGAAACGGAGCAATACTGATTACGTAACGACTATGATAAAGCTACATACTTACAAACTATTTACAAAGAACTATAACTTACAAAACACTGTTTGAAGTGTTCGTACATCAACAGAAAGAAGCACAATTACAATAACAGTCTAGTTTCAAGTACGAAGTCTGGTACAAAGCAAGTAACAAAAGGCGTTCATTACATTTCTTCCAGACGGTTACCAGGCCTAACATTCTTAGTATTATCAAATGTCACTAGTTTTATGTTAAAAAGACACATTAATATACATATTATACTCCATGAATATTATTATTTACATTTATTATGTAAGCCCTACACAGTGTAGTGCATTAAAAAGCCAGGAGTAGAGCGGGCCAGTTGTAGAGGGCAGTAGCTCCTCATCAACAAACCCCTAAGCAGCTGCCCTCACTAGCTGATTTTGTAGATAATGTCCCTATGCTTGTGTGGTGCGTTAAAAGACGAGGATTGCGAGCCCAGTGAGAGGATCCCTCTCAACAGATCCATAGCTCGCCTACCCTAATTCTCTATTTGTAATTTTGAGCAATAGAATGACAACCATTGAGAGCAACAACATTCTTCCTTAATTAATAAAAAGCAATTTGATCCTGTTGCGCCCCCTAGTGGAAACTCATTTCTTCTTCCCTATACTTTGCAAAAATCTTAGTCTTGAATTTATATTTGAACATCTCCATCTCCAATGTATTCCACAATTGTACCCCATTAACTGTCGGACTAAAACGTTTCAAAGTTGCGCTATGTTTCTGAGGCCTGAAGTTCAATTCATAACGACCAGTACGTTCTTGGAACCTTCTTTGTACTTGGCTTCGTAACAATTTGTATCTTGCTTTGTATAACATCTGTACTGTTTGGAACTCGACAATGTCACAAAACTTCATGATCTTTGATTTTAAAAATAATCAATTTGTGTGGTCCAAAAACCCAACTAATTCTAAACTAATTATAATTATATGAATAATGAAATTACACATAAAGGTGACGGTGTCAAACAATTACAATAATGACAGTTTCATATTAATGAGCCCTATAGTCAAGAAGCGACAATTCTCATTAAAAAAATAACACGTTCCATCAGCGCTGCATTATCTGTTCATTTCTAATTCAAAATCTTTCCAATCTCTCGCTCCTCAACCCCCACCACCGGTGCTCCTCTGAACCCGGTCTCCAGTCTTCCCCGTGTGCAGAGCTTACAGTAAGACGGCCTCATGATAAATAATGAAGACGTGCTGGGAAGAGGGGGAACGCTTGGGGAGGGTCCAAAGCGCGAGGAAATATAGGACAGAACTACAAAGGGACAGAGAGAGATGTTCGTATGAAAAGACTGCACATAGTTTGGCGGAAGATAGTCTTTTTCTGTTTGGGATTCGTGATTAAAACAAACGAAAGTGCTTTCCCTCGACCCGAACGCCATCAATGTTTCCCTGTCGGTTTCGTAGAGAGGAAGAGGGATCTCAAATCTTACTTTTTATGATGAGAGAGAAACAGACAGGGGAGCGTGTATAAATGATAACACTTACAAAACAGTTCATGATGCTAACTATAATTATTTCTAATTTATTTATTGACCATTATGAATTTGAATACAATTAAAACAATTTACTGTTATTGTCTTTATTTATTTATTATTATTTTTTATTAAAGCCCCACTGTGGAATAGTGAGGTTATAGTATGTTCCTACCATACACCAACACAGGGAGGGACCTAATGTAATTGAAGAGAACATTTGAAAACCAAATATCTCCGTTTAGATGTTGTTGTTTTTTTATACTCTAGTTGTGACACTAGTGCGGACAAGTTTATGGCACCAAAGTAACACTTCTACACAAAAAGAAAATTACAGCCCCATCTTGATTTTTTTCAATGGTACTTTTCTGTTTTTGCAAATGAACCTATCGAGATGAGTTGGTGGTCACAGCAAAGTAACAAGTCAGGTCTCTGGAGAGGTGTTTTTGATGTACTATCCACCTACATTTACCGGTCGATCTACGTTCCCTCCCTCACCTATGGTCATGAGATCTGGGCAATGACCGAAAGGACAAGATCGTGGAAAAAGGCGGCCGAAATTACTTTCCTTTGCAGGGTGGCTTGGCGCACCCTTACAGATAGGGTGAGAAGCTCAGTCACCCGGGAGGAGCTCGGAGTAGAGCCCCTGCTCCTTCACATCGAGAGAAGCAGCAGAGGAAAAGACCGAGGACACGCTGGAGGGATTATGTCTCTGAGCTGGCCTGGTGTCACCTCGGGATCCGCCCAGAACAGCTGGAGGAGGTGTGCGTGGATAGAGGAGTTTGGACAGCTCTGCTCAGACTGGTGTGTCCGCGACCCGGCCCCGGATAAACCGGAAGAAAATCAATCGATACCCACCAAAAAAAAAAAATTAAGGAATTGTGATATTAGGTATCCCAGCTTATCAATATAGCATTGTAGTTGGCGAATTTAAAAACATAGGCCTGAATGAACTGATTAATTGAAAGCAATTAAAGAACAAGCCCAAACGTTAGCTAGTAAATAGGACACAGCACAAAGACAGGGGAGCTGGCGCTGTGTGGTGACTGAAGTTTAGAGTTAAACAGTAATTTAGTGATTATAGCCCACTGCTGCTGCCTCCACTGCCACTGCTGGCGAAGGGGGCTGTGGAGGAGGAGAGAAGTGGAAATAAATGGGACGTCCACAGCAGGGCGTTTAGTTAAAACAGCACTTCAACCATTCGACCCCCGCTGTGTCCACTTCAAAGTGCCCGAACATGTGCCCCTATGTGTGCCCCCCTTGCCCCAGTCATTCAATATGGAGCTGTCTGTCACCGCTGAAAGCAAATAGCATGAAGTCCTATGTGAATCACGGTGAATATGGTAAGCAATTGATTCCAGCACGAACAAACTGAGTATATCAAACAGGCAAAGCATCAACACCTAAGATTGAAAGATGAATCGTTGCTGAATCTAAATTCGAAACATGGCAACTATCACAAAGGCTGAAAATATCCTGTGAGGTCTTAATTAACCTGCATAAGTCAGCAGTTCATATTCCAGTCTTAAATTGTCTTTAATGGTTTAATGGTTCAGCCAAATGAGTCTGTTGTCGCCCCATTCTCAACAAATCGCCTTTTCATCACAACCAGCAGAATTGTCTCTTGTTATTAGTTCATCCCTGTTCCTCCTTTAAAATGGTCCTAGTTGAGGCTTAAAATAAACATTTAAAATGTCAAATAATGTCTATGTAGTGAAAAGACAGTAACAAAGAACAGGCTAGGGTTTCAAATCGGCCTGGAGCAATACTATAGGGGTTCCCAAACTGTGGTACGCAAAGACATTTTAAAACCACCGCACGGGAAACGCGCTTATACGGACGAAAGAGTCTTAATTCAGACGTGGATGAGATTGTTCTGGACCTAAATGTGTCCACTCCAGAACCGAACCTGCGCCTTTCGAGTAGCACTTTCTGTAATATCTGTCCTAGAGACAGATATTAGGACAGACTCAGAGTCCAAACCCGAGTCTGATGTTCAGAATCAGACTCTGCCTCGTTTTCATAATTATCAAAAACTGGCATTTTCATGTAATGTTTTTGTATTTACATATTCTTAAAGGCCTTAATCACGCAAGACGAGCAAAAAATGTATTGAATGTAGAAAACCTGCTTGAGTTCACTGTAATAATGGAGGAAATAAACATAATATTACATGTGATATTCCCAGTGTTTTCAATCGTGTCAAAGTAGGGGGTACGCGACTCGTCACCCAAAGCTTCAGGGGGTACACGGCTTGGGAACCACTGCTATAGGGCAAAAAAAGCCACAAGAAAGCAACAAAGAAGTGACAAATGAAAAAGTGGCAAAAACCCCCAAAACAAAACGTCAAAAGTGATGAAAACACGGCAACAAAGCGATCCGTTCACATCAGGTTTGTCTTAGTTTTTACATTTGGTTGAAGCTGAACTGGAGAAAATGGTTAAGGTGGGGGTTAAGAGGTTAAAAAAGTTAACAGGGTTATTAAAAAAAAACTTACTTTGTCCGTGGTCAAAACTGTGTCTATGAATCCATTTTGACCGTATACATGCTGCATAAAAGACCTTCAGCGCTCAGAAGACTTAAAAGTAAAAGAGGCATTAACATGAGCTGCTTTAATGCTGGTCCGCGCTGACCCAGATTCATGGTTTTAAATCAGAAATGTGCGTGTGTGTTTTTTTTTTTATGTGCATTGAACGGCCGCACTTTCCCTACCATGTAATTGACCATTAAAACAATTATGTCAGCTGTATCTTTGAAACACATTTGAATCAACCAGAACATTCCCATTATTGAGTCTCCATTTTGAAGAAGACGGAGGGAATCCCCACTGTAAATGTAATAACTAATTTATTTCCTCGCCTACGAAGCCTTTGAACTGCAGTCTGTGCAATAAGGTCATGGATTTAACAAATACAGAGCGGGCCGTTTTATAACTGGGGATGCACGGCTTATGGAAAGAAACGGTTTGACGAATGTATCCAGGGAGGAGTGTGTCCCAAGGATTTCCATGGTTTGTCCATGGTCATGGGTAAAGGTCTAAGCAACGCAATATGCATATCACAAACAGCCAAAGTGTAAAGGTCTTCCATCTGATTGAGACACATCTTTAGCAAACACAGGCAAAAACAAAAACACATGGCGACATAAATGTGCAAAAGCGCAGTTTCAGTTAGGGCTGTGCAAATAATCGAAATTCAAGTAAGATTTTGATTATTTCACGCAACGATTACAAAAATAACCAGATTAATCAGTTTTTTTATTTTTATTTTATTTTATATATATATATTTTATTATCATTATTATTACTTGAAATCATTTGTACTTTTATGACTGTTCAGAAAAATATTCAACATATGTTTTTTTTTATTATTAAATAAATGAAATAAAGATACTTTTTTTTTTAATAATCACGATTTCATTTATGACAAAAATAATCGTGATCATTTTTTTTTTTCAATAATTGAGCAGCCCTAGTTTCAGTCACGATTTTCCACTTTTAAGAATCGTTTTCACACAATTTGGTCAAGTATCTTAAACCTTAGACAATATGAGCATGTTCCTGCTAAAGTTAACTAATTATTTGCCTGAATTGTTTAAACGGGGAATAAACCACAACTAAAACTGGGTATAGGTCCTGGACTAGTCAGATATTATAGAATTCCTTTGGTTCTTTTATTATTATCATTTTTTTTTACTCAAAACAAAAGACTACATTGTTGAAATCGGTGTTGCTTTCATGCTCTTGCTATGATCGAAAAGAGGAAGCAAACAGATGGATTTCTTTGTTTTTGGAAGAATTGCGGGGATTTTTCCATGGATGAGATTTGGCAGCGGGCGTCCGATCGTTTACAGAGATAAATTTGTCTCCTGCGTGGATTGGTTCATAATCCACATCTAAAAATCTGCCAAGTTTGAACAAAATTTTCCGATCCAGGATTCGAGACACGTTGTCCGGGGCCGTGTATTTGTTTGTACAGTGTGTACAAAGTCTCACGGAGAGCAGTGACCCACTTCCTCACACTCTCCGAGGAGCAAAACACACAGATGCAACTCTTATACAATGCTCCCTCATTAAACAATATTCTCTATGATATTGGATCACAAAGGTTTACAGGTGGTAATCATTTCAAACTCATTTTAATCACTTCCTTGCACTTTGCGGGTTTGAAAAAGCTACATTTATCTGTTATGGTTTCCTTCAGTGGGTTTCACCTTCAAGACCCTGCTCTCATCGCTCCATCAAAACAAACCTTCACTGCCTCTCCTGCTCCGTGGATGTACAGCTACTATTGGACATCGGGCATAAAAAGTTGATTTTAGCATAATATCTCCCCTTTGAGTTTGCTTTGGCTTGGAAATGTGCACACCGCTCAGTTTAGCCGCACATTATTTTTTGCCCACTGTATTATCGGGGTATTTGCTGAGTAGAAGTTCTAGTTTTGGAGCCAGTGGAGCTCGCTGCCTGTAGTCGCTTATGAATAATTAAGATCGCCAGTCTTTTCTGAGAGAGAGAGAGACAAATATAAAACAAGGCTTGCTCCTCTCCTCCACACACACACACACATGCATCTCTCACGGCCATTGCTTATTTTGCACTATAAAACCATGGACGCATCGAGTAGCTTGAGTAGTGATCTAACAAGGCAGACAACTGGAAGGAGGCGAGGATCTGCGGCTTGTTAAGGGGAAAGTAGTGCAGGCCTCACTCTTTGAAACCGAAAACATCTCCACTTCAACTGAGCCAGTCATTAACTATCTAGATTTTAGCCACAACAAAAGAGCATTAATTGCCACCCTTGTTGTCGACAGTCAACGTCTGGAAATGAACGCTAGGGCTGCGAGGTTCATCATATCTAATCGCAATCGAGGTTTTGACGACTGCAATAAGCCAACCTCAAGAGGCTGACATTTTGTTTTTTTCTTCTGTCCCTGGCATTTGAGTGATCGATGTCCACCGATCAGAATTGCGGAGCCTCTGATCTCAGGTTCGGCTCCAACAGAGGCGTTTTTCTCAGTTTCCATAAAGCAGATTCTAAAGTGTTTAGATAGACACTTTGTGATTCCATCCCAGACTTATTTTAATCACGTGGCTGTCCCTCAGAGGTACTCTGAATGTCAGGGAAAGATTGACGCTCCACTAGAAGAGGGTGCTGTCCACATAAAAACAAATACTTTTTAAAGTAGATTATAGTGTATTGTTCTAATGTGAACAATATGCTTGACAGTCTAAAAGTAACATAACTTCCTCCTCTCATCATTACAACAGTTCGATTGTAAATCAAATCGCAATATTTGTGTGCAACCCTAATGAATGCACCTTCGTTTAGCTTCTGCAGAGTGACTGCTTTATACAATGTTGCAGTGTTGTTCTCTGATCAAAAACATACCTGGAGTTGTGTTTCGAGCTGCTAGTGCAACTTTGAGTCCATTTTAAATACGACTACCACAAAAAGTTGACAACGTATCCAGGAAATGCTTTCCTCACCTCGCTATCTCACGCTAAACGTAACCCTTGCCATCGCTTTACTACACCCACAAAAGCCACACTGTTTATTGAAACAGTTGCACAGTGAAGGGGAGCAAGAGCAGGGGTGGGTGGGAGAGGCTTATGGGGATTTGTGTGAATAACAGGAAGTGATTCTGTTCTATCTGTTTTCGAGCAATATTGCACTTTCTAACAAACAAAGTGTAAGATAGTGATAGGGATGTGTTTGAGATCGTTACCAAATACCTATATACCTATATAAAAAGCACTATACCCTGCTCTTATACCATTTGGTTTGTTTTGATATCATCAGCAGACGTTCAAAACTCAAGCATTGGCATTTATCTAGGGACAGAAAAAGCTCTTTATCAGGGATATAGTTGCGGCGATTAATAGTCGAGGAGCCTGACTGTCGGACAAAGCTACGCACAATGGCGGCCTTCAAAGAGCAGGAGGCCTCTGGACAAAGGTGCTGACGAAATACAAATCGTTAACATCAAAACAGTGGAGGGACGGTCCCGGCAAACAATAAAGAAAAACAGCAGCGGCGGCCGACCACGGAGCAGAGATGAAAGCGTGCACCGGGCATGTAAACGAATTAGGCCTATGCGAGGTTAAAAATAGCAGCCGCTCAACACTGGGCTTGACAAGACAGACAAGCCCTCACCTCACCCCCGCTTGCCCGTCGCTCTCGCCCTTCAACACCATGAAATTGTGTCATCTTCCTTTGTGGGTCGGGGCACGTCGGCGAGGATGACGAGGACTGCATGTGGCCACCCTCCATGAGCGAGATCTCTGGACCTTTGATATTTAAGCAACATTTCATCCCTGGATACCGACTAAATACTAATGAGATTGGTTGGTTTGGGCAATAGGAGAATGTTATAAATAGTGTGTCCAGACATTTTTCATTGGGGCCCATGTCTTTTCAGGACTTTCAAAAAATTGTACACTTACATTGTTGAATTCTGGCCATTTTGTAAGCGTGTTTACTGTCATATTGTGAGCCTTTAACAGGAAACATTTCATTAAATATATTTGGATTTTTGCGCGGGTGGTAAGTGGCTGGACAGACTCACATGGCGATGTTATGTACACAACAGTGGTCCCGCCCCAAGCTTTACCTCCTACAGACCGTACCGGACTGGAATATTGTGTGCTACTGTGGGTGGCGGTGGGCGGAGTGCACATGCTGGTGTTTTGATACAGAGCCCTACACGCTTTAATACTGGCGCTATTGAGCGAGATCATTAATATATATTTCTCGCTCTCGGGACACGGACAGTGTTTAACAGGCAGTGGTAGAAAGAGTTTGTAGTTTGTCCCGCGCGCCATGTTAATGTAAATAAAAGAAGAGCGAAGGCAAGTGCGCGATGTAGTCAGCGCTTGTAGCACACCACTAAGAGGGTCAAGCATTTGCTCAACACGAGTAGCACGTGCAACAGTGGATCAGCAGCACAGTCATGTACTGTATGCATTTTTGTAGCATTCTCTCATTTACATATCAAGTCTGGGGAACTCCTTCTGTGGACCCACCACCTGCAGGAGGAGCCATAGGGGCTGGTGCAGCTCTAACAGCTGCCCCCACGACCCAGCAACGGACAAGTGGAAGAAAATGGATGGATGGTCTGGGGAACTAAAACTGTAATACAGGCCATTTCAAGTTGTGAATGTGTTGCAATATGCCCAAAAAAGTGAAATGCTATATTCCAGCTTTCTCTCGCAATAGCCCTTGCCTTCATAAATGACCCCCATAGTGACCCCCTCAGGCGAAAGCACTGGCGCACCGTTGTTTGAATGCAAGATACCAACTTTGCCTTAAGCAACACTGTTGTTGCACCAGGCGGAAGGTTTATCCGAGTCCGATAAAATGATAGATGTTGAGATATTTTGACCATGGTAATTTAATGAACAATTACCTGTTATAATTATAATATTTTCGTAATAGATATTCTTGTTCCGTTTGTCTAAGGTGATGGTGGGTCCTGATGGCACACCAGAGCCACTGTCCACTCTGGGGCAAGTCTGTAGATAAAAATAACATGGCAGACTGTGATCACCCTCTTTAGGCCAGCCACCTTTTTAAATCTAATTAAACCTCCGTCCGTTTTCATGTGTGAGATGCCCTCGGGCGTGAAGGCTAAAAGAACGGAGACCTAAGTCGTGGTGACCTTGCGTTTTTGGACCCGTAAGTTCCAAGTCGTGTTATTTTATCTGTTGCCATCACTTTTGAACCAGCGCAGATAGGATTTCGTGAGGGACAAGGGTTTCATTTTCCCTTATTACAGCGGCTTCCACTTTCAAGTGAGACCTTTCTAAGAGGGTCTCCGTTTGCCAAAAATCACAGAAAGGTGCAAGCTCAGTTATTAGCACATGGGAATGGATATGTCAGCTTGATGGTACATGGATTGTGAAAGAAAGAGTGAGGAAAACCTGTTATATAAAAGACGTCTAATAGGGGTTAAAATGTGAACTATTACGACAGACTTGCAAGAGAAACGTTAAACCATCCCACAGCCATTATCTTTAATTTTCAAAACAAGGATAGCATGGAGGATTTAGTTTTTCGCATGGATTTACATACATTTAATGGATCTATATATGAGGAGTTTTGGTCTCGATCTTTTCCAAAAAGGCGTGAGTGGCTGAGTTGGAACGTCCCGTGTTCGACGTCCAAAGCTTAGTCACCAATGAATATGGTCCAACAGTAGCTGAGAAGGTTCAGTAAAGCACAATACAAATCCAAGCCATGCTTCCAGATATATAACCAAAGGGTTCTATTTTTTTTTATATAGTCACCTTTTTCCTTCCCTGTTTTCACAAAGGGAGTGAGATGAGAAGCGAAACAGGCAATACTTAATAAGGAAATTGTGATAAAATATTTAAGTTAAAAGCGCTTGGTAAAGTCATGCTGAATAAAGTCATATTGTTTAAATTGTACACTGCCCGACCAGAAAACAAGTCGCCACCTGGATTTGGGGTTTCTGAAGTCGGTCAGGTCTAGGTTCTGCAACACTATGTGCCCAAAGAATCAGCTGACCACCTGAACATCCTGAATGACCAGGTTATTCCATCGATTGGATTTCTTCTCAACCCCATTGAGAGTAGCTGTTTTTTTATGTGACGTCTTTATTTTTGGTCAGGGAGTGCATATCTCAGTTAAACATACACAAAAGAAACTGTAGCAGATACTAACATGTGTAAGACATGACTGTAACTCCAACTTGTGACCTTTTGTTTACGTATGGACTTGTGTTGTTTTATGGGCCCTAAGGAAGGGAAGTTATTGTTGAGGTGGAAACTATTGGGGACCCGTAATAAAGACAAAGAGGCGAAACGTTCTCAGTGCAAAAACGACCCGGTAACAACTTTGAAATATTTTTCTGCAACGAAAACTGCGGGAAGAGCTCACACAACCATGTTTTCACAATAGGAAAAAATCAGTTCTTTGCTGTTCGACTCTTGGAGTGGTTGATATTGTAAAGATAAGTCCATGGTATACCGCGTAGCCCCCGGGTAATTCAAACAAAGCCCGATAGCATCGAGACAGTGAATCTACATAGTGTTGATGCCGCTTTCAGTCTTGTGTCGATATACAGTGTGCGTCTCTATGGAGCCAGAGAATGGAGGTCAAAATTCAATTTCCTGCTCCCCTGTTGAATCTCCCGTGCACTCGTGCGTAAAGAGCGGCGTGTCATTGCATCGGTTAAGGACTCGTGAGAGAGAGAGACGGGGGGGGGGGGCGTCCCGCTGAGAATAAGGCAGGTGGCGGTGTGGTGTTTGACTGCGCCGTATGGTGTGTGTGGTACCGCTGGATCTAATGACATCACAGTGTCTAGTGATAAATCGCTAGTGTTAATTACCATGGCTATTTTGTAATACCGTTGAATTGCTAAGATAACCTTGTCACTAATACTATATACATTTTTAGGTCCAACATTTGGGTCATTTTCAAGTTAAGGGACGCTAAGAGCCATCGTCTATCGGTCATGCGCTCGCCAATGCAAATAAATGTCAAACTCATGATCGAGGGTTAAAAACGTTCAGGGGTAATGACTCTCAGGCTATATCCACACGAAGACAAAACGCTTATATTTTCAGAAACTTTCTTTGTAAGCACGAAGCCAGCTCAGTAAATGTGTGCGTCCACATGGGTCGACTCAGGTCTGTGAAAACGGTGTAATTCATCTGCCAGGCCTGAGTGTGGCGCTGTGACGCTAACACAGATAATAGAACAAGATGTAGAGGGCGCATGCGCAGTAAACCTTTGTGGAACGTAAACAGTAAAAATGAAACGGTTTCAAGGATTTACGATTTACAGAAGAGACAAGGAGGCGAGTTTATTCTTCAGACATAACGGGACTAAAGCAGAAAAACCTGTCAGTGACCGGACTTTGACTGTCAGTCCAAAAACACAGACTGACTCGGCCGTGTTTTTCACTTATCACCTGTGGCTCACGGACTCCAGTGGAGCAAAGGGGAGCGGAGTAAAACCATCATAGATCCATGAGTAAAACTCATTCTAAGGTCAGTAGATTATGGATAACAGACTCCACTCTGGTGTGTGATGTCATCGTTTTAGTAAAAGTTGCGGAGACGTTGTAACAACGGAGCCACGTAAACGACGTGTTGAGATCTTTCCACTCTGGGACCTAGTTTGGAAAATGTTCGTTTACAGACCCCCAAAACGCCGGACTCGTATGGACGAAAACACTGGATTGATAAAATATCTTTGCAATTGGTCCTCAGCTTGACTTCGTATGGACAGGGCCTTAGTGTCTGCTCACAACATGGCGAGCAACTCCATGATAAGGTGAACACATTTTGCCTGCAGAACTGCTCAGAATGATCTGATGTTGGATTGTAGGATATTAAAATGTGGATTACAAATATGCATTGAGGTTTTGCCATGAGATTTACAGTAGCAGTCTTGTAAGTCAGTGAAAAGCTGCTTGGTTCAAAATGACACTGTGGCAGTTCTTTGTATGTGCAAAAACAGATTTAACCGATCATCAAGTCAATCAGGATTTCGAAATCGGAAATTTTGCGTGCAGAAGCCTAGTATAGGACTACACTAAACAATTCCACGAAACAGGGAGACTCGAAAGGTAAGTCTAACTCCCTCTCAAGAATCCCGCCCCCCTCTCACAATTACTGGGTTGCAGGTGACACCACAGCGTTCTAAAGGCCTATAATATTATATAGAGATAAAATTATTTAGTTTTTGAGGACATTTTTGGTCTTGTACAGAGAGATCATGGACCCAGTGGCTGATATCGATGATAATGTTTGTAATTCATACATTTTCTTTTGAGCTACGACTTGTGAAAGTGTAAATGCCGTTAATAGGAAAAACTGGGTCCTGTCCAGCCGGTACCTGCAGGCCCAGAGGTTTCCAGCGCACGTTCCGGAGCAGGGCGGGCGTGGAGCTGAGCGTGTTTTGGGGCCGTTTCTTCAGGGTCAGGATGACGCCGCATGGGTCTTCTCTGAGAGCGTTCACCAAGTTCTTGAGCTGCCAGCCCACCTGAGCACAGAGAGCCAAACGGATTAATAAAATAAACCAGCGATAGCGAAACATGGAGACCACCGCTATTTTGACATTATAGGAGTATATTTCTTAGTTTCCTTTCCCACTCCTTATGCCCCTTTCACGTTGAACTGTGCTGTCCGAGATTGCCTGCGGGTTAAACAATGTATTAAAAAATTCAAAAGAACACCTGCTGCATAACACATCCAATCCCCTAATGAAGAGAGCGCGAGGCTCACTCGACCTGCCATCGCTCATAATGTTATACCTGAATGTCTTTATTGGCAAAATCTGCAGCACGAGCTCCGCACTCATAAATTCTGCAAGCGAGCTACTCTCTTCGTACAACATCCCTACTTTCATCTTTCAAACTAGTACCACTAATGCGCTGTTAGTACAACTACAGTATGTCAAAATCTGCAGCGTCGGCCATATTGATATAAAGAGGCAGAGAAAGCGGAGCGCTGACTGCATGGGTTTCTCTGCATTACTGAACTGTCTCTGAAACTTGCAGTAGGACTCATCATTGCGCTGGTGACTGGTCCGGGCAGTAAATAAAGCTGGACCGAGGCCTGCGAGATTGACCCCAACTGGATCCAAAGTGCAATTTTTTATATTGCAAAGTCACCTCTAAGCAGAAATCCAGTCTCCATGGGGTATTATGATTACAACTTACGAGTACACTCTAGCCAGCAGCCATTCACAAAGTCCGGGACATCGCACCCCCTTATCGATGTGAAAATCTCTTGGGGGCTCCCCAATAGCAATAATAATATATTTACTCTATTGTATTTTAGTTTAATTTTATAGCTAAATTTACATTGAAAAAACACATCAAGCAATGAGTGTAAAATCTTGGTTTAAAGCTGTAATGTAGCAAATAAAATTACCCCCCAAAAATGTACATGTACTTGTTTTGTAGATAAGCTTAGGGGGCCCCCAAACCCCTCTTTGGGAACCACTGCTCTACAGATAATGTTCTGACAACTGAAGCGGCACGGTAGCACAGCGGTTAGCGCTCGTGCTTCACAGCTAGAAGGTCCGGGTTCGATTCCCACCTGGATGGGGTTTTTCTGTGTGGAGTTTGCATGTTCTCCCCGTGTCTGCGTAGGTTTCCTCCGGGTACTCCGGTTTCCCCTACCACTAAAAACATGTACAATAGGCCCAGGGACTGCAGGTGGAAATTAGCACAAGTGCTATAACCTGGTACAATGCATCTCTCCTTTCTGAGGCTAATGTAGATTGTACACTGTCCCTGTTCAAAAATAAATAAATAAAATAGATTATTGTATAAGTTTAGCAGATCATATTTCGGTCTTTTCTCACTTGACTTAGATATTTTTCCCATGAATGTTCATCACAGAGTGACCTTATTCCTCACTCACTTTGTCCAGTTCAAATCTGAGCGTGTAGCCTCCGGATGAGGAGGGCACACCAGGACAGAGCACTGGTCATTTATTTTAAATGTGCGTCACTGCTGGTCCAAACGGGGCAGAAATAGAGCTAAGTTTTATACTGGAATATGATACTGTCCCGTGTCCAACGCTTTTGTGTTTGACACGGGACAGCATTAGTATCCATAACGTAAAGCCCCAGCCAGTCTGAAAAAGGAATGGGGGGATTATTTTTTAAAGAGCGGATGAGAGTATGAACGTCCATTCCACCGTGCTTTCAACATGTCTTAAATTATATTTCGTTCTATTCAGTATAGCGCTTGTTTTGGCCAGAGTGATGCTAAACAATGTGATGCTTAAATAAATCAAACAAATGCCTTAAAAAAAATGACTTTCCAGACTTTGCATTACAGTAACATATTGCAACAAAGTTTTCCTCCACTGAAGCATAACCAGTGAAGAAACCGCTAGACTAAGGATGAATATTTGAGCATAAATATGAGCCAGTCTAGGCTGTACTTTCTGCACAAAACTGCTTGTTTATCAGACTGCGGAGGCAAGCGCTTCACTGTGGTGCGCCGGTGCTGTATCTTCTGGTTCCACACAATCATTAATAAGGCCAGTTCCTTTGGTGAAGCTGAGGCTGATGTGGAATGAGAGGCCGAGCAGTGGACTCTGTCTAGATTTAGAGTGATCATGGACAATGCCTCACACCCCCTGTATGAGGCCTTCACCCAGACGAGCAGCATGTTCAGTGGAAGACTGCGAGTGAACATTAGAGAGTGCTCAGCCATCTTATATACATTGTGTCTTTTTACAGAGGAGAACATGAACTGTTTTTATTGTGTTGTTGTTATTATTGTATTGGCCATATATGGAATTCCTTTTGGGCTCAATAAAGTTCAAATCTATCTGTCTAAAGCCTTTTGTTTGTTTATTTATTTATTTGCACTGTCATCTATTTTGCCATGGATTTGATGCTATGACAACTTAGCACATTCTCTATAAGTTGTCTGCTTATCAGTTACAGTATCTCTCCACAAAGCCGTCTAATGAGGCCAGTTTAAAATGGTGGTGTTATGCAAATATGCAGAGCGCAGAAGGGAGCAGGGGAGACGCCGACCAAAATAATACCGGAGCCTAAACTGCTGCTGAAGAGGTTTTTCAAACCCCATGGGGCTTCATTACTTTCCCAGATACGATTACTCCATATAATTATGTTGTCTCTTCAAACAATCACTTTGTTATATGAACATAAAATCCACACTTCACTTCTTTTTTTTTTTTTACTTTAATAGAGTGAGCGGCTAAAACCTGTGCCGTTTTGAAGTCGGACTCAAACAAAAACCTTACGGTAAAGGCATAAAGGCAGCGCTGTAGCCAAACAAGAGGGATAGGCCTGTAATGATTCTGTAATGTAATAGGTTTGTTGCTTCAATATCCTGACTAATCTATTTTTAAATACTGTATGTATAGCCAGAAGCCTCCATATCAGCACAGGAAATATGCTATAGCTTTGCAGTCTATAAAATGTTTTCAGTTTGATTTCTAAAACCGTTTTACATAGTTCTGATAGTGCTATCTTTGGAGTGGACGTTCAACACTATAGTCAATCATACCCCTCTCCCGGAGCGAGCAGCACCTGTCGAGGCCAACCCCTGAATACTCACGGGACACAGAGGACGCAGTGACAACAGGCCTTTTCCCTCTGAAGCCTCAAATAAACGCTGCACCAATTCCCTCTGTGCCCCGGCTGACAAGAAAGGCCATTCGGAGCACCTGGAGGAGAGCTATGCAGAGACCGGGATATCATGCAGAAAGGCCCTGTCCCGGCCAGGAATCTAATGTGGGATCTTTTCGCCGCGAGGCCAGAGTCACAACCCACCTGAGCAGAGGGCACAGCACCTATAGCGGAAGATTAAAACTGTGCGCCCCTGGATCTTGGTCAGAGAATTAGCCACTGAGACACAGAGACAGGATACACATTGGAAAAAAGCTATAGAAGAGTGTGAAAGCAGATAAGCCAGGGACCAGGGAATACGACTGTAATTTAATGCCATTTCAATGCCTAAATACTACATTGTCAATGCCATAAATGCAAAGAAAATCGTGGCATAATGTCTTTTGTAAGATTTGTAAAAATGTAATCAAATGGGAATGAGGGAAAATGGTGCAATTCAAAAGCAAATTGAACACACCGGGGCAAATTCTGTGCAAAACATTGTGTAAAAAATAGGCCAAAGCTTTTATGTATTTTTGACAAATGTAAAATAGTTTACCAATATCATTGCAGTGGATTCTTAAAAAAACGTTGATTTAATGTCAGCTTGAATACAATTAATTAAATTTTTGCATAATTCATTTAATGACTTTTAATGCTTTTTATTGCACCCTTGGAAACCCTGAAATAGTCCAGTATACTGGCTTCCTGTCGCTCAGAGAATAGACTTTAAAACGGCTTTGCTTGTGCACAAGTCTCTTCCTGATCTAGTGCCAAAGTACATCTCTGACATGTTCGAGCCACATGAGTCACCGCAGCTCAGAGAACCTCAGGGAGGGGTCTCCTGCTGGTCCCAGAGTCAGGACTAAACACGGTGAGGCTGTGTCTCAGTGTTATGCAGCCAAAATCTGAAAAAAGGTCTCTCAGAGGATGGGACAGGCCTCTACAGTGACGACGTTCAAATTCAGGCTGAAAACTGTTATTTTTAGCTCTGCACATGACACATTAAGAATGAAATTAAAGTGATTTATCAGTGCACATTGGTTTTAAATTAATTTAATAATCAAGAGTTATGTTTTGCCTTTTAAGTGCACTTGAACACATTCTTCCTCTGTATATGAACTGAGCTCTGCAAAAGAAAAACGTTCTCCGAGTACATGGAAAGCAGAACATGAGCTCCTTTGTGCAACAGTGTGAATGAAGTATGGAGGAACAGTGAGGGGGCAATCATATTAGATTCAAAAGGTTTTGTAACAAGCGGTGCATAATCTGCCCGAGCTCCAAACTCCATTAGCGTCCATAGAGACGCCATCACAGAGCACAGAGGAGGCGGCACGGGTCAGATCCAGCGTCCCTCCGTTTGGACACATGTAAGCAGGGTCAACTTCGGACACTTTATTTTAACTTTTTATCTCTCCACAGACCATAGAAAAATGTGATCTCCAAATAACATTGAATACAAGCCATCTAAAAGGAATTTTATTTTATTGCATCAGGTCCTTGTTGAAAATGGAAGTAAACCCTGTAGCTAACATGCAGTACATGAGTGGTAATAAGCGAGTCTCGGTTCTATTCTAAATGTGGAATTCTCCCTCTTCCTATGTCACCTATGTTTTAGAACAGTGGTTCCCAATCTGGGTTGCGGCGCCTGGGATTGCAGGGGGGCCAGAGCTGTGTCTGGTCAGAGGGTCAGGTCATAATAGAGTTTATTTGATCAAATAAAATGGCAAACACAAAGGGGTAGTTACCGCCTTCATGTGGCAAATGGAAAATTGCACATGAACGCCACCTTATCTCGTAGAGCAGAGAGCAGCAATAATACATGTGTATGTCTTTTAGCTGATTGTTATGAAGCCTTTAGGTACGGTGTATTTGCGCATTAGTTATGCAGTAATTTTCCCCGATATATGAAACTAGTTTGCCCTTTATAAAGCTGGCACATCTATATGACGCACCTTTGTTACACTTTGTACTCCTTTATTACAGGTTGTATACAGTTGTTACACTTTAGACACCTTTATTAAACCTTGCACTTTACCTGTACTTACACGACCGCTCAAAAGTTTGGCTATAGGTGTTCTAATCAGCACAACAGTTTTCAGCAGGGCTAGCATAACTGCACGAGGGTTTTCTAATCCTCCGTTACCGTCCAACACGATTACCACAGTGTACCATTAGAACGCTGGAGCGATGGATGCTAGAAAGGCAGCTCTGCACCTATGGAGGTATTCCATTAAAAAATCACCCGTTTCCAGCTTCAATAAACATTCACAACATTAACAATGTCTAGATTGTTAAAAAAAAAAAAAAAAAATCTGTGCTTTTCTTTAAAAAACAAGGAGATTTTAATTGACTCCAAACTTTTGCGCGGTAGTGTACATGTGTAATGACTTTCTTGTCCCCTGTACCTACACATGGAACTCACGCGCTGTAATCTAAAGTGCTATCATGTAAAGCGCTTTGTGACCATGTCTGTGAAAGGCGCTATATAAATAAAGTTCTTCTTCTTCTTCTTCTAAAGTGAAAGATTCAAATATGGCAGGTACATGTTGAAGGATAACATTAAATCACTATCTATCATACTGGGTCAAGCTGTAAACTCGTACTATCTCTGTCCTAGCCTTGACTGTGGTGCTGAATGTTTTGCTTGCGTATCAGCCTGACGCTCTTAGACGGTATTTATCCCTCTTCTGTGGAAGCATAGACAGACTTGAATGGTAGGACTAGCGCAATGTCTCGAGTTCATGTCTCCGGGTCCCGTAACGATGGTAAATAAACGTCTCCTGTATAAGACATCCTGACTGCTGCCTCTTCTTCATCAATCCTCTCGAGCACCATTGTTATTTCTCTAACAGTACAGAAAACACTTTGATTTCAGTTTGTTTGTTTTGTTGTCATTGTTTCTTGGCAAGTATTTGTGTATGTTTTGATACATTTTCGGTAGCCACGGGAGGCTTCATGGACGCAACGTTGGAAACCACTGTTTAAGAAGATACAAATGTGTGCCTTTTTTAATGTCTTGTAATTTTGTCAACTCACTGATGCAAAAATATGATTAATATTATTGCTCGCACGATCTCATCAAACTGAGTCATAATTAGAAAAACACAAATCCTGTCACATACACTTCACCTGTATATCGCATTAAAATGTATTGTTGCTCACCACTGTCTGATGATTGACTTGAATCACCTCGTCGCCGGCGTGGATCTTCTTGCACTGGTCGGCGGGAGACTGGGGAGAGAAAGCGCGGGACACAGAGGGAGACGTGTTGAGGACACGCAGAGACGGCTTTTATCGCGCTCTAAATTTCGTTTCGTCGGAATTGAAAGCGGAAACTCACGTTCTCCGTGGTGCCGGTGATTACGTGGAGCCCGTCATACGTGGATTTGATGTACATCCCCTGCAATCGCAAACGACAAGAGTGAAGCAGTTGCACTCGCGAGGTTTGAAACTGCAGCCGGTTATCGCAAAGTGAGTGCGGATCTTACCAGGCCTTCGTTGGGTAAGATGCTTGTGAGATGGACCACCTCCAGATGAGCTGATTGAGACACCAGGGAGTCGGAGGAGAGGGAGATGATGTGGTCGCATATCCCTGCCAACGTTTTACACTGTGGAGGAGGAAGGGGCGCAGACATGGATGGATAGACAGGGGTGACGGGAGGACAATGTAGACATGACGAGAGAGAGAGCGAGAGGGAGGGAGATGGAGAAACAAAGTCACTGAGATTGTTTTTTTTTTTAGGTCCGTGGGGGACATTCTGACCTCGCTGCATGAGGAGAAACACAAATCATTTCTCAGACTGTCCCACGTTTTCCCCCTCCGTCCGAATGTCAGGGCGAGTCCAGCAGGCCCAGACGCAGACGGAGGCAGAGCGGGACGATACCAGCCAGCCCCCGAAGGAACAACAGTGACATTTACTAACATCGAAATACAACGCACATCATCACTGCGGTAAACTATGGAGCTGCGAGGGTGCGTGTCGATAGATCAGACCTGACGTAATGTGGATGGCTCCTTTCACTTGTGTGACTACCAATGCTACTTGCTGCTATGGTTACGACATCTGGAGATACCATACACCTACACCTGGAGTACGCAGGTTTACGTCGTCAAAACACCAAGGGCCACCCCTCCCAATTGTAGCCCAAACTAAGGCACATCTTTCTACAAATGCCAGTGTTGTACCTCATATTGTACATCCCAAGTACTTTGGCCTGTATTTCTGAAAAGCATTCCCTACCCTTATAATGACACAGGCAAGTCAAGAATCAAAAGGAACAATCTTTTTGATGGGAACCCTTTGTGATCCAGTGATCTTCTCACTCACTGTAGTAAAACAACATGCAGAAGTACAGTTGTAGTGTTTTTCTCACACTGGGGAGCTCTGGTTTTTGATGGTGATAATCTGTTTAATCATGTTTTAGTTCGGGTCACTTTTAGCCAATCTTTTAGATCTGGTTCAGACCAGAGTTGGTTTTGGTGCAGCCCAGGTGATACCTGCAAATAATGTATGGTATAGCTGTCAAAAGATTGAGAACCATTGATGTAGAGCAGTGTTTCCCCAACAAGGGGTACGTGTACTTAGCAGGGGGTACTTGGAACTACTTCAGATGTGAAACTGAACATTATTTTTTGAAAGGAAGAGCTACATTTTGCAGGAATAGTAAAGATTTGGGAGAATTGTAGGCTCATGTTGAACACAGCATTGTCTTTCTACTTATAAATAGTGCTTTTAAAGTGATTGCTTTTCTAAACAAATACCAACCTCCTTAACCTATAAACCCCCACCTGAAGCGGGCACATTTTCTGCAGTTTGGCTTTACCCAAATCTGTGAGATTCATGGTAAAAATGGTCAAAATAGCAACAAAAATGAGGCGAGAACGAGGATAAAAGCGCAACCACAGAGCGACAAAAACGTGACGGCAAAGTGATAAAAATGCAACAAAAAGGCAACCGAAGAATAACAGAAAAGTGACCAAAAAAAAGTGACGACAAAACAACAAAAACGCCTCAAAAGAGCAACAGAAAATCCGGGGTAAATGTAGTATTTCTTTGCGATCAGTTGTTTAATCGCCTGCACTACAGCAGGTTAAAATCAGTACGGCAAGCGAGTAGGGCTTCCGTTGGACCCGGAGGTGGAACGATGACCTCATCACTTAACACACGTACATGTAAAGGTATAGCTTGTTTGTTTGTTTTATTTTATTGTTTTAATTATTACTATTTTTAACCATTAGGATAACTGTATAATATTGATGTAATGTTTGATCTATGTACTTATATTTGTTCTATTTCTGTCTGCTATTCCGATGCCTACATTTCTACATTATTTTTTTGTTCTGTTTAGATTTTGTAAGGTAAACCATTGCCCCACCAGGGGATTATATTATAAAAGCATTAAAAAAAAAAGAGCAATGAAAAGAAACGACAACAACTCAAGGAAAAATATGATGATTTTTGTAGGTCTTAGCTTTCAAATGAGATGTTGCACTGGGCTATAGGCTGTAAACTTTTAGGTTTGGGTGAAGCTGAACTGGATAACCCCTCCTGGAACCACCACCTTAACGTGGTGGAGGGGTTTGAGCACTCGAATGATTCTAGGAGCTAAGTTGTCGGGGGCTTCGTGCTCCTGGTAGGGTCTCCCAGGGCAAACAGGTCCTAAGTGACGGGTCAGACAAAGAGCGGTTCAGAAGCCCCTTATGAGAGACCAACAGGCCCGGTTAGAACCATGAGGCCGTCCTTCTGTGGACCCATCACCTGCAGGAGGAGCCATAGGGGCTGGTGCAATGTGTTTTGGGCTCCAACAGCCCCCACGACCCGGCAACGGACAAGTGGAAGAAAATGGATGGATGGATGGATGAACTGGATAAAATGCACTCGGTTAAGGCTGGGGTTAAAATGTGAACGTAGGGGGTGCACGGACAACCACTGAAGGGTCCCAAGACAAAAAAGGTACGGTTAAGTACATTTAGAAATAGCACGTTTTCATCCCTTCATATATGGTTATCAAATGGTCTATAATTTGATCAATTATTGCAATACTTTCTGCAACATTATCGCGGTTCAGAGTTCGTTATCGGGGCAGGCCTGGTTAAGGATAATTAGAATCTCATCAACTAAATCAGTCCTGACAGATCTCGGAGTCGCACCGCTCCACCTCGCCTTTGTGCCGAATGAACGCTGGCTGTTTGTTTTTCAGGCGATTTGTCCGGTTGGTCACGCGTACAAGTTCCTTTACCTACAGCCGCATCTAATCCTGACTGACTGGCTGCGGCGGGCTTACGGCGGTGATCCGATCACACGTGTGCAGATAGGGCCACTCTCCGGGATACGGGGAGTCGAAGTGCGCATGTTAGAAAACGGGCGATTGTGGCACCGTTTTAAAGCACACGGCGCTGACAACGTAACATGCACGGCTTGCTCTGCTCATGCACCAATGAACCCCGCGACAAATAATCTTCTGATTTCGATCTTAATGAGTAATTACTGGATTAGAGGCAGGGAACGGCGAGAGCGAGGCTTATACATGCGGAGTGGCGGAATTCGCGCGCACACACTAAACGAAAAGTTATCTGCATCCTCGTTGCTCACTCCAAATAACTTCACCAGATCGTCCTCTTTGGTCGTTCTCGTTTGGACTTTTCTATATCCACTATCCCCCCCTGTACATGTCCAAACCATCTCAATCCGGAAACTGCCTCCAAAACCTCTAACATGTTCCTCTAATGGACTGATCCAGTACATTCTCCTCATGAAGCAGAAGAATTTCAGCATCTTCAACTCGGCTTTCATCTAAACGATCCAGTAGCTAAACTTGTGCGTTTTGCTGCTGTCGCTCGATTGAAGAGCAGTCAAACAGAAAGGCAGACAGAGGACCCTGGCCAAATGCAGATTCACACATGACAGACTCCTTTCCTGTACTCACACGTAGGGCTAACGTTGTTTCGCACAATGGCATTGTTCATTCTTAAAGTCGTAAACACTGACAGATTAAAATGCGAATATATTTAATATATCTTGTGAAATTTTAATCTGGGAAGTAGCTAAATTACACCAGCGGCCTATTACCATCTAAAACACATTGCTAAAAGGCAAGGCAAGGCAAGTTTATTTGTAGAGCACAATTCATACACAAGGCAATTCAAAGTGCTTCACAGTTGCATAAAATTACAAGAAAACAGATCAAATCAATCATTAAAACATCCAACATAAACATTTATCAATGACAGTAAAAGGCAAGAGTGCAGATAAAATACTTTCAGTTTTCATATGCTCGGGTAAAAAGAGCTGTTTTCAGCCTGGATTTGAACATTGTCAGAGTTGAGGCCTGTCTCACATCCTCATGAAGACTGTTCCAGATTTTAGCTGCATGAAACTGAAACGCAGCCTCACCGTGTTTAGTCCTGACTCTGGGAACCACCAGGAGACCCCTCCCTGAAGTTCTCAGGGCCCGAGATGGTTCATACGGCTCTAACATGTCAGAGATGTACTTTGGTGCTAAACCATGAAACGACTTGTACACAAGCAGAGCTGTTTTAAATTCTATTCTCTGAGTGACAGGAAGCCAGTGCAGAGACCGGAGCACTGGACTAATATGGTCGTATTTCCTGGTTCTTGTCAGGACTCGAGCAGCAGCGTTCTGGATGTTCTGCAGCTCTAACAGCTCGTTTAGAAAGGCCAGTGAGCAGCCGTTACAGTAGTCTAACCTGCTGGAGACAAATGCATGGATGAGTGTCTCCAAGTCTGGTTTTGACACTATTCCTCTGATCTTAGCAATGTTTTTCAGAAAAAAATAAAAAACATAGTGTCTAACCCGGATTTGGAGAGATTAATTCATGCGTTTGTCTCCAGTCAGTCAGACTATTGTAACGGCCTGTTCACTGGCCTTTCCACACGAGCTAGACAACTGCAGAATATCCAAAATGCTGCGGCTCGAGTCCTGACCAGAACCAGGAAATATGACCATATTAGTCCAGTGCTCCGGTCTCTGCACTGCCTTCCTGTCGCTCAGAGAATAGATTTTAAAACAGCTCTGCTCGTGTATAAGTCTCTTCATGGTTTAGCACCAAAGTCCATCTCTGACATGTTAAAGCCGTATGAACCTCCTGGTGGTCACGACTAAACACGGTGAGGCTCTGTTTCAGGTTCATGCAGGAAAGGTCTGCAAAAGCCTTTGTGAGAATGTGAGACAGGCCTCAACCCTGACTATGTTTAAGTCCAGGCTGAAAACACACTTAATGCCTATGGTATTTGATTGTATTGTGGCGGCACGGTAGCACAGCTGTTAGCGCTCGTGCTTCACAGCTAGAAGGTCCGGGTTCGATTCCCACCTGGACGGGGCCTTTCTGTGTGGAGTTTGCATGTTCTCCTTGTGTCTGCGTAGGTTTCCTCCCGGTAGTCCGGTTTCCCCTACCACTAAAAACATGTACAATAGGCCCAGGGACTGCAGGTGGAAATTAGCACAAGTGCTATAACCTGGTACAATACATCTCTCCTTTCTGAGGCTAATGTATATTGTACACTGTCCCTGTTCAAATAAATATATACAGTATTTTAACTCATTTTAATTTTAATGTATATACATTTTTATATATTTTTATGAGTTGTATCGATTGAATTGTTGTATTGTGTTTTTTATTGTGTTTATGTGTGTTTGGTGTTGCTGTGTGGCACATTGAGTTGCCTTGTGCATGAAATGTGCTATATAAATAACATCTTGTCCCTTTAAAGCAAAACTAAGTAACTCATGCCCCTAGAGGCCATAAGTGCCACTGCAGGTGTCGTAGCATTCACGTTTTTTTCACTCATTAATTGTCCGTGAGAGTAAATACTACGCTGACAGAAAAGACAGAGGGAGCGAGGGAAATTGTACATTGTGCCACAACCTAATTACACAATGGAGATAATTTTTTTCACTCAAACTTGGCTGTAAATGCTGCTAAAGTGGCGCTAGCTTTGCCTGTTAGCTTCTTCTTCGTTATTCTATTAGCATGTATTGCGCCCCCGACCGGTGCAGGGAAAACAAATACAGCAAACACTACTTGCATCACAGCTTCAATTGCCACCCCTGTGCTTTCAGCCTAATGTGTGAATCTGCAGTCGACGGAGGGGGGCCGATTAACAATGGAGGAGGAAACGGAACATCGGAATTGTATACGTCCCAAGCATTAATCTGACGGGAGAAGAAAATAGGGGAGCAAAGGGGGGGGAAGCACACAAGTAGGGCAGGGCCTTATGTAACGCCCCACATCCTTATGCATGCGTGCCCATACACACTCCACGCTCCGTCAGACTCAGATACGCCACTGATCTGATCTGTGCCCCATCCATACGAACGCTGCAGGCTGCTGTCTACAGGAGCACGGCCCGCTCTGCATTATTGAACACAAGATGACAAGCTACATGCGGCTACACACATGGGCTACTATCACACAAAACAACCCACAAATACTACTAACAACTACTATAATTACAACCACTACTGCATTCCTCCGAGAGACAATGTTTTCAGGCAAATTACAGTCTGTTACTAATGTCACTGCTCCTGCTGATTCCACTCCCACCACTACAAGCATCATTACAACTAATAGGGTAGTTTAATTGTGTGAGAGATGTGGAGTTGCCAGTTTTGGTCAGTAGCATGTATATTTATTAAGACATGATCTGTGTTGACTATTCATCCGGAATTATACAGCTATTTAGTTTATCTATTAATTATAAAGCTCCGGGACTGGTTTGATAACGGAGGATAGGATGAGCCAGATGTAGTGTATACCTTTTTCCCATTGACTTACTTTCAGTGCCCTACATATGTTTACATTTGACATAAAGCCTGTAAATCGTCCCAAAATAGGGAATAAAAACTAAGCCCCCGTCTCTGTGTGTCCTGGTTTCGCACTCCCTCCGCCCACGCTTCACTCTTGGTATAAGAGGAGACGCCGATGTGACAGACTCCACTGCTCTGTGCACACATGTTCAGAGCGCCATGTGTCAATATTAGACTCTGCTTCGTGTCAACGTCCACAGCTGCTGGCGGAACGACAGCCGCTGCTTCCAAAGTAGAAATGTTGTGGTTCAGCTTACGAAAAAAACATCCACTTTACAGTATGATTATGGATGATTTTGGAAGAGATCAGTTTGGCCAGATTTAAGAAAAAGCCTGAGATTAATGTTTTTGTTCTCTGTCCAACGTAAGCAGTCATTGAAAGTTACTAGTCACTAATGTTTTTACGAATGTCTTTAAGATACACTTTAGTTTGTCATTCCCTGTTGATCTTTAATCAATAATATATGTCTACTTTAACAAGATCACTGGTGGTTCCCAACCATTTTTGTCTTGCGAACCCTTTAGTAGAACTCTGTGTGGCTCCTTCCTCAAGAGTTGTTGCAGTTTAATTAGAAAGCAGTGACTTAAAAGGACATTTTTTTAATTAAAAAGACAATGTTGTGTTCAAATTAACCTTAAAATACTCCCAAAACTATACATTTTCTGCCAATGTATTGCTTTTCCTTTCAAAATACAGTAATGTTCTTTTAAGTTCCCCATTAGTCCCCGTACCCCTGGTTGGAACTACAAGGCTGCAGCGCATGTACGTACTTGGAACTAGGGCAGAAAAAAAAAAAAATGTATTTAAAAAATTAGTTGGTAGGTCAAAGCGATTTATATTTCATATAATTCATATATTCATATATTCTTTTTTTTAGGTCTTGCTGTACAAAATGTACCAAGAAGAACAGAGCCCACCTCTGGATTATTTGTTGTTTTATTAGCTCAATTCAAATACAGTATACATAATTTTGATGTTTAACACTCTTTGTTGCACACTGACTTTTCAGGTAGAGAAAGGGTTTGCCTGTGCAATTTTGTTTTTTTTAATAAAAAATATCACTACTCTACTTGGGACACTATAGTAGTTTGTGTGCCGAATGTCTCTTCCCACTCTTCACCCCCTTTCACTGAGTACAGTCCTATCAAATACAGGATATATGCACACAGAAAACCTAAAAAACTAAAATGTACATACTTGGCTAATATCAATCTAAACCCTAAATAAATAGTTGACGTTTTCTTGGGCTTATCAAAAGTACAAACACCATGTGGTAGACATCATGCTGACACCTTATGAAGCTCTATTTTACTCTTAACTTAGCTTTAATATAGGTTTATCCATTTATATTCACTTTCAAATGTAGTATGCTTTTTGATGAATAAAAGGATAGATCTATAGCCCTTTCACTGAAAAAAAAGGAAAACGTTACTATGCCAAGCTAATAAAGTGTCATGATTAGGTGGATATTTCCTCTTCCTTGTGTCCTCCGTGTGGCCCTTTGCTAAAGTTGTTACAATATTGGAGGCAGCCTCTGAAAATCAATACATAACCGCTTTGAAAAGTAGTTTGGCAGATTGCTATATCACCAAAAGTTTTTAATGGTGCATTTCTAAGCCTTACAGCCGAGCCAATAACATCTTGTCATCTTAATATACAAAAAAATATAAAAAAATCCCTCATTAATCACTGTGTCTTCTGCAAAATCCGGCCCAGCTTTTGAAATGGCCTCCTTTGTTCTACCTCGGATAGCAGCAGGACAGGTCCCACTGCAGCTGTCAGCCCTGATCAGGCGCTGGCTGCTCAGCGCGTTTCACATGTAGCACCAGACGCCGCTCTGTCAAACATGCATGAGGAGGACGCGCTCAAAAGCACAACGCTTTCGCTCACTCTGCCTCGGGCTCGCGGGGAAACTGTTAAACCTGCCACACTTCTGAACACTTTGCACAGGGGGGAAGCCGCATGCCTGTGTTTTGTTTGGAGGCCGATGATTTAGTCCTTGGTTTGATCTGGTTTAGTCCCAGTCTAGATCTGATTTAGTTCTGCTTAGTGCTTGTATGAACCGGTGATGTAAGAAGGGGCAAGTTTCAAAATGTTATAAGCCGATTAACAATAAGTCAAATGTAAGAACAGGCCAATAATGTAATAACTATTTGCCGATGATGTAGTAAGTCATTACGTCAAAGGACTTAACCTAACTCCATCAAAGTTATTTGGGCAAACTGCAAAAGAACTGCCCAAACTTTATTATAAAGTGCTTTTCACAGATAAAATCACAAAGGGCTGTACAAACAGGAGCAGTAAAATGACATCGTTATTACTTTATTTGCTCAACAGTGTTTTTACAGAAAAGTTTGCGTCATTGGCCATTATTAATTACATTTTTGGTTCCTACAGTCCTATACTCTGTGATCCAGGTTAAGGCCTATTTTAGACTCGGTTTGGTCCCTGAATAGTTTTGTCAAACAACATGAGGAGGACACTCTCTCACGCTGCCTGGGGCCCACAGAAAACTGGGAAACCTCACACTATGGCAAAAACACATCCCTGTCCCGGTTTAGCCCCCGGTAGAGGATTAACAAACAAGACATGCACAAATGCTAAATGCATATTATTATAATGAAATGCAACAATGGCAAATACCTGCGGGGTTGAAACCTTGCTGTCACATAAATACAATTGCTGCAAGGATTGATGGTGCGCAGGAGTTCCTTTTCTCTTTGATATTTGTGTTTAGCTCCTTTCCTACACACCTGTCGGCATTCATTTTCTACAATTTAGGGAATTGGGATTTAGGGCTATATGAGGTACAATAGTAGGGCTAGGTACTGCTAAAAAAGTTCAGATACTACTGGTATCGAGAAAGAACACATACATACTACATACTACATACATACCCTAAACAGGTACCAACTTTCTTTTTTGTTTCTTTAGAGACCATGTTTTGGTGACTGTTGGGTCTAGGCACAGCACTAAAGACAGTTACTTGGTTGTTTTAGCTCAAATGAATAAAGCACATTTAAAGCAGTACTAAGTAACTCATGCCCCTAGAGGCCATAGGTGCCACTGCAAGTTTCGTAGCATGTTGCACTTTTTTACTCATTAATTGTCCGTGAGAGCGGAGGGATATTGTGCATCCGATGAATATAATTTGTTTTCACTCAAACTTGGCTGTAAATACTGTTTAAGTGGCGCTAGCCCACAGTTAGCTTTGCCCGTTAGCTTCTTCTTCGTGATTCCATTAGAGTGAATTGGTACCTCCGACCCGGAGGCAGCGAAGTTGCAATTCTGGTTTTCTGGGCAGAGACACCAGGGGGAGATGAAAAAACCCCAATCATCCCATTAACACTTGTATTACCCCCAGAGGGACTACGGAAAGGATTTATTAAGGTAAACAAGTTACTTAGTGCTGCTTTAATATAGTAATAGTATTTTATGGAAGAAATTAACCTTATTGAGAAAGAAAATGAGATCTGAGGCACACAAAATCAGCTACTAGTGAAATTTATTCAACGCCTCTATTCATCCTCTGCCTACTTGGGATCCTGTAGAGCACCATATCGCTCTCACGTTCGTTTGGATCCGGCGAGCGCTCCTACAGGTTGTTTGCTTAAATTAACCTCATTGTTCTGTTTTATGGTTCTAGTTAGGGCTGCAACTAACAATTATTTTGGTAATCGATTAATCTACGGATAATTTTTTTACGATTAATTGCCTGGCTGTGAATGGAGTATTAAAATGAAAATTTTTTGTAATCACATGAAGCTAAAGTGGTGCCACTTGAGGATATGTTGATGGGGTGTACTTAAAGTGAGGGTTTGTTGGAGGCTCTTGGTGCTAATTCTGCTTCTGCTTGGATGAGACACAGTCATATTTATGAAATGTTCAATGTACAAATCACTACGTACCCTAACTTTAAAAACATAGTAGATTTTCATAAAGAATACCAAATTCTTATGTCATTTTTGCTCTATTTGAGTCTGTGTTTACTAGAAAACGATTAATCGATTACTAAAATAGTTGTCAACTACTTCAATAACCGATTCGTTGTTTCAGCCCTATTCTAGTTGACAAATATTTTCGTATAGGTATCGAAATATATAATTTAGGTATAAGTATCGTAAACCAGGTAAGGTAAATCATAAGTATGATGGGGGGCACACAGCTCAATACAATAGAATTATTAAAAAAGTGTTTGTCGTTTGGTCCATAATCATTTACAATCGGACCACCACCCGATAACCTGCCTACTCCTGCCTTACTGTTATCAACCACAAAGATGTTCAACTTAGGGAGGATTCTGCAATTTATTTATCAATGCTTTGCTCAGTCATCTAGAGTTAATAACCCAAATACATTCAGAGCATAAACAAATGGACTGATCTGTTGGTAACACTTTGTCTATATAGTCCATTTACTGTAGTCCCTGTCTTGGTCCGCTACTGACGAACACATATACGTTTGGCATTGTGTGTTTTGTGCTCGAGTTGACAGAAAAGCCACTTACCACGTGTAGGATTTTGTTCTCCGTTTCATACACAGTGCAATCCTGCGTGAGAGATGGAAAAAGAGGGAGACGTGAGACAGTGCAAAACATTTCATCAAGCATCCGCCGTGAGCTCAAATAACTCCGGCTTCCAAAAATACAACAAATGAAAAACGGGCGAATTGAGCGTGCAGAGCCGAAAAAAGACTGAGGGCTCTATATGCATCGGGCAGCGGTTCTCAAACTGCGGGGTGGCGCCGGCGTCTTGTGGTAACACTTGGGAGACCTAGATTTAATTTTTAGTTATTTACTAAAAAACCCTTCAAGGCAATATAAGAGTCAACAGTCCACTAATCACACAGACTGGAGTTTCAGCAGGCATTTAGCTTATACTGTATTTTATGCAATAGTGCATTACAGCAATTAATTTAATATCAATTTGAAAGGGACAGGCATGAGCGTGGATTGACCGGCTGCAGACCTCTGTGCTGCCCGGAGCTGCCACATGCCACACTGTTATTTCACCGATAGCAGAGAGCTCTTAATCTATTTCTGGGAACGGAGCCCATTGACTACAGCAGATGTGCATGCGAGCGGCTAATTCATTGGTTTGATGCACTTGCGTGTGGGCAGAGCTAACAGTGCTGCTGCCGCTGCCACCTTTGTTTGCCCCGTTACGGACTGGCTGATAGACTCGTGTGCTCATTTAGGACATTGTGGATCATTGGAGGTCCCTTTTTACACATTTGCTCCTCTGGCCTTTGTCAAAATGGGTGGGTGTTATCTGCACCAGTACAGGGCCCACTGTGGGAACAGCAACAGAGCGGCTCTATATGTAGAGCCTCATGGTGTGAATACGAGTGGGTATGGCTTTGGCCAAGCAATATTTCAATAGTAAAATATGTACAACAATGGGTCGACTCATAGCCAATAATGTTACAGCAAGTGTGGTAACTGTCCCCCACGTTGCGGACCGCTGGACCTGTTTATTTTGAGTTCTGCGAAAGCAGCACATTGGAAAATGTTGTAAAAGGGCAGGAAACGTCTATTAGCAAACGGTATGCAAAGACTGTCCGGGCAATTTTTGGATGACACATATATCAATTGTTAAATCAAATCTACTCAATTTGATCAAATCTAAGCATCAACATCTCAACTTTATCGTGAACATGAGAATTGCCACTTTAATATATCATAATGTGTGTAATATATCATAAACTGGTCTATTTCTTTGATTGGTTGGTTGCGAACTGCCTTCAGCTGTATGGCTTAATGTCCCATTTAGTGCTACAGAAGCTATTTTTAGACCAGACCAATAGTATTGATAACCTATAGTCTATACTCCACACACACACACGTCTGTTTTACCAAAACAAACGGCGACCTCCTTTAGATACACTCAGTATTGACTGTATTGGACATAATAATATCATCAATGACAAATAAGTTTACTAAGACCAGAGTCTAGACTATAGTCCAGATCTGAACACATTTTATGGAGAAAACAGTCTTAAAAGACGAGTGAAGAATTCTAAGACAACAAAACATGTCATAGCTGATATAGGGCCAGATCTTGTGCCTGGCGCAAGGACAGCCCGGCTCCAAACGCATCATTAGACAGGCGTCATCTTGTTTGACTGTGCCACTGGTGAGAGGGTGTCGCTTAGGCTATATAAAGTGCGACTGAGGCGTGGTTTATTCCAAGCAGCACAGAGCGCACCTATAGCAGCTTCACATTCTTTTCCTCATTTACATCGCGCTGCCTCATGTTCTTTACGGGCTTTTATAAGCTCTCTCAGTCAAACCAAGTACTTGTGTTCGGTGTAGGGCCGGTCCTGCTGTGACGCGGGGTCGGCACTCGCTTGGCCGTAATTCATGTTAATGTGACCCAAACAAAAGCACATGTTCACCCCCCACTCCCCCACCACCCTTCTCCCTTCCCCTCGGGGAGTCTGGTTGGAGGAAAAAGTTTTTCTCCATAACATCGCCACGGGAGTCTTCCCACCGCAGCCCACTTGACCTGCTTCTGCAAGATCTCAAAGCGCACTCCTACTAAGCACAAAAGGTTACGCTATAGTCTGCATTTAGAAACACAAGATCAGGCCATGAATGTTTTACCACTTTTTAAAAACAATATATACCAGATATTTGTGCAATAACATGATTAAATCAGAGAACTATATCAATACAGTAATGTGTATGTAATGTTTATAAGAACGCACCTGTTGTACGATGGTGGTTAATTCTAGACAAAGCTGCACAATGTTGTTCTTCAGTATCGAGTACTCGGTCACACTGGCAAATGGAGACCTGCAATTAGAAAAAGACATTCAAGTTTCAAACACCACAGATGAAGTTGTGCCGCTTTAGACGGGGACTAAATATGATTCACAGCACGATTTGACAAGGACAGTTTCTGACATAGTACTCATGTGCGGTGAACTCTGAGTTACCCACGTACCCAACCTAAATGTGTGTGATCTTGACAAATATAGAAATGCTGTCACTGAGCCGAAAATGTGAGCTTTTTCCTGCCAATGTTAACTTTTAAGCCAAAAGTCGCACACATTTGAGCTTTTTCCAGGAAATAAAAGCAGCTGTACGTTGTGAAGGATGATTGAAAATGATGGTATAGTGGCCAAAAACAGCAATTTTATTTATTATCTGGGATTATGAAGGATATGAATAATATCTTTTTTTTCTTTTTTTGATCATTCATGGGGCTTCTATTGTGAAAGAGTGGTTGAGAATCTTTGGAGCGTGCTGGAGAAGGCTTCGCACAGTGGTCATACTCTCCCATCATCAAAACAAGATCCTGGTGAAAAATGTATGCAACACTGGATGACTTTGCAGAAGCTCATTGAAACAACACAACAGCAAATGTGCTGTACTCAAGACTAAAGGCGGTCCAACAGAATATTACAGTGTGACCTTTTTTGTGGCGACTTCTTTTTGGTTCAAATTCATGCAGTTCTTATATTTGAAGAGTCTAGTGGCGCTAGACTAGGGCAAGGCTAAAGCATTTCTAATGTATCAGTTAGCCTGCATTAAAAACAGTCTGACCCGCTCCACAGTGCACCTGAGGTAAATCACTTATAACACCAGACTAACGATATAAATGTCTGTGTCGATAGAATAATTTGACCATTTTGCATTTAAAATAACTTATATTTGAGCAGCATCAGCTTCGTGGCTGTAAGCTAACGCAGCAGCAGAGTGATCTGCGAGAAAATAGTCCCTCAAAATGGGGTAATTCATGTGATACAAGGTCAGTTATATTTCAAAAATTATTCTATTCACACACATTTATATTGTTAGTCTGGCGTTATACGTGATTTACCTCAGGTGCACTGTGGAGCGGGTCAGACTGTTTTTAATGCAGGCTAACTGATACCATAGAAATGCTTTAGCCTTGCCCTAGCCTATTGCCACTAGACTCTGCAAATATAAGAACCACATGAATTTAAGAAAAAAATCTCTCCAGACATCAACAACACTCTGGATAACTAGGAAATGAGGCCCTTTGTCAAAAATCCTGAAATATCCCTTTAATCTGTGTAAAGGTCAGCACAATCTAGTATTGTATATTAGTCTCACTCATTTGTTTTGGTTGGGACCTCAAGAACGATATAGTTGTGTGTATTTGCATAAGCTATTTCCTCCAAGCAAAGATTAGACGACTTAATGCATCCATCGTAGGCGATATAGGCTAATCACAGAGACAAATGATTGGAGAGAACGGTTTCAATCAAATCCTGAGCAGCTCATTAGATGTAAACACAAGCCTAAGAAACGTACTCAAATTTTTTTTTTTTGCAACCACAGCAGGTGAAGCGGCTCACGCAGCGTTACTCTTAATGTTTATGGTCGGTTCAGACGGGCAGATTGAAGTCCATCGGGTCAGTCTTGGTCGGGTTGGGATCGACTAATAACTAGAAGGTGGATGGGTCAGCTCTGACTAGAACACATACAGTACTTACTTACTTAGGGTAAGGAAATAAACCCACGATACATGTGTGGCGTGGGACGGAGTGAGTGACTGCTTGTAGTCGAAGGGGCTGTCGGTGCAGATTGAGCGATTGAATGTAAAGCGCTTTGAGAGTCTTGAATTGTGCCAAGTGTAAGTAAACCAAAGGTAACTTCACTTTGGATCCTTAAAAAGTGTTAGGCAATAAGCACCATCGAATGTATAAATGTATCCAAATGAAATGACTGACAGACATTGAGATAAAACCACAAAATCATCTTTAACACATTTCTTGAACCAGTTTTCACTTCGCTGCTGCTTTTTGTAATGGCCTAAAACGTGTGATTATTTCCAAAGGCAACAGACAGCGAGATTCTCATCCAATTTGCTTTTATAACACTTAGACATGTGGCCCAAAATCCCATTTCCACCAAAGTAAATGACTGAGAGCAGACATAATAAAAAGCCTGTCTGTGTAGAGGATTACATTTGTTATATTAGGCTTTATTTTGCTTTGGCCTGTAAAGTGTGATTTAGTGCGACTGCTGTAAGAGAGACCAATAAAAAGCCATTTGTTGTTACTCTTAAAACCACTGATAGAGACAAACAACAATATTTGATTTAGGGCCAGGGCCTCTCCACAACTTTACTTAAGTGCCGAGCTGTTTTATTGCATGTGTGCATAACTCTCTACTGCTACATCAATAGATAAGTGTGCCGATGCTCTTAAGTGTAATTTTGAATGCAGTAATCTCCAGAGGGAATGATGCTTGCCCTACTAGTGAATACAAAGGACATGTCAGAAAGACTTGTTTATAATCAATGTATAGTTTTATTTTACAGTCACACTTTGTTTACCATCACCTAGCATCCATCACTCACTCCACATAGCAACCACTTCACTGCTGAATCTCTCTCCTTTCCCTGGTGAGCGTTACCTTTTATAAAGTGAGTATTTGTTGTTCATTTCTTTATCTACTAATTAGATAGAATACGTTTTATGTGATGATTATCCCAATTTATAATTGTTAAATATTTTTTATCAGCCAATACCTCCACTTAGCAGGGATTTCAATTACTTCAACTGTTACTAATTTTCCTTCCCTCTCTGTTTCCCTTTCAGACCACACACACATATACCCACATACAAACTTGTATACAAATCCAATCGATCTACCAATCATCCGTCAATGTTGCTGTACAATCAACTATCTGCTCTTCACAATTAAATGCTCAAGAAGCTGCAAGATCCAGTGTCCTGATTCTCTAACCAGAATCAACTGTCAAGCATATTAATTTTCTATCTTTGACGTGGCGTTCACTTCAGGACATGATGTTCAAACCTTATTTAGAACCAACAACTAATATTTGTACAGTCATTATCCTCCAATATACACCTTGCTGCAGTGTTGTGGGATAAGTGCAGAAACAGACAGTATGTTAAACGGTTCTCACTGCATTCCCTTTTTGTTACACTTTGCCATGACATAAAAGGGGGGACTGCACCTGTCGAGCCACGCCAGCAGGTTCTTCGCCGCCCCGATCAGGTCAACCACAGAGGTGAGGAAGTCGTTGGGTAACCTCCTGGACGCCCTGCCGTCGTAGTGCCCGCCCCTCCGCCGTCCCAGGATGAAGTTCTGCAGGTTCTTGGCCGAGGCGTTCAGTTTGTGGGACAGGGTGCGCAGGTTCTCCGTTTCCAGGCCATAGTTCTGGAAAAAGACATAGAGGTACTGGTTCACAGGCGCAATGGTAAGGCAAGGCAAGGCAAGTTTATTTGTAGAGCACAATTCATACACAAGGCAATTCAAAGTGCTTTCACAGTTGCATAAAATTACAAGAAAACCGATCAAATTAAAAATTAAAACGTCAACATAAAAATGAATCAATTACAGTAAAAGGCAAGAGTGCAGATACAATACTTTCAGTTTTCATATGCTCGGGTAAAAAGAGCTGTTTTCAGCCTGGATTTGAACATTGTCAGAGTTGAGGCCTGTCTCACATCCTCATGAAGACTATTCCAGATTTTGGCTGCATGAAACTGAAACGCAGCCTCACCGTGTTTAGTCCTGACTCTGGGAACCACCAGAAGACCCCTCCCTGAAGTTCTCAGGGCCCGAGATGGTTCATACGGCTCTAACATGTCAGAGATGGACTTTGGTGCTAAACCATGAAAAGACTTGTACACAAGCAGAGCTGTTTTAAATTCTATTCTCTGAGCGACAGGAAGCCAGTGCAGGGACCGGAGCACTGGACTAATATGGTCTAATATGTGCTGGAGAAGACTTTGTTCAGCCTCTCCCATTATTAGTACAAGGTCTAACCAAAACATTAATTCAACACCGGATGTAAAAAGAAATCTTGTGATATTGCAGGTGCTCATTGTAACAAAACCAAACACAATATGAGTGTGTGACATTTTTTGGAGGTGGAATATTTCCTCTCATAAGGCGCAACCGCACAGACATAAATCATTATTCCCTGTCCCCTATCACCCCAGTCATCACGTCTTAATCATCACTGTGGCGGCGCTCCTTCCTTAACAACGATTTTACATCTTATTGCATCATGACAGTCTTCCATGAAGCCTTTTGATGTTTCTAAATACACATTAAGCATGGCGGCACAATGATCGAAACCTCCCGGGGGATCTTTTTGATAATTTCTTTTTAACAATAGGAATATGATATTAGCTGTTAATGAGTGTGAGCAAAAACAACAACAACAAAATCGCTACCATCATGCCGTCCCCCCCAAAAGCAGCTTTCGTCAGCGCTGGCACACAGGCGCTCAGATGTGGTTGAGTGGGCCCTTACTCTACTCTGTGACCCCTTTAATGAGCACAGCACCTCCAGTGGGACGAACAGCGCAGCTCGTCCCGGGACACCTCCAGACATCTCCTCAATGTCAGGTCCCGATCCCTCCTGACAACAAGCTAACGCACACTCCCAGACGAGCGTAAAGATGTATCACAGACAAATACACTGCCTGAACAAAACAAAGAAAGTCGGCACCTGGATTTATACCTGAGTGTTATTCCATCTATAGATTCATGGGCATTATTGCAAGATGGCCAACAAAAAATTCCCCCCTATGAGAGACCAACAGGCCCGTTTGGAACTATGAGGCCGTCCTTCCGTGGACCCACCATCTGCAGGAGGAGCCATAGGGGACTGGTGCTATGTGACTTGGGCAGCTCCAACAGCTGCCCCCACGACCCGGCAACGGACAAGTGGGAGAAAATGGATGGATGGATGGATGGCCAACAAAATACTAAGCGTGTGACAACTTTTTCTTTTGGGCAGAGCATAAAACCTACAAAATTATTCAGAAATGCATGTGGTTCTAGTAATAGTTTCACATTAAGTTGCCCAATATTACAAAACTCTTTGAATATGGCTACGCTCCCTTTTAACACAGCACATTCTATTAAAATTAGATAAAAATAATGAACAATTTGTTTGTTTTTTTCCAACAAATTATGTCAAAATAGTGATAACTAATAATAATAATGGCGTACACACTTGTATTTTGCTTTACAAGCCGGTGTTACCAAGTTTCTCAAAGCGCCACACATTATCCATTCACTCCATACACAGTGGCGGTAAACTATTACTGTGCACAGCCGGCGATTGGGGTTAGACTGACTGAAGCGACACCGCTAATCTAAGCCATCGGCCCAAAAACTGACCAGCATCAACTACCTTCAACCTGGTCTATTAGTGGTAGAGGAAACCGGAGAAACACCACACAGAAAGGCCCGGGGATCGAACCCGGGACCTTCGTGCTTCACGAGCGCTAACCTCTGCGCCACCGGGAAAACTAACTAACTAACTAACTTTCAAAGCACCATCGCATCCTCCTGCAGTCCATTTATTTCACGATCTCAACCAAAATTTACTCTGCTCTCTGCTCCTTGGTACTTTAAAACAAGTGTATATTGACTCAATGTGGTACAAGTTAGGGCTGCACAGTATGTCGCCAAACTACTGAGTTATAGACAATATCCAACAATACATATATATAATCAGCGAGGTCCTGCATCTGATAAAGATATAGACATTTTGCGAGCCTAAAATAAATAGTATTTTTTTTTTTTTTGAATCATTATGAAAAACTATTTAAAGTATGTTTACGTACTGCGTTGAAATGGTTTAGTAAAATATTGCAATACTGTTGTTATCGCAGTTATTGAATATTGTGGGGGTTTTGTTTTCTCACCCTATATGGTTCAGCCCTCGCTCAAGTCAATAAGAACACATTGGTATAACACAACAACAGCTTGGATGGTTGAAATCTCTTGAGTGTCTCTGCTCTAGATAAATGCTAATCTATACAGTCACGACCCGCTACAAACGGTTTCACAGTGACAGCGGGAGGAGACAATCAGTGCCGAAATGAGGACCTAAAGCGGCCGAACAAGCCACTGAGCTGGAGAGAGAAGGAGCGAAGAAGCACCCAGCTATGCATCCTTCGGGAAACTGGGTCACGCTATGATCTCTATACTCTGGCGAATTCACTGTAAATGTCAGGATGAACACGCGAGGTGTTGTTTGAGCCTCGGTTCCCTGCTAATAAACATTATCACGGTACCCAGTGGACGGGGGGGACGATGCGCTGTATTGTGTTCAAAAGAGTGAAGAATACTGATTACGATACGATTCCAAGCACACCACAAAGTTAAGCTATGGGATTTAATCCAATATAATTACTCCATGATTCTGTGAGAATGTGGAGTGCAATACTAAAGCTCGTACTGCACTTCATATTCTCTTGTGAAACAGAATCATGGAGCAATTACATTTAATTAAAATGAGCACCAATCAACATCCCACACTAGCTTTAGCAATCGCAAACTTTGATTTTCTTCCCTGTTTTGATTAATCCATGCAAATTATAAATGCCACATTCATAACATTTTGCAAATCTTGTCTATTTTATGTCATTTTAACAATAAACTCACACTTAAAGCAGAACTAAGTAATTCATGCCCCTAGTGGCCATAAGTGCCACTGCAGGTGTCGTAGCATGTTGCTAATTGTCCGTGAGAGTAAATGCTACGCTGACGGAAAAGACAAAGGGAGAGAGGGATATTGTACATTGTGCCACTTGGCTGTAAATACTGCTAAAGTGGCGCTAGCCCACAGTTAGCTTTGCCTGTTAGCCTGTTAGCTTCTTCTTCGTGATTCCATTAGTGTGTATTGGGTCTCCGGGTCAGAGCAGGGAACGTTGCAAGGGTGGTTTTCTGTCCAGTTTCCACTTGTATTACCCCCAGAGGGACTACGAAAAGGATATATTAAGGTAAACAAGTTACTTAGTTCTTCTTTAAGTTACATTATTTTTTATAACTCTCAACGTTCAGGACTCAAGTGACAAAAAAAAATACTAAAACATAAGTCAGTCAACTTTCTGCATGCTCGTACAGAAGAGATAAAGTAGAACATGCCATTGTCACGCTGTTTGATTCTTGCAATTACAATGCAACAATTATTTCAATCCGGAAGAAGTCACTGGTTTCTAAAGTATTTATTTTTTATATCGATTCGCACACGTCTACAAGAGATAGTAGATGCCCATGCTGAGGTGCATTGGTTGGTTTGGTATCATGATCCTCCGGGACATGTTTAAAATGTGCACTGAATCCCGGTTTGAAAACATACATCCCAAATATAATCGCAAACTTTTCCACAATCGTTCAGCCCTACACTACAGCGTGTGAACGAGAAATCATTTGAGCTGCATATCTTGGTGCGTCTGTCTGATCGATACACCCCCCCCCCCCCCCACGAAATCTTTTCTTTTTTTCCTCCTTCACCCAAGTCGATTCGGTTGCCATGGCAGCCCTGACTGGAGTAGCCTCTTCCCTGTGCAAACGCATTTTCCGCGGCTATCCGCAGGATCCGCACTCGTGCAAGTACAATTCAGTGTTCGAAAATTAATCCATCGTTCTTGCCTCGCTTTCTGTTGTATTGCATCACATACGCAGCGCCGGCGAACACATGTATCCGAGCGGAGCGTGTCTGACAGCTGCTAATTAAGCCGCATTGATTTTGCACTTATTATGCTTTCGAATTATGTTAGCAGTTTTTTTTTCATTTACTGAGAGAAAGACGTTTACAAGACATCTGAAAAACTGAGGTGACCACATCTACAGGTAGTCATTGGTTGGATGCATCTCGGTCGGAGATTCCCTACGACATGTCACCCTTCTGTCTTACTAAAAGAACAACACAGTAATAGTCTAATCGAAGAAGACCGTATGAACCTTTTACAAAGTATTACTATCACAGGTTATTGCAAAAAAGGTACATAAAAGTTAATAAATACATATTTTGTGAAAAGTTCATTTTTTTGTCACAATTTTCCAAATTTAGTTCAGATTCAGATTCAGATTCAGAAAACGTTATTGATCCCTCACGGGGCAAGTGATTTGCTGCAACCTCCGACAGATATTTGCACAAACACATCCCAACACTCACTGTGTGTCACTTCCAACAATACAGACAATAGCAGATAATTAAAAGAAAAGGATGTCTGTGTAAGTTCTCAGTCGTACAGGAGTTGTCCATCTTCATCTTCTGTACTCAGTAGTTGAAGAAGAAAAGGACACATTTCAAAAGGGTCGATGTCACTTAGTAAACACACTCCCTTCAGAATTCAACAGTTCAGTGACAGAGGGGACAAAAGAGTTGGCAAAACGATTTGTTTTCCGAAAGGGTACATAAAAACGACGTCCAGAAGGCATGAGCGAAAACTCAGAGGACAGAGCATGGAGAGGCTGACCCAAGATACATTTCGCTTTCTTTAGCGCCTGCTCCTCCCAAACAGACTGAAGGCCTCTTTGTTTAACTCCAATAATTTTAGAGCAAATTTTGACAATGTTTTGCAGTTTGTTTTTATCTTTCACAGACAAACCCTTGAACCAGCAAACAAATGAAAAGGTCAATAGGTTCTCTATGAAACAGCAGTAGGATCCTTTTATTTACATTGAAAGAGTTTAACTTCCTTAAAAGATAGATTCTCCGCTGACCGCGTTTAAAAACCGAGTCTGTATTTGCGTCAAACTGCAACTTGTTATCCATCCAAGAACCAAGATCGAGCAAGGTAGCTACTCGAGTCGCACGCTGTGAAACACGTTCCTCCTAGTTCCAATTTAGCTTTTTTTGTTTTGTCCAGCTTTAGAAGTTTTGTCATTGGTCTTGTTTGATACGATATCTATTTTAATGGCACATACATGTTGAAACGATTGTCCTTTCTCAAATTCCAGGAGTTTAACCAAGAGGTGGTTAATGAGGAGGACCTGTACTATCGCTCACACATAACTGTCCCTGCAGATGTGGCGGAGGAGCACAAACTCAATATCAGAGTGTAATGAGGCAGACGTGGAAGACAAGTTTTGCTGGCCCAGTCGGAGACGATGAGGAAGAGGATGTGAGCAGCGTTCTAGAAATGGATGCTCTTCAACATCTAACCCAGTGGAAAAACACAGTCGGTATCTCCCATTCAGACCTTTTTCAAACATGCTCTAAAACCCCCCAACTTCTCTCCTAAAAAAAAAACATCATTGCGATTGTCCACGGCTCCAGTTGTCCTCGAACTGAGCCTGCAACAATTGCCTGAAAGAACACTCACAAAGTCCCCAGAAAGAAGCTCATCTTTCCACCGAGAGAGTCCTCTTCTGCTAAACTCACACCTGAAAATGTGACACCCCAAAACAACAGTCACTGACTCCTAAACTTATGGGGATGGTACCGCCATTTCCTCCTCCTTTTTCACACAGAAAGAACGTTCAAAATGCGTGACCACCCGCTCCATTCTTCCATACGCTGCAAACACAATTTCAACCAGTGACCTATGTAACGCTTTGAAAATGATCCCCATCAAATGCCCACCTTGGTTTTAAATTAGCCTGTGAAAGAGTGAAATGAAGTAGTAGACGCCACCATCGGCAGACCCAGGCACTCACAAACGGAGAGAAGGCTAAATGACAGGCTTATTTACAGCTGTAGGGGGCGCTGCATGTGATGGTACTTGAGAAGTGGACGAATCGACATGTGAATCTGTTGCTATGAAGCAGTGAGACTTTCAGATTATGTTCGTAGGAAGCTTGTCTTTTCTTTTTAGCGGTACATATTCTTGAGATACTGATTGCTGCATAATGGCTCCCTAAACATGTTGACTTTGTAACCACTGTTTATTCTAAAAGACTATCAACGACAGCCCTGAAAGAATGTGGTTTTCAATCTCAAACAATGGAGCGCTTTCTCTCTGTGTATAATTTGCTGTTTATGAAAATGCTATGGTTGTAATTGACGAGAGTTTTTGATGCTTATGAGCACGTCGCTGATGCTATCTCTTTTTTTTGTAACCATCATATTTAATTTACTATCAAATGTTTTTTTCTCACAGGATTGTGCCAAAATTACCGATTTACGAACAGGATCCGTTTGGAAAGCAGAAATGGCAGACATCAGAACGTAAAACAAATGGAAAATTCAATCAAAAGTCAGTCAAAGTAGGCAGAGCGGTTTCGTCCTTTTAATTTTTGACTGGGCACCCACTGGGAAAAGCATATGCTCTGAGGCGAAGTGTCCCATCAAGAAAGCCCACATTTTGGAAAACCTTGGCTCCTTACTGTCCCAGACGTAGCCCACGTCCCATGCCACGGCTAAAATATCCATCCTGGTAAAGTATGGTGAGAAAAGCTCTGTGTGCACAAATAAACTCCCGTTATTCCACTTGTTTCTCCAAAATCCGCAGCAGACGCCGTTGAAAGAAGCCTCTTTTTTTCCTTTGCCATCGCTGCTCCGTGTGTAATGCTTCGTCCAAAACCCAACCACATGTGACGAATAAGGATCGAAGCAAACTTGCATAAGTCCTTCCAAAAATCCCACAACTGTCACGTAACTATACAATGAACTGAAATGTCCTTGCAACTATTCCTTAATTCTGGCACTTCCCTGAAACCCATAATAATAATAAATAATACATTGGTTTTATGTAGCGCTTTTCTGGACACTCAAAGTAGCTTTACTCTATACTTGGTGGTGAGAAGCTACTATTGTAGCCACAGCTGCCCTGGGGTAGACTGACAGAAGCGAGACTGCCAGTCTGTGCCATCGGCCTGTCCGACCACCACCAACGACTCACTGACACACTACATTCACCCAGGCTTCCTGGAGTTCCCAACCGGTCTCCCATCCAAGTACCGACCAGGCCCTACCCTGCTTAGCTTCTGAGGTCTGACGGGATCGGGCAGAGCTGGACAGACAGATGGATCAACCAAGACACACAAACATGAAAATGATGGCACTCAATTGTGTGTGTCTCATGGAAAAAGCGTGATAGTTGGTCTTAGGTGGAGTTCATCCAGGAGATGATTTGAGTTTTGTCCTCATACTTTACTACATTGACCTAAATGTTTGTAGATTGTGTTCAGAATATTCAGAACAAAAAGAAAATGTGAGACATCAAGTGTATGGAGACATGTAGAAAGTGTTTGGCGAGCTACATAGAAAGAGCATCTACTGGTTGGAGATCCCGGGTATAAACTGCTGTGGACGTTAGCACTAGCCGCGTTATTTAATTAACATGGAACCACGGTTATAGCAATTTAAATTAGTGAGAGAGTGATACCGACAGTCACAGTGACCTGCTAACCAACAAAAAGGCCCCTTGCTCAATGTCTCTCTTTTCCGCTGCGTCAACTAGGTTTGTCAGTTCTACTTTACGATGCTTTTAGACGGTGATGCCCCTGTCCCGCAAATATTTCCACAGTTCTGGCACATTTACACTGATGTTTGACTGATGTTAGACCCAACCTCCGGACTCTCTCCCTCAATACTGAACAATCACGTATTTCGGAAGTGCATATAGTCACATAATCTGATATTTGTTATTGTTTAAAATATGTATCATCTTACTGTTATAAAAAAAGAGAGAGAGATGAATGCGCGGACTGCATTTCTTAGTCTTACAGTTCCTTGGGTTCTCTGCTAATAATAACCTAATATAGTCACTACCCAATCAATATGTTTCCGCATGAAGCCACGCCGCAAATCAATCACCGGGCTACTTAAACTCTGCCTGTAAAGTTGCTAGCAATTTCCTGCATAAGAGGAAAAGCGCATGTACATTTCGCAAAGAACCCAATTAAAATCACCGTCCCAAATCACCAGTAGATCCTATCTTCAATTAATATATGAAGTTTAATAGTTTCGGTGAGTGCGCTTCACCCGTAAATAACCTCGGCGGACAAAAAGCAAAGCAAATCTGCAAATGCGTGTGCTTCGAATGACTGCAGTGAAAACAAAGCGTTTTAAAATACTACAGCAGAGAAATCTAGATCCAAATGACTTACAAGGCCCAAAGCAATATGAGCGCGGAATGAAATTAGCACCTCTGTTACAAACGAGCAATCAAAACGCAACGACCAAACATTTACTGGGTCTTCACACCAAATCCAAACTAGAAGTCCAGTTGAAATAATTAATAATAGTTATGGAGTGAATGAATAGTGCAATGTAAAGTGTCTTTGAGTGTCCAGTAAAGCGCTATATAAAACCGATGCATTATTATTATTATTAAATCAAAACTAGAAGTCCAGTTGAAATAATTAATCTTTCTTAAGTACTGGGTTAGATAATCTACTACAAGACGCAAAATAACAATATAATGAGATAACTGCAGTACAGATTTTACACATGATGACATTGCTACAACTAAGCGTTGCACTAAAACACAACATTCAACAAGGCAAGGCAACTTTATTTATACCGCAACTGCTTTTTTTTTTTTTTTGCCTCTATACTGAACAATCTGCTGTGAAAAAAACATCCATATGGACCCCGATTTACACTTGACTTTATTTGTGTGTGATAAATAAGTTCCCCTCCTGGAACCGCCACCTTAACGTGGTGGAGGGGTTTGAGCGCCCGAATGATCCTGGGGGCTCTGTTGTCGGGGGCTTCGTGCCCCTGGTAGGGTCTCCCAGGGCAAACAGGTCCTAGGTGACGGGTCAGACAGAGAGCGGTTCAGAAGCCCCTTATGAGAGACCAACAGGCCCGGTTAGAACCATGAGGCCGTCCTTCTGTGGACCCACCACCTGCACGAGGAGCCATAGGGGCTGGTGCAAAGTGATTTGGGCAGCTCCTACATTTGCCCCCACGACCCGGCAACGGACAAGTGGAAGAAAATGGATGGATGGATAAATAAGTTTATATTCTGCCAGAAAATGGCTAAAAAGAGTGGAAAATTGTGTTTCCCAAAAGCTACTTCCTTCCGAGACCACACCCCCTTCTATGACGAGATACGGTTCTCTATCGATCTATGTCACTTCCTGTCGGCAGCTTAAAAATTCAAATAAAAATAACTTTTCTGCCCAACATTTCTTCATTAAAACTGCTGCAATAAAAATGATGATTATGCAACTGATGTTATCCTTCTAAATAAGTCTACATTTTCAAAAGCATTCAAACCTGTCATAGGCACTTTAAGCCCATTTTTAAGTCTCCAAACATCCCAAACCCAGGGATCAGACCAAGGAACTTCTTGACACCACAACCCTAATTGGACCGAGCGACGAAGGAGTTTATTTTCCACCTTCACAGCGACAATGACAGCGCAGTCAGCAGCACGCGGGACCTGCACCGATCACAAAACCCGGGTCCCTGCTGCAGGAAGACGAGGAAGGGGACCAGGCCTGGCTCTCCTTATAATGGAGCATAGCGCTGACCTGGGTGGATTTCCTTTTATTCAGCAGCACAGATGCGCACACACATGGGTCTGCGCGGCCCACTGGGAATCAATGAGAAAGGGGTCATTCGAGCGTCGCCGCGCCGCACTACATCAAGGTACGAGCTGAATAGCGATCCGTTTGAATAATAGAGCCGGCCAATTACAGTTATCACAGAAAAGATGAGCAATGGGCCACACCATAGATCTGTTAGGAATAAAAACAATGGGCACATCTAAAGTGGGGACGGATAAAAGGCTAATGAGTTATGCTATTGTCGGAGAGATTCAAAGAGGAAAATATCTATTCTTGTGCGAGGCTAAGTATAATGAGTAATTAATTGGGGTTCTTTGACAAGCTAACGGAAAACACACACAAAATCCGACAATACACAAGTCAAGTTTCCTATTAAGATTATATTTAAAAGAGACAACGTTAAAACTCACATTTCCTCACGTATTTTGTTACGTGCTCCCCAATTTGGGTCATTACCCGGCGTTTTGCGTAAAAAATATGTTAACACATACACATACAGAGGAAAAAACTACACCTAAATCTAAATGAGTCCATTAGAAACGTTTTGGCCCGTAGGATTATGGGATGAGACAGGCAGCACAGGGGGAGAAGAGCAAGGAGAGACATTCAGCAAATTGTCAAAGCTGAGACGCAAACCCGTGAGGATCGAAGGGCGTTCCGTGATATAGCCTTAACCTCTTAACCCCCACGTTAACCGAGCACATTTTCTTCAGTTCAGTTCAGTTTACCCAAATCTAAAAGCTTCTTGACTGGCGCTTACAGCCTCTAGTCCAGTGTAATGCCTCATTTGAAAGCTAAGACCAACAAAACTGACGGTAACTTATTTGTCGCGTCGTCACTATGTTTTAGTCAAATTTTTGAAGCTTTTTTGCCTCTTTATTTGTCAATTTTTTGTTATTGTTTGTCTTTTTTCCCCACCTATTTGTTGTGTTTAGTCGCTTTTTAATTGTGTTATTGTTTCCGGCACGTTTTTGTTGCTCTTTTGTTATTTCTTTGTTGCTTTTTGTGGTGTTTTCGTTGTTTTTTTTGGTCATGGTTTTGTCATTATTTTATTTATTTTATCATCATCTTTTTTTTGTCTTTTTGTTTCAACACTTTTTGTGGCCCGGGAGCCAAATGCGGCCCTCAGATAAATGTTTGTTGGCCATCAGGATTCGTGCTACGTTGGGAAACTTTTAATGGAACTTTAATAATTACACACAGTTATAACCTCAGTAACATTTTAGTGCGAGACAGAGCTCTGTCCTGAACCTGAATGAAGGTGACATGGTTCAGGCACTAGTTGAATGTTTCACTGCTTTGACCACTGTCCGCACCATATACACTTCAGTATGTGGCCCGTGATAAATCTGTGCTGCCATATGTGCTACTTTAGGAGAGGGATTACAACAATCTATTTCGAGGTGATTTAAGACCCAAACATTACTTCTCCTCAAGTCGCCTATACCCGTTTATAAAATGTTATCAATTTTTGCAGTGACAATCCTGAGAAAATTCAAGGACAACGTGCCTGTAATCAATACAATGTGATACATAACGTGCTACATTTGGAAAAGGATTATAAAAATCTCTTTTGAGGTTACGCAAAACTCCAACTGGATTATTATTCCACATCATGTCCCCGCCCTGTTTATTTTATCATAACCATTTTTACTGCTCGAAATCCTGGGGAAATTCCAGTTGAATATGGTGACTGTAAACTCTATCGTCTGCACAATCTATCTGCAACTTTTTAAGTCAATTTTTAAGTCAAGTTATATATATATATATGGATTTATTTATTTGAACAGGGACAGTGTACAATATACATTAGCCTCAGAAAGGAGAGATGCATTGTACCAGGTTATAGCACTTGTGCTAATTTCCACCTGCAGTCCCTGGGCCTATTGTACATGTTTTTTAGTGGTAGGGGAAACCGGAGTACCCGGAGGAAACCTACGCAGACACGGGGAGAACATGCAAACTCCAAATATTTGCCAAACTTGTTGAAAGGATCTTTTAAAACTCTAATAAACCTGACCAAACGGACCAGAGAAAACATGAGGCTAAGTGAATTCGGATTTGTACAGTATGTCATGTGTTTGGTGATTTCACGATCTTTGACAAACTGGTAATATGTATCACAATAATTGATTAATAGGTATATGGTTAATAGTTGACCACATGAAACAGCAGTGTACCTTTAAACCTGCATATGTCCCACACCTAACAGTGACACCTCCATTAAAATGGTAATCCCCCTGCTGCCTTGACAGTGCACAGATATTGCTGCTCTCTGATGATCTCCGTGTGCTTAAATCTTAAAGTTCAGCTGGGGTGAATTCATACTAAAAATGTCTACTTCCCTCCCCAGTCCCCCCTGTGTTACTGCTTTAATTTAGCCGTGTGTGTATGTGTGGCGTGTCTCTCCATAGTTTGGAAGTTGGAAAAAGACAGAGCGCGGGAGAGGGAGAGAGGTGAGGTGCTGATGAGCCCACATTCAAACAGGACACACTAATCCAGCCATGTGCATCCTGTAGATAAGGGGCGCGCTGCGTACCCCGTCTACACACCGCGTTCATCCTACGTTACTCACTCGCGTTCGTTTGGGAGAGGAGCACCTAATTCCCCCTAATTCTCTAATCCTGAACAGGACCAGAGCACCACAGCAGCCAGCAGTGACCGGCCATGGCACACTGCAGGAGCTCCAGGATAATAGAAAGCGCTTGTGTTTGTGTGGTGGGTGGTAATATTCATGCCGTAAGCCAAGTTTCCAGAAAAGGAACAGTGTGAAACTATTCACACGTAAACACGAATCATTTTGTACAGAAAGTCTTTCATGAGAAATATATGAAAGCAATTCTACTGTTGATCCTGAGTTATTTTGTACAATTATATCATACGTCCAATTACCACAATCTCTGAGCATTAACAGTATGTTTTATTTTATTTTAGACGTAGTAGTTACTAATTTAAACCCTCTTTTTTAGCATGTAAGCCCATGCAGAATTCTTCCATTATTTGAGAGTTCACAAATACAGGGGAATCCATCTTGAAATGTTCAAAACCGATCCAAAAGCGGTTTGGGACAAATAGATATAGATGACAAAATGACACACAAAAAAATTAATTAATAAAAAATAAATAAAAAAAGACACATAACTGGATTTGTGGTGTGCTTGATCCAATCAGCTGCAAATTATGCCCCAAAAGTGCGTCCGCTCCCCGAACGATTCAAGCCTGAGTGATCCCAGATTGGTATCAGTGCTAATGTTATTGGCACTGTAATATACATGCGGCTCTTGCCAGGTTAGCCCAGAGTGAGAAAAAAAGCTTTGCCTCGCAGTTGCCTTCGGCAGGTAGTTATTTGCCAGAGAATCCTGCCTCGCTTACCTGTGTGAAAACGGTGGAAACACAGGCGAGAACGTCTCGGCAGATATTCCACAGGGAGGGGAGAGACCGTTCGTGATCAGGTACTGCAGGGCTTGGCCTAAAAGAACTTTAAGTGGTGGCAGATGCTAAAAAAAACTCACTGGGGCTCCTTGGGACGGGCATATGGATATGCCTACGAGGGCAACCAAGGGGTAATCAGCTCCAGGGCCGGTCACCATGTGAGCATTTATTGGCTGGGGTACTACAAGAGCCACCAGCTCCTGCAGCTAGAGCCTAGTTAGTCACCATCCTCCACAAACTCACGCAGGAAGTGTTCACTCCATGCATGGTTCACAGAATGGGTCCATAGTGCACCACGTGGAGGTGGGTGTTGCGTTACTACAGCTACTAGTACTGCTAATGTCAATCAATATTGCTACTTTGACATTCAATAGTCGGCGGATACGAACGTGATAGAGTTATGATAGAGCTATGATAGAGTCATGATAGAGTTATGATAGAGTCATGATAGAGTTATGATAGAGCTATGATAGAGTTAGGATAGAGTCATGATAGAGTTATGATAGAGCTATGATAGAGTTATGATAGAGCTATGATAGAGTTATGATAGAGCTATGATAGAGTTATGATAGAGTTATGATAGAGCTATGATAGAGTTATGATAGAGTTATGATAGAGTTATGATGGAGCTATGATAGAGCTATGATAGAGTCATGATAGAGTCATGTTAGAGTTATGATAGAGTCATGATAGAGTTATGATAGAGCTATGATAGAGCTATGATAGAGTTATGATAGAGTTATGATGGAGCTATGATAGAGTTATGATAGAGCTATGATAGAGTTATGATAGAGTTATGATAGAGTTATGATGGAGCTATGATAGAGCTATGATAGAGTTATGATGGAGCTATGATAGAGTTATGATAGAGCTATGATAGAGTTATGATAGAGTTATGATAGAGTTATGATGGAGCTATGATAGAGTTATGATAGAGCTATGATAGAGTTATGATAGAGTTATGATAGAGTTATGATGGAGCTATGATAGAGTTATGATAGAGTTATGATGGAGCTATGATAGAGCTATGATAGAGTTATGATGGAGCTATGATAGAGTTATGATAGAGCTATGATAGAGTTATGATAGAGTTATGATAGAGTTATGATGGAGCTATGATAGAGCTATGATAGAGTTATGATAGAGCTATGATAGAGTCATGATAGAGTCATGATAGAGTCATGATAAAGTTATGATAAAGTTATGATAGAGTTATGATGCTACTTCACTCACTCGGGCGCATTACATACGTCACAAACAAACGCTATAGCGAAAATCAGATCCAATCGTTTCAAAGGAGTTCACCCCTCCCACCTGTTAACGGAGCTCTATTGTGAAGATCCAGACCCTTGTACGAAACGAAATGAGTCCGAGGGTCTGGTAAAACCAGGCTACATCCGTTTAGCAGTGTCTCACGCAAATGCATATTTCAAGATTACATAGTAGTAGTTTCTGGACTGTCACTGGCAACATGTTAAACGTTACTTCTGTGTTTTTTTGTCTGAAGCAAAAAGCTCAAACTAAATCAAAGTTAAAATAGTGCCAAGATTTGAAGTCTGTCTTGATTTTACACTTAAGTCATTTAAAACTCCTCAGGCATCACGTTTTAACATGTTGCCGGAGACTGTTGGTCAGTAATCTTGAAACAATCTAATCTGAAACATGTTGCCTGTGTGCATATAGTTCATTTTGTTCAAATTATCACACATGAATAACACATATGCACCTAGGCAATGAATATGCTTTTTCAACTTTTTGTGTGGGTTTTAGAATGGACAGCTGATTTTTTAAAGTGTGTTGTGTAAAGAGGGGCACTTCAACAACACAAAGTACAAGCAAGGCCAGTTATTCAAACATGAATATCCCAAGTAGCTGTATGTATTGCATTAGTGTACTGTTAATATGATGTTGCTAATACTCATTTTTATCTTGCCTGTTCGCATCCCACATATAATATTGAATAAATACGGAATACACAACTCTGTTTATTCATTTCCTAAGACATTTTCCAATCATCATCACGCCACACACTGGACCCCTGTAGGTGCGCAATGTTTTTCCTGAAATCCTTTGCACCATGAATAGGTACTCGAGTCTGCTGCTCTCCTTATAATGGAGTACTTTATAGTGCTGACAAGTGTGGATATATGGAGCGCACAGCTGCACATGGCTCTTTGCAGCAGAGGCTACTATAGAAAACTGTTAAACGTAGCGTGCAGTGTGTTTGCTTAACGTCAAAGACAGCAGTGGAGAGGATGCTACTGTTTCTGTGAGAAGTCATTTACAGATACCTATATTGCATGTCTATAATGTGCCTGAACAGTTACTGACCAGAGCACAGAGCAGGTCCACCGCCTCCAGGATGAGTTCTTGGTGGCCGATCCGTGTGACGCCCAGCTCCTCCAGCTCCTGATGAGTGATGTGCAGCAGCTGCTCCCCTCCCATCTGCTCCCGCTCGAAACTCTTCACATACTGCTGCAGACAGTCGTCCAGACCTGAGAGGACACATGCAGGGAGACAGGTGTGAGATGTGTGACGGGCAGCTGGGAGAGTAGGCGAGAGGAGGAGATGGTGTTGGAGTAATCCTTAAACATGCACAACAGGTTACATCTCCAGCTACAGTCGGTAACAACGACCAAACATCTTAAACCTGGAGGAGAGTCCATGCCCGATGCCCTGATTCAGACAGGCGGGTCTAGCTAGCAGCCTTGATGGATGGGACAAACACAAATAAATACCCAAACTAGTAAAATAGAAACAAACAAAAAAGGACCCTCTGGGAACTATAAATAACACCATAACTTTCAAACCACTGTTACAATGAAAACATAAACTTGTATGTATTGTGTCCACAGTATCAACAATCCCATCAAGAAGAGTATATGCTTCGTCAGCAGTGGCATTTCAAAACAACTTAACACCAACTAATACAAATATTTTAGGTTTTGATGTTTTTAACAGTTAAATGTAATGTAATCATCTGTAACTGTTAAATTATATAATGTTTTATTTGGGTAAACACTGCTCCAGCAAAAGATAAACAATATAATTGCTATAACATGCTGGTAAACATGTATAGCGTGTGCTACAACTGTACTCAAAAATACATTTAATTGACATTTCATTTGATCAGTATTGATCAGACAAAAGCACCTTTGACCATATCCGTCCAATCCCCGCTCATTTCATCAAAACCACACATCTGGATATTGTATCGGTTACTATATTGAATTGTACAAATTGGCTCTATTGATGACACACCGAGCAACTTCATCATTTCTATTCTGTGATATATTTATCTGGAGAGAGTTCATGTTCATAATTAAGACTAAAATCTCTACTCTGTACATTATATAGTTTAGACTAAAATAGCTTAACACTAAAAGCAGCAATTATAGTCTCATAGAGTTGTGTTGCTAAGTTGCCTTTTCCATTTGATCATCTCAGTTACTGTACAATATCGATCCCAATCAGCTTTCGCTTTTACCGTCACTACTCCACTGTAGGCCTGCGATGCCCGTCCCTAATTGTTTATAGCAATTTCCAAATCACGCCCGGACACTGGAGAGTAACATATCGACGTGTGACCGGGGCTGCGAGCCACTCAGCTGTGTCCGCGGCGGCTCTGTGGACGGTATCGATCAGCGAGGGCCTCGGGCGTCGGACCAGACGCAGTCAGCAGAAACACGCCTCCCCGCAGACCCGGCCAACGAGCCGCCGCGGGAAAATGAGAAGGAAAAGTCGCAAATCTACCTGTGCAGCTCGGAATACTGAGCACACGTGTACTCGAGATCTTGGATACAGACCGGATTGTGCTGGAAATGTGAATGTTTATTACATTGATTACAGGGTAGGCGTATATAATAAGCCTTCTAGCTTCAGCCCTTTTTTGAGCTTCTATAACTGGATAATGAATGTTGTAAAAAGTTAAGAATGTAAACTGCTCAAAAATAAAATGAAAATAATTTCTTATTTCAGCTTTCACACACTGTAAATCTCAAATTAAATGTTTGTAGAGCATTTCTGTTTGAAAAGTAGGTAGTGGGAAAAGTAGTCATTAGACTGGCAACCAAGAAATAATGGGGATCATACAAGCAGCAAGTCAAATGTAATGCTTTTCAATGCTTTTCACCCAAATACTATATTTTTAATCCCACACAAAAGAAATGTATGCAAATTTTAAATCCAAACAAAGGAAAGAGGGGAAATTTCAATATTCAAAAAAATAGTGGTGCCAATTTTAGCCAAAACTGCCATTGAATTTATTTTGCCTTTTTTCTGTGTCGTTGATTAACTTGTGCAGGAAAATACATTGCTTGGCCAAATAAAAGTTGCCACAAAAAAAGGACACACACTGTTAAGCCACGTTTTGTAATAACTGTTGATTGATTGCGTAATAAAACTGCATGTTGTAATAATGTGCCGTATTTTGTAAGAAACTCATGTTGTGTAATCAAATTGATCACTGCACACTATCAAGCGATTAGTAATACAATGTTAAATACTTAATTTATCATTTATAAGACAGTTTACTAACCATTGTTAACATGAATAAGCCTCTAAACAGATGTGTATGTGTAAAGGTCAGGGACACGTCACAAATGGGTTACGTTTGGAAAATTGGATTGGAAATGTTAAAAATGTAACCCAAACTTTGACTGAAGAATAAAGGTAATCACTATTTAGTAGCTTATAAATGAGTAACAAATGATGAATATGGCTTTGTAAATACTTTTATCATTTCAAAAACATGAACACATGCTTTAATAGTTTGCAGTCATCATAGTGTTACCGCACATGTTATTGTATTATATAATCGGTTATCGCAAAATTAGGCAATTATTACAAAATGCCGCTTTATTACACAAAGAAGAATTTTGAATTGTTATAACACAATGCGGTGTCGTCACAAAATGCAGCTCTACACACGCTCTGATATTTGGTTCCGCTGTGGCGTTGTTTCAACTTTTTTCACCAAGATCTTGTATTGACGACGGGAGAGCGTGACCACCGCCCAAACCGCCTCCAGCACATCACGGAGAATCTCAATGGGGCTTAGATCTGGACTCTGTGGCGGCCGATCCACGTGTGAAAATGAGGCCTCATGCTCCCTGAACCACTCTTTCACAATTTGAGCCAGAGGGCATTGTCATCTCGTCATTATTTACCAAGAAATTTTGATTTAATGCTATTTGGAATCCAATGTAATGTTTTTTATTGACGTGTAAGGCCTTAATTTGGGCACAATTAATTACGTTGAGTTGAGGACTGCAACAACTACCACTAGGCCACAGTTTCTCCTCCCACCACCACATAAAAACATTCAAATCCCACAAACCCAGTCGCAGAGGACCAGCCCGAAGCATCACATTTTCCAATCCCCACCCCCCCCCCCCCACCCCCTTCCCTTTCCACCAACGCCACGGGACAGGAGGAGACAAAAATCTTCGCCTGGTGTTGCTCTGACTGACACGGACAAACAATCTTGTTACGAGCGGCACAGCGGAGCAATTTCAGATCTCGCACAACAGCGGCGCAGAGCAACACAAGTCAGGACTGTTTTAATAGAAACCGTCCCCAGCGACACGCCCACGCTGCACATCACAGAGGGTGCGGCGGGACAGGAAGGGGAACTCACTGTAATAAGGGATGTCACACTAAAGATTAAGGATGTTTTAAAGTTTAAATTGTCATATCAAGTCTCCAAGCGGCTACACATTCATATCGCATTTGGACAGAGGTGGGTAGAAGTTAACGTAGCCAAAGTATTTAAGTAAGAGTGACATAAAAATGATTTGACTCAAATAGAAGTAAAGGGTAGTAAGTGACCCATATATTTAATCAAGTATCAAGTACTTAGAGAAAATGTTACTTGAGTAATGATTAACTATTTGAGCATAAAAGTCTGATTTATGTTTTATTATTGATGTGCAGCACAGAAAATAATTCAAACAGAGAAATTGTGACATATCTCATTAATATGTCATGAAAATCTAACCATAAAAAAATTAATTAATTACCGGTAAGCTTTCATTTTATTTTTTATATGGCGACATAAAGCTTTTGTCATGTACAGATACTCACGGTGGGGAAAGATTAGGCAAATGTTTGACTCAATTAAGAGTACTGTTACTTTAACTAATATTACACGAGTAGAAGTACTGCGTAATAAAACTAATCCAAGATATTACTTCACAAAGTTGTAACGTAATGAAAAGAACTACGTGGGGGATACCTGGCAGCACACACATTTTCATACATTACACAAAATGCAGAGAAAAAATATATCATTGCATCAACTAGAACAGTGGTTCCCAAACGTTTTGGAGCCGTGTACCCCCTGAAGCTTTGGGTGACGAGTCGCGTACCCCCTACTTTGACGTGTTTGAAAACACTGGGAATATCACATGTAAGATTATGTTTATTTCCTCCATTATTACAGTGAACTCAAGCAGGTTTTCTACATTCAATATTTTTTGCTCGTCTGGGTGATTAGGCCTATTAAGAATATGTAAATTATATTAAAAAAAATAAACAAAAATGTTTTGATTATTTTGAAAACGAGGCTGTTAGTGTGAATGAGTGTTTTGCCCAGTGGACCAGGACTCACTCGTTCTGAACATCAGACTCAGGTTTGGACTCTGCGCTCTGGCCCCGCCCCCTTTGCGTCTCCCTCAGTCGTACTGTCAAACTGTTTAAGCGAAGATAATACGCAGGACATAACCATCTATGCACTTGCCACCGCACATCAGCTCGTAAATTTACATTTGTATGTGTCAGATACAAAGCCATGGGTTTAGCGGCAGAGGAGCGGAGCAGCTACAGACACTTCTCGTGCTCCCCTCGCTCCTCGGATCAGAATGAGACGAAAACTCCTGCTGCAAATCGAAGTCACCAGCCTCAGCCGCGCTCCCGGCCTCCACGGAGTTTTACGCACTTGGGTCCAAAGCGGCTCTTGAGGTTTGGTTCTGGAGTGGACACATTTAGGTACAGAACAAGCTCATCCGCATCTGAATTAGAAGACTCTTTCGCCTGTATAAGTGTGTTTCCCGTGCAGCGTTTTAACGGATCAATATCGATCAGATATTGATAAACATTTATTTTCCTCCTGTGTACCCCCGGGGTAGGACTGGGCGATATGGCCAAAAAATAAAATTTGGATTTTTTTGACTCAGTTTTGACGATTACGATTTTAATCGATTTTATTGTAAATAAACGTAGGTAGAAAATAATGTACTGCCAACCTTGCAAAAATAGTTTATTAGGATTAGGTCAACGTTTCGGTCCTGAGACCTTCATCAGGCAAATTGGAAATAAACTTAAACAGATCTTCTGATCTTTCATATGAAAAGTCCTCCACATTAATATTTATATTTCAAATATAGCCCCCATTAAAAATGGTTATTTCTGTTTTAAACATTCCTTGTCTGCTCTCAAAAGTAAAACTTCTTAATAAGCCAAGGAGTTTTCAAAAGTGCTTTAGTTTTATCATCCTCAAGAGCTCTGCTGTGATTGACATCCGTCTCCATGGAGACTCAAGGGGAAAGGGGCGGAGCTACATGGTGCCACTGCTGCTGCGTCTCCGCCTTGTCTCCGCCCTGAGTGGGAGAAGGCCAGAGGATCAGACCGGGGGGAAACTGTGTTTTAGCGAAGTAAACTCTATCGCGCTCAGCGAAAACACAACACACGGCCTTTGTAAAGCAGCAGAGATCGTCAGAAAGTCACTGGGTTCTTCACTGGTGTCATTCCTGAAAACAGTCGCTACAGAGCGCCTGACACGCTGCTAAATCGGCAGCGCGGCGCACGTGAGGCGGACATGGAGTGGCGGACACGATTTTACGATTTTGCCATTTTCCTCATGGTCTGTTTTTAAAAGCATGAATTAATCTAATTCATTTAATTTATCGCCCAGCCCTACCCCGGGGGTACGCGTACCACAGTTTGGGAACCCCTGAACTAGTTTATACCATACAGCAGGGGTAGGCAACGTGAACCGGCCCTCCAGCACTGAACCTCTGGCCCCCATGATGATTCTGAGAAATATTATTATGCAAATAAGGCAAGGCAAGTTTATTTGTAGAGCACAATTCATACACAAGGCAATTCAAAGTGCTTCATAGTTGCATAAAAAGTTACAAGAAAACAGATCAAATCGATCATTAAAACATCAACATAAAAATTAATCAATTACAGTAAAAGGCAAGAGTGCAGATAAAATACTTTCAGTTTTCATATGCTCGGGTAAAAAGAGCTGTTTTCAGCCTAGATTTGAACATTGTCAGAGTTGAGGCCTGTCTCACATCCTCATGAAGACTGTTCCAGATTTTAGCTGCATGAAACTGAAACGCAGCCTCACCGTGTTTATTATTGACTCTGGGAACCACCAGGGGACCCCTCCCTGAAGTTCTCAGGGCCCGAGATGGTTCATACGGCTCTAACATGTCAGAGATGGTGCTAAACCATGAAACGACTTGTACACAAGCAGAGCTGTTTTAAATTCTATTCTCTGAGTGACAGGAAGCCAGTGCAGAGACCGGAGCACTGGACTAATATGGTGGTATTTCCTGGTTCTTGTCAGGACTCGAGCAGCAGCGTTCTGGATGTACTGCAGCTCTAACAGCTCGTTTAGAAAGGCCAGTGAGCAGCCGTTACAGTCGTCTAACCTGCTGGAGACAAATGCATGGATGAGTGTCTCCAAGTCTGGTTTTGACACTATTCCTCTGATCTTAATGTTTTTCAGATGGTAAAAAGCTGATGATGTTATGAGTCCATGATTACTCCTAGATTTCTAACCTGATGTTTTGGTTTTAGAGAGAGAGACTCAAGGTGACTGATAACACTTTCTCTTTGTGTCTGTGGGCCAAAAACAATGATCTCAGTTTTGTCTGAGTTTAGTTGGAGAAAGTTGTTTTGCATCCACAAACTGATCTGTTCGATGCAGTGACAGAGAGTATCTACAGGCCCCTGTTCACCTGCCGTCAGTGACACGTAGATCTGAGTGTCATCTGCGTAGTTGTGGTACGACACATTGTTGCTGTTTATTAGCTGACCCAAGGGAAGCATGTACAACTTGAATAAGAGGGGTCCCAAGATTGACCCCTGGGGGACTCCACAAATAAGGGAACATATACCTGTTAAAGTACTCAAAAATCAGAGAAATAGTGTCAGTATGTTTTAAATGTCCTTGCAGAACATCCCACTTGGTCATATATATAATGTAAAACAGTGATTCTCAACTGGTGGGTCGGGACACCACTTTACAACCACTGCTGATGTAAAACAATAGCATTTGCAGAAAATGGTTCTTTACGTTATGCTACAATGGTGAGGTTCGGCTCTTGGTGTTTAGGCAATGATGACCCTCTGTGACCCTGCCGTACAGTTTGTAACTCCAGTTGTATCACTTTACTCCAGAGCTTGAAAAGTCCAATTAGATCAAAGTTTCAAAGCATCAAGTCTCTTTCATTTTCTTTGTTCATCAAATGATTGAACATCGGAAACATCTGGAACACAATCCTCAAACATTTAGCTAAATATTGTAAAGTTTTATGAGGAAACTAAATAAATTCAAGTGTGTGCCCAATCTCATCAGATTACAGAAGCTAAGCAGGTTTGTATGGGCGCTTCTGTCTGTCTACCCCAGGGCAGATGTGGCTACATGTGCCGCTTACTACCAGAGTATGGAGGAAATTAATACCTGTCCCTTAAGCGCTTTGAGTGGCATGTGTCATAAGATCCCTTTGCATTCTTCTTTTATGTGAAATATATGAAATAATTGGAATAACATAAAGGGTAACGCTACAATAATGAATGTGCCACAAATTGTTCACCAATACTGTATGTCCAAATGATCTGATGCCATCCCACACTTGCCACACACTCAAATCGGGACCTTCCAAATCCCACGGACCGCAGAGACAATATGTGTGCAGTCTAATAAGTCATGACGGTTGCTGCCAGAGATAAGAGCAACTGGAGCAAACACATTCATTCCGAGTGGCCAGAAGCTACAGCGGCTCATACAGTAATGCACAGACATGGAGGAAACAGCCGACAGCAAGAAGCTCGGGAAAAAAAATGTGTCCACGCAGAGATGAGCGAGAGCAGGGGAAATAAGGCTTCTTTCAAACGGCAGGGGCTAGGAAGATTACTCTGTAGTTACATATGCAAATACGATGATGAGTGTCTGTGATTGTATGTGGTTAGACAACAATTCATGAGGGCCGATAATCTGATACTCGTAGTCCTGGGCAAAACCTATAAACTTAACACACTTAACGTTACAGCTACTTCTGTCAAAAAAAAGAGATACTTTATTTTGTTTCAATCAAATAACAGTAAAATCATGACAAAGAAACTCTCTTCTCTGGTTTAGACTTGTAGGCCTTTTTTTTTAGACCTTTTTCCGATCTGGTTTAGTCATAATTGGATCTCGATCTAGCCCTGAGGATAGGTGAAATATTTTATGAGGTGGTATTTGGAAGGACAAGAGGCAGAGGAGTGTTTTTTTGTGTGTATATTTTGTAATAATACAGGAAATTATACAACGAATACGGGAAAACGGCGGGAAAGGGGGGCAAAATACGGTAGTTTTCCAGCCAAAATGGGTCACTCGACAGCTACGCATTAAGGTTAAGGTGAACTTAATTGATCCCTGTAGGGAAATTCATTCTCTGCATTTGACCCATCCCTAGGAGCAGTGGGCAGCCAAAGTAGGCATGAGCCTGGGAACTTGTCTCCAGATGTAAAGCCAGGCTAATGTTCGCAATCACCTGGCTGGAGGATTTACCTAGTGTACATGTTTTAGTGGTAGGGGAAGCTAGAGCACCCGGCGAAAACTTTCCAGATGAAAAGTCAGCAGTGAAGCGGCAGATGGATAGTTGCTCCGGTCGTCCCACTCCCTTAGACCCTCCTTCAGGATATAGATAGGATAGGAGTCCCTCTACAGACAGGGCTTAAGATGAAGATGATAAATTATCGGCTTGATCAATAAAATAAATACACACAATTAATCATTATACTGTATAGAAGAAATGGTGCCATAAGAACTGATAGAATGAAGGGCACACACTTTTTTTCTTTACATACTGTTTCTCCAAGACAACTAATACTTTTGATTGCTAAACGGATGCACTTTGTCTTTGAAGATCCAAGTGTCTGAAGCAGCGGTTCTCTAAGTTTTCACCACCCAAAAAAACATGTAACTAAATCCCAGGACTAGAACTTAAGCCTAAACCTGAACTAACCAGGTCTAAAAATGGGACTCGACTAGTTCTAAACAAGGAAAAGAAGGAATTACATCTAAATTTAACAAAGAAAATGAGGAGTTTTAATTTCTTGAGTAAAAGTGCATAGGTCGAATAATGCAGCAGTAAAAGTCACACTGGCTGCTCAGTCCAATTTTTACTTAAAGGAATAGGCCACTGATTATGTTCTCACCTTAGCTTAGATGAGTTGATGCGTACCTGTCCAGTCTTTACGCCTTACAATATAGTTCCCCTTTTTATCAGCTTAGAAATCGACATGTTTAATTTTGTGTAACTAGACTTGGATTGTGTAACTACTCACGTATTTAAATAGGGAAACCGTGGAAGAGCTTGGTCGCTTCTTACTTTAGGGAGGAGGAGAGGCTAAATGCTAACAACACCTTCAGTCTTTTTGCGTGACTGAGCGCACGCATAAAGACCAGACAGGTACACATCAACTCGTCTAAGGTCAGCTAAGAACATATCTCAGTATGGAAAAAAGGTGACCTGTTCCTTTAAGTAGAAAATACTTAACTATTCAAAGTAGACAGTACAAATCTGTTTAAATAAGTATAAATAATAACTCTGCAGCTTTAAAAACACAAACATTTCATCCAAATTCACTGCAACATAACAGGGACAAACCTTCTTCATTGTTGTGAGTCAGTGACGTTTGACAGCACATCGGCACAGCGCCACCTACTGTTCTGGAGTGTGCGTTTTAAGGCTTTTAAAACATACAAGACACTTTTTACTCTGGAGCCTTTTTAGAAACATAGTAGAATGTAGTTTATTTCTCTTTCGAATGCAGTGGAGTAAAAGTAGTAAGTCAAATCACCACAAAAACTCTTCTTAAGTCCATTACTTACAGACATTATTTAAAAATGGACACAACTTTTCTTCAACATATAAACCAATATTAGACACGTGCGTTACTCCTGCAAATGCAAAAGGAGTAAACACACGAGTGACTGTTTTCCGAATTAGTTGGCTGAACTATATAAGAGCCTATCCGAGGCGTGATGAAATCCCTTAAATAAGCACATAACTTATACAGTGGCCTATATACATAAAGATAACTACCGCAGCTGCTCAGTCCAATCACGTGAATCAGCTTCCCCCCAGGACAAAGTGCTGATCTGGGTTCATATGGCCGCTCCAACAGCACATGGGGCCCTGCTACTAGAGCGATTACTCAAAACATCACCGTCGATCGTCTCGTAGCACAACGACGACAATATACTATCTTTTCTTAATTTTTATGCCTCAACCCACACTGTTATTACGCCAAACGCTCAAGATATATGGTACATTTCCGCATGAGCCAAGCAAGAAATGCATTGAATCAACTGATAAGCCGCTTCCTGCTTTCCCCTGGGAGACGGGGCAGTACAGCAAATATGACACTTACACAGGAAGTCTGCGTAATCATACAAATGTATTCACAAGGAGCCGGGCCACGACATCATTCTCGGAGGATAAAGTATGAAGAAAACTATCCCTTTCGCTAATTGCATTTTATCCACACAATGTAGGCAAAGAAGTTCTATACTTAAATCGCAGATAGAAGTTGGACATCCTTTTTTCTTTTTTTTTTAACCAAATGACAGAGATACTGTAAAAATAACAATGTTTGAAGTTGGTTATTTGATTTAAAAGAGGTGAAATGTACGACGACTTTATTTCCTACAGCGTTTGCATTTTAGTGAGTAAAAAATAGCTCAGCTGAATTGAAAAGGAATACATTTGTGCTTCGAGTGCGCTGCTTCTCCCGGTGTCAAAAGATTTTATTTCGGGGATAGATAGGCGCTGAAGCACTCCATTACCGCGTCCCAGAGTGGTGACTGTCCAAACAGCAGCTCATGTTGACAACTTCATCCACATTTCATGCAACTCTCTCCTCTCCTCAAAGGCTAGAGAGAGACGGAGAGAAACCGGGAGAATAGGACTGAGGGAGAGCAATACACAAAATTCAACTAGTCAATACTAAATACCAAAATCCAAGAATTTGAATATTACTATAAGTCTATAGTAGTGAAGTCATGTCTATAGACGACTTGTAGAATAGGTATGGCAGGCTATAGTGCCATCCTATTCACTTTATTCCGGAAGTTTGCTTGGGTGCCGCCATGAATTGTTCCCACCCCTTCACTCGTATTAGTTTACATAGGACAGGAGAAGTCAAGAGAAAATCAGTTCTACACGGACACAAAGCCGATTTCAGGCCACGCAGAGAAACATTGCAGTGATGACAGTGATGGACATTTTACACAAACTCAGTGTCCTGTCCATCATGTTTTAGCTGCAAACATTTTCCCTCGTTCTCCGCTTAATTAACGGACTTCCACACAAAGGAAGTGCTGACCCAAAGCTAAAAGAGGCAAAAGTGAGCGGGGCGGAATAAGGTGAATAGATACAGACGGCAACGCGTCATACAAGGGGTCGTGGCTTAGCTGAGGGGGAAGAAAACCTCACATTGAAAACTCTTTTGAGACGTTTTCTTTTGGACTCTAAACATATTTACCACACACCAATAAAGTCAAGCCAAATTCGGGTCCATATGGATGTTTTTTCACAGCAGATTGTTCAGTAGAAGCGGGGAAAAACGGCACTCATTAGTTAAAGTAGCATGAAGCTAATGTTAGCGTCCTGATTAGTCTGTTTTTTTTAAGTATTCATGGAGTGCTAAACCACTTTGCTCCACACCGTGTCTTTGTATGTTTATTTAGTAGATTCATAATTCAGCATTTGTTAAAGGCACACAGCGTAACATTTTGGACTATACTGTTGCCATCAGTACAAATCTCCACACAGAAAATGCTATCTTTGCAGTGGGTAACCAAAGAATGGATTTGGATGTGAACCTAACCTGTTTAAATCTCAAATTCTGCAGACTTTAGTCACTTCTCCATGGAGACGACCTGGAGACGTACCCACTCCCGGTAAAGTTAGTGTCATGTCTTAGGAGAGCTGAGCCGCTCACAGCAAAAGCACACGTCTGTTTATACATTTATGAGGTATTTTTCAATGAGTAAAATGTCCGTCATAAAATTAAAGCTTGTATTTCAATTTTATTTTTGGGGTAAAATCTTACGCAGTGTGGCTTTACAGTAATGGGGAAGAAATTAGATAAACTTTCCATCTCCCCCTGGCTGCTTCAAACATGACCATATACAGTATGGGCAGTTCCAAACATGCCGTCTGTATCTACTGTATCTGAAGACTGTGTAGTTTATTTGCCTTTATATTGAGATGAATGTAAAACCAAGACAAATGTGTGTCTACAGTAGATACTTGTTTTATTATTGATTAGCGTCATGCATTGACTTTTGATAACCCTACAGGAGAGAAAGAGAGAAAAGGAGTATGAGAGAAATGGAGAGAGGTGAGAGATCAGCTGCCCTTCAGGACTGTGCATTGATGCAGGACTCTACACACACATACATACAGGCTATTTCCAAAGCATAAACATGGCATGGGATCTCAACGGCTTCAAGCAAGACTGGGATAACACTATAAAAAATAGAAAACCATCAGCATTGGAACAGCGTAGACCTGCAAAAGGGCAATTTCCCTCCATGCAGCTCAAGAGGCCGCCCATAAGAAGAAGCAATAATCCAGATTGTGTTGTTGTCGTTTTTACTTTTCAATGTGTATCCCTTTAATTTCCACGGCAGCCCTAAGTGAAGTCCTGGGAAACTTTGCTACTAAGAAGGGGTGTAAATTATGTCCACTTCCCACAAAATCCCAGGTGCAAACTGGTCCCTGTTAAAGACATTAGACACAGGCCTCTCTGTCCCACGGCCGGATAGAGCCGGCGCTTTGATATGATGCCCACTGCAGCCTCATTCTCCACAGACGAATGTCCCGTTGGCTCAGCGCTTTGGTCCTCTCCTCTCTCACTCAATTTCTCATTTTGGGTTTCTCTGAGTTTTTTTTTGTCTCTGTCTGTCTGTCCTTTACCATGCGTTCATCAGGGCTTTTCATGAGTAGAAACATTTGAGCCCAGGCAAATTGAAAATCAGAACGTTATTAAAGTACAAACTTCATTAGCACAGTAGTATTAATCTGGAACAGCTCCCGTTGAAATCGCTTAAAGCAACCAAAGCAGCAAAGCAATACGATTAAACTATAGAGAATGTTTATGTGTTTGGCATCGATGTAGCAGTGTCAGGACCACACCTTTTTGTACAGTTGCCATGATGTTAATGAAAGGTTCATGTTGTTAAGAAATGTAAAAAATATGACGCAAACATGTCGAAAGCCTTTGGGAAGCCTCTTGGTAAGGACCAGAGTGGCTCCGGAGCTACTTGAACAAGATTAAGCGCTTTAAACACAATTTCACACAGATAAAGATTTTGACTTTTGTTTATTTTTTGAGTGATTAACACACATGAGACTCATGCATGTAAGTAGCACGCCACATCGGGTTGCAGCCATGGGGTAAGATCAGTGGTAAGGGAAACCAGTGCATCCAAATCCAACACAGGCACACGGAGAACACACAGAAAGGCCGGTGATTGAGACCTGGAGAAAGGGAAATCCTTTGATGCCGCCGAGGAAAACCATATGGAGCAGTTTGTGACCGCAGTGTTAGGCGACGGTCTAATGGTCAGAATCACCTGCCTAGAGGACAGTGTGGTTTTCATCAACAAAGACTATAACAAACTCATTACAGCGGAGCACCTTTTATTAATGACGATAACGCAACAATGATGATCAAAAACTAGCTCTTTGGGGACTAAAACATGACGAGATGCGTTTATTAGAACACACCCACTGCACATGACGCCGTGAACCCTTCCCTCTCTGAAACATGAATAAATTAAATTCAAATAAATGTTTTAGAGTTTTCGACTAAAACTAGACTAAAACTTTTAGGATGGACTGAACTAAAACTAAAAGCTTGTTCGTCCAAAAGGGTAAGACTAAAACTAAGAGGGCTACTCGGGGCAACCAGGGTATCAGGAGACGACCCATGCACAGACACAGGGAGAGCACGCAAACTCCGCACAGAAAGGCTCACCTGGCCCAGGATTGAACCCGGGACCTTCTTGCTGAGTATCTAGCTTTATATCGCCCGAATTAAGTAAATAACATGTGTTAAAGCTGCCTGTCACTCACTCAGGACAATAGCTGGAAGGAATATGCATAAACCTTGATAAGATTTTTGACCGATTAAGTCCCCGCCACTTTTTTCTTGCTTATTTCCGACAAACATGACGCGTTGTGCTTCCCCCATTATCCAGAGATGTGCTTTGCTTCCAACGGATGCGGTTTCCATGACGATAACCCCAATTTACATCTTCCGACTGACGCGCAAGTCTGAGAAAATCCCATCGACCCGGGCGTATTTCTCTGGCCGTCGCGGTACGTGCCCATATGCCTGCGTGTCTTTTGAATTCAGTGTGAGCAGGGGGGCCGTGAAAATGGAGGACTTTTTTGCAGCTCTGCGCGTCTCCTCATAATAAGGCGACGCTCTTTAATCTTTAATGCAGCCACGGCGACAACTAGCACACAGCCGCCGGAGCCGGAGGAAGCGTGTTTTCCGACTGGCTTTTCCAGCATGCCAGTGGGGGGCTAAATCGGTGTCGGACGCCGGTAAACACGAGGCCGCTCACCGGGAGACACGAGCAACAACCGCACAACAACCAGAGGAACGTTTTGCCTTCCAAACTGTGAATTAACACAAGCAACGACACATTGAGAAGGAGGGGTGGGCATCGACTCAGAGGACGTCAGTGTTTTAAAAGCCACACAAATATTTCATCTTATAGCGAGGCTGGGACATCATAACGTCACGGGTTTTAACCAATGCCATGGTGATACTCCGTAAACACAATAGCCTCATAACTGCAGTGAAGCTCAGGACTGTGACGTCAAAACCACAAACTATTCGAGAACAGGGTTTACACAGGCCAAGTCAAGGCCCAATTACTATATTCTAATGCCACAAATGCAGAAAAATCCGGACGATAAGGGCTTTTGAGCAAAAAATAAATAAAAGTGGTCAATTTTAGCCAATAATTAAGACAATACTTTTAGTATTTTCAATGAACGTGAATGCCAGTTTGAATCCAATTTAAAGCAGTACTAAGTAACTTGTTTACCTTAAAAAATCCTTTCCGTAGTCCCTCTGGGGGTAATACAAGTGTTAATGGGATGTTTGGGGGGTCTTTCATCTCTCCCTGGTGTCTCTGGCCAGAAAACCACAATTGCAACTTGACTGCCACCGGGTCGGAGCCACCAATACACACTAATAGAATCACGAAGAAGAAGCTAACAGGCTAACAGGCAAAGCTAACTGCGGGCTAGCGCCACTTTAAACAGTATTTACAGCCAAGTTTGAATGAAAACAATTATTTACATTGTATAACTGGTTGTACAACATCCCTCACTCCCTTTGCCTTTCCTGTCAGCGTAGTATTTACTCTCCAAGACATTTAATAAGTTATCATAACAATAAGTTAAAAAATCGTAACTTGCTACGACACCTGCAGTTGCGCTTATGGCCTCTAGGGGCAAGAGTTACTTAGTACTGCTTTAAGGCCTTGATTTTGGCACAGTTCATTTAATGACTTTTAATGCCCCGCGGAAACCCTGTAGAAATTGCTTTTTCGATTTCTTGGCCATTCTGTGCGTGGAGCTTGGATGTTCTCCCTCTGCTTGCATAGGTTTCCTCCAGGCACCAAAACATGTACAAAAGGGTCTACTCTAAGTGTTTGCGAGTACGAGGCAACGGATGGAAATATAAAAGAGATTAAAACACTGTCACGAGACAAACACAAATTATAATTCATCCCATAGAGCTGAGCTATATTGTGGATGTTGTGCGTTCAAAGGCAGAAACTCGGACGTTACATCACTGTTGACATCACACCACATAACTGTAAAAGTGCACCATCTGCGAGGCCAATTATATTCTCTCTGAGCAAAGACAAAGATAAGCCAACATTGAGATTAGAGTTGACGTGTGAAAATTGCTGTTTCCTTTAGGTATCAGTGACTTCGAAATCACAGATAATGTTTGCTTTGACTATCACGTTGCCTTATTGTGTATCCGGCATTGTGGAATCGACAAACACTAGTGGCTGAATATGTGTTTACCATCTGAGTGCACTGACTATCCAGCCCTCATTTGCAGTAAAAGGAAAAAGAAAACAGAAAAGCAGTGGAGGTAGCTGTCCTAAATAACCTATTGTACTATCAGAAACAGGTTTGCAGTGACTGAGTAACTTTTAACCTCTTACCCCCCGCCTGAACCGACCACATTTTCTGTATAAGTTCATCGAAAATACCAACATTATGGTCTAAAACATATTCAGCTGCAGTTTTGACTGAAATTGACCACATTTCTTTGTTAAAAAGTTGCAATCCTTGTTGCTCTGTTTGATGAAATGTTTGCAATTCTTAAGAAATAATATATATATATATTCGTTCAAAATGGCATTAAAAAGCATTACATTTGACCTTCTTCTGCCTGTAAAAACAAAGGAAAACCGTCTTAACACTTTGCTTTCATTCACCGTACTCTCTATACACCTCTACATGCAGAGAGATGAACATATTAAAACAAAAAAACATATGGGACAATCTAGAAAACAACACTCCTATCCCAAAGCATTGTACAGAAGACGTCCAGAGTCTATCCATGTATAGTCTACTGGGGATCGGCACTGTTCTTCACGATGTCATCGGGAACACTGTGAATGATATATTTTCTGTAAGATTTTGCAACAATACAGAAGATACATGACTGTGGCGAAGCGTCTTATTCATTTTCCTGCCAGGGCGTGCATCAGGAGTCTCCCCGCGCCCGGAGTCCCAGGTCGTTTTTGTGCAGTCTGTAGAACAAAGCGGCCGGTAAAGCAGGAGTCCGATATTTGGCTCTGCGTGATACGTTTTCAGACGTCATAGTTAACGTCGGCACAGATCCGCGCGCTCGCGCCGACAGGAAACTCCTCCGGTGTGGGTGTTCGAATCAAAACAAACCCCGATGACTCATCTTCATGTGAGCCTCCTTCCACAGCAGCCGCGCAGACAGGGGAGTCTTGGCCTGCTGCTAACGATAGCTGTGTCAGGCTTTCTCAATAGGCCTGCAGAGGATCCCATTTACTTTATATCTTCTTATCATTTCAGGCATGCGCAACTAAATCTATGAAACTGTTTTTAATAGTTAGAAATGTAATTCGCCATAAGTGCATGCTAGCAAACATTTACGAGACACAAAACATTTTTTATCCATGGTCCTGTATTTGCATTTAAAAGCCCTTTCACATTTTGTACGTACACAGACACTGAAGGCAAGGTTGGAGAAGTGTCTTGCCCAAGGACATAACTATGCGCTGACTAGAGCTGAGGTCAAACCACCAACTGGTGACATGTCAAACACATCCAGTAACATGGACTATAAAGAGAAGGGTTAAACTTAGCCACTAAACCTCCAAAGGAACCACATTTTTAACATGTTTATGAGGTCTAAACTACAAAGCTAGTTTATTTTATACATAGATATTTTATTGACGAGATATTTTGAATGTTTGTAAAGGACATTATTCTGTCTTGATGAAGTAGTTGTTAGTTGTAATCAGTTGCGACGATTTAAATTGCCATTTTGACTCAATTGTGATTCATCTTGCAGACATATAATACTTTTGGTTGTCTGTGTAAGTTCTCAGTCGTACAGGAGTTGTTTATCTTTAAATGAAGGTACTTGATTCATCTTCTGTACTCAGTAGTTGAAGTCTTCGAACGTTTCACCTCTCATCCAAAAGGCTTCGTCAGCGACAAAGGTCACAATCTGCACGCAGCTGAATATATCCAACGGGGAGGAGTTAGGGTTGGCCCGGCTCCTCCTCTCTAATCCCAGCTACTCTCACCCGTGGGTAAACCCCTTTGAAGTAGAGTGTCTCTAACGATCTGCTCACCTCAGTATCGGTCAGTCATGTCCTATTCATAGATAATCACTACCCAGTATCTGTCCTATTCATGGCTGATCACTGCTAATTTTCTACCTATCTTCCGTCACTGTACTCCAATCTTCTTTGGGAGAAACCGAAAAGGCTTGGCCAGTCCAAGGAGACGGCACCTCAGCCAACAAAAGAACAATAGGCAGATAATTAGCAGTGATTATACTCTACTTCAAAGGTGTTTACCCACGGGTGAGAGTAGCTGTGATTAGAGAGGAGGAGCCGGGCCAATCCTAACTCCTCCCCGTTGGTCTATAGCTGATATTATATTCAGCTGCGTGCAGATTGTGACCTTTGTCGCTGACGAAGCCTTTTGGATGAGAGGCGAAACGTTCGAAGACTTCAACTACTGAGTACAGAAGATGAATCAAGTACCTTCATTGAAAATACTTTTGGTTGCATAAACACAAGTGCTAACAAACTTCTTTCATTCTGGCAAACCACCTCTCAATGTACAGGGATAAATTAGTCCTTAACTTCGCCCTGCACAGCACTTTCTGCAGGCTTGAGACTGACGCAAAGAGAACACTTTAAATGTTTGGATCAATGTATTCATCGGAGCCCAACCAAACAACAATGGGCTTTGAGCAGGTACAGCAGACGCCAATTTTATGAGAGACATTTTGGTTGTCTTCACACCAACTAGAGACAATTCACTTCTGCAACAACAGATAGCAGTTTGTCGAACCTCTGTGCAGCCTGTGATTTTCCCTAATGCTTGAGAGGGCTATATTTAACTCTCTGATGCAAGTCACAATGCTGAATGCATAATTAAAACTCTCATCTAATACATTATGAAATAGCAGCAACTATTGTGAATTTGGTTACAAGGCTGTGCTTCTGTGGCCAGACTAAAACTAGGCCTGTTAGGACACTTGAGTGCACTTTAAACCACGTTGCATTAGACTTCGAGGCGGTCGTAGTGCTAATATGTACAGTCAAAGTGGGACTAATCATGTAGGTTTAAAATGCATGATGGTGTTTTTTTTTCTTCCCACAGATTATGGCAATTAGGTTGGTTTTGGTAAAAAATTTTGGATAAACATTTTAACCTATTACTTGCCGTCCCCCTTGTTCAGGGCTTAGGGTAGAGATAAACAGTAATACTTGTATAAGCCAATTAGGCTTTTGGTGCACTGGCAACAGGTCATTTAAGGATAGTGTTAGGGTTATGATTAGGGTTAGGGTTAGGACCGGCAAAAGAGATGTACGTTGTGTTTCACGTGAGGTATCACACTGGCACATACTGTAAGCTCTCCTGTCAATACGCTTTGGGATTTGGAAATGCACAATTGAAGAAAATAACTCCAACCCTAAACCTAACCCTAGGACACAAGGCACACATTTGCTGACTTGTTCTTGTAACTTGTATCTTTCAAAATTCAGCTTCAATGTTGATTTATCTTCCAACCTACATTTTCCTCTGTAGTTGCAGTGATTAAAAATGTCCCTCCCAGGGTGCAGTAAACAGCAGGCTGAGTTAGGCATGGGCGGTGAAACGTTGGCATCTCCAGAAGTCCAGGAGTTTTGTTTACATTTTGACTTAACCACCTGGTTTGAATCATTTTGTATTAAATGTAACACCAGGTGCCCTTCCTGACACAACTCTCTTCATTCGTTGAGCCTTGGGAATGACCCAGAGAGTAAACTGAGAGGCGGGGCCACATGGCCAAGGAAAGTGCACACTCCTCTTTTTTTTTTTTTTACATGCATTAAACTCAAATAAATATAGCATTGTACTTTTTAAAATGAACCTCAGCTTAAAAGACAATTGAACGCCTTCCACTCCATTTAACACACACAAATCTCCCATTTCGCTCCTCCAAACTCCAAACTAGGTGCTGTTTCTGCCTCAGAGAGATGTCGATAATTAAGATCAAGTTGAGATTGGAATTTCTACTACATTTTGATTAATTGCACAGTACTTGTGGATTAATTCTTGCCTAGACACATTGTTTCCTGTTGACTCCTATGCAAGTCGTGTTATTGCCAGGGAAGAGAAGCAGCAGTGGCTAATAACCCATCTCTCCCAACTAATAACCTATCTCGTGTGTCCTTTCAAAAAGATCTTCCTTCCGTGTGGTACAACATCAAAAGCTAGTCTCGATATAAGTGGTCCCTGCTAGACTTCTAGAGATGGGGGCGAGAGATGAGTATTTCACAAAAAAGCCAGGCCAAAGAGTGGCCCGTGTTGCCATGTTGATTATTACCTCCTTGCTCTTTTTCTTTTTGCCCCACAAACAATATCTCGGTTTGCACTACACAGAGGGTGGTTGTTTGAAGCCACGGACAGGGGGGGCACAGTTAAAGGAGGAAGGTATTTGCCGGTGTCGATAAACATTCACTTCTGAGACCCGGCTCTGGGTGTGAAGCAAGCTCCGAGACCGCTCTTCAAGCAGCACTTTAGAGCCGACCACGAGGGCAGCAGAATAAAGATTCCAGCTATTTTCTTTGGCCCTTTTTATATACTGTTGCTTCATGTGGGCTATCTTTTGATGCACTGTGTAAAAGGAGGCAAACACTACCAAGCAGTAGTTCATAATGCGGCTTCGCTTATATTACACGTTATTAGCATTACAACTGTCGCCGCTGCTCTCACAAAACAAGCCCCGTAAGTACAGTACACGTGCCTTTCAGTCATGTGACCTTTGTTGTTATGGCGGCCATTTTGAATACCGAAGTAGAATTATGCAGTACTACAACATGTAACAATATCTCTACTCAAGATGAAAATGAAAGACAACTGATCGACAGTGGCATTTGTATGTCCTCGTAATCATTGCTCAAGACGATAACAGTAAAAACACTTCCCCAGAGAGTGCACGTTTATGTGAAGAAACCAGTGAGTCAGTGTTTAAACTGCTCAAGACGTTAGCATGCTACCGGTTAGCATTCAGCTCTGACCTCTCCAAGAGAAATCCCTGAACCACAAACATCTAGCCTTGGATACAACATGTGTTGGATACACCTGAGCTGAGCTGTTACTGTTGTATTTCCTCAGTGTTCATAGATTTGAGCCACACATGTGTTTATCGTGTTGAAGCTATTGGTTGACTATCTATTGCCAACTATATAATCTCAAAATGATACTCTACAAATCTAGGTTTTAATAAGTACTGCAGCAATGATGATGTTACCATGCTGTTAAAATACATAATTGTAGTTAAATACTTGATTATCGTTATTGTTGTTTACAAGCAATGAGAGCGAGCAAGTAAATTATATTGTTAGCTGTGGTCTGAACACATTCTTAACTTTGAAAAAGAGAAAGGAGGTCCGAGGCACAACCGACTCATGAAAGTAAAAAAACCGACGTAATCGGTTGAAACGTGTTGGCGTCCCTCCACAAAACAAAGACATTTTACTTTCATAAGTCAGTTGTGCCTCAGACCTCCTTTCTCATTTTCAAATGAAGCTTTTTGCATACGGATGCTGGAAGAGCACCTGACTTGATAACATACCGAACCACAGCAGCGCTCACTCGCCCTCTCACACATTCTTAACTTTCCTTACACATTTATAACATCACCATTCTAAGCAGGGATGAGTTTATAGGCACGTTTCACAACTAACGTAGCCTGGTCTCACCACACCCTCGTCGCTAGCGTTTTGTCATGACGTATGTAATGTGTTGAGTGAAGCAGCTATCATGACTCTATCATAACTCTATCATAGCTCTATCATAACTGTATCATAACTCTATCATAACTCTATCATAGCTCTATCATAACTCTATCATAGCTCTATCATAGCTCTATTATAACTCTATCATAACTCTATCATAACTCTATCATGACTCTATCATAGCTCTATCATAGCTCTATCATAACTCTATCATAACTCTATCATAACTCCATCATAACTCTATCATAACTCTATCATAACTCTATCATAGCTCTATCATAGCTCTATCATGACTCTATCATAGCTCTATCATAGCTCTATCATAGCTCTATCATAGCTCTTTCATAACTCTATCATAGCTCTATCATAACTCTATCATAAATCTTGGGAGCATTCCTTGCGCATTCTAAGTCTTCAGTTTTAATTTCTGGATATTTGGGAGCCGAGCCAGAACGGATTGAAGAGCTTCCTTTACGTTCGTATCCGCCGCCATTGCCGAACTACAACAACTACAAAAGTGGTAGGTTGAAATTCAACGATGCGGTTTTCGTCCTGGTCGTGGAACACTGGACCAGCTCTATACCCTTCATCGGGTGCTCGAGGGTTTGTGGGAGTTCGCCCAACCAGTCCACATGTGCTTTGTGGACCTGGAGAAAGCGTTCGACCGTGTCCCTCGTGGTGCCCTGTGGGGGGTGCTCCGGGAGTATGGGGTCCGGGGCCCTCTACTAAGGGCTGTCCGTTCCCTGTATGACCGTAGCAGGAGCTTGGTTCGCATTGCCGGCAGTAAGTCAGACCTGTTCCCGGTGCGTGTTGGGCTCCGCCAGGGCTGCCCTTTGTCACCGGTTCTGTTCATTACTTTTATGGACAGAATTTCTAGGCGCAGCCAGGGGCCGGAGGGTGTCCGGTTTGGGAACCTCAGAATCTCATCTCTGCTTTTTGCAGATGATGTTGTTCTGTTGGCTTCATCAAATCAGGACCTTCAGCACGCACTGGGGCGGTTTGCAGCCGAGTGTGAAGCGGCCGGGATGAGGATCAGCACCTCCAAATCTGAGGCCATGGTTCTCGACCGGAAAAAGGTGGCTTCCCCGCTTCAGGTCGGTGGGGTGTCCTTGCCTCAAGTGGAGGAGTTCAAGTATCTCGGGGTCCTGTTCACGAGTGAGGGACGGATGGAGCGTGAGATCGGTAGACGGATCGGTGCGGCGTCAGCAGTGATGCGGTCGCTGTATCGGACTGTTGTGGTGAAGAGGGAGCTGAGCCAAGCGGCAAAGCTCTCGATTTACCGATCGATCTACGTTCCCACCCTCACCTATGGTCATGAGATCTGGGTAATGACCGAAAGGACAAGATCGCGAATACAAGCGGCCGAAATGAGTTTCCTTCGCAGGGTGGCTGGGCGCACCCTCCGAGATCGGGTGAGGAGCTCAGTTACCCGGGAGGAGCTCGGACTCGAGCCGCTACTCCTCCACGTCGAAAGGAGCCAGCTGAGGTGGCTAGGGCATCTGTTCCGGATGCCTCCTGGTCGCCTCCCTCGTGAGGTGTTCCAGGCATGTCCTATTGGGAGGAGGCCTCGTGGAAGGCCCAGAACACGCTGGTGGGACTATGTCTCCGAGCTGGCCTGGTGTCGCCTCGGGGTCCCCCCAGAACAGCTGGAGGAGGTGTGCGTGGATCGGGAAGTCTGGGCATCTCTGCTGAGACTGCTGCCCCCGCGACCCGGCCCCGGATAAAGCGGAAGAAAATGGATGGATGGATGGATGGATGAAATTCAACCGATGAAACGCGGCCACTGAGATCAGGCCCAGACGTACATGTAGGGAAAAGATAATTGATCTGAGTTTACGGATGGCAAAGGCCAGGCTACAACTAACGTGGTCACGGTTGCTTTTAAGGGTCACTGTCACAGAAATGCCAGAAAAGTAACCTTCAAGTTCATGAAATTGATGCTTTAGAATTAGATGTTGTATTTTTTTTTTTTACCCACAAGCGTCTGAGTTCACATTATGCTAGAGGAGAATAAAAGTTTGTTCCTCTGCTAGAATAGAAAATCAGGTATACTAGAGCCTCTACATATCAAACATCCACTTGCGTTGCCAAGCCATTTTCCATTTTGCAAATCAGACCCCGCGAGTACCGAAATACACCTCCCAACCAAATTCACACTGTGTCTAGTCTCCTAACGAACAGAGCAGCAGCGGGGCAGATGTTCCACACTTTATATAATTTACAGTGGCCCAAAATTGGGGATTTCACTGGCGCTAGTAGAATTATTAAGCTTGGTACGTTCATAAAATGTCTATCACCTGCAATTAACATGCATGGACCATCTGAAAAATAGTCACATACATATAGGCACATTTAAACAGAGACCAACTACCAGCTAAATCAGAGCCGGTGACTAACAACGGATTGAATGGTCCTAGAAAAAAAACATGAATAAAGAATATGAATAACCTTCCACGTTTGGGAATGTTTGCGCGCCAAAACCTGAACTGCATTTTACTGGAAGTAAACATGAAATAAGCTTAAGCCCCTCCAAAACACATCAACCATTCACAGTCCACTTGTCAAGCGGTGTTTCATTTTCGCAAATCAGAGCCCACGAGTCTCGCAGTGTGGCAGAGATAAACCTCGCTACCAAATTCAAAGCGTGACCGGTCTCTTAATGAACAGAGCGGCAGGCACAGCGTTTCCAGAAGTGCACTCCGCAGATCAGAGGATTCCGAGGTACCACCGCTGGCTGCGAACCGAGAGACGGCCAATTATGAACCCGGGGTATTACTGCATAACGCATCCAAAGCACTCGCAGTACTGTGTTCACCGAAGGGCCTATCATCAGCACCTTGGATAAATTATGTCTGCCGTTGCGGGGCCCGAGCGTAACCGAACTGAACCAACATCACACTGCACTGCTTTAAAAAAAAAAAAAAAATACTGCCATTTTAAGTGGTCACCAAGGATAGAACGATAAAAAGGTCTGTTAATTCAAACGCATCATAAATCACTGAAGTGACGCTCTTGGCCTATAATGCCGGGGTCCGGTAATGAGGAAAAGTAGGACATTGCTACTTCTGAAAGTGAAATTGTACTTAAATTATAAAGTATTTGTCTACATCACTGGTTTAGCAACACGTTTTGAGCGGTTCGGAAGCTATGGTTTACGTAGTTATGAAGTTGGATAGGAAATTGGTTCAGATTTAATATAGCTCTAGTTGATAGCACTTTACAGCACTGTGATAGCAAGTGACATGGTGTAATATTATTATGGTAGTAGCTACACGAGAACAGCGCAAACATAACATTTATTTCATAAAAATATGATTAATCATTACCCAAAGTCACCGTAAAGACCATAAATCACCAGGAAAACCGTGTAACAATCTGAAAACAGGGCAGCAAAATTCATTACCGCCACTATCCCTAGAAACCATGTCGTTTCCATCTATTATATCATTACTGCGCTGTAAAGCGTGACCCATTAGTTCTTGTTTTTTAACTTGGTTTACCCCAATATGCACAGCACAAGTTTCGTCCAGGAATAGTTTTTATTTAGTCTTGATTTCATTTCTAGATCTGTTCAGGTGGTTTTGCACTGTTTGGAGTATCTCTTGGTTTAGTCTCTGTACGCTCATACTCAATATACTTTACAGACAAATACAAACTGTACATACAGTATATAATGTGAGTGACGTGCCTTGCCCAAGGGCGCAGCAGCAGAAATCAATGCTGGTTATGGCGATTTCTCCATCAACATTGTGGACATTTGACACAGTGGTATATACATTTGTAGCAAAACCTACGTGTTCCAGATCAGATCAATAGCTAAAGACTTGGAGATGTGTCGCCCAATGTTCCTGGCACTAAATTAAATCATAAAAGTCTAATTGTACAATTTAGAGTCAGATTCGCAATAAATCACAAAAGCACAACATCAGCGTTTTAGATCTTTGTATTATGTTGAGTTCTGCTGGTTGATTAATCCTTTATCTCTTTTTACAGGTTTAGTTTAAGTTGCAGAGGAGCTCGGACTCGAGTCGCTGCTCCTCCACGTCGAAAGGAGCCAGCTGAGGTGGCTAGAGCATCTGTTCCGGATGCCTCCTGGTCGCCTCCCTCGGGAGGTGTTCCAGGCATGTCCTATTGGGAGGAGGCCTCGTGGAAGGCCCAGGACACGCTGGTGGGACTATGTCTCCGAGCTGGCCTGGTGTCGTCTCGGGGTCCCCCCAGAACAGCTGGAGGAGGTGTGCGTGGATCGGGAAGTCTGGGCATCTCTGCTGAGACTGCTGCCCCCGCGACCCGGCCCCGGATAAAGCGGAAGAAAATGGATGGATGGAGTTTAAGTTGCACTGTTTCTTACTTCTAAGGTCAGCACGCTTTACGACTTCACCGTTAATCTATATATATTAGTTTAGCAGTTTAGCATATTTCACTCTTCTCTCAATTGTTTATGCTCCTGGACGTTTTTGAAATGTGCAAAACTGAACTCAACCTTAAGCACAAATAGTAACTTGGCAAAAAAAAAAATCTCAATTCATGATTGTTCCGAAATTGTGCAGCCCTGTATGCTTTAGTCCTCATGTTAATCCAAACACGGATGATGTAGTTTATAAGTCCACTTTTCAAATCATTATTGCCACTTTATTTCTATATACAGTAAGTGACTTCCATTCCGGCTTAGTCGCTTGATTTTCATACCTGTTTATCCCTTTTAATCATAGCGAATGTCTTCTTTTGCTTTCTGACACTTGCTCCTCGGATGTTGCACTATGTAGCGGGGCCTATCTCGGGGCTCATCCCCCTCATTACTGCCTTGATACGGATTAGACTCGCGTTTCGACTCAACACACAGTACAGCGGCAATCAAGTTATTCTCTACAAGGGGACAGATTGCGGACAAACCTCGTCCTATCGTCCGTCAATGGGCCCACTCTACGGCCACAGTTTCCCTTACACCTCAGTAGCTCTACCAAAGTGACAGCAGTCCCCTATTCACACATACAGAAACACACTTTCCGACAAACAGGCTGCATGTGATCGCTTATTACTCATCCACCCGGTGGGTTTTTTAAAGGGAGCTGTGCAATCCCAATGTTCTCCTTATACAGCAGGCGGCATTGCGCTGTCCAGGGTGCTGAAGCTGACTGTATGGTTGGCACGGGGTGGCGGGGAGGGGGGTGGGGTACGTGCATGCAGCTAACTACATTAATCATACGGGCACACGCTCAAGCACGGACACACAGACACACGCGCGCGCACAGCAATGTGGTCGTTGCATACGGGGTGATAGGCTGTACATCCACCCTTCACGTTCATTGATGAGAGCTGTTACGCTGCTGTTGTGGTGCCTTTTGGTTTGTGAATAAGGTGCGATGAGACGGCCACGCTCCCTGGCTTCACACGAGATGTCACACTGGTTAGAAACGCACTGTACTGTACTTTTTGATCAGTGGTGGCGGGGGAAAAATCATACGTCAGCTTGCGGGTTTTTTTTTTTTTTTTTTTTTTTTTTTGTATAAGGAGCACGCACATGCACGCAGCCAGTGGCCCTCATCATCATCTCTCCCACTACAGGATACGTGTTCACGCAGCGTGACCGCACAAGCCCGTGTTAAATGCCTATTAGCGCACGCAAGACAACGTGTTACATTACCTTTCATCCAGTCCAGGACCTGCTTTGGCGTCCATTTACTTATAGGCTCCATAACCAGAGCCATGGTGTCACAGTCTCTCCGCGGCGCACGACACAGAACTCAATGCGGACGACATAAAACGCGTTGTCAGTCACATCTGGAATGAGACAGCGGTTGGAAAAGGTGAGAAAAAGGTACTTGTAAATTCTCCAACGTGAGCATGGCCGCCTGCAGAAACGGTGAACGGGATGCGGTGGTGCAATCCACGCGCACACACGGAGACACACACACTCGCGCTTGCTGCTGCTGCCCCCCTCCTCCTCCTCCTCCTCCTCCTCGCGCTTTACTTCCCTGCCCCTCTCTCTCTCTCTCACACACACTTTGAGGGTTCTCTTGCCTTCCCGCGCGCTGTGAGGAGGGATTTTGGTGGGCGATGGAAGGAGATGGAGCCCCTCCCCTGGCCTCGCTGCAGCATCACAAGGGCCACCACTCTTAACAGACCGGGAATGGTGCAGCGCACGGCACAGGGAGGTTTCTCTCTACGTCGCTCCCGCTTTACGCACACATGCACTTACCTATAATGACAGCACGCGCTTCACCACCGAGGGCACGGGACATTTTAAGCCAAGCACCTTTTTTAACAGTTTGGCCACACTCATCACTGAAGTGTCTCCGCGTTTTACATTGAAGCTCCACATTGTTAAAGAGCATTAGCTTTTTCTTACTTTCATTAAAAAAAAATGTGTTGTGGTGGAAACACATCGGTGGCACTGACTCATCCCACTTGCGAGCACGTGCGCTGGAGGCAGAGCACAAATATGTCATCGCTTTAGAGAACTTCACCGCGTTTGACTCACACAGATTGACTGAAGGGAAATTCAGGCATCAGTCAGGAGTTCCTCTGCGTGGCATGCGCTGTCCTGAAGCGAAGGGGCGCCCCCTACTGAGCACCTGGGAGAGGTTACGTCATGCGTTAACGCACCTTTCTGCAAAAATTACACATCGAATCAGGTGTGACCAGTGGGTGCACGGTGTGCCCCAGAGCATTTACTACGGGTGCAAATACATGTTTTAATATATTGCACCGTCCTCATCATATAAGTAGAGATAGCCTTTCCTTAAATAGCGAAAGTGGCGTATAATAACAATTCAAGCTATTCATATTATTCTATTAGCCAAAGTTAATTGTCCAAAAAAAAATGTGTTTATAGAAAATTCTGTTTTAAGATGCTTCATTTAGGCGAAGTGCCAGGGTTGGATTATTTCCCCGTGTAACCGATCCTATAAATCTGGAGCAATAGATTATAGATTTTACCACCTGCTTATACTCTTGAATTTAAACAAATCTGATCATCTTCAAAACTCAGTATAATTCAATCCATACTGAGACGAGAACCCTGCATTAAAATAAAACGTAAAAAATATTCTTCAGTGTTAAAATATTGCATTGAATATTGTTTGAGAAACAATTACACAAATATGTTACAGTGGATTCAACTCCAAGACACATGCACACGGGAACTGATAGGGCACTTGACTGTGATGTAATTCAGCAGCAGCACCTTTAAGTCCGTTATCTGAGACAAATAGCCTTATCAAATAATACACACAAAACATGTGATTTATGCTTTATTCATGCTTTATCGGGCATATCTTCAAAGTCCTTACTGTTTTGAGTTTCAAGTTGGGACCTGTAACCGTTTTTTTTCCAGCACTAAAAGAAGTGCCTTTTTTATTATCGATCTATAACAATGTCATAACTTAACCTATAGCTACAGCCTTACATGTGCAGGCCCACGTTCACCGTCCTTGTATTCTTGTGTTGCCCCGTGTAAACCTGCATCTATAAGGTACAATTCAAAAACTAAAATCTTAGATGGGCTTTTGCTGAGCGGGATGCTGCCGTAAATTGTTAAAAAAAAAATCTTCTTATTATCATGAGATTTCAAATTCAGAGATGTCCCTGTTTGTGAGACAGACACCACACTTTACCTAACTTTGATGCACCCCCGTCTGTGACCCGCTCCTCCTGCAATCACTGAACAAAGTCAGGGGGGGGGGGGGGGGGGGCGGGACCTCCGAGTGTCACCGCGTGATCTCGAGTTCCCATTGGGTCCTGTCTGCGCAAACGTCACAATCATGATTAGAATTGATGATGGGACGCTCTGATTTCATTGTCTAGCAAAGGGGTCTGCTGAAGAAATCTGCTGAATTTAGGACGCACGTCTGATTTTGTCATCAGAAATGGTGAGTTTGAATTTTGATTTCTCATTCGGCTGCGTGTTTTATCCGTGCCGTCCCGCGCTATGTCCGACGGGAGCTGAGGTCATGGGAAATGACCACAGTGGGGTCGAGAATTCACTCATTTATAGGAAAAGTTTAGCGGTGGCTAGCCGTTGGGTCAAGGCTAGGCTAAAGCTAACTAGCTCTGGCGGTGGCTCGGCTATGGCTCAGGCCTAGCGGACGCTAACTAGCCTACGTAGTCTCCCATTATGCAGCAGCGCTCACCCCGTGTGTTTGCTGCCCGATCTCCCTGTCGTTACATGCACGCACTTCCCGCAGTAATCGTGTTTCTAAAGCGCTAATCTCGAGCTACATGGACGTACCAAACTGACGCACCATTTCTGTGCTTTCCGTATGAAACCCAACGCACTGTTTACTGTGGCCATGCGCAGTCACTCTGCCTAAATAAATCAGCTCGAAGCTTATTGGTCGCACTAGCTTTGCGTATGCAATCATTCCCGTGTTATTAAAACCCTTATAAACATTAAACTTGCTCCCTCTAGTGCTGCTGGAAGATGCTTGTTGGACTGACTTGACAACGTCCTCTTTCTGCGCTTCACAGACAGACGCATGGATATTGTTTTTATTTAGTTACATATTGGCATTAAAATAGGAAATATTTGTAACCGAAAATAATTATAATTTCGAACAGGAATCATGTTATTATTGTTACAAGTTATACCTTTGAAAGATGTCAACGTGTTAAGCAATAGTATTTTCAGTCATTTTGAAACATTTGAAGCATTTCCCCTTTTTGGCAAAAATCTCCAAGGCTATATTCCTGTCATTACGATCAGAATAGCTAAATTTAACTCCTCTGTTTTGTATCAAGTTATCAATGCAGTAGATAGTGAGACACTTTGATGAGTCTACTGTGCCAGAGGGCACTTTGTTCCATTGTTAATCATTTATAAGCACCGACAAAGTACTATCTACGCTATCTGTGTTAAGGTTAATGTTAGGAAATGGGTTGTTTTATATGAACACACTCACGGTCTGGTCACTAATCACTATTTAGGTTCTTATAAATTATAATACGTCTTTGTAAATGTTTTAGTAATGATGAAATGAGGAACGCTTTACAAATGTTTAATACTGTGCAGGCAAGTCTGTCCATGCATTTTTACATTTAAGTTTATATCAAATGAGAACATTTCATACAAAATGCATCACATAATTTCACATTGTGTTTTTTTTACTTTGGAACTGTTATTACATAATGTGCCTCTGCAAGGTGTAGGTTGACCTTGTGATCAAGGCTTAATATTACCCGTGGCCACGCAGCTGTCTAGGACTGGTAATTTGGTCATTCATTGTAAGTGCATCCTATAACACCCGATAAGTGATAACGAGTGATTGCGTTTGTTTATGGATATTTACTTGCTCCCTTTCTTTCCACAGTCAGGTCACCTGCCCCTGCGCGTCATGCCTTGAGTCAGAATGAGGGCAAACACGACTGTTCCGAGGATCATGGAGCCTTCGTTGTGACCTGCATGGCTGCTCCGTTCCCCTCCAGCAGCAGGATGGACGCATGGTCTCAGAGGCGCGGCCTGCAAACCGTGAGTCGATGGAAACTCCCCCTCACGTCATAAAACAAAAAGCTATGAATCTTTGTAATTTTTAGCTCGAGTAGCCTAGTTATTTGCTACAATGAATCAAGTAAAAAAGTACTTTATGTGTTGTGTATCTGATACCTACCTACCCCTGCCCTCGGGTACGGTTATATTTCCACAATAGCTAGAGCGCAGTAGTGTACGCGTGTCTTATTTTTACAGATGAACCTCCGCTCAGTGTTCACCATCGAGCAGCAGAGGATCCTGGAGCGGTACTACGATAATGGAATGACCAATCAGAGCAAATCCTGCTTCCAGCTCATCCTGCAGTGTGCTCAGGAGGCCAAGCTGGACTTCAGCGTGGTCCGGGTGGGTCCATAAAGAGCCGAGAGAGAGAGAGAGAGAGAGAGAATCTAATATTTATGATGTGTTAGTGAGAGAAGGTAATTAGGGCGGTAAATCTATTTCGCTGTTACGCATTATGTTGTTGTGCTTAGTTTGCTGACCACGTTCCTTAGGCGCCTGTGTAGTGTTGCTCTTAAATATTATTGATGAGGTTATTGTTACTTCCTTTATTTGCAGAGGTGATAGTGAAGATTTTACCGTTTCATTTGACCCGAGTGCACATGACAGGTTAGGTTGTTTCTTCACCAGAACTTTAGAACATCCAAATATTTGAAGGCACACTGCAGAACATTTTGGACTATTGTGTTGGCATCATGCTGGCAGCTCGACACAGACAATGCTATTTCTGCAGTGCGTAATCAAGGAATGGATTTGGATGAGGACCTAACCTGTTAAAACTTCAAATTCTGCTGACTTTGGTTGGTCAACATCTCCATGGAGACGAGCCGGAGACGTACCCACTCCCGGTACAGTTACAGTCATGTCTCAGGAGAGCTGAGCCGCTCACAGCAAAAGCACATGTTTGTTTGTACATTTATGAAGTCTTTTTCCATTAAGACAATATCAGTCATAAAATAAATGCTTCTATTTCAATTTTATCTATTGGGTAAAATTCTCCGCGGTGTGGCTTTAAGATTTTGTGTTTTTTTTATTATAATTATTTTTTTTTAACCCAGTTATCCCCTGGTTTGACCTTTTGTTTTTCTTGTTTACGATTTCACGTTCTTAATGGCACAAGATGTGACATAAGAGGTAATGCAATGCAACCATCACCATACAATGCCAATGAAGCATGAAAACTTGCAAAATTTCTACAGCTGCCTGTTTACTAGTGTAACATTATGATTAATACTTATCACAGACATTACACCATTAAAAGAAGTCATGATCAGAAAGATGTAAACCCCTATAATAAGCGCTAATGTATAATTGCTTTCCGGCATCATGATTGAGTAGTAAGTTTGGCTTTTTAAAATTTGTTATTAAAGACAGAACTTTTTTGAAAACCCCAGATTTTACTTGCTCATCTCCAAATTTAACTGACTGTTTTTTCCCCTCCCCGTTTACTTGTTCCAGACATGGGTCGGCAACAAAAGACGCAAGCTCGCCTCCAAAGTGGACCAAAACGGCGCCGTGTCCCACGTCTTGTCCAGCCACAGCCTCCCCCCGGGACTCCTCTCCAATCACACGCTATCCGGTGGCACTCTGTCCACTTCTGCCCTTATATCTGGACCACTACTACCCTCTGAAGCAGTCACCGCTCGGAGCGTCCCAAACAGAGTCCACCTTTTCCCGCAGTCGTCGAACTTTCCGACGTTCTCTTCGGCCACGTCCTCGTCCTCTTCATCCCCTCCTCTCGACGGCAACGTCAACAACAATGACGTGATATTGACCGGCATCTATTCGCTCAATTCAGTTCAGCGCCCGAGGCCGAGAACCTCGACCCCACTGCTTCGACAAGACTCTATAAATGCGGCGTCCTCACTTCTCAACCCAACCGTACAAAGCAAAAACAGCGCTAGTGTTTTACCTCTTCTGTCTAAACCAGTTTCGCTAGCTCAAAATCCCACCTCTCACCCATTACCCTCAGGGCCTCTAGTCCACACTGCTCCCAGGAAAAGCTCATCATCCTCTGGCGAGACGAGCGTGAACGCCGGGGCAAGTATAATACCTCAAAGCTGGACCAGACAGTACGGTACGGGGCCACACGCATTCTCATGGTCGAACAACGCAACCTCCCAAACCAAGACGCAACCGAGACCTCATTCCAACCCGCAACCTCAGTCTACCGCCGCGCCTCAGAAAGTCAGAGTATCGCTTCCGGTTCAAAACCCCCGCGCTCCCGCCGCCACGCCCCGCATTCAGCAGGTGTTCACGTTGTCGGAGAAAAGCGAGTGGAACAGGGTCATTTTGGGCCAAGGGACGAGCCAGAAGGCGCCAGAAAGTCGGAAGCCTGCCGCGCCGGCCAGCTATTCGGACACCAGTCATAATTTCTCCATCGCCATGGAAACCGGGGATGAGGAAGACGAGTGGCAGAGGGAGGAGGAACTGGCGAACATGGCGGCCCAAACTTATATCCAAAGGGAACGTTGGAGCCCGAATCCAGGTGAAGTTTGCAGTATAAGTAGCAACGCACAACCGGCAGCTAGCGCCAAACCTACGGCGGTTCAAAGTAGCGTTAGTCTTCGGGACAGCTACGCCGTGACAGCACAGATCTCGCTCAAAACAGAGGCCAGCTCACAGGTAAGAAAAGTTATTCGACCCAAGCTTAGCAAAACAAATTCATATAATTACTATAACCTGGGAAAAAAAATATCTTATCTCTCTTGGTCTTGGCTGCATAATGTTAAAAGAGTAAAATAAAACTTTTCTTAGCAGACTTCAGTCAGTGCATCCGCCGGTCCCTGGATTTTGAGTAACTCCAGGAAGAGAACAGTACGTACCCTTTATCAAATATAGCTTTTTGGATTTTTTTGAGTTATAAAAGTGTCATTTTTTTTTGGAGTACAATTACTGTATAAGGCCATGACAACTAGGATTGAAATAATTACATAATATGGATACTAAGAGCTGTACTACCAGTGGAACCCGCACCATAATTTGAAACACAATTTCAAATTACTCTGTTTCACGCGTCATAGAAATAATTTCAGGAAGGCAAATCTTTAGCTTTTACCCAGGACATTATGTGCCATGTTCAAATCCAACTCAGATTGAACTGCTCAAACCTTGTGATCCCCTATTCTTTTTCATCACTCTAATAAAACAAAAGCTAAATGTCATGATATACAATAACATGCAGGAAAAATAAATAAAACATTCAGTGTTCTTATTGTGCCAGGCACAAAAGTAAAAAATAAGTGTTTTTTTTTGTTTCTTATAAACTTTAGATATACTGTGCATACAGTACATATAATCACTGTGCAAAAAGGTGCAATGAAATCCCTTCTAATAACCAGAGGTTTATGTTCTGTTAGCTACAGGACCGGACCCAGTTCAGTGACGGGGATCTGGTCCAGCTCAAGCGCTACTGGGATCGAGGGATGACCAGCCTGGGCTCTGTTTGCAAAGACAAAATCAATGCAGCTGCCAACGAACTCCGCGTGGACACTGAAATAGTCAAAGTACATAAATCCCAAAGTGCTCTTGTTGTGAAAAATGTGTTGAATCTGACTTTGCTCTGACAGGTCATTATGAGATGAAGAGATAGAGAGTTCATTTCAATCTGACAAAGTTAATTTGAAACAGGGGCAAAACAGGAAGAACAGAACAGAAACAAGACTAAACCTCCACTAAATCAGGATTTATCCAGGAAGTAACTTGGACAAAGGTAATAACGCGATATTAGTTAAATCCGTCATTTGTATTTGACCCATCCTTCAAAGCTGCTGGGATTATACTTGTCAAGATCGTAGGATGACCACAGGGCAGCACCACAGGACCCCTATGCAGATCTTGAGCTAGATTTGACCAGCACTACCTAGCGCAACAATTAGTCGATTGCGTGAATATCTGAAACAAACGTATACAGTGAGAACATGCAAACTCCATACAGTAAGGCGCCCGCATTGTCCCGGAATCAAACACGAAATGTTACCGCTGTGAAACGAGCGAAAACCACTCAGCCACCATACTACTATGATCAGACTCAAGACTAATCTAGGATAGGATGAAATGTAGACTAAACAAGGATTGTAACTGTACTAAACAAGGGCTAAGCTATTTTGTATGTAACCCAGGTCTTAGCCAGGACCTAAACTGTGTAAACCCTTAGCCAAGCACTTCACCAGAACTAAACCTGGACTGAATAGTGTCTAAAACAAGATTTGAAGCTTTGTGCTCAAGGTTAGAAAAAGCCTGACTTTGTTCTGACATGCCATTTGTTAATATGGCACCCGCAGGAGTCCCATTTGGGTCAGAAAAGTGTTATTATGTGTTGCACAAAGTTGTTTAAAAGTCACAGTTAGAGTTATGCATCAGGGCAGCGGCATTCTGCTGATGGACTAAATATAGTGCCTCCGTACTGACACACATGACCCTCTGCCATCTCACAGGCTCATTTATTTTGCCTTCAGAGACAGCAATGACTGCAAGGAAATGATGCTCCTAATGTTAATTTAAAGCAGTACTAAGTAACTCTTGCCCCTAGGAGCCATAAGCGCAACTGCGGTTGTCGTAGCAAGTTGTTTTTTTGTTTTTTTACTTGTCCGTGATTGTAAATACTACGCTGACAGAAAAGTCAAAAGGAGAGAGGGATATTGTACATCCAATTACGCAATGGAGATAATTTTTTTCACTCAAACTTGGCTGTAAGTACTGTTTAAAGTGGCGCTAGCCCGCAGTTAGCTTTGTTAGCTTCTTCTTCGTGATTCTCTTAGTGTGTATTGGTGGCTCCGGTCCGGTGGCAGTCAAGTTGCAATTGTGGTTTTCTTGCCAGAGACACCAGGGAGAGATGAAAGACCCCCCGATCATCCCATTAACACTTGTATTACCCCCAGACTGACTACGGAAAGGATTTATTAAGGTAAACAAGTTACTTAGTACTGCTTTAAAGACATAAGAACCGTAAAGTCTATATTAAATTCTATTTACTCACAATTCTAACATGACTGCGTTATAGGGCTTATAGTATCAATAGAAATGCAAGTGAAGAATGTTTCTTTTAGTAAATATCATGGCCATGACCAAATTCCAGGAAAATAATTCAGTTTTGATTTAATTGGTTGTCCAATGAATCAACCAGAAAAGTGTGTTTGTTTAATTATCTTATTCGGTTTCAGTGTCACAAAAAACTCCATAAGTAACTGTTGGACAAAAAAATTAGTTGAGCTGATATGAAAATCTCTGCCTGCTGTGAGGTTTATACAGTAAATTGCTGTGCCAACACCTACAGGAATATTATTTTACCTGTTCACTGCAATTTTGCCAAGTCACTCCAGTGTGTGTATTCCTGACTATTGCACACTTGCTCTGTTTGTCAGACGTGGATCAGTAACAGACGGAGGAAGTACCGTCTGATGGGCATTGAAATCCCTCCTCCCAAAGGGGGCCCTGCAGTGTTTACCTCGTCCCCAGGAAATGAGTCTCCCGTGGCCCTTAGCCCTGACGTGGACCGGCTACAGACACCAGACCTCACTGATGACACCAACGACGGACTGTCTGAAGGTGAGACTAATGGCTATTCATGATTCACACTATGTCAAGATCTCAAGTGGAATCTTATTAACTGGCGACAGGCGAAAAGTTAAAGCATGTTACTACACTCAACAAAAATATAAACGCACCACCTTTGTTTCTGCTCCCATTTTTCATGAGATGGACTTAAAGATCTAAAATTCATTCCAGATACACAATATTACCATTTCTCTCAAACATTGTTCACAAATCAGTCCAAATGTGTGATAGTGAGCACTTCTGCTTTGCTGAGATAATCCATCCCACCTCACAGGTGCGCCACATCAAGATGCTGATCTGACATCATGATTAGTGCACAGGTGTACCTTATACTGCCCACAATATAAGGCCACCCTGAAATATGCAGTTATTTGCTTTATTGGGGGTCTGGGGACTCAGAACCAGTCAGTATCTGGTGTGACCACATTTGCCTCATGCAGTGCAACACATCTTCTTCGCATAGAGTTTATTAAGTCCATCTCATGAAAAATGGGGTGCAGAAACAAAGGTGTTGCGTTTATATTTTTGTTGAGTGTAATAAGGTTGATTAGGTCACGCAGATAAGTGACTCTAACCATTTGTTGACCTTGCACAGAATTGTGTCATTTGAGAACACTAAAGATTTCCCATGTTTAGAGACTGAGTAAGATCTTGATATGTATTTAGGTTTTATCTATCATCCCACTTTTTCTGACGCACCACTGACCCTTCAAAGGTTCATCTTAGTATGCTATAATATACAATAGACTATACTACAAAACAAAGATGTTTTAGGAATCATGCTGAGTTTATATTTGAGTGTTATTAAAGTCATTTAAGTTTAATGGTTATTTTTCCAGATGGCACCATTGACTCCCATCATAGAGAGGGTGATGATGAAACAGACCTGTCCTCTGCTCCGCTGGCTAATAATGTTGTAGGTTACTTTTTATTTTGCTATGAAGCTTGAAAATACTGAAACAACTAGAGGGTCTTTATCTACAGTAAATAGCCACGATATGAGAGTACTACTACTGTACTAATCAATGACTTCTGAACTGTATCATTTTGTGAACAAATTAATATATTATAAAAGAAAAATAAAACAAGCCTATATTTACTTTTGTGTTTCTTTACAGAAAATTGAAGTCAGTGATGATGATGAGCTGAATGAAGAAGCTAGTATTGACATGATGGCTTCAGACAGTGAGCAAATGCAGAGACTGCTTGAATTTAAGGTACACATTTATACATGTTTGCATGAGATATGGCTCCAAAAATCTCGGTGCGTGTGTTGTGTTAATTGCTTTTCATGTTACAGCATGAAGAAGTGCAGTTCCTTGAAAATGAGCTAGAGAACCAAAAACAAAGATACCACAGGCTTGAGAACTTCACCAAAAGTTTGCTTTTCGCTGTGAGGAGCAAGGACCTGGAGAAGCAACAGGTATATAATGTGGATGGTAGGCGGCCCAATGTATCGCTAAAATACCTTTAAATTGCAATATTGGGTGATGCAAAAAACTTACAATAGATTGGAACCTTTATATATATTTTTATGCCCCTGGAGGCTTAGTTTCTCATTTGCAAGAGAGACCGGTTTCAAACAGTACAAATACAATACAACATGACTTTGCTAAAACATTCAAGTTAATACAACTGCAATTTTAGATAGACCTGTAAAAAAAAATGCAAATGTCCAAAATACTAAACTTTTGTTCATATCGGCTTGTGTAAAACAATTTTGACCAATGAGTTTAAAACTAAATTGCAATTCAATAGTAAATTAAGCCTCTTAAGTCTTATTAAACCATTTATTTATTCATTTATTTATTTGAACAGGGACAGTGTACAATCTACATTAGCCTCAGAAAGGAGAGATGCATTGTACCAGGTTATAGCACTTTACTAATTTCCACCTGCAGTCCTGCAGTCCCTGGGCCTATTGTACATGTTTTTTTAGTGGTAGGGGAAACCGGAGTACCCGGAGGAAACCTACGCAGACACGAGGAGAACATGCAAACTCCACACAGAAAGGCCCCGTCCAGGTGGGAATCGAACCCGGACCTTCTAGCTGTGAAGCATGAGCGCTAACCGCTGTGCTACCGTCCCGCTAACCGCTGTGTTACCATATTATATAGAATATTGCTGTGTATTATTGTCCTTGTATATAAATCAATAGTAGACTAATTTGTGTCTGTTGTATTTACATTTAGGAACTTATAGACAGTCTACCTCAGTCTTCGGATCAGGACTGGGACCTTACTGAGGAGGAGGAGATCCAGGCTGCTTCTCTATCAACCGACGAATGCACTGACCACAAGGGATCACCGGGTGGTGGACATGACCAGTCCCTTCTGACAAACAAAGACACTAAAATCAGCTTACATGATCTTACTGAACCGTCTGCGTCAGATGGAAAAGACTGATTTTATGTGTTTTAATTAGATGTGACCGCACTCTACATAGAAACAGGTGATCTGATGAATTGCAACATGGGTACTATGCTCACGTCCTTGTGGATTTGAGCATCACTATCGACTGTTGGGCTGACACGGCCTTTTTACTGCATACCATTCGCCTTGCTCTGGTGTTATCCAGAGAGAAACATAAAAATTCACCAAGTCAGCTATGGTTTGTCAAGTTTTTATTTATTTTTATGGTAAACACTGTTTTTTTTTTATGTAGTCTTTAAAGTCGCACTGTGGAACATCTCAACACATAAACAAACATGCCAGCAATACCAAAATGTGCTCTGACATGTATGCAGTGGGCCTTATGTATTAACACCTCATGTTTGGCTTCCTGTCAGCCACGCGGTCTCATTGGTTACAAGCTGATGCCTCGGTCCAAGCAAAATTTACAGCATAACTAGAAAAAAAAATCAGGAATAAAGTTGTTGTTTTTATTGGGTGAGTTACTTTGCGGTGTGGCTTTTACGCGTTTAGTTGGCATGCATTGCAGACTACTGTATGTTAAAGGATCGGGGTTTAAGCCTCTTAGTCCTACTTTGAGCAGAGATGGGCAGGCTATGAAACAGATGCATTGCACTGAAATTGCTCACTTCATCAGTAAGGCTCACAACAGTTGTGGATGTGTTAATTGCTTGCATTTTTTATTTTTCTACGTCAAAGCAAATATCGTCAGACCCTGCTATTTCGGTCATGAGGAAATAGCCGTCCCCCGGAACATGCCTGTGATGCCTTCATGTGTCACCCAGTCACCGTGCAGCCAGCCAGCCCCCTCCTCCTGCTTTTTCTGCTCAGCGGCCGCTCTGGTTTGGACGGGGGGAAATCCTTAACTGAATTGCGTCATAAACACGTCAATAAACTCTCATTCACTGACGGTCAGGTACCACGGTAGCCGCCATATTCGCATCCATGGCAGGGCTGCGGAGCTGTCGGTGAGCGTCTATGGTCCAGTCATCAGCACCAGATATTACCCCTCCGACCCCACGTCCGTCCCAGCCTCCCGTCCGTGCAGCCTGCCTGTGATCATCAAAGCAGAGGAGCCGGATTTCTAAACTGGGCAACAAGAGAAAGGCATGCAACGTGGAGCGTGGGTTTAGGTGGACTTATAATGCCTTAGATTTTTAAGTACAAACCTGGGACAAGATGGAGGTAAACAGCGTTAGCAGTGAGGTGAGTTGACCGTATGCGTGACTTGCATGTTAATTTATCCAGGGACTATTTTTGGCTGGTACTGTCCCGTTAAGTTAGCCCTGGCCACGGCGGCTGGCTACGGCTTAAATCCGCGTCACGATCTGCAGCGCACCGTGATGCATGCTAACAAGCTAGCTTTTGCTAACAGCTGGTTGGATGTTTATTTTTGTTGCACTCAGAAGTTTTATGACTTAAGTGGTCCATCCAAAGTTTAGTGGCACCGGTTTTGTCCCGAGGCACACCCGACTCTTTGTCTAATGTCAGAGTCCCTCCTTTTAATTTTCGATTGTATTTACACTACTAAAAGGAGTTACTCCATGGTTAGCTTAGCCTATGTAGCATTAGCATAGAGTTAGCTTGCTAGCACTGACAGCTCATTGACTTTTAACTTGAGAGATAAGTTTCTACCAATTAATTGTCCAACAATTTCAATCAAAATCAAAATCCGATCATTTACAATGACCAGATCACTGTTTATTCCACAATCTAGTACCAAAAACTATGGTTTACGCGTGTTCAACTCTGAAAATGTAGACATTCTGTCATAAGATTGGGATTTAAAAAATAACCCTTTTGCATTTTTCCCACCGAATAACAGTTTATTTCAATACTTTGAGTTATAATCGGCTACAGAAACCTGTCCCGTATACTGTAAATGTAATGTTTGTTTATACATGTGTTATAATATCCAATGTAAATAGTTTGATTGCCACCAGCCAAATACTAAATCACTGCATCCGACTTTCTCCCTGCAACAGAGTGAATGAGCTAGTTTGCTTTAACCTGGGCCCCAGGATGTGATGTAATGTTTAGCTTATTCAAACTCACATTTGTTTTTCATCTCTGGCATTCTTTCTCCTAACCCCAATTCCGACTGCTGACTACTGTTGCTGTTGACGGCCTAAAGAGGACAAAACCCGAAGCCTTTAGTTTAAATAGCCCTGGTAAACTTTGCACTGTGGTGAATGCTTTGTCTTGGCTTTTTTGCATTCACAGTCCTGTTTGTTGTTCGTTCATATAGTCGGTGTATAGATTCTCTATTAAAACTTTTAGCAAGCTTAAGGTCTTAGATGCTTTCTCAGCAGGCAGTATCGACTTGCCAAGGTAACAGATGCAGCCAAGTAAACATCAAGCTTAACTTCTTAAACAGCAGTTAGCAGCCTTGAGCGACTTTATCAAGAAACCGCAGGACAAAATGGATGAACTATAAGACAGTGTGACAGACATCTTCTGATAAGGCTGAAAAAGACGGGCTCTTTTGGTTTGGTGCTGCGAGTGTAGGCTGCTCTCTGCTACAAACGGTGATGATGCATAGTAAAAAGGTGGGAGGGGAGATGTGTGAAATGAGCTTGTGTGAGTTATTATTTCTACTTGTCTGTCTGTATCTTTTGCTTTGGTATTGGTATGTTTCACTTCTGGGTTTCAGAAGACGTGTCAATATTCCTTCATCCCGACAGCTCCATGGCTCTTTTCTCCATTTTCCTTTAAATATTGTTTTGGCTAATATCGTTTATAGGCAGTATTTGTTTGTACCTCTTATAATTGTGGATTGTGTGAATATAGTGGGGACGCCAGGTGGTGGGTTCGAATCCCAGCTCCTATAAGTGCACACTGTTGTTGTGTCCTTGGGCAAGACACTTAACCCATCTTTCCTCCAGTGTGTGCATACATTGGTGAGTGGTTTTGAGTGCAGTGTCTAGGTTGATAAGTTTAGACCATTTACCATAATGGACCTTGTCATTTAAAAAAAGCTTCCAAATGTGTGCATTTTCCCATAGAAATACCTTCATTGGTTTAAAACTCTCATGTTTGTCCATCTCAAGATACATTTTTTAGCTTTATTGCCGTAGTCCAACCACCGTATGAATTTCACCTATTAACGATAGATAATATAAGCACCCTAAAACCTCCAGGCACGTAATCTTGACTAAACCTAGCTCCAGATCTGGAGATGGATTCTCGGGCCAGTGGGAGTAAAAGTTGGTTAACCATCCTTAATAGACATCTTCCTTCCCCCCTAAATAATCCTCACACTCCAAATGTCGGTATGTCTTGTGAAATCCGGTCTTGTAGATTTTGCTTTCAGCGGCATGGTCGGCTGGGCACTGTTCTGTGGATGTACGTGAGAGTATGGTGCGCGGTGTGGGCCTGTGTGGCACTATGACTCATCCCCCTCTTCACAAGCTCGATGAAATTCAACACACAAAAACACACCGGACTGAGTGCGTTAAGCAGCTTCTGTAAAAGCGACAGAACATGTTAAAGTTATGGCGTCCGTGTAGTTGCCTTTTGTTTTGTTTAGGATGTGGCTGGATTTGACAGAAAGTATCTCCCATGTTTTGGACTAACCTCATAACAGCTATGCATCTTATCCCATCAGAAATGTATGGCTAAATATTATTAGGTTAAGTTTGATGTGTTGACGTGAAGCGCTAAATGCTATTTAGATAGAATAGCTTTTGTTTAATTGCTCCCATTTGTTGTTTTCTGAAATAAACACATCCTATTAGAATTCTACAGATTCAGCAAGTTTGACGTAGTAGCTTCTCTATAGTGTTTATGTTTTGCTTCTGAGTATTTCCTGATGTCTGAGTATGAATGGCAATTTAAGTGTCAAACTAAATGTAACATTAAGAAGCATGTGGTCATTATGCCGTAAATGCCACTTTGAGACCAATATTGCACAGAAACGCTGAAGAAACCAGGTCCCACTTATTTCTCATGAGATTGAATGCTGACTGCAGCTCTTGCAAACATCCCACAGCCAGTCAGACATGTTGTTTTTGCTCTGGCCGGGGATTAAGCTAGAATGCTAATAGTGAGGGGCTTTATAGGCACGGATAAGCGCCGGACAGCTGGACGTGGCTAAAAGTATGGACTCCATACTGTTTGACAACAAATAAAGCGTAGTATCAGAAAGTGAAGGCGCGTTGGTTTTTGCTGGTGACTCATCGGATTCATCTGTTGATCTGCTGCTATCATACATGTGGGCGTATGACAGCTGAAAGTCCAGCTCACTCTTATTGGAGCCTCATGCTTTGCTGAAAAATGCTTACTTGCGGGGATTTGACTCTTTTGACTGAATTATCGCTCTGAATGCAGGTCAATGGACATCAGATCATGGACGAGCCCATGGAGGAGGGAGAGTCGTACACGCACTGTGTAAGTAAAGGCAACTCTTTTGACTGTACAGATCCTGTATGATGCCGTATTGAGTCTTTCAGGTCTTGTAAGTTAAACAAATTTATGGAAAGCAGGTCGAAGCAAGATTCTCACATTTCTGAGCATACAAACAACGAGACATGTTTTCAGCTGGCACAGAAGAGGGCTTTAAATCAAGCTGCCAACTAGAGCAGCATAATATATTGCCAAATTATGGTTCAAATGCTTACGACAAAAACAATTGTGCAGAAGTTTGATTTTTTTTCCCTATTTTTGTCCCATTTTAGCCTCGTCTTTGTCCTGATGAGATTGTATGTGGTGATTTATTTTCCAAGACCCCAAAATTAAAATAATTTTAAATGTGATGAAATGTTTTAGTAAGATTTCACAGTGTGCTCACGTTCTCAAAAATCTTCTCTTTTTTTTTTCTCCCTGGCAAGACATGATTGGTAACGGGGGCAATTTGAACTAACCAGAAAGTCAGGTGAAGATGTTGGGACTTTAAAAACCCAGTGGAGCACCACTTCATGACATCAGTGGGGGATTAAGGGTTTTGAGCTTTTGAGAGATAGAGGGGATAAAGATGCAGATTCCACAAACATTAATGAATGAAACAAAAGTGTTTTTCATTAGGAAACAACTTTATAACACGAGTAAAGGCTCTGAAAAGTCAGTTTAGCCTATCATGATGGAGCTTTTAAAGTGTGTCTTTGACATTTTCTTAATCACTTTTGAAAGCGGTTGTTTGATCTTCTATGGTTTGTGTAGGATGAGGGCGATTATAAGGAGATTCCTATCACCCATCATGTGAAAGAGGGCTGTGAAAAAGCTGATCCATCTCAATTTGAGCTCCTCAAAGTCCTGGGCCAGGGCTCGTTTGGCAAAGTAAGAGAACACATACATTCAAATCATTATGTTACTTAAAAAGCTTTTGTTTTAATGTCAGTTTTGCTCCGCCAGGTGTTTCTCGTCAGGAAGCTTATAGGTCCTGATGCTGGTCAATTATATGCAATGAAAGTTTTAAAAAAGGCATCGCTGAAAGGTAAACGCAGCATTGTTTTGGCTCACACTGTCTATGTTGCATTTTGTTTGACATTCTTGTATTCTTTATCTCCACAGTCAGGGATAGAGTTCGCACTAAAATGGAAAGAGACATTTTAGTGGAGGTCAATCATCCCTTCATAGTGAAGTTGCACTATGGTAAGAAAGCGGGAAGCGATAGTTTTCATTTGACATTCTCAAAGGGGCTTTGGTAACGCTTGCTTGGAAGGCTCTCTGGTTAACATTCCTGCACTGTCTGAAGCACTCAAGTATTTTACATATTCTCATAAAAAAGAAATGACTCTGAGACGCGACATGTGAGCTGATGAGTCCCTCTGTAATAGTATTTGAAAGTAAGTTCTGTGGGAGAGAAACAGTTTTTGAAAGAAAATATCCAAATGTTTTCCTTGATAATTATTTGATAGTCCCATTATTCTTATGGCTGAAAGTCCGTTCTCCTGGCCAACATCACGCCCATCTTTTTGAATATTGGCAGCACTTTTGGACACCAGTATGAGGACATAATTAAACCAAAGTGCATATGTGCAGGAAGAGATGACTTTGAACTTCGTGACTGTTTTGGTTTTGTATCATTTGGCCCATGAATTACAGCGAAATAGGCAATAAACTAAGACTAGAAATCTTCATTTTGACAGTTACCATAGTTATCACCATGGAATTTTCAGCTGCCCTTCCACCGCAATGTTAATCTATAGGCCAGTGTTAATTTGGACAAAATATTTTGTTTTAGTCCTAGTATTTTGACAAAAAATGTAATTTAATTTTAGTCGCGATTGAGTCAAATGATTCTTTCATTTTAGTCGACTAAAATTGCATATAAATGTAGTTTACATTTGTAATATTTATCATATTTAATAAAGGCTTCATGAAGCGTCTCCCACATGAACAAAGCTCAGCGCTGTTCCTTTGGCACTGATTGTAAATTATTTGATGGTCTTTCAAACTGTCAGTGGAAGTTTTAGATGATTTTAATCTCTTCATTCCTGTTCCATATTTTAGTTGAGGAAGATATCTGGACATTTCAGTCATAGTTCTAGTCTAATACACAACTTTTAATTTAGTTTTAGTCCAATTTTAGTGGCACTCCTCGAGTTGAATTGATTTTATAGATTTTGTTTTTTGTGGGCATTTTGAGGTGCCGGATGTGCTTTGTTTTTGAAATATTCACAAAAGCGTTTTAGTCCTCGAAGTGTCTTATTTGTCACCACAATATCTGAATGCTGGCCTGAAAGGTTTTTAAGTGGTTTGCCTTTTACTGAGCGCTAGTGGCTAGACATAGTATTGAGACAAATGCTACAGCTCACATGTTGAAATTAAACCCCAGCATTTAAAATAAAGAAAAAAATGTTTTCGATTTCCATGTAACTATGCTGTTGAGCTGCGACGCAAACCCTCTGCAGCGGTGGACTTTTATGCCATTCAAAATATTAATCAGAGAAAGTCCTTTCAACGCCACGGAAAGCGGCACAAAGGGGGCTATTGATGTGGTATTTAAAACATTTTGTGCTGAAACAGGATTTCCCCAAAAGCGCTCGGAGCAATTATGTAAAAAACCGGCCGGCGTGTTTGACAGCTGTAATTTGTTTAGCCTGTAAACAGTATTGACCTACATGTGTCTGCTTTTAATCTCGCCATAAAACCGCCGCCGCTCGATCATAATAATGTTAGTTCTCTGATTCGTCTCGTGTGTGTGTTTTTCTCTTTTCTCCTCCGCAGCCTTTCAGACAGAAGGGAAACTGTATCTAATACTGGACTTTCTCAGGGGAGGGGATGTATTCACGCGCTTATCCAAAGAGGTAAGAGGACCTTCTGTTTCCTGTTGTTTCGTTATGTCGTAAAAAAAAACCCAAGTGTCAACATGGGCCCTCTCTGGACCTGTTCCTCCGACAGCCACTGATTAAAACAGGTGTAAGACGACGACGCAGTTTAATTTGAAGAAACTACTGCCAAGACATTACTCACTTCTGTTCCTCCGTTTTCTCTCCTGTGCAGAGGTTAACTAAATACATGAATTAATCTGGCCAGAAGCCGCTTAAGTGAAATCTCTCTGGAAATGTAATATGCTCGGATATCCATGTTTAAAGTGCATATTGTTTGCTAAAATATAGTTAATAAATCAAAAAACATCGCACACTCATAAGCCGATGTCCACATTTGAATGATAGTGATTACGTTTCGGCATTAGCCTTCATCAGATCTTTCTTATTTCTTCTTTGAACCAAAATGTCTCTGCTAAAACATAGTTAACACAATTTATATTTAAGATTTTGCTAAAGATTGTGATTTTTGTGATGGTTATAGTTTCACTTCCTTATTGGACACCGACAGGAAGTGACATAGAAGAAGGTAAACAATTTTGAACCGTTGCCGTGCCGACCATGTTAAGCCAATGGGAAATGAAGTGAAACTGCTATGGAACTTTACCTTCTTCTATGTCACTTCCTGTCAGCAGCTTAAAAATTCAAAAATAAAAATAACTTTTCTGCCCAACATTTCTTCATTAAAGGTGCATTATGCAACTTTTTATGGGTGCAAAAAAATAAAAAATGTGTGTGTATTTGTCCTTGTAGTATATGAGTGGTCAGCATGGCGCCTTTACTTTATACCACAGTGGTCTCTATGACGCTCCGGGATCAATTGTTTGGAGGGTTCTACAAAACAATCGATCCTGGAGCGCCGTAGAGACCACACTACACTACAAGGTCGAATACACACAACTTTATTTTTCGTATAAAAAGTTGCATAATGCTCCTTTTTAATATTGCTGCTTCACTGAAATAACATGATAATTATGCATCTGATGAATTTGCAACAGATGTCATCCTTCTAAATAAGTCATATTTTCAAAAGCATTGAAACCTCTCGTATGCACTTTAATAGAATAGAAAAACGTTATTGTCTACCATTTACAATGATGGCAGAAATGTGCCTTTGGCTTGCCCATACACGGCTCACACACGGCAATATAATAAAATACATTATGAAATGGGTTCATTGCAGACACATCAGCAGCAGATTCACCACACATGGCCGTAATTGGAATTCCAAGTACCTTTTAGTCTTTGCGACAATTGGTGCAATAAAAGGGAAGATCACCGTTAACATAAAAGTCTGATTTAAAGATCCAGCTATCAATAACACGGCTGCGAATCGACTGTTCTCAATTGTCCCTTTTGAAGAAACGTCTGCCTCGTCACCTCCCGCTCCTCCTTGTACTTTTTTCCTTCACATCTTCACATCTCTGATTCCCTTTTCCCCTCCTTAGATCATCAGTGGCTTGTCAGACACGGGCCCAGATCAGTCCCCTTTTTTTTTATAAATGCCCTCGGGAGCTCAAACAAAGCGATATTGTTCGGCAAGACAGACCTACTGTTGAAGGCGCGTCTGAAAAACCAAAGCCAGCGCCGCCGGCAAATGTCAAGTCGACATCTCGCTGCGTTGTGAACCGTTGTTTTGAAAAGTGACAGTGTTAATCCTTTGTTTTGCCTTTTTAAGTAATTGACATAATCACTTAAAATTATGTCTGTTTCGTTTCGGAGGGTAATTTTGTCTAGTTTTTTGTCAGGTCATGTTTACAGAAGAAGATGTGAAATTCTACCTTGCAGAGCTGGCCCTGGCCCTCGACCATCTGCACACCCTGGGCATAGTTTACAGAGATCTCAAGCCAGAGAAGTATGAGACGTTTCCCTTTCGGCTTCCTACGAAAACATCTGCTTTAGGTTTCCCCATCGGTGGGCGCCGTACGAACTCCGGGGATCTCGAATATCCTGATTTGGGATGCGAGATAAAAATGTGTTTATTTTACCAAATCTTACGAACCAGGACCACATGTTCCGTTATACATGAAAACGGTTATAGAAACATAAATGGGGGGACGGGACGAGGACGTGTTTATAGGTTGAGGGGGTAATGCACGCGCTCACGTAATAACCGGACTGAGCGATAAAATGAAAAACCCATTTTACTAACTCGGTGCGCTTCTGTTGCCATGACATCACGCGCATACCCCTATGGCGCAATATTAGGACTTCTCAGTATGGTGCCTTATGCTTGGTTTTTTTTCTTCTAGTTATTGTTCTATTACATTTATGCCATTTAAAACATCAAATAAGTCAATTAAAGATAATTGCGTGTGTTAACGAGCATTATAATCGAGTTTCATAGTCATTTTGATCCGTGGAAATCTCATATAGTCGCGTCTGTAAATGTAAAAGTAAATTGTGAATGAACAATGCGCCTCAAAGAATTTAATTTTTTTTTTACCATGACAGGGTGCTCGCTGGCAAAAGGAAATAATACTTTCCTTTTTCTCCAGTTCGGCTTTACCCAAATCTTTAAAGCTCCTTGACTGGAGCTCACAGCCTATAGACCAGTGTAAGGGCTCATTTGAAAGCTAACCCAAGTTTTTGGAATTTTTTGCCTGCGGTTTTGGATACTTTTTCCATCACTTTTTTGTTGCTTTTCTGTCATGTTTTTCTAACTTTATGGTTGTGTTTTTGTTGCTTTAATAACTTTTTTTTCTGCACTTTTATTGATTTATTAGCATTTTTGTAACTTTTTGCGTCTTTGCCTTTTCATCCTGGTTCACGTCTCATGTTTGCTGCTCTTTTTTTCAAGAAGTTTTTAGATTTGGGTAAAGCCGAACTGGAGGAAATGTGCTCGGTAATGGTGGGGGTTAAAAATCACATAAGAAAAGACCCTGCACCGTTTATGCTTATAGACCATCGTCACGGTGATGCAGAGAGGTGTTAAACTGTACGGACATTAGGTCAGCGTATCCTCAAACTGAAATGCACTTTTGTAGCTAAACTGATGTTTTTCTTTAGTATCGAAATCAAGGTTCGCATCATGACGACTCCAGTCTTTTCAGCATTTGTTTCTGTGTTCCATTCTTTCTAAATAGTTTCTTCATATCACACTTAAAAGCCGTACAATCCTTAACCTTCGACTGTGTCTCTCGTTTTAGCATCTTACTTGATGAAGCTGGACACATAAAATTAACAGGTTTGTTCAGATCACGTTACATTTCTTTTTATTATGCCGTGTGTTGATGTCGTAGCGTAACTGTTGGTTCTTGTTGTCCGCAGACTTTGGCTTGAGTAAAGAGTCCGTAGATGCTGATAAGAAGGCCTATTCTTTCTGTGGTACTGTGGAGTATATGGCCCCTGAGGTGGTCAACAGGAGAGGACACACGCAGAGCGCAGACTGGTGGTCGCTGGGAGTACTCATGGTATACAACACGCCATGTTTTTTAATGTTGTTCTGGGAATCGATAGAAAACTGAGGTTGCCGTTGGTTACTTTAGAGTTTAATGTAGTTGAATTGTAGACTTGGATTTGTCATACGCCTACATAGTTGGCTTTGGTTCACACATGCACGTGTAGGCATCGAAGCGGCAGTGCAGCAAAAGTTAGCGGTTCCACAGTCAGGGATTAGGCAAGGCAAGTTTATTTGTAGAGCACAATTCATACACAATTCAAAGTGCCTCATAGTTGCATAAAAAGTTACAAGAAAACAGATAAAATCGATCATTAAAACATCAACATAAAAATGTATCAATTACAGTAAAAGGCAAGAGTGCAGATAAAATACTTTCAGTTTTCATATGCTCGGGTAAAAAGAGCTGTTTTCAGCCTGGATTTGAACATTGTCAGAGTTGAGGCCTGTCTCACATCCTCATGAAGACTGTTCCAGATTTTAGCTGCATGAAACTGAAACGCAGCCTCACCGTGTTTATTATTGACTCTGGGAACCACCAGGAGACCCCTCCCTGACGTTCTCAGGGCCCGAGATGGTTCATACGGCTCTAACATGTCAGAGATGGACTTTGGTGCTAAACCATGAAACGACTTGTACACAAGCAGAGCTGTTTTAAATTCTATTCTCTGAGTGACAGGAAGCCAGTGCAGGGACCGGAGCACTGGACTAATATGGTCGTATTTCCTGGTTCTTGTCAGGACTCGAGCAGCAGCGTTCTGGATGTTCTGCAGCTCTAACAGCTCGTTTAGAAAGGCCAGTGAGCAGCCGTTACAGTCGTCTAACCTGCTGGAGACAAATGCCTAGATGAGTCTCTCCAAGTCTGGTTTTGACACTATTCCTCTGATCTTAATGTTTTTCAGATGGTAAAAAGCTGATGATGTTATTTCTTTAATGTGGCTGTTTAAGTTCAGGTCTGAGTCCATGATTACTCCTAGATTTCTAACCTGATTAGTGTTAGAGTTCAGCATTATGACAGAAGTTTACCGAAGATCGTGAACTGACAAACATCTGACCGATCTGCTCCGACTCGGCTGAAATCCTCATCAAATTCGTTTGTCAAATAATCCAGGGCGCCGTCATGTCTTTTTCCTCCGTATGATCATAAAGGCCACACCGGGAGGCCGTGTGAGGCGTTCGAGGGTTGCGGAAAAAAAACTGCACTGTAAAGTTAGTTCTAAATGGTAGTGTTATGTTATTATTTACAAAAACGTTTGGTAAATAAATAATATATAAAGTCTCAAAATGTTTGCTTTGCATGTCTTAATTATGCTGAAAAAATGTACAAGCACACGCCAAAATGATTAGGCTATAGTTCATATTCATGTCTTCTAATTATTTTTGAGACAGTTGGTTTGTTACAAGGACAAAAATTCGGATGTTAAAAACAACAGATCTATTGGTATGAATGAGTCATATTCATGTTCTTAAACAAAAAAGGTTAAAAAAAATCGGAAAACCAATCAAATCAGGGCTTGAATGAATGGTTACATCCCTAATACTGACCGTCACTGACAGGAAAAATAACTCTCTCCCCCAGAAAAAGTGTTATTTGTACTAAATAAATCGATAAATACACTCCCTGACCAACTTTTATGACCTGGGGTTACTGCAGTTTGTCAGGTCTCGGTTCAGCAACACCATGTTCCCAAAGAATGAGCTCAGCTGAACATCATGAATGACCAGGTTATCCCATCAATGGATTTCTTCTTCCCCAATGGCACGGGCGTATTCCAACATGACAACGCTAGGGTTCATCGGGCTCACATTGTGAAAGAGCGGTTCAGGGGCATAAGACGTCATTTTTAAACATGGATTGAGCGCCACGGAGTCCAGATCTTAATGAATGCAACACTGGCTCTTTTGACATCGCAGGAGCTTATTGAAACAATTCCACAGTGAACGTGTGCTGTAATCGAAGCTAAAAGCGAGATATTGGAGCGCGTGACCTTTTGTTCTGGTAACGCTTTTGGGTCTAAAGCAGGGGTGTCGAACGTACGGCCCGCGGGCCAGAACCGGCCCGCCAGTGGGTTCAGTCCAGCCCACGGGCTGCTGTGTTTAAGTCAGTTCTATCGCTTTACCTGCTTTTTCTGTTGACTCTGGCACCCTCTTCAGTGAAATGTCTTTGTCAAAAAAGAGAAAAGTGGACAAAGAGTGTCGGATTTTTCAAGAAAAATTGACCTCTTCCTATATGTATACAGTGATCCTTGTTGAATGTTTTTAATTTATTTTATCGATTGGTACAATTGATAAATGTTGACATCTCTTTTGCAAGAAAAAAATAAGACTTGAAAAGAGGACCATTCACTCTAATGAATACTATGTAGCACTTTGAGAAACTTGTAAAGTGTAAGCTGTAATGTTTTATTTTCCTGTTTACATTATATGTGGCCCGCGATTCGCCGTGGCCGCTGAATTTCAGCCCACGACCCAAAATGAGTTTGACACCCCTGGTCTAAAGGAACGTCGCTGTTGTAGTTTGATAAAAAGGGGACCTCAGACGCCGTCCTGCTTCGAGCCCATTCAGAAGTAGAAGCGCCTCTGCGTCTGTAACTCTCCCACACGTTTTCACACCGACTGCTGCTTATTGTACGAGATATACTCCGTGCAAATCGATCTGCCTGTGCGTGTAATGCAAACTTTCATTATAGAGGAAACTAATGCATGCTGAAAAGTATAACACTGTGCTTTCTTGGTAAACATGTTGTCCTTACCTTGTTCTTTTGTCTTCCGTGCTTTTTTTTTTTCTTTTTGGCAGTTTGAGATGTTAACGGGGACATTACCGTTCCAAGGGAAAGACCGCAACGAGACGATGAACATGATTCTCAAGTGAGTCATTTTACGCTGAATACATTAATATCACACCAGTAGAACAGCAGCAGCAGCAGGAGGACGAGGAGGAGGAGGAGGAGGAGGAGGAGGGAGGTGGCCATTAACCAGCGCTGTCTCTTCTCTCTTGTTCAGGGCTAAGCTTGGAATGCCCCAGTTCCTCAGTTTAGACGCCCAGAGTTTGCTGAGAATGTTGTTCAAACGTAACCCAGCAAATAGATTAGGTAAGTGCTTTTTGTGTTGTCTGAAAAATGTGCTCCACCTCGTGCATCGGTGGGAAAGTGAGTGATTGCAGGCTTTTAGGTCACATTAATATAATCAACCCCATTATGGGCGACATAAAGCTTGCGCATTACGAATGTTACATCATGTGTTCTTTAACAACATTCCATAAACTAGATTACAAGCGTGGAGACGTTCAACAGTGCCAATATTATCTTCCATCATCATTTAAGTTAGTGCCGATACTTTGTTATTTTCAGTATCGGGCGATAAAGAGGCCAATATCTCCCAAACCGAAAGTGATAGAGATTTCCCGTTTTTTATTTTTTTTATTTTTTATCCTCTCGAGATTTAAAATGAGCCTGCGCACGACTTCCTTTGTCTCAGGGGAGCGGAGCAACATCACGGGGAAAATCGGTTGCAAGTTTGTACACCTATTTGATGTATTTTATACACTTTTACGTATACAGTAATTTCTGAGACTTACCTTTTTTTGAATAAATCAGCCCTACGCCCCTCATACAGCGCCCCCTGCTGTCACAGTTGAACACTGACACGTTTAGAAGCGTCATACAGTGAATTACAACTTTTATATTTTAATTTAGCCAAAAATATTTGGATTGAATTTCAGCATCAACCGATCAAAGTCCCCTATAATCGGCATTGGCCTTAGAAAAAACCCACATCGGATTCCCTCTATTAGATATATTTCTATGATTTAACTGTAGTTCACTAGCCTGGCTAAGTGATATTCACAAGTGATATTTAGTCTTGGGACCGCCAATTCATTTTCTCATAGGGGAGGTGTGATTTAGGATTGTCCATAGCCGTTTGTTGGGTGCTACGAATGTCTCTCATGCGTCTGCACGTAGCCATATCGTATCATCGTATCCGATGACGTACCCGCTGTTATCTTTCGAGCTAAACTATTTAGAACACGGGCTAAAGCTTGACCCAAAGTTTCATTTCCAGTCTCCCAGGCATTAGCACACCGCTTCTGGCTGTGGTATTTTTTGCAGCGATCAAAGAAAAAGTGAAAGTTGGTGTTTTTACGGGTTCACCATCAAATATTTGGAAACAATCCCGATACCGTATTTGTTGCACAATCGGCTCCCATATGCGGTACTGGAATCGAATCGGGGCTTCCATATTATACATATATAGTTGCTCTGTTACAGCCATGCACCATGTAGTTTGACCTGTAATGTTCAACAGAGAGGCTTTAATAGGTACATCGAGACATGATATGTATTTGCAGACCACATTTCCTACTCAAGATCATTCTTTACCAAAGGACAAAAAAAGGCACCTCAGGGCGGCCTTTATATTCCATCTCTTAGTGTTGTATTGTGCCAGATATTGTGTGTGTTCTTGAGGTTTAATAAAATGAAAGTGAGAATATGTTAGACCTTTTTTTCTTCTCCATTGTGTAGCAGCTTTTCATGTTACCGACCTGTTGCATGTCTCTCGGCAGCCTGTTGTTGCTCGATGCGAGTTCACATTTTTGGCATCGCACTCGAGAGGCGACTGAAACGTGTGAATGTGTTGATCCCTTTTATAAAAACAACAAAGCACTTGCTCACCAGGTTAACTCGGCCTTTGCTTCGCTCAGGAGCCGGTCCAGATGGCGTGGAGGAGATCAAACGGCACGCCTTCTTCTCCACCATCGACTGGAACGTAAGCACCAAATAAACATACAATTACCCCCCCCCCCCCCCCTCCTCGCACTTTTCACTGTGCACAGCGTGGCGGTGGCAACATGTAACTCTTCCCACTTCTGATCGGGATTCACACCTAACAAACGGTTTGGCTGCGTCGGTCTGTGGGCATCGCTGTTGAAAGCCATGCCAGGTTTCTGCGTGTGCGTCTGGGCGGAGGGCCAGTTCTCTGTGTGCCAGTGTTTAAGAGCCAGTGGGAGGCTTTTGGCTTTGGCCGTGCTGTTAAAGGGCGGGAGAGGGTTAATCTGGGAAAAGACCCGGCTTCTCTCTCGCATATGTCCTGCACAATAGACCTATTAATATAGGGGGTGCACAGCTTCGGGAAAGTATCCAATTGTGATTTTTCTAAGAAGCCCTTGTATTAATGATGAAGACTGAATAAAAAAAACAATCTCATGACATGTTTGTAGAGTTCTAAACTAACACATGATACCCATGAACACGGGAAAACATAATTTAATACTGAAATACTATATCTTTGCAAGTTGCTCATTGTGACTCAAATTGCAGTTTTGATTCAATTGCGATTGGTTTTGCGGCCCTACTTAAAGCTGGGGTACCTTACGTTTTGTTGTTGTAAGGTAAATTTGTTTTTAACGACACAGTAACTTGTAAACACAGCAAAAAAACAGACCTTGTTGCATGGTCACCTAGAAGAATTTGTTTAGGGGGTGGTCACCCCTTCTTCACTTTGCCACCGCTCAAAGCTGTACACAATAAACAATTTGCTTGAACAGTTCGGACATGCAGGAGGGATTGTGAGGGCTAGAAAACAGTTTGGGCCAAATAAAAACTGTCGTAGTTTGTGCAGGAAAAATTAGGTACCCCAGCTTTAATATATACAGGTGCTCGTCATATGATTAGAATATCATGAAAAGGTTCATTTATTTCTGTAATTCAACTTAAAATGTGAAACTACTGCATGATATCGACTCATTACATGCAAAGTGACACATGTCAAGCCTTTATTTGTTATAATTTTGATTATGGCTCACTGTCCATTTTCAAAATATTCAAATTTTATGAGATTTTGGGGTTTTTACACGCTGAGCCATAATCATAACAAATAAAGGTTCTACATATCTCAATTTGCATGTAATGAGTTTATCATATATTAGTTTCACAGTTTAAATTGAATAACAGAAGTGAATGCACTTTTTCATGATATTCTAATTATATGACGAGCACCTGTAGTCTTATCCTAATTTATTTTTCTCAAATAGTGTTGTATAGTTATACCAGTCCCTGGCAACTCAAACGCAAAATCTAGTGAAACTCCAAAAAATCATCGGCATGGAAACATTTCCAATAATCCGCATTTTCCTTCGCAACTATTCCCTTCGACGATAACAACCATTTAAAATAACATCTGTTTTAAGTCTTTTCTTATTTCCGAGAGTCTCTTTGGTTTAAAATATCGTAAAATGTTAGATTTTTTTAATTATACAAATATTTGGTTTTAAGCAAAGAAAAGTAGCAACTTTTCATCCCGTGAAATCAGGCATTTTAGCAACAATCATAAAAAATGCCAACGAAATCCATACGGGACTATGTAAGACTTCAAATCAAAGCTGTGCCCTGTCATAAATTAGAGCCGTCTTTCATCTCTTAAAACGCAGATTTTGCCGCAGTTATTTTAGTTTACATACAAAATGCTTTAATTATTTTCTTTAAAGTACGTACTTTTCTATTTCTATGGTGGTACTTTTTGTGAAAAGTTTGAAAACCAGTCCTTTTTCTTTTTTTTTACGCCCAAATGAATTCCTCCATCTGAAGTGAGCCAAAGAGTTTGATAACATGTTGCTATGTTTTTTTTTTTTTCTGTAGAAATTATACAGAAGAGAGCTACAACCTCCTTTTAAACCTGCGGCAGGAAAGCCAGACGACACGTTCTGCTTCGACCCAGAGTTTACTGCAAAAACGCCCAAAGGTAAAACCGCACCACGACACTGACACTGCAATTTGTGTGTGTTTTTACTGTCAAAATAATAACTTTAATCATCATTACTACTGTGTTTCAGACTCCCCAGGTATACCTCCCAGCGCTAACGCTCACCAGCTCTTCAAAGGCTTCAGTTTTGTGGCTCCGGCGCCGATGGACGAGAACAAGAGCTCTCCGCTGATCAGCATCCTGCCCATAGTCCAGGTGACCACTCCTTTCACCACCGCGCCATTCAGAGGGTCATTATGACATGAGAGGAGGAGGATATGTGTTTTGCTATTGCCACATAAAGACTGGCATGAATAAACCCAAAATATTTACTCTCATCATTGAATGTTGCTCTTACAGGGTTTCTTTGAAAATATATTTTTTCCTTGGAGGCAGAACTATTTTTACTAAAGGCAAGAAGCAAGACAGTGCCTACCCCACATTCAAAAGTGACTTACTCTCATGCATTTCAGAATAATGCAAGTGAATACAAAACGTAGTAGCAGTATATCCTTTCAATAGAAAAAGTCCTCAAAAGGCTCCATAGCGAATGAAAATATACATGACTGAAATGCCTGTGCGCAGCTGCAGGTAATCCCCAATGGGTGTAATAATAACCGGAGTACTAGCTGTATCTCGTGTTCATACAATTTCACATTACTTTATAAATTACTAGAATTGGAGAATAACAAGTTCATATTTTCCCTTTTCCATACATAGGCACACAATTTAGTTTCGAATTTCCTATTGCCCCCTTATTCCCCTTTTTTAATTGAATGCTCTATTCATCTATCTATTTGAAGCACGTTGTCGTTTTGCCTTGCAGATGCACGGAGGCTCGGCGAAGTTCTCCGACTTGTACGAGCTACAGGAGGACATAGGAGTGGGGTCTTACTCCATCTGTAAGCGCTGTGTCCACAGAGTCTCTGCCATGGACTACGCCGTGAAGGTAAACCACACAGCCACATGAACAGCAGCACTACGCTCTGTCGTTGCCCCCGTTTGCCTGGACGTCATGTGTCATTGTAGGAGGTATCGGGGGGGGGGGGGGGGACGTTACAAAGGGCCGTGCTGAGTAACACAGAGCCTCTTGTGATTTAATGGGATCTCAACATTTGCATTTTCCTCTCGGGCCGGCGCTGTCAGAACATAATTACAACAATTACACAGTATTTATAGAACAATTGTATGGTGACCTGGTTGGAGATTTATGTAAGACATGTTGCAAGGTGGATGTAACACCACCGCAGTGTCGAGTTACCTGAAAACTGTTTTTTTCTTTGGCATAAAGTAATGATACATAGAGTTATGTATGTAGACCGCATTGGCACTAATAACGTTGGATGTTGATGAACCTTTTTTGCGGCATGATGAGATTTCATGATGGGGAAATGCTCAACTAATCGAGAACCGGCTCTACTTGTAGAACCTGTTCTGTTTGAGCAAAGCATCGGAACAGGACGTCTACTTCATTATCGATCCCTCTTATCGATGCTCCCACTCTGAAAACACTCTTTATTTATTTTTTTTTTTTTTATTTATTTTTTTTCTGACACCATAGTGCGCCGCGGAGCTAGACGCACGTGCGTAATGACCTAGCTCTCCGAGTCCGTTGACACTAGGGTTGGGCCATATCGTATCGCATATAGTTATCGTGATATAACGTTTTGATATATATATAATATAATTTATGTTACGCTCCGCTCCATCAGAGCAGCATAAACGGTGACTGTAGAACACGGGGACACGTGCTGAAAAAGTAAAATGAAATGAAGGATGTAAACTGCTTGAGTAGATCATATTTGCGAGACAATTATGCCGTAAAAAGAATAAAATATCACTGATATATCGAATATATCGTTATCGTGATATTTATTTTTTCATATCATGATATAGATTTTAGGCCATATCGCCCAGCCCTAGTTGACACTGCTTCGAAGTAAGCAGGGAAACATCGGCCCAATCTCAATTTTACCCCATAGCCCTCCGCTTAGCCCTTCCCCTCCTTTTTACGCGTTCACGAGAGACGAGTCGTCAATTAAAACAGTCCATTGCAATAAACGTGTCAGTTCTACGTTTTCGCTTTGCTGCTGCGAACGCTCATTTTATTTCACGCTGTATTGGCTTGGAGTCTCTTTCCAAACTTTCGATACGTCGCTATTGTCGTGACACACTGGGTTCAGTGCCTCGCTGCGGCGCCCGCTCCGCTGTGCTCTGAGCCCGGGTCCGAGACTGTCTGTCCCCGCTCTGAGCGCACCTCGGTAGCTCCCGCTCAGGCCCGGGGCTCAGAGCGGAGCCCTGTCCCCGCCCTGAGCGCACTGTCAGCGGGTCTACCTCTACCCGTCCCCGCTATGAGCGGATCGGCTTATCGCTCGCCGCTCTGGCTAACGGGCAGTAGTTCACACGGACAGGGGGAAGGAGAATGTGGCGCCGGATGAAGCAGAAATAGATGAAAATCTGTAGGGTTTGGGCTGAGACCGAGTCCTGTTGTTTAGGTTTTACAAAACAGCATCAGTCTGTTACAAGTTACAGACACTTGTTGAAAAGTACAAATGTTGCCATTATATTTCAGAGGATGCCAGGCAGACTTGCTTTATTTAATAAATATTTTTTGTCTTTTTTAATAGAGTTTATCGAAAGCACATTCATTCCCTGCTTTTCCCTAACACACAGACAAGTCGGGCATAGATAAGAGAATTGATAAAAAGTCGAATCGATAGGTAAAATTATTGATCAATAAAATCTTTTCCATCCCTACTAATGAGTAAGTCCTGAAAGGGAGAACAAGGTTGAGTTGGAGGCAGACATCTTAAACAGCCGGATAAACTGTTGACATACGGTTTGTTTGACTTGAATGAATTATTGTGAGTAAACAACTGCAGTTCATTTAACTCCTTCTGAATCTACAGTTGCTTTTGAGTACCAGCAGAGGGCAGCACAGTTTTCTCAGTCCAGTGGCTTTTTTGTTGTATCTATTGTTTGACCCCCACCCCCATTCACCACTGATTAAACCACCATAACACCAACGAAAACAGTATAAATTAATAAACAACAAATGACGCTGCTTGCTTTAAAGTGTAAAATACTTTAAACTGCAAAATAAATTGACGCTTTTGTTACCGACAGATCATTGACAAAAGTAAAAGAGACCCCTCGGAGGAGATTGAAATCCTGATGCGATACGGGCAGCATCCCAACATCATCACACTGAAAGACGTAGGTATCCTTAAGTGCTCGTCTTCGAGATTGACAGCGTTTTTGAAGGCGTCACATGTTTTCGGCTCAGGTGTACGACGAGGGCCGGTACGTGTACCTGGTCACGGAGCTGATGAAAGGCGGCGAGCTGCTCGACAGAATTCTCCGACAGAAGTTTTTCTCGGAGCGAGAGGCCAGTGCTGTGCTCTACACCATCACCAAGACGGTCGACTACCTCCACTGCCAAGGGGTGAGAGACATCTTTGCTGTGGAAGTTCATCGAAAATACCAAAATGATGGAAATGTATCACTTTTTTTGGGCGAAAAAGTTGTCTGTGTTTGTGGTATTAAAATATAGTATCTGAGCATTAAAAATCATAACATTTGACTTGCTTCTGTCTATATAAACCCTGATTATTGCTGTTCTGGATTATAATCAACCTAACTATCGTTTGTTGTCTTATGTTGGGCCAAACTTAAAAGTAATCTTGCGAATGAACTTTGTCCTCACGTGTTTGCGTAGGTGGTGCACAGAGATTTGAAACCAAGCAACATCCTTTACATGGACGACTCGGGAAATCCGGACTCGATACGAATCTGTGACTTTGGGTTTGCCAAACAGCTGCGGGGCGGCAACGGGCTGCTCCTCACGCCCTGTTACACTGCCAACTTTGTGGCGCCAGAGGTATGACACAAATGTATATTTCTACAGATATTCAGGTCACACATAAAGAGTTTAGATGCTTAATGTTTTATGAACATCATTGTTTAGGTACTAATGCGGCAAGGTTATGATGCAGCCTGTGACATATGGAGTTTGGGAGTCTTACTATATACTATGTTGGCAGGGTAAGTTTATCCAATAGTGTCTGACAGAAGATTATGCCTTTGGTGTGGCCGCCGTATTTTGTGTCCTTTTCTCTCTATTACGTTGCCGTTTATTCTGAAAGAAAGTTTACTTTGCCTTCTTTTGGGTACAGGTACACGCCGTTTGCAAATGGGCCAAATGACACACCAGAGGAGATTTTGCTCCGGATAGGATCTGGCAAGTTTTCTTTGACCGGCGGCAACTGGGATACTGTATCAGACTCTTCGAAGGTACTTTTTTTTATTCATATTTTATTTTTACTTCGCACAACTCTGAAATCTGAAGCGTCTTGAAAGTGATAATCGTCTCGTCCCAGGACCTTCTGTCCCATATGCTGCACGTGGACCCTCATCAGCGATACACGGCGGAGCAGGTCCTGAAGCATTCCTGGATCACCTGCAGGGACACACTACCGCACTTCCAGCTCACCAGACACGATGCGCCGCATTTAGTCAAGGTAAAGCTGGGATTTGTCTTATTTCCTCTAACGTGTGAGACATTTCCTTTGTCCACCAGCAGAGGGCAGCAGCTCCACATTACTTTGTCGTCGTTTTCTACACTGTAATGTGACGTAATCTTGCATGAACAGATTATTCTCTCAAACTATTGCTGGATAAAGTTGAATAAGATTAATACATATCTCAATTTCTTTTTACTTCATTTTATATATTTGCACTTTTCGAATATTATATGAGCAACCGGTAGTAACTCTAATACTGTTCTTGTAATACTTCACTTTTTAGTCAGATGAAAACTTTAAAGGTTTTAGTCAAGTTTTCGATGGTTTCATTATAAAAAGTAATAATACATTTCGATAAGTATGGGAAATTGGGATGAATAATAGTTATCTATTGGCTTTATACCTTTTGACAAACAGATTACACCACAATAGGCACTAGTAGAAGTGTCATTGTGAACAGGACTCTCCTCTTCCTCTGATCACCACTTCAAGATTTTTTTTTATCAGCAGCGCTGTCTGCACATACGTAGCCTACCTCAACATGCTTTCTGCGTTCATATGCTTCAGTATTTAAAACTGTCCTGAGTTCGATGTCCCTGTGACATCGATGTCAGACGTGCTCCGTGGAGGATGTTCGCTAGCAGTGCACTGCACGCATGGACGCACGCCACGGGGAGAGAGATAAAGAGGCGCCGCTGCCCGGCCGCATCATGAGAGCTGACGGCGCCGCTCTGTCACGTCTCCCGCTCCGCATACAAACTCTGATTGTGAACGATCTGACGAACCACTTTCTCCCATTTTCGTCTCGTCTCATTTACGTAAACTCATAGACGTCTCGTCATGTTTTCGTCCCCAAAAAGCTATTTTTAGCTCGTCATCGTTACGTTATCGCCATTCAAATAAAGGGCGGCAACGAAATGATATCGTCTTCGTTGATGAAAACGACACTGATTCTCGATTTTTAAATTTATCATATTATTACTAGGGCTTGATATTAACTTTGTTTGGTCACCGACCACTATGGCTAGTGGTTTTCAAAAGTCACCAGCTGATTTCACTATCCAAAACTATAACAGACGGACATTGAAAACGTACAATTAAATACTTATTTTAAATGTATTGCTGTTATGTCGTACTGTAGCAAATTCGTTTATAAGTCGCAGTACCACCGATAATGTATTTAATCAACAGAACAGCAACGGAAGTCCAAACTCATAGAGAATATCAGGTCTAAACCAGAGCAAAACAACCTGAAAAACCACGTCTACAGCAACAGTGACAAAGCATCAAAACTGCACAGGGTAGTGACTCAGCACCGTATGTGCGGCAGTCAGAGCTTGGAGTCATCGTAGAACAACCATTCTCAATGTTGTTTTCATTTTCCATTGAACGTCCTTGTCTTTATTTTTGCCTCCGTCTCATCATCGTTTCTCTGTGCTGCATCTTCCTCCACTATTCACTTTGTCTTGTCTTCTGGCTTTTTAACTCCTTCTATTTGTCTCCACATCTTTCTTAAAACTTTCCTAGAAGAAACTGTTTACAGCCGAGCGGGCTCCGAAGGAAGACCGATCAGAAAACTGTAACCGCACCGTTTACAAGCCTCTCCCGGCATCACGTTGTCCAAGCTCTCATTTACGAACTCGTCCCTGTAGCTGTGGCCATCTTGCTTTTACCCTGTGATTTGCTTTTTTAGTTTTCTTCATTGCAGTGAGAGTAACCTCCGCTTTTCCCCAGTCTCCCACAAGTTTCTCGCTCGCTGCAAACTTTCTTTCTGCTGCTCGATTACCGTTTCTTAAATCTTCTGTGGTACAGGAGTAGCAGATGCTGGTACACAAGCCTAGAGCGCCCTCTAGCGGCGGTCAGTGTGAAAATAACAAACGTGTGAAATGTATACATTTTGATTTGTGAGTCGCACATGGGTATAAGTGATTAATTGCCCAGCTCTAGTGCATAGATTTTAAATATTGAAACTTTTCAAATGAGATATTTCAAAAGTAGCCATGTTATTCTACGTCAAATGGGCAGATTGTATTTGTCAGACTAACACAAACCTGACTGGAAACTTAACTTGCGCTTGCATTTTAGTTCATTCGGTCTAAAGAACAGAAATACTTATGAACGCGCATTGTATCGTGACGACAGCTTATCGTTCCCCTCCTAATTGTCACTGGTAAAAGTTTTATAGTAAATTATTTCTCTCTGAGCTACTTCAAATCATATTCTTAATGCATTTCTCTTCAGGGAGCGATGGCAGCCACATATTCCGCTCTGAGCCAGAAGACCAGTCAGCCCGTGTTGGAGCCCGTGGCCGCCTCCAGTTTAGCCCAGCGCCGCAGCATGAAGAAGCTCACCTCCACAGACATGTAGTACCCCCCCTTCCCACCCCCACCCTCCTCCGAAAACTGCAACTCTTTACAGAAAGTACAACCTCAAATTAAACTGGGACACTTCGCAGATCCAGCCGACCTCTGGCCAGTCGCACTTAATACTGTCTCCCCTGAGTATTTTTTTAAACTATTTATTATTGTTTCCTTTGGACACGCCCTTCATATGCATTGAACACACTGGACGAGGTTGCATCGTGAAGAAGTCAGCTGATTATGACATATCTGTTACTGCTGGGGAGACAGACGTGTTCAAATCCTACATCAGTGGACGAGAATATGAAAGAAAGAAAGAAAGAAGGTGTTTTTTTTTTTTTGGTCGTGCAGTTCAAAAAGTGACCACATCGAGGTGCAGTGTGTTTTAGACGCAGCTTTTTACTGTGACCGTTATTTAACATTACACGAATCAGGGCTAAACCAAGTTGAACCAAGGTCAGTGTTTGGTCTGAATCATGTCTAAGCTACAACTAAACAATGGAAAAACATGTCTAAACCGAGACTAGAATAACTAGGTTTAAACTAGGACTAAACCAGGACTAAGCTACGAGTAAACCATAATAAAACATGTCTAATGCAGGACTAGAATAACTAGGTTTAAACCAGGACTAAACCATAATAAAACATGTCTAATCCAGGATTAGAATAACTAGGTTTAAACCAGGACTAAACCATAATAAAACATGTCTAATCCAGGACTAGAATAACTAGGTTTGAACTAGGACTAAACCAGGACTAAACCATAATAAAACATGTCTAATCCAGGATTAGAATAGCTAGGTTTGAACTAGGACTAAACCAGGACTAAACTACGAGTAAACCATGGAAAAACATGTCTAATGCAGTACTAGAATAACCAGATCTAAACAAGGACTAAATCATAGCACATTGAAGTAATACAGTTGACTCTAAAATAAGCTATATCTATACTTGAACTGCAGGGCGTTGTTTTTTTGTCATAATGCAAAATCAACTTTTTAGAGCTTTTTACTATGTTACTAAAACATACCTGGACTTGTGTTTCGAGCCGCTGGCGCATTTTACAGTAATCTTTGGATCTTCTCCAGTGGTTATTCTTAGCATCACCCAAAAACTCATCTCCCGATCTCCTGCTAAGCTTAATGAGTGAAAACACTTGCTATTGCTTCACTACAGCCACACGAGCCGCAGGATTTTTTTTCTTTTTTTTTTCTTTTTTTCTTTATTGAAACGGCTGCACAGCAAAGGGGAGCAAGACTGGAAACGTGTACAATGGCGTCTGCTCTGGGCCCAGGGCTCTCGACTCTGAGCCTCAGCGGGTCTTTTCTGGTTAAATAGAGATGGTACATAAAGAAAAATGAATCTCAAGCTGTGGATTCTACTTTCATTAGACACTGTATTTTTATGAATTGAAAAAAAAAAAAAAAACGTGGACATTTTTAACCTGATACTTTATGCGCATCACTTTGAACTGCACGACCGAACTCGACGCCGTTTTCTATGATGTTCCAGCGCACTGATGTAGGACAGTGTTTATTTCCGCAGCTTTCATATGCACTTGCCCTCCTCGCCTTCTCATTCTCTCTCCCTCCCGCCCGGGGGGGTGGGGGGGGGAGATACGCACCAGCTGACGTTTTTTCTTCACTGTGATTGGCTGATTCAAAGCTGCTTCGACAAACTGTGCCCCCCCCCCCCCCCCCCCCTCTGAGCCCCCATTGCTCTTCATCTATGCATCTATGCCCCACATTTCTGTTTTTCTACGCGGGTCCTGCCTGTTTGCTTCGCTCGCATCGTTTCCTCTTCAAAGTGATTTATGTGGGAGAGTGCTGGATAGATGGCGTATTGACTCATGGGGGGGGGGGGAGATATGACTGTTTCTCATCTGAGGGCTTTTAATAGAAGATTATATGGATTTGCCAAAAAAAAAAAGAAAAAAAAAATCCCCCAAGATCAAGAAATGCATCTACCAGCACTTATGTTAATGTAAACCAATCAGGCATGACAAAACGGACACTGACGAGTGAAATGTGCTACACGGATTAGATTAGCGAGTCAATTACTGTCATAACCTCAAAGTTTATCATTGAAAAGGTTTTCTAAAGGTCGTCATCTGTGCTGTGTTGTTGTAGAATTGAATACGAAGACGAGAGGAGTCCTTGGTTCCTTTCAAACTTGGACTTTTATGCCCCTCCAGTGGGGAGGAGTTGGCCTTGCCGTTGGCTCCCCCTTGCGTTAGGCCTGGGTATTGCCGTCAAATTCACGATACGATACTTATCACGATACGGAGTTCACGATAAAATGCGTATCGCGATTCAAGTGTATCGTTCGTGATGGTGTTCGTAATACAAGATATATTCTGAATTTTAGGAAAAAAGGAGGCACAAAATGGAGGCTATTAGCATGCAATCAAAGACTTGTTGGAGTAGTTGGAGTGCATGTTGTGATACGTTCTGAATAAAGACTTTGGCTAGACAAACGTACTTGCATATATACAGTACAGGTGCTTCAATAAGATACGCCTATTATCACGATATGGCAAAAAAAAAAAATTCGGTTCGATTATATTATTGCATACTAAAATGAATACATGTCGCTGATTCATGAACATAGACGGTCCTTTTATACAAACTTCAGATAAAAAAAAAAAAAGCAAGCGCTTCCCCCCAGTATCATTTGACACACAAAATGTTTCCAAAACTAGGTGCTATTCCTGCCACAGACTTGGCTGTAACCCTGACGATTTTAAAGACCCATGACGATTACTGAGATCGACCAAAGTAGAGAGCTCGATTACGATACATCGAGCACAGCCCTACATCGTTTTTTGTCAGTAGATTCAACTCCACTCTGTTGCCTGGTATCGGGATTTCTGAAAGCCTCTTGGATTAGAGGTGAAATGTCTTCCTTTCGTTAACATCACAGTACAGATTAAGAAAACCTCTACAGTGTGAAAGCTCCTGTGCATTTGAGAGTTCACACAAACATCCTCAAAGTTAATGTGTTTCGAAAGAACTTGGCAATTGGGACATAGCATCTACTGCAGCTCTGTGTACATAAAAAAAAAAAAAAACAGGTCAAAGGAAGTAAGTGCTGCAACAGGTGACGCACGTTGGCCGTTAAAATGGTGTCGTGGTCAAATTTATGCTGGAAATTGACTTTTTTTGCTCACGAGGTTGGTGCTCACCGTGTCGCGCCTGATTGGTCCAAATGCATGCAAGGTGACGTCATCTTTCTTTCTAAATGTCGACATCATGTTCGTTTGTGATGTTAAAACGTTTGTATTGAATGTGGTCGCTGCAGATGGACAAAAGAAAAGATGTGCTAAAAAAAAAAAAGTATTGAAGCTACTTGCGATGAAGAGCAGATGGGGGCGCTGTAGTGATTTTTTTTTCTGGGGGGATAGGGCGCATCCCTTTGAACCAGAGAAGCTGATTTATAAATATATATATATATATATATATATAAAAAAGACATTTCCATGGATATCTCTTAAAAAAGACATTGTGGAAATTGTATGATAATGTATTTATTTCATTTGATTTTTAAGATTCTATTTTTCTTTCAGGTTCTGTATATATTGACATTAAAGATCATTATTGACATGCAACAATTGTCTTCAGTGGCCTTTGAAACTTTCCTCACCAAGCACCACCGAAAGGGAAAATGTATTTAAGGGACCAAAGAGACATTTTGGGGGCTAAAACCAGGGGTGAAAAGTAAACCTGAAAAGTCATGCTATAGAGTAAACGAGAACCAGTGGATTTGCAACAAGACCGGTAAAAGTCAGAACTAAACTTCAGGATCAAGCAATAAAGCAGGACTTTGCAGGACCTTCCCAGTCCCCATTCAGAGCAGAACAACACCAGGAACTATACCATATCTTGATTCCCTGCTCGGAAATCTTTTGTGATCTTTATTACTTCCTTATTGCCCTTCCCTCTTCGTTACGGTTGCCATGACACTACCATTTACTCGGAGACACCTACTGTATCTGATCCGACAAAGTGATGCAGTGGAGTCCTTTTTTTTCAGTCGTCTTTTCAGATTGTCGTTTCAAATTTCAGTATGTGCATGTTCAGCGATGGACTCTGAAGCAGATGCCCTTCCTAAAGCAACACTTTTTTCCCCCCACAGCTCCTCGACAGAACGTTCCACAAGAGTCATACGTACATTACATTACAGTTTAAACCCTTGACTTGAAGTATTGGTATCTCTTTTTTTTTACATCTTTCGGCAACAAAATGGTGATTAACCGCCAAAAAACAGAAAATCAACTGTGACAACGTGCTCATGTGTGGGGAATGTTTGACACATGTGCACTTGGTCGTCCCCATAATCAGTATTTTGGTAACATAACTGTGGAAAAAATATATTTAGCCTATTAATCTATATCTATGTAGAAATTGACCATAATAACCAAATATTTGCTCAACAAATACTAATGACATTTAATATGATTGTAAAAACATAGACACAATTATCTCCATTATTGCCCCACCTGACCATCTCACAAGCTGCATCCGAAACCATTAAATTATAGCCTTTAAGTACTAACACTAGCAACTCATCTCATGCAGTTAGTGAACTAGAGCTTCGGCAGACCGTCCTTACCCAGGGGAAGGGGAAGTGACATCACCAACAGCTGTTCTTCTTCTTTAAAGTTCAGTGCAGGCCAAACAATAGCGCATACCGCCACCTACTGTATATTGTCCAACAACAACAACATAGTGTCCAAATAAAGACATTTAAGGCGGGGGAAAAAAACATCCAAATGATCCTTCACTTTTCCCTTTGTTTTATCTCAACAGCGGTTTCATAAAGCTACAGTATGCAAATTAGCAGGTGGCCTAAGTTTCTACTAAACGAAAGCAAAAGCACCAAAGCACAAACTGCCTTCATGTAGGCCATTTACTGAGGAGGCTCTTTTAAAACCATGTGACTGTGCTGTGGTGACTCTAACATGTATTTTCTCACTTTTATAAAGTTTGGCTTGTGCAGAATCTTATTTTTCATTATTATTTGTATCATTAAATGTGCACCTGTCAATTAACAGTGGTCGCGCATGAATCACTCCAGGGTGGGGACGAGGGGGTGGGGAGATTGGCGCAGTGGCTTATGGGATGGCGCATACAGTGGGGCAAAAAATGTGGCCGAAATCCAATAGGAAGTCTATGGGGAACTAACCAAATACTTTTTTGCCCCACTGTAGCTCCTAATCGCCAGTGAGTTAGCGTCAGAGGTCCCTATGCTAAAGTGGCTATGATAGTTAGCATACAGGCCACTTTCCCCAACTCCTTCCTAACCGACAACCCAATTCGGACGCTTCTTATCATGGCGGACGCTGACGCACATCCGGTTTGGCGTAAGACCTCTTACCAATTTACTGGTTTTGGATGGAGCAAATGTTTGAGCTAGCACTCACTTATAGTTCAATTCAAAGCTTTCATCTATAGCTTTGTGCAAGATAAACCAAGACACTTGCTCAATATGCAACTCAAATCTTTAAATCAACATTTGAGCCGTTTTGGAAAGAAAATGTGCTCGTAATGTTGCTGTATCTTAGCGCGTCGACCCCCTGTTGTTTTCCTCACGGCAGACCGCCAGCTGCACGCGCACCTTTCCACCACTAGATGTCCCCACTGCTCCCCTTCCTTCCATCACTCATCCTCTTCATCTTTCCTGAACGCAGAGGGGTCCCCGGTGGTGTGTCTCTGTTTTGCTCCTATGTAAATGATCTCTCGCCAGGCAGCTTTTCCTCATCCAACCCCCCCTGTCCCAGGAGAATCGTACCCCCCTTTCGCCCGACCACTGGTGTGTGCTGGAGCTGTCAGGACCAGACCGCGCAGACCGGCGTTGGGGCAGCGGCGCACAGATGGATAGAGCGCACACAAACAAGACAAACACACACACACACACACACACAATCACGCACACTTTGGCCCGTGGACCAGCTGTTGTCTCACCCCTATTTTTCTCTCTTGTTTTCCCACCCCAGCCTATATGCACCGCTTATTCCCCGTCTTTGCGCATACACCCCTCTCTCTGCAGGATTAGGTGCGTTTTGTAGACTATATTCAGGCTGGGAGCTGAGAGGTAAACACCAGGCTAATTGCTTTGACATACTGCTCTTTGTTTTGGCCTCCTGGTGCTAATCGACCGCGCTTGCTAATAAGTCCACCCGGCTGGCACGCGCTTTGTTTGGGCTAGAAGCTGTAGGGTGACCTTACTTATTGAACTGACCATAGTGTGTATTTTTTGGGGGGGTTTATGTGACGTCACAGCATTGCTATCCATGAGTCTCATCACTAGAAAAATGAGGATGTATTAATTAACCAATAAAACTATATATTCTATATTTCGAAAGGCCAAAGGTCATCGGAAAAGTGGCAATAACAAACAAAAATCACTGAAAACTATGTATATCGATGGATAAATATAGCGGGATAAAGACACTGTCATAGGGGTTAGATAGGTCGAGCATTTGTGCATTTTCTTTTTGGATATTTCAATGATACTTCAAGGTGGGCAAGTTTGATCGGCGGACGGGCCGATTTTCTTCATCGTAAAAAGACCAAGGGCCGAACCTGTGCCAATTTTTGCCCAAAGTAAAGCACCACTTTTTTGCAAATGCCAGTGTTGTACATAATATATGACCTATAGGCGCATTGACTTGCCTTGTGTACGAAATGCGCGGTGGCCTATAAATAAACATGCCTTGCCTACCTAATCAGGTGTTCTGTTGGAAAATATTGAAGGAATTTACCGTTTTTTGAATTTTTTTTATAGTACTTTAAAATGGTAATGTACTCTCTGATTTGTAATATTTCTCAAAACCCTCTTGAGGCCAGAGGTTCTACGCTGGAGGGACGGATTTGGCCCCCGGGCCTGACGTTGCCTCTGCTCTAGTCTATGCAATTCAATCCTGCCATCAGAGAGAAAGCTACATCCAGAGAAACTGAAACGGGGAGATTACAATGTCTGGGAACCAGTCTTCATTAAAATGCTTCTACAGTGTACAAAGAGCTTTTAACATTTTCAACAGAAACGAGAATATTTTAATATATATAAACGTTTTGCGGGGTTAAATATGGGCACAATGGATACCCTGTCCTGCACTCCAGCATTGTAGGTGGCGGTAACGCTGAGTGCCGCCCGTCAATAACGCAACGCGAAGGAAAAGCTGACTGCGGGGTCTTGATCCGTTCCAGGTTCAACTGACTAAAGAACAGCGTCAACCATCAGGCTGCTGAATATCCACTTCCTCGAGTAGATATTCATATAAGCATGGTCATGGAGTACGGTGATTTTGATTCTCTTGTTGTGCTTTAAAGGGACTATACCTGATTTTGAACCATATTTTCACCGTCCCGGCCGTCCTTCCCCTTTTTAGTCACATATTGACTATTCGGGTTGACCGTTCACAACATCAACAAATCATAATACAAACTTCACACATCAGGATGATTTTTCTTCACAAATGACTACTTTTATAACACAACAAGAAAAATATGTAAAAAAATAAATAAAAATGGTATACCTTCTTTAAATGTGGTAGATTTGGCCTGCTAGACTGAACTGAACAAAACCGCCGTGTTGTGTTTGGAGTCCACTGGCCGGGGGCCCCCACAGCGCCGTGGCAGGATACTGTTCAGGTGTGAATCTATTTATCCTCATTAACAAGGCGCTCTCCCCAAAGTCATCCAATTAACACCGGGCCCGTAATGAAGCTATTAGCTGTCAGAGGCAGGCGGCAGCGAGCCCGTCGTCGCGGGCCCGCCGTGCCGTGTGCGTCGCGCGTCGCTATAGGTCTCTAATTTAAGCAAGAGAATTAATGGAGTGAGCGCGCGCGATAATGAGGTAATGTGGAACAAGGAGGCCGTGCGGTGCTCGGCCCCGGTGTCTCGGATGAAGATATCAGACACAGTGATTTACGCGCACAGTCGTAAACACGGCTGTCCGTCTGCGCCCCTGGTCCCGGGCGCCGCGTGTAATGGCCCTAATAGACACGTTAGCAGGTGTTACAAAGCGCCTAACTCGCTCCAGGACTTCACCGTCTCAATGGCCCGTGGGCGTTTCACGGTGCAACTCGTTTACGACACGGTGACGGCGTTGATTACGGCGCGTTTGCTGTTGCATTGTTTCGATAACGATGTCACAAAAAATGCACAACTATGTCGACCTGAACATCCCGAATGACCCGGTTATTCCATCAGTCGGTTTCCCTGATGGCACGGGCGTATTCCAAGATGACAATGCCGGGATTCATCGGGCTCACATTGTGAAAGAGCGGTTCAGGACATCACTTTAACGCATAGATTGGGCGCCACAGGGTCCGGATCCTAACCCCCCCCCATCATCAATAAAACATCTTGGTGGGAAATGAATGTATTTCTTTATTTAAAAATGGAACAGTGCGTATTAATTAACGTGAGTCCCCCAAGTCCCCATGTAAATATGCCAGAGTTTGCCACAATGGCTCATTTTCATCTGTAGTCCCAGGACAGGTCGCTGTTCACAGACAAGAAAGGAAACAGACATGAACAAAAGACAATAGACATGAAATGGTTAGTAAAAAATAAAGCCGAAAATTAACACAAAATAACACTATGCGGACATAAGCAAGGCACAGACAAAATGAGACGGTACAAAACATAAAATGGTAAAGACTATTGGTTGAAATCTACATGTCCACGACTGCAGCTTTGATTATCCAAGAGCCAGAGTTTTACTGATCTAGTGAAAGTTCTCAGTGTTGTAATATTCCTGATAGAGTGTTGGAAAGCTGAAAAGGCAACACTGGATCTTTTGACATTGCATACGTTTATTGAAACAGTGCTGTAAAGTATACAAATATTAAAGCACGCAAAATGTATTTATTTTTAGTCAGGGCATGCACTGTATATTCCTCATGCAGTGCTGCTTTAATATTTCACCAACATCTTGTACTGATGACGATGAGAGGTTCAGACCACTGTGCAAAGCCCCTATTATCAGTCTTCCTGTTGAGTTCCTGACCACATCTGGGAGTAAAACGCTCCCCCTTATGTTAAAGCGCAGATTTGGCCTCGAGTGTCAGTGTACAGCCTTTATGCTCATTTGTTCCTTAATGAACCTATCACACGGCGCGACCTTAATATAGTTTTAATTGTCAAAGTAATTGCGGCAACACGCGGAAGCCTCGATGGGGAGGAGTGAGCGGATCGCACAGGCAGATGTCTAATGGCACTGTTTTTACCATTAAATGTCTGTAGCTTGAGAAAACCGTCCTGATCTAAACACATTACACACATCACGCGGCCGACTCTCTGCCTCTGGCTCAGGAGATGCTTCATTTTTTTCTATTCAGCCTGATTGCTGTGAGCATTTGTATGGGGGGATCCACAGTTCCCTGCCCCCTCCTTCAAACACTCATGAAAGCTACATTGAAGAGGCCAGAACTGAGAATATGAATTGGATTCACCATTACACAATTAATCATATTTTTTTTTTATAGGCTCTCCCTGTCAATTTACTTTGGTGTGAAAACCTCCCCCACTAACTGCACACTTCAATGCAGCACTGACGGGGGGAGACCAGCACTTTGAAGTTGTAGGCAAGATACCTGAGGCTGGCCGTTCTTTTACTGTCAATCAGCCACACAGTGAGTATCGGTTACATTTACACGTTTGAAGAAATTGAGCCTCTATATGGGTCGTTTTCTTACTCTGTTTATTTCAGAACCAAAGGTCTAAACCAGTGGCGGAAGTCGGACCAAGGTGGTTCACAAGCTTCTGCATCTCTGAGTAACATACTGTATTTCCTCTGGACAGACTTAAAAAAATCTTAAAAAATACTAAACAATGGTCATGTTTGAAGCAGCCAGAGGGGGAAACAAAGAAAGGGGGAGAAAAACGTTATTTTCGCTTAATTATGAATATATATTTTTTACTAAATAAAGATATAGAGACAAAGGCAAGGCAAGTTTATTTGTAGAGCACAATTCATACACAAGGCAATTCAAAGTGCTTTCACAGTTGCATAAAATTACAAGAAAACAGATCAAATCAATCAATAAAACATCAACATAAAGTTAATCAATTACAGTAAAAGGCAAGAGTGCAGATAAAATACTTTCAGTTTTCATCTGCTCGGGTAAAAAGAGCCGTTTTCAGCCTGGATTTGAACATTGTCAGAGTTGAGGCCTGTCTCACATCCTCATGAAGACTGTTCCAGATTTTAGCTGAAACTGAAACGCAGCTTCACCGTGTTTATTATTGACTCTGGGAACCACCAGGAGACCCCTCCTGGTTAAACAAAGAGACTAACAAAATGGTTCAACAGCCCATAAACACTTAAAAAACGGTCAATGCTAACCCGAAGCTAACGTTAGCTTCATGCTACATATGCTAACGTTAGCAACAAGTGCTGTTTTTTTCCGCTTCTACTGAACAATTTGCTGTAAAAAAAAAAAAAAAAACATCCATATCAACCCGATTTTGGCTTGACTTTATTGGAGTGAAAACGGCTAAAAAGAGTGAAGAATTGTGAGGTTTTCTCCTCCCCTCGTATGACGCGTTGCCGACTGCAGATACTTCTCACAGTCTCCTTGCCATCTTTGCCCTTGTTAAACTCTAATCTTTGTGAATTTGAATCTCTTCTGCTCCAAAATCACCAAGTTTTAGTGTACAATAATAACGTGCTTCCTTTTTCAGTGTTTCACCACACAATGATCAAGCGTAGGGGCCACCAGAGAAATGTGTTTTCGCCCAATTCTCAATGTACTAGGCATGCAGTATTTGGTGTAAAACTCCAAATTTGTCCCCTAAATGCTGCAGCGGGTCGCCACAGATTCAATTACTTTATATCTCTCTCAGGGAAGTCAGAGGAGCTCTTTTTTTTTTCTCTCCAGGACTAAAATCACTTCTTCAGTTGGATTTGACTCCACTGGTGCGATGATGGATTGAAGTCTCCCAAAAGAGGCAGCTTACAAGAGTTTACTGCATGTGCGGAAAACTATGAAGTCACTTTAAACATTAGAATTTGTACAAATGTTCCTTTGGTTCAGTGCAAGCAAATTATACATAACAATTGATCCAGTAGCGAAAAACTGGCTTGCTCAAATGCATTTAAGTATATTGTATATTGTTGCTTTTATTTCGGCCTCTTTAACCCCTTGACCGAGCACATTTTCTCAAGTTCTAAAATCTAAAAGCTTCTCGACTGGAGAGTTTACATTCAATGACAGCTCTTTTGAAAGCTAAGACCCTCAAAATGCATTGCTGCTGCGTCACTTTTTAGTAATTTTTACGTGCTTTTTTTCATGCGTTTTGGTCGCTTTTTTGTTGCATTTTCCTCCTCATTTGCGTCTTGTTTTCGTCTTACTATTTTGACGCTTCTTTCGAGAAGCTTTAGATTTGGGTACAGCCACCTGGAGAAAAATTAGCTCGGTTAGAGGTTAAAATGTAATTATTAAATATTAATTTCCCCTTTAAAAAAGTACTGCGAAAAGTCATTCAATACGTTACATATCATTTCCATAGGCAGCACAGTTTTGTTTTTTTCACCCATCGTGATCTTTTAGATGAGTAGTTCTGTTTTGATACATTTGTGGGGGGTTTTGGGACGGGGGGCCTGACTCCAGCATGCGCAGGGGAGGCGGCTTGATGCCCGTACTGTATATCCCGTGTAAGTCTCTTCTCCTGTGGGCTTCAGAGTCTGTACAGTCGGCGTCTGAAGCTCCGTCTCTAATTAAACTATCTCGGAGTGTCCTCTCTGTGACCTGCCGCGTCTCCCTGAGTTAAACATCACAGTCGCGCTCTCACTGATACGACTCGCTTCAAGACTCCGCGCTTTCATCCCCTCCGCCTTTGAGCCTCCGCCGAGTCGACCTGAGCGGAAGTTTGAGGGAACTCACACAGCCCCGCGGATTATAATTGTTGCACATTTGCCTTGAGCAGCTCTTTTTGTCTTGTGTGTGTGTGTGTGTGTGTGTGTATGTGTATACCTTGAGTCTCTGCTTCCATTATATTTTGGTATGTTTTGATTATTTTTGTGTGGACGGCATCAGTCATGTTACAGAATACTGGCCTTGTGCCTCATATTGCTGGCAATATTGATATAGTAATGTATCACAACAACCTATTTATTTATTTGTTTTGCTGTTTCCAACCGATGGAGTTGTGTTTGTCCATTGTTCATTCGCTCTGGTGTTGATCTACTGTATATAGCCACTGGGAAAAATAAGACATGCTTGAAATAAGACGTTTAATGCTGATTCTGAGTAGGTTTGGACTCGTCGGGAGTTCAGCTTCGTGATGGCCTTGTGCATGAAACTGTTCTTAAGTCGACTGGACCTGGCCCGTAGATTCCGCAGTCTCCTCCCTGAAGGCATTACTCTGAAGAGACTGTGTGATGGGTGGGTAGGGTCCCTGGTGATTCTGACGGCTTTGCGGGTGAGACGGGTGGAGTACATGTCCTTAATGGAGGGGAGAGGAGCTCCACAGATCTTCTCCGCTGCTCTCACGATGCGCTGGAGGCTCCTTCGGCAGGAGGCAGTGCTGGCACCGTGCCACACAGTGATGGAGCTGGTCAGGATGCTCTCTATAGTCCCTCTGTAGAAGTTGCACATAACAGAGGCTGGGACTCTAGCTCTTCTTAACTTGCGGAGAAAGTAGAGACGCTGATTACTTTTCTTGACCAGAGATGTAGTGTGCATGGTCCAGGAAAGGTTCTCTGTGATGTGCACACCCAGGAACTTAGTGCTGGTCACCCTCTCCACTGCAGCACCATTGATTGATAGAGGAACATGCTGGACCCGTGCTCTTCGAAAGTCCACAACAATCTCTTTTGTCTTCTCCACATTTAGAGAGAGGTTGTTCTGTGTGCACCACATGGCCAGACTGCTCACCTCACTCCTGTAGTTTGACTCGTCTCTGTTGTTGATGAGACCCACCACTGTTGTGTCGTCTGCAAACTTGATGAAGAGGTTTGAGTCGTACTCTGGTCATGGGTCAGCAGAGTGAACAGGAGGGGGCTCAGCACACAGCCTTGGGGAGCCCCCGTGTTCAGTGTGATGGTTCTTGAGGACTTTCCACTGACACGTACAGCCTGTGGTCTTCATAATAATTACTTTTAATGGTATTTCCTTTGAGCATATTATAATTTTCACATTATTTCATGTGTTGTTTCTCATCATTTCTGTCACAACTGAAACATGAATCAAACTTTTACGCTCTGTCCTCACACTACTCAAGTACATTTTCCTCTACTTTACTTTTAAGTACTTTCTTTAACTCTCACTTGAGTAATTATTTGGACCACTACTTTTTACTTCTACTTATTTTAAAGTAGCGTTGTTCTTACTCGAGTAAATATGTTGGCTATTCGGTACCCACCTCTATGTAACATTGGCTTGTGATGAGTAGACTAATGTTATCCTTTACTGCAACATACAGTACATTTAATTAAATGGAAGTATTGTATTTACTTAACCAGAAAATATATTTGTTTTACTTTCTTTTTTTTTTAACACAAACATTGCACTTGTAAATACACTTTTTGCCAGACACACAGTATTCGGGAGATTTTTTTCCTTAAGAATCCCATTCCCTTAAAAGCCGCTCTCCAGATCTCCATGCTCCGATCCAGAGGCCTGTAATTCATTGCACAGTCGGTCTGACCCAGTGCATAAAAGACATGTCGTATTTTGTTCACACAGCAGCTCCTCAGACGCTCATCCCGGCCCATTACAGCGCGAGGTCGGCCATGTTGGTGCGGTGTTTTGGCGTGTTGGCAGAGTGTCAGCTTTTTAAAGGCACTAATGGGGCAGAAACACTGTGTGAAGTGGGAGAGACCACAGCGCTGCTCTGAACCCTGGCTCCGGCGCTTCCTCCCATGTCGTCTTTGCTCCTTTGGAAGAAAAAAAAATCAGATTATTTGCTCTGTTCAATATTTAAAAGTTCACAAAAAATAGCAAAAATTTACCAAAGTATGGCAGGCTAAGTGAAAGGTTTAATATAACTCTGCGAAGAAGTGCCTCGGGACTTTCAACTCAAAACTACTTCCAACTAAATTACACTTAATACGACTTGTTTTTGTTCATTTATTTATTCTTTGTATGGTGTCGTTGAGTACCCAGAAAGGCGGCAGAAATAAAATAATGCATTAGTCTTATATAGCGCTTTTCCAGACGCTCACAGTTGCTTTACAATTTTGTGCATTATTCATTCACACCAGACTCTGTGGTAGTAAGCTACTATTGTAGCCACAGCTGCCCTGGGGCAGACTGACAGAAGCGAGGCTACAAGTCTGTGCCATCGGCCTCTCTGACCAACAACTCAACTCACTACATTCATCCTGGTCCCAAACGGTCTCCCATCCAATGGTAAATGGTCTGAACTTATTTTCCACTTACATTAGGCACTCAAAGCAGCAAGGATCCACTCACCCATTAACACTCATTCATATGTACTGGAGGCAAGGTGGGTGAGGTGTCTTGCCCAAGGACACAATGACAGTGTGCACCTTCAGTAGGCGGGATTCAAACCCCTGAACGTCCGATCATGAGACGAACCGCTCTACCGTCTGCGCCGCTGTCGCCCAGTACTGACCAGGCCCTTCCTTGAAGGGATCGGGCAGAGCAAAGGCGGGATGGCCCTAAATATAATGTTAAAACTTATCAAGACCAGGGGCCTGTCCAGGCTGTGGCCTTAAAAGTGGAAATATGCCTATTTTATAGCACAAGGTAATATAGTAAATTAGAATTTTTAATTTCAGGCAAACTTGCATTCGAAAGATGTGATGTGATCATGACATTGTCTCCCAGTTTTTTATAGTTTGGTGACGTATCATAAATAAAATAAGAGTTAAACTTGCTACTGACCCACTGATTGAAATGGCTACTCCGAGGGTGGACTGTGCTACGCCGGGGCACCCCTTAGACACGCCCCTGCAAAAGACTAAACCTGGACTAAATCTGGACTACGGGCCTGATTTACTAAACTACGGTGCAAAATTGCAAGTACTACGTGGAATTAGCCCCTGATTCATCTTTAGACACTGTTTATCATTAGTGGCACAAATATGAAATTGTTAGTTTGTCACGTGGCCTTTTATTGAGAGACACACATCTCAACTGCACCTGCTTTTTCCACTTTCCCCCTAAACCCTGAGTTGGAAATGTAGCGCTTACTTTTTCCCCCCATACAACGCTTTTATCAGATATTAAAAATTGACTGTATTGTTCCCGATATTGCCGTCAGTATTGCGATAAATATCAAATACTCTGTGCAGACCTTTTTCCAAACTAAGAAGGGGAGGGGGGAAAAAAAGATGGAATCAATCAGGCATGCTTCTCCTTCTTCTTCTTCTCCTCCATACACAGCCACAGTTCACCTCCGCCCTCTCTCCCTCTCCTCCCTCTCCCCAGCCGCTTCCCCCACCCCCCTCCCAGGACTGCAGACTGAGGACATGCATAAATTCAACCGCATTAGTATTCCAGTCAGGCTTCTCCATTTCAAGGCAAGGCCGGGCACCCGTTTCTCTCTCTTCTTCTTTTTTTTCTTTTTTTTTTGCACCAACAAACCTCTCCAAATCCTTACATCGGACGTCATCTCTAGCCTTACACTTTCACACACCCCTCCTCGGATTATTTCATGACTTTTCAGGGATGCTTTTGAGTCCACTTTTTGCCCACAATTATGCCCAGCTGTAGCCTTTGGAAATGAGGCTTTCGCTCGTGTGTGTGTGTGTGTGTGTGCGTCTTTGTGTTTTTGGTGTCAACCCAAGCGGACCGGGCGATAAATCACGCATGTCTGATTGAGGAGGGCAGAGAGCTCGGACAATAACATTTGTGTGTGTGAGAGCGAGAGGGGGAGAGAAGAGGAAGGGACAAGGGACGAGGGAGAGTGGTCAAAATAAAAGTATAAGACGCAGGGAAAACGCTATAAGGCATCAGTGGGTGTTTTTTTTTTTTTTTTTTTTTTTTTTTACAGCTGCGTGTGTGACATTTAGACGATGGGCAGGAAAAAGGCAGGACTTGACATTGAAGCGTGAGTCAAGGTTACGGCGCTCTGTTGTGGCGGCGCGGCTTCAAAAACAGCAAATATTGAAGGCACACAACGAATAAAGAGTGCAGGTTCGAGTGAAATAAGTGGGTCTTGTACACTGTTAAAGACGGGATTGAGCGGTTTCCCACAACACACCTTGTTCGTCCCCTGCTAAAGAAAATGTGAGCTGGATATTTGTGGCAAAAAGGCAATTCATCCCTTTAATGGTGAAAAGAGATCCTTGTTGGATTTGTTTGGAAATTGCAACACATGTAATGCAAAATGACACGTCTCAAATATAATAAGTCAAAATGAGGAAGAGTCAGATAAAAAAATTATGATAATAATAATAATAATAATAATAATAATAATAGAAAAACAATTAAAAGTTCTCAGGACTAACTTCTGAAATTTAAATACATTTCCTCAGAGCCAAGAAATTAATAAGTAAAAAAGAAATCCCAAATCAAATAATAATAAAAATTCTAAAAATTATTATAATAATAATAAAATACAAAAAATAATATATTCTATAGTTTTGGTCGACAATAACTACTTTTTCCTTGACCTCCCACAGTCTGTGTCGTCATGGAGATATATATAAAGACTTATTGCAGGAATTGTTTATTACAACATACATAGTTTATTTGAAAACATAATACAAGCTTTATACTGAAAATAAATAATTACTCGAGCTGTCATCGAAATTTAGATCAAACCTCGCCCAAACAGTTCAGTTGTTCTTTTTTTATTTTTATTTTTATTTTTTTCATTATTACTGAAAATATCGTGTTTGTTGTGTACGCTGCTAATTAAGTGCGTGAATCACTAAGAGCATTTCTGTTTAAATTAACGACTCCAAAAAGGGGTAATATATAAAACTGTACAATATTCGAAAAAAATACTTAGGAAATAAACCGATAAACAGGAAGATTATAAAATTTGTTTTCGATAGTGAACGTACGATAAAATTATAGGCAGGTGTATAGCGTCGCTCTGCTCAGAGTCCACACAGTTTATGGTCGGAATGACGTGATGAAAACACAAATAAAAACGTGGCTGGAGAAGCTACAGGCCAAAGAAGAAGAAGGAGGAGAAGAAGAAGAGAGGTTCAGCAAAAAAACAAAACAAAAAAAACCTGCTCCTGTAAGTGCTATGGTTCCTCTACGCGTAAATATGACTCAGGGCCTGTTGGAGAAAGTAATTACACTTCGCGTTGCAAAAATAATGGCTGCAAATATGTGGAGAACTAAAGCGCGGTATTCGAGAGCCCGCGGGGAAGCGCGAGGTGAGAGAGAAACGGCCTCTGGTGTCCACAGCAAATCAATTAACAAAACTGATAGAGCCACTGTGTCTGTGGTTATTGGTCTCACTCCGCTGCTGGCGCACAAACACACGCGTAAAAACAGAGACGAGGCCCCCCAAAACCAGAGAGAGCATCAGTCCCAGCTGATCCTAACATTATTTCTGAGCTGATGGTGAATCAAACCAAGGCGCTGGCAGGTTATAGGCACATTTGTAGTATTTATATCCTTGATTCTCGCGTGGATAAAAAGTAAAAGTGGCTCCAAAGTTGGCGCTGATGCGGTAATGCCCTCGCGGCGCTGGGAATGACAAAGGCCGGACAGGTGTCTGTTATTGTCTGAGTCCGTCTGACGCGGGGCGCGCACCCCACGGTCCGCTCCCTGCCGGGGTCAGAGGTCGTGGCACGAGGTGTCTCCGTGTGAGTAGGGTCCCTCGTGAGGCGGCGGCGGCTCCCCCGGGGGCGTCATGCGCTTCTCCTTCTGCCGCCGGTTGCAGAACCACACGCGCACCACCTCCTTCTCGAGCTGCAGCGAGTCCGCGAGCGAGGTGATCTCGTGCGCGGACGGTTTGGGACACTTGAGAAAGTGCGTCTCCAGGACCCCCTTGACGCTCACCTCTATGGACGTCCGCTTCTTTCTCTTCCGACCCTGAGCTGCGATCTTGTCTATGCTGCTGGCGCTGCCCGTGGAGGAGTCGGCCTCCTCCAGCCACTTATTGAGCAGCGGCTTGAGTTTGCACATGTTTTTAAAGCTCAGCTGCAGCGCCTCGAACCTGCAGATCGTGGTCTGAGAAAACACGTTACCGTACAGTGTCCCCAGCGCGAGACCCACGTCCGCCTGCGTAAAGCCCAGCTTGATCCGGCGCTGCTTGAACTGCTTTGCGAAGTGCTCCAACTCGTCCGAGGTGGGCGTCTCCTCGTCCGAGTGGTCGTGGCAGTGGTGCGGGCCCAGGTCCCCGTGCTCCGGGCTGAGGGTGTCCCTGAGGCCCGCGTGCATGCCCTGGCCCTGGGCCCCGGGCTCCATGATGCCATTCACCGAGAAGCCCGTCTGAGAGTATGACATGTTGCTGTGGGACACGGGGCTGCCCCACGCGCCCGGGTGGCTGTTGTGGCTGTTGTGATGGGGGGAGTGGTGGTGGATGATGCCCGGCTTCACGTCCTGCTGCTCCATGGAGCCGGACCAGGGGCTGCCCTCCCACTGGTGGCCCAGCGCGTGGCCATAGTCGCTCTGCAGCAGTTTGTGGTGGCTTCTGTAGGGGCTCGCGGGCTGCATGGCCTGGCTGTCCGCGTGCAGCATGGGGCTGGAGCTGAGCAGGGTGTATGGGCTGGACGCCGCTGTGGCCATGCTGCTGCTGCTCGACCCCGCTGGAGCTACTGACGCCAGGCAGCACCGCAGCCCCTCACATCTCCCTCTGGCTCCGCTCTGACTGACAGCCACTTGGGCCAATCAGCTTAGAGTGACGACTCCCACAGACCAATAGGACGCGTGTCCCCCCCAAAGGCCCGCCTACTGTTAAGATTGTTTTTATTTATTTATTTGCTGTAATTAAAACTTTATGGGAAAACAGAAATAACCAGATACATGGACACGTGCTTTCAACATGAGCGGTGGAACATATCGATATTCATTACAGTTATGTCTCAAACCAACCGTTCTCACAGTTGCCACTAAAGCATTCTGTTTTTCATTAGTATGTGGCACTTGCTCTTGATGAAGAGATTGTACCATAACATTAACTTGTCAACTTTTCTTACTTCAGTTAATACGATAATTGAAAACACGTCAATAGTCTCACTGCTATTTTCTTACTCCGAGTCATGCAAAACTGCAATGTGTATATTGCTCTCTCTTTTTAGAGAGTCCCAACACTTGAATCGTTTACAATGTGATATTTTATGTCTGTACTTAATCACTTAAGTGTAAACAGTTTGATATAAGGATGGCTTGGACGAATAGGATACACAATAATCCATTTCAATATTCAGGCTTAAGCAATTTACACTTAAGCCACATGTCAGAAAGTAATGACTGAAATAAATAATAACATGCATCTCACAATGGGGAGAGGAAGGGGTTACTCGAACCGGAAGTGAGTAAGTCGGTCCACTTGCTCCACGGCTGGCGCGGAGTGATGCGCGCGTGGTGCGCAGTTCCTGTTTATTAATTAAAGTTTCCAACTGATTTACGCGCGAGTTTATTGCCGCTCGTGTCACCCTCCAGCGCGTGCAAAGGAGGAGATTAAAGCGCAATGGCATTTGTGAGACGTGCCAGCACTTCATTTCGGGCCCCCTACAATCAAACCAGGGCCAGTTCTCGGGCACTAATGATTAACTTTAACGCAATGTTTCCTGGGCTGTTCGTAAGATGTCCCTGAGATATGGGTGACACGCTGGTTTTACGCACGAACATCCCCCACGTATAAATATTCATTACCTCCCAGTCGTGGAAATATAACTGTCACGGGTCTGGAGGTGAGAGTGTGCCTGCTTTAAATAAGGATTTCCACATTTTAAGACAAGACAACCGTACATTCCCAGCTCATAAAATCCATTGATTCAAAACCGCCCTTTACTACTCGTACTTAACGCGGCCTTCTCCATTGTAACACTATTTAAAAACCAGCCCACAGCTCGTGTCTGAATTGAAAAACCTAATCTAACTGCATATCTGAGCTCTAACTTCGCCCGCGTAATTATATTTGCCATTAGGAGACTGCAGCGCTCCGGTCCCCCCTTATTGGTTTGAGAAATTCCATTAAATATATTGCTCGGGCTCCCAGGTTAAGCTTGATTTAAATTTGCATACATTTTCATACATTTAGGAGAAATAAAAGAAGCGCCGCTGCCACCAGAAAGTCATTAAAGAGCGCGTGAGCCGAGGAGCCACAGCGGCGCTGGAGGAGAAGACGCGGGGAAGAAAGCGGGGCAGGAGGCACACCGGAGGCCGGAGCAGGTGAGGGGTATGGCCGCAGGGTTGGGAGAGGGGACCCGAGGACGCAAGGGAGGGAGGGGTGGACCGGCCCCGCTTCAGGGTGAGACAGAGGACACCGGCTCCAAACGCTTGTCACTGCAGAGACGGCCTGCACGTGGGGTTATAATTGATAGGTTTGTCTGTTTCGTGTTGCGTAATTGGACACATTTGAAGAGTGCGTTTGATGTCTGTGGCGGCGTGATTCTCGAGGCCTATATAGTCTGTTGTTATTGATTTGCTGGAGTCTCACTTTTGTAATTTCGCAATGTGTTAAGAACTGGGGGAAACCAATTATACAAACGCGGTGTGGGATAAACGCGCGATTTACGCGACGCGTAAAAGACCGATATCTGGATTAAGTCGTGCGTGGAAAAATACTTTTGAACGGACCGGCGTCTTAATCTAACAATTTCGAACGAGAATAATATCTGTTCCACGTCTGTGTTTGTGGGTAAGCGTAGGCATATTCTAAAACCACAAATAAGATTCACTTTTGCTCGGAACATAGTGAACTTAAACCATAAACAGGGCTGCTACTCTCTCTCTCTCTCTCCCTCCCTCTCTCTCAACAGTCTAAGTTTCTAAGTGTAACAGATGCTTCTCTAGAAACGCTCCTTGTGCAGAACCCCTTTATTCACATCGACATTTTTGCGCCGTCGAGCGCGTTTCCATAGCGAGGCGAATAAAAGGCAAATCCCCGCTCCGCGCCTCCAATAAAGAGCCCATTCACAGATAACCCGAGCCGCGCAGACCCCGCTACACTTACACAGGCTGCGCGCGCGCTCGGAAACACACCAGCGATCATTTCTGACACGTTATGTTTGTTTACGTTTATTTAGCCGATTACGCGCATGGAGTATTTACAGCCTATATTCACTACAAGCGCAAGATTAGTCAAACCAATGATGACAATAATAATCAAACCGGTGTTTAAAAAGGAGAATAAAAGTTATCAAGTTAAAACAGCGGCGACGTGGCCTATTGTTTAGCTTTACTGTTGTTTTAGATTTTAACCACGACACATCTTTTATTTGCATGCATTTAATGAACAGGTTTCGGACAGTGGACAAAATTCATATTCTGATGGCGTTTCTTTACATATTCTTGGCAGCTAAAAAAGACATATTTGGAGGTCAGATGTGAATGAAAGGGGCAGCTTTTGTTGCCAACGCCCCGCTGCTAAAGGTCAGAGAATCACTCTGTGGACAAATACAATCCACCGTGTGACCGATGAGATTCTGGTTAGACATAAGACAACCGCTTTGTGTTAAAGTCTGAAATAAAAAAAAAACGAGCATTTTGTTACTAAATGCTTTAATGCCTTTACACAATGTTGTGTGTGTGTGTGTGTGGGTGTGTGGGTGTGGGTGTGGGTGTGTGTGTGTGTGTGTGTGTGCGCGCGCGCAGACCGTAATTTGTCATAGCTGTCTTTGTCTTTTACGCGTGATAATTCCTCTTTCTAAATACAATGTTATTTTAAGACGTCATATAGCCACCCCGCGACTCGGTTGGCCCGCGAATTAATCAACCCCCGTCTGACGCAGAGACAGCTCGGGACCCCGGGGCGGGACCTGTCACTCGGTGTCATGACCTCTCTGAAGCCCAAATCTCCGCTGAGCGCGCAGGGAGTCAAAAGGAAAAGGGCGTCATACACGCAAATGCGCATAAAGGGTTATCACAGTGCTGCAGTTTCTATATGGGGTGTCAACTCTCTGACGTGGCTGTGTGTGTGGCAACAACACAGGACCGTGTTGATTTTCTGTTTTTATTATTTTTATTGGCCATTTAAGTGCAACGTGTGTGTCCTACTTTTAGCGATTGGTTCTCCAGTCTATGTTGTATGTATTTAACCTGCCTTTACCGCACATTAGCTGACGTGCATTCTCTTTCTGTCACTGGGTAAACTACTATAAGAAGATCACAAAACCATAATCAGATTCACACAGTCCAGGTTGCTTTCCTTGAACCGATAAGTGCAGATGTTTTGCAGAGTTGAGACTATAACCTACAAGCCAGAGCACATTTGAAATTGTAATGTTTTTGCTGGAAATTGTACAGCAGTAAGTTCCGACTTTCAAGACAAGTTGAGCCAAAAAACACATAGGCAAAGCCATACTTATTTTAAACAAATAAACCTACCATTATTTCAATGAAAATATCAATGAAACAAAGAGTAAAAATGAAACAAGCAGTCCAAAATGACGTCAAGGTCAAGGTGCTGTATTTGCCAGTATACAGCTGTACAATGAGATGTGTGGGCAGCAGCATGTCTCCAGATTAGGTGTAATATTTCATGTTTATATATTTATTTTAAAATACACTATGGCCTTACTGGTAGACAGATGGACGCTGGCTCCCGGCCCCTCCTCCAGAGTGACACCATCACATCGTAAAACACAACATCAGGCCTATGGCACTGTCCAATAGCGAGGACAAATTCCTTGCCCATATAGTTAGATATATTTTGACACGTACGCGCGTGCTTGGTGTCACCCCTGGCTGTAAACGCAGTCGTCCTCTCATCCTTGACACCCGCGCGACACAAACGGCCCGCTGCCACGGCACTAAAAATCGATATCCCCATTAGCGCCTGACGTCGCTAATAAAGGACAGCGACACCGCGTTCAAACCGGGCGACCCGTAAAAAAAAAATAAAGATCGCCTTGTTTTACGTGACAGGCCGCGTGTTGGCGACGTAAAGCTAAAACGTGTCTTTAGTGCGTCGCGTGTCCAGCTGTCAGTCATTACAGAGGGGGGACGCATCACAGTAATGGTGGATGTATGAGGCTTAGTGAGGGAGAGCCCCAATGCAAGTATAGGCTATATGCGCGTTCATTATAAGGAAAGGGAGTGGATTTCTTCTAATAGGATACGACGCTGTTTATTAACCACATTGTGCAATTTAATTCAGCACATATCTTTTAAACATATCCAGTTGTTGTGTTGATGGAAGGGGTTAAACTTAAGGGTAAATGACCCGATGTTATTTTAACATACAATTAAACGCTCTCTATATTGACGTATATTCATCATGTGCGCCTACTCTTTTCCCAATATACTGCAGGTAGGCCTATACAGATTTGGCCACAAAAATCAAGAGTGTTTATTTGTGACATTGCAGGTATAAGGATACTGAAGAGGTCAGAACATTTTGAGTTTTTGAGCACAGGCAACATGATTTATAGCACACATTTCGTACACAAGGCAACTCTTTTTCATTTCTTTCACCGATATATTTAACCTACCCTTTTACTCACTTATAAAGGCTCCAAAGTACCATTGTCCCCATACAGTATTTTGTCTCGTTTAAAGGCCATGCGATGCGCACTCCAGGACGGTAGGTGGCGCTGTGCAGCGGTTCTGTCAACCCCGCTGACTCACAACAGTAAAGAAGATCTGTCCCGGTCGAGTTGCCGTACAGGGACAGGACACGATTTAAAAAAATTTTTTTTAAACTTTTTGCTTTCTACTTTGAACTCACGTTTTTCCAAAAGCAAATACTTCCTTATTTTAACAAAAGAAATTTGACTACCACCTCTGTAGCGCGTTTGAGGATTTTAATACTTGCCGAGAATCATTGACCCTGAAAAGCCAACGGACATTTATGCATAATCGTCTTGTAATTCACTCGTCTTCAGATCCTACCACGTACAGTAGCTTCGAAACAATCAAACGGAAACTCCCCAAAACCGTTTTAAACATTGCCCGTCTCTTCATTATTATTCCGCCACTCGCTCAAAAAATGATTCGGGTTTGCAGTTAATTAGTAAAATGAATTCAGTCAAAACACACAGAGCCTCGGGTCACAGAGTCTGTTATTTTTCTGTTTGGAGAATAAACACGCACAGTGGCCCTGAATGTGTTACCGCCGGATTATCGGCGCGGGTCCGGGAGCACCTGAACTAAACGGAAACAGTTTGTCATCTTCAAACAAAAGAGTGTTTACCCTGGATGTGTACGGCGGTGGGACTGTGAGCCTGTTCACATATAGCCTATACTTTCACGCACCTTTAGGAATAGCGTTTTATCGAAGGATTATGGGCCGACATGATTTACCTCCTACTGTGACGCAGTGACATATGAGCTAAAGGTTCCTGATTTCTCATGGTATAAATGAAATCTGCTTCATCAGCTCACGCACCAGACATTCACTTACGTGCTCCCTTTGAAACATGCATTCAGTCTGTTTTTGCAAAGCTGGTGTTCTGCACGTGTTAGAGACATGCTATGTTGACTAAAGCTCTAAAGCAAACTGGTTTATTCTGATTTCATAACGTAGTCCCATTTTAGCTACAGAGTCCAATCTTTCCAAACATCTGCACTGCGTTCTCGTAGTTTGTTTTGGTTTTGCTGTTGCTCGATGTTGGTCTGATGTAACATCACTACATGAAGCTCCTGAAATGTTCTGCACTGCCTGACCAAAAAAACAGGGCACACGCACTAATATGTGGTTGGCCCGCCTTTAGCTTTACAGCATGCATTTGCTGTGGCATTGTTTCAATGTTTTGCCACTTCAAAAATCCTAGCATTGTCATGTTGGAATTTGCCCGTGTCATAAAGGAAATAGAAACCTGGTCATTTATTCAGGATGTTCAGCTGATCTCCTTCTTTGGGCTCATATGTCGCTGAACATAAACCTGAATCCAGGTGGTGACTTTTTGGTTTGGTTAGGCAGTGTATATGGACTATAGGACTGGGACAAAATATCACAATCATTTTTTGCAATACTTTCAATACTTTTGTTAACTTTGTTAAAGGAACAGGCCACCGTTTTTACACACTGAGATATGTTCTTACCTTAGCTTAGACGAGTTCATTTGTACCTGTCTGGTCTCCACGTGTGCCTTCAGTCACGTAAACACAGCACAGACGGCGTTAGCATTTAGCCGTTAGCATTTAGCCGTTAGCATTTAGCCTCTCTCTTCTCCTCTATAGCTCCAAACGAGGTGAAGATAGAAGCTTCCAAACTCTTCCACGTTTTCCCTATTTAAATATGGTTACGTGAAGTGTTACACTATAAAATATAATTACACAAAATTAAACAATTTTCTAAGCGGATAAAAAGGGGAACTATATTGTAAGGCGTAATAATACCAGGAGTAATTCGGCATCTGCGCAGTAAAGTGAAGATATCACTCTCTTTCTTTTTAACTTGATTTAGGCCTTGTTTAAAGGAGCAGGCCGCAGTTTTTCCACACTGAGATATGTTCTTACCTGAGCTTAGACGAGTTGATACGTACCTGTCTGGTCTTTGTGCGTGCGCTCAGTCAATGTTGTTAGCGTTTAGCCTCTCCAGGGAAAGGTATAGCCCAAAACTGGGGTGAAGTTAGAAGCGACCAAGCTGCTCCACGTTTTCCCTATTTAAGTACGGTTACGTGAAAAGTTACACGATCCAAGTCTAGTTACACAAAATTAAACATGTCGATTTTCTAAGCGGAGAAAAAGGGGGACTATATTGTGAGGCGTAGTAACACCGGGAGTACTTCGACGTCCGCGCAGTAATATCGTGGAAGTGGCCTATTCCTTTAATGTTTGGTGTGCCGTACGCTTTAACTGGTGCTTCACTTATAAATACTGCAGTTTATCTTTGTTCTTTGTTTTAGTATATTGTAAACTCATACATTTGCGGGGAAAACATTGTAGCTCTAATTATAAAGCATTTGTATACATTTCACGAACTTGCAGGTGAGTTTTGCAGCATTGTGTTGTGTAAGTGACCCCGAAAGGTGACCCTGCAAATTGTGCACTGTGCCTATAAACATGTTTGAAATGAAAATATCAGGTATCGGGCCTTTAATGTTAAATTATGTAAATGTGATTATTTCTCTGTGTGCAGGACTCTCTCAATTTGCGATATTGCGATTCCCAAGTGCAATGAAATACATGAATTAGACTTAGCTTAAGATTTATTTAGATTTAGATTGATGGCAGGTTTGGGGTGAAATCTTTATGTTGTGAATATCGAACTTCCCATGTTGCCATCGCATTATTCAGCGTTTTGCTCCGTGTGTTACAGGTGCCGTCGATGGTAAAGTGTCGACACTGGGTCATTGAAGGAGCCACAGTCGGTTTGAATCTACATAAAATTACCATCTGTTAAACTTCAAAACGCCGCCAACCCACGAGAGAAGAGACGAGGGGCGCTGTAGAGACGCAGTGTTGGCTCTCCACGTCCTCTCCAGATCCACTTCCCTCGGCAGAGCGGGGGACGCGGGGGGGACGCCGGGGGGGGTGGTATGCACTCGATACGTTTCAATGACGTGTCTGTGTTTCGTCAAATCAGTTCATCCGAATGCGCTGTTTGAAGGTAAAGGAAACTCTCGCGAAAAGCTCGGGAAAGTCTACGTCCCTTTAACCTTTTTTTTTATTTATTTTTTTTACAAGTGAGATTACAAAAAATAAATAATAAATAAAAAAAGACAACAAAAAAATAAAAATCCGAAAGGGGACCCTATTGTACATGTTTTATAGTGGAAACCAGATCACCCAAAGGCTTTTTGTGTGTGTTTGTTATAATGCCAGTGAAAAACAGAAATTACAACTTAACTTAATAGACAAAAAAATAAAAAAATAAGACTTTCAAGTTTCCCCCCCCCAAAGAATCAAGATAAACGTGTTCCCGCAAAAGAGGATGTATAGTTTAACCTCTTAACCCCCACCTGAACCGGGGACATTTTCTCCCGTTTGGCTTTACCCAAATCTAAAAGCATCTAGGTTTTTAACGCACTGCACTATACAGGAAAAAAAATAAACTGTAGTGGAGAAGGGAATGACAAACGAGGGAATAACTGGACTAAAAGAGAATTATAATACACAGAATATAATATGCCTGTCCCAACGCAAGGCAAACGCGTGATAATAATGTCAATTGTTTTTCATTTGATAATTAGAAACAACATTAGCTCGGTACTGGAACCTACCTCAAAGCACTACAGTGTAAACCTGTGATTAATCTCCAATTACATCTTCAAAAGTAAGATTAATGACGACGTAGTAATGGTACTTCCTCCTATCAATTGTCTCTCAGTGTCTTTTGTTTCATTCTATAAACATCTGTACCAAATGTAACAAGCTGTTTAAAACAAGTTTGTATTGTATTGTTAATAATGTGTATCTGTTCAGCTCAGGAAGGACTTGTTTGTATCTAAAGTCAATGTAATCTAGACCTTATCATTTATTATGTTACGTAAATGTATATTGAGTTATAAGCTTTATTGCTTCAGCCTACTCCATTTTGAGCATCCACAACTGTATATGACTTTTGAAAGACAAAATGTGAAATTGCTCAAAACGTAAAAAAAAAAAAATGGACAGAAAAGCAATGAAAAAAAAGTGATAAAAAACCCACAAAAAAAGCGAAATGTGACGCAAACATGACAAAAAAAGCAACAAAAACACGTGTTGAAAAAATGTATGAAATGAAAACGCTGCAAAAACGCTTCAGAAAAGTGACAGAAACTCATCTGTTTGTAACAACAACAAAAAAATAGTTTTGATCAGTTTTGTAGGTCTTAGCTTTCAAATGAGGAATTACACTGTTACTCTCCAGTCGAGAAGCCTTTAGATTTGGGCAAAGGCAATGCGCTCGGTTAAGGCGGAGGAATTCAAGACGTAGCTCACTGCTCCTCCAGGTCGCCCCAGCTGGGTCAAATGCAGAGTCAAATGCAGAGAATGAATTTCCCTACGGGGATTCATAAAGTATACCTTAATCACAGAAGGAGGTAAACAATTTCAAACTGTTGCCGTGCCGACCATGTTAAGTCAATGGGATAGGTTTGTTAAGTGGTGACGTCACAGCAAAAAACTCTTTAATACCACAATCAATATTTCTGCAACTCATCAGAGAGTTACTGAACATACTTATTTATCAGGCCCATTAGCCAAAAATGCCGTACCTACTGCTATAAATAATAAATAAGTAATATTTACCAAAACCGCTACATCCGGGTTAGCTGAGAAAAATGCTAACGCTAAACCAGGAAGTAGCGACTTTAGCAAATATTACTTTTTTAGCAGTAGGTGTGGCATTTTTGGCTAATGAGTCTGAGAAATAAGTAGCTTCAGTAACTCTCTGTTGAGTTTCAGAAATATTGATAAATTAAAGCCGCAAGCGGCATCGAGAGGCCCTCGCGGGACGCGGTGGCCGGTTGACGCCGGTTGCCGCACGCCGCCGCAATAACCGGGAGGCGCTGCCGCGCCCTACGTGGTTATAATGTCGCTGCCACCCTAGGTCGAGATTATAAAAGAGCAAAGGCGAGAAATGGCGCCTTCGGCGCTGATTACTCGATTTTTCCCAAAATGGCCGACCACCTGTTGGTCGCCTAGCAACCATGTAATGGAGGCCTCCCTTAGTGCCTCCATTGCCACGCCATAACCCTACCGAGGGCGCCAACGTGGCCACACTACATTTTATTGCCCTGATGAGCCATTAATCTTTGTGAGTAAACATCAAAAAGAGATTTTTAGCGTCTCCATGTGAATGATGGCTCCAACCTGCAGAGGGCGCTATCGCGCCCCAAATCTTTTTTATTTCACAAGCAGCATCGGATGGCCCTTACGGGCCGTACTTCAATTTACCACTGTTCACAAGAACATTACAGAGGGCGCTAACGAGCTGTAATTGTGTATAATGTGTGATATGCGGGTCAGTCCCATTGGATTAACATGGTGGGCCTCGGTCGTCTCCATGGCAACACCGTACAAAATACGGTATGGGTCTCATTGGCTTTTTGGATCGGGATGCCATCAGCTAATATTGTGCCGAATTTTATTCATTTCCGAGAAACTAATGTTTTTTCCATAATGCATTTTTTGTTCTCGGCCTAGAGGGGGCGCTATCGCGCCAAATCTCACTTTTTCACATTTGTTGTGTCCGGGGGTGAAAGGTCAATAAAATGTATATTTCCGATTTTTAATCGGAGTTCGTTTGTGCAAATGGGAGCATTTTGTTGTTTTCGGTAAGTCGCAAAATTCTTCGTAAAGATTGCGGCTTCGCCGCAAACAAACCGTAAAACTTAGCCAAAAAATTTGGATAACTTTTGATGCCCCACATCTCGAGATGAGCTGGAGCGATTTGGAGCTCATTTGGTGAAACGCCCTAGGAGGAGTTCGTTAAAATGCATTGTCAGCGAAAACGCTGACTCAGCATTTTCCGGACTTCCTGTCAAAATGGCGGACTTCCGGTTTGTCAGGGGGCGTGGCCACAATAATGTTTTTTGGTTGTCGTCACGTGACGAATGTCTGTACCGAATCTCGTCGCTCTACGACAAAGTTTATGTTGGCCCCCTCCCCATAGGCGCAATGTATTTTCACTTTTGTAGGTGGCGCTGTCGCGCCATTTTTTATTTCCCCAAAACGAAACACACATTTTAATTAATTTTTCGCCGGATCTGAATTTTGGGCAAAGTTTGGTGAGTTTTTGACTATGTTCAGGGGTGCAAATTCCTGCTCAAAGAGCAGAAGAAAGAAAGAAGAAGAAGAAGAAAAAAAATAATAATATTTCTTGCAAAAACAATATAGTCGCTTTCGCGACTACAACATATTATACATTTTTGGAAAGCTTTCGAAGTCCCCCACGCACCCGTGGGGCTCGGAGGTGGATGACGAGCGCTTCGCGCTCGTCATCCACCTCCGTATGACAGTTGGCCATATACCCCCATTCATTTTGCTGCAATTATAAGTATAAGGGCCCACACCAGAGGTGTGGGCCCTTATACTTATAATTGCGCACCTCGGTTCAGTGCGCTGCGCGCACTGCGTTGCGATTACAATAGGCCCTTGCTACGGCAGGCCGCTCGGGCCTAATAAATAAAGAAGAATAATAATATTTCCTGCAAAAACAATATAGTCGCTTTCGCGACTACAACATATTATACATTTTTTGAAAGCTTTCGACTTCCCCCACACACCCGTGGGGCTCGGAGGTGAATGACGAGCGCTTCGCGCTCGTCATCCACCTCCGTATGACAGTTGGCCATATACCCCCATTCATTTTGCTGCAATTATAAGTATAAGGGCCCACACCAGACGTGTGGGCAGTCACTGTTTTACACGGTGAGTTTACGTTTGACATGGGGACAGCGCTTCGCGCTGTTTTCGTGCGCTCCGCGCACCTCGGTACAGTGCGCTGCGCGCACTGCGTTGCGATTACAATAGGCCCTTGCTACGGCAGGCCGCTCGGGCCTAATAAGAGTTTTTTAAAAATGTTTTTCTCCTCGCATATCTGCTAGGACCCGGAAGCGGAAGTCGTGACGTCACACTTGACAAACGTATACGAGTCAAGCTGCTATGGAACATTACCTTTATCTATGTCACTTCCTGTAAACGGCTTAAAAATTCAATTGAAAATAACTTTTCTGCCCACGATTTCTTCATTAAAATGGCTGCTTCGTTGAAATAACACACTATTCTATATGAGTCATAATTTCAGAAGCATTAAAACCTGTCATTGTGCACTTTAAGCCTTTTGAAAATGCTGCTATGTTTTCATATATGACATAAAATGTAGTGCCAGCTGATCAAATAATTTAATAAAAAGCATAAAAAACAAATTAAATCAGCTTGTTGTTCATTTGTAATCCTCAAACACTGTGTCTTCTGTGAAATTCTTAACTCATAACAAGCCCGTTATGTATTTTTAACTTTTCTCGTCACTGCCCCGCTGCGCAGTCAACGATTGCCTCTCGGAGCTCACATATTCTCCACACGGTCTCCTCTGGTGGCATATACTCTTTTGGCGTCTCTGACAAAACATCCTAAAGCTTGAGTTGCAAAAACAAATTCGGGGCCTCAGACTTTTTTTGTTTTTTTTGGGGGGGGGGGAAACTCGTCTCCACATCAGAGCGGTTCAGCCCGGTGTCCTGCACCAGTAACCATTTTGTTATTTCAAAGTCATAGTTGGAAGCGAGTCTTTCGAAATGGCCTCTTACGTTTGGAGCGATGGCAGCAGGTCCGGCTCAGGTGCTCTGGAGAAACCACCGGTGAAAGCTGCAATAATGACCGACTTTTACCGTAATAAGAGCAAAGGCCTCACAGGGAAAGCAGTCAAAGTTCAGAACTAGAAAAACACAGATTTTCTCATGAATTATTTACATCCTATGGCACTGCGTGGGTGAGTTTCTTACTCAGTATGAACAAGTCAAGTGGAGGAAAAACCACAGTAATCGCCGTGTAATGCAGTATAATAAGTAATAGTAATACAGTATCTTTGCTGAATTAGACAACACAGCTGTAACAATCTCAAAGGAATGGCATTGAGGGAGATGATTTTCAACGTATAAATAAATAAATAATAGTAGCAAACGATACAATTATCTTTACCGAGTAACCTTTAAAAAGATTATATCATTTAAATGAATTTACTCAGTTGCACTTGGGCAATATATTAGTAGTTGCCTCCTCAACTGTATTGTTTGACTGCATTTCACACTCACCACCGGTCATGTTTCTGTTTTCATGTATTGCTGGCTTTTTGGCTGAGCACCCGTGGGACACAGGCCTTTCACACCCGTGGGACCCGCATGCAGTGGTTACAGTTTTAACATGTATTATGTTTGTATAACATATGACTGTTCCAAAAAAGTTACACTACTTTGAGTTACTTTTTACAATATGCAGGTGAAACTCGGCAAATTAGAATATCGTGAAAAAGTGCATTCACTTCTGTTATTCAACTGTGAAACTAACTTATTATATTATTATTAATTACATGCAACGTGAGATGTGTATAGCCTTTATTTGTTATCATGTTGATGATTATGGCTCAGCTTGTAAAAACCCCAAATTAAAAAAATCATAAAATTATTATATTTTCAAAATGGACTGTGAGCCATGATCATTGGCATATGTCACTTTGCATGTCATGAGTCTATCATATATTAGTTTCACATTTTAAGTAGAATTACAGAAATAAATGAACTTTTGAACGATATTCTAATTTTCCGAGTTTCACCTGTACAAAGTAAAATAGGATTAAAGCCACAGAGTCAAATGTTTCCTTTTCCTTTGCTGTCCCCATTCTCTCGGGTTCTGTTTTGACGACAGTAGTTACACAAACCTGCAGATCTTATACACCAGTGTCCGACTTGATTTGGTGCTGTATTTTATTTTTCGGGGAATTTGGCCTTTTTTTTTTCCTGTTATTGTATCAACAAAAAACATTTAAATGCACTTAACTCCAGTCACTTACATTGTAATGACACATATCTTGTCTAAGTAATATTTTGCATTCCTTAGTTACTGAAAAAGGAATATATTTGATGTATCTCGACACTTTTGTAACTCTATTACATTTAGAGCTAGAATGACCGTAACTCCACTCAAGACAATAAACAACAGATACAATGTTGAGAGTTTAACCTCTTAACCCCCGCCTGAACCGAGGACATTTCTTTAGTTCGGCTTTACGGAGATCTAAAAGCTTTCTTGAAAATAGTGTCAAAAGAACAAGGATGAAAAAGCAACATAGATGCAACAAACATGTGCCAGAAAAGCAGCAATAACACAACAAAAAAGTGAAAAAAGGGCAACAAAGACAAAAACGCTTTAAAAAATGTGACATTGCCATTTCTCGAAGCAAATTGTCTATGCGGAACATATTAAATATTCAGTGGCAATCATTTGTAGGTCACCAAATCAGACGGCATTATTTAGATTCTAAAAGTACTTTTGTCAGTACATGGTAATATGGCATTAGGATGGAAATGGCCTGGTAACTTTCAATAATAGACATACTTTTCAGCCTTGTTTCCATATTATATAAAAAAAAATAATAACAATGTTTCCTGGTAAGTTAAAGTCCCTAAAGGTCATATATATCTTATTACATTATGTACATCCAAAGTACTAATACACATTGTTCCATTTTGTATGTACTGCATAGGCAAGTTATTACACATTGTTAGTTATAGCACATTACATTGTACTAAATTTAGTTGGGTACAATGTATCAAGGTGTAAAATATATATATATTTTTTAACTTTTATATGCCCGGCTCAGGTGGGGGTTAACCGGTCAATCATTATTTGTCAAATACGAAAATATCTGGACATTCTGGTCAAAGTTCGAATCTCTCGAACCACTTGTAATTGGGTAATTGGGTTTTAGTCCAGTTTTAGTCGACAAAAGTAACAATGAGTTCCCGGCGCAGCACAATATGAATGAATATGTTTGAATGAGATGATGCGGCTGTGACGTGGATTGAATTCATTTGACTTTCGGTCGACTAAATTTACATAAAATTTCCAATTGGCTAAATCTGGGCTGAAACTCAAACCACATTTACAGGCGAAATAAAGTTTCTATTCGTCTTTTTGTTTCCCCCTCCTCCCTTATTTCCTCTTTACCTGGAGACTGGCACACACGCCGGTGACCCCACTGCCCCGTGGAGAGCCCTCACCAGAACTCAGAGTCCCACACGTCTGCGTTTGCACCAATCACGCCCGATCACTTCAGTTAAAAGATGATGGATTATCAAGCGCTGCGGCGGCTGCGCTGGAACTGTGTTTAAGCCAGACGGCACTTTCCAGAGTGTTGTTGATGTCTGGAGAGATTTTTTCTTAAATTCAGTTTTTATATTTGAAGAGTCTAGTGGTGCTAGGCTAGGGCAAGGCTAACGCATTTCTATGGTATCAGTTAGCCTGCATTAAAAACAGTCTGACCCGCTCCAGTGCACCTGAGGTAAATCACTTATAACGCCAGACTAACGATATAAATGTCTGTGTTAATAGAATATTTTTTTAAATATAACTGACCTTGTATCACCTGAATTTTGAGGGACTATTTTCTCGCAGATCACTCCGCCGCTGCGTTAGCTTACAGCCACAAAGCTGATGCTGCTCAAATATAAAAATATAAAATTATTCTATCGACACAGACATTTATATTGTTAGTCCGGCGTTATAAGTGATTTGCCTCAGGTGCACTGTGGAGCGGGTCAGACTGTTTTTAATGCAGGCTAACTGATACCATATGCTTTAGCCTAGCGCCACTAGACCCTTCAAATATAAGAACTGCATGAATTTAAGAAAAACATATCTCCAGACATCAACAACACTCTGGATAACTAGGAAATGAGGCCCTATGTCAAAAATCCTGAAATATCCCGTTAATGTAATATCTTATGACCTGGATGACTTGGGACTTTAATTAATATAAAAAAAACTGCAGTTGAATATGTTCAAGGCCATAGTTTTTGACAAATATATGCAGTAAAAAAAAAATATCAAAAAAATTGAGCAATGTCATAGAGGGTTCTGTCTCAAAAAGAAGTTTAGATTTAATTCAAGTTTAATGCGTTTTAATGCCACGCGTTTCAGTAAGCTTCGGTAACATCAAAAGATCCAGTGTTGCATTCATTTTTCACAAAGATCTTTTGTTGAGGATGGGAGAGTGTGACCACCGCCCAAATCGTTCTCCAGCACATCCCAAAGATTCTCAATGGGGTTGAGATCTCTGTGGTGGTCAATCCATCCATGTGAAAATCATGCCTCACGCTCCCTGAACCACTCTTTCACAATGTGAGCCCTGGCATTGTCATCTTGTACAGGGAAGGAGAAATCCATCGATGGAAAAACCTGGTTGCTGAACCTAGACCTGACCAACTGCATTAAGATCATAACAGTAGTTAAATCCAGGTGGTGACCGTTTGTCAGGCGGTGTATAATACAATACAAGAATTTATTACATTAGGGATGTTTATTTGTATGTGTATTGGTTAAACATACCTCAAAAACATGTATCTTTACTGTGAGCGCCTTATTACTTTCCTTTCCTCAGACCTGACTGCACCAGCTCGTCTCCATGGAGATGTTGCTGCTCTGCCTTGACAACAGACATGACGTCCCAATAGGTCCTCATCCAAAATCATGGGAGTCAAAGAAATGCCTTTAGCTTTCTGAGCCTGTTCCTACAAATACACACATTTTGTTAGATCCTTTATTTTTATTTTTATTGAACGTTCTATCCCCATACAAATGAATACGGGAGCCAGGCGCTATTGTAATGCATGGCGGGGTATGTTGTGTCCGTTTCATGGCATTTGTATAATTTATGTGGATAATTTTTATTAACATCTTATAAGATGATGTTAAGTGGCCATTGGATCCGATCCACAAAAAGCAACAACTTGATTGAATTTGAGTTAGCATTTAGCTCAGATGCAACTTTTTTACGCCCAATTGTATCTGAATTAAAATCTCAATATCTATACATTCTATACATTGATTTCTGACAAGGCTTTGACGTCACCGATATGGGGTTGAAAACATGTATCGTACGTTTTGGTGGCTAATGCTAACGGCTATAGGGAAAATACATAGGGGACGTTTCCCGGACTAGCCGACTTGCTAACTGCTAACCTGCTTCTTCTTTTATTTTTCTATGATCCAAATGCTTTAATTTCATGTTTCATGTTTCTAGTTTTTGTTGCTGGGATGTTCCGCAGTGTGGCTTTAATGAAGTTTTTCGTTTTTATACTCACATTATACCACATTAGCATTAGCTTTACACAATATATGCATTTATTGTTGATTTTTAAGGATATCCATTGATTGAATGTATGTTTTCATGTAATTTAACTTATCAATCAACCTTTTTGTTTGTAAAATTATGAATGGTGGTGCGCGTTCACACCGGTGTTTGAAGTAAAGTCACTGATTATGCAAACAAAACAAAAAAACACAAAAAAAGTGCCTCCAGGGTCCAACGAGTGACTTCAAACGGTCCCTGTGTCCACACGAACCCGTCCCGGCAGATGCAGATACAACCGGGAGCTCAGATTAGTAAAATCCACACGAGGCCTATGGAGAAGGGCTCAGCCTGTACTAGATGTGTTCAAGCGTCACCTGCAGAAAACAACGCCTTTCGTGGGGCGGAATTAATCATTTTTTTCTCCCTTGCGTCCCATTAGGAGATTTAATGTTGTGTCGAGCCACATGTTATATCATGTAGATCATCATCGTGTAGCATTAAATGTAAATAAAAAAGAAAGAAAAGACAGAAAAAGAGATATAGTATATGTATGTATAGTTGTGTGTGTAGGTATACTTCCAATAAACCTATTTAAATGATGAAACTGTCGCCAACCTTTAAACTTTTCAGAGCATTTCAGATCATGAGACCCTACCCCCCCCCCCCCCCCCCCCCCCTCCATTGTCTCCAGTTTGGCTTTACCCAAATCTCAAAGCTTCTCGACTGGAGAGCAACAGTGTAGCTAAGGCCTACAAAACTGATCCCAACTTTTTTTGTTTTCTAACTGTTTTCATAGTTTTTTTTTTTTATAATAAGTCATGCAAAAGTTCGACGTCTGTCCCGCCGTATTTCACAACAAACAAATGGTCGCCCCTGTAACCGAATGTACAACTGCCCCGCCATGTTTCTCGTTAATACCCGTTTTGCATCGGGGCTCCGCGGGGTCTTTCGGGGGAAACGTGTGCTCCCTGACCCACATCATCGCCTCGCGCTCGCCGCTCGCTCAAGGCTCTCAGGCCGGTCCGGTCTCTGGCAGTGATTTGGACATAATTGCATCATTGCGCAGGAGGCCGCCGTCGTCACCTGGCCCCTCTGAAGTCGGCCATTTTGGATCCACAGTGGCCGCTCAGCCGTCGCCTCCAATCTCCATTCGATCTGATACGAGTCCCTCTTCAATCAATCGGAGTGAAATCAGATGGTGTTGGCGAGACCTCCACGGAACACACAAACGCACACACGCTCAAAAGTCACACTATCTCGGTGGAATGTTATCACTGTCGACAGATGAATGGTATTTACAACAAAAAAAAGAAGAAAAACGCGAGTACCGAATACAATTGTAAAACCTGTCAGGGTTGTCAACACATGGACTTCGCCCGAGGGGTCCAAATATAGCTTTCCCGCACATTTTAAGTACATTTGGATTTAAAATGTTCGGCAAGTGACTTTTAATCTACTCCCATTGCTATCAGATCAATCTCATAAATCAAACCATAGTGTAGTTTTCGTGCTCAGAAAAACTTTGAAAGACTGTCCCTTCAGTTTCCCTGGAACCTTCTGCAGGGTTATAAATGAGAGAGTCATTTAAATCAACAATTTAATTCATTATATATACAGTAGATCGCGTGTACTCATCTTTTTTAGTGGGGAGATTTTCTAAAGCTTTCAAAAATAATAATTCAATATTCCTTTGAAATGAAATTGGGTTTAACTTTTGACCGTGAATGTAATACTTCCCAAAACATTTAATACAAATATTTCTTTTTTATCAACAATACATTTGAGCGGATCTCACTTCACTAACCTTTAACATCTTAACCCCCGCCTGAGACGAGCACATTTTCTCCAGTTAAAATGTTGCCTTAAAAATGAAGGGCCTGATTCTTCTGAATAGTTTTAACCTCTTAACCCCCACTTCAACCGAACCTATTTTGAAAGCTAAGACCTACAAAACGGATCAAAGAATTTTCCTTGCGTTGTTGCTGTGTTATCGTCTTTTTTTGGGGCGGGTTTAGTTTTTTATCACTTTTTTATCGTATTTTTGACGCTTTTTTGTCACGTTTTTGTTTCCTGTTTTGTTGTGTTTTATTTTGCATTTTTGTCGTTTTTAGTTGTATTTTTTGTGCCTGTTTTGTTGCATTTTTTGTACATTTTTTGATGCCATATTGATGCTTTTTCCAAGAACCGTCTAGATTTGGGTAAAGCCTAACTGGAGAAAATGTGCTTGTTTCAGGCGGGGGTTGAGATGTTAAAGGTTAGTGAAATGAGATCAGTAAAAATATTCTTGATAAAAAAAATATTTGTATTAAATGTTTTGGGAAATATTACATTCATGGTCAAAAGTTAAACCCGACATTTTTCTTTTTCAAAGGAATATTTAGTTATTATTTTGAAAACTTTAGAAAATCTCCCCAATAAAAAAGATAAATACACGCGATCTACTGTATATATAAATGACTCTCTTATTTATAACCCTTTTACCTGTTTTTAAGAATATTTTACGATTTCACTGTAATCTGTGTCTCTCTTATGTATAATTAACTCCGTCTATGCTGTTACATATTTGTTGTATTTTTTTTGCTTGCTTAATTAAACAAAATAGCGAGATTGGTCGAGTCTAGGTCATCTTTCTGTGTGTGTGTTTCAATTCAAAGTCTATAATGTTGATCTCTCAATAAGACTATCCTGGTTAGATAAGTAATTTACAGTAAAAAAAAAATGCAATATTGCTTCATTGCATCACAGAACCACGCAGGACAGCAAACTGTAGACTAATACCAACATCTTTATCAGAGAGATTTAACAGTAAAATCGGGCCAGAGTTGTTCTCATCTGTAAAATGTACCTTTTTTTTTGCTAACCTAAATGCCCCCGATGGACAGGTGCTGAAAATACGCCCTATAACACTTTAAAACAATGCATCTGGCTCATCCAACGTTACTGTTATGTCCATATTAAGCTCTTAATTTCCACCTGAACTGAGCATTTTATCCAGTTCGGCTTTGCCCAGACCTAAAAGCTGCTCGACTGGATCCTCATTTGAAAGCTAAGACCTACAAAACCCATCTAAGCTTCTTCCTCGTTATGATTGTCATGATTTCGTCCTTTTTGGTTGTGTATTTATCACGTTTTTGTCAAATCTTTTGTGGCTGTATTGCAGGTACATTACACACACACACACACACACACACACACGGAATGCAGGAAAATTGTGACCAAAAAAAGCATTGAAAAGGTGACAAAAAAATGCAACAAAAATGTGACGAAAATGCAAGAAAGAATTGGCAATAATCATAACCAAAAAAAACAAAAACGTGTCATAAACGTGACAAAAATGCAACAACAAAGCAGTGAAAACATGATAAGACCGCAACAAAAACAAGGAAGAAGCTTCGATGAGTTCTGTAGGTTTTAGCTTTCAAATGAGGCGTTACCCTGGCCTATAGAGTTCGGGAAATTCCACAGTTACCTATGGAGATCGGCCATCTTTGCAGCTGTTAGCATACATTTCCATTGACTAACATTAGCTAAAAAACAGTATAAAAAGTGGAGAAAGAAGCCGTGGAACCACTCCGTTAGCTGCGGAGTTACTGCTGGTAAATACATCTAACTCACTGTGGTGTTTTAATGTGAACAATAACTCCAGTATTTTAACTTTTAAAATCTCCATTAGTTTATAATTGCTGCGAATCCCATAATAGCGATATGACATCACATTCCCGAACTCTATAAGCTGTAAACTCTCCAGTCAAGATACCAGTGGGGAAAAAAATATCCAAAAATGTTACTAGTCATTCTGGTGTAAACTTTGAGCATTTTAGCTAAAAAGGTCAAAGTTCACAATCAGGGTTAGGGTCAAAACTGAGCGACTGTCATCACCTGGCTCCTCTGAAGTCGGCCATTTTGGCTCTAGCGGCCGCTCAGCTGTCACCTCCTATCTCCACTCAATCTGATGCGAGCCCCAGTGCCTCTTGAACCAATTGGACCTGATTCAGGCGCTGCCGGGACCTCCCCTGAGTGCGCACACACACACACCGCCCCACTTCCTGGTTCCACCGTGAATTCTGGGTACAGTGGGGGGGGGGAAAGCGCGCTCCTGGAGGACACAGCGCTGCCTTTGTTGGACGCGAAACGAGGAGTCCGAGGCAATCAAAGCATCTGCGCAAATGTTGTTGCAAGTTTCAGCGATCCCTCCGCCGTCTCTTTTATCCGAAGCGAGACACGTGTGATTTTTGGTCTCGGCCCAATTCCACCTGGAGTCTCGAAAGGGGAAGAATAACAAATATGGGAAACATTTAATACAGGATAATATGTTTATGCAGAGCCCAGAGCGCCGGTGGTAAGACGAGGGGGGTCCCGCGGAGGATAGGACCCCCCCCCCTGAAGTGGCTGTAGAGTGTTTGCGTTGGACGAGCGAGGCGCAAAGACACCTCCCAGGGCAGGAACTGAGACAGAGGTACAGAGGAAGAGGAGGAGGGCCAAGGCATAGTTCTCATATTCCTACAGTGTTTGTGTGCAAATATAAAGAGAGCAGATACTTACAGGATGTGACAGGAGCAAGAGTGAGAGTGAGGAGGGAGGTGCGTTCAATTTTCTACCAAGATTTCTCGATATCTTACTCTTTTGTGCGCGTAAAAAGGCCAATCCTCTAGCTATGCCCCGACCAGACCTGCAGCTCGGGATCTGGAGACGGGTCTCTGACAGGTTTCGCTGAAGCTTCGTCAAATGTAGTGGATATTTTGTCCGATGTGTGTCCTTAAAAGTACCACCGTGAGGTCTTGGTTTATGAAAGGCACACTGAAATCTCTCCTCAACATGGGGCGGCGTGACACGAGTACAAGTTTGTGGACATACTTTAAACCCAAAACCTCCTTAACCTCTTAATGCACTTTATTATTCTGCTATTTGTTTTATAACCTGAGACAAATACAACTCATCACTGTTTACTATATGACAGTAAAGGCTGGTCGTCCTCGTCAAACAGGAGAGAGCAAAACTGTATTTTATTTATTTATAAGGGGCTTGTTGGGGCTTCCTGAGTATCTCACATGTGAACTAAACTACAGCTCAAGTGGGTACAACACCAGGTCACATGACTGTTTAGTTAAAGGCACACTGCGTAACATTTTGGACTACTAATGCCATCAGTACAAAACATGCTCCTAATGACCAGCTCGACACAGAAAATGCTATTACTGCAGTTGGTAATGAAAGAATGGATTTGGATGAGGTCCTAACCTGTTTAAAGCTCAAATTCTGCAGACTTTAGTCGCATCTCCATGGAGACGAGCTGGAGACGTCCCCACTCCCGGTAAAGTTACAGTCATGTCTGAGGAGAGCTGAGCCGCTCACAGCAAAAGCACATGTTTGTTTGTGCATTTATGAGGTATTTTTCAATGATGAAAATATCTGTCATAAAATAAATACTTGTAATTCAGTTTTATTTATTGGGTAAAATTCTACACGGTGTGGCTTTAAGAAAAAAATGACTCGTAAAGAGTGAAACAGGAAAATAAGGCTTTTCTTAATAACTCTTTCGTGCCTCTTTCGCTTCTAAAACCCTTAGTATTAAATATATATGAACAAAATTGTACGTGTTTCAATTGATAATGCACAATTTCAAAAAGTTTTCAAAAGTTTTTGAAGGCTCTCATTCATCCAGGGAGTATCCATCGTAGAAAAGCTAAATCAGAGGTTTGGTAAAGTTGAGGACATTTCGCTTCTAGTCGAAGAAGCTTCTTCTTAGCTCTTTTGTCCTCTCCAGAATCAGAACCAGAATAGTTTTTATTGCCATTGTTTGGGAACAGGTTCACAAACTAGGATTTGTTCTCGGTGCAATCGTGCAACATAAAACATATAAAACAGAATTTAGATAAAAATAAACTATAAACACTGTAAAACTCATTCAAACCATTCACATGGTTTGACAAATAAAAAATCTTGAATCTTGAACTATCAGACTAAGGGCATGCATAAAGAATATTAAAATGAATAATTAGAAAATAAAAGTAAAATATGATAAGACAACAATTTGACATAGAACAAACAGCGGTAGCAGTGGTTCCAAGTGTGGATATACCACATGGGGCAATAGAGCAGATTACAGCCATGAGTCTGTAACTAAGTTATTGGGTGTTGTTTTTGTTCATAATGGCGGAGATGAAGCTTCTGTGACTAGAAGTGAAACATCCTAAACTTTACCAAAACACAGTCCAGTCGATGATTTCGCTTTTCTACAATCTTCTTGTAAATGTTGTATTGTTATTCTCTGCTGTTAAACAGGGCGCTCATGAAAGAGTCTCATACTCTCACTGGGCCTTCCCTGTATAATATATATAGAGAGAGATCAAATAACTAAAAGTAAAAAATAACAACTGGAGAACTTTAGCGACAGGTGCTGGGATTTTGGAAGTGAGCATAGGAAACAGAGAGTCTTTGTAAGTTCTTGCAAAAATGGTTTTAGCCCTCAACGTGTGGCTCATTCTACTCATGGATTAAATAATCGTCTCAAGAACCAACATAAAAATCTATCTATCTATCTTTCTTTCATTTATCAACATGAATAAATCAACGTTGCAATTGTTAATGGTTAAATCCATATTTGATTTGAACATGTTTACCTCCAATCTCCAAACATAGAGGGTAACATTTGTTAGATACAAGAAAAGAAAGAAAATCCTAAATTCCAAAAATGAGTTCCAGTTTCTGACACTTCAGCACTTGTGACATCTATCGTTGTCACTTTAGTGTCTTTTTTGTGCCGCTGGTCTGCTTGTACGACAACATTTTTTATAGTGACTGAGAATTAAGGGTTAGTCGCAAAGGGGTGTTAACTCAAACCTCACCCCAAGATCCTAGCTTGTGTTGAGTTTTCGAGTATCTTCATGCCACCTGACCACGATAAACCCATTCATATAAGTGCACTGGAGAAGCTTCCTCTAACCCACTTTCTCTTACACACACTCATCCTACTACTATCTCTCACTGCCTGCGCATAGTGCCAGCGCTCAGTGCCAGGAGAAGTGACTAAATCCTGTCCTGTCCTCTCTGTGAAAGAGGGTGTCATTGTGCCCACCCAGAACAAAGCAGCTTTTCACCCTTCCGCCTCTCCCTCTCTCATCCTCCCCTCTCGCACTCGTTCTTCTCAATCTCTCCCTCTGTCAGTCTACCGCAGTCCTGCCACCGTATCACGTCTTGGCACCGAGTTGGCTTTTCTTTTTTCCTTCAGTTTCTCGTGCATGTGGGTGTACTGTAGGTTGCTGCTGGAGTGTGACATAATGAAATTGACAATGACATTAGTAGATGGACATATTTGTAATTGGGGGTTTAGGGACATTCTTTTGGGTGCCTCAGCGTTATCTTTTTTAGGTTTTAACCTCATACCACAAGCCTTAACCAAGCACATTTCCCACAGTTTTGTGTCGCATTTTCGTCACTTTTTTTGTCGCATTTTCCTCACGTTTTTCGTCAAGTTTTTGTTACTTTTTTCTTCAAATTTTTTGTCATGTTTTTGTCACCTTTTTCGTCGCATTTTCTTCAAGTTATTCGTCATGTTTTTGTCACTTTTCTTCACACTTTTTGTCATGTTTTTGTAACATTTTTGTCATGTTTTTGTTACGTTTCTTGTCATGTTTTTGTCAAGTTTTTCGTCATGTTTTCATCACATTTTTTGTCATGTTTTTGTCAAGTTTTTCGTCAAGTTTTTCGTCGCATTTTCTTCACGGTTTTTTTTATCATGTTTTTGTCACTTTTTTCTTTAAGTTTTTCGTCATGTTTTCATCACATTTTTTGTCGCATTTTCGTCACGTTTTTTGTCATGTTTTTGTCGCGTTTTCTTGTCATGTTTTTGTCAAGTTTTTCGTCACGTTTTTCGTCGCATTTTCTTCAAGTTTTTTTTATCATGTTTTTGTTTTTGTCACTTTTTTCATCAAGTTTTTCGTCGCATTTTCATCATGTTTTTTGTCATGTTTTTGTTTTTGTTACGTTTTTTCATCAAGTTTTTCGTCGCATTTTCTTCACATTTTTTGTCAAATTTTTTGGTACATTGCGCTCCAAAAATAAATGCTGCCAAAATGTTACATAAAAACAATTAGAACATGAGAATAACACAACAAAAATGCGACAAAAACACTACAAAAAGAAACAAAAACTTGACAACAAATTTGCTTTGTCGGCCATAGCTTTCAAATGGGGCGTTTCCTCGGCCTGCAGGCTGTGAGGTCTCGGGCCGAGAAGCTTTTAGATTTAGGTAATACTGAACTGGAGAAAATGTGCTCGGTTCAAGTGGGGGTTAAGACATTAGAGGGAGTGACCCGGAGCTCCTTCTTCAGGCAGCAGTGGGAATCACATATTATAAAAACAGTGAAAACAAGCGTCCACTTTCAGCGTATGGCATGCCAGAAAATCCATCACCGACCATGCTAAAAACATGGAGGTCGTTACATGTAGACGAGTCAATCTTTGGCCCATCTTTGTAGCACTTGGTGATTATCCTCCAAATCTCAAACCAGGACCTCACTAAAGGACTGACCTGCTACAATCTTAGAGTTGATTGTGACGTGAATCTCTTTAATATATGCATTTTGCCTGAGCTCATGATGCTGTTCTTTCAAAAGACCCTCATCCAGTTGTTGTTGTCATTGGTTCATTTATAACCCAGTTCTCTCTCATATTGCTCACCCTTTCGCACATCCCTTGCACCTTACTCCTATTTTTTTTTTTTTTTTTTTTTTGCAGCTCCCCCCACCCACCCCTTTTGCGGTCCAGCAGTGGTGGTAGCAGCTGGTGGGGTCCAACCGTGTCACCGGAGAAAGCGCAGCCAAACAGACAAGCAGAGAGAGAGAGAGGGAGAGAGGGAGAGAGAGCGGACAACAGAAAAGACGAGGGCACAGCAGAGCATAACAAACACGATCCACCTTTCTGCTTGGCTAATTTTCCCCATTAAAACTACCCAGCAGGAGCCCCAGCAGTGCACCCTCCGAAACAGGGCTTATTTTAGCTGCCTGTCTCTCAATGCCTGCGTGTGCAAATGTACTGAGAGTGTATGTGTGTGTGTGTGTGTGTGCGCGCGCGCGCGTTGGCTCGGGAAGCATAAAGATCTAACCATAGGAGGAGCGGATTCAATTCACTGATATTAATTTCCTCCGCTCCACTCGTGCATAAACAAAAGGAAATCTCCTAGGCTGTATACGTGCGGCTTTAGGGCGGGCGGGCGGGTGGGTGGGTGGTGGTGGGTGGCATTGCTGGCGGTGGCTATATAACGTTCTGGTTGAGGATACTGATGCATGCGTCTGAGCTATATTTGCCCAGTCATCTCTTCATGTGGCTAAAGTCATCGGGGCGCCTTCCCCGTGTCTCGCTCAGATCCTAAACTAATCCCGAATCCAGATACTTTGACGAGAAAATCCCACATTTGGATGCACGGACACGGCCGCTCGCCCTCGTCCCCGCGCGCAGAGCCACACGCGCGCACACACACACACACACACTCTCTCCCTCTGCGTGTGCGTGCGTTCGTGTGCGTACCTGCAGCCGTGACAGAAACAAGCCTCTTCGGATACACGCAGTTTATGACATTTGGCATTTAGGACTGTGATATTGTCTGATGCAATATGCTGTGGTATAAGCCTTGATAACTTCACTCGCCTAGAGTCATTTCAGTGATTTTCGAATAAGCTGACGCCAAAACAAATGAGAAGCCAATGTTGTGATTGCAGCGATGAACAGACATGCCTGAAATCCATCCCTAAAAACGAGGTTTAATTCCAATATTTTTACAGTACACTCAATCATTTTGTTATTTCAATTAATCTTCTTATGAATTTTTACTATGTTGGTTTATTGTGCTCCTATATATCCAAAAAGAAAAAACAACTGCACTTAGCTCTATACAGCTCACTGGTGGGAAATACTTAATAAGACAAATAAAGATTTAGATGTATGTGCAGACAAAGTGGTCTCACTCCGGAGCCTTGAAACCCAGGTGTTAGTCCTGATCCAATGGTAGCACGGTAGCACAGCGGTTAGCACTCGTGCTTCACAGCTAGAAGGTCCGGGTTCGATTCCCACCTGGACGGGGCCTTTCTGTGTGGAGTTTGCATGTTCTCCCTGTGTCTGCGTAGGTTTCCTCCGGGTACTCCGGTTTCCCCTACCACTAAAACATGTACAATAGGCCCAGGGACTGCAGGTGGAAATTAGCACAAGTGCTATAACCTGGTACAATGCATCTCTCCTTTCTGAGTCTAATGTAGAGTGTACACTGTCCCTGTTCAAATAAATAAATAAATGTGACTGATAACCTGGCTGCCTTCTGTGCTCCTCTGATCCCCTGAAATGGTGCAGCGCCTCCTGGGTTTGTCCCTGTTTCAGAGCATGGTGTCCTGCACTGGTCAGCTCCACCTCCTCCTTCCTCTTACTCCTGCGCGGCTCCCTCCGCTCCACAACAGTCTTTCACCATCTTCTGGGAGGAGCTTAGCAGTTAATCTGTTTTATTCTCCATCCAGTGAACGTCCATTAGCCGGAACAATAGAAGGCATGTGTGAGTCTCGCCCGGATACCTCCTCGTTTTTGTTCCTTCCTTGTTTCCTGAAGCTCCTCTTCTGACGCCTCCACTGTGCTGCAGGTGTGGGGGGCTCATGGTGCCTCTTCAGTGTTTCGGAAGAAGACATTTGTGTAGGTCTCAAATGTCTTTAGTCTTTTGTTTACTTTTAAAAAACTGCTTTCTTCAGAACCATTATGGACTGCAGAAAAAAGAAATTTGCCAAAACCCACAAAACACGGCAAAGACATTCAAAATAGTCCAGTGAAACGGTGTGGAACACAGAAACCACAAATGCAGTTCGCAGAAAAAGGCAAAAAACGCAGCTGTACCAAGAGAGAGAGAGAGGTTGCTATTTGTTTACACGTCGCAATATCATAAATGTAAAAAAAAAAAATTGTCTAAAAATCACCTTGCGACCCCCCACTTCAGTGTCCCGTGAGGAGGTCTCGACCCCCACTTTGGGAACCTTAAATCTCTCTTCAACAATCGCATTGCTAATTGTAATATCTCAGATTAAGCAAGACATGTCCATCTTTAATGAAAAAATAAATAAATGAAAAAAAGTTCAAATGTTATCTATATAAAGACAAGCTTCAGGATGTCATATTTCTCTCCCAAAGCATAAACACTGACGGTAAATGCACGGTAACCGCTTTGACCATGACATCTCATACCCGTCGCTAATCTCTTCTCACTGTCTAGTCTGAGTAAATCTATCCTTTAACGACGTTTCTCCTCTTTGCTGTTTACACAAAGCGCAGTTTGGCAGTAAGGCATCAGTCCGCTGCAGGCGACTGTCGGGAAACCAAATCTGTTACAGCCCATTTACTGTAAGAAAACAGTAATCACATAACGCACACAGCAGCGGCATGTTACTTAAAGAACGCATCAATAATGTTAATTTATTTTGCACAGACGTGGATTAGCCGCAGATGATGAGGAGGCATTTTAAGTGTTCCCTGAAAGCAGAAACACGTGGAAATGGAAAAATAGAAGGATGTTTGGCTCCAGATTTTCTTCTAAAAATAAAGGCGGGTTTATTTGAGTGAATGATTACAGGCTAATATTTCATCCTGTCTTCTGCGTTTAAAGGGATATTTCAGGATTTTTGACATAGGGCCTCATTTCCTAGTTATCCAGAGTGTTGTTGATGTCTGGAGAGATTTTTTTCTTACATTCATGCAGTTCTTATATTTGAAGAGTCTAGTGGCGCTAGGCTAATGCTAGGCTAAAGCATGTCTATGGTATCAGTTAGCCTGCATTAAAAACAGTCTGACTAACGATATAAATGTCTGTGTTAATAGAATAAGTTTTGAAATATAACTGACGTTGTATCACACGAATTACCGCATTTTGAGGGACTATTTTCTCGCAGATCACTCCACCGCTGCGTTAGCTTACAGCCACGAAGCTGATGCTGCTCAAATATAAGTTATTTTAAATGCAAAATGGTTAAAATTATTCTATCGACACAGACATTTATATGGTTAGTCTGGTGTTATAAGTGATTTACCTCAGGTGCACTGTGGAGCGAGTCAGACTGTTTTTAATGCAGGCTAGCTGATACCATAGAAATGCTTTAGCCTAGCATTAGCTTAGCGCCACTAAGCTCTTCAAATATAAGTACTGCATGAATTTAAGAAAAAAATATCTCCAGACATCAACAACACTCTGGATAACTAGGAAAAGAGGCCTAGTGTCAAAAATCCGGAAATATCCCTTTAACCCATCCTTCAACGAGTGCCTCAGAATCAGAATCACACCGAGCCAGATGATTAGACTAAATAATCTATATTACGATTGTGGGTCAGCTGGCACTTTCAGACCAGGGCTGTGAGGTCATTGTTCCCCCGAGAAGGGACAAGAATGTATTTGCCTTTTACAGACATGGTCAAAAAGCGTTTCAAGGGACAATTATTCATTCACTCAGTGGTGGTGGTAAGACATGTATTATAGCCACATTGCTGCCTTCGGAGTAGACTGACAGAAGCGAGGCTGCCCTCATCCGTGGCTACGTTTACATGGTCAGAAAAATCAGATCACTGGAGAAATCAGATAACCCAATTATCAGATCTGTTGCATAAACATGGACTTGGGGTCAAACTGCTGGCCAGGTGGCAGCAGCTCCTTGTGCTTAATAGTAAATAGTAATTGCAGTAGTAGAGAAAAATACAAATAGCACAAGAAGAAGAGAAGGGAGCAATGATGTAACCTCTTAACCGGGGACGTTTTGCCCTGTGCCCTTTAAGTGCCCGTCTCGCGACCACCATTTTTTTTGTCTCCCAAAAAATAAGTATTATTTATTTGATTGTTCGCTATTATTATTCGCCCTACTAAGCAAAGTGTACTGAAAATACAGTTCATTCCTCCTCTGCCTCCTCTGGTGTAATGAGTTGCCCTTTTGTCTTGGTTGAGCACCTGCCTCTCAAAATGTCTGTGCAGGTCACTCTTATTATTCAGTCCACGTCATCATAATTGTATGTTGCTGTATTAATCATTGTCTCTTAACCCCTTACTTAATTGAGCACATTTTCTCCAGTTCGGCTGTACCCAAATCTAAAAGCTTCCTGAAAAAAAAATGGCAGAAAAGTGACGACAATGTTGGAACAACGCAAGGAAAAATCTTAGATCACTTTTGTAGGTCTTGGCTTTCAAACAAGGCATCGCACTGGCCTTTAGGCTGTAAACTCCGGTCAAGAACTTTTAGATTTGGGTAATGCCGAACTGGAAAAAATGTGTTCAGTTAAGGTCGGGGTTAAGGGGTTAAACAGTAAATAATCAGAGCCGGGACTCGAACTTGCTGAGGATGGAGTAATATTCTGCTACATGTGAAGCGCCTTAACCAGACTGTGCTTTTTCCACAAACACATTAGAGACAAATTGAATGGATAACTTTTGTGTTTTAAAAAAAAAAATCGTTCAATCTTTTCATCATATCTTTGTGACGTCAGTTTGCTGTATTTTCCTGGTTAGTTGACGCACACGTGTGAACGATCAGAAAGAAATCAGATTATATGAATATCACATAACGTATGTCAGATTATGCTGTTTACGTGCCACGTCAATAATCTAGAAGCTCCAGAAATCAGACTATGGTCTCCATGTAAACGTAGCCCACCATGTAAACCACCACCGATAAGGGACGAATAGGCAAAAATCAACTGCACATTCAGTGGAGAGAGTGAGTGGAGTATTTAGTAAATTGCATAATGCGTATTTCCAAGCCTTTGAAATGATCACGTGAAGAAAAGAGAATCAGCACATTGTCAGTCACAGGGAGTAGAGTTAATGCAGTCCCTCATCGGTCAGTCAGGAGATCTGCCAGCCCCGCGCCCATTTGTGCCTTTATGCCTCTGTTTACAAGCTATAAACCATTTAATTTTCTTAATACGTGGCTTTTTATTGCACATTAAACCTCATTATAAAGCCGTATTGAAGCCAGTAACCACACAACACCAGCTCATTATGTGTGGGCACAATGGAACCAGCGCACTGCGGAAAAAAAAGAACATACGGGTATTCAGGGTCATTATAGGCAGTATATTCCGCTTTATTCAGTTCGGGTTTTGGACATATTATCTATGCATTTGGATTGTTATCGTATATTTCAACATAACTTTATAACTAAATTAAATATGGATGAAACAGAGGTGGCAGTGTGTTAGATTAGGCTGAAATGAAAAGAACAAGTCCATATCTATACTTTATAAAACACTGAAAAGGACCAAGATGTTACAGGCACGTGTTTTGAACCAAGCCTGTGTATATATCGTTGTATTGACCTATTACATTTGTTCTTGTTTCTTACTCCAAGGAATTGGCCCTAATCAGATTTGTAAAGAAAAAAAAAGAAAGCCAAAAAGCAATTGGCCTTAAATATCCATCTAGATTTGCCAAAACACCCTCAAAATTCAGTATTTTTTTAAGCTAACATCACCACCACCCCCCGTTTGCACTGTGAGCTATTCAACGCACAATACAAAGGCGAAACAAAAAGGGCGGTTTTCACGAGGGCTCGATGTTGACCTTGGCGGACGCACACGACCACCCCAACATGGCTGACAAATGGCAGCGCACCGCGGCTCGGCTAGACGCTAAATGTGTGTTTAAACAATACAGAGTGTCGCTTTCACACACGCAACACTTAGCAAGCCGCGGGTTTGAGATTGATCTAGCTTCTCTTTTTTTCCCCCCATCGCTTTCCTCCTCGGCTCCGCACACACACACACACACACACACACACACACACACACACACACGCACACACACACACGTTGGTACATGAGTGATGAGATTTAGCACATCTCTGGGCAGCCACTCCGCTCGCCGTCCCCGTGCATGAGTTGAATACTAATGTCCGGATCAGGTTACACAGAAGAGGAGGTAGTTAGTGCGACGGAGAAAGAGGCAAAAGCAGCGTGAATGACATGGATTAGGTCAGATAGCGCACGTTCCCCCCCCCCCCCCCCCCCCACACACACACACACACACAAAGTGGGAATCTCGGTGAACTGGCGGCAGCGCGGGTGTTTCACTGTGGGTTGGTGTGAGGAGGTTGCAAAAACAAACGGTAGGATGTGAAAGTAAAGGCAGAGGAGGATTAAAGTGCATGTTCTGCTTTACCTGTGAAGTCCTTGCTTTCACTGAACCTGTGGTGAGGTTTATAACAGAGCGAGCGAGGTCCACCACGGGCGTCTTGGTTGGATTGCGCTGCTCTGGTGCCTCGACCTTCCACAACTACACGCTGAGCCGTGGGATCAAGCTCTACTTCCATCTGCTGAACACTCTCTGTCTGCCCTGGTCCCAGCTCTAGATCCGAGCCTTCGACAAGATCCACCACAAACGCTCCCCTACCCATGCCACGCGTCAGGTCAAAACACACTTTTTCTGTGAGCTCACCAAGGCCGGGAACGGGATCCCCATGAACATGAGCTACAGCCACCGGGACTTTTCAAAAAGATTATGGGGAAGCACCTCGCCGACGGTACAACAATGCGATCCTTCTTTTGTGTGCCCGTGTGTTGAAATGTTGACCTGATGCATATGCTGTTATTGTGTGTTCTGCAGAAAAACTGTTTGCACTGAGCCAGGCCGGCTTTTGTTCAAAATCTTTTACTGTATAATAAATACAAGCAAAGGAATTTGTTATGTGTTTTAGACTAATGGCTAAGACAAAATATCGTATCATATCGTATTGCAATACTTTTTGCTGCAATACCAAGTATCGATACTTTATCAAGTATTGAAAGCAATGCTTTCAATACTTGTGTTCTGATCATGTACTCCTTTCTTTTCCAGGAACAGTCACACAGAGCACTTTGTTACTTTTTGTGATAATGCACTTTTGAATCTTAACACGTCAATAAATGTCAAATGGCAGTTGGTTTATACATTTGGATACATGACTGTTTTGTTTTTACACATGTTAAGGTAATTAATTAATTAAATTAAGTGCTTTATTGTCATTGTACAACTGTACAACAAAATAGTGTTCAGGTGTTAGTCCTGAGCTGCTGCAGCTGAGCTGCGCTGCCACTGTGTCAACCTGACCCTCATGACCTTGGAGGTCGGGAGAACAGTAGCACTCAGAAGAAACCTGTCTGGCTGCCCTCTCTCGCTGATCATCTGATCATCTGAAACGGTGCAGCGCCTCCTGGGTTTGTCCCTGTTTCAGAGCATGGTGTCCTGCACTGGTCAGCTCCGCCTCCTTCCTCTTCCTTCTTCCTCTCCCTCCTCCAGTCTTTCACCATCGCCTCCTTTGTCCCTTACTTGTTTCATTGGACGCCTCCTCTGTGCTGCAGCTGTGGGGGCTCTCGGTGCCTCTTCTGTGTCTCAAAAGAAGAAATGTGTAGGTCTCAAATGGGTTTAGCTGATAAACTAGCATTTAAAATGTATAAACATGTTACTTATCGTAATTACTTACTGTATCACAATATGTATCGTATCAGCCACTGGTTTCCGTCGGGTCCGGTTTCCCTACCACTAAAAACATGTACAATAGGACAGGATGAATGATATGTGTGTGTGTGAATGCATGGTTGGCGCAAATGTGTGCAGTCGCGACAGGAAACTGAATTTACATACGTACGCTCGTGACAAACGTCTATTGTCCCAGCCCTAGTGTATACTGATGCTACAAACAGCACTAGCACAAACTTCTGGGCCCTATAAGTAACTTAAGTATAAGTAAGTCTGTGTCTCTGTAGGTTTCTTCCATGTGCTCCGGTTCACTACATGACAAGACACACAGATTATTACACATTTTCTTATGTGCTTCTATCTCGTGACCCTGTGTTTACCTGTAGTTGGACACGAATGTTCAAGTCCTGTTCATGAAACCTACAATTTTCTTTTTTATCCATGAATTTCCTTTTTTTAATATGAGCTCATTTTTACTGAAAATGCTGCTCTTAAATTAAGCAGTAACTCTAGCTGTCAATGCTTCCAAAGTCTCTGTCAGCCCTAGACCACTATTTTTGCCCAAACACTATTTATACCTCCTCCCAGAGTCACTCTTTCACACCCGCGACATGTGCGTGTTATTTGTGGGTTTGCTCCGAAAACATTTGCAAACCAAATATGTCTTTATTTACTGTCGGCAAACAAATGCCTTTTGAAGTGCATCTTCTCAGGTTTGTGCGACTGTCACAGGGGCAAAAACGATAATAATAATATTCCAGAGTATCTTTCACTCCATCGTCACATGTGAGTAAACTCAAAACGAGCCCGTCCTCACGATTGTTCACTGGAATTGAAGTACAACAGATTCTCAGTAAAATAATTTTCAAGGCATATTGTGTTTCAAGACTAAATATTGTCCAAACCCTGTTGGACAGTATCTGCACTCTGTGCCTGTGTGGAGTCTTGAACTGGGCCAGGTCCAACTGACTGACAGCTCCATCCACCAGGCTGTCAGGAAGCTGAACTGTCCCCTTTCTTTATTTGCAGCTCAACAGTTTGAGTGAAATGCATGTTTGATTCTTTGTATGGTTTACATGTGTTGGAATTGCCAGTGATGTATCGCTGAACAATATTGACAAATTATTGCTATAGGAACATTGGATGACTTAATATCGATATCACAAGAAGACTATGGGCCCGATCTTGTGTTTCTAAACCAATGGCCGCTGGCTGCTCTGCTTTACGACCGCAACACTGGAGGCCGCCATTGCTGTAGTACCTCCATATAGCCGCTAGTCTCCCATTGAAAAGCATTGGACTTTAGACACGTTAAAACAACTTCAACGCCCGGTTTCTATTTTTTAAACACTTTCTACGACTACATGTTCCTCCTGAGATAAAGCCGGGTTAGTCACAATTAAAGAAACCAGGCTGGTTTTCGAAATATTTTTTTTTTAAATCTTGTACTAATGAGGGTTGGACTGTTAGCATTGGAGCTGCGCGAGCTACACGTCACGCAAGGGCCGAGTCTACAGTGAAGATCCCGCCCTTATGCCCTTTTTAGGAACATGCTTCGTCAGAGCAGGGGAGGAGGAGTCTGTAAATCCGCCATGACTTCCGCCTCAAACGTGGTCATTATGGTAAACGGGGAGGAGGGAGGAGGAGTTGTCAATTCTTCTTAACGGTCTATGTTCTAAATGCTGACTATGACACTTTTTGCACTTTGAGATCTTGCCACTCCAGACTTAGCACATTTAAATCAGAAGTGCGTGCGGTGGAGAAACACCCATGGCGATGTTATGTAGAAATGCCCTTTTCCTCCAACCAGACTCTGTGACCGGCGCACTGTTAAGGGAGCGGGGTTGTGGAGGAGTGGGGGGTTCAAATCTGCTTTCAAGCGAGCGCCGGCCCACTCCACAATGGTGGTTTCTCTCGGGAAACAAGTGTTTAGCTCACCATGGGGTTAATAACGTTGTTAGTTTGACCTGTGAGAGCCTGCTATAATATATATAAGGAAGAACATGAGGCAGCGCGATATAAACGAGGAAACGAATGAGAGGCTGCCATAGTATTAAACCACGCCTCAGTCGACCTCTTTTAATAAGCGACTCCCTCTCGCTAGCGGCGCAGGCTAATGGAAGCTGCGTTCGGAGCAGCGCTGTCCTTGCCCCACGCTGAAGATCTGGCCCACAATGTTATCATGAGATCCAGTGGTGATTTCATTACTCGGGTAAAGTTCAAAAATTACTGATCAAATAGTAATCCAATACATGTAAAAGATGCACAGGTGTTAAAGTACTGAAATATTTGCTGTTCATATTCAAAGTAGAAAGTACGAATCCGTTTATATAAAAGTTATGAATAATAACTTCCATCCATAACTTCCATCCATCCATTTTCTTCCTCTTGTCTGTTGCCGGGTCATGGGGGCAGCCATTGGAGTTGCCCAAATCACATAGCATCAGCCCCTATGGCTCCTCCTACAGGTGGTGGGTCCACAGAAGGACGGCCTCATGGTTCTAACCGGGCCTGTTGGTCTCACATAAGGGGCTTCTGAACCGCTCTTTGTCTGACCCGTCACCTAGGACCTGTTTGCCCTGGGAGACCCTACCAGGGGCACGAAGCCCCCGACAACAGAGCTCCCAGGATCATTGAAACGCTCAAACCCCTCCACCACGTTAAGGTGGCGGTTCCAGGAGGGGGAATAATAACTTTGCATCCAAATATACCACCTGTATACCTTCTTCTGTGTTGTGAGACAGTTCATTGACAGAAGATACTGTCCTGACTTGTGCATACGGCTTATTTTGAACAAAATATGCTGCCCATTTTTATACTTTTTACTTTGGAGCCTTTTTTTAAAAAAATGCAGTGCAGTGGAACATATCATGATTATCTTTCAAATGTGGAGGAGTAAAAGTAATAAGTTCTCAACAAAAACGCTGCTCAAGTTGAAGTACAGTGATTTTAGTTTGAATTAAAACAGAGTTGCAGTGTTGAAATGTTGATGATATTGTTATATATCACAATATTCAAGACAATGACTGAATGTGTATGTGAAACAACGCCTCGCAAAGTCAAGCCTAAGTGGAACATTTACTACAAAAAATCCACCTCTATAGCTTTTATTGACTTGCTCGCTGTGGCAGACATGCAAATACTGGCGCTCGCTCTTCTCGCACACACCCCATGCTGAAGCAATTACGAGCCGAGAGCGCGTCTTCCACCGCGGCGTGTGAAGGTGATTGATGATGCTGTCAGCGGAGGGAACATGTTTTAACGTCAGAATAATCTCCCTGCTAATATATTACATCCACTGGATAGGGTTCAATCATCACTAATAGCGGCGCTAAGTTGGTGAGAGGCTAGCGCGCGCCTCCGTGTGTACATCTCATCAATCAGGGCACAAGTAGAGGCAGGAGATCTTGCGCACAGGCCGGACGATCGAGAGCACAAGGTAAGGACAGGCGAGCAATCCGCAATGTGAGTGAGGTGACTGATGCTCGGAGGGAAGGCACGTCTGGGACTGACCTGTGAACAGTCAGATGTTCGTGATAAGAATACATGAAAATACAAACAAAAAGAAGATATTTGATACATGAACAACTAAAGGAAAAGTTAGTAGAAAGTTGTTTTAATTTGTTCTGATCTTATCAAAGCAGGTCGAGGGAAAAAGACAGAGCTGTCACTTCTGCTCAACTTCTCTGCAGCGTTTGAAGGTCTCAGGGAAAGAGTAAAACGCAAACGTTTGTATGTAAATCTAATATTTGTACTTTTAATTGGGTTAGAACATGTTGTATAACAGGCGGATTGCGCTCTAAAACACAGTAATGTAAAAGCAAAGAGTATTTATGGTAAATGGTCTCGACTTACTGTGTACAGGTGCTCGTCATACAATTGGAATATCATGAAAAAAGTTCATTTATTTCTGTAAATTGACTTAACATGTGAAACTAATACATGATATACACAGGGCCATCGGGAAGCTGAACTCCCTGACCTCCCTCCCACCCCTCTTCCCCCACCCTCCGCTCCACAATCAAGGATGAGGGAAATATAATTTCGAATCAGTCATGGTTTGACAAATAAAGCAATCTTGAATCTTGAATATACTCATGACATGCAAAGTGACACATGCCAAGCCTTTATTTGTTATAATTTTGATGATTATGGCTCACAGTCCATTTTCAAAATATTTTTAATTTGGAGATTTTACAAGCTGAGCCATAATCATCAAAATTATAACACATACCTCACTTTGCATGAGTCTGTCATATATTAGTTTCACAGTTTGAGTTGAGTAACGGAAGTGAACGCTCTTTTTCATGATATTCTAATCATATGACGAGCACCTGTCCCGCGCTTTCCCACCGTCATCAGGCCCAAAGCGCTTAACAGCAAAGAACAAGTCACCCATTCATACACTGATGTACGCAGGCACTGGAGGCAAGGCGGGCGAAGTGTCTTGCCCAAGGACACAACGCAATCTTCAGGAGCTGGGATTCGAACCCCCGACTTTTCGATCATGAGACGATCACAGTTACTTACTTACATTAGTAGTAAATGTAAGTAAGTAAATTTAAGTAACATAAGAAAGTAACATAAGTTGCTAGAGGGTCTGAATGAGAGGAGAGTCGTGTGGGTAGTGGAGCTCCACTTCTCCAGAGGAAATAACGTCACTTTTTGTCCCACGATATTTGTTTAAATGAATCTCAATAAGACGCCTTTAGTAAACTGCACTTGCCTTAAAGGAACAGGCCATGTTTTCTTCCATACTGAGATATGTTCTTACCCGAGCTTAGACGAGGAGCGCTTTGAGGTCGGCGCAGTGAAGCGAAGATATTACTGCGCGGCCGGCGAAGTGCTCCTAAGGTGTAATTACGCCTTAACATATAGTGCCCCTTTTTATCCGCTTAGAAAACCGACATGTTTAACGTTGTGTAACTATCCTTGGATCGTGTGGACACTTCACAAACCTTCCCTTCGGTGACAACGGGCGAGTGCTTTCCTGAGAGGGCTTCTTGTGAGTGCCCCATGGAGGTAGACAAGTGCTACATTTATCAAGAACACCACCGCGAGAGCTGCCGTTTCCGGAGGCGACAGTTGCGTAATCTGTCCGTCCTGTCTCAGTGTCTCTAACACGCCTTCCCCGTTGTCTTGCCCGTAACACCGGCCCTTTGTAAATATGTTTGATGCTCATATATCTCAGGGAAATCGGTGCTAGATAATCACTACACCTCCCGAAGTCAGTATGTTTTAAGCTTTCCGTGTACTGAGGGATTTTTTCGTCCAATAGGCGTACACTCCCACTGTTTACCTCTTACATAATTGCTTGTTTGGCTCCTATAGCCGGCGATTCAGCTGAGACAGGGCCTTTGTGAGCGTGAGAGTCTTAGCGCCGCTTGATATAATATGGTCTTATGAGGGTGAAAAGAAATGCGAAGAATGAGACACAAAAGCGTTCGGCGCGCATCAAAAAAGGGAAGGCACGCCGCGCGCCGTTTAATCCGCACTGTCTAATCTCCCAAATTACTGTGACGTTTGATGAGGGGGGAGAGGAGCCGGCGGAGTCACACGGAAACGCTGGCACATGTTAGCCCGTGCGTGCGCGTGAATATTTTTTTTGCTGATGTGTACAGTGCAGATCGAGCCGTCGGCCTTATGCGAACAAATCCTAGTTTAAATAGGAGCCCGCTTGTTTACAGCGCTCTCCCTGCCCGTGCCGCGTGACTCTGCCTCCTCGTATCGGCTCATCGCTGCACCATCCCCCACGTTATGACTGTACGTGGACGTGTGGGAGAATGCGTGATGCGGGGGGTGCCTGAGAGAAGGAACACGCGACTTAAAAGTGCAATGTAGTCTCTGGTATTTAACATAAGCTTTAATAAAAACACACCAAGGCCAGGATTTGTTTGCTGCCACACAAATAGGATTTCCACATTTGTATGACAGCATAATTTGGATTACAAGTGTATTACAATGGTATGTTATAATCTAAAGGATTTAGGTATAAACACTTACTTTTGTCCATAAATGGCACATAGAAGCTCACCATCACTTAGATTCTGAAAGAGTTTACTCGGATTAACATGAATATCGTTGCAAAAATCAGTATGTATATTCTACATACTACTACTATTGTAGCCACAGCTGCCCTGGGGTAGATTAACAGACGTAAGGCTTTCAATCTACACCATCGGCCCCCCCCCGACCACCAACCACTCACTCACTCACTCACTATATTCACTGGTGTTCCCAAACAGTCTCCCATGCAAGTACCAGCCAGGCCCTGCTGAGCTTTGAGATCGGGCGGGATCGGGCAGAGCAAAGGCGGGATGGCCTATGGTAGTGTCTAAATACTATACTTTTAATGCCACAAATGATACAAATCGTGTCTTATTTCATTTTGTGTGATTTGCAAATAGTCAATCCAACAGGGGAATGAGGGAAAATGTTTATACTCAAAACTAAATTTGACACAATGGGAAACTTTGGCACAAAATATTGTGAACAATTTGTTTTAGACCATAGTTTGTGTGTTTTCTTTTTCAACATGTATGCAGTGAAAATGGTTGAGCAATGAAAAATAATATTGTATAAGAAATTTAGATTTAATGCCCGTTTGAATCTGATTTCGCATTTTTGAATGACTTTTAAGGCCCCACGGAAACCCTGAGCTGTTTTCTGACACACCACCATATTGACCAGAACCAGGACATGCGATCATATTAGTCCAGCGCTCAGGTCTCTGCACTTCAAGAATAAACTGTCAAACATTTCTGTCTGTCACAAGTCTCTTCCTGGTCCAGCGCCAGAGTAAATCTCTGACATGAAGCAATATGAACCATTTCAGGCTCGGAGAACCTCAGGGAGAGCCAGAGTCATGACTAAACAGTTTAGCTACAACCTGGAAACGACTGAAGATGTGAGACAACCTTCTAGCGATGTTCAAGTCCAGGCTGAAAACAGTCCTAATTGGCAAAACTAAAAGTACTATCTGCTCTCTCCACTTTTAATGGAATTATTATTAAAGGCACTGTACATGACTGTCTTCTAGTGGTGAATGAATGTTTGAAATGATTTGTAAACTCAGACATTTGTAGGAAAAACACTGTGCCTCTAATTATATAAAGCATTTGTAGCTGAAACAGGGATGGGACGATAAACAATGATATCTTTAATCGCGATAAAAAAAAAAAATGCGGCAATTAATCGATCGCAACATTTTTCTCATGCCGATTATCGTGCTAGATGATAATCGCTAAATCCATCAGACAACTTTACCGGGTGTGGGTACGTCTCTATGGAGATGTGACTAAAGTCAGCAGTATTTAAGAGGTTAGTTCCTCATCCAAATCTATTATTTGATTACCCACTGCAGAAATAGCAGTTTCAGTGATTTGTTTTTTTTTAAACATATATCGTGATAATATCGTTAATCGCAATTATTTTGGCCAAGATAATCGTGACCCCAAATTTCATTATCGTCCCATCCCTATAGCTACACATATGTTAAGAAAGTTGAGTTCGGGCCATAACTAACATTATAATTTAGTGGCTTCCTCATGTATTGCATTCAAACACAATGAGGTATTGGGCCCTTATTGATTATACGTATGTTTGATGAAATGTATTGATTTTTCTCTGCCTTCTTGCATCACTTTTACCTTGTGTGCAAATAAACCGTGCCTTACCTTATACCAACACAGGGCCAGCGCAGGGACTTGGTTTGACTTGGCCTGAATCAAGACTCCGCAGACTCTCCCTGAAGCTTATCTGATAATTACATTAATATTAGAAACACTTGCAAAAAAAAAAAATTAAAATCAGGACTGCTCGTTGCGTAAGAGAGCGCACGGCAGGCCAGAAAATCGATTTGGGAGGAGCTGTAAGGGATCAATGGAGGAGAAGAGACCTGTTCCCGTGGAGGTGTTGTAGCTACATTCTGCCGCCGTCAGCTGGCCCGCGGGCCGCAGATTAACGCGCCGTAGATGTGCGTGGCACCCACAAAAGCCTCCTCACAGCCGCAGTAAACAGATTATAGCTCGTCCGCGCAGAAACAAACGGTTAAAAGGAGAATACAGATTTCACAGAGACGGGACGGGGCGTGGAGGGGGGTGAGTGTGTGTGTGTGTGTGTGTGTGTGTGTTTGCTAATATGGTGTGGAGAATCGGCGGAGGGCTCAGCTGCCAATCGGGTGCACTGTAACGTCCTATTCTCAGCCTGAAACAATACCACCATGTTTTTTTGTTTTTTTTTACCCTTCCTTTCTTTTCCTCCCCCCCTCCACAAAGAGCCGAGAGCAGGGGGAGAGACGGAGCGAGAGACGGGAGACACAGCGGCAGGACAATGGACCCCGAGCCGGTTTTGTTTTCGCTTTTGTGCCGAGCGTTTGTCGACGTAAACAATACAAAATAAAGTTTCAAGGGATCACGGGGCTCCTTTCCCCCTCTCATTGTGGAAGACGCAGCGTTAACAGGGAGCGGCTCGGGCGCTCTGGGAAATCTGCGTCGTCTCCGAGTTCAATGAGAAAAGTTAAAGAGGCTTGGAACTTTTTTTCTGGTGCAATGTTTCGCCATCTCTCCACTGTTAACGATAAGAAAGTCCTGTTACGATCGTGTCCCGCGATTGAACTACTTTGCACGTGATTCTCTACCACTTCCTCTTCAAACTGAATGGAGATGAGTGTGTTATCCGAAGTTTGGGAGCAGCCCAGCACCTCACGCAAGCCCTTTCCTTTGAGGTTTAAACTTATTGAAAACTGAGACCAATTGCTGAACAAAATAGACAACCTTTAGGGTGTTTAGGAGTGGTACAATTTAATGATCAATCCCAGCTGGTATTACAATCATTTCTGGCATTGCATATCATGAAAATGTGTGATTGAACTGGCTTGAAAACATAATTTTGAAAACATTCAATCAAATTTTGAAAACATTCAATCAAACTTTATTTACAAAGCGCTTTTCATACTGAAAGGTATCACAAAGTGCTACATGAACGTTCTCTGCGGTCCTGAGCTCCTCCTCAGGTCGTTCCAGAGGCGAGGGCCATAATATTGGAAAGACGCCTCTCCATGAGTCTTTCTGTTGACTTTAGGAATAACTAGGAGACCCCTGCCCGAGGAGCGAAGGAGCCGTGAAAGTTCATAAGGTAAAAGCAGTTCTGAGAGATAAGAAGGACCAAGATTAAGACATTTAAAAAACATTAAAAGAACTTTAAAATCGATCCTGAAACGCACGGGGAGCCAATGCAGCGACTCTAAAACCGGTGTAATGTGGTCCCGCCTCCTGGTCTTCGTCAGGACACGAGCTGCTGAATTTTGTAAAAGTTGTAAACCTGAGATACTCCTCTTGGAAAGACCAGAAAGCAGGGCATTACAGTAGTAAATACGACTGGTGATTAAAGCATGCATGAGCGTCTCCGTGTTGGCCCGAGAGAGAATGGGACGGGGCTATGTTCTTTAGAGGCGTGTGGGTCGGATCACAGCTGACCCTTCTCACCCTGGACACGGACTATTCACCCCTCTCCCCTCAGGCAGGAGGCTACGGTCTATCCAGACCCATACCTCCCGCCACTTGAACAGTTTTTTCCCCTCCGCCATCAGACTCATGAACAATAACAAGTCTCTGTAGCTTAGTTACAGACTCATGGATGTATCTGCTCTGTGCGGTGTGTCCACACTTAGACCCGCTGCCATCACTTTATAACACTTAATATCACTTTATATGCTACACATCTGTAAATACAATCCCGCTGTTGTTCAATGTCAAATTGTTGTGGTCTTACCACACGTCACTTTGTTTTATCTTATTTTTTAAATATTTTTTATGCATGCATACAATATCCCTCTGTCCCTTTGTCTTTTCTGTCAGTGTAGTATTTACTCTCACGGACAATTAATGAGTAAAAAAGTTGCGAAAAAAGCAGCCAAAATTAGGCAAAAACGACTATGAAAATGCAACAAAAACACAACAGAAAAGCCACAAAAGAGCAACAGAAAAGTGACAACATGTGACGAAAACACATTTAAAAAGCAATGAAAGCAATAAAAAAAAAAGCAGTAAAAAATTTAGGACAATGCGGCAACAACGCAAGGGAAATTTTCTGTTTAGATGAGTTTTGTTGATTTGGGTAAAGCTGAACTGGAGAAAATGCACTTGGTTAAGGCAGTGCAGTTTACTTAGTCTTTCCTCAATGAGTAAAGTAGCAAAAGCTTCTTGTAACATATTAAAATGAGTTGTTAAATTATTCAACATTTCCATTATTTTTGATATTATTAAGTAATAAGTAATATCATTTTTATGTCAGTCATTCTAATTCTTTACAGTGTTTCTAAATCAACACTATCTGCATTAAACACATCAATCAGATGCTTAAACAGTACTCAATATGTTCATCAAGCACTTTTAGACTTTTACTTAGTAATTAAATGGAGTTTATTTTTATTTCTGCTTTAGCTCAGTCATTTTAAAGAAACATTACTGAAAAGACAAATGTTTGATGAAGCGATTTGTGTCCGTGTAAAACTTCCGTGGCTAAAGAAGTTAAGCTCAGCCCATTCACAAAAATCCCGGGAAACACTGGAAGTTCCCCCTCTACTGGCGGAGTATTCAGAGGCGTCCTGCCCCTGAGGACCTCCTCCCTGGGACCCTAAGCCAATCAGTGAGGCCGAAACAAGCCCTTTATCTACAGGGGCTTATTAAGCTAATTGAATTAGCATGTTGTGCTTTCTGAACCCAAATACGATTAGCCTGTTATTACTGTGTTATCGGAGTCCCTCGTTACTGTAACAGCAGGTTACTTTTGGCTGCTCCATCGCCTCCTTCTCGCTCTCTTACTGTCTCTCTCTTCTCTGCATATTTCTCTGCAGCGTCTCGTATCAGCGCTGTGTCACTTTTTCACACTTCACAGTCGTCACAGTCGTCACAGTCAGACGCCACAAGGACAACGCTTTGACCTCATAACACACAGCGAAGATCAGCATTTACTTTTGCCAAATTAGACATAGACAAGAAGCTCAATAATAGTAATAATAGAAAAACTAATTCAAAGCCACTAATACCAAAGATTAACTCCACAATAATTACCCCTTTAATATTTATTAAACATGGACATAAGGTTTGTATCAGAATTCATTCAGACATTCAGCACATTCCTTGCCCATGACGCACGAGTGTAGATTAGCCGGAGTGCAGATTATTTCTCAGACTCCTATAAAGGCGTAAAAATTATAGAAATAAACCTGAATTCTTCCGGAGTTAAAAAGGAGGCCCAGGGATAAGGCAAACGTCAGATTGTGACACACTTTTTTCCCGTTTACTCACTCTCCAACACATTCATACTAAAGGCACTGGAGGCGAGGCAGGCAAAGTGTCTTGCCCGAGGACGCAGCGGCAGTTTGTACTGGTCGGAGTGGAGGTGGAGCGGTCAACAGTTACCCTTGATAAATATTTGGACAAAAAACAAACAAGCAACCAAACTGATGCCCTGACCTTTTTAAGGCCAAATTGGTCTCTTTCGCCTAAAAACAACAACACAAAAAAAAAACAGAATCTTCACAATAACACGTTAGCAATTATGACACTGATACAATGTTTCATGATCGATGTATTTGGGAAATTGCAATGGCTATTTTCTCAAAATGCATTTTTCTCACCTTGGTGCCACAATACCTTTGTTAAGTGTGACTTCACACACAGCAATAAGATACTTCCGGGTCCAAACTGTTGAGACTTCCATAGAAAACACAGCAAAAACTCCAACTTTATCTGAATCTTCTGCAGAAATAAACACAGATAAAAGGGCAAAAATGGTTTTACAACTAATTAGGAAAATATACCTTAACATTTCTCCAGGCAAACTGAACATATTTTTATATTTAAAATAAACATTACAGCATTACTCAAGAAAATCTGGAGTAAAAGTAATATTTCTTTGTGATCAGATGTTTAGAAAGAGTTTTGTAGTTAAAATCAGCAAAATCCCATTATAGTGAATAGGGCTAAAACTCTGTTGGACCCGGGAGTGGAGCGATGACATCATCCCTTAACAAACGTGTCACATGTGGTAATGCCACCATGATATAATTTGTAGAAGTTTTTAAACAAGTGACAGTGAAGTTGAGCTCTGAGTGGGGAACTGGGAGTGGGATTAAATACGTTTTCTTCTTCCCACTCCCTTTCAGGTGGAAGTGGATTGTTTTTTTGTTTTGTTTTGTTTTGTTTTTCTGTATATTCTCTGTTGCCCTCTCCCTGAAATAAATAAATAAATGAAACGTATATCTCCACATGAGTAGCACCTACAGACTTCAAATGTTCCAGTCTTGGCCTGAACAATATCTTGAAGTTTTTTTCAGAGGAATTTTTAATATCTAATTCCTAGCCTGATTCATTGAAAAAGTCTTTGTAACTAATAACAACCAAATAAAACTAACACCACAAATTTAAACCTATTATTCAGATTTCCCCGTCAGGAATAAATAGATTTTTTTGGGGTCATTTTTACATATATATATTTTTTTATAGGGCCTTTATTTATTTTTTTAAATATGAAAACATAAAATAACTGAACATTTGCAATATATTTTGTATTTATGCCAGTAATCTTCTAAATTGACATCTTTAAATTTAACCTGCCGTGTCTCGCCTTAACTCGCTGAATTCTGAGGCATAAACCTCTGTTTTGCAAACGTACAGGATTTACTTGAATAGACTGCAGTATTTAACCGCTTATAGAAAGATGAAGAGACCGATAACCATCTTGAGAGGATCGATAGAATGATACTTTCAACCCATATGTGCCAAAAATGTAATCTAATCTCGCAATTTTGGGATTAAGAAATTCTTTGATAAGACAAAAAACAATGCAGTGATTTGTCAACAAGTTTTTGACAAACTTCAGCTTTTGCGGTAATAGCGGCAGGGGTTTTCAGTTCACCTAAAAAGCTAAAACCTCAGCGTTTTCTCTTCACTAAACCTTTGCTCCGGGACTCAAAGCTCGCACAAATAAATGGAGGAACACACTGCCTTCCTTGTGCACTTCCTTCACCAGCTGGGCCCAGTGCAACAGAGCCAGGCTTCAGAGAGTTACAGAGAGAGAGAGAGAGGGAGCAGGAGGAGGGCGTCTCAAACTGCGGGCCGGGGGAGAACTAAGGACCCAACACGGACCAGACTGTGGACTTTAAAGGGGGGGGGGGGGGGGGGGGGGGAGTCAGCTGGTCTAAGCCATGAATGTGATTAATACACTCGGGCTGCACTGCGCCACCTCCGCACCGCACCGAGCGCACCTCCAATTAGCATGCAAATGAGGGAGCATGTGTCACCCGAGGGCTTCGCCTCAGCGCCGGGCCTAAACAGGACCAGGTCTATGTGTGTGTGGGAGAGAGGGGGGGGGTGAGGGGTGAGGGGTTAGGAGAGGTGGGGGTGGCCTTGCTGTTATGGAAACCAGTTGAATGTTTTGTGCATCTTCCTAATACCTGTCATGGCGACGTTCCTTCTTACGCATGAATGTTAAAAAAATGTTTGATTGTGAAGTAAAATCCTTCAGGATTCATAGAGTCAATTTTAAAGGCAGCAATTTGTGACATAAAACAAGAACATTATCTCATTCTGAACTATTTTAATCAATGGTAAACCTGGAAGTCTATACGCGGATACACTGGGATTTGTTGGTGATAAACTCCTCAGAGTCTGAAAGTTGCAAAATGCGTCATGGGGATGTTAGATGTGCATGCTCCTTTTTTAAGTCGATATGTGCGACTTATTGGCATTGTGAACAAACAAACAAACAAATACGCCATAAGGAGCAATAACCTCAACTATCCTATTGATCGACATTTTCAATCCACTGTTTGATGTAAAATCAATCGCCTCAACGTTATGGTCATGGACGCCAGCCCACCAACATCAGAGGTGGTGATCGGATGTCTCTGCTCTCTCAAAGGGAAACCTTTTGGATAGAAACCTTGAAAGCTACTACATTTCCTGGTCTTAATGATGACCTGGATTTGTCTGTGTTCCTTTAGTGGTGGTTTGTTTGTTTTTGTATGTCTCTTGTGTACTTACATGTTTAGCACACTTGTGTAAGTGTTTTTCTGTAAATATTGAACTTATTCTTACCTACCTTTCACCAACATTGCTCTTCACTTCTGTAGGTTTGATTATCTCATGTCGACACATCCTCTGTTGTCGACCTGTGTGTGTGCGTGTATTATTGTGCGTATATATCTTATTTTTATTGAAAATCATGTGGACTGTTTACGTGACATTTTTGGTCACATGACTTGTGTATAATATACACAAGTCATGTGACCAAAAATGAAGGTACAATTGATTCTGCCCTGACGAAGATCCTGCTGTGGGATCGAATCCCGCCTCAATAAAGGTCTTTTTATTTATCTTTGGAGTGCCTCGGATTGTTGCCCATTTTACACAACTCTAAGGGCTTCCTTTCGTTATACGACTTAGTTTGGACATAGATATAAGCAAATTGTTTGGATTACACTAAGGCAGTCTTGTTATCGTACACACTGCATTGTCGTCTTTACAAAATCACAAATATCCGTCCCGTCAGTCTCTTGTTTACCTCAAATCCACTGGTGAAACATATGTCGATGATTGGACAAAGCTGTTAACAATACGGCGGGGGAAAAAACGCTGCTACATAGTTGCAATGATTAATGCCATCAGGGAGAAAACACACTTTTTTGTACTGCTTCAAAATTATATTTCTGTACAATTGGGTTTCTTGTTTCAGTCTGTTTTAAGACTGGCTGTGACAGAAAAATAAAATACTGTTTATGACACTTTTTCATGTTGTAATAGTAGCGGGAGTAGAGAGCACCTATTACTGCTCTACACACCTTTTATACGTCCTTATGGCTTTCAGCTATTAAAGCCACATATGTAAGTCAAACTGATTTTAGACAGAGGTGGGTAGAGTTACTAAATCAAATACTCAAGTAAGAAGAGGCGGGCACAACTCATGGTGGCGCTGACGTAAAAAGTAGTAGCCCAAATAATTACCAAAAATGCTACTTGAGTGTTGAGCATAGACATAATAATAATAATTTGCTATAATAACTATGCTCGAAAGGGAAATCATGGCGGATTTTCAGACTCCTCCTACCCTGCTGTGACGGAGCATGTTCCAAAAAAGGGCATAAGGGCGGGATCTTCACTGTAGACTCGGCCCTCGAGGGCCCCTTTAGTTCGGTCGTAGCCGCGCCGTTAGCTCTAATGCTAACGGCCTGTCAAACAAAGTCCCTAATTAGTATACGAGATTTCTAAAAATGTTCTTACACAAACCCGCCTGGTTTCCTTAATTGTAACTGACCCAGCGTTATCACGGGAGGAATATCTAGCTGTAGAAAGAAGAAGAAAAATAAAGAAGAGAAACCAGTTGCTTAAAACGTGTGGAAAGTGCAATGCTAGCTAATGGAAAACTAGCTTGTTTTGCCACCCACATATAGAGCTACTTAGAGCCCTGCACGGGCCTGATTTCTGGGCCCGAGCCCGGCCCGGGCCCGTGAGGTTCGGGCCCGAGCCCGGCCCGGCCCGACAGACTTTCAGAATTATCAGGCCCGAGCCCGGCCCGCGGCCCGGCTCTTCCCTCTCTCTCTCTCTTGCTCCCTTTCCAATATTTTCCAAATGCGTGATTAAACAGCGCTGCAACAGTTGACCTGTATTGTATGAATAAATAAACACTTCTATCTAAACGTAACATAAAGCACAGTGTTTATTTTTTATTGTTGGGAGGCACGCATGCATTTGTGCGAACACATACCGTCGATAGAAGCACTCCGCACGCGAACCGCTCCGTCCTCTCTCTCCATACCGCTTTGCAGAGGTTTGCCCACGCGGGGAAACCCCCCACGCCACAGCCCACATGGACGGCAGGTACATGTTTGTGGCAAGAGGTGGCGGGTCAAGACCATGGATGTATTATAATTAACGACGGGGCGAGAGGACATCGATAGAAGCACATCCGCACGCGGACCGCCCGGTCCTCTTTCTCAATACGACCGCTTTGCAGAGCTGTACGCACGGCGAGGAAAACTCCCACGCCACGGTCCACGGGGAAGGCAGGTACATGTTTGTGTTGAGTTGGCGGGTCAAGAGAGCAGGTGGGCAGGGAGAGAGGAGAGCGGGTGCTGCATTTAATGTCGCCATTTAAGTTGGTTAAAAATTAGCAGCACACCGCATTGGCAGGGGGGAAAAAACCAAGCCCGAGCCCGGCCCGTGTCCGACGCAATGATGCGGTAATGGGCCCGAAGCCCGGCCCGCGGGCCTTCGGGCCGTCGGGCCCCTCGGGCCTCGGGCTCAAATGCAGGGCTCTAGAGCTACTGCAGCAATGTCGGCCCCTAGCGTTGCGGTAATAAAGCAGTACAACCAGCGGCCATTGGTACTCAGTAGCCACCACAGTCTCACTCCAAAACGGATAACTCATAGTATAGAACACGTAGTAAAGATCTGCTCCGTTTAGCCAACTATAAAACAAACAAAAATGCAAAAATGACTCAGTGTATTTGCAATTACAAGAATGCTAAGGAAACATGCAAAATCACAGTCATGCACTCGCTTGAATCCCTCACAGACAGACATTCAGCACGCACTAACGGTTTTAGTGTAAAAGTGTGATTTATGTTTCATTGTTGACATGAATGATGAGAAACCAAAGCCTGAAATAATGTGAAAATCTATTTATTACAAAGAAAAGATTGTCTATGCCACTTAAAGACGTACTCACAATGGAATGAGTGACCTTTTTTCTTTACTCAAAAGAATATTATGATATATTTCATTTTTACATGACTAGAAGTAAAAAAAATATGACAATACTACTCTAAGAAGTACAGTTACTACCCACCTCTTATTTTAAAGTATGGGGTTATCTCTAAGAATGAACTTTAATCACCGCTCGCATTTCACAAAGGGGCATTGCATCATTTTACTACCGAGAGTATTTGTGCGTACGGGCTCCAGTGAGGGACACACACCGAGCGGCAGCGACAGTAACCTTTGCTATAATCAGCGCTGTCTGATGAGCCTTTTTTTTAATTAACCTTGTCGGAAATTAATCCCGGTGTTAAATGGGCGAGAAAAAGATGTTTGATTACCACCACCGGCCAACTGGGGATTTCTGCCTCAGTCTGAGTGCCCGGAACAAGAGGGGGAAAGTAGCACGAACGTATGAAAGATATGGATAGAGAGAGCTCGGATTGGTGTCATTTACCCGAGTTTGAATGTCAGTCGGTCCCTCGAGCCGTGATAAGGAAACGCGAGAAAAAAAAGAAGAAAAAAAAAGAAAACACAAGAGGACGCTGAGGAGGAGGCGGAAGACGGCGTGGAAAATATTTTGTTACTAAAGGCAAGAAAAAGCAGTTTACTTTTAGAGAGAGAGAGAGAAGGCAGTGCATCATCGCTGCAGCACACCTCCGGGCAACAACAAGGCGCAAATAATAAAGTTTGGGACAGTTCTCTTTTTTTTACGAAGGCAGATATCGTATTTAATTAAAAGAAAACAGAACTTGAAAGGAGCTTTGATAAGTAAACACAAGGAGTGAATGAACAAAGTGAAGTGTGAGTGGTCGTCACAGCAGGTTTCAAAACGCAATAGCGGAAGAAATGGCATTAGTTCATTCCATTTGCTTGGCTTAGTTAGGCTTTATTTTTGGATCCACTGCGAGATTTGGACTTTGCTTTTGACCAGGAGAAATTAATGACAATAATAATGCATTGGTTTTGTATGGCGCTTTTCTGGACACTCAAAGACATTGCATTCGACCAGTCAATCAAATCAAAACTTTATTTATATAGCGCTTTTCGTACAAAGTTGTAATAGAAAGGGCCGTACATCCCAAGTCCCATCCAAGTACCAACCAGGCCCTTCCCTGCTTCGCTTCGGTATGAATTGACATTAATCCGATTAATATCTTGGTCCAGCTGGAGGGTTAACCGTCTGGATTTGTTTTACTTATCATAAAATGGATTTGACTTCTGGATCAGCCCTGACATAGAACTGGTTTATGTGGTTTGATCCTGGAGTTGAGCCTGGTTTAGTTTTGGATCAAATAATGTAGTCCTTGATTTGTCCTTATTTAGTAATGGATTTTTACCATTTGGTTCCTCAGTTATAAATAAAGATAAAGACACCACCATGAACGGTCACAAATAATAATCCTGTTGTTTATTGTTGTTATGTTGACAGTAAATGTGCCTTGGGCTTTTATATGAGCTCAGACAAAACTGAGATCATTGTTTTTGGTGTTATCAGTCACCTTGAGTCTCTCTCTCTAAAACCAAAAAATCAGGTTAGAAATCTAGGAGTAATCATGGACTCAGACCTGAACTTAAACAGCCACATTAAAGCAATAACATCATCAGCTTTTTATCATCTGAAAAACATTAAGATCAGAGGAATAGTGTCAAAACCAGACTTAGAGACACTCATCCATGCGTTTGTCTCCAGCAGGTTAGACTACTGTAACGGCTGCTCACTGGCCTTTCTAAACGAGCTGTTAGAGCTGCAGAACATCCAGAACGCTGCTGCTCGAGTCCTGACAAGAACCAGGAAATACGACCATATTAGTCCAGTGCTCCGGTCTCTGCACTGGCTTCCTGTCACTCAGAGAATAGAATTTAAAACAGCTCTGCTTGTGTACAAGTCGTTTCATGGTTTAGCACCAAAGTCCATCTCTGACATGTTAGAGCCGTATGAACCATCTCGGGCCCTGAGAACTTCAGGGAGGGGTCTCCTGGTGGTTCCCAGAGTCAGGACTAAACACGGTGAGGCTGCGTTTCAGTTTCATGCAGCTAAAATCTGGAACAGTCTTCATGAGGATGTGAGACAGGCCTCAACTCTGACAATGTTCAAATCCAGGCTGAAAACAGCTCTTTTTACCCGAGCATATGAAAACTGAAAGTATTTTATCTGCACTCTTGCCTTTTACTGTCATTGATTAACTTTATGTTGATGTTTTAATGATTGATTTGATCTGTATCTATCTATCTATCTATCTATGTATCTATCTATCTATCTATCTATGTATCTATCTATCTATCTATGTTACTCTGCGATCCATCTTTTGGATTACTTGAGTTAAATCTGACGTGTTTCTTTAAAAAAAGAAAGGAAAAAAAAGCTGAAAAAGTAGGCAAAAAACAATCTATTCCCAAGACAGATGTAAAAGTGAAATGTGAGCACACAAAGATTGTCTCCCATTACAAAAGTAAAACTGAGCTGCCTACCTTTCATTTGACAGCGACTATACAATGCAGCAAACTTTCTACCACCTACAGCTTGGTCCTCAGGTTGTTCCTGAACAGATTGTTTTCTACTCGAAGTTGACGCGAAACTTTCCGACTCTCACGGCCGCCGTAACCCACTCCTCCCACATTCAGAGCCTGGAGATCTCAATGGAGCAGGTGCACCTCTTCAGCGTAAAGCCTCCATAGGTCCAGGTCTGACCTCACCCCTCCGTGAATCATCCTCCAGCGTGCCAATATGTGTGTGCGCGGACTTCCCGAATCCCCGCTGCATCCGCAATCCAAAGACGGATACGCCGCCACTCACCGCTTTGATTGTTTTTGAAGTCTGCTTTTGTACAAATGGACGTGAACTTGATACACTGTGGAAAGTGGAGTCAGCGTGTTTTAGTTTCAGCGATGTGTCAGAAATGATAGAAACCGCGCCAAGTTAAAGTCACAGAATGGAAGCAAAAGGCCACACTGACGGATAAAGTTTAGTTTAGTTTAGTTCATAACATCTAAATATACAAAAACGTTTTTCAGCAGGGGAATTACACAATATTTCTGATTCAAACCCTCACTGTTCTGCAAAGGGCAATTTTTAATGGTTAGGAGGAGACGTTTAGACAGGAAAGCAACTGTTTTAAGTTGCTCTCTGAGATTTCATTGGGTAAAAGTCCAGCTTTATCGGCTGGTAGCCCATCCATTATCTTTGTCTTTACAAATCTGTATGTGCCTGCTCACAAGATCATTTTTGGTAGTTTCTCTCCAGCATAGAATCTAAAAACATGGAACATTAGGCTTCCCACAGCTAATGGCGATGTTATATTATAACATCGCCATTAGCTGTGGGAAGCCTAACAAGGCTAACAGGGGGAGGCTCTGGAGGTGTTTTGCTCTAATCAACGTTCTATTAAAACCTTTTTGTCTACGGGTGTGTGTATATAATGTGTACATACAGCAGTGCAACAATTAATACAAAATGGTATTGCTAACCTCGGAATCCTCTTATAGATACTGTATGTACACTAGGTCTATATTATAAGCTAATGATTCTATTATGACTACAACTATATTATATATCTATATTATTTTATTGTATTATTATAATTTTTTTGCCGGTTATTGTTGTTTCTTGTTTGTTTCTTCTTCCTAATTGTCTGTTGCATTTGAATCTTGAATGTTTATTCTCACTCATGTTCACTACACTATTTAGTTTACCTTTACCTCTATTATTATTGTTTGTTTACTATTATTATCATTACTACATCCTTGTTACTATTGTAATTTTACATCTCATGATATGTTTCTCATGATTTATTATTTCATTCCCTTATGATCTTTTTTGTTTTCTCTCTCATCCATATCTGACATCTACTCATCACACACACCACATATCCAAACGCATCCAAAATGTTTATTTAATACCTTACCCTTGTGTATTTTTCCTTTGTCTATGTGCTGTTTGTAAGCTTTGTTTTATATATTAATAAAAAAAAAAAAAAAAAGTTTGTTCTCTTAAAGTCATTATTGAAAACGCGATTGTCATTCTTACCGGCACATGTTTGTCATGCCCACGGTTGTCTTACTTTTTTTTTCTCTCGCAACTTTTTTTTAAATATAGGAGCTGGCTCCAAAAACCCAGCCATATTGCTAGCATGAACAAGCTTCAGATAGCCCTGTAGTAGAAGCCACCCTCACTTAAGCCTCTATTCCGTCTAGCGCAACTCGACCACGCACGCCACGATCTACGTGCATCGACTCTTCCCAGCACATGCTACTGTTTCCACCACACACACAACCGCAAGTTTTGTAAGCCGCGATGAGAACACATGTGGACAAATGCTGCCTTTTGGTGGGAGTTATGGGATCATAACTCAGAAACTACGAACTATGAAGGTAAGCAACTTGCAAATGTTATGCTAACACCAGCTAAAGTTGCGCTAACAGCGACTAAATGCTAATATCGCATGTCAATAGTGAGGGCTGTCCACTCTCTCGTTGCCATTCAAAGGCCGGCAGTCTGTTCACGTCACATCAGACACGGGTTAGCATGCTATGGCCACAGCCAGAGGTCCGGTTTTGGCACTGGCTTTTGTTATGGTAAAGCTCATGAAACCAGGTTGACCAGGCATTGGGCTAATGCGCGCCTGCCTGTGGAAAGAAGACCTTAGTCCATAGCTATAGTCTGTGCCCTCTAGTCAGCCTTGTGAGTAATGATCCGTGGTGTTCCACAAAGTGGCCAGGTGTAATAGTTTTTTGTACTAGCAATTACAATATTTGAAGCACATTATCATTATTATTAATCCAATCAATCTTCAGCTGAATTTTCAACCACAAACCATGTAGCTTCAGTGAGGCTGGATTGGAGTCTGTGAGCCACCACAAGATGTCTTGTAGTTGGTAGTGACAAGTGCATTTGAAATGTCCATATTCAAAAAGTTATCACCTCCAAATCACCAACCCAGCCTTAAAAGCTACATGGCAAAACGCTGGCTTTGAAAAAATCCAGTTGTTTCAGTTGATTGCATTTATAATTATAATTATCTTTTCATCTCGTCATTATATGATTTGAAGCACATTAATTATCTGCCAGAAATCTTTATCTTGTCATAAACACAATAGGTCCGAAACTGATCCCTGTGGAACCTCTTTGTCGGTAAGTGTTTTAAGAGTTGTTGATTGAATAACAAGGTTTTTTCAGAGGTGGAATGTTTTGTTTTTTTCTTTTGGTCTCTAGACTAGTTTTAAGAAGCTCCCCAGATACTTGAGCCCCTTCGAAACAGTTAATTTACCTGGTGTCTGTGGCTCACCTCTTCTTATTACGAGTTTGTTAGTGTTAATTCATCAGTGAGGTCGAACAGTGTAAAACACACACATTACAACACAGCCACAGGATCACGTTACGCCATTTGAATAAATACTAGGCAATTTGTCACTGTCATGTCAGAGCTGGCCCTCTCTGTCTGGCCTCCTCTGCCCCGGGACAGCAGCAGGAAGCAGCGGCTGTGATTGTATTAACCCCTGAAGAGAGCTATGACCTCCGCCTCTGATCCACTGGAGCTGGCTGCTCCCATGAAGAAACCAGCAGCTGTGATTTTGGAAGAAGAAATGTCTACTTATAAGGAGTGTGGACTCCTTTTTCTTTTGATGATGTGGAACTGACAGCTATGACTTTAGAAAATGTTGTTCTTCAGCATTTCTTGGATGTTTCACGCTCCTAGTAACTGGTGGGGGGATATTGCAATAATAGTTGATGAAAAATGAATATGAATATTGAAAGAAAACTATGCTTTGTGGATAGGGAAAGGTTAAGGCGTCTCTAGAGAGATTTGTTCTCTGCATTTGACCCATGCTTCTATGACGTTGGAGCAACCTGCCACATGAACTGTGAGGGACCACAATGCAGCACTCGGATCCATATGCAGATCTTGACCTCGGTTTGGTCAAAAATATCTAGTGGGAGATTTAACGGCTATTGTGCATATAGGTCGGACACCCAAGCACCCAGACACGGTATGCAAACCTCACACAAAAGAATACCCCATTCTTGCTCTGAAGGTAAATTGGTGACTGGCAAGGTTGGTAAAGGAATACTTTGGGCGTGATGGGGCACAGTGGCGCGGCAGTTAGCAACCGTGCTTCATAACTAGAAGGTCCCGGGTTCAATCCTTTCTCAGGCCAGACGGGGCCTTTGCATGTTCTCCCTGGTTTCCCACTCAAAACATGTACAGTATTGGCCAGGATGAGTGAGAGAGCAAGTGGTGGGGCGAGTCCTATTATGATCAGTGCTTACCACAAGTACCATGTGTGTACATTAAGATGCCCATCCTGATGAAATAAACTATTAAATAACGATAACAAAACTGTGAAAACCTGTATTAGCAAAGCAGCAGAGATAACAGACAGAAAGCAGCTCACTATAACGTTACGAGTTCTCTTGTACATGATAGACAAACTCTTCTAGTATCGTTTAAAAACATGGACACAATTAATGCAAGCCCCTTCTGCTTCTCCGAAACATCTTTACACGGTGTTCAGACCACTAACCAAGACCAAAATCAAAGAAAAAGCAATGGAATGTGTCAAAAAAACAAACTAGAGTCCAACATAAAGTGGTTTGCCAATTCCAAAAGTCGCATTCCTTTGTTCTTCGGTGAAACTCCAGAGCCATGATTCCCCGAGACAATAAAAACTATGTGGATGAAAGGCGAGTCCAAGAGATCATGAGCGAGCAAAGCGACGCGGTGGTGGTGAGCGTTGTGAAGCCGATACGACGAAAACAAAACAGGCTCCACTGCTATCCGTCACCGCTGCGGACTCCCACCTGTCTGCTCAAGTTTCTCTCATTACGCTCCAATCTTCAATTCGCCGGAGATAAGACTGAAACTGCGGCTTGTTCCTGCGTCTCCTTCGCTCACGGTGTTATAAAGGTGCCGTAATTAGCTGTCATAATTAGAGAGATAAGGACTGCGGTGGTCTGTGTTCCGGGCTGTTTTTATATTACGCCGATAAGAAAAGGTTTGTGTAAGGCGTGTTGTGATACATGCCGGGGAAACCGTCAATTAATTCGTATTGATATTAGAATCCCAATTATGAGGCGGTTATTAATTTTGATTGGTATTAATTGCTTGCGTGCACTTTGGGAAACCTGTTTATGCCCGTCCTAGAGCGGCGACGCACCGTAAACAGCACTAAGCTTATCATTCTCTCCAGGACTTTCCTGGTGGCATAAAGGTCAATTTACTTTTGTTGAGCCTTAAACCGTGTTATATCATTGTTCCCGTGTCAAAGACAGACCTGGAGAAATATTTCACTTCATTTACACAGCTGTGATTGTGAAGTGTGTTTTACGTTTCATAGAATGTAAAATATTGATGCTGAAGCACCCCCTATTCTTAAGCCCCATGTGCATGATATGTCCACTCTAAATACATTTAATATATATATATGATTGAGACTTGAACAATAGGCAATCAAACATGAATGATTGAAATATTGGCAGACATAACAAAATGATAGAAAGTCCCTTCTTCTTCTTCCCCTTCTTCTTCTTCTTCCTCCTTTTCTTCTTCTTCCTCCTCCCCCTTCCTTCCTCATCCTCCTTCTTCTTCCTACTTCTTCGTCTTTCTTTGTCTTCTTCCTCCTCCTTCTTCTTTTTCTTCCTCCTTCCTCTTCTTCCTCCTTCTGCCTTCCTCCTCCTCCATCTTCTTCCTACTTCTTTGTCTTCTTCCTTCTTGTCTCCTTCTTCCTTCCTCTTCCTCCTTCCTTCCTCCTCCTCCATCTTCTTCCTACTTCTTTGTCTTTGTTCGTCTTCTTCCTTCTTCGTCTTCTTCTTCCTTCTTGTCTCCTTCTTTCTTCCTCTTCCTCCTCCTTCCTTCTTCTTCCTCCTTCTTTTTCTTCCTCCTTCCTCTTCTTCCTCCTTCTGCCTTCCTCCTCCTCCATCTTCTTCCTACTTCTTTGTCTTCTTCCTTCTTGTCTCCTTCTTCCTTCCTCTTCCTTCCTCCTCCTCCAGCTTCTTCCTACTTCTTTGTCTTTCTTCGTCTTCTTCCTTCTTCGTCTTCTTCTTCCTTCTTGTCTCCTTCTTTCTTCCTCTTCCTCCTCCTTCCTCCTTCCTTCTTCTTCCTACTTCTTCGTCTTTCTTTGTCTTCTTCCTCCTCCGTCTTCTTCTTCTTCCTTCCTCCTCCTTCTTTTTCTTGTCTACTTCATCCTTCCTCTTCAGTCTTCTTCCTCCTTCCTTCTACCTCCTTCCTCCTCCTCCTCCTTCTTCACCTCCTCCTCCTTCTTCTTCTTTTATTAATATTAGTCAGATATCCATCAGAAACTGTAGTAAAAATATCTTAAAACTACCTATAGAGACATATGTGTGGGGAGGAAGTGCGCCCGTCCAGACCGGGGTTAGCACAACAGCCCAGACCTCCTGTACCTTTCATCTGCCCCTCTGTCCCCTCCACCTCCTCCACTCAAGCGGGGCCTGTGCCTCTCGGACAAACCACTCACCCTTAAATAAATCCTGCTCCGTGTGAGATCCTGGGCCGGTCTCCTGTGACGTGGACTCAACCTCTGCCAACGTACAACACGCTGCACTTTGTTGGATCAAAGAAGCACCTGCAGGGGCCGAAGCAGGTGGGACACATTTACCCCGAAGAGCCAAATATCTGTAGCACAAGGCAATTCAAAATGCTTCACAGAGTACTGACAACACATGAATAACAATCGTCATAACGTTAAAGAAAAGAGAGCAGATAAAGCACTTTCAGTTGTCCTATACCCTGCGAAATTCAGTATAACAATTTCAGTCCAACTCTCTGATTTGTTTTCTGACGTTAAGGTACTTGTTACCTGCCATGTTAGGGTTAGCAATTATGCATATCTTAATCTCAAAGCGTATTGACAGGAGAGCTTAGAGTCTATATGCCAGTGTGACACCTCATTTGTAAGCAAGACCTGCTAAAAGTATGTGTAAGATCTTCTTTACCGTTCGTAACCCTGATGATAATCCCTGAACCTAACCCGAACTTCCTGATCGGGGGGATGGCAAGTTACAGTTTTGGCTGCACGGTTGCAACAGAGAAATAAAGCATTAAATTACACATCACCCAAGTTGCCATATGTCTCTGTTCCCCTTGGCTCAGTGATCGAGCTGCAACCCATTTGCATCCAAAGAAATGTCTAGGGACTGCATTTAAATAAGCTGATAGTTGTTTAGTTATTGGGTGGATCAGTGAAAGAGTGGAGCTAAATTACAAAGAAACAACTCAGTTTGGCTCAGTTTACTTTACTTCACTCCCCCCGCCCCACCACCACCAAGCAACCAAGATAAAGCACAGTGCACAACGTTGTAAATGAGAATCTTGCAAATTCAACAGAAAACTCAAACCTAGTATATCTCAGGATATAACACTTTTTTTCCCCCCAGTGCGACTCTCCAGCAGCGCGCTCTTTTCTTCACTTTCTTGTCTCCCCGTCTTCCTCGCGGCCCTCCTGAGACGCAGTGATAACCGGGGTACAGGCGGACAGAGGATGTGAGAGGGGCGGCGGGGGGGAGGGGGGCAGCTGGGACGTCCGACTCAGGGATATTTAATCCTCTCTGTGAGGGGCGAGCGTCTCTCTCCCCGTGTTTGGCTTGAGCAGATCAAAGCGGCGTTCAGATCCCGGCGAGTGGGACGGCGCGGCGCAGAGCTAACGAGGCAGTGATAGATGGGACTGTGCTCCACTGTCCTCAGCTGCTGCTCTGTGAATACAGGAGGAGCCGGCTGCCCATTAAAACGGAATAATACGACACACAGGCTTGCATCGGGTAAATAAAAACAAACCATAGGTGCATAATGGCGCAATTACCAGATTTACAGTATATGGTGAATGCTGTGACACAAGTATCAGAAAACCATGATGTTTCAAAAGGATAAACCAGAGTTATAGTGGGTCTATGGAACAAAGAGAGACACAGATTCAGCTTCTATTTATTGTTTTCTTTAATCGCATTGTAGAAGTTGGATTTGAAACTGGATTTGGTTGTTTGATTCCTTTCTCCTCTCTTCTCAGAAGCTGCTTCATTCTCATCTGATCAAACTTGATCAAGCTGTTTTCATGATGCGTTCCATTTGTCCTCAGAAGTCGGAGCTGGGATTCTGGGAAAGAAGTTTTTTCTCTGAGTTTCAGTGTTCCAGTTGTCAAGTTAGACATTTTTATGACGCGTAACATCAAACTAATTCAAGCTACGAAAATAAATATCAGACAAAATATAGCATTAGATAAGAGGTTTACAAAACCCAAACAGTGTGGCTATATTTATAATGTTACAAATAATTCAGAGAGCGCAGTTAGCTTCAGGGTGAAAAAAAAAAACCTTGGCAAACTTTTCCTAGTTGTTTTCAATGTAAATATATATATATATATATATATATATATATATATATTAAATCAAAATCACTATTTCAAATGACAAAATCTCAAATCCAAGGCTGTGAGAGAGGGGGAAAGGGGCGGTTTCTCATCATCACAGGAGCACATGGGCTCTGCTAACTAGTACAAAATATTGAAAATTCCAACTGCGGGTTTTGGGCGGTTTTTCAGATATTTTTGGCCGGATTTGGCTGCCCACACCTGGCAACCCTGCTTTTCTGGTCATATGCTGGCAGTGGACGTTAGCAAAAGTATATTGTATAAGTATATTGTTTAACTGTAAAGGCTTCGCAGGAGCTCAGTGACAGACAGTGGGCGGGCAGTAGAGGACAACTAAAGGGTTAAAAACACAAGAAATGTGAAGATATAGTTGCCAGATGTTTTTAACACATGTGTTGCCGTGTTGTTTTCCCCAACTCTGAGCTTTTGAGTGGATAATCTGACATTGGGGGGCGTTCCAGTCGAAATTTCCCACTCTGACGTTGGAAATTCCGACTTCCGAAAATGGAACATACTCTGGTAAGAACCGCGATAGCCTCACCTACTCCTTGTCACTTCTTGTGGGGAGAAAAGTTATGTCTCAGTCCATTAAATCTGTTCAAAGATATTGCACAATACCAATGTTTGGTAAGACAATAAGGAGTGAGAGATTGGGCTGGTCAGGATTTTGAAGTGGCCTTGAGCTCCCTCTGCAGGCAGCCTTGGGAACGACTCATGTTGGAACAGTGAACCAGCAAATCCGTGGCGCCGCGATGAACACACGTGATGGATTTAAAAATGTGTCGGACAATGAAACGTTCCCACAGCGATGCAGTCAAATCCGGGGAAACACAGATCGGAGCGCTTCGGCGGTAGAAGAAGAAAACGACCGAAGTAAATGAATTCCTCAAAGCAGCAGCGTGAATGACTCCGGCTTTCTACAACGGGAACAACGTCGTAACGTGGTTGAACGTTGATTCTGCGCGATACGTCTCCGCTAATGAAAAACGGTTCAGGGAAATTCGGAACATTTGCCAATTTTATTCCAAACTGTTAATTACAGGAAAAGTTGTGCCGCTAAATTGCCTACTCAAGCTCCAATTTCGAAGCCTCAAACGGTGCACATTACCTGCTGACTGCGGATGCTTACGATCTGGCAGATGAGATGAACTTACAGCAGGTGGAAATAAAACCGTTTCTCATTAGGGGTGGATATTTTTCATTTCTTAATTGCGAGAATGAGTTCCTACCCCCATGTGCAAAAACCTCAGCCAGAACGCACGCCATTGCTTAGAAAGATACAGCCCTGAAGTGAGCACATTTTTCTCTCCACCCGGAGGAGTGAGCGCGAGCAGTGGGGGCTGCAAAACGAAGCCGCCGCGATAACAAAAGTGATGATTTCACTGTTTCCTTTTCTATTTGTATTTTAATTTTACACCAATCCCTTGAAACACACGCGAACGCTAAGCCCGCGGCTCCCCTGCCACTCGCCTTCTGAGGTCTGTGCAGGTCTCTGATAGCAAGCCTCTGAAATGGAAAAGAGATAAGAGTAAATAAACAAATAAATACAATAAAACTGAATTTGTGCTGGTTCAGTGCGCACATAGAGGGGGGGGGGGGGGGGGGAGAGGAGGAAAGAACAGGGTGAGAGAGAGATAAAGATAGGGGGCAGAGAGAGGGAAATGAATGCGCGTCTCTGCGAGGCTCCCTCAATAAAAAACCACACAAAGGTAAATACCTAAGTGAATTTAGGCCCGATCCATTTATTCACTCAAATCTGTTGAGGCCGATACAGAGGAGACGCCGTTTTGGCTTTTCCGACAATGAAGATATCAGCTTCCTCTGCGTCTCCCCGATATGATCATCTTCCATTTTGTACAAAAGAGAAAGAAAAGAGAAATATACAAATCCGTGACAATGACATTGTTTGGTGTCAGCTAATAGTCTCTGTCGACGCGTGAACGGAGGAAAATACACCGATCTAACCGTTTTTTTTAATTCTATTTATATATGTTTTGTTTTTTTCAAAATACACTTAAATGATTTGTTGTTCTTATATACTTCCTCTGTCCGGCCTGTCAGTGCAGTCAGCGCCAACGTTCTTGAGTTAGGTTTATGGTCAGCCTGGAGGATTAGCCTCTGTGAGTGTTTTACAATGGAAACTCCACAATGTGCCAGTATATGTCAATATAGGAGAAAAAAAACACACTACCTAAAGTGAAGGCACAAAACTGGTGTTGCTTTGCGTCCAAGGTTCAACGTATCATCGCGGTGCCATGCCATTAGTCCGATGCCCCATTAATCTGAAAATTGACCATTGAGCAGAGGTGCCATATGTCCGACATCTCTAACCCAGTTGTGTTGTGGATTAAAGAGCCATATGCAACCTCTGGCCCTAACCTCCAGGTCAGTGGACTTTTGCCTGAACCTAATTTTGTTTTTCAACCCCTACTCAATGGGACGTTTTCGGAATAATGAGGCGTCGGATTAATGGGGCGTCGGACTAATGGGCATCACAGCTTGTGACGCAAATAAAACACATGTATTTCAACTTAAAATAAAATATATGTTTTGCAGCTTGACCGTTTGATGAGTACATCATCTCAAAGCATTTCATCCAAGCATTAGCCTTCAGGATGACTAATGAAACCTATCCAGGTTATTAGCAAGGAAGAGGAAAGGTCTTCCACGAAGTGCTTTACATGGGACAGTGTTTACATTCCCTCTGACCCCCACCATTCATTCACCCACACACATGATTCATCCCCGGTCCGTTGTTGAGTGGGGAGAACATGCAAACTCCACACGGAAAGGCCCCGTCCAGGTCTTGCTAATCGCTGAACCGACCAGTAAAAGTAGTGAGAACCTCTGGTCGATTATCAATGTCTGTGCATCATAAATTGTCCAGTGTCCAAAAGTGGAGACGTTAATATAAAGGCGGTTGGACTCAATTAGGAGAAAATGGTCTTAAATTTACTTCATATTTTATTCATTGAAGGCTATTGTGAATATCTGTGGTTATTAACTTGTCTCTTGTCTCTGGCTTCTCCTCTTTCCTCTTCGTCTGTGGTCTTGAGAGCGGAGCTAAACCCAATGTTGCGTGTTTGGAATCGTTTGAAGGGCGCCCACACTGACGCTCCTCTCAGCGGCTCTTTCTTCTCGCATGTTTCTTAATTACACTATCATAGTCCTGTTAATTACCTTATCAGCTCGCCGTAATCCCATGGTCAGTGTCGGCAACTGCGAATCAAAGCAAACCCACTCGCTTTCATGTGGTTCAATACTCCCGATGACTGCACCGGTCTGTTTGAAAATACGTTACTTTTGTAAGTGGTTAAAAGGAAAATAACAATAGGTGTGCTCTTGTTTTGTGTGTGTGCAAGCGTAATTAGGCCCGAGCGGCCTGCCGTAGCAAGGGCCTATTGTAATCGCAAACGTAAACTCACCGTGTAAAACAGTGACTGCCCACACCTCTGGTGTGGGCCCTTATACTTATAATTGCTGCAAAATGAATGGGGGAATATGGCCAACTGTCATACGGAGGTGGATGACGAGCGCGAAGCGCTCGTCATCCACCTCCGAGCCCCACGAGTGCGTGGGGGAAGTCAAAAGCTTTCCAAAAATGTATAATATGATGTAGTCGCGAAAGCGACTATATTGTTTTTGCAGGAAATATTATTATTATTTTTTTTCTTCTTCTGCTCTTTGAGCAGGAATTTGACCCCCTGAACATAGTTGAAAACTCACCAAACTTTGCCCAAAATTCAGGTCCGGTGAAAAATTAATTAAAATATGTGTTTCGTTTTGGGGAAATAAAAAATGGCGCGACAGCGCCACCTACAAAAGTGAAAATACATTGCGCCTATGGGGAGGGGGCCAACATAAACTTTGTCGCAGAGCGACGAGATTCGGTACAGACATTCGTCCTGTGAGGACAAACAAAATATATTATTGTGGCCACGCCCCCAGACAAACCGGAAGTCCGCCATTTTGACAGGAAGTCGGGAAAATGCTGAGTCAGCGTTTTTGCTGACGTCGCATTTTAACGAACTTCTCCTAGGGCGTTTCACCAAATGAGCTCCAAATCGCTCCAGCTCATCCCGAGATGTGGGGCATCAAAAGTTATCCACATTTTTTGGCTAAGTTTTACGGTTTGTTTGCGGCGAAGCCGCAATCTTTACGAAGAATTTTGCGACTTACCGAAAACAACAAAATGATCCCATTTGCACAAACGAACTCCGATTAAAAATCGGAAATATACATTTTATTGACCTTTCGCCCCCGGACACAACCAATTTGAAAAAGTGACATTTGGCGCGATAGCGCCCCCTCTAGGCCGAGAAGAAAAAATGCATTATGGAAAAAAAATTAGTTTCTCGGAAATGGATAAAATTCGGCACAAAAATAGCTGATGGCATCCCGATCCAAAAAGCCAATGAGACCCATACCGTATTTTGTACGGTGTTGCCATGGAGACGACCAAGGCTCCCCATGTTAATCCAATAGGACTGACACACAAATCTCACATTATACACATTTACAGCTCATTAGCGCCCTCTGTGAGGAGCTTGTGGACAGTAGTCATTGAAGTACGGCCCGTTAAGGACGTCTGATGCTGCTTGTGAAATAAAACAGATTTGGGGCGCGCTAGCGCTCTCTGCAGGTTGGAGCCATCATTCACATGAAGACGCGAAAAATCTCGTTTTGATGTTTACTCACAAAGATTAATGTCACATCAGGGCAATAAAATGTAGTGTGGCCACGTTGGCGCCCTCGGTAGGGTTATGGCGCGGCAATGGAGGCACTAAGGGAGGCCTCCATTACATGGTTGCTAGGCGACCAACAGGTAGTCGGCCATTTTTGGAAAAATCGAGTAATCAGCGCCGAAGCCGCCATTTCTCGCCTTTGCTCTTTTATAATCTCGACCTAGGGTGGCAGCGACATTATAACCACGTAGGGCGCGGCAGCGCCTCCCGGTTATTGCGGCGGCGTGCGGGAACCGGCGTCAATCGGCCACCGCGGCCCTCGAGGGCCTCCCAATGCCGCTTGCGGCTTTAATTTTAATTGTTGCTCTAGAGAGCAAAAAAGAGCCGTGTTGGGCAATTGCTGGTTTGTTGATTTATAATTCTTTCAACTCATATGTCGGCCTCCTCGCGTAATGTCCTGAAAATAGAACACTTTTCCAAACCCTCATAAAGACGACTAGAACAGAAGGTGTTTCTTTGGCTTGAAAAGGCCTTGGTTTGGACACAGTCAGAGAGGGGAGGTGGATGAGTTTGGAAAGTAGAACGCACCAAAATCTCAATAAGTCCAAAGTATGACTTAAGGGCCCATCTCACCGGCTTGGAGACTAGTTGAGTGTTGGAGACTCGAGTTGCTGCTGGTCTCGGAGATCAGGGCTGAAAGATATATCGTGATCGTATTGATATCGAGATATAACATTCAAGATATTCAAATTGAAAAAGCAAGATATAAAGGATACAGATTCAATAACACTTGTTTTCTTTTGTTTTATGATGTTTTTATGTTTCTGCTGTTTTCACTGAACCCATAGTAATATCTTATCGTATCTATATCGAGATATCTGGAATGAATATCGAGATATGACATTTTATCATATCGTTCTGCCTTATCGGAGACGTCCCCTGGAGATAAGGCGAGTCTTCAGGAAGTCTCGGTGAAAACAGGTTGGATTTCAGCGGCGAATGAAGACTCCATAAGACTCCTTGCGATCTCCTTGGTATCTGACAGGTCTCGGAGACATTGAGACAGAAACGTCTCACGGGTTGAGGACAACAAATAGTGTTCGCAACATTTCCACTGCTGCTTAAGACCATGTAGGCCTCTCGGAGACCATGCGGAGCCTAAACTGGAATCAAACCTGTATTCACTGAGACTACCGGCCAGTCATGGCTTGTACACAAGTGTCTCTCAGAGGCACTCGGTCATGGAACTCACTGCCTGCTCATGTCAGGAACTGTGACAATGACCACACCTTTAAAACGGTCCTAAAAACAATCGTGCAGTAGATTATCCATGTAACCTCTTGGGCGTGTTCTCTCACCTGTGACTGTTCTTCACCTCTTACTGTGTAATTTAGCTATTATGCTAATTCTGGTACATTTACATTGAGGCTTTCCGCTGCTGTTGATTAATGTGCACTGTCCTAATTCAAATGAAATAAATAAATAAATACATTGGACCCACCAAATTTAGTACAATGTAGTGTGCTATGTAACAATCTGTAATATACTTATGTAGTACATACACTATGGAATAATGGGTAATAGAAGTTTGGAGGAACATGATGTAATAAAGACATAAGGCCCTTAGGGTTATGGGTAAAACTGAGCGTTAGAGTCAGGGTTCACACTCTCTATTGGCCATGGATCGAGAGCGCGAAGTCCATTCACTAAGTGGAAAACGAGGGAAAATGTTCACCACTAAAACATGACGCACAGTAGATGGATTTGTGTAAAATGTCCAATGTTCATTTGCACCGACAAGTCGAGACAGCACCGTTTCTCCACGGGGCCTAAAAACGGCCCTTGTGTCCGTGTAGTAACTGATTTTCTCTTGACGTCTGCAGACCTATGTGAAGGGGCGGGACCACTGCGGCACACGGGAACGTCCGGAACAGTGTCGTTACTGTTGTTATGATCTGAAGTAGCCGACGCCTTACGAAGTGTGAAGGGTTTGTTTGGATGTTCACAATAGTGATGCTCATCGAAAACAAAATATCAGTCTATTCTACTTGCAGGGTTGCCAGATTATATATAACCCTTTTTGTTTTCACTCGCACCAGACCCACGGTAGAACAAAAAAATAACCCACGTGCTTTGTTAATGCGGTCGCGAGCGCTTCGACGGAAAGCCGTTTAACTCCTTGATGTCGAAATTATGATTCAAATCTGTACATTGTCAAATTGAATCTCCCGACTCGCGGCGTGTTTACCTTGAGCGCCGCGATGCGTCACGCGCGACGCCGGCGTTACCTACGAGCGCTCGGAGACGTAATGAAGGAATAATTACGAGGGCTCGTCGCGCTCGCCATGCGTGGAAGACGGCGTTAATTTCACTCCTAATACGTTAGCGTGCGCGCAGATGTTAACGCTCGTGCCGCGACCGAACCGGATCTTTAATGAAGGAGAGACATTGCTGAGATTTTTTTTTTTGTATTGTGGTTTTTTTCCTCTTAAATGGTCACCCGGAATTTAACAAGTAAAAAAGGTCTGACCTACACAACGAGGCGTTTCATTTCCCTGACTCGCTTTACGGATTTGTATCTCTTACAGGCAGTTTTGGCCATTTTCCCACACAAAATGCCTCACTTTTCAAAATGGCGACGTCTTTTTTCTTACCTTTTATATCGGTAATCTGCAGGAAAAGTTTCTCATTCGTTTAAACAGACTCGACATACACAGCATAACAGCAAAGTCGGCGGCAGCGCGAGTGAAATCCTTTTGCACTGAAAATTATATGGCAGAGTCACCGCGGCCTGTTTTCTTCCATTCTGTAAAGAAAACCGCTTGGATGGGGAAAAAAAAAAAAAAAAACAAAAGACATGGGCGTCTCAGCAATGTCGTAAAAATAAATAAATGGTATAGAGCTTGTCTCGTCAAAACCGCGAAGTATTTCTCAATAATGACGCGGCAGCTACGGGAGTTGTTCAGCAGTCTTTTCTTTCATTGTTTATATCGTTTTTTTTTCCTAGGGTTGGTCCGTGTGTTATGTTTGTTAATTTCCCCCCCCAAAAAAATTGATTTCCACAGTTCGATTTATCGCATTAGATCTCGAACAGTATGAAAATCTTTCCGACGGGAACGACCGGACTCCGAAGATTCAACTCTCCCGTCTTCCTGTGCACCCCAGTGTTTTCCCAGCATGCATTTTGATTTCACTCCCCTCTCAGCTGCTCCGCTGCCAGTAAGAAGAGGAAGAAGAAGAAGAAGAAGCCTTACTGGATCTGTCAACTTTGGGAGGGGATGGGGGGGGGGGGGGGGATTTCCATTCTGCAGCTAACTCCGCTGCCTTTTGATGGATACGTCTTGCCGACTTTTATCTCTGGGTGCGTCTGCAAACTAATTAATATTTTTTTCTTCCTCTCCCCTCTCCTCTTCCTCTCTTCCCCTTCAGGCAAATATTTGTTTCCTCAGATGTGAGCGTGGGCAAACCTTCCTCGCTGCTCCATATGCTGCCAGCTGCCAATCAAATGGGCCGCGACCCTCCTCCCCCCTCCTTCTAATACATGGATTCAGGGAAGCTAGCAGTAGCAGCGGCAGTCTAGTATGTCTACGGTGAGGGGGGGAGGAGAGAGGGGGATTCGAATGAAGACGTACAGTCGCGGGGAGAAAAAAAAAAAGAAATGGTGAAGACACATGCCCAAAGCTGTATCCCTGTCTGTCCGCTGCGCCGTAGTTGCTATTTCGGTTTACTGTTTGAGGTTTTTATTGTTCAAACCGGATGCTTCTGGATTGGGTTTGTTTGCCAGACAGCTCCGAGTGTTGGGATCTCTCTCTCTCTCTCTCTCTCGGTGTGTGCCAAACAGACAGATCTGAGGTATGTTTGGAGCCCGCAGAGGCGCAGCAGGTGAGGCGCGGGGCGCAGAGGAGGCCGCGGGACATGAGCTGCACCGCTGCGTTCGCGGCTGCTGTCCGGTTTTATTAGGCCTCGCCTCCTCTACGTGTCTGTTAGCGTCACGCTCCAGGTTCGCCCCTTGGACATGTGTGCATTTTTACCGCCGTGTTTGAGGTTTTTCTCTCCGCTGAGGAAAAGACGCCGTCATGAGGTGCAGCGCAGGCCGTGGTCGAGCTTTCTGAAAAGTTGTCAGATTTTTGAACGTGTGTTTGGAGGTTGTATGTTTACAAGTTTACGCTCGCTCTAATAAATTCCTCTTGTCTACATTTTTAACAGTTGCTCCAAGACGCCACACTGGGATTTGCAGACAAGGTTCCCTCTTGCCTTGGGCCCGTATAGAGTCTAGAACCGGCTCTGCCTCTAAGTCAGAATGTTACGAGCGCCTGGATTCAGCTCATGACTCCCCCTAGTGGGACAAACAAAAAGAACAAGGATGTGGGTCATAGAAATAGAGTTTAATATGACACGGGCATAAGCTTTAAAAAAAAACATTCTTCACTGAAACTAGATAATTTTTTTAGGAAAAAGATGTGCCTTGAACCCCACCCCCTAAAAGCAAAGCACAAGGGTCCACGTGAAATACATTCATTTCCAGTTTGACCCCCCAACCAAAGGAAACAAAAATACAGGAAGTTTCCTTTTAAATGTGTGACAAACGAAATACCAATATTCCCCCAGATTGTAGAATAGAACCGTCCAGTGAAACGTAAATTTGTCACCACACATGCGGCAAACCACGGACTCCGGAGGCGAGGCCGGTTAAGTGTCTTGCTGAAAGACACGACGACAGTAACTGGAGCCGGGTTCAAACCGCTAACATTTATGGAGTTCATGTCTCTATTTGTCAGCAGTGGTTTGTGCAGCTGCGATGGGACCCGCGATGATAGTAGCCAAAGTGATACTCTGATGGCTTTACAACTATGCTTTTTTTGTAAAAGAGAGATGTTTTGTGACTAAACCAGTTATTTATGCCCAAACACCGAAAAAAAAAAAAAAAAAAAAAAAAAGGCAACACGCAGAGAAACCGTTTTCCAGCCGTCCACCTGCTCTCCTCTGCCCCCAGTGAAGATTAGCACTCGTGTGTGTCCAAGGGATTTGGTCGGCACAAAAGAAACAAAAACGCTACAGCTCTGCCATAAGGCCTCTTTTCTCTCATATCAGATCTTATCAGGGTCGCCATTTTTTGACAGGCTTTATCTGGAAGTGTCTGTCTGGCCTCGCATGTACCCCTTAAATCCCCCTCCCTCCGCGCTATCCCGGGACACGGGCGGGGGGGGGGGAAAGGGGTGCGCTTATAGGCCCCGTGGCGAGATAGGGCTCTCTCACACAGAGCAGGTAATCGGCTCACAGTCAGAGTTTAGGAGCCGGACACAGGAGAAGGAAAGCGTTTGGGCGAAAGTGTGCCCCTGGTTTGAGTGGATTAGAGGCGGCAGTATCGGCCCATGGTGTTCCGCGGGACATACGGGGAAGAGAGAGGGGTCCGCAGAGGCTGATGTGGCCTGCACCACTTCGACCGGTGGTTTTCGGTATTAAAAAAAAAAAAATCTAACTGGACCAGACACAGACAGCTCCAGAAATAATGTGGGTCACTGACCGTCCACCCAACAATAGACGGTGGTTCCTCACACTTCCCTTTGGGGAGCAGTGGTGCAGCATTAACCAGGGCCTATAGTGAGGACGGCGACTTGACAAAACACTATACCTTACCTTTATTTTACGCTATAAAAATGCCTTTCTGCATAAACAAAACTCTTCAAATGCCCTTTGGCACCAATACAAAATCAGTCCTATTGCACATTCAAAACAAAAATCACATAAGAGTCTTTGTCCAGTCCAAACAGGGGAACACCAAGCATTTGTAATCATTGTCCTTCATTTATTCTGCAATAACGTGCAAAATAATGGGGTTCTTTTCATCATTTAATCATCAGACATGGGTAATACTGTGACATGTATTCAGCTCACGACTCCCTCTAGTGGTGAAACGCATAAGTGCAAGATTTGATACTGTATTCTGGGTGTTTCTTCACACAATGTAATACATGTGACTGACAAATAATTACATTTTCTGTGATCTGATGCTTTCAATCATATGTTTTCTCACATGTAGATCAGGACCGATGAGCATGTCACCTGGAGATCCTTAAAAATAGTATTCAAGAAGATAGCTATCGTCCCTTATGTCCCGAGCCACCGCTTTGGGCACAATCTCATAGGTTCGAGCCCGTGCGCTCATTTTACGCAGCCTATATTTAAACAATAGGCAAAAAAACAACTTTGCATTATTCACATCTCACCCGCGCGCAAAGAATAATACCCGGCTCATTATCCCCAGTCATCTGGATATATGTCCTGCAGCTTCTTTAGGCCCAATGGGGTTAATCTGCAAACCATTTATTATTTAATTACGGTGTCATGTCTCTTCCGCCACGTGGCCGCCATATGCATAATATTATAACGACGTAATTGCTGACACTCCACGTTCTAGATTATGCCTTGCTTTAAATGAAGTGATAGCGCGAGGCCATTGTCGGGGATGACACCGGACTTAATTAAGCGTGATTAGGACGCGCTACAGTCGCTCCTCTAAACATACACACGTAATTGCCTCCTTTACAGCCCCTCCGTTTCTTTTGACTGAATGTTGAGTTTTCTCCCTGCGTTTATACCGGTGAAGATATGGGGGGCCTTAGATGAAGAGAGCAGGACCGCCCTCTAGTGGTTAGTCGAGGTGGTGTAAGGGCTATTTGTCACGCTTTTTTTTTTCTCTCTCTCTCTAGAGTTCACTGCTCATCAGAAGAAAATCCCACAAAAGTCAGACCTGCATTAAATGAAACCTTGATTTGAAGTAGACCTCGCTTCCTTTTTTCTGTCATATTGCGATACATAGTTATTAACCGTCAAACACAACACAATGGACTGTGACAATGTGGCCCATGTGCGGGTGGCAGGTTGTCACTATTGTTTTTATTGGAGTTTAACCTAAAATGTTATAAACCTTTGGAACTTTTTTTGTTTTTTGAGACAAAAGGACAACATATATTGTCACTGTGTATAACTGCTCCCAAAGTTTATTGTTTGTACAGATAAAGCCACGCTCCAACTGATGTTTTAGTCGTTATTTATTTTGTCACAGCCTTTTCTTTTACTGGACCTTCGACGAACCACCGTGAAAAACTATGAGCAAAAACAATATATTTGTCAATAAAAATTAAACTTAAAAGTAAAAGAAAACATCCACATTCATCAAAAATACAAGTACATACCGTGTGCGCCTTCTGCACTAACATTTAGGAGTTGTTAGAGTCCATTTTCAGTCCCTTTTTGTTTCCAATTGCTGTCCGTTTTCGTAGCAACTTATTTGTGTCCGTGTTCTTCAAACACCGGAAACCGTCTGTCTCTATCCAATTAAACACGTGGTTTTGCGCTCTGCTATTTCCTTAATCGACCACAAGGGGTCACTAGTGCAACACAGGTATGGCATAACTATTGTGGATAACTTAAATTACAATATAAACAAAAAATAAACACATTTCTTCTGCGACAGCTACACTGCCACCAAAATTACAAAATTTGTACATTTACACACAAAGTCAAACATTGTAATTTTCCACAAAAATAAACATCAACCTTTGAACTCTGACTTCGTTTTAAATCTTGGTAAACTTAAGCGGACTCATTCTGCACTAGTACCACTAGTTTCTGAACTGGTCGCTCAAGAAAAGATAACTGTTTTAAACGTTCACCTTTCTTTCCTAAATCTTTCTGTCCTACTTGAATCTTAACTTTTCGTACTAAGCCATCATCGTCTTCATTCGCTTCGACTACTTTCGCTAATTTCCACTCATTTCTGGGAATATTCTCTTCCTTGACTATCACGATATCTCCGACTTGTACATTTCTTTTGGGTGTATGCCACTGTTGTCTTAGGCTTATGTTTGTTAAATACTCTTTGCGCCATCTGTGCCAGAATTGTTCAGACAAGTATTGTACTTTTCGCCATCTCTTTCTAGCGTACAAATCCTCTCTAACAAAATCACCTGGAGGTGGAAGTGGCACTGACTCTTTCATTGTAAGTAAATGATTAGGCGTCAAAGGTTCTGCACTCTTTGGGTCATTGATAGTATTGGTAGTGAGCGGACGATTGTTTACGACTGACATGGCCTCATAAAAGAAAGTTCTCAAAGAGGTGTCGTCTAATCTTCCTGTGGCTTGTGCCAGGACAGAACTCAAAACATTTCGGACGGTTCTGATTTGGCGTTCCCAAACTCCGCCTCTGTGACTCGCTTCAGGAACGTTCATTTGAAAGTCACATTGGTTTTTAGCTAAATAAGTAGCAATCCTGTCTTTGTCAAGTTCTAAGAGACATTTGTTGAACTCATTCTTAGCTCCGACAAAATTTGTACCCTGATCGGATCTAATCTGTCTCACTACTCCTCTGATCGCTATAAAACATCTCAATCCATTTATAAATGCATCAGTGGAAAGATCTTCTAACATCTCTATGTGAATAGCTCTGGAGCTCAAACACGTAAACAAAAGACCATAACGTTTACATTCTTTTCGACCTTGTTTCGTGTAAAATGGACCAAAACAGTCTATTCCTGTGCAAGTGAAAGGGGGTGAGGGATCTACTCTGTCAGCTGGTAAGTCAGCCATACGCTGTTCCTCTGTTGGCCTTCGTACCTTTCTGCACACAACACAACCTTTGATGTGACGGGCCACTACCTTACTGGCACCTACAATCCAATAGCCACTGGCTCTAAGTGCATTTAGTGTTTGGCCTCTACCCTGGTGTTGCGTTTTCTTGTGACAATGGTCAAGAATAAGTTGTGTGACAATGCCATCCCTAGGGAGAATAACAGGGTGTCTCAATTCAAATGATGCTGAGGATTTTCTTAACCTCCCTCCTACCCTAAGTAGGTCATTATCAACAAAAGGATCAAGTTGGTACAACTTATGAGTTTTGGACAATTTGTTTGCCTTTTCACTCAACTGTTTCATCTCTTGTTCAAATGTTTGTCTCTGTGTTACCCGAATAAGTGCGAACGAAGCTGCTTGTCTCTCCTCAACACTAATGGGCTCTGATTTGTCTTTTTTGGTAAGTCTCTTTATCTTTGCAACAACATTAACTGCTGTATTCCAGTCTGAGAATCTAGAGAACCTCTCAAGAAAATTGTCTCTCTCTAGAACATTAGTTTTAAGAACCTTTACTTCAGGGTCTCCCACTAAAAGCTCTGGGGAATGTGGCTTTGTAACAAGTTCTTGTTCCCATAGAAATCTAGGTCCTTTGAGCCAGTTTGAGTTCATGAGCTCTGCCACCTTGAGACCTCTAGAAGCGTGATCTGCTGGATTTTGATCCGTTTCGATGTGAAACCACTGTTTTGGATCTGTAAAGTCTCTGATTTTCTGTACTCGGTTAGCGACAAAAACATGAAAGCGCCTAGCTTCATTTTTAATGTACCCAAGCACCACTTGTGAATCAGTCCAGAAAAACTCCTCATCAATCTTTAGCTCTAGCTCTGCTCTGAGGAAGTTACTTACTCCTGCGGAAACAGCAGCCGCAGTGAGCTCAAGACGCGGTATAGTAACTACTTTAGTAGGAGCCACTCTGGCTTTTCCCATAACTAGAGCACAGTGCACTTTGTCTTCTGTGACAATCCTTACGTATGAGCACTGCCCGTAGCCACTGCTGCTAGCATCTGCGAAATGATGCAGCTCGATCCTTTGCGGTGTGCCCATGTCCTCAGGAATGAAGCATCTTGGTATTTGAATCTTTGGTAGATTTTCCAGGTCGTTCAGCCATGTTTTCCATTTGGTTTCCAATGCAGGGGGAATAGGATCGTCCCATCCTACACCACATTTGCACATTTCCTGCAGTACTTGTTTTCCTGTTAGAATGTACGGAGAGAGAAATCCTAATGGATCATACACACTTGCAACTGTTGCCAGTATTCCTCGACGTGTGGCTGGCTTTTCTTTCAGGACTATACTGAATGTAGAGGCGTATCTGCCTCTACATTCCATTTCACTCCCAGAACACTTTGCATTGGCACATCAGAATAGTTCAGATTTACGTCTTTGCCATTACTAGCATGCTCTGACTCTGGTATGACCTCTAAGACCTCTCTTTTGTTGCAAACAAATTTGTGTAAGCGTAACTTGCCCTTTGCACAGATCTTTTGTGCTTGACAGACCAACTGTTTTGCCTTTTGGATGGAGTCAACACTGATTAACCCGTCATCCACATAAAAGTTTTTGTGAATGAAGCTGGCTGCCAATGGATAGTCCTTTTCATGTTCACGAGCAAGACATTTCATACCATAGTTCGCACATCCTGGTGATGATGCTGCTCCGAAAATATGAACACGCATGCGATACTCTTTGGGCTCTGCATTAGTGTTCCCATCCTTCCACCACAGGAACCTTAAGAAGTCTCTATCTTCTGGAGCGACATGGAAGCGGTGGAACATTTTCTCAACATCGCATGTTATGGCAATTTGGTGTTCTCTAAATCTGCAGAGTACCCCTATGAGAGCATTGATTAAGTCTGGGCCTGTGAGAAGGTGGTCATTCAAAGAGGTGTCCTCCCATTTAGCAGAGCAGTCAAACACAACTCTTATTTTCTCTGGCTTTCTGGGATGATATACCCCGTGGTGAGGTATATACCATGTGTTACCATTTGCAGATATGCCAACTGCTTCCTCTGCATCACCATCCTCGAAGACACTTATCATGAATCTCACATAGTCCTCTTTGTACTTCGGATTTCTTTCCATTTTTGCTTTCAGATGTCTCAGCCGAATTGTAGCAAGCTGTTTATTATTTGGAAGCTGTGGACGCTCTCTGAAAGGTAAAGGCATTTCCAAATGACCTGCCTCATTGAAGTGTACATTTTCATTCAAAATCTGCAAAAACTGAATGTCCTCTTGTGATACGTTTCCTTCTTTAGAGTTTGTGTCCAGAAAATCTGCTTCCAGTGCTCTAATCACAGAAGAGGGTGTGATAGATGGCATCTCTTTGACAGATATACGATGGCATGCTCCGTTTACTTCCATTGAACTTGTCCAAGGCTTGATGGATCCCACAATACTCCAACCTAAGTCTGTTTTGATTGCATAAGGATCGTAGTCATTGCCTGGTATTACTTTCCTAGGTTTCAGAGCCCTTACACAATCGTAACCAATCAGAAGTGCTGCGGGACAATCTAACAGCTCTGACATCTCTTCTACAATGCCTTTGAGATGTGCCCACCTTTTTGCCGTTTCACGAGTGGGAACACTGTTTTGTTCAAGAGGGATGTACTCACGAGTGTATGCGGGTGGTAGCTCAATGTACTCTTGGGAATGGTAGCCTCTTACTTTCAATCCCTCCACTCTTTGACTCTGTACAATTGATCCCCTGTCTGTCATCGTTGTCAGTTTAAGCTTCACAGGTTCTGTGGGCGCTTGAATCTTTTCACAAATATCTTGGACAATGAACGTGTTGCTGCTTTGAGTGTCTAGCAGTGCGTAAACCAAGATTTCAAATCCATTACCTTCTGCGCAAGATAGCCACACAGGGACAATCATTGACGTTCGGTCGCTATTGTCCACTCTCACGTTGTTTGACACAGCAGAAGCATTTTCCTCTGGTGGTGGCGTTTCAGGTTTGTCTACTTGTGGACGGTCCTCATGAAGTGGAGTAGGGTGATTTTTCCTGCAAACATTACAAGTAGCTTTCTGACGACAGTTTTTAGAAAAGTGTCCAACTCTGAGGCAACTAAAGCACATATTATTCTCAGTGACACATCTTTTCTTTTCTTCAAAAGACATTTCAGCAAATTTTTCACATTTGTAAATAAAGTGATTTTGCTTACAGCAGATGCACTCAATTTGTCTTTTGTTCTGAGCTGCAGAAGGGCTAGGTTTGAATCCCTTGTTACTCTGAGTTGTACTGGTTGTCTTTGTATTTTTGTTCACTTTTGTTGTAGTTGTTAGGACACTAGCCTTTAGACGCCTTTGTTCTTTGTCTGGTTTATCAAATGTCCTTAATGCAAACAGGGAAGAGACTGGGTTGCATGCTATGCGTGCTTCTTCAGCCACAAACTCGGCAAATTCTGCAAATCCTGGATATTCTTTTCCTTTATCCAGTATTTTTGTCACATGTCTGTTCCAGCGAGTTGTTGCCCAGTCAGGAAGTTTGAGGAGTATTTTTTGATTTTCCTCACAATCATCTAATACCCTGAGACCTTGTACATGGGGCATAGCGTTTTTACATGAAATGAGGAAATCACTAAACTCTCTCAATTTAAGCGACTCTTTTGACCCAATCTTTGGCCAACTGCTTAGTTTTCCCCTGAAAGCTCTCTGAACTACAAAAGGATGGCCGTAACGTTTGTTCAAAGCCTCCCAAGCCTGTACATAGGCTTCTTCATCACTTCTATAGAATGTCCCTTCTAATACACTAAACGCTTCTCCACTAATGTACTTTTTCAGATAGAACAGTCTATGTGCTGGATCTACACAACTAGTTTCAATGAGAGCCTTGAAGCAAGTGCTCCACTCTATGAACTTTAGCGGATCACCACTAAATACAAATGGCTCTGGGGCTGGAAGTCTAGTCATGGTAAGTGATTCCTTTAGCGCTTGAACTAGAGATACTTCACTGTCCTTTGACATTAGCTTACTGCCACTGGTCTGTGAGACTGGCACATTTTGGGAAATCTTATTTTTGACCTCAGGGAAAGTAGCTGGAGCTGGATTCAGGAAAACTTGTGGGCGAGTGACAGTGTACTGCTTTATTGGAGGCTGACTTGAAGTGACTTTTATTTCACCATCTTTTATTTCAGCATTTACTTTGGATTCCTCTTCAGCATACACACTATACTCTGCCTCTATTGCCTCAAAATCCCTTTGCTTTTCCAACATTTTCAACTTTTCTTGCTGAGCTACAATCTCTTGTCTTTGTACTGAGATTTCCATTTCTCTGTTTATTTCAGCTCGTTTTGACGCTAAACGTGCAGCTGCTTCAGCCCTTTTTGCAGATATAAGAGTCCCTTGCTCGCTAAGACTGTTGTACTGACTCTTTTCAGCCCTTGATACTGTTGATCCATATATTGACCTTGCATCATCTCTTTGCAGCAACTGAAGGAGTGATTCTTTTACAGCTTGTGCATCAAATTCCTTGTCTACATCTGTGTAACGTCTTTTCAGAAGCAAAATGATTTCAGTGGAAACTGCATTGGAACTGTCCATTTTCCTTCTTATGTCCTGAGATGGTGCGGTCAGTGTACGCAAAGCCAAATAGTTCTGCTTTAAATCTGACTCACAATTTTCAATCGTTTGAATCATGTCACTTAACTCGGCTTTAGAGCACCTAACTTTCAGTTTAGACCTTGCAAGTTGAACCTCTGCCTTAAAATGCACATATGTTGACATAAAACGTCTTTCTCTGCTAATTATGTCATCTTTTTTAAGCTCAAACATTTTTTCAGTTGGGCGTCTATCTCTTTCTGAACGCCTAACTTCTGTTTCAACTTCGACTGCAAGCTGGAGATTACCTATTTTGTGTATTTCAAGGTCTGCACAGATATCCCCTATGCGAGTTTCAACTTCTTCTCTTTCTGAATCTTCCAGATCACTCTGTAGTGTAGCTTCTAATTGAGCTTTCTCTGCTTCTAAAGCTTCAATTACTTCTTCTAACACACGTGTATCTGGCATACTCTGCTCCATCTCTAAATATTATTTGCACAGTAAACCTTTGAAATATTTCACAAATACCAAAGAATACAAGTGTCACAGCACAGGATAAACTGAAAACAGAAAACCATTGCTTTTAACTCTTATTTTTGTTTTCTCTTTGTATTTTGGGTAATATTACCAAACTCTGTAGATCCAGTCTGACTTGGTATCCTTGTGGCACTGTATACTTGCACTGTGTTGAGATGAAGCTTTAGTTCCTTTATTCAACTGGCAAAGCTGTTGAGGTTTGGCTATCCAGCTGCTATAGGACCATGAAGGCTGACGATCCCCACGTGAGCCCTGTTCCCTCGAAGCATGGTCGTGCCGATGCCGCGCTGATGCCACGCCACTCTCTCATTGCTGTATCGCCGGTTGGCCTCTCTCTCTCAGACTAGCAGCAAAAGGCCACGTTGTCCTCTCGTTGTCGGAAGCATGGGACACGTTTCACGTTCACCGACAGCGTGTAGGCCAGGGTCCTCAGTTGGCACCAACGAGACGCATGTTACACGAAGCGCCAAAGGGAGTGGGACACGTTTTTCACTATAACTGCTCCCAAAGTTTATTGTTTGTACAGATAAAGCCACGCTCCAACTGATGTTTTAGTCGTTATTTATTTTGTCACAGCCTTTTCTTTTACTGGACCTTCGACGAACCACCGTGAAAAACTATGAGCAAAAACAATATATTTGTCAATAAAAATTAAACTTAAAAGTAAAAGAAAACATCCACATTCATCAAAAATACAAGTACATACCGTGTGCGCCTTCTGCACTAACATTTAGGAGTTGTTAGAGTCCATTTTCAGTCCCTTTTTGTTTCCAATTGCTGTCCGTTTTCGTAGCAACTTATTTGTGTCCGTGTTCTTCAAACACCGGAAACCGTCTGTCTCTATCCAATTAAACACGTGGTTTTGCGCTCTGCTATTTCCTTAATCGACCACAAGGGGTCACTAGTGCAACACAGGTATGGCATAACTATTGTGGATAACTTAAATTACAATATAAACAAAAAATAAACACATTTCTTCTGCGACAGCTACACTGTGTTCATGACACTTATTTGAACTAACTGTTGATTTTTTTTTGTAAAATGCTCTGAGGTTGTAAAATGTACAAATTCAGTAAATTAACCCAAACATACGGCCTCTATAAAAGCTCATGTTAAAATAAAGTTATCATAAAAAAACATATTAGACACAAAAGAAAAAAGAAATCCCATCAAATTCACTGTATACCCCATGTGACAATAACCCCCCAGTCTGTGGGACAAATAACCCCGAGGGTCCACTGTATTAACAATGTAAGCTATAGCTATTAGCTAAGACACAGCTTTAGCATGTTAGCTCTAAAACGGCTCAAATCAAAGCTAACATCTGCCTCTTTCAGACCAGTGTCTTTTGTTTATGGCACAACAGAACGAAAGCTCCCACTAAAAAAATAACCCAGACTTTGAAGTTTGGGAAACGGCATAAACAAAAAAAAAACAATTCAAATGTGTCCTCTCCTCGTGTCTTCAGTCCAAATGAGAAAATGATTATTGGAAGAGAGGACGAATAGCAATACGCATAATTATACTGTATATCAGTAGCAGCATCAAGCGGCATGCAGTGTGGCTCTAAAAAGCAATTTGACAAATGACCCCGTGTGACAAATAGCCCCGGTCTCCACTATATTAAAATGGAAAAAGTAGTAGTAAGTATTGATCGTTTTCAACAAAATGTCATATAAATGCTCCTAAAAACACGCACACAACAGTATATAAAGTGGCAGATGTCGGTGCGGTGTGTATAAATAGACAGAAGGCAGCTCTGATCCAGTTGACCGATAGCATCTGATAGCTCTGGTGCTGCGTTACAGTCCCTGCCCTGACATGCTCCGCATTCTACATCCACACGATAGACACATTGCATATCGTGAAATTCAAAGGCCGCCTGGTAGAAGAGTCTCCCACGGGGCTTTTGAAGTAAACCCGCCCCCTTCGCTGCTCCCTTCTCGCACTTATGTCTCAATCAGATCTGTGCAGGGCGGTTGAGCTCATAATGTAATGATTCGATGCCGTCTGAGCGGCAGCTGAGACCACGACGTGTGATGGTATTTGCCTCCTTTGTGATTACGGTCGTGACCATTTTAAACCCTTTTTTAGACCTATTAAAGATGGTTCCTTTAGTAAGCGCACTCTTCAGATGGTCTAGTCCTGATTTGATTCCCGGTGGCACATGGAATGCTAAATATTTTCTAAGGTGGTACTTGGTGTGAAAACTTGAGAACCACTACCCCCCTCATCGCCTCACATTTTGAAGACAGGCCAAAGTGGAACCGGGGCCCCTTCTGGTTCATCCCGGTATCACAGCTTACTCTGAACTAAATATCTTCTCTCTGCAGCTCACATTTGAACTAAGATTAAATGACTCAGGTGTCCACGAGCGGTGACAATATTCAAGATTACGTGTGCGACGTTGACTGTGGCAGGTTTGTGAATCCAATAATAGAAATAAACTCCTCCTGACTGAATTGGTATTTATTCACCCTGCCGCTGAAATGTTACTTGTTGCTGACGACGCTTCTTGAGGTGAGAGGCAAATTGTCCACAAAGAAGTTTTATTAACGATACTCAGCACAGTTTGGCAGATAATTTCAATAATTAATCAGACGCCCTCTGGTACACAATGAGAGAACAGTAAAGAGACTTCTTTATAATAAGACAACTGACTAAATCATAAAATTGCCTTGAATTCATCAGTCATGAATGATAATAAAAATCAAAAAAAAAAATTTGTAAAATTTGCATAAAATCCATTTGCAGTGATTTGTTTGCGCTGTTGGTCATATCCACCAGATCTAAAACTATTTACACATTAGAGACTAGCCCTACTGAGTCCCGATACACGCGCGAGTCCTTTCTCTGTGTGTTCAGAGCTTGTCCCCGCTCAGAGCCCGGGCCACGCACATGAAGACAGTACCAGATGTGAGCACTAGGGGCACTGCTGCGGCGGCCACCATGAAGGACAGGCCGTAGTGGATTTGGACGTCGGCCCCGGGACACGACTCGCCCCTTTCCTGGAGAACGTAGCGCCTCACGTCGACCAGCTCCATCCACATCACGTACAGCAGCAGCACGAACAGGAGCAGGCAGGCTGCAGGAAGAGACACGGATAATAGTAAATATGACCAGAGTGACCAGATTTTCCAACTAAAAAACTGGGACAATATTCGGGAATAGGCCGCAGGGGTTCCAAATCTAAACTGTCTTTACCCTCAATGAATGGTAAAACTATCAACGATTTATGACATGGGCCAATCCGCATTCTGAATTGAGATTTTGAATTGGTTTATACTTGGTATACGGGCCCAAGACATACATTAAGTGTAGGCTATGCTATTTCGGGGACTACATTGGCCAAAACCGGGACAACTGGGACAGATTACGAGTAAAACTGGGACAAATCAATGGTTTTGGAGAAATCCATTGGGACGTGGGACCCGACTCTGGTCACCCTAGACCAGAGTCGGGTCATATTATTGCGCTTCCATTCCTCCGGCAAACGCGGCTCAGGTTCAGGTTCAGCAAGCTCTAACATTCATGGTAAATAATCAGAGTGCAATTATTTAATACAGCCGGACATTTAATGACGAGCAGCTGTCATTTTGAGATGAAACAAATCCCTTCGTCAGAGCCAAAGTTTATAATTAATAATATCAGCACTAAAGGTGGCATCACATTAATAGTGCTATGGTAACCTGTTGCAACGTTCACTCCACATTTGGCCACAGCAGATCCTTCAGACTCATTACGACCAGCCCCGTCTGACTTCTTGAGGGTTTTCACTTCATGAACTTCTGAACTTTATGAACTGTGTGAAAACGTTTTGTGATGACATTTTCCATTCTGCGCCGCTCCTCGGACCACAAGCAACACACTGGAACACTATGTCTTTGCAAAGGACACGTGAACAGTGTGTGTTATACAGTACATCGCCAGCTAGAACATCTTCCCTGACTTTATCAAGGCTTATAGGATTTAGCACATATTCTTTAGAGCAGGGATCTCCAAGTAGCTCTTCATAGACTTCCTACATTTCTACAAAAGCTTTAGTCACATATTTAGGTAAATAGAAGAGGACGAAGAGGAAACTCAAGACATTTACTGTAATTGTGTGAAAATAAATCCCACCTTGCAAATGTGCATGTGCTGTTAATTAGCTTGCTGCCATTATTGTTATCAGAGGTGGGTACAGTAGCCAAAATATTTACTCAAAATAGTTACTTTGATATAATTGAAAGTACAAGTAAAAAGTAGTGACCCAAATAATTACTCAAGTAAATGTAGGAGAAAATGATACTTGAGGACTGTGAGCACTGAGTAACTGAACAAAGTCTGATTTATTTTCGGTGACGCCACAAATTGTGTAAAACAAAACATAAAATCAAGTGGAATTTGTGATCATTTTTTAAAGAAAAGTTCAAGAAAATGGCAGAAAATACAGAAAAAAACTAAACAATTCTAAAGAAAAGGGAGCACGAGACAAACCACATCTATTTCATCGAAAAACAGATGTGGGCCGTCAAAAATTACTCAGGTAAAAGTACAGATACTTCATTACTACAATTTTACTCACGTAAAAAGTACGGTATGAAAAATCTACTGTAAGATAGAGCCGTGGGAAATTATTTAGGTTAGGGGGAGCCGAGGAGCAAAACGCTTTTTCATAATATTGCTTGCAATACACACATTATCCACCAGGGTGTGCTGCAGCCCCCTCAGCACCCTGGGTTCCCACGGCCTTGCTGGAGGAAGTACAATTTCTCAAAAAAAATGGAGTACTCCCGGCCTCTGATTGTTACATAAAAGTAGTTTGTGGTGTAAAAAAATAAAAAAATAAAAGGTGGGGGCTTTAGAGTTTAAAGCCACACTGCAGAACATTTCAGATTAAATGTTACAAATAGAGGGGACATCTCAGACATTCAGGCGGACAACAAAATTAATCGTTACAACTGGACAAATCTTTACTTAGATGGCCGACTATAGTTTGTATAAATACCCATGTGTCTGATGCTTAGCTTGATACAGACAATGCTATTTTCACTGTAGCAGTTGAATTCTAACCTGTCTCTAATGCTCATGCGGGGAAAGGCGTTGTGTTACTCGTTTGCTAAGTCCCCAGTTCAAACTTGTACACAGTTGTAGAATCACGCCAAGCACTAGTGACACCTGTTGCGACAGCGTTCCTTTCTGCTTCCTGTCTGGATCATGTGACCGGTCTGAACAGCTGACAGCGGCGAGGGCGGGAGTGGCTGCAGGGTGTGTATCAGTGTCTACATTCAGATAATCCCCCCCCCCCCCCCCCCCCCCCCGGGACTGTGTCCGCTCACTCCGGGCCAGAATAACCGCACACACATGTTTGGGAGTGTTTTTTTTCTTTTCATACCAGCTGCGATGAGAAGAGCCCCGCCCACTCGGTACAGCTTGTGGCTGTAGAACGGGATGCCGCACACCAGGAGGAATCCACCGATGGGAGCGCAGAGCAGGGCCGGGATCATCAGGACCGTCCAGAAACCTCTGAAGACTAAAGCAGAGAAGCGTGGAAAACTGTTAGTGTGGAAAGTTCTTTTTATTTATTTTTGATCATGTCTGTCGTTCGTGCAATTAAACCCTCACAATCGAAACGTGTAACTGGAGTGTTAAAGCTAATGTTTTTGTGTTTTCTTGAGTATAATCTCTATTTGTGATTTTTTCATATTACACTCTGCTCTCATTCTTCATTGGGTGAACTCAAAGACATAACACTTTTTCTACAAGCACAATAGACCCATTTCCCCTGAGTATTGCTCATAAATCTGTCCAAATCTGTGTGGGAACTTCTCCTTTGTCGGAGAGACTATTCCCCCTCACACGTAGCGGCACGGTAGCACAGCGGTTAGCGCTCGTGCTTCACAGCTAGAAGGTCCGGCCTCGATTCCCACCAGGACGGGGCCTTTCTGTGTGGAGTTTGCATGTTCTCCCCGTGTCTGCGTATGTTTCTCTCCGGGTACTCCGGTTTCCCCTACCGCTAAAAAAAACATGTACAATAGGCCCAGGGACTGCAGGTGGAAATTAGCACAAGTGCTATAACCTGGTACAATGCATCCCAGGCTAATGCATAGTGTACACTGTCCCTGTTCAAATAAATAAATAAACGTGGGGCATATCAAGATGCTGATTAGTGCGCATGAATATTGCACTGGTGCCTTAGGCTGTCTACAATAAAAGGACACTCTGAAATGTTCGGTTTGGCTTCATTAGAGTGAAGGCTGTCGTACTGTATGAACGCCACTCCAGATATTTTTCCACACCTTATTCAAACGCCCGTCAAAATACCATCAATAAAATGCGCCTGTGTTCATCGTCCATAACAACAACTTGATCCTCTCCATGTGTGAGGCAAATGGTGGTCCAATCAGTATATTTGAGTATATTGAGTAACGTGAAATTGTCTTAGCTAGTTCTGTACACATCTGTTATCATCTACTTCCCATTGTGCGCCCAACACTCGACTACCAACCAAAAAAAAAAGTCAACACAAAGTACACACTCTGAGCTATGCCTGTTATGTGTGATTTCTTACACAAGCAACGTCTACACATCATTTACCTGCTGTGCCGTCGTACATGGGGTGAGGCACGGGGCCGAGGGCGACGGGCAGGGGGAACAGGTAACCGTGGATACAGACTTTAGAGTCCGGCTGGTTGGCTGAAACACGAGGCAAATTTGTCACACCAGACATATTCATTTTGCGTTTTTTTACAAAAGCAGACAAACTACATTATTCATGAGCTAGACTAGATGGGGTGGTAATCTTCTCCATAGCCTGCCACAATGTGAAATCTTCCATATTTTTTACCTAAAACATCTTGTCGGAGGTGTCATTTTAAAATTTGGTGTGAATTTTATCAAAAGGGCAGCTGTTGTTTATGTTTGTGTGGCTACTGCTCCAAATAGACACTGAACAAGCCGCAAGTGACTCCCAAAAAAGCATTTGGATAGAGATGCCAACTTCAAGCCAAGGGTTTAAAGGGATATTTCGGGATTTTTGACATAGGGCCTCATTTCCTAGTTATCCAGAGTGTCGTGGATGTCTGGAGATATTTTTTTTCTTAAATTCATGCAGTTCTTGAATTTGAAGAGTCTAGTGGCGCTAGGCTAGGGCAAGGCTAAAGCATTTCTACGGTAACAGCTAGTCAGACTACCCATATAAATGTCTGTGTTGATAGAATCATTTTTGAAATATAACTGACCTTGTATCACGTGAATTACCGCATTTTGAGGGACTATTTTCTCGCAGATCACTCCGCCGCTGCGTTAGCTTACAGCCACGAAGCTGATGCTGCTCAAATATAAGTTATTTTAAATGCAAAATGGTTAAAATTACTCTATCGACACAGACATTTATATGGTTAGTCTGGCGTTATAAGTGATTTACCTCAGGTGCACTGTGGAGCGGGTCAGACTGTTTTTAATGCAGGCTAGCTGATACCATAGAAATGCTTTAGCCTTGCCCTAGCCTAGCGCCACTAGACTCTTCAAATATAAGAACTGCATGAATTTAAGAAAAAAAATATCTCCAGACATCAACAACACTCTGGATAACTAGGGAATGAGGCCCTATGTCAAAAATCCTGAAATATCCCTTTAAGCGTCCATTTAATGTAAGTGTGGCTCATTGTGTTGATGAGCAGTGGACTCTACACGAAAACAAGTGACAACTCTTTGTTCACTTTATTATGTGAATCGTCACAAAGTGCTATGGCTACATTAAATCATAGAACTCTTTGCATCTGATCAAACTACTGACAGTAGTTGGGCTTGAAATATTCAAGCCCAACTACTGTCAGTACACAATGTGATATGACATGATTAAAGAATACCGATTGTATTTGGCAATGTTGTGCTAATTGATATACTGTACTGCAAGTGATGGCAACAGTATAATACAGAAGAACTACTGTATTTTTATTTATTTTTTTGCTTAAATGCTGTCATTTTGATAAGGGAAACATATTGTCGTTGGCGTTGTTGAATGAATAGCCACATAATTGCACTCACTGAACAAAGTGGCGAGGTGCGGCTCCGCTGAGAGCTCCACCTGAAAGGAGCAGCGCCAGAAGAATCCCTCGTGAAGCAGCGTCAGGGAGGAGGGACTGACCGGCTCCGAGACCGTGATCTGTGGGGAAAAAACAAAAAACCTTCAAAAATACAGAGGCGCTCTGTGAAGTGCAGTACACGATGTTAGCTTTGTCAGCAGAGCGCCCTGAGTGAGGCAGAAATGTGGTTCTGATTACAGCCCTTTGGTCAGTGAGGTTTTCTACAAAAACACGAAACGTTTGTGAACAGCACTCAGCAGTGGCCTGTCAGGGATGATTGATGGGGCTGAATAACATGAAGAACCTTTTTTTGAAACGTGTTACATCCACAAACGCTGCTGCTTCCACGTGGAGCCAACTGGAGTTCAAAGATCTTTAGACCATTTTGTGTTGGCATGAGGCGCTGGTACATACTGATAATGATCAAATACAAACCCCATCCATTTACCAAGATTATGTAAGGGCCTAACTTACCGGAGAGAGTTGCAAGTCTCTGCAACTCGGACTGATTGCGCGCGTACAAACGGCATATCTCACCGGCCTGGAGACTGGACAGAGACGAGAGTTGTCGCTGGTCACAGAAATGTCTCCGATACGTCCCCCGGCAATAAGGCGAGTCCCCAGGTAGTCTTGGTGAAAACGAACAGGTTACATTTGAGCAGTGTCTTTGCATGGTCTCTGAGAGACGTCCTTGCAATGTCTCCGAGACCTGTCGGATACTAAGGAGATCTCAAAGTGTCGTATGGAGTCTCTTTGAGATCTCCTTGGTATCCAAGGTCTTAGAGACATTGTCGGGATGTCACAGAAACGTCTCACAGCTTAAGGACAATAAATCGTATTGACGACACAACTGCTTGAGACCATGTGGAGACCTCTCGGAGACCATGCAGAGACCACGTGGAAACTTTTTCAAGTCTCCATTCAGTCTCCGCTGAAATCGAATCTGTTCCAGTAACGGCCTTCATTTGGGACGAGCATCGTCCAGTGTCTTGACGGACAATGCTGGGGAAATTTTTTTGAGTCTTTCACTTTTTGTTCCATAACCCTCAGGATGTTTTAAGACATTCATTGACTTAGAATGAATGTCTTCCTTTTAAGAAGACATTCTTTTTAAAAGAAGAAAATGTAAAACAAATGTAACTCTGTAGCCATATTCACAATATAGAGTCTTTCTCCAAGTGTCTTGAATAGGAACACCGTAGTCTCGCTGGCCACAATGCCTATGTCACATTCATGCATCACTAATTCTTCTTCATGTTGTTTGCAAACAATATTTTTTTAGACCAACTAGGTGAAATTGGATAATTTCCCAAGGCCATCAGCAGTGAGGAGACGCCAGGCCCTGCTTATGCAGATCAACCCAAACACGATCAAAACAAGTTATTTATTTATTTGTTTATTTTTGCCATTAGGACATCATGCCAGTTTAATAGGCATGTGGTACTAAACTTTTGATCAGCTGCAAACAGCTTATTTCAGTTTATTTGTATTTGTTGTCTCTACTTGGAGCCTTGTTAAGATCCAACCATGCAAAATGTGAATTTTTGCTAATTTTCAAGTTTTCTTAAACTTTTGACCAGGACTGTATAAACATTTGATGCTTATATCTCATTGGTATTTAACACTTTAATATTATTTTATACCGTAGTTTGATTCGAGGGAATAGTTTTATAACATTTGGTTAAACACACTCAACGTTTTGTGTGGTCACTGGAAAAATAACCGCCAGCCCCAGAGCTGCTTAACACAGACGCATGTGTCCATCATCACAACAGCTGATTTTATTTTTACAAGTGATAGAAATAAATCTGAGGTCACATTCATTTGCCAACAGTAATTTGCCTTTTATTGTTTTTGTTACCGCCTGATGCCAAAGCTCCTTTCGTCTACGTCACGTGTCAGAGTTGTTTTACAGAATCTGTGTTTATCTATTCTAACTTTGACCAATGTCCTCGTCAAATCCAGGCAGAAAACAGTTCTTTGTAGCCGTGCACATCACACTGATGCTTTCACTGATGTTCCTGTTTCATCTGCCTTAACCGTGAAGCACTTTGAATCACCCTGTGTACGAATCGTGCTCCACAAATAAACTCGTCGTGCCTTTTTACACCTTGCCCAGATACAACCAGCTTCTAACCAGCTCGTTTACAGTAAGTCTGGTGAATATTCTCTGTCCCTGTACAAATAAGCTAATGAATAAAATGACTTCAAGACACACAGCATAACATTTTGGTTTATACTGTTACCAAACCTATTTAAATCTCATATTTGGCTGCCTTTATTCAACATCTCCGTGGAGACGAGCCACTCAGGAAAGTTACTGTCAGGTCCCCGAACTCCTGGGAAACAATGATCATTTGTTTGGTAGCAACCGGCACAGTGCGACACAAATGGGACTCGTGCACGTAAACACACTGGTCTGTGGCCGTGGACTGATTTCCATCCATTTTCCAATTCATTTGCACTCAAAAAAAACACACAGATTTTACACCGGTCGGAGCTGGACCCGAACGGCCAACCTCTGTAATGTGGGCAAACACTCTACTGAGCCACTGAGGGAGTCAATTATTACATCTGCTGTATCAGATGACATCACAACAGCACAAGAGGCAGGAAAAGTGAAGGTTGTGCAGTGGTATGCAGAATGAAGAACAATATGAAGAGATGTTCTGCACATATAAGGTCACTCCAGTGCTCCCCTTGTTTACATTTTTCAGTGGAAAACTCTGTGCCATCCTTAGAGGTTTCTGCTACTGATGAAAGTGGGTTGGGCACTGATGACCTTTCAGTCTACCTACAACTTTTACAACTCACAATTTGAGCATTTTCTGAATATGTCTTATTCAAATCCAACCTAAAGATGAAGAAATACTGGTTCCTGTCCCTATTTGAAAGAGGAACATCTTCTTATACCAAAGCAATGCAGATGCAGTTATATTTGCCTTACCACTGTACCATTTTCATCCCGAGTGGTTTTCAGCGTCTCCGTCGGGCCGCAGTTGTCGCTCGCTACGAGCCAGTAATCCGTCGCGAACGCCAAGAAGAAACACAGTGTCCCGAGCACCCCCAAAACCCCCCCAAACAAGGCCGCAGCGCCGATCTTCATATCGCCAACACAATGCAGTCCAAACAACAAAGTGGACGTCTCAAAGTGGACGGTCTTCAGCCTGTGACCAGGACTAAACACACTGGACCACTTCCCGGGACAGGGACCTCTCCGGGGGGGGGGGGGGGGGGGGGAGTTATTTTGGGACACTGTAACTTAGGCCTTGTCGAATTACCACGGCAGCGTGTGAAGGCAACACGGAGCAAGTGCCTGTGTGGTGGTGAATGTGAGAGTAGTTTCTATGGCCTGGAGGCATCTGAAAGCTTGGTGCTACACCTGGAGTCTCACTTTTGAAAATAAATTAGACGGGACGTGCAAATGACCCCCGACCCTGAGGTAAAAAAAAAAAAAAGTTCAGCGCAGGCTTTATTGTTATGCATGTTACAAGTCAGTTATAACCTGGTCTTCAAGGCCAGCAGCAAAAGCATTACATAAGGGTTGAAGGAGCTCGATTACAATGGCGGATTTCTTTAATGACAATGTGTGACAATGTGTGGATCTAAAACATAACTTAAAGGCCCCATACCTGATTTTTTTTTTTTCATATAACAAAAGAGAAAGCGGAAGCAAGTAAATGAAACTGTTAGTTGTTGTTCAGACTCATTCCTAACTTTCTTAACACCCCAATTCTTCACAGGGACAGGTCTATGAGCATGTGTCACCATTTTCAGAGTAGCCTTTACAGAACAAGTTACAGGTTCATGAAATTGATACTTATTTCCACAAATATTTGAGTTTACGGTGCACCAAAACACATTTCACACGTCCAGAAAAGCGATGTTATATTTAAAGAAAGTCTGTGCACCGTGACTTATGCTGCTTGATTCGACTCAGGCAAAAAAACAGATAAAACTACTGTGATTATTACGGGTTTTATCGTCTGCATAGCACAAAAAACACAACTTTGTAGCCGATAGGTCTGGGTTTAGGTACTCACCGATACCAGGAAAATTGGTGGTATCGGCAAAAAATCCGATACCAGCACCTGTACCAATACCCTTCCAAAAGTAAGTAGTGCTGTTATCAAGCACAAGTATCAAATATATGAAACTACTCTTAATAATAAACTTCACAAAGTCATGCTCAACCACCTCTGACTAATTCTTATTCTCGTTCTCAATGTCAAAGCTGAGTTGTTTCTTCGGTCCTGGTTTTGTAGCAGCCTGTCCTTCGGCTCGACTGGATCCTGGAGACGCAGGTCCGGGGCTTGTGCCGCACACTGGGTGGAAAGAGACGGTGAAAATGCGTTTCAGATTGACAGTTCTAGTCGAATGTGTGTGAGTTAGATCAGGCTTTACCAGTGTGCGATCTGCGGAGGCCACGCCTCACACGGTGGGATCCATTCATCTCAGCGTCTTCCACCTACGGATTTGTCGGAGCAAAAGACACAAACTTCACAAACATCCTTTTATGAAGTAATGAAGTGTTGTTAGCCGTATATCAGGAGTCTCTGTCAGATACTTTTACAGCAGAGAGCGACTTATGCTTTGGAGAAACTGTAGACCTTCGGCGGAGCCTGGACAATTAGCTTCCATTAATATATTGCAACATGGTTAAAGAAATTAGATTAGATTCCTCTGAATATTTTATGTATTTGCATATTGTGTTCAGATGAAAAAATACATCTAAAAATATAAAAAGACACCATGACATTAAAACCTCTTCACCCCCGCCTTTAAGCGAGCACATTTTCTCCAGTTCAGCTTTACCCAAATCCAGAAGCTCCTCGACTGGAGCTTAAATGGTCACATTGACAGTATACAGCGCCTTTCTGCCTGCTTTAGGCGGACCCTGGAGTACAGTGGCCAGACTAATGACTCATTTGAAAGCTAAGACCTACAGAACTGAGCGTAACATTTTCGTCGCGTTGTTTCCGCCTTTTTGTTATGTTTTTGTTGCTTTCTTCATCGCTTTTTTCCCGTGTTATCGTCACCTTTTTGTCACTTTTTACGTCGCCCTTTTGTCAATTTTTTGTGGCTCTTTTTTGTGGCTTCCTCATCACTTTTTAAATCGTGTTTTTGTCGCTCTTTTGTTGCTTTAATGTTATATTTTCATCCTCGCTTTCGTCGCTGTTTTGACACTTTGTTCCAAGAAGCTTCATATAGAGTTTGGGAAGCACAGAGACAATGTGCTCGGCTCAGGCGGAGGTTAAGAGGTTTAAATGAGCCCTCGAACAAAAACAACAACAACAGCAGAAGCAACAGCAAAAATAAAGTAAGATTGTGAAACATCATTTCGGCTGTACCTGTGAGCGCCTCTCCTCCAGGCTCATGTGTCTATGGAGGGTCCTGTCCAAGTCCTGGTGGCGACTGTAGGTGGGCATCTGCTGAAGAGAGGACCACCAAAGCCTAACTATAGAGCTATAATGATGACATGTCCTGTAATAACTTACGGTACCCTGTTGTTGAAGTTATGGAGGTTCCTCGAGAGGATTCTTCTGATGCTGTCCATCTCCTCGGGAAGGAGCAAACGACTGCTGGTTTGAGGAACTGTTCTAATAAAAAATATGTGGAGGTTTCAATAGCACTTGAAGTGGTAGAGATGTTCTACGTAACTGTCTGGTCTTCGTGCGTGACTGAGCGCACGCGTAAAGACCAGACAGGTACGCATCAACTCGTCCAAGCTCAGGTGAGAACATTATCTCAGTGTGGAAAAACTGGGGCCTGTTCCTTTAACCTCTTAACCCCCGCCTTCACCAAGAGCATTTTCTCTCTGATCTCCGTATCAGCTTCACCCAAATCTAAAAGGTTACAGCCTGTAGGCCAGTGTAACGCCTCATTTGAAAGCTAAGACCTACAAAAACGTATCTAAACGGCTCTTTTTTCCTCGCGTTTTTTTTTTAACCTTTTTTTACCCAACTTTTTTTTTGTTGGATTTTTTCAACTTTTCTGTTGCTCTTTTGTGACTTTTTTGGTCCGTTTCCTGCACACATTGTTGACACTTTTTCATAAAATCTGTGGCCCTTTTTTTTTTCCATGTTTTTGTCGCCCTTTTGTTGCATTTTCATCGTAGTTTTTGTCTTTTCATTGTTGCTTTTTTTACGCTTGTTTTTTGTTTTTTTCAAGAAGCTTTTAGATTTGCGTAAAGCCAAACTGGAGAAAAAGTGCTCTGTTCAGGTGGGGGTTAAGAGGTTAAGGTGTGATTTTAACTTCTTAACCCCCACCTGAACAGAGCACGTTGTCTCCAGTTTGGCTTTACGCAAATCTAAAAGCTTCTTCAAAATAGCGACAAAAACCGAGCATGAAAAACTAGTCAAAAAGTGACAAAAGAAAGCCACAAAAACCTTCTCTTTTTTTTTTTTTACCGGTGAAAATGCTGCAAAAAGTTACAAAGACTCAACAAAAACGCTGCAAAAATGTGACGAAAACGCAATAAAAAAGCCACAAAAAAGTGACAAAACTCAACAAAAAAGTGGCAAAAATGAGATGAAAAAGAGCAGCGCAGGGAAAAGTATCCGTTTACATCATTTCGTAGGCCTTAGCTTTCAAATGCGCCGTTACACTAGCCTATAGGCTCTAAAGTTTTTAGATTTGGGTAAAGGTGAAGTGGAGGAAATGTTCTTGTTAAGGCGGGTGGTAAGAGGTCAATCATCCCTTCTGCCATACATTCAGTTGTGTTTTCGCCTGAAAGCTAATAACGGCGTCTTTTAACCTCGCTTTCACGGCGGCCGCTCCGTCTCCACTCTGGTCCCTCCTCTCCAGCTCCTGGTAAACGCGGAGGATACTGGAGCGGTCCTGATGCTCCTCTCGAATAAGGAACCGGCGCAGGAACTTTCTGTTGAACTGCTCAAACCTGCCCCGTGCAAAGACGGTGTGTGATCATTAGCGCCCTCTAGTGGCAGCAGTGAGACACTTGTAACAGGGAGCTCACTTGTCTTTCCAGTAGTGTTGTCCCCAGTATCCAACCACGTCTTCAATCCCTGCCAAAAGGTGATCGATGAGCTGAGAACAGACCGAGCAGCAGGTTCAGAAGTGGATCTCAATACTTTTACATACTAATACATCTTTTATTTTATTTTTTTGTCTAAACTGAACATTTCACTTCAAAACAAAACTTATGAACTTATTTTATTTATAGCCATGCAGGACATAATCTTGGCCACGTGAGGCGCATCCTTCAATCAGGAAGTCAATGACAATATTTTAAGAAATATGTTCACCTTCTTACAATGAATTTAACCCCTTACCCCCCACCTTAACCGAGCGTAGTTTCTCCAGTTCAACTTTACACAAATCTAAAAACTTCTTGACTAGAGCTTACAGCCTACGGACCAGTGGAACGCCTCATTTGAAAGCTAAGACCTGCAAAACTGAGCTAAACAGATCTTTCTACTCGCGTTTGACTTTTCTTCCAGCGTATTTGTCTCATTTTTGCCGCTTTTTTCGTTGCTTTTTTGTCACATTTTAATCGCATGTTTATCCTCGTTTTTGTTGCTATATTAAAGCTTTTCTCAAGGTTATTTTAGATTTGGGTAATGCCAAACTGTAGAAAATGTGCTCAGTTCATATCGGAGTTAAGAGATTGATACAAGAAAATAAGGAGCCCTACATTGTGTATTTTAATCCTCTCCCATAGATACAAAAAGTGTATACAGTGTGCACCTCAATCCCACTTATTATTGTTATGTATCTTTATTTGATATCGACAAAACAATAGCACTGGACAAACCAGATGCGTTGTTTTAAGTGTTATTGCAAAACTGCTAATTTTCAACACTTGTTCATAGGTTCTTTTAGAATCAACAAATCACAGGTACAGTTTATAAATAAAAAAATTTTCAGCGTCGGTCGGCAGTTTTACACCAGTGGGCAGAGAGTTCCACAGTCTTGATCTACTAAAGCTGTGGTGATCAATGTATTTTCTTCTGTCATTTGGCACCATAGATCTACATTGTAATCATGGCGTTAGAAAAACAGACCATGACCGCTGTTGTGTGTCTAAATATAGCGCATTTTCCTCAAGTGCGAATCAGGAAGTCAGAGGCTAAATAAGCACAGTGTTAACTCGGCACCCCGCCTTGTTCACGTCTGTGTGAGAGCTGGAAACGAGTTCAGGCAACAGCTGAGAGATTTTCCTCAACTACCTAGTGGCTTGAGTAGTGGCTCAACATGAAATGTCACCGTAACCTTTGCAACGACACATACAGAAAGGATGTGTCACGTACCCGGCTGTGGATCTCTTCACTGACTGTGGGCAGAGCTCTCTTTTTCCTCTTCACGTCCAGCAAATCCACCAGAGGCTTGATGGTCATTCCCTGAATCATAAATGAAAGAAGATGTTTTTTTTTCCATATATCTTAAACCCACACCTGAGTCAAGCACATTTTCTCCAGTTTGTCATTACATTCATTGGGGGGGGGGGGGGGCGTCAGAACAGAGACAAAAAAATGAGACGGAAACATCAACAAAACCATCAACAAAGTTACAAAAAAGAAAACAAAAAAGCGGCAAAAATGTGACAAAAAGTGACAAAAATATTACAAAAATCTATGAAAAAAGTGGCAAAAATGTGGTAAAAAAGTTTTTTTTTTAATGGATGGAAAAGTGGTAATAAATGACCAAAAAGTGATGGAAAAAATTGCTAAAATGTATCAAAAAAGCTACAAAAAAAGACTAGAAACGATTAAAAAAACTATGGAAAAAGTGGGAAAAATGCAATGAAAAAAAAAATCTAATAAAAAAGTGACAACCACACGGCAACAGCGCGAGGAAAAAGTGCCATTTAGATCAGTTTTGTTGGTCTTAGCTTTCAAATTTTTGTAGAGCTAAATCTATTGAAAATCCATGATCTTGTTGATCTAAATACTTTAGTAATAGTGTACAAAGCACATAATAATCTTCTCCCTCCAAACATCCAGCAGCTTTTTGAACACAGGGAAAATCCGTATAACCTCCGAGGAACTGCCATATTCAAAAAAGCAAAAGCTAAAAAGAATAAAAAAAGTCGATGTATTTCTGTAAGAGGTGTTAATCTGTGGAACGATTTGGAAGATCATTTAAAACAGTCTAAAACAGTCAAAGCTTTCAAAAAGTTGTATACATCTATCATTCAAAAATATATAAGTTAAGGATGAACAAAGTAAGAAACTAGTGAAAAGACTTTAATAGATCCATAATCAATGAATTTAAATGATGACATGATTTATTTAAAATAAATTAATGTAAAACAAAATGTATATTTACATATATATTGGAGTGTTGAAATTTATGTTAAAATCAATTCTAAATACATGCTTATTTCTCTTCTGTTTGACACTTGATATTGTTTACTATTAATGTTTGTGTTTGTTTTCTCGTGGAAGTCTGTAAATTGGGTTAGGCACAATACGTTTTTTACTTCAGCCTAAACCCTTTCGGTCATGTTGAGCACGAAATATGGAGATGCTTGTTTTATGTTTAAAAGAATGAAAATGACCGAATAAACTACTACTACTAAATGAGACGTTACACCGGCCTATAGCTCCCTCCAGTCAAGAAACTTTTCAGATCTGGGTAATGCCGAACTCGGTTTAGACGGGAGTTAAGAAATATAAATGTAGAAATTGACGACATTTCTAGTGTTATACATTTTGACATTTACTTGAACGAAGACGGTGAAGAGGATGACTATGATGGTTGTCGTGATGAAGAGTCTCTTCTTGGGAAAGTCGTCGATGAGAAAAACCAGAGAGAAGCAGATGGCCCCTCTGAGGCCACCGTAGGCGATAATGAACTGGTCTCTGAATGTCACTTTGTTTCTCCTGACTTTGTTCACAACAGCAGTGAGCAGCAGCACCCCTGGAGGATGACACCGGTCGCAAATTCATCAATCGCATATTTATCATTTTATTTCAGTGAAGCAGCAATTTTAATGAAGAAATGTTGAGCAGAAAAGTTACTTGTATTTGAAATTTTAAACCGCTGACAGGAAGTGTAAAGTCCCACAACAGTTTGACTAATTTCTCATTGACTAAAAGCAGAACTAAGTAACTCATGCCCCTAGAGGCCATAAGCGCCACTGCAGGTGCCGTAGCATGTTGCGTTTTCTTTTACTCCTTAATTGTCCGTGAGAGTAAATACTACGCTGACAGAAAAGACAAAGGGAGAGTGGATTATTGTGCCACAACCAAATTACACAATGTAGATATTTTTTTCCCCCACTCAAACTTAGCTGTAAACACTGCTAAAGTGGCACTAGCCCACAGTTAGCTTTGCCCATTAGCCTGTTAGCTTCCGCCGATCGTGACTCCATTAGTGTGTATTGGGGCTCCGGGTCGGGACAGGGAAAGTTGCAAGTGTGGATGACCTCCCAATCATCCCATTTACACGTGTATTACCCCCAGAGGGACAAGGATTTATTTAGGTAAACAAGTTACTTAGTTCTGCTTTAACATGGTTGGCAAGGCAACATTTTCAAATGGTTTGCCTTTATCTATGTCACTTCCTGTCAGTGTCCAATAAGGAAGTGAAACTCAAAACATCACAAAAGAAAGCGATCTTTAGCAAAATCTTAAATGTAATTGTGTTAACTATGTTTTAGCAAAACATTGTGTCTAATTAAAAGATATTACTCAACAATTTTAATCGTACAAATTCATCGAAAATACAAAACTATGGATTAAAACACATTCAGCAACAGTTTTGGCTGAAATTTACTTGATTTTAGATCAAAAGTTTGCTGTTTTTGTCCAATTCTTTTTCTTCTGTTTTTGTGGCATTCAAATCTTTATGAAGTAATCTGGTAAAATGGCTAAAGTTTCTCGTTGTGTTCCTACCGGAGGCCCTCCAGAGCAGGCACAGCAGCAGGGTGGCGCAGACGAAGGCCCAGCTCCACATGTGCACGTCCTGGATGGTGGATACTCCGAGGAAGATGAAGATGAGAGTCTCGCTCACGCTGCTCCACATCTGCAGGAAGTACCGGATGCTGCTGTTGCTGCGCTCGGACACATTGGCCTCCACGTACTGCTTCATGGTCACGGCACACGTCACTATCCTGCGCACAGTCACACAGATGAGGGCGCACTCGGATGGGCTCTGTCCAATTCAGATATCCTAAATATACAGTGGGAGGAAAAAGTATGTGAACCCTTGGGAATTTCTCACATTTCTGCCTAGATTGGTCATTGGTCGGCTTTGCCCACGTCTAAAAGCTTCTCGACTGGAGAGCCTACAGAACTGATTGTGCATTTCTTTCTCAGATTGTCGCCGCATTGTTATTTTTTTTGCTTTTTCATCACTTTGTTGTCATGTTATGGTTGCTTTTACTTTCTTTTTTTGCCGCTTTTTTCAAGAAGCTTTTTAATTTGGGCAAAGCCAAATTGGAGAAAGTGTTCCCGGTTCAGGTGGGTGTTAAGAGATTAAACCAATACCACCCAAGCAATGTACATGTTGTCATATTTTTATTGGCCACAACATGTAAACATTCACAGGACAGCGTGGAATAAGTAAGTGAACCCTTGGATTCAATAGCCGGTTGACCCTCCTTTGGCAGCAATAGCTTCAAACCTGAGGCCAACTGTCCGACCGTTGAAGCTCAAAAGAGGATGAGTGCTGTAACGAGACAACGACTCAAAGCTCAAAAGCAAATCGACTTCAGAATGGTTTCAGAAGAATAAAATATGCGTTCCTGAATGGCCCAGTCAAAGTCTTGACCTAAAGCTGATTGAGATGCTGTGGCATGACCTCAAGAAAACCACTCACCCCAGACATACCAGGAATCTCACTGAACTCGAGCACGTCAAATCTGAAACTACAGGAAACATCTGGATGAAGTTACTGCTGCCAAAGGAGGGTACAACCAGCTATTGAATCCAAGGGTTCACTCACTTATTCTTCGCTGTCCTGTGAATGCTTACATGTTATGGCCAATACAAATATGATTGTTTGGATGGCATTAACACTGTTTACTCATTCTTGTTATTTTAATAAACCACATTTTACGACCAATTTAGGCGGAAATGTCAGAAATTCCAAAGGGTTCACATACTTTTTCCTCCCACTGTACGTACATTTTTTGACGGCAGCATTGAGACTGGACTTACGCCATGATGCCGGAGAGGTGCAGCATCTCGGAGGTGAGGTAGGACAGATAGGAGTAGAGGAAGACGAACAGGGGAGCGATGACTGGGACTCTGGGGGTGAACCTGGAGGTGAGAGCAGCCAGCAACCCGAAAAACAGCCCTAAAAAGAGCCCCCCGAACCCCACCACCAGCACCCTACTGCCCCCCAGCAGGATGTCCAGACCGGAGACAGAGGGCAGGCGCAGGAAGGACTCGAACAACTGGTACAGCACCTACGAGGGACAAAGGGGGTCGTTTGCTCGTGTGTATACATATTACATTTGGGACCTAATACAGACAATTTTGAATGATATACGTGATATAAGTGACGGTATGTACTTTTCAAATACCCTAACGCACTCTTGTTCCTGCCTCACCACGGTCACGGCATCGTTGAGCAGCGACTCTCCAAACACCAGGATGTAGAGCTGCTCGTTGACGCGCATCTCCTGGAAGACCGAGAGCACGGCCACCGGGTCCACGGCTGCGATCAGAGACCCAAACAACAGGCAGTGGAGCAGGGAGACGTCCCCCAGAGAGGAGGGGCACAGCAGGCACACCCCATACAGGGACAGGCCGATGCCCAGGACGTTCCACAGGGTCCCCAACACTGCGTACCTGAGGTGAAGACGGCGATAAAAAACTAAATTTACATTCTATCATTAAATATGCACATACACACAAGTTAGCTGGACATAACAAGGTCAAGCACCAGGCTATTGATTTAGCATCTAAGTCTTTTCGTATAGATTTTTTTTGTGAGGGTGGATTGAATTATACATATTAGACATAACTTCTCATCACTCATTCTCAGAGTTGATCTGTTAGAAGCAAGAAACAAGGGGAATTGACGATGATGCAGAATCAAAAGTGTAATGTTGTGTAATTTGTCTGGACATTAAATGAGGATCACCTATTTTGATCAAAACCAAATTAAACAGTAATCTCTTCAAATTAAAATGTCAATTAAAAATGTTTGTATTTCTTCTGAGAAATGCTCATGAGAAAAGACCCTGGCGCATGGGCCGGTCATGCAGCTAAAAACACACAGATTAAAATAAAGATTAATATTGTTAACAATTCTTGTGCATGAAGTCCAGATACATCCCATCGCCTTTTTTTAAGTTAATGTCTTCAGGTCGGCCTTATTGCCTACCTGTGATCAGAACTAATTGCCAACCATTGTTCAACCAGAGGGAAACACAACACGCCCGTCCTTTTGTTGCTCTGGCTTCTGAGACATCTGACCAAGCCTATCAGAGCCTTTTCCATAATGGGCTTCTCAGAAACTTCCATGGTTTCCCCCATAGGGCGTCCAAGCAGCTCTTAAGTGACAGGGAGATCACATTGAAGCAGTGTTAATTTCGTCGACTAAAATATTTAGTTCATTAATTTATTAATTTATTAATTTTAGTCAAAGTGATATTTCTGATGACTAAAATTAGACTAAAACTAAATTTAAAGTTTTTCCTGGGACTAAAACTATGACTAAAATGTCCAGATATTTTAGTCGAATAAAATAAGACTAAATAAAAATGAAAAGGAGAGACTAATATCATCCAAACTTCTATTGATAGTCTGAAAGAGCCTCATATCATGTAAATTCTCTGCCAAAGGAACAGCTCTGAGCTTTGTTCATGAGAGAGCAGCTCCATGAAGCAGAGGATCTCGATTAAATATGATTATAATGAATATTATTAATACAAAGTCGATTAAATTTGTCCTATATTTAGTCGACTACATTGACTTGCAATTTTAGTCGACTAAAACTCGACCAAAATTTAAGGTATTTTTTTGACTAAATCTCGACTAAAATTGAATTACATTTTCGTCAAAAGACTAAGACTAAAACTAAATTAAAATATCTTGTCAAAATGAACACTGCACTGAAGACCACACTGGGGCAGCTGATGAACAAGTGGCCATCTCATGAAATAAAGCACATTACTGTATTGCAGACTTTTAAATAAAAATACAGTAAAACAGATCTCTTGCATTTTTTGTCGCGTTGTAGTCACTTTTTTACATTTCTTTTTATTGCTTTTTTAGTCACTTTTTTGTTGCGTTTCCATCCTAATTTTCGTCTCATTTTTGTCGCTATTATGTCGCTATAGGAGCTTTTAGATTTGGGTAAAGCCAAACTGGAGGAAACGCTCTTGGTTCAGGTGGGGGTTAAGATTAGTGTATTTATTTTTTATTTTTTTAAGTAACAGAGCTCATATGTCCACACACACCAGAGGATGGTGCCCAGGTTTTCAAAGAACAGTCGCCCCGGCAGGAAGTACCCCGCGTTCAGCACAATGGGGGGCAGCAGGAACAGGAAGAAGGCGTCAGCGCTCAGTGTGGGCGGCGCCGAGTGCCGCACGCCGTAGATGACTCCGCCCACCAGCAGTCCCACCATGATCAGGAGGCAGCTCTCGGGCACCACCGCTGGGACCCGACCCGACCAGTGGAAACCTGAGCACACGACAGGTATTCACACAGCACCTGGAAATGTCAGACCTAAAGGCACAACAAGGTGGCTGAGTGGTTAGGGCAAGAAGGTCACAGGTTCAAATCCCCGGGCTGTGTGGAGTTACTCTCATCAACCCAAAATGTGCACAATAGGCTAAACCCTACAGCTGCATGAGCAGGGAGTGGCACTGTAGGTAAATGCTGGCAAATTTTCCTTCTTTGTTGGAGAATTTAGCCAAAAAAAGTTTAGGTACTACTGGTATTGGGAAACAAATCAAAAACAGGTACCGAAAATAATATTCTTCATTTGATACGTAGGTTTGATGCCTGTTGGGTCCGGGGACTGCGCTGAAGAAAGTTACTTTGTTGTTTCAGCTCACATAAACGATATACATTTCTGTTTTATGGGTCTAGATTGCAAATATTTTTGTATAGGTATCGAAAAGGCATCGTAAATCAAGTATTGTTAGAAAACCAGTATCACATTTATTTTTACCGAGGTGACAGGGCGTTTGCGTTCGATCAGCCTCGTCCATTAAGAGTTTCAAATCACTCTTAAAGGGATATTTTGCGTTTTTCTTTTACATAGGGCCTCATTTCCTAGTTATCCAGAGTGTTGTTGATGTCTGGAGATATTTTTTTCTTAAATTCATGCAGTTCTTATATTTGAAGAGTCTAGTGGCGCTAGGCTAATGCTAGGCTAAAGCATTTCTAATGTATCAGTTAGCCTGCATTAAAAACAGTCTGACCCGCTCCACAGTGCACCTGAGGTAAATCACTTATAACGCCAGACTAATGATATAAATGTCTGTGTCGATAGAATAATTTTAACCATTTTGCATTTAAAATAACTTATATTTGAGCAGCATCAGCTTCGTGGCTGTAAGCTAATGCAGCGGCGGAGTGATCTGCGAGAACATAGTCCCTCAAATGCGGTAATTCATGTGATACAAGGTCAGTTATACTAAAAAAAAAAATTCTATTAACACAGACATTTATATGGTTAGTCTGGCGTTATAAGGGATTTGCCTCAGGTGCACTGTGGAGCGGGTCAGACTGTTTTTAATGCAGACTAGCTGATACCATAGAAATGCTTTAGCCTTGCCCTAGCCTAGCGCCACTAGACTCTTCAAATATAAGAACTGCATGAATTTAAGAAAAAATATCTCCAGACATCAACAACACTCTGGATAATTAGGCCCTATGTCAAAAACCGGAAATATCCCTTTAAAAATGTGCCCTTATGCATTGGCTTTCAACACAAGCTGAGTTGAACATTCTACATTGTTGCTCAAATATATATATATATATTGTACTTATTTGCACCTTGTATATATTTTTGTCTAGTGTTTGAAACATGTACAGCACTTTGGGCAGTGTCGACTGTGTTTTAAATGTGCTGCATAAATAAACTTTGACCTTGACCTCTCCTTGGGCCGTCACACCACTGGTTCTCAGACTGGGGTACGTGTCCCCAGGATTTTTTCATGTTGTTTAGAAGTAATTTAGCTTCAGAAATGCATTTACGTGTTTTTTAGGTGTTGACATGATTTACACTCAGTTAAGACCTGCTTTATCCTTATTTGATATTGCTCTGGTGGTGCTCGGAGCCACCGCGTTACATTATGAGCACATTAACATTGTTCCTCACCCAGTTTGGCCAGCGACGCGAGCATGATCCACAGCACGATCTCAAACGGAGCCTGCACATGATGGTAGTCCACGCTGAAGACCCGCAGAGCCATCGGGACATCCCCAGGCGGGACCCCGGCGGTGCTGCCATTCTGTCCCAGAGACAGATGCTGGGGCTCAGGAGTGTCCACGGGACGGGTCAGGCTGGAGCATCCCACCACGAAACAGGCGTATATGAGTAAAGAGACGAGCAGAGAGGCCATCCTGCTGCCATACTGGGACACGAGGGAGAGGGACACGGGCAGCGGATATATAAGGCAGGACAGAGCACACAAAACACTCTAATGTGCACAGGAATCCCTGAGCTTGCACTGATACAACAGCAGCACCACCACAGAGCCTCGCGTACCCAGAACATGACAGTAACAATGTAAGTACTGTTTGCTTTCAACTTTCTGAGTAAAATCAACATAAGTTCGACTGCTTGCACATTAAAAAAGTTTTTCTTTTTTACATTATTATGATTCTAAAAAGCCACTGAAACCTGGGTCACTACAAGGTCAAATACGCACAAATATCAACTTTTCTTTTCTCATAAAAAGTTGCACCTTTAAGCACTTTCAAGCCAACGTTGTAAAAAAAAAAAGGAATTAGTTATTAATGTTTGACAAAGGACGGGGTAAACGTTCAGTAACTCATCACTGTGTAACCGTATTGGACATGGGAACCAAGTTTAGTTACGTTTATTTGAGCAATTGCAAACCATGGAGAACCGGTATTAGAAAAAGAATAATAACACAATAATGCCCAAAAGGAGTATAAGGAAGCAATGCTCATTCAGGCCAATACCCCCAGATATAGACGTTATCCTCACACAACCATCACACAGGGGAAATCTGTGTGTAATCCTCTGATGTACAAGAATCATAAAGTCTACAAGAATACAGTCTTACAATACATTATATATTCTTAAGCATCCAATATTACTAACACAAGTTGCATTATTTCTGTGTGACTAATAAAGCTGAAGTGAGTCCCAGTTCTATACTTGGGATAGAAAACTCACTCAAATGTGAAAACATAACACATATGTTCAACTTACACCCCGAGGTTTCTTCATAACATAGCCACACTTCATGAAAGTTAATATAAATGAAAACCACTTAAATCAGTTCAAGATAAGAATAAAACCACTTTATTTAAAAAAAGATGCATTTATTCACTAGAAAAGGTGATGTTAAATTATAGTCATTTCAGGTGGAGCTTGACACTCACTGGTCTCTATAATCGTGTCTCTATCCTGCACACTTATAACAACATGCTGTATTTAGTCAAAAGTTCGTAATATATCAACGCAATATTTATACAGATTTATGTATTCATTCATTCATTCATTCATTTATTTACAGTTGTTACTTGCACATCCACGCTTTACTCCTTTTCCACTGCAATACCTATTTGTAACAGCAGATGGTGTGTGAGAGCACGACACCGCAAGCGTCACGCCACATCAACAAAGACAACATTTAAAAAAAAAAAAGTAAAAAATGTGAGGAATGACAAAAACGTGGCTGTGTCACGTCTTATCAGTTCCGGCCCATATCTAACAGGTCGTGTTCTCGTTCCACAATCTGATGATGGGCCATTGCCCGAAATGAAGGGCACGTGACAGACGTCGGCTACTCAAGGGCAAGAGGCAAATGATTGAAAGGCAGGAAATGCAGAGCCCTGATTGCTATCTCTCCAAACCTTTTTATGGCTGAAAGTCCTTTCAAATGTCCAAAACCACACCACTTTTATTAGAATAATCTCATCGGTTTTCTCACCATAATGAGGAAAAAAAAAAACATTGGTGGGACTTTGGCTTCTTCTGTTAATGCGTATGAATGAAGGTTCTGTTTTCGACATGGTTAACACATATTTTAGACATGTTTAGTCACATTTAGTCTGCGGTAGACCATGTTTTAAACCGACTTGGTGGTGTCTGGAGTTAATATGAGACACTTCCACAAAAGACATGTTTTAACCTCTTACCACCGAGCGCATTTCCTCCTTCTCGACCGGAGAGCAACAGAGTAACGCCTCATCTGAAAGCTAAGACCTACAAAGGTGATTGTAACTTTTTGTCACTTTTTTGTGGCTTTTTCATCATGTTTTTTTTTTTTTCATGTTTTTGTTGGTTTTTCATAGATTTTTTTCATAGTTTTGTTGTCCTGTTTTCGTTAAGTTTTCGTCACTTTTTTGTTGCTTTCCCGTTACATTTTTGTTCTGTTTTCATCCTCATTTTCAACACTATTTGGATGCTTTTTTTTTTTTAAAGCTTTGAGATTGGGGTAAAGCTCGGTTGAGGCAGGGGGTAAGAGGTTAAGGAGAACATTGAGAGGCCAGACCAGTCCGCCTCTGCATTAAGCTTTCCTTATTTACACAATAATTACAGAGATATTAACAATAACATTTTGAGTTCCCCCACAAAGCCTATTCATATGAAGTCAGTTTAATCCTCAGAGATCCTCAGCATCGAAGAGTTAAATTTGGAAGACCACGGCTCCCCACTGCTGGTGTTCAAATAACTCGTCTTGTCGCGAGATGTCGACCTTTCTTCCACGGCGACCGCCAAAGAGTCTGGCCCGTGCCCGTTTGGCTGCGGCGGGGGCACCAGGCCGTGCAGGAGGCTGTTTTCTAAATTGGAGCTGCATCTGGCCAGGTTTTCGGTGAGATGCTGCAGGTAGACTTCGTCGAGCTTCCTCTCCAGCATCCCGTTCAGCATCGAGTTCGTCCTCGGCTCCGGGACGTCCACGCTGATGGTGACGCTGCTCCCCATGACTAGGTACCCCTGGTCGGGCACGGAGTCCGGGTGAGTTGGGACGCCGATGGGAGGCGAGACGAGGGGTTGAGGGGTCGTGGGTTTGGGCGCCGGGAGGGGTCCTGAATCGGCCACTTGGATGTCGGGATAGAGGTTCAGTAGACTGCAGTCCAACGAGCAGTCCACGAGAACGGAGTCTGGGCTGATGTGGGCAGGACGTCCCGGGAGGAGGAAGCCCGTGTGGGGTTTGTGGGGGGCTGGGGTGTCAAGCTTCAGACCTGGGAAAGGCGAATGTTGGATTAACAAGAGCCACAAGTGATAGTAGGGCTGGAGGACAATTAATCGAAATTGAATCGAAATCGCAATCTGTACTTTGGTCAATCGTCATTGGACTTTATAATCGTCAGGTTTTCAGCCATTCCTTTGTCAGAAACAGCACTTGGTTTTGGAATTTGGAAGAAACAATTAAAGATTTTTGTGTGATAAATGATACTGGAGGAAAGTGTTTTTTGTTTGAGCTGAGGATTGTATTAAAGGTCTGTCTAACTTCATGAATCAACTACAGGCGAAACTCGTACATTAGAATATTGTTCAAAAGTGCATTTATTTCTTTAATTCAACTTAAAATGTGAAACTAATTTAAGATATCGACTCATTACATGCAAAGTGACATATGTCAGGCCTTTATTTGTTATAAGTTTGATGATTATGGCTTACAGTCCATTTTTCAAATATTCTAATTTTATGAGATTTTTAATTTGGGGTTTTAACAGGCTGAGCCATAATCATCAAAATTATAACAAATAAATTTATACATATCTCACTTTGCATGTATTGAGTGTATGTCATATATTAGTTTCACAGTTTAAGTTGAATAACAGAAATCAATGCACGATATTTAACGATATTCTAATTGTATTGATTTTTATTATGAAAAAATACAATTTAATAAAAAATTGCTTCTCAAACATTTCACACCAGTGCCACTTTTATTTGTCCTTTACTTTTATTTGTCCTTTATTTGATGGAAAGTCTCACTGACATTCACAATATGTCCAATAAGGGAACCTATTGGACATATTTTATTTATATTTTTTAACATATAACAAAAAAACAAATATTCCAAGTACCACAAGGCCTATACTACTATGCTTTACTCAACCCAGATCAGATCAGGGCTAAAACATGTCTAAACATGAAAAATACCAACTTAAATGCATTACTAAAGCCTAAATAAAAATATATTTTATAAAATGAATAAAGAATAAAATTGCATTGCAAAGAAGTTGATATAGTGCAGTTTGAGAACCAATGCTCTAAAGAATAAATATGAATAAGCCTATAGGAACTTTCTGACTTTTGGTTTTGATATTACGGGTTGAAAAAAAGCAAATACAGTAGATGAAGGTTAATTTGCATAAAGAGGAACTTGGCTCTACCAGGATGTTGATTTGTTTTATACACTTGCAGACCTTTCATCTGGATTTTATGTAAAAGCTTTAATTTGTCTGTTTCAATAAACTAAAGTGAACGGACTCATTTCACTGTAAAATGGACCGTTTTTGTCCTCTATTTTTCATTCCTGCAATACTTCTATAACAAGCATTCAATTTGACATGAGATTACTACAGAGGTAGATTATATCTTCGACTGTGTTGATTTGTGTGGAAGATTGTACCTGTTCCGGGCGGCTCTCTTTGTCCTTCTGTTGTAGTGGAAAAGGCTCGTCCGCTGTGGCCCTTGTCCCCACTGTCCCGCTCTCTTATTCTGGACTTTCCTTCAGCAGACTTTCTCTCTTCTCTGTAATTCAGCACTCTCAGAAAGCCTTCGCCCAGCATGGCGGCCTCTTCTCCTGCGAACCCTCTCGAACTGAAGCTACTCTTTTTCATTTGCTGGATTTGACTGGCTTGTTTCACTTCTGCAACACGTCACTCCGCCCTCTCCCGTTGAAAGAATGGGGAAATAGCAGTTCATTCTGCTCAACTTTGCATCGATCTGTAGAGCCAAAATCCTACTAAAGTAAACTGACTTTTCACCATAAAGTTGTCCCCTTATCCTTCTCAAGAGTGCTGTTAAAATACTTGCCCTCCACCTGCTGATGGCACAAGGCAAGGCTCGATCAATCCCAGAATCTCTAACCAATCAAGTCCAAAAGCTGTGTGACTGGACTCTGGAGGCTCTTCACTTGTACAGTTCTACAGTATTACTTTGACCTATTACGCTGCCAGGAAATGCGGCCATATTAGTCCAGTGCTCCGGTCTCGGCACTGGCTTCCTGTCGCTCAGAAAACAGACTTTAAAACAGCTCTGCTCGTCTACAAGTTTCTTCATGGTCTAACGAGACGTCTCTGACATAAGAGCCGTATGAATCATCTCGGGCTCTGAGAACCTCGGGGAGTGGTCTTTACTGGTTCCTAGAGTAAGGACTAAACACGGAGAGGTTGCATTTCAGTTTCACACAGCTAAAATCAAATCCAGGTGGAAAACAGTTTTAGCTGTGCACATGAACACTGAGAGTTTTAAATCTGCACTCTTCACTTTGAATGCTTTTAATTAATGTTTTATGGATTGATTTTATCTGCCTTCTTATAATTTAATGAAACTGTACTAACTGTGAAGCCTTGTGTATGACTTGTGCTTTGCTTTACATTAAGAATGACCTGCTCACATTTAGTGAAACTTGTACTTGTTTCCTCGTATGCAGCTTAAAGGAACAGGCCAGTAACTTTCAATACTGAGATCTGTTCTTACCTGAGCTTAGACGAGTTGACGCGTAGCTGTCTGGTCTTTACGCGTGCGCTCAGTCACGCAAAAACACCGAGCATGTTGTTAGCATTTAGCCTCTCCTCCTGGACCCAAACGGGGGTGACGTTAGAAGCGACCAAGCTCTTCCACTTATTTTCTATTATAAATACGGACTTTACTGCGCAGCCGTCGAAGTGCTCCTAAGGTGTTGTTACGCCTCACAATATAGACCCCCTTTTTATCCGCTTAGAAAATCGACATGTTTAATTTTGTGTGACTAGACTTGGATCGTGTAACTACTTGCGTAACCGTATTTAAATAGGGGAAACGTGGAAGAGCTTGGTCGCTTCTAACTTCACCCCCGTTTGGCCCCATAGTGGAGAGGAGGAGAGGCTAAATGCTAACGACATGTTCGATGTTTTGCGTGACTGAGCGCACGCGTAAAGACCAGACAGGTACGCATCAACTCGTCTAAGCTCAGGTAAGAACATATCTCAGTGTGGAAAAACGCCGGCCTGTTCCTTTAAGACAACAATTTCAGTTGTGCAGTATTGTGGTGCACACGTAGACCAAATAAAGCAGGCGCTTCAAGGTTTTCCCATTTATTAAACATAAAAAATAACAGTTCAGGCTTACAAATGCACTTGTATTTCCTGTTTTACAATTAGATTCTTAAGAGCCATGTGATTGTGTAAAAAAAAAAAAAAAAAAAAGTAGCACAATAAGATGAAGCCACAACAAACTGGAAAAGTCCATTCACCTCTTTCTGTGGCTCCAGAAGTGGAGACTTTGGCCACGGACAAACAAAAATCAACAGTGCGTGTTTACACAATGCTAAGACATAAAACACGAGTAGTAAGCAATGAGTAAACAAAACATAGAACAAGGATTATGACAAACTACACAAGGTGCTGTTTTGGCAAAAAAAATTAAAGAAAACGTCTGAGTTTGAAAAGGTTCAAATAGATCTTTTGACCATTCAGCCCAGTGATTCGTATCCATTCATAGATGTAATAGCGTCCATTAAGTTATTCGTACTATAGAGGGAAATATGACGTATGCATGCATATAAATGAATAAGCCATTTGTCGTTTGAATTCGAAAGTAGTTAATATTATTGTAGGCCAAACATTTGCTGAAGTGAAACCTTTTGGGTAATAGGCGTAAGTGTTACATACAAGTATAGTACATAAAGCAACTTCCCTCTATAGACCCCGCGCAATGGAATCGACTTGGCGCACTAAACTTAAAAATAGGCCCAGCGCACAGTTTTAAACTTCCCCTTCTGTTTCCCAGAACTCAAAGCCCATTGTTTAGAACTTATGGATTGTGCACAAAACGAGAAGTGCTAAATTTAGATCCTTTTCTGTGAGATACTGCACTTCTCGTAGTATATCGAAAGAGTTCCATGTACTCGAGTCGCACGCGGCGCTAGATGTTCGCAGACATCGTGTGTCACGGCGAGTGGAATAGTGAGAGTGCATTTGAGAAGTACCAATTCATGCACATAATGTCAGATATGACTATAGGGGCGAGCGTGAAGTCGTTCATCGTGTTTTTCGGTACGGCCTTCTCTGTAGATCAGTGTTAATTTTGACAACATATTTTAATTTAGTCTTAGTCTTTTGATGAAAATGTAATTGAATTTTAGTCGAGTTTTAATCAAAAAAATATCTTAAATTTTAGTCGAGATTTAGTCGACTAAAATTGCAAGTCAATTTAGTCGACTTTGTATTAATAATATTCATTATAATCATATTTAATCGAGGTCCTCTGCTTCATGGAGCTGCTCCCTCATGAACAAAGCTCAGAGCTGCTCCTTTGGCAGTGAATTTACATGATATGAGGCTCTTTCAGACGGTCAATAGAAGTTTGGATGATATTAGTCTCTCCTTTTCATTTTTATTTAGTCTTATTTTAGTCGACTAAAATATCTGGACATTTTAGTCATAGTTTTAGTCGCATGAAAAACTTTTAATTTAGTTTTAGTCCAATTTTAGTCGTCAAAAAAATCACTTTGACTAAAATTAAGACTAAATATTTTAGTCGACGAAATTAACACTGCTGTAGTTGACAAATGCGTGATAGAGAAACACTATTTTACAATGAATAGGTGTTTCTTTGTTGTTGTTAAAGCCGCACTGTGTAACGTTCCAGGTGATAAACTGTCGGCAAACTCAAAACGATCAGAAATACTCAACGTGTCAGCTGATCCCACACTCCCATCACAAGCTTTTACTGCCCTGAGGGAGGAGGGTCGGGAAGCTGAACTCTCCCCCGCTTTCACCTGTGGTCCGTTGCGGCCAAATCAGTGTTTGTGTATCATGTGCAAATATCTTTTTTAGATTGTGAAGATGCATGTTTTTATTTAGACAGTGAGGATGCATGTTTTACAGCGCTGGTCACTCCCAAGTTCAAATGTAAAACGTTTTTGGCGGCCGGTCATTTGTTTTTATGTACATTTGTGTTTTTATTTATGTCTTTTGATGCTTTGTGATTCATTGTTTTCATACTGGAAAGCGGCCTGGACCCCTTCTGGCTGTTGTAAGGTTTGAAAGTGCCTCTATTTTATTGTATTTATTGGATGAAATGTTCAGGGTTTCACAGTCAGGAGAAACTAGCTGGAGAATTAACCTATTGTGCCTGTTTTGGGTGGATGAAAGGAATCGGAGCACCAAGTGGAAGCTCAACAGGCCTCTACAGAGAAAGGCCGCCGTGGTGAAAAGAAAGCCGGTGCCCGGAGTCCGTATAATAAAACGATTCGACGTGAACAAGGTACGAACCACTGGGCTAAACTTCCTCAGACGCAGTAAACATAAACTCAGGTCGTAGCCGAAACGTTACGAACAACACGATCTCAAAACAGGAAGCTGCACGGTACACATCCGTTCACATTGGTGCTCGTGTTGATTAAGATATTATTAAGTGGCGTGTTTGCTGTTCGCAGGCTGAGTGCTTCACAAGAGGGCGTACAGTTGTCTGCTGCGTGTTTGAAGTCGCTCTTTTCACTCGAGCAGACAAGGCACGGCTTAACGTAATTAGTACAAAAAACAACAACACAAAAAACACCACGTTATGCACAGATCGAAACAGCAAAGGCCCACAGCTCTCGCAGGTCCAGATCTCATCCAAAAAGGTCTTCAATAGATGGGTTTGTTTAAAAGAAAAAAAGAAGCTACTATTGCTGCTGCATCTTCTTCGCCAGCGCTTCGGCCTCCTGCAGAGAGAGACACATATGACAGAGATTGGCATGGTTAAAATGGTGGCACTTTACCCCCATACCGGGGAAAGGAAAACCCCTTTGTTTCTATAGTAACTGGCACACCTCCCTGCAGTACCGCGTGTGACAGAGAGGAGGCGCCTGTGAGCTGGTGTGAATGTGGAGACGCTGTGCTCACAGGCTGCTCTGGGAATCAAGGAAGGGACGAGTTACGTAATAGAAAGCATGTGTAGCCGCTGTAAAAAAAAAAATCATATGAGGGGTTTGGAGGTGGACCAACAGAGAAAAGGGGGGCGGTTAATCCTAGATTTGCAACTTTGAATGTGAATTTGCAATGAGCGAAATCGCAAAAGGCTGCACAGTGTCATCTGAAAACGACGAAATAGACTCTCCAATGGGATTTTAAAACCTGCTTACGCTGTAGTTCAGACCTCTACAAACATGTGCTGACCCTTTTCGTCGCTCATGTTTCAGTATTCTCTCCAAATGTCGACATTCCCGGGCGTTTTGGCTGCACGATTTCACAGCAATAAAATCAGTTTGCGGATTTAATGAAAACGTATTGCCACGGTGATTCATTTTGCGATTCGTTTTCTAGAATAAAGGTATAGTTTGGCTAGTTTAAACATGCTCAGGAGTATTGACATTGGAGAGAAGACTTTTGTGAACCGCTAAACAAGACACGAGAAGCAGAGTCAGTCGGTGAGTTAATCGGGAACTGATGGACAAGCAGTTTTTAAACATAATGAGATCCCATGGAGACGGGATGATTATTTATTTATTTCTTCCAGAGGAGATTATATTACCTAAATAACATTAAAGGCCCTGTGCCTGATTTGTGCCTGATGGAATATAATTAGTTCTTTCCCCTCAGTGTGTTGTTATAGCAGACATTTGTGCGGGGAAAACCTTTTTGTATTGCGTGTCTAATTATGAAGCCTTTTTATTGATTGTGCACTAGCAGATACAAAAGTAAACATGTAGGTTTTCTAAGCGGACAACTTATATCCACTTAGAAAAGTAATATCTTCACTCCTAAAGAAGTCTGAAGATATTACTGCGCTGACGTCGAAGTGCTCCTACGGTGTTATTACGCCTTACAATATAGTGCCCCCTTTTTATCCGCTTAGAAAATCGACATGTTTACTTTTGTGTAGGAAGAGCTTGGTCGCTTCTATCTTCTATGCTGGGAGAGGCTAAATTCTAACAACATCTTTGGTCTTTTTTGCGTGACTGAGCGCAAGACCAGACAGGTGCGCGTCAACTCGTCTAAGCTCAGGTAAGAACATATCTCAGTATGGAAAAAACGGTGGCCTGTTCCTTTAATAGAGAAGCTGGACTGTCCACTATGTATCAGGCTATGAAAGTTAGAAATAAGTTAAATAACAATTTGAATGTTTGAATTTGTTTGTACAGATTGGACTGCCACGATAATGATTTAATCATATCCTCACATTTGTCTAATGTAATGCCACATGTTTTACACAAAGTAGGTAGTATTTCATTGTATTTCATGGGATATTTTAAGTACTTTTCAAACAAAGCTTTACTGTCATGTTTACGCTTTAGAGATAGTTTATGTAGCATTCAAAGGTCTTCATTAATATCGCAATATTTTCGTGGCTCAATGTATCTTTATAGTAATACATCTCAGATATGGCGGCGACTTCATTGCAGATGAGTGTAGGGTGTCGTGTAATATGATGTGAATCAAACCTTGGAGCCGGGCGGAGCAGTCAGGCCCAGAAATGCATACACGGCGTTGTCCTCTCTGGCGTCGAAAAAGGCTTCATAGTTCTGTCAGGAAAAGACAAAAACAAAAATGTGTTATTATGAAGCCTTTTCAACTTATTAGAATAGCACCTGTGCACATTTCTAAACTAAAACAGCACATTGCGTCTAAGATGGACATATTCTGGGTAACACTTTGCTCTCTGATTCACGTTACTTCGGAGGGCAAGGAATGGTCCAATGCATAATTTAGTGATGCCTCGTTTAGGGCCGGGTTTGACCTATTTCTCGAGCAACGTCTCTCGATTGGATTTTAAACCTTTGCCGGACCCCAATGGAAATGGATGATTTAATGTTAACAGCGGAAGTCAATGGGAGCAATGTTTAGGCCTACAGGTATTTCTGATCTGCGCCCGGAAAATTATACACTGATAGAAGGACGAGAGACAGGAAATTAAAAAAAAGAAATACGGAGGAACGATATGCAATTTTTCGCTTGTGCATTAAGCCTTTAGCAGGAATCTCCAAACTCTATTACCCTGAGAGTTATTGGCGAAACAAAATGGGAATGAACTACTTTTGCGTCTTGTGTAACCAATTCGAGTTCAACGCTATATGACATTTGAACACAGTAAAAAAAAAAAAAAAAATCAAAACCCAATACCGATACAACACAAACATTTAGTAACATTGACATAATAGCCCCACACAGTGAACACCTGTCTTCTTTAATAAACTACTGCGTATGGTGGTTATATAACCTCTTATCCCCCACCTGAACTGAGCACATTATCTCCAGTTTGGCTTTACCCAAGAAGAAGAAAACAAGGGTGAAAACGCAACAAAAAGGCATCAAAATGTGACAAAAAAGTCATAAAAAAGCCACAAAAAAATCAACAAAAGCTCGACAAAAAGGTAACAAAAAAGTGCCACAAAAAAAAATGACAAAAATTTAATGAAAGTGTAGCAAAAAATTCAACAAAAAAGTATCAAAAAGTGACAAAAACTCAACCAAAAAGTCAGTTTATATCAGCTGTGTAGGTCTTGGCTTTGAAATGAGGCAATGCATTACACCGGCCTATAGTGAGCTCCAGTCCAGAAGCTTTTAGATTTGGGTAAAGCTGAACTGGAGAAAATACACTTGGTTAAGGCCAAGGAGGATAAGGATATTTTTAACCAAATGCCTAGAAGTCTCTTATTTGATCACTAAGCCAAACTATATCTGCAAAAGACCACTCTACACTGTCTGACTAGAACAAAAGTTGTATATTATAATATCTAATATTTCTTTGGACCGCCTTTAGCTTTGATTACAGCGCACATTTGCTGTGGCATTACTTCAATTCTGTCGTCTTCACATTGGCTACCAGTTCCCTTTCGAATAAAGTTTAAAATTCTGCTGATCGTTTTTAAGTGGCACCACATTATTTGTCAGAGCTGCTGCAGCTCTACGTCCTCCTAGAGCTCTGAGGTCTTCAGACCAGCTCCTTTTGTCTGTTCCTGAAACAAGGCTTGTGTCCAGAGGTGTCCGAGCCGTCGCAGTGGTGGCCCCTAAACTTTGGAACAGCCTCTACGCTCGGCTCAGTCTGTAGAGGAGTTCAAAACCAAATTAAAAACCCGACTTTTTGCTTGGGCCTTCAGTTCAATGTAGCCCAGACACACTTTGTGCCTTTTATATTAAGTTGTATTGTGTATATTGTAAATAGTCTTACTGTTTTTAAATGTGCTTTAAAAATAAAATTGACATTGACAATAAGCTTCAGCAATGTCAAAAGATCCATTCATTTTTCACCAAGATCTCGTATCGGTGATGGGAGAGCGTGACCACTGCACAAAGCCTTCTCCAGCACACAAGAGTCTCCACGGGGTTAAGGTCTGGACTCTGTGGCGGCCGATCCATGTGTGAAAATTCCTTTGCAAACGAGCATCTAAATTGAACATTAGTCTTAGTATCAACTGGTTTAACGATCCAGTCTGCATTGGGCTGGTCTGGGACTGGTTTACTGTGGTCCATTTTATACGTCGTGACAGATTAGGGTTGACATGTCCCCTCGTCGTAAAATGGCCCCTGCGCAGCAACGACCTGAGGAATGATAATGTGCACCAGATTCTGGATCTAGAGCCAATAGAGGTCACACGGAGCACTGTCAAAGGGATCTCCTCAACCATTATGTTTAAATCACCAACGTTAGGAAGATAAACTAAAAGAGGTAAAGAAATACACTACAAAAACAAATATATAGCATGGGTTTAAATAATCAAAAATCCGAATGTTCATTTTGTTTTAGTTGCCAATAAATTTAGATTAGACATGCCAGCTCATTACTGGCACTGACGGAAAGAAGAGAAAACGTCCATAAACAAGCGGGTATTATGCTTTTTCAAATACCTGCAAAAACCATAATACCCGCTCTTTAATAATAATCTAACCTGATCTCCCCATAGGCCTCTCCTACCTGCTTTTGGTTATGGTCACATGGTACTAAAAGCCCAAAACACACATTTTGCATAGCACAGAACCACAGCCCAGTACAGGACCACATTGGGCCTGAACCAAGACTGGACTATAGTTTAACTTTGATCTGGTTTGCCCTCATCTAGTCCTAGACACGCCCTTGTTAAGTTCTACTTTAGTCCCTGGTGGTTTGGTATGAAATAGCACTATTGTGAGAAATCAATTGTAATTTGTACTTTTAGTTTGGAATATGTATAATTCTGTTTTGTTACTTGTCTCAAAGTTTTGTGTTTCTTTTTGACTATATTTCTGTTGTAAATCTTGTCTGGGTATCTCGGGGGGGATTGTGAGGATTATGGAGCAAGTTCGTTTTGTCTGTGTGACTCTCTTAATGTGCATTTTGTCCTGTCTGTATCCTGTCTTGTTAATTGTTATTTGTGTTTTGTGTTTATGGACCCCCTCGAAAACGAGATGGCACATCTCAAGGGGCAATCCATCAATAAACTATCAAACTATAGTTTAACTTTGATCTGGCTTGCCCTCATCTAGTCCTAGACACGCCCTTGTTAAGTTCTACTTTAGTCCTTGGTGGTTTGGTATGAAAAGTCCTAGCACTATTGTGAGAAATCAATTGTCAGACCTGTGTTATTTGTTCAGATTGGCCTCAGCGGCCCAGCCTTTGTGCAGGGGTAAACAAGGTTATGCTTTCACCTATTTACTGTGTATCTTTCTACGCCCCCCTCCTCACTCCCACTCGCACATACCAGCACCGGCGGGAGACAAAGAGCGCTACAGCTGTTCATATCTTGGGAAAAATGCTACTCTCTATCAGTGTGACATTCAATACAGGGCCATCCTCTCCCCTCCTATATCCTCCTGTAAGTAGCTCTGCGGTGGATTTGCATGGGCTAACCAGGAACAGATGGGACGACTGCATGGTGCAATACGGAGTGGGCCAGAGCTCAAAGGACTAACAAACTACTGCATATTTCAACGTCTTCAAGTTAGTGGGAGAAAAATAGACCGTGCAGTTCAAGTTTTACAAAAGCAGTTGTGGTGATAGTATCTGGGAGGATCAAAAGTGGTACAAGCATTTCATCAATCAAAGATAAGTTAATAATAATATAACTAGCTTAGTACAAACAGTTGCCAGTTGTTTCCCGATAATAAATGTTAAGTTTTGAAGCTTTAAGTTTTATTCAATAAGTTTTATAAGACTTCCTGACTCCTCCTCTCCTGCAGTGCCAGTTAGAACAAACAGTTTCATTCATAGGTCACTGAAGGGAAATATGGATCAACCCGTGTATCATCCGCTGATGCTGCTCTGAGTGGAGGGCCTGAGAGATTCCCAGAGCAGATCTCCTGATCTGGAGGTTTAGTCACAGGACTTTACGGTCTCCTGTAAGAATGATTACACATACGGATGTAGTGCAGACAAAAGTCAAAATGTATCCTTAAATCAACATATGAAAAATATATGTAGTTTCTCTTCAAGCAGTTATATGTAGTTGAATGCAGGTTATACATGCGATGTCACAGCATAGAAACGCTATAGGAACAGCTGTTAAAATGGACAAAAGCAACAACAAAAAATAATAATAATAATAACCATAAGGATAAGCCTTCACACAGACTGAGTGCATTTTTAAAATTCCTGCGTTCATTTTTTATTTAATTTATGGGTGTCTGTAAAATTATGTGAATCTTAAATTTACTGAGTGTTCACAATATAATGGCCCCTTTTCAATGGCTATGCACCTGTGTCTTCACTGGCCAGACCAGGGTCACCCAGGTACAAGTTAACCTTAGGCCAAAGCACTGAACTGACGCTAACGTGACGTGCACAGACTATCGGGCTCTGATTTGCCAGAGGAGAGAGGACAGCTCTCACTAAAACGGGCAGGTCGTACCAGATTTCATATTTCACCACATCATACCGCTGTTGAAAAGGGTGAATTTGCCGGTGACAGCATTTAGTCGCTGTTAGCATAACATGTGCACCTAGCTTACCTTCGTAGTTTGCTTCTTTCCTCTAGTTTTTGCCTTCGCATCTCTGCATAATTTCAAGACGGGGACAAAACAATATAGAATCTGAAAACACATTGGAGCCACGTCTCACCCCGCAGTACTTGGTCTCATTGAATATCTGGGGGGGCAGAGGATTCCCCGTGGCCGGCCGTGAATCCTCCGGGACGTTCTCTCTCATCCACTTCCTGTTGTCTTCGTTGGCCGCGATGTCGCACTCCTCGAACTCGATCTTATTGGCCGCCAGGAAGCCCATCACGTCCTGCTGCTGCTTTTTAATCTGCGAAGCCCAGGGAGAACACAGGAAGTTATCAGACACTCGAGGAAGCGCGGCAAACGGCCCGTGGGCTGCTATAAAAGGACACTTGTTCAGGTTTGTTTAATGTCAGGGGCAAGAATATTTACCCTGTTTCCATTTTAGTACCAAGTGAACACTACACGTTTCATGGCAATTTACTGCATACTGGGTTGGAGTTGGGTTTACGGTTGTTCATATTACCATTGTATAAACTAATTTCAATTTGCAGCACGGACTTTGGAGTTTGCAGAGTTACCCCAGGTAAAAACCAGGGGAATTTTTTATTTATTTATTTTTTATTACTGACATGGCAGATTTGCACGGGCATAGAAACTCCGAGGACATCAGTAATTACCTGAGGTCCCTAGGTAATTCTTATCTTATTACACAGATGGCATGCTGTTTCCATCACCATTTCTTTTTTTTTTTACCTGGAAAGTTAAGCATCTCATTTAGAGGGGAGTCCTGGCTCCAAAGGGAAACCGATTGTACATATTTTTAGTGGTAGGGGAAACCGGAATACTTATGCACACATGGGGAGAAAATGCAACCTCTTCTAGCCCTATGCACAAGCGCTGTATAGAAAGGTGCAGTGTACTATAAAAACATAAATAGGGAAGTCCTTTTAGATGTATTTAATTGTAGCAATGATGCAGATGGTTCATATTATTAATGTACTCACTTAGCCATAGTGTAAATGTCATAATTTTGTCAGCAGTAACTGTAGCCATAGTCTGCTCTATCACAATACAGTGGGATGAAAACACTTCTCACATTTCTGCATAAATTGGTCATAAAATGTGGTCTGATCTTCATCAAAATCATAAGAATGAACAAAAAGTGTCTGCTTAAACTAATACATGCTTTTTGGTCATGTGACTTGTGTTGTTATGGCGGCCATTTTGAATACCGAAGTAGAATTATGCAGTACTACAACATGTAACAATATCTCAACTCAGAATGGAAATGAAAGACAACCAATTGACAGTGGCATTTTTATGTCCTCGTAATCATTGCTCAAGAAGATAACAGTTAAAACAAGGCCCCAGAAACACACGTGTATGTGAAGAAACCAGTAAGTCAGTGTTTAAGCTGCTCAAGATGTAATGTAAGCATGCTACCAGTTAGCATTTAGCTTCAACAGCTCCGCTCTGACCTCTCCAAGGGAAAGCCCTGAACCACAGACATTTGCCTTGGCTACAACATGTGACAGAGGTCAGAGCTGAGCAGTTACTGTAGTATTTCCTCAGTGTCCGTAGATGTGAGCCACACATGTGTTAATCATGTTAAAGCCATTGACCGTTGGTTGACAGTTGCTAACCGGTAGCATCATAACATCTAAAGCAGCTTAAACACTGACTCTATTGACATGACAAACTGTAAAAATCCCAGAGAAAGGTTTACCGTTTCCTCTCTGATGAGTTAATTTAGTCTGAGGAGTGAAGCAGATCTTTAGTAAATCCTGCTGTAGTTCAACAGATAGCGCTGCGATGTCTGTGCCACATTTATTTGCATATAAACGTGTGCTCTCTGGTTCCGTGTTTTAACTGTTATCTTCATGAGCAATGATTACGAATATACAAAAATACCACTGTCAATCAGTTGTCTTTCATTTTCATCCTGAGTTGAGATATTGTTACATGTTGTAGTACTGCATAATTCTACTTTGGTGCTCAAAATGGCCGCCGGAACTATGCGTGATGTCATTGGAAATGCATGCCACCCAAACAAAGGCCATAACATGCAAACAAACTCCCAAACTATTTAACTTTGGTTTGCGAAAGAGCACTTGGATGCACCAAAGAACTACTGGAAAAATATTCAGCGGACTGATGGACCCAAAGTTGAAAAGTTTGGGAGGAACACACAACGTCATGTGAGGAGGAAAAATGGGACAGCACACCAACATCATAATCCTATCCCCACTGTGAAGTCTGGTCCAGGAAGAATCATGGTGTGGGGCTGTTTTGTTGCCTCAGGGCCAGAGCCAGAAAAATGTATTCACAAGTTTATCACAATATTTTGCAGAACAACCTGAGACATTCACAACATGCATGGAATAAGTAAGTGATCCCTTGTATTAAATAGCTGTCTGACTCTTCTTTTGCAGCAATAACCGCTTTTCTGTAGTTCCCGATTAGACGCTCACAATGATCAGGATGAATCTTGGACCATTCCTCTTTACAAAACTGCTGCAGTTCAGCGAGATTCCTGGGTTCACTTACTTTTTCCTCCCTGTCCTGTGAATGTTTACAAGTTATGGCCTTTAAAAATATGATAACATGTAATTGTTTGGGTGGTATTAGTTCAAGACACTTTTTGTTCATTCTTATGATTTTGATGAAGATCAGACCACATGTTATGACCAATTTAGGCAGAAATGTGAGAAATTCCTAAGTGTTCACAAACATTTTCATCCAACTGTACATATAATAAACCTGTTTAAATGAGCACAATAAAATGTACACATACAGTAAGAACAGTCTACATGTGTCTCGATTGTTAGATGTTGAGCTAATTTTCAGCACAAAACTGACCCTGTGTTAAAGTCACTAAAAGCCGTGTGTCTGTAAAACTCTATAATACAAAATGCTTTCTAAAAACAAATGACAAGGCTGGCTGGTTTAGATAATATATGTTTTAAAAAAACGTGTGCCTGGGTTGCATTTTAGTATATTCATAGCGGATTAGGGAGACTACCTGCAAAAGCCCGGACAGTGACCTATCCGTAGTTGCATCCTTCCCTTCCAGTTCAAAACGCCTGTCCAAATCTAAATCGTTACTACACAAAACAAAACATCTTCCACAAAGATCCAGCAGGAGCACGTTGCAGTTCTTATGTTAAACTCATCTACAATATCGAGATGTGAGGGAATCGAGTGCACACTTAAGCGTCTGTCTGTCATCTCCCTACTTCTGCTTGTGTCTGCTGTGATCAGGGAATCATCGAATCAGATGGCGGCTTGTGTGCGTGTGAGTAAGATCAGGATGTCCTTATACGGCCAGGCGGAAACAAGCGCTCCCCGGGGACTCGGGAGGAGGTAACTGATCAAAACACGAGCCAAATAAGGGCAGCTCAAGGAACCCACTACTACTGCGAACATCCCGGACCACACCATGCAAATTCATGCACTCCTGACTGGGTAGCTAATGAACTTATGGTGAAAGACTTTTTTTTTTTTTTTTTTTTTTAAAGTGGAGGCATTATCCACTCATGCAGATAAGATTGTTGTTAGCTGAAAAGGCTTTAAATTCTTAAAATTAGTGAGAATATGAGTAACAAAAAATGGTTAGGGCTGCACAATATGAGAAAAATGTGAGATATTCGATAACTGTCGTGCAATATTTTACTTAACAATTGAGGCTAAAATGGAAGAATTAGGCAAGTAATTCACATTTTAACCTCTTAACCCCCACCTGAACCGAGCACATTTTCTCCAGCTCGGTTTTACCCAAATCGACCTAAAAAAAAGCAACAAAGAGCGACGACACATCTAAAAAAGAGCTACAAAAGAGCAGTGGTGGAAGAAGTGCTCAATATTCTTACTTAAGTAAATGTGCAGATACAGGACAAAAAATGTACTAAAGTAAAAGTATCTGATAAAAGTATAAAAGTATGCATTGTAAAATATACGTTATAAGTAAAACGCAAAAGTATTTAAGAGTTTAATGTGCAACATTTTTAATTTTTTTTAATCATCTAAACAGGTAAACCACTAACTCAGGTCAAAAACAGGAACTAAACCAGGTCTAAAACGGGAACTAAACCAAGTCAAAAACAGGAACTAAACCAGATCTAAACAAGGTATAAAGGAATAAACCACAAAACTAAGGCTGCATCCGAAACCATTCAATTGTGGCCTCTAAGTACTAACACTAGCAACTAATCCTTAACCTTTCATGGGGTCAACTGTTAGATCTCTATGCAGTTAGTGAATTAGGGCTGATTCCGAAACCGTTAAATTGGTAAGAGGTCTTACGCCAATCCGGATGTGCGTCAGCGTCCGCCATGATAAGAGGCGTCCGAATTGGGCTGTCGGTTAGGAAGGAGTTAGGGAAAGGATGCAGGGCTTTCATCATACTTCACATATAACTCAATTAAATAAATATATAATAATGATGATGATATTAAATTAAAATTATACTGAGAATGGTAATGACAACTGGAAAGTATCAAGATCTCAGATTATAATATCTATTAATGTACCTTTATACCATAAAAGTAACTCTGTAATCACGGGTAAACATATGCAAGCAATATATTAAGTAACACATTTTTTTGACTTGCTTTGTATTAGACATCGTATATGAAACTAGATTGTTGTTGTAGCTGTGCGTTGTTTCAATTAATTATATACAGAGTTAATATATTTTTGTTGTTTGTTGTAAGTTGGTCTGTATGAATGTAGCTGCTTGAAATGTTTTGAAATGTTCTTTTATTTATTTATTGCACTTGGGGGTGGGGGCTCATAAGCTTTTTGCTTCAGCCCACTCCTTTTGAGCACAATGTGTATTGCTCAAATAAACAAATAAACTAAACTAAACTAAAAGGAGCCTCCATGCTAACTATCATAGCCACTTTAGCATAGGGACCTCTGATGCTAACTCACTGGCGATTATGAGACATGTGCCATCCCATAAGCCACCGTGCCGCATTTCCGCGCCCTTCGCCCCCACCCTTGAGTGATTCTTCATGCGCAACCACTATTGATTGACAGGTGCACAATTAATAAAAGCCTGGAGCTTCAGAAGCATTTGCCCAATTCGACCGTCCTTACCCAGGGGAAGGGGAAGTGACATCACCAACAGCTGTTCTTCTTCTTCTTTAAAGTTCAGTGCAGGCCAAACAAAAGCGCATACCGCCACCTACTGTATATTGTCCAACAACAACATAGTGTCCAAATAAAGACATTTAAGGAGAGAGAAAAAGAAACATCCAAATGATCCTTCACTTTTCCCTTTGTTTTATCTCAACAGCAGTTTCATAAAGCTACAGTATGCAAATTAGCAGGTGGCTTAAGTTTCTACTAAATGAAAGCAAAAGCACCAAAGCACAAACTGCCTTCATGTAGGCCATTTACTGAGGAGGCTCTTTAAAACCATGTGACTGTGCTGTGGTGACTCTAACATGTATTTAGTCACTTTTATAAAGTTTGGTTTGTGCAGAATCTTATTATTTGTTTTATTATTTTTATTATTAAATGTGCACCTGTCAATCAACAGTGTTTGCGCATGAATCACTGAAGGGTGGGGGCGAGGGTGGGTGGGGAGATTGGCGCAGTGGCTTATGGGATGGCACATAGCTCCTAATCGCCAGTGAGTTAGCATCAGAGGTCCCTATGCTAAAGTGGCTATGATAGTTAGCATACAGGCCACTTTCCCTAACTCCTTCCTAACCGACAACCCAATTCGGACGCTTCTTATCATGGCGGACGCTGACGCACATCCGGTTTGGCGAAAGACCTCTTACCAATTTACTGGTTTTGGATGGAGCAAACGTCAAACCTGGGACTTAACCAGTTTATCGTAGAGAGGCCACTTTGAAAATAAAATACTTTGAATTTTAACCCAATTTAAAAATGTGGTGGAGTAGAAAGTAAAAAGTAGTCATCATAATATTTACTTAAAGTAAAAGTACCTATAATTTGTACTTTTTACTTGTAACTTTGTTACTTTCCACCACTGCAAAAGAGCGACAAAAATGTGATGAAAAAGTGACAAAAAAGCAACAAAAGAGCCACAAGAGACAATCAATTTTGTAGCTTTCGATGAGGCGTTTCACTGGCCTATAATCTGTAAACTCCAGTCGGGAATTTTTTAATTTGGATAAAGCCGAACTGGAGAAAATGTGCTCTGTTAATTGTAAAAGATTTTGTGATACACTGTAACTTTTTGTTATGTGGATAAAACAATAATGCAATAACAATAATATGGCGATACACTGTACTGTGCAGCCCCGTCAAAATCTAAACTGCTCTGAAAGGAACATACTGGCTTCATAAAAAACAACTAGACGAGTGAACATCACATGAGAGAAGAGGCTCCACCCAACTTCATGAAGAGATAGAGGAACATCAATAAACTGCAACGTTCTGTAACAACAGAGAAGCAAATATGGAACGGTGACTGCAGATTAGCCGGGAAGTTTTTCTTTTTTTTTATCCATTAAGGGGAAGTTTATTTTCAGTGACCACAGTCTAAAAACAGCATCTCCCAACGGCTGCTTCACTCTTTCAAGGCATCGACTTAAAGGAGTGGAACGTTAGCTACCGATCATGTGTATTTACGATGCCAAATAAAGTGGAAGACTTATACTGCATGCTAGAATCCAAGAGTGTGCAGAGAGAAAAAGCTTTGTCTCGCGGTTGACTCATATCCCAGTATAGAAAAACGGTGGCCTATTCCTTTAAGGCGAGACACGGCAGGTGAACACATAGATTTTTCTCGCAGTGGTCAAACTCACACTTTATTTGATGACGTTTTGGCCATTTTCATGCATAAAATTGTTTGTTGTTTGTTCATGAAAATATTATATTGCCCCCCTATTCACATTAAAGGTGCATTAAGCAACTTTTTATGCGGTACTAGTACTAGTACTTTGTAGTTTTCAGGTGAGAGTGTCCGTCAGCACCAAAACCTTTCCAAACAATTGATCCTGGAGCGTCCTAGAGACCGCTGAGATTGAAAATAAAGGCGCCATGCTGACCACTCATACAGCCACTGGGTCAAATTTACACAAATATCAACTTTTTTTCCCTTTAAAAAGTTGCACAATGCACCTTTAATGTGGCCACACCCTCACTGGAGTCTTATCAAATGAGCTTAAAGATGTGCAACCAAGCAGTACTTAGCCCCAGGGCAAGTTATCATGTTCTCTATTGTTTTAAACTATCATTAATTCAAACATTTACAAACTATGCTTGTGTTGTTTGTGGTAAAAGTCTAGTAAATGGAAAGTACTTGGCTTTTCTCCTCACCTCCATCTCTTTCCCTGTGGCCCTCGCTGCTGCCCTGAACAACCCGTTGTACAGTTGCCAAGCAAAATTAATTTGCAGAAAACTGTCCACGCTTCATCTGGCCGTGGGTCTAATTGCGCACGGTAAGGACTCCCTTCTCTCCTCCATCGCCGCACTGGTCTCTGGAGGGGAGAGTCATTTAAACTGTATATTACTTTGACTATTTTATCAATAAGAGAGGATATGTTAACAAAAATGATATTGATTTCCTCTTTATTCTCATAATACCCTATGTATGTTGAGGTCATTTGGTACTTAAAACCAAAATAAAAGCCATCTTGAATTATATGATGATTGTATATCAATGTCAATATGCGCCAATAAATGGAAACACATATAAACATGTTTTTCTGCCAATTGTGTCAAGAGAAGAACAATTTAATCCAGACCAAAACAAAGCTAAAATGGACAGTAGGAAGATAATTACAAAAAATAAAAACTTTTGTATGTGTGTAACTCCCAAAACTGACAAAAGGACTTTTCCTCCTCCTTTAATGCGCTTTTTCATCACTTTTTTGTCACCCGTTTTGTCGCTCTTTTGCTGCATATTTATCGCCATTTACGTCCACCACGAATCACATAAAAGACCAACTTATTTGAAATATGTCCATGAGCAAAAAGCAATATTATTACGGACTGCAGCGCCTCTACTTTGGACTTTATCCATTTCCTTGTCCCTTATCACTGGTATAATGAACGCTGCGGAGTAAGCTGACACCGTCTTCTTTAATCGCTTTTGGTTACTTTCCCGGACACTTTAGATCGAGCAAACATTCACACGTAGCAACACGGTGGCTTCAGATTGATCTGCAATGACCGGGCAGATTTTTTATCACCTCCCGAGACACTTCAAGTCTACAGCCCACAGTACAATTAGACCGTGACAATGTGACGTGGCCTGATTTGACAGTGTTCAATCAATGCCGTCAGGTGTAATGGCAAACTCTGTCTACATGTGGATACTGTGTAAACAATACCCACAATGCATTGCGGCGGTGGGTGTGGGTGAGTGTATTTGACCTTATTTCTGTGCAAACATACCGTATCATTTCTCGCGTTATAGCAGTGCAGTATTTGATGAGACGGTCTGTACATTTTCAAGAGTTAGTTGTGGCTCAAACTCATTCCTGACTTTCCTGACTTATTCCTAACATCCCAGTTCTTCACAGGGATGGGATTACAAGCACGTTACACAACTTTCAGGGAGCAAGCTGCTAATTCAAATTCATTTCTCATTAAAAGTAGATTCAAGTAGATTGAAACTGCAGGTACAACAAGTTTAAAGGAGCGGCAATGATCTGGTCTAAGTTCAGTGTTGCACGTGTAAAGAGTGGCTCGATTAAATTTGCATAACAGTGACAGTTTTCTCTGAACTACTAATAATTCTGTTATTTTGTTCAACCAGTAGTTACAGTTAACACAAATATATCGGGCGCTGGAGAAATGCTTTCCATCTCGACTCCTCACATGGCACATTAAGATGACTGTGAAAAAGGATATTTTTATGCTCTTTGGTTTCCACACCGCAGAACGGCGTCATGTGAGGGACCCAGCTAGGGGTGGGCGATATGACAAAAAATAGAATATCTCGATTTTTGAATTATAAACTCCCGATTTCGATTTTATCATGATTTTTTTATAGTAACTAAAATAACTTAAATTACACAATGAAGAAGAAAAAAATTGAATTAATATGCTAATTTATTCAACTTGAATAATCAACAAAGCAAAAACAGACTTAGAACTTAGACTAGACTTAGAACTGCAAACTAACCATATACATTAAAAAACACAATAAAACTCCAGACAATACAAGTTAAATAATAACACTAAGTTTGGTAAAGGCTTGTTGTTCGTGTCTGTTGCTGTTTGGCATCTTTTCTGAGTCTCTCCCATGACGTCAAGTTGCTGTGATACAGCGCTCTGTTGCTGTCTGACCCTTTCACAATAAGAGTCTTACTAAAGCGATAACATACTGTGTCTTTTATTGTGTAAAAGGATAACCGGAAGCAGAGAGTTACCATAAGTTATTACTTGACCAAGTGATTCACCAAAGTTGGACTAGTCTTATATTTTCAAAGACATAGATAAAGAGCGCGTTTGAGAACCCAGCCCAGGATTTAAATTAAACAAATGAGAAGATGCGGCGCCTACAGAACTGTGAGGACGAAGGACACACTCGCTTCTTCACACGTGTGTCGCCAGGTAAATAAATAAACACACGCTGAGCAGAGCAGCGGCGTTACGGGGGAAAGACATTGACATAAATACCTCTGAAATAGAGACAGAACGTTGGGTTTAAACCTCCGGATTGAGGAGCCTGGTCGTGTATGCGACTGTAGGAGCGGCTCGCTGCCAAACGCTCGCATTAGCGTCCGACATTGCGTAGCAGAAAGTTAGCGGCTTGGGTTTACTTCACTGACGGTGAAAAGAGGCAACTGTGCAGAAGTGCTTAGAACCGTGATAAAACGATCCCACAAAAATGTCAGATCGTCCGCTCTGGAGATCGTAAGACGGTCTAATATCGTCATATCGACCAGCCCTAGACCCAGCACTGATCGGTGGAAAAGGTCAGATTTCAGACTTCAGCCAAAGACATACAGCGACAGGCATTGATCAGCCTCTGTGCCCACAACACACACCACGGTAGATCAATACAGAGGATGCACTGATTCAATCAACTCCTACAGCAGGGTTTAGGGAGTTAATGTCCGTTAGACTGAGGCTGCAGACAAGTACCCAGGACGGAAAACACATGACGGAGAGCTTAGGAAAAGAGCCTTGTTCACAGGGCAAGAAGCAATTTATGTTATGTTAACTATTGAAATGATGCTTGTTTTGTTAAATACATACTGAATGTAAAGCATTACTGCCCTACAAAAGGCACCGTGCCGTATCTGAGACCAAACACAGATTTCAGATCATTTGTTTTATTAGATGTGTCGCGTTATAGCTCAATTCTGCCCCATTGAGGAATCCTCATGTAAAATCTGCAGCAACTACAAATCTGTCTGAGATACAAAGGACAAGTAACTGCGGCTTTAACGGTTTTAACTGACGAATGTTTCATATTAATTTGTGTAAATTACAGCAAATTTAATTCAGTCTTTCTCTGAAATGGGACACAGTACAGCCATGAAACTTACTGTATACTTTATCAGTATATGATCTAACACACTTCATAATTATTCCATTCTCTAAATGTGCTTTCTCAGATCCCCCCATATAAAGAACTTTAACTTCATAACCCTAACCCTAAATCAGAGTTACTGGCTCTTCTTACAGATACAAAATTAGTACTTTCTACAAGAATACCATTGGTGTAAATATAACATGCATAAAAAGGACGTGTAAACTTTAAGACCATTTATCTCAAATGTAACGGCATTGCCTTTGTAGATCGGCTTAGTGTGTCTAAAAAAGTGTGACTTTTTATTACCTTTGTTCAGCTTATAATTACACGTTTGTCTTGTGACTATCACTAAAAGGTTTTCTGATCAGCCAACAGAGGTCACTTGAGGCTTACAAACCTACTGCACTAGCACTACGTTTACAGCTGATTCCACTCTACTGCTTTTAAGACTACAGTACTACCACGTTGCTTAACTAAGCAAAGTACTCAACTACAACCTAAAATGTTACACTTCATGCAAGCCTTCATACTTTCAACAACCCTAGATAAGTGTTGAGTTTAAGAATACACTAAGTGTTGTTGGAGCTAATAGGCTTAGTCCCGATTACATCAGGTTTGAATTGGCTGGAAAACACGGACTCGAGTCCAGAGTCAGACAGCCTCCACCGCCTCACAACATAACGCTATATATCCTTCCACTACTGCTGTCAGGCCCAACGTTGGAGTAGATGTGGAGGTGGAGGATATATCTTTACAAGATAATATTGAAACTGATGTTTGGAAGACATGCAAATTTACAAAACTTTCTTTCCAATGCCAGTGTGTGGGGGCGGGAGGGAATTTTTTTTTTGAAAAAAGTGTTTTTTCGCTTTATCATCGAGAAAGTCCCCAAAATATTGAGATATTTATTTTTGTCAATATCGCCCAGCCCTAAGTAGAAGAGAAAATGGCAGACCAAAAACATGGCCCTCTGAAAATGCATAAAAACATAAAAAATAAACTAATACGCAACAAATAAACACAGATGGGAGAGTTATTCTGCGTTTCTATCCCGATCCATTCAATTTTGCTCACATAATAAGGCATATGAACAGACATAGCCCCAGCCCCCATTGGGTTGGCAAACATACTGCTAATTCTGGTATTTCTGGTCGCATAAGCCTACAAAAGAGAACGGCTGCAAGAGAAACCAGCGTTGAAATCTCCTTAGTCTTACTCAAAGTATGCCCATAAATTCAGACCACAGCCAAGTCATAAAATACTTTGACCAAACAGGTGAAAAGAAGAGGACTCATTGAAGTACAATTTACTCAGGAGGATTGTCAAATAAATACAACGCTTCCCCCTCGCAGCGAAGTCTGCCATATCACGCGGACAGACAGCTCATCGTGACCTATAGACTCACGGCCACGCCCACAGCGACACGGCCAGCTGTAAATCTGATATTCTGAGGAGAAAGTGGAAGACTTTGACACGGATACTCGGTGTGAGGGCTCCATTGTGCCTGCTTTATTGTGGCAATAAGGAAGGTATGCACCAACTTGGCAGCGGTGGGAAAAAACGGCCAGGAAAATGACGTGGCGAAATGACATTTTTGCCTGAATAAACAAGGCGGTTGAATTTGAATACCTGCCTCGATTTGAATCCGTTGCGTATTGGAAAATTCATCGCTGCGTTTCAAATGAAAGTTTCGTGTAAACGTAACCTCAGAAATACACAGCTTTTCTCCAGGGAATGATGAAGTCTAGTGTTACTTTGTTCAGGGGGGTATAGCACACTTTTACATAATAGGCGATTGTGTGACCTAATCCTTACAAACGGAGTCGACTGAAATCTTAGCTGTGTTTCTGTGGCGTCACCGGGGAGTCAATACCTTTTGCAGGTGATCCAAACTATATGATTTTAGGAAGTGCAGGGAGGTAAGAGGTGTGTGCCTTTGTGGGGCTGCGTGATGATGTCATGGGTCAGAGGGGGAAATAAACCAAAATATGGACATTCAAATCAGTGACGATGAGTTTTGGAATTGGCAAGATTATACCAATACAACTGTGGTGCCCGATTGGTGGGTCAGGACACAAAAGTAGGTCGCTGGACTTTTAGGCCTTTGTCAAATTGTGTTTTGCTTTCCAGATAGCGGTCCGTGCTTAACTCAACAGAACTCTGCACACTTCAAACTGCGGCTGAATCGTTAATATAAAAAGTGCCACATTTCCGTTCCTGATCTCGACCTGGGACAGAGTGAGGCTTTTGTGGAGAGTGGTTTAGCCTGGCTGCTGAAACGTTAATGTTCACACCATAATTGCTGTTCCTTTCGAGGAGAGCCAGGCTTGTAAAGGTTAAGCTTACTTTAATATTGACAAGAGAATCTAAAATAGAACGGTCACAGACTCCTTTGTGCCCTGTATATGAGGGAATCATTACCTCCCTGCACTCACCGTCTTCCAAAAGCAAATCAATGGCTGCTAATGCACTTTGCTGACAGACAGGCATACTCAAAACAGACTTAAAGGCACGTGTTTTTAAATGTATTTTTGAGCAACATGGCAGCACATTAGTAAGTAAGTGCTTTATTGTCATTCTACAACCGTACAACGAAATAGTGTTCAGGTGTTAGTCCTGAGCTGCTGCGGCTGAGCCGCGCTGCCACTGTGTGTCAACCTGACCCGCATGACCTTGGATGTCGGGGAAACTGTAGCACTCGGAAGAAACCTGGAGGGCTGCCCTCTGTCTCCTCTGATCCTCTGAAATGGTGCAGCGCCTCCTCGGTTTGTCCCTGTTCCAGAGCGTGGTGTCCTGCACTGGTCAGCTCCACCTCCTCCTTCCTCTTACTCCCTTCGCTTCACAACAGTCTTTCACCATCTCTCGTTTGTCCTTTTTTGTTTCCTGTAGCTACTCTTGTGACGCCTCCACTGTGCTGCAGCTGTGAGGAGTCTTGGTGCCTCTTCAGTGTCTCAGAAGAAGACATGTGTAGGTCTCAAATGGGTTTAGCTGATAAGCTAGCGTTTTGTTTACCTTTAAAAAAGCTGCTTTCTTCCATTTTAGACTCTCAAAGTAAACAAACCCACCAAACCTCCACATTACGGCTCGACATCAACACTAGGAAACCAAACAATATTTCTCAGAGTACACCAACTCTAGGTTCAGCTATTCAAGGCCTAGGTGAACAATGTTTTCGTTGCACTATGTTGTAGATGAATCACACATCGTGAATAGACCAGTGACTGTCCAGTCTTTTAAAATGTAACCTATTAACTTTCTCTGCTATGTCTGAAAGAAAACGTAAAAAAAAAAAAAGCAGAAATAGCCGCCCATTCACAGGCTATTGGAAAAGCCAACAGTTATATTTGAATAGTTTAAGACCTCATTGAGAGATTTCACTACTGCCACTCACAAGTAAAAGGTTTTGCATACGGCGTAGTAGAAGTAGCCTGCGCTGCTGCTATTGCAAGTGCAAACACACACACACACACACACACGTACACACACCCAAACCCCACCCCCTCCACACCGGCTGCCGCCCATCCCCTCCACCCTCTGCACATTCTTTAACGCACACTTCCCTCTCACTGCCCTGCCAGGAAGGTTTTTCTGACGTTTGTGGGCAGCCTGTAGTGTTCTCTCTGTCGATACATCTGCGTCTTTGGGTTAAAAATAAGTTTCCCACTATTGATCAGCGATCACCAACTTGGTTCTGATCCGTACCGGGCGATACGGCGCAGGTCGGGGACGCCGTTTGGAGCAGAGCGCATGCAGGACGCAGCACTCTGCACAGCCAGGTGTGCGCGCTAGGTCCTGCAGCCGCCCCTGTCCCGGGAGAGGCAGTGAACACTGAATGATGGGGACCGTAGGGTGGGACACGGATAACAGGCCGACCCGGGGCGCAGCGTATGCTCTTGAGGAGTGGATTTATTACCGCGCTCGTTGTGTGTCTGTCCGGGCGCCTCTTTCACGCCGCTCTGCTCGAGCCCAGCGGTGTTCCAGATGTGAACTGTCATTAAACAGCAGCAGTTTGCCGAGAAAGTTTAGCTTTGAGTCTCCCACTGTCCGGCAGAACGAGTGGAAGTGTTGATCCGGCCTGCGCTGCGCCATTTAATGACCAGGCGCGAGTATTTGACCAATCTTCACCAAATAAACACCGATTTAGAGCACACGAGTAGCAGCGCAGCACTGTGGGATCTCTTAACAGTTACATGTGGACAGTTAATGTGCATTATTTCCCCTGAATTACCGGGGATCCTTGACTTTGAGGTGCGGGCTGCAGCTGCACTGACGGGATGATTGTTGGCGATATTCAGCACGTTTTCACTGAAGAAACTCAAGCGGCTCATCAGCGTGACTGGGGAGTAATGTCTTCAAGTGACGCCTTCATTTATTTGGCCTCATGCTGTCTACACTGCCCACGTTTTTAAATACAGTAACACACGATCACACACGCCCCCCCCCCCTGGCATCCCTCCGCGCCCGCCCCACAATTTGAGAACCACTGGCTTAGTCAAACTCTACACAGAAGAGCCCTGCCTGGTCCGGGAATAAAACTCAGGACCCTCTTGATTTGAGGTCACCGTGCTGCCTCACAAAAGCGGTGCGGATATAAGGTAAGAATCTAAATAAAGCACATGCAAAAGTATCTCGGGGTCATGTTCACGAGTGAGGGACGGATGGAGCGTGAGATCGGTAGACGGATCGGTGCGGCGTCAGCAGTGATGCGGTCGCTGTATCGGACCGTTGTGGTGAAGAGGGAGCTGAGTCAGGGGGCGAAGCTCTCGATTTACCGATCGATCTACGTTCCCACCCTCACCTATGGTCATGAGATTTGGGTAATGACCGAAAGGACAAGATCGCGAATACAAGCGGCCGAAATGAGTTTCCTCCGCAGGGTGGCTGGGCGCACCCTCCGAGATCGGGTGAGGAGCTCAGTTACCCGGGAGGAGCTCGGACTCGAGCCGCTACTCCTCCACGTCGAAAGGAGCCAGCTGAGGTGGCTAGGGCATCTGTTCCGGATGCCTCCTGGTCGCCTCCCTCGGGAGGTGTTCCAGGCATGTCCCACTGGGAAGAGGCCTCGTGGAAGGCCCAGGACACGCTGGTGGGACTATGTCTCCGAGCTGGCCTGGTGTCGTCTCGGGGTCCCCCCAGAACAGCTGGGGGAGGTGTGCGTGGATCGGGAAGTCTGGGCATCTCTGCTGAGACTGCTGCCCCCGCGACCCGGCCCCGGATAAAGCGGAAGAAAATGGATGGATGGATGGATGGCAAAGCGGTTCAGACCCATACAAATGAAAGCTAATTGTTGTGATTGTGTAATACACCGATAACACAAATGTTATAAACGCCATCAGACTTGCTGCTGTTGAGTCCCACCATAGACTAACATGAGGTCACTTCCTGGCGTTTCAGTGGGTCATGGTTTCAGCTTCAGACGGCCCCACAGAGAAGCGGGCCGACTCCTGGTCTGAAAGCTTAGGTCCGTGTTGTGTCTGGACTCTGGGCTTCCCATGGGCCCCAGCTGCATTTGTCGAGGGGCCTTGGGAGAATTGCATCACCGTCATTCCTCCCTCTGCTCAGAAGCACTGGCAAACCTGACATTTAGGACTTTTTGCAAGAAAGTAAAAGCACAGGACGCGACCACACAACCAATCTGCTGAACTCGTAAACATGCTGCTCCGCTCTTGGCATCACTGGGGCCATTTAGCTCTGTTTACTGATGTAAGATACTTTGAGCCTTTCCTGTTCTAGTTGATGTCAGTTGCAAACGCTGTCAGTACAGGAAGCCTATGCGGTGGCAGACCACAGCTGAGACAAGGGTGCCATGCTCACTTCCTCCCAAAAAGTTTTGGTGAAAAAGTGAAAACTGTTGTGTCAAAGTCCGAGGGATGCAAATACTGGACACGAGCCCAGCAATGATGAGTCAGGCCGACACACGCGGAATGAAAACTATAGCATTTTTCTTTTGTGAGTTCAATAAAAGTTCAGCTGCTTCAAACGCGCTCCTGCCTACAGACACATAGCGGCACAGTTCAATGGTGCTGTTCTTACCGAAGTGGACCCGGAGGACGATGCTATGTAGACTCTGATCACCATGTTGAAGCCCGGATGCTGCTCTGGCGTTGGCGCTGGGGTGACTCGCTCTCGCGTAGCTGTTCAGGCGGAGACGGAGAGCTCAAAACTTCCCGGAGGCTGATAACGCTGTCCGCGAAAGGCAGCGCGGACTATCTGCGCAAATGCTCTGAGCTCTGGATGGAGGTTTGCATTCCTCCTCCGCCTCTCCGCTGCACCCCGCCCCTTCTCCTTTCTCTAGCCATGGGCGCGCGCGCACACACACACACACACACGCACACGCACACACTGCCAGACACGTACGCGCACGCAGCGAGACGCGGCAGACCTATCATGATGGTCTGGATTTTTCTCATCGGTCCATTGTCTGCGGGCCTATTGTCCTTCGCCCAGGGCAAACACTGGCCGTGTCTTGTCCTGTCTCACACATGTCGATGGTGGTTTTGTGAAAGTGGCGGTGGAGTCCATAATCTCCCGTGATTTCTAAAACAGAGGCGCGCTTTTGTACCAGCACAGCCAGTGGAAGCGCCACTCCACGCCGGTTCAGCGCTCCATTTATTCCACAGACTCTGTGGGCCCCCTGCAGGCGTCTAGAGTAGACGACGCCGAGGCTTTTTCCCCTGAAACGAATTTAGGAAAGGCGACTGACAAACAAAAAATGTGTCGGAGGGAAATGGGCGCCATATTGGACTCAAACATGAAGTGAATAGTGGTGAATTGCCTCCTCGCGGGGCGCAGCAGATGTTAGAACTTGTCTTTGTATCGGCCAAAGGCGACGCATGGCTTTTACCTAGGCGCATGTTGCGCTTGATACAATGTTGCGTTCAGGTGAACAGGGAAGTCTCATTCTGACTGAACACAGGCGCTCGTGGGCGACTCGTCCTCGACTGTAAACGGTAATCGTTGCGGGCTTCCCTCCCTTTCGCCCTGCGAGAAGCCATTCGCACAGACCCAAGAAGAACATCGCCGGCTCCAAAAATGCTCCAAGTGTTCTGCAGCCTCGAATCCCGTCACCTGATTGGCGGAGAGCCTATCAATCATGCCCTTAGCCGCACCCCTCCCCCCATTCAACCACTCTCCTCTCTGTTCCAGTGTGTTTACTACACTGCTGACCATAGGGAGACACTCGTCTTCACATGCACTGAGCCCAACAAGAAAAACTGTTTTTAGTTACCTTTGTAAAAAAATCTCCACGAGCTCAACATGCCCAAGAGAAAGGTACGTACCCTTAGAATATTAGGCATTATTTGAACGCGGTATCTGCTAATAACGGCGTGCAAACGATTTGGGGAGACATCCTCAGAGACATTACTTAATTATAACGCCATGAATAGTCGTCGTTTGTCGTTGGTAATTTTTGGGCATGTCGTAGATAAAATGTGTATTTTTTTGTGCGTTGGAATGATATTTTCCCGTCCCGACAGCACCTATAAAGAGGCATTTGAATGCGCGAGCCGCTGTCCTTTGGGTAGTCAGAAGTCTCTCTCGGTCTCCATGCAGTTAAAGCACGAGCAGCAGCCATGCTTTGCAGCTCTTGTCCACCTTCGTCGCCGACCCACCGAGAACAAACGCCTCGCTTATCGCCGTTTCCGCATCAAACCGGGCGAAAGTACCACCAGAAAATGCCTCAGTGCGCCTACTTTGCATTTTGACCACAATAACAAACACTGGCAGTCGCATTTCGATAAAATTATATATTTTCTCTCTTTGTTCGCGGTCCCAAATGGCTGCAGCGGCGCGGATCAGCCTGAAGGTGGCGTCTGTGAGCCCGGTTGGTCCCTCCCCCTTCTGAAAGACTCCCGCGCCAGCTTTCAAATCTGAGCTCCATGCTTTGAATGAGAGAAAGAGATGGGGGACTGAGAGGGAACAGCGGGGCAGGGGCCCTCAAAATATGGCTGCAGCGGCGCACGAGGCTCGGCTCTCGCATCTCAATCCTGAATTGACTCCAAAATGCATCATCCACGGCCCACATTAACTTATATACACCTGGAATTCAAATAAAATTTCATTTTCAGGTGAATGTGAAAAGTTTTTTCACCAGGCCTGTAGTGATGAATAAAAAGCAGTGGAGACATTAAACAAATGTTTCCTCTGTTTATAAACCCGCGATAACCTCCTGAAATGGATTTTTGATGTTTTATGACTAATATCTTTGTTTCGCTGTATCTTTCAGGCCGCAGCAGCAGAGGGAGGTGACAAGGAGGAGGTAAGAGCCATCATGTCAAAAACAGTTTCTAAACATAATTCAAATGTAACTTTTAATCAATAATTAATCAGTACAACGGTATAATGACCTCTTTTGTCACTAAAGAGGGTGCCCTGTTGTGCATTTACCGTCACCAATGGTTTTTAATGCAAAAACATGTTAATAACTATCTTTATTCTGTTTTTAGCCCCAGAGGAGATCGGCTCGGCTATCGGCGGTAAGAAAAGTCAGGGAAAACACACGACAAAGAACAAATTAGATAAATATTATCGTTTGAGGCGCTTGTGCAGCAGATCTTTCAAATTAAACGTATAGAAACAACAGAGTCTAGTTCCAAACCCCAAAACAACTATTAAATTGCAATTTTCACCTCATTATTTCTCACAGTAGCTTTGTAACCCCTGACAAATGCAAAATATTATATTTTAACTTTACTTTTACTATAGATAATGATTAAAAGTGCAGTACATTGTGGGGAAGTGATTAGATGTACGGGGAAAGCAAGGCAGCCAATTATAACACAGATTACGCCTTTAAATGACGCTTTAAATGATTAATGAAGATTATGTCACTTATTTTATGCTTTAAATTAACAAATGGTCAAATTGCAAAGCCAAAATGATGCTTTCTGTAGAAGATCAAACGACTTATTGTAGTAATAAGTGCTCACGGATCATTTTAGCCTAATTGATCAATATTTTAGGGAAACGTGAGCTTTAGACCTCACATTTCCACATTAATGCTAGAAAACACCACAATGAATATAGAGTTTGAATAAATGGTCCTTTTTTTCCCCCTTTGATTACAGAAACCGTCCCTTCCCAAGCCGGAACCAAAGGCCAAGAAGGCCGCCAAGGTAAAACAGATCCCCCGCGTGTTAAGACGACAGCGAAGCCGCCGTTTTTAAGCAATAAAGAGCCAAATTGCTAATGAACCCCGATGTCTGTGCAGAAAGAGAAGGCCGTGAACGACAAGAAGGAGGACAAGAAGGCGAAGAAAGCGAAGGAAAACGCAGAGGCCGAGGCTAACGAGGAAAACCACTCTGAGAACGGAGACGCTAAGACCAACGAGGTATACGCCGCACCCGAATTTACCGCCGCGGCGTCGGGATGAGCTTAAGAAATAAGAGTCTTGACGCTGTCTTGTGTGTGTGTTCCCAGGATGAGGCAGCTCCAGAAGAGGCCAAGGAGGAGGCCAAGTCTGAGTAGCAGGCACTGCCCACTCTTCCTCCCCGCCCTCCCCTCTGATAAAGACCCCCCCAGCCAGCCAGCCCAGCCCCAATCTCTCACACGGTTTCCCTCCAAGGCGTATTGTTAACAGAGGAATATTTTTATCAATGATTTTATAAGTATCCGTACAGATTTTTAGCACAAAAAAAGCAAAAGCTGAATAATATGGAGCACCTTGCAGACTTGCAGTGGTCATATCAAAAAAACGTGTCTGCAGGATAAAAGAAAAAAACAGCAAACAAAAGACGAACACACTCGAATCCTTTTTTTAAATGGCATTCATGATTGTTGAAGGCTTGTTTTGGTGTAGAAAGCGTGTCCCTTTTTGCCGGATTGGCTACTATGTTGTGAGTCGTGTACCCCCTGTGTTTTCTCCTTCGATCTAGCCCCGAACACCTTTTCCTACCGATCTAGACCTCTCCTCTCCTACTACCTTTATCCATGTTTTATTAACGGTTCCGCCATTGGTAATGTGGGTGATTTCTTATTTTAGACTCTAAATGTGCAGTGTGCAGTTCCCTTATGCTTCTGTCTCATGATCTATTGTTTTATTTTTTCATTGAAATTGTGTTTTAAAAGAAAAAAAAAGTGTTGTCCATAAGAAAGAGGAAGAAGAACATGTACAAAAAACAAAAAAACGCATAAGAAGAAAAAAACATTCCGGGAACAGCCTCCTTCCGACCCTGCGTGTACAAAACAGCTACTGCTCCCATCACATAGATGCTGTCGAGTCGGCTTTTCTAAATAATAAGAAAACACAAAATTTCTTTCCGTTATTCTTTCCTTTTTTGTTTCTTTTTTTTTTTTTTTTCTTTTTTTTAAATCAAATGAATTTGGAAACCTCTCTGACAAATGCAGGTGTCCGGTCCCTCTCTTATGTTCTGAAATTCTCTTAATAAAAACGAGTCCTGGGAATTTTCCTCGAAACGTTTGTCTCCGATTTGTTATTATTCAACTCCTTTTTATAAGTCAAGTGTCAAAGTATGAACTCAAAGCAAGTCCAGCTGACAACTTGTGGAAGCCTCTGCTAAGACTTAACAATGATATTTAAGGCCATAACTTACGATCACAACTTGTGTCAGAAGTGGTGCAAGTTCCTCATGGTTGAATAAGGTTAAACTAAGTCGAGTACTATTGTTTTAATGATTCCCCTCTAAAAAGGTGAATGTCAACACTTGTAGCCTCCAAGCTGAAACAAAACTATCCCCAAGAGATTAAAAAGCCATTGGACGACAAAACACGTGCAATTATGAAAAGACTTAACAGGAGGACACTAAAGGTCAAACAACTGGGCTAAACTGCAAAGTTTCAACGGCCACTGGCTTGTGTGAACTACTTCCACTGCTGCTAAAACCATTATTTCTAATCCTTACAGTTCTTAGCACTCAATTTATCTCCACAGGGCAACCATTAGGGCCCACAAAAGTGTCCTAAAACATTACCCTTTATTGCATTGCTCCTAAACGTATTAAGTGCCTGTAAAGCATAGTTCTAAGGCCCGTGTAGTGCCTTGTTCTTCCTCCCCCAATACAACATGCAAAACCAAGGATGACTTTTGAATAACAGTCGTGGGCGTGCGTTTCCTCGTGAGGGCCATCACACAAGACCTGCCATTCACTTCATGTTGTTTATTGGGCACCTCTTGCTCAAAATGGCTGACCCCTGTAACCCCCAGTGTGTTGCACGGCCGCGCGTCATCATCTTCCCCCGTTGTATCACTTTGCGGACCGCAACAGTGTCCCGGGGTCACGCAAAGTGCCACAGCGAAACAATGCGCGAATTAAACCCATACCAGTTGTGCGTAATCTACAGGCGCGCGAGGGGGGGTGTGCGTGTCAGTAACTTGCAACACATGAGCGAGGGCAGCTGCGTCCTCCTCTCCTATGTCCATGTTTAAACTACTACTTGAAACATATCCCGAGTATATACATCTCACGTCCCCTTAAGGCCTCTTCTTTTCTTTTTTTTTTACATTTGGGCCTCAGTGTGTGGGGACTCGCGCATAAAACATGACCTATTTTCACCCCTAAACCATTCACCAATATGTGAGTTGACTAAAAAAAAAAGGCTGCGCGTAATTTGGCCCGTATACAAAGACGCACGCGTCGCATCGCAGGCATTTGCCACTCAGAACTTAAATAAAGTGCACTTGGTCTTTCAGGCAAGCACACAACAAACAGTGCATTGGACCGCGTCTCAAGGCCGGCGGCAACATCCCGTGCGCACAAAGGCTGGACACGCACATTCGCGCCACCAACAATGACCTAACACACGGTGCTCAGATTATCAATATGATCTTATATTTTAGTCAAAGACGTGCACAACTGCAGCCACACAATTCGGCTTAGTTTAGAGAGATGAGCGGCGGCAGGCGTTACATTTAAGGTGGGCACGTTTCATCAGCGTCTTTAATGTGTGTGTCAATGCGTATTTTTGAACCTCGTGCCCCCGTTTCCTTTAGCACTTGCAGTCTTTGTGGCCCACATTGTCATGGCCGAGACTCCATTTTGTAGACATTTTATGGAAGGCAGGAGAAGTCGCTGTTGCGCCGCGCCGACACTAGAGGACGCCCGTGTCCTACGTTTGAACAGAGCAGCGCAGCCAAAACACTCCAGTAACACGTCTAGTGAATACTCGAAGTTTGAGGATGAGTTTTAAACATTTTGGGATGGATTGTATGTATTTGACTCTTTATTTAAATGAAAAATGGTGTCAACTTCTACAGCGCTTTCCCACATACATTAGCCACTCAAAGCGCTTTACAGCAAGGAACCAGTCACGCTCTCACGCATAGACCAACGTACGCAGACACTGGAGGCAAGGTGGGGGATGTGTCTTGCCCAAGGATAAAACGACAGCGCGCACCTTCAGGAGGCGGGATTCGAACCCCTGGCCTTCCAATCACTAGAGGACCTGCTCTACCATCTGTGCCACTGTGGCTGAGCTCAGGAGTCACATTTAAGGGGAGTCTATTGTACAAACGTTTAGGGTAAACCGGAGCACCCGGACGTGCACAAGACCATGCAAACTCCACAACTCCGAGCCCAGGACCTTCTTGCTGTCAGGCGCCACAGTGTCGGCTACTGCAGTGGTTCCCAACCTTTTTTGCCTTTTGTCACTTTGGACCCTTTAGTGGTACTCTGTGTGACCCCTCCCTCAAGAGTTGTTGCAGTTTATTTATAAGCAGTCACTTAAAATAACTATTTGTAGGTAAAAAAGTAAATGTAACCAAAAATCCTCCCAAAACTATGTATTTTACTGCCAAACTATAGATGTTTCTATCAAAATAATGTTTACTTTATATTTTCAAGTATCCCCCTCTAAGTTCGCTAGCGCCTCGGTAATGTAAACTAGACTTCACAAATGCTTTCATAACGCTTCACACAGGCGTTCCAATTAGATGCACAGCGCTTAAAAAACAATGTGAAAGACCAAACATAAAATGTGAAAATTCTGATCATTCCAAAGAACACGCCACAAAATTAAAGAAAAATAAACACTTTTTATTTGTTTTTTGTTTTCTTACCTGATTAAATTTACGTTTGACGAGTCCTTTCTCAATGGAAAGAAACTTTTTTTTACTGAAGTATTGACACCGGCCAGGTAAAAAAAAGAAAATAAGGAAAGTCCTTTTAAGTACAGCTCTGCAATGATCTGTCCCACCTTTTTACTATAGAGCAGTGGTTCCCAAAGTGGGGTCCGGAGCCCCCTGGGGGGGCCTTAGAGGTTGGATGTTACTTTTAATGTAATTTTAGCTGTAAAATTATAACAAATTCCTTTGAATGGAGTAAATTATTATTTTAAACTCACACACAACCGCATTCACACTCATTCATATCAGCATCCACTCAAACAATGAAAATAAAAGAGTAGTCCTATTGCACAACGTGGCGCTCAGGGCTCGGGTTATAAACAGCGTGTTAAGCAGCCGTTGTGTATTAGGGCCACGCCCATGGCCGATAGCCTTGTTACCTTGTTTGTGGAGGAGTTATTTCGTGAGACCAGCGAGAACCGCACTCGAGTTCAGGAGCCCTCGAGCTCTGGTCAATTTAGTTCAGTTCAGTTCGTACGCAGCTTTAAATTGTAAGCCGGGTGGGCGCTTGCTTTACCCAAGCGACCAGCAGATTGAAACGACCACAACCATATGGACATAAAAGGAGGTAGGAACAGGACCCTATGAAAATATTACTTGTTTAAGAAGGAGCACGCACACATTTGTTTCCTGTAAGCACTCACGAATCGCCTGGTCCTCTCTCAATACAACCGCGTTACACTGCGTTACGCACAGCGAGAAAAAGCCCCACGCCACAGCCCACAGGGACGGCAGGTAGAGTACAGGGGCGTAAGCTCGAGGAAGACGCCAAATGCTACAAACACGGTTTTAGGAAAGATCGGACTAGATTTAATGAATGAAAACCACACGGAAACTCACCAAAGACGCATACGGCGAAAGCGTGGTTCAGTTGGATTTGGATGACGACCAGCCGTGGAACGTGTGGACCTACGCGCTCCTGTGTTATCAACAGGAAGAATGAAAGGGGGATCAAGAGGGTCCGGCGCTGACGGGCCAGTCCCGGGCTTGTCTGAAGCAACTGAAGGTAACTGGACAAGCGGAGCCTGCATCACAACTATTTGAACTGGAAGTGATTGTGGTGCATCTTGAGCTGACACAGAAAGCAACAAGTCTCCATCACAAGACAACTCATCTGACGGACATCGCGGTACGATCAGCGATGTACAATGTACAAGGAGCCAACTGTAAAGGATCCGCCCCATGTAGCTTAACTGCTGAGCAATTAATCAATGTTTGATTTTTCACCGGAGCAATTATACAAACAGCTCCACCCTGAGAGGGTGCCCGCGAGACAACATAAGGCTCGGACAACCACATATCACGAGTCTTACACCGACCCCTGGCACCCAAATTTCTCAACACTAGCTGACCTTCTCCTAATGGTGCATCTCACACACGCTGGTCATGTTGCACTTTCCTGCAATCAGCAGCTCCCTTTGAGCGTACCCTAGCCCTCTCAAATGCTATTTTCAACCGGGTCTGATGTTCGACAATCCACTCGTGGGGTTCTCTACCCACAGGATCTTCAACTCTTCCCAACAAAAAATCGACAGGAAGTCTTCGCCAAACATAAAAAAGAATGGAGGTTCGCTGGTAGACTGATGAGGAGTCGTGTTGTACCCGTATAGCTGAGGTAAGCTAGAACACCAATCGCACTTCCGAGACTCAGGCAGTGTACGAAGCAAGTTGTGCAGTGTTCTATTGAACCTCTCACACCGGCCATTTCCCATAGGATGGTAGGCAGTGGATCGTGATTTAGTGACCCCGTAGAAACCGCAAAGCTGTTGAATCAAACTACTCTCAAAACAACGTCCCTGATCTGAATGGATCCGAATGGGGACCCCAAATTTTGAGAACCATTCTGTAACCAAAACATGGGCCACAGTGGTGGCACGCTGGTCGCGAGTCGGGACAGCTAGTGTGTATTTGCTGAAAACATCAGTGATGACTAATATGTTTTCAATTCCGTTTCGTGATGGCTTCAACAGGGTAAAGTCGAGTGCTATAATTTTGTTGGGCCTCGAGGCCAAGCGATGACCCATACCTCCCGCCTAAAAAAGCTGCACTTTGAGAGATATAACAATAAAAAGTTAATAAATAAAATAATGCTAGATGACCCTCCTGAAACCACCACCTTAACGTGGTGGAGGGGTTTAAGCGCCCGAATGATCCTAGGGGCTCTGTTGTCGAGGGCTTTGTGCCCCTGGTAGGGTCTCCCAGGGCAAACAGGTCCTAGGTGACGGGTCAGACAAAGAGCAGTTCAGAAGGCGTGCAAAATGCAGTCTTTGGCCTGTCGGCTTCGGTGACCGACACCTGTTTATACCCACTCGCCAGGTCCATGTTTGAGAACCAGCAGGCGCCAGTGAGGCTGTCTAGGGTTTCTTTAATCCTGGGAAGAGGGAAAGCGTCCCTACGCGTTTTAAGGTTTAACTGCTGGTAGTTCCATCCTTTTTGTGAACTAACACAATCAGCGACGCATAGGGACTCGAGCTCTCGCGGATGATCCGAGCCTCTAACAGTTTGTTTATATGTTGCTTCACCTGTTCGTATTCGGACGGAGGAGTTCATCTATGTCGTTGGCGGACATGGGCATCGTCTAACAAAGGGATGTCATGTGAAATCAAACGGGTGCACCCTAAATCCTGATCTGACGCTGCAAAGACTGACGCATACTGCCAGAGAAGGGTCCTAGCTGCAAATTTCTCCTCCTGAGGCAAGCCTGACAAATCGACAGCATCAATTTGATCTGCCACGGTGGACGCGGTTTGAGATGCTACATGTGCAGAAAAGGATGGAACCTCGTCTACTCCTGCCGGCATGCTGATTACGTTGACATGGTCAAGAGTGCCCATTACAGTATGGGGATGGAGCAGCAACTCTAGTCCCTACATTGACAACGGGTATGTGGGGCATTCCACGCATAACATGAACCAGGGCTGGTGATGCTAGCAGACCAGCCGGCAAGCCGAATTCAGGAGGCTCAAACAACACCGAAGAGTTTGAAAACTTATCAGAACAGGTGGCCGTTATGATCTTCTTGGAGCCACCAGGAATGCGACAGGCTCTCTTCCCGCGCACTCTCACCTTACCAGGATGGACTAACAGAGCCTGCAGGGTAGCTGTGTAGCACTTCTGCATGGCATCCATAAGAAAAGTAGGAAGGGAATCTGAAGTCATTTTAAAGAGTAAGGGGCCGTACTCGCCAAACAGCTCTTGATAACACTTTTGAATTATGTTCATCCCTAGAACACCGGGCGCCTGAGTAGATGTACTACCAAGGGGGTCCCTCACAACCAGGACACCACAGTGAGGCATCTGCTTACCACACAGAACAACATCAAGCTCTAAATAACCTATTTAGGGAATGGATAAGCCTTAAATATAAGCCAGTGGCGGGCCTCGAGTCTCTCTTCCCCCAGAGGTGTTCCATAAAGCAGCTTTCCGTAATGGTCGACACCATCGATACTGTGTCCACCAGACACGGCACTGAAACACCACTCATACAGGTTACACTCCCTGACGAAGGCCCCTAGCCGAAACGCGTTGGAGCACTTTTTACCTTTTCTAAGCCATGTGATTTAATAAAGGCTTTTTATATTTCATAGATGAGTGCCTTGGCCATTTTCCTTTTGTTGCCTATGGACTTAGCCCTTTACCAAAGAGCCCCATCGTTTAACAAGAAATAAGATAAGTAAAACAGTTCCAAGCAGCACTCCTACCTTCTGTTTTTTCAAAAAAAAATTACCACTCATACTAACCTTGATGTGGACAGGAGGAAATAAGCTTCGGCGCATCTTCCAAACCATTAAAACATTGTCCGAGCCAGGAAGGGCCCCACCCGAGCCGTGGCTCTGCAACCCGGTGGGCACTAGTTTTCCGGATGTGACCGAGATGGCCCCTGCATCGGCAGCTGCGAACGATGAGGGACACTTTGTCCGTCACAGTCCCGGGAAATGTGTCCAGGCCGTTGACATCGCCCACAGATAATAGGGCCAAGCGCGGGGAGCGGTTACGCTGACGAGGATTGTAAGATTCCTGCAGGCATATATACTCTTTGTAACAAAGTACTGTGTGATATAAATGCTGTAAGGTGTACAAGTTATTCAAAGTTACTCCAGTTATACATAAAGGTTACATTTTAGTGTGTGTAACCAGTTACTACTCGCTTTTGAATGTACACAGTAAATCCAGTGACCCTCAGCAAGTTATAACCTGTCTGCGTTTTATGAACACGTCAGCCGCTTGTATTTGGGGAGGTATTAAAACTGTCATAGCATGGGCCCTCGGGATAATCAACGAGAAATAGTGTAAGAAAGATGGCTTGTTTTTATAATAAAATCCAGATGTCAAGCTCAGCAGTGACTCTCTTTATAGGATTTCTAAATGTCAGCAGCTTTGAGCAATCCAATTTCTTTTTATTGTCTCTGACAGCGTGGTGTGTATGTGAGCTCTCACTCAATAAGAAGTCGTAGTAGAAAAATGTGACTGTAAGAGACTTAAAAGTTGCCAAAAGGGAAAGCACTCAAGTAAGTTAAAGGAAGCATTGAAATAATACAAACATGGTAAACGAGGGAAAAAATGCAAGTAGTTGATATATCATTTCTCGAAATGACTTATGGCTTCACTGACTCCTATTAAAATTATGTCAAACTAAACCAATTAAACTCACAAAACTACTAAATGCTCATCTATCCTTCTTTTCTTACTTTTATTTATCACAGAAAGACAACGGGAATCACTAAAAACACAGCCAGTGTTGTGGAGAATACTTTGAAATTGTATTTAGTTACTCAATACTGAATACTTGACCTAAAATGTATTTTGAAACGTATTCCGTTACTTTGTTTAATCAGAGTACTGTATTCTGAATACTTTGAATACTTTTAGAATACTTTAACATTGATTGTCATTACATTTATGTATATTATGGCGTATAATTTAGGACTACGATTGTTGGAACACTTACCAGCAGATACAGCAGCATGTGACACATGTGTTTGTATGAACTGTGGCATAAGGCCTTTTAAATCTTTATTTATTTAGGAGGAGATACAGGTCATTATTAAAAGTTATTTCTTAATAATATTGTGCAATATGGAGCTAAAATCTAAGGAAATGTGTGGCCTCCTATGGACAAGTTTTGCAAATTAGCAGTTTTGCTATAACACTAAAAATAATGTATCTGGTTTGTCCAATGCAGTTGTTATGTCCATATTAAATAAACTAATAATAATAATAATAATAATAATAATTGATACTGGAATGTATTCCCTTGATATTTGGAAAGTAACTGTATACTAAATACTCTCAAATGAAAGTGTAACTTTACCAGAATACAGTTACTCAAAATGAGTATTCCCAATACGTATTCTAAAAGCATGTGTTTAGATACTCCCCTGACCACAGTGTACTGCACAAGACATATTAAAGCTTTAAACTAAGTGAGATCATAGGGATCAGTTGTGATACGTCATAATAATAATCTGATGAGACACAATTATGTCTTAACTGGTTGTTAATCATGTTGAAATAAAAAAATACATACTTCCATTATGAAAATAACGTCTGAAATTGCAGATGACCCTGAGCACCACTTAAAAATCCCCAAGTATCACACGTACCTCAGTTTGAGAACCACTAGTCTAGTTTACTAGCCCAATAATAGTTGTACTAGTATTATATTTTGCACATTATTTTACTTTACTTTTTGTCTTGTCTCTAATTACACATTAGTGAAGACCTCATTGGCAAACTTCCAAATAGTTGAGTAACTTTTTAAAAATTAAAATGAATATTTCAGTAGCTACTTTATAGCCACACGACTTTACAAAAACAACCATAGTGTCATAAAATATAAAACATAAACAAACATGTTCCTAATACCCAGCCAGACAATGCTGTTTCCACCGGTATTCATCAAAATGAAGCAGAGTCACAGCAAAGCAACATCTCCACGGTGACGGTGCTGGTGATGTCCCGCTAGTTACACATGCACCAAAAGGACTCATATTTTGTTTTTCAGCAATATATTCAGTATATATATAGAGTAAATACTTGCATTTGATTTTATGTATGGGTCAAATGTTACACTGTATGGCCCTCTGCTCTTACTCTGCCACTTCATACGCCCAGCTCTGAGTATTTCACCTTTGATCCTCATTAAGCAGGTTTTGAGCTTTTAGTTTTGAGGCAGATGGTGCGTTTTTAGACATATCTTTAGGTTCTTTCAATAACCCCCATTATACCCTAATCCATTAGACTGAATGAGAGGACGCAGCGACTGGTGCTTAAAATCTGAAGCTCCACGTCTGAAGAGCTTTCATTGACTTACGTAATACTCCTGTATTGCATACTTTTCATCTGGATGTCTGTTACTTATCTCCACTTTTACTTTAGGCGTTTTGCTCTTTAAGTTATAATTCTTTTCAAATAAAATCTCACAAAATACGTCGTTGGCGTTTCATGATTTTTAGTGTTTGGATCAAACATGCACACTCGACTGAAGGGCTTTTGCAAAACTTCAACCTCTTAAGATGTCTGGGTTGCATGATTCTTAAAGATTTCATATCTTCTACGAGGAGCATTATTAGGCGCTCCAAGTACGTATTGCTGCGAGTCTATACGAGTCTTCAGAGAGAGTTCAATAACATAACACATTTCTGAACTCACGATACAGTATTATAAAAACATACTGCATACTAAATTTAGTTTATATAAAATAAGCCCTTATTCATCTCAAAATGGAGTAATTCACTTGTTCGATCAGCTCTCAAGAAACACAGGGGGTGCAAAATAGCCCGGAAATGTGCAAACAATTAGATATTAAATAATACAATAAAATTAGAACAGACTATAACATGTAGAATATCAAAATGTCAGCATTGGCAGTGTGAAGTTTACAGTCATAGGTGGTTGATAAAGTGTCACGGATACAGAGATTATTGCATAGTAGTTCTTACACATGATACTTAACGGTCTTGTTGTACAGTCCGACAGCAAGGCCTTGTGGTAGCGCTCCTTCTTGCACTGAGGGTGCCTCAGTCTCCCGCTGAAAGAGCTGCTCAGCTCCTCAGTCCCGTGCAGTGTGTGGGAGGTGTTGTCCATGAGGGAGGTGAGCTTGGCTAATACCCTCCTGTCCCTCACCTCCTCCACAGAGTCCAGGGGCAGCCCAGGACGAAGCTGGCCCTCCTGACCAGCTTGTTCAGTCTGTTCTTGTCCCGCACGGCAGCGTAGTGGAGAGCAGAGGCTACCACAGAGTCATAAAAAGTCCTGAGCAGAGGCCTGTTCACTCCAAAGGACCTCAGTCTCCTCAGAAGGAGGAGGCGACTTTGGCCCTTCTTGTACAGGGCGTTGATGTTGTGGGACCACTTTATTGTTGAGGTGAACACCCAGGTACGTAAAACTATCCACCTCCTCAATGTCCTCCCCCTGGATGTTCACTGGTGTGTGCGGTCCGACGTGCAGATAGTGAAGAGAAACGGTGAGAGGACGGTGCCCTGAGGGACACCAGTGCTGCAGACGACCACCTCAGACTCACAGCTGCGCAGCCGCACGTACTGTGGTCGGTCCGTGAGGTAGTCGATGGTCCATGCAGTGAGATGTTCATGCACTCCCGTGTCCTCCAGCTTCCCCCGCAGCAGCGCCGGTCTGATGGTGTTAAAAGCGCTGGAGAAGTCAAAGAACATGACCCTCATAGTGCTCCAGCCGGGCTCCAGGGTGTAAATCTCCAGAGCGGAGGTGGGTGGGGATGAGCCGCTCCATGGTCTTCATCAGGTGGGAGGTCAAGGCGACTGGTCTGTATTGGGCGGTTTCGATCAAAAGTTCTGTTTATCATATAAGTATAATATATTTACACCTAGTGCATTTTCAGTTGCTTAACAATAACATTGCACTAAAAGTACCAGATGGGTACTTGGCCATCAGGTGTTACCCTCGCGGGTATCGTCTGATGGCCACCACACCATTAAAGCCATTGTATCTATGTGCTAATTATGTATAGCTACAAAATAATTATGAAAACTGTTGCACTTTGTTATTCTGCACTTTATGAATGCAACTGGCACTTTATCTGCACCTTTCATCTACACTTTTTACTGTATATTGCACAAATGTATATTGTCCATGTTTTGTATTTTAATTAACTCTGTTATGTATTTTAATTGTATTTTTGATTGTATAAGGACTGCAGATGGAAATTAGCATTGTGCTAAATCTGGGGCAGCCATCTTTTTAATGTACCTGTCCGTTGTCCTTTTAAATAAATAACTAAATATAAATAACTAACTAACATTGTTAAGTGTGTCTCAAATAATTACAAGAAAGTAAAACTCCTAAATACTTTATTAAGGACGAATCTGTTTGTCCATTTAGAAATACCATTTTAACTTCATCCGAGAGTGCCTTGTTTAATTCTATATTTTGAATGACTTTCTCTGCCCCAAAAAACACTTCTGGTTAATCATTGCACTTTGGAGGCCCAGGGAGCGCTCGTCTTTTCTTCTTTTTGATTTACTTATTTCACAGTATACTTGAAGTACATATGCTTGCTAAGGGCTACGAAGAGTTTTGCTCATTTTGCTCATTACTCTAAATTGGATGAGAGAGAGAGACAGACAGAGGGAGTTGGGGTGCGTGGACAGTTCCTACTTTATGTCCTGAATTCTGATTTCAGAAGCCTCAGCAAGTCTTCTGCCTGCTCATAATTGTTTGTTGTGATTTTGTGATTCTAAAAACATTGTGGTAAATCAAGAGCTTCACAATCACGCATTTCCGACTTCGTTCGACAGTAACGCAATTATTACAGCGCGGTAGCTATAATTTTTTTAATGTGATAAACATCGTCTCAATAGTGTGTGCTGTTTCTTGTCTTAGAATTATCCCGCAGCATTGAACGCAATCACCGAACTGAATACAGAGCCGACCATCGTATCCATTGCCTTGAAACGGAAACGTGACGCGTCGTTCATGCCGCGCCTCATAAAACTATCTCCCGTGTAAACGCGCATATCCATCTCGACTCGCTCTAATCTTCGGAGGCACTTCTGGTTACCTCTCGCCGTCGTCATACGGTCACGATTTTGCATGGCGATGTGCCCGCGCCTACGTCACGGCCCGCTGGAGGAGCGGCAGAAGTGAACGGAGGCGCGTGCCCGGGGTAGACAAGTTCCAGTTGGGTCTAAAAATAGTTGTTCCCGGTGTCGGCGCGTCGTGGTGCGCGTCTGGTGACGTCATTGGTGCCTTTTTGTTTGAAGAAGTATATTGACCTTTTCTGCCGCGAGCCGTTCCCAGTTCACCTTTCATTCATGCTCCGCAGCGCGCTATTTTTACGCACGGACGAAAATAACTGTGGCTCCGTTTTGGCTCAGATTCCACAATGGGATATGTTTTTATCACACGCGCACTGCATATAGAGCACCGCCCCAGTATTGTGAGGACGTGAGTAAACATTGACTCAGATGACACATAGCCAACCCGATAACAAATATCAGTGCGCACAATGACGAGCGTGAGGGAACTTCAGCTCGCCGAGAAGGTTTTACACAATTCCCAAAAGCAGCGCACGTTGCCTCGAATTTGTGAATGGGAGCTTGTGGCGGAAAAAAGAAGAAGACAACGTCAAACCAAGAACTTACATATAGGCTATGTCAGAATACTGAGGAGGAAAGGTCCGCGTTATGGGAAAGAACAAAGACGTGGCCGTGGCCGTGTCCGTGTCCGTGTGTTTGTAAGCACCGGGGGCACGGGGGCCGAGCAGGGAGGGGATTAACGGTTGGGTCACGGGGGGAGCTGTGCGTGGATGACTCATACGGTGCATTCAGCCTGGACAAGGCCCTAAATATGATGTGAATGGAGAATCAAGGACCAAATAACAACAATACGCTCTATCTATCTATCTATCTATCTATCTATCTATCTATCTATCTATCTATCTATCTATCTATCTATCTATCTATCTATCTATCTATCTACCTATACATCTATCTATCTACCTATACATCTATCTATCTATCTATACATCTATCTATCTATCTATCTATACATCTATCTGTCTATCTGACATTGCATTGAGTTGCCTTGTGTACGAAATGCGCGGTATAAATAAAGTTGCCTTGCCTGTCTATCTATCTATCTATCTATACATCTATCTATCTATCTATCTATACATCTATCTATCTATCTATACATCTATCTATCTATACATCTATCTATCTATCTATCTATCTATCTATCTATCTATCTATCTATCTATACATCTATCTATCTATCTATACATCTATCTATCTATACATCTATCTATCTATACATCTATCTATCTATACATCTATCTATCTATACATCTATCTATCTATCTATCTATCTATCTATCTATCTATCTATCTATCTATCTATCTATCTATCTATCTATACATCTATCTATCTATACATCTATCTATCTATCTATCTATCTATCTATCTATCTATCTATCTATCTATCTATACATCTATCTATCTATACATCTATCTATCTATACATCTATCTATCTATCTATCTATCTATCTATCTATACATCTATCTATTTATCTATCTATCTATCTATACATCTATCTATCTATACATCTATCTATCTATACATCTATCTATCTATACATCTATCTATCTATCTATCTATACATCTATCTATCTATACATCTATCTATCTATACATCTATCTATCTATACATCTATCTATCTATCTATCTATCTATCTATCTATCTATCTATCTATCTATCTATCTATCTATCTATCTATCTATCTATACATCTATCTATCTATCTATCTATCTATACATCTATCTATCTATCTATACATCTATCTATCTATCTATCTATCTATCTATCTATCTATCTATCTATCTATCTATACATCTATCTATTTATCTATCTATACATCTATCTATCTATACATCTATCTATCTATACATCTATCTATCTATACATCTATCTATCTATCTATCTATCTATCTATCTATCTATACATCTATCTATCTATCTATCTATCTATCTATCTATCTATCTATCTATCTATCTATCTATCTATACATCTATCTATCTATACATCTATCTATCTATCTATCTATCTATCTATCTATCTATCTATCTATCTATACATCTATCTATCTATCTATCTATCTATCTATCTATCTATCTATCTATCTATCTTCGGCCTTTCTAACCACAAGCGGTAAAACTTAGATGTTGTTCCCACACACATGTCTCATAAACGTAATTGCACCGCGCGCTCTCATAAAACCATTACGCCGTAAATTCCGCACCTGCTTTAATCTGTAACCGTCACTGCCAAACGGAATTACCCCTGACACCTGTTAACGCCCCCATCCTCCCCCCCCCCCCCCCCCCACCCCCGCCACCATGCTGCAGGACTCCCGGCTCGCGCGCCCTCCTCCCCGCCCCGCGGTGTTGCTGTGGCGGCCGCGTCTCCCGCTGCGCGCGCACTGTCACACACATCCCCGGTCATAAATGAATGACGGCAGGTCGCTATGGAAACTGCGTTACGCTCCGGGGCGGCTCGCGGAGAGAAAACAAGAGCGCGGGGACTGTTGCTCCGGTCTTCATTTCAGCACCAAGCGCCTCCCGGACAGCGCCCGGATGATCTGGACAGCCAGCCCTCGCATGCCTTATAAGGAACGGCCGAATCTCGCATCATCGAAGTGGGAAGGGACGACTTCAGGAAACAAACAAACCCACAACGAGGAGGAGGAAGAAGGAGAAGGCACTCCGCGAGTCAGGATTTGTGGACACGCGGTGGTTGGGTCCGCAGACCGTTTAGGGGGCACGCGCTCCTTCCAATGCCACAGCAACAGGTAAGGGCCCTCACGCGGGGGGTATAGCTTTACGAGTAGCTGCCTGAATGATCTTTGTAAAAAAAAAAAAAAAAAAAACTTACTATCAATGCCACCTTATTGTATGTCTCTCTGTCACGTAAACTGCCCTCTGCCTGGTCACAAATTGTGAATTATAGTCTGTGACACTATATCAAAACCATTTAAGAAGCTCTGTTACAGATTTTTAAGAAGTACAGATTAAGACACAGGGGCAAAGGGAAATGTGTGGGGCACAATTTGCTCAAAGTAATTTAAAGTGCTGTGCTGAATATGAAAGAGTTGGTTCATGAAGTTGCCCAGCTCTTTTTACCCGGGCACATGAAAACTGAAAGTATTTTATCTGCACTCTCGCCTTTTACTGTGATTGATTAATTTTTATGTTGATGTTTTATTGTTTGATTTTTACCTGTTTTCTTGTAATTTTATGCAACTGTGAAAGCACTTTGAATTGCCTTGTGTGTGAATTGTGCTCTACAAATCAACTTGCCTTGCCTTGCTTTTTAAAAGGAAGTGGACATTTCCCCTTTGTCAAACACCGCCGCTCGTAATGTCCGTGTTTGTGCAGCGCAGGTGACTCCCAGCATATGCGCAGGTGCTGAACTTTTGCAGCATATGCCTATTTAACTGAACAAAACACTCTGCATAGAAGTGTTTAATAAGAAGTGAAAAGAAATCCGCGAGCCCCCTCGGATGTCAGTGCACACACGCACACACACCAACACAGAAATCTGCGTCCAGCGCGTTCGCCTCGCTTCCCCCCCCCCCCCCCCTGTCCGGCGCGTTATGTGTGACACAGTGGGATTTGTTGGGTTTTCAGTGGCCATAGATTATGTGCGAGCTGAGCCGATACGCCTGGATGAGTCACTCCGGCTGCAAGTTTGCAGAAATGTGTGAAAGGGGAGGGGGTTGGGGGGAGGAGAGAGGCTCAGAGCTCTGGGGGGAGACTGGGAAACGGGTCCTGCAGAGGCATTGGGGCTTTACTGTGATCCCTGTCAACGTCTGGAAGACACGGGAAGCTTTTAGATGCTCGTTTGGGGAGATTTGAACGCTTTCATGTTTGCTGGTAAGCTTGATTTATTTATTTTCTGTCATAAGTTAAGGCTTAGATGTTTTAAAAGTCATATGGGATCCAGGTCATCAGCATGTGGAAGGGTTTTGTGTGCGTATTCAGAGACATACGAGAGAGAGTTTCCTGGTAATCTCGTCTTCTTTGACAAGTTCAGGCTTATGTTTATTGTCCGGCATGTTTTTTTTTATTTTTTTTTAAAAGTGCGTTGTTTGTTTATGCTGACAAGAGTGTCATAAATAATCCAAGAATACCACCCAGCTCTCTTTAATCTATAACCACAAACTGCAGCTCCCGAGCGCAGACACATTGATGACTGGGAAGAGTGTCGGACTTCACAGATCAATTCTTAATTTTATTCACCGCACACTATGGTGGAAGGTTATCTGAAAGAAAGAAAAAAGATCTATTTGACCTGGTCTGTGGCTGCTGGGGACAAAACCACTCCAACGCTTGACAGAAAGAATCCCATCACTGCTCATTAGGACCGTGAACGTGCGCGCGCCCGCTATTGGGAATCATAGCAATCACTGGCATTCACTTTCAGCCCCGGAGTGACAACTATTGATTGAGCCTAACAATGGCTAATAATGCTTTTCTTCGAATCACGGCGGCACTGCACTTTGCGGAGCCCACCCCCCCCCCCCCCCCACCACCACCACCACCACCCACCCCCTCCTTTGTGCACAAACAATCTCAAATAACACCGAGTTCCGCTCCACTTGATTAGACAAATGCTTATCGAAAATGTGTTGACTTTCCCGCGGCTGCCACGCTCTGGGGAAAGCGTCGCGCGCAGCTTTTCGCCCAAAGGGGATCGCGGCATTGGAAGTGAAAGTGATTGGTTATGATTAAATTGTAGTACTTTGTGGCTCTGTGCGCGTGGAGGTGTCGGAGCAAAAGGCACGTCTGCGCCTGCGAGGGGGGGTTTAGTATATAATTAGTGATGTTGGTGTGATTAATGCCGATGACCCACTCAGCTTGACCCGTGCCACACCTCCGGGAACAATCGATAAACAAAACCTAAAAGAGCACACGCTCCATTGATGCATTTTTTTGCTATGTTTGCGTTTCCCTCATTCACAATCATAATGAGCTCCTGCTTATGTCTGTGGTATGTGCATAGAGATCCACTGAATTGCACTGGGCCCAAATGTATTTTATGTACGGAGGTGCAAAATATACCCCCTCAGAGTTGTTCGTTTTGGTTAAAATCTGTGTTGAAGTTGAAGAAAGTAAATATATCTGTCTGCATGACATTATTGATGAAGTAACTATTCCACTCTTTCGATCTTACCCGAGCAAACAGCACGATGAGGGATGCACGTTTTCATTTAAGGTCATTAACAATGTATCAACATCATTGCAATATTGGCCAAGATGGTGCTGTTTGTTAACTCTCCAGTGGAAAGAATCAATGCACAGAGATGAAAACTGTAATGTCCCAGAACGCAGAATATACCAGTGCTGTTTCTTCTTACACAGTACATGAAGGCAATGTTGTGACCACTTAGCGACAAACGGTCAGCCATTGCAAGTAGAAATTTGCAACAAGTTCACCCCATTTACACCCGATGTTCTCTGGACTCAAATCTGCTCTGCCCATCCTTTTCTCTCGAAGTAGAGTCCATTTTAGTTCCTTGCTTTATTTTCAGTTTGCAGAGATTTCTGGACAGAATAGACCGAGGCGCCATTACAAACTAAACTGGCTGAACAAAAGAAAGTTGCCACAAAAAGGTCACATTAATATTTCTGGCTTACAGCAGTATTTGCTGTGGCATCGTTTCGACAAGCTTCTGAAAAGACAAAAGATCCACCATTCATTTTTCATCAAGATCTTGTATTGATGATGGGAGAGTGTGACCACCACTGTGCCAAGCCTTTTCCAGCACATCCCAAAGATTCTCAGCGGGGTTAAGATCTGGACTCTGTGGCCAATCCATGTGTGAAAATGACGTCTCATGATCCCTGAGCCGCTCTTTCACAATGTGAGCTCGATGAATCCTGGCATTGTCATCTTGGAATACGCTCGTGCCATCAGCGAAGAAGAGATCCATTGATGGAATAACCTGGTCATTCAGGATGTGTAGCTGATCTCATTCTTTGGGCTCATAGTGTTGCTGAATAGACTTTTAGCTGATGCACTTATGGTTTAGACATTAGGAAAATGGGAACAGTGCCTTTAAAACCAACATTAAGAGATTGTTTACAAATCACACATTTGTCAAACTCAAGTTCCAAGTCCAAGACCTCTTCCCTGAACTTCAAGGCAAATTATAACCAGGCATAACTTTGTTTCAATCACTGCCGTAGCTGAAAGTCGGCACATGTAGCTCATTACGCCGTTCATTTGTCGGCGTCTTGTTTGCCCACGGTAGGATTGTTTATGCGGGGCAGATCTGTGTAGATGTCTCCATGTGTCAGCCTGTCAACACAGCAGCCACATTAGCATTGTGGCCAAGCTGTGAGCCAAGCTGTGACTCCCGACAGCCGACAGTGGGACAGGGAAATGACGAGGCTAGGGAGACACTTGTTGCTAGTGATGAAAAACGTATCGAAAAAAGACGTTCTTTGTTGAGACGTTATAGGAATGTGACGAGGAACCTGCAAAGTAAATGTCCATTATGAATTAACATGGAATTTAGTATGTGGGCATGTTCATCTCCTCCTAATATAAACTAAAAGCATACATTTTACTTTAGATGTTAGTTGTTAGTCTCCAAAACCACGATGAGAAGGGGGCAATGTAATCTTAACTGTTACTCGAACAGGATGTTTTGTTGTCGTTACTTCTCCTCCGACTTGGACAAAGTGCACAGAGCGTTCTATCGCTTATCTTCCATCTCACTGTCAGACTCGTTGGGTGGAGTCTGCATGTCCTCATGGGATCGCTTTAGTCTGAATGGTTTAGACAACCTTGGGATAAGTGGCGCTGTCTTTCCAACGTTCTCTCTTTGAAGACACCATGTACCGGAGACGGATCAAGCCTCCAGTCCAAAACCACCACGGTTTAATTTGCACAAATGATTTTTTTTCTGCCCGGACCGATCTCTGGGGGACCGCCTGTAAACTCTGGTGTCTCCCGAGCCGGACCGTAACCCCGGGCTGTTAAGCGCTGGTCTAAGGCGGTGATTCTCAATAGGTGGGTCACGGAACCATTTTCAGTGGGTCGTGAGCCTATTCCAGGGAACCTTTTTTCAATATTTTCTATCTGAAACTGCATGGAAACACTAATAGAGTATATTGAAATGAATGTTATTGGGCTGTTTTTCAATAAAAAACGTGTGTGGAAAATACAATATTTTATACGATATATGACTGATTAAATTTGTATTCGCCTTGTCATCCGAGGATAATGGTGGGTCCCAAAGCCACTGGTCTAATGAGTGCCTTGCCTCCAGCCCAAAGTTACAATGGAATGCTCAAGTGTCCATGACTCCAACAGGAAAGCAGACAGAGATAAATGACTTCATAGTATAATCGTATTACCTTTGTATTAATAATGTTAATGTAGCACAAGCGGTGTCCAAAGTGCTGCATTTAAATTATAAAAGGAATAAATCCAATTACTCTTTTTTCAGTTCATTGGCTTCATTTCATCCAAAAGAGCAATTAAATCAGAGCAATAATATAAAGCAGACACAATGAGCTATACTTATTATCATTCTCTTCCCCGTGTCTCCTCCAGGGAAGTATGTCTGAAGCCAAATCTAGCCAGCGTTTCCACTGCCTGAACGCTGAGCAGGTGGAGGTGCTACATCAGGTGCTGTCCGACGTGGTCCCGATCCATGGGCGTGGGAACTTCCCCACTCTGGAGCTGCGTCCGCGGGACATCATCATCGCCGTGAGGGCCCGGCTGCAGAGGCAGGGCATCCAGGTGAGGGACGTGCGGCTGAACGGGTCCACGGCCAGCCACGTCCTGGTGAGAGACAACGGCACCAGCTACAAAGACCTGGACATCATCTTCGGCGTGGAGCTGCCCAGTCAGGAGGAGTTCCAGGTAAACGGGACACAGGGAAATATAACTGTGAACTTTGTATATCTTTGTTTATTTCTCTATTTATTACTTAGTGACATCAGCAAAGTGCACATTTTATTAAGATAAGACAAAAAAAAAAAGGAAATCTTATACACTTACAGATAACTGATCTACATTAGGGCCCGTTCTTGGCCCATATGTACAGTATGGTTCCACGGCGACAGCTATGGCATGTGTGCCTCTTCTATGTCCTGTGCACATGTCCAATCAGAAAGTAAAATAATAAACACCACAAAACGTCAAAGAAGGAAAATCTGTCTATTATTGTGGGTTTATTTTTGAAAATCCATCCATCCATCTTCTTCCACTTGTCCGTTGCCGGGTCGTGGGGGCAGCTGTTGGAGCCCAAATCACATTGCACCAGCCCGTATAGCGCCTCCTGCAGGTGGTGGGTCCACAGAAGGACGGCCTCATGGTTCTAACCGGGCCTGTTGGTCTCTCATAAGGGGCTTCTGAACTTTTGAAAATGTATTTGTAAAATTGCATGGTTTAAACTTCAACACATATCTGATTAGTTCCCTTCATTATTTTAAACTCTATGGGTATATGTATGTATCTATCTATGAAATTAGAAAATGAAGTTTTACGCCTCTTTTAATTGGAGTTGTTGGTGCAGCATTCCTCGACTTAAGAAAAGCATTTGACACAGTCAATCACAACATCTTACTGACCAAATTACAGAAGTTCACATTTTCTCTCAATACTGTCAAATGTATTCAATCATACCTAAATGACATGTCAGAATGAAAAGCTGTCCATCCACCGTCCTCCCCATTTCCACTGGTGTGCCCCAAGGGTCAATCTTTGGACCATTATTATTTTCTCTCTATATCAACGATCTCCAATCCGCTTGCCCAGATGTCTCTATGTCCATGGCAGCAGTGCATATATTATATGTTTATTTATATGCACTAATAAAAAATAAAAATAAATAAACACTTATGTAATGTTTTCTAATTTTTCTACAAAAACCTTTTCGCATCTCACTTTGCCATAAATACAAAACCTTTAAAAGACATAATCTTTTTTTTAAATTATTATTAAGCTTGCATGCGATAAAACAACTGAAGTTTAGAGTTTATGAAGAGGTTACACCTGGCATTAAGAGGGATGTAGCTAATAGTATGCCTTTTTTAAGGCTAACAATTTACATCTCATACAGTAACTGAGATAAACCAACTCTCATTGTCATAATGCAATTAAATATCATATGATACTTGGTATTATAGTCTCCCTAAAATCTACTTTACGCTCCCAGTGGATTGGACATTTTACACAGGGCCATAAGGTTTTCTACTGTCGCTTTAGACCCAAGTCACTCGGCGGCATTATCTGCAGCACTTTTCAGCCTCCGCTCTCAAGGCAGTGTTTGGCTATTGATTTTTCCTCTCTTAATAAAAAAAGTCATTACCATCCCAACAATACTAGAATTGTTCCAATCAGTGGCGGTCCAAGTAGTAATTTAGTGAAACAAATAATATTGCGGTGGGATTTTGGGTCTATTAAAGATGGGGCAACAGAAGGAGATATCAATTTGTAACTTTCACATTAGTTCATATACAGTAACTGTAAACAAAAACGCGTTGCACAATCCCTGTCATCTAATTATCTAAATGGGGAAATAAGGCGTCTTCGCTGCTTTGTTAATGGCTTTGTTTTCTTTTTGTTTAGGTGATAAAGGAGGCCGTGCTGGGCTGCTTGCTGGACTGTCTGCCCACTGGGGTCAACAAGGAGAGGATCAGCAGCGCGACAATGAAAGAGGCCTACGTGCAAAAAATGGTCAAAGTTTTCAACGATCACGACCGCTGGAGTCTCATCTCGCTCTCCAACAACAGCGGCAAAAACCTGGAGCTCAAGTTCGTCAGCTCGTTGAGACGGCAGTTCGAGTTCAGCGTGGACTCTTTCCAGATCATCTTGGACCGGCTTCTCGAGTCCTACATGGCGCAGGAGCTTCAAAGAAAAAGCAAAGACGTCGACGTAAAAGAGCGCCCGGGGGATAATCCGAACCGGCAGGCCGACCCGTCTCCGAGAAAAGAAACGGAAACGGAGAAGCCGGGCCAAACTCCGCGGACAGAGAGCGAATCGCAAGGAAAGGAATCGCAGACTCGCCTTTCTTTGCAAAAAACAAAAGACTCAAAGTTTCAAAAGAAGGAAAAGTGTGGTGGAAAAACACCTGTTGAGTTGAAAGAGATCACTCAGCATGGGGAAAATGTCATCCCCGGCCTCGAGAAATCTCCGGATCAGATTTCCAAGCAGTGGGTTGAAATAGAGGAAACGAAAAGTGTGGTTTTAGACGTGACTGAATGCCAGAAAATGGAAGAACACTCTGTCCAAATGTGTCCGCGCGATGACGGGGAGGCACTGTGTTCAAAGCAGGAACTGTGTGTCCAGAAAGAGGCATCTAAGCACTCAAAAGAGGAAGAGATTATCGAGCAGAAGGGACAATTTGAGCTGCCAGAAAGCTCAGATAAAAGTGGGAGCGACCTGGCGCAAGAATCACTCGGTAATGGACACTCGGATGAAGGAAAGTGTTCTGATCAGGAGCGAAGAGAAGATGAAAAAAGCACTTCTGCTCCCACCGAGGCAGGCGTATCCTCGAATGCAAAACCGGAGGCAGACACGGCGGCAACAGATGACACGAGTGCAGTGGAAAGTGAGACAGGGGAAAAAGTACGAACGGAGGAGCGAGGTGACAGCCAGGAGAATGAAACGAGTGAAGAGAGTTTAGCTTCAGACGAGCAACTCAAAGACACGACAAGTCCCCGCGCCTTTGAGGCTCACGACTCGACGGATACGCTGGAGATTCCCCACACACTCTTAACAGAGGCAGCAGAAAAAACTCAGGATACGCTACCCGCACCGCCCGGCCTTCTCCTCGTCGACAAAAAGACCTCCAAAGCGTCGGAAAGACTGTCCTACATGGTGGTGCTCAAGCACTCCTCGCCCAAACCGCCCCGGAGGATGTGCCGGAAGGTTTCCCCGACCCCGGCGCAGCAAAGCGGGGCCGCCCCGACAACGCCATCGTTGGACCCCTCCCCCTGTCCCAGTCCCGACCCCGAAGAATCTCTGAAGTCCGATGAAAATATGTTAGATTTCGACAAAACCGACAATCCCGCAACTCCCGCAAGCGCAGAACCGAGCTCAGACCTTACCCCGTCTGCTGTTGATTTCATGGAAACTGCGCCCTTCGAAGAAAGCGAAGACGCACCCCCGGAAACACCAGCCCCGCCTGTTGACCGACAAATCGAGCCCACCGCCATTACCCCTACAGAAACTGCCTCAGCTACGATACAATCAGACCCCCCTGAATTGCCCACTCAAGATGACTCTGACATCCAAGCATCCGTTGAAAATACCTCAGAAACTGTGCTCGGCGACGCCGTGACGCTTCAGGAAATCAAAATAGACGTGGATCAGTGTGCCACCCCTCCCGTGTCCTGCCTCGCCCCCCCGATCCTCAGCCTCTCCGCCCCGTGCTTCACCCCGTCGCCCCCGAGCCTCAGCCCGCCGCCCTGCCTGACTCCCCCGTCCCACTGCGTGAGCACGGTCAGCCCCTCGACGAGTTTCAGCTCCGCTCCACTGAATTTCAGCCCTACCTCGTCCTGCCTGAGCTCTCCCCCGTACCTCACGCCGCCCATGCTCAGCCTTAGCCCCCCGCCTCAATGCCTAAGCCCGCCCATACTCTGTCTCACTCCCCCGGTGGACCAGGCGGACTTGGTAGCTCAGGTATCGGCAGGGGCGGACATGCCTTTGCTTCTCGACACAGACGGCAGCGAGCAGCACTTGAAAGAGCCTGCCACTCAGCAAGTAGGAGTTCCCCTTTTAGATGCGGCGGCTGAAAAGGAAGCCGATTATATCTCAGCTTTGCCTCAGGGCTCCAAACCCGTGTCTTTCCCCATCACCATTCCCAACGCCGCCTCCAATGCACTGCCTCAGTCTATGGACCCAGGGGAGCCCGCTGCCCCGAGCACTGACGCGGCGCCCGACGTGACGCAAGAGAGCGAAAATCCCATTAGAGACTTTATGCCCGAGCCCTCTCAGAATCCAATTGGGTGCGCCCCGGATGTAGAGGTGCTGGCTGAGAGCATGTATGGGGATTTCGAAGCGGCCATGGACCACCTACGCTACAGACTAATAGCGACGAGAAACCCAGAGGAGATCCGGGGAGGAGGGCTTTTGAAATACAGCAACCTGTTGGTTAGGGATTATCGCCCGGCCAGCGAGACGCAGATAAAGACGCTGGAGCGATACATGTGCTCGCGCTTTTTCATCGACTTCCCCGACGTGCAGGAGCAGCAGCGGAAGATCCTGTCCTACTTGAAGAACCATTTCATCGGCGAGGAGCGGAGCAAGTACCAGTATCTGATGACGCTGCGGCGCGTGGTGGACGACAGCACGGTGTGTCTGATGGGACACGAGAGGCGCCAGACCCTCAACATGATCACGGTCCTGGCCCTCAAGGTGCTGGGCGAGCAGAACATTATCCCCAACACGGACCACGTGACCTGCTTCTACCAGCCCGCCTCGTACATCGCAGAGCACAGCGCCCCCTACATCCAGGAGCCCAGCTACTGCAGCTACTACATCCCCCAGGGAGGCTCGGCCCTGCTGTACCAGCCCTACCCTTTACACCTCCACCCACAGACAGGACTGGTGTAGGGCGGATCCAGCCTGCAGGCAGCTGAGCCAGTAAATTTACAATCTGGAGAATTGATTCTAATCCAGGGATAAACTGTTGGTCTATAGTAGACCTGTAGTGTCGGGATTGAGTGGGTTTCTCAGTAAACTCTGTAAGGATCTGACATGATTATATGTAATTATGTGGGCGTTGTGGGGAAATAATCATTCTTCCGATATTGTTAAAATTCCAGAAAATGCCGTATGCACTGCATGAGTCATCGGCCTTTGGTCTCCCTGGGAAACCAACTGCGCCGCTGACACTCGCCGACTCACAAACACACAAGCACACACACACACACACACCCATAGACACAGGGCCGCTACTAGTTTTAGGCTGTGTTCAAGTGACATCACAACATTATAAAGAGCCTAAAGCGGAGACGAGGCCAGGATGTACGGGAGAACGTACCTTTGAGCTCTTCGAATCCTGAAACGATTACCCGTTTTCTGTGACACAAAAACGGACACAAAGTTTAGAGTCTTCTCTATCAGCACAAGTGTGATTTATTTTTCTACCACGGACACTGAACGTAGTGGGATTGCATTTGATGGATTTTTTTGTCGTGTCCTTCAAATTTTAGACCCATCATTCCATCACCAGACCCGTTCTTCTCAAACTATGTACAAAATGCAACGCTCTTGACCGTCTCTAGATATTTGAAATCCTGACCAGCCCAGTCCCTCCATTCTTACTGTCTTTTCTTCACTCAGACAATATTTAAACGTTTAAAACAAAACTAAATTACGTTCCTGTTCACTCTAAACCTTCAGTGTGCATGATGTGCCAATTGAAACCCCCCGTCCCGGGCCCTCGCCGACGCCAGGAGCGGCCCCGTGTCCAGACTGTACATAGACGCACACATCGGCAGGTCTCTGAATCTCGTGAACTTTTTCCATGTTCTTAACCGTGTCGTTCCTAAATGGGTTTGTTCCGAACTTGGACCTTTTCGCCTGTGTTTGATATTCCGTGCATGGATCATAGGACTGTTCTCTCACTGCCAAATACTGTGTTACTACTATGCTCCCAAACAGTTCGATGTATCTTTGTAATTTACTAAAGAATCGTATTTTGGAGTATATGAGGGGGGGTGTGTGTACAGAACATCCACACATGCACGCTCAGCAAAGACACACCGACGATACTATATGCACACGAAGTCCAACAATGCATGAGTAGCTTACTATTTATTTAGACGAGATACACAAGTCCGAGCAAAGGATTTTCACTAAATAAAGGTATCTATTTTTGCAAGAATTTCCAGGATTATATCTCAGTGGTGAACGTGTGATACTATGTGGTGAACGCCAACGACGATGCCTTTGCGACACTGACGGTAAAGTGCATTGGTTACAGTAAGTTGTGTGGAGAAAAAAAAAAGAAAAGAAAAAAAAAGCATTGTTTTCAGGTTCCTCGTGTTAGGACGTAGTAGTGCTTGATTCCTTTCCTTCGTGGAGTCCTTTCTGTGAAGTACTGTATTCGATCTAGTGTTTATTTATCGCCGATGTTTACTCCATGGAGGTGGAAAAATAACCGTCTTTGGGTCATTTCAACACAACAGTCTGTCAGAGAAGTGTTTCATCGTCCGGCGATTTCAAAGGCTTTGTTCACATTGGAGGGAATAGTGGAGAAACCTTTGGGACGCTCAGTTCAGGAAGTGCTTTATTTTGTCATTGTAGAACCGTGCAACTAAATGGTGTTCAGGCGTTAGTCCTGAGCCGCTGCAACTGAGCCGCCACTGTGGGTCAACCTGACCAGCATGTTTCTGGAGATAGAGGAAACCGTAGTACCCCGGAGGGAACCTGGCTGACTGCCTTCAGTGCTCCTCTGTTTCAGAGCGTGGTGTCCTGCACTGGTCACCTCCTCCTTCCTCTTCCCCCTGTGCAGCTCCCTCCGCTCCACAACAGTCTTTCACCATCTTCTGGGAAGAGCTTAGCAGTTAATCTGTTTTATTCTCCAGTGAACGTCCATTAGCCAAAACAATAGTAGGGACAAAAGGCATGTGTGGCTTAGCTGCGACTCTTGCCCGGATACCTCCTCATTTGACCCTTTTTTCCTTTAGCGCCTCATGTGAGGCCTCGTCTGTGCTGCAGATGTGGGAGACTCTTGGTGCCTCTTCAGTGTCTCAGAAGAAAACATTTGTAGATCTAATGAACAATTCATTAGTTAAGTGTGACTAACACTTAATAACTGCTTAACAAAGAATAAGTGAAGTATGTAAAGAACTATTCATTATGAGTTAAGCATTAACTGTTGTAGTTAAGTAGTTGTTAAGCGTTAGTCACATTTAACTAATGAATTGTTCATGATGAATTACGTGTTAATGCATCCTTTATCAAGGCTAGTGTTACTCAATAGTATATGTAGTGATGCATTCAATTCCTTTTTGTACAGCCCAATACCACAATAAGAGTTATCTCAAAGGAATGTCCATGTATTTGATAGAACAGAACCACAATGAGGAAGGTAACGAACGATGAAGACAGCTCTGAGTTATTCCGACAGAGCAGTTGGATCATGCAGAAACTTTTATAAAAGAAATATTTGACATTAATTAAGAAATTCTTCCAAAAAAAAAAAAAGGAAAAATCTTATACTAATGGAATGCTGTAATACATGAGGCGACAACACTGATGTCTGTACAATTTTAAAGATATTCTATTAAAAGTGTGGGCTTGGCCTTCAGCACCACGGACAGCTCCACACTCGACTTAGCTGAGGCTATTCGTCTGTGCCCCAGTCGTGCAAGAGTTTCCATTGAAGAAAAGGTTTTTAAAGTTTATCTAGAGCTGAGAGCTATGGCACAAACTAAACGAAACAAAAGGATATGTTCGCCTTCGTATTGCTCAATCTATGTTTCTTTCCATTATAAAAACTGATAAACATAGCTATGTTATTATTATAACTATAGATCCTTATCGAATTCTCTAAGGTAGTGATCTGTTTGATATGCTTTTTTGTGCTTTTTTACAAATATTTAATTGCAATTTCAAACATATTGCAGTGTCTTTAAACAAATGATAATGAAGGGTTTCTACTCCAGAACCCATTTAACACCAAAACAATTCAAATTTTCTGAAAGTCATTGATTCAGCTTTGATCCAGAGAGGCTTTGTGGAAGGAAAAACATCTTCGGGCCTGAGTACAAAAACCTTTCCTGTGGGCCTGTTTTCTCTCCAGTGTGAACAATGCCCCCCTTCACTCATGGGAACCCAGGGCGCCCCGGTTCAGTCCACCTCAGTCTAAGTTTAAAGCCGTGCGACTATGACCAAAGATGGTTCGGCGGGGACATTAAGTGCCTAAACGTGGGACATGTTTTTTGAGGCGTGTCTCATCTCTCTGCACTGGGGGTGGGAGCGGTACGGGACGGGTTCGTGTCCAGTTGTTGACCCCTGTTATTGCTGCCTGTTTTGATGTCTTCTTTAATGTAGTCCTTTGTTGTATTTTGTTCATGTATTTTGATAAAATAAAGGAGAGAGACAAGCTGATGAATATGCTTGTAATTGAATCTGATTATTTGAGTCGGGAGTGGCATCTCACAGCACGAAAGAGTGGTTTGAATTCCCAGAAAGTGTGGCGTTCTCTTCTTACGGGAGAAGTCACGTCATGGGTTAGGGCTCCAAAGATCTGGAGAAGGTTCCAAACAAGTACAAGCAGCAAGTGGTGGTTACGGTATTACATAGTTTACTTTGGTCAAGATCTGTACAAGTAAAGAGGAAGTGGATATATGCACTCGACCATGTATCGTTTTGGTAATGATTTACTATATTGCATATTTTCAAGCTTTTAACCTCTTAACCCCCACCTGAACCGAGCACATTTTCTCCAGTTTGGCTTTACCCAAGTCTATAAACACGAGGAAAAAGATCCGTTTAGAACAGGGGTGCCCAAAGTGTGGCCCGGGGGCCAAATTCAGCCCACAGACCAATTTTTGGTGGCCCTCAAACGTAAACGTCTTGTTGAGTTTGCACTTTGCACCTATCACCAGAGATGGTAGTTTTCACTGTAAATGTAATCATTCTACACAATTATAGCCTCAAACACTGAGAGACGGAGCTGCATTAAGCTTCTAAGTCTAAATAAAGGCGTGAGACACAGTTAAAACCTCTTAAATGCATCCATTTCAATGTTTCACCATGTTGACCACCAGCTTCTGGCCCTCAATGCTGCACAGACTTCAAAATGCGGCCCTCTATGAAAAAGGTTTGGACACCCCTGGTTTCGAAGAAGATCTTTATTTAAACAGCGCCTTTCACAGATATGGCCACAAAGCGCTTTACATGAGACACCCCACACTCGGGGGTGGTAAGTGTAGCTTCAGTTTAATCTGGGGGAGACTGACAGGGACGCTGTCACGACTGAACACATCTGACCACCATCATTCATACACGCACACGTCATTCATCCTGGCCTATTGTACATGTTTTTAGTGGTGGAGTGGAGTACCCGGAGGAAACCTACGCAGACACGGGGAGAACATGCAAACTCCACACAGAAAGGCCCCGCAGGTGGGAATCGAACCCCTGTAGGCTCCAGTCGAGAAGCTTTTAGTTTTGAGTAAAACCGAACTGGAGAAACTGCACTCGGTTATTAAGGCTGGGGCTAAGAGGTTAAAGTACTTTTGGACGTCACATTGATATTTAACTTCTATAATTTGAAAAACCTGCGTGTAAGAAAAACATGTTCATAAACATCAGGTGCAAAACAGGACATAAAATGTAGCGACAACCACCCCACGACATCAGCCTGTGAGAGGGAGACAGACTGAATACTCCGACATTACTACAACTATCATTTTAGTATGACAATGATAGCCTTTACTCATGTCCCAGGCTTTAAAGTCATCCTTTCACCGACTAAACTGAATCAAATACAAGCATCTATTTCATTACAAGAAGCCAAACATTAAGCCTGAGTTCATTATGTCCTTTTCAAATGTTCTATTTTTATAATCCATTACTAAAACAATAGTGTCTCTCTGACCATCAGGAACACGATGCTTTTGAGCAGGATCCATAACTCTGAAAGTTGTGAATTGTGGCTTTAATGTTATGCTTTGTTTTGGCTACTTTTTTAGACTTGGCACGATGAAAGCAACTTTAACAATCTGTCGTTATGATGATGACTGCGTTTTTCTTTTTTTTCTTTCATATTTTTTCCCATCAAAACCTCCCAAACAGTGTGATTCATGTAGCCCCGTCTGTCGGAAAAAATCTGCTGAAAAATGCGGTCGGGGTCCGGGGCTCTTATCGCAAATCGCCCGTCCTTCAGCCGCTGACGCAAACACAGCGGGCTCGACGGTGTGCGGATGTGACAGCGGCGCGGCGGCCGAGGCGTGCGGGAGGAGAGGACGGGCGCTCGGAGGAGATGTGTGTCTGAAATGGCATCAGGTGGTCGCGTTGCCTGGGATTAGCGGTGGGGAATGGGGCGGCGCGGTGGAATAGCTCTGACGTCTGTAGTGAGACAAAGAGCGGGGAAACAATCGCGTGGACCTGCTGGTAATTTGTCATGAGCAGAATCAGAATCAGAATCAGAATCAGAATCAGAATCAGAATGGGTTTTATTGCCATGGTTTGAGAACAAGTTCACAAATGTTTCTCGGTGCAAACGTGCGACATAAAACATATAACACAGAGTTAAGATAAAAATAAGCTAACAAACTTTAAACTATATTAAATAAATAAGATAAAACAAAAGCGACATATATGGTAAGACAACAACAATGAATGTACAACCCCTGCAGACGTGACTGTAGCCTGCGCTCGGTGATATGTTGTGTGGGGTTTAGTTCAAATCATCTTTAAAGGATCTGTATCCTGCTATTTTAGCCATTTCAAAGTAATCCATCCATCCATTTTCTCCCACTTGTCCGTTGCCGGGTCATGGGGGCAGCTGTTGGAGCTGCCCAAATCACATCGCACCAGGCTCCTATGGCTCCTCCTGCAGGTGGTGGGTCCACAGAAGGACGGCCTCATGGTTTCAAACGGGCCTGTTGGTCTTTCATAGGGGGATTCACCCATTCACACTCCAGTGTACGCAGACACTGGAGGCAAGGAGGGTGAAGTGTCTTGCCCAAGGACACAACGACAATGTGCACCTTCAGGAGGTGGGATTCAAACCCCCAACCTTCCGATCATGAGACGACCCGCTCTACCACCTGCGCCACCGTCGCCCCCACAAAAAAAGTATAGGCATTTATATGATATATTGTACCAATACCACTATGGAGCACTGATTGTTGTGATAAATATAAGTATTTTCTGGAGGTTTTTTTCCAACCCGGAAGACAAAACGCTTGGATTCAGTTAACTCCGCCCCCTCTCTCCACTCCAATCAAGTGATGCAGTTACAAGGAGTTAACATGTGCAACACAGCTTCATAAATGGCTAACACGCGTTTTGATTGACTCACCGCTCTGGTGTTTCCATTATGGGACTCACGTTGGTTATAAAAGTGAATCCATTTTGATTCTGGCCAAGGTTCACCAAACATCAGAGACGGACAAACACTATTTTGGCTGACAGTCGCTGAATCCCGGAGAGAAATTCCAACGTCTGGCGAGTGGCCTCTTCTTTAGGAAGGTTGAATAAAATCCTGTCCTCGCAGCCAAACGCGATTTTCTCCGTGACATTATCGTGAGGTAAGAAAAAAGAACAGGTGTCCAGACTCCAGAGTAGGTTAGAAAGAGCTCCTTCTTCACAACTTTCGGTGCAAACACGACCTCTGTTCAGACGCTCAGGGGGTGCGTTTGTTTTCCCTGCAGTGGCAGCGCGGACGCTTATTTATTATTTACTTCTTACGACAGAAATAATGAAAAAAAGGCCATAAGGCATTACATTACAGACGTCGAGCACTTCCGTTCCGCTCTGACGACACAACTGCAGGATAAAAACTGCAGAGCTTGATTCCCGAGAAGGCCCGTTTTTGAGAATCTACTGTTATCGAGGCAACAGCAACATTTCCATTTGCTCTCGCATTGTTTCCCCCTCCCATTGTGCACACATGTAATAATCTCTTTTGTATTACACAGCCTATATGCGCCCGACACACGCCGCACACTTACAGGCCCGTGTGAACAAATAGCCGTAATTATTATTTATGTAGCTGCCAGACCACCCTGCGACCTGCGCCATTACGGAAGCATCAGAACCCATCAGGGAGTCCCCATTTCAAACAGAGCCTATACTTACAGTCTGAGGGCTGGCACGGAACCGGCACTTTCGCATTAGGCTTTCATTTGAAGCCTCTGATTAGGCCACGGACACGCGGCGGGGCGGGCATACACGAGATCTGTTTGACAGCGGGAGGGAGAGGGTTACTGCAGCAGGAGGCAGGGACGGGGGTTTATGGCTCTATAATGGGAGTCGAATCTACTCAATCGGTTTTATGCTTTATCGAGCCGCTCCAAAGACTGAAGCCAATCGGATAAAATCGTGTTGTCAAAGACCGGCGCTTGAATGTCACCCAAATACGTAGCGGAGCTGGCTCTTTATTCTGCAAACATTTGACAGGTGCTGAGCCAAAGCATATTCAGTGCAAGAATTGGCTTTGAAGACCCATTTTCGGCTTGATTTTGCAGCATTTCTAAAGTGATTGATTGACCACCACGGAGTCCAGATCTTAGCCCCATTGATAGTCTTTGGGACGTGCTGGAGAAGGTTTTGCGCAGGGGCCACACTCTCCCATCATCAGTACAAGATCTTGGTGAAAAATGAAGGTAATACTGGATCTAATACTGGAAGGCCTGGCTTCTGTGGCCTGCTCTGTTTAGTGTGAGCACGTCTGTGAAACATGCATTAAACCAAAGAAAGACATAACCCACAACAAGGCATAACCCCCGCCTGAACCGAGCACATTTTCTCCCGTCTGGCATTACCCAAATCTAAAAGCTTCTAAAAAAAATCGACAAAAATTTCACAAAATTGTGACAAAAAAGAAAAAGAAACAAAAAACGACAACAAATGTAACAAAAAAAGTGACAAAAAAGAAACAAAACAGAAAGAAAAAAATGACACAAAATTGAACAAAAATTGGACAAAAAATAAACAAAAAAATAAACAAAAAAATTACAAAAATGTTACAAAAATGTGACAAAACATTTAACAAAAAGGTGACAATAAAGTGACAAAAAAGCGACAAAAACATAAAAAAGAATTTGACAAAAAGCAAAAAAAAAAGCGTCTTTTTTTTACAAAAATGTGAGAGAAAAAACCCAGACAAAGATATAACGAAAAAGCAACAAAAAAGCAAAATAAATAAATAATAAACAAATACGTAACAAAAATGTGACAAAAAAACAACAAAAAACCGAATCTAAAACAAACCACGACAAATATTTGACAAAAAAGTGACAAAAAAGAAACAAAACAGAAAGAAAAAAATGACACAAAATTGAACAAAAAAGGGACAAAAATATTACTAAAAATGTGACAAAAAATGTGACAAAAAAATAAACAAAAAATGTAACAAAAATGTGACAAAAAAGCAACACAAATGTGATAAAAATTGGACAAAAAAGCTACAAAAAAGGACAGAGAAGCGACAAAAATGTGACCAAAAAGTGACAAAAATGAAAGAAAATGCACTCGGTTAAGGTGGGTAAGAGGTCAAAGGCCTGATTTTTACATTATTTTATTTGTTTAAGAAAATTTGTTTTGTTCCTTAGTATATTGTAAAAGTATCCCTGAACAAGTTCGGTGTTTGAAAGTGTACAACAGATCAGGTTTGCTCATAAAGACCTTTAGCTCGTCTAAAGTCACATGACCTGTAGTAATAGTCACTATTACGTGCTCACTCCAGGTGTTCAGATGGCTTTGCTCACGGGCGTGTGACGGTATAGCCTCTTAATAGGGGCTGTGTCAGTGTCTTGCAGACCTATAAGCCACGCTCGTGTCCACTCAGCGTTTCCATAGAGACAGAGACGGGCAGAGAGCATGATGGGAAAGACAGGGGAGACCCACACGCCGGGGAACAAGGGGAGGCGAGGAGACAGGAGCAGAGGAAGGAAGCGACTTATTCAGAAGGTTAAGGAAGCGTATGCAAATATAGATCTATGTATAGCGGGAGGAAGGAAATGGATAGAATAGGTCGATAATTGGAGATGGGAAGTAATAGATCAGGTACTATGATAACGGATGAAGTCAGATGATAAAGATACGACGCTATAAATGCATGGAAATGAGCAGGATGCAGGATAATGACAAAACGAGCCGAGGGTGGAGGGATAATACATAAAGCATTTTGATACTGATGCGTTCATAAAAAGGCTATGGCGATATAAACGTGATCTATTACAAAAGCAGGAAAAGTGTTGTCTGTTATAATAATAAATCAGAGAGAGATCATTGCATTTATGTTTTGGTAATCCTTTCAATTTGAGCTCTGGGTCTAAGAGGGGAGGTCAGGACTGCCATAGATACAGGCGACAACGGGGGAAGAAAACCTCTCATGAGAATCACACATTTTCACTCTTTTTTAGCCGACTATAAACACGTTTGTCACACACCAATGAAGTCGAGCCAAAATCGAGTCCATGTGGATCTTTTTTTTCCGAGCAAATTGTTACGTAGAGGTGAAAAATGTCTCTCCTTTCTAATGTTAGCATATGTAGCATGACGGTAATGTTAGCTTCCTGGTTAGCATGGTCTGTTTTTTTTCAGTATTTATGGGCTGAGTTGAACCACTTTGCTTCTCTCCATGTCTGTATCTCTATTTAGTCAAATATTATATTCATAAATCAGCATGTCTTAAAGTAATGGGGCGGCAGTGGTTAGCGCTCGTGCTTCACAGCAAGAAGGTCCCGGGTTCGATCCCCGGCCGGAGGGGGGGGCCTCTCTGTGTGGAGTTCGCATGTTCTTCCAGTGTCTGTGTAGGCTTCCTCTGGGTACTCCGGTTTCCCCTACCACTAAAAACATGTACAATAGGCCTGAGTGAGTGAGTGGCTGATCATGGTCGGAGGGGCCGATGGCACAGACTGGTAGCCTGGCTTCCGTCAGTCTAACCCACGGCAGCTGTGGCTACAATCATAGCTTACCACCACAGATTATGGCGTGAATGAATAATGACCACGGTGTAGCGCTTTGAGAAACTTGGTAATACAGGCTCGTAAAGCGCAATACAACTCTAAGCCATTATTATTATTATTATTAATGGTGGAGAAATTTGGCTTAAGAGCGAGAGAAGGTGAAACATCCTCGCCTCAATCCACCCAGTCCAGTTGACAATATTTCAAACATTCAGACTTAGAGCTTACACAGATAAAAAAAAACTTTAACTTCATGAAGTTGCCAATGACCATTATATAATTTGAATTCAGTCCCTAAAGAAACAAAGTCCACCTCCACTGAAACATAGAAGGGATTTTCAGACGGCAGGCGGAGATACAGTCAGTGGGCACCGAGTTTGCACAAGGAGGCAGGGAAGACCCACACGCCGAACGAGTGGGAGACCAGCAGCTTAAAGTGTGCGGCTCTGAGCGAGGCGCTACAGGCGGACACCGGCCATAAAACATGAAGGCAGAGAGAGGAGTGGGAGAGAGGAGCCGAGCTGGACACGGCGAGCAGCGCGATAAATCAGACCTGGGGGGCGCACGGGGCTGAGAGCCGAGCGTGGGAGGCTGTGCGGTCCTCAGTCACCGGGGACACGAAATGAAATGGCTGTAGTGACGGCAGCAGTGATGTCAGAGGCGGACACACACACACACACACGCGCACACACACACACACACACACACACACGCACGCACACACTCACACACATACCTACAGGCACATGTGCGCTCCTCAAATCCCACTGGTGGAGACGTGGTCATCGAGTCCATGAGCTTCAGACGCTTCATCCATTTTGGGTGAATGGATGAAGCGTCCCCCATCAGTGAAAAACATGCACAATAGGTTCATCCACCGGGTCTAGGTGCTGCAGATGGGTCCCCAGGCGCTGCACCCAGCTGCCCACCGCTTCCAGCGGCATCGGAGGATAGAGCATAATTCATAAACAAGGCAATTGAAAGTGATTTACAAGAAGCAATTACAAGCAGATAAAAATCCATCCAGTGCAAAAAAACAACAACGTAATACCGTATATAAAATACTTTTAGTAGCACAGGTAAAAGAACTGTTTGTAGATTTGGATATAGTCAGGTTGAGGCCTGTCTCACATCCATCCTCATGAAGACTGTTCCAGATTTTAGCTGCATGAAACGGAACCAGTTAAGCGCAGTTTCCCAGTTTTCTTACACCTCTGACGTTAAATCCCGCGGTCCACCGTGTCAAAGGCAGCGCTCAGGTCCAGCAGAACCAAAGCGGAAACTTTGCCCACGTTGATGCAGATGTCATTTGAACGTGATGTGAAATGATATCCACAAATTTGGAAATGTTCGAGTGGTTGGTGGGGGCCGGAAAAGCTGACGGCAAAGACTGGCAGCCTCGCTTCTGCCGGTCTAACCCAGGGCAACTGTGGCCATAATAATGTGCCTGAAGAAGTGCCATATAAAAAAACAATGCATTATTATGATACACACACACACACTGTATCTTATATTCCTCATCACACACACACACACACACACACACATAGGTACACGTCAGTCTTCCTACGGGGCTGCCCACTGGTCAACCCTCGACAAGCATCTCCTTTTTTAACAGTGAGATAACAGGGAGCATCACCCACATGTCTTTTTTTGCTTACATCTCATTCAGCCTTGATTTCGCTGGCCTTGACGGGATGATGTAAGATGTTCAACGAGCTTTACAAAAGCCCTTGTGCGATTAAAAGTAATTACTCATCCAAACAATGGCTTCTGATTACAAGAGCAAGCCCAGCTACTTTGCGTACTTAACCACTACGATTTGTAATTATGTTTTATTAAGTTCCTCAAAATGTAGCTATTTTTTATCTGTTTATAGTGAGACATCCTTTGTGACTCGGTGGGATGTATTGTTGACCTATTCTAAGAGTGTGACCACAGTATGACCCTTTCACGATGAAAGCCAGGATCGTATTCAGGACCTGGAGGTGAAGGCAGCGCTGCCGTTTGTTTTTCGTTCTTTATTTATCCTTTACTCATTCGGGTTTGTCCCTTTAGAGGTAATGTTTCATTTGCAAGAGAGACCTGTTTCAAACATAGAGGTGTCAATAAAACTCAAAATAATACTAATCATTCTAAAGTAGATTTGCTGCTCGTGCCTCACAGTAAGACGGTCCCGGGGTTCGATTCTATAATAAAGTCTTTCCTTCCTATTTTTAAGAGGAACACGTGGGCATCCAAAGTAAACCGTCACGTATTCTGTCGTGCACCAACCACTTTGCCTCATGTGCATCGATGACTTCTTTGTCTTAGGAAGATACGGCCGACTTCAGATGAGAGTGACAGCGGCTCAGTGGTTAAAGAATTTCCTCCACAGGTCCAAAGGCGAGTGCTTCCATATCCGTCCCATGGTGCTGACTGCCAGTGATTGGTGGTGGTCGAAGGGGCTGATTGCGCATATTGGCTGCTTCGCTTCTCTCAGTCCGCCTTAGGGCAGCTGATGCTACTTCACCAGCACCGAGTGTGGAGAGTGAATGAACGACAGTGTAGTGCTTTGAGAAGCTTAAAAAGTAATACAAATGCAAGTCATCTGTCACGCCCCCGGGTGTGACTGTGGTCCTCCGGTGTTCTCCACTCCCTTTTCCCTGTGCGTGTGTGTTTGTGTGTGCGCGTGTGTGTGTGTGTGTGTGTGTTGGTGGAGTCTGATGCCATCTGTAATCAAGCTGCTGCAGTGAAAGACCCCAGCTCTCCAGGAAGACTCTGCCAGATTGTTCCGTCATCTTGATGGTGAATTTTGCAGTCGGCTACTAAAGTGACATTTATATATTTACCGGTTTGTAAACTTGAAAACGTACCTTCGTCTCCTGAGCTCCTAGTGGGGAAGATTTCGAAGACTATCCGTCCTTTTTTCTGGACACAATTGTGAACTGTTGCTCCTGTCTTGAGTCTGTCTTTTGGTCCTAAACATGTCCTATAACATCATCGTTCACGTGTGGGTTGTCATGGCATTAAAACTGACTGAACCATAACTAAATGCAATGCAAACACGTGGACAGGAAAGACGGTCCGTTTCAAAGCCTCATGTCATTATTTCAGCCACATAGACAATTGGGAGTCCCGAGTGCGGTCTATTGGGAAAAGCAAAGGATAAGCAGGAGCGCACACACAACACTACTGCACTTTGAGGGATTAACCAAACGGCGTGCCGTGAAATCAATAGAAAACATGGTCGTTTGCAGAGATTATGAAGGTGATGTCCTTTGGCTTTTTAGTTCACATCCGCTGTTTACGATCTGCAGCAATAGTGAGTTTATCCTTATTTTCTCGTTTTACAGTAACGATAATGGCAGATGTACAGTGGGGGAAAAAAGTATTTAGTCAGCCAACAATTGTGCATGTTCTCTTTCTCTGTAATTTTCATCATAGGTATAACCTCAACTATGAGAAACAACATGAGAAAAAAAAATCCATATTGTCACATTGTCTGATTTTAATTAATTCATTCGCAAATTATGGTGGAAAATTAAGTATTTGGTCGCCTACAAACAAGCAAGACTTCTGGCTCTCGCAGACCTGTAACTTCTTCTTTAAGAGGCTCCTCTGGCCCCTGTTTGGACTTCAGTATAAAAGACACCTGTCCACAACCTCACACAGTCACACTCCAAACTCCACTATGGCCAAGACCAAAGAGCTGTCGAAAGACACCAGAAACAAAATTGTAGACCTGCACCAGGCTAGGAGGACTGAAACTGCAGCTCGGTTTGATGAAATCAAGTGTGGAAGCAATTATTAGAAAATGGAAGACATAGAAGACCACTGATAATCTCCCTCGATCTGGGGCTCCACGCAAGATCTCACCCCGTGGGGTCAAAATGATCACAAGAACGGTGAGCAAAAATCCCAGAACCACACGGGGGACCTAGTGAATGACCTGCAGAGAGCTGGGACCAAAGTAACAAAGGTGCCGTCAGTAACACACTACACTGCCAGGGACTCAATTCCTGCTTCAGCCAGTACATGTCCCGGCCCGTCCAAAGTTTGCTAGAGAGCATCTGGATGATCCAGAAGAGGACTGGGAGAATGTCATATGGTAAGATGAAACCAAAATGGAACTTTTTGGTAAAAACTCAACTCGTCGTGTTTGGAGGAGAAAAAATTAGTTGCATCCAAAGAACACCATACCTACTGTGAAGCATGGGAGTGGAAACATCAGGCTTTGGGGCTGTTTTTCTGCAAAGGGACCAGGACGACTGATCCGTGTAAAGGAAAGAATGAATGGGGCCGTGTATCGTGAGATTTTGAGTGAAAACCTTCCATCAGCAAGGGCATTGAAAATTAAACGTGGCTGGGTTTTTCAGCATGACAATGATCCCAAACACCCCGCCCGGGCAACGAAGGAGTGGCTTCGTAAGAATCATTTCAAGGTCCTGAGGGGCCTAGCCAGTCTCCAGATCTCAACCCCATAGAAAATCTTTGGAGGGAGTTTAAAGTCCGTGTTGCCCAGCGCCTGCCCAAAAACATCACTGCTCTAGAGGAGATCTGCATGGAGGAATGGGCCAAAATACCAGCAACAGTGTGTGAAAACCTTGTGAAGACTTAGAGAAAACGTTTGACCTCTGTCATTGCCAACGAAGGGAATAACAAAGTATTGAGATGAACTTTTGTTATTGACCAAATACTTATTTTCTACTATAATTTGCAAATAAATTCATTAAAAGTGGGAGAACTTAAAAAGATCAGTCAGCCAACTTTTTTTCCCCCACTGTAAATGGAGCAGCCGAAACGTAGGCATTTTGCTCATTTTTACGCGCAGTTAATTTTGGAATTATGGAAAGGGAATCCTACCTCAATAGCTCAATACTGCACCCCAAATAATGTTTCTGTTTTTATTTGAAAATAAGACAAATGATTTACCTACAAAATTAGCGGCAACTGTCTCCTTCTCCTCCTTCTCCCAATGCTCCTTCTTTTCTCCTTCTTCTTCTTCTTCTTCTTCTTCTTCTTCTGTGGAGTTTAATAGTAGCATTGCGACCGACCAACTGGACTGAATAGACCAGAAAGTCGCTAATCCACTGTTACACAAGAATGACCACAAAGTCATGTCTTTCAATACTGATAGTACTCGTAAAAAACATGCTACTCTTTCTGATTCCCATTACAAGTCACACGTTTTCCTATTTTATACAATGTATCATTAAGTCCTGTATGACCAAAACTAAGTCTCGTCATAACATCCCCTATTCGTCCCCGGACGCTGGGAGAAAGGGAACATTTCTGGCTCCTATACCCTGCGGTGTTTGTTTGTTCATTGATTTTGATTGAAGCAACAGTTCCAAGAGTTTGACAGCAGGTCTTGATATCGCTCAGATTAGCTGTGCCCTCGGAGAAAGTTGCTTGATCTCTGCCATTTATGTTATGCAACACATATCAATCTTTGGCATCCTTTAACCAGAACCAATATACAGAAGTGCACTGGAGCCTTTCTTTAGAGTTGTTATGCGTTTTCTCCGGTTTTCTCCACTCTATTCAAGTCCAAAATCATGGCTCAGTATTTGGTCCCAGTGAACTGCTCCTCACGGGCTGCCCAGGTATTCAGAGCTTTTTCTCTTCAGGGACAATAAAGTTTACATCAGTGGCCATGTGTTATTCTGGCAGCAAAATTCCACACAGGAAGACATTTACTTTGAAGGATTACGGCTAAATCAATGCCAAGGCTCCAAGGCTGCACAGGATCAATGGCCCAGTGAGTCTCGCAACGCTCGGGCCATTGTCATCTAGCTTTTATTACCTCATTGTTTACTGCACCCCAAGCAAAGATTTAAAGATTTCTTATTTTGTCAATTTTTATATGTATGTAGCTCTGGACTCAATTTGTAAGATTTGTTTACATCCTGGAGTCAATTCAGCATGCTGCTCACAGAACAGCGTTAAAGAAAAAAGAAAACAGTAATACAAATAAACAAACGTACCTCCTTCACCCGCACCCCACACAAAAACCCGCATATACATGTGAGGCTGTATTTAAAAGAATACTGAAGGAACAAAGTTGCTTTATAAAGTAGCTGTAGTGCGATTTTTCCACAGCTGGGCACCTGAAACCTACAACCTGATCACCGACCTCCAGCCAATGATCACTTCCGAGAGGACACACCTCAGCCATCAGCGTCAGAGCCGCACCTCCATAGCAGCCAATCATCGCCCTCGGTCCCGCTTTTAAACCCCAGCAATCATGGTTCGTTCGCTTCCCAGCTGGGCTGCGACCCACCTCCACCCCTTCTACGCCTTTTCCGTCCACGGCTTCTACCTGCTGCATCTTCACGGGTCTTCCGTGCCACCACCAGTGTCCAGGCTCTGGGGGAAGACATTCCTAACTCCAAGCTGTTCACGTACGCGGACTTATAAATCGATGTCTACCGCCGGGGTCTGATCGCCAAAACTAACAATCATGTCATGAATCTTCCCAATCGCTGCTTTCGTCTGTTGAGTCTATCCAGGTTGAAATAAGAACAAACTCTAGACATAGGACAATATTGCACATACCTCTCCCCAACAAATAGACCTTCATATACACTTTTCAAATAACACTTCAAAAGAGCCTTGACAGTCTAAAGCAGAACTCTACACACATACGCAGTCTGTTTTAAGGTGTGTATGAAGGGAGGTTCTGAAGAGTCCGTGAGTGGTTATTGACCTTCATGCTATTGGCAGATGGTTCCAGTCATTAGGCGCCTTGAAAGAGAAAGACCTTCGACCTGCCTCTTTCCGCGTAGAAGGTATAACAAGGAAAGAGCGTCTAAGAGAGTGAGCTGCAGTAGATGGAACCAGAAAGCGTTTGAAATGTGGCGGTACATTGAAATAAACACACCTGTGTAGGCTCTCAGTCGTACAGGACATGTCCATCTTCAGTGAAGGTTCATCTTCTGTACTCTGTAGTTGTACTGTCGAACGTTGACGAGGCCTTTTGGATGAGAGGTGAAACGTTGGACACTTCCATGACAGAGTACAGTAGAGGAATCAAGAACCTTCATTGAACATTTGAAGATCAATGGCAGCCAGTGATACAGTCGTCTTTTGTCGGGCTGTAGTTAAGTTGATCGTATGGTGCGTTCTAAAAGGACAAGGGAATATGAAACAGAGTATTTAGTGGTTTGAGGTGTACACCATGAGTATTTTGGTAGACTATATCTTTTTCTCCAGTATGAAAAAGAAAACACAATATCGTCACATAGAGTTCTGGAAAATCCACTGTTACCATGAAGATCCGCCATGTTTGTGAGCGCTCGTGTAAAATGTAAATAGTTTTTATTATTGGCTACGTGCTATCGCGTTGCCCTATAAATAGTGCGTTGCGTCTGGAATGAATTTTGGATCTTTGGGTCCATCTCATGAAAAATGGGAGCAGAAACAAAAGTGTTGTGTTTATATTTTTGTTGAGTATATATATATATACAGTAAATATACAGTATGTCGTTGATTTATTCTCTGAGTAACCCCGACCTCCAGGACCCTGCCAATATTTTTTACAAAGAGATGAACTAAACTCAGATTTATTAGTGATTAGTAGAGCGTTGTGTTCAAAATTAAGCTAAAATATTCTCAAATTCAAACCTTTTTCTGAAAAAATATGTCAGATACCTTTGAAATTCCACTCATTTTCAAATTTTTTTGGATCTGAGGAAATTCCAAGTACCTCCGCCTCCGCCTTTCTCCGCCAAGAATCAAACAAACATAAGCCATGATGTTTGTTTGTTTCTTGTATATCCACAACCTCCTTCTCTTGGTACAGCTGTGTTTTTTGCCTTTTTCTGCTAACTGCATTTGTGGTTTCTGTGTTCCACATGGTTTTACTGGAGGCTTTGTATGGTTTGGCTTTTTCCAGCAATTTGTTTACTGCAAAGAGTCCATAATGGTCCTCAAGAAAGCAGCTTTTTGAAGGAAACAAACAGCTAGCTTTTCATAAACCCATTTGAGACCAAAACATTTCTTCTTCTGAGACACTGCAGAGGCACAAAGAGCCCCCCACACCTGCAGCACAGTGGAGGAGAGGAGCTACAGGAAACAAGGAAGGGACAAAAGGAGTAAGTATCCGGGCAAGACTCGCAGCTAAGCCACTCATGCCTTCTGTCCCTTCTATTGTTCTGGCTAATGGACGTTCACTGGAAAATAAAACAGATTAACTGCTGAGCTCTTCCCAGAAGATGGTGAAAGACTGTTGTGGAGCGGAGGAAGCTGCGCAGGAAGAAGAGGAAGGAGGAGGTGGAGGAGCTGACCAGTGCAGGACACCACGCTCTGAAACAGGGACCTAGGAGGCGCTGCACCGTTTCAGAGGATCAGCAGAGCCCTGAAGGCAGCCAGCCTTCGGAAAAAAACCTATGGTTTCCTCTACCTCCAAAAACATGCTGGTCAGGTTGACCCACAGGGGCTCAGTCGCAGCAGCTCAGGACTAACACCTCAACACAATTTCGCTGTATGGTTGTACAATGGCAAATAAAGCACTTACGTACTTAATTTAGCTCTTTTTGTGTTTCTTACAATCATAGCATGTTCAGAACTTATTTTGACTACTTTGAAAAAATATTTTTTACAATGTTGGTCCCCTCTCGTTTCTGTCCTTGCCTTCGGCCCGTAGTTTTACGAATTCCCCTTCTCCCTCTCTCAAAAAGTAATTATACAAATCAATCCCTCTGCCGATGTTAAAAACCCATCCGAGAGCAGTAATTATCGAATGCCATTTTGAAATATGATAATTACAGTAAAGAATAAAGCTGGCGGAGGCTGTTGGCGTAGAGGAAGTCATCACTGTTCCCTGTTTAATGTTGCGTGACTAATATAATGCACACGCTCATCGTCATTCATGATTTTTTTTTCCCCCTTCCCCTCCCCTTTTCTCATTGAGTAGTTCCGCCTCTTGCGTGCTTCACCCTCATCGCCCCCGGATCCCCCTCCCTCCCACCTGCCTCCTCCTCTGCTATGACTCAGTCCTTATCCAGGGTACAGGGGGATGAAAAAAAAAAAAAAAAAACACACCCCGGTGGTAAAACAGCCAAGAATACTTTTTTTTCTCTGTTTACTCAAGGAAATAGAGCGTTTGGCAAGATTTCTAAACGCGTCTTTTGCAATCTGCCTTACAGGGCAAGCTCACGCACACACGCGCGGCGTCTTTTGACACCGAAGTGGGACACGCAAGTCACGGCACCACGCAATTAGTTATGCTCTCCGTTTTTTTTTTTTTTTTTTGCGCTAATTCACCCTTAAAAGCAAAATTGGCGAGGCGGCGTGGGGTGTTTTAAAAATAGTTTCTCATTTCTCCAGATAGAACAGCCTGTGTCGTCACCGCGCGCTGACAAGGATGAATGATTTCTTAAAGGAAAACATGCCAAGTCCTCGTCTCTCGGTGCAACAAGACTGTCCATCAAAGTTCCCCATGCCATTTTACTAATACATCAATCTCAATCCCCCCCTTCCCCCCGCCCTCCTTCTCCAGTCATTTACGGACGAAACTTCATCACTCATGTGTTGATAATTTGTTTGGATGCAGAAAGCAGCGCGTGTGCGTGCCTCCCCGCCTCGCCGTCCCAAAGGTATTGAGTTTGTTTAGCGATCTGTGCGCCGCTAATTGTCAATTAATCCAAAACTAAAAACAGCACAATGAATCATATTGCTGTCCATGTGACGAATGGGAGGCTTGCATAAGAGCGGATCAATCAGGCGGACGTGAAGGGGGTATTTCCAGTGGAGTGGCTGAGTCTAGACTGTGACTATGAAAAAAGAAAAGGGCATATGGGCAAAGCTTAATGAGTCACTATCACATTCTGGTTTTACAATGTGGACAGAGACAGTCAGAAGATAATCATTTTCCTCTGGAACAATAAAAAGGGTTTAATATTGTTTTAATAAAGTTGTAAAAATCGCAGCAATGTGACTTTTTGTCGATCGTGAACGTGCAAGTTTGAAACATTCTCTGTGAAGAAACGGGATGTGTAGGCCTGTCACGATAACAGAATTTGAAGTTAGATCTTTGAAGTTAGAGCCCTGGAAATATTGCGATAGACGATATTATTATTATTGAAGACCTTTTAATGCCACAGAAACTCTAAAGCTGAAAAATGACAGTAGAGCTTTGTTTTTTGTCATGTATTGTATGTATAAGTCGACATAGTAATTATCGTGACAGCCTTTAGGGACGTGTTAGAAAAGTTCGGACCACGACTGACAACTTATGAAGTGGATTGCTGACTCCCATTGCACTGCGCTGTGTTCAGTAAACGCACTTTCCCGAGCAAATAAACAATAGAATATTAGGGTTGCCACCAAAACCTGACAACTTCTCAGACCGTGAGTCAGCTCAACAGAAGAGAAACGAGTATGGATTCATGTGTCCATCTGAGCTGCTCTCTTTTACAATGCTATCTTTTTGGACAAACGCGGGAGCCTTCTGACACATCGCCTCTTGTTAACATGATTGTAATGACTTTTTCCACTGTAGTGTTTACTCTGTCCAGTGCTCTAAATCATAGGTTTGTTTCATTTGTATGTGTTGTGTCGGTGTGTGCGGAATGATGGCAGTGGTGGTGGTGGGCGCTGTTTGCTGATGTTTATGACCACAATCCATAGGACTGCTGCCTCCATTGAAGCATGCATCAGCCTGGGACTCAGAGAGAGACAGAGAGAGGAGAGAAGGGGGGTGGAGGGAGGGGGGGGGGGACTGTTTGTGTCTACTCTGATTGACGTCACATACACCCACTCATTTCCATCTCGTCTGCGTGTGCGAGCAGAATAGATCCCCCTCAATGCTTCGCTCCCTCCTCTCCCCGGTCCCCGCCAGCGTTTCCTTTGCTATTTTTTATTCCTTTATGCTCCTTCTAACCCCATTCACTTATGTTACACGACACCCCCTGCTGAGAGCTGCTATAAACAAGACGCAAACAAGACATCAACAAACTCCTTTCTGTATAAGTGTGGACCTATGCACCCTCTTAAGCGGCTATGAGGACGGTGAGAGACGTGCAACGAGCACAGGGGTTTGTGTGGTCAATTCAATTCCACTTTCTTTGTCCCTAAGAACAATTTTGAAATCATATTCCCTGTAGTTGATTGAAAACAGGAGGCTTTACTGTCACATACTTTCTACTTCTCAGGAAATGCTTGGATTTAATGCTAAATGTGATTAAAAAGAGATAAACTCCGGTTCCAGTCGATGAATCACATACATATTCAAAAAAATATAACTGCAATTGCAAAGGGGTGGAAAAATCCTGATACATTCCCGGATAATTTCCGGAAACTTTCAATGGGAACTTAAAAATTGTCCAAATGTTTACATAGACATGATATCTTCAATAAAGGTACTTGATTCATCTTCTGTACTCAGTAGTTGAAGTCTTCGAACGTTTCGCCTCTCATCCAAAAGGCTTCGTCAGCGACAAAAGTCCCACTCAGCCCGCAGTTGGAAGATATAGACCAACGGGGAGGAGTTTGGGTGTTAGCTGCTGTCCCGACCTGTCCCGACCTCAGCAGCAGTCCCAGCGGTGAGGAAGAGACTGACTGAGGACAGCACTCTAGCTGATAGGACCCAGCTCACTCCTGACCACATTTGCCAACTACTGGAGATCTGTCTGAGCACCACATACTTTCAGTTCAGGGGCAACTTCTACAGACAGATCCACGGCTGTGCAATGGGCTCTCCAGTTTCACCCATAGTGACTAACCTCTACATTTCCTCCTTGTAGAGGAATGCCTTGGCCTCATACCCAGGAAACAAACCCAGCCACTGGTTCAGATATGTAGATGACACGTGGGTCAAAATTAAACAGAAGGAAGTGGCACATTTTACAGATCACATCAATGCTGTGGACCCCAGCATTAAATTTACTCGGGAGGACGCCAAGGAGAAAGAACTTGCCCTTTTAGATTGTAAAGTTATTACGGGAAAATGGACAAAAAATGGATACGGGAAAAAGGAGGTTTACAGGAAGGCAACTCATACTGACCATTATTTGATGTTTGACTCTAACCATCCACTTCAGCACAAACTAGGGGTCATCATGACACTCAGACATAGAGCTAAAGAGGTGCCTACGAGTGCAGAAGGAAAGACCAAAGAGGAGCAACATGTCCAGAGAGCTCTCTCAGGCTGTGGCTATCCGAACTGGTCTTTCACTAAAGCACAAAGAACAAGACAGACAGACTCCAGAGCCTAGAAGAAAGGGAGTTGTAGTGCCGTATGTAGCCGGGGTCTCAGAGAAACTTCAGAGAATCTTTATGCAGCACAGGATTCCAGTGAACCACAAACCAGTGAACACACTGAGACAAAAATGTGTTCATTCCAAAGACAAAACTCCGAGCCACAAACAAAGCAATGTGATTTATTCTATTCAATGCAAAGAAGAAGAATGCAAACAACATTATATTAGAGAAACTAAACAAATTTTACAGAAGAGACTTTATCAACACCGAAGAGAAAGCACAAGCGGCCCCCAGTCGGCGGTGCACCTCCACCTCAAAGCCTCCAACCACTCCTTTGAGGACGGGGAGGTCAACATTTGAGCTAAAGAAGAACGTTGGTTTGAAAGAGGAGTTAAAGAAGCTTTTTTTGTCAGGAAAGAAAATCCCTCCATGAACCGGAATGGCGGGCTCAGATTTAATCTTCCGTCACTGTACTCCAATCTCCTTCGGGGGAAACCAAAAGGGCACGGCCAGTCCAAGGAGACGTCACCTCAGCTAACACAAGAACAATAGGCAGGTAATTAGCAGTGATCAGCCATGAATAGGACAGATACTGTGCAGTGATCATCTATGAATAGGACAGGACTGACCGATACTGAGGTGAGCAGATCGTTATAGACGCTCTACTTCAAAGGTTGTTTACCCACAGGTGAGAGTAGCTGTGATTAGAGAGGAGGAGCCGGGCCTACCCTAACTCCTCCCCATTGGTCTATATATTCAGCTGCGTCCATAGTGGGACCTTTGTCGCTGACGAAGCCTTTTGGATGAGAGGCGAAACGTTCGAAGACTTCAACTACTGAGTACAGAAGATCAATCAAGTACCTTCATTGAAGATGGACAACTCCTGTACAACTGAGAACTTACACAGACATAAACATGATATGTTTTGGATTTTTTTGTTGAATAAACAATTGGTGCACTATTAGTGTTGGTTCTACTGGATCTGAGCGCCGCTTTTGATACAGTCGACCATACTATTATTTTAACTCGTTTAAAACACATCGGCCTCTCTGGTGCTGTCCATTGTAGGATGCAATGGTTTACATCCTACCTCACAGACAGGACATTCATGGTAAGTGTGGATACTTGCTCCTCTAAGGTCCATAATATTACATGTGGTGTGCCCCAGGGTTCGATTTTAGGCCCAGTGCTTTTTAACCTGTATATGCTCCCTCTTGGTGATGTCATCAGGAGACATGGAGTCAACTTTCATAGTTACGCTGATGATACACAGTTGTACATCTCCATGTCTCCTGATGACACCAGGCCAATGGATGCACTTTTAACTGCATTTTAGATATCACATCCTGGATGGCAGAAAACTTTCTCCAGCTTAACCGGGACAAAACTGAGGTTTTAGTCATCAGTCCTCAGTCATCAGAGAGAGAAACATTTACCCAAACTACAGTCATTGTCTTTGAATCCTTCCTCACAGGTGAAGAACCTGGGCGTGATTTTTGACTCTGAGCTGACTTTAATTCCACACATTAAGAATATCACAAATATAGTTTTTTACCATCTAAAGAACATAGCCAGAGTCCGCCCCATTCTCTCTCGGTCCAACACGGAGACGCTAATGCATGCTTTTATCACCAGTCGTATCGACTACTGTAATGCCCTGCTTTCTGGTCTTCCCAAAAAGAGTATCTCAGGTTTACAACTTTTACAAAATTCAGCAGCTCGTGTCCTGACGAAGACCAGGAGGCGGGACCACATTACACCGGTTATAGAGTCGCTGCATTGGCTCCCCGTGTGTTTCAGGGTCGATTTTAAAGTTCTTTTAATGGTTTTTAAATGTCTTAATGGTCTTGGCCCTTCTTATCTTTCAGAACTGCTTTTACCTTATGAACCTTCACGGCCCCTTCGCTCCTCCGGCAGGGGTCTCCTAGTTATTCCTAAAGTCAACAGAAAGACTCACGGAGAGGCGTCTTTGCAATATTATGGCCCTCGCCTCTGGAACGACCTGAGGAGGAGCTCAGGACCGCAGAGAACGTTCATGTTTTTAAGAACAGACTCAAGACCCACCTTTTTAGCTTAGCTTTTAACTGACATCTATTTATTTAGTCCTAATGATATATTTTGTGTGTGTATGTGTGTGTGTGTGTGTGTGCGCGTGCACCTGTTTGTCTGTTTGTTATCTGTAAAGCACTTTGTGATACCTTCGGTATAAATAAAGTTTGATTTGATTTGATTAGTTACCCATTAATTATGTTTTTGAACCTTAAAACGTTTGAGTGATTTCACACTCTCGACCCATGAGGACAAACATCGTCAAAACATAACACAACTTTCCCAAACCTACATTCTGATTAATGCTCTTTTTAATGAGTTTTGAGACAAACGGCAAAGTTATATATAATGATTTTGTTTTATCAGACAGTGATTGGTTATATTCAGTTGTCTCTCACTCAGATCATGACAGACACCGACCAATACTGTACGAGGAGTGTCCGCCACAGAGCTGCATTTGCCTGGCCAGCCAGACACTTCTCCTTTCTGTTCAAAAGAAGAACTGCTCTGTCTCTCCATTTCCTGATTTTTACCACTATCGGTCCATTCACGGGCCGAGAGGCGGAAGTTCATCGCACCAAGAGACGGAAGTGGTCGCCACACACGTCCAAAACATCAAAGATGTCGTGCATGGCTATTGATACACTGTTTTCATCTGCTCTTTCATCTATTTTAAATAAGAAACAGCTTTGTACTGGCAGACATGCCATCCCTTCTTTGTTTAATGTTTACTGAAGAGGCTTCTTGCTGATTGTTCCTGCGTCATATCCGGCGTTTCTCTATTTCGTTGATGCCGAGAAATCGCTGAGATCCAGTGGCGTGCAGGGACCTAATTTTGGCCCAGGAATTTAGAGAGACCGGCCTACTCGTGTGGAATTACAACTCAGTGGTAGTGCGCAGGTCTCAGGTATGCGAGGCCGCCAGTTCAAATACGGCCTTGACACTTTTCTACTGCTTCCTCTTTTCATATGGGCCGCTGCACACATAATGATGATTGTGGAGTGTATTCTGAGCCTGATACACTCCACAATCATCACCAAGTTATGTAGATAAAAATATTTATTTGTCCACTTTTCTACCTTTCAATGTGTTTTCCCTCTTTACTCTTACACTTGTCTCCACTGGATTGGACTGCTGAGTAAAACGGAGGAGTGTTCTGGTTAAACACCCCTTTGCGTTAGTTCAACATCAAATGGTCTTCCTGCCACAAGAACGAAAAGTTTTATGCGGAAAAAAAATCAGATTTTCATAGCCTACAGTCGTTATTTTGATAGTTTTACCTGACAATTACCCTTGTGCTACTTCTGAAGAGGCAACTGAAGAGGCCTTTAGTTGTCTTCATTCAGTTTTTTTCCCATTAATTCCCATATATTCCCATAAATCCCTGTAAATTCCCTTGGAAATAGCCAATGTTGAAAATTCCCAGTATTCTGCAACCCTAAGTGCACTACAGAATGTACGTCTATTGTCATTCAAAGCCGTTTTTAAAGCATATGCCGCCAAATGTCAATACATGAACTCTAACCGGACAATGAAAGCAATGCAGTTTATTTTTTAGCCTAATTGGTTTTACATTGACTATTTACTGTGATTGTGCTGATTTTCCAAACAGCATCTGGACAGTGACCTGTAAAAAGCTGCTGAAGTCACTTACAATTGCTCCATTTGTGTAATGCATGCATTTTCTTGGTTGTGGGGTCAGTTGACATTTGCCACAGGGGTCAATTCCAGTAACAATGTAACAACTCTGGTCAATAGAGAGTCAGTACCAGGATTGGAGGCCAAAGGAATACACAGTACAGGAAGCTTCGTGGCTCAGTGGTCATGCCATTTGACCATAGATTCAGATAGTCCACAATTTGAATCCAGCTTGGACTGATGCATACTCTTGTTTTGCACTTGGGCCAGAAACTTCACCCATCATGCCGAGGTATGACTATCATGTGTGAATGAGTGATTCGTGGCTGTCGAAGAGACCGGTCAGTCAGTTCTCTTGTGAAACATCAGTGAAAGGCGTTCTCCAAATAAAATTGCTTCCCATTCCCCTAGAATGTTACAACAGCTGACAAAACAATTAATTACATAAATTAGAGGCAAACATTTACATAACGAGTGTTGAATGATGGCATATTACCTATTTTATTATTTTTGACAGTAAGGTTTTTTTAGTTTTTCTGCAAAGATTTAGTAACCTATAATAAGAAAATTGCAACATATCATGTGGCCTGACGGAGACCACGTATGCCCCGAATTCACTGGCAGTTCCCAGCCCAGTCTACCCTGTTAGGTGAGCGTCCCCACTGTCCAGCCCAGGACTAATCCGGGCTGACCAGGCACACGTTTTGGGACTGACCTGAAAAATACTGGCATACACTTGCATTGCATTTTACAAGCCTGTGTCAACAAGTTTCTCAAAGCACCACACTGTAGTCATTATTCATTCACACCATACTGGTGGGAGCTACTATTGTAGCATATATAGTGTCTGCATCACAGACTACATCAACCTCTGTGTGGAAAACACTGTACCGACCTGGAAGGTATGGTGTTTCTCCAACAACCATCCCTGGGTGACCCCTGAGCTTAAAGCCCTCCTGAACCAGAAGAAAAGGACTTTCAACTCAGAGGACAGAGAGGAGCAGAAGAGACTCCAGCACGAGCTCCAGTGGAGGATCAGGAAGACCAAGAAGGAATATGGGGAGAAGCTGGGCAGAAGCTGGAGTGCAGGGCAAAGCGCGGGACGTGTGGAGAGGACTGAAGAACATCTCCGGACATGGACAGAGTGTCAGAGGGACAGCTGTTGAAGACCAGTGCGGGGCGGATGAATGAACCGGTTTGATTCTCCCCCAACTCCCTCTGCCCCCCTCCCTGCTCCCACCTCTTCACACGTCTCCAGCCCAGTGGACACTGCCCCCCTCCCCCGACTACCTTCACCTGCCTCCAGCCCTCCTGCACCCACGTCTCCAGCCCCCACCATACGGACTTCCTTCATCCCCACTGCTGTCAGACTGTACAACAAGATTGTTAAGTATCCTGTGCAATAACCTATTTGCAGAATACATGCAATAATCCCTGTATTTACATCACTTATCTGGGTCACTTTATCAACCACTTGCACTATGACGTAAACCTGCACTGCTAATACTGACAATAATAAAAAAAAATATTATAGTCTGTTTACTTTATTATTATTTACTGTTTTGTTGTCCCCACAAAGTCCCTGGTAGTCAGTGTATATAAGATACCACTATTTACTCTTTATTTTTTCACATTCCCTGCCTATTTGCACACCCTGAGTGTTTCTAAGAGCTGAATGTAGTAAATGTCTCCATGGTCGGATCAGTGAAGGCTGTCTTATCCTACCTTCATTACGCACTCAAAGTGCTTTACATCAATAAACCACTCACCCATCCACACCAGTGTCAGACACTGGAGGCCAGGTGAGTGAAGTGTTTGGCCAAGGACTCAACGACAGTGTGCACCTGTGGGATTTGAACCGCCAACCCTCTGGTCACAAGACAACCCACTCTACTTACTGCGCCAATGTCGTAGCCACAGCCGCCCATTGGGGTAGACTGATGAAACCGAAAGCTGCCAATCGGCGCCATCGGCCCCTCCGACCACCACCAACCACTCACTCACACTCTCATTCATTCTGGCCTATTGTACATGTTTTTAGTGGTAGGGGAAACCGGAGCACCCTATACTCCATAGGCAGATTGCTTCACCATTTTGCTTCTTCATCTTCGTCTGGTAGAGTTTTTGGTGGTTAGCAGCAAAATAAAGTCCATCTGCTCAGTACACATTGTTTTACAGCGGAGTCTGCGGCTTGAGGGACCTAGCTTCATAGTAACAGTTGCTAGGATGTATGATTGGACAATTACCATTTTGGGGCGGGATTTTGCGGGAGGTCAATTGTGAAAAGATCTGGATCTTTTTTTTGGTTAACTTTACCCAGAACTCCCCCGAATGAACACAAGAATCAGCCCAACAATGGAGCAGAAGACACAAGTGAAAGCTATTGCACTGAAGTCAGAGCTGACAGTTGCTGCCTCTCTTGATTAGTTGTGGCACAAGATGTTATTCATACACAGGTTTTTTCAAAGTGCTAAATATCAGTCCCATTATAATGTAACATTTGGGGGGAGGCAAGGTTGAAAATGTAGGTTCTGCTTAGTCTTTTTATGCTAATGGAAAAAAAAAAAATTTAATACTTTTTTTTTCCCTCCGGTCCATTCTGTAAAGAGTACTTTGATCTGAAATGCTTCTTTTCCAGGGGGCTGGGAAAGCTGTGTGAAAAGGGGAAACAAAAGTGTCCCTTAGTGTTGTAAAATCCCAAATCAAACATTGTAAAAAGTGCTTTGACCTTTACTCCAGACAAAGTGCTGCGAGTCGTCTACATCTGCTCTCACAAACTGCAGTGTGGAAGGTATAAGGTTTTCCCTCTCTGCCCACGTCTGATTAGGCCCTGTTTGATTCAGTCTCAGTCGGTCTTGTACTCCTACAATCTCCCGTCTGTGACGAGCTATCGATGAAGTGCAGCGGACTAAGGCGTAGCAAAGCATCTACAAAATCGATCCCTGTGAAAGTTTGCTCTTTCTGATCTCAGACCTAAGCGGCCTGTTGAAGAGCAGAGGCACTTCTTTCATTTGTGCGGTCCTCGTGGCAGTCTCCAGCGCTCATTCAGGGGCATTGATCGGGCGCCGGCGTGTGTCTCCTCTGATCAGCCTCTATGCTGCGTTAATGGCTCTGATAGATATAAGCCACCTCTGCTGGCCCCCCTGCACCCCCCACATCAAAGATCTAATTACTACAGTATTATTTCATCCCCTCTTGACTGGAAAAGAGACACGGCTACTGCTGCTGCTCTGTCTGGTCATTAGCTGTTGTCTGTTGCTCTCTTCCGTCTCTTGTGGTTTATGTATTTATTCATGTGGGCTGTATTTAACCAGGATAACAGGTTCCACTGATATTCAGAAGTGGTGAAGAGCAGAGCAGAGCAGGTAGGTATCATGATGGGGCAAGTGGGTATTGGGTCGGGGCCCAGTAGAGCAGGGAGGTCAGGTGGGTCGGAGCTGGCGCTGATTTCCTCACTCTTGTAGGATGATGAACAGGCGAGGAGTGGGAGTTGAACAGGAGTATATGAAGACTGTCTTGATTGTGGATGGCTTGCAGGCGAGAAGTAATCAGCCAGCCAGCCGCTGTGAGACGAGGACCCCGCCCAGGTAACTCCACTTAAACACACTCGCACACAGAGCGAAGGGGAGGGGGAGAGGAGAACAGAGCCAGGAATATAAAGGGCCTATCACACCGGCCAGGGGACTAGTTGGAGACTCGAGTTGCCGTTGGTTACGGAGATGTCTCTAAGGCAGTGGTTTCCAAGACCCTCTGACTAGGCAAAGTCAGAGGGTCAGGTCATAAATGATAGTATTTGAGCTACTTATTAGCAATTATGTTCATGTTTTGATACATTTGTGGGGACCGCAGTTTTGGACTGGGGGGCGGCCCGACTACAGCACGCGCAAGGAAAAAAGGTTGGGAACCACTGACCTAAGGCATCCCCTGGAGATAAGGCGAGTCTCCAGGTAGTCTCGGTGAAAACGAACAGGTTCAATTTCAGCATGATTTCACCAAGGAGATCTCAAAGAGTGAAATGGAGTCTCTTTGAGATCTCCTTGGTATCCGACAGGTCTCAGAGACATTGTAGGGACATCACAGAAACGTCTCACAGATTGAGGACAACAAATAGTGTTCGCAACACAGCTGCTCGAGACCGTGCAGACCTTTCGGAGACCATTTGGAGACTCCACTGAAATCGAACCTGTGCGTTTTCTCCGAGACTACCTGGAGACTCGCCTTATCTCCAGGGGATGCCTCGGAGACATCTCCATAACCAGCGACAACGCGAGTCTCCAACTAGTCTCCAGGCCGGTGAGATTTTGTATGCGCGCAATCGGTCAAATGAAGAAACGTTTGCAGCATGGAGAGACGGCAATCATCACGCACCACAACTAAGATCCAAGCTCTGGCGTCAACATGCCCTCCATGGCATCTTTACCATCTAGGAAACCTATTGAAACGTAGGTTTCAGTGTATTTTTTGGTCCGAATTGCCACAGCAGCTTTTCATGCAACATCTGTTCACCACTTTCTTACTGCAAACTATTTTGTTTAGCGGTAGCTAACGTAAATAAAATGACAGCTACCCTCCACAATGGCGCGCTCCAGTAGCCTGGTGAGACCAGAATGATTCCCCTCTGTATTTTTTTATCCCCTGGGGGATCAGTCTGGTCACCCAGTCAACGCTCGCGCCTTCCGCAAAATTAATCCGTTCACGTCCAATCTGAATCGTTTATTTGCCGTGACGTGTTGTTAGCGAGCAACGTCACTCACGGGACGCGGAAGTCCCCTCAATAACAATCTACGAACGATGCACGAAAGAGAGAAAGCGTGTCTCCAGTCGGCGGTAAATGACCAAAAAACACATCGACAGTAGGTGAGTTTCGTTATTCATAATCCTGCGCAAATATTAACGCAAAACCGCTAATAACACCACATCAACAGCAGAGGCCCTTCGCTGATTGGTTTACTCCGCTTCCTGTTCTACCGCTGTGGGAAATGGATTCGACGCAACGGTGACCAGACTCACCGGCTGGTACAGCGGTGAGTCTGGATTTTTCCAGGCTAGCGCTCCAGGGCCGAATGCAGAATTTTTTTTCTCTCCGTTGACAGAGGACACTTTTCCAGACAATGGCAGGCCATGCGGACTCCATACAGAATAATCCCACAGGAAGGAATTGGATGGTTTGGAGGCGATAATTTGTAGCCTATTTATTGGTTTGTTTGGTGTGAACATCAGTGTAAACACACAATGCAAAATTACTCACATTTGAGCCTGTGACTTTATGAAATCTCAGTCATATGCTGTGGACCAATTACTCTTTGACATTACTTAAGAAATAAAAGCAATGGATTTCATACTCTTAGGGATGTGAAAATATCGGTTGATGTAATAAATACAGACTGGACTACGGCTGAAAGCTTTCCATATAACTGTTACGTGAGGAAAATATCCTATGAGGGGTCAATGTAGCGCAAATAATCACGTCAGGCAAATCTAAGTTATTGGACCTGGAGAGAGGCATCTACACAAGGGTAAAAGTGACACCTAGTGGACGCCTGTGGAAACTGCGAGTTGCATCTTCCCATTCACTGCTTTTTAAATGTCATTAAACTAAATAAATTTGACTCCGAATTTACAAAGATTTACCTTCTGGTTCATCCTCAATAATGACATAAAAGCACAAGCACAGGAACTAAGAGCCTTTGTGATAGTTTTAGGTATTTTTACATGTGGTGGCCGTCCATGAGGTCAGTAAACAAAATACATTTACCAAAGTACTGGGTAGTACATTTCTACCTTTGAATGATCAATATACATTCTACTCCTCTATGTTTTTTATAGAAGCCCCAAAGTAAAAACGAAACAAAACAAAGATAAATAAATGAAGCTGTCTGCATATTTCATCTAATTTAAAAGCATAGCTGGGGTGTCCAAAGCGAGGCCCGGGGCCAAATGTAGCCCTCAGATTTCTTATTAATTGGGACACTTTGCCAAAGATGTAACTTTTTACTGCCAGATTCATAATTCTGCGTAATTAAAACCATAAAAAACATTTTATTGTAAAAAAAAGCTGGCATTATTGTTCCGAATTAAAGGTGCATTGACCACTGACCTGTGGCCTTTCTCGCTATATAGGCTTCAGTATGTGGCCCCCGATGAAAAAAGTTTGTACATTCCTGGCTTAGAGCAGTAAGTGGTGCGCAGATGTACTCTCTATTCCTAAAGGTCATGTTGCTGTGGGTGAGTTTGGGGCGTAATCTTCATATCAGTGAAGCCACGGGGTTATCAACACTATATAGTATTTTCAAAGATTGGCTAGTGTCACTTTTTAAAATGTGATTCTTATATTTGATGAGAAGTAGCTGCACTTTCTCTCAAGTGCTTTGACACAGTTCATAATTTACTTATTTACCACCTTTGGCATGTGCAGCCCATCCTCGTGTGTCCGATAGACAGTTTCCACTGCCCCCCCCCCCCCCCCCTCACTATCTTGCTCTCAGTCCAACAGGGACCAGATGAGGAGGTCAGAGGTGTCACCTGTTGAGGAAGTGGTCTCCTGCCATTCGCATGCCAGCACAGCCCCCCCCCCCCCCCCCCCCCCCCCTCCACACGTCCACACACATTATTTAAACACGTCCCGGGGGAGGATGAGGGGCGAGGCGCATGGGGGGAGTTGCTCAGCTGGCAGCCATTACAGGTGCTTCTCTCCCTCAGCCTAAACTGAAGCCCGGGCTGAAGTCGAGCTCCTGATTGACACCCCTGACCCGCTCTGTGTCCCTCCCAATCATGATCAGGGGGGAACTTACCACATTTACAATCATCATCAGACTCTATCCTGTCCTGTTGGCAGACGAGGGGAACTGACGTTGTTCAGAGATTACCTCAAAACAGCCGGCAGTCATTTCTGTTAGTTTGATCACGTTGAGGTAAGAGTCACTGACTTCCACTTTCAGAATTCCCTCATCGTGCCAACTCCAAGTTCTCTAGAGAGTTACAACTACAATTGTGTAAAAGTTTTCACATGATTTTATTTGTGGAAAAATCTCTATGAGCGGGAACATCCCAAACAAACGTCCTGTGGGCAAACGTGAGGTTTAAATACACTGCCTGACCAAAAGACAGTCGTCACCTGGACTTAGCTAAATGTTGCTAACGTTGGTCAGGTCTAGGTTCAGCAACACTATGTGCCCAAAGGATGAGATCAGCTGACCGGGTTATTCCACCAATGGGATTCTTCTTCCCTGACGGCACTGGCCTATTCCAAGATGACAATGCCAGGAGAGCGGTTCAGGAGCACAAGCCATCATCTCCACACGCGGATTGGCTAAAACAGAGTCCAGATCTGAAGCCCATTGAGGATGTGCCGGAGAAAGCTTTTTGCGCAGTGGTCAAACTCCCCCATCATCAACGCAACACTGGATCGTTCGACGTTGCAGAAACGTATGGAAACAAGGCCACGGTGAATGTGTGCGGCACAAAGCTAAAGGCTATATGTGCATTCTGTCCTCTTCCAAAGGCTTTATGTTGATAACCAGCTGCTCACAAAATGAAGCGTTTGACAGCAGCTTTCGTGACAATTTTTTACGTTTACAAAGTGCTGAACAGTTGCAAGTCAGACACGTGAGAGCAAAACGCATCAAGATCATTATATGTAAATAAAAACGAAATAAAAGTTATACATAGGCCCGTCTATAAAAGTGAGTTTGAAGAAGGGATTTAAAAGAAGATACTGATGGTGCCAAGAGGTCCAGACTGATCATGTATGTTTTTAAGCTTTACAGCAATAAAAAAAAGATTTCTATACGGGTCCCCTTGCCAAGTCTAATCTGCAAAATCCTGTTACGTTTGTGAATTTTTAACCTTTGAACAATATGAGAATACAACATGACTTTTGCAGATGTGAGCGTGTGGAGCAGGTGATGACTCCCTCCTGTCGTCCCGTCAGCGCCTCCGTGCTGGGACCCGCTGACAGGGCACGGGGGGATCTGGAGGGTCCGCGGGCGTCGGCAGGAGGTGATGAAAGCTGCAGCCCGAGAGCAAACACAAAAAGTGAGTTGCTTCTCGAGACGTCGTTGCAGAAAGGTTTAACTTCTCCTGAAATCCAAACACAATGTAGCCACAATGTAGCAAATGACTCAATTAATCGATGCGTTTAATCTGTTTTTATTTTCTTTTTTGTTGCCGTGCGCCTCTATATTTAGAATATCTTACTTTAATACATTTGTGCATTTGTATCCCGATTGCTATGGAGTATATTTATCCATGGGAAGCCTATTTTCATCGATCGTGTGGCCTCTCTATGTGGAGTCTGCATTTCTCCATTGTCTGGGTTTCCTCCGGCTGCAACTGATTTCCAAAACATGCGCAATAGGTGAATCCTCCAGCCAGAACACGCACCTTTCCTATTCTTTACAAAGCTGTGTGGGATCAGGTATGGTTCCTTCGAATTCCCGATGGGTGTGATCAGCGAGCGTATGAATCAATCAGAGATGTTGTAAACAAGGAAGTTAATAGTTTTAAAACGGCTTCAACCAGAAGAGCCGAGACAAATGTGAACAAATGTCGTTTTTGCCACGAAATCTGAAGGACACAAGGAGTCCTCAGCAACTCAGTTCTGATTTTAAGCATAGGAGATATCAGTGTTTAATTGATTTCTCCTATATCAATTGGAGATTGATACAGGAGAAAGGAAAGCCAACGGCCGTTTCAGTCAATGTAGGATTCGATAGAGAGCAACATGAACAAAACATTGTTGCAGAAGATGAAGCATCAACATCCACGCAGGTACATTCTCATGAAGTATTTTACAGTTAATCCGGTCTCCCTGTCGTGACATCATGATCAGTAGAACTTTCTGGGATCGGATTGGCTTCGGCAAAGTTCCAGGCGGTCCTGCTTTTGAACAGATAGGAAAAGCAGGAGTGGGTGGCTGCAGGCAATGAACCTATAGCTCTAGATCTGGAGATGTTCCACTGCTGCTGACAGGTTGCCCCTGCAGCCTTAGAGGATGGGCAGAGTTACCCACGAGGACGAGTCCACCGTCATCGTATCAGTTTATCGCAATATTGTTTTCTATGATCACACATTCACATCTCAGTGCTTTACCACCTACACGCCCATCATTCATCCGCATGGTTTTCCACCAACCTGCCCCTCTCTCTCTCTCTCGGCCTCTTTGGCAGCCGCTCATTTGAACTTTTCAATTACCCGGTGTGAAGGGTCAGGGCTCAGACGGGAAGCGTCCTGATTGGTTCTCCTCAGATATCTCGGGGCGTGGTGTGACCAATCGCAGCAGCACAGGGCTTTCCCCGTTTCTCCGTGTGTCGAATCCGCGGCACTTTCCACTCACCCCCGGGCGAGCGTTTCCTTTCAGGCGCACTAACGGCGCTTTTTAATCGGTTTTACTATCCGCACCGGGCTCTCCAGCTGGTCCTGTCCATCCCACGGCAGCTAACACACGCTTCATTGAGGTTTACACCAAATACCTCACACTGCCCCGGACCTATTGACCCCCATGTCGACTCCTGATGACCCCTCTCCGCTTGACCCTCGCCTCACCCCGACATCAGACTGATATCTCTGAAACAACCTGTGGACATGGACCTGGGTCGGTCTGTCGGCCCCTCGTGAAGGCAGTGCCAGACCTTTGTATTAAATAACCTTTTTCAGTCTGGATTTGAACCTGTTTAGTCCTGACTCTGGGCCTGGTGGTGATTTTGTAGAGTCTGTGTATTTTTGTCTGTACCAGAGAATTGGCTCCAACCGAGTGAATCTGGTGAACAATGGATGTTTAGTTCATACTTTACAAACATAAAATAGTCCTGTTGCAGCTGCCCAATACATTGAACTTAATTCTAAATAATTCACATAGTGGAGTTTCATATTAATTATATGTGAATCTTTCCTAACCTCGGCTTTGGCACAATCAAGTCAGAGTCTTCTGTCTTGTTCTTGTTGTCGTGGCTCCTGTGATGAACGTAATTCAGCCAGGTTTAAGATATTGTCCCTGTGGTGGAACATGTCCTCTTCATAGTCTCAGTGTAGGGCCCAGGCCCCTGGTCCAAACCTTGAGCTATTTGTGATTATAGGTTTCGTCTACTGCTAGCTTGTTGTGTATGTTTTCAGTGGGTGTAGAAATCCGATTCCTGATTCTTCTTATGTAATTCCTTATCTCCCTTTCCTCATCAACTAAAAATCCTCTAAACCTTAGCAAATAAACAAATACAATCATCGTTGGGCAGGGCCGGACTGGGACTGAAAACGGCCCCGGACTCTGACCGGCCCGGCCCAAATGAGTGTAAATGCAGAACTTCCACAAAGACATTTTTAAGCGCCATAACCGAGCGCATTTTCTCCTGTTCGGCTTTACCCAAATCTAAAAGCTTCTCGACTGGAGAGCAACAGTGTGACGCCTCATTTGAAAGCTAAGACCTTCAAGTGTTTTTCATTACTTTTTTGTGGCTGTTTTCGTCACATTTGTTTGTCACTTATATTTGCTTTTCTCATTGCTTTGTTGTCACTTTTCTGTTGCGTTTTCATCCTAGTTTTCGTCACTATTTTGATGCGTTTCTTTTAAGCTTTTAGATTTGGGTAAAGCTCGGTCAAGGCGAAAATTGAGAGGCTGGCCCGGTGTCCCTAGAGCTAGTGGCCCTTCTGCGCTCCTCCAGAACGGACATATGGCGTCTCCTCTGGAAAAGTAGCTCGTTACGTTACTGGGCCACTTTATTATGAAGGTAACACGTTAGAGACTCACGCGTTACCAATAATAAACATCTATTATAGCCTTCATTTATCGATAATTTTTTTCCGTTGAGGAATGCTCCGTTTCACAAACTGAGTCACCAAAAAAGCCCAATAGCAGTAACTGTATTCAATCATAGCACAACACACTTACTTCTGAGCTTTATTTTATATGTGGACAAATGACAGAGGCAACAATAATGAGCATGTCGACGTATGAAAGGCTCTGTCAGAAATTGTACAGATTTGTAGATTGTACAGTCTCCTCAACCGCATGACCAGCCGCAACGTTGGAAGGGCCGATGCTTGTTGTTCGGGAGGCGAGGGCTTCATGGTTTTCCTCTTCAGCTTCGCCGCCAGCGCTGTATTGTCCTTTTTCTCCAGTAAGTTCAAAATAATGTAAGTACATCCACAGTGAGTACGCGCTCGGTGAACACTCTGCCATGTTGCCAAGTTGATGAAAGTGTTGGAGGAAAAAGGAGCCGAGGGAGAGATCAAGACCCAAACTAACGCGTTACTGATTTGAAAAAAGAAACTCGCACTTTATCAGCTGCAAATGCAAAACTCGACCCCCAACACCGAATACAATACATTCCACAAATGAGCATTGGCAACATTTGTGGCTAAAAGGCAGTGACAGAGCTCGGTGCCGTTGTATAGTGACAATGAAGTGCTAAATATGTGTGAACACAGTATAGAAACAGTGTCATCACAGAAAATAGCAAACACCTCCAGATTCAATTATATCTTTAGTTTGAGGGGACTTGTTTTCCGGGGTGTGCTTGGAGCGTGTGGGGCATCTGCTAAAGCGCTCTTCGTCTTTACAGTTCGTCACAGTGTGCGTCCCAAATTGAATTAGCGTCGACAGCGTCCGTTGCATGTGCGCCTGTGTGTGCGTGTGTGCTCGTCCCGTCTCAATGCTGGTGTGGAAACCGAGTGAAATAGTGAGATTTGGACCTTCCCCCTGAAATCAATTAAGCCCGGGTTGGAGGGGCACATCCTGTACAGGGCGGCCCCAGACAGACAGCACCATCTGGGGCAGCGGGCGGCTCGACCCCTGGGTTAGGAACATGAAAGACCCGGGGCGTGGACGCGAGGGGTTGAGCGTACGGGACGGGCGGTAAATCAAAATCCCCCGTTAGCCTCTGCGCTTCACCCCTGCGCCATAGGTCTGCCATTCGATACATCAGATACGCAGCATCACCTTCAATCAAACACATCCCAGTACTAGTTTTATATGGCCCGAGGAGTGATTCCCTGTCATGAGCAGGAAGCGAAACGCGCCCGAAACCATCTATCCCTCTGTCAGAGTCGGGGCCAACGAGAAAGAGAATATCTCACATCTCAGCTTCTCAAAGACGTTGATTTATGGAAGCACATTAAATAAATCTAGCCGCTTCTCATATTAGCGTTTCCTCGTTGTTGCAGGACTCCTTGTACGGGGACGGCGGGATATGCGCTCGGTGCGGGTCTGTGAAGCGGTGTGACGGACGGCCCGGGTCAGCGAGGGGCGTCCGGTTTGCGGATCACGGGCCAAGTGTTGACAGTGACGCCAAACCTCCCCCGTCTCAGCCGCACGTCATCAACTAAATGAAACAGGTATAGACAGAGCCGTGGGAAGACATTTTCGTTAGGGGGTGCTGAGGGACAAAATGTACCCCAAAAATGCTTTGTCTGTGCATATTTACTATCCATCCATCCATTCATTTTCTTCCACCTTTCCGCTGCCGGGTCGTGGGGGCAGCCGTTGGAGTTTCCCAAATCACATTGCACCAGCCCCTATGTCGCCTCCTGCAGGTGGTGGGTCCACGGAAGGACGGCCTCATGGTTCTAACCGGGCCTGTTGGTCTCTCATGAGGGGCTTCTGAACCGCTCTCTGTCTGACCCGTCACCTAGGACCTGTTTGCCATGGGACATGGGGCACGAAGCCCCCGACAACAGAGCCCCCAGGATCATTCTGGCGCTCAAACCCCTCCACCACGTTAAGGTGGCGGTTCCAGGAGGGGGCATATTTACTATTTATAAATATTGCCTGCAATTCGCAAACTATCCACCAGGGGGTGCTGCAGCGCGCTCAGCACCCTGGGTTCCCACGGCCTTGGGTTTAGACCTACACCAGCGTTCCAGAAAGGGCCTTACATGTGAACTGGAACCGGTTTGGGAAGGTTGATGAGGGCTTTGCTGCAGTTTGCCAATGGCCTGATTCCAGGTCTGGAGCGAAGCGTGACGTGTCTGCGACTCCAGGATTATGTGAATGATTGGCATTTGGCTTCGGATGAGAGTCGTCAAAGTGTTGAGAATATTATTTTCTTCATGGTCCTCTCACTGCTGCTTTTCCCCCCAGGGCGTGAGCTTGAGCAACTAAGAAAATGTTCATGAACTTCTTTCACAGTCCTTAAGTGGTGTATATTGGTCTCTTCGCATCCAGACAGTGAGAGGGCGGAACAAAGGAATCACTGCTTCGTTTTGTGAGGAGCAGTTTGTACATAGGAGCAGGCGCTAAGAACATACTGTATATTTTATTCAGACGCATCCAGTGAATACAGAGATGTGAGTCTCATTAACACCCATTGTTTTCGGATATCCATACTTTTACATCTCGAGTGAGGGGCACAGGAGGTCAGTGAAATGTCAAAGAAACGTTAGTCTCATGATCGGAAGGTCGGAGGTTCAAATCCCAGCTCCGGAAGATGCGCACTGTCATTGTGTCCTTGGGCAAGACACTTCCACCACTTTTCCTCCGGTGTCTGCGTACATTGGTGCATAAATGAGACTGTGACTGGGTGAGAGGTTCCTTTCCTGTAAAGCACTTTGAGCCTAATGTAGGTAGAAAAGCGCTATATATAAGTCTGTGAAAAGGTGCAATACAAATTAAGTCCTTCCCTCTTCTAAATATCATATAAATCATATAAAAGATGAATGATTTGGTTTGTTTGTGTGGGTTTTTTAAATGAGCTTTAATTAACCTCTGCAGGCACAGGGAGAGCGGGCCAACTTCACACAGAAAGGCCCCACCCACTCTGGGAATCGACCCCCAGGCCTTTTTCTTCTCGCTTAAACAGTATTAATCCTTGCAACATAAGATAACAATTTCATTTCGTCTCATTCATCTGTGTCCATTATCCAAACGCTGATTGCCTGATAAGAATAACGATCGAAAGACTAGTCTCTCATCTATTTCAAAATATTACAATCTACATTTTACTCCGGGATTTCCTCTTCCTAAAAATGATGAAAAGGCACAGATGAAGATATACGGTTTTGTGGAAACTTTCCAAAGCTGCTCAGGTCATTAACACCTCGTGGAAGGCATGTGAGGTATGAGGCGCAGATGGAAAACTCCGAGGGAACGAGAACACACCGGGACCGGGTGGGACGCCACATGGTAAAGTGGATCGGAGCATGTTGAGGAGCACATGCTTCCGCCGCGACCTCTGACTCTCACCGTAAACACTGCCCCGGTGCTCGGCGAGGGAGAGAGACGGAGGGGGACAACAGGTCCTCGCCGCTGTCAACACTGCGGGATCTACCACTTTACGGGGACAGGAGACAGAGCAGGGGGGTGTGGGGGGGGGGGCGATACCAGGGAGCGTCTCGAAAAGTGCCCTCGAAAAGCCCCTACCCAAATAAATATATTCATTTAGGCGTTAGTGGACAATCAAAAATTATGGAAACATTTTATCTGCAGCACTTTTTGGACAGATCCACTACTCGGCCCATTCTCAAAGTCTGGGACATCGCGGTTCGATACAAATAATAAGAATTGTATTATTATTGGGGAGGAATCGGCTAGAATTACATAAAAAGCAACAGTCAATAGCAATGACTAGTAAATACTGGTATAAAGTACATTTTAGCAATCATTTAAACATTTTCCCTTTCAAAATATTTTTTTTTTTCAATGAACTTGTTTTGGGGGCACCCTATAGTGCCTCTGAGGCCCCCCGGGGAACCCCAAACCCCACTTTGGGAATCACTGCACTGTTCTCTTCACCCCCTACCTCAAGGATCCTGCAAATATTTCATGTTTATCAGTGATAAACTAAATTCAGGTTATTTAGAGTGTGTTCTGTTCTGAGAGAAGCTACAATGCTCTCAAATTAAACCAAACCCTTTAACGGAAAAACATTAAAATAACTTTGTTTTGGAAATAATATTGAAATTCTCAGCTTCGCCTTTTTTTAATATTCCAAGTATTCCGAGTACCCCCTGCTAAGTGCTCAAGGGTCCCCGTACCCCTGGTTGGGAAACACTGTTTTATATGATGGATTTCTAACCAATCAAAACCAGAATGTTTTCATTATAACGGCACAAACATAAACATGAAGCAAATCCCTCGAGCTCACAGATTATATTCACTATAAATGAACGTTTTCCTAAAATACCTACAAATCGTGTTTGCTACATGTAGAATGACGTATTATCTCTTATTGTATTTTGTAACAGATTATTAACAAATGATTATAATAATTTGTTATTATTAACTAATTATTAACTTAACATCTTAACCAAAATGCCTTAACCAAGTGCATTTTCTCCAGTTCGGTTTTACCCAAAACTAAAAGCCTCTTGATGGAGCTTAAGGCCTATAGGCCAGTGTAACGCCTCATTTGAAAGCTAAGTCCTACTGAACTGATCCAAACGGATGTTTTTCCTCGTGTTTTTAGCCGTGTTGTCGTCTTTTTTTACACCTTGTTTTCATCTCATTTTTGCAACTTTTATATTCCTTTGTTGTTCCTTTTTTGTCACTTCTGTGTTGCTTTTTTGTGGCTTTATTTGTTGCTCTTTTGTCACTTTTTTGTGGCTTTTTGTCACTTTTTTGTCACATTTTGTCACTTTTTTGTCACTATTTTGCCGCTGGAGAAAGTGCAGGTGGGGGTTAAGAGGTTAAGTCATTGTGCGTTTAATGGAACATTATTGCCAGAGTCATTGATGTCTGAACTCATTATACTGTAAAGTGCTTTATGAACTGTCCTTGTGTCGTTGGGCATCACACTTTGCCCACACTTCCCACTTCAGTCACAGCCGTTTGTGGCAGGGAGAAGGTTCACAGTTTAGGGGGAAACAAGCTAAAGAAAAGGCAGTGAGTGCAGGAGCCTAATAACTGTTAAACTGCCCTTGTTTTTCGAATCACTCACTCGCTGTAATTGAATTTGGCCACAGCTGTTTCCACTCTTTACAGTGCGCCGCTTTCACGTCCATGGAGTGACCTGATAAATAACTCGCTCCATTGAGTTTGTAAAGAAAATAATGTCCAGCATAAAGCGGTGTGAGAGACTCCGACGGAGAGTGCAGGCTGCAGGGCATCGGCGTGAGGGGGGCAAAGGTGGAAGAAACTGAACACTTTCACTCAAGCAGTAAAAATACTCTCTCAGTCATTTGTTCATAGGGAGGTTTTATGAATAATTAGTTTTTATACGATGGTTCCCAACTGGTCTGGTCAGAGGGTCATGAGTGATGTTATTTGAGCAAAGTAAATGGGAGAAATCATATGACTAAGAAAAGATTTTGTTTTAATGTTTTATTGCATTAGGGGAGACCGTGTTGGACTGAGGGGGCCCTGTGTGTCTCAAGCTTCTAGGGAAAATGTGGGCCCAAGTTTGGAGCAGGGTTGGGCAAACTAAAGCCCGGGAGCCAAAAGCGGCCCGTCAAACCCTTCAATCTGGCCCTAAAAAAAAAAATACATGATCAAGCCCGATATGTATTGGCTAAAATCACCATCGATGTTTGCACCGATATAAAGAAAGGCATTGCTGCCTTTAACCTCTTAAAACAGTACTAAGTAACTTGTTTACCTTAATAAATCCTTTCCGTAGTCCCTCTGGGGGTAATACAAGTGTTAATGGGATGATTGGGGGGTCTTTCATCTCCCCCTGGTGTCTCTGGCCCGAAAACCACAATTGAAACTTTCCTGCCTATGGGTCAGAGTCACCAGTACACACTAATGGAATCACGAAGAAGAAGCTAACAGGCTAACGGGCAAAGCTAACTGCGAGCTAGCGCAATGTTAAACAATACGTTTGAGTGAAAACAATTATTTCCATTGTGTAATTGGATGCACAATATCCCTCTGTCCCTTTGTCTTTTCTGTCAGCGTAGTATTTACTCTCTCCGGAAGTTAAAAAATTGTAACTTGCTATGACACCTGCAGTCGTCATCGACCACTTTCTTGTCCATGTTGCGCCTTCACTGTGGTTTTCACCTTTTTTTTTTTAAAAGCAGCAACAAATGTGCCGCTTTCGCGGCACACACCTATATCATCGGACAGGTGTTGGTGCCGGGAGTCCCCTGATTACTGTCTCTTACATGGGTCTTGAGCGCTTGTAAAAGGGGCAAAAGTTACTTAGTACTGCTTTAAGCCCCACCAGAATGAGCACATTTTCTCCAGTTTCGCTTTACACAAATTTAAAAGCTTCTCAAAAAAAGCATAAAAATAGCGCACACAAAAAAAACCCCAAACAAAACGAGGATGAAAACCTATTAACATTAAACTCATTAACATTAAACTCATTAACATTAAACCCATGACATTCAATTTAAGTTCATCCACCACCTGTAAGTTGTGTTTTACTCACACAGATCTTACACATTGAGTCTTAGCTTTCAAACGAGGCATTGCACTGGCATCAAAAACGGAATGAAAAAAACCTGACCAAAAAAACGCCAAGACGACGACAAAAAAAGCAACGGAAAAGCGTTGAAAACACGACAAAAAAAAAAAGTGACAAAAACATTGAAAAAAGCAACAAAAACGTGACATAAACCTGCCGGAAGAAACACGCGTAAAAAAAACTGTAACGTGTCACAAAGACGAGGAACAGGTGAGAGTGGAGTAAGATGAACCACCCTTACATTTGGTCAAATAAAACATTCTTCTTGAAATGTGAGATTATAGATTTAATCTTTACATGATTTGAACTTGACACACAAAAAATTGTAAAATAACTTTTTTATGAAACAGCTTTTTTTCGTTGTTCAGAGTAAATTTTTGGCCTGATCCCAAAAACGGTCGTCCCAAACAAACAAAAGCATGCAGGTATTTTTTTATTATTATTTTAATTTAATAATAATTTAGGTAGATTTCTTCTTAAATAAACAGAACTCTCTTGGTATTCTCAAAGAAGATATAATGGGGTAAATTGACCCAAAAACGTTGGAGTAAATTGAGCCTTCATAAGAAACAATGAATGACAAATTACAGAAAATGTTAATGTACAATTATAGTTTTTTCACTGTTTATTGGTGGTTCTGGGTCTAGTAAAGACAAGCAAATTAAAATTAGATTTTACATTAAATTATCTGGGATTTTTTTTTAGAGACAAAATGTCATAATCTGCAGAAGTAGCATATGAAAAGAAAAATATTTGTTATAATATGTTTTTTGAATAAAATTGCTAATGGGAAACAGTGAATCGGAAAAAAAAATTAGCTTTCATGATGTTTAGTAAGTTTTTCTTTTTTTGAAGACCAACATCTGAAAAACCATATCCTTCAGATGATTTTTGAAGATGCAAAAGAATAGAAAACATCCCAAAAATGTGTATAAATAGTCAAACTTTGCATCTATTGTAAACTGTTTTTTACACAACAGCCACCAAAGCAAACGTGTTGTTTTTTCAGAAGTGCTTCTTTCATCTCCGACTCAGCACAACCGGGAACTCGCTGTGTTTCCCAACGTGCCGAGCGGAGAACAGGCCCTAACAACTTTTGCCAGAACCCAGTCCCGGCGCCAGCTCAGTACAGAAGGGGGGGCGGCTGAAAACCATGGGGGGGCGACGACGTTAAGGTCAGCACACCCTACACGATTTTTATGCCCGATTTTGATACAATTCTCAGTCGCGCCGAGTCTTCCCGAGTCGTGTTTAGAGTCGTGTCTTGTAGTGTGGGGGCGTCACGACTGGACTCGCGTTGGAATCGTGTAGTGTGGGCAGTCAGACGCAACTGGACTACAGTCGCAGGAAATCAAACAGGTTTGATTTTTTAAGCCCGATTTTGGACGCACAGGAGAAACGTGGGTGATGTTTACCGTCCCCGAAGTGAACACACAGAAAGCGAAATAAAGTGAAATAAAACGGAAAAACACCGCCGCGCCTCCCTCGTCATTTCTGTCAAAACAGCGGCATAAACACGTAATTTCATGGCCACAGCGATTCCCACACGAAAAAGCACAACTTTATATCACCAAACGTTCACGAGAACCACCTTTTCAAGCAACATTTCAACCGCGAACAGAGTTTAGCGGCACTTACTGAGTTTGGAGACGAACTGTTCAGCGTCACCTCGCCGCTAGCGGCTCGCCTCTCTCCGCTTTCTCCGCCGTCTCCTCCGCCTCCTCCATCTTGGAGCGCGTCTCATTTTCTTATTAAATCCGCTGAAATACGTCCCGCTTCTTCGTGTCGCCGACTTTTATCTCCATTTGACAGAACTATAGCCAAGTTGAAGGCTTCGTAGCAGCCTTGCACTGCGATGTTGTGACACTGTTGACACCCCTGACCAATGAGGGACACGCACATGTTTTCGCACGCTCACAAACACGGCCTATCTTTGCGGATTTGGAGTCAGTTTTTGAAACCGGAGGAGAAATGAAGTGGTAGAGACACAGACGTGCTGTGTTATAAACATCAGCTGTTTGTGTAGTGTGTGCATTGTATGAGAAAGCTGCACACAGGCTGCAGGGACGCCAATAGTGTAGTTTGTCGCTTTTCAGCCATTTGCGAATGTCCCTTTTGAACAGAAAATATAGCTGCTGGCTACAGGCTACTCCTTATTGCGGGATGATTCACTGATGACATAGTAAGGAGGTGCGTGATGGGTTCAAGGACCACTGGAAACTCTGAATTTTAATTTCATTAGAGTCAGTGCAGTTTCTTCCAAGTTTTGGGTTGTTTTGAACACATCATAGACTGAAAACAATATATAAAAAAAGGACTGATTTTGACTGAGGGGGCGGGACTGTCCGCGTGAGGGGGCGACGCCCCCCCACGCCCCCTCTTGACGCCGGGACTGCCAGAACCAAATCGAAAGCAGACGGCCCGCATTTGCACGGTAAAAATGGAAAACAGGAGATCTCGCGGTGGAGCAGCGCGAGCTAATCTAATGAGTTTCATCATATTCACAAGTCCCGCCCCCTCTCCCCGTCTCGCGCCCTCTCTGTCTCTGTCTCTCTCTCTCGGTCTTCCTCCTGATGCCATTTCTCCTGATTGGAAACAAATGACTCTCGGCTCACGTTTCCCCGCTCTTTACGGCCCGTCAATCACCCCCCCCCCCCCCCCCCCCCCCCTCCCGCGTGTGGAATCAGCGCGGCTTCCATGTTATTCTGGCCGCCGCTTTAGGTATTAGCCTGACACGTTGTCGGCTCAATGAGCAACACACGGGCGGCGGTGGCGCGCGCGCGGTGAGTGACAGCGAGGTGCAGCAGAACGCGCAAAATGACGCACCGGACGCCATTTGTGCTAAAACACGAGTATATGTAAGATTTCGCTAAAGATTGAACGCAGCTTTCTTTAGTTTGACCATGTTTATAGTTTCACTTCCTTACTGGACACTGACATAGGGTGACCAGATTTTCTGACTAAAACACTGGGACACTATTTGGAATTTAGTTGCACGGTCAACCATTTATTGACTGTTTTTTCCCACGCTAAATGGTAAATCTGCTTGTTAATGTCTCACACCGATCAGCGTTAACATGATAGACTTTATATTTTGCATTGGTTTCTACTTGGTAATGGACATTTGCATGGCCCAAAGGCATGAATTTGTGGATCATATTGGCCAAAAACTGGGACACTTGTGTGAAACTGGGACAAATGAATGGTTTTGGAGGAATGTGTGGGGACATGGGACGGAGGACTCAAAACTGGGACTGTCCCGGGTAAACTGGGACATCTGGTCACCCCACACTGACAGGAAGTGACGTAGATGGATTCTAAATGTTAAACCGTTGCCGACCATGTTACGCCAATGGGAGTCGAACTGCCCTGGAACTTTTTTTTATTTATTTTGTTTTTATTTTTTATTTTTTTTGCTCTGGAACTTTACCTTTATCCATGTCACTTCCTGTCAGCAGCTGCAAAATTCAAATAAATATAACTTTTATGCGTAACATGTCTTCATTAAGGTTGCTGCTTCACTGAAATAAAATGATGATTGTATCCTTCTGAATGAGTCATATTTGCAAAAGCGTAGAAGCAAAAATGGCCGCTCTCATGTTTGACAAGCTCTTAATTGACGGACGCTTCCTGGACGACTGAGAGCCCGCAGAAACGGAACCAAAGCGCCGCCACGTTGCTCTCTCTGTAACAGTAAGTCCCGGTTTCTCTGGGGCAGCAGGTGCAGGCTTCAGCTCGGCCTGGTATGAAAGCAATTAGTCTAATTGAAAGATCAGGCATTAGTGGGAGTTTAAAATGATTGTGGCCCACGGACAAACACGGAGATGACAAGACGGTATCAGGTGACCGGGATCAGGGTATGCTGCGCCGGTTTTTTTTTTGGGACAAAGCCCGGGCTTGTTTTGACACGAGGGGCGCACCTGACCACTGCCCCGAACGAGAACCGTCTCAATCTTACTGCTTCAATTAACTTCTTCCTGCTATTTCCTCGTCTCGGGCACGTTAGCTCGCCGATGTCCCGCGCCGTGACAGCCTAATGACTGTTTGGTTATGAGCGATTTTGTGGAAGCGGCCCATACCCCCCCCCCCCCCCCCCTCCCGGTGCTTTGGGGCCTAAACCGCGATTGGAGGATGGAGAGAGTATAGAGGAAGGGCACACACACACACGGGACGCTGGTTTGAGCTGAACTGAAGCCATGAATTATCACGTCAGCGGCTGAGCGGGCGTGGACACTTTTGGGGTTTAGGCCGAAAAACAGGGCTGAGAGCGGGGCGGCGGCGGCGCGGTTAGCCTCCTGCTGGAACGCGTCCCCCACAGGACACAGTATGTGCGCAGCGCTGATGGTTGGATAGATGCAAATGTGGCAAAGTTTGTGTCATGTTCAGTAAAACGTGTGTGTGCGAAATTCAAAATCGTCGACTTCAGCAACTCTGAACGTAGTAAACCTTTTATATAAGGTTTAAACTGTCACTTGACGTTCCCCCGATCAGGGAACTCATGATTAGGGTCAGGAACGGCAGATGTCATTTCAGTTGTGTTTCACTCTCACAGATCTTACACATAATATTTTAGAAACTAGAAGGTCTTGGCTTTCAAATGAGGTATCACACTGGCATATATGAGCTCTACAGTCATGCATAATTGCCTTTGCGAAAGTACTAATACACCTTAAACTTTTGCACATTTTGTCATGTTCACAACCATAAACATAAAGATTTTATTTTGAATGTTTTACTGAAAGTTCACACACAAGTAACAGACAACTGTGAAGTAAAAGCAAAATAATACGTGATTCTGTTATTTTTCAAAAAATAGAAAAGTGAAAAGTGGGGCGTGCATAAGTATTCATACAGCATGACTTAATACTTTGTGGAAGCCCCTTTGTCTTCTGGGGTTTGACTCTACAAGGTTTGCTCATCTAGAGACTGACATTTTTTTATTTTATTTTGTTAGGCATTTTGGTTTTAATTTCATAGTTTTTTTTTGTTGCATTTTCATCACTTTTTTTGTTGCTATTTTGACGTGTTTCCGACATGTTTTTGTCACTTTTTTTGTTGCTTTTTTAATTGTTATTGTTGCTTTTTCCGTTACATTTGTGTCACTTTTTAGTTGCTTTTTTTGCCAGTTTTTAGTCGTGTTGTAATAGCTTTTTTTTTTTTATTGTGTTATTGTTGCTCTTCTGGCTCTTCTTCGATGTTTTTTTTTTTCAAGACACTTTTAGATTTAGGTAAAGCCAAACTGGAGAAAGTTAGCAACGGAAATGACAAAAATGCCACAAAAAAGCCACACAAGAGCAATAGAAGAATAACAGTAAAAGTGACAAAACACAAAATGTCACAAAATTGTATCAAAAAATTTTCGAAAATGTGTCAAACGTGACAAAAACGTGTTGAAAATTTGTCAAAAACGTGACGTAAATGTGACAAAAAATCCACAAAGGAGCAATACAATGGTGACCAAAAGCGATGAAATTGTGGCAGGTAGGTCTTAGCTTTCAAATGTGGCGTTACTCTGGCCTAACCTGGCTGTAACCTTTCAGAAAAGCTGAAGTGGAGAAAATGCACTTGGTTAAGGCGGAGGTTCGGAGGATAAAACTGGACCAACAGGCATCAAAACGTGGTCTCTTTTTTTTCTCAGTAGTTTAAATTAAATATTGAATCAGGGAAGATTCCAAATCAAACTAAAGAATTCAACTAACCCTGACTGTCCAACATATTCCTGACGCTTTTAAACCCTGACTCCTCATTAATCTCCGCATTACGGCGACGAAGACCAGCTGCTCCTCCCGTTTCTGCGAGCCTTGTTTTATCACGGTGTTGTTGTGAATCGGCCTGACCTTTCGCGCTGGCCTTTCCTCTGTGTCTGATCGGCTGATTATTGTAATAACTGCGGCACGTGGAAATGGACTCCTGCAGCTGCGGACCTCGCCAATCAAACCGATGAGCTCACGGTTCACGCACAGGAGGTCAGCGCCGGACTGAACCGCGCAATCTGGGGGAAATAAGACGGGATTTGTCCAGTTCAGCTCGAAGCTTTTTCCTGCTTTGTGCTCGTTCTGATGTTTTCTGCAGGTTTTGTTCATTTTAATTAATAATGTGCATTTACGCTTTAGTAGTGCATTTGAATCAGGTGTCTTTCAGGCGTAGACCTAGTTTAGCCACTTTTTAGTCCAATGTAGATACAATGTCATACTTAAGTCATGATTTGAGCTTAACCTAGGCCTGGTTGTACTTGGAAGTTAAAATATTTTATTTTATGATCTTTTGGTGTGAAACGTTTGAGGACGTCTGGTTTAGAGCTCGACAAACATGTTCTGAAATGCATGTGATTCTTAGTTTAGTTGTTAAAGGGATATTTCACAATGTTTGACATAGGGCCTCATTTCCTAGTTATCCAGAGTGTTGTTGATGTCTGGAGATATTGTTTTCTTAAATTCATGCAGTTCTTATATTTGAAGAGCTTAGTGGCGCTAGGCTAATGCTAGACTAACGCATTTCTATGGTATCAGCAACCCTGCATTAAAAACAAGTGAGGCAAATCACTTATAACGCCAGCCTAACGATATAAATGTCTGTGTCGATAGAACAATTATAAGCATTTTGCATTTCAAATAACTTATATTTGAGCAGCATCAGCTTCGTGGTTGTAAGCTAACGCAGCGGCGGAGTGATCCGCGAGGAAAATAGTCCCTCAAAATGCGGAAATTCATGTGATACAAGGTCAGTTATATTCCAAAACGTATTCTATCGACACAGACATTTATATCGTTAGTCTGGTGTTATAAGTGATTTGCCTCAGGTGCACTGTGGAGCGGGTCAGACTGTTTTTAATGCAGGCTAGCTGATACCATAGAAATGCTTTAGCCTTGCCCTAGCCTAGCGCCACTAGACTCTTCAAACATACGAACTGCATGAATTTAAGAAAAAAAATATCTCCAGACATCAACAACACTCTATAACTAGGAAATGAGGCCCTATGTCAAAAATCCTGAAATATCCCTTTAATATTCCAGTATCCTCTCAATTGTAAATGCTGGGTGTTAATGATCTCTGTGAACTGAATCTTGAATTTTAGAAAATGAACTCGCAAATTTGACTGCAATCTCAATAGTTCCATCCATCCATTTTCTTCCACTTGTCCGTTGCCGGGTCGTGGGGGCAGCTGTTGGAGTTTCCCCAAATCACATTGCACCAGCCCCTATGGCGCCTCCTGCAGGTGGTGGGTCCACAGAAGGACGGCCTCATGGTTCTAACCGGGCCTGTTGGTCTCTCATGAGGGGCTTCTGAACCGCTCTCTGTTTGACCCGTCACCTAGGACCTGTTTGCCCTGGGACACCCTACCAGGGGCACGAAGCCCCCGACAACAGAGCCCCCAGGATCATTCAAACGCTCAAACCCCTCCACCACGTTAAGGTGGCGGTTCCGGGAGGGGCTCTCAATAGTTGTCACACACACAAAAAAAGAAAAAAAAACACAAAATAATGGAAGAGATTTTTTCACTCAATCATAAAGCCCTCGTGACCAGTGATCAAGTGTGTCTCAATACATTTGCATCGACATCATTTCGACAGGACCTCTTCAACTCGTGCTGACATTTCGGAAAAAAAATATGCAGCATCGAGACAAACACGGGCGATAACTTGAAGTTGGACTCAATTTGGAACCATCTGCCTCTGATACACACTAAAGAAGAACAACGTCAGGCCCCAAAGTATACAACCTCTCAGGATGCTTTTGAGAAAAATGACAACAGATCTATAAACCAGTAAAAAAAAATCTGGTCTGTGCTGTTAAACACTGTTTGTAGAAAGTCATGGCTGAGTCTGAGTCATTGTGGAAAGGAAAACAAGATTGTCCCGCCAGCAACCGATCTTGTGCGTGTGTATTATGTTTTCATTTATATATTTTCTATCCACATTGCAGCACTTTTAACCTCTTACCACCCGCCTTAACCGATCTAAAATCTAAAAGCTTTTCGAATGGAGTTCACAGCCGATTTGAAAGCTAAGGCCCACCAAACGGATCTAAATGGATCTTTTTCCTCATGTGGTTGCCGTGTTGTCACTTTTTTCACGTTCTTTTTCCATCCCACTTTTGCCACTCAAGTTTTCATTGCTCTTTTTGTTGCACTTTCACCGGTTGATTTTGATGCTTTTTCATCCTCGCTTTCATCTCGTTTTTTGTCACTATTTTGATGCTTTTTTTTTTTTTCCAAGAAGCTTTTAGATTTGGGTAAAGCCAAACTGGAGAGAATGTACTCAGTTCAGGTGGGGGTAAAGAGGTTAAGGGCTACATATGCCTTGCACGGCGGTCTGATAGTTCACAACTGTAATTAATTTAGATTATTTTCACATAATAACCTAAACAGACCCGCCCATATTGAAACCCACTCGCTTCCGTCAGAAAATTCACATTCATATATGAAGATAAGTCTGTCGGGACCACACCTCACATACGCCCTCGGTCTCCTCCCAGTCGCTCTTCTCAGCACCTCCTCAGCGGTCTCCCACATTTCACTACTTCCTTATTCTCTCTTTCTGTCAGGTATGGTGGGATGAAAGCCCGAGAGCTCGTCGTCTCCTCAAATACAGCCATCTTTGCTCATTTAACAAAGTTTATTTCATTGTGTTTTGGGGTTGTGATCCTTGCAAGTGAACAGAAACTATCAAGAGTTTAAAGATGTGACGGAGACGACATAGAGCAGGGGTGGCCAAAGTGGGTCCAATTAAGTTGGCCCGCCAGAGAGTGACCTTTTGCGCCGCACACTAACTCTCTCCCATTCATTCTCAATGGTAAATATGGATGCAGTACACTATTTTGGCCACCAGCGTCAAATTGGGGGCGCTGTTTCACTCCTTTCGCAAAGTTAAGTTAAGTTTTCCAACTTTTATTGCAAAGGCCGTTGACATCAACAAAGGTACGTGTTAAAAAGAACTGATGCTGAACTGAGACTTTCAAAATGATCTCATATGGCATTTTCTTTGAGTTAACGGATGAGGGAAAGTCACTGTAGGCGCTGTAGACACAGGTGTTGTTTTTGTTGTTTACATTTTGTACTATATTGCTGCAATTCTACTAAAATTATGCGTTTGCCGCAGTTAACATTTGTTTTAATGCAGCATGTTCTTTGCATAGATAGAATCATATGCAAATGTATAGACTACCAAAAACTAAAATAAAGTAACTATTATTATTTGCAGTTTATATGTGTTTCACGCTTGACATCGCCGTGTTTGGCCCGCGACCCACAAGCACGTTTTAATTTTGGCCCTCGGAGACAAAAAGTTTGGGCACTCTGACATAGAGAGATGTTGACTACTGACTACTGACCATGGCATTATTACCCTTAAAGAAAATACCAACTACGAGCTTTTATAACAATTCATTTCTGTTTCCCAAACTTCCGATGGTCAGTCAGTAATAATAAGTAAGTAATAAATAACCTTCTGTCAAATCCAGAGAATACAAAGTTCTGGTCCGATTAACATTTTAATAGGCACTTATGGTCAATGCGACAGTCACATCCTTGATAATATTATAGAGTATTTACATACCTCACGTTGATGACGCTCTTTGGTAACACACAGACGCCTTAAGGCAACAATAGAGCCTCGTGTCCATAAAGAAAATGCACATCTACTGTCTTTGGTCCAGTCCACTGTTTTTGTGATGGTAAATCCAACACAAGCCTCGAGTACTCGAACGGGCCATAGTCCTGAGGAATGTGGTCCGATTGTCAAAGGCAGTGGTTGGAGGACGCGGGCCATGGCGACTGGAGACTGTTCAAAGTGTCCTCGGCGACTTTGCTTTGCCGGGACAGAGAAGGCAGGGGCGGGCTTACGGGGAAGCTGTATCGGTACAAACAGTACGGTCCAAAGGAGTCGGGAAAATGGAGGGGGGAGCTGTGTGAGGTTAAGTGACTGCTGAATGGGATGAGGTACGGTGCACTCAGGTCCCTGGATTTCTTCCCCTGCAGCGCAGACAGCAAAGGCAGGTCGGCCAGAGAGGGCAACGGGTGCAGAAGTCGGTCTGGGCCCAGGGAGGAGAAGGCTCGCATGGGCAGCGGGGAAGCAGGGGAGGAGAAGGCACCACCGGGGTTAGTCTTTGAGGGGTACAGGGGTAGGGCCAGGGTCTGGAGTGAGGGGGCATCCCGACAGGAGAGGGCCGACAGGGAGAAGGGCTGAAGAGACGAAGAGAATGGGAACAGGGACTTCAGATGAGACACGCCGCTGCCGCCCGAGCAGGGACTGCCTAAAGGGAGAAACATGCATCCATTAGACAAGCAGCTGGAGCGAGTATTGTGACAGATGACAGAGCCTCAGAGCGCTTTTTAATATGAATCTTGAGCATGTTGGAGCAGTTTCCTACTCTTATTAGGAGTATCATGCACTTGCAGGTTTGTGCCCTGACTGGACTTAAAGGAACAGGCCACCGTTTTTACACACTGAGATATGTTCTTACCTTAGCTTTGACGAGTTCATTTGTACCTGTCTGGTCTCCACGTGTGCCTTCAGTCACGTAAACACAGCACAGACGGCGTTAGCATTTAGCCGTTAGCATTTAGCCTCTCTCTTCTCCTCTATAGCTCCAAACGAGGTGAAGATAGAAGCTGCCAAACTCTTGTTTGCCTTACTTAAATATGGTTACGTGAAGTTTTACACTATAAAGTATAATTACACTAAATTAAACGCGGGTAAAAAGGGGAACTATATTGTAAGGTGTAATAATACCAGGAGTAATTTGGCATCCGTGCAGTGATATCTTCACTTTTGGATTCCGAATTAGTCCTGGTATTATTACAAATGAACTCGTCAAAGCTAAGGTAAGAACATACCTCAGTGTGTAAAAACGGTGGCCTATTCCTTTAAAGTCAATCAAACTCAAAGTGGACATATCAAGCGGTTTATTTATTCTTTTATATAAAAAAAAACACAACATGTTGTTTTCAAATATCTAAATAATGTTTACATGAGGACAAGCGAGAGACTGGACAGGATTTTGAATTGGCTTGGAGAGCTTTCTACAGGCAGCAGTGGAACTGACTTACTATAAAACAGTGACAACTAACTTTCACTTTCAGCCAACTGCATGTTTGAAAATCCATGAAGCTGAGCCCACCTGTTAATTCAGGTGTTTCTATAATCCTTATAGATCAGGAACAAACAAAAGGTGGACAATTCTAATAAATGCCATAAGTTTGAATTTGCAAAGTGGTACATTCAGTTGTGTCTGCATTAGTAGCAGAGCCTGCTCCTGTCGTAGCAAAACACCTATGAAAATAAACTGCTAAAACAGTAAACTAAACGAGCTGAACAGCCAGAGGAGGAAGACATTAGGCACACGGTTGTGCTGCGTCTTTCGCTCTATGCTTAGCTCAAGTCAAATGCTGAACATTGATCTTCCATATGGATGATATGTCCCATGTGCTTCTGTGTGAGGTATGCAGGTGCACGCCCCTGTTTAGTGAATGATAAGTGGGGTTCATGTACAAACACTGCTGGCCAATATCAGTCCAATACACTCCTCAGCCCTATTACCTGGGAGCTGCATGGAGAAAGGCTTCAGGTCCAGGCTGAGCGGTCCTCTCCAGGGATAGCTCTCCAGCAGGCCGTCCAGCACGCCCCTGTGCACACAAGTCCAGTCAATACAAGAGCCTCTAAATACTATTACCACTGTTCAAATATTAGTTCTGAGAGGTGTGAAACTCAGCCCGACTCTGTCCCGCCACTCTAAGACATTTTATTTGGTGTCCCGTTTCTGTGGTTAAACCCGCACTCCCTCTCGGGTCGGTCCCGTTGCCGAGTGTTTTGTGGACAAGTGCGGCTGCCGTACCTGTTTCTCCCCGGGTCCCTGAAGCCCTTGGCAAACGGGTTCCTGTCGATCTTCAGTTTGGTGATCTGTTGAAAAATACACGGGTTTTTCAGTTCGGGACAAGTGACGTGTTTAAGGCAACAATGAGCTCAACTTTATGACAGAGGGAAGAGTGGCAGCGCTGGCCCGGGGGGACTTCGAGTTACAGCGAGCTTCGGGGCGGGCGGCCATCTCAAACAGCTTTTTTTGGAGACGGGCTCGGGGCCACTAGGTTTTATTTGGTGTTTTAATAGCTGCGGAGTGTAGCGGGCCATTATTGAGTTTCTGCAATAATACACGTGCTGATTGTAAAGTGACGCCTGATGAAAAGCGCTGGCAGCCCGCTCTGTTACCGCGGTAATAGAAGCCAATGCAGGGGTCAGGGGGACCGTCGTGAACCAGAAAATCAGGGCAGGGCTGGGTGCGAGTTTTTGTTCCCAGCATTTTTTTTTTTTATTATAAAGTCTATTTGCGTGGACACCCTTAACCTTAAAGCCATGATATGTACAATTTCACCCAGTATAGTGTTCATGTGACATAGATACAGACAGGATCCTTGGGAAAGGTCACAAACGGTCACATTCAAAGGGGAAAAGAACCTGTTGCTCCACCAATATACAAACAATGAAATATGAATGTATTTTCCGCCAAACAAAGATACAGAGAGGAGCAAAGTGGATCAAAAGCCCACATTTATATAACAGTGAATGCTAACTATAATGCTCACATTTACGTCATGCTACATTAGGGTGACCAGAAGTCCCAGTTTACCCGGGACAGTCCCAGTTTTGAGTCCTCTGTCTCCACACATTCCTCCAAAACCATTCATTTGTCCCAGTTTTACACAGTATCTGTCCCAAGTGTCCCAGTTTTTTGGCCAATACGATCCACAAAGTACAAACTTCGCTTGAAAATTCATGTCTTTGGGCCATGCAAATGTCCATTAGAAGTAGAAACCAATACAAAAAAAAACAAGTCTATCATGTTAATCCTGATTGGTGCCTGGTGTAAGACATGAACACGCATATTTAGCTTGGGACGGCTCCCTGGTTGATCATGCAACTAAATCCCAAATAGTGTCCCAATTTTTTTGTCAGAAAATCTGGTCACCCTATGCTACATGCTAACCCTTAGCTTTGAGTGCCGGTTATTCACTTTTACCGGACAATCTGCCATCTTTCAACATTCGTTAGGACCCCATGTTGACGTTATCAGTGCGAGCCAAACACGCTGACATGTCTGACAGAAAACTCTAAAAAGAGTGGAGAAAAATAACGATTTCCATAACGCACTTCCTTACCCCTCGCTAGGCCACGCCCCTAGTGTGACACATTGCCGTCTGAATATATTCTTGGTTGGAAAGGGTTGTGGGCGAATGTTCCTGCGCTGTCTGAAGCACTGTCTACTCATGTTAAACAAACAAAAGTCTGGGCTTTCTTTTTGTATGGATCACATTTCTCACAAAATTGTCAATTAAAGCTGACGTTTTGTTTTTGTTTTAGAGTAAATGTATATTTGCCACCAGTAGTATGTTGTAAAACGCAGTAAAAAAAAAAAAAAAAAATGTATTGAGCGATGGAAGATAGAAGTAGGTGCAATTTTTTTGGGGGGTGGTCCCCGCTGCTTCACTTTGCCACCGCTCAAAGCTGTACACGGGCGTGAAACATGCATATAAGGAATTCGCTTGAACAATTCGAACATGCAGGAGGGATTGTGACAGCTAGAAACGAGTTTGGGCCAAAACTAAAAAATGTCACATCAATATTGTATTTATTCTAGAGCTATCTGCAAACAGTAGTTATTGTGGTTACTATGATTACAGCGCATCGCCACGGTTACTATCAAGACATGATGAAAACTACCTGTAAATAAAGTTATTTATTTATTTAATATGGAGTGATTTTGATCGGACAAAAATGCCAATGATAATCACAAGTGGCCGATTATAGGTCCTCTTCCAAAAGCTTTATTTTGATAACCCACTGCGCTTTGTCGGTGTCTGACTGAGCATTCGGGGCAGTTTTGGTATTGCTTGCAATGCATTTAATTCCAAGGTTTTGGTGGTTTGTGTGACATATCTACATTTAAGCTTGATTGTTTACGATTGTCGTGGCTTTAAACGAGACCGGACACGTGACTGTGTGCTGCGCTGCCGCTGTGAAAGATGTGGTAATGTGATTTACTGGGACTTTCAAAGTTGAACCCCACAGGAGCAGGAGCAGCGGGCGACTGCATCCATGGAGAATTAGCCCATTTGTGCCTGTTTTATATTGAAAACAGAGCACATTAATCCTCTAAATCATTGAGCAAACAGGCAAACTCCAACCAGAATGGCCCCACACTGAAGGGCGTTTAAACTATTATTCAATATTCTGATATTAAATAACGGTGCCTGTTACCTGCTGGTTCTGGTAGGCTGTGACTGTGGTGAACTCGGTCTCTGGGAAGCAGAAGCTGTGGACCCCCTCCGAGGGCAGGGACTGGATCTGGGACAGGTCCAGGCGAGGGTCCTGTTTGATGATGTGCACTCGAGGCTTGTACTTGTGCATGGACTGAAGGATGATCTGGTGGAGACCAAACAGATGATTAGCCAATGTATTTTTAAATAAAAAAAAAAAACATTGAGACATACACTTTCCTCAAACTCCCAGTGAGAAAATTAATAAATAAAAAGAGAAAAGAAAAATACAATTTGAATACATACTGCACAAATAAACATTTACATGAAAATTATGTTGATTGGTAAGAAGAAGAAAATCATAAAAAAGCTTGCATTTTCAAAACAATTATAGTATAAGTAGTTAATTCCCTTATTTATTGATTGATTGTTTAACAAATGTATGTGAACGCTTTGGAATTTCTCACATTTCTTCCCAAACTGGTCATAAAACGTGGTCTGATCTTCTTCAAAACCATTACAATGAATAAACAGTGTCTGCTTAAACTAATACCACCCACACATGTACACGTTATCACGTTTTTAGAGGCCATAACGTGTAAACATTCACCGGACAGAGAGGAAAAAGTAAGTGAACCCAGGAATCACGCTGAACTGCAAACGGAGAAATTTCAAAGCGTTCACATACATTGTCCTCCCACTTTATTATTGTGAATTAAACAGATTTGTGTTTATGCTGTATTAAAATAGCATAAAACAGTACAGCACAATAACACACCGTATATTGTTGTCAGTTTGAATGTGAAAGGAAAGGAAAAGATGCATTACCATACTTTAAATAATAATAGAGACATTGTGTTAAGTAGCCTATAAAGTACATTTTCTTTCTCAGTCTCAATAGTAAAACAGGGTTGGCTCTAAAATGTACTTTCTACCACGATTACTTTCGTGAAAACACACGGTCGATGAGGAGCAGGTTCACGTGAGCCGGTCTAAACACCGGGATCAAGTCTAAACCCCGGGCCGCCACATCTGTAACATCTGCGCATCACAGAACCCCACAGGAAGTCTATGGACCGGAGCGGGATTTCCTCTTCCTGATCCCGGATTTTCCTCCAGGTTTTAAAGACTGGACTAAATGTCGAGGGGGGGTTCAAATCACAGCCCGCCTCTCGTAAGTGGGAGAGAAAGGTGTGTCAAAAATATTTACAAATCCATCTGGAAAAGGAAATGACAAGCTCTGGGCACAACATGACGCGGAAAACATTCACACTCAAAAAAGTCTGGACGCATTTCTATTCCTTGCAATTGGTTCAATAAATGTGTGTCAAAAGATATATATAAAAAAAAAAAAGAGATTTTATTGCTTGTTGTACTTAGACCTAGTTCGATGGATGATATTTGTGGTGAGTATTTATCATATTTTACTTCAGTGAAGCAGCAACTTTTTTTTTCTTCCTTCTTTGCATCTTTGAAACGCTATAAAACCAACGTTGACAGTGAGTTTAATTTGGCGCCGTGTTGGAGCCATTTTATCCAATTGTAGGATACGAAAAAATAGAGGTTAAAAATGATCTGCGTTATGTTTAACCTCTTAACCCCCGCCTGAACCGAGCACATTTTCTCCAGTTCAGCATCACCCCAGACGGTGAGCTTCTTAAGAAAAGCATCAAAATAGCTACAAAAAAAATAAATAACGAGAAGAAAATGCATTACAAAAAAAAATGACCAAAAAAGTGATGAGAAGTACAACAACAAAAAGTGGCAAGAATTGACCCAAAAAAAAAGCCATAACAAAGCAACAAAAAAGTCACAGCAACAAGGCAACAACACATGGAAAAAGGACCTGCTTAGATCAGTTTCGTAGGTCTTAGCTTTCAAATGTGGTGCTACTCTGGCCTGTAGGCATTAAACTTTCCATAACACCATACTGGACAAAATAATCTTGGTTCAGAAGGGGGTTAAGAGGTTTAAAAAAAAAGTCCAATCAATTAATAGATAAGAATAGAAAGTAATGGGCAAACTAAAACCAGCGGAAATACTCAACAGCGACGTTTCTGCTCGCGCGTAATAATTGAGTCACCCACGTGCCCCTTGTCGTCCATCTCGTTGTTGGTGAGCTTCACGCGGTCGAAGCTGATGACCTGACGCATCCACGTCTCTCCCGCGCACGGTGAGTCCGGGTGCACGTACAGCCGCGGGGAGATGCACGAGTGGTCCGTGTTTCCGGCCACCATCCACTGCGAGCTGTGGTACACGTATCTACAACGCACGGTGACAAAATACTTAGCCTTTTTTTTTTTTAAATATATATCTTAATTAAAATCCACAGAGCTGGAGCCTGTACCTGTAGCGTTTGGAATCCACGGGCATGACGTCCATTGCCACATAGTACTGTTGGCACGGGTCCAGGTGGCGCACTTTTACGCGCACCGATGGAAACATTCTCCTGTTCAGGCAAAAAGAGGAAAAAAAAAAAAAAAAAAAAAATGGGCGAGATGTTTTATGCTCTTCTTTACGACCCGGTGATATTTAATACGGAAAATAAAAATATCACTAGTGCGTTTTACAATGTTGTCCTTTGCCTTGCGGGTCATTTGCCGTCCGGAGGAACGTTCACTGCGCTCCTGGGGCCAAGATTTATGACGCTTGTTTTTGTCGGTAATTGAATAAACGGACCCTACGTTTCGGCAGGTTGTTAACTCTCGGTAAGTTATTTGCGGAGAGAAATAATCGCAAAATCTTCAATTACGAATAAACACGAAAACAACTGCAGTTTTCTGGATAGGCCCACAAATACTGGCATTGCTATAAAACAGTGTGTACATGTATTTGTATGGTGTGTGTATATATAACGCGTGTTGCCATTTCAACTCTTTATAAAATTACCCAAATCAATGCATAGTTAAAAGCAATTTAATCACTGAGAAAACAAACGAGGATCCGGTTCTTAACAAGAGCGTTCTCGTTTTGCGTATACGCGTAATTATGACTCTGAGCTCCGCGAATTAAAAAGGCAGGCCTGTTTATTTGTATTTATTTATTTTTTTCCATTCATGTCCACGGAATACAGGTTTAAAGGCCATGCTTCACGCGCTCCCTTTACCCGGGGTTCCAGTACCTGCCCGCTTTGGTGATGATCATCTCGGTGCCGATCTCGTAGAAGCGCCGCCACAGCTCGGACCCCTGCAGCTCCACGCGCACCTCCCTGTCCGGCACGCGCTCCGCCACCTCTGTCCCGGGCTCGTGCCTGACAGCTGCCGCCGCCGCCGCCGCGTCCGGGTCACCGCACGTGTCCTCTGACCTGCAGCGCGCGGCTGGAGAGGAGGCCCCCTTCACCGCCCGACGCACCGGGGACTCGTGCAGGCCTGACGGGAAACAGCGCGAGGCAATGAGGGAACTGTGCGTACCGAGAAAAGCTGGCATTTCACATGGATCTACATGTTGACTAGCTTTAAAAAAATATATATATAATTATTATTAATTTTCTTGTGTTTTAAATTGGCATACGACATTGTAAAAAACTAACATAGCCTTTACTAAATTGCATGACTTACTTTAGTGCAAAGTCTGGGAAACATCAAACACTGAACGAGCTTTTATATCGTTCAATAAAACGCTGTTTGGAAAAAGTGGTCTAAATACAAACTTATTCAGGAAAGAATTGTTTCCAAAGTCAATGTAATGTAGACCGTATAACGTGTTATGTTACGTAAATGTATATTGAATTGAATATGGGCACGTATTGCTTCAGCCTACTGCACTTTGAGCATTTTGAAATGAATCTAAATTGCTCAAAAACTGGATTCAGGAAACGTCCTTCATGTTCAATTCACGTACTGCTTCCCATTCAAGCCTTTGACCATCAAAATGAGTTAGTTCGTAATATCTGAGCATTAACACGTGAAAATAAGTCAACGATAAAGTGCTGGTGCCATAATTTAAATAAGTACAATGTAAAGCTTTGTTATTTAGAAGTCAATTCCATCATAATTCTTCAATACGTTCAGAGAGTCGCTTTAATTTTCGGATTTCATTCATTAAAGTTGAACGCGTTTTCCTGCCGTGAGTAAATTACGCACGAAACCAGTTTATCCAAAGTGTCCTCTCACCGGCGCTGGCGAGGCACGCGTCGCCGCCGGTGTCTTCAGTTGAACTTGAGTCATGCTCGTCCACTTTAATCCGTTTGCAGGGCTTCCCCACGAGCGCCTCCACGGAGAAAGCGTGCGCCCGCGAGCTCAGGCCCTGCATCCTCCGTTCCTGCGGTCCGCCGTGTCCGCCTCGGAGCCCTGTCTGGCTGGTTCGGTCGCGCGGCTATACGGGGGAGCAACAGCCGCGGCCCCCGGTCACTCTCGCTGCGCAGTAGCCGTCCCCGCGGGCGCCCATGTGTTTCCAGAGACGCCGGAGTCTAGTTGACCCAAAGTGCTGGGAGTTGGCCCGCCTCACGTTCGCAGTGTGAGTCCATGTCTGAGCGGGTCTCGCCTCAAGATTGTTTCGCACCGCGCGTCATGGAGAGAGAGAGAGAGAGAGAGAGAGAGAGAGGAAGAGAGAGAGAGAGAGGGAGAGGGAGAGAGGGAGGGCAGCGCATTCCTCCACATCCAGGGCCCGATGCGCTGCTACAAATCACATTAGTTCTGATCAAGCCGGGCCAATCAATTATCGTGTAAACCAAGGAACAGGAAGCTTTGTACGCCTGCGCAATTTGAGTCATATCCATCCATCCATTTTCTCCCACTTGTCCGTTGCCGGGTCGTGGGGGCAGCTGTTGGAGCTGCCCAAGTCACATTGCACCAGTCCCCTATGGCTCCTCCTGCAGGTGGTGGGTCCACAGAAGGACGGCCTCATGGTTCCAAACGGTTCCAAACGGGCCTGTTGGTCTCTCATAGGGGGCCCACAATTTGAGTCATATTTTATTTTTATTTTTTTTGCTTAATGTGACCAGAAAAAAATCTTCAGGTGTGTGTTTATGAAGCCAGTGTTAAAGCCAGCGTTTCTGATACATATGTTAAAAGTGCTGCTATACAGTTTACACAATTAGACCAAATTATATATATATATATCTAAAACAAACAAAAAATCCAATAAAACCTTGTAATAATGAAATGTCTCAAAGTATTGTTTATATTTGGGCGATACAATATCCGTTGCAAACTACAAACTATCCCGTCTCCATGAAGACTTATGGAGCCTGCTGACCCCACCGTTTGCAAACATATTTCAAAATGTATGTGAACCTTCATACCAGTCTTCTCACAAATTGAATTGGTGATCTTCATTTTAGGATTTTTGATTGCAAGTCTATCCAATGGCTTGATAAGAAGTCGTCAAGACAGCAACAGAGTTCATTTGTAAAAGCAGGTATATCCCCGCTTTGATTTTTCAGAATCGTTTTGGATGACACTCGTAGATTTGATGAAGAACTAGTGACTTATACTTATACATTTGCATAGCACTGAAACAGACCTGGTAATGAAGAACTCTGCTTAATGCACCTGCACATCTGGAAATACACACGCTGTGGTCTGGTCAATCTCATTTACGCATGCCCTGATAGTCTATGGTTTAAAAGGTTTTTTATAGTTTATTATTTATCTAAGTTGTGTGTTTTATGTTTCATGTTGCACGATTGAACTGGAAAAAAAATGGCAATAAAAACGATTATAAAGCATTAGAGCGATCGTCTTCGTGCTGTTATTTCTGATTAATGTTATTGCATTACTATATTGCGTTCACCATCAGGCCATGCTCATGTACTTATGGAAAAATGCATTGTAAATGGTCTATACTTATATACCCAAAGTGCTTTACATCAAGGAACCTCTCACTCATTCACTCTCATCCATACACCAATTTACGCAGACACTGGAAGTAAAAAAAAATAAAAAACATGCTTAATCTGACTATTAATGTTTTACAGAGGAGGTAAAACACTTCTTGGGCCTTGGATGTCAAATAAAACAGGAATAAGTCTTGTCTCGTGGACCTCAGACTCCTCAGTGGCCGCACTGTTTCGCGCAAAAAAATCCCCCGAAATTTGACATGCACTTTCCTAATTTCCCTGATGTGATTTTTCCCAAATACGATTCAGATGAAGCGATAAGTACGTCCGAGCCTTTATTGTTTACCTTTGACAGGTTATTTTGAGAGCTTTTCACTTGGCGCGTATAGGAAGCCGCTTAATTTGACCTGTGTGGATTGTGCGCACGTTACTTCCCCTCCTTCCCGACAGCCCACAGATAAATACGGGGACCGTTTTCAGCGCGGTGGGAGCGGAGTGGAGGCCCAAACATTTGAGTTTGTTAACGCGGAACACGTGCAACGCAACATCTCTGAGTGCTCCGTGTGTTGAAACATACATTTCCTATATTAATTTGAAGCCTTCCTACATTTGTTCTCCCTCTCGCTCGGTCCGGTCTGTTTCTCATAAGCGCTCGCATCAAAAAACATTGACTGGGTCGTAATGACAGCTGGGGATTATTACATTACTCCCCGACATGAAATAGATCCGTTCTACACAAATAAAAGTCGTATTTAAAACGTATTTGATCACACTGTATAATTGGTCGGAGGGGGAAACAAATGAGGTTGTGTGTTTATGCGACGGTCGAGTTGGTGGGTGATGGAAATCTCGGCGAGGCGGCGGTAAACGGAGAAGTATGACCAAGAGGACTCACATGCTCCCTGTCATCAGGAGGAGCAAGAGGAGATTTATGTTTACGCTAAGGAAGGGCTAACTCGTCCTGTCTTAAACCAGAGGAGACCACAGACGAGCCACAGGGAGAGGGTCCGTCCTGTGAGAGTGAGGAGGGACTGTGTGGCCAGGACTGGGGCAAAAGAGGGACAGGAATGAGTCATAATGTCAAGATAAAAGGTGGGGGGAAGGGGACGTATGCATAAAGGGGAAAAACACAAATACAAGCAGTCAATGTTCCATAACCATGAGATTAGTGTTTTGACAAGTTTTGGGACGTCTGTGAAGACTGGATGGATTCAAAACCGCTCGCTTTGCTGTTAGGCTTTGCTAACCACCGCTAGCCCGTGATCAGCATTGCTTAAATCTCACGTGGAAACATATATACAGTTATACTAACGGATTAACAAATGAACAAAGTAAGTAACCAACCAACTAACTAGCCGACTTGCTAACTGGTTAACTAACTAACCAACCAACCAACCAACTAACTATGTAACTAGCAGACTAACTAGCTAACTAACCAACTAACTAAAGATGCTAACCACTATTCCCCATGCCACCCTACGTGTGTTGCATTGTTTTGCTGCATAATCATGAAGTTCCATAAAGCTTCATATTGTCCCGTTTCCTCAAACCACTCGGCTCCGTCTGTTTTCTGTAACGATTACCAGAAATAGATGCTCCTCAGAAAACATCTCGCCTCAGAAAGATCCTCCCAAACACAGGGATCACTTTCCTTGTCTTCAGCTCACAGCTCATAAATCATGGCTGTGTTTCGGTACGTTGGCCACACAATGACGTCTCCGGGACCAAACAGGAAATGCCCAAGTCCAAAGTCTGATGTCTCTAATCCAGTGCAAAGCTGCAGTGTCCGCAGTTCATCACATGTTATGTTTGCTACACATGTTTCCTGTTATTAGGCCCAATACTTAGAGGAAGCAACATCCTTACATCCAATTTGGAGCAGGACGTCAGGTTTCTATTAGACACGGAAGTGCAGTGATGACCACCAGCTGCAATTAGCCTCACTTTAGCGCCGCAGGCCTCGCCGGCCTGTCCTGATTGGTCTCATTTATGAATAACTGGTTTGAAATTGGGGATTTGCAAAGCAAGATTCAAGGTGATACGTGAAGTTACTGATCTGTTGATTTAACACTGAACTGGCTCACTGAGAAACGAGCTAATTTAGGACAACCAGGTCTATGACTAAACCCTGACCAGGTGGGACCAGAACGAATCCAAAAGAGACAAAAACAGAAACACCGTTTTCTCTAAATAAACCGATGTTGTGTGAAGTGAATTGCTCTGCTGAGAGGCACACATGACAAAGCATGTGCAGCATTCCCTGTGTGTGTGTTTGTCAAGTAACGATTGTAAAGTTCCACAGTCATCCGCCCTGTTTCAATCCAAGTAAACATGTTCGATAAATGAAAAGTTACAGTTCTTTGAGTCAAGATTATCCCAGTACCTTATGAAGGGTTTCACAAACCTCGACATTTGATTGGATTTCACAGTATATATATATAAGCTACTAAGCAGAAAACCAGGCACTTAATATGATATTAAGCCCTGACCTGGTGGTCGAAATATGTGGGCGTGGCCATCTAAATAAAGGCCTTTTAACTACGTTCTGCATGGTGCTGCTCATATTTGTTTGAAGGGCTATAGGTTTGCTGATTTTTGCAGTTGAATCCCTTTCCCAAGTATCCTAGCTATCGCCAGACTAAACATCACAAGTTCTATTTAGTCTGGGGGCCACCGATTTCCCATAGCCGTTTATTGGGAATGTCTCTCATATGCGTCTGCACGTGGCCATAGCCAATCGTAGCAATCGTATCCGATGACGTACCCGCTGTAAACTTTCGAGCTAAACTGTTTAACACCGTCTGAAGCTTGATCGAAAGATGGCGTCACATCTGCTGCTGTCAGGTTGGATCCGTAAATTCGAAAACAAACTACAAGCTTCTGTCTGTCGAATAGCGCGTCATCGTCTTGCCCTCCTCGTTCTGTGATTGGTCCCCAAATCCATGTGAAGATTTGGGCCATGGTCCCAGGGCTGCTGTGAGGTTTGAAATGACTGGGGCGCACACAGCAGCCTTTCCCGAGAGCACCTATACAAACCTTTGAAATACCTAGAGCAATCGGTCACACTGCTGTATATATCCGAGCCTAGTGTTCTCCATCCACACAAACACCTCCCACAGGACTGCCTCTTATTTCACAATGGGACAACAGAACATTTTAAATCAAGTTCAGAACTTTTCAAGCAATTCATTTTGACTTTTGACTGAATTTCACAGAATATGAAGAAGATTATACCAAAGACTGTGGCATTTTGCTTTTTATGTCAACTCGAAGCAGCTCGGGACCCCCTTCCCTATAGGATGGCTTTACTGTCTGTCCCATCAACCTTTTCATTATCCTCTTGTGTTATGATGGTTCCGCCAATGCCAACAACACAAATGTCTCTATAATTAAACTCATTGTGCATTCATGCATCGTTCCGAGGGCATTCGCGTTCCCCTGCCACGGGGGGAGAGTGAGTTTTGTGCCCACACAGTAATGGAGTCCAGCCTCAGACTTGGCCGCGCCCGCTGCCTCTGTACTGTACGTGTCCATGTGTTTATAAACAGGCATGTCCAAGGGCCGCTCAGTGTTAGTGGATGTGACGGGGCCCTCATGGTTTGTTTTAGCCTCAACCCCCCGATGCCAGCGCCGCAAATACTCCGCCTAAACATGTGTGTGTGTGTGTGAGACGGGATGTTACGGGGCTGCTGCAGCGGATGCCCAGTCCCTGCCAAATGTCAAACTTTCGCCGGGCCGTTTCCCCGCGACAACTGCTGGAACCCTGACGTGTAACGCAAAGTGAGTCGGTCGGTTTGGACGCGAGGGGAGAAAGACCTACGTGCAGCTCTTCGCGGGGACAACTTGATGCTAATTGTGCACTTTATGAAGTAATTTGTTGCGTTTATTTTTTTTTTTAAATAGACACTTTCTGAAATGCGCGGCCACCATGTTACTCTGGAAAGGTAATTTGTCTACATTGAGTTGCCTGGTTTCAACTGGGCTCGGGCCAGGAGTTTTCGGGACCGAACCAAAATGAAAGCAAGTTTCTGTAAGAGCAAGACTGCATGATACATACGGTACAAAACGAGCAATGCACTGTGATTCAAAAAAGAAAAAGTGATCCGGAGAAGGCTCTGCCGAAATGTTATCTTTAATTAAGAAATATACTTTTGGACATCGGCCCCCCGGAGTTGTGTTTTGTGTTTTAACATGTAAATTTATTATGTGTCCCTTTCCAGAATGTTTTGTTCCCTCTTCACGGTGTCCTATGGTTATTCGGAAAGGGCTCCTCCATGTTTTTAAAGACTTGACAAAGTAACTGGATCTGTTCTAGTTATTCAAACATTAAACTAACCAGCGTTTATAGCCTCATTTAAACAGGCCCATCGACCTAGGCCCCTCCCTGCCCAGGCGCACTGGGCAAACATGTCTAGACCATGAGCTATTTGATCAAGAATGCCATATAGCAAACAGATTTGGCCTATTGTGCATTTTTTTCTGGCACCCAGATGACACCCACCTGGAGAAGATGCAAAGTTCACACCGGAGGACCCACGATGTTCTTGCTGTGCGCCAAAAGTGCTTACTCAAACTTATTCATAACACTGGATTATAAGAAGTCCATTACTGAGACCCACATTTCAAAAACAAACAAGGCAAGGCAGGTTTATTTGGAGAGTACAATTCATAAACAAGGCCATTCAAAGTGCTTCACAGTTGCAAAAAAATATCAAGAAATACAAACAATCTATAAAATCCATCCATCGATTTTCTTCCACTTGTCCGTTGCCAGGTCGTGGGGGCAGTTGGAGCCCAAATCACAGTGCACCAGCCCCTATGGCTCCTCCTGCAGGTGGTGGGTCCACAGAAGGACGGCCTCATGGTTCTAACCGGGCCTGTTGGTCTCTCATAAGGGGCTTCTGAACCGCTCTTTGTCTGACCCGTCACCTAGGACCTGTTCCTGGTCCATAACAAGCATGCAGTTAGGAAGATGAACAGTGATCATTTGTTTGAACAGAACTCTAGAATTCAAAAGCTCTTATGTGCAGTATTCAATTGGGCTTTAGATCATCAAATCAGCATTGGCTTTGACCGTCAGTCATCTTATTTTCTACACTGCCGTATCAAAAAAGTTGCCAACTGGAATGAACTATAACTGTTCTGATCTGGGGTTGCTGCAGTTGGTCAGGTCCAGGTTCAGCGACGCCATGTGCCAATAGAACGAGACCACCAGTTTTATTCCATCAATGGATTTCTTCTTCCCTGATGGTACGGGCGTATTCCAAGATGACAACGCCAGGAACCATCGGGCTCACATTGTGAAAGAGTGGTTCAGGGAGCAGGAGACATCCTTTCCACATATGGAATCCAGACCTTAACCCCCATTGAGAGTCGTCGGGATGTGCTGGAGAAGGCCTTTGCTCAGTGGTCACACTCTCCCATCATCAATACAAGCTCTTGGTGAAAAATGAATGCAGCACTGGAGCTTCTGACATTGCAGAAGCTTATTGATTATAGTAGCAATAATACCTCTGTAGTATTTGTGTGTAGTGGCAACTTTATTAGTATCATAAGCCACACATACAATGATCTGGTTCGCCCATTTGCTCGTCAGTAGAAGTGAGTGGAAAAAGTCGCCAGTGAGCATTTACCAACTTATTTTGTTTGTCCTTTCCTCACATTCCAATGATGAAGATTTAATGGCTCATGTGGCACAGTATCCAAGCGTCAAACTGGTTCCTCCCGGATGAGAAGAACCCGTGCCTGCTCCGCTCACTCCCACCGTCCAAACCTCTCACACTTTGTCGCCATTAAACTCCGATCCGTCTCCCGCTCGTTTCCCGGGGCCACGTTAATCCCACGCTACATTCGTCTCGTCCTAGGCCTTTTGATGAAAATAGCCTTCCCTTTTGCGGTCTTCTGCCAGTAACGGTGCGGTTAATGCTTGTGGTGAGGAGAAACAAAAACAGGCCTAATTGATAATGAGAGGCAGATTGTCCCGGACCGGCCTGCTCCCCCGCACCTCCGCCTTTGAGTTTCGGCTCGTTCAAGAACTGCTGCCAAGTTGTGAGCGAGGCGCACAGGTCCGCAGGATCCATCGGAGATCGAAAAGATGTGAAAGTGTAGTCTTAATCTGACGGTTCTAATGACTTAACGACTTCATGTGTAGCTTGGAAATGAGCATGGACTGTGTTGAAGGGAAATCCAAGAAAAACAGACACGGGGATTTGGCTCAAAACAACGCTTGGACATTGTTACCTTTGAACGATAGCTTCAAAATCCTCGTGAGGTCAAGCGAAGGATCTGCAAATGCGCCACAAAGGATTTGAGATGTGTGCTCGAGGTAATGCAATGTGAACTTGCCAAAATGTTGCTACAAGAGCATGCCTTCGTAAATCGTACTAAAATCGTACTAAAAAAAACTTTAATCCATTCTATATTAGTGATTACAGCTTTAAAAATTTAATGTTTGTATTAGTTTAGTTTATTTGTTTATTTGAGCAGTTAAAATTCTGCTCAAAAGGAGTGGGCCGATGCAATCGCTTATGAGCGCCCACCCCCGAAATCATTACAACAAAAAAAATAACATATCACAATAGTAAATGGTAAATAGTCTCAACTTATAGGCGATCATTACTTAGTTACAGATGGTTCCATCCATCCATTCCATCCATTTTCTTCCACTTGTCCGTTGCCGGGTCGTGGGGGTAGCTGTTGGAGCTGCCCAAATCTCATTGCACCAGCCCCTATGGCTCCTCCTGCAGGTGGTGGGTCCACAGAAGGACGGCCTCATGGTTCTAACCGGGCCTGTTGGAAGAAGAAGTGGAAGAAGATGGATGGATGGATAATGAATATGTGAGCCCTGCACGGTGTAGTGCGTTAAAAAGCCAGGGTGTAGAGCGGGTCCACTGAAGAGGGCAGTAGATCATCTTCAACAAACCCCCACCCAGCTGCCCTAACTAGCTGATTTGGTAGATGATGTTCCTATGCTGTGTAGTATGTTAATACGAGCCCATTGGGAGGGTCCCTTACATATTACTGTTTAAAATATGTAGCTGAGTTACCTTTGGCAAAATATAAACTGAAATAGTAATAAAGCCACTGAGCAAAAGTGCAGTCAGAGATTTCCTTTTCCTTTTCTTTCTCCGATTCTGTCGTGTTTTGTTTTGACGACATTAACTACAGATCTTATTCACAAACCTCCAACTTGTTTTGGTATACGGCATTTTATTTGGGGGGAGTTGGGTGTTTTTTACGTTCATACATTGAACACTCAAGTTACTTGAAATGTAATGACTAATATATTCCCATAATAATATTCCTTGGTTACTGAAAAAAGTAATATATTGTCATACGTAACCCCAACACTGCATGGGTCCTACTGACTGAAGGACCACTATAGTCTTATGAAGCTGAACTCTCACTCTCCCTCCCTATATACTGCCCCCTATTGTGTATATTTTTGACATGGCTCTGCAAAGACAGACATCACAGTTTAATTTTTTTTTATAAATCATTTTTCTTTTATCGCTTTAGTCAATCTGTTTTTGAAAATGACCTCTTCATACGTTGTTTACTGTTGCTTATTTGAGCCAAAGGTTTATAATAAATAAAGCATTTTCTACTCTGTGCTTGAGAAGAAATTCTTAGTGGATTCAGACTACAATCATTATCTTGAAAGGGTGAAAGGTTCAAAGAGTTTTTAGTTTTTCATTTTTTCTCTGCACCGTAATCTGGATCAAATACAGCAACATATCCAGTCACTCATTCTTCTTCAGATTGGACAATAATCATAACAGAATAATGTGAATACAAACATTTAATCGTTTTCATTCAAACCCTTATACGGTGATGTTTACCTAATACCTGTTGCCAAGGGTCAAGCAAACAGATCTGCCTTTTAGACTTTAAACAAACCAAACCTTTTCACGCCGAGCGAACAACAGCGTGATTGTTTGGGATTCTTCTTGAGGTTGAGAAGTGCTGACACATACATTGCTGTTGTTTACATGGTCGGGGGGAAGCAGCAATTATCCGACGGGATCTCGGTGTTTTCCTGAGACTTTAGCAGCGGGACTCACAAACGTCCACCAGCATTTTCTCTATTTTGACCGTGATCGGTTTGAACAGCATTTTTTTTTTTTTTTTTTTTTTTATCAAAGCTTGGCTGCAGTTTGGGGGAGATTATTTTTAGATTGCCCCCGATAAATGATGGGTTTCATGTATCTGGGATGTGGTCTGGGGGGGGGGGGGGAAGGAGACGGACGGAGATTGAGGAGATGAAAAAAATTGGCACGACTTTTGAAACAACTGTTGAGCGCTAACCGTTAGCTTGTCAATTGTATTTGCCTCTTCACGTGACGGCAGCGCCCTAGTCTTTTTAGCCCACGCCAACTCTGGATGGAAGCGGCAGCCTGGCCCGCTTAGCACTCTTATTATCATCGCCCCGCGCTGTAATTCACATGTCAATCAAACTGCTGACGGGGGCGGGACAAGCGCTGAATACTTGCAGCAGTCCTGTTTATCCCGGTGGCGGGACGGGAGAGGGGGGTGATGGGTTATGCAGGTCTCGGTTCACTTAAGAAGAAGGGAAACGGTCAGTCTGATTCCCTGGCTCTGGCTGGACTTCTCACATCTCGGAGGATAATGGAAGGAGAGCGGTGAAAATAGGGTTTGAAGACATGTTGAACTGGCTCTAACAGGGATCACCTTTTCCTCCACACGCCTCTGAGTTTGGTGAAGCATAAACTTTAAAACTCAGAGGAACATCCTGGAAAGCTGAGAGCAGAAAACTACAACATATGCTGCAAACGTTTCAAACACTTTTTTTATATATTGTTTTTCTACTATTTATATTCTCACTCAAGGCATTCATTTATGAAGGAACACATGTGTGGAGAAACATATTCCTCCACCTTTGAGTATTTCAGGGCAAAGGATCCGGAAACTATTTTGGAGGATCCGGAAAGGATATAATGGTGTTTAATGATGGTGTTACGGGCGGTGCAGTGGTCAGAGCTTGTGCTTCACAGCTAGAAGGTCCCGGGTTCGATCCCCAGGGGACCTTTCTGTTAGCCTGGCATCCAGAATGAACCCCTCTGTACATTTATGCACGGGGGATATCAGTCTGGAAAGCCCGTCCTTGCTGGCTCAAACAGTACCGTTCAATCAGAATGGTTTATTTGCCGTCACGTGTTGTCTGTGAGCAGCGTCATGCCGAGTTTTTTTTTCTAATCAGCGGTAAATGACCCAAAACCCATTGGCAGTAGGTGAGTTTTGTGATTCATAATTCTGTTTGAATATTAATGAAAAACTGCTAATGCACTGACTGCCCTTCACTGATTGGTTTATTCCGCTTCCTGTTTGCTTGCATAAGTTACGCTGTTGAAATCAAGTTGATGCGGCGTCTTTCCAGACTCTCACGCTGGTGCAGCGGTGAGTCTGGATTTTTCCAGGCAACCTTTCTGTGTGAAGTCTGCATGTTCTGCGCGGGTTTCCTACTCCAGTTTCCCCCACCACTAAAAGCATGTACAATAGACCAGAATGAAAAAAGTGTAATACAAGTGAGCCATTATTATTTATTATAACTGTTTTAGCCAATTCCCCGAATCCACCACATCAGTCCAAAAGTGTTCAAGAAACTACTCATTTATAAATGAAGCACTGCCTGGGATGGTTCATTTCACAGGGCTGTTGAAAACCCTTTCAGATGACTCCCTTATGAAGCTCAACGAGAAAATGCCACGAATAAACCCTCTGAGACCCATGAAGTCATGTTTGACTCCGAAGATAAAGTTTATGTTATGTTTATTATGGAAGTCCAGGTTGTCCTGGGGTGTTTTAATGGAGTTAAAGGGCAAAAAAAAAAACTCCAGGCAAAAATGACCTCAAATACCTTTTGGTCTCAGATGGTTAAAAGGCCATTTTGAAGAAAGTATTGTTATGAGTTTGAGTTATTTCACCCTTTTTTGTTTGTTTCCTACATCATCCCACATGTTCATTCATAGTTTAATGCCTTCCATGAGAATCACGGAAGTTGAAAATTTGAAAATCCAAAACATAAAAGTGTCACATTAACATTATATATAGGGGGGAATTATTGTAAAAAAAACTCAAAAAGTCACATTTTAATGATTAAGGCCCAAAGTATCTGTTTTGGTCCATTTGCAAAAACACAGAAACCTTTGACAAATAAGTGGTTTGGACAAAACTGTGAAAATAATAAATCCTGCCTCCGCTGCTGAAACAATCCAGTTTTTGACATTTCGGGTCATTCGTCTTTTCCTTAATCGTATCTGCGCTTTCCTCGCATGCACTGCCACTTTCTCTGTCCCACCAGCGGCTAAACTGTAATTTAAAGGCTGGCGAAACAGGAAAGACAACATGCTATTTCAATCAGAGCCTGGTTTTGAGCCTCGCAGAGAAAGCTGCCAAAGTCTAAAGTCTAAATCCCTCCAGCCAAACTGCGGTCGCATCGGTGAAGAACTAATGCCGTGTGGTTAAAGTTCTATCGGGGCCACGAGAAATGATTTATTAGTGGCTCCTCACTTTATTACCGATAATGAGGATAAGTCTGTGTTAGTATATAAATCCAGTGCGGGCCAGCACCTCTGTAGGACATTAGCCTGTCCGCTAACAATGGATGTGATTATAGATGCACATAGTTAAGGGTTTATTGTGTGTGAGGTACTGATTTAAACCACGCTATAGAATCATTTGAAGCTTTTGTGTTCTGAGGAGTCATTGTTCCAGTTAACTCTGAGACTTTCTAAATCAAACTCGACGCGTTTGTCTAGATGTTCTGTCTCATACGGCTATGGACCAAAGCCTGCAATCTAATGTCAGTATTAGTATTGTGACAAATGAAATATCCTAGTCACGTCAGTCAAACTCAGCTGGATTGACTTAATAATAATAATAATATTAATATTATTATTATTGGCTGAGGTGAGCAGATCGTTAGAGACGCTCTACTTCAAAGGTTGTTTACCCACGGGTGAGAGTAGCTGTGATTAGAGGGGAGGAGCCGGGCCTACCCTAACTCCTCCCCGTTGGTCTATATATTCAGCTGCATCCAGAGTGGGACCTTTGTCGCTGACGAAGCCTTTTGGATGAGAGGCGAAACGTTCGAAGACTTCAACTACTGAGTACAGAAGATGAATCAAGTACCTTCATTGAAAATAATAATAATAATAATAATAATAATAATAATAATAATAATAATAATAATAATAATAATGCATCGGTTTTATATAACGCTTTTCTGGGCACTCAAAGACGCTTTACATTGCACTATTCATTCACTCCATACTTGGCTGTATTGTAGCCACCGCTGCCCTGGGGTAGAGACTTCCTTCTGTTACTAAACTGTCTCCCGTGCTTAGCTTCCCAGGTCTGACGGGATCGGGCAGAGCAAAGGTGGGACGGCCATTTAAAGTCAAGGACGGTTTTGTCAGTACCTATTTTTTTTTTTTTTTTTTCTGGAGAAATTATTTGACTGACCAGTTTTAACCTCTTAACCCCCTGCCCCTGCACATTTCCTCCAGTTTGGCTTTACCCAAATCTAAAAGCTACCAACCGACCAAAAACATGACTAAAAAGTAATGGAAAAAGCAATAAAAAAGCCACAAAGAGGCCACAAAAGAGCGTCAAAATCCAGGGGAAAGAGGGGAGAAAAAGCGACGAAAAACGACAAGAAAACTACGAAAACACGATACAAAAAATGTGACAAAAACGTGCCCGGAAATGCAACAATAACACAATTTTTTCAAAAGCGATAAAAAACTTGAAAAATAAAACGCAAACAAAGAGTGACAAAAAAGCAACAAAAAAACTTGAAAAAAATGTGAATCTGACGAAGCCTCTTGTAACACTTACACTCCAGGACAGATGACGATTCAAGAACCTTTAACCCTCTTTGCACGGGATTAGAATGACTGAGGTTAAACATTCCCCCTTCGAAATGTTTTAACAGTATATTCACGTTCCAGCTTTTATTATTAAGATTATGCAGCAAAATAATCTCTCAGTTATTTCTGTAAAAGAGTCTGCCCATAAAAATGACGTCTCCGGGTCGTTCTTATCCCGTGTGAATAGAGCTTCTGTCTATGATGTGAAAGGCAACGTGTTACTTCTACTCGAGTAGCGTGACCCTTTCTTTGGCTCGTCCCGTCCCTGAACGCGGCACGACTCCCCGAGTGACGTCGCTGAATCTGGAAGTGATTGACCGCGATGCTATTGGCCATAATCCACCTCAAAACGCGGCGTCTCTGACTATCTCTGGTGCACGTGCGTAAACGTGCGCAGGTCTAACCCGGGCCCGTCCCGTAGTGATGAGGTAATCCCCCAGGGTCTAACCTTCGCGTACTTAACAGACGTCCATCCATTAGCGGGACCCTTTCATCATCTGCTGCCTCCTCCACCTCGCTCCTCTTTACCTGGGACAGACCTCACCTCCGCCAGCCCCTCATCACATCCAGGTGTGACCCTCGTCTGATGGGACGTCCCGCCGCAGCTCCATAGAGCGGAGTTATTTCGGCCCGAGTGCGGCCAAGGCTCAGATCTCAGAAGCAGCCGCAACTAAGATGGACACGTAAATATGGATCGAGATCTGGTAACAATATCAGCCTCTCTTCAATGGGATTATTGCAATTACTCCGTCGTATCTTCAAAGTGCGGCACAAAAGATCAACCGACTTCAATGTTTCTGATATGTGGCATCAGCTGTTTTAAAGACTAGAGTTTTCTTATTAATGGGACGGCAGTGGCTTATTTGAGCGATATTTGAATTACAGGGAGGGAAGAAAAGACTCTTAGTTCCAAATGTGGCTGAATTAATACATTACTAGTCAGGCGTAAACCTATAATGAAAATGGCTCTTGTATTGTGCTTTACAAACGTGACGAGCTTCTCAAAGCGCTACACTGTAGTCCAGGGGTCGGCAACGTCAGGCCCGGGGGCCAAATCCGGCCCTCCAGAGCAGAAACTCTGGTCCCCAAGATGATTTAGAAAAATATCATTATGCAAATAATCAATAAAATACCAGGAAATACTGTCCGTATTTGTTTTATTTCCTGGCAAAACATCCCACTAGGTCTGTGTAGGCTCTCAGTCGTACAGGAGTTGTTTATCTTAGATGAAGATTCTATATTGTCAATCTAAAGTTATTTTTATGCAACTGTGAAGCACTTGAATTCCCTTGTGTATGAATTGTCCTCTACAAATAAACTTGCCTTGCCTGGTTGAGAGTAGCCGTTAATAGAGGGGAGGGGCTCAGCCGAGCTAACCCCGCCCAGTGGTCTTTCTCTTGTCCGCACGACTTAGTGTCGCTGACAAAGCCTTTTGAATGAGAGGCGAAACATCCTGCACTTCAACGACAGAGTACAGAAGATGACTCAAGACTCTTCATTGAAGATCCAATAATGTAAAATATTGGCATTTGCAGAAAGGGTTCTTTACTTTGGGTTACAATGGTGAGCTTCGGCCCTTTGTGTTTTGGCGGTTCTGAAAACCGGCCCCACTAACCGCCCACTCACACATTCATACAGGCCAGGTGGGTGAAGTGTCTTGCACGAGGACACAACAGCAGCTTGCGCCATGTGAGCCATGATTTGAAATGCCAACCTCCATGAGACGACACACTCGGCCATCCCGGGACCCAGGACATTTTTCCTTGTGAGACCAGAGTGCCAACCACCGCCGACGAATGGGTCAAATGCAAGAATGCAATAACGGTGTGACCTCCTTTCACTTAAAACTGTTTTTTAAGGTCTTGAGAGCTGACGTAATGACCTTCTCCATATTAAAATAAAGCTCCATCTTACTTTTATTTGATCGATTTTCAACACACCTATAGACGACTAAAGCCTGTCAGGAGAGATGGTGGACACTTTTACACTTGTGTGTTATACCATTATAGGCACGACAGCCCCAGGAGAATTTGGAGCATTTTACCATTTTGTTGTGCGTATTTTTGGAGTACTTGAAGGTGCAGCGGTATTTGATCTCTGTCGTGTGCGGTCACGCTCCTCGAAACCGTCTTGGGGGTTAGAGATTATACACGTGCGGGCCGGCTAAACGTTGCCCACCTCGCGCTCTCCCTCAAAGGGGCGTGTCGCCGCTGTCCTTCAGGTCTATTGTCCTTTCACCAAGTCTCCGGTCAGCTCATTCCTCTCCCGTGTGGTCATAAGAACTCACGTCACGCGTTATTTTACCCTCGACATATAAGTGAACCAAAGTGTGATCGCATGCAACGTGTGTTTTTTTTGTGTGTTTTTTTTGGAGGAAGGGATTTGTTTCAGAGAACGCTTTAATCAGGACGGCTTTTTTTTTTGGTAACTTTGGCGTAATGCGATAGTTCTGTCTTGCGCGGGCCCTCCGAAACACATCTGCTTCTCCGTGAAATTACAACGTTGAGCCAAGATGAGACGGGAGACGCGCGGAAGGACAGTGTGGGCCCGTCCTGACAGGAGGCCTCATCCGTCACTCTCGTTTCTGCCCTCCCCCGTGCGAGCGGCGGCGGATGGGTGGGCAGGGGATCCGGACAGTGACGAGTTCTGGTGATGTGTGTGAAATCGCTTTGATGCAACTTCGCTCTCCACCAGTCCCGGCGTCAAGAGGGGGCGTGGGGGGGCGTCGCCCCCTCACGCGGACAGTCCCGCCCCCTCAGTCAAAATCAGTCCTTTTTTTATATATTGTTTTCAGTCTATGATGTGTTCAAAACAACCCAAAACTTGGAAGAAACTGCACTGACTCTAATGAAATTAAAATTCAGAGTTTCCAGTGGTCCTTGAACCCATCACGCACCTCCTTACTATGTCATCAGTGAATCATCCCGCAATAAGGAGTAGCCTGTAGCCAGCAGCTATATTTTCTGTTCAAAAGGGACATTCGCAAATGGCTGAAAAGCGACAAACTACACTATTGGCGTCCCTGCAGCCTGTGTGCAGCTTTCTCATACAATGCACACACGACACAAACAGCTGATGTTTATAACACAGCACGTCTGTGTCTCTACCACTTCATTTCTCCTCCGGTTTCAAAAACTGACTCCAAATCCGCAAAGATAGGCCGTGTTTGTGAGCGTGCGAAAACATGTGCGTGTCCCTCATTGGTCAGGGGTGTCAACAGTGTCACAACATCGCAGTGCAAGGCTGCTACGAAGCCTTCAACTTGGCTATAGTTCTGTCAAATGGAGATAAAAGTCGGCGACACGAAGAAGCGGGACGTATTTCAGCGGATTTAATAAGAAAATGAGACGCGCTCCAAGATGGAGGAGGCGGAGGAGACGGCGGAGAAAGCGGAGAGAGGCGAGCCGCTAGCGGCGAGGTGACGCTGAACAGTTCGTCTCCAAACTCAGTAAGTGCCGCTAAACTCTGTTCGCGGTTGAAATGTTGCTTGAAAAGGTGGTTCTCGTGAACGTTTGGTGATATAAAGTTGTGCTTTTTCGTGTGGGAATCGCTGTGGCCATGAAATTACGTGTTTATGCCGCTGTTTTGACAGAAATGACGAGGGAGGCGCGGCGGTGTTTTTCCGTTTTATTTCACTTTATTTCGCTTTCTGTGTGTTCACTTCGGGGACGGTAAACATCACCCACGTTTCTCCTGTGCGTCCAAAATCGGGCTTAAAAAATCAAACCTGTTTGATTTCCTGCGACTGTAGTCCAGTTGCGTCTGACTGCCCACACTACACGATTCCAACGCGAGTCCAGTCGTGACGCCCCCACACTACAAGACACGACTCTAAACACGACTCGGGAAGACTCGGCGCGACTGAGAATTGTATCAAAATCGGGCATAAAAATCGTGTAGGGTGTGCTGACCTTAACGTCGTCGCCCCCCCATGGTTTTCAGCCGCCCCCCCTTCTGTACTGAGCTGGCGCCGGGACTGCTCTCCACATGTGACACACTCCCCCCCCCTCTCTTCCTTCTGGATCGCCGGCTGAAACCACTAAGTGTTCTCTCACTCACACAGTGATTATGGTGGGTCCGCTCCAGCACATGTCAGTGACGTTATGATGAAGCTCGGGCTAAACTCGTCTGGGTCGGAGCAAACCTGCGGTCGGCGTGCAAAGCGGTGTGTGCAAACACGGGCCTGGAGGTGGGCAACGCCGCATCATCTGCAAGATAATATGTCAATAGAGTCGTTACACAAAGTATGAAGCTGCAGAAACACTAATATAGTGTAATACAGTAGGATTTTTACACAGATATTTCAACATTATTGTTTTTGGAAAAAACTAAAGGATTTAGGCGGTATATTTGACCAAACAATGTTATTAATATGGGACATTTCTTTTTTTTTTAAGGGACTAGATGGAATTTAATAAATGATGTATTTTCCACCCCCTACTTGCTCCAGCCATGTCCTAATGTGTAGAATGAGTTCACCACAACTGCTGCTAAAATTCTCCACTGTCACTCAAAATTTGCATTTGAGTAACAGTGGACATTTGCATAACTTAACTTCCATCTAGTCCCTTTAAACAATATACTTTTGGGGATGCTTTTTCAAACATTTTTTAGATAATTAATAGAATGGATGAGAAAAATAAAGTTTCCGAGGCACAACTGGATTAAATACTTATTTATCAAACGCCGACGCGTTTCGACCTTTGGGTCTTTGTCGAGGCAACTCATAGAATGGCTTTAAAACTTTTACACTTGTTTATATAAAACATGCAAACTCCTCACAGAAAGAACCCGCCCGGGGATTGAACCCGGGACCTTCTAGCTGTGAAGCACGAGCGCTAACTGCTGTGCCCGCCGGTATCACAAAGCTCAAATAACATATCACAAATAAAAACAAAGCAAAATGCAAATCACTTGATATTCATTATTCAAGCGTTTGCTTTGAGACCAACCAACAGAAGGCAGTTCCTCAGAGCTGTACGATACGATACACGACGGTCAAATCTGCCATCAGGCCAATCACTCAAATTTAGATCATTGAGGGTTCAGGTTTTTATAACTATCCAGTACTTTCTGAGTCCTTGTTTAGATTCTGCTTTCGTCTCCAAATCTAGTTTTGCCCTTGTTTACACCCTCCAGTCAAAACTTTGTAAACCACTGTCCATTAGCATTAGCATGTTATCCAGCTAGGCCGGTATTTTACTCTTTATGCACTTTAGGAAAGATAAAGAGAGTTTTTTTTTTTTTTTAAGCACAGTTTCTGCCAAACTAGTTGCACAGCCTTTGAAAAGCATGTCCCCAGATGGCCACAGGGAAACCGCTCCGTGTCTCTCCGTGTCCGTGTGCGTCTGAATGTCTCGCGGCCGAGGTCCGGGTCATTTGTCACTCGCGGTTTCGGAGCCTGTTTTTTAAATCGGTGACAAACGCATGAGGTGAGGAGAGCTGTTGGCAGGCGAGCGGGTGAAGTCATGCTGACTTCCCCACACTTCCCCGTGCTTTGCCCCTTGTCCCCCCCCTCTCTCTCTGGAGCAGTTTATAGCCCCTGTTGTTGGGACGTTTGTTCAGAAACCACAGAAGAACTCCAGTGATCGAGTTTGATTACAGACGCAGCTCAATGGTGGTTTGTTTGCCATTTAGATGCTTCACTGCGACTTGTCTTTAAAATGCCTGATCTCACAGTCCGAGGCCTGGAAACTTGCATCTTCCATCCAATGCGATTCCAAAGAAAATATGAGCATTTAGGTATAACAAGTGAGTTTCAAAATAGACTGGAACAAATACGTAACTGATGAGTTGTATCATGTCGAATATTTACATTATCGCAATACACATGGTCCCATATTTTCCACATGTGGAAATGCAGTTGCCCGCCATGGCACGCGTCTCAGCTATGGGTTCTCACACCTCAGCTGTACATTTCTGCAGTTCATCCAGAGTGATCATGGGCCTCTTGGCAGCATCTCTGATCAGTTTTCTCCTTGTATGAGCTGAAAGTTTAGAGGGACGGCCGGGTCTTTGTAGATTTGCAGTGGTCTGACACTCCTTCCATTTCAATATTATCGCTTGCACAGTGCTCCTTGGGATGTTTAAAGCGTGGGAAATCTTTTTGTATCCAAATCCGGCTTTAAACTTCTCCACAACAGTATCTCGGACCTGCCTGGTGTGTTCCTTGTTCTTCATGATGCTCTCTGCGCTTTAAACTGACCTCTGAGACGATCACAGAGCAGGTGCATTTATACGGAGACTTGTTTACACACCGGTGGATTCTATTTATCATCATTAGTCATTTAGGTCAACGTTGGCTCATTCAGAGATCCTCACTGAACTTCTGGAGAGAGTTTGCTGCACTGAAAGTAAAGGGGCTGAATAATTTTGCACGGCCAATTTTTCAGTTGTTTATTTGTTAAAAATGTTTGAAATATCCAATAAATTTTGTTTCACTTCATGATTGTGTCCCACTTGTTGTTGGTCCTTCACAAAAAATTACAGTTTTATATCTTTATGTTTGAAGCCTGAAATGTGGCAAAAGGTCGAAAAGTTCAAGGGGGCCGAACACTTTCGCAGGGCACTGTATAGGGGAAACCGGGGCACCCAAAAGGAAACCCGCACCAGACACAGAAAAACGGGCAAACTCCACACAGAAGGGGCCAGCATACAGTTCACACATGTCGCCCCGGTCTGCCAGATTTCTAGGCGCTCACATTCAAAAGCATCTCATCCATCTGCGACAAAGAGCTTGACGGAAATCCTAAAAACTGCAGTGAGACCAGAGGAAGGACCGTTACATTCACCCAAACGGCGAATCCCCTTTTTCCACTCTCGTAGCCGCTGTGTTCTCAGCAGCTGGAAGGCAAAAGGATCTGACTCTTTTAGCCAAGGGATAAAAGAATGTATCTATTTCATAAGCATGGACACAATCAAATCTGATGACGTTTGGCCTGCCTTTGTGCAATAATGTAACGGACCTTCCAGTAGAACGTCCATCTTGATTCAACATCATGATACAATGCAATCTGTAAACAATAATGGAAACCATAAAGGTGTCTGGATGTTGTTTTCTGTTGTTATTTGTTGTTTCTGTTGTATTTATTTTCTTGATGTTGATGTTCTGTCGGTGGGGTTTCCCACCCTTTTGTAGTGAAGATACTGCTACTGTTTGTGAGCCATGGTGGAAATATTCCTCAAATGCTGGGTTGCAGGCGACATCACAGCGTTCCAAAGGCCAATACTAATATATGGAGGAAACATTATTTTGTTTTTGAGGACATTTTTGGTCTCGTACCGAGAGATCATGGACCCAGTGACTGATGTTAATGATCATTTTTTGTAATTCATACTCTTTCTTTTGAGCTACGACTTGTGAACGTGTAATGCTGTTAATAGGTAAACCTGGCTCCTGCCCCCCCGCTGGGTCCGGTGACATCATCGCATCCTAAAACCTGCAACCCAGCGATACAAGAAATATGATTTTTTTTTTTAAGATGAGTTTGAAAAGTATCTTTAGTTTTGTGTTATTTTTGAATAAGCGTTTATCCAACTGTAATTTGCACGGTAGCACAGCGGTTAGCGCTCGTGCTTCACAGCTAGAAGGTCTGGGTTCGATCCCCACCTGGACGGGGCCTTCCTGTGTAAAAGTTTGCATGTTCTCCCTGTGTCTGCGTAGGTTTCCCCTACCACCAAAAACAACCATGTACAATAGGCCCAGGGACTGCAGGTGGAAATTAGCACAAGTGCTATAACCTGGTACAACGCATCTCTCCTTTCTGAGGCTAATGCATATTGTACACTGTCCCTGTTCAAATAAAAAAATAAATGTCTTTTTTAATGATTCTAATGTGACAAAAACATGACACGCTCTCATCAGCAGTGGTAAGTCATATTGTTGGGGAGACGAAGGAGAATGTTTGGAGAATGCGTAACTGGCGTCTCGTATTGAACCGTGAGGTCCCTGGTTGATACCGGAGCCCTGATTAGCCTGATGAGAGACAACAAAGTTACTCAAGTTTTCAAATACCATGTCATTTTCCTCCCAACAGTGGTGGCCAATGGCTCGTATCCTTCCCCCGTGCAGACCCCGAGCTAACGGCGCATTGAGTTTCAGACTTTGAGCCCTAAACTGTGCGGACGTACGGTTTAATCTGCCGTTAATCAGCTCCTCGGAAAACTCACTCAAGCATCAGGCACCTCAGATTGCTTTCCCTATTGGTGATCACTGACCAAACCGCCACCCACCCCCACCTGCCCCTCTAAGCTCCCCTCGGCCCAAGCACGGGGTCCCCCCTTTCCCCGCTTATTCCACTGTTGTGTGAGAAGCCCCCCGGATTAAATCGAAGGTTGTTTTGTTTATGATTTTGGCTATTACGGCGCGCGCTAACGTGTGTGCGTGTGTGGGCAGCCGCCCGGATCAAACGCGGCGTAAGACGAGCTCATAAACAGCCTTTCAGGACCACTTAGGGTTTGAGGGGGGAGACGTGGGGGAGACGTGGGGGAGACGTGGGGGAGACGTGGGGGAGCGGGCCGCGCTGTGAGGGAGAGAGTGCAGAAATCAGCTGCTCTGTTTATGTACCTTTCAGTGGTGATTACCGGCCCAATCTGTCTGTTTAACCGAGGAAATGTCCGAGCCAGAGTACAGCGATGTGAGCGACTGTATTAAGGAGCATTTGGCTCTGACAGAGATCTGCCATTTTGTGCTTATGGCCTTTGAAACAGATCGCAGACACGCTAACACGTCCATATGCAACATGGATGAAATGCCTTGCCCAAGGGCACAGACACAGAATGCCGCGGTACTTCTCAGTAAAGTTACAGTATCTCTACTTTAGCTGCACTGTCACTTCAGAAGGATGTCATTCACACACTGCCCGACCAAAGACATGTCCCCCCCAAGATCTTGTATTGATGATGGGAGAGTGTGACCACTGTGCAAAGCCTTCTCCAGCACATCCTAACGATTCTCACTGGGATTAAGATCTGGACTCTGTGGCCAATCCATGTTTGAAAGTGATGTCCAGACCTAGACCTGACCTGAGCCAGTTAGAGGAACATGCCGCCTTTGCTCTGTCCGATCTCGTCACATCTCAGAAGCTACGCAGGAACGGCCTGGTATTTGGATGGCTGAGGAGGCCTGAGTGAATGCAGTGAGTAGTTGGTGGTGGTCGGAGGAGCCAATGGCACAGACTGGTCACCTCGCTTCTGTCAGTCCCAGGGCAGCTGTGGCTACAATAGTCTCCAAGTATGGAGTGAATGAATAATGCAATGTTACACGTCTTTGAGTGTACAGAAAGTGCTAGGCTATATAAAACCAATGCATTATTATTATTATTATTATTATTTAGTATTATTATTATCATACATCCAGGTGGCCACTTTTTGTTTTTGGTCAAGCAGTGTATTGGAGGAATATGGTTAAAGCAGAACACGTTTTGAAAATGTTGTTTCTGTGCCATTTATTGTTTACCCTACCACTAAAAACATGTACAATAAATTCCCCTATGGGACCAAGACTCCCCTGGAAATACGTATTTTACTCTCAATAAAAATAAAGGTTAAATAAAGGTCAATAAAAATAAATATACTGCTATGTTTCTTTAAATAATGATCAGGGTAATATTTTAATCTACAAACTAAATAGCACTTTTCCCACAGACAGGCAATAATGATTATGGCGTTTTTCTCTTTTTTGGAAAGCACTTGATGCCCCATCTGGTTGTTGAAATGTGCTTTAGGGTTACAAATAATTGATTAATACATTTTCTGATCAGAAAAGTAAAATCATATTTATATTTGTGATATTTTGATGTGTATATGCCAATATAAAATAAATACGATATGCCAAACATAGCCTAGTCCTGCTGTATCTGTATAGTTTTTTGAATGCAGGTTAAGTGTGGGCAACATGTTTTTGCTGTTACAGTTTGCAGGGAATAAATTAAATCTGCACAGCGAGTCTTTATTTACCTTCATGGACGGGTCTGAGTGAGTCCGGAGAGTGGAGGAGGCAGGGACCACCGCAGAACCGTGTGTCACTTTGGCACCGCTCTGTGTCTCCGCTTTGTCCCGTGCGTGCGCGTGAGTGCGCGGGCAGACACTGGCGGGCTCCGCCGGGCCCTGTGCGAGAGCGGAGCATATATTTACACTGTGTCTTATTATGAATAGACCACATTATACAGTGGAAAGATGTTAAATGCATTACAGCCGTCTCCTGATTCACTCATTTTAATGCCACGCAGCATAAATATGACGCTTGTAAAGACAGGAAAGTCTAAGTGAACGTGTAAACAGTTCTTGTCGTTGGGAATTTGGCTCAATCTGATAAAAATCAATGCGGAGTGTTCCCACTGTAGAAGCTGCAGTGTCTCCCGATGACCACCAGATGGCACCAGAACTGAGCAACAGAAACACGTCTTAAAATCATCCGTTGAAATGGTCAATGTCTCACGTTTTGCAGCCACATTGGAAAAGTTAAGTTATAGCAATGTGATTGTTTTATGTATTTATGTAATAATGACGCCGGAGAGATTGATCGCGGCTGCATCCCATTGCGTGTGCCGAGTTAATCCTTCCACCAGTGTTGTGCGTAATTGTGCTTCCACGTCCAGCAATGCATCCACTAAACCTGGCTACGTCACAGATAGGCCTCTCCTCCCATGGGCTAAGGTGACACTTCAGAATGGAGCTTTGTAACTTGAAATAGACAAATAGGCTATTTAAAAAAGCAATCACACGTGTTTGAAGACGATGGGCCTTCACTGTAGCCTATATATTTTCAGCAGTTTCCAAATGTGGACAATTATTCTATCCTTTACCCACTTGTTTCTACCATTTGAATTAAAAACATTATCATTATTTAAAAGTTAAAAACGGCTTCTTCACTGTATTATTTTTTTTGTTACTTTATTGTGCCATATGTTTCATATTACAATTACACCATTTTTTTTAGCATTTCAGAATTAACACAATATATATTTCTGTTTTTTTGTTGTTTTTTTTTCACCCAGTGAAATGAAAAATGATAAGTAAAAAGAAAAAGAACACACATATATATATATATATATATATATATATATATATATATATATATATATATACATACATACATACACACATACATATACACACATGCACACACTTGCATACACAAATACATACACATATATATACATATATATATACACACACACACATACATACATATATACACACATATATACATACACATACACATATATCCACATACATGTACAAGCACATGAAGAGAAAATAACTTCATAAATAAAATACAAAAAGAAAATACACGTACCCACATACGTATATAAACATACATACATAGATACACACGTATATACACACATACACATACATAAGCATATTATTTAATATTATTTAAAAGTTAAAAACGGCTTCTTCACTGTATTATTTTTGAGAGATTACAAGGGGAAAGCGTGCTCTGGCGCGTGCAGGAGAAGACGCATTACTCAGCAGAGCGAAGGGGGTGCCAAACTCGCCCATACACCGGAAGCGCTAGATAAAGCCGAGGTTGCAAAAGTGCGTCACACAGAGACCAGCGGGCTGAGAATAGACGGGAGACTGCGGTCCGGCTCCAAAACAATCACCGACACCGGGGCGCGAACACACAGACGAACCCCAAGTGCTCCGAAGAAGCGCGCGTGCAGACATGGTGAAGATCGCGTTTAACGCTGCCCTGGCGCAGAAGGGGCTGGGGAAAGAGGTCCCAGCCTCCGCCATGAAGGTAAGCTAACGAGGGGGGGGGTCTCTGCTCGGCTGGTACAGGCCTCTCCCTGACGCCGATGCCCCTGCGCACGCTTTGCACAATTCTCACGACGTTTTGTGGACATTTCATTTTTTTGCTGCGCGAGTGCTGCGTTTGTTTGTGTACGCATCGTGCTGCGTGTTGTTGCACCTGCTGATGCGGCAGACAGCACAGCGAGGGGACCGCCCATTTTAACAGCTGTCAGGCCAAACATCCATCTGGATTAGAGTCGGACGCTGAGTCAAATCCGAGGACGGCGAACGTGCATGGACATAAGGCACACGTCTATCTGGCATTGCTACCCATGCAGAAAGCTTTTTTTATTTTATTTGTATGGTTTCTGTGTGTTTGATCCATCACGTTAACTAAAACGTCAACATTAACTCTAATTGTATTGGTGTAAAATGCTCATAACCATTAAGGCTGGGCGGTGTGGGCCTCCATGTCGCTGCTTCAAGAACCTGGACACCACTTTTATACAAACCTCAGCACAAATGACAAATGTTTCTCCTCCATTTTCATTTAACACACACACACACATCTTCCATTTCCTCGTCCAAACTTCCAAAACTAGGTTCTGTTTTTGATTAAATTTCGATTAATTGTCCAGCCCTGATGACCGATGCTTTATTTTGATGATCCGCTGCAAAACAATAGCCTGTGTGCAGCTGGGCATTAACTTTTACACAACGAAATGAAAATCTATTTAAAAGTGCAAACCAATATATTATGTAAATATTGGTGGGCAACTATATAATCCAAGTATTTCTTTAAGCACCTTTTTAAGCCGTCTACAATGAGTGTATAGGATGCATCTCGGTAACATAGAGTAAAAAACTTGTGGCATTTAATCTTGCCAGATCTCGCGGTAGGAGCTCTTGGCCCAGTCGCATTAGATCCGCTGTGTTATCTATATCCGTTTCCAGCTTTGCAAAACGTTTATTTCGTTGCAAAGTCACCCGGAATGTCCTGCAGTTCGGCTTCAAATTCCAGAATTGTGTTTGCAAAGTTTGTTTTCCGTACCTGGACCAAACCAGGTCTGAAAATATTTGGACTCGGTGATGACTTTTCAAAACCAGAAAAAGACCAAACCTTTCCAACCTGAAGAAGCATTTCCCACAGTCTGAGAACCAGGAAACCCACACCTCCTTTTGTTCATGAAGTTATTTTTTTATTCTTTTTTTTTAATGCATAGTTCTATGTTTTGAGATGTGCGAGTGAGAGCATCGCGTTAGGTTACAAATATCTGTATAAATATCAAAGTAGCATTTATGTATTACTCTGAAACACAAGTGGCCTGGGACAGAGAGTCGCTCATGGCTCATTGGTACAGTACAGTGTCATGGCAACCGGTATGGGAAATCGGACCGTATGTCACACAAGCTGGTTAAAGCTGGTTAAATTCCTTTTTTAGGTAGTACACAGTCATCTCCTCCTCTGCCTTTCCTCCTCCTCACTATTCATAAGTTTCACAGAGTTCGTTTACCTGTGACGCTCGCACAGAAATGTCCTGCGGGCCTGGCTGATGCCTAATAATAAGGAAGTGAAATATTAAACAATCCAGGAAAAACAAGTTTATATTTTTGTTATTATTATTTCAAACTTTAAATGGCACACAAAGTATAATTCATGGTAAAACAAAATGCAGGTGTAGTTAAAAGTATCCTGTGTGTTCCAGGACGACCCGGAGCTGGCGGGCACTGCGATGCCCAGCGAGGGCTCCACCGGCCGCTGCCTGCTCACTCTGCTGGGCATCGCCTTCATCCTGAGCGGCCTCATTGTGGGCGGGGCCTGCCTCTACCGCTACTTCACCCCCAAGGTCTGTGTCCCCCCCCCCCCCCCCCCCCCCCCCGCACTGCACATGTGTGATCCCAATGCCACCATTTTTATATTGGAGAACGTAAGCGACGTTGGGAGAGGGAAAGCTCCGTAGCTACAGTTACAACCAAACTGGAAAAGAATGATACTACTTCGTAAACCACATCCAGAAAGTGAAATGGTAAACATTACAACGGGGGGGGGGGATAGTTGTGTTTGTTTGAAGCAGTTTTAATTCCACTGGCCTTTATTGTCTATATACAGATAATAATGAAGCTCCAAGAGGCTGATACAACACTGCTCTGTCCTCAGAGTCTCAGCTTTGACAATTCGCAGAATGTCTCCCCCTCTCTTTCTTTCCCACTGAACTGTTCTGTCTGGTAAAGCCTAAAACCCCCCTTTTTTATTTATTTATTATTTATGTATTTTTTTTATAAACTTAAATTGCAGAGACTGACTGACTGAATCTTCAGGCAGATAGATATATTTCTACATTTATCTTTAATTGTTCCACTTTCCTTCTGGTATGTTCAAGCGTTGGTGGGAAGTGGAGCTTTGCTGACGGTGGTTTTCTCCTCTGTGGAAGAGCGCAGCACTTGTTTGGATTGTGCTGAGTAAACGCATAAAGACTGGGATCATTGTCCGCTCTGTACAATAAAGAGTCAAAGTGATCCAAAAAAATGTTGAATTCTTGTGGACTCGCCCCAGAACTGCTCCGTTGGTTCTCGCCGTCACCGCGGCTGGTTATGGGTTTCAGTATCCGATTTACAACATCCTTATTATCTCACTGTGTCCCCCATTTTCATTCTGATATTTCAGTGTGAGGACATTTTATCAAGAAGCCTCAGTTTTTTATGTATTATAATAAGAAAAGCATTTTGTACGACGCCACACTTGCTCTTAAAGTCCAAAGCTATTCTTTCGACGTGCTAAACGTAGACGAGTCCGTAAGCCACTCGACTTCTTCTAATTTGGGGATTAAACCAGAACTAAAATAGTCTCTGTTCAGACACTTCCATTTTTGGTGATTCTGTTTCCCAGAAACTTCCCTTTTTAATATGGGACGTTTCCCACAAATAAATGTATTAATTTATTAGACCTAAAATAAAAGTAACGTATTTTTTCCAAGCTTAGTGTTGGCTCCAATGATGTGCAGTATGTGCTTCTGCATAATGGCACCCTCTGGTGGACAGTATGGTCCTCTCCATGTACAAAAAGTGTTCATGCATCTCTCTGACACATGTTTATGTTTCCCTGACTACAATGTCCACAACCAAGTGAGAAAAAGCATGCGCACAATAAAAAAAAAAAAAAAAGGTTGTTTTACATTTTAGGAAATGCTTAACCCACAAAGTTTGACTTCCTTTTTGTCAGTATACTTTTGGTGTAAATGTTGTCAAAAATAAAAATGGACATATGAACATTTTTCAAGACTTGCATATCCAGTCCATTTTTTTTTATAGAGCAACACAATATATAATCAAGCAAAGTTTATTTCTAGAGCACTTTACAACACCACATTGCATTTGCATAAAAACACAATATAAAAACATTTGTGTTTTTATATATTTTTTTAAATAAAGATTTACTTTGTTGTCTTGTCCTAATCCACGTTCTGCCTGGTGTCGTCCACAGCGTCTGTATCACGGCTCCATGCAGTTCAACGACGGCTCTTTCGGGGGCGAAGCGCAGCCGTACTACCTGCCGCAGGTGGAGGAGAAAATGGAGATCTCAGACAACATGGCCGTCATCAGTGTCCCCCCGCCGCGCTTCAGACCCGGAGACCCCGCCTACATCCTGCACGACTTCAACCGGGTCAGGCGATCGTTTTATCGCCCGGGGTTTAGTTTAGTTTAGTTTAGTTTATTTGTTTATTTGAGCAGTACACATAGTGCTCAAAAGGAGTGGACTGAAGCAAAAGCTTATGAGTGCCCACCCCCAAGTGCAATAAAATAATAATAATAAAAATCAAAAAAGAACATTTCAAGCAGCTACATTCGTACAGACCAACTTACAAAAAAAAATATATGAACTGTTTATATAATTAATTGAAACAACGCACAACTACAACAACAATCTAGTTTCATGTACGATGTCTAGCACAAAGCAGTCAAAAAAAAAAATGTGATCCATAATATATTTCTTTCAGATTTTTACCCTTGATAACCGAGAGTTACTTTTATGTTATGAAGGTACATTAATAGGTATTATACTCCGAGATCTTGATACTTCCCTGTTGTCATTACCATTCTCAGTATAATTTTAAGTTGGGTGTAATTTTCATAATCATTATTATTATATATTTATTTAATTGAGTTGTATGTGAAGTAGAATGATGAATAATACTTTTTTTGAAGGCAGCCCTTTTTGTAATCAAGATGACAACACTTTCTAAATGTAAAGCTTCAATGCAGATTTCACTCGTTGGGCGCCTGCAATGTTGTTCTATTATAACCTCCATAGTGTGACCTCTATGATTTGAATGCTAAGTTCAAAAACTGTCTTATTGTTGAATTGAGAAGAGAGAATTTGTCAGCCCCTGCACAGCCCACCGGGAACAGGAGAATGTTACACCCCACCCAACTATGACATCATACGTTGCCTCATTAACCCTTTGCTTGTGTGTGCGAAGCAGAAGTTGACCGCGTACCTGGACCTGACGCTGCGCACCTGCTTCGTGATCCCTCTGAACACGTCTGTGGTGCTGCCGCCCCACGACCTCATCGACCTCTTCTCCCAGCTCATGGTGAGACGTCTCTCTACAGCCCTAACGGAACGGAGTGACATTAATCTGCTGCCATTAAGTGTTTTTTGGTTTTCCTCGTTTCTAATGACAGGGAAAGGTGTTCGATTCAATTCTCAAATGCAATGCTGTTCGTTCTTTATACCCCACTATTTCACCAGGCGAATTAAGATTTCTTCATGTAAACCTTGTTGTAGAATAAGTGCATGCTGTTTGTTGCTGCGTGTAACTGTGTCTTTAAGTGACAGGAGGTCCAGGCACTGTTTCCCGCCGCTGTAGCATGACTTAATGGGCGGAGGTGCGGCGGTCGCTTGAATTTAAATCGTGTGAAAATGAGAAGGCGCTAAAGCCGAACCAAAGTCGGGAAATGATTCGTAAAAATCCCCCGCGCCGCGTTGTAACCGCGAGGACAGCTGGTGTCGTCCGCGCATGCAGTATTTACACACTGGTTTCATTTCCCTTTCAGTCCGGCTCGTACCGCAGTTACCTCGTGCAGGAGGACCTGGTGGTGACCGAGCGCATCGACGACATTAAGCCTTTGGGTTTCTACATTCGCCGCCTCTGTGACGGCAAGGAGACGTACAGGATGCAGCGCCGCGACGCCCTCACAGGTCTGTGCCCGAGCAGCTTCTCACCTGGACAGAGGAATGGCTCCTTTATTTGGTCAGGGGAAAAAAAAAAAAAAAAGATGCAAATTAAAAAAAATGTAAATAATAAATAAAGATTCAAATTCAAATAGTAGAAGAGCCAGTCCTATCTCTCCAAAACTGCATTGTGACTCGATCTGGAATACAGCCAGACCCATAATTCCACTATTAACAAGTGTAGTATTTCCCATAAACCTTTCCCTGCTCTTATATGATCTCAAGCAGGGGATGTGCAAACTATTGTACACCCCAATTTGACCCCTGTTGTTTTTTTCCATAACCTCAAACAAAAAGCTCGTTATTAAACTTCGAGGCCATATTTTGTTTGTTTTTGTTGTTTAATTTTGATTGTAGAATAAAAGTAGTTTTGTTCTTCTGTGGTGTAGCTGTCGGGTAATATAATATGCATTTAATATAAATCTTTTTTATCAGTGGTGACTTCGCAGGCTCCTGACAGTAGGGCTGGGCGATGTGGCAAAAAAGTTTAAGATTCGTTTCCCTTCTTTGATCGATCTCAATTTTTGATTTTGATTTTATAAAAGCAAATATATGTAGCTAATTTATGAACCTAGGCATAACTTTTATACAAACCTCAGCTCATATAAAAACAAACGCTTTTTTAAAGGCATAGGCCACCGTTTTTGCATTCTGAGAAATGTTCTGAGCTTAGACGAGTTGATGGGTACCTGTCTAACAAAGATGTTGTTAGCATTTAGCCTCTCCTGCTCTCCTCTATGGGGCCAAACGGGGGTGAAGTTGGAAGCGACCAAGCTCTTCCACGTTTTCTCTATTTAAATACAGTTACGTGAGTAGTTACATGATCCAAGTCTAGTCACACAAAATTAAACATATCGATTTTCTAAGCGGATAAAAAGGGGGACTGTATTGTTGTTTAGGAGTGAAGATATTACTAAGTGGACGTCGAAGTGCTCCTACGGTGTGATTACGCCTCACAATATAGTCCCCCTTTTTATCCGCTTGGAAAATCCACATGTTTAATTTTGTGTGACTAGACTTGGATCGTGTAACTACTCACGTAACCGTATTTAAATATGGGAAACGTGGAAGAGCTTGGTCGCTTCTAACTTGGCCCCATAGCGGAGAGGAGGAGAGGCTAAATGCTAACAACATCTTTGGTCTTTTTGCGTGACTGAGGGCACGCGTAAAGACCAGGCAGGTACGCATCAACTCGTCTAAGCTCGGGTAAGAACCGATCTCAGTGTGGCCTGTTCTTCTTTTTTTTTTTTTTTTAACAAACAAAAAATATTAAAGTGTCTCATCAAAACTGCAAAACTCAAAAGAAATGGCTGTTTTTATAAAGTTTTATGACGATTATTGAGATTGGCCAAATGTAGGTATTTTGATTTAATTGCCCTGCTCTAACTGATGGTGTCGCTCGCTGAAAAGTTGAGAAACAAACTTATAAACTCATCCCTGTGAACTGGGATGTTATAAATTCACACCGTCATCAGATCGGATATTTTTTCGATATGTGGCCCCGTGTTTTTTGACGCCCCGAAGCACATTTCCGCCAGTCCCGTTTCAATGACCGTCCGACTCAAGTGATGCGTTTTTTGCAGGCGGGGGCATCGTGAAGCGCGCCGCTGAGGACTGCTTCACCATCAGCCACTTCGAGAACAAGTTCGTCACGGAGACCCGGATCTGCAAGGATCTGCCCAACTCCAAATAGAGTAGACTCAGACGCTCGGGAGTGCGTTTGTGCGCGGGCGAACGAGGTAAACGCGTTTCAGATGGGGGGAAAACTTACTTTTGTACAAAAAAACTCATTGCTGCTGCTTTTAGCCCTCAGTGAAGTTGTGTTTCTTTGTTTCAGTATTTTAGGACTCGGTCTCCTCCTTTCTCTACTGCTTTCTTACACTACAGCGCACACAGGTCATTTACGAGTGTTTCGAGTAGTCGTCGGTGCATACGCCGGATCATCGGTAGACGTGACTAGGTTTCCTTTTTTTTGGCTTATTTTTATTTTTATTTTTTCCGTGCTTCTCAATGAGCTTGTTGTTTTTTGACCTTCCTATCCGCGCTATAGACGAGATTTGACACACTGAGAAGTTGCTATTGATATTTCCCTCAATGTCGGGCCTGCTGTTCTTGCACTAATGCGATGTAACCTGAAGGGGGGGGTAAGTGATCTATTCTCGGCCGATTTAAATGCACTGGAATGAAACCCGTTGTGTTCCGGTGTTGCCAAATTATCTGCGCGGTCATTTACATTGCACGAGTCCCCCCCCCTGTTGCAAATCCTCCCCGTTTATCCAGGCCTAAAATCTACGCTGGCTTGTGACCCCTTTTTGAGTGATATTTTCCATCATTTATTGCGGCAGCTTTAGCACCGATTTTGGACTAATTTTTAAAGGGATTCCCAACGCCAAACTGTAGCGATGTGCAATACCAGCTTTTACACTTTCGATTTATTTGGAAAAACAAAGGTTGATCTCAATAAAACCGTGTCCAACACCAGCCATTTCAACCGCGACCTTTTGTCTCCATTTCAACGAATTCACTTTTCTATGGCTTCTGTAATTAACGATGAAAGCCATATGCGGAAATGTTACAAATAACGGCTCTTTTAGGCCTCCGGATCAACAGAACAGAGAAACTCGGGCAGGCTTTCTTCTTTTTGTTTTTGTTTGTATTGCCACTATAGGTTTCAGCACATTCAGTTTGCCACAGATTCTGAAAAGTCATCCCAGGTAAAGTTTTAGCCACCAGATTTCCATAATAAACAAAGTGTGACAGGATTTAACTGCGGGTAGCCACACCTTTCCTCCATTTCCCCATCCTGGACAGCAAAGACGCTTTATAATTGACATCGATTGGTTCAAGAAAGCTCAGTTTTGGGCGTCATAAAACGGATCCACGAGACTGATGCAAAACTGGGACAGATCAAGTCTATGGGCCTCAAAACTGGGACGGTCCTGGATGAATTTAGGGCTTCTGATCATCCTAATCAAAGCTATGAATACCGACGCTTGAGTATCTTTCTCTTTTCTGCTGTGAACGGATTGAGATGATATTTGGCTCACAAGGGGAAACGCGCTGTATCGCAAAAAAAAAAAATTGCGGCAAAGTTGCAAGAATCACTTACTTCCCCTGTTTAAACGTGTGTCTACACTGATTTACTGTACGTTACCGGTAAAGGGTTGATCCCAGTGCACTTTTGGATGTATAAATACAATCCGCGCTCTTGTCACTTTGTAGATATTTCCCAGAGTGCTTTGCTGCAGCTCTGATGTCCTGCTGTTTTATGTAAATGATGGTGGCCAGTGTCCGTGTTCAATGTAAAAACTTTCTTTGTGAATAGTGTTCGACCAACGGCTGTAGGAGCGCATAAGGGCAATGTTTATTCCTTTTTAAAATCTCTTATTTGAATGTGTAGTTTATATGAAGTTTTTGTTGTGAGAAATGGATCCACTCTTTTCAACATTTTTGCTTAATCCTTCATATTTGGAAATGTAATGTTGTGTAAAAACATGCAATAAATTTGCATTAAACCTGAAAAGAGTGTTGTGGTTTTTCTGTCCTGTGATCACGTCATTGTTTCTGTGCTGAGTCAGTGTCTCAGGTCAGCGGTTAGTTATTAAAGGAACTATCTGTTATGAGGCCTCTCTGGATATAGGTATTTGACCCCTCGGCGTATATAAATCATGAGTCATGTACTGTACACTGCCTCAACTGTCATTATCAACGTACTTAAATTAACTGTGCAAAAATTTAGACCTTTTACATATAAATTACAGCATTACATTTGATTCCAACAGGCATTGAAATTTGACTTTTTTTTTTTCTCAAAAGTTTCCCATTGTGTCCAATTTGCTTTCGAATATCACATTTTTCCTCTGTTTGATGTTTGCAAATCTTAAGACACTAATTGACTGCGTTTGTGGCATTGAAATATTTGGGCATGAACCGACCACTTTTTCTCCAGTTTGGCTTTACTCAAATCTAAAAACTTCTTGACAAGAAGAGTCAAAACCGCGACGAAAACGAGGATGAAAATACAACAAAAATGCGACAGAAACGCGGCTAAAAAGTGATTTAAAAACGCAACAAAGAAGTAACATAAGAGCAACAACAATGTGCCAGAGAAGCAACGATAACACAATAAAAAAAAGCAACAAAAACAAGACAAAAAACGTGACAACGCAAAAAAAAAAAGTAAATCACGATCAGTTGTGTAGGTCTTCGCTTTCAAATGGGGTGTCACACTGGCCTGTAGACTGTAAACCTTTAAATTTGGGTAAAGCTGGAGAAAACTCACTCAGTTAAGGTGGGGGTAAGAGCCTTGCCCTTAACTTAGGGCGCTGCAGCACCCCTTGGTGGATAATCTGTGAACTGCAGGCAATATTAATAAATAGGAAAAATGCACAGAAAAGCGTTTTGGGGTTAATTTTGGTCCCTCAGCACCCCCCCAACTAAAATGTCTTCCCACCGCTCTGTTAAAAAGCATTACATTTGACTTGCTGCTGCCTGTATAAACCCTGTGTGTAGTTTACCACCACAGTGTGTGTAGAGTGAGTAAACTACAGAGTAGAGCTTTGAGGATCTTGTCATTCTGAAGTGCAAAAAATCTCTAATCCATCCCTATTATCATAAGCTAAGGACACCTGCTGGACACAAAGATGTGGAAAGCCTCTGACAGTCCATTTCCTCAAAGCAAAGTTTTAATATACAGTTTGTACATTTCTCAGTAACGTGTATATTGGCTCATTCCTGAACAGCTCAATGTGCAGGGAGTGCAGTAGAATAATAAATATAACATATATAACATGACACAGACGCTCAGATGACACCGATCAGTAAACGCATTCGGACCACTGACCGGAAGAGAAGACGAGCTCATCTACATGTCGCACCACTGGTTACAAACATTCTGTCATCTAAGTTCACATCATAGATGAAAAAAATAATAATAAAGGAACTGGGTTGCACTGTAATAGCTTGGCGATAGGATGGAAATAGCATGTCAATGAGAACAAACCATATAGGGGAGACCGGGGCACACTAGTGGGCGTATTGGTATTCCTCTTCTCTTCCAATAATATTATTTTTTTTTTCATTTGGGCTGAAGACATGAGGACAGGACTCATTTTTGAATTGTTTACATGCCTTTCCCCAAACTTTAATGTCTGGGTTATTTTTGTAGTGAGAGCTTTCCTTTTGTCGATGTCATAAACAAAAGTCACTGATCTGAAAGAGACAGATGTTAGCTTTGACTTGAGCTAACATGCTAAAGCTGTTTGCTAGCTAGATGACATTGCTCGTAAAGTGGACACTCTGGGTTATTTGTCACATGGGGCATAATGGTGGGATATTCTTTTCTTTTGTGTCTAATGTTTATTTTCTGATGACTTTATTTTAGTATATTTTATAGAGGCATCCACTGCTAGGTAACTGTAAATCTGCTGACAATACACGTCACGGTAACGTCATGTGACCAACTCTGAGGAAGATTGTAGGAAGAGAGCAGTCGAAACTGTCAGGTATGAAAAAACGGTTCTGGTCTGATTTAAAAGAAATGTTTACTATACTTTTTGATACTATTTCCATCCTTTTGTCATGTTATTTCTGCGCTTTAAAGAGAAGGACCAGGAACTACTCCCAGTTTGAGACACGTAAAGTTTGACGGCGGCGAAACTAGATCAGAGGATCTGGTCCAAATCACATAAATCAGTGCATTATTGTGTTGTGTATAGAGCTATTCGTAAGGCTGCTTGTCCAAATGGTGTTTGATCAGTGCAATAACAAGTCTTAGTGGTGTTTCTCCAAGGTTCGCTCCTTTCCAGACCTCACCGGCTCGCCTCGTTCGGCTCGCCCTCGCCCGCCGCACACGACAGCCTCCTGGTCAAATTCATGGCATCTGGGATCTCGTGTTTACTCAGCCGCCGCCAAAACTCGTCCGTCATGAAGTAGTACATGAGCGGGTCCAGGCTGCAGTTCAGGCTCGCCAGGCACAGCGTGACGGGATGGCAGCGCAGGACAAAGTCTCTGAGCGCGCAGTTCCTCAGCGAGTTCGTCTTGACCAGGAAGTCCAGCGGCATGGTGATGTGGTACGGGACGAAGCAGACCAGGAACACCCCGGCGCAGCTCAGGACCATCTTGAGGGATCTGCGCTTCTCCCCCCGGTCCGGGATGGGCCCCGACGCCGGGTGCCGGAGACTCCGCGCGGTCAGACACGTGCAAGCGACCACCACAATCGAAGGTATTACGAGTCCCACCAGCTCGGCGATTATCATGAGCGCCCACGCAGCGGAGGCGCCTATGGTCCGAATCGGCAGCTCGGCGAAGCAGACGGAACTCTGCCCGCTATGGGGATTGGACCCATTGGCGACCGTGCCTCGCTCGTCCGGCGTCCGGAGAAAGGGGAAGAGCAGACAGGCCAGGCAGACGAAGCACCATCCCAGCGCGCAGATGAGCACGTCCCACTTGCGTCGGAACGAGTTGTACCGGAGGGGCCGTATGATGAGTTCGCAGCGGCGCACGCTCACGCACGCCAGGAAGAAGATGGAGGCGTACATGTTGACGTATTTGAGGTAGAAGCAGATCATGCAGAGGGAGTGTCCGAAGGGCCAGCTGTTGTTCAGGTAATAGTAGATCCGCAGCGGGAGGGACAGCACCTGAGGACGAAGCGCAGACAAATGAGCGGCCGATTCAACTCAGCAAAACAACGCGAGCTCGTGTCTGTGGAAGCTCTCGGTCGCACAGGAGTTGTCCATCTTCAGTGAAGGTACTTGAGTCGTCTTCTGTACTCTGTAGTAGGAGTCTCGAACGTTCCGCCTCTCATCGGAAAGGCTCGGCCCGCAATAATTAGCGAACATTAGCAGTGAGCAGCAATGAATAGGGCGGGGTCAGATCGATACTCTGGGGTGAGCAGGTCGTTGGAGACGTTCTACTTCAAAGGTGGAGGAGCCGGGCCAAGCTCAACTCCTCTCTATGGTCTTTATCTGGACTGTGGGCTGAGCTGAACCTTAGTTCGCTTGCGAAGCCTTTTGGATGGGAGGCGAAACGTTCGAGACTTCTACTACAGAGTACGGAAGACGACTCAAATGCAAGCTTTTGTTATGAGGAACCATAAAAGCACACAGCCTGACCATTACTTAACTAACTGTTCTGATCAGGGGTCGCAGCAGTTGAAATTCAGCGACCCTATGGGATCAGTGGACGACCTGAACATCCTGAATGACCAGGTTATTCCATCGGTGGATTTCTTAATCCCTGATGGCACGGGCGTATTCCAAGATGACAATGCCAGGATGCATCGGGCTCACATTGTGGTTCAGGGAGATGATACTAGGGCTGTCACAATAATTACTATATCGACTTATTGAACATTTATCCACATCATGTCCCCATTGTTGTAATGTAATATTTATTTTATTACCCAAAGTAAGATTAAGATTATTAAGATTAAGTCCTTTGACCTTTTCTGTCATTTTTAAGCTTTACAGTCAGTTTCTGTGGAATTATAAAGTCTTCAACAATATTGTTTATCCCAATAGTTTCCTTCCTCAATACTGTATATCGATTTTTCTATATCGAGACTACATTTTCACACATGGATTGGCCTCCAGAGTCGAGATCTGAACCCCATTAAGAATCTCTGTGACGTGCTGGAGAAGGCTTTGTGCTGCGGTCACACTCGCACGTCATCAATACAAGATCTTGATGAAAAATGAATGCAACACTTGATAGGAAAAAAAAAAAAACATCTTATGACATTACAGAAGTCTATTGAAACAATGTTACAGCAAATTCCTGCTGTAATCGAAGCTAGAGGCGGTTCAACCAGATATCAGAGTGTGACCATTGCTATGGCAACCTGTTCAGGCTGTGTATTTTGTGATTTGGATCTTGTGCAAGCGCCGTAAAACACCAGGTCAACTCAATACAGTGTGACTTCACACACAGTAATAAGCTTCTTCCCGGTCCAAACTGCTGACAGCTCCATAGACAAACAAAGAAAAAAACACAACTTTATCTGAATCTCCTGCTGAAATAACAACAGATAAAACCACCATTGCTCCAGGTAAAATGAAGATATTTGTATATTTAACATAAGCCTTCATTGTGTATGGAAAAAAATCATTTGATAAATAATGTTAGACAAGCATTACTACAGAAAATCCAGAGTAAAAGTAATATGTATTTGCGATCAGATGTTTAAAAAGGGCCTAGTACAGTAAAATCAGCAAAATCCCATTACAGTGAACGGGGCTAAACCTCGGTTGGACCCGGAAGTGGAGCGATGACGTCATCATTTAACAAACGCAGGTTGATACTAAATAAATAGGGCAATACTTTGTTTTCATTTCAGTGAATTATGGAAAAATAATCATAATTTGGAACTGTAAAGGATTTTGTGTTGATGGGAGGCAGACATAAGTTTTTACTTACTACTTTTACTACTTCTCCTTTTCATTCATTTTAAACGCTGCATTTTTTTTAAATGAATGAAATAAATAATAAAATGAAAAATGAAATGAAAGATTTAAAGTTTAAGTTGTTGCTTGTGTAAAACAGTCACATTCTGCCACTGATATGAGATTTATACTGCATTGTTAATGTTTAAATCTGGCGGAAAGTTGGTAAAGAGTTTGGATCACAGCTAATCATTAAACATTTAAATTCCTGCACTTCCTCTTTCCTGAAGGGGGTAAAAAAAAACACCCTTTAAAACCTCTTATTTTAACCTCTTAACCCCCACCTGAAACAGTTTGGCTTCTTGAAAAAAGCGTCAAAATAGCGACAAAACAAAAATGTAACAAAAAGAAGGTGAAAAAAAGTGTTGTCAACACGGCAACAAAGCAAAGAAAAAGACCCATTTCGATCAGTTTTGTAGGTCTTAGCTTTCAAATGAGGCGTTACTCTGGCCTATAGGCTGTTGTCTCCATGTCGAGAGGCTTTTAGACTTGGGTAAAGCCGAACTGGAGAAAATGCTCTCGGTCAAGGCGAGGGGTTAGAGGTCAATGTTTCTCACCAACTCTGAATTTTACGACTACTACTAATGTATTATTGTTTGATAATGAGATATCCTAAAGCACGTGGGTTTGTTGTTTCCCGGACTGTGTGGGGCAACCCTGTGTGGAGTTTGTAAGGTTTTCCCAAAGTACGGCGGGCTCAGTCTTCCAACAGGGCACCTCTGGCCAAACAAAAATCTAAATCCGGAGATGCCACCCAGGCAGTCGCCCACGACACCCTAACAAGTTCCCCGATTGACACTGAAAGATTGGTCAAATGTTGAAAACAAATTCCTCCCCCCTGTTGCTTTCTTATTTTGTACTTTGCAGATGCGCCCAAGCAGTTCCCCCACCATGGGACAATGAAGCTTACTTGCCTCATCGTAATCAATCATGTATTTAGACGGTTGCCCCGTTGCGTTTGGTTCCAATGGCTTTAAGTGGACACATATTCAAAACAATATGAGTGATTTAGCGTCCTCATTTCCTGTGTAATTTCTCACGCGTAGACTTAATGGCAGAAATGTTGGACAGCGCTTCATTTTAAAACCAGTGAAATTTAAACAAGAGGCTAATAAAACAGATCATTTAATCAATGTCCCAAAGGAAATCGCAGCAACCATGAAAGGAAAGATGGTTCAGGCGGAGTTCAAAAGGGGCTTCACTTGACCAGAAACGTCCATGTTATTTGTTTAGTTGTTGCTTTTGATTTAAGAAAGTGGCATTAAGAGCCATTTGATTTGCCTTTCCGCTTCCTGTTCGGAACATTGTTGTTGTAAGCAATAAACACTGCGCTGGTATGTAAAATAAAGAGGACGTAGTGGCCGTGTGAAGCGTTTTCACAGCTCTGCAGGAAGTTTGAGTGCATAGTGTGAGCGCGGTTTGTAGCCTCCATCAGCTCAAACGCAATATTTTAAACTGAGATTCGGTGCGATTTTCGTTGTTGGCCAAGTGAGTCAAGATTCCTAATTTGGTAAAAAGTGTTGCTAACAATTCTATCAAGCTCTTCACATGGAGTGGGAGGAAAATGTGTGGGAACGCTTTGGAATTACTCACATTTCTGCCTAAATTGGTCATAACATGTGGTCTGATCTTCATCAAAATCATAAGAATGAATAAACAGTGTCTGCTTAAGCTAATACATTCACAGGACAGGGAGGAAAAAGTAAGTGAACCCATGAATATCGCTGAACTGCAGCAGTTTTGTAAAGAGGAACGGTCCGAGATTCATCCTGATCATTGTGAGCGTCTAATCTGCAACTACAGGAAAGCAGTTATTGCTGCAAAAGAAGAGTCAGCAGACATTTAATACAAGGGTTCACTTACTTATTCCATGCTATCGTGAATGTCTCAGGTTTTTCCGCAAAATATCTTGATAAACTTGTTAATTCATTTTTTCATATTGATGATAGCAGGTTGTCCGGGCCCTGAGGCAACAAAACAGCCCCACACCGTGATTCTCCTGGCCCAGACTTCACAGTGGGGAGAGGGTTTTGATGTTGATGTGCTGTTCCATTTTTCCTCCTCACATGACGTTGTGTTCCGTCCAAACTATTCAAACTATTCAAACTATTCAACTTTGGTTTGCAAAAAAGCTCTTGGCTCCACAGCAAAATATTTTCTGGACAGGAAATAATGTAACCTCGACAGGACCAAGCTTAAACTAGTCCAAAGTAACTCTAAACCTAAACCTAGTCCTAAAGGCATCTTATTGAGATGAATTTAAATAAATGTAATTTCCTCTGGAGAAGTGGAGCTCCACTGATCACGTGACTTTCCATCGGCTGCATTCGGACCCTCTTGCAATTAACTCATGTAATTAATGAAGTCTCCATGGGGTCTTCACTAAAATCTGACAATTCAACAATCCTAGTTCAGACCTTTTCAAAGTTGTTCTGAAATGATAAATATCTGAATGATAGATATGAAATATATATGTTATATATATATAAAATATATTTTTGTTATTTTGTGGCAGTTTTTCTGTCAGTGGTTCCCATGTAAAGCCCCAGCCCTTGTATACTCGGATTCGCCCCTGCTCAAAGTAGATTCTGCGCAGCCTTCAGTAATGTAGCCATTTAATGCTGTAACCTGTGTGAGAACACCTTTAAACACCTAGAAGACCCATTAGATTTCTGTTGATTAATCCAGCTCTTAAAGCGTCGTAGTTCTGGAGACTCCTGTCTGCGCTGGAGCTACAGTCCATTGTTTGGAACGTTTTCCTGTCGGTAATACATTTCTATGAATCGTTAGATCTTCACTCACCCAAAGGAGGACATTTCCTCCGGCCTTTTCCCGCTGCACTGATTAGAACCGCTGTGTCAGGAAACCGAAAAAGCATGTGGCCAATTACCATCATGTAAACATAGATGCGCCGCTTCTATGCAATGAATCCTGTCTTTCAACAGTTCCACACAAATAAATAATAACTTGAAAGTCACAGCAAGTCATTGAGAGTCATTGGCCTCAAGTTCAAGTTAAGTAATTTGGCCTGTTACACCGGGCCTCCAAAGGTTGACCACGCATCATCATTTTAAAAAAAATTATAATAATTTGAGTAGAAGGACTACACTGCCTTTTATTGCTTGCGTCATATTTCAGTCTTCTCTCAAATTCCAATGCTTCAATATATTTGTAACTCTACCTGAAGGAGGTCGGCCACCGCCAGATTCATCATGAACACCACGGCCTTCTTGGTCTCTTTGACGTAGAGCCTGAACACCCAAAGCGCCAGCACATTCCCCAGCAGCCCCGGCGCCAGGATCACGCTGTAGACCACTCCGTACAGGTAGTGCTGATAGACGCGCAAGTCCTCAACGCTGTCGCAACTTTGGTTCATCTTGAGGTCTCTCGTTAAATCCCAAAATCAGGACGGTTGTTCCTCAGAGGCGTCCATTTTGGCTCCAGGAAGTTCACACCATCGTTGGTCATTGTCGGTCATCTGCCGGGTTAAAAGGAGAAATTAAAGTCTGGACCATGGGCTTTGAGCAAACTATGGCCCTTAAACTACCTCACCTGGTGTTTGGATTCGTCCCACAATGGGGAATTTCATTAACGCAACAGCAATGTACAAGAACAAGTCTAAAGAATAGCGGAACGCCATAGAATATGTATGTCTAACGTCTGACTTAGCTTTCACACCTTTAACTGCGCCCCCTCAGGCTTTTGATTGTGCACAACATTGACATTTGATCGAAACCTCTGCAAACGGTGTAATTTACTGCAACTCAGATCAGAAAACGGAGCCGCCTGCTCTGTGGTTTTGCCTCTGAAGCTCTGAATCAGCTCTTTTCTCATGGACAAGAGCCGTGTGGCGGTGAAGCGGTCTTTCACACCACGTTAAAACAGACGGGAAATGTACCTGCTATTTCCTTTTGGAAACTGCAATGTGTGAATCCATTCTTCAGCTGTAGGTGGCACGTTTCCTTTTTAGAACTGTGGGTGTGCAGGCTGCTCGATGGGGTATAAAAAAGTTTGCCTATTATGCCTAAGTATAGCATCTGTGTATAAAAAGGTTTCATCCCTTTTTTGCAGAAGGACTCCCATCCGCCCATGTCCTGGTTCCTTCAAGGGAGACACGTAGATCTCTCCTTCGTTGGTGATTCTAGATTTCTGTTTTTCTCCCTCTGGGTTTTTGAGTTTTCCCTTGTCATGAAGGAGGGGGACGTATCCACTCGCTGCTCCATTTGGACATTACTCTTGTTCTGTGTCACTGTTTGATGTCAGTGTCGTTGCTGTTTTCCAGGTGGTTCCCTTGTGTCGAAACAGATTTGTGCAGCCCTGTGAGATAACAGTTGTGATATTGGGCAATACAAGAGCAACTTGATTTGATTTGAAAAACAATGTCAATGTCAATTTTATTTATAAAGCACATTTAAAAACAACCTCAGTTGACCAAAGTGCTGTACAAGTACAGTAGCAATATGTACAATATACACAATAAAACTTAAGCACAGGTAATATAAAAGGCACAAACTGTATCTGGTCTACATAGAACCGAAGGCCAAAGCAAAAAGGTGAGTTTTTAATTTGGTTTTGAACTCCTCTACAGACTGAGCCGAGCGCACATGTAGGGGAAGGCTGTTCCAAAGTTTAGGGACCGCTACTGAGAAGGCTCGGTCACCTCTGGACACAGGCTTGGATTTAGGAACAGACAAAAGGAGCTGGTCCGCAGACCTCAGAGCTCTGGAAGGACAGTAGAGCTGCAGCAGCTCTGACAAATACTTAGGTGCCAGCGAATTAAGGCATTTAAAAACAATCAGCAGAATTTTAAATTTTATTCGAAAAGGAACTGGGAGCCAATGTAAAGAGGACAGAATGGGAGTAATGTGCTCCCATTTTCTTGTGCCAGGCAGCAGGCGGGCTGCGGCATTGTGGACTCCCTGCAGGCGCTGGAGAGACTTCAGGTCCAGCCCTGTGTAAAGGGAGTTACAATAATCCAACCTTGAAGTGATGAAGGCGTGGATCGCTTTCTCTAAATCTTTTTGTGGCAAGTAGGCCTTTATTTTGGCAAGGAGTCTCAGTTGGAAGTAGCTTGCTTTTACGACTGATCCAATGTGTTCTTCAAATTTGAAACAAGTATCGAAAGTCACTCCAAGATTTGTAACAGTGGGGCGGATAAAGGAAACAACACTGTCGGTATTTAAGTTTGACAGGGGGTTACAACGTCCGAAACATCTGAGTTCCTGTGCACTACAGCGACTGCACAGAGGACACTTGGATCACGAGTGTCAAGACAGGACAGTGAGCTGCTTCAACATCGTCTACCCACAGCATCAAATCATAAATGTCGCGCTATTTTATGCACTATTCTTTCATGTTATTTAGAAACTATTTTGATTATTCATTTGCATAAAATTATGAGCAAACGCAGCTAAAACGAGAAAAGGGGAACATCTAAACTCGCACTGCATTCGTTACCATCCTGTTTTGTACTCACTGCAAGTCCCCCCAACACTCGAGTGCAATGTTCACTCACAGTAGTAAGTAAGTTTACTCTATTTCACACGCTTAATTCCATGGACCCCCTGCTAAGTGGCAGGCGTTCCCCGTAGACTGGGTTGGGAATCACTGCAGACAATAACATTTGATTTTTGAGATTTGAGTCATTCTTCTGCTGTGTAATGTGTTCCTTTTTTCTTTTCTTTTTTTTTTACAATTAGGGGAAGAATGAAACTATGTTGACTCACTACACTATTTTTGTTACAAAATGCTTCACTCAGCAGTTACTTTTAGTTTCGTCTTTTGGGCCCAAATTCAACACTGTCCTCAGCAGCTCTGGGCCTTTTATCCCGTCTCTAAAAACACAGGCAGCTTCCCACAGGGGCTTCCTCTGAACTATCCCCCCAGTGTTATTTGTTTCAAAGTGATTATTCTCACTAGAGCACGTACTGCACTGAGGTGGTCAGCAACAAAGGAGGATCTGTTCTTTAAAAAAGAACTCACATTTACTCCACAACATGTGAAATATGAATATAAAATACTTTCTACTCCTCTATATTTGTAAACAGGATCCAAAGTAAAAAGCATATGATGGGGTTGCATGTTTTTTCTCCATAGGTGGCGCTGTGCAGACGAACCGTCAATGCCACTGACACATCTTTTTTCCTTACAGGTGGCATCTGCACCAAGCAGCGCCATAGAACGTTAGAGCGGCTAGATGAGGTCTTAAAAAGTTAAATTAAAGGGAGGAAAAAGTCCATGATCCTAGAATAGACAATAATTGCTACAAAATCCAAGCTGTTTGAGAGTTGGAGGTGGCCTATGGCCTATCGGTCAAATACAAGATATTTGGCAAGGTCTAGGAGTCCAAAACCGCGACGCGGCCACAAACGGAAAAGGTGATAGAGTTCTTCCCCTTCAGACCTATCTTTTCATACATCCACAGACTAGAGCTAACGTTATCTGCACTGTAAAACACTGCCTGGCCAAATAAAAGGTCTCACGCTCTACTATTTGGTTGGACGTTCTTTAGCTTTTATTGCAGCAGCATTCGCTGTGGTGTTGTTTCAAGAAGCTTCTGCAATGTCAAAAAATCCAGTACTGCATTAATTTTCCATCAAGGTCTTGTATTGATGATGGGAGAGTGTGACCACTGTGCAAAGCCTTCTCCAGCACATCCCAAAGTTCTCAATGGGGTTAAAATCTGGATTCTGTGGTGGTCAAATAGGGTGAACAGATGATTTGCCATGAAATCCGGGACGGGGCGGGGTTCACGTTTGTTTGTTTGTTTTTTATCATATGCCACATGCAAAGGGATTGTTATCTGTGACAGTAACAGTAAACGTGTTTCCATAGTGATAATCATGAAATGTGTTGTTATGGCCCATTTCAAGGCTTGCGTAAGCGAGGACTTGAGTTGTTCTCTTTTGTATTTGACAAAGTGCTGCGCCAAGCCCAGCTGTACTGGCGTCCGTGTGTAACAGGTTCATGTTAATGGGGACCCCTCCTTTAGAACATTCTTCAGAGCGCAGTTTTTGTTGTAGAGCTCGTCCAGATCAAGCCCCTCTTCCATATTAAGAGCGCACACAGCACTTTCCACATTCTAAAAATGTGTTTTGGGACAATTTGGGTCGGATTCGGGATTCGGGACGAGAGCCTGGAGGTCGGGACTGTCCCACATTTTTCGGGACATATGGTCACCCTATGGTCAATCCATGTGTGGAAATGATGTCTCCTACTCCCTGAACCACTCTTTCACAATGTGAGCTCGATGAATCCTGGCTTTGTCATCTTGTAAAATTATGCCGGTGACATCAGGAAAGAAGAAATCCATTGATGGAATAACCTGGTCATTCAGGTGCTCAGCTGATCTCATTCTTTGGGCTCATAGTGTCGCTGAACCTGGACCCGACCAACTGCTGCGACCCCAGATCAGAACAGTTAGTTTAATCATTTTTCTTTTTGGTCAGGCTGTGTATCAATCTGTTTTTTACCAAAGTTGGCTTTTACCCAAATTTTGAACCGTTTTCAAAGACACTTGCACAGTATCAACTATTGTCCAGAACTGTCACCTTTCCAGAGAATACAATTGTACTGTGATGGTCAATGCCATGAAAGTACAATTAAAACAGATATAATGTTGCTTGTTCCATTTGTTTAATAGCATCACTCTTTAGTCCACAGTTTGCAAACAGGATAAAGCTTTAGCCACTGTGTCTCAGCTCACATTGATACATTATTTAGATCAGATATATTCGCTCATCAATGACACTTCAGGCAGCTAGGAGGTGTTCTCGCACATCGAATATTGTTTTACAAACTGGTCTCTTACAAATGAAACCACTTTTAGACAAATAGAATCCTTATATAAAAAAAAGCTTTACTCTTTTTGTTTCATAGTACCATGTCGCATTCTTGAGACGTACAATCTTCTATCCTTTGAAAATGTTAAATACTTTCAATGTGTTTGTATGGTTTATAAAATACTCAATGGACTTGCACCATCGCCATTAAGGGAATTCATCAAATTGAAATCCTCTTCTGGCAGAGCCACTCGGTCTATGGTTAGAGGAGACTGTGAAGTGCCCTTCAGACGGACCTTTGGCCAGACTGTTCTTTCAGTCAGGGGCTGTAACATCTGCAACAGCAGCCCTCGCACTATAAGAAAATGCCCCATGTTTCACACATTCAGGACTCAATTAAACTGGTTGAATTTAAATCAACAATGTGCTCATTAGACCCTGTACAGATCTCCTGCAGGACTGAGCCGAGTGTCAGGATCCTCTTCACAGGTGATGCTTTGCAAATAATGACTGTGTATTTATTCTCACAATGTCCTCTGTTTGAACTGTGTGACCTGCCGTAGCACCAACATCTCGGTTCTATTGTGCAAGTCACAGAACGAACATTCAGATGTTATTAATGCATGAATTGTATCAACATTTGTTATGTAAGTATGAAGCCTCAACTTTTGAATTGTTTGATGTTTTTTGTAATTGTTGTGGGCATTATACACCTGGCCCAGAGACAACAGTTGAAAACTAGCTTTGCAGCGAATACTGACACATTTACAGAATTGTTCATTAGTGTGTACTGTCCCTGTCAAATGCAGTATGGAAAAGGACCAGCAGCACGACTGACTCACAGGTTCAGTAAAGTGTGGATTTAGATCATTCTGGCTTATACTTGTAACTGTATAATATCTTTTGTCTTTGTACATTAGTTAACCAAGTTAGAGTAGTGATAATTGATTGAAGTGTACTAGTTTTTATCAATGTATTTATGCATATTCTTGTGAGCATCATAGCAAACATTTTAAAGAAACTATACGACATTTCACGTGCAAGGAGATGTTGAAATCCCAAGTGAGCTTACAGTATTCACCTACTGCAGCTGTGTAATAGTAGGATGTACAATTCTACTGTATAGTAATGAATGTGCAATAACCTCTGTTCAAACAAAAACCTGCCATTATTGTCACTTTACCAATCAGTCACCACAGCAAATGTAAATATGTATAGTCTGGTTCTCTGCGGTTTTCTTACGCTGCTAATGTAAATTTTTGTATCATTTCCTATTCTAGTTTACTTTGAGTTATATGTTTGCTTTCTTTCATTATCCATTGTACATAAGTTAGCCTTTATTTCTATCCTCATTCTTTGAGTGCACGTTGCCTTTGTTTTTTGACGGCACTTTTTCCCTGACTGTCTCCATCTCACCTAAAAGCTACTGTAAGTTAAAAAAAGATGAATGAAGTCTTATCTTCGTAGTAGTAGTAGTAGTAGTAGTAGTAGTCCTCGTGTGCTTATAAATCCTTTTTCATTCTACTTTCACTCTGAACTACACATTTGTTCAATTGTTTACCTCCAGTTGAGCCAATTTGAAATACCCAATACTTTCACATGACAGGAATCTTATCTTTCCCATCTGAATCGGATCGTTTTTCGTTACAGACCATGTGACTAAGTACAAGCGCGACCATGCCTTCAAGTCTTTGCTAATACAACACTACAACTTTATACATCAATATCTCAGTGTTGCCAATGGAAACAGTGTATACTTCTTCTATGAATCATCTCTCTAGAGGACGCCTGGGGTTTTTCCACTCCTGCCTCTTTTTTGAGCCCCTAAACTTCATTCTGCTAGCCTTAGCTGCATCAACGTGTTCCAGAGATCCACAATTACCTCTTAAAAGCCCAGATAATACCCCTGGTGTACCCCCTGTGCCTGACATAGCGTTCCTCATATTGGAGATACATGGATTCCTTGGGAGCGTGACTTTACACTCGTGCTATTCATTTCATCAAAACATCAAACTTTAAATCAACAACACAATGCCCTAAAGGAGCCAGCTTCTTACCTTTTTCCTCATGTCTTTGTTGGCCGGATGAAGCATCAAACACCCTCTGCAAATCTCTCTCTCATGGCTATTTCCTCTCTCAATAGACCTAGGTACAAGAAACCCCCTTTCTTCATGTCTTCATGTGATTTTCTTGTTTTGAGGGCTCCACCTCTCACGGTCTCCTCTGGTGTGTGAAGCAGCAGGTCTGTGGCTTTCAGCAGCAGCAGTTGACACATGTGGGCTGGTTTCCTACGAATATGGGGGTGTGGCCTCCAAGCATTTTTGACACGAGACTTGCGGTATTGAGTCAGAGCGTGGCAAATGTATCAATGCAGTCTCGGCATTGTGAGGAATGTTAATGACTAAAAAGGCTAAAACATATAACAATTTTACTCACATTAGTCACATTCAACTTGTGCTGTACTTTGGCAGCGTGTGTTTGCGCTAATCCAACAATGTAGGGACATGAGTATCAGGATTTTGCATACTGTACTGATAACTGCGCTGATATAATATGCTGGCCTATTCATTCATGAACTGACATTTGCATCAAACTTGTAAACAGCAACATCTTTCCTCTTTATAAAGCATCCCTTCATTCCTGAGGTTCCCAATTTGAGTCCCACTGGCCAAACGTGACCCTCCTAAGGGCTTTGATTACGTTATGCACTGAATCAATAAACTATGTCCTCATAAATCCCTCAAAAAAGACTATAGGCCTTGCATGTTCGGTTTTGGCCCCCAAAGAAAACCGTCTGGGCACCCCATGTACAGCCTCGCAAAATAGTGAACACTCTTTCATCTGTGACCCCTTGATAATAATAATGATGTCTTACACTTGTAATGCACTTTACAAGCCTACATCACCAAGTTTCTCCATTATTCATTCACACTATACTCAGTGGTGGTAAGCTACTATTATAGCAACAGCTGCCCCGGGTAGACTGATGGAAGTGAGGCAACCAGTCTGTGCCATCGGCGCCTCCGACCATCACCAACCCCACACGTTTTAGTGGCAGGGGAAACCGGAGAACCCGGAGGAAGCCTACACAGACACGGGGTAGGGCTGGGCGATATATCGATATTTAAGATATATCGATATATTTTTGAAAGAGATATGGAATTAGTCCGTATCGCATATATCGATATAGTCCAAATTTGCGCTGAAATACTCGCTCCGCTGATCGGAGCTCTCTGCACTGCTCCCAGCGCCCCGGCCCCGCCCCTCCTCAGACACTCAGGCACTCATAAAACAAACATGGAGAAAGCAACAACGTCTGTGAAGCGTGCAGAGGTAAAGAAGAAAAACCAGTGGCCCAATCATTTGGAGATGGTTTGGATACAAATTATCAGATAGCAACAAAACCACCATATGTAGGGAGGGACACGACTTTGGCCCGTGCAGCTGATGCGGCCACGGCCCATAGTGAATGTAGCGGCGAGATGTGGTGTGCGCTGCGCCATGTGCTTTTGTTTATTCTCAGTCTGGTTTGCGGTAGATCGTGGATGTGAAAATATCAGCGTTTGTAATGCTGATATGTTATGTTATTTAATTATGAGAGTCACGCTATTTATGTTTAGTTCAGGGAGAAACCTGGGAAGGATTTATTAATGCATGTTTGATTTGGAAGGGATCGCAATTATGGGGTGCGCCACAAGGGGGCATTGTTGTGAGCAGGCTGTGGGCTCCCCTTTCATACAATGAAGCGAGGCTGCGTCAACCGACAACTCACTGCCTCGTGTCTTCTTTTTCCTATCATACAGGTAGCAATGTTCTAGGCACATGCTAAATGACACATAAATGTAAGGTATGATATTGTGGTTAGAGATGCCCAATTTTCGAGCGTTTTTTCACAAGTTAAGATGATGTAATTAACGTGTTCAATCGTGCTATACCCGTGAACACGAGATCTAGTTATGGCGGCGCCCCCGCTCATGACTTGAACTCACGAGTAAACAAAAATGCATTATCCTAAATGAAAGTTTTGCTAAATGGTTTCTGTATAAAAGGGCTAATCTGTCCATTCCCTCGCTCCCGCTCTGATGCTTTGGTCATAAACTCCCTCACCTGCAGATTCACACGTCTGTGCCTCCACAGAGATGAAGGTGAGCCTGTGCTTGTAAAGAGTAAAGAGTCGCGGCTCAGTTTAGGAGGCTTATGTTTGGGAATGCTTTGGATAAATATAAGAACTTATCTCACAACCACTGACTAAAACACAGTTAAATCAAGAGCAAATATCAAGAAATTATTTGGGCTATTTGCAAAAAAAATACAAATCAATTATCAGTATAAGCTTATTGTAAATTATGTAAATGGCCATGTGGACTATTTTGAATTATATTTCATATTATTATTAAGGACTAAAAAGTCATATTTCATTGCCTCTGCTATAGTTTAGTTATATGCAATATAAAGTTATTAACAGTAGATGGGGTAAAACAAAAATCAAAATCAAATCGAAATCACAACAATAAATATTAAAACTACTTGTATTTGCCTTTGACTTTGACTTAACATTTAATTTCACAGCTCTCACTTTGTGGAAAAAAATATCGGGATATATATTGTATATCGACATTCAACCTAAATATATCGGGATATGACTTTTGGGCCATATTGTCCAGCCCTAACACGGGGATAACATGAAAACTCCACATAGACAGGCCCCGTCCGGCCAGGGGATCGAACCCGGGACCTTCTAGCTGTGAAGCACAAGCGTTTGCAGGTTTTTTTTTTTTTTTGCTATTTACGACTGATCATGATACACTGGCACTGCTTCAATATCTTGGCATTTCCTGAAACATTAGCATTGATCTACATTCAAATCAATTATATAATTGTGGCATGGCGTTGTCAATGTTGTTAGTTTTGGCTGTAATATTATTTTACAAATGTCATAAACCGCCCGTCTTGCTAAATAATAAAAGCTGTTTTCGGCCCCCCCTCCTCTAACCTGATCGTGGTGGAGGGATTCGAGTGCCCGAATGATCCTGGGAGCTATGCAGGGGTCTCCCATAAACAGGTCCTAGCTAACGGGTCAGACAAAGAGCGGTTCAGAAGCCCCTTGTGAGAGACCAACAGGCCCGGTTAGAATCCTTCCGTGAACCCATCACCTGCAGGAGGAGCTATAGGGTGCAATGCGATGTGGGCAGCTCAAACAATTGCCCCCATGACAAGAGGATGGTTTTGGTTTCACAATGAGGAAGTCTGATATGGGACATTATGGGCTGTTTGGTGCAACTGTCATCCAATATAGCCTAAATGATTTGTCCATATAAAATCTGGCAATCCTATGCTCATACAGTATGGTTAACTGCAGTGCAACCATTAAGAGGGGTTTAATATAAAAAATCCAAACAAATTAGATCATGTTTACCGCTTACACTTCAGAGAGATATGGTAATTAAACGTTCTACTTGGGCTTCCCCTTCTGTGGTTCTGCGTATAAGCAGTCTATTAAAGGCCATGCAGAAGTATGTCATCTATACAGTTGAATTGAGGTCATGGCAGTTACAATAACAGTTTCCTTGGTGTGTTTGATTGTTGTGGGAGGAAGTTTTTGCACACAATGTACTGCCACCTGTTTCCAGCTGCTGCCAAAGAAAAGCTCCAAACACAACATTGACTTTAAGATTGTATTGAAACATAATTCTGAACTGTATAGGCAGTATTCAAATCACAAGAATGAGTTATTGTTTACAAAGCATTACAATAATTAAGTGAGGAAAGGATTACATAATACATACAGTTAATACCAACATTTGTCTTATTTATAGCTTATACTTTCTGTATTTTGAAAGGAAGGTTTCCTGGGGTATGGTAAGCTTTCCCCCAGACTGCAGACTTTACGAAATGAGTTGACAGTGTAACGATGCTAAGACGTTTTAACGGTTTTGTGTTCCAAATTGTGTTTTTCATTTTACCTTTCGAAAAAAAGTGTTTGGCAAAAGCCAATAGTGACTATTTTGTTCAACACTGTAAAATGTAAAATTGTTTCAACTCAAACTAAGTCCAAGGGCTGCCAAGAAATTGTATATGTAACCAATTATCAATTTACAATGTAATCGATTTGAAATTTCAGATTCACCCCTTTAGTTAAATTGTATTCTCAGGTTGACACAACTGATTTAATAAGTAACTGACATTTTTCATTTCAGACAACTGTTGTCTGAAATGAAAAACGTCAGTTACAAATTAAATCAGTTGTGTCAACCTGAGAATACAATTTAACTAAAGGGGTGAATCTGAAATTTCAAATCGATTACATTGTAAATTGATAATTGGTTACACATACAATTTCTTGGCAGCCCTTGGACTTTTTTGAGTTGTAACAATTTTACATTTTACAGTGAACTTTTGAGTTTGAGAAAATTCTGGGACTTGACGGTGTTCCTCAGACTGCAGACTTTAAAAAAAAAAAAGTTGACAATGTAACCTAATGTCAACTGTCAACTTTCGTTTTTCACGAACTGTTACGAAAAAAAATGTTAAATCACTAGTGTGTTGGTACAAATAAAAATTTAAGTTTAAAGTCTTTTTCACTTATTGAAAGTTGAATTGCAAATTTGAACTGCTTTGTAAAACTGAAGAATTGATAAATATATCTTTAATTAAATAGTAATTAAAAAATATTAGGTAAACGGTTGCCTAGCTTTTTTTGAGTTTATAGTCTGTTTTTTTGATTACTGTGAAATTTTAAAAGCAAACAAATGCTACTTAAAATCTTGAATTACAAAATGACAAAAATATAATTTTCATTTATTTAAATTTTTGGGTTTGTAAAATTTAGATTTTTAACAAATGCTACTTAAAATCTTGAATTACAAAATGATAAAAAATATAATTTTCATTTATTTAAATTTTTGGGTCTGTAAAATTAGATTTTTTAAGTAACTCATAGTTTAATAAATTAAAAAAAATATGTACTGCTTCCTTAATTTTTTTAATTTGGAGCAATCAAAAATTTTAAGACTATAAACTTAAAAAAAGTTAGGCAACCGTTTACCTCAATTTTTTTAATTACTGCTAAATTGTTCGGGTTTACAGTGCAGTAATTCCCTTATTGTAAATGATAAATGCATAAAAGCTTAATCCAAGTCAATATCATTATTGCACTCTAGGGGGCTGTACATTCGCCTTAGTGACAGAAATGAATATCAGAATTTTGGTTTCATTCAAACAGTCAAAATGTGTAATGTGACTCCGTTTGCATACTTTCCTAACTACTAAGAGAAAACATGTATGAGTGTATAACCAAATTCGCTGAGCATGTTCATAACTCAGTGTCCTCCTTCACTCCCAATACCAAATGTGCTATTTTAAGATGAAGATGAATGCCAAAACCAACATCTCATGACTCTATCCCGGAATAGTTGGGCCTATTAGTACACATGTTTGCAAAGTTTCCCTTATCTGTTTTCTCTTAAATTGATAAACAATGTGTTGAATTCTCAGCAGTGACCTGTTCCACTGAGAGTCTTTAACCCTGACGTCATGCTTTGGTCAAGTTTATAGCCGCAGGTGATAACAATTAGAGTCTACTATCAAGTGTTTACACGGGACCTACGATACTGTTGACGCTATAATTTTCACACCAATCACATGCTCCTTAAATTAACATAGAAGGCAGGTGAGAATCTTTGCGACTTTTTATGTCTTGTTCTTGGTTGTTGTTAATGTTTCTGGACCGGTCCTTTTATAAACTGGCACAACGTTGAATGTTTCTATGCCATTGTACTGCGAGATTAAACAATTTATTTAACCATTGACTTAGAATGCCTTTGAATCCACATCAAAATTGTTCCCAGTGTTCGTTGGAGTCCACCAAGGCTGTCCATTGTCCCCGGTTCTGTTCGCTACCTTTACGGACAGAATTTCCTGGCAGGAGCTGCTTTCAAAACCACAAGATTTTTTTTTTTTGGGGGGGGGGGCTTGTTGGCTTCGTCAAAACAGGACCATGAGCGGGATTTCAGTCAAGTGACACTGACACAGCGGCTGGGGCGATTACTTGGCCCTATAGAGAGTCCTATAAAGCCTCAATACCTCAGTCAGAGTTTGACAGAGTACTTTCCATGCGTTTAGGTCTGTTGTCACTGGCTTGTGTATTTCTCGGAGAATTGAGGGGCGAGGAAAAGGAGGGGGTCCGGATTGCGAAGAGCATCCTAAATTCAGCAGTTAAGAAGTAATATAGTACAGGATTAAGGCAGCAACTCATATTAGCTATGCACAGGGATATCGCGTGGAACTGCGTTACAGCAAAACGGGTCCCACAATCCGTCAATATATCCTGGGAGACGAGTAGGTAAAGCAGAAAGCTGACGTGATAGGGACCAAAACAAAGTAAGAAAAGGCAGGAGCAGCTCAACACCATCTTCAAAGCTCGACGTTTCTCACATTTGGCCTGTGTCTCCTGGTATTTATTGTCATCGCTGGAGGAGAAGGAGAACAGTCTGCTTCGCGTCGAGTTCTGACAATCTTCACTTTTTTGTTTCTTAGTGAGAGACCGTGTGATTCGAAACGAGCTGTAAAAAATACAGAGTAGAGGTATCAGGAAGCCAAAGAGTTCTCCAAAAGTTATTATCATCACGGCAGCGGACGGCGAGACGGGGCGCATTGGCAGGTCCTTGAAGCATCCTCGGGTTTGGTTGACCGGTTTTGTGTACCTAAACTGAGTCACATTGGAGACCGCCTGTTGTGAGTCGGCGTCGAGAGAGCTGGAGGAGGAGCGCATCAAAATGAAAGGAGAGCAGCCCAGTCCGACCACGACCCACACCACGAAACTGATCAGGAAGTCATAGCGTCGCCTCCATCTCCGAGCGGAGAACGGTTTCAGAAGAAAGACACATCTCTGCACACTGATGCACACCTGCAAGAGACACTGACATCAGTGGCGTGCGGTCAGGGGAGGCAGGCCAAAATAAAAAAAAATACAATAATCTTTATAAAAACAAGTCCCCCCTCTTAAAATGATAGGGATTTTCTATGATTTTAATCAATCAAAAATCAGTTGTCCAGATCGTGTAAAGATCAACATTTATGTTTAGATGTGTTGCTATTGAATGCTATTTCAAAGTAAGAGAATACCAGAGACAGCAAGTTGCATTTTTTCCTTGCAGTTTTGTTTACTTTATATTGGAGTCAATAGCGTGTGCCTCACCAGCAACAAACCTCACCGCACGTCACTAACATAATTACAACCATAAGAAAAAGATATATTGAAAATGTATCATAGTAAAAATAAGACAAGAATAGTTTCTAAATTGATTCAACGACATAGAAAAGGAAGATCATCGTTATAATTCTGGCGATGATCCTCCTTTGACTGAATTTTAATCGGTCAAAGGTCAATCTCATTGACAGGTCTGCATCCACTCTAGTATTTATTTATGTATTCGTTTATTTTATGGGGACAACACATTCATGAACATGTCTGTAAATGTGTCTGTCATACTTGCCAACATTGGGTTGCAAAAAAATAGGGAGATTTTTTTTGTATTTTCCTGATGAAGGAAACTTGTGCTTGAAATACTGTTCCTTTGATATTCCATATTAATCTTTTTACCGTTGAGGACAAAGGAAAAAAAATGAGCAGAGCACCATAAGTAGAGAGACCAGTTAAGAATGAAAAGTGGGACGCTTGAGCTCAAAAGTGAGAACAAAAAAACCTATGAAAAATAGGCTATAGATATTTAAAACCATCTTTGATTAAATTAAAATACTTTTGCAAAATAGGAACAGAAAATATTATATACATTACATTATACTTTACATGTTATCATTTAATGATTGTAAGGTCTACACACAGGCCTATAAGCTTCTTTTGTTTATATATATATATATATATATATATATACTCTCTACCCCAGCTGGTTGCAGATAGGATATGATAGCTTCTGAAATCAGCACATTTTATTTCATGCCCATATTAACTTCTATTCTTCTGGCCTGCCCTCTTACCAGGAACATGATGGCAGCGTACATGTTGAGGTATTTGAGATAGAAGCAGCCGAGACAGACCGCGCGTCCGAACGGCCAGTCGTGAGTGAAGTAATAGTAGATCCTCAGAGGCAGAGACAGAATGTGAGCCAAGTCTGCTATTGCCAGGTTAATCATGAAGATCACTGCTTTGGTCTTCTTACTGCAAAACATCACACACAAGACACGGGTTCACATGTAGGCCCCTCAAAAAACTGGCCTGCCTGTCATATAGAGTAACAGATATTTATTGTTAGAATGAGGCTGTGGACTGTTGAGCTGTTTAATCACAAAATACTCTTATAATACACCAGAATAAATTATAATTTTCTTTTGGGAAGCACTCTAGGACTTCCAAACCTCAAAGCTATAAGGTTGATTTAGTTAGCCCTCGACTTGAAACATAATAGTGTGAAAAAAATTTATTGATGCAGAAATAAACCGTAACATATCGGTAAAAGAATGTCTGAAGCAGCAGTGCCAAATATGTATGATGTAGTGACTCGGGAGGAGGCATATGTTGTGTTGGTGATGCAGAGAATACAGACAAATAACTCACCATGGCAACCTCGACAGTTTTGAGTTATTTACCTGATGTGCCGGCAGAGGACCCACAGGGCGACGGTGTTGAGCAGGAATCCAGGCAGAAACAGCAGCAGGTAGAAGTACATGTACATCCCCTCGCTCTGCTCCTTCCACTGGCGGCTCACGTTGTTGTCAGGGCAACGGACGGAGGAGTCCATCTTGGCGACGACCGGTGACCAGGAAGTGTTCACGGCCATTTTTGTTCTCCAGGTGCTTGTTAAAATCTATTAAAAAAAAAAAAAGATCTGTAACATCAAAGTGTGGGATTTAGGTAGTGATAGAGAGTCCTTTATGTCTCAACCAAACCAGGGGAAACTATAGCACACAATGTGAACATGCACAACTTTTTCATCGGATAAAACGTTGTTGTAAATGTGAATAAATCATTGCGATGGTTATCAGCTAATCTTTGATTTGAAGGTGTTTTCTTCATGTCTGAATACAGATATGCAATGTGTTTGGGCAGCTCCAACGGGCAACGGGCAAGTGGAAGCAGATGGATGGATGGATACAGATATGTAATGTTGAGTACATAGAGAAGATTTATTTGTCATCTCCAATTAAAGTTAGACATTCATTTTGTAAAAAATACTTTTACATAGTTATATTATTCTTATTTTTATTTATTTATTGCGTCATTGAAGTGCACACAGGGCGTTTCCTGGATACAATGGTTTTGAAGTTAGCATAACACATAACACTTTAGTTATGTACACGCATGTTTTCCTTTTCTTTTCTTAATTGTTTTGCCATGTCGTGGTATTAATAAATTAAGGCGTGTATTTTTGTCTGTGCTACCAAATCACAGTCTATTTCCACCCCTTTCGGAGGAACAGAAACTTACTTCATTGCTGTAGTTTTTTGAGATTTTTTTCGACACTTAACCGTTCGAAGCGCTGCACTGACGTACTTTATGCACAAATGAATTGTTTTGCAGGAGACCAGTTTAGTTTTAGGAAGTTTGAGCAAGATACACATCTTTATGCATCTATTTGGCGGGGGGCAGGTAAGTGTCAGTCATCCCCCACCACTAGTGTTTCAAATAAAGTAGATAGAGTAACAATATGAAGCAATATCCGTTTTTATGCAACTAATTTGCAACATCCTTGTAATTCTCGCATTATAGTGAAAACGTGCATTTCTCAGCCACGACAACTTTCTTCGCTTCCTCCTGTTTGCATCATCGGTCCCCGTTTCACCCCTTTGAATACTGACCACTGCATACATAGAGATATGAACAAGACAAGTCAGACAGTAGTTGATACTGTAAGTGTTTTAAAGGTCATGTAGGAAACATTACGTATCTCTGTTTTTGGTTCAATTATTGTCTGTGCAAATTTAACGGTGCATAAGTTTTGAGATTAGTAAAGGTTTAATATAAAAACAATGGAATTGAATAGATAAATTGTTTACAACACTGCAGCTGATAAACAGATTCATACGGCAAAAAGATATTCAAAACTGTCATAAACAATCACAGATGCATGACATGGCGTCTGGAAATATGAATAAAAAGCAAAACATGATTTTTTTTAAATTGGCACGTTACCTGTATTGTGCTCATCCCGTCTCCAAAACGATCAGCATGTTTGGAACACGGCTTCAACGCGTGCAAAGATGCGAGTGTATAATTCCTAAATAGTGATAGAGAATGATACAGAAGGCTGGCACCGTTAGAGGAAGGCGGCAATAACACGCGTCACTGTGGTTTTGGTAAGACTCGATGCAGCAGTCTCTGAAACACGTTCAGGCTGCAGAGTGAGATATCGGACATTGCACTGAAGGAAGAGGAAGCTTGATCTCACTAGTATACGCTGACGCAAAAACGCCACAGTTCTCTATATATGGCACGTGCACGTCCTCCCACATTAATGTGTTTTACAATGACTGCTTTTGCTCAACAAAACGACGCCCAGTTGTCCCAGTTCAGCGTGGATTTGGATACACATTACTGCAGCATTCCCCTTTGTGGACACTGCAGTGAAACGCAGCATTAATGTTTGTCTGTCCTTCTGTGACTTTGTTCCATCTGCACATGAGCTCAAAGCAGCTCAGTCAGGGTCACCCCTGCACACCTGCTTAACTTTAACCAGCACCTGGTGGTTTCAGGTTTGTTTCAGCTGTGTCATGCAGTGTCACTTTCGTTGACTAAAATGTGAATTCTTATTTTAGTGAAAATTATTTTTTGCCGACTAAAATTAGATTAAAACTTAATCAAAAGTTGTTCATGAGACTAATCACTATTCATTCATTTCTTCGTTATTTAGTACAGACACTGATAAATGACTGAAATGTTACCGGCCCTCGCGCGCTTTGAGGTCTGAGGGCCAGCTCCAGCTCGTGGTTCTGAAGACGAACCGTAAAACCAGACGGGACAGAGCGTTCTCCATTGTCGGCCCTAAGCTGTGGAACGCTCTGCCCCTCCACATCCATACGGCCCCCACCGCGGGGTGTTTTAAATCTCGGCTTAAGACTCACTTTAATTCTTTGGCTTTTAGCACCGCGTAAGTTGGGTGGTCCCCTGTGTCTTTTTATCTATTTTATTGAGGGTTTTTTTTCTATTTTTTTTTATTATTATTTATTTTATTTTTATTTTATTATTTATTTTATTTTTATTTTATTTTTTTATTATTATTTATTTTATTTTTATTATTATTATTATTATTTTATTTTTTTAATGTGTTTTTATTTCTATTTATTCTTTTAAACCGTTTTATTTCTATTTATTATTTTATACTAATTTAGTGGTAGAGCTCATTTGTATTGTTTTGGTTTTATTGTTGCTGTGGTCGCATGTTCTTCAGCACTTTGGAAACGTTGTGTTGTTTAAATGTGCTATATAAATAAAGTGGATCGGATTGAAATGTCCAGATATGTGCGTTGACTAAAATAAGATTAAATAAAAATAAAAAGAAGAGACTAAAATCATTTAAACTTCCACTGACTGTTTGAAAGAGCCTCATCATATCAGTCACTGCCAAAGGAACAGCTCTGAGCTTCGTTCATGTAGAGGAAACTCCATGAGGCAGTGGATTAAATATGATTATAATAAATGGAGTTAATATTTATTGATTGGGTTCGGGAGCAGGACCACGCCCCCACCAACCGCTCTTGCTTTCACTTAACCACGCCCCTAATTACTTACGAGCCATTATATACCAAGCCAAGCCTCGTCATGTCAGTTTGTTTGAAACTGTCGACCCCACCCTCCCTCCTTCCATGTCTGTTCCATTTCAGCAATGACTCTACTGCTTAGAAGAGAATGGGAAGGGGGGGGGGGGGGGGCTGGGTTCATCCGAGACGGAGCCCCCACCCACAGTCTCGCCCAGTTTCACTCCACACTATAACCTTGTGACTAAATCTCAATTGCACTTTGCTGTGGCGTGGCCCATGCTAGTGAAATATTATAAACGCGAAGTTGACAGACACCACCAGCAGGAGGAGCCATAGGGAGCTGGTGCCGTGGCAACCCAGAAGAAGGTGAAATTTACATGCACTTTTAACAAACTAAAACTAGACTAAAAATTGAACATCATTATTTGACTAAATCTTGACTAAAATTGAATGTGATTTCCGACTAAAACCAAATTAAAATGAAATTCACACTGGTGTCATGTGAACGGTGTCATACAGATTTCCTTCTCCTCGTCCAGTAGAAACTCATGGCCTCCTTATTAAAACTCGTTTATCCGTGCCCTCCTCCTCCTGCAATGAAACATCCTTCAGGGTGTGACAAAGTGAGACTTCCTGTGTTCTCTTTCACATCTACAAATGTTGGTATGCTTTTGATAGATACCGCTCAAAGGTTTGGGGTCACTTTAAATGTTCCTATTTTTGAAAGAAAATGAGAAATACAGTGTAGACATTGTTAATGTTATGAATCCCTGGAAACTGGTGATTTTTAATGGAATACCCACATAAGTGCAGAGGTGCATTTATCAACCATCGCGCCAGTGTTCTAATCGTACATTGTGGTAATGGAGCAACACAACTAGGGCGTTGGTTTTGTTATCTTGCTACATGATCTACTTCCTTAACCTGTGAACTGCCGTCTCCCCTGATCAGGAGGAACCCTAATCAGGATATAATTAGGGTAAAGAACGGCAAATGTAAGTTGTGTTTCACTCACAAAGATCTCACACATATTTTTAGAAACTAGAAGGTCTTGGCTTTCAGATTTTGTATAACACTGGCATATAGACTGTGAACTCTCCAGTCAATAGGGTTTGAGATTTGGATGTAAATAATTGATATCCATAACCCTAATCCTAACCCTAACCCTAAAGTGGCAGTTAAGTGGTTAAAGGGATATTTCAGAATTGTTGACATATTATGGCCTCATTTCCTGAGTGTTGTTGATTTCTGGATATATATATATATATATATATATATATATATATATATATATATATATGTATTCATGCTGTCCTTATATTGTAAGAGTTTAGTGGTGCTAAGCTAGGGCTAGGCTTGCGCATGTCTATGGTAACTAGTAGCCTAAAAAAAAAAAGCTCTTCAAAATCATCGGGTAGATCCTCCAAACGTTGATCAAAATATCTGTCATTTCTGTAAATATCTTTACAAATATCTGATTTATAAAAAGCTCCTTAGTGAATTCCACGTGTAGTAATGCCGGCTGCAGGTAAACAAACAACTACTGTAGATCCGGTAACCTAGCAGATCACTCCGCCGCTGCGTAGCTTACAACCAGGAAGCTGAAGCTGCCCAATATAAGTTATTTAAATGCAAAATGGTTATATTAAAAACCTATTTTCAGTCAACACAGACATTTATATCGGTAGTCTGGTGTTATAAGTGCTGTGCCTCAGGTGCACTGTGCTTGGGTCAGACTGTTTTTAATGCAGGCTTCTAGTTACCATAGACATGCACTAGCCTAGCAGTAGCCTAGCACCACTAAACTCTTCAAATATAAGGACTGTATGAATAAAATGAAAAAAATCTCCAGAAATCAACAACACTCTGATAACATGGGAAATGAGGCCCTATGTCAAAAAATCCTGAGATATAGCTTTAACTCCTTTAATACATTGCATTAAAAAGGTATAACAAGGCTACTAAACAGGAAGAACCCCAGAAATAATTCCCAGTTACGTTTAATCCATGCATTTCTAGATTGTCACCGCTGGAGGTCAGTGCAGCCCAGGGGCGATTATATACCTTTATAGTGGGTTATAGGCTACATTTAATCTTTTTAAATGTAATTTGAATGTCCAAATGTGACTTATTTTTAATGCCACAAGCGTAAGAAAGCTGTTTATTTCTTTGAGATTTGCAAATATTCAATCTGAGGAATGAGGGGAATTTTCACTATTCAAAAGCAAATCAGATATATACATTTTGAGCGTAAAAGACCTGAGGTGGTCAGGTTGATTAACAATATGTGCCAAAAGAATGGGATCAGCTGACGACCTGAACAATGACCAGGTTATTCGTCTTCCCTGATGGCACGGGCATATTCCAAGATGACAAAGCCAGGGTTTATTGGGCTCACATTGTGAAAGAGTGCGCACATGGGCATCATTTACACTGTCCAGATCTGAACCCCGCTGAGAGTCTTTCGGGATGTGCTGGACAAGGCTTTGCGCCGTGGTCACACTCTCCCATCATCAATATGAGATCTTGGTCAGAAAAAAATGATGTAATTTGTAAATGTATTCCTGAGGTGCTAGCAGTCTGATTCGCCTCATTATGTAACCCTTGAAAAAAAAACAAAGCATGTGAAGTAGAAGGAAAATTGTAAAGATCTTTCTTGTTGCAATTCTTTTTTGGAAATAAAATGGAGATCTTGCTGTTGCGTGGTATGTTGTCAACCATCTCACTCCGGCCTCTGGTCTGCCTATGTATCTGCATATTTGTGAATGAACATATTTTCAGAAACCTAACCATTGATTGTATGTATTTTGGTAGAATATATAAGGCGGTTGATGCTAAATTATATGGAGTGTGTTTGGGTTTAGGGAGGGTGAAAAAGTTGTTGGAAAGTCAGAGTTGCCTATATACTCAGAAAGTAGTACATACTGTTGTCGTGTTCCTGAGCAAGACACTACTCAACAGTCCAGCCCACCAGAAGTAAAAGTTTCATTAAAGTTTTACATTTTCAAAGCAGGCCACTGCTGGTTGCCAATGTGAAGGCCCTGTTGGCGCGGGGGAAGCAGTCCCGGCGCCAGCTCAGTACAGAAGGGGGGGCGGCTGAAAACCATGGGGGGGCGACGACGTTAAGGTCAGCACACCCTACACGATTTTTATGCCCGATTTTGATACAATTCTCAGTCGCGCCGAGTCTTCCCGAGTCGTGTTTAGAGTCGTGTCTTGTAGTGTGGGGGCGTCACGACTGGACTCGCGTTGGAATCGTGTAGTGTGGGCAGTCAGACGCAACTGGACTACAGTCGCAGGAAATCAAACAGGTTTGATTTTTTAAGCCCGATTTTGGACGCACAGGAGAAACGTGGGTGATGTTTACCGTCCCCGAAGTGAACACACAGAAAGCGAAATAAAGTGAAATAAAACGGAAAAACACCGCCGCGCCTCCCTCGTCATTTCTGTCAAAACAGCGGCATAAACACGTAATTTCATGGCCACAGCGATTCCCACACGAAAAAGCACAACTTTATATCACCAAACGTTCACGAGAACCACCTTTTCAAGCAACATTTCAACCGCGAACAGAGTTTAGCGGCACTTACTGAGTTTGGAGACGAACTGTTCAGCGTCACCTCGCCGCTAGCGGCTCGCCTCTCTCCGCTTTCTCCGCCGTCTCCTCCGCCTCCTCCATCTTGGAGCGCGTCTCATTTTCTTATTAAATCCGCTGAAATACGTCCCGCTTCTTCGTGTCGCCGACTTTTATCTCCATTTGACAGAACTATAGCCAAGTTGAAGGCTTCGTAGCAGCCTTGCACTGCGATGTTGTGACACTGTTGACACCCCTGACCAATGAGGGACACGCACATGTTTTCGCACGCTCACAAACACGGCCTATCTTTGCGGATTTGGAGTCAGTTTTTGAAACCGGAGGAGAAATGAAGTGGTAGAGACACAGACGTGCTGTGTTATAAACATCAGCTGTTTGTGTAGTGTGTGCATTGTATGAGAAAGCTGCACACAGGCTGCAGGGACGCCAATAGTGTAGTTTGTCGCTTTTCAGCCATTTGCGAATGTCCCTTTTGAACAGAAAATATAGCTGCTGGCTACAGGCTACTCCTTATTGCGGGATGATTCACTGATGACATAGTAAGGAGGTGCGTGATGGGTTCAAGGACCACTGGAAACTCTGAATTTTAATTTCATTAGAGTCAGTGCAGTTTCTTCCAAGTTTTGGGTTGTTTTGAACACATCATAGACTGAAAACAATATATAAAAAAAGGACTGATTTTGACTGAGGGGGCGGGACTGTCCGCGTGAGGGGGCGACGCCCCCCCACGCCCCCTCTTGACGCCGGGACTGGGGGGAAGCATTTATCTGCTTCACAGCTGGCACAAAAGATTTTGTCGCCAGCCAAACCTTGTAAGTGATTTACCAGCTTTCAAATCCTTACAGTATTTATGCAGTATATATGTGTAACGACAAGACGTGTTTTGTAAACAGCTGTAGGACCACGTTGCCCTCCTGCGTCTGAGTCCGCAGCCCGGAGACGGCTCTTTACATGTGGTGAGTGTCAGTTAACGCATACAGGTGAGTTGGTGACATGTGCTCAGTGCTTTATGTTATTTTACAGACTCTGCTGCTGGGGATTTTTTTGAGGAGGAAGATGACGAGGAGATGGCAACTGTAGCCTCACAAGCTGAGGAGCAACTTCCTCAAGGTATGTAAATCTCAAACAATATTTTACAAACAATTCTGTGACAACAGTATTTTTTAAATGACATATCATGTTCTTTTATTTTACAACACACAGGAATGGCACTTCTCAGGTGTCAATCTACATTCACTCTTTGAGTGAACATATTCAAAGCAAAAAGGGATTTAAAGGTGTATGTAAAAGGTTTTTATTTCATTTTTTAATCACTGACTAAAGCTCATTCTTGTCATCTCACACGTCCCCCACTCCCCTTGGAATAAGTGGCTGTTGTAGTTAGCGGCGCTTACAGTGTTTGGGCTGCTTTGCTTCACCTTTGGCTGATCCCATCTAATTTTTCTTCTTGTATTTGTCCTAATGGTGCTTTGGTGAAAAACAGGATTATTTTCACTGCTTCCTTCCATCGTTTCATCATCATGTTGCCTGTCTACTAATCATACATGCTTTGCACTAAACCTAGTAATCGCAGTAGCTGTCCAGCAGAGCTGAAAAAGTAATGCTATGAAAGTCTAAAACAATAAGATGTTTATGTGGTGTCTTTTTACGCTCCAGCCGCTGCGGCCTCGAGGCCCTGCCCTGGCCCCACCTCGTGCTCCTGCCCTGGTCCCACCTCGTGTTCCAGGCCCTACTCCTGCCCCTGCTGCTGCTCCTGCTCCTCCAGCATTGTGGACCCCTGGCCAGGTGTCCCATCCGCCTGCAGAGCTTCCTGTGCACTGGAACGAGCAACTTCCATCTTTCCAGCAGGACTGGATCAGGAAGACTCTGTTCAGGGCCAACACAAGAACAGGGAAGCTTGAGCTGACGCCACATCCCAACTTTTGGTGGTACCCTCCCCAGCCCCGACCGTCTTCACCCAGCCCCCTGCCTCTCCTGATATCTTCTTCTGCCGCCCTCTGTTCCTCTGGATGCCGCTGAAGATATGGTCCATTCCACTTGTCTGTGTCCAGCCAGCCTGCAGTAACCACAAGCTGACAGCTGCTGGCATTTACCGCACTGTGCGCAAGGTCCTGGAGACGGGTGGTATGACATGGCCACAGAGTATCTGGAGTGCAAAGGGTGCAAGAAGAAGTATCCAGCCTGGTCTGAAGACATCCTGGGACAGCTCGACATGGGACACCGCAGAAAATTCCCCGCCATTCTGACATACGGGTAGAACACATTCATAATTAAAGCAATGCACTGTAATTTGTTGTACTGTATACAATCAAATACATTGCTTTACTGACAATAACATTGAAATAACAAGACATTGAACAGAATTATTTGACTGTCTGTAGGTACTCGTGTGACTACCGTGTAGTCATTATGATGCGGGAGAGGACCCGGGGCAACAGCGTCACGCAGCTTCACAAAAAGCTGCAGGAGCAGCACACCTCAGCGTGGTCACAGCGGACACTGGAGTACCTCACTGTCTGTGAGCCCTTCACAGACTCCTCCATCATTGAGCCTCCAGTCTTCTCTGCGCCCCCGCCCCTCCCACCCATCCCCAAACCCAAGTGGCTGTTGTCTGTGTATGCCAGGGACGTCCTCTCACGGCTACCGGAGGTCAAGGCCAAAATAACTTCGGTCTTTGGGTCTGTCCTCAAGATGGACTCCACTAAAAAGGTATAAAAAGTAAAGTTTGAATAATAATAATTGTTATTATCTTCTATTGTTCTTACATTAGATTATTCTACTGTTCTTTTTTTTACATAGGTCACCAAAAAACTGGCCGGCGCTGCTGCCAACACTGCTGGTTGGTGCTCTAATGTGGGCAATGAGCACGGCCAGGTGTTGGTGTCAGTGCTGACAGCGGCAGAGGGGCATGGACTGTGGCCCATGGCGGCGGGGCTCATGAAGAGGTACAGGGAGGCGGGAGTGGCACCGCCTGCCATCATGTACGTGGACAGAGACTGCTGCAGCCCACACGCACACGGACAGTCGCAGGTCAGAGCCATGTTTGCAGAGTGGGATGAGCTCCAAGTGCGCCTGGACATCTGGCACTTTATGCGGCGCTTTGCGGCAGGCGTCATCACAGAGGCTCATCAGCTCTACGGCACCTTCATGACTCGGCTTTCCAGGTGCATCTTTGAGCTGGATCCAGAGGATGTCGCTGCCCTTCGGCTGGCCAAACAGGGGGAGCTACAGGCCAGAGGAGCTGGTCCAGTCTCAGAGAAGGCCCTGGATAAGCTGATCATCAGAAGTATCATTAGTAGCCACGTGTGTATAGTAATGACTGCCATTTGCCATAGGCCCATTTGTGTTGTCCTGTCTTGGCCTGTACACCTTCCTCTTCGTCGTCATGCTTTTCCCTGTCCCAGCCATTGATAAATTCCTTGAGGTATGATCTGTTTGCATGTTATGGAATTATTTACTCTGACAAAAACAGACTTCCTGCATAATCCCCAAGTCATTCTGGTGGTTTCAGATTGTGTGCGTGCCTCGTACGTGGAGGCACACCCTGCTCATCATAGTCATCGTCAACTCTGTAGTTTCCTTCATACTTGAGGTATGTGCCCCTCTGCAGCTGGCCTTTTGAAATCAATAACTAATTTGCACCCAAATCCTTGTTCTTCTGCTGCTTATTAGAGCCAATCACACTTGTTTTTAGTTTTCAAATGTTGGTTGTTGGTTAGACAATGTAACATGGATCTAAAACAGCTGAAACAAAATACCTAGTGGTTTCAATTGGTGATTTTCCCAGGCCCCCTCCCCCTTACACCCCTTTGTTGTTGTCTTTTATTACACTATAATCTTTTTATTGCAATGACTGATTGCATTATGTGGGTTGCATTATAGATCCACCACAAGTAATTCTTCAAAAAGGAATCATCTAAAGATCATGGCACACTCTTTGCCAACATGAACGTGCTAAGGTAGTGTCCTATTACTTTCTTATAAAAAGTGTCTTTCTCTATGATTAATTTACTTTTGTTTATAGGTGCACAAATGCAAAACAGGGCCCCAATGCAGCATACAATGAATACAAAAGCTTTTTGTGGCTCTCTTCCTGGCTGCAGCAATGGAGACCTTCAGCCTCAAAGATGTGAAAGGTAGCTACGAAACATGCCATGTTAATTGAGCAATGTAAAATAATAAAAATTTAAAAAATGTCTTTCTATTTTTTTAAAGACACTCCAACACACTTTATTCCTGATGAAGTGCTGACAGGAACCGAGAAGGACAAGAGAGACTGGTTACATACAAAGACTGCTGAAGTTGTTGACATGTTTGTTTTGATTGATGTTATGGTCACTGCAGAAGGCACACAAAAAATGCACTTTCTGTGTTGTGAAGAGGATTGTGGAACAAGCTTTCTTTCTGTAAAAGCAAGGCAAACACATGAGGAGAAGAAGCATAATATTGTATCATCTGCACAGTCACGTCCCCCCATCACCTCCACTTTCTTTAAGAAAGATCACAAGATGGAGCACTTGGAGGCAAGACTTGGATTTGGCTTTTTGATACTTGACATGCTTGATGCAGTCAAAGAAGGAGATGGTGAACGTCTGCTTCGCCTGCACTCCTTTACTACAAAGCATATGGCCACAGCCAGTATGCTTACAGCACTTTTCTGATGACGCTACAGGTCAATTGCACACTGTCCCCCCGAATGGCTCACCCAGCCTTGAGAAACTCTCTCTAAAAGCACGTTGGCCCTTTTCAGCTTGGCCCCTGGTAATAAAGGCATTTGCGTTAGCATGTTAACCTTTTTAGGCCTTGGCAATAGCGTTAGATCAAGTCATTTTACATAGGAGAAAACTTACCATTTGTATGTCAAGTGAACCTCGTCCACCACTACACCAACAAGATCTGTTTGGCTAGACAACAAGCTACCCCATTATTTAGCAGCCATGCCTCCGGACTGCCAAACAACAGTTGAGCTTGACCGCTGAAAATGTCTTTGTCACTGTTTTTGCCAAGCTGCATGGCAGTGACTCCAAGTTTACTGGCCTCCTTAACCTGTTGCTCCATCAAAGCCACGAGTGGTGAAACAACAACCACGACCGGATTAACGTAGATGTCCATTTTCTTAGCTACTAGCGGAGCTAGCTGATAAATCAGACTTTTTCCAAATCCTATTACTGGTAAACAATATTGATCATTCCAGCCGCGCCGTATGTCCACGGGTTTTCCGCATTTCTTCAGATATTTTTACATTCTTACATTCTATCCAAATTTGCTCAAGTATGAAAAAGAATTCCCCTCCATTTTGTATATGTTGTAGTTGACACATAGGGCTACATATTTCCTAGTCTTCAACTAGAAACTACAGTATATCTATATATAATGGCCTGCCCAGAATTTCTAACCACTGTTTGAACTGGCCCGTTGAAAAGGAGTAGAAATCAGAAAAAGTGAACATGAGACCGTGAAATTTGTATTGATTGATTGTTTGTGATTGACATTAATCTTGAAATAAATAAATCTGAGGCACTGTGTGTATAAATGTATGGAATTGTACAGAACGGACAGTGAATGGATGTCTGGAGGAATGGGTATGTCAACTTCTACCTGGTATTGCATGAAAATGAAAAAGAAAACCCCTCCAATTTTTTTATATGTTGTAGTTGACACATAGGGCTACATACGAGCACACCGACAGAGCCTGTGGATGTGCGCGTCTTTACCTACAAACAAAACATTTTACACATTTTAATTGTGTCTGAAAAGGAGTGGGGAGACTCATGTAACCTACTTTTAGTATCTTCCTGTTACTTATTAGGCTTCCTTTAGATTATCACTTGAGCACCGCGCTCTAATCCAACATGACAGTCTGAAGAATCATATATTTTCATCATACACAAATCCTTTCTTTATACCAATATTTAAACTGTCTATTTGGACGTCCACAGATAGAGGTATTGAGTTACTACACTTGTTACCACATATATCTGACAAGCTCACATCATTCTTTTAAACTATAAAAATGTTTGTTTTGTTGTTTTGTTGTGATTTGTCGATTGGAAAAGTGAACAGAAAATTTTGTTTGGAACTGAAGCAGGGAAATCCATCACCTCCATTCCCGAGTCTGTTTTACTTCACTTGGACCAACATTTTCAGGACTTTATGCGGAAGAGTCGGGTAACTTAACAAGCCCAACATGTATTTAGCCTAATATCGCCTCTGTGTTTTAGCCCTGGGATCAAGTGGAAGAAATCCACCTAAGCATGGGAAAGGGAGAATGGGGGAAAAACATCAGTATAATACAGTTTTTGTCTTAGTTCTCGCAAAAATCAAAGTCCCAGATCTGACCCTATTCTCACTGCGATTTTTGGATCCGTCTGACTTCATTGTGCGCTGAATTTGTGTAACGGACTGTAGTTGTTTAAGCGACTTTGTTCCGATCTAAACGCAAAGCCTGATTAAGACGGAGAGCGCTCATTCAGCACCGAACAATGGAGCGTTTCTGCGTTTCATAATCAGCATTTGGCCCATGACACGGCGGGTCCTCCACTGCACCCACTCTACTCTCAAAGACCACAATCAGCCTCTGAGGGAAAGGAACACTGAAGGACCTCAGCCATTCAAGACAGTAGACACATGAACAATGATGGGTAAAAGAAAGACGGTCAGTGCTAGTGGTATTATTTGACAAAAGTTATGATTAGGTTTTTTTTTTTTTTTATTCTTTTCACTCACTGTAAACCAATTCTTTCAAACCCTGGTATCGGCTGGTGTCGAGAACCGACTCAAATCCAAATTAGCATCAGCCTAATTAGAAGCATTTAACCTTTGCTCATTTCTTAAAGGCACTACACCGGATTGTTTTTCTATAAATTAGTTTTGTCCTCCTTTTGCATTAACTCTTAAAAAAAATTGCATCTAAATTATGAAGCCTTTGCAACGATTTCATGAACTTGCAGGTTTTTGCAGGTTTTCTCACATAACCCTGAAACGTGACCTTGCAAGTTGTGAAATGTGCTCATGAACTCATCCCTGTGAAGAATTGGGATGGAAAGACATGAAGTTAGTTATTAGTGCGTATTTGACCTTCCAGTGACCCAGTGGCTCTACGGGCGGTTAGCTTAGCGCCTTTACTTTCCATCCCAGTGGCTCCTATGACGCTTTAGGATCTTTTAGGATGCCTGGTAGGTTTTTCGGAATGGAATGTATATGTAACCATGAATACGGTTCAATCAGCAGTGAAAACCTAAAAAACAATTGATCCTGGATTGTCCTACAGGCCATTGGCTAACCACCCAAGCAAGCTCAAATACATGTTAATATCCACTTTTTTTCCCCAAAGTGGCATAGTGCACCTTTAAAACATAGTTATGAGTTAAGATTTATGTTTATTGTGCCTTCCAGAGAACAAATTGACATTTATGAATTGTCTTTGACTATTGCAATATTTTACCAAAAGAAAATCGAGTATGTTTCATTCAATTTAAACAAGGATTGCAAGAGAAGAGGGCAAACACTTTAACATTACCCATGATACATTGTACCTGCCAAATTTAGTACAATGTAATGTGCACTGTAACAATGTGTAATATCGTAGTACAAACACTATGTAATGTGTATCAGTAGGTACATAACGTACTGATAAGACATGAGACCCTAACTCTGACTCTAACCCAAACTTTAAGCCCTAACCCTAATGTCTTATTACATTATGTACCTCCAAAGTACTAATACACATTATTCCATTGTGTATTGTACAGATTATTACAGATCGCTACAAAGCAGATTACATTGTATTACATTTAGTTTAGGTGCAATGTATTTTTTTTCTCATCAAATTTACTCAAAACAACTCCAAAAACAATGCTAAAATGGAAGAAAATGAAAATAAGAACTAAAACTAAACTTATATCCTTCATTTTAAGTTAAAACCCTGCACAAAAAGAGTGCTCTACCAACTGAGCGTCTCTTACCAACTGAGCTTTCGCCATTTGCCGTTTGTGTTGTACATGTTTTTAGACAAAAGCCAGTTGACGCCAGCGCACGAGGAGCAAGGCGACTGCAATAATAGACGTAGCCGTGGTAACAATTCCAAACATTTAACGTTTAATGGCCTCAAACTTCAACACGAGACACGTATAACCCGGCAGGTCGGCGCACTGCGGCTGCATAAACAGAGTGTGAACCGAAAAGTGTCAAAGGCACAATATGAAAAAAAATGTGCAGGGTTTAAAACAACAAAACGTAAGGGCGCATCGTGCTCCTAAAGGACTTTCAAATAAACATCACCATATCTTTGATCCAGTGCATCTGCGGCTTTAGTGACTGTAGTACATGCAAAACCTTTTACTCATTTTATTTATGAAACGTTAATGTTAGTGTTATTGTGCCAGTCTATGTCTGTTACTATTGTGTGTCTATGCAACAAGTCGTATTGTAAAATTTGAACTGCACAAGATAAGAACATTTTACAAGTTATTTTTACACAGTATGTTCCATTAACTCTAAACAAAAATTGTACGCAATTTGTATCTTTATTAATTTGTATCAAAAACAAGACTTAAAAAAAATAATAATAATTTTAAATTTAAATCTCAGCCAGATGGAATAAGGCCTTCATGGGTTCCTAATTGTAATTTGACTCTGGGGGGTCCTCACGATACTCATGCCAGTCGGTATCAACTATATACATGCAGTGACATCACGCATAGTTCCGGCCGCCATTTTGAATGCCGAAATAGAATTATGCAGTACTACAACATGTAACAATATTACAACTCAGGATGAAAATGAGAGACAACTGACTGACAGTGGTATTTTTATGGACTCGTAATCATTGCTTGAGAAGATAACAGTTAAAACACGGCCCCAAAGACGCACGTTTATGTGATATAAGCAGCACATGTGGCACAGACGTAGCAGACGTGGTAATTTACTAAAGATCTTGTTCATTTCTCAGACTAAATTAACACATCAAAGAGGGAATCAGAAAACCTTTCTTTGTACAGTTTGTCATGTCAACAGAGTCTCAGTCTGAGTCAGTGTTTAAGCTGCTCAAGACGTTAGCATGCTACCGGTTAGCATTTAGCTTCTGATTCAATCAACTGTCAATGGTTACACCCCGACATGAACACTATGTCATCTATGAACACTGAGGAAATACTACAGGAATTGCTCAGCTCTGACCTCTGCCTTGTATCCAAGGCTAGATGTTTGTGGTTCAGGGCTTTCTCTTTGAGAGGTCAGAGCTGAGCTGTTGAAGCTAATTGCTAACCGGTAGCATGCTAACGTCTTGAGCAGCTTAAACACTGACTCACTGGTTTCTTCACATAAACGTGCGTCTCTGGGGAAGTGTTTTAACTGTTATCGTCTTGAGCACATCTTTATGAGTACATAAAAATACCACTGTCAGTCAGTTGTCTTTCATTTATATCCCGTGTAGAGATATTGTTACATGTTGTAGTACTGCATAATTCTACTTCGGCATTAAAAACAAAAGTCACATGACTAAAAGGCAAGTATTGACGGTTTTGCTCTTGGTGAATGGCGTTGTGCTATACGCTTATTGTTTACAACTTCAATGAAATGGTTCTTTGAAATAGTGTAAACAAAGCACAGACTCTTCGCATTAAAAAATATATGTAAGTAACACGAAACAACAGAATTTGTATTATTTGATTAACTATAAAGCTGTATTAAAGTATACACAATGTAGGTGCTTTTGGGGACCCCGATGGCCTTGGGGCTCTAAGTGGCTGCTCAGTCTGCATAAAGGCAGGGCCTGCCCTATATACCATGGCTTTATTATGTGACCTAATAATCCTATAACAATTATGGTAGACTATGCTGCAGGAGTAACTTTGGAGAGGAGACAATTGACAATTAAACTGGCACAAAAAAGATAATGAAAAAAACAGTGTTTGCAGGAGAGCTGAGCTTTAGCTTAGAAGTAGCTTGAATGAATGACTGGGCAAAGTGCGCTTTATTGTTTTAGCAGTTTGTAGACGGTGAATATAAGGAGCAGCTCGTGCACCCAATTTAAAACCCAATTTTGAAACCTATTATTGTTCTAATGCACTCTTGATTTATATGATTCAGTAATGCCCATTTAGACAGTGTTAGCAATTCCACCAGATTAGATTGCGTGATTTAGTGCACTTGAGGGACAGTTTGTTAAGCGTTTTCAACCCAAGCCTGTCCTCAGTTGTTACAGAAGTCAGGCGTCTCGCTCATAACAAACTCAAAATCCCAGCGGCCCAGTGTTGGATTAATCCCTAATCCCGGGCCATAGCTCGGGATTTACCTCTCTGGACCCGCCTAATCTGCTGAGCAATGTGTTCTCCACTTTGTGAACAAACAGCTGATTACTCTATTTTGTAATTCAGGGTCAGTCAAATCCGTCCTCACGATTATTCGTTCCAACTTTTCGTCAGCGCGAGCTCAAAACTGGCTGTCGGACACTTTCGCCTCCTTCCCGTTGCTGTGCGTGTCTTTGGGCGCCGTGTTGGCAGCGTCAACGATCTCGGTATCGCTGCGCGGGAGGCTTTCTTGTCTCGATCCCGAGAGTTTAGTTCCCAGCGTGAGACTTTTCTTAAAACTTTCGGAGGTAAAGTAGTACACGACAGGGTCCAGGCAGCAGTTGAGGCTGGCCATGCAGAGGGTGATGGGATACAGAGTCCGCGCAAACCGCTCCACGCCGCAGTTCGCCAAAGCCTGGGTCCGCACCAGGGCGTAGAGGAACAGGATGGAGTTGTACGGGACGAAGCAGACGATGAAGATGCTCAGATGGACCACGATCATCCGTAAGACGCGCTGCTTGTTGTCGCTGTGGCCCACGGTGACCGGGCGCCGGAGCGTTCGCAGGACGAGGGAGGAGCAGACCAGGTTGGCCAGCAGCGGACACAGGAAGCCCACAATCTGGAAACAAGAACAAGAACACGAGAGGATCAAAAATCACTTACACCGGTTTATCTGAATAGGATCTGTTGTCTAATAAAAAGTTTGTCTCAAAATATATATGATTTTCTTTTCTACTATTAACGGGGGGACCCGCTCTGGTCTTTCAGAAAAGCCTGACACCGAAATATTCAATATGAACCAAATTTAAAGCGACACAGCGCAACATTTCACTTAATAAATACAATAAAATGTAAGCGTTTACTTTAGACCTGACTTTACTGGGACGTCTCCTGCTTGTCTCCATGGAGATGTTGACTAAATCAAAGCATAGATGAGATTTAAATAGGTCCTCATCCAAATCAATAATTTGATTACAGCAAAGCTTAGCGTTTTGTGCAGCTGGTCATTAGGAGCATGTTTGTATTGCTGGCAGCAGTTTAAAGCAGTCTGCCTTTAATTTGTTTTTTTACCCATTTTTGCTGCTAAAATTTCAAATATCAAAATGGCTTTCACTCCTCTGTAGCTACTTCCTTCATATTTTATTATTGAATAGATGCAATGGCTCAGTACAAGCATACTTCTTTTAGAAGCTTTATAATTAGTCTTTTGACATTTGATAATTCAAGTCTTAGCAGAAAGAACTACTCAGTGAATGAAAAACGACAAATGTTTTAACTAAACCCACAAAACTCAATGAAGTAAAGCTCAATTTAAAATGTATCGCTCCTAATTTCCTCCGAAGTGATGACAGACTGATAGCCCAGTAACAGATGAATGGTTTTATTGACAATAGAGTGCTCCACTGTGACTGTGGCCACTCTAGAGTCTCCATCTCTTATGGCCACACCATAAGAGATGGAGACATCCATCTTCTTCCGCTTATCCGTTGCAGGAGCAACAGATTTACCATCAAACCTCTCTGCCATGTTGTAGTGGAGGTTTCAGGACCGGCCTTTCCCAGTTCATATTCAATCTAAAATTTCTCATTAATGTATTTATCAATGATTTCAATGTGTGAAGACGTACTGTCTGTTTTAGAAGAAGAGATCCACTAATGTGGGGTTTTACAAAAGGAAAGCACCAGTATTTCGGGGCCTCGAAGGCTCGGGTCGTGCTTTATATATTTTATGTTGCAGACCTTTTCTTATGATTTCAGAACCATAAGAGATGGAGACATACGGTTCTTTGTTTTAGAAGCTGCTGATTTTCGTTTTTCAAACGAGCTTCCTCTGAAGTATTTCCTTAACATGAATGTCCCGAATAAATCAGCCGTTTGCCTCTAATAAAGCAGCCTGTCACAGCTCAACACTGACACATTTTAAAGTTTAGAGGCATCGGACACTGGATTACAGAGAAAGACATCCAAATAAAAATCCCCAAATCTGCATCTGCCTTAGAAAAAGGTATCGTCGACCTCTAGTAAAAATCTTGGCCCATGGACAGATTTCTTCAAATTAGTTACTCAAATCAAGGGCAAATTTACTTCAAGAAAATCTCTTAACTTTGACCAATGAGACGAGGTTTCCTATCAACCCGCCTGTCAGGTCCAATCAGGAGGGGAGGAGGGGCTTTATCGTTTACTTTTGAAATCTCTCCCTCTCTCTCTCCTCATTTAGCAAACTATGAGTGGCTTTCAGGTCTAATCAGAGAGGAAGGAGGGGCTTGATTTCTCTCTCTCAGTTTACAATCTTACAGACGATCCCTTTAACATGCACTGTCCTGACCAGATGCAAAGATGAATCATTCGCCTCAGTCTCACCTCGATAAAGATGGTGATTTTGGACAGGTAGGTCTTCCAGGTGCTCTTGGAGAACCCCTCGAAGCAGGTGGTGGCTCTGTGTTTGCTGTTGATGGTGGAGAAGAACGTGACGGAGATGCCCCCTCCCACGATGGTGAGCCAGACGGCGGCGCACACCAGCGCCGCGTTCCGCCGCGTGCGGATGGAGCGGGACCTGAAGGGGTAAACTATGGCCAGGAACCGGTCCACGCTGATGCAGGTGAGGAACAGCATGCTGCCGTAGATGTTGGTGATGAAGGCCGTCCCGGACACTTTGCACAGCCCGTCTCCAAAGGGCCAGTGGCGATTGACGTTGTAGAAAACCTTGAAGGGCAGCGTGAAGACGAACACGAGGTCGGACAGCGCCAAGTTGGTCATGAACATCGTCGTCTCGTTGCTCATTTTCATCCGGAAGCAGAAGACAAACAGCGCGGCGCAGTTGGTGACCAGACCCAGGACGAAGACCACGCTGTAGACCACAGAGTAGAGGTTGTACTTGAACGAGTCGTCGATGCCACAGTCCTCCATGCCGGTCTCGTTCAAAACAAGGCTCGCCATGTTTATTTATTATAAAAAAAATGTTACGAGGATCCGAAGAGAAGCGGCGAAGGGGAAATAGTAAAAAAACAAACAGGATGGATGTGCAGAGAGGACTGGTCAGCAGGGGACGGGAGCACTTAGGTCCACCCCAGGACCATTGTGAGGCGGGAGGATGTCAGGACTCAAGGCTGCTGCTGCTCCTACAGAAAACACGGAGAGAGCGCACAGGAAAAACACAGTCACTTCCTCACAATAAAAGTTCACACCGAGGAACAAACAACTTCGCGACCACAATGGGGAGGGCTCGGACCAGCTGTCAAAACCTGCACTGCCATTGTCCTCAAACGCCTGTACAGTAGTATTGTTCAGTGTCGAGGACCCACGCGGCCTTAAAAGGATCAGTGTTAGAATAATAATAAGTGATGGATGGGTTTAGAAGAAGAATTGTTTTAATATTTTGTTCATTATGATTCTATGTGGTTAGAATTTAGAGTAATTATAACAATGCAATTTAATTTTAACTGCTCCAAAGCTTAGCGTTTTGTCCAGCTGGTCATTAGGAGCATGTTTGTATTGCTGGCAACAATTTAATCCAAAATGTTACGCAGTGTGCCTTTAATGTGCGTGTTTGTTTGTTTTTTACCCATTTTTGCTGCTAAAATGTCAAACATCAAAATGGCTTTCACTCCTCTGTAGCTACTTCCTTCATATTTTATTATGGAATAGATGCAATGGCTCAGTACAAGCATACTTCTTTTAGAAGCTTTATAATTAGTCTTAGCAGAAAGAACTACTCAGTGAATGAAAAACGACAAATGTTTTAACTAAACCCCCAAAACTCAATGAAGTAAAGCTCAATTTAAAATGTATCGCTCCTAATTTCCTCCTCAGTGATGACAGACTGATAGCCCCGGTAACAGATGAATGGTTTTATTGACAATAGAGTGCTCCATTGTGACTGTGGTTTGGGACTTTTCCAAACCATCCATCTTCTTCCGCTTATCCGTTGCAGGAGCAACAGTTTTACCATCAAACCTCTCTGCCATGTTGCGGTGGAGGTTTCAGGACCGGTCTTTCCCAGTTCATATTCAATCTAAAATTTCTTATTCATGTATTTATCCTCTCAATTGTAATTGGTTGAAATTATAGCAAATCAAAACGACCGTAAGATCATATCACATCCTCTGCAAACAACCACATAGTTTTATGTAGACTGACTATATAAAGAACATCAGCATAGTCAGTTAATTCTCCAAGCACTCCACATGAACATGGGTGGATACTCAATGATGTGTGAAGACATACTGTCTGTTTTAGAAGTAGAGGTCTGACTGATGTGGGGTTTTGCATAGGCAAAGCTGAAAAGTCAAAAAGCACAACCGATATTTCGGGGCCTATGTAAGTTTAAATGTTTTGTAAATTTCAAAGATTGTGTTTACTTGCATTCGTGGGCCTGCAATTTGACGCAACTTGAGTATTATTAAATAATTATACAATTATAAAATAATCAAGTCAATATTTTATGTTGCAGACCTTTTCTTATGATTTCGGAACCATAAGAGATGGACACATACTGTTCTTTGTTTTGGAAGCTGCTGATTTTTGTTTTTCACACGAGCTTCCTCTGAAGTATCTCCTAAACATGAATGTCCCGAATAAATCGTCCGTTTGCCTCTAATAGAGCAGCCTGCCACAGCTCAACACTGACACATTTTAAAGTTTAGAGGCATCGGACACTGGATTACAGAGAAATATTTATTTTTAAACTTGCCAAAAATATCGGCCGTGCATATCGGCATCGGCCAATCAAAATCCACAAAATCTGAATATGCCTTAGAAATAGGTAATAGGTAATAAGTAGAAACGCCTGTACAGTATTGTACAGGCGTACAATACTGAGAGCAGAGAGGAGCATGAGAAGAGCTTCTGGCTCGCCAGCAAAGGCTTTGCCTGCATCCCCAATAAAAGATTCACTCGCAGCTGCATCATCTGCACCTACAGTAATGGACTTAGCCACAGTGAAGGATCCGGCCACAGCAGCACCATCCGCATCTGCATCTCCGGGGAAAAGCTCAGCTTCAGTACCACATGCATCTATAGTAAATGATTCTGCCGAAGGAGCACTTTCATCAACTCCACCACAGGCCTTGAGCCCGACTGCTACATCTACACGTTATGTTCACAGTTATTTCACTTTTTACGCTGTTTAACCAGAAGCTAGTTCCAGCTCAAAAGGTTGTTGTTACTTTGGAAACAGCTGCAGTGGAGTGATATAGCAAATTGACTGTGCGTAACTTCAAATTATAACAACGACGCCCAAGAAGTGACTTCCTGTTTCGATCCAGCACGCCAACATAAAAGCACCATCTTATTCATTAGTTCAGCAGTTCATTAGTTCAACTGTCTTTCTGCCTAACTACTAACAGACAAAACACTTAAAATATGTGTATTTAATTATATTCTCGTAATGTTGCAAGTACCTGCTGAACTAGTCAATGAGACGAGCTGTGTGCTTTTATTTTGGCGTGCTGGATTGAAACAGGAAGTCACTTCTTGGGCGGCATTGTTATGATTTGAAGTTACTCATAGAGTCAATTGGACACAACCTGCAACTTTTGAGCAAAAAATGTGGGACAATTTTTGCCACAACTGCAGCTAAATGTGTTTGACCATAAGTTTTAGATTTTCAATGAGCTTGTGTTGATAAAAATAATAGTTGAGCAATGCAATAGTTTTCCCCAATCATTGATCTAATGCCAGTTTGAGTTTAATTTTAAGATTTTAATTTTGGCACAATTAATTTTATGACTAATAATGCTTTTTAATGCCCCACAGAAACCCTGTATAAAAAGCTTCTCTTACTGCAGTTTGGCAGGTGTACAGATATACGGTGAGTACATAGAATTGGGTACAATGGGGCACAATTAGGGACAATTTCGCTGGAATATCGCAGTTGAATTATAATCCCAGTTTAAATTATTGCAAAATTCCAAAAGTGACGACAATTTAATCTTGGCTTAGTGCAGCCCTGTCCGGAATTAATTGCACTTGCATTTAATGGTACGACTTTGGAGTAATATCGTTAAATGTGTACAGCAATTTTAGCATAAAACGCTGAGGGGAAAAAAAACTGCCAGTGAGAGTCCTGCCATTTCCGTCTTTACATTGCATTGATCTTACAGCTTTGATACATTTACAAGAGCAGTTTCCTGGTACGTGCTCCTGCCTGTGTGTGGCATGTCCCTGATGTGTCCCAGTGTGATCTGCCCCTCTTTTATAAACTGGGCTCTTCTCTGCGAGTTCGAAGCCTCAAGTGCCGCTCTGGGGAGCGTCCATGTACGGTACGGGTCATGTACTGAAGATTAGGAGGCTGGACGTCGCACAGTGTGGGCTATAATTCAACATGACAGTGAATACAGCTATCGGGTGAATGAAAAGGTTTAGGCTGAGGTTGTTTTCAACTTAAAGAGGCTGGCGGTAATTACTGTGTGTAGTTTATTGTACATAGAGTTATTACAGGGAGATAGATAGTGTGACACGCGAGAACAACTTGCTGTTTCCACTATTGGGTTGTTGTTTTCGCGTGAAATGTTATGATTTCCATAACATTTCCATAACATGGAAATGTTATGGAAATGTTATGGAAATCATAACATTTCCAAGACCAGTTCATGCAGGCGGAGGATAATTGGTATAGTTTGCCCTCTTTGTAACAAGCCAGAGAAGAAGGCTTTAAGTTTGATTTCTGAGCTTCCTGCGCTCAACATGTTTTATAGTTATTATGTGTAATTATTAGAATTATCCAGGGTAATAAAAAACTGGCATAAAATTAAATATATTTCCTGAATAATAATAGAAAGTGTTCCATCAGTAACAACAGATACATTTATAATACACTGCCTGACCAAAAAACAAGTCGTCACCTGGCTTTAAATAAGCCTTATGAGTCCGAGGTCAGGTCTAGGTTCAGCAACACTTTGTGCCCAAATAACAAGGTCAGTGAACGACCAGGTTATTCCATCAATGGATTTCTTCTTCCCTGATGGCACGGGCATATTATTCATCGGGCTCACATCGTGAACGAGTGGCTCAGGGAGCACGAGACATAATTCTCACACATGGATTGCCCCGCCCCCAGAGTTCAGAACTTAACTGATGTGCTGGAGAAGTTTTTGCGCAGTGGACACACTCTCCCATCATCAATACAAGACACTGGATCGTTTGCACAAACTCATGGAAACAAAGCCACAGCTGTAATCAAAGCTAAAGGCGGTCCAACAAAATATTAGAGGTTGAGACCATATTTTTGAGGCAACTTTTTTTCTCGTCAGGATGTGTATAATATAATGAATATAACATTTCCATTTTGATTAACACTATAGAAAGAGCACAGGCGGATAATCATCAGGGACGTCATAATTCTCCCATATTCCCCGAGCTGGTTTTAGTTCAGACAAACAGAACAATCGCGGCTGCGCTGAATATTTTGGGAACAATCAGTTGTATTTGCACATTTGTTACAGACCGACACAACCATTTGACCTTTTATGGGTTTGTGAGTCGAAGCCGTTCAGACTCAAAGTGTTCACCTCATGCTGATTTGTTACACAGCTTCGCGGCTTTGTTAAAGTAAAGGAATAACAATAGGGCATAAATAAGTTAGAACATGTTATTAGGAATGTTGCTTGTGTGGAATGAGGGTAAGAGAAAGAAAAATCCCAAAATGATCTAAGCCTATTATCAAGGCTCAGCTGCTTGTTCAAGTTACTTTTTGTTCTTGAGAGTAGTTTAAAGTACTATTTACTTCTACATGAGTAATCATTGGACCGCACAATATTGCGCCAAAGTATACTTTTATAAATCTATAAAAGTCGAAAACATGTTGTCATTTAAATATGAATTACAGTTTAAAAAACGTATGTCAGTCTTAAGAATGGCACAGTACAGCGGTAAGTGTTCGTGCTTTACAGCAAGAAGGTCCCGGGTTCAATTCCCACCTGGGACGGGGCCTTTCTGTGTGGAGTTTGCATGTTCTCCACGTGTCTGCGTAGTACTCCGGTTTCCCCTACCACTAAAAACATGTACAATAGGTGAATCCTCCAGCCAGGTCATTCTGACCATCAGCATGGCTGCATATCTGGAGATGGGTACCCCGCTCGCCCACTGCTCCCTACGGATTGTCCCAGCTTAACTTTATTTAAAAACTCCAAAACACACAACAAAAACTCATCAACCTTAGAAACCAACACTACTTACATAGACCCTAAAACCAAACTAACAAAAACTAACCAACTAAGGTTAAAACCCTATAAACAGGTGAATTAATGAGAAATATCTGAAACTTCAGACCACATGGATCACTAGCCTTGTCTGCGCTAATGCTTTTCTCCTTTTACCAACCAAGTGGATATGTGGGTGACTTTTTTCTTCCCACTTGAGTCGCATTATTTTAAAGAATAATCCATCTTACTTGAGTAAATGTTTTTGGCTACTCTAACTCTTTGCACCTCTGCCTATAAAGCTCACTGAGGAGACCAGACTCTTGTGACTTTGTGATGCTAGAAAACGATTGTGCGATTCGTGACGTTAATCAAGATACAAACTTCATTCAAATCCTTTCCACCGAGTGCTCCGTCTCTGTATGGGCCTAAGTTTAAACCCCGCTATAACTTACAGCGACGTCCAGTTTAATGTGCCTGTTATGGTTGTGTGGGGGGGGGGGGTAATCTGGCCCGCGTGGAACGGGACTCTCCTTCCTTGTTTTTCGGCCTCGATCACAAAGCGTGGGGGCCGTCCGTCAGCCATGTCCTGTGCCAGCTGCGGTGGGACATCTTAACTGCAGTTTCACACGCCCTCCCTCTCCCCAGACGCCTCCCCCCTCACCAGGTCCTCCCACCTCGGAGCAGGCACAAAGCCCACACTGTAGCCTCATGCGCCAAAGTGGGACAGTGTTAAATCAAAGGGATAAAGATGGCCAGAGTCAGGATTTTTGGGCAAGCGTGGGACTTGGGGGTCTTGGCACAGAGGAGAAGGCTTCAAGTTTGATTTCTGAGCGTCCCGCGTTGGTGTTTTCTCTCACTCTTTCAACTTTTTCGCTTAACTACATTTATCCACGGATGAAAGCCCACACAAAATCATGTGTTATGGTCAAAACTCATTCCTCACTTTCCTATCAATGGGTTTATAAGAACGTTTCGCAACTCTGTCACGGTAACAATATAGGTTATTCCACTACTAGAAAGAATATGAGGTAGAGAGCCTTTAATATTATAGCTACTGTAAAAAGGAATGTAGTGCTCACTGCCCCTGGTTGATCGAGCAGTCTTGGAAGGGGAGTGGTAAGCCCTGTGAAGCTGTGAAGTGGGACTGTGGAGTTTTCATCTTCTCCCTCACTGTGTCGGGGTGGGTATACTCTGGGTTTTGTCTTGTTTTTACACCAACCTAAAACATGCAATGGGCTAAAACCCTTCAGCTGATCTGGATAACGGTCCCCAGTCGCCTATTGATCCTATTCCAGCAGCTTTGAAAGAAGAGTCAAATGCAGAGGACACACTTCCCATGGGCTACCTTAACTTTAGGAATGAAAAAAATCTACGGCCTTTCTGTATGGAGTTCTCCCCTGTGTCTGCATAGGTTTCCTCCGGGTACTCCGGTTTCCCCTGCCACTAAAACATGTGCAATAGGCCAGGTTGAGTGAGAGTGTGTTTGACAGTGTTGTGAGTGGGGGATGATGACGGATGGGAATTAAACCATGGCTCCGGTGTGGCGTGTTTACATGTATGAGTCCCATGTGTGTTCGTTAACATGCACTGTCCCGACCAGACAAATAAAAAATAAGAGAGCTGTTTGGTCCCCAATGTCGTGGGTTCCAGTCCCAACTTTTAACCCTGTGCTGTCCAGTCCAGCGGAGCTCTGGAAGTGGCATGAGTGAGAAGTCAAATGGGTTGTTTAAATCGGGGGTCCCGAGCTAGTCTACTTCCACGACAACATGACAATTGATGAGACAATTACACTTTAATTATATCCGTTAAGGATATTAAAGAAGCACTAAGTAACTTGTTTACCTTAATAAATCCTTTCCGTAGTCCCTCTGGGGGTAATACGAGTGTTAACGGGATGATTGGGGGGTCTTTCATCTCCCCCTAGTGTCTCTGCCCAGAAAACCATCCTTGCAACTTTCCCTGCCACCGGGTCGGAGGCGCAATACACACTAATATAATCACAAAGAAGAAGCTAACAGGTTAACGGGCAAAGCTAAGTGCGGGCTAGCGCCACTTTAGCAGTATTTACAGCCAAGTTTGAGTGAAAAAAAATGATCTCCTTTGTGTAATTGCGTTGTGGCACAATGTACAATATCCCTTTCCTGTCCGCGTAGTATTTTCTCTCACAGACAATTAATGAATAAGAAAAAGCAACATGCTACGACACCTGCAGTGGCGCTTATGGCCTCTAGGGCACGAGTTACTTAGTACTGCTTTAAGCGTTTACTCGCACCGTTGTATAATCTCAGAAAGACATTTACAACGGATACTGAAGTCACGTGGTCTCTTACTATGCAAAGAATCTTCTTCCCCCCACCCGTGCCCCGAGTTACTATCTCATACCCCCAATCTCATGCCTCTGACTAAGTCGAGGGCACGATTTATTCACCCCCCCCTCACTCATGTCACCCCCAGGGCTTGGTTCTATGAAGCCTACGAGCCAAAAAGATCTTTTAGAAAAGGTAGGTTGTGTGGAGAATTAAGCGTCAGGGAGTTCTCTATCTGTCATCTCTAGGACGCTCCTGAAACATCACTTTGTGGCAAGTCAAACATCAAGCTGCCGTGATTTGAAGACACCGATACCATGTGAAGGTAAACACAAGTCAAGCCAAGCGAGGAAGTGGGAGCCTTGGAAGCAGCAGACTATGTGTAATTGCAGCTCGAGTTCATATTTGTGTTGCAGAAACCGGAAACCTCACATGCAAACATTTTTACTCACTGTTTCTTGAACTCGGCCTGTCTCAAAACACGAGAGGAGCACCGCCCTCTGCCTTGGCCCCCAAACAGCTGACTTCAGAACCGTCCCGCATCCTCATTTGCTTTGGCCGCCGTGCCCTCTCACTCCATCAGCACAAGCGGCACCTTCACGCTCGCTGAAGTGGGGCGGATATTTAAGCACGTTTGAGGATTACTTCAGGGATTTGAGGGAGTCTAACTTTTCATGCGGCGTCCCGGGACAGCTGCTCGGGACCGCGGCTATGCCCTCAGACCCGCCGCTCGGAAAGGATCGGGTTCGGGATCTGCACATGTCCAGCTGTTGCGTTCTCTCATGGAGGACGCAGGGAGGAGGCAGTGCAGGGAGGAGAGGGGGAAACCAGGCATCTTCAAGTCTGTTTACATCCTGCTCAGCCCTGACACGGCGCTTTGACTTGTTGAAGATAAAGTGTAATAAACAATATTTTCTGTCCAAATGAGACCAGGCAGTTATATCTGGGCAATTTTGGAAAAACAAAAGTTATTTATTTATTTGTTTCTGATTTACTCTACTACGTGTTCAAATCGAGATTCAGTTCACATTTCAAAGTCACCCAGGACCATTTACCTTTTGGAGAGACATCTTAACAGCTAAAACTAATACAAACATTTCAGGTCATGTTTGTAGAGGACTAAACTATACATGTTTGAACATGACATTAAAGATTACATAACGTCACTATTTGTAACTCGCGACCATAGAAACAATGTTATTCTCCTTTCAATTGTGGTTATCTTGCAGTTTCAGTTTAGTTTCAGTTTAGTTTATTACAAATATACGGTAAAAGCATTTTAACATTCATTCATAGATGATAGTGCATATTCACAAACGGGACACCCTTGAAGCAACATTTAGCTTATATATGGGGCCCAAGACAATACACAATATTAAAAAACACAGATATACATTAGTAACCTGGGATACATATTACCCAAGATACCTATTACCTACCAACTAACCTTACCTACTCCAATTTAAAACGGTCTTACCTTACTTTTACTAGCTTAGGAGTTGCATGCATTTTACTTTAAAAGGTACATATTTTTTTATCGGCCTTCATCGGTACGTGTTTACACCCTTTTAACCTCTTAACCCCCACCTGAACCGAGCTAGTTTTCTCCAGTTTGGCTTTACCCAAATCTAAAAGCTTCTTGAAAAAAAAAACTAGCGACATAACAGTATAAGAGCCAAACCCGGCGGATTTTAGACAATGCCCAAGACGGAACCTTAAACATCTTTGCAAGCCCTACATACAGTAAGTCTGCGAGAAAGATCTCACTCCAACATTTTTGATTTGGTGACACGTAAGGGTTACAGTTATAGCTGCAAAGATTTAGTATCTCTAAACGTGGGGAAAGAGCAGGTGGTAGACTTTCCCTTCCGAACCACTTCTTTCGCCGTTTGGAGCGAAAGCAGCTTGATCGGCCCATTCAGGGAGACCAACTTCAGACAGACAGAAGAAAAAAACAAAAAACAGAGAGAGACTTACTGGCAGCCGGTGACAGCGCGCTCTCGGTCACTGCAGTTTGTCACGAGCCGCAGGCAGCTGTCAAAAGAAACATCCCGTCGTTCTCACACACACACGCACGCACACACAAAAGCGCAGTGCACGTGCCAAAGTTTACGCACGGGATCCAACGTTTGCGATCAACAATTTGCGACGCGTCTCGGTCCTGCGCGGAGTCGGTCAGTTTTAGTGGTCCAAAGCGGTGCCTACTGCCTTGTCGAGGTCTGGGTCTCCCTCTCCCTCTCTCTCCTCCTGCGCGACCACAGGAAACGGGACAATAGCACCTCGAGCGGCCGGTGGGAGGGAGGGAGGGAAGGGGTCAGTGCGGGTTTGAATAGAGAGGACTGTGGGGAGAAAGGGGCTGAGGGAGGAAAGACTTGAGACAGGCTCTGGGATTGTTATGACACAAGGACACTCCTATTAGACGAGATTAGGAGGATATGCGCACTGAACTAGACCCGTGGCAAGTGGGCTCGTGCACTGAAAAAAAGCAATATAGTTGTGCTTCCTTGGATATATCCAGTGTTGTTTACCTGTGTATCATCAATCAGCTACTTTCACTGTTGGGGGAAAAAATCCAGGAACCGATTGCCTTGAAAAAGTCAATCTATTGTGGCTAATCATTAACAAGTGTTGGTAACTCACCAATCTCCAGTAAAGTTAACTTCCATCCCAGTAGCGTTTTAGTTGAGTGCAATGTATCAAGGGTACTGTAAAATAAAGTGTTAAACCCCATTTGGTATCACACTTTATTTTACAGTATGCCCTTGATACATTGTACCAAACTAAATTTAGTACAATGCAATGTGCTCTGTAACAATCTGTAATAACTTGTACCTATGGGTTAGATACACAATGGAATAACGAGTGCTTTGTAGGTACATATAGTAGGACATGAGGGTTAGAGTTATGCCTTATTACATTATGTACCAACAAACTACTAATACATATTTTTCCATTGTGTAATTAAACCATATACAAGTTATTACATGTTGTTACAGAGCACATTACCTTGCACTGAATTTAGTTAGGCACAATGTATCAAGGGTACTGTAAAATAAAGTGTTACCGACCATTTCTATTGCGGAACACTTGCATATTTCAATTATATTTCAATTACTCTGTTCAAGTTTTCACAACTTAAAATGAGTCTACGGCCCTCTTCAGAGTTCACTTTAGGTCAGACACCATGAGTGACAGTAACGTGACACTAAATACATTATGTTCTTTATTTTTTTAGGAATGAGTGAGTTACTAACGCTTGAAAATAACTTGCCACATTAACTTGACTTTTCCTGGATTTTTTTCAAGTACAGACCATCATTTGTAAAAACCTTCTGAAGTTTGAAGTCCATTAGATATTTGTATTGTACATTTTGCCTTGAATTTCTCCATTGTGAGATCAATAAAGTCTTACGTTCGGCAACACTATATGTGCCCAAAGAATGAGATCAGCTGAACAAGACCGAGTTATTCCAACAATGGATTCCTTCTCCCCTGATGACACGGGCGTATTCCAAGAGGACAAGATGCCAGGTTTCATCGGGCTCACATTGTGAAAGAGTGGTTCAGGGAGCAGGAGACGTCATTTTCACACATGGATTGGCCTCCACCGAGTCCAGATCTTAAGCCCAGTCTTTGGGATGTGCTGGAGAAGGATTTGCGCCGTGGTCACTCTCTCCGATCATCAATACAAGACCTTGGTGAAAAATGAATGGAACACTGGTCTGGGTTTCCACGGGGCATTATAAAGCATTGGAAGTCATTAAATTAATTGTGTGAAAATTGAGGCCTTAAATGTCATTAAAAGCATTAAATATAAACTTTTGGGAAAATTATGACATTGCTCATCAATTTTTACTGTGTTAGTTAATTGAAAATACAAAAATTATGGTCTGAATTAACATGAAAATTACCAAATTTTTTGCCAGTTTTTTTTCTATGGCATTAATATCTGCCTGAATAAACACCCCGCTGGATCTTTTGACACTGCAGAAGTGTATTGAAACAACGCCACAGTGAATGCCTGTTGTAATCAAAGCTAAAGGCGGTACAACCAAATATTAGAGCGGGTGACCTTTTCGTTGGTCAGCCAGAATAAAACACAAGCATTTATTCTATTACTTTTAAATGTTCGGAAATACTTCCAAAATCTTGTGCTGTATTTGTTATGCTCACATTCTCCTCGGGTCTGACTCTGATGTGAGCGGAACAGCACCAGCTCCTCTCCACTGCTGCCAAACTTGAGGCTTAAATACATTAGAAGCGATCCTCTTTTAAACACTTTTAGTTTAGTCAAATCACATACAAAGCAAATGTTGCGCCTGGAAAACCAGAAAAGCTGGGGTAAGCCTGGAGTGACGCTACCTTCTCAATCTCATTAGAAACAGTTCAACGCTGTTTAAATTGTGTAAGGGTTTACTTAAGGGTCAAAATAGCAACTGATAGGAGGCGCATGAACACCTTCTTTTTTAAACTAGAAGTAGTAAGACTTTCTGTTTGCACACAGTCTAAACATCATTTCCCCAATTTAGATCGGTTTGAGATCCTTTAGACCGGCCTTGATTTGATCTCATAAGCCTGTTGCACTTGGAAGGTCCAATATTTCATGAGGTGGAACTTGGTGTGAACATGCGATTATGTCAATATATATATATATATATATATATATATATATATATATATATATATATATATATATATATATATATATATATATATATATATATTATTCTTTTTTTTACTATTTATTTTCAATTTTGTTTTGTTTTTTTACAGTAGAACAAAAAATAATAATACATTTAAAAAAAAATATTTAAAAAATTACTAATAATTGTTACAGGTCTACTGCTTCATTTAGGTTATCAGTGTAAATTTTGCACATCATGTATATGTAAGTATCACACATATATATACATTCATACATACATGTATATATACACATAAACATACACATGCATACACACATTCCCACTGGTGTTATGCAAATATACATAACACAGGTACAATATGTATCTGCACATAGATTATTATTATTAATTTTATTTTTTACCACACTATTCCTTTAGGTTAGCCTTATGTCAAAGCTTTGTGCTCACATTGATAGGCTAAGTACCCTTGTGTTGTTAAACGTAGCTTAACATCAGTTATCTATCTAAAAAAAAAAATTCACACTTTTGCAGTTTAAGCATCGTCAAACCGCAGACCATAACTAGATATGTATGTCAATCTTTTTTGAGTTCAATCTTGGAAAAGTCATCCTTATGTCAGAGGCCTATATTTCGTCTACTGAATAAATTAAGTTACATTTAGGATTTCATGGACACAAATAAGGTTGCATGAGAGCTACTGTATACAAGAACACGCTGACCTGCCCTTCACAGAACAAAAACAGCTTTGTAGTGGCACGAATAGGTACCGTTTATTTAACCCAATGGGATTGCTTAAACAAAGCCATCTCACTATTTTCTCAAATTCCCTCTGAAGGACAGTACATGGCTATTTTTCGCCCCATCAAACTCCATTGTTGGGATACAGTGGCTGAGGAGGTTATTCTTAGCAGGTGATGGGGCAGCTTGGACTCCTATTGCTCCCATTGTGTTTGGGCTGGCAGTGACGGGGCGGGAGGGAGCGACAGGGACCCTCCGAGGGGCACTTGGACCGGGAGGAAGTGAGTTTGAGGGGGCAGCGTCTGGCAGGCTGACCACTGCACAATGGAGCAGGCAGGACAGGACATCCTGCCTCACGCACTAAGTACACCCACACACACGAGAGAGCTGTAGGTTTAAAAAACTGCGGCGCATGTCACGACGCTTCAGTCTGTGTGAGCGATGTCCTTCTTTGGCCAAAAAATGTGTGTGCAACGTGTGTCTGAGAAAGTCTATTAAACAGACCCCATGCTGTCATGGATCATGGATTCACCCACTTCTTCTCACACCTTACAGCAGCGGCATTCAGACCCACCCAATGATTTGCATACATTAAGAGAAATAAATAAATACAGAAATAAATGAATGAATAAATAAATAAATAAAAACAAAAATAAATGCATAAATAAATAAATACTTATTACAATAAATGCATCCATTTCTTTGCAAATGTGATCTTCAGTTTATTTATTTATTTATATATTTATTTATATATTTATGTATTGTTTTGGCAGCCACGGTCCTCCATAATATCGCGACTCACAATAAATAGCACATTTACTGAGGTCTTCTGTCTAACTGAGAGACTTGCACATTTTATTCGCCAACAGCTCAAAACAAAACAAAAAAAGGTAACTGAAAAATGTGTTCAGGAGTTCCTTACTGGTGGATAGCCGGGTTTTTAGCACCTGAAAATAAAAATAAAAACATTCAGACAGAGGGAGACACCGGTGAGCAGTTTCCTCATAGCCTGGCATCCAGAATCATACCCCTCTGTATATTTTATGCACGGGGGATATCAGTCTGGGCAGGGAGCTGGCTGTTGCCCTCTCGTGCCGAACTCAAACGGATCGTGCAATCAGAATCGTTTATTAGAGAAATAACAATGGCGCTCGAGAGGATTGATGAAGAATAGGCAGCAGTCTGAATGTCTTATACAGGAGAAGTTTATTTACCATCGTTACGGGACCCGGAGACATGAACTCGAGACATTGCGCTAGTCCTACCATTCAAGTCTGTCTATGCTTCCACAGAAGAGGGATAAATACCGTCTAAGAGCGTCAGGCTGATACGCAAGCAAAACATTCAGCACCACAGTCAAGGCTAGGACAGAGATAGCACGACTGTACAGCTTGACCCAGTGTGATAAATAGTGATTTAATGTTATCCTCTAACAGTCGGCCTGGGAGGGACGGTCTGCTGTGAAAACGTGACATTTCATGACACAAACTAAGGCTATAGGGCCAGGGATATGATTAAACATATTTTTCAACAAACTAACTCATATATCTATACAACGACGATCTGGCCATAACCCAAAAACAATCTACGGGCAGCTGAGTTTTTTTTTCTTCTAATCAGCGGTAAATAGCCAAAAACACATCGGCAGTAGGTGAGTTTTGTGGTTCATAATTCTGTTTGAATATTAACGCTCATTGGTTTACTCCACTTCCTCTTTGCTTCCATATGTGACATTGATGTCACGTTGATGCGGAGATTTTTCCAGGCTACTTTTCCTATGCCCCAAAAGCAGTGGTTTAACCGTGCTCTTGTCCGTAAATAGTGTTGTGTCCTTGGGCAAGACACTTTACTCACCTTTTCTGTGTGAATGTAGTGAGTGAGGGTGTGATCGGTCGTGGTGCAGATATATTATTTGTGACTTCATTCTGAACGATTGCCCAATAGTTGTGTTATCTTTACTGTGTCTTTGTCGACTTTAAGAATGTCTTGTTTTCTCAGAGATTTAGCCGAGTGGAAAATTGAATATACACTCCCACAGTGAAGACAGACGCTCCAAGTGTTGATTAGAGGAGGAACTAACAAGATGTATTCACGGCCATGTGAGCCGCCCTATGACGTCCACAGACACTGACAGACAGTCACTCAGGCGCTGGGCCAAAAATAGCGCCACAGCAGACGACTTACCGCAGATAAAAGAATTAAAGGGAAGTCCAAAACCCCATGGTGCAGAAATCAACTTTTTGGTTCATATTTTAATAAAATTCAGACAGTCTGATACACATGCATGACAATAGTTAGAGGCAGCGTATTTATAGCATGTGATGTGAACTTGCTGTTTTAAAATGGAATTACAAAAATAAATGGAAATCCATATTCTGGTTTTGGCTTTTGTGTGATGTCAGAATTAATGTCACTGTAAATTTATTTTCTTTTGCCAGTTTGAATCAACTCCCCTTTCAACCGGCCCGCAGACATGACCAAGCCCGAATAAAAACAAGTATAATGCATAACTGCTGCTATTGTGTTCTTGTTGTTGTTTTAAAATGCCCCCAAACCACCACTGGACCGCTGCACTCACTTGCATCAAAACGTTTCCCCATATCTGCTCTACATGTAATGTGAATAAATCAACGTTCGAATTGTTGCTATGAAATCAGTATTTGATATGAACTTGTTTTCTTCATATCTGCGTCTAGTGTGACCACCTCTCCATCTTTACGTTGTCCTGCAGAGCCATTACGGCATCGTGAAGTGAACTTCTTTAGGGTAAGATTTTGGACTATACTGTACAAAACGTGCTCCCAATGCCCTGCAGCTCACATGGATTTGTATTAGACTTAACCTGTTTAGATCTCAAATTTTACTGGGTTTAGTCACATCTCCATGGAGACGAGCTGAAGACCCACTCCGGGTTAAGTTACACTCACAGCAAAAGCACATTGTTTGTTTTTGTATTTATGAGGTATTTTTCAATAATGAAAACATCTGTCATGAAAGAAATGCTTGTTTAAATTGTATTTATTGGGTAAAATTCTAATTCTAAGTTACATAAAGAAATGAATCTATTCTCCTTATATCTGGGCTTTGGGATTGTGGGACCTGTTGCTATTCCTAAGTGTGTTTTGGTGGATAAAAGAACAAAGGAAATTGCTATTTGTTTGCATGTCCCACTTAAATATTTTTATTTGGGTATTCGTTATGGATTTGTGGCATATGGGCTTTATTTGGCAGTTCTGGGTGAGCGATAGTGAAGAATGTGGTGCGACATTCAGCCTCTAGAGGATACCAGGGCATGAACTGTCCCACTTTTATTACTGGTCACCCAATCTAGTCATGATCCTCCTGTGTACAACCTTTAAAGCCATTTCTTTGCAGAAATAGGCATTCCTTGTTGCTTTTAAAGTGTTTTGGTCAGTAGGCTGCATTAGGGTCTGCACTTGACCTTCAGCACAACTGGGACAATCAGACCGAGGCGGCTCCCACAGGCCCTTCTCCTGAGCCTGGTATAGAGGCATATACGGCAAAGGTCAACTACAGTGTCTAGTTACAACTATGAAGGGCCTGAAAACCAAATCACCAGAATGGCCGATGAAAGTTTTCCATTAAAATTTGACTCAAAGGGTTTGTTTTTGGTAACTAAGTGGCGCTGCCCTCTACAAGTCTTTCTCAGTGTCCCGCCATCCAGAACAAAGCCCCTATTACAGCCCCCCTCCGTCCTGTCCTGGGACGCTTTAATGTGATGATGGGTGTATTTCCTCTGCCTCCCTCCCCTCTTCGCTGGACCGTCCTCTCCGCGGTGCACGGACCCACACATACCACTGCCCTTGACGACAGCCCGGGACAAAGGCGGCCGGGCGGGAGGACATGGGGCTTCGAACTGGACGGGCTCCTTTTATATGAGCATTAGTGCAGAGGGCTGGAGTTCAGGATTATACAGCAGGATGACTTCAAGTACATCCTAATAATGTGCTCCCAGCGCAGCTTCGAGCTCGACGGTGGACAATTAGCAGAGGTCGAAGTAAGAGGTACAGGTACAGTAAAACATGCACATATTAGGTACTTTCTCTTTGCTTAAGTACATTTCATGAATACTTTTTACTTTCACGTCACAATATTTTAGAGCAGGTATTTTATTTCACAATTTTGTTTTGCAAACAGAGGGCTGGTATTAATTTTGATATCCAATCAATACACCCAGGCAACCTTTGGGCCAAAAAAAAAATGTGTGTACAATCAATCTTTATTTCAGACTCAGACAGATGTAACTAAAAAAGAATAATATCACTATCATAGTCCAGTGCCTCCTGAATTATGGTTTCATTTTGTGGGTCCATGAGCCTCATCATAAATGTCTATACAACATTTCTCATTGCAGCATTTAATGTGGGCAGATTAGTAAACAGCAGACTGGCACTTCAAAGGAATCCTGAGTATCGTTGTATGCTTGTACTGTAGCTTATGGAATTTAGCTTTTCATCCCAAATGTCTATTTGTTATATTGTGTCTCAGACAAAATTTCCATGACCTGTGGAATCCCCCAGGGGTCAATCTTGGGACCCCTCTTATTCAACTTGTACATGCTTCCATTGGGTCAGCTAATAAACAGCAACAATGTGTCGTACCACAACTACGCAGATGACACTCAGATCTACGTGTCACTGACTGCAGGTGAACAAGGGCCTGTAGATACTCTCTGTCACTGCAGCGAACAGATCAGTTTGTGGATGCAAAACAACTTTCTCCAACTAAACTCAGACAAAACTGAGATCATTGTTTTTGGCCCACAGACACAAAGACAAAGTGTTATCAGTCACCTTAAGTCTCTCTCTCTAAAACCAAAAAATCAGGTTAGAAATCTAGGAGTAATCATGGACGTAATCATGGTTTCACTCAAACTTGGCTGTAAATACTGTTTAAAGTGGCGCTAGCCCACAGTTAGCTTTGCCCGTTAGCCTGTTAGCTTCTTCTTCGTGATTCCATTAGTGTGTATTGGTGACTCTGACCCGGTGGCAGTCAAGTAGCAAATGTGGTTTTCTGACCAGAGACACCAGGGGGAGATGAAAGACCCCCCCAATCATCCCATTAACACTTGTATTACCCCCCAGAGGGAAAAGGATTTATTAAGGTAAACAAGTTACTTAGTACTGCTTTAATATCCTCAGACTTGACGTTGCAATTGAGGCCGAACTTCCACACTTAGATCTGCTGCTATCACTTTATGCTCCTGCACATCTGTAAATACAGTCCCGTCGTGGTTCTATGTCAAATCTTTGCCGTCGTATCATATTCTACTTTTTATGATTTATTTTAATATTCTCTATGCGTGTTATGTTATATGTTTTATGTTGCACGATAATAAGAAACATTCCTAGTTTGTGAACCTGTTCTTCAGGACATGAAGACCAGGTGCAAGTCCCATCCACAGTCCTTTTTACAAGAGACATCTGGACTGATAGGAACTGAGGCATAGGGAACGAAAGACCAACATATTTTCAAAGTGAATAGATATTAAAGAGGCCAAAGATCAACAATCGTTCACTCACAAAATGTGCTCAGAAAACTGTCAATCGGAGAAAGGCGTATGTGGAATTCAGAATATGAAAGTTTGACACTTCACAGCCACAGCCCTGAACCACATGTATTCATATCACAGAAATGTCTCCATGTGTTGAATTTAAATGAGGCGTCCGCAACAGCTGTGCTTCATACTCGCCCCGTGAAACAATATTTGATCAGCAAAACCAGAGCTTCAAAATGCATAATATCATAGCTGGAATGTTTCCCATCGGACATCTGCAAGTTTCGAAGCAGCAAATGCCTCCATTATAATTAAGACTCTACAACAGCACAGTATGTGGGTGCTGAGTATCTGAGTGTAAAAGTCTGTTTCAGTGTTAATATAATAAGTGTTAATAATGAGAGCTATAAACGTCACATCGAAGAGCTCTTTCTTTAGATACAGTACAAGAATTTTAAAAGCTTTTGTCACAAACAGGTTTAATTACAGATTACAGACTTAAGGTGGATATGACCAAAGGTTTAACACAAGTACAGTTTATTAATATTGAGTAGAATAAATAGTTAAAAAAAAACGTTCTATATGTGATGAAACAACTCTAAGAAGTAAGTAAGTAAGTGCTTTATTTGTCATTGTACAAGTGTACAACTAAATTGTGTTCAGGTGTTAGTCCTGAGCCGCTGCGGCTGAGCCACCACTGTGGGTCAACCTGACCAGCATGTTTTTGGAGGTAGTGGAAACTGTAGTACCTGGAGGAAACCTGGCTGACTGCCTTCAGTCTCCTCTGATCCTCTGAAACGGTGCCTCCTGGGTTTGTCCCTGTTTCAGAGCGTGGTGTCCTGCACTGGTCAGCTCCACCTCCTTCCTCTTTCTCCCTCCGCTCCACAACAGTCTTTCACCCTTTTCTGGGAAGAGCTTCACTTAATCTGTTGTATTCTCCAATGAATGTCCATTAGCCAGAACACTACAAGGCATGTGTGGCTTAGCTGTGAATCTTGCCCGGATACCTCCTGAACCCCTTTTGAAGTCATAAAAACCATGGTAGAGATCATTTTCAACATTTTTGACAGGGGCATGGGGGCAAACTCTTTTATTTACCCTCCATAGACGACAAATTCACTGAGAAATGAACCTTTGCTCTCCACGGCCACGGAAGTGGCCGAGATGACCCAACTATCTGTTGTCCCTTTTTTCGTTTCCTGTGGCTCCTCTTGTGACGGCTCCACTGTGCTGCAGGTGTGGGGGCTCTTGGTGCCTCTTCAGTGTTTCAGAAGAAAACATGTGTAGGTCTCAAATGTCTTTGAACCTACAGTTGTAGTTGTGTAGTTGTTTTACCACTGCATTCAATCACATTAGTCTATAGAGGGCGCTAACACTCACTGGCTCATCCTCCTTTTAAATCCAACGCAGTTTGCCAGGCCTCTTTCTAATACAGGAAGTGGCCAGTGTTGAGGGGAGTCAAAAGCCAAAGACTTTACAAAAAGAGGCTTTGTTTATGAAACCTTTCATCGTTTACAAGATGTGACGGGAAGCAGCAGTGCCAAAATAAACGAGAGAACTTCCAGAGGAGCTCAACGGAGGGAAGCTGTCACCGATGATGTTTACCATCGTTGTTGAAGCCTGAACATTTAAATTTAGGGAATAAAGAAAAAGTTCAAGTGCATGCTGTGCTTCAGTTTTGTTTTATAAAGAAAATTAATACTGTATTGCCCCCTGGTGGATTTGTAATAAACTACAGCCTGACAAATTCTTGAGTCAAACACTTCACAACATCTTTATACTGGCACATGGAGTGTATCCCTTACTAAAAAGACTAAATCCCAGCTAATGTTTCTGTGAACTGAACCACCACAAACTTGACATGTGTTGTTGCCGCACTTTTTTGTCACTCTTTTGTGGCTTTTTTTTAACCTCATTTTCGTCGCTATATTTTCAAGAAGCTTTTATCTGGGTAATGACAAACTGGGGGAAAACATTTGCTCAGTTCCGCTTTACCCAAAAATCCTATAGGCCAGTGTAACCCCTCATTTAAAAGCTAAGACCTACAAAACTCATCTAAATAGGTTGCGTTCAGAGCCCATAGTTTAAAATTTAGCTGGAAGAAAATGTGCTCGGTTCAGGTGGGGGTTTAGGGATTAAGAATAAGTTTAAAACGATGTAATGTGGTGACGACCCGACAGAGGGCAGTGTAGTACAACAAATGAAAATTAGCTACATTTTTACGCTGATGCTTTCATATGCATTTTTTTTAAAACACTTTGTAATTTTGAATATAGTTCTGAAATGACTTCCGTTTAGGTCATTATTTAATATTGTAAACTCTCCTCATGCTGTTTGCGATTGATTGTAAACAGGATAATACATTTATGAACTCGATCACCCTCTGTTTATTCCATGTTTATTTGGGAAAGTAATTTATTGCTGTGGCCACTCAATCATATCCGTTTTGAGTTGTTGTGATGGAAAAATGATTTTTGCTGTATCCGATTATTCCATACATCAGCCAACATGATATAAATCTGTTTTCTGCAGGGTAGGGGCAGCTTTCACTTCACAAACACAAGCTTCCCCTGTTGTAGGTGGGAAAGCGCGATATAAGTTGAGACCATTTCCATATCTGTTTATGTAATGAAGTCCGGGCCCCTCATCATCTCGCCTTTTGTCCCTTCCTTTCTCGAAGTGTTGGCGTCTGTATGAAGAGCGGCAATTACTTTCACTTTCTTGACCAGAACTGTTTATTTCAGATCAGAGACAGAGCTTTACACATGTACACATTAACAAAATGTTTTCAAGTCGCACAAGTCAAGTATTGCTTACAGTAAATCATGAACAGCACTTAAATATGAACAGTTTCTACACATTGCATGACACTACATTAAATACAATGATAAATACGATTTTTTTTTCCAATGTCACATAAATAAATAAAACAGCAACAGTTTTAATCTTAGCGTCACGTTCCGAATGTGAATGCAGTAACCGCACATACTCGGGTACTGCACAATTTATCTATTTATGTATTTATTTAATAGGGACAGTGCCTATTAATGAACATCTGTAGTTACAGTGTAAATATGCCAGATTTGAACGGGTTTAAACCTCTATTGCTTGTGTTGGTCTGGCATTCCCCTCATTGTCATTTCCACATTTTTGATTAAGTAGTCTGTGTTATTTTACTCTTGTGCGATGATTACTTACCATCTCAAACAGGAAATGAACCAGTGCCACATTCAGTGAACACAAAATGCATTTCCAGAGGAGCCTCTATCTGACCACCAGAGCGTCACAGGGCATTTCCTCAACTTCCTCCTCTGCACCAGAAGATGTCCCTGTGTCTATTTTTCATAATTATTGTCGGTTTTGATAGGGCCAGGAAATACTTTTGCACGGATCCTGCCAAAGAGAAAACCATAGACATAGAAATCACAGAAATGCCTGTGGCTATATGAGTCTGCTCCACGCTTTGCTAACGTGTGAGGGGGGTATGTGTTGTCCCTTTCATGGCATTCATACAATTTCGGTGGTTTCTTTATCAGAAACGTAATCTCTTAAACCCCGCCTGAACCGAGCACATTTTCTCCAGTCTGGCTTCGCCTAGGGTGACGAGATTTTCTGACCAAAAAACTGGGACACTATTTTGGGATTTTGTTGCACGGTCAACCAGGGAGCCATTTATTGACTGTTTTCCCACGCTAAATGGTAAATCTGCTTTTTAATATCTTACACCATGCACCAGTCAGCATTAACATGATAGACTTGATATTTTTTATTGGTTCCTACTTGGTAATGGACATTTGCATGGCCCAAAGACATGAATTTTCAAGCGATGTTTGTTACTTTGTGGGTCATATTGGCCAAAAACTGGGACACTTGGGACAGATCCTGTGTAAAACTGGGACAAATGAATGGTTTTGGAGAAATGTGTGGGGACATGGGACAGAGAACTCAAAACTGGGACTGTCCCGGGTAAACTGGGACTTCTGGTCACCCTATCTTCGCCCCAAATCTAAAAGCTTCTTGAAAAAAAACCCCAAAAAAGCGTCAAAATAGCGACGAAAAACTAGGATGCAAACGCAACAAACAGCACTCAAAACGAGCCGGAAAAGCAACAAAAAGACAATAAAAAAGTGACAAAAAACACGGCGAAAATCTACGAAACACGACAAAAACCCTTCAAAAATGTGACAGAAACGCGGCGACAACATGAGAAAAAAAAGGTTTTGCAGGTCTTAGCTTTCAAATGAGAAGAAGTTACACTGGGCTATAGGCTGTGAGCGCCAGTGGAGAAGCTTGGAGGAAATGCACTCGGGTTAGCCAGGTGGTAAGAGGCTGAATTTGCGTTAGCATTTAGCTCAGAGGACACTTTCATTCACCAATTTGTATCTAAAATCTCCAAAGGTCTTGACATGTATTAATGATTTCACACTATGGCTTTGACCTCGCCTACAGGTGGTCGATGGGTTGACAACAGCTGAAAACATCTGGATCTTTCATGATTTGCGATGATTGGTGGCTAATGCTAACGGCTATAGGAAGAATACAGTCTCCCGGATTAGCCGACTCGCTAACTGTCTGCATACATTAGGATCGAACGTTTCTATTTATAAAGACAGTACCTGTGTCTTTGTGAAGCACTTTGTGATTGTATCTGTGAAAGGTGCCACATAAATAAAGTTTCTTCTTCTTCTTCTTCTTCTTCTTCTTCTTCTTCTTCTTCTTCTTCTTCTTCTTCTTCTTCTTCTTCTAACTTTAAGTGCTTAGCGTCGGTTACCTCCCTGTGGAAACCAGCCGGGCCAATTCACAACCTGTATTTAAGTCTTTCTCAAAACTCCTTTTTGGACTTTTGACGCAGTTTGAGGGTACTAGAACTTGAACTACTCCTTAATGTTTACGTGCACTGCCTGGCCAAGAGAAACAGTCACCACAAAAGAAGAAGCGGCCACAAACTGGACCAACATTAGCTGATATTAAGACACACGGATTTGGTGTCGCATTTACTTCCATAAGATTTTGCAATGTCTCATGATTTATTACAGTCCAGTGTTGCCTTTGCATTTTTTAAAGATATTGTTTCAATGATGAGAGAGTGTGACCATTCTGCAAAGCCTTCTCCAGCGCATCCCAAAGATTCTCAACGGGGTTAAGTTCTGGACTCTGTGGCGGCCGGTCCGCGCGTGGAAATGAGGTCCCGTGCTCCCTGAACCACTCGTTCTCGTCCTGAGCCTAATGAAAAGAGCTCTTTCTCTTCAGTGGTTTGTAATAAAGAATATTGTAATGTAGCCATAAGTCGCACACCCACAGCACCTTTCTGAGACAAAAGGAAAGTGCGTCCCTAGAGAAGAAAGAGTGGCTACTTGGATCGCTCTGTGTCTTTGAAAACATCACAAAAATGAGCTCAACCAGGACCAAGAACCAAACCAGGGTGCACCCCAGCCGCGCGCAGTGGGACGTCCTGATGGAGCGGGTTTGGAGAGGCCAGCGGGACACGAAAGTCGCTTCAAGTCCCAGCAGGCCCAGGAAGAGCAAAGAGGCCAAGAGGTGCGCGTTGAGAAGGTGGTTGCGGGTGACAGTCCACGCCTCTTCGATCCAACACGCCCGGAGATCTTGAGCGAGGACTTTCTCCAAGTCTACATCGAAATACTGGGCTAGTTTGTGAGCGCATGTGAGCGTCCAGTGCGAGAGCAGCAGCCCGTCCGCGAGGGCGAGGTGGTAGAGGAAGACGGCGGACGGTTTTGTGGAGATGCGAGGGGATCTGAGGAGGAGCAGGGCGTTGATGCTGAAGGGACAGCCCAGAATCAGACTCAGGACCGTCCAGTGCGGGAAGAGGAGCACAGTGACCAGTTTGAGGAGGAGGAACCCGCGCAGCCAGGAGTGAGAGGAGGACACGCCCCCCTCGGCGGCGGGACAGGGCCAAAACCAACAGCGCAGGTCCCAGAGAAAGCGCAGCATCTGGTGAGATCTGTGAGGACAAAAGGGGGACTCGGTGTGAGAATAAAAATAGTTTGAACATGTGCTTTCAGCAAACATCTGGGCAGGTTTTAAATTGGCTTCAAAACGTTTTACCTCATTACCTTATATAGGGCAATTTTACACCTTGCACTTTTCATGATCACTGTGGTGTAACTCACACATGCAAAAGTCAAATTAGGCACATCCCCCCCAGTATTTAGACCTCGTGTAACCAGCAGTTAAATGTTTCAGAAGCATTTGAGCAAATCACTGTGACACACCTCTACAGTGAGTGTGGTAAAAACAAGCTGAACCCTTTAGGCTCGAAACTGAAAGTGAACATTCTGTGGTAAATGTGTGCAGTAATTTTGGATTTATTTGGTCGCCTGCTCTCCATCCTCCTGACAGTTTACTGAGGCAAGAAAGACCCTTTTCCAGGCTTAATGGAAACATATCAAGTTCACTTTTTGTCTTTTACCTGATATTGTTGCCATGTTTGGTATGTTATCATGCACCATGATTACCACTAAATTAAAGTAGAAAGACTGCCATGGACCCAGCACCTGTGGGTGGAGCCTAAGGGGCAGCAGAGTGATCCGGGCATTGGCTGAACTCATTTTTGAAAATGAGCTTAGGCTATGTTACCAGGAACAGGAAGCAGAGAATGTCGATTTAAATACATACTTTGGAGTTCAAACATAGTTGCAAACCTGGCAACATTGACGCTGTCTTCAGTACTGGGGGCGTGACAGTGTCTGTCAGCTACAAGTTTACTGCGCACAATGTTCTGATAATGATCTGCGGATGTGGTAATACTTCTTTTGTGTCAGGACAAATCATCAGAGATGATGGGCTGGCTGAGCTAATGTGTGACCTGGTAACCTTTAGTTTATGCCTGATTATTCTTTTTAAATAAAGGATTTGACAATTATTTCAGTATTATTTACTTTCATAAATGTACGCTTGTATGTGTCACTATTGTGTGAAATAGAAATTCTCAAAATCATGCTGGAGGACTTAGCATAATGCTCAGGGGCCTGAGATTATCTACTCATCTGGAGTAAACTAGCCCCTAACTATCCACCGCAGACAGATTGATGATATTAATGTCATAAGTTGACTTTCACAACACAAAAGCATTAACAGGGTGCACAGTTCCTAAGTTGTAAAGTGAAACCTTGTCATAATGTGAATAGGGTCACGTTATTCAGACCAGATCCACTGATCCATGTTGAAAGAGCCAGAACACAGCCTGCCAAAGTGCTTTTATGAATGAAATCCCATTGATCACAATGGAACTCACCTGTAAAACGGATCCTTGAGGAGATTCATTGTTGCGTGTCTTAAATAAGGACAGCCAGACTTTTGTCCCATCACCCAACAGGACGTCCCAAACTCCGATAGGTGAACTCTGCTGCTCCTCTTCTCAATCTCAGCACTGACTGCTCCTCTGCTGTACATCTGCAATGGAGCTGAGCCAGGCTTTGACTCACAACAAAGACTTTTGCCTGAAGGGAACAGAGCTGTAAACCTGTCGGGTGTGTGTTCTGTGGAACACTCCCAAAGAGGCTCCCTTTTTGGGAGTGGGGCGGGAGGACGTGACAGGAGCCAGCTATGTGTTTGGAGCAGGACAATGCAAAGGGAACGCCACCTGGAAGTGGTGGGCAACCAAAGTAAATATTGTGAATTTAGCCCAGTTTAATGGTTTAACATAGCCTGGCTAACGCCGGACTGCTGTGTGCGCTCGAATCCTTTCGAACTTCAGTCTGGGGACCAATCACAGAACGAGGAGGGACGGCAAGACGATGGCGCGCTATTCGACATACGGAAGCTTGTAGTTAGTTTATGGATAAAAAGAAAAAAAAAAAGTTTATTTACGGATCCAACATGACAGCAGCAGACGCGACGCCATCTTTCGATCAAGCTTTAGACCGTGTTCTAGATAGTTTAGCTCGAAAGTTCACAGCGGGTACGTCACACGTCATCTGATACGATGATACGATTGGCTATGGCCACGTGCAGACGCATGAGAGACATTCAGCGCTACGGACAATCGTAAACTAGACCTCCCCTAAGAGAAAATGAATTAGTGTGATTTTAGTCTGGCGTTAGCTAGGCTAGGTTTAACATTTTATTACGTGTTCATTTGACCTGGGACAAGTATTTCATGAGCTCATGTTATATACAACTCTTTAGTCGATGCTACTTCCATCACCCCTGACTATGTATGTACTTTAACACATAAAGCTTGTAGCAATGTGTCATCGGACTATTTCATGACACAATGAACATTGTTTACACTATTTAAAAAAATACTTGTTGGTAGCACTTTGCTACATCCCTGTAAGGTTGGTAAAAAGTCTAAAAGTTTAATAAGTAACATGGTATTAATGGTTATTGCATAGAAACAGGACATAATCCCATATAAAGACTTTAAGTTATCAGGACACATTGTTATTATCTTAATAACTATTATAAAATAGAAATAGAGCTGACAAATACATTACTCAGTACTATTATTGCTTAATGACGGTGATGTAAAGTGGCCTTGCCTATCAACTCTATGATAAATACATCTCTGTCACATAGTGATCGATTACATGCAGACCATTGTAAAGAATGTGTTCACTTCCTGACTCCAGCAGTGAAGATGTGTTAGCTTGTATCTATACACTGCTTCTTATTTATTCCATGTCACCGTGTTTCTGTATTGTTTTGTGGACCCTGTAACCGATATAAGAGCTGCCTGATCTCAGTGTTACATTACAACGGTCACGCCACAGCAGCACAACCACAGTCATCTCAGATATCTCATGATGAGGGATGAAAATATGCTCCCGGGGAAAAGGTATATTGAGCAATGGATCCATTTCGGTTATTTACAAGACGGGCAGGTCCAAACAGAAGCTGTAACCACAACAAAACTGGGCGTGAGGCGAACACGCACCATTCGCTCAGTCTGTGTCGTCTGGTCGCAGTGACTTCGTTTGACTGAAAACAGGTGGCAGTAACTTGTCACGCTTTACGCGGTGGTGAAGATGATGATGTTGGTTTAGCTCACACAACTCATGACAATCTGAGACAAGTGAAACCAGTCGGACGAGCTGTGTCCGGAGGTGAACGCATGGAGGTGTGGGATGTCACTGTTTGATCACAATAACCTTAAACGGTTACTTTCCGTCCCACGTGATCAGGGGGTTAGGGTCATGGTTAGGGTTAGGGTCATGGTTAGGGTTAGGTACGGCAAATGTGATGTAGGTTGTGTTTCACTCACGCATACCTTACACATATTTTTTAGAAACTAGAAGGTCTGAGCTTTCAAATGAGGTATCACACTGGCACATAGGCGGTAAGCTCTACAGTCATGCATAATTGGAGAAAATAACTCTATACCTCCCCACGTGTTTTCTCCAGTTCAGCTTTACCCAAATCTAAAAGCTTCTCGATGCCTATAGGCCAGTGTAACCACATCATTTGAAAGCTAAGACCGACAAAACATTTTTTGCCACATTTAGTATTTTATTTTGATGTTTTTTTTTTTTTTTTGCTATTTCGACGTGTTTTCCAAATGTTTTTGTCACTTTTTTTGTTGTGTTTGTTATTGTCGCTTTCCGGTACGTTTTTGTCACTCTTTTGTTGCTTCTTTGCCACTTTTTTTGGTTGCTTTTTCATCACTTTTTAGTTGTGTTTCCATCCTTGTTTTCATCTCTATTTTTACTTTTTTTTTTTCAAGACACTTTTAGATTTGGGTAAAGCCACACTGGCAACGAAAATGACAAAAGAGCGACAAAAATGTTACAATTAAGTGACAAAAATGTGTGATGAAAATGCAACAAAAAGCAAAACGAGAGCAATAGAAGAGTGACAGTAAAAGTGACAGAAAAGTGATGAACATGTGATGAAAATGTGTCGAAAATGTGACGAAACGTGTTGAAAATGTGACAAAAATGTGTTGGAAATGTGTTGGAAATGTGTTGGAAATGTGTCAACTCGGCCCGTGCGTGACGTGTAGTTTGGTCACGAACAAAATGTGACGAAAATTTGTCGAAAATTTGTCAAAATTGTGTTGAAAATGTGACAATAATGAAAAAAATTGACAAAAAATTTGACAAAACGTGACGAAAATGTGTCGAAAATTGGTCGAAAATGTGACGAAAATGTGTCAAAAATTTGACGAAAATGTGTCGAAAATGTACAGTAGGCTGTAAGCTCTCCAGTCAATACACTTTGAGATTTGGCGATGCATAATCGGAGAAAATAACTCTAAGCCTTTTTCTAAAATGTCAGATAACAGGTTAACAACAGAAACACTTCATGACAGAAGAGAAATGTGTATTAAACACATTATGCAGCTGCAGTGATAAAACGTCAGAGCTATTCTAGTCCACATCTGGAGCCAAGATGGTCAGGGGTATGTAGGTATGCGGATTATATCAAAGCATCAAAGCAAGCTGATCATTGAGGGCCGTGCTAGGATTGGTACGGCCACTCACTGCTGCCCGTGTGACTGGGACATTTTTGACTGTGCTTTCTCGTTCTAACGTGTTGCCAAAGTCATTAGAATGAATGATGAGAATTGTTCAAAATAAATAACAACAATATCAATTAATAAACAGGTTTCACTGGCTTTACTTTCACGTCGGTGAGCCTTTTCGTATGTTGTCAATTGCTCATGCCCATCCCCTGTGGTATTATGGGGATACGGTAATTTACACTCTAAGAAGACTTTGGCAACACGTCAAAACAACATTGGCAACACGTTAGAACGAGTCGTCATCTACGTTGGAACGAGAAATGCGCAGTTAAAAATGGCAGCTCAGCGTTTCCGTAGATTGGAAACTATTTTAAACACACACCGTCTATAGCAGTGATTCTGGACCAGGGGTACGGGGCTCTACTTAAGCACATATGGCACGGGTATAATTTCAGACAAAAAGGGCGAAACTCAATTGCATTTCAATGTCATTTTCAATGGAGCGTTCATTGATTTTATTTTATTTTTAACAGAAGTTAGAAATCTAGTTTAGTGAATTATAAAGCACCCGGGAGGTATGGGGCGTACCCGGAGTATAAATGAAAGACTCAAGGTTTGTGTGAGACAAAAAACAATGGGAACCACTGCTCTAATTGCACGGCGGTTGCAAGAGCATTTCAATGTCATTTTCAATGGAGCGTTCATTTAATTTTTTAATTTTTTTTAACCTCTTAATTGCGTATTTACACTTACTCGCGATGTGGTAGGAAAAATATGACTTAATATACAAGTGTTATATATCATTTTTATCAGCTTCACCTTCACAAAACTCCTATAGAGATCATTAATAAAAGCAGACTAATAAACAGACTGATAAAAGGACGGTTATTACCTTCAAGGCTGGTTCTAATTCTCGTTCAACCCAGAAGTGCTTGTACTCTTTCCATTTGTTATAAATCCAATCAGTTTTCCTATATAAAAACATTGTGTTGTAAAAAATAATTCAAAATTCATATTATTCGTATTAGGACTAAATACATATACATAAAATCCATATAAGCCATTGCGCATCACTTCATCAACATCTCTTTTTCATCGGGCGTATATATATATATATATATATATATATATATATACGATGTCTGATGTCTTTGTCTTCCCCTGCTTCATGCCTTCAAAATAAAACCATCCCAGAGCCTCCAGTGCCGTGGTTATAGAGCTACACCCATTCAAAGAAAGCAAAGGTGCTATTTTGCACAGAAATGGACCACATGTGCCGAATTGTCTTTATATAAAAGGGCCCCAAAATCCAAACTATTATTCCCACAGCTATAACATTTCAAACAGTCGGTGCTGTCCATACAATTAGTAACTACAGTAAGTTTTAAATGAAAACTATGAAGTATGTCTTTGGGATTTATTTGTAAAGTAGCATCAACGTTTCGAGACAACAACAAAAAACATAACTTTGAGACAATGTAATATAAGTTGCGTTTCACTTACACAGATTTTGCACACATGTTTAGACACTAGAAGGTCTTAGCTTTCAAATGATGTATCACACTGGCATGCAGGCTGTAAGCTCTCCAGTCAATTAGCTTGGGGTTTGGTATGCATATTTGGAGAAAATCCGTTAAGAGGTTTGAAATCTAGTTTAGTGACTCACTTTATAAATTATAGGCAGCACCCTTGAGGCATGTGGCGTACCCGGAGGATTAATGAAAGACTCAAGGTGTGTGTGAGACAAAACTGCTCTAATTTCCAATGAAGGTACTTGATTCATCTTCTGTACTCAGTTGCACGGCGGTTGCGAGGTCCTTTCAGGGTTTCGCCAGATCATATGGGAGGCATATTTTCTACATGGGGGTCACAAACCGCTGCTTATGGTGCAATGTGAATATTTGGGTCTTTTTTAGTAAGAACCATGCAGCAGTACCAATTATTATACAAACATTGCACAGAATGTGTTTTTTAGATGATTTATGTTTTCCTATTTTATTCCGTAGACGATTTATATTCCCCATGCTTTGCCATTACCACAAAGTCACTGAAAACACTTGCTAAGAATTGCCTTGAGCAGTTTTGATTCCTTTGAATTGGCTTGACATCAGTTCGTAATGTTTATTTTCTCTGACTGAAATATGCTTCCACAGAAACCCATACATATATCCAAACCCGTGAAACTGACAATGCTTTTCCTTGGGATTAAGCTCGAGGCACTTACAGAGACATGATGAATGCTGTTTGTGTCACGCTGCCGTCGTTCACAGCGATTTACTCGGCGTGCACGGATCCTTCCTGCTGGTTCACGCCTTAATCAAGTTAGGTCAAGAGTTGACTTTGGCCCAGCCTCTTAACAGACAAGTCCAGGCTTTTCTCATCCGTCAAATGAACAAATCTCCTCAAGGCTGTTGGTTTAATGCACAAAGAGTGCATGTTCTGTGGGCGAATTATGTAACTGTTGAAAAATGCATGTATTTCATAGGCTTTGTAAACAACCACACAGGCCAGTCTCAAGTCCATTATTCATAACGATATTTGCTTGAGATAGTCTTTTCTAAGATAGAGACTTCTCTGAATTGATGAGGTCATGAGGAATTAGGCCAAAAATGAGGCCAAAAATGCAACAAAACAGCATTGAAAACGTGACAAAAATGTGACAAAAATATGGCAAAAAAAAAGATACGGAAACCTGATACGGAAAAAGGGTTTTAGCTTTCAGATAAGGTCTTTAGGCTGCGAGCTCTCCAGTCGAGAAGGTTATAGATTTGGCTGAAACTGATGAAAATGTGCTTGGTTGGGATTAGGGGGGGATTAACGGGTTTCAAATAAAGTGTCAGAAAAAGTGTGTGTCCCATTTTCTATAATTACCATGCAATTAAACCAATGTGTACCTTGCTATTGCTGGGTTGCAGGTTCTAGAACAAAGGTGGGCAAACTAAGGCCCACAGGCCAGATTGTAGAGCACAAATTCCTCACTGTTAAAAAAAAAAAGTAAGTCTCTAGCCCATTCCTGTGGGGAGTTGTGATTGTTTAAGGAAATAACCAGTGTGCTCATTCCAGCCACTAGGGGGCATCTTAAATTTACTGAGAAGATGAATCAAGTACCTCCATTGAAGATGGACATCTCCTGCATGAGAACTTACACAGACAACTTAAAAAAAGGAAAGAATTCTACACATGTCCAGCAGAGGGCACTGACATAATAATAGATAGGTTATAAACACATTATATTATATTTTCACTTACATTATGAAAATTACTACATAACTGCTGCAATGTGTTGCACTTGATCATTAATGTCAGTCACTTGGTCCTCTGTACAAGACCTCAAGACCAAAATAATTTTACCTCTATTGTGTCCTTGGGCAAGACACTTCACCCAATGCCTATGTGTGAGTGGTTGGTGGTGGTCGGAGGGACCGTTGGCGCAGATGTGTGCAGCCTCGCTTCTGTCAGTCTGCCCCAGGGGAAACTGTGGCTACAAATGTAGCTTACCAGCATGGAGTGAATGAACCCCCTCCCTTTCATGTGTGAAGCGCTTTGGGTGTGACTTGTGTCATATGAAAAGCGCTATACAAATAAGATTCCCTTCCCTTCCCTATATAACATTATAGGCCTTTAGAACGCTGTGACCCAGCTATTTCAAACCAATTGCCACGCTATAAGGATGTGGATTTAAAGGTTATCACTATCTGCAATGTTGCACGTACACTCATCTGATCTGATCTGTTCTGTTTTGTGCTGTCAAAACAATTGTCCTACTAATGGCCACTTCCTCTTCGTCTTGTTTCTGTAATACCAGAATAAAAAAGGACAAAAGTGCAAGTGCAAAGATCATTATCTGACTTCAAAGGAAACCGCCGCAGTGCATCACTCATGAAAGGCTCGCTCTTTGTGATTACTGCTCATCTGTGCTGATGTTTACAGACAGACGGGAGATAAGCAGCGACCCACATAAAAGCCTGGGTCTGCAGCATTTGGCTCATGAGAAAAAACGTTCCATCCACGAGGTAAATGTGTTGTACTTGTTCCCCGCATTCGCTTTAAACACAGTAGATCGGCCTTTGTTTTGGACGAATGCATTATCATTATGGAGATCCCCGGCTTTTTATCCACACAAAACATCCCACAAAGAATGGTCTACATATTTAAAAACAGAAATCAAGAAAATCTCACATCTCTGAATCTCTTTTCAAGGACATCTTCATCAGGAGCGCCCAGATGAACCACAGGGAGAACATGCCGACTCCACACAGAAAGGGCGCACTGGTCCAGGAATCAAACCCAGGACCATGTAGCTGTGAAAGCTGCTTTTGTGCAACACTTAACCCCCGCCTTAACCAAGTGCATTTTCTCCAGTTCAGCTTTACCCAAGTCCATAAGGTCACTGCAGCCTACAGGCCACTATAACGCCTCATTTGAAAGCTAAGGCCAACAAAACTCATCTAAATGGATCTTTTTCCCGGTGTTGTTGTAACTTTATTTTTTTTGTTTTCATCACTTCTTTGTTGGGTTTTTGTCACTTTTTCATCACTTTTCTGATGCTCTTTTGTTGCATTTTCAATCTCGTTTTTGTCTAATTCCTGTCGCTATTTTTAATTTTTTTTTAAGAAGCTTTGAGATTTGGGAAAAGCCAAACTGGAGACAATGTACTCGGTTCAGGTGGGGGTTAAAGAAGTAAATAACTTGTTTACCTTAATAAATCCGTTTCATAGTCCCTCTGGGGGTAATACAAGTGTTAATGGGATGATTGGGGGGGTCTTTCATCTCCCCCTGGGGTCTCTGGCCAGAAAACCACCCTTGCAACTTCCCTGCCTCCAGGTCGGAGGCGCAATACACACTAATGGAATCACAAAGAAGAAGCTAACAGGCTAACGGGCAAAGCTAACTGCGGGCTAGCGCCACTTGAACAGTATTTACAGCCAAGTTTGAGTGAAAAAAATTATCTCCATTGAATCTCCACGTACAATATCCCTCTGTCCCTTTACTTTGCCTTTTCTGTCAGTGCAGTATTTACTCTCACGGACAATTAATTTGTAAAAAAAAAAAAAACACGCAACATGCTACGACACCTGCAGTGGCGCTTATCGCTTCTAGGGGCATGAGTTACTTCAGTTCAGTGTGGCTTTGACAAAGGCTACAAGACAGGAAGTGAAAGTAGGTTAGTCATTTCTCATGAGAAAAATATCTTTGTTGAACCAATTGCAGCTCCCATTAACAACACTTCCAAAAGACATGGATTTTGTATGCAATCATGGCATTTTTATTCCAGTATTAATGAATCTTTTCTTCTTTTTTTTTTAATAAGCCCATAATTGATTACACCTCTATAAAAACACGCATAGGAGCATGAGAGAGTCACATTGAACTAAGCTTCTCTCACTTGCATTGGCGAGGACTGTGGAAAAACAACAGAGCCTCTGGCAGATGATTTGCATTTAGTAAACAGGTTTCTGCTGCATCTTCAAGCGTTTACCACCTCATGAGAAATCTGATAAACCTGAAGACATTTTAGTGACTGAAGATTTGCCGTAAATGTGGTCTACACTCAATAGCTGTAACGATAGAACAACTCAGACCATTTATCTAGAAGCACAGCATACATTGGCGCAATACACATGTATCATTAGACCTTCTAGACTCCATTTTGGAGGTTTTGTCATAATGTTATATCCTCATCTAAAACATGCATGTGTAGATTTGTTTTATTTGCACTTATTGTAGTGATCCTGCATTTTCACTCTCCCTCTGCAGGGTTTATACATGGAACAGCAAGTCAAATGTAATGCTTTTTTTAATTCCATTCTAATCCTCAAGTACTATCCATTTCATGACACAAACACAGAAAAGATCTGTGCATAATAACTTCTTTGGAAACTTCTGTGCAAAGTAAATGTACGCAGTTTCAGCCAAAGCTGCTGTTGTATCTGGTTATCATTTTTGGTTTTATCTATGAACTTAAGCAGTAAAATAGCCAAGTAATCGTTTTATTTTCCAAGAAATATAGACGTAATGCCAGATGGAACCCAATTTAATGCTTCAGGGAAACCCTGCTCAGCTGCCAGCCCACACTCTGATCGATGTCACACACAAGTTATTCAAGAAATACCAAGGTGTAAAGGCCTAAATTAAGCACGCTGCCATTACCACACACACCTCCGTGCACTGATCCCACACGTTTAGTCAAATTGTCGTCGAGCATGTCTGACTGACAAAACAACCGCTTCAAACCGTTCACCATATGGCCTCCAGCACATCTGTGAAACCACACCTTTCACACGTGGTCCAGTCCGTGGCTTGATCACTTGATGGATGTGAAATATTGAATATTTGGTTTATAATCAACATTTTGGGGCAATTAAACATCTCCCTACACACACATTATCTGAAGTTGTGTTTGGATCGATACAACACATGTTTGAGTAATCCTTTAGGGCCTAAAGGATTATTCAAACATGTGTGAATGAATCCAAACTAAGTACTTCAGGAGTGGAAGAGCCTACAGTTTAGACTCTTCCTCTCTTGAAGTGTTTCATGCACATTACGATGTCATTAGGTAATCATATAAGTGCTCAGCTCCACAAGGAAAACCAGGCCTGGTCGATCAATACGGATGGCAAAGGAGAGGGTGGTCAAACCATTTTAATAGTGGGGGGAACACTGCATTATATTGGTCAAATTAACTCCTGGTCGGTCTGTTCGGTTAAAGGCAAAGGGTTGACATTTTGTTACAGAATCTGAATTAAGTGGGGAGAATTGGGTTGTCCAGGGCACCAAGGCAAATAGAGTGCCCTGCTCAGTGCACGAACACGTCCATCTGCACTTTACTGGCAACTGTGGCATTTGCATTGATTGTCCACATAAGTTGTACTTCCAATGTGCAATTAGTTTGTGGTTATATTCAGCTAATGCTAAAAGTGTGCATCCCATTGACAGCTTAATGGAACCTCCTAACTCCTTCCTTGTCGACTTTTTAAAGTTTCCAGCTCTTTATTCCTCTTTAAATTCCCAACAAAGTGTGCACTTAATGTACCGCAAAGATAGTCATCTATCTTCTCTGATTTATTTTCTGATTGTTGCCATTTCCACAGAATCACTCACAATTCAATAATGTTGCCTCGTCCTGACCACAATCCATTATAGTTTCCATAATCAGTTTGAAGTCTTCCTCCACACGATCCGCCCAGAGCTCAAGACATGTTGACCAGATATACACAGAAAATGCTATGGAATTAAATGTTGGCCATGCCCCATTTTGAAAGATCAGAGGTGTTTTATTTGTTTTGTCTTCTCGCATCAAGACATACGGGTGAACATTTGAATATTGTGAAAAGGGACTATATTGTAGCTCAAAGTGTCACCCTTTCATCAGCTGAACACCTGCAAAGGGTCCCAGAGACTTGAAATGGTCTCTCAGTGGTTCAGTAGAATTCACCATCATGGGGAAGACCCGCTGACCTGACAGTTGGGCAAAAACCCATCATTGACAAAAGCCTCAAAAGGTAATAGCTAAAGAAGATGGATGTTCTCAAAGCGCTGTGTCCAAGCACATTAATGGAAAGTAGAAGGAGAAAGTGTACAAGCCGCAGGGATGAGCGCAGTCTGGGGAGGATTGTCAGGAAAAGGCCATTTAAAGTGTGGGGGACCTTCACAAGGAGTGGACTGGGGCTGGAGTCAGTGCATCAAGAGCCTCCACACACAGACGGATCCTGGACATGGGCTTCAGATGTCGAATTCCTCTTGTTAAGCCGCTCCTGAACTACAAACAACGTCAGAAGTGTCTTGTTTGGGCTAAAGAACGAATGACCTGGTCTGTTGCTCAGTGGTGAAAAGTTATCTTTTCTGATGAGCGCAAATTTTGCATCTCATTTGGAAGCCAAGGTCCCAGAGTCTGGAGGACGAAAGGAGAAGCACACAATCCAAGGCCAGTGTGAAGTTTCCACAGCAAAAAGTGCCAAAACCTGGTTCAATGACCATCAGATTACTGGGCTTGACTCCCAGCAAACTTGTCTTGTCTTGTCTTGGCATTGACAAAAAAAGATGAAAGACATTGAAGCATCCTGGTCTTCCATAACACCACAGCAGTGCCACGGGCTGAGAGCATCCATGCCACAGGATGGCAGTAATTCAAGCAAAAGGCCCAAACCAAGTAAGTACTGCATGATTATAATTTTCAGAGTTCGACATTTCTCAGTTTAAAATCTTTTTTTTAAATACATTTCACGTGATATTCTAATCTTCTGAGATTTTGAATTTGGGGTTTTTAAAAGCAGCCAAAATCATCAAAATTATAACAAACAAAGGCTTGACATATCTCACTTTGCATACAATGTGTCTTTATTATTAGTTTCACATTTAAAGTTGTATTACAGAAAAAAATGAACTTTTTCACGATATTCAAATGTTCACCTGTATTAGCAATGTTATGGGTGTGCATTTTAATACAAATCGAACCTGCAATTGCTCTGCATGCTAACATCAACATGTACGTGACGTAACTAAGCATCACGAGAGTCAAAACACACACACGCAGCCGTTTACAGTCACTGTTTGATCGCGGTCTGTCCTTGTTTGTATTAGTCGAGTTCAGATATCAGTTTGCACATAACGAGGAACTGGTCAGACAACCGTTTGGTCTGTTATAGTGATAAGGGTTTGTGTAAGAGAATTACAGTAATAATCCCTTTGACTATTCTTGTTTGATTGTTACCTCATTTTTAATCAAGCATTGTGCATTGGAAATGGCAGATTCCAAACTATTAAATACTTTTGAAGGCACATTGGACAATTGTACTCTCCATTCGACCCATCCTTCGACGCTGCTGGTGCGACCCGTACGGAGCAGTGGGCGGCGGCAGAACCGTTCCCGGAGACCCATCTCCAGATGTGGAGCCAGGCTGATGATCAGAATCACGTGGCTGGAGAGTTCACCTATTGTATATTTTTTAACCAGAGACACGGGGAGAACATGCAAACTCCACACAGAAAGGCCCCGACCAGGAGGGAATTGAACCTATGACCTTCTTGCCGTGAGGCACAATGGCTGACCGCACAGTAGTTAGTTTGCATTGAACTACTTCAAATAATCGTACTATTGGAATCTAAAGCCTGGCCATCAGTGTTGGGTAGTAACTGAATACTGTATTTAGAATACTCATTTTGGTTAACAGGATTAAGGTACAGTTACTCTTTCATTTGAGGGTCTTTAGAAAACAGTTACTTTCCTAAAATCAAAGGAGTACATTGCAGTACTCAATCACAAAATGTCCTTTTAATTTAGAAAGAAAAGATCCAAATAGCTGAGGAAAAGTTTAGCTCTGTCATTCTGAGCTGTGGGCATTTGCAAAGTGCTTTTATTACATCTATTTAATAGAAAATACGTTTGTAAAAGGAGTAACAAGTGCAGTCAACATGTTATTAATAATATGCCACTTTTATGCATGAATATAATGTAAATCATCGTGAAAGTGTTCAGAACAGAGCACTCTGAATGGACAAAGTGACGTAATATGTTACAAAATACATTTTACGGCAAGTATTCAGTATTCTGAAACTAAATATGACTAACCGTGATGAAGACTCATTGAGTCTCAGAGTGCCTCAGCCCATACTCTTTCTCCATTAAGTATGCGAGCACTCGGCCTCTCTTCCTCTATATTTTAAAAGTATTCTCCCCAACACTTCCGGCCACCCAGACTACACACTTTTCCTATTCTTTACCAAGACGTTTAGTCACGGACCCGGCGTTTTCTCTGTGATTTACAATAGGTGATACTGACAGGTGGATTAACTAATCAGACAGACGCAGGTTTCATCTTTACCAAGACAAACAGTCATTTAGCAGCGAACGAGGACATGACAACATCCTCCGCTCACATTTAACATCTGTGAGGTGTAGAGGGTCGAGAATGCCATCTTGGGGATACATCTGTCAGACAAACTGACCACCAGAGACAACACCACGGCTATGTATCTGTCTATCTATCTATGACAAAGAACAATAAAAAAGCAGACTGAGACAATCAATTGATTTAATTTGAATTAAAAATGTGAATCTGTCATTGTATTTTTCTTTTCAACAGAAGGTGTTGGCTTACAGTTAAACCACTGAAACACCCAATTATATTCACAATATAATACTGCTCTTGTTATTTGCAAATAAATTAGCTTAACAAGTTGAGACAAGTAAAACCTTTAGTCAAATTTCTCATGAATTCAAGACAGGAAGCTAATAAAATAGTATCTACTGTCTGCTTGCCTTTTACTGTAACTGTGATGTCAGCGCATCAAAGCTCTTTAAGGAGGCAAGACATTTCTTTCAAACATTTCCTGAGAGCCATCTGCTGTAGAGACCTCCCCCTTCCTACAAGACATACAGAGCACTGTGTACTTGACATTATCAACAGCACAAGCTGCTAGGACTACACCAGAACCTGCCAGTGCCCAACCCTGACTAAACTAGGACTAAAGCAGGACTGAAGCAGGATCTCAGCCAGATTTGAGCCACCATGGATCCAGAGGTATGCAACTCTCACAAAATAAACAGGAAAAGCGAAGATACCAAGATAACAGGAATTTACTTGAAGTAAAATGTAAATGTTGAAGTTACTATTAACCTACAAAGATGATGCTTGTATCTTTACATCTAGTTATATATTTAAAAGTTTAGGGTTAGGGTTATTTTACCATTTGCAGCTGTCCGGCTGCAAAAAGATCAGTGACTTTACAAGATGAACTGTTCAATAATGTATTTGAATAACCCGAAAGAGGCAGCAGACTTTTCTTTTTCAATAAGTTTGAGTGTATTGTGTTTGCTGTCTGGCAACTGGACTTTTGTTTGTGTTGGTGTACGAGAATAAAGGGATGGGCAAGACACAAAGTACTGTTCAGTAATAGCACAGAAAGTATGTAGTTATTGTCCTCCACTCATTGACAATAAATTAATTTAAAAAACAAATTGTCTAACCCAGTCATCATTTTGAAGAAAGGTTGACATGCCTAACGCAACATTCAACCACTTAAGATATTTGTCTGTAAAATAAATAAAGAGTTTTTAAATAAAGAGTAGTTAAGCTCCAAAAGCTCCTGTCAAAATAATGTTACGTACAGGATAAGCATTACAACCACAGGAGCCATTTGGCACAAACGTGCATGCTTTTGTGATGTTTAGATAAAACAAATAGTTTTGTTTTTTTCCCCTCAATCATACAACTTTTCAAGCATGGACTCACCATTTCACTTTAACTTGAACTCGATGCCTAATTGCCTTTATGGACTGGAAATGGCCCTTAGTAATGCTCAGTAATCAGTAATTTAATTTGTTGTTGCAGCAGTTGAACTCACTGACGTTGTTTACGGAATATTAAAGTGCCTTTCACAGACATGGTCACAAAGCGCTTTAAATGAGATAATTTTTTTACATTCACTCCACACTCGGTGGTGGTAAGCGACGTTTGTAGCTTCAGTTTCCCCTGGGGGAGACTGACAGACGCGCTGTCGCGACTGCACACACCCTCTGATCAACTCCATACATTCACACACGTCATTCATCCCGACCTTTTGTACGGGGCAAAAGTTGCAGCACAAAGAAAAACAGCCTAATTTTTTATTGATTCTTATCTTTGTGCTGCTTCAAAACGAAGCAATTATCAGTGAAGTGATCAGCCGCATCAGTCCTGACGCACTGAGCCAGTTCTCATGTTTGTTTCAGTGAACCAGTGAGGAGGTTCCTGTTAGATGTGAACAAAGCGTGCGCGTGTTAATGTGGTAAATATGGGCTGTGGCGTATGATGAAGTTACGTCTGATGGAGCACAAACCGCTTTGGCCACCACAAGACAGAGTACGACCATGATAACATATATATCTAATGCCACTACAAATGCAGTTGTTAAGGACTGAGTTGACTTTAGCAGTTCCGTTTATTTGTCTGTGTTCAGAGCAAACAGAGGTTAAGGACTTCCAAACATTTGGAGCTCTTTCTGCAGGCGACCTCTGCATCCAGGCCCATTTGGACGTCACCTCGGCAGTTTCACGATCTCTTTGTCAAAGGTGTCCTGGCCTCCGACGTGACCCTTTTGTACATAATTGTAGAGGTAGGGAACCGCAGCACAAGGTGGAACCGTAGAACAACCAAACTATTTACAGATAGGCTTCACCTGACCCGAGATCGAACCTTCTTGCAGTGAGGAGAGAGTAATAACCGCTGTGCTCCTGTGCCGCCCCCTGTGTTGTATATTCACAGACGGGTTTTGGTCTCTAGGAACTTGAACAGAGGGGTATACTACGACGCTGGATTAGAGGGTTAGCGGGGTCAGAGCAGCGTTACAAAGCTGGTCACTTTCTAGCAGGGTAGAGCTCCATGGAAACAGGCACGTAGCGCAAAACCTGCTCTGGACCAGGGTTGTTTCCAGTTTAGATAAGACAACCCTTGGGGGGACGGACCGTCATTCCGACACCCCGCCATCCCGACACTTTTTGGTACCGCTATTCCGACAATCATTTTGAGCGTATCTGTTTGCCTTCTGTCAACGCCACCTTCCCTGTTCATCCCCGCTGTCGGCCCAGGGGTGCAGAGGCTCGTGAGATGGTTTTGGGCAAAGGCAGGGACAGGTGCAGCTAGTCGGTATTTTACAACAAAGCGCTGAAGTCCGCGGTTAATACGCCCCGCACTGTTGGACGTTTTCCACTCAGACACTGGAGCTGTCGTTTAAGGCTTTAAGACAAGCGCACGCGCCGCTCACAGCGCTGACCGAGCCACGCGCTCCAGTCACTGTGTGACAAGGGCAAACACTGAATCTATCAAGACAAACAATAGCAATAAACACACGCGCTTTATGTCACATGAGTCTGTGCAACAGCGGCACATTCAGCCAGACTTGACTCCACAGAATCAGCATAAAAACACTCGATCATCTGTCGTAGAACTCTTCACCTCTTTATCCATGACTCTCACTCGTCTGGTCGATCATTAGCTCCATTTGCAAAACTTATTTTTCGTAATCCACAACAACAGGTCTGTCTCCACCTGCTGCGCTCATCAGCGCTTGTGTTACATGTCAAAAGTTGTAAATAAGCCTTAACACTTCTCCATGTTATAGCCAAGGCCGCGTGGGAGATGCATTCAGGGAGAGTAAGAGAGGCGCACTTCTTAGCCTCTCCCTTTTTTTGTCCACAAACGCGCGGAAATTCGGGACAAATAATTATATAACAGTGACTGAATGGAATTAAGAAGAGCTTTTTTAAATAAGTAAACCGTGTTTGTGCCACTGTTTCATCATTGCAGTTATGAGAACGATGCGAAAGACAAGTAGAAAAAAAAAAAAAAAAACGTACCAACGATCAGGGGAGACGCACAGGCATTGTCTCTTCGTTCATCAGGCAAAACGTAAAACAATAATAATTGTTGATAATTATCTTGTGTCGGAATAGCGGCACGTTGCATAAAAGATAAAGGTGTCACCACCCCGACAAAGGGCGAAAAAAATTGTCGGAGTGGCGGGACGTTTGATAATAAATGGAAACACCACAATTCCGACAATTAGAACTCAATGTCGGATTAGCGGTGTGCCGTAATGGCGGTGTGTAACCGGCTCTTGGACCGATCATCACTTTGTCATGCAAACTCTGCAGTGACAAAGTGACAAACGGAGGGAACAAGGAGCGGAGAAGGAAGATTAGGAAGCAGCATCGAGACAGTTCCTTTTTATCAGAGGGCGTAACTTGAGGGCTGTGGCTGACGCAGATTTTAAAAGACGAGAGGCTTGTTTCTGGTTCACATAACAGTACGAGTGTTGCATTTCCGTAGTAATAAAGATATAAAGATTGTTAACAAGTGTGAACATTCTCCTTATGTGCTACTCGGTTCAGACTCGTGCCTTTAAGGGCGCAGAGGAATATATTCGTCATTAGTTTGGAGAACATTTTTATATTAATATGAACTGTGTCTGTGTCTCTTACGCGATTGGCCGATTGGCGTTGACTCCTCCTGTTCCACATGAACACCTCACAAATCCTCAGAGAAACTGAGGGTTAACTAAACTGACCGATATCACGCTTTGTAGCACCACTGATCCGAAAGCTCCATGTGTGGGTTTGTCGACCCGAGTGAGAGGAACAAATCCGGGGCATGTTCAATCAGCTTGGTAGTGATATGTTAGACCCGTATGAACCATCTCGGGCCCTGAGAACTTCAGGGAGGGGTCTCCTGGTGGTTCCCAGAGTCAGGACTAAACACGGTGAGGCTGCGTTTCAGTTTCATGCAGCTAAAATCTGGAACAGTCTTCATGAGGATGTGAGACAGGCCTCAACTCTGACAATGTTCAAATCCAGGCTGAAAACAGCTCTTTTTACCCGAGCATATGAAAACTGAAAGTATTTTATCTGCACTCTTGCCTTTTAATTTTTATGTTGATGTTTTAATGATTGATTTGATCTGTTTTCTTGTAATTTTATGCAACTGTGAAAGCACTTTGAATTGCCTTGTGTATGAATTGTGCTCTACAAATAAACTTGCCTTTCCTTGCCTTGCCTAGTGTAGCCCTCTGTACTCAAAATGCTTCCAGAAATAACTAAACTAGAATGTATAAATGCTGCTTTGCCATATGTTAAGTTCTATCAAATTAATAGCATTTGTCTTCTCCAGCTACAAATGGGCAACTTCAGTCTGACATCGCCCCTGAACTCCACCGAGTGCCCCTCCATCGACGACTTCCGGAACAAGGTCTACTCCACGGCGTACTCCCTCATCACGGTGTTCGCGTTGGTCGGGAACGGCTTCGCCCTGCTCGTTCTGATGCGCACCAATGGACAGAGCTCCCCCTTCCGCATCTACATGCTCAACCTGGCCGTGTCCGACATCCTCTGCGTGTGCACCCTGCCGCTGCGCGTGATCTACTACGTCAACAAGGGCGAGTGGCACCTGGGCGACTTCGTGTGCCGCATCAGCTCCTACGCGCTCTACGTGAACCTCTACTGCAGCATCTACTTCATGGCGGTGATGTCGGTCACGCGCTTCCTGGCCATCGTCTTCCCGGTGAAAAACATGCACCTCATCACGGTGCGGCGCTCCCGGTTCGTCTGCGTCGCCGTGTGGGTCTTGATATGTCTGATGTCGTGCCCGTTTCTCATGTCCGGGCAACATTTCGACACGGAGACCAACAAAACGAAGTGCTTCGAACCTCCCAAACGGATCAACGGCATCAATAAGCTAGTCATGCTAAACTACATCTCCCTTGCCGTCGGTTTCCTGTTGCCATTCTTGGTTATTCTGATCTGCTATGTAGGCATAATTCGCACTCTTCTGTTGCGTAAAATGGCGGCGGGGCATCAGACAACATCAGGCAAACGAGCCATCCGGATGATCGTGATCGTTTTGTTAACTTTCCTGGTTTGCTTCATGCCGTACCACGTCCAGCGCACCGTCCACCTGCACTTCCTGTCCCGCACCGACGCGTCCTGCGAGGAGACGGTTGCGATGCAGAAATACGTGATCGTCGCCATGTGCTTCGCGGCGTCCAACTCCTGCTTCGACCCGATGTTGTATTTCTTCTCCGGGGAAGGTTTCAGGAACCGGATGCACTCCTTCAGACAGTCCATTGAGAGTAAACGGAACAGAAGAGGAATCATAGGGCAGGAGGTCAGGGAGAACAATCACCTCAACGAGAGTTAGCCATAGCTGCATTTATTTAGGAATTTAATCTGCCTGCTCAAACAAGACACCATGTTTTAGATTAGGGCTGTGACAGTATATTGATTCTGTGACGTATTTTGCAGCATGATACGACACCGATATTTTTTATGTCAATATTGATATATATCCTTTTCACGAAAGTGCTCTATACCTAATGCCGCAGGGTTTGAGGTGCTATTGTGAGTTTGTAGTAAACCTAAACGATGGGAAAAAAGTCAAAGTTTGTAATGACAGCTATAGGATGGTGCAACCAATAAGAACAGAAACATTGAAGTGACACTGACACTCAAGAAAAAGAGGAACAAAGCACTTTCATAAATATCTGGAGCATGAAAAAAAAGGTTCAATATTGCATGTGTCCTCAAAAACAGTGATGTATCGTGTGATTCGTCGCGGTATCGGCATATTGTACGGCCATCGTTATTCTGTGCCGTGTTTCGCGTATCGTATCAAATCGTGAGGTACCCAGTGGTTCCTACCCCCCATTCTATATGGTTTCACATGACACCATTTCCTCCGTTTAAAGTGCAGAGGACAGGTTTGACCCAATTCACTAGAACATAGTTAACACAGCTACACAAAACAAGATTCTTCCACACAAAAAAAGTTGATATAATTTTTCATAAAGTAAAGCTAAAGGTAAAGTTTATTAATCATGTGCATTATACCATCAAAGTATTAAGTAAAAAGTCTTTGTTATGAGTCCTGTGTGTAGCAGCTGGGCCAATATGATCATGTCAGTGGAGAAAGGAACAAAACATTGTCAAACGATGGTCTCACTGGCTCACTGCACAGTAGCTTCATGCTTTGAGGTTTTACAAAGGTTTTCCGCATTGAATAAATAGCATCGTTTTCTCATGACGTCATGCTTAGATGTTCCTCACTCGCCTGGAGGTCAGCGGTGGCGGGAAAAGATGACTTTACAACAGAACATGCCCCTGAATTTGTATTTATAATTATTGAAGGCCGCTTTTATTTCGTCGTGTGCTTATTTCATTGCTCACTGTGGCAAATAAACTTGAAGTTGATACATTAGGAGGAAGTGAAGGGAGAGGAACGGAAACAGAAAGAGTCGAGTAGAGCTGCACGAGCTTGCGATACGGGTGAGCAATACTGTGATATCGTTATTACGGCGATAATTTACCAAACCGTTTGTTCCATTCAATTCAAACAGAAAGTTGTTTTTTTTTGCAGCGAATTGTGTCAGGACAAGGCTTCAAAAGCGTTTGCACATTTGTATATGTTGAGGCTTCTAGCGATTCGGATATTGCATTACATCGTTTTGCGATATAATATTATTCACGATATGAAGTGCAGCCTATTGGCCCGATTAAACAGTGAATTTTTATACTTATATATCCAAACCGTTCAATGTGCTCATGAGACAGCTAACTTCAGAAACATGCATCTCCTCCGTTTAATATAAATGTGTGACTGTTCCAGTTACGGAAATTAAATGGTGTTTACAGAAACAGCAGCTCAGGGAACCACAATCCACTAATGGCGATGAGGGCGGGGCGTCGGGTTCTGCTGTGGGCGGGGATTGCTAGCTGAAACATTCGAAAAATACCAACAACAAATAAATTAGCTTTTCATTTGCTGTGTTGATATAAACTTGTTTCAGCGGAATGTACTTTTTGGGGCTTAAATAACTATTGTTAACGTTTGTATTCAAATCTGCAAAGCTGAAAAATTATAACGGAAAGTTAATAAGCTTAATATGTTTTGTCTGTATGATCACGAGAGATGTGTTTTAACTTTCCCGTTTGTAGCCATGTTATCTCTGTGGTTATTCTAGAAGATAAGACTTTTGCACTGTGGAGCTGCAACTTGTTGTTGCACAGAAGTGAACTATTATATCTCTGTGTACAGTATAATATAAATGATGCATGTGTTTTATTACATGTAAAACTGACTCGAGGTATGAATGAAGTCAAGTTAAACCTGCTGTAAACTGTATTTTATGAATTTGTTTGAATAAATTATTGAAAGTGTCAGTGATACATTAATGAGAGTAAAATTAAAAACTCTACTAAAAATGTCCACAACACTAAATAAAGTGCAGATGATTTATGTTTCTGTACGCCTCGGAAACATTTTAAACAGACTGGTTTTTAACTCAATTCTTACACATTGACTGATTGAAGGTCCTACATTATGATTTATTAATGCTTTTGGCACTTTAGCCACTTTGGCCTTGGTTGTAACTTAATAACTCAAAATAATGAATGTACCAAGAGAATACCTCTTCATTTTGACATGTTTCTAAATTTAGTTTTACAACACACCAGCAGAGGGCGCACTTCTTCCTCTTCAGTGCTCCAGGCAACAGTCCAGAAATAGACCGTAATCAGGATTGTTAAAGTTTGGTGAAGATGTCTGGACTAAAAAACTATAGATAAGATTCATGTAAATCTCGACATGATGTATATCGAAGCGTGGGCTGGTGTTTTGAGAGCAGAAGCGGGAGCCGGACTAATGCTGCATTCCAGGCGACTGGTAACTTGGACATTTTCCAATTGAAGATTACTATTTACTTTGCTGAACAGAGAAGTATGTAAACAAGATGGCAGTTAGCTAATAAGAGGCTAACATTACGTAAATGTTTCCAGATACTTCTAGATATGAAATTTATGTTAAAATCAATTCTAATTACATGCTTATTTCTCTTCTGTTTGACACTTGATATTGTTTACTATAAATCTTTGTGTTTTTTTTGTCGTGGAAGTATGTAAAGTGGGTTAGGCATAATAATAAGTTTTCACTTCAGTCTAAACCCTTTCGGTCGTGTTGTACACGAATAATGGATCCATCCATCCATCCATCCATTTTCTCCCACTTGTCCGTTGCCGGGTCGTGGGGGCAGCTGTTGGAGCTGCCCAAGTCACATAGCACCATGCCCCTATGGCTCCTCCTGCAGGTGGTGGGTCCACGGGAGGACGGCCTCATGGTTCCAAACGGTTCCAAACGGGCCTGTTGGTCTCTCATAGGGGGCCCATTCACACTCTCATTCATACCCCAGTGTACGCAGACACTGGAGGCAAGGAGGGTGAAGTGTCTTGCCCAAGGACACAACGACAATGTGCACCTTCAGGAGGCGGGATTCGAACCCCCGACCTTCCGATCATGAGCCGACCCGCTCTACCATCTGCGCCACCGTCGCCCCTTATATGTTTGTTTAATGTTTAAAGGAATGAAACGACCGAATAAACTACTACTAATACTACTAACAGATATAAAGTGCCTTTCGAAAGTACAGTGCTTTGCGAAAGTATTCGGCCCCCTTGAACTTTTCGACCTTTTGCCACATTTCAGGCTTCAAACATAAAGATATAAAACTTTAATTTTTTGTGAAGAACTAACAACAAGTGGGACACAATCATGAAGTGAAACTAAATTTATTGGATATTTCAAACATTTTTAACAAATAAAAGACTGAAAAATTGGGCGTGCAAAATTATTCAGCCCCTTTAAGTTAATACTTTGTAGCGCCACCTATTGCTGCGATTCCTGCTGTAAGTCCTTGGGGTTTGTCTCTATCAGTTTTGCACATTGAGAGACTGAAATATTTGCCCATTCCTCCTTGCAAAACAGCTCGAGCTCAGTGAAGTTGGATGGACAGCGTTTGTGAACAGCAGTTTTCAGTTCTTTCCACAGATTCTCGATTGGATTCAGGTCTGGACTTTGACTTGGCCATTCTAACACCTGGATATGTTTATTTGTGAACCACTCTATTGTAGATTTTGCTTTATGTTTTGGATCATTGTCTTGTTGGAAGACAAATCTCCGTCCCAGTCTCAGGTCTTTTGCAGAATCCATCAGGTTTTCTTCCAGAATGGTCCTGTATTTGGCTCCATCCATCTTCCAATCAATTTTAACCATCTTCCCTGTCCCTGCTGGAGAAAAGCAGGCCCAAACCATGATGCTGCCACCACCATGTTTGACAGTGGGGATGGTGTGTTCAGGGTGATGAGCTGTGTTGCTTTTACGCCAAACATAACGTTTTGCATTGTTGCCAAAAACTTCGATTTTGGTTTCATCTGACCAGAGCACCTTCTTCCACATGTTTGGTGTGTCTCCCAGGTGGCTTGTGGCAAACTTTAAACAACACTTTTTATGGATATCTTTAAGAAATGGCTTTGTTCTTGCCACTCTTCCATAAAGGCCAGAGTTGTGCAGTATACGACTGATTGTTGTACTATGGACAGAGTCTCCCACCTCAGCTGTACATTTCTGCAGTTCATCCAGAGTGATCATGGGCCTCTTGGCAGCATCTCTGATCAGTTTTCTCCTTGTATGAGCTGAAAGTTTAGAGGGACGGCCGGGTCTTTGTAGATTTGCAGTGGTCTGATACTCCTTCCATTTCAGTATTATCGCTTGCACAGTGCTCCTTGGAATGTTTAAAGCTTGGGAAATCTTTTTGTATCCAAATCCGGCTTTAAACTTCTCCACAACAGTATCTCGGACCTGCCTGGTGTGTTCCTTGTTCTTCATGATGCTCTCTGCGCTTTAAACTGACCTCTGAGACTATCACAGAGCAGGTGCATTTATACGGAGACTTGTTTACACACAGGTGGATTCTAATTATCATCATTAGTCATTTAGGTCAACATTGGATCATTCAGAGATCCTCACTGAACTTCTGGAGAGAGTTTGCTGCACTGAAAGTAAAGGGGCTGAATAATTTTGCACGCCCAATTTTTCAGTTGTTTATTTGTTAAAAATGTTTGAAATATCCAATAAATTTCGTTTCACTTCACGATTGTGTCCCACTTGTTGTTGGTTCTTCACAAAAAAATACAGTTTTACATCTTTATGTTTGAAGCCTGAAATGTGGCAAAAGGTCGAAAAGTTCAAGGGGGCCGAATACTTTCGCAAGGCAAAGTACTAATACACTTTGAACTTTTGCATATTTTGTCATGTTTACAACCATAAATATAAGATTTTATTTAGAATTTTCTACTGAAAGTTCACACACAAGTAACAGACAACTGTGAAGTGAAAGCAAAATGATACATGATTCTGTTATTTTTTTTAAATAGAAAAGTGAAAAGTGGGGCGTGCATAAGTATTCATACACCATTTTCTGAGTGCATTAAATTGCCTTTATAACATTCCTAATGACTGCAGAATGTTCACACCTTGCTCTAACCATTAAATAGAGGCCACCTGTGCGTAATCTACTCTCAGTATAATTCCAGCTGTTCTGTGAGGGCCTCAGAGCTATGGTCAGAGTGTATTGGTCACTAAACAACATCATGAAGGCCAAGGAGCTCACCAGAGAGGTCAGGGATAAAGCTGTGGAGATGTTTAAAGCAGAGTTAAGTTATACAAAGATTTCCCAAGATTTGAACTTCTCACGGAGCACTGTTCAATCCATCATTCGGAAATGGAAAGAGAATAGCACAGCTTGGTAAAGTCAACATGGAAAGTCAAACTGCTTACGTCCTATATTTTAAAACTTCATTTTTTATCTTTTCAAAATGTCCTAGTTGCTTCAAACAAACAATAGCGTGTATAGTCTTGTAGCTGATCTTCTGTATTGTGTCCACTGGGTGTCGCTCCATCCCACACTTTGCGCATGTGCTCAGCTGGGCCTCTTTAGTTGCATAACCTTCTTATTCAAAGCAATGACAACCTCCTCACGTGCATATTATACTGATATTACAATGATCTAAGTCTATATATGTATATGAGCTACACACAGACGGTTTTATACATGAACACCATTTTCCTCTGGTTGCTTAGAATCGATGGAAACGACGATATCTTTTGAGGCTTGGGTTTGTCTCGCAGGTCAGTGTGAGACGCACAGAGGCCGCAGTGATGGGGCAAACAGGGACACCGTAGATACAATCAGCACATGACCGACTGCGGCTGACATTTCAACAAAACCATCTTTATTTCAACTCTACGAGATGGATGCGCCTCCTGTGGGTGGGGGGTGCTGGCTACCATTTAGGAAATTAGGAGGTTCTCAAACTGTGGTGCATGACTTTAGACTTTGTTTATTGTTTTTTGTTTTTAAGTCTTGGGTCCTCCTAAATCAAGCTCTTTATGTTATGATGCAGAAACAGCCTGTGCTTGTTCTCTCTGACATGTCACTTGATTTAGTGAAGTTGCGTAAGAGGAAAAAAACTAAACTTGGGGATAAGTTCCGATTCGTTTCGGTCAAATCTTTGGGAACATGTGGTGGCCACCTGTGACACAGACATAAAGAGGATTTCTGCAGGTGAGCTGTCACGCTGAGAATTCCAACATTTGAGTTAATATGGGCAGAAAAAAAAAAAAATTTGAAAAAACATCTAGGAGACCGAATCCACATCCAAATACATTTATGCAAGACATTCACGAGTTTAAAACCATAACAAATTGGAGTGAGAGCATTTTCTTGGTGATTTTCTTGTTTTATATATTTATACCCAACATTAGCTATTGTAATTATGTATATCCATGAATTTAAAACAATTCTGGGACCCCACCACGAGAAACACCAGAGAAGGCCTGTGCAAAACTTTCACACATTTTCCTGGATGTGTTTAAAAATGTAAACCACACGCCGCCTGACCAAATCGAGTCTGATCCAACCCGGGGGCCGCTGCAGTCGGTCGGGTCTAGGCTCAGCATCACTATGAGGCCAAAGAAGGAGATCAGTTGAACATCCTGAACGACCGGGTTATTCCATCGATGGGATTCCTTCTTCCCTGATTCCAAGATGACGACGCCAGGATTCATCGTGAAAGAGTGATTCACGAGACATCATTTTCACACACGGATTGACCGCCACAGAGTCCAGGTCTTCACCTCATTGAGGATCTTTGGGATGTGCCGGAGAAGGCTTTGCGCGGAGGTCACACTCCCCCATCATCAATGCAAGATTAAGGTGAAAAAGATAGAACGATGGATCTTTTGACTTTGCAAGCGTTTGTTGAAACAATGCCACGCTGAATGTGTGCTAATCAAAGCTAAACCAAGTGTTGAAACGTGGGAGTGTTTTTGAAAAATCATTTGAATTGTTAAAATATAAATTGAATAAATATTTGTTCATAATATTTCTGGAGCGATACCAGACTTTACCTGGAACATATGGAGCAGGTCAAACTTGCGTCACTTATGAAAATAAATGTAAAAAACTCATTATAAATACTTAAGACCTTGCGCCCACACGTGTTTTCCGCATGTTTTGCTTTCCATTAACAGATAAACCGTATCATATCTTTGAATAAGCAGAGAGTGGCGCTAGTTTTACAAACCGAAGAATTGGAATCTGTGGTAGTAGTTCATCTTGAAGTTTAATGCTATGGATAGTTTCTCTCGCCGGCCAGAACAAGCAGAACATATTTTGCCAACTGTCCATGTAGTATTTGCTTCCCGACACTGAATAAATGTTTTTTACATTTTTGGCTGAGGCTGAAATATTTAAACTTTTAAAATAAATACACTTCACTTACAATGGGACTGATTTTAAACATTTGACAAGTGAGTTTGTAAATAAACAAATGAGGAGGTATCCAGGCAGGATTCACAGCTAAGCCACACATGCCTTCTATTGTTCTGGCAAATGGACATTCAGTGGACAATAAAATAGATTAGGGCGACGCAGATGGTAGAGCGGGTGTCTCATGATCGGAAGGTCGGGGGTTCGAATCCCGCCTCCTGACACTGTCATTGTGTCCTTGGGCAAGGCACTTCACCCATCATGCCTCCAGTGTCTGCGTACATTGGTGTATGAATGGGTGACTTGTTCTTTGCTTTGAGTGCCTAATGTAGGTGGAAAAGCGCTATGTAAGTTGAGACCATTTACCATTAACTGCTAAGCTCTTCCCAGAAGATGGTGAAAGGCAGCTGTGGCATGGAGGGAGCTGCGCAGGACAGAGTGACAAGCTTGCAGTTAGAGAAGCAGCGAGTTTGATTCACGACACAATGTGGAGGAAAGGTCTGCGAAAGGGAGGGATTCTTTCCCGCGAAACGTCTGTTCACACCAAGCATTTTGTTATGGTACAGATTTCATCTTTATTTTATTCTTAAACATGACCTACAGTATCCCTGTGTCCAGAGATGAGGTGGAGCATGTTCAAATCAAGTTTTGGTTTTACCGGTTTCATTTATGTTTGCAATTTTTTGAATTTCTCCAGATGATTATCCATCTGGTATAATCATCTGCTTCTCTAACTGCAAGCTTGTGAACTCTGTGTGCAGGACACCACGCCCTGAAACAGGAAACTGAAGGCAGCCAGCAAGGTGCTACGGTTTCCTCTACCTCCAAAAACATGCTGGTCAGGTTGACCCACAGTGACACAGTGCAGCTCAGTCGCTGCGGCTCAGGACTAACACCTGAACACCATTTCGTTGTACGGTTGTACAATGGCAAAGCACTTACTTACTAAATGAAACTTTGTGCCACATTTTTAAAAAGGAGGCTACAACAGCTCTGGGAAAGGATGTTTGGTGCAACGAATCCTGACTTGTGTTTCCCGCTCTGCTGATTTCTTGAGTTTGCTCATGTTCAATCTGAGTAACAACAGAAATGACACCATTTGAGGTCTGGTTGCATTTGTTGAAACTGTGAGGCCCAAACATATTTCCCCTCTGAGAAGTTAAAGTTTATTTTACTGCTAAATCCATCCAAGTGCAACAGTATGAAAAACACAGAGTTGGAAACACGGCTGAAGGATCAGCCCTCGCTCTGTTGTTGCTAATTCTGCTGAATTGAGAATATAATTGTAATCGATTTGACTCTGAAAAGTGTCTGAGTGACCTAATGTGACCAAATGTAGCTTTAGATTTTGCTAAATGGTTTGACATTAGTTATCAAATAAAAATAATCAGTATCCTTGAATCACCTTCATTGCATAAAGTATTTTTCTATGCTCACATGATTGTTGCAGAGGTTCAGAATTAGCCGTTTGAGAAAACAAACAGATCATTGCAAGGTGCACAAGACACTGATAAAACGTTATTATCTTTGGTAAATAGGACTTGTGCAGTGGCTGGAGGAAAGAAACTGATATAAGGCCTTTTATGTTGTGGCATGTGACTCTGTGGCCCCTCACTCACTTCAAAGACCCCCCACTGACTCCATATTTCTTACTCCGGGACAGGTCAGAAGTCACCACTGGCACTGGGGGCGCACCCATCGACTGGCCTTGTTTTGTCTTCAGGAGGAAAGAGAACATGGTGTATTGCCATTATTACGTCTTTGATATTTGTTTTTCTCTGAAGTTTTAGCTAATGTTTTGATAATTATGATAATATCTTAAGGTTAACAAGACTCCCAAACTACTAGTGGACCATTATTTATTCTCTTCCCATCAGTGACTTTAGCAACTGTATTACTTTATTTCACTGCATTTCACCTTTCTTTAGAATTGGACCTTAAAGGGGGGCGTATGAAGTTTACAATGTTCTCTCATCAAAACCATACCTGGAGTTGTGTTTCAAGCCGCTATTGCATCTTTGAGTAATCTCTGGATCTGCAGAGGTGGCTATCCTTAGCAGCGCGGCGGCAGCTCCCAGGAAGCTACTTACTACTGGATATATTTCAGCAGTTTTTAATCAATATTGCATTTTCTAACAAAGTATAAGATAGTTGCAGAGATCTGTTTGAGTTTTTTACCAAATACCTGCAGAAAGCACCTCCACTTAAAGAGAGTAAATGCAAGGTGGTAATTTCATACTCATTACTGGCACCTCAGGTCTTATGCGTAACTGCAGTTTCTATATTAAGTTTGTGCATGACGGCACATCGGACTCGAAGTAACAACTTTCTGAGCGACAGTGCAGGATTTTCGAGGCAGTTGTGGTGAACAGGTCTGGGCTCATTCTACACATTAGGACATGGCTGGAATGAAAATGGGGGGTGAAAATGCTTAGTTTTAACATTGTTAAACTCTGTATAGTCCCTTTAAGCTACACCAGTTGAGAACCACTGGCCTATAGATGACGTCTTAATGCATTAATGAATGGTTTTATTTGCCCTATGACTACATTAGAACTTGGCGAGAGGACACAAGCACAACTATCCGTTCAAGCTAAGAACCTCCAGTCCTGAGCTTTAACTTGGGGAACTACCCAACTGGTTTTAGCCGTGGGATCTGGCAACCCTAAGTGTGAGACTCATTCTGTTTTCAGGATGGATCTGGAGAAATTCCAAAAATTGCAAACATAAATGAAACCTGTTAAACCAAAACTTGATTTGAACATGCTCCACCTCATCTCTGGAAACAAGGATACTGTAGGTCATGTTTAAGAATAAAATAAAGATGAAATCTGTACCATAACAAAATGCTTGGTGTGACCAGACGTTTCGCGGGAAAGAATCCCTCCCTTTCGCAGACCTTTCCTCCACATAGTGCCGTGAATCGAACTCGCTGCTTCTCTAACTGTGAACTCTGTCAATGAAAGTGATTGTGTTTTGGGACTATTTCGGCATCAGGAGTATTTTGGAAACTTCATGACGCACAGACACTGAAAGGAGCCTCAGTGTGTCCGGCTCCTAAAACGTTTTCACGCCCTCCTCATCACATCAGGCCTGAGGTGCTTTGTTTTGAGCCAAACAGCTGCACGGGTTTGCAAAGGTCCTTTAAATAAACTCGGAGCGGTCCTCTTCAGACTGGATAATGAGCTTAAAGACTGAGGTTTTTGGAGAGTGTTGCAAAATACTGTCAGCGCAGAAGCGTGAGAGGAAAAGGAATCGATTTCTTGGAAAATGTTGTAAAAGTGGTTAAAACCGTCAGACCAAGACAAATGGAATCACATTGGTTTGTTTTCCGCAAGCTTTGTATTTTGGGATCGTTCTCAGAAACAAGAGACTAAACAACGGACAATGAAAACAACAGCAGCACATTTTTCTTGAAACTTTCAAATATTTCGCTTTTTGACCAAACTAAACAAAACCAAAACTCTTGTCACACATTAAGAAGTTCCTGGACTGAATTTCCGTGCTGCCAGGGTCTTTTCAGTGTGGAGTTCGCATGTTCATACCTTGTTCACAAAATCCATCTTGAGTACCTTCCGTTGATTTGTTTGAGTCTATGCATTTGGTTCGACTTCTACGGCTCCCAACGCCTTTGCAGCCCAAACACTGCTGCTCCGTTCTACACATGTGCATATTATGTGTGTTAAGTTGTTTAATGACCCAAAGATTGCATGTTGTGTGAGCACCCCCAGGAAGATCTCAGCCATATGGACTTATAAAAAAAAGATAGCAGCAATGAGACCCAGCATGATTTTATTGGAAGAGGAAAAAGCCTCACTACCTAGTTTGAAAAAGCAAAAATATAATATAATGTAAATATGACAAATCTGAATCAGAATGGCTGTGTCTTCCGAAAGTGCCTTCACCGAGAAATTAGTGGAAGTGGGAAGGAGGAGGGAGGAGGAATTGATTTTGTAAAGGGTCAATAAAGACTTTTATCATTATGTACAGTGCCTCTCGAAAGTACTAATACACCTTGAACTTTTGCACATTTTTACAACCCTAAACGTAAAGATTTTATTTTGAATGTTTTACTGAAAGTTCACACACAAGTAACAGACAACTGTGAAGTGAAAGCAAAATGATACATGATTATGTTATTTTTCAAAAAATAGAAAAGTGAAAAGTGGGGCGTGCATAAGTATTCATACAGCATGAAATAATACTTTGTGGAACCCCCTTTTGCTGCAATAACAGCAGCGAGTCTTCTGTGGTTTGACTCTACAAGGTTTGCACATCTAGAGACTGACATTTTAGCCCGGAGGTGAATCTCCGCCCCAGCCTCAATTCTCTTGCTGACTCCAGCAGGTTTTCCTCCAAAATGTCTCTGTATTTGGCTCCATCCGTCTTCCCAACTATTCTTGCCAACTTCCCAGTCCCCACTGAGGAAAAGCAGCCCCATAGCATGATGCTCCCCCCACCATATGTGACACTGGGGATGGTGCACTCAGGACGATGAGCAGTGTTAGGTTTGCTCCATACATAACGTTTTTCCATTTGGGCCAAAAAGTTAAATTTGTGTCTCATCTGACCAAAGCACCTTCTTCCACATGGTAGCTGTATCTATCTTGGGGCACTTGGTTGCATTTCTGACCAGTGCTCTCCTTGTTCGGTCTGTTAGTTTAGGTGGACGCCCGTGTCTTGGTAAGTTCACAGTGGTGCTATACTCTTTCCATTTCCGAATGATGGATTGAACAGTGCTCCGTGAAATGTTCAAATCTTGGGAAAGCTTTGTATAATTTAACACTGCTGTAAACTTCTCCACAGCTTTATCCCTGACCTCTCTGGTGAGCTCCTTGGCCTTCATGATGTTGTTTAGTGACTAATACACTCTGACCATAGCTCTGAGGCCCTCACAGAACAGCTGTAATTATACTGGGAGTAGATTACACACAGGTGGCCTCTATTTAATGGTTAGGGCAAGGTGTGAACTTTCTGCAGTCATTAGGAATGTTATAAAGGCAATTGAATGCACTCAGAAAATGCTGTATGAATTCTTATGCACACCCCACTTTTCTATGTTTTGTAAAATAACAGAATCATGTATCATTTTGCTTTCACTTCACAGTTGTGTGTTACTTGTGTGTGAACTTTCCGTAAAAAAAAATCAAAATAAAATCTTCACGGTTGTAAACATGACAAAATGTGCAAAGGTTCAAGGTGTATTAGTACTTTTGCAAGGCACTGTATTAAATGGTGAATGGTATCAGTTTATATAGCGCTTTTACCCAAAAGGCTTTACATAAAGGAACCACTGACCCATTCACACGCTCATTCATACACCAATGTACGCAGAAACTGGAGGCAAGACAGGTGAAGTGTCTTGCCCATGGACACAACGACAGAGTGAACCTGCAGGAGCCGGGATTCGAACCCGCGACCCTCTGATCATGAGACCGCCTGCTCTACCATCTGCCTTCATGCAGTCCTTATAGTTGAAGAGTTTCGTGGCGCTAGGCTAGTGCAAGGCTAGCGCATTTCTACGGTAACAGCTAGCTTAGCCAAAAAGCCTGTCAATAGAATATTTTTTGAAATATAACTAACCTTGCATCACAAGAATTATCGCATTTTGAGGGACTATTTTCTAGCAGATCACTCCGCCGCTGCGTAGCTTACAACCGCCAAGCTGATGCTGCTCAAATATAAGTTATTAAGATGGTTAAAATTATTCTATCGACACAGACATTTATACTGTTAGTCTGGTGTCAAACATTTCATAATGCAATGCAATGGCTTTAACTAATGGTCCATGTATTTTTTGTTCAATCAATTTTCAATTTGAAAACAAAAACGAAATTACCCAGAAACGTAATTTTTCATGTCATAAAATGAAACAAACTCATAACTCATAATGGCATAAGTGATTTGCCTCAGGGGCACTGTTCACTGTTTTTAATGCAGGCTAGCTGTTACCGTAGAAATGCGCTAGCCTAGCACTAGCCTAGCGCCACGAAACTAAATATAAGGACTCTCTCCAGAAATCAACAACACTCTGGGTAACTAGGAAATTATGCCATGTCAAAAATTCTGAAATATTCCTTTAACAACACGCCAACAGAACATTTGATCACGTCTATGCTGTGCAGGTTGAAATAAGCTCATGGCGTTTGGTGCAAATGCAGCACCGTCTGCCCTATTCACAAAGAATTTAGAGCTGTTTCAGATTACTATTAATTTATGATATTTGCCCGTAATGATGACAGGTTCGATCGTTGTCCCTTTAAAGACATTCAGGGGCAGCTTATACACTGCAGTCCTCCTGTATATTAACAAGTCTCTGTCTCTTCCTCAACCGCATCACACTCACATCTTTCCTGATGATTTGGTGAATAAAGTAGACCTTCCACTCATTTGTCACGTTTTTAATAATCCAACAAAGCATGTCAAAGGAATATGCGGCTCGTGAGGAAAACACATCTGTCTTACGATAGATGTGATAGACGCAGTTTGAGCGCAGAATTGCTCCGGTGTTTTGTTTGTGGGTTTGAAAATGCAGCAAAATGTAACGAAAGCAACAATATCCAGGCAATAGAGATTGAGCATCTGCAATGTTTAACTTTAATCAATAAAAAACAAGAATACATTTGACAATGACCTCATCCCTGTCCGTTTCAGTCAAAAAAGCCATTCTTCACTAAAGCTACCATATGGAACTACCACTAATGGCCTTACGCACAGCAATTTAGGCTACAACTCCCTCCAGTCTGTATGTTGCACATCAGACTTTCAGCCAGATGTTTACAGTTTTCTCATTTAGAGCATTTTTTGTGAATGAGGCAACTTTCTCCTGATGTTTTGTTGACTGCATATGTTAGTGATACAACAACCTTGGGCCAAATAACTACAAAAATTAAATAAAAAAATAAAAAATAAGTAAAATAAAAGTATCTCAGTACAAAATAAGTTTGGACAGCATGACCTTTTCCTCGGCCTCAGCACTTATAGAATGACTCAGGCGCCATATGAAGCTCTCTGAGGGACGCACTCGCATCTGTCCATCTGACCAACGCCATGCTCAGGCTGGGGTGGGGAGTGCTCTCTGTCCATTGTTGGTCTAATAGTCTTTTGTCACTTTTTTAATGTGACAAATACAGCAGAGCACATGACAGCGCTTGAGCTTGAGCATATACATATGCAACTGGGCCGTGCTCTGGCCCACTTCCTCCAACCAGGCCAAGGTCTGGAACCGACAGTGGCGTGCACAGACATTTTGAGGGGCAGGTGCTCAACCAAGATGAAAGGGAAACCCCCAGGGGGAATTTTTTTTTTTTTTATGTAACTAGTACCACTAACAGACCACTGATTAATACAGCAACATAAAAAAAAAATTACAATGACGTGGACCTAATAATAAACTAGATTGTCCTACATCGTCAAATACAAATAAATAATGCAAAGGTGCTAACCTACACTTACAACATCTAGTTTGTCCAAGTCATTGCTTAGTCCATATCTAAAATACCTTAAATAACAATAATCCACTGGGCTGTCCATGTTCCCGTGCTCCTCCCACAGAGGTACTGTGTCCAGAACCCAGGCAACTGTCCTCCTCACCCTTCTGTCTCCCTTAGCTCAGCTCACACTGCTCTGGCCCTGGTCTGCGCCCAGCCATGACTTAGTCTGAGTAAGAGAGTTCATTTTAAGACTATGTTATAGCGCGACAAACAGAACTGTCATCTTACCGCTGACTTAGTCCGGACGGTCCCGACACGCGGCGCTGATGTCCTCGTTTCCATTCCCCTTAATAATCCAGTCATGTCGTGCTGGTCCGTACATAAAAGTTATCAAATTTACTCAGTTTACTTTACTCCCGCGTCTTAGATGGGCTGTCCCATCTTCTCACACGGGGGGGAACACGGGGACAGTGCAGTTGCCCTGCTGTGATCAGGAGCTCATCAGCGCTGCTGCGGCTCGAGAGCCAGAGGAGAAATAAAGCGCGATTTGAAGTTGTTGAGCATTAAAACTGTATTTTCAGCACATGTTGGCTTAGTAGGGCAAATAACTAAGAACAATAAAACAAATAAGAGTTATTTTTGGTAGAAAAAAAATGGTCGTGATAAGGGCACTTAAAGGGCACAGGGCAAAGGGGCAGGTGCTTGAGCACCACCTGGGCTCTATCTGTGCTCGTGCCTGGGAACCGAGCTTGGTTGCGTTCACACTACACAAACGGGCCGTGCTATAGGGGGTTTCTGCACTTGTGCACAGCTGGGATGGAGTGTGAGATACATATGTGGCTAAAGCTTATAACTTTCATATCTAAATTTAGTGTTAGCTTTTTGTTCAAGGCCCAGAAAATGTCAATGGAACATTATGGGAGCGGAACGGGACAGGCTACTTGATACCAGTTAGTTTAGGGTGGGGCAGCCAAGTCTCTTTAGGAGAAACCGCTCTAGACCGCTATGGAAGTGACCTAGGGAGGCGCTGTGGGGGCTACATTCATGCCGGTTAATGCAGAGTGAGAACTTCTTCCTGTTCGTTTATTTATTTAATTTTTTCATATATATTAACTTTCACCTCTCTGCCCCCCGTACTACATTCAAACATTTCATAATGCAATGCAATGGCTTTAACTAATGGTCCATGTATTTTTCGTTCAATCAATTTTCAATTTGAAAACAAAAACGAAATTTAGTTATTTGTTCACATCTCCCACTGAATCTTTAGTGATAAACTGAATTATTATGTATGCAGCATTAGCGGAACCGAGTGACCTAGTTTCATACTTGTTTCACCAGGCTTCATTGTAGCAGCTTTTCTCCTCCTGTTAGCTCCAATGCTTCATTCCTTCAAATCCCTTTTGTCGCACCTCATTGACTTAGGAACTTTATCAACTGCTTTTGACAAACACAGAGCGACGGAGATGTATGTGTTAAAAGGGAGATGGTGAAAAGGTGTCATCAGGTCAGCGATTAACATTTTTTAATTATGTTGAAATATCCTCTGAACTCAAGTTGCATATTTACAAGCGCAATCAAAGCACAATCACCTCTTTGCCAAAGTAAAAGTAGCTCTTAGAGTAAAAACGGCTGGAGAAACTGTTTCACATTGACAGTAAATACATTGCCTGGTTGCTGAAGGTGGTCCGGTCTATGTTCAGCAACACTAAGTGAACATCCTGAATGACCAGGTAATTGCATCAGTGGATTTATTCTTCCCTGATGGAACGGGCATAATCCAAGATGACAATGCCAGGGTTCATCGGGCTCACATTGTGAAAGAGCGGTTCATGAGACATCATTTTCCCACATGGAACGGTCGCCACCGAGTCCAAATCTTAACCCCATTGAGAAGAAGCTTATTATAACTATACCACAGAGCTGCAAACAAAATATCAGTGTGAGTTTACTTCTTTTTTTTCTGAGACAGCTTTTTGGTTCCGGCAGTAAGTTTTTTTTATGTATGAAATTGAGTAGAACTTTAATTAAAATCACTGCTCATATTCACTATTTATTATTATTATAACAAATAATGTGCGAAAGGAGAGGAGAGCTGAATGTGCAGTACTTCTCAGCCATTTATAATCATGAATACGATTTAAATCAACCCAATGAGATTTGATGATTGTACAGTGATTTAGAGCCTGGTTTGGCCAATGACTTAACCTGCTCTTCGGGGTCAGAGGTGAAAGGTGGAGGAGGCCCTGGAGGTTTGGCTCAGTTTATGGGCTCCGTCTGTTCCAAATAAGCCTCCTGTTTGTGGGAAGAGTCTCCACCAACAAGGCCTAATGCAGTTAATGTTCTCCAAGTGCCCATTGCTGCCATCACATGACACCTGGTCACAGCCTCCTCATCAGGGCGTCCTCTTCGGGGGTACGATCACACACACACACACAGGCTGAGAGCCGGGACACAATGGGTCACTTGTTTTTTTTCCAGCGCAGGAAGCCAGACCATGTGGGACCTGCCTGTGTTGGCGTTGGTTCTCCCCATGTCTGAGTGTTTCCTCTGGGGGCTCCAGGGGACTGCATCTACCCAAAACATGCACAAAATGCTACCGCCCCCTTTGTTTTCCTGACAAGTTTTCCCCAGTGAAGGATGGGTCAAATGAAAATAGAACAAATAACACCTCATAAGCTGATCAAGGGAGGCAGGATTCAAATCGAACTGCCAACTTTCCAGTTGTGAGATGATCTGCTCAACCAGAGAAACCCAAGTAATTTGGGTTTAAATGTGCTGCTCTAGAATCGCAACATCCCCTTGGCTCCACGTTTGCGTCCCTGTCTGCCCATGGTCGGTAGGATGATCGACTTTTTTGTTCTTTAAATGTTTTTATTTATCACATTGTACAAGTCTGCACTTAGATTTATTACCAATTGTATACTCATTTGCACTAATTGTTGTTTTTGGCCGTCTCTGTATTACGTGTTATCAGCTGCATCTGCCCAGAACAAATTTTCCCACGAGGGACAATAAAGTTTTCATTCATAATTCATTTATTCAAACGGGTGAAACAGACTGAGTAGGCGAACTGATTTACACACTATAGAGAAAAAGGGCTTAACTCTTTCTTTTACAAAACAAACACTCTTGCCCTTTACGCACCTGTCACCCACTTTGGTTCAGAGCTCCCTTTGAAACATCTCAAACTTAAATTCAATAAACATGCTTAGTCATTTGTTTGGTCAGACTTACTTACAAACGCTCAGGCGTATCTAAACCAGTTAAGATCATATTTATTTGTTTCATGTGGGCTGTAGGATGTTTGGGATCTGTTTTCTCCTTTGACCTGCACAAAACAGCAGTTATTACACTGACGCGACAACAGTTTTACCACAAATAATCACTAACACGCAGTAAAAAACACATGAGGGACCATAAAAACTATTGAGAATAACAGGGCTGAACATCAACAGATGCTGTTTTGTTTTCACCCAGTGTCAAAGCAAAGCTTAGAACATCATGAAATAGATTTTAAACAAAAGGAAGACACAGAGTCTGAGGGAAGCACCACATGCAGAAAGTGATGTGTTATTGTTTATTCATATAGGGTATAGGTCATGGAAGTTTCAAAGGGATTGTCCTGAATGTAGCTAAAAGGTTTGGAGAACACTGTACAAAGAACATCAGAAAACCTTCTCTTCATGGATTGAGGTTTACAATGTTTAAAACAAGATTAGGCTATAGTCCATCAACAAGCACCTAAAAGAAACACATGTTATATGTTTCTTTTTGTTCCTTTAAATACTTTCCAAGTGCTTTGTTATTGCATTGGTCTAGATGTCCAAACTACGGCCCAGGGTACAAATGTGCCCCTCTGATTTTTGAAAGTCTAATGTTATTATAATTTTTGATTGACTTTATTCCGGACACTAGAATAATGCACCATTATTTTGTATTTATTTTTTGAGCCGAGGGCTACTTCAAGAGCACTTAGTTGTTCAAGGGCTACCAATTAGAAATAATACCTCGAAGACTTAAAATTAAACTGTTTAATTATAGACTGTTAAGGATATTATATGATACAGTCATGCTTTTAAACAAAGAACACAAATAACTGTATTTTTATCAACAAGATCCAAGCTTTGCAAGAACCTTTATGTTGTTTAGAAAGTCTGAAGGGCTGCTGGAGAAGACATGAGTCCAGCTGAACTTGTACCCACCTTGGTACAACCTTTAGTTGCTTTACCATCTTAGCATTAAGATTATGGCAAAAGCATTAGGACATTATATTTTAATGAGCTCTTGTCAGTTTAATCAACGTATCATTTATTTTATACAATTTTCCTGCTTCATTGACTTCAAGGACCGGTCTCTTTGGCATTTGATGTAAATGACACGGGGCTCTTTCAAACTGTCATCGGAAGTTGAGATGTCTTTAGTTCCTTCTTGTAATTTTTACTTATAAGACAACAAAATCATCTAGACACTTTAGTCATCGTGTTTACTATTATTAACTATTCTTAATTTAGTTTCTCTGACTAAAATCAGAACAAAAAATGTTACTCGATGAAATTAACACAGTAAGAAATGAGAAAGCTGAGAACCTCATCGTGTGCAGTTTTCCATTTGCATTCATCAAAACCCTAATGACGCTACATGGGGCTAGCAGAGGACAGACAGATGACCACATTTGTCCGGTCGCATTAGGGGCCTCATTAATCCCCATAAACACAGCGGGATCAGGAAGTCTGCGGAGACAGTCATTCACAGCCAACGGAATACAACTTTTCATAACAAGCATTGCGTTGTTTGGCGGCGCTGACCTGAGAATCTCCACACATCGGACATTTCTGACAATAGGATTTCAGCGCGAGAGATTTCCCAAAGGCCGATATCTGCAAAACTGTGACATCTGAATTCAAAACAAGACCGGCTTATGTGGGATTTACGATAATGTTAAACAGAGATCGCGTTGCCCTGGGTTGACATTTACACAATATGTTTTTAAAGTTATGTGACGGCCTGTTTTGACTGTTTAGCCTTTTCTCTGCATGGCATGTACTTTTTCTTCTTTGTATTGTTGTAAATGATTGCAAGCCACACTGTCCACAAGCTATTTGTTTTTTCAAGGTGTCTGGTTTCAATGCTCTGGTTATGTGACCATGTTGGTCACGTGATTAAATAATCGTCATGCACCGTAATGGTCCTGAAGAAAGCAACTTTTAAAACATAAGCAAAGAGCTAGCATATGAGCAAGACATTTGAGAGTGGGGGCGTTACAAAAGGAGCTACCGGAAACAAGGAAGGGACAAACGAGGAGGTATCCGCGCAAGACTCACAGCTAAGCCACACGTGCCTTCTATTGTTCTGGCTAATGGACTTTCACTGGAGAATAAAACAGATTAACTGCTAAGCTCCTCCCAGAAGATGGTGACAGACTGTTGGGGAGTGGAGGGAGCAGAGCGAGCTGCGCAGGAAGAAGAGGAAAGAGGAGGAGGTGGGGCTGACTAGTGCAGGACACCACGCTCCGAAACAGGGACAAACCCAGGAGGCGCTGTACCGTTTCAGAGGATCAGAGGAGCACTGAAGGCAGCCAGACAGTTTCCCCCGACCTCCAGAAACATGCTGGTCAGGTTGACCCACCGTGAACACAATTTCATGGTACGGTCGTTCAATGAAAAATAAAGCACTTACTTACCTGTGTGAATATGTGCCCTGAAGACTCGGATGGCATGCCTCGAGCCTTTTTATTTCAATTGTGAAGCAAATTACATGAAATTATATAATTTCCTTCCTCAAGGTAATTGAACTATTAGAGACGTGCAATTAATGGTCGTTCCATCAATTCCAATATATTACTTTGAGGTGTGTTTAAAAGCTTTATGGTGTAAAAATGTTTCTTGTAACCTTGATATGGTTTTAATTTCTGAAACAAATGAAAACCATTTGTTTTCAGAAACAAATGGTTTCTGAAACATAGAAACCATTTGTGGTTTCTGTGTTCCACATTGTTTTTCTGGATACTTTTGTTCGTCTTTGCCGTGTTTTTGTGGAGGTTTGGTGGATTTGTTTACTTTGAGAGTCTAACATGGTCCTGAAGAAAGCAGCTTTTTAAAGGTAAACAAAATGCTAGCTTATCAGCGAAACCCATTTGAGACCTACACATTTCTTCTTCTGAGACACTGAAGAGGCACCAAGAGCCCCCACAGCTGCAGCACAGTCGAGGCGTCACAAGAGGAGCTACAGGAAACAAAAAAGGACAAACAAGAGATGGTGAAAGACTGTTGTGAAGCGGAGGGAGGAAGAGGAAGGAGGAGGTGGAGCTGACCCGTGCAGGACACCACGCTCTGAAACAGGGACAAACCCAGGAGGCGCGGCACCATTTCAGAGGATCAGAGGAGACAGAAGGCAGCCAGCCAGGTTTCTTCCGAGTGCTACAGTTTCCCCGACCTCCAAGGTCATGTGGATCAGGTCGACACGATGATTTCTATGGAAAAGTTCAATTTATAATATTCAATCAAACACTCTTGTTAAGTTAAGATGTTTTACCTGCTTTACGAGTTATATCTCTGTAGTTAACCGGGCCTGTCCATCTGGAACCAAATCTGGAAAAAGTTCAGGGTCTTCCCTATCAGCATGAGGACGACATGAGGATTTTCTGCTCATTTTTCTCCAAGATCATGCATCATCTCCAGAAATTAGTGCCTTAAGTTGTTTTTCAACCAGTTCTTGTACAGCTTACAATTTACCTTACTTCCTAGCTCTTCTTGAAAATAATCAAATTCTGAAAATGTCACAGTCCATCTCCCCGGTGTTTTCTGCAGTGCCCGAGGACAGCAGCGGCTTTGTGCGTCTCATTATCGGGCCGCGCCTCTCGGTAATGGGAGACATGAGGGCCGCATTAGGAGCAGAGTCAGTGTTGCATAAATGAGCTGCACTCGGGCAAAGATACTGTACTAACACGACCGGTACACAGATGGTGTTTATTGTTCGGAAGTCTACATCTGTGCTATTATTTAATAATGATAGTATAATGAGAAGACGGTGCAAGTAAGTACAGCAGCTTTTTAATAAACGCAAACCCATTTCTCTCAAATATTGTTCACAAATCGGTCTGAATCTCTGTCATATATTCAGGTACAGAACAGCAGCTGCAAAGGTTCCACAAATATCTGAACAGCACCAACTCAAATATAAATTCAGACATCCATGGGAGAGGATGTCGCCCTGTCGTAGAGTTTATTTGGACATTATGTTTGCCTGGATACTTAATTTGCCTGAACTTCACATTGTCTAGTTTACTGTTTTGTGTCGTCGTTTTAACCTCTTAACCCCTACCTGAAGCGGACACGTTCTCTCCAGTTTGTCATTACCTAAAAACTTCTTGGAAAAAGGTGCAACAAAAGTGATACGAAAACGGGTATGAAAATGCAACAGGAGGGCATTGAAAATGTCTGACACACAAACGTAGGAAAAAAGCTACAAAAGAGCAACAGAAAAGTGACGTAAAAGCGATGAAAATGTGGCAAAATGGGACGAAAACGCATTTAAAAATATGTGGAAAAACAGAGTGACGACAATGTGGCAACAACGAAAGGAAAATGAAAAGTTTTGTATATTTCAGGTACAGCTGAACTGGAGAAAAGGCACTTGGTTAAGGTCTTTCTGTAGCCTGCAGGGATTCCATTCTGGTCCATTGCCTAATGTCTAAGTTCAATCTTGAATGGTAATATCTGTGTAAAAATATCTGAATGTGAGAAACTGTATATTGTTTCTAAGCTTCATTCGGCAATAGCGCCGTCACCAATCAATAATATTATGCATCGTAAACGACCCATGTATTTCTTATTGGTGTTTTCTTCCACGTACACCGGTGACTATAGCGTGTACTCCGTCTTTCTTGTTTTCCTTTTTTAAAGTATCTGATTGGCTATGAGAGCGAGGTCAGTCCAATAAAGAGACTATACATAAGTATAACCACAAATAAATGTATACAAATTTAAAATTTCTTCCTCATACATGCTCCAGCGATGCCCTGGTGAGTAAAATGAGCCCTGGCCTTTTCACCGTGATCGCCTCTATATGTCTGTAAAGTCACTTAAATAGTCTATGTTCGGGTTGAACAAGCAAACAGCGTAATGCGTGATGACGTCATGTGCGTTCATGCTCAGCTGTAGCGTTAGCTGTAGCCTTAGCTGTAGCGTTAGCTGTATCTCCTCTATACTGACGCTGCCGAGCGAGTGGTAACTTCGGAAGGATGGATTTAGCGGAGAATAAAAGGAGACCGGCTTCAAGCCCAGACCCCAACTAACGAAAAGAAATGAAGAGTTTATTCGAGTGTGACAAAAAGGCGAAAGTCGAGTCTGATCGGCGTAGGCAAAGAACCAGAGTAAACATCGGAAAATGTTGAGAGAATCTCTCAAAAGACCCGCAGCTTGTTTTTGCTTGAAAGGTAAGAAATTATTGCTAAATACGTGTTGGGAAAGTGTTGTTGATGCTTCAAAACAACGGTGTCCGACTGTCCGTGCATGTTGTACAAACTTCACTGAAACGAGCCATAAAATAATCATATTTGGAAGTTACCAAAATAGTTGATCTAATAGTTTTATACCTACAGAGAAGTTGTGTAGTATTAGTAGCAGACCAGTAGTGTCTGTAATAACAGTAATTGTGCTGTACCTACAAAACATTTGAGTAGTAACGGTGGTAATGGTGCTGTATTTACAATGGCAAAAATAATGCTGCTAATGTTAGCTTTTCTTGGCCGCAAAATAAGTGTGGCATGGCGCCTGTTGCATCTCCTCCAGCCAGCTGGTGGCGCCGCGGGTATATAGGCGCAGTGCATTCACTGTTTCGTTCTCTGACGTCACTCACTTCCTGGTCCAGCCGGTGTGTCAGTGCGTTCCTCGCTTCTCCGACGGACAGGTAGCGTTTGCTCTAGGTTTCATTGCTTTTAACGTAACTAATTCCTGGCCCTAACTGGAGGTTTTGTAATTTAGCTCCGCGTCAGGTTCCACGATGCAGCCCCCAGATGTGCCATGTGCAGGGATGGTGTGCGCGCGCTGTCATGGCCTCACACCCGTGTGTTATGCCCTGCGTTCGATGGTACGTTTGGGCAGAGCTTCAGTTTACGTCCCAACAGTGAGGCTAGGTGTTAATAGTTTTATTATTTACCGGTGATCTGGCCGCGCTGGTGCGATGACGGCGCTGTCCTAATGTTGTTGCCTTGTCTTTTAACCCTTTTCTTTTGGTTCACTCACGGACTCTTTGGTTTTAATTACTCAGCTGGAACTGATATGAACTGTGAAAATGATAAATTGTGAACCAAATGAACCCTTTTTAATAGCGAAAGAGAAACTGAACATAATTTATTGAACGAAATATATAGTAAATAAAACTTGTATTTTTGCTAACTATGGACTCTGCCTGTGTCGATCATAAACGAACCTGCGTGCCTTAAGGTCCGGAGCCTTCTCTCCGGTGGCGTTGTCAATAATAGATGCCAAACCGCTCGTCTTGCTACATAAGCATGACTGTTCACGGATTTATAAGTAGTGAAACGAGTACAAAAAGTGGACATGTGCCGTTCAATATAGTTTACAAGTTATCTACGCTAACTTTCTGCCCAGGGAAATGAAGAGACGATTTAGGCTTTTCCTAGTAGCATTAATAGCAGTGGAATTATTGTATTATTACAATTAGGCCTGTGAGTATTTGTTTTTCTCCTTCAAACATCAATTATTTGTTTATCTGTATTACTTGGCTTCGTAATAGATTGCATATAATTGGCCATGCATTGAATTTGGCAGTACATTCGACTGGCCTCACAACCCCAGACCATGTGTAACCAAACCAGACCCTCCACATACAGTACGTTCACCTCCGAGATCATCTGAGACGAGCCGCCCGGACAGATGTTGCAACAACAGATTTGCATAAACTTCTGCACAAACTGCCGGGAACCGTCTCAGGAAAGCCCATCTGCTCATCGTCCTCATCGGGGTCTCCACGGGACTGCACGTTCTCTTCACGGATGAACCTCGATTTGCACTGTTCCGGGCAGATGGTAGACAGCGTCAGTGTTGTGAATTTGGGGCGTCATAAGCGGCGTTATGGGATGGGAAGGCGTATGTTCTGGACCACGAACACAGGTGCATTTTATTGTTGGGATGGAGATCCGTATATCGCGACGAGATCGTTGTGCCATTCATCCACAACCTCATGCAATCCCCGATGCTGAAAACATCCCAGTTTGTGCATGGCCCGCATACTCTCCGGACATGTCACCCTTTGAGCATGTTTGGGATGGATCAGCACATACAGCCTCTCTGTGGGGAAGAACCACTGAAATCTGTTCAATGATGAAGGTCAAGTTAAAGTTGGGTCATTCCTTCCATATTTCTCCAAAAATGGACCCTAGAATCTCCCTTGAAGTTTTTATTGTTTTTTTGTTTATACAAGCGTAGTTCTTTGGGATTGGCAACATCGCCTTCTACATCCTGGGAAATATGCAATGAAATTCTCCCCGCTGTAAAAAGGCTAAGTCACTGCTTTAACGGGGCGTGTGTTTCAGCATCTGAACATGACGCACACTGATTAGCATTAAGAACTGATGTCAGCTACACAAGTTCTGAGCTTTTATGTGTCCCAGAGGTAATAGAAATGACAGATTTTCCAGAAACCATGGTCTAAACGCTCCCCTGGAAAGTGCTGCATACCGTTCAGCTTCCTGCTCTTATTTTCTCTGACAGCAGAGTAAAACAAACGCGCTCCCGAGCAGCTTCGGAGACTCCCCCAAGCCACAGGGGAGTCTCAACCCCAACAGCTGTCGACCAATGTGGAGTCGAGACTAGGTCCAGGGAGATGAAGCTGAAATGGCACCTGTTGCTAAATAAGCCACAGCTTTAAAGTTTAAAACACTGATGTCGAGAAAAATGGGTTGAATCAGGAAAAAAGTACGTGTGAAAAAGGAAAACATTTCATTTCATTTCATTTATTTATTCATCCATGTTCATATTTTTCTTTACAGGGTCATACATTAATACGAACAGTACATGGTGAAAAGGAGCATGAGGAAGACATTGTCTTATTGTCCATGCCCCTTTGTAATAGTTATAGGAAAATCGATGACCAAAACGGCAGGTGATCCATTCAACAGATTTGTGACATGGTAACACCAGGTCTAACGGTCAGTTTCTGCAAAGTGACTTCTAAAGGCAACGGCTCTGTCCCCCAAAATCTGAAACACATGTGAAATGTTTTGTTTTTGCTAAATGTTTCTTATCACTGATCTTCTGAGCAGCTTATATTATTATTATTATTATTATTATTATTATGTCATGTAACCTACACTGACCTCTAATACCTTGACTTTTGAACATACTGTCAATGTAGATTCATGTCTTTGTTCACTCTATGTGGTTTCAGGAAAACTAGATTCCAGCAATTTTACACTTTGGCTGATTTATGAGGGCTTGGGAATTTATTAATTTAATTATCTTGTAAGTCTTGATCCTGTCGTTGGAGTTAATCACCGCTGCGTCAACATTGTAATGAGTTGATCGAAAAGACATGGGTGGATAGTGAAAGTCCTCACACCCCTACACTTTTATTTGTTATGTTACAGCCTCATTCCAAAATGGATTACACACAATACCCCATAATGACCAAGTGAATAAAGTGTTTTAGAATGTTTTACAATGTATTAAAAATAGAACTGAAATATTGCATGTGCATAAGGATGCACCCCCTTTGCGTTTTCACTTTGTGGGGCATTATGGGGCATTGTGTGTAGGTTGAAGAGTCTCTTCAATTGTGTCGGTCTTTATAGCAGGAATACATTATTCCCGGAGTTTAGGGAGTTATAGTCGATGTAGTGCACTCACTCTGATGGTGTTTCGGACACGGGGCTCCCTACTGTCTGCACGGGACAACACACAGCGAGGGGAATGTAGTGGGTACGTGTCCCAATTGCCAGCACAGTCTGCTATATAGTGCGAGCCCGTATAGTGAATGAAGGGTTAAGGACTAGGGTGGACATTCGGACACAGCCATAGTCTCACCCAGTTAGTTTTAATTTAGTTTAGTTTATTTATTTGTTTGAGCAGTTAACCTACCGAAGGCAAAGGCTTATAAGCGCCCACCCAAAAATAAAAACAACAACATTTACATAAACAAAGGAACATATGGGAAATAACAACAAATAATGAAGAACAATAATAATAATTTTAAAAAAACTACTATATGCTACAACACTGACAATATTTGTTCATATCTAAGAGATGTAAACTCTTTGTAAACTTTTGAAAAATGTACCAGGTTATTGCAGAGTTTGATGTTTTGATCTATATTATTCCATATTTCAACACATCTCGTGGGACAAATGCTTTTCATGGTTGTTCTGGAGTGCTGTTTATCGAAACACATCTTATCTCTCAAGTTGTATTTGACTTCTTGTTTGCAGAAGATATTTTGTATACTTACAGGAAGCGACTTTAGTGAGGCTTTGGACATGATTTGAGCCATTTTAAATTCAGTAAAGTCCTCAAATGTCATTGTTTTTTATTTAAAAAATAATGGATTCGTGTGTTCACGGTATCCAGCTAAATGGATTATTCTTATTGCCTTTTTACACAATCTTTAAACAATGGGTCAAGATTACTTTTATATGCATTTCCCCAGATCTCTACACAATATGTTTAATGGGGGAGGATAAGTGAACAGTATATAGTATATAGAGCTTTGTCAATTATATATTTAGATTGATTCATTATGGCGGAAATCTTAGTAACTTTAGTTTTAATTTTTATGATGTGAGGTTTCCAGAGTTTATGATCGAGTGTTACACCAAGAAATGTAGGTTCATAGACTCTTTCAATAGTTTTGTTGCCAATTTTAACTGGTAATTGTACATTCATTACACGATTTCCAAAGAACATTGCTTTGGTTTTTGTAATGTTTAGAGACAATTTGTTTACGCAGAACCAATCTTTCAATGTATCCATGTCTTCTGTAATCTCGATCACCATTTGCTGTAAGTCTGCACCTGAGAGTAAGATTGTTGTATCATCTGCAAAAAGGACCAGTTTAAGCTTCTTGGAAACCAAGTACAAATCATTGAAATATAATAAAAATAGTTTAGGTCCCAGCACCGATCCCTGGGGGACACCACACACTAGGGTGTCACACATGGATCTGCACTGCCCCATTTGAACATAGTGTTTACGCTTTGTTAAATAGGATTCAATCCAGTTGAAAGCAATACCTCTTAGCCCATATTTGTGTATTTTGTTCAGGAGTATATTGTGATCCATAGTGTCGAACGCCTTTTTAAGATCGATGAAGATACCTATTAAATACTTTGTGATTTATGAAGCTCAGGTAAGAACATATCTCAGTATGGAAAAACGGTGGCCTATTCCTTTAAGTTTTCTCTCTAGTGAAATTCTTCTGAACTCAAAAGGTTTGCTGTGAACAGAATCTTTGTTTTGACACATAAATTGCAAACCTAAGCTCTTTTTTCATTGACTTGTAAATTTCAAGTTCTTGATGACTGATGTACAAAGTCATAACATTTATGAGCTATTGGCGTCAAGGCTCCCCATTACTCATAAACCTGTGTTATCTGCTCTTCCATCTGAGTATCCCGCGCTTAAAAGGAAGTCCCACCCATCCTCTCCCTCTTCGTTCTTTTTCTGTTTGTTACGCTATGCTGTATAAACGGTTTGGCCTCAGACTAACTATGTGAGCACACCGTCACCTCAGAGTCAGTTCCTGTTCCCATGGGTCGAACATGAGACAAGAGCAGTCACTCAAGAGGGGAGAGTTATTTCCATACAGCGTAAACGGGAACTGAAATAAGCAAAAGCAACCGAGGGAGGAAAGAACCACAGACGTGTGACAGTGAGTGAAATGCAGGCCCACAGCAGCGCAGGCACCACATGAACGCGGTTAAATGGGAAATGAGGGAAATACAGCACATTTATTTATGACTAAATTACATTGCTATATGGAGCAGAAAACATCCGTGGTTTAGCGCCTCGCCGCTCAAGGCAGCAGTGAAACGCTCTGAGCCGATGACCCGCTTTGAGACACTGATACACAACTCACAGAATTAAGCACTTTCACATGACCAAAAAAAAAAGCCAGGCTCCGACGCAGTGTTTCCACGTAATCTGCTTCAGGAAGAGCGATACATGCCCTGGATCACCAAGTATTTTGGCCATCACTAAAAATGACTGTGTTGCTGGTGCAGTCGTCAGTATGTCCTGCCTGACCAAAAAACAAAAGAAAAAAATATTATTTACTTATTGAAACGATGCCACAGCGAGTGTGTGCTGTAATCAACGCTAAAGGCGTCAAGTATTGAAGCGTGTGACTTTTTATGGGCGAGGCCGTGACGAACATTCATTCTGCTGTTGAGTCCTTGAGAGAGACATGAATGACTGTGAAAGTGCATGTGACTTGTATTTTCTGGTAATTATTTGGCACAAAGGGGTCGGATGAGCTTGAAAGGCGAAGAACACATAGTTGACACCTCTCGGCACCTCTTCTGATGCAGGAATTCACGCTGCTTCCATCTGGATGATGTTGCAACACCGCGATGCAGGGCCAACAAATTCAAAGAATCTCTCGTGATGCAATTCACCAATTAAATGTTTATTTGTGTTTGCCCTGTGAGGAGAGAACTGCTGTTGTGATTTTGAGTTCAACAAAAACAAACGGACCTGAAATGGTTGTTGTTGTCTTGTTTTCCACTTTTATGTCAAAGGAAGTTCTGAATTAATAAGGTAATAAGGTAGCTGACAGAAGGGAGAGGAGGCTTGTACCAGAGGTTGGGACCCTTGAGCTCGGGTTGGGTCCTAACATGATGTCAAGACACAAAAAATAAATATATTGACACTATATTTGATTTAAAAATGAATAATAATAATAATAGTAATATTAGCATAGTGTCGAATTGCAAAGTCAACTTTTTAATCTATTTTATTAAACTGAAATATATAAGTTTTGCTGCTCGGTTTTGTTAATAGCACCAAAAGCACCGAGAAAAATTCCTAGTTTGTGAACTCTGTTCTGAAACAATGGCAATAAAACCTATTCTGATTCTGATTCTGAAAAGCATTTTAAAGTGGGGTCCGAAATTGCTTGCATGGTCATTTTGGGGATTGTGGCTTGAAACGTTTGACAACCCCTTGATCTACAGCTTTTCCGGTCACCAAGGCCTGAACAAGACATCCAAACCTTGAGCTTTGTACAGCGCCTCTCAGTAAATAAAGTCAGCAAATATGCCTCTCATTGTTCGCTAAACCCGCTCCTAGATAAGTGTGATGCTAAGGAGAGCCCTGCCCGCTTTTAAAGGGCGTGTGAAACATGGGTCACGGTCTGGGCGCTGCTGCCGCTCCCTGTGCATGTGTCAAACTCACTGCAGCCTCAGACTGAGTGTGAGAGAGCGTGTGCAGACACGAGCCGGGCGTTACGTTACAACTCGGAGGTAAATCTCGCTCCTCTGGTAAAACTATCAACACGGACCCTTAACAGCAGCCTTGGACCTATACTCTCGTTAATGCCGAACAGTTTTTGGGCATAGGCTTTATTGCTAACACATGTATGTTTTGACAAGGAGGCGTTAGAAAAAAAAACGATTCAATTATAGCAAATTGCAGTAGGTACAAAAATACTGTTCAGTCCTGGTCCAAGTCCGGGAAATGTTCCTCTCGAGAGAAGCAGTAGAAGAAACTGTACATGTTTTTTTGGTTAACAAGAGGGTCAGGGGTTTGAATCCCACCTCAAGCACATACCATTGGGCAAGACCAGCGGCGTCGCAAGCGTTTGGAAGGTGTGGGGAACACATTTAAAAAATTTGGGGGGTCGACTTCATAAAATTAAGAACTACAGTGGGACTAGTCAGGGCAAAACAGGGCAATGTTAGGGCTTTAGCAGGACTACATCCAAATCGGGCGTTACTTCAGGAAAACATGAGGGACTCGATCAGCTCAGCAGCGCCTCCTCCTGGCAGCTGGGGGGACATATAGGGCGAATAACCAAACACATGTGGAGCCGCTGTTCTCCTGTCCAGCTCTGGCTTCATGACGTTTTGTGAAAAAACTCAGTGAATGAAGCTCTTATGAGACGGCGCGCTCGTGTTTGCATCCACATTTATTCAGCTTCAGCCCCACCCGTTAACTCCCGCCATCGCAAAGAAACATCTCAACGCTTGTATCTTCACATTTCCCACAAACGCAGATAAAATGTAGTCAAGGTAAAGGAAGCAAACATTTATCCGTCAAATGAATAATTCAGATGTTATTTGGTTAAGTTAGACTCCAGACCGTGAGGTTTAACTCGTGCTAGCCCGGTGCAGTTTCCCCAAACTCACGCTACATCAGTTTCATCACTCGCTTTACAAACACATCCAAAACTGATGTTCCTCATCTTAAAGTTACTGGTCAGGCCCTTTGTACCGATGAAGACACACCGTCCACCTGCCGAGGACGCGAAAAGTCCTGCTCCTCCATGTGAGAATCCGTGAGAAACTCCGAAGACACGATGCACGAGTCCTTGTGCTTTGGTTTGGTCAAATCTGTCAGTCCAACGTTAAGCCTCCAGTATTCTCACTTTAGCCGTTTTTCAGTGGTTTACAGAGACATGTTTACATTTCAGCCGCTCTGAGGTGATGGTAGCGGAGCTGCATAAACACAGCTACGCAAAGCGGAGCGTATGCGCCGCGAGGCGACGCGAGACTGGCGCGGATAATGACAAAAAATATAGTTTTTTTATGGAAAATAAGGCGTGGGTCATATTTAATTGTTTGGCCTCGGGAGCCGATTGAAAAGGTGCAGTCTAAACTAGTAAATGTAAAGTCAATGAAAATTCACGTTGTGAAAGTGGGGGGACCAAACAACCACTTTTCAATGAATGGTTCCGACGCCCATGGGCAAGACATTTCCCCAATCATTGCACTGCAGTGGCAACAACAAAAAATCATCACAGTGGCCCTTTTTCATCAAACTCGCATACGGTGAAATTAGAGCGAATTTCAACTGAGCAGGAAAACAGTTTGTAACCACATGAATTGCTTTGCCACATTGAGGCTGATCCTCACTGGTGATTTAAACATGAAAGTGGGCTCCAGCGTTAATATTTATGGACAGACATTGTTGCGCGCTGCAACGCATGCTCCTCTACACGGGTCCGAGTGCAGAGGCTATATCAGCCCAGACCAGAGACAATAGAACCTGGGCAAAGCACTCAAGAGTAGCTCGGGCATAGGCGCCGATCCTGTGGGTGCTGCGGGGCTGGAGCACCCACTCAAATCTTTGGGCACCCAGGCGAATTTGCCTCATTCATAATATTGATATACGTGCGTTTGCAGCTGTTCGTTCTGCTCGTTTAGCTCCATAGGTAGAGAGCAGGGCTCATATGGCCGGGTCCCAACCACGGGACCGCCGGTTCGATTTCGACCTCGACTTTTTTGGGCACCCACTGGGAAGAACATAAACCGGCGCCTATGAGCTCGGGCGTCAAACTGCTTTTGACAGCACCACAGCTGTCTTCGGTCCGGGCGCGTTCGTAAGGTCCCACTTACATTCACGCTCTCTCCTTTCGTCAGGGAAATCAAAGCACGTCCCATAGCGGGACGGGTTCATTAGGTTCTGGTCGGCTCCCCGCCCTGGGCGCACCTGTTCCCTCCCGGAGGAACACTTCACTCAGGCTGAGAGGCCTGTTGTCGCGCCCGGCTGCAGCACTGGATCCACAAAGCAGACCAGGCCACTTTTCACAGGTTCAGATCAGATTGTTCAGACTGTGGCTAAAGGTGCAGCAATGGACCTTCAGCCACAGACGCTTATAATACCAATTGGAACCAGGCAAAAAGCGATCTGGCAAAATCTGGTCAGTTAATTTTGTTAATGACCTTTACAAGGTTGTGATAACCTCATTTTCCCCGATCGTGCCGGCGGCACGGTAGCACAGCAGTTAGAGCTTGTGCTTCACAGCTAGAAGGTCCGGGGTTCGATTCCCACCAGGACGGGGCCTTTCTGTGTGGAGTTTGCATGTTCTCCCTGTGTCTGCGTAGGTTTCCTCCGGGTACTCTGGTTGCCCCTACCACTAAAAACATGTACAATAGGCCAGGATGAATGGGAGTGTGTTTGAGAGTGCGCATGGGGGACAACGAATGCAAATTAGCCAAAAGGCTACAATCCGGTGTGGCTTGTTTACACGCATGAGACCCATGTATGTTCATTAACATGCACTGTCCTGACTAAATAAATAAATAAATTAAATAAATCGAAGAAATGTTCTTTTTATTATAGGAACCTAAACACTTCCCGTTTTCTTTCTGCGTCCTCCACAACAGCCCGGAGCACTTTTAACCTAAACCCATCTCTCCCCTCATTTCCCTGCGTCTGTGTTCTGCCAAGTTCAACATCCACCGTCTCCGGGGCCCCTCGGGGAGGAAGGGAGAGCCCTATTGGAGACATTGGTTTGTTTTTTTCTGAGCCGCCTCATCTAAAACTTTACGGCCCATGCTTTAGCTCTTCAGCACGCGTCAATACTAATCTAAATTGTCCGTTTCTGTCGAGATTCAAGTCTCGGGATCTGCTTGAGTTGAGCGCCAGACTCCTGTTGTCCCGGTCAGGGGGATTGTAGAACACCACAAAGCCATCAATAACAGGTAATAACCCTGTCGTTCATGGAGACAAATGGGTTCAGTGACTGTTGTGGACGTTATTGGATTAGAACAGGAAGACTACAGGGTATTTTGTTTCAGCCGTTTTGGATCAATATTGCATTTTTTTTAACCAGCAAAGTGATAAAGATGTGTTTGACTCATCTGACATAGTAAAACAATTGCCCTAAAATTACCAGTCAATAGGCACCCTTGAGAGGGATAGGCACGTTTGCTTGGTGGATTTTCTTCATTGTATAAAGACCAAGGGCCAAACCTACCAATTTGTTGTACAAAGTATATAACCAATCTGGATGTCCTGAAATGTTTTAGTAATTAACACATTTTTAGAGTGGTTTACTTTAAAAATGCTTAAATACTCTGATTTGTGTAATATTATTTCTAATAGGGCCGGGACTTTTTTTTTAGAATAATTCTGATTGATTGATTAATTACATGAGGTTTAATACGATAAAAAATATTAATCGAAATTAATCATGCTTTTTCAGTTTCCTTTTTCCTGCAGACGTTGCTATAGGGACGAAGCCAAAAGCAATTTTACTGTCAAACTTGTTTATTCACACAGTTAAGCCGACACAAACTTATTTAAAAGGATCATTTTCCAAAATAAATTTAAACTGCTAGTGTCTTTGAAGTGTTTGTAATGATCACAAAGGCCTCACATCTCCACTAATCTAAGTTATAGGTGCATTATGCGAAAAATGATGCTGATATTTGTGCGTTTTTGACCTTGTAGTGACACAGCGGCTGTATGAGTGGTCAGCATGGCGCCTTTACTTTCTATCACAGTGGTCTCTAGGACCATAGACCGTAAAAAATAATAGACAACACCTCCTCGTTTACCATAATGACCACATTTCATCATGGCGGATTTACAGACTCCTCCTCCCCAGCTCTGACGAAGCCTGTTCCTAAAAAGGGCAACAGAGCGGGATCTTCACTGTAGACTCGGTCAAAAACGCACAAATATCAACTTCATTTTCCGCAAAAAAATGTTGCATAATGCATCTTTAAAATGTAGGAAAATACGAAGCAGCATCTAAAATAGACCTCTAAAAAAAATGAATAGAACCTCTACATAAATCATTAAATGCGCTTACTTCAATTAATTAATTACAAAAGGTCATAATTAACTCGAGTAAAAAAAAAAAAAAAAGTTTTTTTCACTAAATAACCACATCTATACACATTTCAATAGAGCAGATGTTCCGTATGTCTGGTTACACTTTGGAATACGGCCCGGTAACTTACTGTGGTACATCCCTGGTACTTAGAGATAATTACCAAGTACTTACAGTGGTACGTTTAGGTAACTACCTAGGAGTTACGAGGTCGACCCATTACATGTTCAGTGACACACTGTCTGGTAATGCAATTGACCAATTCAAACTACATTAGGGCCGCGTCCTCTGGGATAAAGGTTTCCTTATTGAGTGCAAGTGGTGGAGCAGTCCGATCAAATACACTTTTGCTTACTATATGAAACAGGCCTGGCTGTGTGTCGATGTGACCAGTGGTCGGTTTAATGTCATGAAAAGGGGCTTTGTAATGTTGAAATGTCAAAATAAATGTGATTTTCATTTATTTAATGTCCATGTAGGTCACAACCTTTATTTAGTTAGGAAAAAAGATCTTGCCCTTTTCACTTAATCACACTAGATTAAGTGAAAATCGAATACAAACTTTTGCTTCTAGTACTTTTATGACTTTTCAAAAACACTTTACAGCTTTCTGAATGTTTATGGCTGCATCTGCCGCGAACTTAACAAATAAACAATGCGAGACCCAAGGGGAATGTCAGTAACGCTGGGGATTAGCCGTTGCTCCAAAACAACGTGTTGGTGCCTCGAGACAGACCTCATTAAAAAACGAACTGTGCGTGAGACTCGGCCTGTGATCGTCCGTATACGAGCAAAACCCCAAACTTCACGTACGGAGGAGAAAAAAAGTGGGATCTATAAAACCATCTGTACGCGCAGCACCGCGTAATCTCCCCTTCACTGATTCCACCTGGAGCGCGAAATGTGCGCACGAGACCGCTCCTCACGCCACGCCCCCTGCACGCCTCCGTTTCGCCACACGAGGACAAATGCAACAAGTATTGGCAGAGTGCGGTGTCTCATCCATTAAACTTGTGGGAATACTGTGCACGTTTAGAAAGTAAAGAATAGCCTTAATGTGCCAGTGCTGCTCACGGAGCTCAAACCTTCGGGGGGAAAATACCCAATAATAGAATAAGCCGGGTGGGCTTTTAATCACTCAGATATCGTTTCTCGAGCCCGCTGTACGTGCAGTCGGGGTTATGCGTTGGATGGGGCAGCGGTTCGCTTCAGGTGGCGTGAATGAGGAGGGGTCAGTGTCCGGGAGGTGCGAAGGACAGGGAGGCTGTGGAGCTGCGCTGCGTAATTATTGGACGTGTGCCTCGGACCAGCCCTCAGCGAGGCCTCTGCTCGAGTTGGTCAATCAATCAATGGATTGGAGTTGCCTCATAGGGCTGTAACAAACATTAAGGCAATAAAACAGAACAGTAAATAAGACAATGTAAAGTTCCGGTGAATCAAATATCCAGGCAAACATAATGTCCAAATAAGCGTCAGCAGTGGGTGGCGACGAGGAGCTCGGGTGTCCCCTGTCCTTAGACTCTCCAGCACGGCAAGGAAAAACCCAGTGGGAGAAACGAGAAACCTTGAGGAGAACCACAGAAGGAGAGATCCACTCCCATGGACGGACAGGCTATAGAGACCCAGGGCCGAAGGAGTCCCTCAGGTCAGACTTTGGTTAAAACCTCTTACCCCCCGCCTTAACCAAGTGCATTGTCTACAATTCGGCTTCCAAAAATCAAACGCTTCTCGACTGGAGAGCAACAGTGCAACGCCTCATTGGAAAACTAAGGCCTACAAAACTGATCGTAAGTTTTTTGTCATTTGGTTGCCACGTTTATGTCACATTTCTGAAGAGTTATTGTTGTGTGTGTGTGTGTGTGTGTGTGTGTGGTCACGTTTTTCCGAAAGATTTAAAGGTCCTATATCATGCAAAATCGACTTTTTGGAGCTTTTAACCATGTTGTTATGCTATTTCCTTATAAAAAACACCCCCAGAGTGGTTTTTGGATTCATTCACGCAGTTCTCAGTAATCCTCCTGAATCCTGCGCTCTGAGCAGCTGATCCGCCCTCTCCTGGTAAACGACTGGCATGTTCAGTTGTGTCGTCACAGCGGAACGGAAGTGCTCGACGTCTTTAATCTAATGCCTTACGCCATGATTTTTATTTGTATAACAGTTTTTTTCATTATTTCTGTCGTAAGAAAAAAAAAAAAAGAAAAAAAAAGAAAAAAAAAAAAAAAAAAAGGAAGTGCCTGACGCGTCCGCGCTGCCCCTGTAGCGAAAACAAACGCTCCCCCTGAGCGTCCGAACGGTCTGAACAGATGGTCATGTCATGTTGCACCGAAAGTTGTGAAGAGGGAGCTTTTTCTAACCTACTCTGGAGTCTGGACACCTGTTCTTTTTTCTTACCTCACGATAATGTCACGGAGAAAACCGCGTTTGGCTGCGAGGACTGGACTTTATTCAACCTTCCCAAAGAAGAGGCCATAGAAGTTGGCATTTCCCTCCGGGATTCAGCGACTATCAGCCACAATAGTGTTTGTCTGTGCCTGTCGCTGATGGATGCTAATGAACCTTGGCCAGAATCAAAGTGGATTAACTTTTATAACCAACGCAAGTCCTATAATGGAAACATCAGAGTGGTGAGTCGATCAAAATGCATGTTAGCGAGTGTGTTAGCCATTTAGCCATGAAGCTGTGTTGCACATGTTAACTCCTTATAACAGCATCATGAAATAACTTCACTTTTTGCTGTGATATATATATTTCTACTACTGCTAAAGTTGTATGAGCGGCGAGAGGGGGCGGAGTTAACTGAATCCAAGCATTTTGTCTTCCGGGTTGGAAAAATACCTCCAGAAAATACTAATATTTATCACAAAAATGAGTGCTCCGTAGTGGTAGAGGTACAATATATCATATAAAGGCCTATACTTTACTTTGGAATGGCTTAAAATAGCATGATACAGGTCCTTTAAACACTTTACTCAAAGCCTGACGTCTTATATTTTATGTGTTGTTTTGTTTTGTACGAGAACTTTATAAATGAGCCCCAGTTTAACAAAGACGCAGGGGATTAAAGGAAAACAAGGGCGAGTCGGGACATTTACGTTAAAACGGCCCGGAGCTATAGGGGTACAATGGGTTAGCCTTTGTCTTACGGAACAAGAAGGTTGCATGTTCAAGTCCGGTCTAAGCAAGACACTGAACACCCCACGGCAGTAATGTTGATTTTCGTGTGGGCCGGCTAATCTTCCTGGGGTCATTTAAAAAAATTATCATCCGGCCCTTTGTGTTTAATCACAATTGAAACAGGAAACGTGATGGATTGTGTTGGGAATAGAAAACCCCGGCAAACAGTGGGCTCATTACCCGAAGGCATTGGTTGAAATGACACTTTAGCATACATTGGAAAAATACACTGCCAAAGTCGTGTACATACCTCACCTCACCTCACCTTCCCTTCCCTTCCTTTACATTACCTTTCATCACTGTGGATCGTTTCAGCACGACCCCACTCTATAGTTACTCTGAAGATACAGATGTTGGTGAGTGAGATCAGAAATGTGGATCTACATTTCGCGCCAGAAACACACAATAAATCCATCCGTAGGCCACAGCTTCAAACATTTTTCTATTTCTCATGTTAGCATGATATAAAACTTTGGCATCGGTTTCATCCCGAATGTACGGCTAGAACAATTTCTATTCATACAGTTGGTATCCACCCCAAATGGTAGCGAGGGGCTTTGTATAATGATTTTAAATGGGGAAAATGCATGACTTGAGCCATTTCCTTGACAATATTTCTCTCCTCCGCTAGCTCACAGCCACCATTATATACGGATCTTCCCGAGACGTGACCTGGCTCTGAATGTGTAAAACTATGTATTTCTTACAGGAACTAAAAAACGGATAGAAAAGCGTTACTCCAGCCAGCCTCATGTGGAGTCCACCTGCAAAACATCTTACACCCATCCCCTTTCCAGTCGGGTTTCATCGTACTAAAGACAAAAACAGATTTTGGATGTGCTGCTTCTCGGAGGGTCCAGATTGGGAATAATGTATACGTCTATTGATAATGACAAGACTTGGAGATGGACTGGAGTTTGCCGATGTACTGTCTTCATACACTAATCCGCTTCCAAAAGTGTTTACTGCCAACAACTTTGAAGTAGCACACATAAACGTTGAATAAACTTATGACAACCAAAAGGGAAGATGTACGGCTTATGTCGGTGTCATTTACACAACCAGTATTTCACTTTGTTGTCATGACAAACAGTACTACACAGGAGTCAAGATGGAGTCATGGTTGCAGAGCCGACACAGGAGCTGGAAAAACAGGGAATACCTCGGGCACTGAGGATGATACTTTCACCAAAAGACGGGAGAATAAGTAATGTGCGTAATGACACCAAACTATCAATATGTCTGTACTGGGGCATCTATCGAACGTATGGTCTAAATCAGGGGTTGCCAAGACCCCAAAAATGGCCACACAAACAACCCGGGAACCGCTTTGTAAAATGTTATTGACTCTTTACCACACTGTGTAAAATTTCGCCCAATACACAGAATAAAATCAACTGTATTTATATTGCACTTTAAAAACCACACTGTTGACCAAGGTGCAGTGCTAGTTTAAGCACATTAAAACCCCTGGAGAGTCTGTACAAACAGTCCATGAAAGTTTTAGATAAAAAACCAAGGCAATATCACCATTGTGGACTTTTAAGAAAGTATTGTTTTTTAAGTTGGACAGATCTCCCCAAATGTGTTAATTTGTGCCTCATTTACAAAGCCCTACATGATTTGGCCCCTGCTCCTCTGGCCGCTCTCATCACCCAAAGAAACATCTTAGGTCGTGTCACCCGAGGCTCAATGAGAGGTGACTGTGTAATCCCTCTGAGAAAGAGCAGCTTCAGTCAGGCGGCCTGGTCTGTGAGAGCTCCCAGAGAGTGGAACTGTGTACCCGACACCATCAAACACTTATCCTCTTACAAAACATTTAAGAAACATTTGCATGAGTGGCTGGTGAACACATTTACATGCACACACTAAAACCTGTCTATTTGGCCGCTCACTGTACATCTTTGTAAATATTGTATTATATTTTGATGTGTTTTATTAACAATGTCAGTTTTTGTCCGTTTTATTGCCATTTCGACATCATGGCCGGGGGACTACAGATGAAAAATTGCCTCTTTGGCTAATTCTGGCTGTTTTACTCATGTTTTATTCATGTGTTTTATGAAATTCCGCTGTCCCCTTTTGAAAAAATAATCTAATCTAAAAACACAGAGCAGGGCAAATACAAGCATTTACTTCATTACAGATATCTTTCTTTGTTAAAGGTATACAGGAGGATTTTCCCGAATTTTAGGAAAGAACCGCCCTCTCCACATTTTGAAAAAAATGCACATGCGCAACGCTCTACCTGCTCCCGAGAGGGAACGCCTTCTAAAACATTAGCGTGAACCTGGCCCCCCATCATACTCAAAATTTTATAAAAAATATGTCAGTCGTTTGTGCTAATATGTCAGTCGTTTGTGCTACGTTTGTGCTGGTTTGTGCTGTAAAAATTTACGTTTGTGCTGTTATCGTTTTTGAGATATTGAGGATTCTTTTATAGGTCAATCTGAGGTCACCCAGCCCCTCATTTTGCTAAAAAATGCTCCAAAACGAACGAAAATGGTGTCATTCGTTTGTGCTACGTTTGTGCTGGTTTGTGCTGTAAAAATTTACGTTTGTGCTGTTATCGTTTTTGAGATATTAATAATTGCATTTTTGGACCCAGCCCCTCATTTTGCTAAAAAATGCTCCAAAACGAACGAAAATGGTGTCATTCGTTTGTGCTACGTTTGTGCTGGTTTGTGCTGTAAAAAATTACGTTTGTGCTGTTATCGTTTTTAAGATATTAATAATAGCATTTTTGGACGATGACGTCATCATACGCTTTCGAAAATGCACAGAACTGACTCAGAATGGTGTCTATCTTTTTTGCTTCGTTTATGCTGTGCATCTTTGGTTTATACAGTTATGTTAAAGATTTTAAGAATTTGGGTATCACTTTTTTTTTTTTTCTTCTTCTTCTTTGGGTATCGCGCACACCTGTTATATTGGCAGTGACGTCATATCCGGACACTTTATTGCTGCGTGATTAATCATGGATAGAACCTCTCGACGCTCCTCAAACTTTTGGCAAGTAAATCTTCTCTTAATCCCTTTATTGGTGTAGTGTTTGACATATAAATGAGGATGATAACGTTGAATAGAGTATTCATGTGAATATCATTATTAACCAATCGTTAATTTCATAGATTTAAATGGCAGAAGTTGACGTTTAATCTGCCATAGGCTGTACAATTATTCTTAACATTACTGGCACGGCTTTTGTTCAATATATCCACAGCATATGCCTGGTTAAAAGTCACTTGTATTGCGATTCACGCATGTTTCACGTGCTGAATGTGTGTTAAGGAGCTTAATTAGCTAAGCCAATTAACGCACGCACAATTCTTGCATATGAGCGAACTTGCAGGTTTCGGTTTGCACATATACTTAGTGTTTTGTTATGTGGTTAATTCATTTTACTACATGATTATTATTATATTTATTTTTTTGTGCAGGATGGCAGCTTGGAACAGCCAGTGTGGAGTGAAGAGTCACTGTTTTTTTGTAGTGTGTAGTACTAATACCTCTGAAAGTCAATTTTATGCAGCTTTAATTTAAGTACATGTATGAGGCCTTCTTTACTGCTTGATTAGCATGGTAGTGTTGTAGTAGTGAAGCTTATAAGCATTTGTTTTCTTAAATTAACTTAATTTAATGGCAATATTTTTAAAGTAAGAATGAACTAAAAGCAGTCACTGTCAAAGAAACATTTTATGGTATAGCTTAACGTACAAAAGAACAGAAACATGTACATAGAATTGAAACGTATGCCAGACTAATTGCAAACAAACTTAAAGCGCCAAAGGACAACTTGCATAAAAGCATAAAAACAAGGTTATGAATTGGCAGCCTAATCATGTGTGTAAAGCACTGCATGTGGACACACATGTCTATTTTCTGCCACAGTTTTGACTTCGCTCCTCAGGTCATCAAACATCTCCCAGACTCTTGGGGACCTTCTGCAGTAACAGACGTAGTGACCCATGGCATTCGTTGACTCTCCACCTCTGAATGCTATGACTGCCCTTAGTGTGAAGGTCTTATCCTGAAGCACCATGCTGGATGGAAATTCAGACAAGGAAGACTCTTTCTTTCGTTGGTGAGTTTGTGAAGTACTCATACAGTCAGTATCAACCCACAAAATTTCTCCTACACTGTAGCTGTGTGTGACCATCCCTTCACATAGGGCAGATGACTCCTTTTCGGTGCCCCCAAAGTGACCCTGTAGTGGCAAATGGACTGGCCTGAGACAGGGAGATATGGGCAGGTGAAGTCCTTGCTGCACTGCAATCTCAAGTTGAGCCATACCAGAAGTCTGCAGTACATTGAAGGATGGAGAGACAATTGGTACTTCCCTTGAGGTTTGCACACTGAGCACACAGTACTGGGAGGAACATTTCTTATGAAAGTACACGCTTGTGATATTCCTCATTGTTTTCTGTACTACAGTGGAAATGTGACACTGAGCATCAATCTGGAGTGCACCTGACAGCAACTTGACATCTGGAAATAATGTGGTCAGCAACTCCGCTCTCTGGATATATGCATTCCTGCCAATACCGTCTGTCGCAATGTATTTGGCCAGCTTGAATAACTGGTTTGAGGGTTCGGTGTTGACCGCATACTGGAAGGACATGCTGTCACAGTATGCACAGCTCAGACTTTGCAAAAATGCATCCACTGCACAAGTATTTAACACAGATACTGTTTTGTTTCCCAGCTTGAGTGGTTGATGATGGTTACCATTTTTCAGCAGCCCAATTTTAACCATTTTCTTTGTGGATTGGTTGGCATTCATCCATTCAGGGCATGGGGCTAAGTAAGAGTGGCTCTTGCGTTTCTTTGGTGGAACTCCTTGGCCCCTCCAATTTTCCAGAGCCTCATCAGCAAGGATGCCAGCAGTTGAGTCAGAGTCTGCAGAAGGTAAACTTTCATTAGGTGGGAAGATCTACCAACAAGTGTATTTGTCATAACTTAAGAATAATACTGCTCAAGAAAAATGTAGATACCCAAAAAATACCCAAATCAAACTGTATCTTATAGCTACTCTTGAGTTTTGAGTTTGGGTATCTACGTTCTTCTATTATTGAAATGATAACATAGTTTTATATTGAATGTTCCAGACACTCAAAACCCATATACAAATTTACCTGTAAGCACAGCTACCCTGGGATATACTGATGGAATCCATGACGGCAAAATGTGCTATTTTTCTGTGTTTTGCCACATGAAGTAATGAGTTGCTCAAGAATATTAACTTATTTAACATATAGCTCAAATTGAAACAAAAAGGTGGGTGTGATAAAACCACCCCTGATTTATTATTCTAGTATGTAACTGAGTGTTTTTATTACCAACCTTTTGACTTTCTTTTCCTCCCAGTGCCTTCGACATCAGCAGTTGTCGATGCTGTTTTAGATCTTTCCTCCTCTTCAGTGTTTTTTGCAGCGCAAATCCTCATTTTACCTTCAATGAAGGTAAGGTGACGAGCAACGAAGCGGTCGACTCGGAGGGGCAACTTTTCATGCTTGAAAAGCCCATGTTTTATATTCTTGAACTCCAATTCAACTGAGGCAGAACTGGCTGTGATGCCTGAACCAGGGAAGTATGGAGTCAGTACTGCACTCCATAGAGGTAAACTACTTGCTAGTCGTTTTATGTGGGGAATAATATCAGGGAGGAAGTGAATGTTATCACGATCACCTTTGCTTGTTGCGAAGGATTGGCTCTCTTCATAGATATCTTCTACCCACTGCTTCAAGTCGGTGTCAAGATCACTTGGATGCTCAAGATCAGGATGAGGACTACTTTCTTCATGTGGTATCTCAACTGTCTCTTCTGATATTTGGGCCTTTAGGTACGTTTTGAAGCCCTCTGAGTTGACTGGAAGTCCTTTATCATGGCCCTCTCCTTCACTGAGTGCCACCACCATGATGGCACGTAAGAGGTCTCTTGCATGCGCCAAAGATTGTGATTTTATTACCTTTGCAAGAGATCTTACAAAGAAATCCTTGACACGGTAGGCCTTCTTTCTGAGGCACTCCCACTGGCAGATAAGCTTGATGCAGTGTGCCACATCCACTCGGATGTAACAATGAGGAAGTTTCGCAGCCGGGTTGCCAATCATGACATTGAAACATTCATTGAGGTATGTTTTCAAATCCGGGTGTGGTGTGAAAGACCTCACTAATGCACCAAGAATGGCCAGGGAAAAATCACATACCACCTCTTTTGGCACAGGTGCTCCAGCACGAATCCATTCTGTCAGCCAGTGTGAGATGGCATTCACATCATGGCGCTCTGACAACATTTGCACTACTGGGGCACTGCAGTTCATCTGGTCTCTCAATACTCCCTGATACAGAAAAATATGACCAGATGTACTATTTGGACGTGCAAGTTTTCTCACTACAGATCCAGTTGCATCAACACAGATTGTTGAGTAAGACCGCTGTGACAAGGTTTTGCAAACGTGTATTTGTGTTTGGCTCCAGTAATGGCAAAAAAACTTATCTAGACCAATGTCTTTAATGCTGCCACTGTGTGGAGAACTGTGTTTTAAGAGTTGTAATGACAATAGAGGGTCTTTATGCGGCAACTCTTGTGAATTCCTCTTGTTTTGCTTTTCGCAGGGTCGCCAATTTGGGCAAATGGCTGGGCTCGGGGTCTCCAAAATCCATTAACTTTGTTGCTTGCTGTGCCCTCCACACATGAGGTTCGGACTTTCCTTCACAAAGTGCGCTAGCAACATCCTTGCGCGCTACTCCAGACAGAGGACGCTTTGCACACCCTGTGTGAAGCGAGGAAAGGATGTTTTTAAGGACACACTGGAAGACCATCGGGCTTTGAACTGGTGGCTCTTTCAGACATTGGGCTTGGAGCTGACCTCCACATTCCTTGCAGTAGCCTTGAATGTCTATGTATTTACTTTTCGACATGGGATAAATCTTTGCCCTTTTAAAGACAATAGTACAGGTATGTTTCACCTCTTTCCATAATATTTCATTCATGACATGAGTCCAAGTGCCTGGTTTTAATATGTTATATTTTCTGTTGGCATAGTTGACGCTCTCTGGCATGAACTGTACCCATTTCTCAAATGGCACCAACAGCTGAAAAGTCTGCTCTGATTGAAGTATGCCATCACTGTCACTATGCTGATCGGCTGGTGGCTCATCTTCACTATTTTCAGATGCACTGGTGTCACTCAGACCCAAAATGGTCCAGATGTTGTGCCTGTTTTGTTTTACAAAGGTATACAGTGCCTTGGCAGATATTCTCTCATCAAGTTGATGGCTGAGTTCTGTCCAGATTTGTTGAGCAGGTTTAGCAATTTCACCATTTATTAATATAGCCTCTTTTGATGTTGAGAGGATGGCAATAACGGCATGTGTGGCCACTCCTGGATTTTTTGGCATCTAGTAAAAATAAAAATAAAAATTAAATCGCCATATGTAAACTGGAGTAATGTTGTGTTTATGCTATTTTATTTAAAGGTTCATCTTAATATGTTTCACACAATATACTTCTGAACTCTTCCAAAACCTGGTAGCCTATGTCAAACATTGTAAAAAAGTTCTTTAAATATTCTCTTATGTATTAACTGTTTATTTCTGTGGATTTTGTCATTACTATAATTGAAACAATGTATACAGTTATACGAAATGCATTCATTGTATTTTTTTACTTTACATTTTAATGAATTCTGTACAGTATTTGAAATTGAATGCCTAGCAACAACAAAAAAAGCTAGCAAAATTGTTTATACATACAATTGAATTACTTACGTTGATGATCTTCAGAATATGCCAAGGTCCATAAGGGTACAATTAAAAGAGAAAAATACCAAAATAATTAAGTATTTTAAGTTAAAATGCAGTTGCTTAATTAGTTTGAGGGAAAAAGATGAAATTTTAGCGGGTAAACTTAATGTTTAGCGCCTCCCAGTGGTATATAAAAAGTAAAGAGTGTTGTAGCGTTAATGAAATAATGACAAATGCTTTGACTATATCACTTTATTAACAAAACTCACATACAAATCTCGTTTTCAAATTACAGCTTCAAGTTTCAGAGATAGATGACTACGTTTAGGACTAATCTGGGAAGAAAAATGTAGTTAATGTAACTTTCAACGTAAACACATCGCAATATAGGCTGGGCAGCGCCTGCAGATGACGGCACAAGCCAACATGAACGAAGCAAAAAAGATAGACACCATTCTGAGTCAGTTCTGTGCATTTTCGAAAGCGTATGATGACGTCATCGTCCAAAAATGCTATTATTAATATCTTAAAAACGATAACAGCACAAACGTAATTTTTTACAGCACAAACCAGCACAAACGTAGCACAAACGAATGACACCATTTTCGTTCGTTTTGGAGCATTTTTTAGCAAAATGAGGGGCTGGGTCCAAAAATGCAATTATTAATATCTCAAAAACGATAACAGCACAAACGTAATTTTTTACAGCACAAACCAGCACAAACGTAGCACAAACGACTGACATATTTTTTATAAAATTTTGAGTATGATGGGGGGCCAGGTTCACGCTAATTTCTAAAACGTGTGCGAGAGACATGCACGAGCCCAGTTCTCCTCGTGCACGCTCTGTTTACAAGTCACTGTCGGCATCGCTCACACAAGCTCACTTTCCAAGAAGATTTGCACTTTTTCCACAATGTCAGACTCCCCACCGGTAAGTGAAAATCTATTACAACCATCAAAATTTGTTTTAAAGAATATGTATAAAGCCAATCGTAATCAGGGATTGTGAATACAAAATGTTTCGTGTCTATGTAGCGTTACGAGCATAAACAAGCTATCATTTAGCATCTAAATTGTTTTATTTCATTTATGTCCGTTTAGAGCTTTCAAGAGGACAGTCTTGTGGGATCAGATATGGACTACGAGCCCGTTCCCTGTGCATCCCGACCAAGATCCAGGAGGGGGGGTGCGCCTAGAGGCCGCGGGAGACGAGCTCAGAGCACAAGACCTCCAAGAGCCAGCACCAGCCAAGAGCAAGGAGAGAGAAGGGGAGGCAAGGGTCGGGCTAGAGCCCGTGGCCGTCTGCTAGCTGACCTGTCACGGGAGGACTTCAAAAGGGTTGAAGAACTTCATAAACAGAGGATTGCAACTGAGGAGGTATGTGTACACATATAACCGCTAACTTGTCATTTTTTTGTCGCAAAATACGTCACAGGCTAACTTACAAACTCTTATCAGTACAAAGCATTACTATTGTTATTGTAATATTACTGGTCCAGGGTGTCAGACAGACAGTGTGAGACGTGATCTTTCCTTTTGTTATTGTAATGCTCCCTCCTACATTGCGAGGCAGACAGTGAACAGTGAATACACTCAAAACTGGAGTGAATGTACTGCACTTTTCCCTTTTATTAGAAAATGTGTTCACATTTCGCCTGTTCAATGGTTTAGAAAGCTGTGTGTCAAAGGGCTAAATAGAACATTTTTTAAGTGTGATTTTGTTTTAACAGGCTAGGATAAAGAGACTGACATTAGAGGAGTGTCAACAACTTCTACAAAGATGCCTCAGTCGTGAACCGAGTCTCATCTTTGACCTCATGAGTCTCACCCCTGATCCCCCTCCACCAGGCCCTCCTAATCCACAGGCACCCAACTGGTGTGTCTGTGGAACCTGCAGAAATATGCCAACACTGCTGGAACAGAAATGCTGTCAACAACAACCACAAAACTGCACGTCACTGTTGCCACACATGGAGCTGTACATCTTGGAGGAAGGTGTGCTGAGACTGGCCAGGCGAATCTGGAATGACCTTAGGGCAGAGGTGGACATCCAGGAGACAGGAGAAAGTCACAGACAGTTCCGCTATGCTGCATATAGGAACTTTATTGTCTGGCAATATGGTGTTCTGGGACCAGGAGTTAGAATTGTTATAGCGTCATGTTGTGTGTGGAAAATTAGAGATCGTTTCCCGGATTCTAATGGTAATTATGTAGGCTTTATTCCGGCCAGAGTGTAAACCTTGTGTACTCAACGTAATTCTTTGTGCTTTATTCCAAGATACCTCATCAGGTAAACTTGCACCATAAAATAAGCTGGATCAATACATGTGTGTATTTTATGCTAACTTTTTGTTACATGTACTATTTTGATTGATGTTGATAAAGTTTCTTACAAAGCATATCTTTGTCCATGTACTTCCATCGAGTTTCCCATACTTCTCTAAAATATTTGTACGTGGCTTTAAAAAGTTCACAAAGGACAATGTATGTAGGCTTGTACAGTTGTGCTCCAAAGTTTACATATCCTGGCAGAATGTTTTTACTTTTTTTTTCCCACTCAGTGGTTGTGTGAAGCCACTTATGGTGAAACAGTGTTTGCTCTTTTTAAATAAAATGACCCTTTTCAAAAGTTTACACACCCCTGTTCCTAATAATGTGTATTTCCCCCTTAGCATCAATGACAGCTTGTAGTCTTGTGGTCATTGTGGAGAATTTTCTGTATAATCTAATGGTAAACCGGCCCATTCTTTATCATAAACATGTGCTGTATGTGATAACGGTTTAGAACTTACATATACAAATATCAACGCAATTTGAGATAGCCATATGCAGATTTTGTCTTTTATTTGCTCAAATGTATAAAATTATATGCTGTTCTTTTATACATGACATACATTCACCATAAAAATTATTGATTTGCGCATTATGTACAGGGGAAATGAAGCACACGTACGTCACTCCTTTTGAAGCACCACATCTACAGGTCATGTGTGAGATGGTTGACCTTTAAAAAAAAATATAAATAAAATAAGTTTACATATCAGGACTTTATCCTATGCAACAGCAGCATACACTGTAGAGCAGGGGTAGGCAACATCAGGCCAAGGGAGTCAAATCTGGCCCTCCTGCATAAAACATGTGGCCCCCAAGATCATTATGAAGAAATATTATTCAATAAATAGGAGACCAAATACCTGATAAAGCACTCAAAAATGTTGAAAATACTGTCAATATTTTCACATTTCCTTCCAAAGCACTCCTTTAGATCATAAATGATGTACAAAGCTAATATTTGTGCTTTATTTTGGACGAGAATTGTAATTTTCGGCCCTTGGCATTTGGGCAATGAAGAAAATTGTCCCTCAATGACAAACTTGCCTACCCCTGCTGTAGAGGATTGAATTCAACAAAATAAGGCACTTGACTCGAATACAACTCACCTAGCCCTCTGCGGGCTTTCTTTTCCTTCAATTCTTGTACTGTTGGGGCAGGGCCACCGGACAACAGCCCCAGCCTTCGTGGATCATGAAGTGCAAGAGGCTGCTTTCCTGCCATCCCCCTAGGAGCCGACAGTCTTGAATGGAGAATAACACTCTGTAGATCTGTAATGTACTTGTAGGTTTTTGGGTTCTTGATGGTGTACAGCCGCCACATCTTTGATCTTTTGTTAAAAATTCTGCCATACCTTGGAGGAGTAAACAAAAACATGTCAATATTGCCATTGCGTGTATAGTATAAATTATGGATTATAGATCAGTGATAACTTACTGATATGAGCCATCTGCATTTGTTCGTGCTCCTCGGTTTAGGTGGTAGTTATAATCCAGCCCTGCCAACAGGGTCCGAGCATAGTACACTGGTGGTTTGAAGCAGAAGCGCTTTGAGGCGTACATAAGTATGTGGTTATGGAAGGACTCCAGGTCTGAGGTTGATCTATAAAACAAAAATAAAGAAGCAAATAAGACAATGTGTGAACCTGGCATTTTCCAAATTTTGATAAAGCAAATTGGTGGTTTGGAATGCAATTGCACTACAAAAATGTCTACCTGAAAGAGAGATACTTGGGTATATTTTTCAACCAGCGTGCATCGTAAACGATCTTTTGGAGTCTTCCATGTGCTGCAGAGCCCTTTGGAATCCATTCTTTATTCCGGTCTTCCTCCAAAGGACCATGTCGACAGGCCCCAAAGTACCACTCATGTTTGCCAGTTACATGATGCAGAACTCCTGTCCAAAGATCCTGTAATCAAATGTTTTCACTCAGTAAATTATGCGTACTATTAAAAAAAAAAAAACATTTGACAAACACCCTTTATATATTAGTATACTCTAATTGTGTAGAAATATATACAGTAAATAAAAACTTACGTTGAAAGCTTCAAAGGTCTCTGCTTCCTTACAGCTGTACCAAAAATGATTGCAAATGTCTCTGTTCCAACTCAGAAGTAGTGCACAGTCCTTCTCATGTCCAGCCTAAAAAACAAATTTATTGAATTAGATTAACTGGTTCCTTGCCAAAAAAACAAAAAAAGGTCTCAATAACAGTAAACATACAGCCAGAATCTTTTTACTTAGGTTCTTTGCACCGTGCCAGATATCCAAACTGTGTTTCACACCACAGTCTTTGTATTGGCCATTGTCTGTCAAACATCACACAAGATTTTAGATCATTTCAGCGTGATGTCTTTTACCATTTGTCATAAGGCTACTTTAGACAAATGGAGAGCTTTCCCGTGTCTGCGCGGCGCGTGACCTGTGCCAAGGCTTCGCTAATCAGAGCCTACATTAGGATAAACTTCTCTCCTAATAACTACTCGGTCGATTATTCTCAAATCATAATCCAAAGCATACCACAACGATCCTCTTCTGAGTTCGTTTCCAGTTAGTGATTGGCCCGCTTTTAAACGACATTACTTAGTAAATGGATGCAGGAGCGGGTGTTCTACACGAGCTGCTACTCTGTTTGTTTGTTTGTTTGTTAGCAAAGGCTCCGAGCCATGAGGGAGGAGGGGCGGCGGGTACGCGATGATAAAGACGGTCACTCAGATAGATCTCATCTCATCCATTTTTATGTTTAAGAACTTTCATCGCAAAAATGACTGCTAGTACATTTAAAAATCTTGACATGCCTTTGTTTGGGGGCTGCGGTGAAGATTAGGAAATGTTAGCAGACCTGTGGCCATCGTAATAACTACTGACGATGCAAATTACAAACTAAATAAACTAATCTACCCTAGAAAGTTACAATATACAGTTACAATGTACACTTTTACTAGAAGTGATTTTAAATGGATTTCTCCAAATAGAATGCCAAACTTTACCTGTCGAGTAGAAACTTCGCGACTGAAGCGTCAGTGGGAAGCCCAACGTGTGCTTTCAGCGCACGCCATCGTGTGAAAGAATCTCCCAAAAACACTCTGGTCTTGTTTCTCTCTTCTGAAGCCTTTCTCTTCTTCTCATAAACCTCGAAGACACTTTTTCTCTTGCGACTCTCTGCCATTTTCAAAGCACCCGGTGAGAACTGCGAGCTACAGTGAAAAGCTGAAGGCGAAGCTCAACATATACACCTGAAAGTGCGCATGCGCAAAAAAACGAAAACTACCCAGGAACGAGCACGTACGACGTCCTTACGTAAACATATCACCAGAATGATTGACAATCAGGAGGACCAATAGTCTTGATGATCCACCCGGAAAAAGAACATCCTCCTCTACACCTTTAAGAAATGGTTAAAAAGCAGCTCACCTCTCCCAAGACTTGACTTGACTTTACTGGGACTGGTAACTTGACTAAAGGCAAGGCAGCCAAATATGAGATCTATTGAGGTTAGGTCCGCATCCAAATCCAGTCTCTGATTAACTACTGCAATGACATTTTCTACATCGAGCTGGTCATTTGGAAAATGTTTTGTATTGCTGGCAACTGTTAAAACCACATTTTTTTATGCAGTGTGCCTTTAAGACAGAAACATTTTAAAATCAAGTTAAGTTTTTCCTCACCGTGCAAGGACATCTTCACGGCTTGTTTCCACCTAATGCTGACGCTTATTTGGACATTATTTTTGCCTGGGTACTTTGTCTTGTTCACTGTTCTGTTTCATTGCTTTAATGTTTGTGCAGGCCTGTGAGGTAACTCCCGTTGTGATATTGGGCTATACAAAACCATTGATTGATTGAAACTGTTTATTTGCTTTTTTACACAGAAAAAATATTTTATAAATAATAGAATTTGAAATTGTATTTCGACTCTAAATCATCTTCAGACCCCTGGCCTAACGACCCCCACTTTGGGGACCACTGATCACTGATCTAAATATAACTTATGTGGTTTGTTTATTTAAATAGTTACAGTAGTATTCAACAGACTATGCGTGTGTATAAGTCTGTGTTGTTAAAGCTGTCGTCTGTACTGGTTCTTTTTGCATTTCGCCTTTAACCACAAATGCTTTGTCAACACTGAAATTACACGCAGCTTTTTATCATGGCACAATGTGGATCTTCCCCATTGGCTATTCTTAGCAGCACAGTAGAAACTCGTAATGTCCCACATCCCGTAAAGGCTTTTTTACCTCCTGATCTCTTGCTAAGCTCAATCCTCTCATCAAAGAAGTGAAACACTCTCCGTAGCTTCACAACAGCCATTTATTTTAATACTTACTTTATCTTTATTGAAACAGCTGTGCAGCAATGGCAAGAAAGAGGAAGGAAGCTCCTGTGGAGAATCAGTAAATGAAACTATAGTAATATTGCATTACCAAAGTCTAAGATTGTGATAACGATTTGTGTGACGTAATTAGCAAATATGTGTAAAAAGCAAAATGTATCTAAAAGGCACCAGAATAAAGGCGGACTAAATTTGAGCTAATAATATGATAAGAGAAAGATTACTTAATTACTCAAATGGCTAAAAAGACACAAGGACAAGGGTTTCCAGTGTTCCCAATGCAAGGATTAAATGGATCAATGCATATCTGTACGTCACTCTTTGCAGTTGCGTTTCACTGTGTCACCAGAGATTTTCAGCCTCTCCGGTTCCTCAAACAAGTCATAACACTGTCAACAGGCCAACCGTCTGAGCGAACAAAACAGGCGCTGCAGCAGAGTCACGTTCAGGTCAATTGCTTTACACCTTAAAAAGTTGCATTCGCGACAATTGGAAATATATTCACTTTTGGGGAAAAAAACGACTCGCATACAGGTTGAGACATTTATTCACAAATGTAAGTGTAAAACTTTATATCCGGGTGATGCAAAAGAAGGAAATGAGAGAAATTAACAGCCTCTCGTATAGGCAGGGGTTGCAGTAGTTACAAAGATCTCCAGCTGTGGAATGACTTGGACCATTGCAACTGCTGAACGAAGACAGAACCGATTCCAGATCAAGAAGCAGCAGAGTCTGAATGTGCCTGGGCCCGAAAATAAACTGATACAAGCTGCTGAATTCAAGATTTATTATGGTAATATAAGTGTCTTTGGCTTAGGAAACCAAAAGCGGGAAAGTTTGCATTACATTCGCACCAGCCGGCTATTGCTTCATAAAGCCACCACTACTTTACAAAAAACAAAACAAAAAGTCACCACCTGGATTTCACGGTTCTGATCTACAGGTTGCTGCAGTTGGTCAGGTCTAGGTTCAGCAACACTTTGTGCCCATCAATGAGATCAGCGGACGACCTGAACATCCTGAATGACCTGGTTATTCGATCACTGGATTTCTTCTTCCCCGATGGCACTGGTACATGCCAAGATAACAATGCCAGAATTGATAGGGACATCATTTTCACAGATGGAATGACCGCCACAAAGTCCAGATCTTAAACCTCATTGAGAACCCTTGGGATGCAAAGACATTTCCCTCTCTCCTCCTCCTCTGCTCCTCCCTGAAGAAGTGGCTCTGTTAAAGCCTGATGGCATGAGGGACGAAAGAGTTCTTCAATCCGTCCTTGGAGCATCTTAGAAAGGGGAGTCTGGAGCTCATGGCGTTTCTCTGGTGGGAGAAGACCGACTTAAGGGGGTGGCTCTGATTGGACAGGATTGCCCTGATCTTGGGGAAAGTCCTCTGCTCCACCACCTTCTCCACTGAGTCCAGGCACAGTCCAACCACCGAACCCGCCTTCTTAATGAGCTGGTTCAGCCTCCGAGTGTCCCTTTTCCTTGCACTGCCCCCACAACAAACAACAGCTTAAAAAAGGACACTGGACACAATGGACTGATAAAACATGTACAATAACTTAGGGCAGACCCTGAATGAGGCCAGCCGTCTAAGAACGCACATCCTACTCTGCCCTTCTTGTAAACAGTGTCCATGTTCGCCGCCCAACTCGGCTTGTCCAACTGCAAACCCCTTCTACCTCAATGTTGATGGGCTGCAGAGAGGCCGGGTGGCGTCCAGTGGTTCAGCCTGATGTGCTGCTCTCAATAATATGCACGAGAAAAGAGGGGCGCGAAGAGGAAGCACTCGTAGTCCTCGCTGTTCGTAGCACACGACGCCTCAGCCGACCCCATTTTTCTCTATGTGATGTACTGGCGAAAGCATTGGGGCACCTTTGTTTGTATACAAGATACCAACTTTGTCATAGAGTTATATAGGCCTGTGCCCGGCGTCTGATGCAATTATATCATCTAGAACATGCATGCAACCTTTTTTGAATAAAAGAATGAATACTTAAATTTCACTTTTTATGCCCTGAGGAAGACAATCTGTAGGTCAAAACGCATGTCCATTTAAATAAAGGACTTTTACATTGTAAGTCAGAGTGCCTCAGATCCTCTTTTTCCAGTGTTTATCAAGTTTGATACCTGATCTTTGACGTGCACCTGCGTCTACTTTTTTTGACCTACTGATGCACTTACTTTTTTCTGTTTGTTCTACTTAAATTTCCCTATTCTTGCATGCATCGAGTTGCCTTGTGTACGAAATGCGCGGTATAAATAAAGTTGCCCTGCCTTATGTTTGTGCTTGATAGCGACTTCTCCATATCTGTCAAGAGTTCTGTGATCAATTATAATAGAACTTTTATACGTTATTCAGATTTCAGGGGTGGACAATGCCACGCCACCACCCCCATAGTCAAGGTTGAACAGGGGCCAATGTTTCCGGTTCCAGGGCTAGATCAACTCTGACAAGAACAGTGCTGAAGCTGCCGTCGCACTGACCACAGAAGATTATCCTGACGCTGGATCTGCTGCATGTAAATCAGAAGTGACCTTGACCAAAACCTGTCAATCTGTATCACATTGAGAAGCAGCGCTCATGACAAGTGAGTGGTTTTCTTGTTGCTCAGCAGAGACGTTGTTCAACACAGCAGGCTTTGGTTTGCAGATCAAGGCCGCAGACTGACAGTGAAGCGTAAATCTAAATCGGAGGAATATATTTTCTGCACGCTTCGATCCAAGGGGAAATCAAAGTCACAGAGACGGCTGCAAAGTTGCAACACTTCTGCTTTGGCTCCGTTGGAGATTGAGACAACGCTCAAACATTTGCTCAATATAAAGAACTGTATAATAAGCTTTACTGCAGATGGTGAGGGCGATGGACATTTACTGCGACGTCTAACAGTAAAGAAGCTATCAGTGTTCAACAGCAAATAATGCCCCTCATAAATATTGATGGAAAATTATTAAAGGATGGGTTTAAAGCATGGATTTTTGTTATTCAGATGTATAATCTAGGGTCTGTTTCGCAGGCTGGAAGTTGGCGACCTTATGATTGCCGATTAATGCCATTACCAGTGGTTCTCAAAAGGTAAAACAGGTAGTCATGGCGACGCACAAGCAAGCATGCACTTCCCGCTCTCTTGGTACAGGTTTTTGCCTTTTTCTGTGAACTACATTTGTAGTTCCTTTGTTCCACATTGTTTTACTGGACACTTTTGTATATCTTTGCTGTGTTTTTGAGAGGTTTTTACTGTAGCGGGTCCGTACTAGCCAGGAAGAACTAAGCTTTGTAAAAAAATTAAAAATAAAAAGTAAACAAACAGCTAGCTTTTGAGCTAAAGACATTTAAGGCCTATACATTTCTTCTTCTGAAACACTGAAGAGGCACCAAGAGCCTGACTTTCCAGTCAGCCCAGCCGTACAATTAATGACCATTGCCACAAAAGCCAAAAAGGACTTTTGATCCACCCCCAAGAAACTTTTCACCGCGCCTGGTTCTTCTTCTACCACAACTTCCCGCTCCTTCACCTTCTTCACAGCCTCAGCATATGTTACTTTACTTTCCTTTACTATCTAATCTTAAGCACTTTTCCCTAATGTTTCCTCCTTGGGCAGCTTACTGACCCTACCCGATGATCTCCATCACAATGCAGGCATTTCACTTCCACATCATCCATTGCTGTACACCTCTCCGAATCACAATCGTTGTTTCCACATCTCGCGCATCGTCGCGTTCCTCTACAGACCACCGCCACATGACCGAACTCCTGGCAAGAAAAACACCAAAGAGGCGCCTTCTCAAAGGGCCTAACAGGATAGCTCACGTAATCCAAAAGAACTCTCAAATCACCAAAGAAAGTTACACAAACAGATTCGCTTTCTTCTCTCGTTCCATTCGCAAATCTTGACAGACGGCTGACTCCACAAACATTTGCAACACTCAAAAACCTCTTCACATCGAAGGAAACGGCGACTCCACTTATAACACCCTTCGTTCTCTCCTTCCCGTCCAGCTCAAAAGCACTTGACACTTACATCATGTTTATACAATGCTATTTTCAATAATCACCATGCCACTTCTAGTCACTCTGACTGCGTTGACATCTCCCACTACCCGCCAGGAACCTAACGAACCCGTCCGGACCGAAGACAGCCCTACGAGACTTGCTTCGATCATTCCCCTAACGAGAGGAGAGCGCGCGGTCAGCAGACCCTGTGCACCGCTCAAACCCGGACTTTACAAACCCGTCCGGACCGACGAAAGCTGTGGAGCTGTCGAAGGATTTGTTTGACGCCCGGGATACTCGCGAGCACGGAATACGGTCCACAGACTCAGCGCTCAAACCAACCAGAACACGGAGCATGGCCTCGCGCAGACCCAGGTGAGTCCCGGTGTCCCGGTACACGGCAGCGGCCGCGGGTGTGAGGCGGGGAATCCACACAAAGTTTGCGCATGCAGCGGTATTATTTATATTTTGTTAAAAACAAAAAACGAAACATAAATATAAAAAACACTGTAAGCGTCTCTGTGGCTGCAGTCCAGGTTCTAGTGTCTCTGGTCCAGGTTCTAGTGTCTCTGGTCCGGGTTCTAGTGTCTCTGGTCCGGGCTGAGCCTCTGGGCTCGGACCCGTGTCGGTGCAGCTCAAGTCCATAAACATTAACGCTGTCGCCTTGTTTCATGTTAAAATCACTAATGAGGATCATATGCGATTCATGCTGTTAAAAACTGTTTTCCTGCTCTGTTTAGTGTTTAGTTAAAATTGGTGTATCATGTGCACCACCTCCTGACTTGGTGTAGGATCTGATTGATAAATGCCAAAACAGGCGGTGATTTTTCGTATACCCCACGTGCGCTCTGATTTCACCGTACGCAAGTTTGATGAGGGCCATTGTGTGTAACTTCTCCGCATAAGTAATAAATCTCACCCTTGACAAGACAATACTTCTTCAGTTTTTACTTTAGATTGGTAAAATAATCCACAACAGTGGCAAGGGCTGTTTTATTACAGTTTAGCACATGTTTACCCGTACTCCACTAATGAGAAGTGCTGCGAGATTTATGATACATATTTGGCTTCATTTTTAATATGCCACATGGGAGACATGTGTGCCAAAGGTGCACATGTATAGGTCTCATTGTTTTTCCGCTGTATAGTTTCGAAACAGATACAGTTGTTGAGCGAATAGTGGTTCATTTTGGGCCAATAACACGCAATAAATAAGTGGCTTTGACTGTGGACACTGAGCAGATACAGGATGATGCTTGAGATCTCCCCCATTTACCATTGATCAAAGGCATGTAAAGACGATTTTGTGAGTCTAAAAAGCTTTAAGTTGTAGGTTCTTTCATTCCATTCTAGTTCCTGGCAGCGCTTGATGATCATACAGAGCAAGACTGTGCAACCTGCCTGTATAGATGATCAAACGAATGGCAGTGGTCTGACAGATCCTTTGTGAGTTCAACCAGATCTTGCGTGGAGAAAGGGAGAAGTACTTCCCTAAAATCATTGCAAACGGCAGAAACAATTCTTGTGTTCCGTTTTCCAGAGTAAACAGATTAACTAACCCGCCAGTTTCACTGCCCTTAGAACTAATCTCTACATCTAAGTGCAATGAGTTTGCAATATTTTTTTTATGACAAAGTCCAAGGCATTAAAAATGACATAATTTCCACAACACAAATGGAAACCCTGCCACCAGATGAACACCTTGAGCTGACACATTTCACACCTGTTACTGACAAAACAATGGAAGAGGTTATCTCCGGTCTGAGTTCATGCACATGCTGCCTTGATGAAATACCCACTAGATTTCTGAAGTCTGTGCTGACCAGCTTGTTACCACAACTTGTTCAGTTAGTTTTTTATCTCATTTGAGACTGGAGCATTTCCAAAGGCTTTGAAAACCGCGGTCATTAAGCCTCTTCTAAAGAAGAGCAGCCTTGATCCCAAGGTACTGAACAACTACCGGCCCATTCTCAGGAAAAGTCCTAGAGAAAGTAATATATCAACAGCTCACTTACTTTCTCATATCTAACAATGTGTTTGATACTTTCCAGTCAGGATTTAGGGCCCACCCCAGAACTGAGACAGCTCTGATCAAGGTGACAAATGATATCCGTATGAACACCAACGCAGGTAAGGTCTCAGTTTTAGTTCTGCTGGACCTGAGCGCTGCCTTTGACCCAGTGGACCACGGGATCTTACTTCACAGGTTAGAAAACTGGGTGGGAATCTCTGGTACTGCTCTAAACTGGTTATCTCGAGGATAGGACGTACTTTGTCGAAATTGGCAACTGTGTCTCATACAAAATTTCCATGACCTGTGGAGTCCCCCAGGGGTCAATCTTGGGACCCCTCTTATTTAACTTGTACATGCTTCCATTGGGTCAGCTAATAAACAGCAACAATGTGTCGTACCACAACTACGCAGATGACACTCAGATCTACGTGTCACTAACGACAGATGAACATGGGCCTGTAGATACACTCTGTCTCAGCATCGAACAGATCAGTTTGTGGATGAAAAACAACTTTCTACAACTAAAGAGAAAATAGTTTTTTGGCCTACTGACAGAAAGACAAAGTGTTATCAATCACCTTGAGTCTCTCTCTCTAAAACCAAAAAATCAGGTTAGAAATCTAGGAGTAATCATGGACTCAGACCTGAACTTAAACAGCCACATCAAAGCAATAACATCTTCAGCTTTTTACCATCTGAAAAACATTAAGATCAGAGGAATAGTGTCAAAACCAGACTTAGAGACACTCATCCATGCATTTGTCTCCAGCAGGTTAGACTACTGTAACGGCTGCTCACTGTTAGAGCTGCAGTACATCCAGAACACTGCTGCTCGAGTCCTGACAAGAACCAGAAAATACGACCAAATTGTCTGCGTAGGTTTCCTCCGGGTACTCCGGTTTCCCCTACCACCAAAAACATGTACAATAGGCCGGGATGAATGATGTGAGTGAGTGGTTGGTGGTGGTCGGAGGGGCCGATGGCGCAGATTGGCTGCCTCGTTTCCGTCAGTCTACCCCAGGGCAGCTGTGGCAACAACAGTAGCTTACCACCACCGAGTGGAGTGAATAATGACGACAGTGTAGCGCTTTGAGAAAAACTTGGTAATACAGACTTGTAAAGCGCAATTAAAGTGTAAGGCATTATTATTATTAACAACATCGTCTGCAAACAGCAGAGATGTGATCCTGAGGTTCCCAAACCGGACACCCTCCAGCCCCTGGCTGCGCCTGGAAATTCTGTCCATAAAGGTAATGAACAGAACCAGTGACAAAGGGCAGCCCTGGCGGCGACCAACACGCACCGGGAAAAGGTCTGACTTACTGCCGGCAATGCGAACTAGAGCCCTGCATTTGAGCCCGAGGCCCGAGGGGCCCGCGGGCCGGGCTTCGGGCCCATTACCGCATCATTGCGTCGGACACGGGCCGGGCTCGGGCTTGGTTTTTTCTCCCCTGCCAATGCGTTGTGCTGCTATTTTTTAACCAACTTAAATGGCGACATTAAATGCAGCACCCGCTCTCCTCTCGCCCTGCCCACCTGCTCTCTTGACCCGCCAACTCAACACAAACATGTACCTGCCTTCCCCGTGGACCGTGGGAGTTTTCCTCGCCGTGCGTACAGCTCTGCAAAGCGGTCGTATTGAGAGAGAGGACCGGGCGGTTCGCGTGCGGATGTGCTTCTATCGATGTCCTCTCGCCCCGTCGTTAATTATAATACATCCATGGTCTTGACCCGCCACCTCTTGCCACAAACATGTACCTGCCGTCCATGTGGGCTGTGGCGTGGGGGGTTTCCCCGCGTGGACAAACCTCTGCAAAGCGGTATGGAGAGAGGACGGAGCGGTTCGCGTGCGGAGTGCTTCTATTGACGGTATGTGTTCGCAGTGTTTCCAGGAAACAAATGCATGCGTGTTCCTCCCAACAATAAAAAATAAACACTGTGCTTTATGTTACGTTTAGATAGAAGTGTTTATTTATTCATACAATACAGGTCAACTGTTGCAGCGCTGTTTAATCACGCATTTGGAAAATATTGGAAAGGGAGCGCGAGAGAGAGAGAGAGAGAGAGAGGGAAGAGCCGGGCCGCGGGCCGGGCTCGGGCCTGATAATTCTGAAAGTCTGTCGGGCCGGGCCGGGCTCGGGCCCGAACTTCACGGGCCCGGGCCGGGCTCGGGCCCAGAAATCAGGCCCGTGCAGGGCTCTAATGCGAACCAAGCTCCTGCTGAGGTCATGCAGGAGCTTGGTTCGGGGCACCCCCCACAGGGCACCACAAGGGACACGGTCAAACGCTTTCTCCAGATCCACAAAACACATGTGGACTGGTTGGGCAAACTCCCACAAACCCTAGAGCACCCGATGAATGGTATAGAGCTGGTCCAGTGTTCCACAACCAGGGCAAAAAACGCATTGTTCCTCCTTGATCCAAGGTTCCGCTATCGGCCGGATCCTCCTCTCCAGCACCCTGGAGTAGACCTTACCGGGGAGGCGTGTGATCCCTCTATAATTGGAGCACACTCACCAATCCCCCTTCTTGAAGAGAGGGACCACCACCCCAGTCTGCCAATCCAGGGGCACTGTCCCCTCTCCAAGTACCCAGCCTCTGCTTCCTCATCGGAAGATGTAACAGGTTGAGGAGATCCTCGAAGTACTCCTTCCACCGCCCGACAACATCCCCAGTCGAGGTCAGCAGCTCCCCACCCCAAGCACTGCTTCCCCCTCCTGAGGCGCCGAATGGTTTGCCAGAATCTCTTCAAAGTCGACCGATATTCCTCCTCCATGGCTTCTCCGGACCCCTCCCAGACCCAAGTTTTTGCCTCTGTGACTGCACGAGCTGCAGCACGCTTGGCCTGCCGGTACCTCTCAGCTGCCTCCGGAGTCTCACAAGCCAACAAAGCCAGGTAGGACTCCTTCTTCAGCTTGACGGCATCCCTTCCTTCCTCCCGTCACCCCCGAGTGAGGTGACGTTCCATGTCCCGAACGCGGACCAGGTCGTCGAGGCACCGGTCTTTGACTGCCACCCAGTCCTCTCTGCACCCGCCCCCTACGGATCCCTCTGCGGGTGGTGGGTCCACAGGAGGGCGGGCCCACGCGTCCACTGCCCCGTGGGCAGAGGCCTGACTACTAGACGCTCGCATTCAAGCCCCAATCCCAGGCCTGGCTCCTGGGTGGGGCCCCGGTTGCGCCATCCCGGGCGATGTCACGGTCCTTGATTAGATACTGTCCATAGAAGTCTGAACTGCTCTTAGTCTGACCCGTCACCTAAGACCGTTTTGTCATGGGAGACCCTACCAGGAGCATAATGCCCCAGATAACATAGCTCCTAGGATCATTCGGGCACTCAAACAACCCCACCACATTACGGTAGAAGTTCACGGGGTTGGAAAATTCTATGGTTATTTGAAAGTAATTCACATTTAAACAATTACCAGAGACTGGAAGTTGCATTTTCCTGCAGTTTTGTTTACTTTATAATGAACATGTGCTCCACTAGTAACAAACATCACCGGCTGATGAACATGTGGCTTCCCATCTGTGTCAACAACTATCTCCTCCAATCCATCGCTCATTAACAATAGCAATGTGAATGCAGTGTCTTGCCCGAGGATGCAGTTACAATCTTGTGGTCATATGTGAAGAAGAAGATCCTTATTTATATAGCGCCTTTCACAGACATGGTCACAAAGCACTTTACATGAGAGCATTTTACATTCACTCCACACTCGGTGGTGGTAAGTTACGTTAGTCAGTAGCTTCAGTTTTCTCTGCGCCAACGGTCCTTCTGACCACCACCATACATTCACATACATCATTCATCCTGGCCTATTGTACATGTTTTGGGTGGTAGGGGAAACCGGAGTACTCTACGCAGACATGGGGAGAACATGCAACCTCCACACTGAAAGGCCCCGTCCAGGTGGGAATCGAACCCGGGACCTCCTAGCTGTGAAGCGAGAGCACTTACCGCTGCGCTACTGTGCCGCCCTCTCCTGTGAGGGAGAGTACTGAACAAAGGACTTACGTGCAGTGTGTTTGGAAAACTTTAAGTGCATTGTAAATCTGTAAATGTGAAGAGTTTCTTTGGCGTTTTGTTGCTGCAGCTGTCAACCCCTAATGTCTTAAGTTATTCCAAGCAGTCAGATTTAGTGCTAAGCTTTACAAGTGCTGCATTCTTCATCGTCACATCAGCTGCATCTCTTTGAATTATGACTCAGAAAAATGCCTTCAAAACGCTATCACAGACTGGCAACTATACAATCATAAACCACTGTTAGCATATTATTAGCCATGTTAGCTTCTTAATACTTATTTTTATAGTGGCGTCTTTGCGCTGGTCTTTGGCTTAGCACTTGAAAGAGGTATTTTTCCACAGTGTTCTGACTTTATTTTTGTAGCCTCCTTTGTGTCTTAGAAAGCGGGTCTTGCATTTCCCCCCCGGCCCATGGGACCATGTATCATTAGTCAAACCCAAAAAATATCAGAAAAACTATCCAAAAACCGCAGACATACGGGGCAGCTGGAATTTACAGCGTATTTTAACGCCACTGAACTGCTCCCTTCTTTACTCACTGAAAGAGCAGCTGCGATTGCATTGGATTTGAGATTTATTTATTTTAGAAATGAGCTAGATGTTGACTATTTTACAAAGGAAACAGCGTCGCCAAAACCTGCGGACTGCTTTTTTCACTGGTAGAGAAGCGTGAAAGTGGTAATAGCTAATGTAAATCTGTATAGACTTAGGACTCAAGATATGGCCTTGCCTTTTTAATACTTGTTCTATTCAGGGCTGTCATAGGAGTATAATACATTTTTGAACATAAAAAGCCAAATGTGTTGAGAACAGAGGATGCTCTATAAGATGACTGGAGGACACTGCATATGACTCTTCTAAATGATGAATCGCTTAATATAAAGTCTGTTTCTGACCAAAGATTTCTTGTGTAGCGTCTTTAAGCACAAATGGACTCACTGAAAGGGTTATTCGATGTTCCTTTCAAATGTTGCAGCTTTGAGGCTCGAGATGCTGTTCACAATAGATTACATTTACTTTTATCTTGATTAATTATTTCCATTTTTAAACTTTCCCAAATTAGAAAAAAACATTGATTGATGTTTAGTTCAGTCAGAAAGTGGTAATTTTCTACTAGAAGCACAAGGAGGAGTATTATAATTGGGGCATTGTGCTAGTAGCTGTTGCACTGTAATTAAAAGTATTAGATTCCCAATGAGTAACTGCAGTATAATTGTTGTAATACAATGAGCTGGAAAGTTTGTTTGTTAGTTGTTAGTTGATAGTTTGTAGTTGGTAGTTGGTTGGTTAGTTTGTTGGTTCGTTGGTTGGTTGGTTGGTTCGTTAATTTGTTTGTTTGTTAATTTGTTCTTTACATTCTAAATGCAGCATTTGTGACAGAAAAACAGACCCCATGCGCTGTTGTGTCTAAATATTGCTCATTCCCAGCGTGAATGAGGAAGTCAATTGCCATTGTGTTAGCTTGGGTGGTTCACCCTGTCCACATTTTTGGTCCAAACAGGGACAAAATAGTCAAAATCGAAGTCCAAGTGTTCGATCTCTTTTGAAAATTTCAAGCATCTTAAGGACAGATGTTGGACAGAGCTAGCATTTGCAACAACCAGCTATTTGTCTGTTTAATATGACAATATTTCACTCCCTGCATTACTGGCTGCTATTTCTTCCCTGGATCAATCACAAACACTTACCAATGCAGACACAGTAATAAATTCAGTTTTGGAGATTCACTGTACCAGGTGCATACCCAACAGTTTAACACACTGAAATCCTATCCCACTTTTCAAACATGTCAGCTTTGAGGACCAAATGTTCTCGCAAACTCAAGTTCTTTGTTTTTTCTCTAACCAGACAAAAAGGCAGATTTTTAAAATTATTTGATTTCTTCTTTTTTTGTTGCCTTTCCTTAACCATCGGAGTCCCAATGAGTTTCTTTTGTCAGGCAGCTTTGCAGGCCCTGCCTCGCACAAAAGGAGAACATTAAAACTCCAGACAGAGAGGCCCCGCTGGCCGGTGAATCAAACTCTGGATCTCCATGCTGTGAGGAAACAGTGAACCACTGTGATATTAAAATCATCAAAGCCCATAAGCTTCATGAGGTTTATTTCATTCAAAGAGTGAATGTATGGCAGCAGTAGCAATGGCAGCAATAGAGGTACTTCCTTTGTTATGGTTCTTAAGTTTATCTAATGTTCAAACCATTTGTGTTCCAAGCCTTAATTCGCTTTGGTTTATAAGGTTAGAAAAACTCAATGTTACAGGTCGATCAAAGACAGAGAACAAAGTCGACGTCCTGTGGAGTTTGTGTTTACACTTCTGGACCAAGAGTTTACACAAGTATCTGAGCGTCTGCTGGTTCAGGGACGAGGCTGGAACGTCCTTCCTGTGCCCCATCCTAAACATGTACAGGGGTCCTATACACATACTGAGTTTATCTGTATTTCATTGAGGGACTATAGAGACGGGAAGTGGCCATGTGGTGAACCGTGGATTGTTTAGTATGGCGCTGGTAGATGGAGTCGATCTACAGATTACTGTGCTTTTATTTAAAGGAACGAACAAGGCATGTGCAAAGGAAGAAATCCATGTATACAGCGAGTGTAAATGAAAGAATAAAAAACAAAGAAAGAAGACTGCTTTAAGTGCAGTTAGCTGTAGCTAATTTCTGAAACAACTCAGATGAATAAATCAGCACCTGCTTTAAAATTACGTATTTAAAGGAGACATAATGTCACACAAAATCTACTTTTTTTAGCTTTTAAGCATGTTATAAGATTGTGTCCTTTTCAGAAATGTACCGGGAGCAGTATTTTTTGCTTCATTAACATAAGTTTGACTAACCTTGTTCCACTTGACCATATTGTTTTCTACTGGTGAAGCACTAAAATCTGTGTTGTCTGAATTTGTTGAGTGATAGATGGAAAATGGACGTAAACCGTCAGTGGACCTGTTCTGAAGTGGGTATATGTATATTTGGGGCCTAAAAACAAACTAAATTATCATTATTTTGGGGACAAAATATATATTTTATTTTTACACCACAAATTATCTCGGGGGAATGTGATAATTATCTCGGGGGAACGTGATAATTATCTCTGGGGAACATGACAATTATCTCGGGGTAAATATATATATATATATTTTTATTATTATTTTTAGATATTTCTAAAAAAAAAAAAAAAATTATTGAAAAAAATATATATATTAGAATTTTCCCCAAAAAATGTTGCCCGAGATAATTATCACATTCCCCCTAGATAATTATCTCGTTCCCCCGAGATAATTTGTGGTGTAAAAATGTTTTACAATAAATACATTTTAAAAATGTAATATATATTTAATTTTTCCCCCAAAAAAATGTATATTTTTTCGAAAAAAAATATTTGTTTTCTTTTTTTACCTTGAGATAATTTGTTGTGTAAAAAAAAAAGTTTTAAATACATTTTGATATTTCTTCCATAAAATAGTTTATTTTTATTTTTTTCACCCCCCAATTTTCTGATGTCACTTCCAGGGCTCCGTATGTACCTGTCCACTCACAGCATCTCCACTGCAGCCACTGACCCAATAAATTCAACTAAATTCTCTCCAGTACGATCTTTTCAATGTTTTTCTCTCTCTACCGGCTTTACTGCGGTAGAGAGACAGAGAAAGATATCAAGCATTCATCTCACAGCCTCTCTGGTCATTCCCGAAAGGAGCCTCAATCCATACCAGGTCTTAAACGTATTTATCGTAAGTCTCTCTTAAGTTACTTAGGTACTTACGTTTTCTTAGTTCAAGTCATCTGAAAAGGTTGATGCTTCCTGTAGTGTTTTCTCTTTTAAATCTGATGGACCGGCACCGAACAGAGGCATTTCTTTACCAAACAGCCGACGACAGCAAGAATAACCACTTCTTTTCTTCACAGGGACAGGGTTGTCAACTGAAGCCCCACAATGACAACCATTTGTGCCATTTGGAAACTGCATTACTTTGTACTTTTCCCCACCTCACTGAACCGCTGCATATTTCATCAATCAGTCTGTCCGATTCTCGCTCCCTGCAAGCGTGTCTCCAAAATTTTCCCCCAAAACATCTGAGAAACTCTCAGGACCAAACCAGACTCTGTATTCATGTGTTCTGCATTTGTGGTTTTTAGATTTTATTTTATTTGGTTAAGCTTGTTCTGCATTCAAGACATTTTTCTCAACTTTTAGCTTGATGAATTATTTTCATTTTTGAACTTTCCCAAATTGAAAGTAGCAATTTTCTATTAGACAACAAGCACAAGGAGTATAGTAGTGGCATAATAATAGTGCCAGTAGCCGTTGCACTATTAGCTTCAATGCTAACGGCCTGTCAATCAAAGTCCGGCCCTCATTAGTGTACGAGATTTCTAAAGTGTGCCTTTCAAAAACCCACCTGATCCATTTAATTGTAACTAACCCAGCATTACCACAGGAGCAATATCTAGATGTAGAAAGTTACAAAATTAGGCACCAGGCTTTACAGTTGTTTAAAACGCGTGTAAAGTGCAGAGCTTTCTAATGGAAAAGTAGCTTGTTTTGCCGCCCCATGTGGAGGTACTGCAGCAATGGCGGGCGAGGGAGAGCATTGGCGGCCCCTGGTGTCAGTCATAAAGCAGTGCAGCCAGCGGCCATTGGTTTGAAAATGGGCAGTAATTCAGGTAGTATAGCTTTAAGTTAAACAAAAATCATAAGCAAATGTTTTTTGGGGGGGGTTTCGGCAAAGATTTTAAAAATACCATGCCAAGGAAATGGGATACAATGGTATAAATATTTTTCAAAGGACAATGAATGACCAGTGTGAATTATTGTGAACTATGTGATTATATAATATGTCATTTCTCCATTGGATTTAAAGAATATCATGTCAGGACCAAAACCTGATTCTCCTTGTCACGTGAATATTATTATATGGATTTGGCAAAACCCATATAATAATTTACAGCTCTATTAGTTGGTTGGTCGGTTAACTGTTTTGGCTGTAACTTCGTTGACATCTTTAAACCTACTTAAGTAAGTGCTTCATTTGTCATTGTACAAGTGTTCAACGAAATAGTGTTCCGGTGTTAGTCCTGAGCCGCTGCGACTGAGCCGCGCTGCCCCTGTGGGCCAACCTGACCCGCATGTTCTTGGAGGTGTGGGGGAAACCGTAGCACCCGGAGGAAACCTGCCTTCAGTCTTCTCTGATTCTCTGAAACGGTGCAGCGCCTCCGGGTTTGTCCCTGTTTCAGAGCATGGTGTCCTGCACTGGTCAGCTACTCCACCCCCTCCTTCCTCTTCCTCCTAAGCAGCTCCCTCCGCTCCACAGTAGTCTTTCACCATCTTCTGGGAAGAGCTCAGCAGTTAATCTGTTTTATTCTCCAGTGAACATTTATTCTCCAGTGAACATCTAACCAGAGCTATAGGAGGCATGTGTGACTGAGTCTTGCCCGGATACCTCCTCGTTTGTCCCTTCCATGTTTCCTGTAGCTCCTCTTGTAACGCCTACACTGTGCTGCAGGTGTGGGGGCTCTTGGTGGCCCTTCAGTGTCTCAGAAGAAGACATTTGTTGGTCTCAAATGGGTTTAGCTGATAAGATCGCTGTTTAGTTTTAAAAAGCTGCTTTCTTCAGGACCATTATGGACTCTTTGCAGTAAAAAAAAAATCCACCGAACCCCACAAAAACACGGCAAAGATGTACAAAAGCATCCAGTAAAACAATGTGGAACACAGAAACCACAAATGCAGTTTGCAGAAAAAGCCATACCGAGAGAGAGGGAGGTTGCTTTCCGTTTACACATCGCCATGACGCCAAGAAACCACAGCTTTGGAAGTACTGAGGAATGTGCAAATGTCGCCACACACAGGTGCATCTTGAATTGGATAATGCATCTAACTATCTCCCTAATAGTGCAGCTAATGGTTTAATGAGGGGAGTGTGAGCTAACTACACCAGGGCCGTGCCCAGAATAGACCCGCTGTCCCAAAATAGAATAGAGGACAGGGGTCATCAGACAGGGCGCTGTAAAGGCCTTTTGTTGGGTTTAATAACACAACTCGGACTGTCTCTCGTCCCAAATGTCTTATGTGTTTGAGAGCTTTGTTTTTGTGGATCTCAGAAGCAAAGCTATAAGCTGGTCACAAGTTTAGCCTAAACACAAGTGGTGAGTGTTTTAAATTTCAAGTTTCAAATTTCACTTCTGTTTTGTTTTTGAGGCATGACTTGAAAGCGCCACTGTTGCTGTGGTTTCTTAGCAGATTTTTTAAGTTGAACATAAGTCATAAAGCTAAAAATAACTGGAGATGAAGAGATTTGAATGGGTATAAAGGCAGTAAAAATACAGACGAAGCAATGTTGTAAAAGTGGAATCAGGGTATGAACCGTAAAATGTAAATGAGTGCTTAACTAAAGTCATAACAGATTTGGGGAGACATGCTGGTTCTGAAATGTCTCGTGTGGCCAGTTCGATCCCTCAAGTGGAGGCAGCTGTCCCGCTTCCCACTGACAAATCTAAACTTTATGGGGCAATACCAGTCTATCTTACTGATGAAAGGGTCATGCGGCCGGCTAGGCTTCTTATCTGGTTACCTGCTCTTCTACGTCAGTGTTTCTCAACCAGGAGTACGCATTTCAGAAAGGAGATAAAAACCGAACAGTATTATCATTGTTATTCTTAAGAGAAAACTCGCTTCCAATAATAATTTGTAGTAAAAGGTTTGAGTGTTTTTGCTTTACTTTTAACTAAGGCTGTCAGTCGATTCGTTTTTTTAATCGCAGTTAATTGTTTTGATTAATTTCATTTTTGTCCAACATAAAACACTTAAATTACATTTGATTATTGATTGCACATTTCATTAACCAAATATTCACAGTTTCATAATTATGGGATCTCTTCAGACCTTTTCTTGGTCGCTCGCCCAAGGCTTGATAAGTCACATTTTAGAGACATTTTTCTTTGGGGCTGAACATTTTGGACAGAATCTGCAAACTTTTAGGTTCATAAAGTATAGGGACAAATTTAAAATCTTTTTTGTTGAAATATAGGACAAAGACACAAGCCTTTTTGATGCATAAGTTACTCTTTGTTGCTTTTGTTTCATAATAGTACCGCATCGTGTGGAAAAAATTGGAGACTCCTGGCTTATAATATGTAGTCAATGCAAGTGCTTTGTCCTTCAGGTCATGTTGATTATGTTTTAGATTAATCGCAATTAGCAGCCCTATTTTTAATACAATACACAATTAAATAATTAATACAATTTGAGTTTAGCTGATGATTCTCCAGGTTATTGGCTGCACCTTAGAGTCTGGAGGTACTTTTGAGTAGAAATGAAAGACTGGGTGTTCTACATGATGAAAGCCCTTTTAGACTGGGTATTTCTTTTAGCTGATATGGTATTATACCAGCAGCAGTTGTGTTTAGCGTATTGCAACCAAATTTGATTATGGTAAATCTTCATACCACTCCATAATTGATTTTATTTTGCCTTTCCCCACCAGTAAAAGTCTGCAGACTAATAAAATAATCTCTTTGATATACTTGGTGTCATTTAGGATCACTCGTGACTTTCAAGATCCATCGTAAAACTTTTTACGCATATGAAAAAACTTTTTATTAGTTTGTATTTCACCTTTAAGTTACCCAGCAGCTATGGGTGGTCGACATGGTGCCTTTGTTTTCCATCCCAGTGGCCTCAATGATGCTCCAGGAGTTTCTCGTGGGTTTTCACAGCCTCTCACCAGAAAATCTACAAAACAACTGATCCTGGAGCGTTGTGGAGGCCGCCGTGATCGAAAGTAAAGACACCATGATAAACACTCATTCAGCCATTGGGTCACAAAAAGCTAAATTACTCACAAATATCAAGTTTTGTTTTCCGCATAAAAAAGGTCACCCTTAAATACTTTGGCCGTTCTCCCTCAGAGATGTGTTCGGAAATATTTTTGCATTAGGGTTTAAGTCAAAGTTGGCCCCTGCAGTACATCATAAAGAAACACAATATATCAGTTCATCCATCATCTGGTGCTGGATGCTCTTCAAAAGATCTTTTAAACATAGGCTCTGTTTTTTTTTTCCCTTGCAGCTTGAAACAGCGCCCTCTCACATGGACACTGACCCTAATGTCAGGCCTAACATAAATCTCATGACTTGCGTTGGGTCAAAGATCCCATTGTTTTGCTGATGTAAATGAGATGAAACAGACAGAAAGGGTCAAAGAACATGTGCAGTCATCAATAGATGTGCACGTGTCTTCAACAAACATCTTTGCGCAGCTTTCAAAAGACTTCAGGTTACGCACTTATGAACTAGAGAGGAATATGTTAGAATGTAATGGGGAAATAATCATTTGGTGAAATTTGAGTGATTGTTGACAATGACATATGTTAGATATTAATCCATTGGCGAGGCATACGCTATATAAACTGAAACAAGCTGATTGGACTTTAAAGTTAGGGCGTAATCTGTTTCAGCAAAATGTTTAAGTTCAACTTAGCTTAAAGACCTGAACAGTTTTGAGCTAAATTGAACTTAAAGGTTTTGTTGAAACATGGTGTAACGCAAAGAGACCTGACTGGGTTGAGATGATCAGAGTTCTCATTACAAGCATTGACTTATTCTTCCTTAAGGACTTGAGTCAAAAGTCTTGTAGTCTCTCATACTGTTAAAATGTAGCATCAGAAAACATTTTAAATGGCAAGATGTTTCAGTATTAACTCTGATTGCACTTGATTATGAGTTCAACCTAGCACTTGGTGAAGTTGATTTTTCTCAGTGGAAAGTTAAAGGAATACATTCAATAAAGCATGTGTTCATTGAAAATGTGTTATCAAGTTATCAAAAAACATCAAATTGCCAATGCAGATTTTTTTGTGTTAATATTGTTAATAAGTCCGTAGTTTTGTTAAATCAATGTTCCCATCTTGTCTTATCAGCCTCCCAGCTCAGATATGAATGCTCTTGAAAGATCTGTTAAAAAAAAAAGTACATTTCTAAGCTATAAATGAACTGTCAGATATGGAATACATGCCTTCACTTGATTATCTAAAAGAAGCTTGGCAATGGGACATTGGAATAAACATCACTGCATTTCAATGGACTAAGGCTCAAGACAACGTTCACTCATCTCAATCTGTGCTCGTCATGCTGCTCCAAATTTTGCACAGGCTACACCTCTCCAAAGTACGGCTTTCCAAAATGTTTCATGGGGTGAACACAGCGCGTGATCGGTGTGGCCAGGAACAGGCTTCACTAGCTCACACTTTTTGGAACTGTCCTAACGTAACAGTTTACTTGATCCATCCATCCATTTTCTTCCACTTGTCCATTGCCGGGTCGTGTTGGAGCTGTTGGAGCTGCACCAGCCCCTATGACTCCTCCTGCAGGTGGTGGGTCCACAGAAGGACAGCCTCATGGTTCTAACCGGGCCTGTTGGTCTCTCATCAACTTCACCCATTCATACTCTCATTCATACACCAGTGTACACAGACACTGGAGGCAAGGAGGGTGAAGTGTCTTGCCCAAGGACACAACGACAATGTGCACCTTCAGGAGGCGGGATTCGAACCCCCGACCTCCCGATCATGAGACGACCCGCTCTACCATCTGCACCACCTATAGTTTACTTGATGTGAAACACATTTACACCCTGATCCTGTGCTTGCACTTTCTGGAGTACCTCCAGTAACTGCTAATCTTATTCACAAGCAGAAAACTATTATCACATTTGTTTCAGTGCTATCTAGAAGACTGATCCTAATAAAATGGAATAAATAAAACCCTCCAACCCATATTAATTTGTTACATGATGTAATGAAGCACGTTCAATTGGAAAAATTTGAACTAAAAGGGAAGGTAGGCTTCCTGGTATGGCCGCAAGCTAGAAGGTCACGTTCGAGCCTGCTCTCTACAATAATCCTGTCTAATCCTTATACTTGAGTCAAAAACTCTCCGAAACTGTGGAACTGACGCAGAAATGCCTGGCAATGGAAGAGTGAGTAGAGATAAGCCTAAATCAACTACGCAATCTAGGTTAACTGGCTTTGGGGCGCATGGCATAGAGCAGCCAGCTAGCAGGGAAGCTAACGTTACGAAGGACGCTAACGCTGCTAGCACAGAAGCTAACGAGGGTGATGTGAGCAATGATGCGCTGATTCCACCCAGCAAAGACCAACGGCTCCTAAGTATGGCTAAAGATGAGATATTGGGAGAGATACGCAATTTGAAAACCGAGTTCACCGGAAGATTTGATGGTGTGCTTAAAGCCATAGAAGAAACAAGAAAGGAGGTGACTGAATGTACAGAGCGGGTGGCTGAGGCAGAGGTGCGTCTGTCTAACGTGGAAGACGAGCAGGTCGACTTGAAAGCAGTGGTCGAAAGCTTACAGACAAGAAATAAACACCTTGAGGACAAAGTGGTTGATATGGAAACAAGATCGCGTTTGAATAATCTGAGGCTGGTGGGTCTCCCTGAAAGGTCTGAGGACTCTGACATGTGCGGTTTTTTGGAGAGCTGGTTGCCGGACGCGCTGGAGCTAAACCCAATGCGTCACCCTTTAATCCTGGAGAGGGCTCACCGCATCGGGGCAAAGAGAGACACCGATACCTCACCGAGAACGGTAATCATGAGATTTCTTAACTACAAGCAGAAAGAAATCGTACTAAGAGCTGCCAAAACAAAGAAGGATATCTTCTATAAGAACCAGCGGGTGAAGTTGTTTGCTGATGTCGCTACGGAGGTTCACAGGCAGCGTAAGCAGTTTGATGTTGTTCGCGACCAGCTGCGTAAACTAAAAGTGCGGCATGGCATTCTTTCCCCATCCACGTTGGTGCTGACATACAAGGAGAAAGTCCACAAGTTCACTTCCCCAGCGGAGGCCAAGATCTTTGTCAAGAAGATCCAAATGGAAACGGGAGATACAGAATGACTTGTGTTTATAGGTACTGCCAATGCCAACCACATATTGTAGGTATGTTGATAAGGCATTATTGAAGTTGTAAATGCAAGTACTGTTCAAAAAGGATACATTATTTGAATACAGTTGCAGGTGAATATTGAGACGACAGTTTAGATTCTAGGAATCTAACGTTGTTCGCGGTCGGAAGTAGTGTATTTTCAGGGGTTTACCCAGTTAGCTGGGATGGGGGTTTTTGTTTTTGTGATGTTTGTGCTGTTCGCAGCATTTTGTTCTAATGTTCTAGTGTGTGTTAACTCTCAGACACATTTATACAGTGGGAAAATAAGACTTGTATGTTTTTGTTTAGATGACACAAAAATTTGAAATTAAGTATACTTCCTGGAATTGCAGGGGCTTGGGTAAATCTAAAAAGATCAAGCAGGTTATGAACAAAATAAAAGATCTAGGCTCTAAAATTGTTTTCCTGCAGGAAACCCACACTCTTGAGGAGGAAAATATCAGAATAAGCAGGAGGTGGCAGGGATCGCTGTATGCATCATCATTTACATCAAGGGCTCGAGGTGTAATTACATTGATTCATAAATCGGTGCCTTTGCATGTTACAAATGTTATAAAAGATAAATTCGGAAGATACTTGATTATCCAGGGATCAATTTTACATGAACATTTCAACTTAGTGAATGTATATGGACCAAATACAGATGATGATCGATTCTTTACAAATTTATTTCTAACCATTTCTTCTCTCTCAGGTAAAATTATTATTGGTGGAGATTGGAACTGCGTTTTGAATCCAATCCTAGACCGATCCACTGGAATTGACCAGACTCATCATAAAAGCAGAGAAATCATCCAGAATTTTATGAAGGAGTTACAGATGGTAGATATTTGGCGACATCAAAATCCTATCGATATTACATACTCATGTCACTCTAAAACATTTAACACATACTCCCGCATAGATTACTTTCTGATTTCGGCAGACTTGTTGCCTAATATGGGAGATTGTTCCTATGATAGTATAACAATTTCAGACCATGCTTCATGTAACATAAAATATATTCATAAAGATTTATTGATAGACCCTCCTAGGTGGTGCTTACATCAAAAATGGCTCAAGGATGAAGCTTTCGTAGGATATGTAGGGAATAAGATTGATGAATATTTTTGTTTAAACACAACACAAACTACAGCTCGTGTCAAATGGGATGCATTTAAGGCTTGCATAAGGGGTTATATCATTTCTTACACCTCTTCAAAATCTAAAGAACAGCGCAAGAAAAGACAACAGTTGGAAGAAAAAATAAAGAATTTGGAGAAACAATTGTTTAGAGATAAAAATTCACTTGTAGAAAAAGAGCTGTTGCTGTTAAAAGCACAATACAATAAAGCTACAGCGGACAGGGCAGCCTCTAACATACTTAGGTTAAATCAATCTTTTTATGAACAGGGAGAAAAGCCCGGTAAGATTTTAGCATGGCAAATAAAGCAACTGGAAGCACAAAAAGACATAACAACAATAATAAATTCAAAAGGGGAGACAATTGTGGATCCAATAGAGATAAATAAAGAATTTAGAAATTATTATGAAAAACTTTATGATTCCCAGGACCATACAGATCTAAACGCACGAAAATTATTCCTAGACAAATTAAACATACCAACTATCACAAAAGAACTTGGCCAACAATTAGACTCAGACATTAGTGAAGATGAAATAGTCAAAGTAATTGACAACATGAGCACAGGTAAAAAAGCTGGACCTGATGGGTTTCCAATTGATTTTTATAAAAAGTTTAAAGGAAAGTTGGTAAGGCCAATGTTGGAAATGTTGCAGGAAGCTTTTATAGATGGGGACCTCCCTAACTCAATGCTCAGTGCATTAATTAACTTATTGCCTAAGCCTGGAAAATCTAGGGATAAATGTGAAAATATGAGGCCAATAAGCCTGCTCAATTCAGATCTTAAGATAATCAGCAAATTACTAGCAACTCGTTTACAGGAAACCCTTCCATTGATTATACACAGGGATCAAAACGGCTTTATTTCAGGTCGGCAAGGTCTACACAATGTTAGGAGGGTTCTCAATGTTATTCAAACATTAGATAACACTAAGGATACGGCCCTCCTCTCCCTAGATGCTGAAAAAGCGTTTGATAGAGTAGAATGGGCCTATCTTTTTGATGTGTTAAAACGATTTGGATTGGGACAGAAATTTCGAAAATGGATACAACTATTATACTTACACCCAACTGCAGAGATTTTAACAAATAAAAATGTGTCTAAACCAATTTTAGTTAAACGTGGCTGTCGGCAGGGATGTCCGTTATCTCCGTTGCTCTTCACTTTAGCAATGGAGCCCTTTGCTATAGCTGTGCGGTCACATTTACACATAACCGGAATCACGGTTGGTCAGGTAGAACACAGGCTGTCGCTATATGCAGATGATATAATTTTATACCTTTCACAATTAAATTCATCTATCCCTGCTTTGTTAAAACTAATTGATGGGTTTGGTCATATTTCAGGATATGTAATTAACAGATTAAAATCATCAATCTTGTTGCTAGATAAAGCAGAGAGAGAAAACCCTCCTATAGCCGTTTCACAATTCAAGTCAGTTTCTAAATTTACTTATTTAGGAATACATATCCTTCCAAATTTAGATTTAATCGTTCAGCATAATTATGAACTGATAACTAACGAAATTAGAGATAGTGTCAACAGATGGAGTCTTCTTCCCATGTCTCTTATAGGTCGAATTAATATTTACAAAATGAATATACTTCCAAAACTGTTGTATGTTTTTCAGAATATTCCCTTGCCACCCCCTGCTGACTGGTTTAAAGCATTTAAGAAACTGCTTCTTGATTTTATATGGTCAAACAAACGTGCTAGAATAAGACTGTCGTTACTCCATTTACCCTGCGATGAAGGAGGCTTGATGTGCCCAAACATAGAATGGTACTACTGGGCAGCTCAGCTCAGATCTATAGGGTGCTATTTTTGCAAAAACGACCCTCCCCAGTGGACAGAAATGGAAAGTAACATCTTGAGCCCTCCATTACCTTTGTACCTTTTTTCTGATACAGAAGTTAATTTGATGAAGAAAACTAAAAACCCAATAGTTAAGAACATGGTTAAGGTGTGGTATAATGTTAAAAGGCACATCAAAGAACCAATTATTTTATCACGGCTAACTCCAATTTGGGGAAATCAGAACTTCTCCCCGGGGAGAGCCGATGCCGTGTTTAAGCAATGGGCTTTAAATGGATTGGAGAAAATTCAAGATCTATATCCAACAGGCTCAGACAACATGATGTCATTTGACATGCTTAGACACAAATACAACATTCAAAGAAAATATTTTTTCAAGTATCTCCAACTTAGAAGTTATATAGGAACAAAACAAAGCAACCTATTGAAACCACCCAAATTTAAGTTAGAAGAAATGATAAGTGAAAATAGCCTTAAAAGGGGAGCAATCTCACAATTTTATAAACTACTGCTATCACACTCCCCAGATAATTCAACCTTAAAATTGGAAGCTTGGAAGAAAGATCTGCAAATAGATTTGTCACTAGATGAGTGGCAATTGGCTTGCCGTAAAGCACATAAACAAACTATAAATTCTCGGTTGAGATTATTACAGTACAAGTGGCTTATGCGTGTTTATGTCACTCCTGTTAGATTAAACCAATACAATCCAAATATTCCGGACATCTGTACAAAGTGTGGAGACGAGAAGGGAACACTGTTTCACTGTATTTGGGAATGTAGAGAAATTAAAACATTTTGGGGTAAAATAAAGGAAACGGTGAAGGATATTATTTCCAAAGACCTTCCTTTGGAACCTTCCTTTATAATTTTAGGGTTATATCCCAAGCACACAGGATACGCAAAAAATGAGAAGCTGTTTATTGATATTTGTTTACTACAAGCTAAAATGTTGATTGCACTGCATTGGAAAAGCATAAGAAGACCGAGTATTGGACAGTGGGTTAAACAGATGTTGGCTACTCTTCCATTGGAACGCATTACATACTTGTTAAAAGGAAAAAAGGACTTGTTCGAAAGTATTTGGAGACCGTTCATGCTTTTTGCAGAAGGCACAGACTTAACAGAAGATCAAGAAGAGGAACATGGTTATGAATAATTATACATTCAATGACCTGCTCAATAAGAGATGATTGATCCCTGATATCTTGTGTCAAGGGGTATTATCAATATTTTGTATGGTAACATGTTATTTTGTGTCTGAGAGGATGTTCTGTTGAATGTCATTTAAAACCTAAAAAGAGAAATAAACATATTGTTGGAAAAAAAAAAAAAAAGGGAAGGTAGAAGATTTTTATTTTATATGGGATCCGTTTCTGTAGTGCTTCAACTAATTCAAACAAGAAAATGAGAAAATGTGTGAATCTGGAATAGGCGGATAGACTATAGATATATATGGATACACAATATTTGTGTTAGTCCTTATTGACTTCAAGCAGATTCACTGGACATCGCCTCCTGGCTCAGCTGGCTCCCACATCTGAAAAATATTGAGAAAGTCTGTCAGTAGAAAACCAGAAATGGGTTCAATATCGTGCAACTGTGTTTGTCTTCCAGAGGTCACTCTTCCTCCTCTTCACTTTCAGCTACTGGATACCAGTGTGCTCTGTACAAGTCGTCAGGTAAAAATATAAACATGCGGACCAAAAAATGTAAATGTCAGAACATTCAAACAGTCTAAAGCGGGGAGCAGCTATTAATTCTGTGATAGAAAATTAACTTTAAACTGTCATTACAGATGTTTTGTTAAATGTTTTAAAAAAAACATTCAAAGAACTATGAAAGTTGTGGACTGAGTTTGTAGAGTCAGTGGGGTTTGTTTACACTGGAAGTATTTGCTGATTTGAGTGGGCCACGTTTGGGAAACCTCTGATAAGGCTGGACTTCCACTCGGGTGAAGGGTGCGGACGAGAGATAAACCGTGACGTCACAGTAACGGGGCCAGTGCAAGTGCTGCTTCTGTTAGATAAATAAATCATACTCACAACCCAACGTTCATAGTATTTGGTATAATAAGGGGTGCTTGTTAGGTATTATTCCTCTCTGGGCAACAGCGTCATTCATAGCGAAGTGGCTGAAGTGGTGGAGAAGTACAAATATCTTTGTTCTTGGTAAATTGCAGTTTGACACAAATACAGACTCCATTTTTAAAAGCGATCAGTAGAGGATCTATCTTTTAAGGAAAGTGAACTCTTTTAATGTAAATAAAAAGGAATTTTCTCAGCAACTTTTACTGTTGCGTCTTAACTTTTTCATTTCTTTGCCGGTTCAAGGGATTGTCTGTGAAAGATAACAAACAAACTGCAAAACACCGTCAAACCCTGCTCTGAAATCATTGGAGTTAAGCAAAGAGACTTCTCTAAGGGAGGAGCAGGCGCTAAAGAAAGTTAAGAAGGCCGTCGCTTTTATTCTGAAGGGAGTGTGTTTATTAAGTAACACAGACTATTTACAAATGTGCTCTATCTATTCTATTATTGTTATAGAGCTACTGCCTCTTCTCTCATCTGAACTGTTGGGACTGCTCTTTGGGATCAATAAAGTTTTCTGAATCTGTACAAGCATATTATTCATGGCCTAATAATTACTCATGCTTATTAATACCTTACTCATACTTAACAAGCACCCCTTAATATAAAGTGTTACCCTCAAAAAGAAGTGGGGAGATGTATGAACTCAATTCTTAACTACCAAAAGCAATAAAGTACTTCACACAGGCCGGATAAATTGAGGCTGACTGCATTAAACAAAACATGAGCGAACCATAACAGGCATGATATAGACGTTGTGCCGTTTATAAAGTCGAAATAAAAGTTGACAGTCCCCGGAGTTGTTAAGCCTTTCACCAAATCGTGCACCACATCACTCACTTTGCAACGCATTAAAGCCTCCGCGTGAGACGTAGGGCTCATGAAACACGATCGTAAAGAAAGCCAGCCCAATAAAACTCAACGTCCCGTGAGGAAATGGAGAGCTCATAATGTATATGACAGGGGAGCCTATGCGGACGTGAACATGCGGTCGCCCCAGGGTGCATTTTGGCAGGGCGGACGGGCTCTTCGGGAGAGGCCCGGGGCTCCACGATCATCATGACAGCGCTCCATCACTATGCAAGTGCGCTTCATCAAACCCGCTCCACGGACACGTGTATCGGTGCCAAACCGGCGCCTGAGCCCGGATCGTTTCTCAAGTTGGGGGGGGAAAAAGACCGTTTGAGCAAAAGCCCTTTAATTGGTTATTCCCAAAACACCCATAAGCATAGCAATGGGTAATAAATAAGTATTTCCTCGAGCATCTGCCCTCTTCATTAAGATCAGGTTCCTGTTTGTTTTGCAGCGGGCCGTTTTTCTTCTTGTCAACAGACTGAGAGCTGAAAAATCCTCTATTTGATGTGTTTACAACTTTGTTTCAGAGTCACACCTAATGGTTTCGAACATTTTTCTACGTCACACTCTGTAAATCTCTCTCTTTTAAAAAAACGATTCATCTGGAATGATTGGAAAAGGTGGGGGCATCATTTAAATTCCCTGTAGATGAAACAAGGGGATGTAATAGAGGACTAAATGGCTGTACAGTACAACCAGAGGCATGCACTATACGCTTAGTTGCTGAAGTAACTGAACTAGAGTAGCCTTGTCATATTTTACCTCTTGAGTAATAATGAAGTTGTTTTTATTTTTTTTATTTTTTATTTTTACACTACATAGGCCTATTACTTACGGCATTTCCCTTTGAAATATTACGATTTTCACATCGTTTCATGTATTGTTTTTCATTATTTATGTCATTGCCGAAGCACAGATCAGACTTTTAACCCCAAACAGTTACTCAGTCCACTATAAGTGTTTGTACTTTTTTTGCTTTTACCAATGAGATCATTTGGGTCAGCATTTGTCCTTCTGAGTAACGTTATTTTAACCTCTTCACCCCCGCCTTAACTGAGCGCATTTCCTCCAGTTCGGCTTCACCCACATCTAAATGCTTCTGGACTGGAGCTCACAGCCCATAGGACAGTGTGACGCCTCATTTGAAAGCTAAGACCCACAAAACTGATCGGAACTTATCACATTGTCGCCTTTTCACTTCTTCTTTTTTTTGTCGCTTCTTTGTCATTGTTGCTTTTCCAGCACGTTCCAGCGCTCGGTTCAGGCGGGGGTTAAGAGGTTAAGACTACCATACTTGACGACATATTTCGGCCACTCTAACCCAGAGCACAACCAAAGGCGGTTCAGTCGGTCACCCTATCCACACGAGGATGCTCCGCTCTCGGATCTGATTGGTCGTCTGCCCAGCCTCCGGACTCGCGGCTATAAGACTCTGCCCAGTCTGCGGGCTCTGCCAAGGCTCGTCTTCAGAGCTGCCGGAACAGAGCGCGCACAGCATGACGCACGGCACGCATCGCATACTTGTTACGGTCTTAACTTGGGAACGCATTTAGGAACCTCTCACCGCGCGCGGGTGGATTATCTGTCCGGAGGGGGGGGGGGGGAGAGTCGCCATTCAGCCGGTGGATTTGGTAAGTCGTTGTTTTGGCTGCTTTTGTCGTGCGTAAAAGTCTTGGTTACTCCTTTGGAAAATGAGTCAAATATTGGCCTAAATGGGTTTGCTTCAGTGTAGAGTCAGCTGTTTTGTAGATGTATCTTCGCAATTGCTTTACGTCGCTATGTTTGATTATTTCGTTCCGTTGTTGCGTGTTTTCTAATCTGTTCCAACTCAATATAACGTCACGCTTCGGCCAGTGCGCGTCTTCATATGATTTTATGCTCAGGTTGTGTTTGATCAATTATACGACCTGAACCTGTTGACTTTGGGGATTAGTCACATGATGCTGGCTTGTTAGAAGAGGACGGTTTAGTACACAAAGCAAAAGCACAAGTAGTGATACAACAGTTACTCAAGTAGAAGTAAAAAAAAAAATAGGGTACAGGCTAATGTGTGATGGTTTAAGTGAAGCAAAACATGAAATCCTATGAAAATTCAGACATTTATAGATAAAAATAGATACATACATTTTAGGAAACAATAATAGCTTACTAGAGCAGTGGGTCGCAGTCGCAGAACCACTTTTAGTTGGGCAAGTTACTTTGAAACTGTAAAATATTCTGTATTAGTAGTTACAGCTGTAAAAATGTAATAGGTTTGTATTACACATTACTGTTTCAAAAATGTAGCTGAGTTACACCACTTTGAGTTACTTTTGGCAAAATATAAACCGAAAATAGTAATAATGCCACAGAGCAAAACTGGAGATTTCCTTCTCCTTCTCTTTCCCCCGTTGCTTTGCTTTTGTTTTGACGACATTGGCTACAGGCAACTGCAGATCTTATACACCAGGGTCCGTTATTTGGGGTGAGTTTGGCTTGTTTTCTTGAGTTACTTGAATTGTAATGAATAATATATTCCGGTATTCTTTGTAAGTTGTATGTTATATTCCTTAGTTACTGAAAAAAGTCATATATTTTGGTTTATTTGTTTATTTGAGCAGTAAACGCTCTGCTCAAAGGAGTGGGCTAGAGCAAGAAGCGTATGAGCATGTACCCCCAAACTCAATGCAAAAAATCTAATTTCACAATAGTACAAAGGAACAAAACAACAACAAAGCGGATTAAATACACTTGCAGCATCAGATCATATTTTGTAACTCGTAATTTTCCCAACACTTTCGTAGAAAACATTTCTTTAGTTTCTATGTATGATGACTGTGATCGGGTTGTTTTCATCATAATTTCAGCTTTTTTTGGCTCATTTAATGCATGTTCAATCACAATTCTGGAGGAAAAGACAATATCAGACGTATACGATAAGTCTATGTAAAATATTGGCGCCAGCTGAGAACCACTGTACTAGAGAATTAAACGAAGCTTAAAGTAATTACACATTGATCCGCTTTCATCTCGGAGCTTTGGCCACTTACACATTCCCCTCACGGGGGAAAGAGGGACCGACGGTTTTACTCAAAAAGTACTCTGTGGTAAAACTACTCAGTTCAGTTCAAGTGCGTATAGTACCAGAGTATTACCCTCCTCTGTGTGTTGGCTTTTGAATGGAATATGAATCCGTTATTGGCAACACTTCCCTTTGACCCAATCCAAGTATTGACGCTCATTTATCAGCGAGCGCGTTGATTATTTATCAGCGAGCGCGGTGATTATTTATCAGCGAGCGCGGGGATTATTTGCATAGTCTGGAGGGATAAGCTGGAGAGCAGTTGTGCAAATGGATGAGATCGTCCACGTTTGCAATCGTTTAGGCGAATGTACAACAACAAAAGAGCCACACAAGTTGTCTCTGGTTATTGTTTAAGTCCACAAACATCCAATCCACTTTATGTATATAGCACATTTTATGCTATATGCTATTTATGCTACATGCTACTTTGACAAGTGTGTCCAAAGTGCTGCACATAAGATCGGCAGTATAGGAATGAAAAAATACAATAAATACAATAAAATCAAGGGAAACCAAACTAGTCATTCAACTAAAAAGATAAAATAATTTAAAACAAAATTATTAAAAAACCATAAATAAGATACAACAGAAAAAGTGGGTTTTAAGACGAGATTTAAAACCCTCCACGGTGGGGGCCGTTCGGACGTGAAACAAACAAACAAACATATATTACTGATCTCTATCTTCTGCCTGCCACAAGCTTAAGTTTGTGTTATTTCAGCTCAGTTCGTTTGATCTTGAACTCAATTAGCCTTGACCCGCGGTGCTTTGGCTGATCCTGTCCTGACTCCCGAAAGTACGAGCCCCTTTCCCGTTTCACAACACAACGTGATCGCAGCCTCTGATCCAAATTCAAGAGCAATAAAAGATGCAGCTCGTTTTTCAGTCAACCGCGCATAATTATCACGCTCTCGCCCCATCGTCCGACCTCTGCTCAGTCCTGATCTCGCTCTGCTTCACATTAGCTCTGGTTCAGTCCCGTCTGTCCGATTTCAGCGCTGGACGTCTCAGATTAGCGCTTGTTTGGTTTAACTGGATCAGTCATGTTTTGACCATGGAGACCTTTATCTACGGAAATGTTTGTCTTGGATTTTTCAGCGCTGGGTGAAACGGACTAACTGCCTCTGGGGGATTCTGCTCAGTGCTGAGAATGTTTCCAAGCTATAAATGCCCATGTGTTCCTCAAAAGAGATTTACTAAAGTCATTTCATATATCGCCCTATTTCACCAGCACACTGTAATTTCTTCCAAAATGTTTGTGTAGGCTCTCAGTCATCCAGGAAGGCAGAGATTTGACAACATAGTCGACTGGACTGTGTTGGTTGAGATGACGACATTTCTTCAGAGGCTTCTTCTCGTTCTTTCAGTCAAAGACAAAATGTGAAATTTGAATTTCTCTACATCTCCAACACTTTCCACATTCTCTCGTGGACAATGTGCTCCAGACTAGGGCAACATTGTGGTATTCAATAACTGACTTGAACGTTGCGACACTATAATGATTTCAGCTCATTTCAACATAGTGTACTTTATTACATGGAAACAAAAATCACTAAAACAAGAACTAAATTGAGCTGAATTGGGAAATTCACGACTAAGAAAAAGAACTCGGCAAAGTTTTGCGTTCGCATCCTTTTTGTGTTAGGCAGCATTAGTCAGTTAGTTAGAAAGTCAGATGGACCTTCAGTGATTTTGCAATATGTCTTAATATGGATGTTGCAATATCTGCACTTTATTTTACACTACCTTTGACCTGCCACATTTAGTACAATGTAATGTTCTATGTAACAATGTGTATTAACATGTACCTATGTGCTACACGCACAATGTAATAATATGCATTCGTAGTTTGGAGGTGCATTATGTAATAACATAAGACCATAACTCTAACCCTAACCTTAAGTCCGAACCCTTATGTCTTATTACATTGTGTACCTCCAAAGAACTCATACACATTATTCTATTTATGTGTACATGTACTGCCGAGGTCAGGTGTACCCAAAGTGGGGCCAGAACAATTCCGTTGGCCCGCCAGAGAGTGACCTACTTTTGCATCACATCTGGTTAATACTAACTCTCTTCGATTCATTCGCAATGGTAAATATGGATGCAGTACACTTTTTGGCCACGGGGGCAAATTAGGGGCGCTGTTTCACTACTTTCGCGGAAACACTGTTGTGGTGTCTTGGTGTTTATCAATCACAGAGCGTTGTAGCATCAACTTTCACAGTTTTCCACCTTTCATTGCAAAGGTTGTTGACACCACGAAAGGTACGTGTTAGAAATTGACTTATAAAATAATTTATGCTGAACTGACACTTGATGATTTGTAACTGGTATAATGTATCAAGGTTGTGTAAAATAAAGTGTTACCCAGTAGTTTGGCGATATATTTCGCTGCTGCCCTGTTGCCAAGTTCTATTTGGGTCAGTCCGTGTCTTGTCCTCATAAACTCATTTGGTCCATTACTTGTGAATCAGTGCCCTGTAGTGCCTTGTCCTGCATATTCCCCAATCTCATTTAGCCGACTTCCCCCCCCCCCTCGTTACCAAATAACTTGTTATCTCCGGTTGAGCTCGTTTCGATGCCAAACTTCCACATCAAAAGCGATTGCCGTCTCACGTCAAGGTCAGAGTCAGTTTCGTCGTATTAGATTAAGACACATTTTTCCAATTTGAGCAAAATCCTTAGAACCTGTAATAAACTGCCATTCCGTATCAGGCCTGGTCTAAAACAGAAACACAAGGCAAACTTTCTCTTCTTTTTTTTTTTTTTTTTTTCTGGTCTGATTATGTCTTTGAATTAGTTCATGTGACTTCTGTGTCTCTTTACGAATAAAGCGCTCTTTGTTCAGAGGCCCCATAAGTTTAGGCAGTGATGTGGACAATAGGCATCACTATAAGTTGGTATTACGACACTATCTGGTTTTATAGCCGTCAAATTCAAGTCTTGGGTTAGCGTTTTGCCTCATGAAAACACCGACGTCTACACAGATCTCAAGCTGTGAAGTTATCCTAAAACTGACAGTGCTGTTTATGTAAGCGCGGGTTGAGGACGTTGCACAGACGCTTTGCCTCTGACATCAGAAGTGTCCGACCATTATTACCCCGGCTACAAAGACACCGGAGGGTTAGTCGCCATAACAACATCTCAACACAATTAAAGAGAATGACTAGAGTTTTCCAAAATTGCACTTCATTCGCTTCAGCTTCAGAACAGAAAGACAACGCGGCTCATCATGTGTAGAAATGTAGAGATACGTCAGGAGACAGACCTGATGATAACGTTCTTGTTCCTTTTCTCTTGTTCCAATTCCCCACCTTTGTTTCTAGGACAGCTCTGAGGCAGTTCAAATGTCTTAGACCTTACCCAATATTGTGTTTCATCGTTAAAACACCAAAAGCCAAATCTCCCAATTGTAGCCTGAAGTAAAGCACCACTTTAAACAAACCCCAGTGTTTTGCATCATATTTGATCTCATGAGGTGTTTAGACAGAGACCTTTAAAGGAATGTGGAGTCTTCCCGAATACTTCAACACGTATTTGATCTCTGTGTGTGTAATACTTCTCAAAATCATCTTGGGGGTGAGAAGTTCTACGCTGGAAGGGCTTGACTTTGCCTACACTGGAAAAAGAATAATCATAATAAAAGAAACAGATTAAATCTAAAGTTTGAGAAGATTTGGTCTCGTCGTCGATGCCAGTGGAATATTGGGTTATTTGTCTCATTTCAAGTGAAAAAGAAAAGTTACTTTGTTTGACTTCAAGTGGGATTTAAGCTTTTTCCAGTTGCATTTGCATCTTTATCTCATCTTAAATTAGTTCAAACCGACTCAAACTCGACATCAAGCGATATTGAGTCATTAATCTCAAGTAAGATGGTCATTTTCCCAGCTCCTGTAACACAGTATATGGACTGTTCCCCTTTAGCTTTAGGTGCTGCCCCCTCACCCCAAAAGTTTAAACTCGCCCCCGGTGGCAGTGACTGAAGGACAAACTGAAGAACAAATACACATTTATCATTTTGAGTCAGTGTCGGCTGGAGTCCCGACTGAATGTGTCCGTTTGTGCCGAGCCGCCCCGGGGCATGCTGGGATACGCTGATACACATGACCGGAGTCAGGCCTTTGTAAAGAAGCGCAGCTGTTCAGCTCCTATGTCCTTCCCAACGTCACTGATACTCATGATGCCCGCTCCTAATTTAATTCAATAAGAATCATTTCATTATTGGCTTGTGCTTCTTGAATATAGTGAAACGAACATCAAATAAACACGTCCATCATTCAGGCCAGTGAGTCTTCATCAATGGCCGCTGGTTGCTCTGCTTTGTGACCGCGACGCTAGGGGCCGCCATTGCTGTAGTTCCTCCATATGTGGGCGGCGAAACAAGCTAGTTTTCCGTTAGAAACCATTGCACTTTATAACCGTTCTAAACAACTGTAAAGCCAGGTTTCTATATATATACTATATATTTTTACTTTCTACGGCTAGATATTGCTCCGGCGATAACGCTGGCATAGTTACAATAAAAGAAACCAGGCTGGTTTTCGTAAGGAACATTTTAGAAATCTCGTATACTAATGAGGGCCAGACTTTGATTGACAGGCCGTTAGCATTAGAGCTAATGGCGCGGGCGCGGCTACGACCAAACATTAGGAACATGCTCCGTCAGACCTGGGTAGGAGGAGTCTGTAAATCCACCATGATTTCCCTTTCGAACGTGGTCATTATGGTAAACGGGGAGGAGTGAGGAGACGGAGTCCATTAATTCTACAGTCTATGGTCTCAATCCACAAGGTTTCTTCAACAAAAAGGATGCTCTTCTTGAAGAGGCGATCAAACCAGCAGCTTTTTAAAGTTTGACAACCAACAAAGTGTAAGATCGTGACAAAGATGTGTTTGACATTATTATCAAATACCTGCAAGAAGCAAAATACCCCATCTTTAATGGCCTTCTTTCTTTTCCTAGTTGTGGAATAGCATTTGTTTTGTGTGCAGTATATTATAAAAGCAGACATTTGGGGTAAAAAGTCCTGCGTAATTACAAAGACGTTTTATTGATTGTGAACCATAGCAGGCTTGTTTACATCCCCTGCTCCCTGAAAGCTGAGAAAGGGCTCATAAAGTCAACCCAAAACCAAAATAATCAGGTCGAGAGTCGTTAATCGTTGCTACCTGTTGCCTTTATTGTTGTACTTGGCCAAATAAGCACCTATTACCTCCACAGGCAAATATCCTACCTCTTTACCTACTATAATTTGCGGTATGCACCAATGGTAGCTGATGATGGGCGTTTGGTTTCTCACATAAAGAGTCCTCGTTTAAAACTGTGTATTTGTTTTCTTCTATTGATCCTTTTCAAACCGCAAATGTTTCACCGTAATCCCCGCTTCAGGCGACGCGTACTATGCTCTATTGTCAGTCGCAAAGCCAGGTTAATCGCATTATTCCCATTATGCTAATCTCAGAGGCATAATGGGAATAATAACACCTCTGTCCCGGGGCAGTGCACTCTGTTGGTGGGCCCTCGCTCCTGGAGCAGTTGTGTTTTCACAGCTACAAAGAGGGTCGGAGTCATTACCAGAAGCGAGTAGAGTTAAGTTTCTGTGGTGTAAAGGTCAGCAAAAGGGAAACTCTTTATTTCCTCTTATTAAACTTTACAGCAAGACTTAAAGGGCACACGACACATTAGACACACATTTTGCAAAAACACAATTATATTTAAGATTTTGCTAAAGATCGTACCCAGTTTTCTTCAGTTTTACCATTTTTGTGACGTTTATACTGTAGTTTCACCTGTACACCGACAGGAAGTGACATAGTTGGAGGCAAACAATTTCAATGCAAGTCAATGCAAATTAAAAAAAGAACATTTCTTGATTAAATCGCTGCTTCACTGAAATTATTAAATGATGATTATCACATGCAGCAGACGTTATCTAAGTGAGGCACATTTTCAAATGGTGCAATGAATATGTCTGTGGTAGAGATTTCCTAATATCGGGGTTGATTGAGTTGAGGACATTTCGCCTTTATCCTCGGAGGCTCCTTCTCGCTCTTGTGGTCAAAATGCGAGGCCGTCTTACACCTAAACAACCAGTTCAGTCGGCGATATTTTAGAATCTCTCGTTTTTGAATGGATAAACTTTGGTGCTTAGACCCCGGCAGAAAGAGGAAGTGATGAGGGTAGAGAATAATAGATTTGTTGGGTGTTGTGGTGGTGAAGAGGAGGTTAGGAAGCTGGTGGTTCTGCTGCTACGGTGGGGGTGAGCGATGGCACTAAAATAACTGGATGAGAGAGATGTTTGTTTGTTTGTTTTTAACCTATTCTTCTGCGATTTGACACTGATTTTAGTTTTTTTACTCCCTCAGTGGAAACGGTCTCGGAATGTGACCTAAGAGCCCGGAGCAAGTCCTTGTCAGCGGGTATGCAGGTGATGTCACGGCATCAGCAACAGAATTTAACCTCTTAACCCCCACCGGAACTGAGCGCATTTTCTCCAGTTTGGCTTTACCCAAATCCCAAAGCTTTGTGAAAAATATAGAAATGAACAAACAACAACAACAAAAACGGGAACGCAACAAAAAAAAGCCACAAAAAAACTTGACGAACATGCGATTAAAAAGTGACAAAAAAGCCACAAAAAGCAATAAAAGAGCGACAAAAAAGTGCTAGAAAAGCAACAATAATACAACAAAAAGGTGACAAAACCACGACACAGAAGCAACGGGGAAAAAACCTATGAAATGCAACAAAAACACGACCAAAAAAACATCCGAAACACGGCAAAGAGTGACAAAAAAGTTAGGATCCGTTTTGTAGGCCTTAGCTTTCAAATGAGGCATTACACTGTCGCCATTCGAGAAGCTTTTAAATGTGGGAAAAGCCAAACTGGAGAGGTTAAAGTGTCAATGCTGAGTTATGAAATTGGGTTATTGTTTGTTTTGACAGATTTGGAGGGGTCTGTTTGGAATCAAAATTCTGTTTTGAAATGTGTCTTATAAGCCCATGAGGGCAAGACACAATAATAAATAAAAATCAAATAAAATCAATATATATATATTTTTTATATATATTTTTTTTCCTTCTTTTTTTTGTTCTTTTTTTTTATTTTATTTTATTTTATTTTTTCTTTACAGATGGCTGCCAAACATAGTTAAAAACTTCAATAAGGCACTAATTCTGTGTTCAAAAGGCACATTAATTTACATATTATCCGTGATCTTGCAACTTCCCAGTTGTCATTTCCATCATTCCATTTTCTTTATTTCCTTTTTTTTTATTATTTGTTATTATTTAGAACATTAAGAAAAATACTTAATTTGCCATTTCAATTACACAACTTTGATTAGAAACATAAATATTCTTATTCTAGAGAACGAATGAAAACCTGTTATATCCACTACTGCGATCGGTTGAGGGGCAAATGTGGCGCCATCTCAAAGGATCAAAAACTCGACTCAGCCAAATAAAATGCACGTCTGTTGCTTTTGTAAATACTGGAACAGTCGGTGATCTTCCTCTTCCTGCTCTCCGTGTGCTGTATCTCTGCTTCACTTCACCGCAGCATTAGCCGTCGCTCACATCCACAGAGTAACTGTTTTCGCAGCAGCCCTAGGTATTTTAATGACTCTGACTGTACTGTATGTGTGGCCAGCAGTGCTGCACAAAGATGAGAAAATCCGGACCGCCTTCCCGCAGTTTCTTTTGAAAAATTAAATGCAGTAACGTAGAAAGTTGAAAAATGGAAGAAAAAAATCTAGAAACATTTTATAAAAATGTGGGAATTTTTTATTTTTTTGCCCTTTTGTCGTTAAATGAAGTTTCTTGGTTGTTTTACCTCAAACAAATGATACAAATCCAAAATAAATTAAATGGAAGGAAAAGGAATAAATTAACAATCGTTTTTTTTGGTTCTATATGAAAAATTATTTAGTATAGGTATCAGAAAAAGTGTCGTTCAGGCATCAATATCGAAAATCAAGTATCATTAAAGTAAATAAAAATGACGGTACTTAGCCCTAGTGGCGATTAGCACATGGCAAATGCTGAAGTTACTATAAAATGTCTGTGTAGGCGCTCAGTCATACAGGAAGTTACTGTAATAATAATACAGTCGTTTTATATAGCGCTTTTATGGACACTCAAACCCGCTTTACAGTTGCACTATTCATTCACTCCATTCTCGGTGGTGGTAAGCTACTATTGTAGCCACAGCTGCACCGGGGTAGACTGACGGAAGCGAGGCTGCCAATCTGCGCCATCGGCCCCTCCGACCACCACCAACCACTCACTTACTGCATTCGCTAGGTTTCCTGGTGTTACCAAACGGTCTCCCATCCAAGTACTGACCAGGCCCTTCCCTGCTTAGCTTCCAAGGTCTGTCAGGATTGGGCAGAGCAAAAGTTACTGTATAATGTCTGTGTAGGCTCTCAGTCGTACAGGAAGTTCCTGTATAATGTCTGTGTAGGCTCTCAGCCGTACAGGAAGTTACTGTATAATATCTGTGTAGGCTCTCAGTCGTACAGGAAGTTACTGTATAATGTCTGTGTAGGCTCTCAGTCGTACAGGAAGTTACTGTAGAATGTCTGTGTAGGCTCTCAGTCGTACAGGAAGTTACTGTATAATGTCTGTGTAGGCTCTCAGTCGTACAGGAAGTTACTGTAGAATGTCTGTGTAGGCTCTCAGTCGTACAGGAAGTTACTGTATAATGTCTGTGTAGGCTCTCAGTCGTACAGGAAGTTACTGTAGAATGTCTGTGTAGGCTCTCAGTCGTACAGGAAGTTACTGTATAATGTCTGTGTAGGCTCTCAGCCGTACAGGAAGTTACTGTATAATATATTTTGTGACCAGCAAAATATCCATCTCCAGGTCCTAAACGGGCCTTACAAAACAACTTGTTTTATAAGGTTGTTTCTGACACAACACTATCTCCATATTAACCTCTTAACCCCCGCCTCAACCAGTTAGGTTTTCTCCAGTTTGGCATTACCCAAAATAAAAGCTTCTTGAAAAACGAAGATGAAAACACAATTTTAGAAAACACACATTTCCACGCAGAGGAGCTGGATTTGAGAGCGCTAGTCAGGTCTCAGGAGATGAAAGTTTGCAAACATTGTCCATATGTAACTGTATTGTTTTGCTTCTCTTTCCAGGCCCACGTCACCCATCCTGGAACGGGCCCCACTGTATGAAAGCCTCTGCATGTGACCCTCCCATCTGTGCGTTCGCCTGCGAGATCGTTTCAAGATGAGGCTCTCCGCTCTGCTCTGCCTCCTGACGGTACTGACCTTGGGGGTCGAATGCGCTCGAATCAGCCGAGACTCCCCCGGCAACTCCGAAACCGAGGGCCCGTCCAACGACACCGTCCCGGGACCGCCGCCCCAGCCCGGCCGACCCCGCGGAGCCTTTCCACCCATGTGCATCAAACCCACGGAGATCAAATACGCCTTCAAATATGTGAACACTATCGTTTCCTGTCTGATTTTCGTGGTGGGGATCATTGGGAACTCCACGCTGCTCAGGATAATTTACAAAAACAAGTGCATGAGGAACGGGCCCAACGTCCTGATCGGGAGTCTGGCCCTGGGAGACCTGCTTTACATCATCATAGCCATCCCCATCAACGTGTTCAAGGTAAGAGCGTCGCAATATCGCCCTTAAAAACAGGATTCTGGGTGCCTCATTTTAGAGCCGGTGAAGACTTTGACTGGGGCTCCTCCTGCTGGCAGTTGTGGGAATAATTAATTAACTTAAAAAAAAAAAAAGCTTTCAGTTTCGATTTGTGCCGTGGTGTACGTTGTGATGAACACAGTTAAAGCACAGAATGATTCAGATCTAATATAAAGTTGGATTAAGGGCCATAGAAATGTGGAGGACAGTTTTGTGTTTTTACGACGTCGGCGTTGTATCCAGGAAGTACAGAACGAAGCGCTGACACCATAGAAGAAGAAGAGGAAGAAAGAGCTGAATTATGTGGTTGTTTCTTCTGTGCTCCGGTCTGAGAATCTTCTTCAGAATGTTGTGTCACAGGAAAAACATGACCCTGTCCATAATCCAACATCGGATGCGTTCTGAGTTCTGCGCTGCATGTTCGCTGCAGCACCACAGAGTCGCTATCCACACGGTTTGATCAAAGTAAGCCATTCCCACTGCTGCCTGCGGGGGGAGCTCCAGGTGAGTTCCTCCCCAACCCTGGTCTTTGTGTGTTAGAACCATTGTCAAATTGTTATGTATAGACATGATTTCAGATTGTAAAAAAAAATACCAACGTTGAGGTTTCTGAGCCCCAATTTGCATGAAATGATAAAAATTACTTAAAGCCACATAGAATTCTACCCATTAAATAAAATCGAAATACAAGCATTTATTTTATGACTGATATTTTCATCATTGAACAAGACCTCATTAATGTACAAACAGTGCTTTTGCTGTGAGCGGCTCAGCTCTCCTAAGGCATGAGTGTGACTTTGCCTGGAGTGGGGACGTCTCCATCTCGTCTCCATTTTAGGTCCTCGTCCAAATCCATTCTTTGATTACCCGCTGCAGTAACAGCATATTCTGTGCTGAGCTGGGCATTGGGAGGATGTTTTGTACTGATGGCAACAGTATAGTCTCACATGTTGCCTTCAAAAGTGCATGAATGATCACAATTTGTGCCGATTTTGAAGAATGATTTTTCTTGCCGTCGACTTTTTTTGTCTCATTTCAAGTGTGCAAGTTCATTTCTCTTATTTGAACGCTTTCTTCGTCGGCTCTTATCGCAAAACAGTCCAAACCTATTCAAGATCAGCAAAAATCCTCTTAATTCGAGAACATTTCAAGCAATTAGAGCAAAGGGAGAAGCATTATTTCCAGCGTGTTACACTTCCTGAACACACAGTTCCACCATCAATCTTTAACAAATTGAAAAATGTAAATAATGCTATAGATCAGAATCCAAAATAGTGCACCCCTGGAGAGAATAATCAGGCAGATGCTTAAATGCTGGGGGGATGGCCCAGGAACTTGTGAGACACCGCAAAGTGCAGATAACATGCGCCACAAAGGAAACAGTGATGTCGCTGCAAGGACTTTTCCTCTGTACAGGCTTCACAATAAAACCGTTTAATCGCCTGTACACGTTTCTACAAACCACACGTTTCGTTTTACACCCAATCAAATACTTCAATAAAGCGCCGTTTTTTCCGTTGTCTTACTGAACTCGGAGCAGCAGCAGCAGAGTCTTTTACGAGACAACTTTAAAGCCGTCATATCCTCCTTTACAACAGAGCCATGTGGGACCGGCCTTTGAGACGCCGTGCGGCGGGGCTGCGCCTGATTAGAGTTTTATTGCTGCGGTCCGGCGGGGACATTTTGAGTGATCTTTTTGGTTTCCTGTTTCCAGAGAGACTTTTTTTTTTCCGACTGAACCAAACGCCAAGGACGATCTGTAAACAAGAAAACAACTGGGGAAAGAAAGGGTCACGCCCAAGGAGATGATGGCATCTTTAAATGATCAAAAGACGGATGATTTAGGGAAGTCTGGGCATCTCTCAAAGCAGGTTTAGAGCCAGACTTAACCTCTTAACCCCCACCTGAACCGAGCACAGTTTCTCCAGTTTCGCTTTACCCAAATCTAAAAGCTTCTTTACAAATGGGTCATAAAGCAACAATACCACAATGGAAAAGCGACAAACAAATCAAACCAAAGAGTGATGAAAAAGCAACAATAAACAACAAAAACTTGACAATATGTGACAAAAAAGTTTAGATCAGTTTTGAAGGTCTTATCTTCCAGGTGAGGCATTAAGAAGCTGTAAGATTTGGGTAAAACCAAACTGGAGAAAATGCTCCCAGTTAAGGCGGTGAGACAGTTAAGAGGTGAGACAGGACTACATGAGGTTTATTTCTGGTCTAAGGTGAAAGTTCTGTTTGGAAGATATGCAAATTTGCAATAGCAAGTATATCTCCAATGTCAAGAAACCGAAAAAAAAAAAGTTGCAAAAACTGCCGTTAAAAGATAAAGATAAAAAGATGTGCAGTCTCTCAAAAAGGGCTATAACGGTTGTTTTTTTTCTGCACTTTTAATTGTCTCATGTAAAGTGCTTTGTGACCATGTCTGTTAAAGGCACTATATGAAGTTCTTCTTCTTCTCCTCCTCCTTCTTCTTTCTCCCCCTCCTCCTTCTCCTCCTCCTTCTTCTTCTGCCTTTTCTTCCTTCTCCTCCTTCTTCCTTCTCCTCCTCCTCCTTCTTCTTCTTCCTCCTCTTCTCCTTCTTCCTCCTCCTTCTTCTTCTTCTTCCTCCTCCTTCTTCTTCTTCGTCCTTCTCCTCCACCTTCTCCTCCTCCTTCTTCTTCTTCTTCTCCTTCTTCAACTTTCTGACGGTTTGCAAAAATATCACTTCATCATCGCCATTGAGAAAGTCTCCAAAAATATTGAGACATTCCTTTTTGTCAATATCGCCAACCCCCTGTCTAAACTCAAACTTAACTAGGACTCAATCAGATCGAATTACATTAGATCTAAACCTGTCAAAACACTCTAAATACAAAACTAATATGAAAGAAAGGGAACACACACCAAAAATCATGTCAGAGGAAAATCCGAGGAAAATCTTCGAAATTCAGAAAAGCAGCATCGCTCAAGTAGCCGATGTCTAAAGGTTTATTTATGACTTAAAGATTACGTTTTGGCAGTGCCTTCTTCAGATCATTTTTCTTTTTTGAACCACAGTGTAGTGCATAAAGACAGGGATATCTGAAAAAGGCTCTGCAGAAGTTCTAGTTCTGCTGGACCTGAGCGCTGCCTTTGACACAGTGGACCACGGGATCTTACTTCACAGGTTAGAAAACTGGGTGGGAATCTCTGGTACTGCGCTAAACTGGTTCAAGTCCTATCTCGAGGATAGGACGTACCTTGTTGAAATCAGACAAAATTTCCATGACCTGTGGAGTCCCCCAGGGGTCAATCTTGGGCCTCCTCTTATTCAACTTGTACATGCTTCCATTGGGTCAGCTAATAAACAGCAACAATGTGTCGTACCACAACTACACAGATGACACTCAGATCTACGTGTCACTGACGGCAGGTGAACAGGGGCCTGTAGATACTCTCTGTCATTGCATCGAACAGATCAGTTTGTGGATGCAAAACAACTTTCTCCAACTAAACTCAGACAAAACTGAGATCATTGTTTTTGGCCCACAGACACAAAGACAAAGTGTTATCAGTCACCTTGAGTCTCTCTCTCTAAAACCAAAAAATCAGGTTAGAAATCTAGGAGTAATCATGGACTCAGACCTGAACTTAAACAGCCACATCAAAGCAATAACATCATCAGCTTTTTACCATCTGAAAAACATTCAGATCAGAGGAATAGTGTCAAAACCAGACTTGGAGACACTCATCCATGCATTTGTCTCCAGCAGGTTAGACGACTGTAACGGCTGCTCACTGGCCTTTCTAAACGAGCTGTTAGAGCTGCAGAACATCCAGAACGCTGCTGCTCGAGTCCTGACAAGAACCAGAAAATACGACCATATTAGTCCAGTGCTCCGGTCTCTGCACTGGCTTCCTGTCACTCAGAGAATAGAATTTAAAACAGCTCTGCTTGTGTACAAGTCGTTTCATGGTTTAGCACCAAAGTCCATCTCTGACATGTTAGAGCCGTATGAACCATCTCGGGCCCTGAGAACTTCAGGGAGGGGTCTCCTGGTGGTTCCCAGAGTCAGGACTAAACACGGTGAAGCTGCGTTTCAGTTTCATGCAGCTAAAATCTGGAACAGTCTTCATGAGGATGTGAGACAGGCCTCAACTCTGACAATGTTCAAATCCAGGCTGAAAACAGCTCTTTTTACCCGAGCAGATGAAAACTGAAAGTATTTTATCTGCACTCTTGCCTTTTGCTGTAATTGATTCACTTTATGTTGATGTTTTATTGATTGATTTGATCTGTTTTCTTGTAATTTTATGCAACTGGGAAGCACTTTGAATTGCCTTGTGTATGAATCGTGCTCTACAAATAAACCTTGCCTTGCCTTGCCAGAACTAAAACTTAAACAATGTAGCCGATAGTAAAAGTGGTCAATGCTGCTCTGGGAATTTCTCCCTGCACTTCACTCCCATTCACACTGTTCTGTCCTGACTCCTGCTGACTAATAAGGCCACATTTTGAAAACGAATTACCCAGGACTAAATCAAGTTTACATAGAGACTCCAGCGCAAATTAGAACTACAGGACTGTGTCAAGTTTAAACGAGGTTAAAACTGGGGCTGAGTACCGTTAAACAATACTGGTATGGTATCGGAAAAAAGGTTTAGGTATACTGGTATTGAAAACAGAAAGGTATGGAAAGCAGGAACAGAATTGGGGAATATGTGCGGAAAATTGAGGGAGAAGAAAAAGGGAAACATAAGTTAAAAATAATTTGGAAATAAAGGGGAGGGGGAAATGGTGAAAAAAGTGGATTAAATTGGGGAAATTAGGGGAAACAATTGAAAAAAACTAGTAAAAAATTAGTAAAAAATATTGCAAGTGATTTTTTTTTTTTTTTGCCCTTTTGTCATTAAAGCAGTACAAAGTAACTCGTGCACCCTAGAGGCCATAAGCGCCACTGCAGGTGTCGTAGCATGTTGCGTTTTTTCGTAAATACTACGCTGACAGAAAAGACAAAGGGAGAGAGGGACATTGTACATCCATTTACACAATGAAAATAATAGTTTTAAGTGGCGCTAGCCCGTTAGCCTGTTAGCTTCTTCTTCGTGATTCTATTAGTGTGGCAGGTTAAGTTACAATTGTGGTTTTCTGACCAGAGACACCAGGGGGATATGAAAGACCCCCGAATTATCACATTAACACTTGTATTACCCCCCAGAGGGACTATGAAAAGGATTTATTAAGGTAAACAAATAGTTAGTGAAGGAAGTTTCTTGGTTGTATCACCACAAATAAATGATACAAATGTGAATGAAATGAAATGGAAGGAAAAGGAATAAATTAACATTATTAATCTGGTTCTATATGACAAATAATTTAACATGGGTATTGAAAAAAGGATCGTTTAGGTATCGATATCGAATGCCAAGTATCGTTAAAGTACCGGAATCGAAAAATAATGTAACGCAGAGTGCGCAGAGCCCTAGAAATTAGAGAATTACAGTTTTGACCGTGTTTTACTATATTTCAAACCTGAATTCCTTTACTGAAGCAAGTGATATGGATATATTGTGTGGTTAGTCAAGATAGAAAAGCAGGTGGAAAGTGTCCCAAAAGAAAAATTTAAGTTGACAATCAAAAAGCCAACTTCGTGTGCTCACTTTGAAACAGGGATTGCCTTTCTTTGTAGTGTTTCTGTGTTTCTGTATCAGTCAGGATGATAAATGTGTAGATAGAACAAGTATTTCGGAGCGATTGGGAGGATGGGAAACAGCTTGCTTGGAATGGTCCCAGCCGCGAAGGCGATAATTCTTTCCAGACTCGGAGCAAAAGAGGGCTGTGGAGGAGATGACAGATACAACAGAGAGGACCTCGTCGGAGACTGACATACAGATGAATGGCAGCTGTCTGTGAACAGAAGGGTTCTTGTTATAAACATGAAGGATTATAAGATTGAAATGATTGTAGACAAAAGTTCTCAGTGTGTTATCTCAACTTAGCAGGATATATTTATATAGATCTGGTGCTTTTCAAAAACTAATACAAACAATTAGTTACATTTTCTTGAAGTGAGAATATCTGACGTTTAATTTATTAAGCATTTGTAATAAATTCATGAACTTAAAGGCTAGTTTTCAAGCTTTTTGTGATTGTGACCCTGAAAAGTGACCCCATAAGTTGTGAAATGTGCCTAAGAATCAGGATGCTACAAATATGTAAGGAAAGTTAAGAATACATTTGGACCAACTACCATTTTAACGTAGTGGTTTCCTCTTTCATTGTTTGTAATTAAAAAAAATCATCTTGTACCATTAAATGATACCAGAATGGAAAAAATGTTTAGGTTCTATAGGTATTGAAAAAATAAAATATTTAAAGCAGGTACCGAAAAAGCAGCATTAAAACAACAGATATTTTCAACAGGAAAAGGAGTGAATTTGCACACTCAAAAGGAGTAGGTTGAAGTTCACTGTAGAACCTACCCCTGACTTATTGAAATATCGTCGTCGTTTCTGCAGTTTGTGACAAACATTTTAACTTTACATACGTAATGATATAGGTTGTTATACTCGTACAAATTATAAAGAAGGTGAAAGAAATGCAAAACATTTATTAATTCAAATGAGATGTTGACTAACTGAACAAGTTGTGGTAACAAGCTGTTCAGCACCCACCCATCCATCCATTTTCTCTCACTTGTCTGTTGCCTGGTCGTGGGGGCTGTTGGAGCTGCCCAAGTCACATTGCACCAGCCCCTATGGCTCCTCCTGCAGGTGGTGGGTCCACAGAAGGACAGCCTCATGGTACCAAACGGGCCTGTTGGTCTCTCATAGGGGGCTTCACCCATTCACACTCTCATTCATACACCAGTGTACGCAGACACTGGAGGCAAGGAGGGTGAAGTGTCTTGCCCAAGGACACAACGACAATGTGCACCTTCAGGAGGCGGGATTCGAACCCCCGACCTTCCGATCATGAGACGACCCGCTCTACCATCTGCGCCTGTTCATGTACATGAACTCAGACCGGAGATAACCTCTTCAATTGTTTTGTCAGTAACAGGTGTGAAATGTGTCAGCTCAAGGTGTTTATCTGGTGGCAGGGTTGCCATTTGTGTTGTGGAAATAATGACATTTTTAATGCCTTGGACTTTGTCATGAAAAAATATTGCAAACCTATTGCACTTAGATGTAGAGATTAGTTCTAAGGGCAGTGAAACTGGAGGGTTAGTTAATCTGTTTACTGTGGAAAATAGAACACGAGAATTGTTTCTGCAGTTTGCGATGATTTCCGAGAAGTACTTCTCCCTTTCTCCACGCAAAATCTGGTTGAACTCACAAAGCACTTCTTTGTATATCTCAAAATGAACCTGGAGCTTTGACTTGAGCCATTTCAGTTCGGCTTTTTGGCCCTCCATTTTCTATGCCCTGACCGAATCTTCACTTCTCCGAGGTGCCTTTTGTCTATTGTTACCATTTTAACCTTGACCAAGGAGCAATAGTATCCAAAAGTTAAGACGTGTGTTTGAGTGGATGGAATCTTTTTGCCAGGAATATGGATTAGATGCAATGAGTGTCTCTGTAACTATGCGTTTAGAAATGATTATTACTGACAGCAGTGTCTCCGGCCTCTCTCACAGCTCCTGGCAGAAGACTGGCCGTTCGGGGTGTACGTCTGTAAACTAATGCCGTTCATCCAGAAGGCCTCCGTGGGGATCACCGTCCTGAGCCTGTGCGCGCTCAGCATCGACCGGTGAGTGATCGAGACATCCGCGATAAACACGGGAGATTCAGGGGGTTAGACTGAGCAGTGAGTAAGAAACGGTCATTGTGAGAACTGTGGGAAACTGAAGGAAGTCATGATTTAGTATTTGTAGTGCACAGTTTGCATAAAAAATTAAATGTCCCAGTAAAATCAGACTCACCGCTGTACTGGTGATTGAGTCTGGTGACCGTGGCATCAACTGCATTTCCACAGCGGTAAATACGCAAGCAAACAGGAAGCGGAGTAAACCAATCAGTGACCTCTTGTCGTGACACCCAGAAGGACTGAGCGCAGGGGATTCACAAAAACATCTTAGTTATTTGAGGATAGTTGATTTAAAACCGAAACCTTAAACCCATCTAGTATTAAAATTACCTGCCTTATACTAGGGACAACAGAGTCACAAATGAATTTAGAAAAAGAACTATCTTTTGAGTAGCAACACAATGGGATACATTGATGTTTGGGGTAAGCATGGCCTTGGCCTGATAACACTGAAGACTCTATTCTCAGGGACAATGTATTGGCTATTGTGTGAACTACAAAATTTGTTCACACTTTGGGAGCAAAGATTGGTGTAAGAATTGGAAAATGATACCTTGGTTTGAAAGTGCTTGAAGTGCTCAATAGGGGTCGAATAAAGTTCTGTATTTATGAGAGAATTAGTGACTACTTCTTTATGTTAAAAACAGTTTTTGGACCAATATTTTTTTTTAACTCAGCGCCCGTTCCTGCCTGCAGGTACCATGCCGTGACATCGTGGAGCCGCGTGAAGGGCATGGGGATCCCGCTGTGGAAGGCGGTCGAGGTGACTCTCATTTGGCTGGTGGCTGTGGCTCTTGCGGTCCCTGAAGCTCTGGCCTTCGACATGTTGGAGCTCCCCTACAGAGGAAACAAGCTGCGCGTGTGTCTGCTGCACCCTGAGCAGACCACCAGCTTCATGAAGGTACAGACATTGTGGTCTTTGTGGAAAAAAATATATCGTTTTTTATCATAGTGTGTTCTGGTAATGGTAGTTGAGGACCAAGACCAAGGTAGAGATGCACCGATCCAGCTTTTTTTGCTACCGGGGTTTGAGTATCTGCCAATACTTACAAGAGATTTTCTTAAAAGCGTCTTTCTCTGAGTGAAAAATTTGAAGATCATTAAAGTCATATTTTATAGTCATGATGTTACAGTTCAATTATGTCTATTGATAAACTATTGGATAAACATTTAACAAGGATCACTAGCCTTTTCTACACTAAATATCCTTGGGTATATGACAGGCTTTAGGTTACATTAATATAAACAACTCATGAAGATCTGATCATTACAAATATGTTGGATCAGTTATTTCTTATGGCTCAGTGGCCAATTTTATTGTATTAGGCTACTTTAGGTATTTCTATCATAGTGTCTGACCCAGCCTTGATTAGTTTTCATCAGCATGCTAACTTTAGCATGCTGATGCACGGTTATCAGAAACACGCTTGCGGAGGTTAAAGTTCTTAGCTTTAAAATTATATACAGCATGTCCATATTGATTTAGGTGGTAAAAGTTGTGTTTTTAGGCGTTGAGAGCCAAAACTGGTATCGGTTCAGCATCGGATATTTGTAGCCGATCCCGTATATATTATTTTTTCTAGTATCGGCTCCGATATCCGTATCAGATCGGTGCATCCCCAAAGATGAACATGAGTTTTACGATGCCTGAAGTGCGAATTTAGATTGACGGGTGATGGGATTGTGAAAGAAAGAGAGAATCCCTTTATTTCCATTTCAAAACATTTTTAAAGTCTGTGGGTTTCAGAGCAAGAACATTCTGCACAATTCCAGAATAAAGGGCGAGCGCCTGTCAAGTGCTTTCACTAAAACACTTCATTATCAAATTCCTCACCTCGGCACAAGGAAGTGAGCACTAATCTACTTGACAGAATGAGTCATGTTTTGGCAAAAGTTCACTCAATGAACGCTGCACCGCACATGTGCAAAGAGGTGAAAATATAGAAAGGGAACTATAGACTTAAAAAAAAAAATGGAAGTGAAATCATGGATCATAATAAAAGGATCTAATCAAGGATCTTCCATTAATTTGCTTTATACATATGTCTACAATGTTGCACTGATTTAAATCTTTGTATCAAAATGTTGAGGGAGTGGGGATTATCAATGGGACCAAATCACTTGCTGAAGAGGAACAGAATTCGTCTTTTTCTGCTACAACATCTAAGATATCTGTTTCAAATTCAGCCAAGAACTTGTCGCTGATTTGATAACATGAAACACACTTTCCAGAGCACACTCCTTCTTGGCTGCGCGCTGACTGACAAACATGTCTCGCATTAGGTTCGGATTAGGACCAAGGACTAAAGAGGAAATTGGGCTTGGATTTGGAAATGTTTTATTTTGGATCTTCTGATGAGAAAAACCGAGACTTATTTTGTAGCGAGATTGTGTTAAAGACAAATTCAATTGTATTTAGTTCAAAATCAGCATTGTTGAACGACACGTGCAAAAGAGCAGGACTAAAGTAATATTGATAATGCTTGCCTAGTACATTACACATGCTTAAGATTTCATAATTTTCTGACTAACTACAAGTAACTGCTTTGAAAATACACTGCCTCACCAAAAAAATTAAAACTGCTGCAGTTTAGCGAGATTCAGGCGGTGTACTCACTTATTCCCCGCTGTCCTGTGAATGTTTACATGCGATGGCCAATAAAAATATGATCAAATGTAAATGTTTGGGTGGTATTAGTTTAAGCAAACACTGTTTATTAAAATCACAGGATTGAGTAAAGCTCAAACAACATTTTATGATCAATTTAGATAGAAATGTGAGAAATTCCAAACGGTGTACTCACTTTTTCCTCCCAATGTATGCCAGTGCCATCAGGGAAGAAGGAATCCATTGATGGAATATCAGGATGTTTAGGTCAGCAGCTGATCTCCATCTTTGGGCACATAGTGTTGCTAAACTTAGACCTGACCAACTGCAGCGACCCCAGATCAGAACAGTTGGTTAAATTCAGGTGGTCAGACAGAGTAAAACACATAATGAGCTTGTCCTGCTGAAGAGTTGGGGAATACAAAGGTCGGTCTATTCCTGACAGCAATGAAGCAAGTCAAATTGGAAATCTTGCCACGGTCTTTCCAATAGATTAGGTCAATGTGTATTATTGAAGGGCGGCACGGTGGCGCAACGGTTAGTGCCCGTGCCGGGTTCGATTCCCAACTGAACGGGGCCTTTCTGTGTGGAGTTTGCATGTGTCTGCGTAGGTTTCCTCCGGCTACTTCTTTTTCCTCTACCACTAAAAACATGTACAATAGGTTCCCATCTGGGGCCAGGACACCCCTGAAAAAGAAATTCTTAATCTCAGTTGAACTATCCTGGTTGAATAAAGGTCAATAAATTACATTATTTTAATTAGTGAAGTGAATAAAGTTGGTGTTGAACTTGTTGAAACACCACTTGTTCAAGCTAGATCTCAGACAATTTTTTGTTGTTGTTCTGACCGAATTTGCCAAATATGCAATAAAATACCCCTGCATCACACTCCTGTTTGAGTGAAAAGGCATTATATTTAGCAAAAGAAGATAATTAATAGAGGTCGACTGATACGGGTTTTTCTAAGGCCGCTGCCGATATTTTTTTTGACGGATATTTTTTCAGATTTTTCCAAATGTCTGGTCCTATATCCTATATAAACATAAATACTTGGCCACTTTGCCGAGTTTATTTTATTACTTTAGGTGATTCAGTCATAGTTTCTGTCCCAGCTTTAATTATTTTCCATTAGCATTAGCATACTGCCGTTAGCATTAGCATGCTGTTGCTAGCCGCGGCATTTCAAAACTACGCTATTGCGAAGGTTCAAAGTAACTCAGCGATTGAATTCTCCAGGTTCTGTATCTCAAAATGACAGAGGTTTAGTTTGTGAAACTTGTGTTTAACAAACTAGTAGCTAACCAATTTTTTCATCACGATATTTCTTTGTTCCTCTGGGCCTGGGTTAATTTAATCCCTGACTTCGCTCTTTCCAATGCAAAAAACGGGAAGTCTCTATCACGTTTGGTCCTGGAGATATTGGCTTTTATCGGCGCTAGATTGGCCGACAGCCGATATTGTAAAATCCCCAAATATCGGTCCGATATCGGTCGACCTCTAATAATTAATGCTCATGATTCCCCTCCAGGTAAGTAGCTCCACAATTCAGAGCACTAAGCAGCAATGGAGCCATTAAGCGACCATCTTGTCGGACTTCCTTTGTCGTTTTCTCACTCAAACAACACACTGTGACCTGTTGCTCTCACAGTTTTACCAGAACGTGAAGGACTGGTGGCTGTTCGGCTTCTACTTCTGCTTCCCTCTGGCCTGCACCTTTGTCTTCTACACTCTCATGACCTGCGAGATGCTCAGCCGCAAGAAGGGGATGCGCATCGCCCTCAACGACCACATGAAGCAGGTGAACGCCCAAACAATCGCTTTACTTTAAACCCCCAATGACGTCACTCAGGCTAACAATAACTTGTTTTCTCGACAGCGGAGGGAAGTAGCCAAGACGGTGTTCTGCCTCGTGCTGATCTTCGCACTGTGCTGGCTGCCCCTTCATCTCAGCCGCATTTTGAAAAAGACCATCTATGACCAGAACGACCCGAACCGCTGTGAACTGCTGAGGTATAACCCCCTAAGATGAGGCCATGATAATATCCTATTGTCTGAGGCTCATACGGAAACCTCGCTCCTGTCAATGTTGCAGTTTCCTGCTGGTGATGGATTACATTGGGATCAACATGGCGTCACTAAACTCCTGCATCAACCCCATCGCCCTGTACTTCGTCAGCCAGAAGTTTAAAAACTGTTTCCAGGTAACGGGGGTCAGAGACTCATTTATTTAAGTGCTGTCACTTTAAATAAGGCAGTTCAAGTCATCAAAGTTCAAAGTCAGCTTTATTGTTCATAAGGAGCATTGGAAGGGCGTTACTCTCAAACCCTTAACTCTAAAATTTTCAAATATGTACACAGTATATAAACACTAGGGGGCGATTCGGAGATCAGTGTCGATAGTTTATGAAGACAGGTGGAAGCAGAGGGAGGGCAGGGAAGGGAGAGGGTTCAGCTTCCTTTAATACAGTTTCAGGACTCCACTATCATTATGAACAGTGTTGGGTAGAAACTGAATACAAGTATTTAGAATATTCATTTTGTGTAACTGTATTATAGGTACAGTTATTCTTTCATTTTTTTGTGTATCTAGAACACACTTACTTTCCTATAATCACAGGAATAATCACAGTACTCAATCATAAAATGTCAGTTTCATAACATTAATTAGAAAGCATAGCAGGGGAGAGGGTTAGCTCTGCCCTCCTGGGCTGTGGGCATTTGCAAAGTGTTTTTTTGCATTCCAAATGAATTCCTACATAAGTTCAGAAAAGGTGAGTAACAAGTGTAGCCTTAACATTAATCATACGCAGCTTTTATGCATTTATAAATATTAATACATATTAAGGCATAAAAGCGACGTATGATGCAAATCAACGTGAAAGTATTCAGAATACAATATTCTGATGAGATGAAGTAACATTACTAAATACTAGGGCCGGGACTTTTATTGATTAATTCCGATTAAGTAATTACACGAGGTTTAATGGGATTAAAAATATCAATCAAAATGAATCACACTTTACTTTAGCGGCACAGACACTTTTCTCAGTTTCCTTTTCCGTTGCTTAGGGATGAACACGCCGCGAAGCCAAACAACAATTTAACTGTCACACTTGATTATTCACACAGTTAAGTCGACATAAACTTATTTAAAAAGATCATTGTCCAAAAGAAATCAAACCGCTATTGTCTTTGAAGTGTTTGAAATGATCACACAGGCCTCATATCCACATCAGCCACACCGCGTAAAATTGAAATACAAGCATTTATTTTATTGTCGATATAATTGAAAACTACCTCATAAATGTACAAACAGACGTGTGTTTTTTCAGCTCAGCTCTCCTAAGACATGAGTGGGTACGTCTCCAGCTCGTCTCCGTGGAGATGTTGATTAAAGTCAGAGGAATTTGAGATTTAAACAGGTCCTCATCCAGATCCATTGTAAAAATGAAGGAAAATACAAAGAAGCATCTAAAATATACCTGTAAAAAATAACCTTTTTCATTGCGATTAATTTATTAAAAAGGCCATAATTAACGTGATTAAAATTTGTAATCGAGTCCCACCAGTAATGAATAAATTTCAAGGCAAATATTCATTATTTTGGAACTAAACACAATCTCAAAGTTGAATACTAGGAAAGCACAAACTTTTTCCTGGGCATTACAAGATGATGTTCAACAAGCATGAAAAGAAAAAAAAACAGTGAAAGAAAAGCTCTAATGATGCCCTTGGTTTAGGAAGGGTTAATAGGTATTGTGATTTTTGTGCACTTGCTTACCGTGAAGAATATAACTGTGAACCAGGCTATCCTTTTCATGTGCGATTTTGGTAAAGAATTAAGTAAATATTTAGACATATCATTGGTTCAGTGAGGAGGTTTTGTCAAACAGCAGCTGCGAAGAGCTTACATGAGCGGTAATTGGTAAGTTACTGGACACCTAATTTATTTTATGGTAATGTTTATAATAACTTTAACCCGGTACAATGGCTGTATCTTACTAGGAAACATGGCTTGAGTTTTCTTGGTACCAATATGGAAACAGGGTTACAAAATCAAGTCACCAAGTGAACTGTGCCAAAATGAAGGCCTTGAATATCATTAAAAAGCATCAAATTTGAAGTCAAATGGGCATTAAATGTAAATGTATTGGGGAATAATGATATTGCTCATGTCTTTTTACTGCGCAAGTGAATCAAAGATACAAAAATGATGATCCAAAACGCATTCAGCTGCAGTTTTGGCTAAAATTGTGCACATTTATTCGCTCCAAAGTTTATTGAATATCTCTCCTTGTCCTCCAGTCGTGCCTGTGCTGCTGGTGCTACAGGACGTCTCCTCTGGACAAACAAGGCTCGGGGCGCAGCTGGAAGGGCTCATGTCACGGGAACGGACTCGACCGCTCCAGCTCTCGATCCAGCAGCCAAAAGTACTCCTCCTCTTCATAAAAACGTGGGGATATCATCGCCATACGGACTTCGGACAGCCCTGCAGATCGACTAAAAGACTAACGGGTGATTCTGCAATAGGAAAGGACAGCGACACTGAGGAAGAGAGCAGAAAGAGTCGACATTTCCTCGTTTCTGACCATGAAGGACAGGCATTGACCTCAGTAGAAATTTGACCGATAGCGAATGGCCGAAATGTCGCTCATCTTTCGACACAAGCGTTGTGAGTTAGAAACTGCGCAGCGCACTTTCTTTTTTCCCATCACGACGTCAGACAACGAGGGAGGAGCCCGAAGTGAGCGGCTGATCATTCATATAAGTCGCCAAAAACATTATTACTTCTTCATGACGATGTTGTCCTAAGCACAAACCGTAAAGGAAGAGGCCACAGTTTTTCCACACTGAGAAATGTTCTTACCTGAGCTTAGACGAGTTGATGCGTACCTGTCTGGTCTTTACGCGTGCGCTCAAGACACGCAAAAAGACCAAAGATGTTGTTAGCATTTAGCCACCTCTCCTCTATGGGGCCAAACGGGGGTGAAGTTAGAAGCGACAAAGCTCTTCCCCCAAGTCTAGTCACACAAAATTAAACATGTCGATTTTCTGAGTGGATAAAAAGGGGGACTATATTGTGAGGCGTAATAACACCTTAGGAGCACTTCGACGTAAAGGGAAGATATTAGTGCGCAGAAGTCGAAGTGCTCCTACGACGTTATTACGCCTCACAATATAGATCCCCTTTTTATCCGCTTAGAAAATAGACATGTTTAATTTTGTGTAACTATACTTGGATCGTGTAACTACTCACGTAACTGTATTTAAATAGGGGAAAACGTGGAAGAGCTCGGTCGCTTCTAACTTCACCCCAGTTTGGCCCCATAGAGGCGAGGAGGAGACGCTAAATGCTAACAACATCTTCGGTCTTCTTGGGTGACTGAGCGCACGCGTAAAGACCAGACAGGTGCGCATCAACTCGTCTGAGCTCAGGCAAGAGCATATCTCAGTGTGGAAAAACGGTGGCCTGTTCCTTTAAGGCGAGATGTGGCCAATGCGTAAGACTTGAAAGCCCAGGTCACTAACTTAACTTAAGGACAAAAGGTTCACTTGTGGCCTCACGATGTGCTGGTCTGACGAGAGATCTGCGTAGTTTGCTTCATCGGTGATGTTTTGACGGTTGTATATAGAGACCGTCTACTGACACCACATGTATATAATCACGTCGTATTATTCCAATTGGCAGATCTTTCATTTTAACGTGCCTAAGGGCTCCACACATGTATCTGCAATTACTCTCTAAGTCTTTCTTCGATACCTCATGAGACACGAAGGCGATGACCGAGATCAATTGCGTCAATCGAGAATCAAACGTGTGGTTTTGCTAAGGTTGCCCGATAAAATAAAAAGTACTTAACGCTCATTATCGCCCAGACAGAAAAATCAAGCGATTTCGTCTTGTGTAGCTGGGTCAGGTTTTGGCTATTGTGGGAATAATCATGGCCTCGACTGAAACCACTTGTCGGATATTTTGGGAAGCGACCACAATCTAATCAGTTTTGTTTTGAACACAGAGCCACAGGAGTTCAACCAACACCAGTCGAAGTCACACAGCTGTTTTTTTTTCTTTAGCTATTCCTGCAATCTGACGAGATATTATTGCACTGAGTTCATCTGAGTTCAGACTGGCCAAGGTCATGGTATGGACTTTATTGTCCCCATTGAGAAATCTGTCCCCTGGAATTGACTCAATCTGGCAGAAGCAGTGGCTGGGTGCTGTTAAACAATGCCAGTGTGGTATAGAAAAAAAAGTTTAGGTACTACTGGTATCCAAAAAATAAAAGTATTGAAAAGAGGTATTGAACAAAATGTTGTATCTTTAGCAGTGTTGGGTAGAGTTACAAAAATATATTACTTTTTTCAGTTACTAAGAATATAACATATTACTTACACAAAATACGGAAATATATTAGTCATTACAATTCTAGTCCATTTATTGTATCAACTCCCCTCAAATAAAATGCAGCACCAAACCAAATTGGAAATTGGCGAATAAGATCTGCAGTTTTGTGTAGTTAATGTTAAAAAAACAACAGAGAATGAGGGGAAAAGAAAAGGAAATCTCTCTGACTGCACTTTTGCTCGGTGGCTTTATTATTATAATATACTATATTCAGTTTATATTTTGCCAAAAGTAACTCAAAGCAGTGTAACGCAGTTACATTTTTTAAACAGTAATATGTAATACAATTTTTTAAAACTAACTACTAATATAGAATATATTACCCTTTGAAGATAACTTGCCCTACACTGATCTTTAGAGACCAAGTTTTGATGCTGTCAAAAGCATTAAAGGAAGTGACTTGGTTGTTTCACCTTAAATAAATGATACACTAGAAAAAGTAAATATCAAACATTGGCTTAAATGATTTGAATTGACTAAATGTATTTTGCTTTGAGTGGTTTTCACTCATTTAGACTTTTTTCCAGATCCGACCAAGTTCACTTTGCTCGTTTGATGACATTTTAGACTATTTTTAAGATAATCTCGCTTGAAATAAGAAAGTAAAACTGCCAATGGGATAAGGCCATTTTTCTTACACCACTGGCAAAGAAAATGACCTGAAATAAAGACAAAATGTGCATGTGATCCTTGCATTAGTTCAGCAGCTCCTGTTACAGCGCTCTCTCAAATGTTTGAACCCCTAGAAACATTGCAACTAGTTTTGTTTTGTTTGTCTAAAAGAGTGCAGCCCCGCCGCATTGCTCAGTGACGGCGAGGTTGCGTCGAATGCAGGGTCACATTTCTCCCAGCAATAAAGTCGGGCTACGTGGAAGAATCACATGCACGACCGCAGACAGAGTAACACACCTGACTCATCACCACTGCGGGGCCCCTGGCTTGACGTCGGCGCAGCGTTCGCCACAGACCCCACGGTTTGTCTTTTAGTCACAAGGACGAGGAACGGGAGTCTGACGTTGTTTATCGGTGAATCTCGCAGTCATGAGGAGCTGTGTCACATGTTTCGCACAGCAGACCTGATGCAACGTGCTGATGTAAACAGGAGAGCGCACTGTGTCTCTGTGAAGACCTCGCTTGTGCGTTTTTCTAGGTAGCTTTTTGTTTGTTTCTTGGAAAGCAACGCACGGACAGAGACCAGCCAGAGGATACTGCCATTTCATACGATTTTCTGGGGCACACACTCTTAATTTATTTCCCATGATGAACAGCCGAGTTTGGAGCAGCAAACCGGAGGTGGATACATTCACTTTCAACGTTTTATAGTTACGTTCAACTACTGGATGTTTACAGTTCCAATCATTCTCGGCACACAAAAGGCCTGGACTGAACCTCTGCACGAAAAAGCTCAAACTATAGCGACTAGGCAAGACAAGGCATATTGATTTATACCGCACATTTCATACACAAGGCGACTCAATGCGCCTAGCCTATTAGCGATATTTTTTTTTTAATTCATGCAGCCCTTATATTTGAAGAGTTTAGTGGTGCTAGGCTAGTGCTAGGCTAGTGCATGTCTATGGTAACTAGTAGCCGGCATTAAAAACCTCTTCAAAATCATGGGGTAGTCCTCCAAACGTTGCCATATCTGATTTGTAGAAAGCTCCTTTGTGAATTCCACGTGTAGTAATGCCGGCCACGGGGAAACATACTACTGTAGATCCGGCAGATCACTCCGCCGCTGCGTAGCTTTCAACCAGGAAGCTGATGCTGCTAAAAACATACGTTATGTTCAATGCAAAATGGTTATATTTCAAAAATTATTCAGTCAACACAGACATTTATATCGGTAGTCTGGTGTTATAAGAGATTTGCCTCAGGTGCACTGTTTTTCCACAGACTGTTTTTAATGCCGGCTACTAGTTACCATAGACATGCACTAGCCTAGCGCCACTAAACTCTTCAAATATAAGGACTGCATGAATGAAAATAAAAAAATATCTCCATAAATCAACAACTCTCTGGATAACTAGGAAATGAGGCCCTGTGTCAAAATTCCTGAAACATCCCTTTAAGCAATATAAATGCTTCATTCGCCATTGATGTAATATTTGAACGCTTCTCCAATCGTTTGTTAAAAGAAAAACATGACTTTTTCCTATTATGGATGCTATTTCAAGGACTTTTCACCATTCAAGTTTTGAATTCTTTATTACTCCATCCAAGTGTCTGGTCAAGGTTAGGCATAGGACAGGAATGTTACTGGTCTGTGCGAGTCATGAGACACTTTTGTGCTTATAAATGACTAACAAATGATAAGCAATGCTTTCTAAGTGCCGTATTTACAAATGCTTAATAGTGTGTCAAGTGTTACAGATATCTGAACTTTAAAGGTGCATTATGCAACTTTTTATGTGATAAAAAATGTTGATATTTGTACGTATTTGATCTTGTACTGACCCAGCGGCTGTATGGGTCGTCAGCATGACACCCATACTTTCCATCACAGTGGTCTCTAGGACGCTCCGGGATCAATAGTTTGTAAGGTTTTCACTGCTGACAAGAAAACCTACAACACATTTGATCCCGGAGCGTTGTATATAGACCACTGTGATCGAAGTAAAGGCGTCACGCTGACCACCCAAACAGCCGCTGGGTCACTACAAGGTCAAATACGTGCAAATATCAACAGTTTATCCGCTCAAAAAGTTGCATAATGCGCCTTTAAACGAACATGATCATCACGTCATGGCATCAACAAGCAGTGAGGAGAGAGCAAGTGACTGCAGCTCCTGAAAAGGAGTCAGACTGAATGGTGAATTACTTAAAACGCGCATGGATGAAACAAAACACTGCTCCGGGCCAGACTCTAGCTGGCGTCATTACAGCACTGTTAAAAGCTCAAAATGGGCTATGGGCTCAGAGTAGTTGACAACCACAAGATATTCCACGCATAGTAATAAAACACAGCAAAGATAACTGGTTTTAATATAAACCATCCGCCTTTTTGTCCTTTGTTCCTTTGCTCCTTTCTGCTCCTCCAAACTGGTTGATATCTTTATATACATCTACTTCAGGCTCTTGCATATAAAGTGGTGAACAAGCACAAGGTGAAACGATTATATATATATATATATTTTTTTTTTTTTTGCTCTTAATAGATTAGTCACATTAATTTTATATCATTGAAGAATATTTAGCGTGTGTGTGTTTGTGTGACCAAAGTTGTTCGGAGAAGCCGATACTGCGGCGCTTTTTAAACTGAACTTGATTGGATTCACGATGCGCATTGTGAGGAACGAGCTCCTCTCGTTGCCGCGGGATCATCTGACGAGGCTGTGTGCGTTTCATTATGCTCCTATCTATGTCAGCCATCTTTATTTTGTTCTGAGCCACATCTAAAAGAGGCTTTGTAACTCGGAGTCGGAGAGTTTTTATGGACGGACCACCGGGTTTGTGTCTGGAAGATCAATTCAGATTGAGACGATGAAAGGCGATGTCACAATTAGCTGCTTTTATTACATTATATACAAATGTTCTTTTTGTGGCGGTAATAAATAATATTTTATAGCATCTGTGTCGTCTGTTTGATGTGTTTTGAACACACTGGGGTACATGTCAAACCAGTGGGGCATCTCTGTTGCCCCATTTAAAGTGATGGTAGATGGCAGCAGAGACGATATAAAAGTGATTCAATGCAGTTATTCAAGGCACACAATAAAAGGGTTATTCAATCTGTTGCGTGCTGCGAGAGAATCAGACACAATTCAAGTTTGCATTCACACGTTTGTTTAATAAGAGAAGATAAAAATGTGTTTGCAAGCGTCCAGGATGAGAAAGATAAAAATGGCTTTGAGTGATCTCTGGAAGAGTGGTCCCAATGATTTTTACCGCTGTTTTTATCCCCCGCTGGAGCGCCTGCTGATGGGCCTCAGTACAAGCAGGCCTGGATCAAGATGAAATCAGTACGTGGGCAGAAAATGGACTCATAAGATTCCATCAACTGTTTAAAAATGATCAAATGGAATCTTTTGAAAACATTTCCAAACAATATAACATACCAAGAAACCAATTTTATAAATATCTAAGAAGAAGTAAGAAATAAGACGTTATTTGAATAGTAAATTGGGGAAGATTAAATATGAACTAAATGGCAAATAATTGTAATAAGAAACTAAAAAATGCTATGAGTCAGTTGTACCAAATTTTATTGCAACAAAAAGAGAAAATAGAAATCAACGTCATGGTAAAATGGGAAGAAGAGTTTCGTATACAAATAACAGAACATGAGTGGGAACAGATTTGTGCTGGAGTCAATAAAACCATGGGTTCCTTATTTGGAGAAAGTTCTCTTGGAAAAGGAGATACTTCTTGATTCCAGAAAGTATGAGTAAATATAAAAGGGGAAACTGCAAATGTTGGAGGAATTGTGGAGAGGAAAATGTTTATTATACACCCATTTTTCAAACTGTAAAATAATACAACCTTTCTGGAAATATGTATTTCAAATTGCTGAAGCGACACTGGGAAAAAACTTGATTTAAAATCAGAAATCAGGAAAAATCTCAATTAACATAAATTCAGGTGAAACGTATATTTTTCAAATTCTTAGAATTACAGTGGAAAAACGTAATCCACTGGATATTAAAAAAAAGGATTAATATAATACAAGAAGTAAAATTGAATGAGAAGATAAATCACAAAATAAGGACCATGAGTGTGAATGCACATGAATATTGTGAATTGGCGTTGATTATGCAGCAGTTGTTGATACTAGAACCTTTTTTTGTTAAGGAGGTTCAATAAATGGGAATGGGGAAAACAAAACTATGGCTGAACTTAAGAAAAAATGACAAATGTATAGTTTAAAGATCGGGTGAGGAATGATTGCTGCACTGATGCAGGGCTGCAGTCTGGTGTGGCATGTTTGCATGCGTGGGTCCCATGTGTGTCTATTGGCCTGCACTGTCCCAACCAAATAAACCAAATAAGCCATAGGGGACTGGTGTGATTTGGGCTCCAACGGCTGCCCCCACGACCCGGCAACGGACAAATGGAAGAAAATGGATGGATGGATCTTCTTCTTTTCTTTCATTTGTATGTTTGTATATTAATTATGGAATATTGTTTATATTTTTGGAAACTTCTAAAAAAAAAAAAAAAAAAAAAAAAGATGAAATCATGACGGCAATGACATAATATATAAACTGTGTAGTGTAAAGGTCCAGTAACACATGCGCCCAAAGAATGAGACCAGCGGAACATCCTGAATGACCAGGTTAGTCCCCCGATGGATTTCTTCATCCCTGATGGCACGGACATGTTCCAAGATGGCAATGCCAGGATTCATCAGGCTCAGTCATCAAGCTAAAGGCGGCTCAACAAAATATTACAGCATGATAGTGATCGTCCTTCCCTCCCCGACTCTGAACTCTTTACATAAACACCACTGTCCAATCACACGAAAAGTCAGGGGTCATGCACTGTTTCCACTTTAAACTTCTGAAGCGGCCTTTACATTTGGTTTACATCACATTTCAGAACCCCCCTTTTCCATGATCCTTACCATAACAAACATGTCAGACTCGACCCTGTATGTTTTAACTAAGGGGCTTCAGCGGCCCGAGGAGATCGGTGATGACATGGGGTTTTGTGTCCATTTACCTTCGGCACATCCGCTCATGGTCACGATTTGTTTCTTGGAAAGGAGGAAGTCGAGTTTGTTATGACTTCATTAAGGTGTTTTTGGAATTCAGAAACAACGGAGGTATCTGTCCAACGCAGAGCGAAGACGGGTGGGTGCAAGTTGAGGTCGCACGTGAGAAGCGGTGTTTAAGTTGAAAAGGGTGATTAAATTAAGGAGGAGACCGCGGCGAGGGCCCGGTGTCACGAAAACAGACGTTTCCTCAAATTCAATCGTATATAACCAGGAGAGGAGAGTTTAATGAGTTTAGACAGAACTCCTGTTCACCATCAGTCAGCAGCAAAGGCCCATCTATGGAGAAGTGCTGCACATTTGAGCTTCCACTATAACCATACTGGACTGCTGTGTTGGAATCTGTTTTATCCGTCCTTATTAACCTCTTAACCCCCACCTGAACCGAGCACATTGTATCCAGTTCGGCTTTAGCCAAATCTAAAAGAGTCAAAACAGCGACCAAAACAAGGATTTAAATATAACAAAAATGTGACAAAAACAGAACTAAGAAGCAATGATAAAAAGCCATGAAAAAAGCCACAAAAACATGACGAAAACGCAGCGACAACGTGACAAAAGTTACAATCACTTTTGTAGGTCATAGCTTTCAAATGACGCTCTGCAGTTGAGAAGTTTTTAGATTTGGGTAAAGCCGGTTCAGGTAAGAGGTTAAACCCATGCATCCATCCATCCATTTTCTCCCACTTGTCCGTTGCCGGGTCGTGGGAAGTCACATAGCACCAGTCCCCTATGGCTCCCCCTGCAGGTGGTGGGTCCACGGAAGGAGAGGTTAAACCAAACATAATAAACCAAACATATTCCGGGAGCTAAAAAGAGCTGGGTGACATGACAATAACAATTGTCTCTTGATCTGATCGATTAATTAAACGTCTGTTTTTATGTAGCTCTTGTCCCACACACTAGGGCCGGGTTCCATTACTTTTTGTGCAATACCAATACTTAAACAATACAATAATGTTCAATACCGATACCTGAACGATACTTTTTCAATACCTATTCTAAAATATCAGAATCAGAATAGGTTGTATACCATGGTTTGAGAACAGGTTCACAAACGTGCGAGATAAAACATAACACACAGAGTTAAGATAAAAAATAAGCTAAAAAACTTTAAACTATAAGGCTATAGGGGCATGCATAAAAAAAAATTAAATAAATAAGATAAAATCAAAGTGACATATGGTAAGACGACAACAATTTGACATTGAACAACAGCGGGATTGTATTTACAGGTGTGTAGGCATATAAAGTGATTGTCATATTGAGCCATAAAACATAACAATAATATTGATTTATTCCACAAAAGACTATTTTAAATTTATAGCTGAAACCCTCCTATACAGCCTGCCTGGCTCCAATTAGGAGGTTTTCCTAATAGTAATAGCACTGACACGTTAGTTTGGTGGTTGGTTGCTTCAAACAATACGTCTGGCTTAGACATTTTCAAAAACTTTAAATAAACACATTGACAAAGCCATTTAGTTTGTTCATCCTTCATATTTATTGTCAGATTTCTGTTTGGCCAAGAGTTGCCGGCAACAATGAGCACCACCCCGCTGTGCGCATCAACACCACGGATAAATAACTAAACATGTCGGTTTCACTCCGGTCTTGATGTGGTTTGGTTCAAACAAATGTTTTTTATTCACCAACATCCCTCCTGTGGATACGCAGCCTTTTCATCTGCAGAACTACATTTAGTGACTGTAGCAAATTACCAAAAACGTTTTAGCCGCTTTATTTGGACAGAATTTCTAGGCGCAGCCAGGGGCCGGAGGGTGTCCGGTTTGGGAACCTCAGAATATCATCTCTGCTCTTTGCAGACGATGTTGTTCTGTTGGCTTCATCAAATCAGGACCTTCAGCGCACACTGGGGCGGTTTGCAGCCGAGTGTGAAGCGGCCGGGGTGAGGATCAGCACCTCCAAATCTGAGGCCATGGTTCTCCACCGGAAAAAGGTGGCTTCCCCGCTCCAGGTCGGTGGGGTGTCCTTGCCTCAAGTGTAGGAGTTCAAGTATCTCGGGGTCGTGTTCACGAGTTAGGGACGGACGGAGCGTGAGATCGATAGACGGATCGGTGCGGCGTCAGCAGTGATGCGGTCGCTGTATCGGACCGTTGTGGTGAAGAGGGAGCTGAGTCTGAGGCAAAGCTCTCGATTTACCGATCGATCTACGTTCCCACCCTCACCTATGGTCATGAGATTTGGGTAATGACCGAAAGGACAAGATCGCGAATACAAGCGGCCGAAATGAGTTTCCTTCGCAGGGTGGCTGGGCGCACCCTCCGAGATCGGGTGAGGAGCTCAGTTACCCGGGAGGAGCTCGGACTCGAGTCGCTGCTCCTCCACGTCGAAAGGAGCCAGCTGAGGTGGCTAGGGCATCTGTACCGGATGCCTCCTGGTCGCCTCCCTCGGGAGGTGCTCCAGGCATGTCCTATTGGGAGGAGGCCTCGTGGACGGCCCAGGACACGCTGGTAGGGATGGGCACCGTTCGCTTTTTTTCGATACCAGTACTTTAACGATACCTGCTTTTCGGTGCCGGTGCCTTAACGGTACTTATGTCATTTTAATTAAATTAAAATAACGTGTATAAAAAAAGTGCCGTTCGAGAAAAAGTCCTAAAACAGCAAAAGAGAAGCTCCACAGGCCGCAGCAGCGTCACCTGTAACTTCGTGTTTTGAGCACAATTTCCCCTTAAGCAGTGATAAAAAGAAATAAAGGACGTTATTACCTCCTGAGCTGCAGAGACAGATCCACATCAGGACACGGTTTCTTTCGGATAAACTTTTCTAAACACACTGCGCTTTGACGAAGCGAAAACACTTTCCCTTCAAAGATCCTTACATGGTGTGAGCGCTCACTCTGCCACTAATAATCTACAAAAACTGTACCAAAAATGTCTAATACAGAGTGAGCGCTCACACTTTTCCACAAACAATCTTTGATATTTCCCTCGCGCTGCAGCTGCTTGTAAAGTTGTAAACGACAGCTCGTAAACTCAGCCTCCGGGTCTGTCGCTAAAGGTAAACACGTCTTTCTTGTTGTCACTGCTCTGTTTTGCTTTTCAATTTGCCTAAAAACACAAGTTTCTTATTCAGTCCTGGTTTAGTCCTGGTTTAGTTTAGCTCTGGGTTTTACAACGGTGTAAGTCCTGGACCTGGTTTAGTCCTGGCTCAGTCCTGCCGCAGACCGTGGCTGAGCCATCTCTATTACAAAAGTTTAGTACGTTATAGTTTTGCTTTGCTCCATTTGCGCTGAAGCAGCTCATTATCTCCGCACTAGGGCTGAAACAACTAATCGATTAATCGACGACTAATCGATTATTAAAATAGTCGACAACTATTTTAGTAATCGATTAATCGTTTTCTGGTTCACACAGACTCAAATGGAGCAAGAATGACATAAATTGTATAATTTTTTTATGAAAACCGACTATCTGTACGTGTCTCATCCAATCAGAATGCAGAATAAGCCTCCAACAAAGATTTACTTTAAGTTTACTCCATCAACACTTCCTCAAGCGGTGGCACTTTAGCTTTATGCAATAAAAAAATTTAAAAAATTAAAATTTCCTACACCATTCACAGCCAAGCGATTCATCGATTAATCGTAAAAATAATCGATAGATTAATCGATTACAAAATAATCGTTAGTTGCAGCCCTACTCCGCACACGTTCATGTTGCTTTTTTTAGAGTCGTTGCGGGCCATATATTGACGTCTAGAGAGAAAAAGAACCGAAAGTTGGCACCGAAAGAATTTTTGTTTTTCGATACCACCCCCGACCGGAGCTTTTCGGTCGGTTCCAAGTAGGCACCGTTTAACGGTGCCCATCCCTACACGCTGGTGGGACTATGCCTCCGAGCTGGCCTGGTGTCGCCTCGAGGTCCCCCCAGAACAGCTGGAGGAGGTGTGCGTGGATCGGGAAGTCTGGGCATCTCTGCTGAGACTGCTGCCCCCGCGACCCGGCCCCGGATAAAGCGGAAGAAAATGGATGGATGGATGGATGGTTTTAGCCGCTAGTTTTCATGATCCATTGAGTGTGACACGCTCCATTCTTTATTGAGGTGGCAGCCAATCAGATAACATAAAAGCAGCTCAGCAGGTAAAAAAAGAAAGAAATAGAGACCCCTGATCTGGACTCTGTGGTGACCATGTGTGAAAATTATGTCAGGCCGATGAATCCTGCACTGTCTACTTCAGGTCGGTGGGGAGTCCCCCAAGTGGAGGAGTTCAAGTATCTCGGGGTCATGTTCACGAGTGAGGGACGGATGGAGCGTGAGATCGATAGACGGATCGGTGCGGCGTCAGCAGTGATGCGGTCGCTGTATCGGACTGTTGTGGTGAAGAGGGAGCTGAGTCTGAGGCAAAGCTCTCGATTTACCGATCGATCTACGTTCCCACCCTCACCTATGGTCATGAGATTTGGGTAATGACCGAAAGGACAAGATCGCGAATACAAGCGGCCGAAATTAGTTTCCTCCGCAGGGTGGCTGGGCGCACCCTCTGAGATCGGGTGAGGAGCTCAGTTACCCGGGAGGAGCTCGGACTCGAGTCGCTGCTCCTCCACGTCGAAAGGAGCCAGCTGAGGTGGCTAGGGCATCTGTTCCGGATGCCTCCTGGTCGCCTCCCTCGGGAGGTGCTCCAGGCATGTCCCACAGGGAGGAGGCCTCGTGGAAGGCCCAGGACACGCTGGTGGGACTATGTCTCCGAGCTGGCCTGGTGTCGTCTCGGGGTCCCCCCAGAACAGCTGGAGGAGGTGTGCGTGGATCGGGAAGTCTGGGCATCTCTGCTGAGACTGCTGCCCCCGCGACCCGGCCTTGGATAAAGCGGAAGAAAATGGATGGATGGATGGAAAATTATGTCTCGTGCTCCTTGAACCACTAACAATGTGAGGCCGATGAATCCTGCACTTTCTACCCGTGCCATCAGGGAAGAAGAAACCCATTGGTGGACTAGCCTGGATGTTCAGTTGATCTCATTCTTTGGCTCAAAGTGTTGCTGAACCTTGACCTGACCCACTGCACAGGCGGGTTTGTTAGTTGGCTTCCTTTATTCCTTTCTTGTGGGTTGGGTGACTGTGCCAATGTTTTAGTCCGATGCACTCAACTTGCCTCACTGTAACATCATTTGTTATAACACTGAACTTCTTTCGTCTCCTCTGCCTCGAGATAAAGATTCTTTGTTTTTTTTTCCATTCTGGGGTGCCACTGCTGATCATCTGCCTCACAGCGTGCGATGAATCCGTTTTTATATCCACTTATTTTTGCAAGATTGCAAGATTGAGAACTTACCCAAACTTTCCAATAGGTAGCGTTCACGTGACATCACAACATTCTAAAGAGCCTATAGTTTAACATTGAGGTGGAGGGCAACGGAAAATTCAATGGCATAGTAACGCTCAAAATGCAGATTTCTAGTCTTAAATCATTGCTCATTTCTCTGTAATTCCTGAGGCCAATTCACATGAAACAAAAGCTGTCACAAAGTTCAAAGTCATATCTTCCAGCACATATGGACATATGTCTAATTATTTCTTCACAAAGGCGTCCAAAAGTGGACACAACATTCAAAAACATGTGCTTGATGTTGGCCAGTAGAAAGGACTTTCAGCCATAAAATTCACATGTGAGGTTTGTGAATCCAATCACTGTCACATGATGATCAGAGAAAACATTTGGACATTTTCTTTTTGGAAGTTTCTCTCCCATTGTATTGGCACCTGCCCTCACACTGAAATAGAATTCTATAACGTGAACGCAACCTATTAACAATGTGAGTCCGATGAATCCTGGCGTTGTCATCTTGGAATATACCCGTGCCATCAGGGAGGAAGAAACCCATTGGTGGACTAACCTGGATGTTCAGCTGATCTCATTCTTTGGCTCATAGTGTTGCTGAACCTTGACCTGACCCACTGCACAGGCGGGTTTGTTAGTTGGCTTCCTTTATTCCTTTATTGTGGGTTGGGTGACTGTGGGATCGAGCCAACTTGCCTCACTGTAACATAATTTGTTGCAACACTGAACTTCTTTCGTCTCCTCTGCCTCGGGATAAAGATTCTTTGTTTTTTTTTCCATTCTGGGGTGCCACTGCTGATCATCTGCCTCACAGCGTCCGATTAATCTGTTTTTATATCCCCTTATTCTTGCAAGATTGAGAACTTACCCAAACTTTCCAATTAGTTTGAAGGCATCAGCGCACGGTCATGTGACTGACAGAGGGATACTGCTAACCTCAAATAACTTTTGCCTCAATTTCACCCTTTGTCCCTCACAAACTGCATTCCTGCGCTAATCAGGCCATTCTATCTCCCACTTTTTAACTTCACTCATCGAATGCGGCTTCAAAGGACACTTGAGAGTGATTTGACTGTTTTTGGACAAATCTTTCTGGTTCGAGAAGTTATGAAAATAAATGTTACACGCTGACACAGTAAGTTATTAGGATTGTGAAAACATTCGGAGAAAAACTCAAACTCACTTTCAGGGAAAAGACTCTGATGAATTGGTAAAATATCGATTCTACTTTAACAATTAATTTTCTTTTTCAGGAGTAAATGCTCTCAAAGGTCTGAAACATTTTTGGGTGTTGTTGAGGACTTGTGCGGAACTTTTTCTTGGGGAGGGGAAGGATCAGTTTCCCCTTAAAGGGATATTTCAGGATTTGTGACATGGGCCTCATTTCCTATGTTATCAAAGTGTTGTTGATTTTTTTTTTTTATTCATGCAGTCCTTATATTTGAAGAGTTTAGTGGTGCTAGGCTAGCGCATGTCTATGGTAACTAGTAGCCTGCATTAAAAACAGTAGGACTCAAGCACAGTGCACCTGAGGCAAATCACATGCAACACCAGACTACTGATATACATTTAAAATAACGTATATTTGAGCAGCATCAGCTGCTTGTAGGTTGTAAGCTACGCAGCGGCGGAGTGATCTGCTAGGTTACCGGATCTACATTAGTTTGTTTACCTGCGGCGCGTGGAATTCACAAAGGAGCTTTCTACAAATTAGATATGGCATTTTTTAATGTAGGCTACTAGTTAGCATAGACATGCACTAGCACCACTAAACTCTTCAAATATAATCTCCAGAAATCAACAACACTCTTAGATAACTAGGAAATAAGGCCCTATGTCAAAAATCCTGAAATATCCCTTTAAATCTTCACTGATATTTCCCTAAAAGGTTGATTATGTTCAACATGAAAACAATTTGGCCTCCTACCATAATTGCCCGAGTCATATTTCTAGGTGTACAAAAAAAAAATGAATCCCCATAGATATGACTTAAACAGACAGACATTAAACAGACACCTGGTTGTGACAGGACACAGCCAGTGATACCTAGAAAGGCAACGGTCTTTGGAAAGTAAAACAGAACAAAAACCTCAGTTTGAGCAAAGAAAATGACTTGTGCTGGAAGGCTGGCGAAATGTGACCGAGTTGTTTCATCATGACATGACGGTAATTAATTTTGTCTACTCATTTGGCCTTTATCTAACCAGTGAAGTCCCATTGAGATCCAGAATCTCTGTTACAGGGGACTTATGAATATCAGTAAAACGTTGAAAGCCTTTGGGAAGCTCTTTTGAACGGGATGGAGTGCTACTTGCAGCCAATCGCCGTGCAACAGATTGATTTGGATACATCAATACCGCGTCCAATCAGTAACAAATTGACATTTACCTCAACGGTTTCAACAATACAAGTTCAAGAATTACTTATTAATCTCAGTATATGTATGTGTGATATGTTTGCACTGGTATTTACCATGTTGGAGGTTGGATTTGAATCTTATTCCTTGACCTTTCCTCTAAAAATAACCAAAAACATTATTTAAGAACAATTTATCTTGCCAACAACTGAGATTCTTTTGTGGTGGATGTATAAAGAACAGACATGAGAAAAGGTCTTTAAGATGTAGAGTGTAATTATTTATTGAAAACAAAACATACAAACCTGTACATATTATACACTGAAGTTAATCCAGACTAAAGAAATGATATAAAACAACATTTTTACAGATGTTGTGAGCGGGTTTTTTGGCTGCTCACTGAGGCGCCGCCGCTCACTCCATGGGCTGGTCCTGCTTCTCTTTGAACTCGTTAACCCGCGTCTGGAAAAATACAAAAATCACACAACGTATTAGGATGTATGGACAGTCTTACTGCTAATCGAAGCAGACTTTTATGATCCCTCCGCGGTGGAAGGTGCCGCTACATTCCCAGAGTTTGAGCTTTCAGTCTCCCACGATAAAAGCTTATTGCGTTTCGGGAAATTAAAGGTGTCGAAATGTTTCAGAGATGCCAGAGTGCAGCCGCCTGATGAAAGCACACCAGCGACTTTGACAAACGAAGTCCCACCGAAGAAAAGGAATACACATTGCCTCTTCTCAAATCATAAGGAACATAGGGCTTAATTTATCTTGCTGTACATTTATTCTGGATACACAATTTGAAATCATATAGTACTCTATTCAGATCCCATAGAGACGGGGTAGTTTGCGGGTAGTAGGCGATTATGCAACTACTGAAATTGTCAATGAAGAAAAGTCAATGAATGTCATTATTCAATTCTAATAATATCTAGTACCTGGGTGTATTTTTATGTAGAAATATGACCCATGGCAATAAACCGTATTTAAAAAAAAAAACATTTTTATTCATCCCTTTGCATATTCAAACAAGTTGACTTTTTAATTCTAAGAGCTTATCTGCTAATGTTTGTTATATCACCATTTGGCAGGTCTTTTACATCTACTCCTACAGTCACAGTATGAAAGTTCAACAGATGTGGTATAATGCATGCTATTGACAATGGTAATACGATTACACTGTTGCATTCCTAGTAAAGCTGCAGAGTTCTTAAAGACTTTAGAGGCCTCTGAGCTCCCATGATAAGATGAAAAGTTCAACTTAAGGCCATGTTTTTTTTGCAGAAAGTGGTTTAGTTGCTACTAATTTCCCATAACCCATTTATCGTCTGCAGGGTTTAAAAATACCCATAAAACTGCTCACCTGAAAAGTGTTGAGAACATGTTGACATGCACAACTCAGATCGGTCAGGCCCTGTCGAAACGTTTCTGTGGCTGGAAGGTTACCTTTGACACAAAATATATCATCAATAAATGATATGACCACTGTATTATTGAGTATTGCATATAACATGGTCTGTTTAGCAGCTGAAAGACAAGTGCATCCATGATAGCCAGTGACTAACACCCAGTAACTTGTAAAACACAGATTAATGTCCGCTCACTGGAGAATAAAATGTATTATATTCGTCTGCTTTGCTCTGTTTGAGAGGAGGGAGCTGCGTAGGAGGAAGAGGAAGGAGGAGGTGGAGCTGACCAGTGCAGAACACCATGCTCTGGAAAAGGGACAAACCTAGGAGCAGTGCACCGTTTCAAAGGAGCACTTAAGGCAGTAAGGCAGTTTCCCCAATCTCCAAAAACATTCTGGTTAAGCTGGCCCACAATGGCAGCATGCTCAGTCACAGCGGCTCAGGACTAACCCAACACCTGAATGCAATTTACTTACTTAAAAACCAAATATGACGCCAAAATGTGTACAATAGCCCACAGTACATCATTTGTGATGTCTGACGAAGACTGGTGAATAAGTAGAACTGTATGCCTCACATGGTAAATCAGACAAATTACACTTAGTAAAATAGTATATTTCAATCATTTTAAAAACAGAGCAACAAATTAAACAGCAACACATAACCCAAAAATGTCATCTTGCAACCGGAGAATACCTAGTCATCCTTCTAATAATCTCCAATGTATCATTGCGAACATCTCTTTCAATAGTTATCATTGTGTTATTTTCATCTTTGCAGGGCAACTTCATGTGATGAGGCAGCTGTTTTCTGCAGTTGATGGTTTTATTCAACACAATGTAACTGGTTATAATCCTGTGCTGCAGCAGCACTAGCCAGAGGGAGACTGTGCTACTCGAAGTCAGTGGCTTCCTTCAACCGAAGTGAACGCACCGGACTCTCATCAACATGTTTACTCTAAGAAAAGTATTTCGTCTGAGGCAGATGTACACACATGCTTTGGACGTAACAATATATGTGTAAACAATGCCAGTCTGTGTCCGGGGGGGAGACGTCGTTAGGATTCTCTTACCACGAGTTTGGATTCGAAAGTTGATTTTACTCTCTGAAGGATGTGTGATGGTGTAACCGCAAAAGTCCACCTCTGGGCTAATGGAGAAAGGAAGGAAATTAATGTAATGGATGAATAAATACCCATATATCTTTATTAAAATGCACTATAATAAAAAAAAGTCTTGATTAAAGAGCATTGTCGTTTCTGATTTTCATCACATGAAATTGTAATCTAAGCTTTGAATGAGAACCTACTTCTTCATGATCATGTAACGCAAGGAGTTTCCCAGTGTATGGTCTTCATCGTGCATCACAAATGTCACACAGCCGTCATCCGCTCCATCGGCCTGGACCTAAAACAGAATGCAGACATCAAACATCACACTATCCTCACAGGTAGGAATAAGGTTACCCAAATACACGAAGAATGAGTTACAAATCTGGTGAAATGCTGCCCCGAAGTGGACACACGTATGTATGCTGGCATGGCACAGTCTTTCTACACGAATTTGATGTTAACAAAATGATATTTAAAAGTCGCGGAATGTTCCCAAACTACTCAATGGGTTTTTGAAAACATGTATGTGGTATTATAAAGGGTGCACTGCGTCATAATAAACGCTTGTTTACATGCTGGCTGATGGCTACATCCCACGTGGGCACTACACACACAATCCTAATCGTATTTTCTGGAAAATTTTGGTTGGTATTGACCTATCAAAACATTAAAACAACTGACATGTAACTTCTACGATAGAAAGACGCATATTTACCATTTCTAGGACCGGCTTCTTCTGTTCGCCGTCTGCAGCCATGTTTCGTTTTTTGCTGCGAAAGACGACGTCGTTAGGGAAAGGCTGCCCCGAGTGTAAAACGGGAGGCTAAAGAGTAGCGTGGAAATAATAGTCTATTGGAAAAAGTGATGTAAGCTTTTGTTTCCAGAGTTTTATTGAATACACTTTCAGTACATTAATTGTCTTTATGTTGTTTTGCTTCATTCACATAAAAAGCATATCACGGACGAGCCTGAAATCCTACGCGCAGGGTAAATCTCTCCATCCCCGTGACGTGACGTACGTACGAAAAACAACATGTACACGGAAGTTGTAGTTCCTACTCCGAACAAGGCCGTACAGAAAAACGACAGCGGGTTTCATGCGAACTACATTCCCCAGCGGGCAGGCGTGGTCGTTTTCCGTCTGGACGTGGGGTTTCAGAAAAGCAAAGGCAGAAGTCACTCGAAAAGGATTAGCTAACGAAGCACCGAAATCGCTCTAGATGTTGGAATTCTTTGTAAATGGGTTACTTTGACTGGCACTGACCCGCACAGGTATTTAAGCAGAATATATAACGCAATAACGACTGTCCAATGCGATGTTAACGCGATATATACTACGCGGCTATTGTTTACATCCAGCTAATTCAGTAGAAATCTTAATTTTAGATAGTTAGTGTATATTTGACGCTTGGTCTCTTATCCTCGTGACACCTAGATCATTTTCCTCCTCAACAACATGCAATTGTGCTGGGTTGCCTTATGTTCCCTCGAAGTCATGCCGCGTTTGCCAGTTTTACTTTCTAAATGCTAGATTGAGCAATTGTTAAAGTTGCGTTCTCTATAAGGCCATAGTACCATGAAATGTGACAATAACAAGGGAAGAAAAAATGTATTAAAATAAACAATTTAGAGTTATCAAAACAGTAAAAGGACGGGTAAAAAATAAAACAATTATGAAATGCAGATCAATTTCATGTTTTGTGTTTCTTGCCAGAGTGTTTGCTGTTCTGAAGTGCCATCACGGTGCCATGGCTATCCTGTTTGCGGTGGTGGCTCGGGGGACCACCATCCTGGCCAAACACGCTTGGTGTGGGGGCAACTTCTTGGAAGTGACGGAACAGATTTTAGCCAAAATCCCTTCGGAGAACAACAAGTTGACCTACAGTCATGGGAGGTATGACGCATGTCTTGACATTTCATCACCTCACCTCCACTATTTTAGGAAGTAGTTTAACTGTCAATAGAAGTTAGCGCAATGCATTTAATTGATTAGTCAAAATGGCTTCACCGGGAAATTGCAAACTGCATATCTCAGGTTTGTTTCCTTTACTTTTCTCCTTCCAGCTACCTGTTCCACTACATCTGCCATGACAGAATTATATATCTTTGTATCACTGATGATGTAAGTAACGTTCATTATCTCTACGAAAATATCAAAAAGTCACAGGAAATGGGGGAGGAAAAAAGCTAAAACTACTTTTTAGATGAGATTGTCCACTGTGTTGAGTTTGGCCACTAAATGTCTATGAAAATGTCCAACAGAGTCACAATTCTTCTGCTCCGTGACAAATGTTGGGTTGCTTTGAGCAATATTCCAATGCCTGAAAATGTCAAATATTTAATGTGTCACGTCATCACAGAGCCGTACTTGTTTGCACTAGTTGTGACAAAACATAGCGTGTCAGGTCACAAAAGGAGAGTAGAGGATAGATTTTGTCTTTACGATGCATTTTCTCTATCGTTCAGGATTTTGAGAGGTCGCGGGCGTTCACTTTCCTCAGTGAGGTGAAGAAACGCTTCCAGACGACGTATGGGTCCCGAGCACAGACCGCACTTCCTTATGCCATGAACAGTGAATTCTCCTCAACACTGGCAGCTCAGATGGTCAGTGGAGTTTTGTTTGTCTGTGTACGGCACAGTTTCTTTATAGACTTCGATTAACCGTCAGTGTTTTGATAGAAACATCAGTCCGACCCGCGGGGATCGGATCGTCTCACTGAAACGCAGATACAGGTGGATGACCTGAAAGGCATAATGGTCCGCAACATCGGTGAGTTATATTCAAGATTCAAGATTATTTATTTGTCAAACCATGTGAATGATTTGAAATTATATTTCTCTCATCCTTGATTGTGGAGCGGGGGGTGGGGGAAGAGGGGTGGGAGGGAGGGCAGTGAGTTCAGCTTCCCGATGGCCCTGTGTACGAAACTGTTCTTAAGGCGACTCGACCTGGCCCGTAGATTCCGCAGTCTCCTCCCAGAAGGCATTACTCTGAAGAGACTGTGTGATGGGTGCGTAGGGTCCCTGGTGATTCTGACGGCTTTGCGGGTGAGACGGGTGGAGTACATGTCCTTAATGGAGGGGAGAGGAGCTCCACAGATCTTCTCCGCTGCTCTCACGATGCGCTGGAGGCTCCTTAGGCAGGAGGCAGTGCTGGCGCCGTGCCACACAGTGATGGAGCTGGTCAGGATGCTCTCTATAGTCCCTCTGTAGAAGAGCCACACAGTGATGGAGCTGGTCAGGATGCTCTCTATAGTCCCTCTGTAGAAGAACCACACAGTGATGGAGCTGGTCAGGGTGCTCTCTATAGTCCCTCTGTAGAAGAACCACACAGTGATGGAGCTGGTCAGGATGCTCTCTATAGTCCCTCTGTAGAAGAGCCACACAGTGATGGAGCTGGTCAGGATGCTCTCTATAGTCCCTCTGTAGAAGAACCACACAGTGATGGAGCTGGTCAGGATGCTCTCTATAGTCCCTCTGTAGAAGAGCCACACAGTGATGGAGCTGGTCAGGATGCTCTCTATAGTCCCTCTGTAGAAGTTGCACATAACAGAGGCTGGGACTCTAGCTCTTCTTAACTTGCGGAGAAAGTAGAGACGCTGATTACTTTTCTTGACCAGAGATGTAGTGTGCATGGTCCAGGAAAGGTTCTCTGTGATGTGCACACCCAGGAACTTAGTGCTGGTCACCCTCTCCACTGCAGCACCGTTGATTGTTGGAGGAGCATGCTGGACTCTTTGAAATCTTTAGTCAAAAAAGAAATTCACTGGCTCAGAGAGTATTTCACGAGTATTATGTGTTGCCAATGCAGGTCGCCAACTTCTGTTAGCTTTTGCAAACCCGGAAATATCCCTGAACGTTTTGAAACATATATGTATGCTTATAAATCTACCCATATGAAGTTTACAAAACTTCTTGGGAAAGGAATGAGTTTGTACCACTACCAATAATTTAGGCTGGACTACCGTAGTTCCTGCTATTATTTTCTACTATAGTAAATACAGGTCCTATTCACCTGCAATTCTTTGTACTGCCACAGTGTGTACCAAATATGCACCTTCTCTTTCATAATAATACTGTTCCAATGCACTAATTGTTGATTTCTTTGACTTTTAAAGACCTTGTTGCTCAGAGAGGAGAAAGGCTTGAGCTGCTGATTGACAAAACAGAAAATCTAGTTGATTCAGTGAGTCTTTTTTTAATTAAATCCTTTTTATGTGTAGCTGCATTTTTCAGCGTTAACCTTTTTTTTTTTCTTTCAGTCTGTCACATTTAAGACGACAAGTCGAAATCTGGCGCGAGCAATGTGTATGAAGAATCTCAAGCTCTTCGTGCTGATCGCCATTGTGTGCCTGGTGAGTAAAGCGACTTTAGCCACATATTCCTGTCGACATCACACCTGAATTGCATTGTGCTGTGCAGTTGAAGAATTATTTTGAAGCAGCGCTAAAGCTGGAAATACTTCATGTTAGTCTTTCGTGTTAATTAGGAAATAAATGTAACTCCTCTTCTTCCATTCAGGTGATCATGTATGTCATTGTTTCTGCATCATGTGGAGGTCTCGCCTGGCCAAAATGTGTTAAATAAATGGATTTTTGGAGACATCGGAGAAGAAGAATGGGGGAAAAAAAAACACAATTTAAAGCTGTAACAATCTAGCTTTTAAGTCAATGCTCCTTCTCCTGTCCCATCCTCAACTGCACATCTACAGATTGCCTTTTGGAGTCCCGCATCATTCCCTCAGTTATGGACTGAGAGTCGCCTTATGGTCAGAAGTGGAACTAAAGACTTGTTTTACATTACGCCAATAGTTTCATGTGTTGGTTTGTTGTACCACCACCAATCTCTGTATGAAATCCATCTAAAGCCTCACTGTGGAGTATTATGTTTCCAGAATGCTTGTTTCTGGATGCAAAGACACAACTTGTTGCTTATGGGTAGGGGGGAAAAATAGCATTGCAATTTCCTGAGTGGAGAAGTGTAGAAGTGGCACAAGTCTTCAATAAGAAAACCCTTTGTTTTTGAACCAAGCACAGTTGTATTCTCGTCACTGGATTATATTTGATTAGAGATGATCTCACAACTTAATTGTAAACAGTCTAATAAATAGTCATCGGTTTTAGAGGTGCCATAGCTTTTTTAAAGAGTTATGTGGGTTATTTTCTCTTTGAAGTAAATGGAATGCTTCCTTCATCTGTCATTATCTTGTAGCGTCTTCATGTTTATTCTGTTTAATAATGCACTTTTACATTGTAAATATGTATGCTTCCTGCCCTCATGATTTATAACTGTGTAATTATTAAATTATTGTACATTTAGATTTGAACTAATAAAATCTGCTCATATTCATCAAATCGTTTGTATTGTATGGAAAGGTCAGTACATGCTTGACAATCAGATTCATTTTTACATCTGTTGCATTGATGGGCAACGCTTCAAGTAAATTGGACTTGAGTAATACATTCATTGAGACAAAAACGTATTTAACCTCTTAACCCCCGCCTTAACTGAACAGATTATCTCCAATTTGACACCCAAATAAATGCTTCTTGATAAAAGCGTCAAAATAGCGACGAAAACGCAACACAAAAGAGCAGCAAAAATTTGACAACGGGGCAACAACACGAGGAAAAAGATCAATTTAGATCAGTTTTGCAGGTCTTAGCTTTCAAATGAGGCACAAGTTGCAAATGGATATGTAGATTTGTCCGTGAAGTCATATTTATTCCACAAAAGAATAGCCTTTTCAAGTATCACCGGGGTGTCACCACTAGAGGTCGTAGTTCATCGGTTACTGTAGGCAGTAGGTCAACACCATTGACAGTCCATTGGTCAGAACTACTAAATCCAGTTCAAAAGGGGACGTCTGTGTTCATAAATGATTAATGACTATTGACAGTAAGTAGGCTAGTACCATTGAAGTAAATATAATGGAAGAGGCATGCGGTTCCAGCTCCTATCTCTCCTGTCCTGTGGCTATCCGCCGTTTCATCCACGCCCTCATGTTCCACTGCGCTGCTCCGGCCCGCACCTTCCCCTATACGTCCCGGTCCATGTGTCCGTCTGCTGCACCTCCATCTAGTGTCCCTGCCGCCCTGACCTGCAGCCCGCAACAGCACTTTTCTCCGGGTTGAGCAGGGGTGCTGAATGCGCATCACCGGGGTTTGGCACAGTCACGCAACAGAGGTAAAGGTGGCAACAGGGATGTGTTATAAAAATCATATCAAACCAAACCCATGCAAACAGACTAAAACTCGAAGTGAAAACAGCAGTGGCCTGTTCATTGCTGCGGCTCCAGCTGATGCCGGGTCACGTGCCCTGGTGCGCGCGGCCATGGAGAAACTATATTTCCGCAGTTTGGAGGTATAAAATGCTGCTTCTCGGTCCATACATCTGATATAACAGCGTTTATAGAAATCTCCTCCTTGAGTAGAATGGCCAGTTTCATCGGTGCCCTCAGTGTTGCAGCCGTACAATAATCTGGCCCGTTACCGTACAATGAACTTCCATTGTTGCAGACGAATAAAAAGATAATTAATGACACACTGACGCTCTGAGCCTTTACTTTTAAATATTGTTTTTCTATTTTAGTACCAGATTGAAAACTCAAAATTAAAGCCATTAGAGGGATTTTGTTGCATTACATTTGCGTTTCTACTAATGTTTTTGTCCCCTCCTGGAACCGCCACCTTAACGTGGTGGGAAGGTTTGAGCGCCCGAATGATCCTGGGGGCTATTTTGTCGGGGGCTTCGTGCCCCTGGTAGGGTGTCCCATGGCAAACAGGTCCTAGGTGACGGGTCAGACAAAGAGCGGTTCAGAAGCCCCTTATGAGAGACCAACAGGCCCGGTTAGAACCATGAGGCCGTCCTTCTGTGGACCCACCACCTGCAGGAGGAGCCACAGGGGCTGGTGCAATGGGATTTAACAGACAAGTGGAAGAAAATTGATGGAATCTAATATTTTTGCGTTTCCACTTTTGTTTTTGCGTTGCTACTAATATATTCGGGTTTCCACAGAGGTTTTTTAGATTGCAGAAATGTATTTCCTTTTTCCACAAATGTTTTCCACTTTTGTTTGTGACTTGCACTTCAGGGCCACCGTACCTTTGGCTGGAACATTTTGGAAGAATGTCGAAGAAAATCTAGGAAAAAACCAACAGGTGCGTCTCTGATTGCAAACTACGCACGCGCGAGAGCAACGCTGGATTTGACAAGGACTTGGGTAAAATGTGTGTTCATTTTAGAAAGAAAGCATGATTATCGACGTGCTTTACTGATTCATTGATCAAAGTTATGAAATATTTAATTAATTTCTCCTTTATGTGGCAATACTCGATACAAGGACACCGCTAAGTGTCATTAATATTTTGCGTGCTAGCGTCACCGTTAGCTTGACCAACGGCAGGTGTCCTTGAAGTGGCGAAGTTTGTTAACTGTGTTTAATAGAGTTGGGGAAAAGGCTTTGGATCAATATCCCTCACGGTCAGTGTGTAATGTGATGTTTGTGATAATGTAGCTTCCTTCCTTCCACCGGAAATAATGACTTTTGGACAGTGGTTTTCGAACTTTTTCCCATAGTTAGCGCCCACAAAATAAATACATAAATATTAGCTGCCAGGCCGAGATCGAATCAGAACCCATCTGGATCGAAAGAGTGTCAAATAGATCAGAATTTTACCAAGTTGTCAATCATGTCTAGAAAAACACCAAATAAACCTTAAATGTAAGTGTAAGTTAAGTTGTTTCTGAAGAAAGGTTTAGTACTACGTTTCATCCAAGGCATTTTTATCTGTCACACCTTTCATCATACTTTTAGTGCTATTTAGGATAATGATTACACCTCTCCTCTCCCACAGTAAACCCTGCCTTAAACCATTATGAGCAGGAGAGGGTATTTTCTTTTGCTATTTGTAGACACCTTACTATGTTTACTGCTGACTGGGCTAAACATAGCACTCGAGTGAGTATGTGTAGGAGGCCTAGTCACAAAGGGATAATCCACTTTCAAGGGCCTGTCGTGTTGACAAGGAATTACTGCATCTGTGATCGACTACGATGTACGAGTATCAAAAGATAACTGTCTCGTCTTTAGGAGTGGAAAAGAATGAGGTGAGCTGCTAAATATAGTTCTGTCATTTTCCAGACATCTTTGCTTGCATTGCACTGAAAATAACCCACAAAATGATCCATGTAATTATGACAAATAAAGTTATCTGAAACAAAGGGCCACAGACTGTCAGATGGTGGCGTGATTTGGCTTGTCATTATATTAGACCTTTCTAAGATCAATCGTGCGGTAAATGCTGCATTTCAATGATGAGTCTCAAGTCAAAATATTGATTCTTGAGGTTATGAAAAACAATGATGGCATTGCGTTATGGGCCTGACTCCTGACTTACTGAAAATTGATCTGTTGATCTGTTAGTGGCATCAGTTCCTTTACATTTATATAAACATCCTATTTCAAAAGGAATAAATCAACGTCAAATTAATCTTATTTATAATTATAAAAAATATCAAAGCAGTGTGAGAGGAGGGTGGTCGGGAGTGCTGCACTGGGTCCAAGCAATATTCTTTAAAATGTTCGTTAAAAATCAGGTGCTCTAAATTGAATGAGTAAAAACTTTTGCCTTAAATGATGAGGTACATGTCTCAAGGGGTTTTCCATCAATAAATTGAAATTGAAATTACATGTGGCAAAAATCCGAGGCACTCTGATGAAGTGAGATAAAAAGTCCTTTATTAGGAGGGACACGCCAACGCGTTTCGACCACAAACTGGTCTTCTTCAAAGCAGTGTATTTGTGTGACAGTGTTTGGTCCAAGGGCTTAAAATTGATGCCCTCTTCTGACTGAATTCTTGATCATTATTGTCCTCAGTTGACTGAAAACCATGGAGCACTGCTACTTCATTAACATGAGTCATCAAAAGTATCTATCGGAATAAAAAGGATTGGTATCACATTGTCCCGCAAAATATTATGATGTATTGCAATATCAATATATTGTTACACCACTAGTGCTGATGAGTACTTTGCTGTGGTTATATCTTACTTGCATAATTGTCCGTTTGAAGAAGAGAGATCACATTCTGTCAGCCTCCCCTCACACTGGCCGGGTTGAGTGGAGGGCACAGTAGTGATGTGCTGTGTGTCTGCGATACAGAGGGCGGCGTTGTCTCCTGGTATGTTCGCTGGAATCCCCCAGCGTGACCTGTTGCTCTGCTGTAAAAGTAGGCGGCTTTGTAGCCCAGACTTTAGAAGCTGTCGCCACAATTCACTGGGTGCCACTTTATACGATACCACAACACGTCTAATGCCTTTTCAATTAGTGTTTTTTTATACAGCACGCAGGGCTTTTATGTACCATTTCAATTTGAGAATTGTTGCATCTTTGTTCTTTAGACGAGAGTGGAAGCGTTTTGAGAGCAATTGTACAGTCACAAACCAACACAATTTAAGGCCCTAATGTCTATAAAAGCTTTTTGTTCTATCAATGCAAATATATCCATCACTCGCTTTTCATTATAAAACCTGTAATGTGTTCGTATTGTGAGATATCTTTTCTGGTGTACAAACTTGCTCCAGAATGTGTTGTATTTGTTGTTCTCCTCTTGACAATTGAAAAACAATATCGTGCTCGACGCTCTCGGCTCTGCGTTTGGGGTTCACTCCCGTCCCTTACTAGTGGCGCTGCTGTTGCTTTAGGCACAGTTTTGAAATCTAAACCTTTTTGTTCTGTGCTTTAAGTCACTCCTAGTTAAGATTAGCTCCCAGGGGCGTGTGTTGCGTATAGAATATGCTGAAATATCGCAGGTCTTAAAGGTCTTGGGTGTCATGCTCCACTGTGGGATCATATGTTAGGCTATTTGTTCATTTCCAGTCCCTGGCATTTGTGTTGTGTTTGGAAAACTGTTTGGCGTCTGTAGTTTTATGCAAATCGTCTGCTCCATTCACTCAGAAAAGAGGGACTTTGGTGCTTAGCAACAGTGAATGCCATCACAGCCCGGCGGACTCGGGCCACTCCCCTTACGCTGTGGTGCGCATGGATAAGGTAACATGCTTTCTCAGGCTGAGCGTCCCTGTAAACTTTGGAGCATAGCATTGCAGCGGGGCACGCTGCTTGGCTGGACCTTGACACGCCTGTTATTGACAATCTGCCAGGACCAGTCACTCGTAGTCACTGCCCGGTGAGACAATCGCTGTCCATTAATGCAAATCATTTCAACTGTACAAGTTCAGCTGAAGCTTGACCTGCATGGAGCCAGCTTTATTGAACCTGGGACTTTGAACATGGACCTGTCCTTGATTTAACAGCAGGAAATTTTCAAGTCCAGGTAAGAAAGTTTTTGGTAAAGTGTTAAAGTTCTGTGTGTGTGAGAACCTGTTGTGTGCTTGTTTGAGATGCTAATGTGTGGGTGCATTCCTCATTAACGTTGTAAGGTCAGGGACCACGTGTCAGGTGCATAACAGAGCAGGTTATATTGAGTGGAGTTCCTACTTCGTGCCTTTAGGTCAGAAAATACCGCAGTGGCCTGGGAGGAGCAGCCCGTGCCAAGGTTCAATGTGCACTGCAGCCTGCCCAGCCTTTACTTTATCTGACTGGACAGATTTCAGCACATTATTGCTTCTCTTTGTTTTCAATCACTTAACTACTCTCTCGCATGTTTGCTGAATGAGCGTGTAGGAGGTGGTTATGTTCAGTGACGATTGCACATGTTTGCATTTTAAACACAGCCCTATGGTAATTACTGCTGGTCTAAGCTGTCGAGCCAAGCAATGCTGACCTTTTGCAAACCCGCTGGTTATTTATTATCCCTGTAATGTACGTGTGTAGTAATGCATTTAAAGAACACCAACGAAAACTGTTTTAACCAGTTTGGAGTTTGCCTTGTACATGTACAGTATTTCTTTGCCGCCTTGAAAGCTGAAACATGTTTACTACGAGTCCGCCAGACATGTGCTTATCTTAACATCAGGCTTTTTTTAACCAGACAGCCCGTTGACATGCTGTAATTTACTATTGCTCAGATTACAACTATGAATGAATGAAGTATAATTTAACTAGTTTAAGAATTGATTTTAATTGACACTATAGCATTATTTAGGGCTGAACGATTTGGAGAAATAATCTAATTGCGATTTTTTTCCTTCAATATTGCGATTGCGATTAAATATGCGATTATTGTTGCAAGGTCCTCTTCTCATGTATTTTTCACCTAACACACGCAACAAATCAGCCTGTTTCATAATAAACGATATTTGAAATGAAAATTGCAACAAAATTGTTGCTTGACCTATTCAAAATGTGTGTGGACTGCACTTCTTAAACTCTCTGAACTTAACAGTACAGTCTATAAATAAATGCTAAATTATATAGATATTAAAAAAAATAACTCACTGATCCAGTCAGTAACATCACCCATACTAAAGTGCAGGAAGGTAAGAACAAACGTCTGCTTTAACTAGTTGGAAAAGTTTTAGGAAATCAAACTCCCAATTAATACAAAATAAGCTATTTAATTTATTAAATAGTACTTTATTATTTCGGCCAATCAAATCCCTGTCTGAGCTGCGACTCGTAGTTGCTTCAGATGCGCGTTATTGATGGACACGGAGAGACCAGATGGAGCACACGCCAAAACACAGTGGAATTAAGAGCAGCATTTTGGTTTTGGGATGTAACTTTGGACAATATGAAGAAAGAAAAGAACACTGACACAAGGAGACGGGACATGAGGTGCCAGACACAGACACGTAATCTTTGACTCGCAGCCATTTAGTGACATTTCAGCTTAAACAGCACATTTCCTCAGCAAAATAAGACATGACACGGACTCCTGCCTCGGATCCTAGTTACCAACCCTTTTCATACTGCAGTTTAGTGTTTATATCTAGCGTCTGTACGACCTACGGAGCGGATATGCGGTAGACGCAAAGGTAAATAAAGGCACATGGCACATCGCCTCCGCGGATACTTAATGGTCATGAAACGTCATTATGCTTTTGAGAGAAGTTCTTTATCCACAACATTCCCAAACATAAGCCCCCTAAACTGAGCCACAAACGACTCTTTACGTTTTACAATCAGCACAGACTCACCTACATATGTCTGTGGAGGCAGAGGCGTAGACTCCGGAGGTGAGGGAGTTTCTGTGATCACCAGAGCGTGTAGTAGCGGCGACGGAATGGCGTGATTAGCGCTGCGGCTAACGCAATGCTAACGGAGAAAAGCAATATTCCTTCGCGGTGGCTGCAGGATAAACGCTGATATTTTCACTGTACATCCACAATCTACTGCGCACCTTAACTAGACTGAGACGTAAACAAAAGCACGCGACGGAGCGGACTTTGCTGACATATCTCGTTGCTCCATTTACTTCCCAAATCGCGTGCCCTGCGATTACGAAATCGCGTTGTGTAATATCGCGATAAAATTGCAAATGCAATTAATCGTTCAGCCCTAGCATTATTGTACCGGAAGTTTGTAAAAGTAGTCATTTGGACCAGGAGTGGAACATTTTAAAGGCCTTTCTTAAAATGAGTACTTAATTTCTCATAAACCCAGCGTGCTAGAAATACTTTTTCAAAACTATGGTGGAAAAGTCCTGGGCGCCTGAGCTTACACAGATACTGTAGCATTGTGTTTAACACTTGCATTTTTAATGTCCAGTCATTAATAAGTCATTGCTGCTACTGTTACCAGTCAGGAATCACACACTTTCTGCACTGGTAAAGGTGACTCGGGTTTCTTAGAAGTCTGCTGGAAAAATGTTTTCAGTGCCTGTATTAACACGTTCAAAATAGTAATGGCAATATGGCGGTAAACCTCTTTTATTTTAATGACAACCTAGTGCCTACCTTTACATTGTCTTATTTACTGCTCTGTTTTATTGCCTTAATGTTTGTTGCAGCCCTATGAGGCAAGTCCTGTTGTGATATTGGGATATACAAAACCATTGATTGTGTAAATACAACTTCTAATGTATTTGAAACTAAATTGATTTAATGTTTAGTGAAAACCTATTTCTGCTTTCTCTGTTTGCAGGTTTCCAAAGCAGAAACAGCGTTTTGAAAGCTCTTGGAACTCTACAATGTCAGACGAAAACTTTAATCTGCCATGTGAGCACCAAGCTGATGCACCTTTATTTCTTGCAAACAGAGGCCGGTTGTTAGACATCGATGGCACCTACTCATTGTCCCTGACACCTGATTCTGCCAGCTGTAATTTTAACCTGTGCGAGAGCGACTGCTCCTCCTCTGGTATTAACCCGCCCAGTACAGATGGACCTATAATGCAACAAGGCGATGCTCTATCTCAAAGAAACCTCTCCTCTGTTTTGGATCCTTTTATCACCACATCGGACAATGGTAGTATCTATCTTTGGGAGGAAAGCTTTAGTATTCTGAGATACCAAGATTCGGACGAAGCAGGGAACCGTGCTGCGGTGTCTCCGGACTCTGTTGAGATGAGCTCGTGCGGGACGTCCTGTCGAGGATCTGTTGACCTCTCCTTCAGCTCTGGAGAAATGGTTGTACGCAACAGTTCTGTCCTGGAGGATCAAGCTGCACCTTTTGTGGTTTCTTCTTTTGAGGAGTCTGCTGCCCTTGTGGTTACAACCTCCACTGAAACAAAGTCGCTTTTATCCCCTATGAGTGATCAGGAAGGTGCAGGAAGCCATGCCTTCCTTGGTAGGACATTTGAATATGGAGACGCGGCACAGCTTCCTTGTGAAGAGGATTTAGCTATGTTCAACCCATCCATGGTTTTGCCTGTTGAGAAAGATGTTGGGACCACTTTCCTTTGTGAAAACTCACCAGCAGATTGTGCAAATGAGGCTCGGTTTATGTCCCCTGGCGCTGAAATCTTGAATCAATTTGACGCTCCTGAAATGCCAGACCAAGATGTATCAGATGGGCCAACATGTGCCGCGCAGGATAAAGACATTCTCCTCTCCAGTAGGGCCAGAGAAATGGCAATGCGGGAAGAACCAGCTGCTTCTTTAGTGGTTTCTCCGGTTACAAACTGCACTGAATCAAAGTTGATTTTAACCTCCGCGTGTGGACGGGAAGGAGCAGGTGAGCATGTAGAGAACCATCCCTGTCTCGGTATGACATTTGCGGTAGGAGATAACATGGAGCTCTCGAGTGAGGAGGATGCGCCTATGTGTAAATCCTTAGCCTTGCCTGGTAAGAAAGCCAGTCTCTATGCCACCTTTCTCTGTGAAAATTCTCCGGCAGATTGTGCAAATGAGGCCCAGTTTATTTGCTCTTCCCAAGCTGAAGTCTTGAGTGAAACGTACACTCACGGAACACCAGTCCAAGCTGTGACATTTGATAACGCCTTGTATATGTTGCAGGATGCAGACATTTGGACTTCTACGCCGCTACAAAACATTACGAGCAATATGCCGAGTCTGCCATCTTTTACTGCCTCTCCTTGCACTGTAAATACCGACAGCCCTGCTCTCCGGCCAGTGTTGAGGAAGAGAAACTCTGTCACTCCCAAGCAAACTGGGGGAAACTTATCGATTTCAGACGGCAAAGTCGCTAAAATGGAAATGCGTCCAAAGTCAGACCTGAGCAGATTGAAATGTAAAAGGGAGGCAGCGTCAAGCAGTGCATTGTTGGATAAACCTTCGCAAATGAACAACAAGCAGGAAGGGCATAAAGTTGGATTTTTCAAGCCGAGTCCTACGAGGAGTTTTAGCGGCTTGGCATCCCCACTGTCTAAAGCTGTTCACAATTCTCAGAGAAGAAACAATTCAGGAGCAAATGAAGACCAAATCAACCAGCAGAAAAGTCCAATTTCTAATGAGGTGCAAAGCGGCTGTAAAACATTAGCAGGTACACCAGCTGTCCTCGGCAGTCCAGCCAGCCCCGATGCAGGGGAAGGAACTTCAAGCCAAACCAATACTGTTCCAAAAGCACATGGCGCAAATGCCACCTTCTGTTACCGCGAGAAATCTCCACTGAAAAGTAACAAAACCGCTCCTAAACCAACTCCAAAGAAAGATGTGCCCAATAAAATAAAAAACGTGGAATCAGGCCACGAGAAGTCGGTCCCTAAAACTCCAAATTCTGAAAGTGCAACCGCTGTGTCTAGGCTTCTCAAAATGGCAAAATCTTGCAAACTATCATACAGTTTCACTCTTTCCAAATCTAAAACAGAAAATCTGAAGAGGCAGAGCAAGCCAGCTACTCAAGACAATTCTCAAAGTCGTGCTGGAGGAGCAAAGGAATCTATGGAAACCAACTGTAGGAATGTGAAGAAAATTGGATTGGTGGTGAGTGCACTTCCTTTTTATTACAACACATAAAACACTGCATCTTTGGTTAAACTGTCTTTTTTTATTTACATTTTTTTTTTTAGGCTGAACCCCAAAAAAGTTCAACAGCCTCCTGTAGAACAGACCCTAATGCCAGGGCTCATGGACCGCCTTCCCCCATGACGACGACCCCTCTCAACAAGAAGCGACTGGGAACATCTGGAAGAGAGAACTGTAGGACCACCGCAGCTTTCGGCACTCTGTCCAAGAAACCCACAGGTAACCAAATGCTGATATTAATGAAGTAAGTAGCTCGAGAACACCCTGATTAAAGGAAACTCACCCTTAAATCCCCTTTTTTTTGCTGATAAACTGTATAAATGAGTGTCCAATAGTGTTTTCTGCATATTCTGGTCCTCATTTTGGCACTTCAGTCCAAATTAGTTGATAGATCAAGGTGAGAGGAGGGTGGTCGGGAGTACGGCACTGGGTCCAAGCAATATTCTTTAAAATGTTGGTTAAAAATCAGGTGCTCTTTCAGGATGAAAACAAATAAGTAAAACACTTCGCCTTAAATGATGAGGTACATATGGCAAAAATCCGAGGCACTCTGATGGAGTAAGTTTCGTTTGTGGTAGAAATTTACTCCATCAGAGTGCCTCGGATTTTTGCCATATGTACCTCATCATTTAAGGCGAAGTGTTTTACTTAGTTGATAGATCAACTTTATGCCTAAAACCGTCAGTGAGGCGCCATCTACAGGCGATGTGTCTTTACTTCATTTGATTTTTGAGTTTGGCGCCAGTATTTGCCCAGACTTGAAGCCCCGACCTCAGTTGACCTGCCACTCTGGGCTATAAAAGCGAGTGTTTTAATTGATTGTCAGGTTTGCGATTAGTTATAGCATTTAGATTTTTTTTAGCATAGCTTTTTGTATTATAAATAATTGTGTAGTGTTATAGCGTTGTTGAATATTATAGTTTTAGTCATTAGTTGCTTTTAGTTTAGGACATTTGTTAGTATTGGTTTTAGAGTTGAATATCGTGTGTAATTTTAGTGTATATTGTATATTGTACTACTGTGTAGTCGCTGGAACTCCATGCTCGGACTTTGTTTACGAGTTGAAGGAAATAAAAGTCAGATGACTCAGGCCTGTCAATCACCGACCCAGACCCCTCCCACCCCTCACCACTCACCCCTCCCGCACGCTCCTTAGTCCTCCAGTCAATGCCCCTTTTCTGTTGAGATTTTCAAATCTGAGGCTCTGAGGCAGAGGCTCTGGAAGGGGGGGTTAGTTACTCTTTTTAAGATTGTGCAAAATATTATAATTGTACATTGTCGTCCAAGTTCTGCTTATTTTACAGATTTTTAATTTTTTTAAAACATAATAAAATATAGGGCACAGTGTTCTGAACTAATAAACTGAACATGTTCTAATAAAAGAGCACCAAAAGTAATGCTTGGAAGTAATAAATGTACAGCTCAAGTCAATGCAGCTGTCCTGGAAAATACTGGCTTTTTCCAGCAGAGGGCACCATTGAGCGGTTCCCGTCACACAGGCACAGGATCAGTGGTGGCCTCAGATGTCACTGTGTCCTGTTTTGGTCCCGACTCTAGACCCACATTCGGGTCCCAGACCAGGCCTCCTATTGTACACGGCCTCGCAGTGACAGGAGGGTGAGGCAAAGGCCGCAGACTCTTCCTCTCCGGGGAAATCATCTGCTCCAGTGGAAAGTCCAGGGGAAGGAAAGGGAGGTTTGGATCTGACCACATGGCCATAAGTGAAATGCAAGCTTTAGATTTTAAACAGACTACCAACATAAGGGCGTCTCTGAACCAGCTGACCGTTTGCTAATACTCTTACTTTTTACTTTATTTTAATATATATTAATATCATATTTTGGATGTATTTGATATTTGACATGCACACTGTGGCATATGCAATAGGTATGTCACTATGAGGTAAATTCTTTTTAGTTTTTAGTGCTTGCCATTTTGTTTTTAACATTTTCCTTCTGTTTTACTTTCAGGCAGTCAGAAAGCCACTAGAGAAACCTCCCTTGCAGCGACCCCATCAGCCAGGACCAAACCGGCTTCATCACAACGTCTTCAAACCACTCCTCGCTCCTCTCTTATGGGCCCCCCTCTCACACCTGTGCCCAGACTACAACAACGCAAGGTCTTTGGATCAAGGAATCAAAGCGAGTCCCCGGCTCGCAGTGAGACCTGTGACGGTGCCAGGGCAGCACAAGGTGAGCCAAACAGGGATTTACAAAGACCCTGACTTTTTAAAAGTAGGAGGGTTAGGCTTTACTAGTGATCCACTTCAGAGCTGGCTGAATGTCCTCTTTTTTATTGTATTTTTTTATTTTTGAAGCAACCCATTTTGTAAGTGAACTCTAATATGTTAAATATGAATCTAGGCATTTGGACGTGCCCCAATTATCCAAATATTTATTTGTCTGATTCTTATTCTTGAGATGTCATCTGTACTCTGCAGTTTCAAAAAATAACTATGGTTTCGAGCTTTTAAATTACATGTAATATCCAGAAGGCACCTGCAAATAGACTTGAACTACAGAGTACAAATTTACCAAAAGTGGCATTAAAGGTCCTATACCTGATCTTTATCACTTTGCTTCCCAACTTTCCTCACACTTTTCTAACATCCCCAATTCTTCACAGGGTTGATGGTATAACTTATTTAATTATAATCTGACATATATGAAATCCTTGATGATTTTTTATAATTTTTTTTGAACAAATTTTGATAATGACATTTGGTGAAATGGGAAAGTTGGAGAACAAAGAAGCTAAAAAATTGTACCACTTTTCGTGATAAATCGGTCCAGACTACAGGTATATCCTATTGTTTTAATGGTGATTGATTTCACCAAAAGTGGCCGTAAATGAAAACTGAAATGCTCATAACATTGGAAGTACCGTAAATTTCTGCCAATTAAATGCACCGGCGCCAGCTAAATATGCGGCCTTGTACACATACAGGCCGCACTGGAATACAAGCTGCTGGTTTCATAGTGCCGCATCCGCTCAGAGCGGCCCATGGTGCAGATGAGGAGGAAGAGACGCCTCATCCCGGAGAAAGGTGCAGAGGGAGGGCGGGAGGGACGTCAGTAAAAAAGGCACACAGAAATGGGGGTGTCATCATTTAAATTTTTTGAGTTGCGATTATTGTGAGAGAAAATATTGCGATTTTACAATTATTCACGATTATCGACCGAATGAAAGGAAAGAACTGATATTTTTAGTTTTTCTCTTTTAAAAAAATACTTACATTTGGAAACATTTCTAAAAAAAATTAAATGCTTTTAAAATTGTTTTGCATTAAAATAAATAGGCCTACATTGAATAATACAAAACAATGTCAACCATAATTATTTTACTATATATTAGGCCACACGCTCGGCTAGGTTTTATGCTCTCAAAAGTTAAGCTGTTAATTATTTTTCAGATGTTTTGCTGAACAGAGAATGAAACGTGTTTACAAAATGAGTGAGGAGACTCTTTTGAACTGCTGATTTCCACATGTGTGGTTTCACTTTTCTGTTGCGGTGAAGCAGAGCGGAGCGTTAGCTTTTTGTTTTACATCCTGAGCCAGTTGTGGCGGCTATTTCCGAACATTTGTACAACATTTTTGGGAATTATGCAGTTCGTTACCTTGACCTAGACATAACCCTAACTTTACCATAGCCCTAAACTTAAGGACCTATTGTCGGAATAGCGGTGTTAGGGTTACTAACACCTAATAGTGGTGTTAGCCCTGACTCAGGGCTCATGCATCAGGGCAAGCATGTTAAATTCGTGTCTGTTGCCGACGAGGGTTTCTGTCTCTGCGGCTTCTCTCGTCTCTCCAAACAAAGTTCATGGCGCCCCCTGTCTGTCGTGGCCAGACCGGCCTCTGTGCCTCTGCAGGAGGTTAAAAGCCTGTGTTTTCCTCTGTGGCGCCGTATCTATATTCAGCAGATCTGAATCGTGGCACAGGGTCCAGCGCGTCACTGCAACCTCATGTGCGTTCTCTCATAGAAAATAAAGGAGAGAACGCACGTCAAGGGGTTTAGTTGTGCGTTGGGCTGAGCAAAATCCTTCGACATTTAGGCTTAAGTGACCCTTGATCATTTTAAGAGTTAATCATTTACCTCGGCTAAGGGCAGCGTTGATTAGAAGTCCCGTCTCACTTTTGCGCCTCTAGTGCCTGTGGGTGGCTCTATATTGGCCGCAGGGTTCAAAGCGTGGGAAAAAAGTAGCGGCTTATAGGCCGGAAATGACAGTACTCTTACTGACATCTAACACCCTATGCTATTATGAATATTGTCTACTGTATTTCACTGTATTTTTCATCTGGCATTGTACTACAAGAGCTTTTCACAACTTTCAGGGTCACTGTGGCAATAAAAAACTTGACTGCTATTCTTGTAGGGAAATCACTAAAATGAATGTATGTTTTATCACAGTTCAAGTTTTTCATTCAACTACTAGGAAACATATCAGGTACTTTTTACATGCTTATTAGTTTATTTGACAGGGACACAGTCAAATTTAAAAGTTGAGGCTGCACACACGCAAATAACAGGGCTCATAAATCACACGTAAATAACATTTGATTGTTTGTTCTGTGACTTGCACAAGACATCAGTGTAAGGGTCATGCAGTTCAAAACGGAGGATGTTTTTATTGAATACAACAGCTACACAAAACTACACAATATACATTAATTTTGCACATGATCGTAGCCATCCAACAAAGTGTTTGAGATGATGGCAGTCCTGTTACCACACCTATCGTCTTCGACCAGTCCTTCCCTACCCTTTTGTTCTGATGAATATCATTCAAAGCTTAAAACTGTGCAGACTTTTCCCTCTCACTCGTCTCGTTGGTCAATACTCGCGTGTAGTAGACTCCGCCCCCTTGTGTCCGTCGTCATAGTAACAGGTCTGTTCCAGTCTAGTTCACACAGACCGCTCTGCCTCGAGGTGCGATCAATAGAACAGACGAGCTGCCTGCATCACGAGACCGGAGCGCCTCATTTTGATTTTATTTTGTTTGTTTTTTACACTTCTGCTTGATTTACCTCCATGGCTGTTTACGCTGCTCTACGATGCGGCACCATGACCGAGTTTTCAGCTCACGTTTTCAGCAACTCCTCATTGATGGCACGAGGCGGCGGCAACAGCGGGACCAGCTGTGATCTCACGCTCTTGACTTGTGTGCTCATCGGATCCTATCGCTTCTGTATCTTTCCTTTGTTGGCCGCCTTCAGTGGGAGACACGGGGAGCTCTGGAGGTGTAAGTGACAATCGCGGCTGCCTCTTGATAAATTCCCTTGTATTGGAAATGTGTGGCAAATCTATTGACTGAGGTGTGAATGTGCAAGTCAGTTATTCATTGATAATTATGGTCCTTTCAATTCTGTGGAAACTGCAGTTTTTCTGCAATTAAAAGCACTGTGTTCCCAATATTTTTTATTGGTGAAGGTTATAGTGACCTAAGGATGAGCCCATTTACAATTTCTTCATGAAACTCTTAACTGAAGAAACTTTGAGGAAGAAAATCTGAAAGCAAAGACTTATGTTAATTAGGCAGCACAATGTCCTGTCTCTATAGAATTAACCCTGTAGTTTTTAGATGTCTATAAACCGTTTTCCCTCGCTCTCCAAAGTGAATACTCATGAGTGTTTAAAAATGTACACCATTAACCAAATCTAGATTATTTTTTTAAGCATAAAACTCGGATGTAATTGCAATACTAGTCGGAAAAGTTTCATCCCTAATATGTTTAAGACTCACAGCTCTGAACCAGACATTGTGTTTTGCAAACTTTCTATTTGTGTCAGACCATTTATGAAACCACATGCATCGTTTGTACTACTGAACAATCTAATTGGTGGTGTTGTGTCCGCTTTTTGTTTTTACAGTTTCTGGCGTCGCTTTAAAACGCGCAACACCTTACAAAGTCCCAATCTTCAAAGCGAGGCTCCCCACTACTCCCGCAAAAAACAGCATACCAGGTACAACCACCAGAAACTCAGGCTAGTGACTAATCAAGCTTCAAATCATTCAGCTTTTTAATTCACACACTCACCTTTTTTACATTTGCATTGAGTGCCCTGAGGCGACTGTTTTGCTTAATCACAGCTGATTGAGTCACGCAGGTCATTTCTCTGATCAGACTCTTAATTCAGAACCTCTCAGTTAAAGCTGGTGAGGTTTGTGGCTCTCGTCAGACGTCACTCTCCACTTTAGCGATTCAGGATGGGTCAGTTTAACTCCAGTGTCCTCTCTGTCCTGCTTGTGCCAGTGTTGACCACGTCATGCAAGGCTGCATCGACCGTAAGGGGACTACCCAACGCCGGCCACATCAGCTCGCCGAAAAGAACCACCATCGCCAAGCTCATCCGACCCAGCGCTTCTGGTAAGGGCTCTACAATATTGCGCCAACATTTTGTCCGTTTTTATGTCGACGTTGCTTTTCAGGATCAAATATAGCAGAAAAGAGTGATTGATTGATAACCAAACTCTTTAGATTTCCAAACGAATCGCACACATATAATCTAATGCCCTCTATGCTTTAGGCGGGGGTTTTATTTGGTGATATCATAGAAATTTAAGATGAATTATTGGACCACACGCGCTCTACTGGCATGCTTCTCTCTCTCTCTCTCTCTCTCTTTCATTGCCCGCTGTTTCGCTCTTGGCCCCTCCCCCCTCACTCGTCGGTGCGTCCCGGCTTTGCCACAGCACCGCCATCATGAAGCCTGGGGATGCTGTTGATCTCCGTGTGGACATTTCTGTGTGTGGTTTGTGACTGGTGCCCGTTTTTTACCCAGAGGATTATGGGATTTTAAATGCGTTTTTTTTTTTTTTCATCTCCCCCAATCAGCCTGAGCTGCACATCTCTGAGCAGCTTTAAATCTGATTTGTATTTGTCGAGCTCCATCACTGCATTTTTGTTTTCACTTAGATTTTGATTTCATTCATCAACATCATTTTTGTCATTGGTTGACCCTCGCCGTTACCTTCGAATGGCTGAGGTTGCAGATTTATAGCTGCACTAGTGGCTTCTCATCTTCGCCGGTGGATTTCCTTCGACTGCTCTACGAGATGTTATGGTCTCCAAAGTTGTCCCTCTCAAACATCCACGTGCGTCTCACCGTGAAAGGTTTGCTCCAAAATCTCCACCTGCTTTCGGGATGCAGGAGGAACATGGTTTTCCGAACAGGTCTGTCGCTCCTCTAAAAGACTCCTTGTGTTTTCATGGTGTACATGTGTATCATGGCTGTGGCCAGTGGCACCTTCTTACTGCGCTGTAGCGGTTTACCAAATGTATTTTTAGAGTGGTTCAACTAGGGCCAGAGGTTCAGCTTTCACTTACCTTCACTCAAATGACCCTCATGCAGTCAGAAGACGTCACTTTGAGATTTTAGCTCTTCAGAAATGTTTTCCAAAACAAAAATGGTTCTTTCAAGCTCATTTCCATCTTTCCTCTTGCAGTAAAAGTAGTTTATTTTGTATTTTTTTTGCAGTTATTCAAAAATCAAAACACAAGAGTAAGCGCTCCTGTTTCAATGGAGATGTGCAGAGGTTATTTTGGTTCTCAGGGTAACGCCATGGAAACCTGTTAAGCTGTGATGCACCACGGGCGATCGTTTAATTGGTGTTTTGAAAACTACAACTGGATATCTCTAAATTAAAGATATGTCATGTTTTGTTGATGCAAGTAACTTAGCATAGCGCCTCATAGAGTAACATTTTATTCTCACATCTTTAGACTTGATTTCATTCCTATCTCTCCATCATGTAAGATATAGTTACTTTGTTGCCATTAGATTTCAAGCCGTCGTGAAACAAGTGTCTAATTGTAGTGACTGTGGTCTGCCCTCGTGTTGAGTGAGTGCTGTGTTGAGACGTCTCCTTTCATCGGTGAACTGCGCTCAAAAGCGAGAGACTGGCTCCACAGACGCATCCGTCCAAGAGCCTGAAGTGACCGGTCTGTGATTCAACTCAGAAGAACTGCAAACACCACTACTGTTTTAACCTTTACTGAGTATTACAGTACAATGCAATATATTAGAAATATACAGAAGGTTGTTTTGAAATTAAGGCCAAAAAAAGACGCGCCAACAACTTCCATAACAAATTGGTGATAATGTATTCTTGGAACATTGTGTTAAATGTAGCTTTTCGATGTTGGAATCATGGAGGAACATTGTGTCCAGTTTGAGCCTTCGGACATTTTCTTATTCAGGCCCAGTTGAATGATTTATTTCAGGGCCAAGCATACATTTTTTATAGTTCAGCAGAAAGGTGTTGCATAATAATCCCTCCGGACCCAGGCCATGACCAGTTACTGTGGCGTGTGCAGCGTGTGCCTGTAGAGTCATGACTCTGGCACAAGCTGCTGGTCTTTATTTACTACAGTTATTTACCTGAAATGTGTAACTGGTCCCCCATTCTCGGCTTATGTCGATTCATATTTTATTTGTGAGCGTTTTCCTGTTAATCCCTCCAGATTTTGTTTAGTCTATTGCACTATTGCACCAGTTGCAGTATGTTACGTAACCACTAGAGGGTGCCCTAATGAAAGAAACATCTGCAAACGTACTGGCCAAGACACAACTTTCTCCAGGTTTGTGATCAGCATTTGACCATTTTACTAATTAATTCACGGCCTATTTAATGATTATTAGAAAAAGACTGCAGTTTTCCCAGAGACGTGTGGTACATGGCGACATTTAACTTTTTTAAATAACCCTGCGTCTTGGGAGTAATTTTATCACTCTGTACTTTTTACTTGAGTAATACTTTGACAACTTGAATAAAGCATTTACTGTTTTACACTACAAGTAAATCTACACCGGACAAAGTCGACACACATGAGGTTTAAATGATTAATTCTCTAAAGCATTATTCACTTTAAAGTATAATGTGTTTTCTTTTGGAGTGATCAGGATTTCCATCTTTTGTCTTTCCAGTTACAACAACACTAAATCATGAAATGGCATAAATCAGACTTTTCAAACCGTACCTATTTTGTATATTTGCGCCCCACATGAAAGTGAACCAGACAAAAAGGCTTTATGTCGTGCCTCGAGGCAGCATTTACTCCATTCATAACAGCTGGTTCTTCTCATATGAACAGACTGTCCCCACGACTGTTACATAACAATGCACCAAAGGATTCATGTTGTGCTTTAGTCGCGCTTGACCCCTCGCTCGTTGCCCCATAAACAAGGTCTAATGGACATGGTGTGTTTGTCAGTTATTATATCGGGATATTTATAACACTGATGTAAAGCAAGACCACAGTACAGTAACGGGGCCTCGCTAAATTAAGTCGTCCTTGGAGACCAGTGTCTGCAGAGGACGGGCAGAGATAAATCGGGATATGGAAAAGTAATTGCATTTACAAGGTCCGCCAGAGACGCAGGGGAGTTAACGGGCGTCGGGGTCGGAGTGAAGGCCTCGGGAAGTGTTCGACAGACCAGGAGAGAAGAGCAGAAGTCATGGAGTCTGGACTGATGATGATCAACTTTGTAACCACACTCGACGCGTGTTCTTTTACAGTGGACAAGGGCAAAGCCAAAGCCGGAGCGCACCTCCAGCAGCAGCAGCAGGGTGAGAGGAATTCATCCAGACCACAGCAGGGGACAGGAGGAGCTCGGGATGTGGGGCTTGCGAGGGTCCCCGAGGCCCGGGTCCAGCGCCTACAAACGCAACTCACCCAGAGTAACAACAGATCTGAGGCCCTCGCTGTGGTGCTGCAGCAGACTCTGGATCAGGTACTTATTCATTTTTATGGCGAAAATGGGAGAAATGTTTGAATTAAAATGTTAAGTTGAAAGTAAAGAGCAGTGTATATGTGCCGGTATGAACGGTCATAATTAACGACAGTGCTGCTGGAGGGATTGTGTTTCATGAGTTGCAAACGTCTCTGGGAGTTGTCCAACATAAGAGAGAGGCTTGTTGTGTCATCCACTGAGCAACTGCTGTGGATCAGATGGACTTGTGCTGGACTAATGCGCCTTGTTACTTCTCATTTGACACCGTCACGCTCTCACCGGGGCTGTATGAGCTACTGCTGCTGTTTATGACCGGAGAGGAGGCGCTGGACTCACTTGTTGCATGAAATGTGTCTGTTTCTCAGATAGTAGCGTTTGCTGATTGCCCACTACAGTAGTGCATTAAAAACCTAATTGCATCTATTTAGAGCCATTTTGTTCTGTGAATGACCCTACAGTTGAGAGTGAAATCTTGCATTTGAGCGCACCATTGTCTGACTGTACAACACAAACCAGCTCATCCCATCAGCTACTCCCCACTAACCATCACACAATGTTTTGATGATCTTATAGTCAGTCAGAATCACAGTTTGATCACTGAAGAGAACAGGAAACAAGAGGAAACAAAGAAAATCTGCAATGGACTTTTTGGTCTAGACTAGTCTAGCTCTAGTACACAATCATCTGGCAATTCTATTCCTATGCATGAATACCAAAAAAGACAGATGCTACAGCAGTCGGTGGATAACTTTAGACTCCACTGTTGCATAATATCCTCTTGCCGTATGTTGGTGTGAAATGTACGGCAAAGACAGCTGCACTATACGAGAACAATATAGTCAGCTGTCTGTAACACCAACACGTCATCGGAGTGAGGACTGTAGTAAACTTTCGAACCCACACAGGGGCGACTTCTGCATTCTGTGGAGGACGTCAATTATCTGCTAGTAATTGGCTTAATTAAATTGTAGGGGAGAAACATGGGTATAAAAACAGGACTATTACAATAATATAGTGCCCTCTAATGACAGTAACTCCATTTCCTATGACACTGTTTACAGTTCACCCAGTGCCAAACGCTGCTGCACAGTCACTAATGTATTACAATAACATGAGTCTGACTGTACGCTCTTCTTGGCGGACTGTTTGGAAGCTGCATGTTGAAGCTTGTGCGTGTGACGGTTTTGGAGTAGGATAATTTTTGATCACATGTTTGCTCATAAAAACATACAATCGCTACATAACGCTCAGTCAGTGGCAGCTGGGATTGACTCATGTCCATCTGTTTTAGTGGGACGATTGTGAAACTGTTTTCACACATGTCCTGGCCTACACACTGACCTGGCAGTACTTCTGCTTTCTAGATACACGCAACATGCTCAGTTCTAGTTTCTGTCTTTTGTTTTTCTTTTAGATAGATTGGTCGATTTGTGTGGTAGTTTGGAAAACCCTCAAAACCCGGACTGTCAAAACAAATGACAAATTTGATAACTCAACTTTGACTGACATTATCCATAATTGCCGCTTCTCTTCTACCAGCTAGGACACCAGTCATTATCAATTTATACATAATGTGAACTCTTTGAGAATTTGAAAACCAATACATTATAAACCAATTAAAAAAACTGTTTTTTTTTTTTTTAAAGCATCTCTTCGTTTTTTCCAGGAAAGTGCAACCCAATCTGTCGCAATTACTCATCGATATAATTCCCCAGCTTCGTGTTACTCTACACCTGATCTGATATCATCTTAAAGCCGCACAGACAGCCTTTCAATTCGATACATGCCTCTACATTTTGAGACTCGTATAGGCCGGGCATGAGCTAATGCTAAAACAGTGGTTAGTCAACACCATCACTTCCCACTTGTTTCTATGGCCACATTGTTGCTCATAGCCAGATACAGGAAATCTAATCTGCCGTGATGCTATCTCTTAATGTAGCCACAGGTTCTATAGATCGAAGGGTGGCCCTGCATGGGAGGGGGCTGAGGGGTGATTTAGTGCAGGTTTGGGTGGGGGGATGGTGCGAGAGAAGCTCTGATACGTCCCAGGAGAAGGTCACTGCATTGGGCAAAGCCTTCCTCCATCAGCCCCTGACAATTTATCAGCCTCTTCCACACAGCTACTTTCACCTGATTGGTCTAAAGGCAGTTCCTGTCCCAAATTGCCCCACCCCTTTTTGTTTTTTTTTCATGGTAGCTGTACAGCGCAGTCTGCGGGCACCAGGCATCTCTCTCTCCAGCCTCAGTTGTAGTGTTTGGTGCGGCAGCGGTAGCATGTGGATGTGTTTGGATTATTTGAACCGCTGGAGGAGTGGGTCTCCATAGCCGGAGGAGGGGGGCTCTCCGGCACAATAACCCCAGGACAGAGCCCCGATCATGGGCTGCACCGGCAGCAAAATGTGCCTTTGCGCTCCCTACACTGTGGATGGGGTAACTGGATATTTTATTTTGTAGCAAAACTAAAGGGCTGTGTGTGTTTGTTTTTATACTGCCTTATTTGCCATTTCGGCTGATCACTTTACAGCTTGCATTTAAAATGACATGGTGACATGGGCTCATTTATTTCTATGAATCATCAGATACTTAGTCACTGTCTGTAAATGGGAAATGGGTATTAAACATTTTGTCCAGTGCAAAGTGCTCTCTGCTGTCACAACATCAGCACTGCAGAAGTGAGTTAAAACAAAGTCTAGACCCTGGAGTGACTGTATAAGCAACTGCACAAATGCTTAGTGTTAAACATTTAGCCTTCGTGTTTGGTTTAGGCATTGTTTTCCTTGTCATATCAGTATGTTGACCCTTGATAAAAACGCCTGGATGTTTTTATAGAAAAATAGCCACTTACATTAATTGATTTATGATCAATAATTGTCTTAAATGCTGATGAGTTGATTAACTTCACTATTGATTAACTCTGTTTAAGTCAGTAGTAAGTAATCCTGACTTAAAACAAAGACTCTCGTGCACAAAACAATTGAAAAGCCTTTATTGGATCTAGCTGTATTTTCTATAAAGACTTGTGTTGTCTGCTGAGTGTGTTTTTTTATTTATTTTTTCTCCCAGTAGTGGCCCACGGTGTTTTTCAATATGTATTATTAAGCTCTCAACTTTAAAGAGTCATATGAGGGGAAATATTAAGATCGGTCACAATAGAACTTAAGATTAAATTGAATCCAGTGAAACAACCCAATAGAATTCAACCCTCGAAAAGCAGTTCATTCATTAGTGTTGCATTTAAAAGAGTTATTCACGTTGGAAACAAAAACATTATTAAATGATTCTGTTTTGTGGCCAGTTGTTCAGCTAAAGATTGAAATTGCAGACTGGCCTTGTGTCTAACCAGTCCTTGCATGTGTCCTGGATGATTCACGACGGTGATGTTTACGTTTTGTCTGCAGCGGGATGAGGCCGTCCGACAGGGCAGGGGGCTGTCCCAGGAGCTGCAGGAGCTGCGAGGGGAGCTGAGTGAGTACAGACGAAACCACAGAACACAAGGACACGCTGCAGTCACAACAGGACACAACACTTCCTTTCCTTAACTTGGGTTTTCCTTGTTTTAGATTTTCTGTGCTAATTTTAATTTGTTTTGAAATGAGCGTTGCATTCATACTGTACAAAAGGGCCTTGAGTTTATCCCAGATCTAGCCACAGAATGAGAAATTCTTTGTCCTATGTCGAGTGTTACATTGCCTACTTTATCCTGCCTAAACTATGATTAATTTTCATTTACAGTGATGCTTTTTCCCAAATTCAATGTATAGCTTTTTATGATGCAGTATTTGTGGCATTTAAGTTAAGGCTCCTGAGGTCCATATAGGTTTTACTTTGGTCTTAGTCCGGCCTCGACGCGTATGGCACATGCTCCTCTAACACTTGGTATTTCCTGGGCTACTCTTCACTGCTCTTGTAAAATGTGAGCTGACAGTGCATAGGGCAGTAGACTGGACCCCGGGGGAGCAGCATGCGACCCTTGACGGGGGTCAAGGGTCGCATGCTGCTCCCCAGAGAGCGTTGCAGCAGCAGAATGTTGCACCTCACGGCCTGGGACAAGTGTTAAATAGGTTGACAACGTTTCACTGTAGTTTTCTGTCAAGTAATATTTTAAAACTGACTGAAAATCTCAAACTATCACAAAACCACTAAATCATCTGCTCTGTTGCCTAATAAAAACTAAGCAACACTTTGATTAATTCATGATGGAATTCAACCTTCACGTCCCGGGGCAGCGCCGGGGCATGTGCCTCGTCTCAGTCGGGCTCTCGGGCCAAAGCTTTGATCTGTGTCAGACCCAGCAGCTCCTCCCTCTCAATCCGCCGCCCGACTCACTCATGACCTCAGTCTGAGCTGTTGAGTCCAGGTATTTACCCTGTTACACACTTGACTTCACCAAGCTCCTCAGTACCAACAAATTCCCTTAGATCTTAAATATTTATAATGGTTTTCTTTTAGCTGTTGTAGCTTGTTTCCGAACTGTAAATAAAATCATTACCTCCATCCAAAGCTTTTAACCTAAACTGTTCTAAGCAGTTTTGATCGTTTACATAAAGCTCGGTGTGTGTTGAGTGGGATTTAAACCCAAAGCCTCATATGACCAGATCTGCTGCACATGGGCCATGGCTGAGGAATGCAGAGGCCAAAGTCTGATCGATGGGTTTCCCTGGCACCAATTTGTGTTAAGGTCAAAGTATGGACCATGTTCAACCGGTGCTTCCACCAATGGTACCGAGGAGGTTTTTGCATTTCATTTGAGTCCCGTGTTTGCCAACCCTACTCCTGAAGAACTAAGTCTGGGTTCACCTCTGGGTATAGACGATATAGACCACTGTTTCCATAGTGAGATATGTTCTTACCTGAGCTTAGACGAGTTGATGCGTACCTGTCTGGTCTTTACGCGTGTGCTCAGTTATGCAAAAAGACTGAAGATGTTGTTAGAGGAGGAGAGGCTAAATGCTATGTGGCCAAAGGGGACGTTAGAAGTTAGATATTGGTTATATTTAAATGTGTAGTTGCATGATCCAGCTTTGGTATTTTTGTGCAACTGGGCACATGCGCCAGTATTAGAAAGATACGCATCAACTCGTCTAAGCTCCGGTAAGAACATATCTCAGTATGCAAAAACAGTGGCCTATTCAAGTAAGTCAGATGAAGGCTCCAGTCATAAGGCAACATTAGTTTCTTCTAATTCTTCAGTCCAGTCTTTTAATCCAGTGTGTTAACTGGAACTACAGCTGAGATCCTGGCGGCTTATTAACATGAATCCTCAGATGATCAGTTTAGGCCAAGCGTTTCTAGTGTTGATTCTCATTGAAATGTTTTCTTTGCTGGTATGACTGAAATGGAGTCTTCAGCCTTTAAAGGCAGTGAGCTGGTCATCCTGGTTAGTGGGCACTGATAAAGTGGGTTCTGTTTCCGTCAGACGACTCATGGAAAGTGTCTCTGTCGCCCACTTCACTGCTCAGATAAACACGAGTGATGGAGACGCCTGTAATATTGACACTGGAATGAGTCGCACAAGGGCCCAGTGGTACATGTCTCTAAAGTCTGTTGCTTATATTCAAAATCAAACTAAACAATGAAAATTAAATTCATTTCCATATAATCACATTCAGACAAAATGTGACGCAAATCCATACTTTTCTAGATCGTATTCACTATCAGATCGATGCAAAATGGCATATCACTGTCATGCTTAGCAGCAGTTCCCTCACAAGCAAAGACTGCTGCTTATTATCCAAGATTCTGAAACCTGTTTTATCAACATCAAGCAAACAGCCTTCCCTTTGGAACCAAACCATTATTTCCTTTTCTGCTTGAACCACATTTAGAGACCGTTTTAAAAAGTGTACGGGCCAAGACTTGGCTAAGATTAAATTATTAAAGATCTAGTCCATTAGACATTGCTGGTGATTTACAAATAGAATTACGAATAAATGACAGTAGTTGATTACAAACAGATCTGTAAGTGAAAAGTTCCTAGTTAGTGAGTTCTATTTGGTAAGGTGACTCTGGTTGTAATATTGTATTGAAAGCAGCTGAGTGTAATGCTACTGTGTCCAGTGCACACAGTGAACATGTCTGAGGGCCTGGCTCAGGAGAAGGAGTCTCTGAAGGCTTCGCTGCAGGAGGCTCTGGAGCAGGTGCAGGCTCAGCACCAGAGAGACCTCCTGGAGCTGGAGCAGAGACTGAGCCAGCAGCATCAGATCGAGACGAGTGCAGCGCTACAGCGATTCCAAGAGGAGGCCGAGAGGAGCCGGGAGAGTCTGCAGCTGCAGGTCTGTGTCCGCCTGAGCCGTTTGGATGTAGAGTCTAGAGCTGCACAATATATCGCCCAATATTGTCACAATATCCATCTCAAGGAGCCACAATATATCACAAAATCACAGATATATTCAATTTGGACGACATTGGGATATTTGTTTCCAGTCTTGGTAACACACTGGAGCACTGTCCTCATTATATAACCTTCACCTTGTAGCCAATAAACCAACCTTGACATTACAAATACACTTTTTAAAAACATGGATCTTAAGCAACCAACCTCAGGGCAGATAATCTGTTTATTTAAAAGTCTTGCATAATTACAGCTGCTCCCTTGTTTGAGCCAGTGTTATTTGACGTGTTAATATTTGCTCAGATATTGATACCGTTTTTTCCGCTCGACTGCGTTGCAGCTGGAGGAGCTGAGATCCGCTCACGAAGTTGCAAAGCAGGATCTGGAGACGAGCCACAGCTGCCAACTGCAGAGCGCGAGGCGGCAACACCAGCTCTCTCTGCAGGGTCAGCACCAGCAGCCACTCACTTTAGCTTCACTAAGACCTCTTTACTCTTCTAAAGTCTGCTGTTTGTTTACCCATCAGAGTTCAGGGACGCTCACGCTCTGGAGCTGCAATCTCTCAACCAAAGTCTAAAAGCTGCAGACATGGTTTTCAATGTACGTTTCGCAAATTAAAACATACGTAATTCAACAAAACTTACATTTCCAAAAGTGCACCAGTGTATCTCTTGGTTAAGGATGGTATTTAATAGAGGCCGACCGATATTCAGGGCTTTGACAATATCGGCCGATCTAGCACTGAGAAAAGCCGATATTTCCCTAGGCCTCAGGGGAGGTGAGAAACATCGCAAAATTGGTTAGCTTCAAGTTTGTTCACTAAACCTCCATCAATATGGACATGCTGCATGTCAGTTTGAAGTGCATAATCTGGAGAATTCAATCGCTGAGTTAATTTTAAGCTGCACAAAATGCCGCGGCTAGTAACGATATGCTAATGCTAACGACAACTAATCAAAGCTGGGACAGAAACTATGATTGGATCACCTAAAGTAATAAAATAAAATTGGCCTTTAGAAAAATTGGCCAAAAATACCGGCCGAGCATATCGGCATCGGCCAATTAACATCCCAAAATATCGACATCCACCTTAGAAAAACCCATGTCGGTCGGCCTCTTTCAGCCATCAGAAAATACCGTCATTGATCCAGCGAAGCCACATTTGAAACTCTGTCTGCACATTGACAGGAGAAGATCCGGGATCTGACTCGGGAAAACGCTGCACTGACGGAGAGACTCGCGGAGGAGGAGAACAGGAACAGAGATTTGTCACAGGTAAAACCCAGATGTCCTCTTTATTATTATTGTAATGTGTTTTTCCTCACAAAGCTCTAAACTAATTACTTTAAAAATGCTTACAAATTAGTTTTCAGGTGCTATTGTACTTGGGAATTGTTTGTTTTCCTTTTATTGTGGCTGAAAGTACTTTGTTTTGGAAATGTCAATAAAGTTTATCATAATCCTTCAAACTCAACAATTTAACAGTAAAATTAACAGTTTGGAGAAGGGAAAGAGGATTGATGCATTTATTAATGAAGACTGAACATTAAAGTCCATAGAGACCTGGGTTGTTCCATCGTGATGCCCCTCCTGTCAGAAACACGTGCTGTTCTTCTGAGGGCCTTTTAAACCTACAAACTCTGCAGGGATTGCACTGTAAATTAAATCTCGAATATAGCTAATATGCTAGTTTAAGTAGCCCAACAGAAGCTCGAAGTCATGATGTGTTAGCCGTAATTAACATAAAGACGCTGCTCTTTTCTGACGCTCTCTCTCTAAAAGCAGCTACTGTTTAACCCGGCGTGGTTTCGCTTTGCTTTTCGTACGGAAACTAAACCGTTTTAAAATGCCGTGATGGATATCACATCGAAGCTGAGAGCGCATGGGTTTGGATGTTCTCACGAAGGGCTGAGAGAAAGAGGTGCAGGAGGTACGGGGCTACGAGCACACGGACCGGGCGGCACAGCTTCAAAAACGTATAGGCTCCGACGCAAACTTCTAAATATTGTCCCGTTCACCCACTTTCTTAAACATCACGTTAAAATTGAGCAAATGCAAATAATAAGCTCCGATTTACATTTGTGTGATAAGAGCCTTGGTATTGAGGAGCAGATGATGCGCTGAATAAGTCGTTTTTACTCTTACGCACGAGTTTTAACGCATTTCTGTTGCAAAATTTGTGTTCGACTCTGTTCAGATCATGTTTAGTTTAGATTCATTAATCCGGCAATCTCAAACTTACTGTGAGCAAAGTCTTAATCCTCCAAATCGGTTCTTATGAAACGGACCACAGAGCAACTCATGACACGAGTGAAGCTTCGCTCTGAGCAAAACAGATGAGAGGACGCAGATTACGGGGAAACTGCGTGAACTCTGATTTCTTCATTTTTGTGATGATACAAAACCATTTGTCTCTTTTGTAGCCAAACACTTCTGTCCACTTTAGGTTCTGTTTTTAGTCCTGGTTAAACCCTGTTTGAGTCCATATTATTCGCCTCAAACATTGGTTAAAACTCTTGAATTATATAAAACGAAGAATGAAAGGGACACATAATAAATCTTCCTTGAAATTAAATGCTGTCTTAATTACCGGTTTTATTTACCCTGGATGAAGGAGAGTTCCCAGTTTGTCCTGATCAGAGCACATTGTTTGGCAGGATTCGCACATGGTGTATCTGGAGCGGGAGATGGAGAGTCTCAAAGTCGTGTTGGAAATGAAAACCGAGCAGCTGCACCAACAAGAGAAGAAACTGATGGAGGTCGACAAACTGGTCAGTCCCAGCTCAGAATAAAGATCTCACGGTACATAAGAAGCAGCTCTTTGTTTAGAGTTGGAGGAATGAAATGAAAACCATTGTGCTGCAGTAGAAAGCATTGATTTAAGTTTATTTCCTAAAACAGATTTGGAAAAGCTTCATTTGTTTATAACCTAAAAAGGTTAAATGTTATCAAGTCTTGATTGATTAATGAAAGGGGAAAAAAACATTGAAACGTTTTTTAATGCTGTGTTTCTAGGCGGAGAAAAACGTGTGGTTGGGAGAAAGTTTGGGGAAAGTCCAACAGGAAAATGAAGATCTAAAGGCCCGAATGGAGCGACACGCTGCTCTGTCCAGGTACAAGCGCAACAGTTAATGTACAGTTTTTTTATTTGACCTTTATTTAACCAGGAAAGTCCCACTGGCAAAATACAAAACGTAAAGTCACAAACGCAATGTTTAACACGTCTAAGGTTCTGGCAAAGGGAGTTTTCCGTGATCTATGAAGCTTTCACCCGCGGCACAGAGTGAGGAGACGAAGTGCGGTGAAGCCGGGGTTTGGGAGGCACAAAATCTGGTGTCCCATTTATAATGTTAAAATTAAGCGTAATGAGTTTTGAAGATTGCTGAATCATTGCAAACAGCTAAAATAATACATCTAAAATGCAACAGAAGGCTAAAAAGCTCCTACATTTTTGACTGTCCTCCTAAATTTCAGAATTGGGAGCACAAGCGCTACCAAGAATTAATTTCGAGCCCCTTTTCTTGCTCTCTCAAATTAAAGGTAATGTTTTTAAGATATGCTTCTACAACTGCAGGCTGACTTCAGCTGAATGAAGTCACAAGTTTCACTTGACGTCATTTGAAAGCGAAGAACCTCCTCGGAGTTTAGTCTGAGCTTGAACTACCGAAGGCTGCTCTAGTACGAATTGGGACTTGGTTCAATGTTCAAGGTATTTTATTTGTCATTCCATTTATCAAGAACACGACCAAATGAAATTTAGTCACGGTGCCCAGTGATGGAAATACAGTCGGTCAGTTTTTTTTTTTTTTTTTCAACAAAGCAACAAAACAAAAGAAAATCTTTACCTAAACAACTTCTATATCATGTGAAATGTTCTTCATCAAATCAGACTAGAGAGACTGTGGGCCTTTTCTGGTTCGTAAATGCATGGAGTTTACTTCCTCCTGGTGTCGTCCCACAGGCAGCTGTCGTCGGAGCAGACGCAGCTGCAGGAGTCTCTCCACAAAGAGTCCAAAGTGAACAAGCGCCTGTCGATGGAGAACGAAGAACTTCTGTGGAAACTCCACAACGGCGACGTGAGCGGCTCCAACCCCCCCTCGCCCTTTAAGCTGCAGTCGCCCCGCAAGCCGCCCCTGTTCTCCAGCCCCCCTGTGTCCCCCAGATAATGCGGGGCGGCCCTCTACCTGCACGGAGCACCTCGCTTTGGACTCGGCAAGACCAAAGAGACCAGACCTTTCGCTTCTTGGAGGATGGTTTTAACAAAAATGCACTGGAGCACTTAAGACTTTTGCCTTTTCATGTCTGATGTTTGGATGGGGAAATATCTCAGGAGGTGTTCGTATTCACCACTTTATTTTTTTGTGTTATTTATAGTTGAGGATAAGTCCAGTTTCGTGATGTTTGAGTGGCAGCGAATGGAAAGGTTTATACATTTACTCTGACGGAGAAGCATCATTTACATGTCTGAAAGCCTTTGTCTGAAGCCAAAAGACAATATTCAAACTTTACTGCCCACTTTCAACTTTGCAAGCCTTACTTTCACTCCTGCTAATACCTCCACTTGTACCATCGTCTCTGCCTGGTGTTTCAAAAGCCATATTCCCACTTTGCACGGTTTTTATTGCAAAACGCCTTCTCTAAGCCATAAACGTACATCCCTGTTGGTCCTTACCACTTTGATATTGATCTAGTTTGTACATCTCTGGGCTGAAATGCTGTTCTCTGCTGTCCACGTTCTTTCTTTGACCAAGGGACCAACCCGTTTGTTTGTCCACATTTGTGTGAAATGCAAAATCTGTTTTGTTTTGATTTTGGTTTTAATGGTGACGTTTTGCATTTAATAAAGTCTTGTATAAAAGTTGACCATCGCAGACTCGATCTAGCGTCTTGAGTGCAGAATTGTAATTTAACGACAGTCAGTAGTAGGTTCAGATACTTGGTGGCGGGATGATTTTCTTGGGTAATTCTGAGATGTGAGCTTAGACGAGTTGGTGCGTACCTGTCTGGTCTTTGTGCGTGCGCTCAGTCACGCTAAAGACGTTAGCGTAAGCCTCTCCTAGCATACTATAGCTCCAAACTGGGACGACGTTAAAAGCGACTTGGCTCTTCCATGTTTTACCTTTTTTAAATACAGTTATGCCGGGTTGTGCACAATTAAGAGAGACACGAGCGTTCTTTTCTTCACTGATGTTTACTGTGGTCATTTGTTGTCTTTAACATCACAGGTACACACCGTAGAACTGGTGAAAAATGATGTAAAATAAAATTAGCTCGCTTATCAAACATAAAAACATACAATATACAGATTACAAAATAAACATACCACTCTGGCCCGCTTGTGGACAAACCGGTGCTTAATTTGCTTTATTATACTTGATTTCTTTCGTTGTCAGGTCCGTGTCACTTGTGCCTTTTTCTTAGCTTTGCGGTAAACAGGAAGTGCCCTCATCGTGCCCTAGACTTAATTTACTAAATTTACATTTAATTACAAACCGAATATTATATTAATATTAAAATAACAATAAAAGCATATAAAAAAAAAATGCGCAATGTGAACTTTCCAAATGGCATTAGCATAGCAACGGCTCCGCCTAGTGGTTGAAATATGAACTACAAGTAACTTCAACTGCTGTTACAAGTTATGTGAAAAGTTGCACGATCCAAGTCTAGTTATTAAACATGTCGATTTTCTAAGCGGATAAAAAGGGGAACTATAATTATTGTCAGGCGCAATAATACCTCTGTAGCGATACCTATGCCGGGAGAGGCTAAATGCTAACAACGTCTTTTGCGTGACTGACTGCACGCACAAATGTTTCCTACCTTTTCTATAGTGGCTGGACTGATTTGGGGCAGAAAGGGGATCATTCTGGTTCAGTACTTCCCGTATCTGATTGAATTCTAGTCGGCAATTCTTAGGGAAGAGGGAGAATTTGCGGTGCATGAGTTAACATTCCTCACATGGAGATCATTACATTTATACCCACCCAGACAACAGATGGAGGACTTTAAAAGATTTATTCATTGCTTTTTTTTTTTTGCTTTTTTTATCTCAATTTATAAAATATGACACAAATAAATGTAAATATATATATATTTCGAATACCTATCCAGATTTAACGTTGATGGCCACGATTGTCTCTCCGTACTTGTTCTTAGCTTTGCAGACGTAGCTCCCAAAGTTGCTGGAGCTCATGCCTTTCACGTTGAGGACGCTCTGGGAGACCCGCGTGGTGTGTCCCAGGCCCCTCTTCACCAGGCGCCACGACGACTGGACGTGCACGGGACGAGGCGGCTGGAAACAGACGGGGCGCTACTGACACTGCGGGCGTACTTGAACAAGTGCTTTAATGGACGTGTACCTGGTTGGGATAGACCCAGTTGAAGTCGATGGGGACCTCGGGTTCCCCAAGCACGGCACAGGTCACGTTCACCGAGTCGCCCTCCATCACAAAGTCTGGAGACACTTGCACGCTGACGAACGGGGCTCCGCTGGGAACTGCGTTGTGATACAGGTGTAGAAGTAAGATTAGGCCAAAAGAAAGGTACACTAAAAACACAACAACCTCTTAACCCCCACCTTAAAGGAGCTATATTTTTATTTTGCCTAATAAAAGTATGTAATGGTAATTGTGGAAAAAAAATCAGCTTGATGTTTGTGCCGTATTATGATTTGATGTTGTGTATGGTCAACATTTGATTAAAAGGGGTTTTCTTTTTTCGTCATATAGTGACTCCAAAGGACGGCCATGACGGTAAAAATACTCACTTTGTCCCATTTTGACTAAAAGGGTTAAATCAGGTATAGTCCCTTAAACAGTAATATTTTCTAATGCCGTATTGGAAAACTAAGGCCTACAAAACTCATCTAAATGAACTTTTTCCATCACTTTTTTGTTGTATTTTTTGGGGGCATTTTCATCCAACGCCGTCGCTTTTCGTTACATTTTTGTCGCTCTTCTGTTGGTATTTTGACACTTTTCTCAAGAAGCTTTTGGATTTGGGTAAAGCCGAAGTGGAGAAAATGTGCTCGTTTCAGGTTGGGGTTGAAGAGCATCGTGCGTTTGCTGATTGATGCTGAAACGTGAACTTCACAAAGCTACTAGGGGGAATGGACAAATATGCAACAACTCAACAAAAAAGTGACAAACACGATAAAAATGGAATGGAAAAATTACAAAAAATTTACTAAAATGCGACAAAAACACGAACAAAAAATTACTAAAAAGTGGGAAAAAATTGACACATACGCAACTTAAGTATCCTGGACTGAAAGATGTCGTGTAAATGTTTGGAATTTGGTTTAATTATGTAATTTCACACTTTTAAAGATGCTGATCCGTTTCTGACGACTTTAAGTCCATGGAAAGCTGTCTGTGAATCCCTGCTGTTACTATGGCGTTACCATGGAAATCTACTAGTTTTACTCCATTGTAAGAGATGGTAGAGTCGGAAAAAATATGAGTGGCATTACTTTAAACTAGTTTTACTCAAGTAGAGAGTCAGAGTAAATGGAATATTCTGCTTTTCTGTTTTAGCGTAAAAATCTGATTTATTTTTCAGCAATGACATAAGAGTTTTGGCTACCGTGATGGTTTTAGCAGCGAGTCTGATGCTTTCAATGCCTAAATACTAGATTTTTCACGTCACAATCGCATAGCATATTCTATCAGACTTAAGAATGAGGGGAAATAGCGACATTCTAAAGCAAATTGCACACAAGGCAACATTTGAGGAAAAGAAAAGTAACATTTCTGAATGTGTTTTGGAAGATTTGTATTTTTTTTTTTTTTGACAAACCAATGCAGTAAAAACGGCTAAACACTGTCATTATTTTCAAAGAACGAGTCGACTCTACCAGAACTATCTCGTACCCTCCACGTAGAGCAGCTGGTATTTGGTGGAGACCTGTGGCGTCCCTCTGCCCTGGGCCTGGCAGTAGAACACGCCCTGCAGCTCGGGCGCCGGACTCTCCAGGACGAAGCCTCTGGTGGGGTCGTAGCTCACGCCCGTCCCGTTTGTGGACATCTCCTCCGCCGGGACCTCTCTGTGCAGGGTCACTTGGGCCCGGGGGTCCGTCACCCTGCAGGGCACCACCGCGGGGCGGTCCGGGCGCAGGTACACCAGCTCTACGTGGATGGCGGAGGGCACGAACAGGTTGTCTTGGTCTGAGGAGAGGGGACAGATGAGTAACTTTATTATTACATATACTATTCATTCACTTCCACTACTACTGTGAATACTAATGTTCGGGCTACTACAACGTTCAGTACTATCACGCATTAGTCGCAGAGAGAGCTTTTCCAAGTGCTCGAAGTCTGTTAAAAATGTTGTGTATTATTCATTCAATCCACACAGCAAAAGCAGTTCATCAAAATGCATCGTCCCATTCAAAGAAATGAAATAAAAGGCGGCAGATCAGATTCCTCTTCTCTGCTCATTTCATTCCAGCTGCATTTGTTTTGTTATGGATCTCAACATGTCACACATAGAGTGGTAGCAACAAACCGCTCGTTCACACACCACATAAACATCTTTATATAAGCAGTCCCAATCTCAGATGAGGGCCTATTGTGCATGTTGTAGTCGTAAGAGAGAGATCCTGAACATCTGGCTTCCTGTCGCTCAGAGAATAGAATTTAAAACAGCTCTGCTTGTGTGCAAGTCTTTCCATGGTTTAGCACCAAAGTCCATCTCTGACATGTTAGAGCCGTATGAATCATCTCGGGCCTTGAGAACTTCAGGGAGGGGTCCCCTGGTGGTTCCCAGAGTCAATAATAAACACGGTGAGGCTGCGTTTCAGTTTCATGCAGCTAAAATCTGGAACAGTCTTCATGAGGATGTGAGACAGGCCTCAACTCTGACTATGTTCAAATCCAGGCTGAAAACAGCTCTTTTTACCCGAGCAGATGAAAACTGAAAGTATTTTATCTGCACTCTTGCCTTTTACTGTAATTGATTAACTTTATGTTGATGTTTTATTGATTGATTTGATCTGTTTTCTTGTAATTTTATGCAACTGTGAAGCACTTTGAATTGCCTTGTGTATGAATTGTGCTCTACAAATAAACTTGCCTTGCTTGCCTAAACTGGACGACATTTACAGCCCCAGATATGCCGACGCAGGGCTGAGAGGGACACCAGACATTCCTGACAATAACCTGTTCTCCCTGCTGTTTGTGAAGGCTCTCATTCATCCACGGAGTATCCATCGTAGAAAAGTTAAAGCATCTACTGGACTGGGTTATGGTCAAGTTGAGGACGTTTCGCTTCTAGTCACAGAAGCTTCTTCTTAGGTCTTTAGGTCCCCGGGAATGCGGCGCGGTGGCTTATGGGATGGCACATGTCTCCTTATCGCCAGTGAGGTAGCATCAGAAATCCCTATGCTAAAGCGGCTATGATAGTTAGCATACAGGCCACTTTCCCCAACTCCAGCCTAACCGACGACCCAATTCGGACGCTTCTTATCATGGCGGACGCTGACGCTCATCCGGTTTGACATAAGACCTCTTTCCAATTTACTGGTTTCGGATGGAGCAGGTGAGTGGGAGCTTCTATCTTGAGGCGGGGACCTTTTCCGAAACAGCTTCCTTTTCCGGCCCACTTCAGATTTGGTACATTATAGTATATTATAATATTTTCATCAAACTCGTAAGGGCTTTTTGACTTCTAATGAAATCGTATTAGGTCTCATTTGACTTGAACAATGGCTGACGTACACAATGGAGGCGCAAGACCATTGGGGATGGGGGTTAAGGTTAGCGTTGGGGTTTTGTGTCTCTTTTGTGAAATCACTCACCAGGGAAGTAGATGTATGAAGAGTAGCTCCTATCGTTGTCTTTGCTGCACTCTGTCCCATCACAGAGAATGACCCAGCAGCTGTAGTGCCCCGTGTCGGTAGCAGAGGGCGCTGTGAGGACGAGCTGGCCGTATTTGTCAATCTGGTTCACGCTGCAAAAGGACATTTATAAAAACAGTTTCCACGTTCCAACACAACACACAAAATAAAGTGAGTAAAGTCACTCGCCACCTGGATTTAACTGTTATAATCTGGGGTTGCTGCAGTTTTAGGTTCAGTCGCACTATGAGCCCAAAGAATGAAATCAGCTGAACGTCCAGAATGACCAGTTTATTCCCTGATGGCATGGACCAAGTTGTTCCATCACTGGATTTCCTCTTCCCTGATGGCACGGGCATATTCTGAGATGACAACGCCAGGATTCACGGGGCTCACGTTGTGGAAAAGGATTGGCGACAAAGTCCAGCTCAGACCCCGTGGAGAATCTTTGGGATGTGCTGGATAAGGCTTTGCGCTGTGGTCACACTCTCCCATCATCAGTACAAGATCTTGGTGAAACATGAACGCAACACTGGATCGTTTGACATTTGTGTATGATGGTGTCCCTATGCGAATGTTTGCTGTAATCAAAGCTACAGACGGTTCTACAAAATATTCGAGTGTGTGACTTTGTTTTGGGTCGGGCAGTGCGACTCTTCGCCAATAATCTTTTTGCACTTGGAATTAGGAAAAATAACTGTTATTGCAACTTCTATAAGATTCATCACTTAACCCCCGCCTTAACCGAGTGCATTTTCTCCCGTTCAGCTTTACCCAAATCTAGACGCCTATCGTAACGCCTCATTTGAAAGCCAAGACCTAGAAAACTAAAAGGTTTCCTTGCATCGTTGTTGCCTTGTCACAGTTTTGTCACTTTTTTGGTCACAGTTTTGTCATTATTGTGTCACTTTTTTGTCACATTTCTGTTTCTCTTTTGTGGGTTTTCTTTGTTGCATTTTCAACGGTTTTTCGTCACTTTTTCATTGCCCATTTGCTGCGTTTCCATCCTCGTTTTTGTGCATCACTCCACAAGCAAACACTTAAAGTGTTTGATCAAAAACCAATGAAGTGGCATCACTGCACTATCATTCAAAAATATAAAATGATGACATTCGATAGCTTCATCAGTTTCTCTTTTATAAAAAATATATTCAAGTGTCTTAATGGTCTTGCTCCGTCTGTAATGTGTCAATTAGTACAAAATACACTAATCAAGGAGTGAGCGCCAGAGCTGGAGTCAGTGGGAACTGCAGACTGAGGTTTTGTCAAACTGCTCTGGGTCGGTCTGCGTTCTCAGTGAAAGGGACAGTTATGGAACTCTTTGCCACTGGAGCTAAAGTCCCAAATGGACCTGAGACTTTTCTCGCAAAAGCTGAAGCTGTGGCTAAAGAACAAACAAAAGTGTGAGCACTGAACTGTTTGGCTGGACTTGGGATGGGAAGTGGACAGATACGTCTCTTCTTTCTTTTTATTGTTGTATTGTTTGATGCTTTTTACTGATTTTTCATCTTTCTGTTCTGTTTTAACACCCTTTGCCTTATGTACATAACATCGGCCACTGAGTTGGCAATGTTTTCTTGTACTGTCCCTGTCAAATAAACAAATAAATAAAATAAAAAGTTTTCAGATGTGGCTAACGCCAAACGGTTCAGGTGGGGGTTAAGAGGTTAAGTAGTTATTGCACTTATTTGATAATAATCTTGACAAAAAAGTTGACTTGAAATTTAAAGAAAAAAATCTCTGAATGACAAAGTAAAATCATATAATATCTCAAGTCCAGTAACCAAGATACAGTATACAGTTGGGTATACAGTATACAGTATACTACACACCAGTACATTTTAGTATAAGTGACTTTGGACTAAAACTAAAACTCGAGAGAGACCTGAGACCTGAGAAAAAATTAGCAGAACTAATCCAGGAGGAATGATCTCTACCTCAGTCTGGAGTCGTTGTAGGTGTCCAGGTAGGAGGGGTAGGCCCACCCGATGTTGCCACCTTTGCACCTGAGCTCCATGGTCCGCCCCAGGGCCAGAGAGGTGGTGTTGCCCAGCCGGAGGAAGCGCCCCTTGTCCAGGACCTGGGTGAGCAGGGACTGGCCTCTGGACGCGGGCTCTTTGGTTTTGGGAGGACGAGGTTTGGTCCTTTTGCCTCCAGGTCTGACGCGGGTGTCTGCAGGATTCTTCTTTCGTTTAGGCTGCTGTTGGCAAAACCCTGGACACATCACGAGAGATTTACTTTATCTTAAGTTCAGACGACCACTGATGAAGAGCTTACACATCTTTCAGAATCCAGTGTGACACCTCTGCAACGTGTATATTCTTCTTCACATAATACGTCTCTTGCAAGCGCTTATAGTGTTGGAAAGCTCTGGCCCACTGATGTTCTACAGCTGAGACAACACTGAGACAGGAAGCACAGATTCTCCTGGCATCAAACCTGGATTTCTCTCACACAGCACATTCAGTAGATTCGCAAATTTGTTTTAATCTTTGCTACAGAAGCACAGGAGTGGGAAAAGTGGGGAGAGTTCAGCGGAAAAGGGCTTTTAATTAGAAACGCCTGGTGCACATGCCTCAAATGCAGCTGCAGAATCGCTTTGACGTGTGGAAAACTTGGAAAAGCTATTAAGACGGAGCTTTAGAGAAGGTTTTCAGGCTGCATTTTGGAAAGTTTCAGAGCAAGCAAGCAAATGCGTGTGTGTGCAAATGTACAATAGGACACGATATTGCAACTTTGATATAGGCGCAAATCTACAATAAAGATCGATTTGACCCACTTTAGAGTTCTGTCCCACCAGCTGGAGTCACCGTCTGTCAGGAAATCCCCTCACGACTGACGTTTTCTTGCCGTCGTCGTTTTTTGCCAATACATTTGACCAATACGTAACTTGAGTGTGTGTTCATAGGTAGGTATGTGAAGATTTTACTCACCATCTTGCAGCTCCAGCAACACCAAAGCCAGACAGAGGAGAACGTGCAGCTTCATGTTGGAGACGGAGAAAAAAGCAGCTCCACTATTTCGGTGGTTTTCAAAGTGACGGGGTTAAGTTTGCAGCTCCATTGCGTCCAGATGGAGAGAAAAAGGGGGAAAATAATATTGGTCTGTGACTGCAGCGGCCTCCCCTGAAACTATGGCGCTGGTGAGGTTTTGGCGCCCTCTGCTGGAGAAAGGATGAATTGCAAGCCTTCAGTAACTTGTTTTTTGTCCTTTTTCTGTTTTGTTTTTTTATTTACAGGTATTGCTTCTAATTTACTGGATTTTTGTTTGTGATTTCTCAATATTTGTCTATTTTTTTAAACATAGATATTTACGGTACTATTGCCTTTAATCGCGGACTACTGCGAAATAACGCGATAATGAATGTTCTCGTTGTGACTCCAGGTGGGCTCAATACAAAGGAAATTATCAACTTTTCTATGACAATTTTTGCTCACATTTATTTAATACGATTATATTTAATATGTTGCCAACGATCGTGCCCAGCTTTCTTTAGTTTGACCGTTTTTGTGACGTTTATAGTTTCACTTCCTTATTGGTCACCGACAGGAAGTGACATAGAAGAAGGTAAACCATTTTTGCTGTGTCAATGGGAGATGAGTCACACTGCTCTGGACCTTCATCTATGTCACTTCCTGTCTGCAGCTTATTAATTCAAATAAAAATAACTTTTCTGCCCAACATTTCTTCATTAAAATTGCTGCGTCACTGAAATAAAATGACGTTATCCTTCTAAATAAGTCATATTTTCAAAGGCATTAAAACCTGTCATATGCACTTTAATCTTTGACAAAAACTGCCAGAACCATTAATGCACAATAATAGAATATGCAGTGTACAGGTTTATGCGTCTCTACACTGCCCCCTGGAGGTTGCCTCGACCAGCGCACTCGCCTGAAACTTGATAAGGCAAACCGATGCCTCACAAACTCGGAGAGAAGAGTAAATGTACTTTCAATATCTGAACCACGAAGGCAAAAATAAGAAACAGACAAACCACTTTTCCAATGTGGACACTTGATTAATGTTTAATACTTTTCCTGTGGTAATATGTACACAATAAAAGGACAGGCGCATCTTCAGAAATACCATATTGTGGGAATATGAGTGCGCTTTGGTGGTTCAATTCAACTCAAATTCTTCTCAAATATAGATTCGGCTAATTTAGATTAAGCGCACTCAGAATATGTCCTCCACCCTTTTATATGTTCATTAATATGTTTTATATTTCTAACAGGAGACCACAGTTACTCGTAAGGAGATTGAATTTGCAATATTAATGGGAGCAATTGGCAAAGACTGCACACGTCTATTTATGTCGTATACTATCTCCACAAACAACGAATTATCCGGTCTCCATGGTGTCGTAAAATGAGCATCACGAGCTAACACTGTAGTCTAGACACTTTCATCTTGTATTTTAGTTTTCGCTCAAATGTCAAATGCTCAATATATAAATCTAATTGAAGTCGCGTAATCTCAAACGCCATAATTGGATATATTTGTGAATACGGACGCAAAAATGTAATGTCTGTGGAATCCTTAGTACCGTGCATGAATTTCACTTTAAATTTAATCTTTGAAAAAGACTTTTAGCGACAAAATTACATAATCTGCAGGGAGTGCGTATGAAAAAAATATTTCATTATGATTTCAATTATTATTTTTTTTTATCAAATTGCTAATGGAAAACACTAAAATGTAAAAAAAAAAAAAAATTAAGATTCAACGTTTAATGTTGATTTCACCTTTAAAGCAGAACTATCTAACTCCTGCCACTAGAGGCCATAAGCGCCACTGCAGGTGTCCTAGCATGTTGCTGTTTTTAACTCATGAATTGTCCGTGAGAGTAAATACTATTTAATATAAATATTAAATACTGTTAATACTGTTTATATACCATGGTCTGGGTGAATAAAAAGTGATAATGTAAACCTAGTCCGGCAACAGTTAAATAACAGTCAAATCACGTTCTATATCACTCCACTGCAGCAGTTTCCATAGTAACGATAAACAATTGAGCTGGAACTAGCTTCAGGTAAAACGGCTTAAAAAGTGAAATAACTCCTGCCCAGGACTTAAAAAAATAAGCAAACAGGCCCCGATGAACAGTTTCAGTTCGGGGGACCATAGTATAAGCCCGTCGTGCATTATCCCTTACTTAAGTGGCGCTAGCTCGCAGTTAGCTTTGCCCGTTAGCTTCTTCTCCGTGATTCTATTAGTGTATTGGTGCCTCTGACCCGGAGGCAGCGAAGTTGCAATTGTGGTTTTCTGGCCAGAGACACCAGGGGGAGATGAAAGACCCCCCAATCATCCCATTAAAACTTGTATTACCCCCAGAGGGACTACGGAAAGGATTTATTATTAAGGTAAACAAGTTACTTAGTACCGCTTTAAATCTGGTAGTTAAAACTCCCCCACGACTCCTGGGTTAAAATGAGCCACAAGACACGTTTACGTTCTTTCCTTTTGATTTTTATGACAGAAAGACCTAGATCTCAAAATGTGTTGCAAGTTTGTTGCTCAATTCAACCCGTGTAGCGTTTCTCTATGAAATCTGCTAGTCAATGTACAAATGGGAAATTGAAGTGCCAAACCTATTATTTGAACCGATCAATATATACGTTTTTCTGTGTAAATACTCACTACTATGATGCAGTGGGGTGCCCTCATAGAAGTAGAGTGTCTCTAACGATCTGCTCACCTCAGTATCGGTCAGTCATGTCCTATTCATAGATAATCACTACCCAGTATATGTCCTATTCATGGCTGATCACTGCTAGGGGTTTACCCACGGGTGAGAGTAGCTGTGATTAGAGGGGAGGAGACGGGCCTACCCTAACTCCTCCCCATTGGTCTATATATTCAGCTGCGTGCAGATTGTGACCTTTGTCGCTGACGAAGCCTTTTGGATGAGAGGCGAAACGTTCGAAGACTTCAACTACTAGTACAGAAGATGAATCGAGTACCTTCATTGAATAATGGTAGTTCGTAAAATGTATTGATCATTGAAGTAATTTCATATTATACTAATGTGTACGTACTTCACATTAAATAAAGTGTATTTATTTTCTATAGAAGGCCTTGTGAGAGGGAAGCCAATGGTGAAGTGGTACTTCTGTAAATAATTGCCAAACCACACATTGATATCTCTTTTTGTGGCCCTTCAAGACAAGTTACAAGGAAAATATTCTAGGCGAATTAATATTGGTGTTGGGAGAGGCTTGGGAGAGGGTGCAGTTACGCCTCCTTGTCTAGGTGTTCTCCGTGTCAAGATGATTGTTTAGCAGTGACACCGAGGATGAAGATTTCAATCGAGAGTTTGGTCTGTTCTTCATGCTTTTGTTATCTGATCTGTTTATGTGACGTTAATATACCAGACTCCTATTTAGCTCGTTGTTTATGCTTCATGTAGCTAACCATGTGTTACGTTAGCATACCGCGTACGACTATTCAGCCGGTTGTTTTTTTCATTAGGCAATGTTTGACTAGTGCGACTTATCTATGTTTTTTTCTTCTTCATTACGCATTTTTTGGCTGGTGCGTCTTATACTCCAGAGCGACGTATAGTCCGGAAAATACGGTATACAGTTTTTACACAACAAGCACCAAAAAGTGTCTCCACTCCCCCCACTCTCCCCTACTTTAGCAGGTATTTGATCTCTTATTTGCATAATAATATTTATCAAATTTATCTTGGGGGGCCAGAGGTTCTATGCTGGAGGGCCAGATTTGACCCTCGGGCCTGACGTTGCCTACACCTGCCACAGGCTGTCTGTCCTGGTAAAGTGCCTTGCTCAAAGACATAAAGGTTTTCATGGTTCTGTCAATGTAACTAATCAAATGACGCATCAGTGAGAATGCAGGGCGCAGTGTTAATTTTGACAAGATATTTTAATTTAGTTTTAGTCTTTTGACGAAAATGTAATTAAATTTTAGTCGAGATTTAGTCAAAAAAATACCTTAAATTTGAGTCGAGTTTTAGTCGACTAAAATTGCAGGTAAATTTAGTCGACTAAATTTAGGACAAATTTAATCGACTTTGTATTTATAATGTTCATTATAATCATATTTAATCGAGGTCCTGCTTCATGGAGCTGCTCCTTTGGCAGTGAATTTACATGATATGAGGCTCTTTCAGACGGTCAATAGAAGTTTGGATGATTTTAGTCTCTCCTTTCCATTTTTATTTAGTCTCATTTTAGTCGACTAAAATATCTGGACATTTTAGTCATAGTTTTAGTCGCATGAAAAACTTTAAATGTAGTTTTAGTCCAATTTTAGTCGTGAGAAATATCACTTTGACTAAAATTAAGACTAAATATTTTAGTCGACGAAATTATCACAGGCAAGGCGAGCAGCGGAAGAAAATAAAGAGTATTTGGCGACTTTTTATACAGTCCACGGTCAACACTTTCAAAGCAACACAAGAGTAAACATCAGAGAGATCTAAGACGACCTTTCATAGTTTGAGTCCAAAACAAAACGATCTTCCTCCCCGTGTCGTACCCGTCCTCTCCCGTCTCCAAAAGCACTACAGGAAGTGGCGTCGCGTCGTCACGTGGCCGCTCGCAACCCAATACTGACGCTGGTTTTTTTCCTCAGAGTAAAAATGTTCTTCTTTTCGGACGTATTTACAAAACGCCGCGCCGCCCCGGGCCGCCGTGCGTCTGTCCCGCCGCGACGTGAGAGTCCTGGAAAAGCCTAACAGCGGCTGGTCTTCTCGGGGCTGATGAAGTGCCGTTGGTCTTTCCCGCTCGAGTCCAGTTTGCTGCAGTCGTTTTTGTCGGTGCCGTTGTGTTTCTGAGGAGCCGGTCGGCGGCGCTGATACTCCACACTGTGCCACATGCCGTAGCCGAAATAGATGAGAAAACCTGAAGAAGACGAGAGTTTAGAACGTTGAGCTTGTGTCAGATAATAGGGGCGCAACAAGGAATCGATTACTCGGACTAAACTCTCGTCCCATTTTCGTCACTTTTTTGTTGTGTTTTCATCCCCGTTTTCACCTTATTTTTGTCGCCTTTATGTCACTAGTCTTTTCCAGGAGCTTTTAGATTTAGGTAAGGTCAAACTGGAGAAAATGTGCACTTTTTGTTTAGTGTAATTTGGTGAAATATTTGCGGAATGTTCAGTTTCATTCGATCCAAAGGTTTTACTCAAAAACGATCAGAAAACAGTTGTTATGCTCTTTCCATCACGTAGTTTTATTGAGAAGTCAAGTGCGGGACGAGAGGAGAGCTGCGTCTTCTCCTCTGGCTGACAGCGCTGAGCAGCAGTGAGGGGCGGGGCTTTCTCCTCCTCCTTACAGTGAGGGGCGGGGCTTTCTCCTCCTCCTTACAGTGAGGGGCGGGGCTTTCTCCTCCTCCTTACAGTGAGGGGAGGGGCTTTCTCCTCCTCCTTACAGTGAGGGGCGGGGCTTTCTCCTCCTCCTTACAGTGAGGGGCGGGGCTTTCTCCTCCTCCTTACAGTGAGGGGCGGGGCTTTCTCCTCCTCCTTACAGTGAGGGGAGGGGCTTTCTCCTCCTCCTTACAGTGAGGGGCGGGGCTTTCTCCTCCTCCTTACAGTGAGGGGCGGGGCTTTCTCCTCCTCCTTACAGTGAGGGGAGGGGCTTTCTCCTCCTCCTTACAGTGAGGGGCGGGGCTTTCTCCTCCTCCTTACAGTGAGGGGAGGGGCTTTCTCCTCCTCCTTACATTGAGGGGAGGGGCTTTCTCCTCCTCCTTACAGTGAGGGGCGGGGCTTTCTCCTCCTCCTTACAGTGAGGGGCGGGGCTTTCTCCTCCTCCTTACAGTGAGGGGAGGGGCTTTCTCCTCCTCCTTACAGTGAGGGGCGGGGCTTTCTCCTCCTCCTTACAGTGAGGGGCGGGGCTTTCTCCTCCTCCTTACAGTGAGGGGAGGGGCTTTCTCCTCCTCCTTACAGTGAGGGGCGGGGCTTTCTCCTCCTCCTTACAGTGAGGGGCGGGGCTTTCTCCTCCTCCTTACAGTGAGGGGAGGGGCTTTCTCCTCCTTGCTGTGTTTAGAGAAATCTGTTTGGAGCAGGATACTTCTCCATCACCAGCTTTTTATTTCTTTATAGCTTAATAATTATATTTCCCACGTTTCTATAAAAAAAACTATAAATTAAATTGTATTTTAAAGAGTGGATATTGTTTTGGGTTTAGAGAGAAGCTGCTAGACATTTTTGAAGTGACCTCAAAGGACAATTTACAAAGGTTTAACATAAAACATATAGGCCTATATTTTAGTATAAGAGGGCTCTATACTTTATTTCACTTTGCTTTTACATATTTTATTTTTGTGTATCTAAATAAATCCAATTTCTCAGGACAGCCACAAGTGTAAGCTCTCAACTCTTTTTGAATTGTGTTCCTATCTGCTACAGAGGCTGAGAAATCCATCATTTAGTAGGCGTTGACACGATTGCTGAATACTTCTGGAACTTCGGGTTTTCTGGAACTTTCTGGAACTTCAGGTTTTCGGGGTCCTTTCTGAAATCGCCCATAGGTTTTCACAGGCCTTTTTTCCAGGCATGTCGGGCCTAATTAAGAGGTTAAAGATACTGCGTAAGATGATGAACAAGATGAACTTACTCATTACTTTATTCCTTTTGGAAACTGGACTGTGGTTTCTCGTGCGTTTAAATGACACTAGACCCCATTTTCAGTGAGTCACGGATCATTTAGTTTAGGAACAAATAGGGCCACAATAATTACTATATTGATTTCGACAAATAACAGATAAACGATAAATTTCTTAGCATTTGCCACAATTTTTGTTCTTGTTTATATTAAACCAAACTAATACCCAAGGTTAATTAGTACAAAAGTCGAGTATTTCTTGTGTAATGTTTTTTCCATTCGTTTATTAATAGATATATAATTGATAAATAATCTGTAGCACCTGGTTTGCAAGAAAAGATGAGACTTTATTGATCTCACATTGAAGAAAAGAGACCCTTCACCAGTCTCTCGGTTAAAATCGGATATCAGCCGACACTCAAACCCTCAGGATCGGTATCGGAAGTCAAAAAGCTGGATCGGCGCGTCTCTAATTGCATAGTTTTAAACAGAACGGCGACTCACCCACAGCCATCCACACAGAGAAGCGGATCCAGGTGTCTCCGCTGAGCTGGACCATGAGATAAATGTTCACAAAGACACTGACGATGGGCAGGAAGGGCAGCAGAGGAACCTGTGCGGGAAACGGACACATTTGTAAACAGAATTGAAACTGCAGGCTGAACTCGCCTCTCCTGTGCACGCACCATGAACGAGACCTTCTTGCTGGTCTGGGGCTGCCTGCAGATCATCAGCACGCAGAGGCTGAAGAGCAGGAGGAGGACGCCCAGCAGCACCAGGACCCACGCCTCCAGACACACGATGTCTCTGATGTGGTACGTGGTCAGGTAGCTCATCGCGCACACCAACAGCACTGAGGAGCAAATGAAGAGGTTTCTAACAGTGTGAGGAAAAAAAGGTTCCCCGCTTGAGCTGAAAACTGAACGACAGGCTATGAACTCTTTCTTTGTTTGTAAACATTGTAGGTGGTGGGCGGGACTTGGCCAGAGGCAGGAAGACCTTAGCCCAGGGGTGTCAAACGTATGGCCCGCGGGCCAGAACCGGTCCGCCAGTGGGTTCAGTCCGGCCCACGGGATAAATATGCATTAGCGTAAAATTCCTAGTTGTGAACCTGTTCATAACAATGGCAATAAAAACCTATTCTGATTCTGATTCTGATTCTATTAAAGCAGAATAAACTTCATTTTCTTTCAAATTTGTAGTTCTTATATTGTCCGCTAGGGGCGCTGTGTTTAAGTCAGTTCTATCGCTTTACCTGCTTTTTCTGTTGACTCTGGCACCCTCTTCAGTGAAATGTCTTTGTCAAAAAAGAGAAAAGTGGACACAGAGTGTCGGATTTTTCAAGACAAATTGACCTCTTCCTATATGTATACAGTGATCCTTGTTGAATGTTTTTACATTATTTTATCGATTGATACAATTGATAAATGTTGACATCTCTTTTGCAAGAAAAAAATAAGACTTGAAAAGAGGACCATTCACTCTAATGAATACTATGTATGAAAAATGTTTTATTTTCCTGTTTACATTATATGTGGCCCGCGACCCGCCGTGGCAGCTGAATTTTGGCCTACGACCCAAAATGAGTTTGACACCCCTGCCTTAGCCTCTAACCCCGTGTACCTTTTCTCCAGTTTGGCTTTAACCAAATGTATTTATTTATTTGGTCGGGACAGTGCATGTTAAGATAAGATAAGCCTTTATTGACGATGGAGAAATGTACTTGTTACATTCAGCTCTTAGAAACACTCAGGGGGGTAAAAATAGTAAATAGTGGTATCTTATGTACAATGACTACCAAGGACTTTGTGGGGACAAAAAGTATAAACAGTAAAAAAGTAAACAGACTATAACAAAATGTATTAGCAGTGCAGGTTTACATCATAGTGCAAGTGGTTGATAAAGTGACACAGGTAAGTGATGTAAATACAGGGATTATTGCATGTATTCTGCAATGGGGTTATTGCACATGTTACTTTACAGTACTTTACACTTTAAGTAACACACATGGGTCTCATGGATGGCCTATTGTACGTGTTTTTAGTGGTAGGGGAATCCGGAGTACCCGGAGGAAACCTACGCAGACACGGGGAGAACATGCAAACGAAAATGTGACACACAAAAAAAAACTTTTAAACAGTGACGCAACAACGTGTAAAAAATATCTGTTTAGATCAGTTTTGTAGATCTTAGCTTTCAAATGAGGTGTCCAGTAGTGATGGGACGAAATATCGTTTGGCGAAATATCGCAATACAAAACGTGACGAAACGCATCGAGTAAAAAAAAAAATGGATCGCAAATATTTTTTGTATTTTCTTTTTATAACTTTTTTATTTTTTATTAAAAAAAAATTTGTTTTTTTTCATGTAAAGCGTCTTTGAGTGTCCAGAAAGCGCTATACAAGTTCGATGTATTATTATTATTATTATTAAATGAAAAAAATATATATATATCCGGGGAATGGTGCAGTGCGTCGTCAAGTCACAGGAATGATATGTTAGTTTTTTTGAAGAAGAACCAGTCCTGAGATACATGAACCTCGGGTTAGAGCAGCACTAACGGAGGGTTCTTGTGTTTCCCTGTGTTCAACTGAAACAAAAATAAACAAGTTGTTATTATACAGTAATATTTTTTTCTTTTTTGATATCGTATCGTGACGTATCGTTTCGTGACTCTGACATATCGAGGTGCATCGTAACGTGAGTTTAAGTGTATCGTCCCATCCCTAGTGTCCAGTCAAGAAGCTTTTAGATTTGGGTAAAGCCAAACTGGAGATAATGTGCTCAGTAACGGTGGAGGTTAAGAGGTTAAAACAATAAAGACAAATGTAAACAAAACACAGTGGAATCCTGACTGACCCAGAAGTCCCACAGACATGTTGACCACGGAGGAGGACTGCTCCGTCGGGGAGGTGGGGGGCTGCAGTGCGGCCTGCAGGCTGGACCCCGCCCCCTTTAACATGTTCAGGTGGGACTCGGACTCAGTGAGGTCCGACTCTGACAGGAAGTCCCTCTCCCCGGGACCTGACCTTCGCTCCAACACCCCGTCCGGCTGGTACCTGAGGAGCGAGGGGCGAAGGGAAACGGTCAAACGATCGCAGACACTGTCTTAATTTTCTCAGACCTCAATTCCCAATTTATTTACTCATAAAAAAAATCTTGCTGTTTTCTATGCAATCTCTCCGATGCATTGGCCAATTCCCTATTTTGGAAACAGGAAGCACTTTCTGCCTAAAAAAACATGTTTACTATCCCGATACGCCGTGAATAGAGCTCAGTGCCATTAGCGCGGCTGAGCAAAGGTCCTCCCGTTTTTAAGCGTGTGCGGAAACTTGTGCAAACAATCACTCAATCACTCAAAAGGCGCATTCAACGCTGTTACATCAGCTCTGGGTAAATAAGGGATTGTACTCGGGGATTTGAATGTAAATTGGACAGATAAAAATAGTAGGAAAAGGTTAAAGGAAATAACAGGTCTTTGTCATTTTGAACAGCTGATAAAAGGACCGACGAGGATAACCAAAAAAAAAATCAAAAAGGCAAATTGACCTGGTATTTTAAAACGCAATAATAAAATCTTTCAATTTTATCACAGGAATGTCACGTCACAATTTTAGTTCTTATAGCACGGAAATTAAAAAGGCTTTAAAATCTAACATTGAAAATTATATGAGTCTATTTAAAGACGGAATAAAGTAGTGAAAGAACTAAGGACTTCGAAAGCAAACTTTTCTATAGATTTGATAACACAATCGCTTAGTCTGGAAGCACATTAATACTATTTCTCAGGAATGTTGTGAAATCAAAATAAACAATGTTTTAACACAAGATGAATCAAATAATAGTTTTTTGAAAGATCCTATTAATGATTTGGTTGTTGTTTTTGGTAACAGAACAACGGAAATGAAATGTGTAGATTCAACTAAACCAGTGTTTCACTTAAGTCAGGTCTCAGAGCAAGAAGTTCTTAAAATTTTACTTAAAAATTCAAAGTCACAGGATAGTTATGGTCAAAAGGAACGCTACCACCCTATGTCGACTACTCAGCTAATCAATCGATCCATCAGAGAAGCGGTCTTCCCCGACTGTCTACAAAAGGCAGTGGTTACACCTTTGCATAATGGAGGAGATAAAGCTGAGCTGGCGAACTATAGACCAGTGAGCGTCCTGCCTATAATAATTAAGGTAGTCGAGAACGTAGTAGCAACTGATGGAGAGCACCCCCTAAATCCTCTTCAGTTTGGTTTTAGAAAAACACCATTCAACTGAAACGGCACTTTGTTATTTTGTTGAACAACTCAAGGCCATGTTGGATAAAAGGGGGGCCGGGGGGGTCGGTGCCATATTTTTAGACTTGAAAAGAGCATTCGACACGGTAAACCATAACATCCTGTATCCAAATTGTCCACTCACAATATTTCTGATGAGACATTACGGTGGTTTAAATCATATTTAGAGAATAGGAAGCATTGCATAAGAATTAAGAGCATTAAGTCTTCTTTTTTAGACAGTTCAGTCGGGGTGCCACAAGGCTCTATTTTGGGCCCTCTCTTGTTCAGTGTGTGTGTGTATATATATATATATATATATATAAATGATCTTCCAATTATTTGTCCTGAAGTTCACGTACAAATGTACGTCGACGACGCCGTGATACATGTCCATGCGAAATCAAGTCAGAAAGCAGCAGCTGAGCTCCAGGGAGCGATGGAAAAGATTGGATGGTGAAATCATGCTTGACACTAAATTTTAGCAAAACTGTCAGCATGTTTTTCTCAATAAGGAATCACGCTCACTCCGCACCGGAAATTATTGTCAAAGGAACAAGAATTCTCGAAGCAGAGTCTGTTAAGTATTTAGGCGCAGTGTTGGACAAGACACTGTCGTTTAAGAAGCATCGATGATATTTCCACATCTTACATATTGCATTAGAACTCGGTCTCTATCAACCAACACTGCGCTACAGCCGCTTCAAAGCTTGAACAAACCGGCACTCAAAATATTAGATAAAAAACAGTTTCTAATCCACTACTGTAAAATTGTGAAGAAATATAAATTATTAACGTTTGAAAATTTCATTTTGTTTTCGAATTTCAGTTTAGTGTTTACATTTCTTCATGATTTGGCCCCAAAACTGGTTAATCGGGGGATTGTTAAGAATGTAAGAAGGTCCAATCTTTTTTTTATGTAATTTAATTTTTTAAACCGTAGATATTTGTAATTGCTAGTGTAAATAAATATTGCATCTGAATGTTTGTTGATGTGATCCTTTATATTGTGAATGGACTCGAGTAAGAACGCTCATTGGCCACAGTATAAACCTGCTGTCACTTTGCCTCTGCCCAGGGGCTACAGATGATTAGCTTGTAGCATCTCTGGTCTGTGCAACACATTTGTTGTGCAACGTCCCTGTCAAATAAATAAATAAATAAAAATCACGCGGGGAAACCGGCAGGCGGGCTTTACAAACACGGGCAGGGAGGGGAGGCAGAAAAGGACACAAATAAATACTTAAAAAGCTTCCCCGAGGTCATGTGCTCATTTTCAACTTATTTAGCCACGTTATTAGACTAATTTGTTTTTTTATGGTTGATTTTACTGTATTGAAACATGTGCCTGAATGTTTTGCAGACATTGAAAAGTATTATGATTTCAAAGTCCCCACCTGAGGATGAGCACACAGACGGCCACCAGGGAGTAGGCGAGCAGCGTCCCGATGGACATCATATCCACCAGGGCTTTGAGGTCGAACAGGAACGCCATGATGGCTGCGGCGAGCAGAGGGAACACAGTCAATACCGCACTGATCAGACTGTACAATAATATATAAAGTAATAAAATAGTGAACGTGTTTGATAAAGAAGCTATGCGTAAAATCAGGGTTCCCACTCATTGAATGACGCTCGGAGATAAAACGTGGAATATTCTCTGCTTTTTTTTTCTTTTTACACCAAATGTACTGACGAGGGCAGGTTTTGTAAAGTGAGGAAGTTATTGGGTTAAAGGGTTTGTGTAGTTTTTTCAAGCTGGGAGTGTTTGAAACTGCGAATACCGAGCTACAACACAATGAGGATCAGGGAACCCCGATCTTTTTACACATTCACAAATGAAAAGGAGAAACATTACAACATGCTTCGTGTTTTAAACCAAGGAGCACAAACAAATGAAGTCCAGGCTTGTCCAACACCAGCGTGACCCGGATCACATTAGCCAGCATTGATTTGTCAAAACACAAGCGGCAGAGAAAGCTTCGCATTTATGTTTGTGTTTGCATGTGTGCCTGTACTAAGATAGTAGCAAATGTTGAATATAACCGTATAAAGAGCATCTATATATACAGGGTTATGTACTTGAAACTCAAAACAATCAATCAAAAGCGTCTCATGTCAGTGGAAATATAATAAATTGATTTGTAAAACAGTTGCTGCAGTTCAGGCTCGGGGCTAATAATGGGGTGAATCTGTAACGCTACACTGCAAAAAGTAATTAACTAGATTAGTATAAATGTTTCAATTTGAGCACAATAATCAAAATTTGAGTTGTTCTGACTAGGTAAGATGTGTTTGGCCATTTGACCTGGATTATTTCACTTGTTTTGAGATGTTTCTGACTCGTTTCAATACATTTTGTCTCTATTTCAAGTACATTTTTTTGCCAATGGGACAAGAAAATCGGTCTTATCTCATTGGCAATTTCGCCTCCAGAGAGTACAAAACGCAGCTGCCCGTCTCCTTACAGGGTCCAAAAAGCGACAGCATATCACCCCTGTGTTAGCTGCTCTACATTGGCTTCCTGTGTATTACAGGATAAGGTTTAAGCTTCTACTTGTTGTTTTCAAATGTCTCCATGGCTCCTCTGTATTTGTCTGAGCTTCTTGGAGGCCACGCCCCTGCTAGGGCTCTGAGATCTGCTGATCAGCTGCTTTTGGAGGTTCCTCGCTCCAAGCGTGTGACCAAAGGGGACAGGGCTTACTCTGTTGCAGCTCCCAAACTGTGGAATGACTTGCCTCTCCACATACGAGCTGCACAGACACTTGACCATTTTAAATCATTGCTTAAGACACATTTTTATGCAAAAGCTTTTAACACTGTCGAGCATCATGGCCAAAATCGGAGCTGTTAGTGCTTTGCTGCTTGTATATTGTGTTTTGTTTATTATTATTTTATTATTATTATTATTGTACTGTAGACCTTTTTGTGAAGCACTTTGGTCAACAACAGTTGTTTTAAATGTGCTATATAAATAAATTTGATTTGATTTGATTTATTTAGAGCGAGATTTAACTTAGAACCAGTCGGAAATGTCCTCAAACCAGCAAAGTAAACTTGGTCAGACCAGGAACAAAGTCTAAATGAGTGAAAACCGCTCAAAAACTAGATACATTTCCTCAATTCAAGACATTTAAGCCAAATGCTTGATATTTACTTTTTGCAGTGCACAACACAATCTTCCCCAAGTGTGAGAGTGAAGTCAAACATGGCTGCTTATCGCTTGACTATCGATTACAAGTGTGAGGAAAAATGGTCACAATGACATGCGTAAACAATGAGTGCCCCTTGTGTGTTTGCTCTGTGTCGTCTTGTGTGTTTGCTCTGTGTCGTCTTGTGTGTTTGCTCTGTGTCGTCTTGTGTGTTTGCTCTGTGTCTTGTGCTGTAATGCAGACGCCGTCATTGGAAACTTGTCAACACATTATGGCACCAAAGTATACCTTCATTTCTGACTGTATTTGTTTTTGTTATTTTATACAAAAACACTTATTTAGGTTTTGTTTATAATTCAACATGATTGTATGTCAGTCTAAACTCCAAAGTTTTAGCCAGTGTTAATTTCATCGACTAAAATATTTAGTCTTAATTTTAGTCAAAGTGATATTTCTGACGACTAAAATTGGACTAAAACTAAATTTAAAGTTTTTCATGCGACTAAAACTATGACTAAAATGTCCAGATATTTTAGTCGACTAAAATGAGACTAAATAAAAATGGAAAGGAGAGACTAAAATCATCCAAACTTCTATTAACAGTCTGAAAGAGCCTCATATCATGTAAATCCACTGCCAAAGGAACAGCTCTGAGCTTTGTTCATGAGGAGCAGCTCCATGAGGCAGAGGACCTCGATTAAATATGATTATAATGAATATTATTAAAGTCGACTAAATGTGTCTTATATGTACTCGACTACATTGACTTGCAATTTTAGTCGACTAAATCTCGACTAAAATTGAATTACATTTTCGTCAAAAGACTAAAACTAAATTAAAATATGTTGTCAAAATGAACACTGGTTTTAGCGTCAGTGAAGTTTATTGATGCAGAAGAAGAGATTTGTCGCCACGACCAGCCTGTGACGCTGCATTACCTCAAAGTCTGAGGTGAAGGCACTTTGGGCACAAACACATGTATACGCTTTACGTCCCAATCATAGCTTTTAAAGTCGTCAACTGGACTGGGACGTCTGAGTTGAAGACGTTAACACCACACAGATGATTAAATCAATAACATGCACATGATGAGACACAGGTGTTCGCATGCAGCCTCCACCAGAACGCCAACAGATCCACAGTTCCCCGCGGCGGGACGGTGGGACGGTGACGGGCCCCTCGTGTTCGAGCTTACCCGCTGTCGTACCCGCCATCATCGTGGCCGCTACCGGCGACTGGCGCTTACTCACTGTGGACATAAATTTGAACAGAATGCCGTCCCGCGCCATGGCGAACAGTATGCGGGGCAGCGGGAACATGGAGCCCAACAGGCTGGAGGAGAGAACGTCAGGTTAAGACACAAACACTCTCTTGGTTCAGTAAAAGCAGGTTTAAACGACTCGAGAGTTTCAGAATGAAGTCAGAGCTCAGGCAAGGATCAGAGACGGGCTTTCGTTTTTGGATCATAGACCATTTTATTCCTTGTCAAAAGACCAGGCAGGGGCCAAACCTCAAAAGCACCATTTATCATCATAACAGGAATAGAATAGCATGGATAGACTTTTGCAAAAATATTTCTCAAAGTCATCTCGGGGACTCAAGGTTTTATGTTGTAAGGCCTACACCTCTATTACCGATTTACAAAACAACATTGTTCATTCCTTTTCGCTCTGACAGGCAGAAGCAAGTCAGATATACAGCTTTTTATGCCACAAAGAAATGGCACATATTTCATTTGAGATTTGCAAACATTTGTTCAAACAGAGGAAAGAGAATTGGACAAAACTGGAATATGTCTTAGACCAGGGTTGGGCCATATCGTATCGCATATCGTTATCGTGATATAATGTTTTGATATCGTTTTAATTTTTTATATCGTTGTGGACACAATATATAACGGTGACTGTAGAACACGGGGACACGTGAAATGAAATGAAGGATGTAAACTGCTTGAGTGGATCATATTTGGAAGACAATTATGCCGTAAAAAAAAAAAAAAGAATAAAATATCACTGAATGAATCTTCCCAATAGGCGTGAGGCTGGGATTTTAAGAGTAATTCGTCCATTGTCAATTATATTGTCAAATATATCGTTATCGTGATATATATTTTTTCATATCATGATATAGATTTTAGGCCATATCGCCCAGCCCTATCTTAGACCATAATTATGATCTTTACAGTGAACTTACAGAGCAGAAATGTCTGAATGTTCCAAGAGATTTTGATTGAATGCCAGTTTAATGAGATTTATTTTGGCACAATTCATTCAATGACTTTTAATGCTTTTCGACGCAAAGCGGGAAACCTTTGAATTGATAGAGTGGATCAACCGATCACAGAGCTCTGACACACGGACACTTGAGTTGAGTCTAAACCTGCTTTTGGAAACTACACCAAGTCCATCTGCACCTTGGGGCGAACCAGATTACCCTGGACACAAAATGAAACGGCGTTCGTCCCACAGTGGCAGAAGTCCCCGTTCTCACCTGCGACGACGCCGGAGCTCATCGTGGCAATGAGAGGGGTCTTCGTTTTGGGATTGATTCGGGCTAAGGCTTTGAAAAGCACCCCGTCCTCGGCCATAGCATAGATTACACGCGGCATTGGGAAAATGGAGCCCAGCAGACTGCAGCGAGAGACACATGCACAGGCCACAGCACGTTAGACGCACCACACACAAGCGAACACAACGGGGTCACGGCGTTTCTCCCTTGAATGTTGTAGATGTGGCGTCAGAGCGGATCAGGCCACAGATCATTCACCTCATGATTGAATGGTGTGAATGAGCTTCGGGTCCTACAGCCAAACAAACAACCTCAAGAACGCCAAAGAGTCGGACAGGCGTTATTGGAAACTCTCTGGGCAAATGACGTGGGGGCGACGATTAGGGGTGAGAACCTCTGGGTGCCTCACGATTCGATACAATACGAGATACATGGCTTACGATAACAATAAGCTCACGATACGCCGATACTGCGATAATCGATATATTACACAAAAAATAAACTACGTCGCGAAAAAAGAAAAAATTCAACTTTTAACCTTTTTTTCAACATCGGCTACTACATATTATTCATCATTTACATTTCTTTCCATCAGCTTTTCTTTCTATGTGAATAAATTATCCCTGACTTGCACACTGAAAATGAGTCAATACTATAGATCTCTCAGGGGCATCACTTCATTTACATAAACAAAATTGAAACCACAGTTCTATTTTAAAAGGAATAAATCAACCCTAAATTAATCCTTTTTATAATTATAAAAAAAACTATAATTAAAAGTAATGTATTTGTGTGAGTGTAAAAAAAAATTGCAGCTTTCAATTAGCGCAAAACAACTGGTTTGTTAAAACTGTATCACACCTGATCTCCATGGTAACGCCGTGGTAACGTAAGCTAACAGGGGCTAACAGATAGCTTCCCATGGACTTAAAAGTAAGCAGAAAATGATCCATATCTATCTCTAAAAGTGTGTGAATTCCATAATTAAAGTAAATTGCCCTTTTGTCCGGCGGCGCCTCCACACACACTGAAAGTTTCAAACATTTACTCGGCATCTTTCAGTCGCCGGGAGACTCTTAGGTGTTTAACAACTTATAATGGTTTAGATTGATTTTTTCTTTTTGGTCTCGTCTTACACAAGGGTTTACTGGAGTTTTATTTAGACGGTTTATTGGTTTGTTTGTGAGCCCGTGAAACCTTTATGAAACATTCCAGGAAGAAACACAATGGAAAGACACCCTCAAACAGCATCAAGTGATTGGACATGCAAAATATAGACACATGCAGAGTCAAGCTAAGCATCCGGAGATTTCCAATGAGCAAAAGGAATCAATCCATCAGAGAAAATCAGGTCCCTCTCAGATCTGGCATTAGAAGGTGCTCAGTGTTTTCTGTTACAATTTGATTTCAATGCACTTTTTCTTTTTTTTGCTTTTTTTTTTATAAGCGCGACTGATCTACGTCTCCAGATATGAGGTAAACATGTTCAAATCAAATATTGGTTTTACTGATAACAATTAATAACAATTTAACCTCTTTACCCCCGCCTGAAACTGGCACATTTTCTCCAGTTTCTTAAAAAAATCTTAAAAAACATGTCGGAAAAGCAACGAAAATGCAACAAAAACGAGGGGAAAACACGATGAAAAAGCCACAAAAAGTGACAAAAATGTGATGAAAACGCAAAAAAAAACAAAAAAAAAAGGGGGGAAACATGACAAAGAAAGTGACAAAAAACGCTTCAAAATGTGACACAAAAAAAAGCGGTAACAAAGTGACAACAAAGTTACGATCACTTTTGTAGGTCTTAGCTTTCAAATGAGGCAATACACTGTTGCTCTCCCGTCAAGAAGCTTTTAGATTTGGGTGAAGAAAACAATCATCCAACCAGAAAGCAGGATACGCCCCGAGCTTTGGGTTGCCATATCCTACGATTTTACGCGACGTTTCCACAATCCAAGCATCTGTCCCAAATCAGGTCCTAATTAGTGTTGACGTTAGACTGAATTGTGGAGGTTCCTTAGCTTTCAAATGAGAATAATTAAATAAGTTATTCGGTTTTGCAGCTTAAAGGGAGAAACTGCAAGGAGGACTTTTATTATGTATTTATTCAATATTCAGGTTTTGGGCCTGATTGCAACTCTCCCACCTGGAAACAAATGAATTACCTATTCTTCACATTAAGGTGTTTAATTATTGCACTGATTCAACGTTACCCCATAGATTTGTAATTTATGACAAACTGTAACTTCAAGGACCATTTTTTTTTTCTCTCTCCATGTAAGAAGCATCTACAGGCACCAATTTCGTTCCAATCTTTCAATATCGAATTCCTAACCTGACGAATAAAGTTTTTAACACCCAAAAATTTGAATTTACAGATTAATCCAGTAAATCCCCTCGGAACAAATCTTTGTAACTGATCTGTCAACAAAATAAAACCTCGATAAATTTTTTTTTTTAGATTTCTTCGCAGAAAATGCGGCGAATTTGGTCCATTTTTTTGCCCATTCAAAAAGAAAACAACTTCCAATCTGCAGTGTCTCGCTTTAAAGCAGCCTAAGCTCAGTCTGTTCGTAGTGCCTTTTTATGACCTCCTAAAGCAGGGGTGGCCAAAGTGGGGCCGGACCATTTAAGTTGGCCCGCCAGAGAGTGACCTACTTTTGCGCCGCATACCAACTCTCTCCCATTCATTTTCAATGGTAAATATGAATGCAGTACACTATTTTGGCCACCAGCGTCAAATTGGGGGCGCTGTTTCACTCCTTTCGCAAAGTTGAGGAAACACTGTTGTGGTGTCTTGGTGTTTAGACAGAGCGTCGTAGCATCAACTTGCCCAGTTTTCCAACTTTTATTGCAAAGGCCGTTGACGTCAACAAAGGTACGTGTTAAAAAGAATTGATGCTGAACTGAGACTTTCAAAATGATCTCATATGGCATTGTCTTTGAGTTAACGAATGAGGGAAAGTCACTGTAGGTGCTGTAGATACAGGTGTTGTTTTTGTTGTTTACATTTTGTACTATATTGCTGCAATTCTACTAAAATTATGCGTTTGCCGCAGTTAACATTTGTTTTAATGTAGCATGTTCTTTGCATAGATAGAATCATATGCAAATGTATAGACTACCAAAAAATTAAAATAAAGTAACTATTATTATTTGCAGTTTATATGTGTTTCACGCTTGGCATCGCCGTGTTTGGCCCGCGACCCACAAGCACGTTTTAATTTTGGCCCTCTGAGACAAAAAGTTTGGGCACCCCTGTCCTAAAGTCTAATTTGATAGTCACATTGGATGAAGGTGCGAATGGGTCCGATTGAAGAGACCATTTCTACTGCAACATCTGAGGGGTGTTTTTGTTTGCCGTAACCACGGGAACAGCCGCTCCTTCTAGGCTCACGATTCACAAAATAAAGCTTGACTGATCTCCTTACCTTGTGGACAGAGCGCAGAGGGAGCCCACCGCCACCACGTACTTGGCCGGTCCCCAGCCCACGTACTCGAAGGCCATGGGGAGGGGGCTCTTCTCGTCCAGCAGGAAGTACGGCATCATGAGCGTGAGCGCCGCGGAGACGCCGAAATACGCCAAGAAGCACACGGTCAGCGACACCACGATGCCGATCGGGATGGCCCGCTGCGGGTTCTTCACCTCCTCACCTGTGGGGGGGGGAGAATGGATTTGGATAGTAGATGATTTAGATGGAAGTACAAGCTTGAACCAATGCGGGGATTTTTGTCTCTCGCCTGTTGTAGCGATGCAGTCAAATCCCACAAACGCGTAGAAACAGGTGGCAGCTCCGGCCAAAGTCCCGCTGAAGCCGTAGGGCATGAACCCCCCGACTCCATAATCACTGCTCACATTCACCGCCCCGCTCAGGTTCCTATGGGAGTCACAAGACAACACATACAACTGAATAACACTAATAAGCATGTTTTATAATGAACCTAATAGACCCTTTAACTGCTGACATCACCAGTGACATCATCAGTGACATCATCAGCTGGAGGCAGGAAGTGGTCAAGAGAAATAAGACTAAAGTAGTGTAAAACTACAACAAAAAATGTGGTCCTGTCGTGGTTTAAGGTGCAAAAACAAGAGGAATGACATTTGAGACGATAAAATAAGGTTTATCTGATATTTCCAACAACAGTTACTATGACAACAGCTACAATGGAAATAGATAGGAATCTCGCTTACCGCCTCCAGCTGAGCCCGAAATAACAACTAGTCACCAATCTTTTAATTTGATCATTTGTTGTTGTTGTAATGAATTAAATGCTTTTAATGGACACAATATTATTGATTATGCTATTAATGATCATATTATATGATTTATTAATAATGTAATTTATTTCATATGTTTTACTATTATATTATCATTATTGATTAACTAATGTATTATACAATTATATTATTATTATTATTATTATTACATAATCAGTCACTTCATTGTCACCATCTACGGCACCATCACCATCGTCATGTCTAAGCACAAGGGTTTGAAGGACAGTGGTTTAGGTGTTTGAACGATATAAAGAAGGGCTTTTGTAAATAGACTTACTCCATGTTAGTATCCATCTGCTGTACCGAGTGTAAAGTATTACAATATTATTCTGTTTTCAGAATCCAAATTGCATTTCCATCAGAGAAAATGTGCATCTGTCTAAAATTCGCATAATAAATGCACATAAAATAAGCACATTTTCATACGTTTCCATGAAAGAGTTTTTGCCAATCATGGCGGTGGTTACCTGGCTACAGCAGTCGTGTTTTTGTCAATTTTTTTAAATTACTAGTGACAATTCCTTTGCATTGGGGGTTGAAAGGTTTGGGTCTAGTTACTCAAATCCTAATTCATTTCTCCTGTTTTAAATTAAGACAAAAAGTTCACTTTTCTTGTCACTCAATGCTGCCTCACCTCCGACTTATCGTCGCATTGATGAGGCACTCTTCCGAAATCTTCCAGTTGGCCCCGTCTCCTTTGACAAATCCGGAGATGATCACGAACAGCAGCACCATAACGTTTACCAGAGTGAACACCTTGTTGATCCAAGCCGACTCCTTCACCCCGAACGACAGCAATCCTGGAGGAGAAACAGGCTTTGAACAGAGGTTTTGTTTGTCCAGGCCGGCGCCGCCACTCTAAACTAATTGGCACAAAGTCAGAAGGAACACATGATTTATATTATTTGTTTACTGAAACCACCACTAGATCCATAAAATAACATGGTAAAAAGCTTGAAGGAATTCAGCAGTGATATCTCACGTATTACACCTTGAAATAATGTCGGTAATGCTGCGTTTACACATAAGCACGATGCGTTACGAATGCCACAAATGCACATTCGTGGCCAAGGATCACGAATGTGAGTGAAATTTGATGATTTGGGGCAGAGGTCTCACGCGCCGCCACTAACTGTTGCGACCTGTTACTACGCGTTACGATTAATGGCACGAATTATTACGCACGGTCACGAATATGCGTCCCGCGCTGCTGCGTGGTGTTGCGCGCTGCTGCGTAGTGTTGCGCGCTGCCACGGGCTGTTACGGGACACTAGGAATATTCGCGTTCTGTCCGAAATCTGTCAAGAATTGGGCGAATGTGGAGTGATCTTCTTCCACCGGGTTGGAGGCGGAGCAGAGGCCGTGCTCTCCCCTGAGTCATTGGGCTCGTCTGGCTCCAACTCCCGAACATCAGGTACGAAAGGTCGGAGCACCCCGCGGAGCGGCAGCGGCAGGTGCTGTCCGTGGATTGGAGCGCGGATTGGCCGACTTTGTGACACTTTTCCTTGGCATAGCTACTGCAGGTACGAACATTTACTTTGGGCGTAGTGTGTGTTTGTCAATTTTGAGCCCGAAAACAGTGATTCTGCTCCACGAATGCTCTACGAATGCTCCACGAATGCTCTACGAATGCGCTCACGCTGAATTACGAAGCGCCACTACTCCTCACGAAAGGACACGCTCCGTTGCGAACTCCACGAACAGAGGGCGATTCGTGACATTCGTGGAAGATTTTTTGACAGACAAAAACTTTCTCCACGAACGTCACGAATGTCACGAACTGATGCGTTCTATTAAGAATCCCATTGAGATGCGTTAAGTCACGTCACGAACGTCACGAATGACGGAAAAATGACATTCGTAACGCATCGTGCTTATGTGTAAACGCAGCATTAGGTAGCATACAGCATCAGTTAAACCGGAGATGCAGTTAAAGAGTGTAAATAAACTTTGGAACCTCCTTCTTCTCATCATATACTCGGGCGCATTATCGTCAGCCGTGACAAGGAGCCTCCAAATGTTTCCGTGCAGTTAGGAGGGAGTTAGACAAGGAACTGTGTGGTTCCTATAATAGCAGAGGAACCTCGGGATGTTCCTCATCAGCCCATAAGGAGCTAAGAACAATCCCACAAGCCACTGCGCTGCCACCGAAGGTTTCCGAACCCGGCCCATTTCCGCACAAACAGTTCCATTCAATAAACATATGAGCTTTGTCCTAAATCAATCAATCAATCAATCAGTCAGTATATGAAAGTATAAAACAGGTGAAGCAGCGTTAGAGCCACAACAGCCCCTCAAAGTTTTACTATAGGAAATCTATGGCAACGTCCCGCACTTTTGTTTACATTTTACAAGAACAAAACTTAAAGGTAAATGATGCAACTTTTTATGTGGAAAAAAAAAGTTCACAACGCTCCAGGATCAATTATTGTTTTGTAGGTTTTTCTGCAGACGGACCCTCTCACTAGAAAACCTACAAAACAATTGACCCTGGAGCGTTGTAGAGACTACTGTGATGGAAAGTGAATACACCGTACTGAGCACTCGTACAGCCGCTGGGTCACTACAAGGTCAAATACACACTTTTCCTCACATAAAGAGTTGCCCTTTAAGCCACATGGCTAATTTGCATGATTATTTGCATAAGACTGGCAGTGAAAGAACAGCTGTCTGCGGTGATGGATTAGGAAGCTTCAGATTGTGCAGTTGAAGCTCCTGTAACTGCAAAAGGTTCCTCAAAAAAGTCGACCTCATGACGTCGGCCTCAATTCAAAGAGACATCCAGGTACAGATACATAAACAAAGTCCAATGAACCGATAGAGCTGGAGAATTCTTGATTCAGGCCAGCAAGTTCACGGATTCTGATTCTTACCAACCCTGGACATTCAGGGTCAATCTGCTCCTGTTCTTTCCGTGTTATTTGCCTCGATTCGATAAGATTTGGATGAAATGAGGACAAACAACAGCTGTGGTTTTTGACCTGAATCGTCCCGTGTGATTTGGCACCGAGACAAATTTGACGTTTTGGGAAATACACTCCCCTGTGTGAATGTGGCGAGTCAGCAGTCGGCGGTGGTCAGATCTTGAAATATTATGAAGAATCAAGTCACGGGTATAAAAGAACAGTAATAAAACCTTTGTATTTGTGCAACTCCACCAGAACATCCCGTCTATACGTGATTGGATTTCTCCAGCTGCGCTTCATTAAAGTCAAAAACAACCTGCACAGATTCATCCCTAATAAAACACGAAGGCCCGGGTTCATCTAGAGACTCACCGGAGAGGAGCAGGATGAGGCAGACGGCGAAGAAGTCGGGGTACGGGGCGAGACCGGGCGAGTTCATGCTGAAGTAGGTTTTACAGAAGGTCTCGATGTGTCCCCCGATCATCTCATCGAACGTCCCGCTCCAGGCGCGGGCCACTGACGAGGTGCCTGTTACACAAGGAGGTCATTTAGTACTTTGGCAAACAAATGAGTGATTGTAAATGGCTCCTCCAATGCCAGTATTCAGTTTGATAAGGATGTGCGGAAACAGGAAGACTTTTGTTCCAACTTCCTGTCCGCTTTAAGTCAGCCACAACTCATCACCTCTTTGGTCAATCATTCCATAAATGCACTCTCTCTCCTCTCCATCATCCAGCTGTAAAACTCCCCCGTCCCGTCTCCAGCAAATCATTCACTTTCTCTATTCCTTTTCTTCAGCATAACCATGTGGTTATGTCCCGGGGACGTGAACATTGGGATAATCCCTCAGCGAGTTGCTCCTGACCCAACAAGATCTGGAGAAGGTTCTCCATGTGCAGCACAGACCGGTCGCTGCAGCTAAGCGGATTGAAAGCCACGTCAAACGCACTATATTTTCCTATTTGGGGATAATAAAGTACGGCTTATAGAAGAATAATCTATTTCAGCCCCAATTTAAACCAAATTACTCAAATAATTATGTTTTGTTTGTTGGCCGCTACGCGTGGAAAGAAATAACAGCAAACACCCAATGTTTTTAAAGGAACAGGCCACCATTTTTCCACACTGAGATATGTTCTTAACTGATCTTAGATGAGTTGATGCGTACCTGTCTGGTCTTTGTTCGTCGAAGTTCTCCCCAGGTGTTATTACGCCTGACAATATAGTTCCCCTTTTTATCCGCTTAGAAAATCGATATGTTTCATCTTGTGTGACTAGACTTGGATCGTGTAACTGCTCATGTAACTATATTTAAATAGGGGAAAACGTGGAAGAGCTCGGTCGCTTCTAACTTCACCCCCGTTTGGCCCCATAGAGTAGAGGAGGAGAAGCTAAATGCTAACAACATCTTTGGTCGTTTTGCGTGACTGAGTGCATACGCAAAGACCAGACAGGTGAGCATCAACTCGTCCAAGCTCAGGTAAGAACAGATCTCAGTGTGGAAAAACAGTGGCCTAACTATCTTCAATGAAGGTACTTGATTCATCTTCTGTACTCAGTAGTTGAAGTCCTCGAACGTTTCGCCTCTCATCCAAAAGGCTTCGTCAGCGACAAAGGTCCCACTATGGACGCAGCTGAAGATATAGACCAACGGGGAGGAGTTAGGGTAGGCCCGGCTCCTCCTCTCTAATCACAGCTACTCTCACCTGTGGGTAAACACCTTTGAAGAAGAGCGTCTCTAACGATCTGCTCACCTCAGTATCGGTCAGTCCTGTCCTATTCATAGATTATCACTACCCAGTATCTGTCCCATTCATGGCTGATCACTGCTAATTACCTGCCTATTGTTCTTTTGTTAGCTCAGGTGCCGTCTCCTTGGACTGGCCGTGCCCTGTCGGCTTTCCCCGAAGGAGATTAGAGTAAAGTGACGGAAGATTAAATGTGAGCCCACCATTCCGATTAAATCCATGGAAGGATAAATCCCTCCATGAACCGGAATGGTGGGAACTTACACAGACAAGTGGCCTAACTAGTTCACAGAACATTAAATTTTTGCAGTAGGTGGTCAAAGACATCTCCATGGAGACGAGCTGGAGACGTCCCGCTCCCAGTACAGTTAAAAAAGGCGGGTCTTAGGAGGAGAGTTGAGCCGCTCACAGCGAAGACAGGTTTGTTTTATTTATTAATTTGGTTTTTTCTAACAATTAAAATGTCTGTCATAAAATAAAGGCCTGTATTTATTCTCTTTATTGGGTGAAATGTTTCAGACTTTTTTCCAATTCATTAGCCCCTTAACCTCTTAACCCTAACCTGAACCGGGTTTGGCTTTACTCAAATCTAAAAGCTTCTTGAAAAAAGCGTCAAAATGGCGACAAAAACGAGGATGAAAACCCAACCGAAAAGTGACAAAAACATGAAAAAAATAACAACAAAAAATGCATTAAAAAAGTGATGAAAAAGAAAGTGACAAAACACGGAAAAAATGGGACGACGACGCGGCAAAAAAGTTACGATATGTTTTGTAAGTCTTAGCTTTCAAATGAGGAGTTACTCTTAGATTAAGGTGGGGGTAAGAGTGTAGTGTGTTTCTAGATAGAAGTGGGTTCAGTGTGATGGGAAACGCTCGGATCAGAGGCGTACCAATGACATAGGACAGGATGAGGTTCCAGCCGGTGATGAAGGCCCAGATCTCTCCCACGGTCACGTAACTGTAGAGATACGCCGACCCCGTTTTGGGAACCCTCGCCCCGAACTCGGCGTAGCACAGTCCGGCCATGACCGAGGCGAGGGCGGCGATGAGGAACGAGATGACGATGCTGGGACCGGAGTTTCCTTTCGCCACCTCCCCGGCCAAGACGTAGACCCCGGCCCCCAGAGTGCTGCCCACCCCCAACGCGATGAGGTCCACCGTCCCGAGGCAGCGGCACAGCTTCGACTCCTCCAGGGAGCTCATGTCCACCACCTTCCTCCGCACCAGGGAGCGACCGAAAGACAGGCATTTGCCCAGCATCTTCACACCTGAGGGAGGAGAGAGGGGGTCATGACCTTTCACTGAAAACTCAAACGCAAGAAGACTTCCCAACCAGGGCTCATTTTGTCATAATTCCAGTAGTCAAAGGAATATCTTTGCTGACTGGACTAAAACTAAATCAAAAGTTTTTCATGAGACTAAAACTATGACTTAAATGTCCAGATATTTCCGTCGACTAAAATAAGACTAAATAAAAATGAAAAGCAGAGATTAAAATCCTCCAAACCTCCAGTGACAGTTTGAAAGAGCCTCATATCTTTTCAATCCACTGCCAAAGAAACAGCTCTGAGCTTTGTTCATATACAGAACAAATGAGTTGAATTTAAGGCCTTAATTTTGGCACGATTCAATTATTGACCTTTAATGCCCTGTTATAATTACACTGTGAAACTTCAGGCACCTGGGATCAATTTCTATTATTTTCTTTACTTTACTTTCTATTAATGAGAATAATAAAGGATATATAATGAGGCATGAGAGGCATGAGGTTGCAGATGAGACATCAGTCAGTAGTTTTAAAGTAACTATTGATTACTTTTTGGAATATTTTGACAGCTGAAAACTTTGAAATTTTTAAAAAAACAACTAGAAAATCTGGCTGGAAATATGATTTTATTTGCTCTAAAGGAAAGAATAATGTGGTCCCTTGTTGATGTCAGACTCATAAAAGGGCAGCACAAACGCTCCAACTGGAGGATTTTCCCTGACACCTAAGTGAGGCCAACCTAAACAGCCTGGCATTATCATTATTTTAAAACTAAAAGTAACTAGTAATCGGTGGATTACTTTTGGGGGGGGGGGAAAGCAGTGGTTCCCAACATGGGCGGCCTCAGAGGCACTGTAGGGGGGTCTACAAAGCAAGTACATTGAATAATACTGAGTTTGAAAGGAATTTTATATGTATTCGTTAAAATGTACTGTTTTAACTCAGTATTTAGTCCACAAGCATTAAAGGGACTATACAGAGTTTAAAAATGTTAGAATGAAGTATTTTCCTCCCCCTACATGTTCCAGCAATCTCCTAATGTGTAGAATGAGCCCAGACCTGTTCACCACAACTGCCTCTGAAATCCTGCACTGTCACTCAAAAAGGGGTTAATTCTGGTCCGAACTGCTGTCATGCACGAGCTTAATCTAGAGACTGCAGTTACGCACAAGACCTGAGGTGGCAGTGAGTATAAAATGTCCAACTTGCATCTAGTCCCTTTAACTTAGCACTGTCGACTGCCTAGGGACTTCAGACGGAAACGAGAATATCTGCTATAATCTGGCATATTTACAGTCCCTGTCAAATAAACAGGCATGTCCTATTGGGAGGAGGCCTCGTGGAAGGCCCAGGACACGCTGGTGGGACTATGTCTCCGAGCTGGCCTGGTGTCGCCTCGGGGTCCCCCCAGAACAGCTGGAGGAGGTGTGCGTGGACCGGGAAGTCTGGGCATCTCTGCTGAGACTGCTGCCCCCGTGACCCGGCCCCGGATAAAGCGGAAGAAAATGGATGGATGGATAAATAAATAAGATGCGTTATTATTAATGCTATTGTAAGTAGTAAACCCTTACAGATTCATTTGAAAAGAGTACATGTATTTTATTATAGAGGCTCCATGTGATCTTAGCATTGAAAAGGGGCTGCGATGCTCCACACTTTGGGAATGACTGAAATAGAGTAATGAAAGAAGTAACACTCAGTAGTGCTAATCAGTAGTTGGATTACTTTTCCCAAACGTATTCAGGGCGTTGCGTAACCTTGTAATCACTGTTAACCCTACAAACAGCAGCGCGTAATCTCGGCGCACAGGGTCATAGTGTGGCAATGTCCGTACAGTACATTAAAACCCATTGTTTTGGGTCAGAGTCCACGTCTGAGCTCTCAAAGGGGTGCATTCATAAGTCCGGGGCTGTAGGACGAAAAAGGTTTCCATTGTGTTGGTCTAAACAGGCTGCACGGAAGAAAAGGAAAAAAAAAACATGTACTTCGATGCGATTTTCTTTTGAGAGGTTTGTTTGACAGCTCGTTTGCATATCCATACGTGACGCTTTATTGCATCATTTGTAAAACCAGGAGTTGCGTCAGAATTTGGCAGCAATTTCAGAGTTTGTCATTATAATACAGCCATTAATGAACTCATGTAGGAGTTCTGTCCAAACACGGTGTATATAATTATGAAGAAGGGATTGAATATTTGTTGCTCTGTATCTTAATTTACCACTCAACCCCCACCTGAACCGAGCACGTTTTCTACAATTTGGCTTGACCCAAATATAAAAGCTTCTTGAAAAAAGTATCAAAATAGCGACAAAAACGAGGATGAAAACACAACAAAAGAGCGACAAAAAAGCAATGAAAAAATTACAAAAAGGGACAAAAACACACAGAAAAAGACAAAAAAATGACAAAAAAGCAATGAAAATATGACAGAAATGTGAGAAAAACACAACGAAAAATGACACACAAAAAAACAATGAAAAAACACTCAAATTTGACAAAAACACAACCAAAAATAACAAAAAAGCAATAAAAACACACACATAAATTACAAAAATCTGAAAAAGCGGCAACAAAAGAGCGACAAAGAAATGCCAAAAAAAAGCAATGAAAACACACACAGAAAAATGACAAAAAAGGGACAAAAACACACAGAAAAACACAAAAAAATGACAAAACAGCAACAAAGCCACATAAATTACAAAAATCTGAAAAAGTGGCAAAAAAAATTCGAAAAGCCCCACAAAAGCAACAAAAGAAGGACAAAAAAAATAATGAAAAAGGGGCTAAATCTAATGACAACACAGCAGCAATGCGAGGAAAAAGATCCATTTAGATGAGTTTTGTAAAGGCCTATAGGCTGTAAGAAGCTTTTAGATTTGGGTAATGTTGAACATGGAGAAAATGGGGGTTAAGAGGTTAATACATTGGTTTGTTGGGTGAAAAAAGGGAGTTGTAGTTGCCAAATCTATTCTCTTTGTAAGTCAGAGAGAGGTCGGGCAGAGCAGCAGCCATACAGTAAAGCATGAATAACATTACAATAAAAAAAACCTGTTAAACTACTGTAAAGGCAGAGGCGTATATCAAACCTGCACATCGCTGTAATGGTGAGCTCTATCCTGCTTGCACCTCAGAGCTTCTAAAGGACAGAGCTTGGAAAAAAGGCATGGGGTAAAGTTGTAACAAGTCTGTGACGGGACCAAACCGGGGCAAAACTTAGTATGAATTAAATCTCCGTGACTGAAGTAGTTCTAAGCGAGGATTAACACAAAGGAGGGAAAAAACGAAGGAATTTAATTGAAATCGCTACTCTGATCAATCTCAATCGTCGTCATGGGACTTTAAAGGTTTAAAGTCTTTGGCAGAAAAAGCACCTTGTTTTTGAGTCTGGACGAGACAATGGAAGGTAAATGATACTGTGAAGCATCTGCTGTTGTTTGAGCTGAGGTTTGTATAAAAGTAGGGCTGGGTACCGTTACATTTTTATCGATACCGGGACTTTAACGATTCATGGCTTTCTATACCGATCCCTGAATGATACTTTTTTTTTTACATTATTTGTCACCTAGAACCAGAAAACAGATTGATAATGTTAATGTATTCCTTTTCCTCCCATTTAATTTCTTTTGCATTTGTATGATATTTTTTATTTTATTTTTTTTGAGGTGAAACAATTAGGAAACTTCTTTAAACTACAAAAGGGCGGAAATAAACACATTTAAAAAAAAAAAAATCTTTTTTCCCCTGCAAATTTTCCATATTTCTTCAAATGTTTCCCCCTAATCTTTATCTAAATTTTCCCAATTTTTTTATATTTTTTTCCCCAAATTTACCCCAATTTTTCCACTTGTTTTTCCCAATTTTTTCACTTTTTAATTTTAATTTTTGATGAACACCAGCATCAAAACTTGAGTATAAAGATGTTGTATTCCTTTTCGGCACCTGCGTTCGATAATTTTATTTTTTCAATACCAATAGTACCTCAACCTTTTTTTCCTAATACCAGACTGGTTTAATACCCAGCCCTATATAAGAGGTCTGTTTCAGTTCATGAATCAGCAGCATGCATTACAACATTGCTGTGGAGACGCTTCACCTTATTAGTGATTTCAGCAGCAGAAGCAGTAGCAGTAGTAGTAGTAGTAGTAGTAGTAGTAGATCGTACAAGTATATTTGGTTATAGTTCAGTGTCATCCGGTCTTTACTCCAATTTCTCAAAAGTGTACATGCCAGTAAGCCTAAATGTATTACATAATACAAGTGAAATTTACACTCTATGGCCAAGATGATGAACAGGGTCAACTCTTAACCCAAACCTGTTAATTAACTTGACATCCTGTGAAAAAGCGAAGTGCAATATTTCATTTCTACAATCCCCTGCCTATCAATCGCAAGCTGCTCTATACATTCGCAAACCACAGATGCATGGAAACTGTTTTCTAGAGACACAAATATCTCACACTAATGCAAAAGGCAAACATTTACCTGACAGTCAGCGAACAGCGGCCCCGCCTCAAATACTCCAAGGTACTACGAGGAGATACTGCGATAAAAGCTGAGACAGTGGAGAGGTCACGTAAAAGTGGAGAGCAGCGCGGCACGCTCCTGCATCGACTGCGCTCGCTGCCGTTCAGGGGAGAGCCATAGATTTGGAGCAGAACACACCCCTCACTCACGGGACGTAAGGCGAGAGAGAGAGAGAGAGAGGGGGGGGGGGGGGGGGGGCGGAAATAGGGGGGGTCTGGTTGACAAGCACTGAACACAAATTGCGACATAACTTTCCACACTGTGAGAACAAGGAGAAACTGTAAGGACTAAAGCAGCACGCTCAGCTCAAACCTCGGCAGTGTACTTTCTAGGTTTCTGGGTTTTTAAAAATCTGCACAAATTCCAATAATTCAAGCACTTTTAAGTTATTCTATCTTGAGGCTTTTTAATCAGTTCAGTTCCAATAACAGAGTGTGGTTTGGAGGTTTGGAGGAAAGCTATTTGTTAACTAGTAAAGCAGGTAAACAAACTATACCTAAAAGAACTATCAGTACAGTAATGGTTTAATCTAAGACAGTATGAACCTTTTACAAAGTATTTACCGAGAAAGAAACAAGGACTAAATCAGGACTTCCACAGCATAAAGAGAAGGGCACATTAACAGTTTTTTCCCCTCAGCCATAGGGGTGGGAACCTCTGGGTCCCTCACGATTCGATACGATACGCGATACATGGCTCACGATAACGATTATCTCACGATGCGCCGATACTGCGATAATCGATAAATGGCACAAAAATAATCTACGATACGTCACGATAAAAAAAGCTACTTTTAACCTTTATTTTAACATTCTACATATTATTCATCATTTACATTTATTTTCATGTGCTTTGGTCCACTTTTATAAATAGTCCCTGACTTACTCACTGAACATGGGCCTATAGATCTGTCAGTGACTTCATTTACAATTAAACAAACAAGAAACCACATTCCTATTTAAAAAGTAATAAATAAATCCCAAATGAATCCTCTTCTTTATAAAAACTATCATTAAAAGTAATTTATTTGTGTTTGGTCCAAGTGCTTAAAACTGTAGTGCTGCCCCCTGCTGTCCTGACTGAATTCTTGATCATTATTGGCCTCTATTGACTGTGAAAACAGTGGCGCCCTGCTGCCTCATTAATATGCATGACGTCATCAAAAGTATCGATATTGGAATAAAAAGTATCGTATCCTCCCGCAAAATATCGTGATATATCGGAAAATCAATATATTGTCACATTCCTACTCAGCCATCAGACTCATGGACGTAATAACCTGTTCCAGCCATTTGCACTGCTCTATCGCACTATGTGGTGTGTCCACACTTAAATGGTTGTTGCTAGATCGTCAGCTCGGGAGGGAATAAAGGGCCAGGGATATGATTAAGGTTAGGATCAGGTTATTTGTATTTTTCGACAAAGTAACTCATAGATCTGTACAAAATCACAGCAGACCGTCCCTCCCGAGCCGAGGATCTAGCAACAACCCACTTAAATCTGCTGCTAATACTTAAAGCAAAACATAGTACCGAATGCCCCTAGAGGCCATAAGCGTCACTGCAGGTGTCGTAGCATGTTGCGTTTTCATTGTCCGTGAGAGTAAATACTACGCTGACAGAAAAGACAAAGGGACAGAGGGATATTGTTCATCCAATTACACAATGGAGATAATTTTTTTCACTCAAACTTGGCTGTAAATACCGTTTAAGTGGCGCTAGCCCGCAGTTAGCTTTGCCCGTGATTCGTGATTCTATTAGTGTGTATTGGTGACTCCGACCCGGAGGCAGGAAAGTTGCAATTGTGGTTTTCTGGCCAGAGACACCAAGGGGAGATGAAAGACCCCCCAATCGTCCCATTAACACACTCCACTAGAGGGACTATGGTAAAGATGTATTAAGATAAACAAGTTACTTAGTACTTCTTTAATGCACCTGCACATCTGTAAACACACTCACGCTGAAAACCTTTGAGCGGAACTATTAAAACACGGTCTAAAGCTTGACCGAAAGATGGCGTCGCGTCTGCTGCTGTCATTTTGGATCCGTAAATATTATTATTTTTTTTTTTTTTATCCCTAAACAAACTACAAGCTTATGTTTGTCGAATAGCGCGTCATCGTCTTACCGTCCCTCCTCGTTCTGTGATTGATCCCGAATCCATGAGAACATTTCGGCCATGGTCGCCAGGCTGCACACAGCAGTCTGGCGTTAGTCAGGCTAGACCTGGCCAGGACTAAACCAAGACTAAACCAGGGCTTAACCAGGACCAGGGCGTCATTAATTCGGTCACGAATGCGCAGGGACTGGTTGGGCAACTGACTTTGACAAACAGAGCGACAGACAGTTGTTTTTAGAGCGCGACCGGCAGGAGAGCAGCTAAAAGCCTGCTCCCGATTGGTCACTGAAGGGTGGACCACACTTAGACCTATATAGTCCCAGGGCCGGACTGAGCAGGAGGGAGGGGGCAGAGGGGCGTCCTTTTAGAACAAGAGCCGAATTGCTCAATGCCTTCTCGAAACGATTGCGGGCATAACAAAACTACACAACCCACATGAGGTGAAATCACGTCTGGACTTTTAAGAACATGTCACTTTATAAAGAACTCTACATGTTTCAAATCGACAGGAAATGTAGGATGTTTGGAAAAAACCTTTTATAAACACGACCTATGCCTGTCCCCAGATATTGAGGTCAACATGTTTAAATACTGGTTGTGCTGATGAATATTGCGATCCTGATTTATTCACAACTACAAAAAACATTTCACAAGAAGTAAAAACTGATTATGTACAGTTTTCGCTTTGGTTCTCAAGACGGGTTTCCAAGCAGAACGAGCGCCACAATAAACTAGTTTGGAAATAAAGGACTCAATCCCAAATCGGGTCCTAATTGGTGACTGGATTTCGGACGTTCTTAGCTTTCAGATGAGGAATGGCATGTCCACATATAGTGAAACTAGGCAGATCAGTTTGAGTTCATGTAGCGCTGGAATTTTTGCATCTTATCTGGCCACGAACAATCACATTATTTGTTTCAGGAGATTTCCGACACAATGTTTTTAACCCTTACAGGTAAACGATCTACAACTATGCTGCACAATTTGAGAAAAACTCCTAATTGAGACTTGGAAGTGTTCGACTGCTAGTAGATCTGCAACGTATGTTTGGAAATCTCGATCGAGTTCACCGAGCACATTTTAAAACATTTGACCAATATAACAATAACTTACTTCCACTGTCTCTTGTTGGCTTAGTTAGTTCCTTCCTTCCTCCCTTACTTCCCTTGGGACAATCTGCGCGTTGACCTGATCCGCTGCAAAAATGCCCTGGCCTCTTCCTACTGTGTCAAACTTCATATACCTTGCTATCGATTTTGTTCTTCACACATTTTAAGAACCTTTTTAACAGTAAAGTATGTTTGTAAAAAAAACAGCTAGCTTATGATCTATGAGGTCTTTGAGCGGCATTTGAGACCTACAGTACAAATCCACAGATTTCTTTTTCTGAAACAAGAAGCACCAGACGAGGAGGTACCCGGGCAAGACTCAAAAAAGTCTCAGTCCAGCCTTCTATCCCAACTATTGTTCTGGCTAATGTACGTTCACTGGAGAGTAAGACAGATTATATTCGTCTGCTACGCTGATCCCAGAAGATGGAGACTGTATTTTTATATTCACCGAGTCCTGGCTCAACTGTAAGGCGGAGTTTCACAGGTGACTCTCAGGTGAAGAGCCAGGGGAGGTGGGAGTGGAGGGAGCTGCGCAGGAGGAAGAGGAAGGAGGAGGTGATCAGTGTGGGACACCACGCTTTGAAAGAGGGACAAACCCAGGAGGCGCTGCATCGCTTCAGAGGATCAGAGGAGACTGAAGGCCGGGTTTCCTCCGGGCGCTCCGGGTTCTCCTACCTCCAAACATGCTGGTCAGGTTGGCCCACACTCACCCAACATCTGATCTACAGAATTTCGTTGTACAATTGTATAATGACAAATAAACCACTTTCTTACTTAAATCAATTGATGTTTAGCAAAGGTGATCTCATACAGACTCTTAAAATATGTGTTATTATTTATTTATTGGTTTATTTGGTCGGGACAGTGCATGTTGATGAACATACATGGGTCTCGTGCATGTAAACAAGCCACACTAGATTGTAGTCATGGGCTCATTTCCATCTGTCATCCCCCATGCGCACTCTCAAACACACTCTCATTCATCCAGGCCTATTGTACATGTTTTTAGTGGTAGGGGAAACCAGAGTACCCGGAGGAGACCTACGCAGACACGGGAAGAACATGCAAACTCAGAAAGGCGGGAATCGAACCACAATAAATGTTCATTACCAACTTTATTAACCTAAATTGAATAATGAATTAAGTCTACGACCAATAGTGAATGTATTCAACCTTACTACAAAGTATAATAATAAAAACATAAACAATTTAACATGATTCGTGGGGATCAGGCTGCTACGTTCCTCCTTTCTCTTGCTTACATTGTTACTGATTCAGACAACTTGTCTTTCTTTCAAGCCATGTTATCTGCCAGTAAGGAAATTCTTCTTGAAGCTATGTACAAATCATTCAAATATAAATATCTATCCATCTGATGCAAAAACTAGACCTACGATATTCCCTAAAGTCAATAGAGCTGCCTACAGCGCTCAAACCGCTGGGATCCTGGCATCGAGACAAGAACTTTGAGGAGGTTTAACAGCTAAAGCCGCTCTTGCGTTGTATTATGCTGGACCAGTTCAAACCGGAGCAGGACCTCAGTGGGAAGGTAGCAGCTGGCTCCCACCACTGTCCCGGCCCACATCTACGGGACAAGAAACAGCTTCCCCCTGTCCAAACGCTGGCTCATGACCTGAATTCTGATGAGAAACAAGGGGGAAAATGCTTAAAACGGGCCACTGGAGAGGCCTGTACTGTTAACACTGGCGGGTCCTCTGCACAAAAGCACAAACTGAGGGAATGTGGATGAGGCAACACAAGCACAGGCATGTCAAACAGTATGTACGTAAATGCAGAGTGATGAAGCAATAAGGTATACTTTACATAAGACTTAAATGGGTCAGCTGCCTTCAAATTGCTGTAACTGTGATTTTGCCTGAAGGTCATTTTCTTCCCATTGTCAGTGACTTTCTCCAAGAGTTAAAGAGCAAATGAAAACTTGAACATTTTGTTTTTTCTGTTCTTTTTTTTTAAGTCTAAACATTTGAAAAAAATAGGAAAAAAATTCGAAAAATAGATGTAAAAAATTGGGGGGGAAATAACTAAAATGTGGTTAAAAACAAGTAGTTTTTTCTGCCCTTTTGAGGTCTGTTTAGGACAATTATCTTTCTGAGCGACAAAGCCATGTAAATTAAGATGTTTTCCAGCACATTTGCGTATTTCTGATGGTTTGCAAAATTATAATAGTAATATTGAAATATTCGTTTTTATCAATATCCCCCAGCCCTGTGTGAGACCAACATCTGATGCAGGAAAAAAGTGAAATTACAGATTTGTAACGGATTTGCACTTTCTACTTGTAAGACTAGGAGTATGTCAATATATCAATTTCCCGATATATCGCGATATTTTGCAGGACGATATGATTTGGTTTTTATTCCGATATTGATTTTGATGATGTCATGCATATTAATGAGCGACTTCATACATATTAATGAGGCAGCAGAGCTCCACTGTTTTCACAGGACAGTAGAGGGCAGCACTACACGCACTTGGACCAAACACACAAATATATGACTTTTAATGATAATCTGATTTATGATTATTTAAAAACGGGGTTCTTTAGAAATAGGACTGTGGTTTCTAGTTTATTTAAATGTAAATGAAGTCCCTGACAGATCTATAGACCCATCTTCAGTGTGTAAGTCAAGGATCATTTATTTACAGAGAACATGAGGTGCAAAGGACGTGGAAAGCAATAGGGCTGAACGATATGGACAAAATTTCATATCTTGACATTAACGGCAGATATCTCGATAATGATACGGTACGATATAACTACGGGTTTGGTGAAAACAGTATTTTTCAGTAAAATAAAAACATCATAATACAAAAGAGTGCAGTTTTATTTATGACAATCTATATCGTTTATAGCTTGCTTTTTCGATTTTAACATCTTGAATGTTCATATCTCGATATCGATACGATAACGATACATCTGTCAGCCCCGGAAAGCAATTTAAATGTATGTTAAAATAAAGGTTAAAAGTTGCATGTTTATTTATTTTTTTAATCATTCATGATGTAGGTTATTTGTGTGCAATATATTGACTATCACAGTATTGGCGTATCGTGAGATTATCGTTATCGTAAGCCATGTATCGCGTATCGAATCGTGAGATACTCTGAGGTTCCCACCCCTTATCTAGGACTCACGTATTTTCCAACTTCAGTACATAATTTTACTGAGCAGCTTTTACTTGTATTGGAGCAGTATTTGAACAGTAGTTTCAGTACTTTTACCTCGGTGTTGAAATCAAGGACCCTCTGCTGGTTCTGACAGAGTTCGTATTTTATTATTCTACAGCTTCCTCACGACCCTTAATACCTGTATGAGCGACGTCACAGCAAAAAGGTCACGGTGACACTGAAGCCTGACACATTAATCCAATCCTTGATGCTCATTTGTTTATCCAACCGTTTGCAACGCACTATCTGAGCCACGTTCATATCATTCTCGTGCGGGGTTCGACCACGCGCGGCGGACGCCGTCTCCACGGCGCTCCCTGAAAGCCGCCCCTGCCTCGGGTCCCTGTTGTTGACTCTGCGCTAATTGTGTGAAGCCAATTGAATAGATTCGAGCTCCGATGGCTGAGTGCTGCTTGCTCCAAAAACGTGGGCGAACAGGTTGAGCGGTGTTTGCCTTCGGCCCGAAGCCCCGTCCGCTCCAGTTCACTCCAGCGTCGCCGCGAAATGTACAAGTGAACAATTTACCGATATGAGGACAACAGCTTTCAGCAGGCAGGGCTTAAGTCAAGAGAGAGGGAGAGGATGATCTGGGCCAAACTGATCGCGTTAGGTATAAATATATTAGAGAAGGATCTCAAACTAATGTTTCTTGTGAGTCGTGACACACATAATGAGACCTGCCGCCATATTGGATAATGTTTCTAATGAAAATGAACTGAACCTGAACTGAAATAACAAAGCTACTAAATACTCCTCTATCTTACCTCTCTCACTATTACACTGTCATAGAGAGACAACAGAAGTTACTACAACCACGGGGCAAAGTATAAAAATACCTATATTAAGTATTTTGCCGATTAAGTAGCTTCTGTAGTTGCCATACTTTTTCTTTAAACATTTTAATATTATTTTTTATGAACTGTACCACTCCCTCCCCCTTTTTTTGTGTGTGTTTTTTTTGTTTTTTGTATAATTTGTTTTTTATGTGTGTCATGTATTGTATTTCTTTCTGTCCTGTCTTTAAAATAAATAGAAATAGAAAAAGAAAAAAAGTAGCAACTGTGATTAGTTTACAGGTCTAACACAATGCAATATAAAAAGTCTTCTTTTGACTGAAATATGCCGTGAATGTTAGAAACTTTCAGTATGTATGAAGGTGCCACTGGCCAAAAATGCACTTTAGTTTAATTATACAATTTCAAACTTTCAGTGATAGATAGTGATCGATTGTTTTTGCCCTTCAGTCACATGTTATGCCCCAGTATGGAGCTGACTGTCCTGCATTACCATGGAAATCAGCTCACTTTTAATAATTTGATTTCCAATGATACAGATGAGTTAAGATTTTTGAAAATGGAAACCTTGAATGTGTAACATGTTACAAACTGCCTGCTTTAGTTCAAAGCCACACTGTGTAAACCTTCACTCAAAATACCTCAACAACCGCTTTACTGTGAGATCAGCAACATCTGTGTTCTCGCCAGCGCAAATGAGCGCTGAGAATTTCTTCCCCTACGCTGCGTTTCAACGAACGTAGGGGGGATTTTCTGTTGTTTTATTTCCTTTTTGAATCGATACTGTCGTAATAATACCGGATTTAAATTTAAAAAAAAAAGAAAAATTGGCCCTCAAAATGCAGGAAATAGGGTTTAAGAGGGGTCTACATTTCAAAATGGCAGCACACTTCAGCCTGCCCCTCCTGGTGAGAACCCTGAACATCATCACCAACTCATCTCCATGGAGATGTTACTGCTTTGACAGGGAGCCAAACATGTGGTTAGGTCTTCTTCCAAATGCTCTATTCTATTACATAGACCTGTCACAATAATTTACTCTATCGACGTATCATTCAATAAGTAAATTGTCGTCATTGTGTTTCTTGTTTATTTGCCTTTGATGATATGGTAACACGTACTTTTTGAGACAAGAGATTACTGACTTTTTTCTTAGTTTCTGTGGCATAAAACAGCCTTCAATAGTATAATTTATTGCAATATATTCTTGCCTGAAGCTAAATGTTTTTGTGACAGGCCTATTGTTAAGCCACAGCAGGAATATCATTGTTGGTGCTTCTGTCCAGACTACATGTAGAGCACTTTACAAGTCTGTGGCTTGTGGTGTCGGAAAACAGACCACCATCAACCACCACACACCACCACATTCACGCCGGCGAGGTGGGAGAAGTGTCTTGCCCAAGGATACGACGAGAGGCAGCATCTGTGGGACCCGGGAGTCGAACTACCAACTTCCTGGTTATTGGACGACCCACTCTAAGCCAAGTATTGTCATGCTTCCAAGTTTTTTTAACATGATGCATTATTTTAGTTTTCATAATGTTTTTGTAAACCATATTGTTATTAATTAGCAGTACACTCGAGGACAGTACTTGGAAATATGAAAAACTTACGGGATACACCAGACAAAAGAGTTAGAAACCAGCTGTTGGAGGCTCCTGTCCTGACACTATACTTTACTACACTATATTGAAAGTCTAAAGCCTGTGGACATTTACCTGCTCCTGATCCACCTTAAGTCAGTTTTTATGAGCTCAGAAGGAAGTCGTTCATTTGTGAATGGGTCATCACAGGGACTATACTGCTGGATGTCATTTCCTGTCTGTACCTGGGTCTATGAGTCCATCCATTTTATCCATCCATCCATTTTCTGCCACTTGTCCGTTGCCGGGTCGTGGGGGCACTGTTGGTCTCTCATAAGGGGCTTCTGAACCGCTCTTTGTCTGACCCGTCACCAAGGGCGCCATAAGGGGGTGGAAGGTTAGGACGATTCTAAAGGCCCAGGCTGAAGAAGGGCCCAGAAGAACAGCCCTTTTTAGACAGGTTAAATGTGCTAGGACCCTTCATGCACTCAATGTGTATTGTGTCCATTTTGACTAACAAGCTGGGTATTTTTATTGGGTTAAATCTTCTATGTAAAAAATGTGGTGGGCCCAGAAATGTTTGCCTCCATAGGGCCCAGAATTTCTGGCGGCACCCCTGCCCGTCACCTATAGGACCTGTTTGCCCTGGGAGACCCTACCAGCGGCACAAAGCCCCTGACAACAGAGCCCCCAGGATCATTCGGGCGCTCAAACCTCCACCACGTTAAGGTGGCGGCTCCAGGAGGGGATATTAAGACATGAATATATCAAGACATTTTAACCTTGTTTAGTATACGTAAACAAGGTTAAAATGTCTTGATGAAATAGGTTAAGATATAGCCAAAGAATCCTCCTGTTTGGTGTCAGATCCAGCTGTGCTTTTCCTCGGCGGGCTTTAGGACCGCGCTGCGTCCTCTGTCCTGAAGGCGCACGAGCATCATGGCTGAGTTTACCTGAGATTTCTGCGCGGAGCGGACACTTTTACCTCAAATCCATCGTTTACGTCTTCGATTCACCGCCGTTTCATGCTGCAAAGCGTTGTCCCGCTGTAGCTGCATTTGCCACGGCTCCTCGTGGCTCTTGGCCCGCTGTAGATGGAGCACATCCGGCTCCCAAAGGTAACACATCTAGGATTTCCGCACTCGCCTCGTCACTAACATGTCGTTATATTGGCGTGTTTTACACCATGTTCATCGTGGCAGTGGGAAAGTGTTGCAAATTGCATATTGGGGCATTTTACATGTTTTGGACCAGGCTATGTGGTTCAGTAAAGCACTGGCCCACGTAATCTGCTTTAAAAAGATATGCTTTTGAGTGTTTACGCTGTCCCTCAAGCTTTTGCTTTCACTCTCACATACAAGCCATCTGATTTCAAGCACAGACGCCCATAAATGCATCGCAGACGCCACGCTGGCACCACGCGCTCTATCCAACTCGTGACGTGTGTAATAAACGTGTATTGACTGACGTGACGGACGTGTTTCTCTGCAGGTAGAGCACGTGAGGCTGCTCGACCGAGTGTCTCCCAAAAGGAGCCGCGTGGGCACCTTGTACCTGACCGCCACTCACTCCATCTTCGTGGAGAGCGAGGACGGGGTGCGCAATGAAACCTGGGTGAGGGGGTTTTCAATACAGAATGTCAGGTTTAGACTCTTATTGTAGCAAATTCCATCCTGTTCCCAGACACTTCGTTCTTCAGTCACTTTAATGGCTTCTGAGGGACCAATGTGTTCAACATAGAAATACAATAAAATACTCATCTCGGTCCATTATTAGTTTGAACCATTGTACAGACTTTTATTGCAGTTTCAGTTCATCTTGTATCATTAACATCACCACATCTCATAATGTTTGACCCTCGCCTTCACCAGGGGCATTGTCTCTGACCTTCGTATCAGCCTGTAGGCCAGTGTAACGCCTCATTTGAAAGCTAAGTCCTACATAACTCATCTAGACGGGTCCTTGTCCTCACGTTGTTGGCGCGATGTCACTGTTGTTGCGTTTTCATCACATATTTTTGTCACTTTTTTGTGGCTCTTTTGTTGAATTTTCATCCTCGTTTTCGTCTTATTTTTTACACCATTGTTTGTTTTTATTTTGATGCTTTTTTTTAACAAGAACCTTTTAGATTTGGATAATGCCAAAAAAATGTGCTCGGTTCAGGCAGGGGGTAAGAGGACAATATCCTGCTATATAGACACTTGGTAATGTAGCAAAAAGCACAGTCTGCTTAATATAATAATAATATTAATAATGCCTTACACTTGTATTGCGCTTTACAAGCCTGTATTACCAAGCTCTCAAAGCGCTACACTGTTGTCATTATGTATTCACTCCATACTCGGTGGTGGTAAACTACTGTTGTAGCCACAGCTGCCCTGGGGTAGACTGACGGAAGCGAGGCAACCAGTCTGCGCTATCGGCCCCTCCGACCACTCACTCACCACATTCGCCCCAGGCTTCCTGGTGTTCCCAAACGGTCTCCCATCCAAGTACCGACCAGGCCCTTCCCTGCTTAGTTTCCGAGGTCTGCCGGGATCGGGCAGAGCAAAGGCGGCCTTTAATATAGTATGAGTAAAAAAAAATCTGCTCTCACAAGATTTATTTACACAGAATTGTTTAGGTTAATTCATAATTTTTCCGGCTCTGAATTGACGCCTCTCTTTTCTGAACATAAACAGTCGTGTGTTGGCTCCTCTGTGCAGGTGCTGCACAGCCTGGTGTGCGGGGTGGAGAAGCAGGCCTCCTCCTCTGGGGTCTCTCTGGTTCTTCACTGTAAGAACTTCCAGCTGCTGCAGTTTGTGATCCCAGAGGAGAAGGACCTTCAGGACATCCTCCTGTCCCTGCAGCGCCTCTCACAGCCAGGTATTACAATGTCAGACAACTTAACCTTTAGGGTTAGTTTACCCTGTTCCCGAGCAGACGGAGAGCGTTATGAGAGGAATGGCATCTGCAATAAACATTACCTGTGTGATTTACAAAACGCTGCTTTTTATCTTTATTACAGATCTGCATTAGTTACTGCTGCAGCAATAACGGTTCATTGCATGAGCAGATAATGTGGTTAAAGATGGGGCTGAAACAACTAATCGATTAATCGACAACTAATTGATTATTGAAATAGTCAACAACTATTTTAGTAATCGATTAATCCTTTTCTAGTAAACACAGACTCAAATACGCAAAAATGACATGAAAATGAGTTAGTTAGGATCTGGCAGCAAGATGTCTGTGTAAGTTCTCAGTCGTACAGGAGTTGTCCATCTTCAAAGAAGGTACTTGATTCATCTTCTGTACTCAGTAGTTGAAGTACTACTGAGTACAACTACTGAGTACAGAAGATGAATCGAGTACCTTCATTGAAGATGGGGTCTGTAGTGTTTTGTACATTGAAACTGTCATAAATATCCGTCTGTGTCTCATCCAATCAGAATTAGCACTTAGAGCCTCCTACAAACACTTATTCCATCAACAATGTCCTCAAGCGATGCCACTTTAGCGTCATGTGATCAAAGGAATTGAAAAAATCACATTTTCATACACAATTCACAGCCAAGCGATTAATCGTGAAAATAATCGGTAGATTAATCAATTACCAGATAAACGTTGCAGCCCTAGTTTAAAGATAATTCAAAAGTGCTGAAAAATTAAATAGAAATGTTCATTTAGTGCTTCAGGATGAGCTTTGAATTTTCCACCTTTTGGTTTAATTTTATAATTTCATACCCATGACTTTGAAGTCGGCACCATGAAAAGGTCACACGCTTTAATTGTTCGTTGGACCGTCTTTAGCTTTGATTACAGCACCGCGACTTTTAATGTGGTGGTGACTGTTTCTTTTTGGTCTGGCAGTGTAACCTTTTTGTGATTGGTTTAGTTTAATTTTGTTTATTTGTTTATTTGAGCAGCAAACACTCAAAAGGAGTCGACCGAAGCAAGAGACCTCATCAACAAACCCCTACGCAGCTGCCCTCACTCTCTGATTTTGTAGTTTATTTACACCAATAGAAGCACATTCTCAAAACACCAGCAATGAAAACGTTCCATAATCTGTGCTCATATCGCTCTCGTGTTGTTGTGCGGCAGCGTCGTTCGAGGAGCTGTACTGTTTCGCCTACAAACCCAACGTGGCCGCGGAGGAGAGGCAGAGAGAGTGGGACTTTGTGGACCTCAGATCTGAATATAAGAGGTTGGGGCTCCCAAACGCCCACTGGAAACTGTCCCCCGTCAACCAGCACTACAAGGTCAGGATGGAGCAAACTGCTGTAACAATTCCCTTCATGTACTATGTGGGTTTTACAGAGATCTCCCATAATAGTGTAAAACATTTACTGTTAAAATGTGCTGATGTCTTGTCTTTGTGTTTGAAAGCACAAATACTTTAAGGCGAAAACATAGATTTTTTTTTTTCACACGGTGGTCAATGTTTTAAGCTCGTTTCCACCCTTAACATTTCAGTTTTAACGGGAAAAAAAGGCCAAACTCACCCTTTATCTTATGATGTTTTTTTGATTATCGCTTCAAAGTTTTTCTCCACTTTAGTTGCTCCTACAGACTCCAAACTGTCCAGTGTTGTACTAAACAATATTTTCTCGAGTATTTTTTTAACCTCTCACCTGTGCCTTAATTGTGCACAGCTCGGCTTTACCCACATTTAAAAGCTTCTGGACTGGAGAGCTGATAAAACTGATCGAAACTTTTTTGTTGCTCTTTTCTCACTTTGTTGTTGTGTTTTTGTCGCTCTTTTGTGTCTTTTTCATGAATTTTTTCGTTGCTTTTCTGTCGTGTTTTTGTTGCACGTCTTTGTCACATTTTCGTTGCGTTTTCATCCTTGTTATTATAATGCTCTTTTCCAGACGCTTATAGATTTGGGTAAAGCCAAACTGGAGAACATGTCCTCGGTTCAGGTGGGGGTTAAGACGTTAATATCAAATTTGTAGCTTAATTTATTGAGCTTTGAATCGCAAAAAGCGAGGCGAAATTAAAATGTTTATAGATTTTGCATCATTTTATTTTTTCACATTTATGTCCGTAATCTACAGCAAATCTGTTACGTCAGCGGTGACATTATTCAAACACTTGGGAGTGATTTTTGTTAAAGGAACAGGCCACAGTGTTTCCATACTGGGATCTGTTCTTACCTGACCTTAGACGAGTTGATGCGTACCTGTCTGGTCTTTACGCGTGCGCTCAGTCACGTAAATGTTGTTAGCGTTTAGCCTCTCCCAGCAAAGGTGTAGCTCCAAACTGGGGTGAAGTTTGAACTACAAAGCTGTTTCCCCTATTTAAATACAGTCACGTGAAAAGTTACATGTATATAGTAATATCTTCACTTTACTGCGTGGACGTCGAAGCGCTCCTAAGGTGTTATTACGCCTCACAATATAGTCCCGTTTTTTATCCGCTTAGAAAATCGACATGTTTAATGTTGTGTAACTATACTTGTATCGTGCAACTTTTCACGTAACTGTATATAAAAAGGGGAAATCGCTTTGTAGCTTCGAACTTCACCCCAGTTTGGAGCTACACCTTTGCTGGGAGAGGCTAAACGCTAACAACATTTACGTGACTGAGCGCACGCGTAAAGACCAGACAGGTACGCATCAACTCGTCTAAGCTCAGGAAAGAACAGATCTCAGTGTGGAAAACAGTGGCCTATTCCTTTAAGTTGAATATTGCAATAATATGATACACATGGTAGGATTATAATCGGTATGAAAAATAGTATCATTCTAAATTTTGTTTCTGTACATAAAGGCGAGCGACACGTACCCCTCTGAGCTCTTCGTCCCCGAGTCGGCCACACTTCCCGTCATCGCGGGCAGCTCCAAGTTCAGGAGCCGAGGACGCTTCCCGACTTTGTCCTACTACAACAGAGACAACCACGTAAGTCTGTGCTTTTGTGTGTCAACATTAATGAGCCGAATGTTTATATTGCTTTGGTGAAGCCACGGGGGCCACGTGTTATAAAAGATTCCCCACTTTTCCAAATGCTCGACCAGAGAAACGGCCAAGTCTCCCGACAAAAGTGATGTTGCTGGGGAGGCTGCAGCACGTGCCAAATATTTGCTCACAGAAGCCAAGCTAGTTTTTGTTTTGTCCTCTGGGTGATAAATTACAAAGCGTGGAAGCAGAAAATGTAATTTAGAAAACGCTATGGGAAGATTTGAGAATGAAAGCAACTACACAACAGAGCAGTGTTGTTTTTGGCCCTTTTAGTTTTAGTCTTTGGGACGAAAATGCTTTTAGTTTTAGTCACATTTTAGTCAGTTTCATTATAAAAAGTAATAATTAATTTCGATAAGTATTTGGGAAATTGCGATTAATAATTATTATAATCTCTTGGCTTTATAGCTTTTGACAAACAGATTACACCACAATAGACACTGGCAGAAGTGTCATTGTGAACAGGACTTTCCCCAAAAGCACGTCCTCTGATCATCGCTTCGAGATTTTTTTTGTTTGTTTGTTTTTTTTACCACCAGCGCCGTCTGCACATTCGTTCGGCAGCTTTCTGCATTCATACGCTACAGCCGGGCCGCATTAAGGCAGCGTGTGAATCCACGCTCTGTGCCAAGTTTCCCAGGTGTGTTCTCCGGCTCCGCGCACAAGCTCTGTTGGCGGACGGTCTGACAAAAAACATGCTGCTATTTTCGTCTCGTCTCGTTGCCCGTAAACTCATAAACGTCTCGTCAGGTTTTAGTCCCGAAGTAGCTATTTTTAGCTCGTCATCGTTACATTATCGTCTTCCTTGACAAAAACAACACTGGTACAGAGCCCAGCAAGTACGAACAACGGCAGAGGGAAAGACCAAAGAAGAACAGCATCTAAAGAAGACAGTCTGTGGATACCCGAGATGGTCCTTTGATACGGCGAAGGAAGCTCAAAGAAGCAAAAGACAGGACATCCCGTATGTAGCAGGAGTAGGAGAGGAGCTACTGAGGATGTTCAGACTATTGAGATCAGGTGACCTGCTAAGGTTAATGGGTCGTCTACACCCAGTGCCTCAGCAGTAGAGCAGAACAAAGACTTCGGTAGGGATGTTTGGCAGTGTTGGTTCCCTCCTCCTGGGAGGAGCCTGGGTCTTATTTAGAGCCGCTCCAGTTTGGGTTAAAGGGTCTTTTCTGACCTAAAGAGAAGAAGCTTCTGTGACTAGAAGCGAAATGTTCTCGACTTCACCAAAACCCAATCCAGTCGATGATTTAAGCTTTTTTTACGATGGATACTCCCTGGATAAATAAAAGACCTTTACAAACACATCCTATAGTGAAAGATTCAAAGGTGAAACATGTATAAATGGCTCATTAGTATGTTTTTGATGAGAGAACAACTTTGTAACATGATAAAAGTCTCTAAAAATGTCATTTAGCATAATACCCTTCTAAAATGCATATTCAAATTACATTTCGTTATTTAGCTTGGAGCCATTACAGCTACTGAAAGGTTTTGAAAACATTCTCACATTTAAGTCCCAACCCAACTGCAGTTCATCATTAGTGACAAATCCCACTGTCCAGTCTATTGGAAATGACTCGCGGGTTTATAGACGTCGTTAAACTAAATTAGAACCTCTCCGGGTCAATGCTGGACCGTTGTGAGAGGTTTATGATGCCGAGGTTGCACTGTCAGAGCAGAGGCCGCAGTGTGATTCATATTAAAGAGATACAGTCATTTAAGGCCAAGACAAGGATCATAAAATATAATCAGTCCACTTATATTCAGCTGACGACTTCTATTTTTGCAATTATCGAGTCGAGCAGTGCATCTGGTGAAGATTTTAAGGGAGACTGATGCATTATTTTGTTATCTTAACCCCCTAATAATGAAGTTCTCTTGTCAAAAACACACCTCTAGTTGTATTTAACTTAATTTATACTGTTTTGAGTAATCTCGTTTACAATGGTTGTTTCTACTTCTACTGGTGAAGCGACACTATCACTATCACTCCCATCACTGCCTGCAGAGGGCGCTCTAGGTCAAATGGAAATCATAACCAGCCCAGTTTCTCACTCAAAACACAGTTTAGATCAGTCTGTCAAGGACAAGACAAGATGACATCTTTGTGCCACCGTTTCTAATCAGAGGACATCATTGTGTGACCTTGTCCTCGAGAGAACTCGATAAAAGCAGCTGAAACCCTTGTGAAGCGAGCATTGCCTGACCGGCCAAACTACATACTTCTCAAAGACATGAAATGATTGGCTACGAGCAGCTGCTCAGACGGTTCTTTTGAACAGAAAGGAGGAGCGTCTGGCTGGCCAGGCAAAAGACGACACACTTTACAGGTTGTGTTTATATTGTTCTTCTGAGTATTTCCTCAGAGTTATTGTGTAATTTATTAAACCAACCAAAATGGTGTTTGGCTTGTTGTTACATGTTAGGTTCTTACCTGCATAACTTTAATTGGAATTTACATTCTAAAAATGTCCTAACAAACTGCCAAATGCAACAATCTCAGTCTCGCCCTGCAGTGCAGTAACTCTGTGTGGTCCAGCTGTCTCTCAGTCACTGCGATATCTGGACTGAAACAATGGATTCAAATATGCTCAGATTATGGGACAGCCCCTGGATGGACAGTATGAGGCCGCATGTGCGGCTGACTAAGAACATCACAGACCTTCTGAACTCTGAATATGTACTGTGTTCAACACTTTAATATGGTCCAAAGGAACTTCTTTGCTCCTCAGTCCATCCTGAAACTAAATGAGGAGCTTAACTCATACTGTAAAATCAAAGCGTGTAGTGGCAAGTGGACAGTTGTTTTTCTTGGTGAAATGTCCTGTCGTATAGTGTCCTTGTATTTGTGTTGAAATAAAGCTGCTAAACTTTGCAAAACAAATATCAGATCCTCTAATCTGACAATAAAATAATGATCTATCTATCATCTATCTCAGGCCGCCGTGTGCCGCAGCAGCCAGCCCCTGTCCGGCTTCAGCGCCCGCTGCCTGGAGGACGAGCAGATGTTGGGGGCAGTGCTGAGGTCTAACCCCCGCAGTGACGTCCTGTATGTGGTGGACACCAGGCCCAAGGTGAGCCCCCCTTCCCCCTCGCTCTATGGAGCGCTGAGCTAACACTATACAATAATACATGATACAATAACACAGGCCCACTGACGCTTACAGCGCTGGACATCTCTGTGAGCGCAGGTGCTTTGGCAGCTGGTCATAGTAAAGGCTCACGGCCCTGGCGACGTATTGAAGTTGTAATGTGTGGACTGCACGATAGCCTAGTGTTTAAGAATGCAGGTTATAATGCGGTTTTATTATTTACAGCTTCAATCAATCACAGTTTATTTCTACGGCGCTTGGCAGACCAAAGTGCTTTCCATAAAAACATAACAGAAACATCAGCATTTAATGACATGAAATATAAAAACAAAGGCAAAAGAAAGTAGAGCAGCACTTGGAGTTATCGAAGGACTATTTAAATAGGTGCGTCTTTAGTCTGGACAGTGACAGGTCAGTGAGGACTCGCAGCTCGACTGGGAGTGAGTTCCACAGTAAATACAATCATGAAGGTTGTGAGATGTTCTGATCGTTTGTTGTCTCCAGTTGAACGCCATCGCCAACAGAGCGGCGGGAAAAGGCTACGAGAACGAGGACAACTACTCCAACATCAAGTTTCAGTTCCAAGGCATCGAGAACATCCACGTCATGAGGAACAGCCAACAGAAGATGCTGGAAGGTGGGACATTTTATTGGGCTATTATTAATTCATCACTGTCAGGAATGTTTCAGCGCTGTATGTTTGAATTATCATCTCAACTCGTCAACGAAGGGTTCTCAGAAGTCAAGGGAAACCAATACAATACAAACTCGGATGCTTGCCTCAAAGCAAGAAGGTCCTGGGTTCGATTCCCAGGCGGGTGCATCTAATCATAAAGCATTTGTATCCATTTTATGAACTCTCGAGCCAGTTTTCTCGTATTTCTGTGACAAAGGCCCTAAAAAGTGACCCTGCAAGTCGTGAAACATGATTATAAACTTGGCCCTATGAAGAATTGGGAGTTTGACCTTAGTTAAACTCCCAATTAATTAGTTTGACCATTTTTGTGATGCTTACAGTTTCACTTCCTTATTGGACACTAACAGGAAGTGACATAGATAGAGGCAAACAGTGTTTAACTGTTGCCGTGCCAACCGTGTAAAGTCATTGGAAAATGAGTCAAACTGCTATGAAACTTTACCTCACCATCTATGTCACTTCCTGTCGGCAGCTTAAAAGTCTTCCCAACATTTCTTCATTCAAATCGCTGCTTCACTGGAATCAAATTATAATTATTACTTACAACAGATATTATCCATCCAAATGAGTCATATTATCAAGAGTCATATGCACGCTAAGTTTATATTTGTATTTTAGATGCCTTATAAGATGCCAATTATGTCCTAAACTTAATTTGTAAATAAATCAGGTCCAAAAGTAGAGCAATAAATTATGAATTTTCTGCTTTTAAAGTATGGGTTAAGAGTACCTGATAAGTACTTAAGAGTATTGATAAATCCTTAACGATGCCCATCCATAAGACTGTTGCTGAGTCGTTTAGATCGTGATTTCATCTTTATAGGTGGAGGCCTATAATTTGTGGGAAAGTACAGTATTTTATATTATATATAACAAAGGCAAGGCAAGTTTATTTGTAGAGTACAATTCATACACAAGGCAATTCAAAGTGCTTCACAGTTGCATAAAATTACAAGAAAACAGATCAAATCAATCATTAAAACATCAACATAAAAGTTACTCCGTGAACTGCCACCTTAACGTGGTGGGGTTGTTTGAGCACCCGAATGATCCGAGGAGCTATGTTGTCTGGGGCTTCATGCCCCTGGTAGGGTCTCCCATGGCAAACAGGTCTTAGGTGACGGGTCAGACAAAGAGCAGTTCGAAGACACCTATGGACAGTTTAATATCAAGGACCGTGACGTCGCCCGGTATGGCGCAGCCGGGGCCCCACCCTGGAGCCAGGCCTGGGGTTGGGGCTCGAATGCGAGCGTCTGGTGGTCGGGCCTCTGCCCACGGGGCCCGGCCGGGCACAGCCCGAAAGGACGACGTGGGCCCGCCCTCCTGTGGACCCACCACCCGCAGAGGGATCCGTAGGGGTCGGGTGCAGAGAGGACTGGGTGGAAGTCGAAGGCAGGTGCCTCGACGACCTGGTCCGCGTGCGCAGCTTCTGGCGTTCGGGACATGGAACGTCACTTCGCTGGGGGGGAAGGAGCCTGAGCTTGTGCGGGAGGTTGAGAGGTACCGGCTAGATATAGTCGGGCTCACCTCCACGCACAGCCTGGGTTCCGGATCCCAACTCCTGGAGAGGGGCTGGACGCTCCATTTTTCTGGAGTTGCCCGCGGGGAGAGGCGGCGGGCTGGGGTGGGTTTGCTCATAGCCCCCCAGCTCAGCCGTCACGTGTTGGAGTTCACCCCGGTGAACGAGAGGGTCGCGTCCCTACGCCTTCGGGTCGGGGACAGGTCTCTCACCGTTGTCTCGGCCTACGGGCCCAACATCGGTGCAGAGTACCCGGCCTTCTTGGAGTCCCTGGGAGGGGTACTAGATGGTGCTCCGGCTGGGGACTCCATTGTTCTACTGGGGGACTTCAACGCCCACGTGGGTAACGACAGTGAGACCTGGGTGGGGGTGATGGGGAAGAACGGCCTCCCCGATCGGAACCCGAGTGGTGTTCTGTTATTGGACTTCTGTGCTAGTTACGGTTTGTCCATAACGAACACCATGTTCGAGCACAAGGATGTCCATAAGTGCACGTGGCACCAGGACACCCTAGGCAGGAGGTCGATGATCGACTTTGTAGTTGTGTCATCCGATCTCTGGCCGCGTGTCTCGGACACTCGGGTGAAGAGAGGGGCTGAGCTGTCAACCGATCACCACCTGGTGGTGAGCTGGATCCGCTGGCAGGGGAAGAAGCCGGTCAGGCCTGGCAGGCCCAAACGTGTTGTGAGGGTCTGTTGGGAACGTCTGGTGGATCCCTCTGTCAGTAGGGTCTTCAACTCCCACCTCCGGAAGAGCTTCAACCAGATTCCGAGGGAGGTAGGGGACATGGAGTCCGAGTGGACCATGTTCTCCTCCTCCATTGTCGATGCGGCTGCTCGTAGTTGTGGCCGTAAGGTCTCTGGTGCCTGTCGCGGCGGCAATCCCCGAACCCGGTGGTGGCGCCCGGAGGTAAGGGATGCCGTCAAGCTGAAGAAGGAGTCCTATCTGGCCTTGTTGGCTTGTGGGACTCCGGAGGCAGCTGAGAGGTACCGGCAGGCCAAGCGTGCTGCAGCTCGTGCAGTCGCAGAGGCAAAAACTCGGGTTTGGGAGGAGTTTGGAGAAGCCATGGAGGAGGACTATCGGTCGGCCTCGAAGAGATTCTGGCAAACCATCCGGCGCCTCAGGAAGAGGAAGCAGTGCTCCACCAACACTGTTTACAGTGTGGGTGGGGGGCTGCTGACCTCGACTGGGGATGTGGTCGGGCGGTGGAAGGAGTACTTCGAGGATCTCCTCAATCCCACCGTTACGTCTTCCGATGAGGAAGCAGAGGCTGGGGACTCGGAGGGGGGCTCGTCCATCACCCAGGCTGAAGTCACCGAGGTGGTTAGAAAGCTCCTCGGTGGCAAGGCCCCAGGGGTGGATGAGATTCGTCCTGAGTACCTTAAGTCTCTGGATGTTGTAGGGCTGTCTTGGCTGACACGTCTCTGCAACATCGCGTGGCGGTCGGGGACAGTGCCTCTGGATTGGCAGACCGGGGTGGTGGTCCCTCTCTTCAAGAAGGGGGATCGGAGGGTGTGCTCCAATTACAGAGGGATCACACTCCTCAGCCTCCCTGGTAAGGTCTATTCCAGGGTGCTGGAGAGGAGGATTCGGCCGATAGTCGAACCTCGGATCCAGGAGGAACAATGCGGTTTTCGTCCCGGTCGTGGAACACTGGACCAGCTCTATACCCTTCATCGGGTGCTCGAGGGTTTGTGGGAGTTCGCCCAACCAGTCCACATGTGTTTTGTGGATCTGGAGAAAGCGTTCGACCGTGTCCCTCGTGGTGCCCTGTGGGGGGTGCTCCGGGAGTATGGGGTCCGGGGCCCTCTACTAAGGGCTGTCCGTTCCCTGTATGACTGCAGCAGGAGCTTGGTTCGCATTGCCGGCAGTAAGTCAGACCTGTTCCCGGTGCGTGTTGGTCTCCGGCAGGGCTGCCCTTTGTCACCGGTTCTGTTCATTACCTATATGGACAGAATTTCTAGGCGCAGCCAGGGGCCGGAGGGTGTCCGGTTTGGGAACCTCAGAATATCATCTCTGCTCTTTGCAGACGATGTTGTTCTGTTGGCTTCATCAAATCAGGACCTCCAGCGCGCACTGGGGCGGTTTGCAGCCGAGTGTGAAGCGTGCGGGATGAGGATCAGCACCTCCAAATCTGAGGCCATGGTTCTCCACCGGAAAAAGGTGGTTCTCCCGCTTCAGGTCGGTGGGGAGTCCTTGCCCCAAGTGGAGGAGTTCAAGTATCTCGGGGTCGTGTTCACGAGTGAGGGACGGATGGAGCGTGAGATCGGTAGACGGATCGGTGCGGCGTCAGCAGTGATGCGGTCGCTGTATCGGACCGTTGTGGTGAAGAGGGAGCTGAGTCAGGGGGCGAAGCTCTCGATTTACCGATCGATCTACGTTCCCACCCTCACCTATGGTCATGAGATTTGGGTAATGACCGAAAGGACAAGATCGCGAATACAAGCGGCCGAAATGAGTTTCCTCCGCAGGGTGGCTGGGCGCACCCTCCGAGATCGGGTGAGGAGCTCAGTTACCCGGGAGGAGCTCGGACTCGAGCCGCTACTCCTCCACGTCGAAAGGAGCCAGCTGAGGTGGCTAGGGCATCTGTTCCGGATGCCTCCTGGTCGCCTCCCTCGGGAGGTGTTCCAGGCATGTCCCACTGGGAAGAGGCCTCGTGGAAGGCCCAGGACACGCTGGTGGGACTATGTCTCCGAGCTGGCCTGGTGTCGTCTCGGGGTCCCCCCAGAACAGCTGGAGGAGGTGTGCGTGGATCGGGAAGTCTGGGCATCTCTGCTGAGACTGCTGCCCCCGCGACCCGGCCCCGGATAAAGCGGAAGAAAATGGATGGATGGATGGATGGACATAAAAGTTAATCAATGACAGTAAAAGGCAAGAGTGCAGATAAAATACTTTCAGTTTTCATATGTTCGGGTAAAAAGAGCTGTTTTCAGCCTGGATTTGAACATTGTCAGAGTTGAGGCCTGTCTCACATCCTCATGAAGACTGTTCCAGATTTTAGCTGAAACTGAAACGCAGCTTCACCGTGTTTAGTCCTGACTCTGGGAACCACCAGGAGACCCCTCCCTGAAGTTCTCAGGGCCCGAGATGGTTCATACGGCTCTAACATGTCAGAGATGGACTTTGGTGCTAAACCATGAAAAGACTTGTACACAAGCAGAGCTGTTTTAAATTCTATTCTCTGAGTGACAGGAAGCCACAAACATAACAAACATGACAACGCCACTACGCTGAGCTAGGCCACATAAATCCATTCATCACCATCAGACAAAATGCATCTATATTTATCAAACCAACATGTGTAGTGTCCAAATGGCTCCATGTTTAGTTCAGCTGCTTCAAGTGTAACCAAGTGGGACTCCATACTCCCCCTGTGGCGTATAGACGCGTTCCTGCAGACTGGCCTGAGCCTCAAACGGGCCTCAGGATGAATCCATGGAGGGTTTCTGTGTATTGAGCCGGAGATTCTGCGTGAAAGACTTTGAAAATCCCATCTGGACTTCATTCTGGGACTATTTTGGTTTCCCCGGCGCGGACAACGTGTGCCCCCTCTGCCCCAAACGGAGACGGGAGGGGGTGAGAATGAAGAAATATCACGATGCAAAGTTGTTGCGTGGACTTTAGCTGTGGTAACTCCGTGCCCCCCGGCGGCGCAAGGGGAGTCTCTGTACAGTTCGGGAGACAGAGGAAACCGGTTTGTAATGAGATTTTGGAGACGACCCTCCCTGGACACAAATCTCCTGTCGTCCCGAAAGAGGATTACACACTACGTTCAGACAAGAGGGGCCTATGAACCTGTTCACCTGGCCGTCCCAGCGAGAGAACTGAATGGGCTGAGGACTGTTAACTTCCTGGTCTGGATTTAGGCCTACTTTTGTCTAATTTGATGTCTCATTCAATGGGCCTCCTTTACCCAATTTCAATGTGTTAATACAATGCGTTCCTGTCTGCTCTCAGTCACGCAAAAAAGACCAAAGATGTTGTTAGCATTTAGCCTCTTCCATCATATTCCGATGGAGTATTTAAATAGGGAAAACGTGGAAGAGCTTGGTCGCTTCTAACTTCACCCTGTTTGGCCCCATAGAGCAGACGAGGAGAGGCTAAATGCTAACAACATCTTTTTTTTTTTTTTGCGTAACTGAGCGCACGCACAAAGACCAGACAGGTACGCATCAACTCATCTAAGGTCAGGTAAGAACATGTCGGTATGGAAAAACAGTGGCCTGTTCCTTTAACCCCATTGAGAATCTCTGGGATGTGTTGGTTAAAGGCTTTGCGCAGTGGTCACACTCTCCCATCATCAATACAAGATCTCGGTGAAAAATGAATGCAACACTGGACCTTTCAACATTGCAGAAGCTGTTCACCCAAATATCAGAGCGTGTGACCTTTATTGGGGGTCGGGTATTACCACAGTTTGTTATAGGGCTCGATCTTCTGCCTGGCGCAACAACAGGGCTGCTCAAGACGAAGTTGGGATCTTGCATTTACAACCAGTGCTTTCGCCGTTAGCCTGAGGGAGTTGCTTAGGGGAAAGGGGTCGGCTGAGGTGTAGTGTGTTGGGACAATAAATAATAATATTGTTAATAGCGATAAAAAAATGCGGAAATGAATCGATTGCCACATTTTTTGATTATCGTACTAGATGATAATCGCTAAATCCATCAGATTTAAAAGTTACCAGTGCTGGTAACTTTACCGGGTGTGGGTACGTCTCCATGGAGATGTGACTAAAGTCAGCAGTATTTAAGAGTTTAGTTGGTTAGTTCCTCATCCAAATCCATTATTGGATTACCCACTGAGGAAATAGCAGTTTCTGTCGATCTGCTCATTAGCTGCATGTTTTGTAGTACAGTCCAAAATGTTACACATTGTGCCTTTAAATACTTACTTTACGTCTCACTCAATATGACATTTACAGCAGACAATGAAGAGGAATATTTGATAATTGCCCAATCCCCATCATTTCAGCAGTTTGAGTGATTTTTTTTTTTTAAACCATATGCAAATATCGTGATAATATCGTTAATCGCAATTATTTTGGCCAAGATAATCGTGACTTCAAATTTCATTATCGTCCCATCCCTAGTTACAAGCAGCGCAGTAATGAGCTTGCTGCTTCCTTAGTACCTTCTCCCACTGTGAGTGAGTGTCCCGGATATATCAACGGTCCCGCTCTTGTGCTAGTATTAAAGAGCACCAGGCAAACTCCACGCCGCAGAAAGTGATCGAAGCATCATCTCGTAAACTTTTTTTTACTAAAAGAAAATGTTCACAAATTGTTGACATGCAGGTGTCGGACATTTAACCGTCCACGCACACGTCTCAGTGAGTCTGTGGCAGATGCTTTGAGCGCTGTATTTCCAGCTGAACCACTACAGTAGGTCTGTGAGTGATGCAGCTGTGTTGTTTTGCAGTGTGCGAGCTGCGGACCCCCTCCGTGTCGGACTTCCTGCTGGGTCTGGAGAGCTCCGGATGGCTCAAACACATCAAAGCCGTCCTGGACGCAGCCGTCTTCATCGCCAAGGTCAGTCTGATCCTGCTGTCTGCGAGCTCTGGACTAACGCTTGATTAAATAGAGGCGCTACAGTACAGTACTACAGCCTTAGGTATTATAATGCTAGGGACAAATGAAGAAAAGCATTCCCGTATTAGTTGACGGAATCGCAGAATCACAGAAGTCTTCCATCTGACTGGGAAGTTCACATTGCTACTAATACAGCCTAGAACAAAAGTGTAAAAAAATAAAAATGTAGTTCACGTTAGCATGTTTTCTGGATCTGTGGTAGTGCTTTATCAGATCTCGTTTTTACACAGTTGGATGAAAAGATAAGATTTTTGCTCAAATATAATGGCAAGTGCTGTGTTGTAATGTGTTTTTGTAAATGTTGGAATACTATTGTTATTGCAAGAATAAAGACAGATGTATAAAATCTGAAATCATGCAGCCTTAGCACTTGCCCTTGTATTTTTAAAGATTTAAATTAATAGATTATTATTCCTATTCTGGTGTCCGGATGTTTGCAGGAGTTTGTTAAAAAACGGAGGCAAAAATATTTACTCAGCTAAGAGTAATGTGACTTTAAAGTAATTTTACTCAAGTGGAAGTAAATAGTGACCCAATTAGGCACTCGAGGAAAAGTACTTTGCGAACATATCACTTGAGGAATGTGAGTACTGTGTAAATGATTCAGTGTAAAAGTCAGATTTAGTGTTGATGTAAAAGGACAAAACTAAATAATAACTTAAATGTATTATCTACACAAGGAATGCACATAAAAATATCTGTTAAAGTGACTAAATGCAGGTTGGTTATTTTATACTCACTACTGCCACCTCAGGTCTTACGGGTAACTGCAGTTTCTATATTAAGCTCGTGCATAATGGCACTTTGGACCCGAATTAACAACTTTTTGAGTGACAGTGCAGGATTTGGTGAACAGGTCTGGGCTCGTTCTACACATTAAGACATGGCTGGAACATATAGGGGGAGGAAAATACTCAATTTTAACATTTTAAAACTCCATATTGTCCCTTTAAGGAAATATACAAGATAATTCATTGAAGCTTTTTCCACTGAGTAAACCTGTGACGAAATGTTTTACGTTTTTACGTGCGTATCAACAACCTACTCTGCCCTTTACCGGTCCCTTGTCCTTCCCCAGGCCGTATCGGAGGAGGGGGTGAGTGTCCTGGTCCACTGCTCTGACGGATGGGACAGAACCTCTCAGGTCTGCTCCGTCGCCTCGGTGCTGCTGGAGCCGCACTACAGGACGCTCAAGGGATTCATGGTGAGGATTATGACTTAAAGGGGAGGTATTACTCAAAATCGTCTTTTTAGAGCTTTACAATGTTGTGCTCCCATCAAAAACATACCTGGAGCTGCGTTTCAATCTTTGAAACCAGGAAGTAAAACTACAGCTGGTTGTTTGTTTTTTGAATTAATGAATGTTGTTGCAGATGGTTTTGATCAGTATTGCGTTTTTTAACCAACAAAGTGACAGTGATAAAGATGTGTGTGAATAAACTCAAATTTCTACTTGGACATGAGCACTGCCATGTATCAAGAATTTACTACGAGGATGCCCTCTCTGAACCGGCCTCGTGTTCCTGTATCCACTCACAGCTTGGATTCACCTCTAAGTCCCTGTAGTCGACAACAGTTTATTTGGTCAGATTCGGTCAAAGCCAACTTTAGATCCCCACGAGCCGCAGTGAGAGACAACTGAAGTAAGAGAGTCGAGCCCCGAGGAGTTCACCGCCCACTGTCTGAGAGTGTTGCCCCACACAGGGCACAGCGAGCGACGAACAACTTTGATATTACATTTATGTTTGTTTTTAAATGTTAGAGCCAAAGAAAGAATGATATTAAATACAATTATGTAACAATGTTGTTTATACAGTGGAGCTCAAACGGTGCTGCAGGGAAGGTTCGATCTCAACCTATGGCCGTTGTCGTTATATCTTTGCGCGAGACACTCCACTCACCTTGAATCTGTTGAAATCCTTGAAAGTCTTGAAATCCTTGAAACTGTTGATTGATTTTTACCCTTGGACACATCAGTGACCCCAAGAAGACTTCGCAAACTTCTACTATTTTTTACACCGGGCGTTCTCAAACTCCGGACTCCGGTCCAGATGCGGCCCTCGAGGTGATTTGGTCCGGACCCCGGTGGCGCCCCTGTGCTGTTCATTTTATTGCCGTGGCCCATAAGTGCAGTTACAGCTTTGGCCTGTAGGGGCTGGAATAGCGCTCCCTTTGGACACAGCTGCTAATCATCAGCTCTTGAAGTCCAGTCGAGATTAATGGCTTGTATGAAAATCATTGAATAAAGACAGTATTATAACGTTCATGGTTGAGAAAGCACATTCACTATGATAAAGTTGTTTAAATGAAAGAACTCCAATCGCAGCTGAGCTGTCTGAGTGACGTACGTTTAGATCAGTCCCACGTTTTAGGAGTTTACAGACAACAGGCAGTGTCATGTCGCTCATTAGAACTCTTGAGTGTCCCATCACAGGACTGCTCTTACTCTTGATATATATAACATTTTATTTTTGTATAAATTCCCCAATATTATGCTTTTTTTCCCCTCATGTTACAATGTACTCTCTGATGAATAAATAATTATATTTATTTATCTTACATTTTTAGTGTCAGTTTTAGTGCAATGACAGAATACATTTTCCGGACCTTTGGCCTCTGTGAATTTTATTTTTCAGACCTTTTGTTTGTGAATTACAAACGACAAAGGTCTGAAAAAAAAAAAAATTTGGTTTATTTTTAGATATAAAGTTTGAGAACCCCTGTTTTACACTATTATAATTTATCATAATAACTATTAATAAAGCAAAGACAAAGTCACCAAAGTTCATCCCTGTCTGAACCCTGATGGCCAAGTACGTTCAGTTGATGTACAGTTGTGCACAAAAAGTTATTTTTCACTCATAGTTAGTGGTTGTGTGAAGCCATTTGTGGTGAGAAGACGGGGTTTGCTCTTTTCCAATCATAATCAAAAAAGAAAGTACCAAAATGACCCTGATCCAAAGTTAACATACCCCGGTTCTGTGTATTGCCCCCTTTAACATCATGACAGCTTGGAGTCTTTTGTGGTAGTTGTGGAGAAGGTTCTGTATATAATCTTATAGTAAAGCGGCCCATTCCTCCTGATCATAAACGTTTGATCAGGGTCATCGGGGGGAACCGCTGCCTATTGTTCTGTTGTATCGCGTTCAAAGCAGCTTATTTTTTAGTAATTTATTCTTTCTTTCCAGGTTCTGATTGAGAAAGATTGGATCTCATTTGGCCACAAGTTCACGCACAGGTTTGACGCCATCCTAAACTTAAACCTTTAGCCTGAAGCGCCCATCATTGATTTCACAAACTTGACTTTGAGTTTGACCTCATTGTCTAGTTGTTTTTCTGTTTTGCTATTTTCAGATGCAATCACTTGATGGGCGACCCAAAGGAAGTGTCCCCGATTATAGACCAGTTCCTGGAGTGCGTGTGGCAGCTGACGGAGCAGTTTCCTTGTGCCTTTGAGTTCAACGAGAGGTTCCTCATCACGATCCATCACCACATTTACTCCTGCCAGTTTGGAAACTTCATCGGCAACAACCAGAGAGAGAGGAAACAGCTGGAGTAAGGCCAACGTTTATCAAATAAGGCCAATGATTATCAAAAGCATCCAACGGTACAAATGGATAAAGGGCTGGGCAATGTGGCAAAAAAAAAACAAGACAAGACTTCGATCAATAATGACTTAAAGAGGCCAAAAGTTTCAGTGGAAAGTCTGTTAGTAAGTAAGTGGTTTATTGTCATTGTACATCAGAAATAGTGTTCAGGTGTCAGTCCCTTTAAAAAGCTGCTTTCTTCAGGACCATTTTGGACTCTCAAAGTAAACAAATCCACCAAACCTCCACATAAACTCGGCAAAGATGTACAAAAGTATCCAGAAAAACAATGTGGAACACAGAAACCACAAATGCAGGTCGCAGAAAAAGGTGAAAAAGAGCAGTGGCTCTTACTTGTATGGCGTTAGACCCACGATCACGGGCCATCCCGCCTTTGCTCTGCCCAATCCCGTCAGACACTGGAAACTAAGCAGGAAGGGCCTGGTCGGTACTTGGATGGGAGACCGTTCAGTAACACCAGGAAGCCTGGGGCGAATGTAGTGAGTGAGTGAAGGGTTGGTGGTGGTCGGAGGGGCCGATGGTGCAGACTGGTTGCCTCGCTTCCGTCAGATCAGGGCGGCTGTGGCTACACTAGTAGCTTACTACCACCAAGTATGGAGTGAGTGAATAATGCAAATTCCTCCGCCGCTCCGGCCGCCCGTATCGCCGCTAACCTGTGTATTTCCAGTGGCCACATCCTGGTCGCCAGGCAGCCTAGGGAATGAATGGAAGCTCGCCGCTCTTTTCGCTTCTGCCGCTGTTGGTGTGAATCCAGTGTCACTGGTCCAGCCTCAGCGTCGTGGGCCCCTCCCAGTTCCGACAATTTGACGAATGTCTCTCTCCACTCCTCATTCCTTTCACCTTGTGCTGCACTACTGAATGAAGCTTATGGAGTAAAAATCATATTACATTTCCAAATGAATAAACGCTGTCCTTTACTGAACCGGTTCAAGAGACTGGGAAATAAACCTCAGCTTAAATGATAAATGAAAGCTTTCCACTGCAGTTCTATTTAACACAGAATAATTTCCTTCCTACTCCCATAAAAGGATTTATTAACTTTAATTGAAAGTCAGATGACGTAAGTAAATGAATATATTCTTTGTCAAGTTGAAACAGACCTAATTATTGGGCCTGTTCTTGTTAATTTTCAGGATAGAGAAGAGGACTCACTCTCTCTGGCGGTATCTGTGGTCGAACAGAGCAGAGTTCATCAACCCTCTGTACAGGCCCAACCACAGCCAAACCCAGGGGGTGCTCCGGCCCTCTACTGCCCCCTACTGTTTCAAGTAAGTCATTGCTTTTGGGTTCACAACAAATGAAAACATTAAAATCTACACAAAGAATAAAATTAGCTCTTTGTAAAGAAATGGGAAATATGCTGTGCTTTTTGTTCACTTCCAGGTTTTGGAAGGGCCTTTACAACCGCTTTGAACGAGGGGTGCACCCGCGTCAGTCTGTGGAGGACTGTCTCAGGACGATCCGAGAGGAGACGGAGCAGCTGGAGGATCAGCTCTCCTCTCACAAACAGGTAAAAGTCTATAATAGTTCTTGTAATAGGGCTGCATGATATGAGCTGTAGTGAATTTACACTGAATATCACAATAACAATTTGAACAGTGATATTGGCTTCCCTTGAACCTCAGTCCCTACAAATGTATTAAAAGTGAAACATTTATTCTAGATAAACATTTGTTTTAGAATTGAGGATTTTTTAAATTGCCATTATACAATTATGGATGCTCTCAACAGTAGTAGGCAAAAGCACGAAAGCTTATGTGTGCCTACCCGTATTCAATGTAATGAACATTTGCAGGTTTGTTTACATGTACTCGAGTAACCTGGTTATTCGGCATATCCTGGTTATGGCAGTATTCTGGAGATGATGTTTACATGTGTCCGAGAAACCAGGACACGCATATCCCTGTTTACATGAGCAACTATAGTATCCTGGATATTTAGGCTCCAGAGAGGGAGTTATTCAAAGAAGCACTTATAACAGTAGAGCACTTTCCCAGCTTCAGCAATGTGATAATTGAAAAAATAAATTTAATTGGTTTGATTATTATTATCCTGGTTTTTCAAATTATCGAAGTAACCTTAAAAAAATTATCGTTTTTTGCTCCGTGGTATCTCCGGTAGAAGTCAGCATTGCCCTCGGATCAAACCAATTTAATTAATTTTTTTAATTCTCACGTCCATTGCTGAAGCTGGGAAAGAGCTCTACTGTTATAAGTGCTTCTTTGAATAGATCTTGTCCCTGTGCTTGAGAAATGTCAGAAAAAGCCATGTGTTAACAATAACCTGGATTGTGGCTTATCCAGGAAATTGAAACCACTATTCTGTGTTTACATGAACCAGACAAAACCAGGAAACTTAAAATAACCTGGATAAATGTAAACACACTCAGTGATACAGTATGGGGATTGTATCCACAGAAATTAAGAATTCCGCACAAACTATTATATTCTTTGAGTAGAAAGTGTCCTCAACATGACCCTCTAGCCCAGGGGTGTCAAACTCATTTTGGGTCGTGGGCCGAAATTCAGCTGCCACGGCGGGTCGCGGGCCACATATAATGTAAACAGGAAAATAAAACATTTTTCCAATAAATGAATAATAATAACAACAGCTTACACTTTACAAGTTTCTCAAAGTGCTACATAGTATTCATTAGAGTGAATGGTCCTCTTTTCAACAGTCTTATTTTTTTCTTGCAAAAGAGATGTCAACATTTATTAATTATATCAATCGATAAAATAATGTAAAAACATTCAACAAGGATCACTGTATACATATAGGAAGAGGTCCATTTTTCTTGAAAAATCCGACACTCTGTGTCCACTTTTCTCTTTTTTGACAACGACATTTCACTGAAGAGGGTGCCAGAGTCAACAGAAAAAGCAGGTAAAGCGATAGAACTGACTTAAACACAGCGCCCCTAGCGGACAATATAAGAACTGCAAATTTTAAAGAAAATGAAGTTTATTCTTTTTTAATAATGCATATTTATCCCGTGGGCCGGACTGAACCCACTGGCGGGCCGGCTCTGGCCCGCAGGCCGTACGTTTGACACCCCTGCTCTAGCCAATCAAAACTCTGAGGTTAAATAAAAACATTAAAATTAACCCAGTCCCATCAAAACAGTCAAACCAGATATAAAACAGACTAAATCTGGACCAAAATGGTAACATTAATATGCATGTATGTGTCATTACATATTTGGAGTTGTGATCTTGATACAAAAGTGTCCAGTGAATAAAAGTACAGACTAATGTGTTGTCAATAGTGCTAGGTTTTGTTGTCGTTTGTTCTTTACAATGATTTATTGTGTTTAATTCCCTCCAGAAAATCTCAAAGCTGGAGGAGCAGAAGTGGAGCGCCCCCGTGAATATCTTCGACAAGAGTCCGACCGCGTGGATCTTCGCCCCGGACCTCAGACTGGCCAACACGCCCCAGGACTACACCACCTGCGTCCTCACCAGCAGCCCCTGTCAGCCCCGACCAGCAGGGGGCAGCCCTGTGCTCACTCCACACGATTTAAACCTCACGACCAGCTTTAACGGCAGCGACCCGGAGTCCGGCGTTGCAGATTTGAGCGCGCCTTCGCCCTTTAGTGAGGAAAGTACAAGGGATTCAGACGAAGCGGCCAATTCTGCGGCTTGAGGCCAACAATACACACATGCATTATGAAACTAGAGCTCAACAGTCCCTCTCTCCGAATAAAAATCCCGTTCACTTTCATCGATTATGAATTGATGAAAATATAGGCAGTTTTGGACATTTTTATATCAGTACAGCTAGTGTTTCTTATTGATGTCTTTAAATTTAAATATGTCCCCTATTCAGCTGCAGTGTCTCATCTTAACCGCTTAACCCCCACCTGAACTGAGCACATTAACTCCAGTTTGGCATTACCCAAATCCAAAAGCTTCTTGAACAAAGCGTCAAAATAGCGACGAAAATTAGATAAAAGTGAGGATGAAAACACAACGAAAAAGTGACAAAAGCGAGACAGAAAAACACAATAAACAAGCAATAAAAACAAGATTAGAAAGTGATTTTTTTTAAAAAGAGCCACAAAAAGATCAACAAAAAAAGTGTCATAAAGCAAGGAAAAAAGTGATGAAGAAAGCAACAAAACGGGACAAAAATCATAGAAAAGCTGAATCATCGACTGGACTGGGTTTTGGTAAAGTTGAGGACGTTTCGCTTCTAGTCACAGAAGCTTCTCCTTTGCTCTTTTGGTCAGAAAAGACACTTCACCCAGTTACCCAGATCAGTTTTGTAGGTCTTAGCTTTCAAATGAGGCGTTACACTGGTCTATAGTTTGTAAGCTCCAGTCGAGAAGCTTTTAGATTTGGGTTTTTTCACCACGTTACAATATATATTCGAAAGTGGCGTTTTGTTTAACTCGCTCCCGTTTTCGGCAAATTTAGTTCGTCTCGCTCTTCCCTCTCAAAACGCCAGCCCACACTCCGACAAGGTTTCCACGACGATTTCCCCCCCCCCCCCCAATTTTTCAACCATTTGGTGATTCCTTTCATCGCTGCACCTTTAAATTCTCAACAATTGAATAGATTTGAAAAGCTGTAGGAAAAAAATGAATGGGAAATTTACTCCCAGAGCAGGTTTCGAGGCGGGACTGTTGAGCTCCATTGGGGTGAAGGGGGGACAGCTCAGGCCACCTCTAGCACTAAAAAGGGACTTTATTTCACTTTATTTGTTATGTTAGTCAAGACGTTCACAACGAGGACATGCGATCTATAAATGCTCAAGGGTGTCTCTGCTTTCAACACAAGATGCTGCCAAACACGACCGATACTATTTAAAGCCTTCCTGTACTATTGGTGACTATTTTAAGCTTTAACTTGACTTGCACTTTATGTTTAGCGTGTGGTTTGCTTGCTTCTCATAATAGAAGCTCAATGGGAAAGTTATTTTGTAGAAATCTCGAGTATTAATAATATGAGCTCTCAAAACAAACAAACAAACCTTTTTTTTATTTTTTTTTATCAGACATTATTATTACAATTCTGTATGTATTTTATGTGAATGTCTTTATTTCCAACCGTAGCTTTTGGAACGGCTACTTCCACCTTTTTTGAACAAATTACAATGCCAGTAAACCATGTAAATGTATTTTAAGTTATTGGACCTTCTATTGTGATAAATTATGACGTTTTAAAATCAGATTAACATAAAGAGTTGATTAAAGATGCGACATGTATGTAGCGATATTCTCAAGATGCTGCTGAAACATTAAGACTTTTTTGTTGCATTATTGGAGCCAAATTGGAGATAAAGTGCTCGGTTCAGGTGGGGATTAGGAGGTTAATGACCTTATAAGATAAAATATATTTTTGCAAGTATTGGCAGTGTGACATGGCTTTCTCCCTCTTCTCCTTCGCACGTGCCCTAAGTATTCAATGTGTGACATCATCTTTTCGAGAGAATAATTCCACTTTACTAATCCAGTACTTTCACCGCTTTTACAGTACATTCTTTGTTCAGTGTAGACTTTTTTTATTTTATTTTTTTTTTATTTACATTTTTATGTTCAAAACAAATAGGGCAATAGTATTAAGTCTGTTCAGATTACATTGTTAACAGGCAATAAAATAAGGTTGGATTTACATACAAAGGGTTATACAGTTCTGGGTAGTTTACTCAAAAGTTCATAAACAGATTCATTACCATTGGTACTTATATATTTTAGGGATTTTAGATAACTGTCAAAGTCAATAAAGAACATTTTAAAGTTTGGGGATGATTTAAGTATCCTTTGTTTATGAATAAAAAATGTTGCTAGACAGAGGACCAAGTTATAACATTGTTCTTGTTTTGAAGAAGAGTTCCAAAAGTTATATTGTCATTTGAGATGAGGCTTGGGATTTCAATTTGCCGTTGTATCCAGTCCTGCAAGGTCTTCCAAAAAATTTGAGTCTTGGCACACTCAAAAAAAATATATGATCCGTTGTCTCCACATTGTTCTCACAGAACGTACATGTATTATCATCAATATTAAAGCGTTTTTTTTAGCAAATCTTTCGAGGGATAAACAGCATTCATAATTTTAAAGTGTGTCTCTTTGGCTTTTGGTTGAATAGGAAGTTGTAAGTACAGTGTTCTTAGTTTATTAATGGATTTTTTTTTTTTCAAATTTATAAATAACCTTTCCATGTGAGGCAAACCCGCTAGATGTCGCTACAAACCCATACTATACTTTTTTTTTTCTTTAATATCCAGCGTGGAACTTACAATAAAATATGAATTACGCGAAAGCCAATAAAATGACACTGTAATCATGTGTTTGTTTGACTCATGGATTTAAGTTTTACAGAGGTGCGAGCGCGTGACGTAGGCGTCGTGCGTGCTGGCGTATTGTTGTAGGCGATGATGGCAGCTGTAGGTCTGTGCTGTAGGGTGACACCGATGAAATTCAGAAAATAAACTATTGAAAGTCGGCGGAAAGCCCCCGGCGCCTGGACGTGGAGAGAGTTGACATTTTAACACTGTAATCGCCCCAAACGCACACTCGCCTGGTTTGGGGAACGGTAAGTTTGGGGGCTTCTGTCTGCACATCCATCACAAGTGGCGCCTAGCGTGAGTCCTGCGAGTCTCCCGTGCTCTTCTGCTTAATGCACACGTCTGCTGCAGTGCCGAGGGCTCCTGTCATGTGCTAAAGTTTTTTCAAATGTGCACTGTTTCCCATTTTGCACGCCGACCCTTCCACAATTAAACTAGCATGCTACATGTAACCTAGCACTGACGCATCTCACGCTGAGAGATACAAACAAGGCTAAACTGGCATTAGGTTTTTTAAGTCGCCCCTAATAAAGCATGACATTGTACTGCAGTAATGTAGACCCCTCGTATCAGAGGTCACAGGCAGTGCACCTGTCAATTCTGGTCTCTTTGTGTAGAGCGAGATGATGGCATTTTTGTTTACAGTGGGGAAAATGAGTATTTTAGTCACCACTCATTTTGCAAGTTCTCCCACTTAGAAAGAGTGAGGAGAGGTCTGTCATTTCCATCAGAGGTGCTTTTTAACTGTGAGAGACGGAATCTGAAAAAAAAAAAGACCCTAAAAAAATCACATTGTATGATTTTTAAACAATTATATGTGTTTTCTTGCAGGAAAAAAAAAAAGTATTTGACACAATGGGAAAATGTTGAATTTTTTGGTAGCGAAGGAGGTTTTTACCAGAAAATCTCACCGCACTTGGCCCCTTTCCATCCTCTTCTCAATACGGGGCTGTCGTCCTGTCCCCTCCGCAGAAAATCCCCCAAAAGCCTGACGTTTGCACCCCCATGTCACAGTGGGGATGGTGTTGTTCGGAGAATGCTCATAATTCTTCTTCCTCCAAAGTGAGTGGAGTTTTCACCAAAAAGTTCTGTTTTCGTCTTATGTGACCACATGAGGATGGTCCAGAGGAGGCATGGGAGAAGGTCATGAGGTCAGATGAGACCAAATGAAGACTCCACTCAACGTGTTTGTGGCACGGTGGCACAGCGGTTAGAGCTCTGGCTTCACAGCTAGAAGGTCCGGGTTCGATTCCCACCTGGACGGGGCCTTTCTGTGTGGAGTTTGCATGTTCTCCCCGTGTCTGTGTAGGTTTCCTCCGGGTACTCCGGTTTCCCCTACCACTAAAAACATGTACAAAAGGCCCAGGGACTGCAGGTGGAAATTAGCACAAGTGCTATAACCTGGTACAATGCATCTCTCCTTTCTGAGGCTAATGTCTATTGTACACTGTCCCTGTTCAAATAAATACATAAATGAAGAAGAATGTAGAGTGTCGTCCCAGGAACACCATCCACCCCCACTGTGACATGGGGGTGGAAACATCAGGCTTTTGGGGGGGCTTTTCTGCAGAGGAAACAGGACGACTTCCCCTGAGATTTTCTGGTAAAAAACCTCCCTCTGCACCAAATATTCAGTTCTGTTTTCCCATTGTATCAAATACAAATAATTTATTAAAAATTATACAATGTGATTGCCTGGATTATTTTCTTCAAGATTCTTTCTCTCACAGTTGAAATGCACCTAAATTACAGACCTGTCCGTTCTGTCTAAGTGGGAGAACTTGCAAAACTAGTGATGGATCAAATATTTATTTGCCCCACTGTATGTCTTTCTCTTTGACAGTGGCACTATGCCCGCAGCTACTGTGGATCACAGCCAAAGAATATGTGAGGTTTGGGCCAATAACCTGGAGGAGGAGCTGAAGAGGATTAGACATGTCATCCGTAAATACAACTACATCGCTATGGTATGGACTAGTAGGAACGGCGACTTGTCTTGATGCTCCTGGATGTGTTTGTCTCCTTTGGGCAGGTGTTTGATGAGCATTAAAGAAGCTATTTATCATGTCTTAACCTTAATTTTTGCAGTTTTCCTAGACTCCCCCAGACAAGAGAGAGAAGATTATCTCTGACTTTAGAATAAATAAGTAGTACAGCGTGGCAGTTATCACATTGTGCTACCGTCTGCAAATGCATTTCCTTATTGCCAGAACTGCTTCATTAAGCCGGTGAAGACCCTGTTGAAAGGAGTCTCCTCTCTGCAGGACACAGAGTTTCCGGGGGTAGTGGCGCGGCCGATCGGTGAGTTCCGGAGTAACGCGGACTATCAGTACCAGTTACTGCGCTGCAACGTGGACCTGCTCAAGATCATTCAGCTCGGACTCACGTTTATGAACGAACAGGGAGAGTATCCACCCGGGACGTCCACATGGCAGTTCAATTTTAAATTCAACCTCACGTAAGTTGGTCCTCCTTTGTTTACCGTCTACGTCCAGCTGTGCCCATTGCACACCAACTAAAGTCCTCTCAATGCACAAAAAACTCTACTTTGGTCTTCCTTTAGGCCTCCTGTTTCCTGGAAGCTCTAACCTCCACATCCTACACATTCATACATTGTTGACCGAAAGCCTTTACAAAGTCTCTGTCCGACATATCTAACATGAAGCTGTCCCTCTGTTGATGTGAATCAAAATCTCAGTTCTGCTTGTGTCTATTCCTCCTCACAAATAGCGCTAAACTTGGCCGATCTTTGATCTCGCAACCTGGGTACTACCAGGATGGGAGACCATGTCACAATACTAGCTTGGGTAAGTGGTGCGAGTGCGTGAGTGGTTGGTGGTCGGAGGGTCAGATGGCGTAGATTGGCTGCCTCGCTTCTGTCAGTCTACCCCAGGATGGCTGTGACTATATACACTGCCAAAACAAAACAAAAAAAAGGTCACAGCTTCTGCAATGTCAAAAGACGAGGGCAGGGGGGAGGGTGTTGCACTCTTCTTCTTTTTTTTTATCCAAGATCTTGTATTTTCACCAAGGTCTTGTATTGATGATGGGAGAGTGTGACCACTGCACAGAGCCTTCACCAGCACATCCCAAAGATTCTCAATGAGATTAAGATCTGGACTCTGTTGCAGCTAGATCTTAAAATGATGGCTCATGCTCCCTAAACAACTCTTTCTCAATGTGAACCTGGCATTGTCATCTTGGAATACGCCCGTGCCGTCAGGGAAGAAGAAATCCACTGATGGAATAACCTGGTAATTCAGGATGGCCAGTTTGTCATCAGATCTCATAATCTTGACCTAGACCTGACCCCAGATGTTAACGGGTAGTCAAGTCCAAGTGGTGCCTTTTTTTTTGGTCTGGCAGTGTACATGGCTTTCCACCGCCCCGAGTTTGGGATGAATGAAGAATGCATGTAATATCAACTTGAACAGTGCTGTGTAGAATAATGCGTTATGATAAATATTAAAGGCTCTTGGCCTGATTTATCCAAAACACATAAAACAATAGTGTACATTTCCTGACTCCTTCCCGATTCTTCATGGGGATAAGTCCAGAACTACTTTTCTCTGCTTTCAGGGAGCAGAGTGCCCTGGTGATTTATTCAATATTAGCCTCCACCAGGCTAATTGTTTTTATGTCTGGGATTACAATTGCCCATAATATATAAATATACATTTTTTTCCTCACCAATGCGAACACAACTGCAAGGAGGCAAAATAGGGCTCACTCTTCTATGAGTAAAAAATAGTACAGCCTATTTAATCTATACAAAAAAATGCAAATACAAATGTGGGCTTAATTCTTATCGTCAGTACATTTAATAACGCCTTTTCTTTTTTTTAATCCTATTTTTGTAATACATAACAAATTTTACCGTTTCATGCTAATTGTAACTCGTGTTATTCCGGATATTCCTTCCTTCCTTCCTTCCTGTGGCAGCAATAAACTATGGTTCATGCATCTTCGTAGAGAGGACATGTACGCGCAGGACTCCATCGAGCTCCTGACCACTTCAGGGATACAGTTTAAGAAGCATGAGGAGGAGGGCATCGAGACGCTGTATTTCGCCGAGCTGCTGATGACGTCGGGAGTCGTGTTGTGTGATGGGGTCAAGTGGCTGTCCTTCCATAGGTACGGCAACTTCTGCCATTATTGGTATCCGCTTAATTCCTATATAAAACTTCTACTTTGTGTTTATTTAATGAATGGGTCAAGTTGATAGTGCTTTATGTAACATTTCAGCCAATACAGATAATAAAAATACTTAAGTATCCCTCTACTGAGGGACTCCTTCGGCCTGGGTCTCTATAGCCTGTCCGTCCATGGGAGTGGATCTCTCCTTCTGTGGTTCTCCTCAAGGTTTCTCGTTTCTCCCACTGGGTTTTTGAGTTTTTCCTTGCCGGGATGGAGAGTCTAAGGACAGGGGACACCCGAGCTGCTCGTCGCCACCCACTGCTCGTCGCCACCCACTGCTGACGCCTATTTGGACATTATGTTTGCCTGGATATTTGATTCACCGGAACTTTACATTGTCTTATTTACTGTTCTGTTTTATTGCCTTAATGTTTGTTACAGCCCTATGAGGCAACTCCTGTTGTGATATTGGGCTATACAAAACCATTGATTGATTGATTGATTAAAAAGTAACGCGTATCTTTGCTTTGGCTCATGAATTGTTGAGATACAGTCTTCTAACAAGGCCTGTGAATCTATGGGTGTGTTTTGCAGTGGGTATGACTTTGGTTACCTGATAAAAATCCTGTCCAACGCAAACCTGCCCGAGGAGGAAGTCGACTTCTTTGAGATCCTGCGCTTGTACTTTCCGGTGATCTACGACGTCAAATACCTCATGAAGAGCTGTAAAAACCTAAAGGTATAAAGGTTTGATCGTTTTTATGTCTGTATTTGTCCAGGCTGACCGGACCTCGTTTTGCTTGGTTTCAGGGCGGTCTGCAGGAGGTGGCGGAGCAGCTGGAGCTGGAGCGGATCGGACCTCAGCATCAGGCCGGGTCCGACTCGTTACTTACAGGAATGGCTTTCTTTAAGATGAGAGAGGTGGGTTTCACACAGTGTCAACGGTAACAATAACTGTGTTTCCATTAGAAGAAAATGCACATTTGTGAAGATTTTGCATAATGTGCTTCACAAAAGCGAGTTTACATGCGTTCCCATCAAAGAGTTCTTGTGAACGATGAGCATTGTTTACCTGGGTTACTGACAATGGTAGCATGGCAGCATTTACACAGCAGAGAGTACTCTGCAGTGGTTAGTACTCGTGCTTCACAGCTAGAAGATCCCAGGTTCAATTCCTACATGGACGGGGCCTTTCTGTGTGGAGTTTACATGTTCTCCCTGTGCCTGCGTAGGTTTCCTCTGGGTACTAAGTTTCCCCTACCACTAAAAACATGAGTGTTGTGTAGTGTGTGTGTGAGTGGTTGGTGGTGGTAGGGCTGATGGCACAGACTGGTAGCCTCGCTTCCATCAGTCTACCCCAAGGGGCACCTGTGACTACAATTGTAGCTTACCACCACCGACTATGGTGTGAATTAATTATGACTTCAGACACTTGGTAACACAGGCTTGTAAAGCGCAATACCAGTGTAAGTTTATCTTCAATAAACAGCTGCAAAAACTGCTGTTAATAAATAAAATATACTTGATGGGTAATCTCTCATAAAATGGCATAATAGTAATTATATAAATATAAATAAATAGGAGACATGACACGGAGACGCTCATGCATGCTTTTATCACCAGTCGTATCGACTACTGTAATGCCCTGCTTTCTGGTCTTCCCAAAAAGAGTATCTCAGGTTTAAAACTTTTACCAAATTCAGCAGCTCGTGTCCTGACGAAGACCAGGAGGCGGGACCACATTACACCGGTTTTAGAGTCGCTGCATTGGCTCCCCGTGTGTTTCAGGATCGATTTTAAAGTTTTTGAAATGTCTTAATGGTCTTGGTCCTTCTTATCTTTCAGAACTGCTTTTACCTTATGAACCTTCACGGTCCCTTCGCTCCTCCGGCAGGGGTCTCCTAGTTATTCCTAAAGTCAACAGAAAGACTCACGGCGAGGCGTCTTTCCAATATTATGGCCCTCGCCTCTGGAACGACCTGAGGAGGAGCTCAGGACCAAAGAGAACGTTCATGTTTTTAAGAGCAGGCTCAAGACCCACCTTTTTAGCTTAGCTTTTAACTGACATCTATTTATTTAGTCCTAATGATATATTTTATGTTGTGTGTATGTATATATGTATATATATATATATACACACACACACAACATACAATATATATATATATATATATATATAATAAGAGAAAGGTATAGAGAGATATAGATGGATGATGCGGGGCGTATTGTTTTAAATGTTTTAAACTTTGTGATACCTTTCGGTATGAAAAGCTCTTTATAAATGAAGTTTGATTTGATTCAAGTCAATTATCTTTTTGAAGAGTTCGGGGGAAACATATAATATAAATAAAATAATGCATCAGTTTTATATAGCGCTTTTCTGGACACTCAAAGACGCTTTACATTGCATTATTCATGTCCATACTTGGTAGTGGTAAGCTACTATTGTAGCCACAGCTGCCCTGGGGTAGACTGACAGAAGTGAGGCAACCAGTCTGCGCCATCGGGCCCTCCGACCACCACCAACCACTCACTCACTCCATTCGTCCAGGCTTCCCAGGCTTGTGTTACCAAACGGTCTCCCATCCAAGTATTGACCAGGGCCTTCCCTGCTTAGCTTCCAAGGTCTGACGGGATCGGACATGGCAAAGGCGCTATGGCCTCATATATATTGTTTTTGTTTTTGTTAGTTACATAGATAGAATGGATAGGTTCCACAAAAGTCTGACTCACTCTTTTTTTTTTTTTATTGGTGTGACATGGTTGGCACGGCAATTGTTAAAAATGTTTACCTCCATAGAAATCACAGAAATGCCTTTAGCTGTCTGTGCCTGTTCCTCAGATAGCTGTTGAATCCCGGTCCTGACGTTCTACATACGTTACGATCGAACGCCGCTTCTCCTTTTCATTTCTATGGTTCACCGCTATGTATGTCACTTCCTGCCGGTGTTCAATAACTACATTTTAGCAAATAACGTGTCATGTGCTCTTTAATATCGCCCACCCCTGACTCATGTTGGCGTCGGCCTAAACATAAGTCTAGTTGTCTTTTTATTTTTTAACCCTAAAAGATTGACTTAAACCAAATCTGCATTCACTGCTCTAAAAACAACCTCTCTGTTGACAGATGTTCTTCGAGGATCACATCGACGACGCTAAATACTGTGGTCACTTGTACGGGCTGGGCTCCGGCTCGGCCTACGTCCAGAACGGGACGGGGAACGCTTACGAAGAGGAGGCCAACAAGCAGCAGTCGTGACGTCGCTCTGAGTCTCCCTTTATCGTCCATCATCGTCGCCATCAAAACAATCCAGCCCGAAATGTGACAGAAAAAAAAGATCATCCATGTGTCGTTCAGCGGCTGTTTCTCATAAAGTGTGAGGTCAAAATGGGGGCGATTGTGCACCTCGTAGGCAGTAAGGGAGTCTAGTCTTTTAATTCCTACGAAGCGGCGAAGATGGTTCAATTCAATTTGCTTGGGGGAAAAAAAAACATGGGGATTTTAGTTTTCCAAATGCGTTCTGTCGATTTTTTGCACTTTAAACTCTCTCTAACCTGGTTTTATAAGGAAAACTCTAATGTCACTCTCCTCTTTGTTGCCTTCTCAATGTTCGTTTTGATAGGATTTTTTGATTTTTGATTTTTACATTGCGTGATTCTGTGACACCGCTCTTCCACCTCATCACCTCGAACACAGCCTTATAACTTGCTAATAATATCTTTTAAAAATGCTAATTTATTAACGCAGGTCAGAAAAAGCCCCTTCATGTTTGCCGTGGGAATTCAGGGGCACCCACATGAATGTCTTCTTTACGAAATGCAAAATGCTGTTTTTTTTTTGTGTTTGTTCAACTTACTTCAAAATATGGGGTAAAAGAAAAAGTATTGATGTAGCATGATGTTGAAACAATCATCGGGGAATTACGCTTTGTCCAAAATACATTTGAGCAGTTCAATCAAAAGTTTGGGCATCTATTTCCATGTCAGTGGTTCTCAAATGTGGTTCTTCCGGTCCCGTTGGGGGTCCATCGCCTTATACCGGGTTTACTTTTATTTTAAAACAAGTTTTATTCCTGTTCAAATTCAGCTCTTGATAATAAATTTATATACAGTGGGTTTCTAAAGTTTTCAGACCTGTTTTCGTTGTTTTCTTTCTATTTTATTATGCTGCAATCAAACAATAAATGATATAATTTTGTTTTTATTTATTTAAAGAGATTACCTTGATTAACCTGCAATATTATAATGGGATACAATTGTACGCAGTTTGCGGGAGGGGTTAAAAAAAAGGGGGATGCTAAACTTTCATCACAATATTCCTGTTTTTAAACATATTTTTCTTTGAATTGACATAATGCATAGAGTTTATAGCTTGCACTTTACTTTACAGCTCAGTAATAACATGGTAATAAATTGGCAACACGGGGGTACAGAGGGTTATTTTATTTTGTAGCCTCATTTCATTATCATTTCTAGTTAGCGTTAGCATTAGCATTGGTATATTAGCATTAGCAATAACATAAAAAAGTAACGACTCTGTGATAACAAGCATTTTATTACACTTTTTAGGTACTGTGCTATTACCACGCTGTGAAGTAAAATGCTACCGGTCTTTAGAAACCTGAATGTAAACGAATTATTAAAAATAATATATATATATTTTTTATTTTTTTTTATTGAAAACGTGAATAGCCTAAATAGAGGGGTAAACTTTCTCAACCCACTGTTTACAGCTTCTCCTTGGCCTCTTCAATGGTCTAGTATTAGCCCCTTATTAGTGTAAGATGGTGGTTCTCAAACTGTGGTACTTGGGATCCTTCAGGATCATCTGCAATTTCACACTTTATCCATTTGAATGAGATCATTTCATCTACGCCTCAGTTAAGTCTTAACCTCCGCTTTAACCACGTGCATTTTCTCCACTTCAGCTTTACCCAAATCTAAAATGTTACAGCCTATTAGTGTTACACCTCATTTGAAAGCTAAGGCCTACATAACTGATCTAGATGGACCTTTTTCCTTGCATCGTTGCCAAGAGTTCTGTTACTCTTTTGTGGCTTTTTTAAATTATTATTATTTTAAACGCGTTTGTATCTTATGTTGTGTTTTCGTGACTGTTTTCGTCTAGTTTTTGTCGCTATTTTACGCTTTTTTTCAAGAAGCCAAAAGGAAGAAAATGCTCCCCGTTAAAGTGGGGGTTAAGAGGTTAATGGCCCAAAATGTAACTTGATTTGGTCTTGCTTTAGTGTTTTTTGTAAGTCCTGATAGCACTATGAGAGCTAAATGTGTGTCCATTGCCCCACACAAACATGCCCAAAGTTTTGACTGAAACAATTACATAAAAGCCTATATTTCTAATTGAAAAATACTAAATTTACCAGAACATCTTTTTTTATTTTAAACACTGACAAAGCTGCAATGTCGTTCGACTTCAACTCTGCTACTCCTGCTGAAGAGGGTACTTTATCATTTTGTTTGTAGCATATTTGGGTTGATATTTACTGAATATATTATTTGTAAGTTTGTAGTTTTGCGAGAATTTTTTTTGTTTCTTTATTACTCTTGCGCACACGTGCCGCTTATTAAAAACGTTTGGTAATAAACATGCAGTGTTGGAGTTTTGTCCATGATTAATAATTACAATGATACAAAGGTTTTGTTGCCCATTCTTTTGTTTCTCCAGCAACACTCACTGTAAACAGGAATATGCAATACTCCGGAGGGTTGTTTTTAGGTTTTGTAAATAAAGGCTTCTAACTTTTCTACCATCATTGGACTTAATGTTTGTTCATTCATCATCGGTATATGTTTTAACGTGAACAGTAACTCCAGTATTTTATCACTATAGACTTCGGGAATGTGATGTCATACCGCTAAGCATTATGGGATTAGCAACAATTATAAACTAATGGAGTTTTTAATAGTTAAAATACTGGAGTTATTGTTCACGTTAAAACACTTGGACACCACAGTGAGTTAGATGTATTTACCAGCAGTAACTCAGCAGCTAACGGAGTTGTTCCTTGTCTTATTTTCTCCACTTTTTATACTGTTTTTAGCTCGTGTTAGTCAATGGAAATGTGTGCTAACAGCTGCAAAGATTCAAGATTTTTTATTTGTCAAACCATGTGACTGATTTTAAATTATATTTCTCTCATCCTTGATTGTGGAGCGGGGGGTGGGGGAAGAGGGGTGGAAGGGAGGGCAGGGAGTTCAGCTTCCCGATGGCCTTGTGTACGAAACTGTTCTTAAGGCGACTCGACCTGGCCCGTAGATTCCGCAGTCTCCTCCCTGAAGGCATTACTCTGAAGAGACTGTGTGATGGGTGCGTAGGGTCCCTGGTGATTCTGACGGCTTTGCGGGTGAGACGGGTGGAGTACATGTCCTTAATGGTGGGGAGAGGAGCTCCACAGATCTTCTCCACTGCTCTCACGATGCGCTGGAGGCTCCTTAGGCAGGAGGCAGTGCTGGCGCCGTGCCACACAGTGATGGAGCTGGTCAGGATGCTCTCTATAGTCCCTCTGTAGAAGAACCACACAGTGATGGAGCTGGTCAGGATGCTCTCTATAGTCCCTCTGTAGAAGTTGCACATAACAGAGGCTGGGACTCTAGCTCTTCTTAACTTGCGGGGAAAGTAGAGACGCTGATTACTTTTCTTGACCAGAGATGTAGTGTGCATGGTCCAGGAAAGGTTCTCTGTGATGTGCACACCCAGGAACTTAGTGCTGGTCACCCTCTCCACTGCAGCACCGTTGATTGTTAGAGGAGCATGCTGGACCTATCTCATGGCCTATCTCCATGGTAACTGTGGAATTTACTGTGTATGAATTATAAAAATGATCATTAATATCAGTCACCGAGTCCATGATCTCTCTGTGCGAGACCAAAAATGTCCTCAAAAACAAAATCATCTGACCTCTATATGACATTATAGGCCTTCAGAGCGCTGTGGTGTCACCTGAAACCCAGCAATAAGACACCAGGGACACAATGAGTGATTTGAGGCCGAAGAAGAGCTTGTTTAATTGTCATAAGGCATCACCACTGTACAGTACATGTCCTCACACAGAATAGAAAAATATAGATATTACATAATACCTTCACTACAGGAGTTATTTTCAGACAAGCATACATTCATAACAAGATTTAGAGTAATGTACAAAGCATTCAAAGACGTTTTATAAGACTGCTCCGTTTGTTTTTATTCTTTCTTCTCTTCTCTTTTTTGCACCGACGGCAATTAGAAAACACACTTTGTCGCGGTGAGTGTGTGGAAATCTGCAGCAGAGAGAGGTTGTGGTTTTGGGTGTTGTGCCAAAGAACGCACCCCTTCCATCGAGCTTGCAGACAGAGCTCCCATGTGGCTCAGTTGTTAGAGCAGCAGCGCACATGCGACTCAATGCACTGTGACTTTAAGTATGCGATTCCGAACCTAGTTTCAAAAGGTTTGACCGAGCACATTTTCTCCAGTTTTACCCAAATCTAAAAGTTTCTCGACTGGAGCTTACAGCCTATAGGCCAGTGTAACGCCTCATTTGAAAGCTAAGACCTACAAAACTCATCTAAGCTTCTTCCCTGTTTTTGTTATCACGTTTTAGTTGTTTTTGTAGCATTTGGGTCATGTTTTCATTTCTTTGTTGTTGTTTTAATGACTTTGCCACATTTATTTATTTTTGACATGTTTGTCGCTTTTTGGTCACGTTTTTATTCCCTTTTTTTTTAGCTTTTTTTTTTGCCACATTTTTGTTACGTTTAATTTGCTTTCTAGTCACTTTTTTGTCGCTTTTTAGTCATGTTTTCGCTGCTTTTTTGCAGCGTTTTGCCAGCATTTCATTTTTTTTAAAGCACAAACAAAAACACAACGAGGAAGAAGCTTAGATCAGTGTTGTAGTTCTTAGCTTTCAAATGAGACGTTAATGCTCAACTGGAGAAAATGCACTCGGTTAAGGCGGGGGGAATCTCTTTAGCACTTTTTTCAAACGTTGATGCACTGAGCTCGGGGTCACATGATAATTTCAATATATAAAAAGCAAAATACTGGTTGTGTATTTGATAATCAAACACTGTAACAAAGTAAACAATGTAAATACATGTTACGAAACCAGATTTGAAATGCGTCTTGTTTGATTAATTAGTTTTTTCATAAGGTGGTCCCGGATTGTTTACATGGCAACCTTTCACCTGAAAGGTTTGGTACCCCCTAATTTAGAGAAAGTTACATTTGCTCCTGAAAGACGACATTTCCCCCCAGGTGTGAACATATGAACTTGAACATGCAGTAGATAAACAGTGTAGTATTTCCAGCTGAAAGACATTTTTTGGAAGGGGGCGCAATTCTCGGCACAACACCCCGTCGTCTGAGGTTGAGAGAGTTTGGCAGCTATTGTAGTCGGGTGTAACAGCAAAAAGTTCTCACTCATTCATGCGTTTACAATTCAAAAAAGCCCTTAGTTTAAATGAAAATACATGTCTTTTGTTTTGTTTTACTCCAAGCAGAACGCGTTTTGGTACAGTTCACTACGACAGACGACCTGAGATGAAACATGCATCAGTCCTTGGAAAAGGTAATAATAAAATGGCTGAAATACGACACACTTTAAACACTACTCTGAAATGTTTGGCAAACTCTTCCTACGCTCTACAGTCGAGTTACAACTAAAAGAATAAGATACATTTCTCTCTTTTTTCATTTTTTTTTTTAAACAGTCTCTGCCCATCGCCGCTCTGTGCTTTTCAGAAGAAAGAACCGTCCTTCAAGTGGATCCAAATACGGTAGATGAAGACAGTTATGGTGTGATGGAAGTCTGTGGTCTTCAGGTTGGTTGTGGGCCCCGCACTGAAGAAGGTGCATGAAAATATAGGCTAAATCCACCAGTGTGTGACGCTCAGGTAGGCACAGAAGAGGCGCGGCTTCATCTGCAGAGGAACAGAGGGAGGCGGTAACAAATACACAAGTACCTTAGTAGAGCTTTTGACAATATGTGCTTTACTTATGTACAGTGCCTTGCGAAAGTATTCGACCCCCTTGAACTTTTCGACCTTTTGCCACATTTCAGGCTTCAAACATAAAGATATAAAACTGTAATTTTTTTGTGAAGAACCAACAACAAGTGGGACACAATCATGAAGTGAAACGAAATGTATTGGATATTTCAAACATTTTTAACAAATACAAGTTTGGCGTAAAAGCAACACAGCTCATCACCCTGAACACACCATCCCCACTGTCAAACGTGGTGGTGGCAGCATCATGGTTTGGGCTTTTCTTCAGCAGGGACAGGGAAGATGGTTAAAACTGATGGGAAGATGGATGGAGCCAAATACAGGACCATTCTGGAAGAAAACCTGATGGAGTCTGCAAAAGATCTGAGACTGGGACGGAGATTTGTCTTCCAACAAGACAATGATCCAAAACATAAAGCAAAATCTACAATAGAGTGGTTCACAAATAAACATCTCCAGGTGTTAGAATGGCCAAGTCAAAGTCCAGACCTGAATCCAATCGAGAATCTGTGGAAAGAACTGAAAACTGCTGTTCACAAACGCTGTCCATCCAACTTCAAGATGGAGGAATGGGCAAATATTTCAGTCTCTCAATGTGCAAAACTGGTAGAGACAAACCCCAAGGACTTACAGCAGTAATCGCAGCAAAAGGTGGCGCTACAAAGTATTAACTTAAGAGGGCTGAATAATTTTGCACGCCCAATTTTTCAGTTGTTTATTTGTTAAAAATGTTTGAAATATCCAATAAATTCCGTTTCACTTCATGATTGTGTCCCACTTGTTGTTGGTTCTTCACAAAAAATTACAGTTTTATATCTTTATGTTTGAAGCCTGAAATGTGGCAAAAGGTCGAAAAGTTCAAGGGGGCCGAATACTTTCGCAAGGCACTGTAGTATTTCTGTTGATAACGCCACTACACTTGAAAGATGAATATGAAAATTCTACAGTACGTGGCATTGTGAGGATGAAGGTTTGTCCCTGTCGTGTTGCCGTACAGAGGGTGAATTTGGGCACTTTTTTTTTTCGGTTTTTTAAAGGCACAATATTCATTTTCATACCACTTACCTCTTAACCCCCACCTGAGTTTGGCTCAAAGGCTTCTTGAAATGTTGAAGTGTCAAAATGGCAACAAAAACAAGGATGAAAATGCAACAAAACAGCGACAAAAGAGAAAAAGAAAAGGGACAAAAACACGACAAAAAAAAAAGGGGCAAAAAGCAAAGAAAATGTGGAAAAAAAATGGACTAAAATGCAAAAAAAAAGTCAAAACGCAAGGAATAAGATCTGTTTAGATCAGTTTTGTAGGTCTTGGCTTTCAAATGAGCCGTTACACTGGCCTGTAACCTTTTAGATTTGGGTAAAGCTGAACTGGAGAAAATGCAGGCGGGGGTTAGGGTTAAACTGATTTGTAGGAAGGACTTTATTTGTATTGCGCCTTTCACAGTGATGGGATCATTTTACACTCACTCCATACTCTGAGGTGGTAAGATACCTTCGTAGCCACAGCTGCCCTGGGGTAGACTGACAAAATTGAGGCTTCCAATCTGCGCCAGCCGTCCCTCCGACCACCACTAACCACTCATTTTCACATGCACACAAATAAACAGCGGTTCTCAACTGGTGGGTCGGGACCCATTAGTGGGTCACAGAACCGTTTTCAATGGGTCGCGCCCCTTTCCAAAGAATCTGAATCAGAATAGTTTTTAGAATAGTTTTTATTGCCATTGTTTGAGAACAAGTTCAAAGTGGTTAAATCAAACTTCTGTTCATTCAGATCAAATAAAAGGTTTTGTGTTCTGAGTAATGGCTCAAATACTTCCCAACACACATCTTTTACGGCAATGTCGGTCATTAAAGCGCTTTCAGTGCTGTCTGGCCTAACCCTCTAATATAACTGGATTGTAATTGTATATCATGCATGTCTTTTTTTTTCTAAATTTGCCCACATAGAGAATTTACTTTTAAGTTGCTCCAAAAGAAGTGAGTGAACTTATGTCAAAAGCCACAAAGGGCGGTTGTAACATTGGCACATTCTGATATTACAGGATATATCAATGACCTTTAACAAATAAGTATAAAATAACAAAGAAGAAACAGGTCTCACCTTTCATAGTAAGAAGTTTGAACTATAACTTCTGTCACGCCTCATGTTCAATGGTCATTATTGGATTACTGGCACCTGGAAACAAAGGTGATTGTTTAAATGTTTTTACTTAATAAAATAAGTCCAAATCCTGGTGAACAGCATAAACAGAACGTCCACAGTTCGTGGAAAAACCGTGGCGTGTCATGTTACCCTTCCTGTCCTTGTTGGCTGCGCCTTCATTGTCAGACCAGGAGGGGGTGCTAGTGAGCAGGCGGCTCTGGGACTCTCTCAGGGGTTTGGAGGGAAACTGGCGCCCCTCTGCTGCACTGAGGACAGACACAAACACAACACGAGAGTCAATCACTTTAAGAATCTTTTTTATTAATTTTTTATTAGTGTGACGCCATTATTGCATTTACAATTTCATCAGTAGAAATAGAAATAAAAATAGAAGAGAAATCAAATACAAGATAAATAAATAAGAAAAATAAAAAATAAAACCCTGTCCCACTAAAACAATTAAATTGGTCCATCAGTGACAGGCATAGTAGACTGTTTAAATAAGGCTCACCTCTTCGTGGTTGGGATGGGACCAGTGGGGGACGGTGGCTGCTCAGGGTCGAGATTCACCAAACATGTCGGGAATGAGCAGCCATCTCCTGAACTGAAAACAAGGAACAACCTATGGTTAATGATTTCATATAGTGGGGTCTGAGACACTACAAGTCTACAAGACAAGTGCATTGAAAAAAAAAAGTAAATTTATTTGCAACATTATACTTTAAAGTCTTTAGCCTCGAGTCATTGCTTTGTCTGTAAAATAGAATATGTATTTGACCCTTCAGTGACCCAGCGGATGCTTGGCTGTTTAGTATAGCACCTTTAGGGCGGCACGTTAGTACAGCAGTTAGCGCTCCTGCTTCACAGCTAGAAGGTCCGGGTTCGATTTCCACCTGGACGGGGCCTTTCTGTGTGGAGTTTGCATGTTCTCCCCGTGTCTGTGTAGGTTTCCCTTACCACTAAAAACATGTACAATAGGCCTGTGTGAATGAATGATGTGTATGGTGGTCGTAACAGCGCCTCAGTCTCCCCCAGTGGAAACTGAAGCTACATATGTGTATATGTGTATGATGGAGTGAATGTACAATGCTCTCATGTAAAATGCTTTGTGACCATGTCTGTGAAAGCCGCTATATAAATAAAGTTCCTCTTCTTCTTTACTTGCCATCCCGATGGCCTATAGGACGCTCCAGGAACAATTGATTTTTAGATTTTCACTGCCGATTGAACCATATCCGACCGGACATCCTAAAAAACCTGAAATAAACTGATCCTGAAGCATCATAGGAGCCACCGAGATGGAACTATGGCAACTTTTCTTTTACAGAAAAAGTTGCCATAGTGCACCATAAGTATTCAAAGTACTTATAATTATAGTTCTTTGTAAATAGTTTGTAAGTATGTAGCGTTATAGTTGTTTCATAATTAGTTGTTACGTCTGATGGTATTGCTCCGTTTGGGGAATGGTCGGAGGCTGCGGGTGTGTAGGGTCTATTTTGTTTTGCTGTTGTTTCCTTGTTGCTATTTTGTTCCACTATGTTCTTGTGAAATGATGATTTTAGTTGTATTGATTTCGGGGGTGGGAGCTTACAAGCTCTTGCTTCGGCCCACTCCTTTTGAGCAGAGTGTTTGCTGCTCAAATAAACAAATAAACCTAACTAAAGTAGAATATATAACAATGCCAAGTTTCCCACTCTACCATCTGAGCCACTTGGCCTTATCCGATATCGCGATATCTTAACTTATGCCATAGTAATGTATTTAAATTATGTGTTTGCTTTTTCAAGTTAATCACCCAGTTCAGGCATTATTTAGTCCAATTTCCGTCTCTTTCTGTTATTTTTCAACCGTTTTTAGACCCAGTGTATAGAAATATAGATATCCGTAATTACAATGTGTCTAGTTGTGTTTGATTTACACAATTAGAGATGACCGTGGCTCAGTTCTCACCAGTCGAAATGACAGTTTTTACTAGTGAAAACTGACTGAGCGAGATCCGGAACGTGTATTGGATGTTAAAGCCGGTCTCGTCTCTCGTCTGTCTGTGCTTCCCTGCACACAGCCGCCGACAGCTTCCCCCGGCGGATCCGAAGACGCTTTGACCCACTTGTCCATCTCCATCACAATACAGGCCTTGTCAAAGTCGCTTAAACCTACACTTTTCCCGCTGCCCACGTACTTCAAGGACAAAATGTTCACTCGCAGCCGACACCCGCCCACGGGCTACATAAAGAGCTTATCGATGCCAGTCACACTCGCGTGGAAAGTGCTGCGCTCGAGTTAACGTTAAGAGACAAGTCGCAAGTCGAACAGGACCAGACGCTCCTCGCTCTTTTGGACATACGGCATCTTAGTCTTCATCGTAACTTCTGTGTTGAGGGAGCGGCACGTGCCTCAGAATGAAATAACAGCAGTCTCCATTCATGTCTTTCAGCGGGTCACAAGCCTTTGACGAAACCGCTCATAGTGATTGATTGTTGCCGAGTTTTCAGCGTCCACGGCCAGTGCTCAAACTCACATTTTCACTTTTCTGTAACTCCTTTGTCGCTTTTCTCTTGTGTTTTTGTCTCCTTTCTGCAGAGCCGTGGGAAGAACTTTTAATTAGGGGGTGCTGAGGGATATTCTGTGCATATTTCCTATTTAATAATATTGCCTGCAATTGGCAAACTATCCACCAGGGGGTGCTGCAGCGCCCTCAGCCCCCTGGGTTCCCACGGCCTTGCTTTTCTGTTGTGCTTCTGTGGCTTTTTTGTTGCCTTTTTGTCACGTTTTTCTCACTCGTTTGTCACGTTTTCACCCTTGTTTTCGCCTCATTTTTGTCGCTCTTCGAAGCTTTTAGATTTGGGTAAAGCCAAAAACTTAAATGGTTAATAGGCTTTAACATTGAAACTTCTTTAAGTCATTATTGAACACAGGCTTGGCATTCTGACCTCCGCGTGTTTGTCGTAACAGGGGCAAAAATCTAATTTTTTTTCTCCTTCGTTTTTTGTGGCTTGTTTTTATTGCTATTTCTATGTTTTTTTTGCGTTTTCATCCTCAGTTTCGTCTTGTTTTTGTCACTCTTTTGTTGATTTTTTTGGGCCCCTTTTGAAACTTTTTTGATTGTACTATTTATACACATTTTGGGATGTTCTCTATTCTTTTGCATCTTCAAAAATCATCATGTTTTTTAAGATGTTGGTCTTCAAAAAAAAACTTGTCTTGTTGTGGCTCATTTTACCTCCAGATTGGGGTAAAATGAACCACCAGATTTAAAGGTGAAATTAATATTAATTAATCATGAAGGCTCATTTTTTACGATTCACGGTTTCCCATTAGCAATTTTATTCCAAAAACATATTATAACAAATCTTTTTCATATGTTACTTCTGCAGATTATGACATTTTGGTTCTAAAAAAATCCCAAATAATTTAATGTAAAATCGAATTTTAATTTGCTTGTCTCTTTTAGACCCAGAACCACCAATAAACAGTGAAAAAACTATAGAATTGTACATTAACATTTTCTGTAATTTGTCATTCATTGTTTCATATGAAGCAGAGGCTCAATTTACTCCAACGTTTTTGGGTCAATTTGCCCCATTATCTTCTTTGAGAATACCAAGAGAGTTGTGTTTATTTAAGAAGAACTCTTCCTAAATTATGAATCAACCAGCGTCAGGAAAAAACATTTACCTGCATGTTTTAGTTTGTTTGTGATGATCGTTTTTGGGATCAGGCCAACAGCGAAAAAACAAAAAAAGTCATAAAAAGTCTGGGTTATTTTAGAGCCAAATGTTCACATGTTTTGTCTGTCAAATTCAAATCATGTAAAGATTAAATCTATAATCTACCATTTCAAAATTTAAGGGTGGCTCATCTTTCCCCACTCTCCCCTATAATTACAAAATAGAGTTGAAGTCTGCTCTGTTACTATTATTCCTCGTTTTCCCCTTGTTACCAGGCTATTTCCACCCATGTTATTACTGTCTGTATTAGGACATTTTCACACGTTTCTTTTTGCTGCCTGTCACAAACACTCCGGCACTTGTTTGGTCTAAACTTTAGACTCTAAAGCGACTGAATATTAAAGGTCAACGGCGCTCAGACTGTGAAGCAATCTACCCGAAGGTGCTATAAATGATTCGACCCGGTTTCCCCTGTAATCTCAGAGCTGCTGCCGTGCGTTATTGTGGTCCGTGCGAGTCCGAGGTCGTACCTGGAGAACACCGGGATCGGCCAGTACTTGACCTCGTCTCCAAACACCTGCCGGAAGTTTTTAGCGCAGCCCAGACTGAAGCCGTTCTTGTCCGTGCCGTGACGAAACACCGGCGCTCGAACTGCCTCTGCATCAAAGAAACAACAAGCGTTTGTCTTTTTCCGGACGCTCAAAGCTGCTGTTCAGTGTTTACGCATCAATCCGTCACTGCCCCGGAAGTTGGCCCAGTAGCTTCACTTCCTGGTTTTCAAGCAAACTCGCCGTACGCATCTCCCGCCCACCCTCACGCTCCCCTTCGCTGTGCGGCTGTTTCAATCGCGTGGCTGTAGTGGAGCTGTGGCGAGTGTTTTTACTTTGTTTTTAGGAATTAAGCTTAGCAAGAGATCGAGAGGTGACGAAAGCATTTCCTGGACACGTAGGACCTCAGGAAGAGCTTTTTAAGGAGCTGCCGTCATGGTGCTAAGGATTGCCAATGGGGAAGACTCAAAGATCTCGAGTTGGTCCAAACACAACTCCAGATACATGTTTTTGATGAACATGAGCAACACTGTAACGTGCCGAAAAGCTCTAAAAAGTCAATTTTGCATAATACTCCCCCTTTAATACCACAAATGTGAAAAAGTTGCTTAAAGCCGTAAAATATGTGTCATGCCCGATCTACCTGAAAAGTTCCATTATGCAAAAAGAAAAGTGAGATATTTGTGAGTGATCGACCTAGACAGAGGGGTTTCTTGGTTGCTGGGGTAAGATTATGGAATTCATTAAAGAACACATTAAAATGTTCTCAAACAATAGATACATTTAAAAATATGTTCAAGGAGATGCAGATGGAAAAATATATACAAAAAACATAACTTATATGAAATGAAAAAACCATGTCACAAATCTGTTGAATGGATCACCTGCCGTTTTTGGTCATCAATTTTCCTGTAACTATTACAAAGGGGCATGGACAATAAGACAATGTCTTCCTCATGCTCCTTTTCACCATGTACTGTTCATATTAATGTATGACCCTGTAAAGAAAAATATGAACATGGATGAATAAAGAAAAAAAGAAAAGAAAAAAAGAAAAGTGACCCATTGTGTGAGTGGTCCGCATGGCGCCTTTACTCTCCATCACAGTGGTCTCTAGGACGCTCCAGGATCAATTGTTTGGAAGGTTTTCATTCCTGACCGGAAAACATACAAAACAATTGATCCTGGACCATCCTAGAGACCACTGTGATGGAAAGTAAAGGCGCCATGCGGACCACTCACACAGCCGCTGGGTCACTGCAAGGTCAAATACGCACAAATATCAACTTTCCCCCCACATAAAAAGTTGCATAGTGCCTCTCCACTGGGCTGCCGGGAAATTCCACAGTTACCATGGAGATCGGCCATCTTTGCAGCCATTGACTAACATTAGCTCACAACAGTGCACAAAGTGGGGGAAAAAGACGTGGGTGTGGCTCGTACCCAGAGTGGAGCGGTTGTTGCAGACGAGCCAGCAGTGGTAGATGAAGAGCGAGGCCAGACTGACGGAGAACATGGAGGCGGAGAAGAACAGGAACAGGATGTGGAACTTGGCCTGAGTGTCCGGGAGACCGTTCTGACGGGACAGACGGAGACTGTGTCAGCACACGGCGAGGCAAGAAGCAAGTTACGCACAGTACAAGGCTCCGTATTCAGCAAGGGCTGGATATTTAGCTAAATGTTTGTCGGTTTATGAAAACTGATGTATCGCAGCTGATCTTCATGGTAAACGCCATGGTAACGTCAGCGCCACACTCGGGCTTTCACAGACACACATGGACTTAAAGTCGTCAGAAACAGATCAATATCTCTAAAAACTTTAATTAAACCGAACTGCCTTTTTGGCCAGTGGCGCTTCCATACCATAGACCGTTAAGAAGAACAGACAACTCCTCCTCCCTCCTCCCCGTTTACCATAATGACCACGTTCGAGGGGGAAATCATGGCGGATTTACAGACTCCTCCTTCCCTGCTCTGACGAAGCCTGTTCCTAAAAAGACTCGGCCCTTGCGTGACGTGTAGCTAGTGGAGCTCCAATGCTAACAGTCCGACCCTCAGTACAAGATAAGAAATAAAAAAAAATCGAAAACCAGCCTGGTTTCTTTAATTGAGACTAACCCAGCGTTAAAGTTGTTTTTAACATGTCTAAAGTCCAATGCTATTCAATGGGAGACTAGCGGTTGTATGGGGCAATGGCGGCCTCTAGTGTTGTGGTCGCAAAGCAGAGCAGCCAGCGGCCATTGTTCCATACATACTAAAGTTTCAGACATTTACATCACATCTTTCAGGAGGACTTTTTATATTGCATTACTTAGACCTGTGAGCACAGTTTCGAATCATTCGTTAGCATTCTAGGGGAAATACTTTGTAATACTAGCTGTTCTTCGTGAAGTGCCCTGTGGTTGTGGAGAGGGGAGCAGTTAGTAGCTTTGTGATTTCAATTCAGGTTCAGTTTGACATTATTTATTTGTATTTATTTGGACATGATTTGGATTAGAAACATTATCCAATATCGCGGCGGGTGTTGTTGTTGTCACGTGACTAACAACAACAACAACAAAAGATTCAAACCAGAAATTATCATGTTTTAACCTCTTGACTGAACCGAGCGCATTTTCTCCAGTTCGACTTTACCCAAATCCAAAAGCTTCTTGAAAAAAGCGTCAAAATAGCGACAAAAACAATCACCAAAGACGACACGAAAAAACCCCACAAAGTGACGACAACACAGCAACAACGGATAAATGTTCGGTCAGTTTTGTAGGCCTTAGCTTTCAAATGAGGCATTACAGGTTCTAGAATGTGATGATGTCACAGGACCATTAATATCAGTCCTTGAGTCCATGGTCTCGCTGTACAAGACCAAAAACGTCCTCAAAAACAAAATCATTTTACCCCTATATAATATTATAGGCCTTTAGCAATAGTCTGTAAAAATGTGAAGAAAGTATTGTATTTATTTATTTTTATTTGACCTTTATTTAACCAGGAAAGTCCCACTGAGATTAAGACTCTCTTTTTCAGGGGAGTCCTGGCCCCAAAGGGAAACCCATTGTACATGTTTTTAGTGGTAGGGGAACCCGGAGTACCCGGAGGAAACCTACACAGACACGGGGAGAACATGCAAACTCCACACAGAAAGGTGGGAATCGAACCCCATCCTTTCTGACTGTGAAGCACAAGCGCTACTACTACTACTACTACTACTACTACTACTACTACTTCAGGTTTCTAATACTCACTACACTCATCTCGTCAATGCTACTTTTTCATACCAAGTATTCTTTGAGACGGAAGTGGGCTTTACCTCCGGCCTTTTAGACACAAATCAAATCAGAATCAGTGATTGTATGGCGTTAAAGGTCTTCCTGGGGCGGAGGTGACGAGGTGATGCTCACCAGCCAGAACTTGACGAAGTACTTGAGATCCGTGGCAGTGACGAAGAGGCAGTAGAGCAGCGAGTACAGCAGGAACAACATGAAGAACTTGTAATTGGAGAAACCCACGCAGTTGTTCACCCTGAAACAAAATGGCGGCATTTCAGTCATTCATCGGCCGGTTGGCACGGCAATGGCTTTTACGCCGTACTTGCAACTACACTAAATATTATTGTCAAAATGGGTCGCTGTTTAACCTCTTAATCCCCGCCTTAACCGAGAGCATTTTTCTCCAGATCGGCTTTACCCGAATCTATAAGCTGGTGAGCAACAGTGTAACGCCTCATTCGAAAGTGAAGGCCTGCAAAACTCATCTAAACTGAGCTTTTTCCTTTTTTCCTTTTTAGATATCTTTTCCATTGCTTTTTTGTTGGATTATGTCACGTTTTTGCCACATTTTTTTGCTCTTTTGTGGCTTTCTCATCACTTTTCCTGCTGCTCTTTTTGGCCTTTTTGTTGCATTTTCTTCCTCTTTTTCGTCTAATTTTCATTGCCATTTTGACCTTTTTTTTTTTTTTTTTACCAAGAAGCTTTTGGGTATAGTGAAACAGGAGGAAATGTGCTCGGTTCAGGAGGGGTTAAGAGGTTAAAACCCTGACACCAATAAGATCCAACACACTTGGATCCAATCGCATGCTCCTACTGTATGGCTAACAGCATTAAGCAGAGGTTTGACTGTTTTTCATTAGATACTCTGGCTCTAAATGATGCATTATCTGGACAAAAGTAGTGTGTAATAAATATTGGTCCGACACTAGCAGGGGGTCTGCCTCGTTGCAGATAGAGCCACATTTGGAGCCGTTCAGAGCCCTCTGTCTCGCAGTCTGTCGTGGCAAGAGCTCAAATCTGCTCCGTGGAAAATCTGCGTTTGCTCTCGGCTTTGTTTAGTTTCACGAGAGACTCTTCAAGCTGCTGGAGAGGCCAGATTTTCAACACAAACAAGGACTGAAGAAGAAGGCTGATGAGATAATATTGTTGGGAGTCATTGTGGGGAGGAAGGAAACTTTGCGGGATAAAGGCAAGATACAAAACTAGACTATCTGTGCCGTGTGTGAGGCGTGTACTGACCAGGGGCAGTGGTGGTCCATCTTCAGGATACATCTGAGAAAACCACAGTCAGGGTAAATCCCTCAGTATGTAGAGTTATAGCAGTACAATGTTGAGTTCTGCATTGGTCGTACTTATCACAGACTGAACAGTGGTGGCATCGATCGGGCTTCAGCAGCTGGCACCGGTCACAGAAACGGATCGCTGGAAACACAGGATATGCCAAAACTGGGATAAACGAAACTAAAATAGTGTTTTTATCTGTGGCACTTTGAGATTTATTTTTCGTGGTGAAGCGCGATACAAAGGAAAAAATAGAGCTCCTTACCGCCCCTTTTTTTTGGGGGATAACAGGAGCTCTCGCCCATTGAAATTAATGATTTAATTTACATATGAAAAAACTAGGGCCGGGACTCGATTAAAAAAATTAATCTAATTAATTAGAGACTTTGTAATTAATTAATCGAAATTAATCGCATATAAATATTAGACCTGAGAACAGTGAGAAGTACGTTTTTTCATAAGGATTTTTAGTATACCATTGAATAATGACTGAATACATGAGCTTAAGCAACAAAATATTGTTTATTTTTGTTCAACCAAGTCCAACAGACCGGTGCAATATTGCCATTAATTGTGCGTCTGCAGGAAAAAAGGAAACTGAAGTGTGGAAAGCAGAGTGTGATTAATTTGGATTAATATTTTTAATCGCACTAAACCTCATGTAATTAATTAATCGTAATTAATCGAAAAAACCTTTTATTTATTTATCGAATGTGAAAAGGAAGCCATGACCTGTTGCTCCAGATACTTCACAGAGAAGATGTTTTTAAACTGAGCAGCTAAACCCACTGTGATCATGACGCATAACATTTTCCTGTGTAACTTTCGCAGGTTGCTTTATGATGCCACTACAGCTTCAGCTTTTAGTCTGTCCTTCTTATATCGTCATTAAATTAAAATCATGCAGCCGACGACGTAGTTTTGTAGCTTATGAGAGCAAACGGCACATGGTTCATTCAGCAGCTAATCTACTAGCTGCTAATGCTAATGCTAACGTTAATGTGCGTTTAAGACCCAGAGAATCATTAATTATGCCTAACGCTGAGCACGTCTGAATATTTACAGATTAAAGACGGCCATGTTCCTGTGGTTCTGATCAGTGGCTTGGAATGTTTTCTCCTCAGAACGAGAAATTACAATCCCTGTTCCCACATACACACCAATGCAATTTTTATGCGTTATCACAGGAGAAATATCTAGCAGTAGAAAGTTCCAAAAAATTAGGCACCAGGCTCTAAAGTTGTTCTTAACGTGTCTAAAGTGCAATGATTTCTAATGGGAGACTAGCGGCTATATGGAGGTACTACAGCAATGGCGGACTGATGGCGGGTGTCGTGGTCATAAAGCAGAGCAGCCAGCGGCCATTGTTTTTAACTCATGATTTCCCCAAAAGGGGGTGTGGCTCAGCAAAAGTTCCCGGATGTTGCTCCCATCTATATGGGACTAAAGTGCATCTGCAGGAGCCGGGATTCGAACCCCCGACCTGAGCCACTGTCGCCCCGATAAACACAGACGTCATGATTTTCTTTCCTTTCAACAATATTTTGTAAATGGGAAACTGAGGATGAAATTTTGTTGTTAATGCTGTTTTGAAGCCTTTCTTCAGGATCAAACAGAGGTGAGTGGAGAAGCCCAAATAAATACTCAAGTAAGAGTAACGTTACTTTGAAGTCATTTTACTCGAGTAGAAGTGGAAGGTGGTGACCCAGACAATTACTTAAAAAAAAGTCAAAAAGAATACTTGAAGAAAAGGTTACTCGAGTACTGTGACGGTCTGATTCATTTTCAATTACGCCATAAATTGTTTGAAGCAAAACCTAAAATCATGTGGAAATCGAGATAATTCAAAATACCAAGAAAACGGCAGAAAATACAGAAAAGCTAAATATTTCTAAAGAACAAGGAGCACGAGACGAACTACATCTATTTAACAGATCAAATATTTACTCACAGTAGAAACAATTATTTTTACTCACGTGAGAGTACAGATACTTCATGATAATTTTACTCAAGTAGAAGTAAAAAAAAGTACAATTTCTTACTCAACTGTGTACTACCCGCCTCTGGAATCAAATAATAATAATAATAATAATAATAATAATAATGCCTTACACTTGTATTGCGCTTTACAATCCTGTATTACCAAGTTTCTCAAAGCGCTACACTGCCGTCATTATTCATTCATACTTGGTGGTGCTGAAATACTGTTGTAGCCACAGCTGCCCTGGGGTAGACTGACGGAAGCGAGGCCACCAGTCTGCGCCATCGGCCCCTCGGACCACCACCACCCACTCACTCACTCACTCACTCACGACATTCACCCCAGATTTCCTGCTGTTCCCAAACGGTCTCCCATCCAAGTACCGACCGGGCCCTTCCCTGCTTAGCTTCCAAGGTCTGACGGGATCAGGCAGAGCAAAGGATGTTGTTCTGAATTCTTATCTTGGATACAGACCGTGCTGCACCGGGGAATGGAAATGTTACATTGATTACAGGGTAGGCGTATATAAACTTTCTTGCTTCAGCCTACTCCTTTTTTGAGCTTCTATAACTGGATAATGTGAAAGTGAATGCTGTGAAAAGTTAAGAATGTTAAGAAAATAAAATAAAATCATTATTGGTCGCAGATGGTAGAGCGGGTCGTCTCGTGATCGGAAGGTCGGGGGTTCGAATCCCACCTCCTGAAGGTGCACGCTGTCGTTGTGTCCTTGGGCAAGACACTTCACCCACCTTGTCTCCAGTGTCTGCGTACACTGGTGTATGAATGGGTGAGAGGTTCCTTGCTGTAAAGCGCGTTGAGTGCCTAATGTAGGTGGAAAAGCGCTATATAAGTTGAGACCATTTTACCATTTATTCATTGCCCTGAGTAAACAGAGCGGGTGCATCGGCCCCTCAAACCACAACCACTCACGCACGCACACAGGCGGCGGGTGAAGTGTCTTGCCCAATGACACAATGCCAATCAGCAGGTCCAGTGCAGCAGGCCCAGTGCTCAAAGGAAGATCATTCCAGAGATGAGGCCCCGCTCTTGCCCCCCGAGGCCTTTGGTAAACCTAAACCAGGCCTAAACCCGGTCTAACCTCCAGAGTTGGTGCGTGTGCTGATGGGCAGCTCTTTGGCGATCCGGCGGAGGATCTCCTGCTGGGACTCCCCTCGGTCGTCGCGCTCCAGCAGCTCTTTGTCCGAGTACGACAGCTGGAACTGGGGCAAAGAGAGCACACACAACACAAAAACACGTTTATTTATAAAAGAAAGCGAGCGGGGGAATATGGTAATGCGACCCATATCGTGAGGTTTAGACACATTAATATCTGGAGGTGTCAAAGGAGATTAAATACAGAATAGACGGCAGCTCTGACTCAGAAGCACCTTTCATGCTCGGAGTGCTTCAGAAATGCAAATAAAAAGGTTCATACTGCAATATTACCGAGAAAAAAATGCAACTGAATATGTTTTTTTTGCTCAAATTCTGCCCTAAATGTGCACTCAGAAGTATTTCAGCAGCTTTTAAACGGATCGGATGTGGACTTGTTTCAAATCTCTTTACGTATAAGTACATTTTACAGCCTGGGCGTGTGATCGAACTATGCTTTTAGACAACAATACTTCACAGAGGAAGTGCTTATGGCTGTAATATATAATGTATCTGATCCTGACCGCGGCACTTTAGCTTCAGAGGGAGAAAGCATTGGGCCATAAACCGGTTCCGACCTCGCGCATCTGTGCCGTATATAAAAGCTTTATCAGAGAAGATTGCCGAGTCACTGTTGTCGAGTTTTCGACAGTGATCACATGTTTTGGGCGTTATTTATTTATGTAACAGGAAAATAGACTAAAACAATCTTGGCCTGACTCAAACCTATGCAGACTTTACATCTCCCGAAAACAACTTTAAAGCCTGGCCCCAAATAATATCATTTTTACTAAACATAGAGTTTCCCCCTGTGAAAACGGTATCATATTTTTTAACCGTGCTGTTTTTTTCTTTTCTTGATTTTTTTAGCTTTTAAGGAACTCTGTAGGAGGATCAAGGTGCGCTATCTTAATGGCACACATCACCATTGGGGAGGATTGGCCATGTGTTTACCTCCTGTATAATAAATAAATTTGTGCCAATAACTTTACACACCCTGGTGAACTTTTTAGTTTTTTGGCCATTTCTCAAAGAATATGAGTGAAAACACACACAAAAATCACCAAATCACTATAACAAAATAAAATACCAAAATGTCCCTGTTGAAAAGTTTACCCCAGTTCCTAATATCGTGTATTTCCCCCTTATCAATGACAGCTTCTTCTGTGGTAGTGGTGGAGAAGGTTCTCTATATAATCTACTGGTAAAGCGGCCCATCCTTCTTGGCAATAAGCCTCCAGTTCCTGTAAGTTCCTGGGCTGTCTTGCATGAACAACGTGTTTGAGATCTCCCCACAGTGGTTCAATGATATTGAGATCAGGAGACTGAGATGAACGGGACCTTCACTTTATTCTGCTGGAGCCACTGGCATCAGCGAAACACCTCCACATTTCACAGTATGGGGCACTTTTTCATCATAGGCCTTTCATTATTGAGTCTCTATAGCCTGTCCGTCCATGGAAGTGGATCTCTCCTTCTGTGGTTCTCCCCAAGGTTTCTCCTTTCTCCCACTGGGTTTTTAAGCTTGTCCTCGCCGTCCTGGAGAGTCTAAGGACCAGGGTGTGTAAACTTATTGGCACAACGGTATATCCTGTATGAAACCTACACAGGAGAAACTGTAAACTCTACTCAGAAAGGCCCCTCAGGAGTTTTTGATTAATGACATCAATGTTTTGATATAATAATCACAGCATCATCTGCTACAGCAGTAAAAGCACTGGTTTAGTCCTGGTTTAGTCCTGGTTTAGTCCTGGTTCAGCCCTGGTTCAGCCCTGGTTCAGCACTGGTTTAGTCCTGGTTCAGCCCTGGTTCAGCCCTGGTTCAGTCCTGGTTTAGTCCTGGTTTAGTCCTGGTTTAGTCCTGGTTTAGTCCTGGTTCAGCCCTGGTTTAGTCCTGGTATAGCCCTGGTTCAGCCCTGGTTCAGCCCTGGTTCAGCCCTGGTTTAGTCCTGGTTTAGTCCTGGTTTAGTCCTGGTTTAGTCCTGGTTCAGCCCTGGTTCAGTCCTGGTATAGCCCTGGTTTAGTCCTGGTTTAGTCCTGGTTTAGTCCTGGTATAGCCCTGGTTTAGTCCTGGTTTAGTCCTGGTATAGCCCTGGTTTAGTCCTGGTTTAGTCCTGGTTCAGCCCTGGTTCAGTCCTGGTTCAGCCCTGGTTTAGTCCTGGTTCAGCCCTGGTTTAGTCCTGGTTTAGTCCTGGTTTAGTCCTGGTTTAGTCCTGGTTTAGTCCTGGTTTAGCCCTGGTTCAGCCCTGGTTTAGTCCTGGTTCAGTCCTGGTTTAGTCCTGGTTCAGTCCTGGTATAGCCCTGGTTTAGTCCTGGTTTAGTCCTGGTTCAGCCCTGGTTTAGCCCTGGTTCAGCCCTGGTTTAGTCCTGGTTCAGTCCTGGTTTAGTCCTGGTTCAGTCCTGGTTTAGTCCTGGTTTAGTCCTGGTTTAGTCCTGGTATAGCCCTGGTTTAGTCCTGGTTTAGTCCTGGTTTAGTCCTGGTTTAGCCCTGGTTTAGTCCTGGTTTAGTCCTGGTTTAGTCCTGGTTCAGTCCTGGTTTAGTCCTGGTTTAGTCCTGGTTCAGCCCTGGTTCAGTCCTGGTTTAGTCCTGGTTTAGTCCTGGTTCAGCCCTGGTTCAGTCCTGGTTCAGCCCTGGTTTAGTCCTGGTTTAGTCCTGGTTTAGTCCTGGTTTAGCCCTGGTTTAGTCCTGGTTTAGTCCTGGTTTAGTCCTGGTTCAGTCCTGGTTTAGTCCTGGTTTAGTCCTGGTTCAGTCCTGGTTTAGTCCTGGTTTAGTCCTGGTTTAGTCCTGGTATAGCCCTGGTTTAGTCCTGGTTTAGTCCTGGTTTAGTCCTGGTTTAGTCCTGGTTTAGTCCTGGTTTAGTCCTGGTTCAGTCCTGGTTCAGTCCTGGTTTAGTCCTGGTTTAGTCCTGGTTCAGCCCTGGTTCAGTCCTGGTTCAGCCCTGGTTTAGTCCTGGTTCAGCCCTGGTTCAGTCCTGGTTTAGTCCTGGTTTAGCTCTGGTTAGGACAGGATCAAAAGATGTCCATTGAAGTACTGTATTGTCTGTTTTGATCACATGTCGACTCAGAAACCTACTTCCTGAAGTCGTCTGAGTCACTGAAATAAAGCGTCTTTGTCCAGAGCTGCTCCAGGGCCGAGCACAAGACTGAACCAGGACTTGGACATCGCTAAATTGAGACGGGACTAAACCGGGGATAAAAACCAAGGACTGGACCAGGAAGTAAGGACAATACAGGAACACGCATCTATACTGGAACCAAATGCAGAGACTGACCTCCTTGAGCGGGTTCATGGGCTGGGTGAAGATGGTTTGCCAGTACGCCCACACGAACATGACGAAAACCACGTGGTAGACCAGCAGATACACCACTGAGGAAAAGACGGATCGATGAAGAAACTATTCACTCACTCGCTAATAATATGTGACACTGGTGATCATGAGACAAAGCTTTAGCTCATTAGACAAACCAGGAGCAGATGATCTCATTGGTGTAATGAACTGATCAAACAGAGTAAAGGTTATGAATGATTCTAAAGGCAATAAACTGTTTTCAAGGTTTAACAATCTGTGTATTGCTATTTCTATATCTACATAGAAAGGGGCTCGAAAACTGGTATCTTAGGAAACCAGGATTTATCTCAGGATTTAACTTGATATTTAAATGTTTTCACAATTTACACTCCAAATTTTTGGTTTATTGTTTTACTTGACCTTGAATGAAGAAAATGATTGATATTGTTATGCAGCCACAGTATGTGCATCTTGTTGTTGTCTAGTTAGTGTTGGGCGGAGGGTCCGTTGACACAGATGTGCAGCCGTGCGTCTATCAGTCTGCCCCAGAGGCAACTGTGGCTAGTGTTGGGGAGTAACTAAACACACAACTTTTCATTACCAGGTTTTCATTACCAGGTCTGTTTCAGTGCCATGAAGATATAAAGCCACTAGTTCTTAATCAAATTTACACAACTTAAGCTTCACAAGCGTCATCTGTAAAGTACAGTAATAAAAATTCAAAACGATTCTGACAAAAATTCAAAACAGAGACATCTGCTTTTGCAAATGAACTCTTGAAATAAAGATTTAAAACGCCTTGTGCCACAGTTCATACAAACCCTGCACATGTGCGCGGGTTTGCCGAGAGTTTTTTGTTTATTTGTTTATTTGTTTATTTGAGCAGTACACATAGTGCTCAAAAGGAGTGGGCTGAAGCAAAAGCTTATGATTGCCCACCCCCAAGTGCAATAAAATAAATAAAAAAAGAACATTTCAAGCAGCTACATTCATACAGACCAACTTACAAACTTACCAAAAAAAATAATAATATATGAACTGTTTATACAATTAATTGAAGCAACGCACAGCTACAACAACAATCCCGTTTCATGTACGATGTCTAGAACAAAGCAGTCAAAAAAAAAAAAAAAAATGTGATCCTTAATATATTTCTTCCAGATTTTTACCCTTGATAACCGAGAGTTACTTTTATGTTATGAAGGTACATTAATAGATATTATAATCTGAGATCTTGATACTTTCCAGTTGTCATTACCATTCTCAGTATAATTTTAATTTGGGTGTAATTTCCATAATCATTATTATTATATATTTATTTAATTGAGTTATATGTGAAGTATGCTGCAAGCCCTGCATAGTGTGGTGCATTAAAAAGCCAAAGTGTAGAGCGGGCCAGATGAAGAGGGCAGTAACTCCCAATCAACAAACCCCCACATGGCTGCCCTAACAGCTGATTTTGTAGAATATGTTCCTATGCTGAGTGGTGCATTAAAAGACAAGGTTTAGAGCCCGTTGGGAGGATTCCTCTCAACAGATCCATAACCTGCCAACCCTAATTCTCCGTTTGTGAATTTGAGCAATAGAATGACAACCGTTCCAAGCAGCAACACTCTTCCAGATTATAGAGGAACAATACACATAATCCATCCTACTGCTCCCCCTAGTGGCAACACATTTCTTCTTGTCTGTATATTTCAAAAGTCTTTTGTTTGTATTTAAATTTGAACAGGTTGATGTTTTTAATTCCTAATTATTGGTAAATAGGTTTATAACAGTCGTTCCAACAAGCGTAGCCAACATTTTTGCTGCAGTCAAAGGCAGACTTTAATATTTTATTTCATATTTTTTTATTGTTCATTAACCCTGGTTAACCCCCAGCTGAACCGAGCACATAAAGGCACACATACAGCCTCAGAACAGCGACGAAAACGAGGATGAAAACGCAAAAGAAATTTGACAAAAAAGAAACAAAAATGTGCTGGAAACGCAACAGAAAAGCCACAAAATCGTGACAAAAAAAACCTATAAAAATAAATAATAATCTATAAAAAAGTGACAAAAACGTGACAAAAAAGCAACACAAAAAAAACAATAAAAAACATGACAAAAAAGAGAGAAAAACGTTTTAAAAATGTGACAAAAACACATTTGACAAAAAAGTTACGATCACTTTTGTAAGACTTGGCTTTCAAATGAGGCAATACATTATCGCTCTCCATGTTGAGAAGCTTTAAGATTTGAGTAAAAATGCACTCGGTTCCGGCATAAAAGGTTAAAAAGTCAAAGAATTCATATAAATACAATACAGTACAGTTCATAATTAATATTGATATTTCTTTTGTTTTGCTAAGTTTATTAGTTTATTTGGTCGGGACAGTTGCATGTTATTGAACAAGTCTTGGACTAATTTCCATCCGTCGTCCCCCATGCCCAATCAAACTCTCATTCATCGTCGCCTCGTGTACATGTTTTTTAGTGGTAGCGGAAACCAGAGGAAACCTACACAGACACGGGGAGAACATGCCAACTCCACACAGAAAGGCCCCGTCGCAGGTGGGAATCGAACCCGGGACCTTCTAGCTGTGAAGCACGAGCGCTAACCACTGTGCTACCGTGCTAAAACTATGTAATCCATAGGGGAGAACTTCATTTTTGGTTCCGCTTTAATTAAGTTGCTACGGGGACAGCATAGGCGTGGCACACGGCAATTAAGAAGATTTACTTTATTTCCTTGTACTTTAAGCGGCCAATGAGGTATTTTATTTTAGACATTGTGTGATTCGTGTGTGTTATATTGTGACATGCTTTGTTTTCTTAGTTCTGACGGCATTACTGGCACGATTAAGGTGAAGATAGACCAAATAAATGCGGGAAAATGAAGAATGAGTTGAGCCTTGATTGAAACTCTGAGGGAGTAACGCCGTCTTTACACATGAATATAGTGCAAATCAACGTGAAAGTATTTTAAGGACTCAAAATACAATACTCCGATCGAACAAAGTAACGGAATGATACAGAATACATTTGAAGGCGAGTACTTAGTGTTCTGTAACTAAATACAATCACAGAGTATTCTCCCCAACGCCGACTGTGGCCACATGTGCCTCGCTCACCACCGGCGATGGAGCGAATGAAAACCCCCTTCCATTGTGCGAGGCTCGCGCTACAAAAATCAGATCCCCTCCTGTGAAACACTCCTAGAGCTCTGTTTTCTTTCATACGTGCCGGTCTTGACCTCCATCTGTCAGTATTTCCTACGTGTACTTTAGTTCATCTGAAAGAAGACAAACTTTCCTCCAAAATGTGGGTCAAGGCTGGATTAAATGTTCTGTTTTCGGGGGGGGGGGATGTGTTTGTGGAGACTTTCGACTCAGAGAAACTGGGTCTCGCTGCGGCGCGGTGGTGCGTTCAGGGTCCTCGGTTAATTATAGCGTTTTTTTTTTTTTTTTTTGAAGTTCCTGGCTGCACACGCTCAGACTGGGGATCCCACTGAAGCTCCCGTCCCAGATTAAAAACACAGCCATGCCGATTCATGTTTTTACAGATTCAAAAATTCACTTACCCTTTTCTCCCGTGTCTTCGATGGACTCTGCAAAGTGGATGGAGACAGATCGTGTTAGCGGCATATTTCAGCAAATCAAATCACGGGAAATAACGTACTTGGCTTATTAGGTTTGCCAAAAGGTCATATATTTGCGTCTGTTCAATAATGCTTTATCGCGCGGCGCGTGTGATGAGCTTTATTTCGTTAGGATTCAACCTTGTGAAGACACAAGATTGTGTCGTACGTTTTTCCGGACAGATAATTAACTTCGGGCCTTTGGCTTCCACCTAAAAGGCAACGTTAGATGTGTCGTGCTCAGGAGCACAGAAGAGGAATGAAGGGGCGGGGACAGTGGCCAACATGATCTCTTCAAGGAAGTGTCTGGTTACTATAAATAATGTACAGTGGGAGGAAAATGTTTATGAACACTTTGGAATTTCTCGCGTTTCTGCCTAAATTGGTCATAACATGTGGTCTGATCTTCATCGAAATCATAAGAATGAATAAACAGCATCTGCTTAAACTAATACCACCCAAACATTTACATATTTTTACTGGCCGTAACATGTAAACATTCACAGGACAGGGAGGAAAAAGTAAGTGAACCCAGGAATCTCGCTGAACTGCAGCAGTTTTGTAAAGAGGAACGGGTCCGAGATGAATTCCTGATCATTTGAGCGTCTAATCTGCAACTACAGGAAAGCAGTTATTGCTACAAAAGAAGTGTCAGCCAGATATTTAAGACAGGGGTTCACTTACTTATTCCGTGCATGTTCTGAATGTCTTAGGTCTTTCTGCAAAATATCTTCATAAACTTGTGAATAAATCCTTCTATTGATGATATCACGTCGTCCAGCCCCACGCCATGATTCTCCTGCCCCAGACTTCACAGTGGGGAGAGGGTTTTGATGTTGACGTGCTGTTCCATTTGTCCTCCACGCATGACTTTGTGTGTTCCGCTCAAACTATTCAACTTTGGGTTAATCAGTCCACAGTGTATTTTGCCAGTAGTGCTGTGGAGCCTCCAAGAGCTCTTTCGCAAACCAAAAGTGGAAATTACGGTAGTCACCCGGCCAAAACGGGGGACTTGACAGCTGTGGCAATAATGTGATCAAATAAATGCTTGTGGGTGAAATGTTACGCGGTGTAACTTTAAGAATCTTTCTCTCGCTGAGACGATCCGCCTGCTTCACCTCTCAAACAATCCCCTCTCAAAGCAGTGATATCAATAAACGCACTCTCTCTTTCATCACCATCTACCTCCACAGCCCGTACATCTCCCCGTCGTCGATAATCCAGCGTTAACGCATAAAACTGGATGTATTCAATAAACTGTGTCTGTTTTGAATATGTTGAGTTCGACATTCTCGCTCAGAGTGACTGATTATTCTGTATAGTCTTATGTTTAGTCGGTGATTAGCTGAACACACGTGTGCGAGAGCGGAGGTGACCCAAGGATGCGAGTCCAGGATCGCAGCCAAAAACCCCAGCTCCAGCAGCACAAAGAGTCCGACAGAGAGGGCGCCGAACAAGGGCGGGTCAGGAGCGGCTTACGGAGTTATTACAGTGAACCGGACGTGAACGAGCCCCGCGCCATGATCGCTAAATAAAAAGTATGTTGTCCTCGGTAAACAAACCTAAAGAGCCTGTTTTGAAAGGGTCTCGCCGTGAGATTTAAAACACAAGAAATCACGGTAAAGGCGATGCCATTGATGCTGTGGTCTCGACGACAAAGGACAAGGTCAGGGCCTGGTTTACCGATTTGCTTCCTCTTTAAAAGACTATGGCCCAAACAAACCTCCCAATCGTGGCCCAAAATAAAGCATTACTTCCTACAAAGGCCTTTTCTGCTTTTTTTTAAGTACCCACAGTTCAAAATCGTCTTCAGGGCCGATAGTTCTTTCTACGCTGGAGATTAAATACTCTATTTGTGGGCCATCGAAAACTGTGAAGGCTTTCATGGCAGCCACATCAAAGCAGTAAAATCATCAGCTTTTTACCATCTGAAAAACATTTAGATCAGAGGAATAGTGTCAAAACCAGACTTGGAGACACTCATCCATGCATTTGTCTCCAGCAGGTTAGACGACTGTAACGGCTGCTCACTGGCCTTTCTAAACGAGCTGTTAGAGCTGCAGAACATCCAGAACGCTGCTGCTCGAGTCCTGACAAGAACCAGGAAATACGACCATATTAGTCCAGTGCTCCGGTCTCTGCACTGGCTTCCTGTCACTCAGAGAATAGAATTTAAAACAGCTCTGCTCGTGTACAAGTCTTTTCATGGTTTAGCACCAAAGTCCATCTCTGACATGTTAGAGCCGTATGAACCATCTCGGGCCCTGAGAACTTCAGGGAGGGGTCTCCTGGTGGTTCCCAGAGTCAGGACTAGAAACAGTGAAGAAAAAAAAATTCGGGAACGGTCTTCATGAGGATGTGAGACAGGCCTCACATCTGACAATGTTCAAATCCAGGCTGAAAGTATTTTATCTGCACTCTTTTTACAATAATACAATAATGTTTATGCTGATGTTTAATTGATTTGAGCTGCTTTCTTGTACGCAACTTTAGGAGCGAGAGTTTACCTCTTAACTCCCACCTAAACCGAGCATATTTTTCTCCAGTTCGGCATTGCCCAAATCCAAAAGCATCTTGAAAAACAATTGGCGCCAAAATCGAGATGAAAATGCGACAAAAAAGCCACAAACGAGTGACAAAAATATCTGTTTAGATCAGATCTTAGCTTTCAAATGAGGAGACTGGTGAAAAAGTGCTCGGGTTAAGATGGTTAATCTTTCGCCACGGTCTTGTATTGATGATGGGAGAGCGTGACCACAACGCCCCTCTCCAGCACATCCCAAAGACTGTCAATGGGGTTAAAGGTGTGGACTTTGAACCGCTCTTTCTACACAAATTAATATGAAAATAACCCAATCTTTTTGAACAGCCCATCTCTATACGTCAAACTGGATCTTTCATCGGCGACCCACTTTTCAAACCACATCCAAACATGTTATCGCGGTGAAGCGAGCGGCGAGCGTTCGAGAAACACACGGCGACTTCATCTGTGCTGGAAACATCAGCTGACGACACTCGAGCACCGTCGGCCGAGCCTGTTTCCCCGAGTCACGGTGTTCAGTGTCTGCATCATATGACTGGGCAAAAAAGCTAAAAAAAACAACAACAGGAGGCTGAAGAATATTAACCACAAAGCAACACTATGTGCCCAAAGCTTGAGAGTTTTGAAACAATGCCAACAGCGATTGTGCAGTAATCGAAGCTAAAGGCGCGACAACGAAATATTAGACCTTTTTCTGGTGGGGTCTTTTTTTCAATAAGGTTCAATGTTTTAGATCGACGTGATCAAGATGTGTTGCATTGTTACCTGCAAACAAGCATGATACCAAATGCTCAAATGAAGGCAAGGCAAGGCAGGTTTATTTGTAGAGCACAATTCATACACAAGGCAATTCAAAGTGCTTCACAGTTGCATAAAATTACAAGAAAACAGATCAAATCAATCATTAAAACATCAACATAAAAATGTATCAATTACAGTAAAAGGCAAGAGTGCAGATAAAACACTTTCAGTTTTCATCTGCTCGGGTAAAAAGAGCTGTTTTCAGCCTAGATTTGAACATTGTCAGAGTTGAGGCCTGTCTCACATCCTCATGAAGACTGTTCCAGATTTTAGCTGCATGAAACTGAAACGCAGCCTCACCGTGTTTAGTCCTGACTCTGGGAACCACCAGGAGACCCCTCCCTGAAGTTCTCAGGGCCCGAGATGGTTCATACGGCTCTAACATGTCAGAGATGGACTTTGGTGCTAAACCATGAAAAGACTTGTACACAAGCAGAGCTGTTTTAGATTCTATTCTCTGAGCGACAGGAAGCCAGGATCTCATGCAAAACCTGACATTATGCCCAGAGGTCTTATTCCCCAAAATCTTTATATTAAAGTTTTGATGCTGTTGGTCATCGTAATTTAAAAGAACAAAAAATAGAAACACAAGTTGGAAAAAAAAAATTGGAAAAAAGGGAAAAATTAGGATAAATTAGAACAAATTGGGGAAAACCTTTTTTTTTCTAATGAAAAATTGGGAAAAAATTACGGGGTAAATGAAAAACTTTAGTTTGAAAAATGTGAAAAAAGTAGAAAAATGTGGGTACATTTAGGAAAAATGGGTGATTGAAAAAATTTAGGAAAATATTTCTTTTAAATTTTTGGGGAAGATTTTGAGTATTGGGGAAAAATTATGGGAATGGAAACATTTGGGAAAATTGTTTTTGATTGAAGGACACTACGTAAAACAAGTTCACACAATTATTCTGTTTTTGTTTGCAATTACAGTTTCTTATAAAATGTGTGTTATATCAGCTCTGTGGGTGCAGATTTTGATCCTTTTAACCTCTTAACCCCCAACTGAACCGGGCGCATTTTCTTCAGTTTGGCTTTATCCAAATTTCAAAACTTAAAAACTAAACTTAAAAAAAGCATCAAGATAACGTCGAAAACGAGGGTGAAAACGTCACAAAAACGTGATAAAAAGTGACAAAACAAAGCAATGAAAGAGCAATTAAAAAAAAAAAATACGAAAAAAACATGACAAACTAGACAATGTGACAAAACAGGATCACTCTTGTAGGTCTTCGCTTTCAAATGAAGCTCCTCTCCAGGCGAGAAGCTTTTAGATTTGGGTAAACTCGAACTGGAGTAAATGCGCTCGGTTCAGGTGGGGGTTAAGAGGTTAAAAACAGTCAACCATTTTCTTTAAATCCAGGTGATGACTTATTTTATAATCTACAAATGTCACATAGTGTTTCTACTATTGCCACCACTTCAATAACAATAACCAACTACTGTGAAAGAGTTAACGAGTAACAAACCTTCGATGTTCTTATTTATTTCTAATTTCGATACCGTTACCAAAATATGTGTCATCTAGAACCAGAAAACAGTTTAATAACGATAATGTATGCATGCCCTTTCCTTCCATCTAATCTCTTTTGCATTTGTATCCTTTTTCACTTTTCCCAATTTTTCCCCCTAAATGTTCCCAAATTGTTCCCACGTATTTTTTTCCCCAAATTTTCAATGTTTTTTTTTTTTTTTTGTATATTTCCATTTTTTCCCCCATGCTTTTATTATTTATTTATTTTTACCAATACCAAAATCTATTTTTTTTTTATATATTTCTTTTCAGCACTTGCTTTTTCGACACTATTCATTTTTTCAACACCGGTGGAACCTAAACCTTTTTTTTTATATATATATATACCAAACTGGTATTGTTTAACCTCTTAACCCCCACCTGAACTGAGTGCATTTTCTCCAGTTTGGCTTTATCCAAATCTAAAAGCTTCCTGAAAAAAATGGTCAAAATAGCGACACAAATGAGACAAAAACGAGGACGCAACAAAAGAACGACGTAAATGCAAAAAAAAACAAAAAAAGTGACAAAAACACAGGGAAAAATATCAGTTTAAATTAGTTTTGTAGGTTTTAGCTTTCGTTACACTGGCCTATACTGTACGTTGTAAGCTTTTAGATTTGGGTAAAGCTGAAATGGAGAAAATGCACTTAACCCCTGCCCTTACCAAGCACATTTTCTCCAGTCTCCTCATTTGAAAGCTAAGCCCCGCAAAACTGATTGTTGCCGTATTGACAAGGCCGTGGGAACCCAGGGTGCTGAGGGCGCTGCAGCACCCCCTGGTGGATGATTTGTGAACTGCATGCAATATTAATAAATAGGAAATATGCACAGAAAAGGCGTTTTTGGGGTACGTTTTTTCCCTCAGCACCCCCTAACTTGTGTCTTTTTTCCTGCCTTTTTATCCTCGCTTATGTTGTCATGTTTTTGCCACTTTTTTGTCGCTCTTTTGTGGCTTTTTTGTTGCGTTTTCAACTCGATTTTGTCGCTATTTTGACGCTTTTTCCGGAATTGTTTTTTACTTGGATAATGCCAAACTGGAGGAAATCTGCTCGGTTTAGGAGGTTAAGAGTGTAGCAGTAGGACTGTGTTGGACTACACGTCCCATAATGCTTTGTACCTACGGGTGATAGGTGACTTCCGGGTATTCACTAAAGAGTTTGCTAAACAAGAGTCCACTGTGTCCCGTGTCTTCATTATACATGGTGTCAGAAGCTACGAACTACATGTCTCCACGATATTTACGGGCGCGTTACAGTCCTGTTAACTAGCGGGAGTTTTTTTTGCGCAGTTTACAACGAAAACGGCCGGCAAGGAACTCCGGCGCTAGCTGCAAGCTGTACGAGCGTGCTAAGATACGGCCCCGCGTGTCACATGTCTGGTGAGGAGGACGTACAGAGAGACGGTGCATCAATCTTGGGTCCTGAAAGTGACGAAGAAACCAGGGATTCAGCAACAGAGATGGCGACCACTGTACAGTTAACTCCTCCTGAGGCATTTGACTTTTCTTGTCCGTCAGAATGGCCGAAGTGGATCAGAAGATTTGAAAGGTTTCGTATTGCAACAGCGTTGGACAGCAAAACAGAAGAGTATCAAGTCAACTCACTTCTGTATGCTATGGGAGACGCTGCTGATGACGTTTTAGCAGTTTTGCCATTAACTGCTGAAGACAAGAAGAAATATGATGCAGTTAAAGCAGCGTTTGATAAGCACTATGTTGGAAAACACAACGTCATTTTTGAGAGAGCGCAGTTCAACTCCAGACGTCAACAGGATGGTGAGAGTGCAGAATCATTTATTACAGCTGTACATAAACTTGCAGAAAACTGTGGATTCGGTGTGCTTAAAGAGGAGCTTATTCGGGACAGAATTGTAGTTGGTATAAAAGACAAAAGACTGTCAGAGCAGCTACAAATGGACTCAGAATTAACCCTTGCTAAAGCCATACAGAAGGTCAGACAGAGCGAAACTGTGAAGAAGCAACAAACAATAATGCATAGCAGCTCTGCAGAAGACAAGACACTGAACGTGGATGCAATAAAGGCAAACGTAAAGAAAGGAAAAACGCAAACATGGCAACAGTCAAAGAAGGGACATTATACGCCAGTGAAACCAGTTGAAAAAGAGTGCGGCCGCTGTGGTCGTAAGAATAAACATTCATGGAAAGACTGTCCTGCCAGAGACGTACAGTGTAGAAAATGTCAGAAAAAAGGACATTTTGCTGTAGTTTGTCGCAGTAGTGGAGCTGTAGGATTAAAAGAAGTCACAGAGGACCAAAATGACACAGATGGAGAGGAATGTGTGTTTTTGGGAGAAATTGGCACAGAGAGGTCAGAGCCCTGGGTGGAAAAGATCAAGCTAAATGGGGAAAATGTCCAGTTTAAACTTGATACGGGGGCAGATGTTACTTCCATTCCAGAGAGACTGTACAAACCCGAAAGAGACGGTAAGCTGCAGACACCCAAAAGGAAACTTCTAGGGCCAGGCAGTTACCCACTCAAAGTAAAAGGCTGCTTTGGGGCTCAGTTGCTAGTGAAAGGGCGCTGCACGTCACAGGATGTCTACCTAGTGTCAGGCCTAGTTCAGCCACTATTAAGCAGACCAGCCTGTGAGGCATTGGGGTTAGTCTACAGAGTGGATACAGTTACAGAACCTGAGACAGATTTTAGAGCAGCATACCCAGAGGTGTTTCAAGGGTTGGGCAAGCTGAAGGAACCTTACCACATAGAGTTAGAGCAGGGAGCCACACCTGTAGCTCTTTCTGCCTCACGACGTGTTCCTCTCCCCTTGAGAGATGCTGTCAAGGAAGAGTTACTCAGAATGGAAGAGATGGGAGTCATTTCAAAAGTCACTGCACCTACAGAGTGGTGCTCAGGCATTGTTGTCATTCCCAGACCAGCCAAGAAGCCACCTAGAATATGTGTAGACCTCACACCTTTGAACACGGCAGTGAAAAGAGAACGTCATATTCTCCCGGCAGTGGATCAAACTCTTGCTATGATGAAAGACGCCAAAGTATTCACAAAGTTGGATGCCCGTTCTGGATTTTGGCAAATCCCTCTCACACCAGAGTCACGGCCCCTCACAACCTTCATCACGCCTTTTGGGAGGTTTCAGTTCAACCGCCTTCCTTTTGGAATAGCGTCCGCGCCAGAGCATTTCCAAAGGAGGATGTCGCAGATGCTGGAGGACTTTGACGGAGTCATTTGTCATGCTGACGACGTGCTTGTGTATGGCCGAGACAGACAGGAGCACGACCAGAGGCTGCGTCGTGTGCTCCAGAGGTTCCAAAAGGAGGGTCTCACTCTCAATGAGAAGTGTGAGTTCGCCAAGAACGAAATCATGTTTGTTGGGCACAAAGTTTCCGAAAAGGGCATAGAAGCTGACCCAAACAAGGTAAAGGCAATTCAGCAGTTGCCACAGCCCAAGTGTGTGGAAGATGTGCGGCGTCTCATGGGTATGGCCAATTACCTTGCCAAGTTCATGCCACAGCTAGCTACCATTACCACACCACTGAAGGAGCTGCAAAAGGACAGAAACGAGTGGATATGGGCAGAGCCACAGGAAACGGCATTTGGGAAGCTTAAGGAGATACTGAGTTCCCCTGAAGTACTTGCTCAATACTCCAACACAGCAGATACAAGAGTTGCTGCAGATGCATCGCCATATGGTATTGGAGCCGTACTCACACAGAAGCAGTCGGACGGCCTGTGGCGACCAGTAACCTACATTTCGAGAGGATTAACAGACACTGAGAGGCGCTATGCGCAAATAGAAAAGGAGGCGCTCGCGGTCACATGGGCGTGTGAAAGACTTTCGTCATATCTCATGGGTCTACTGTTTACGCTGATCACGGACCACAAACCCCTGGTCCCTCTTCTGAGCACGAGAGGTTTGGACGACCTTCCTCCACGCATCCTAAGGTTCAGGCTTAGGCTACTGCGCTTTTCATTCAAAATCGTCCATGTTCCAGGGAAGACCCTCGTCACAGCCGATACTTTGTCACGCGCTCCCGTGGAGGGTCCGCCCTCTGCAGCAGATCTTCAGCTGGAGAAAGAGGTAGAGGTTTTTGTGGACACTGTTGTATCCTGTCTCCCAGCCACGGACAAACGGTTGGAGGAGATCAAATCAGCACAGGAAAAAGACAAACTCTGTACGAAAGTGACGGACTATTGCCTTATAGGTTGGCCAGAGAAATGCAACATAGATCCAGATGTAAAAAAAATATTGGCAACACAGGATGGACTTAAATGTCAGTCACGGCCTTCTCATGAAAGGGGAAAGACTTGTGATCCCACCTCCCCTGAGAGCAGACATTTTGCAGCGTCTGCATGAAGGTCATCAAGGGATTTCCAAATGCAGGGCCAGAGCAAAGGAAGCAGTCTGGTGGCCCGGCATCTCAGCTCAGATAGGTCAAATGGTGGGCAATTGCGAAACATGTCAAAAATACAGACTGCAGAACCGCGAACCACTGTTGTCCACTCCACTTCCGGACCGCCCCTGGCAGAAGGTTGGAATGGACCTATTCGAGTGGTCGAAGAAACAGTACGTTTTGATCATTGACTTTTTCTCGAGATACATTGAAGTAGCACAGCTCAAACAAACATCAGCAGAGGTCACTATCAAAGCTGTCAAAGAGGCCTTTGCTAGACATGGAACTCCAGAGACTGTGGTATCGGATAACGGACCGCAGTTTTCCTCAGAACAGTTCAGACAGTTCGCAAAGGAGTACCAGTTCACACATGTCACAAGCAGCCCCAGGTACCCCCAGGCCAACGGGGAGGCCGAGCGTGCTGTTCGCACCATCAAGGACTTGTGGAAAAAGGACAATGACTTTAACAGAGCTCTGCTGGCGTACAGAGCTACCCCACTGGAACATGGGTTCTCGCCAGCACAGCTGCTAATGGGAAGAAACCTCCGCACCGCCCTACCTCAACTCACGTCCAAGTTGGATCCTACATGGCCGGACCTGCAAACCTTTCGCAAGAAGGATGAGGAGGGGAGGTGTGAGCAGGCAAAACACTATAACCGGAGACATCGTACAAGACAACTTTCAAAACTAACACCTGGACAGAAAGTTTGGATTACAACTGAAGGAACTACAGGAGAAGTAGTAAGACCCGCTAACACTCCCAGATCTTACGTGGTAGAGACTGACCGGGGTTTCCTCAGGAGAAACAGGAGTCACCTTAGACCTACAGGGACTCTTACCAGATCGGGTCGGGTTGTGAGACCTCCTGATAGATTGGATTTGTGAAAGTCACATGTTTAAATGGAATATAAGTTGTTTTTTTTTTGTTAGGCGGCAGTTGTTTAAAAAGAAAAAAAAAAAAAAGAAAAAAAAGAATATAGATATTCATGCTGAAAACGGTATACAGCAGTTTGTTTGTTTTTGCTGCCTGTCACTTAATACCTGTTAATTCTATGGAGTATGACTTCAGCTAAAAGGAGGAGGTGTAGCAGTAGGACTGTGTTGGACTACACGTCCCATAATGCTTTGTACCTACGGGTGATAGGTGACTTCCGGGTATTCACTAAAGAGTTTGCTAAACAAGAGTCCACTGTGTCCCGTGTCTTCATTATACAAAGAGGTCATTAGGACCGAGGGATGGAGGACGTCTTTAGCACCATCTCCGACTGCAACAAAGACCGGTTGTTGAAGTTTCCCCCCCCCCCCCCCCCCCCCCCCCGTGTTCTCATGCCCCGACGAGCGGCTGAATGGAGTCTATTGAGAAGCACAAAAACACGAATGAGGTCAACGCTGCCTTTGCGCCCAAAAACTGTCCGTCAACATGACAAACTCAAACAGACTTTCATCGCCGTCAATGTGGAGGAAAGACAGTGGGGTTGGAGGCAGCACTCGGGGTAAGTCACAGGAGAACTACGGGCCACTGTAAATAATGTATGAGCCTTTTAAAGTCTGACTAAGCCCTTACAAGAGAAAAACACACACTCAAAAGATACAAAAAGGACGACTCAAATCAAGGACAAATTTACTCATTTCAAGACAATGCTCACGATACTTCGAGAGCGATCCAAGGCAAGACACTTCCCACTTCGCTGAGGCTGTATAGTTTTCTCATTCCGTCTCGTTTATCCAGACATTGTACGTTTTCAGAGGGACTCGCACTTCAGACTTGATTTAGATACTAGGAAAAAGCTCAATACTTGATACGGATTCGAGTCAAAGTATCTAAGTCACAGTAAATAATGTAGACCACAATGCAACTTTCAACACAAGGACTTGAGTGAAGATAAGAGCTTTTCTAAAACTATTCATGAGAGGGGCAATTTAGAAAAGACTCACAGCCTAACAGTCTCAGTATTGATCACTATTGTTCTGCCCTATGTAAAAGTGTGTTTCTTTTAAAAAGGTTAAAAATGGTTCTTAATAATTTAGAAATAAATATGCCATAATTCATCTGTTGCTATTCATGTTAAAAACGGTAATTTAGTTACATTGATTTAGCTGAACTTTATTTTGAAGGCATAGTCAGTAGTTGCAATGCATTATGGGTAGCAGAAGCAATAGCCAGAGGAGTAGAAACGTTGTGCTGAAAAAACCTGCTTGTCCATGCCCAAACTTGACCTGTGTTCTACATCCTTATTTACACCTTCGAAAGCAATGGCTGTAAGTTTATATGTGTTCGGTGAACTTTACAACTGTTTAAAGAGATCGTTTTTGTACATTGTGTTGTCACCAAGAAGTAGCCTTTAGAAGAGCCTGGTTAGCTGAGAGTACTGTGCTAACGATCTAATTAGCATATGAAAAGATCGCGAAAATGCTAATTAGTATCAGCTATGCTAACTTTATGCCTAGTTCTGGCATTAGCCATTTTGTGATGCATTTATTTTCTCATGCTGCTGCATTGAAGGTAATGCTCGTTTTATTTTTGTTTATTTCAGTTTCACTCGGGTTTTCATCGAGTCCAACAACAATTGTTACTGTAAGAAGCATTAAAGGAGCATGACGCTCATTTCTCCTGGCTCATGAAATACGAGTTTGGCTTGCTGTTGACCTGCGTTCACATACACGACGTATCAACACGTAGCGATAACAGTACAGTGAAAAGCCAGACCAGCAGTTGGTGGAAAATAAGACTCAAGACACAGCTATGGAAAACGATGAAGAAGAGAAGGCAGAAGGAAAGGCTAACGCCACAAACAAAGCATCATCCAAAGCTAGCTCAAGCTTTAAACATGCAAATTCTAAACACTCATTCTCCAAGCTATCCTCAAAGTCCAGCGTACTGGAAGCAGCCATCTTTGCACGAGCTGCTGCAGAAGCAGCACATGCTAAAGCCACGTACAGTAAGAGACAATTAGAAATTAAACAGCAACAAGCAGCACTAGAGGCAAATTTAGAGATGTTGGAAATGGAAAAGGAAGCAGCAGCTGCTACAGCAAGAGCAGAGGTTCTAGAAGCAGCTGTAGCCTCTGAACAAGACAAAGGAGAAAGTGTGAAAAGTGAAGTCCCGCTGCAAGTCATCAGACAGAGAACCATGGAATACGTGCAACACCAAACCCAGCTTAAGTTGCAACCAGCTGTAGAAGAGACAGGTCAAGTAAATCCTGCACCAAAGGCAAAATCATTTACTCCAAGGAGACGAGAACAGACTCCTCCTCCCCCAGTGCTCAAGAATCAGTATGTAAAACATGAAACCTTCGACACACCAAGCGATTATATTAAGCCAAAGAACTACCATTCTTCCCACAATGGCGACCAACCTATGATGGACTTTGCCAGATTCCTTGCACGCAGAGAGCTAATCACAACAGGTCTTTTTGAGTTTGATGACACCCCTGAAAACTTTAGAGCATGGCAGTCGTCATTTCTAAACGCATCCGAGGACATTGATCTTACCTATAGCCAGGAGTTAGATCTTCTAGTCAAGTGGCTCGGTAAGGAATCCTCAGAACATGTTAAAAGAATTAGAGCCATCTACGCCACTAACCCCAAAGCTGCCCTCCAGTTGTCCTGGGACAGGTTAGTGGAATGTTATGCTACACCTGAAGTTGTAGAAAGTGCCATGTTCAAACGGCTAGACAATTTTCCTCACCTTACAAACAGAGACAATGTAAAACTCAGGGAGCTTGGAGATTTGCTTCTAGAGCTGCGAGCCGCGAAAGATGAAGCTTATCTCCCAGGACTCACTTACCTTGACACACCCCGCGGTGTAAAGCCCATAGTCGAAAAGCTGCCTTTGAGTCTACAAGACAAGTGGATCCACACGGGTTCAAAGTACAAACAAAAACATGGTGTGACATTCCCTCCCTTTTCGTATTTTGTTAAGTTTGTCCAAGATGAGGCTAAAGCGAGAAATGACCCAAGTTTTGCAATATGCAGCAGCCAACCCTTCAGCAAAGGTGAGAGACCACCATTCAAACAAACAAGCTACAAAACACCTCTGTCTATCAACAAAACAGAGGTCGACACAACTGCTCCTGCTAGCACCACCGAAGATGATCCGACAAGCTACTGTCCAGTCCACCGGACAACGCATCCTCTAGCTAAATGTAGAGCTTTCCGTATCAGACCACTACAAGAAAGACGAAACATACTCAAAGAACACAAACGGTGTTTTCGCTGTTGCTCTCCTACACACATCATAAAGGACTGTGACATGAAATCCAATTGCGAGGAATGCCAAAGTGACAGGCATTGCTCCGCCATGCATCCCGATGCAAGTCAACAACCTCAGTCGGAAAACACGCCCGAAACAGAGTCTCAGCCCGGAGACAACACACCACCCGAGGTAACGTCACGGTGCACTGAGATCTGCGGAGAAAGCTGTCTCCCACGTTCTTGCTCTAAGGTATGTCTAGTCCGAGTTTTCCCCAAAAGCCAACCAGAACGCGCCGTTAAGATGTACGCAATCCTTGACGATCAGAGTACTAGCTCGCTGGCTTGTCCTGAATTCTTTGAGCTATTTGGAATCAAGGGTAGCCCTCTGACATACCACATGAGAACGTGTGCCGGTCTAACTGAAATGACTGGCAGAAAAGCAGCAGGGTTCCAGATTGAGCCAGTAGGTGGAGGCCCATGTCTAGACCTCCCTCCTCTTATCGAATGTGACAAGCTAGTATTCAATAGAGATGAAATACCTACGCCTGAAGTTGCGCTTGCTCACGCGCACTTGAAACACCTTGCTCATCTTATCCCCAAGTATGACCCAGACGCTCAGATAGCAGTTTTACTTGGCAGAGACATCATACAAGTCCACAAGGTGTGGGAGCTAGTCAACGGACCCCACAACGCTCCCTTCGCTCAGTGCCTTGACCTAGGCTGGGTAATTGTGGGGGAAGTGTTCCCTAACACTCATAAGCCAATTGTCAGTATTTATAGAACTCAAATGCTCTCCGACGGACGTCCTTCTCTTCTCACTCCTTGTCCTAACAGCATCAACGCTAAAGAGAAACCATGCTACAGCGGGGAGCACAAGAATGGCATTTCTAAACGCAGCTCAAAACCCAATGAAGCTGAAGAAAATCTTGGGAACAAAGTATTTGAGTGCACCGAGAATGAGAAGTGTGCCATGTCTTCCGAAGATGAGACCTTTCCAAAACTAAACGAGAAAGAGGTCCACCAGGATGGAGATAACAACTCGATAGCTCCTTTACCGCTCACGTCCCCTCGCCAGTCCGTATCTTCTGAACAGTGGCACTGTGTTACATCAAAGCAAGTAACTGAACCTGAGACACACAAATGTTTTGATTTAATCGAGCCTGAAGTAGACGCTGAAATCACACAATTCACTACTTTGGTTACACACAATGTTGACGCTGCAAGTAACCTCATTCTCCAGTCTGTTCAAAAGGACTCTTTTACTGATGAGTATGCTGCTCTCCAAGCCAATCGAACTGTTCACAGCTCAAACCTCATTGTAACTCACAATCCCTGTGCGAAGGAAGACGTCATCAGAGTCAAACATCACCTCAACGATGCTTCATTGGACACTGCATCCAAGAATACAACCTCTCTTCCAAAAAAGCATCATGTGACAAAACAGCTTGTCCGACATGTTCTCCGTCCACCAGAAGACTTTTGTGGAAAGACTTGCTCAAGTGGACACCTTTCAAAGCAGAGACGGAAAAGTCAGAAAGTCATGTCGTGAGGACATCATCCATCATCCCAGGGCATTTCAAGGACTTACTTGCGTCCCATCTCAGATGTTGTTATGCTACTAGAAAATGAAGCGACTGTTAAAAAGTAGTAGTGGCATCAGTAATGCCAAGCGGGGAGTGTTCTGCCCTATGTAAAAGTGTGTTTCTTTTAAAAAGGTTAAAAATGGTTCTTAATAATTTAGAAATAAATATGCCATAATTCATCTGTTGCTATTCATGTTAAAAACGGTAATTTAGTTACATTGATTTAGCTGAACTTTATTTTGAAGGCATAGTCAGTAGTTGCAATGCATTATGGGTAGCAGAAGCAATAGCCAGAGGAGTAGAAACGTTGTGCTGAAAAAACCTGCTTGTCCATGCCCAAACTTGACCTGTGTTCTACATCCTTATTTACACCTTCGAAAGCAATGGCTGTAAGTTTATATGTGTTCGGTGAACTTTACAACTGTTTAAAGAGATCGTTTTTGTACATTGTGTTGTCACCAAGAAGTAGCCTTTAGAAGAGCCTGGTTAGCTGAGAGTACTGTGCTAACGATCTAATTAGCATATGAAAAGATCGCGAAAATGCTAATTAGTATCAGCTATGCTAACTTTATGCCTAGTTCTGGCATTAGCCATTTTGTGATGCATTTATTTTCTCATGCTGCTGCATTGAAGGTAATGCTCGTTTTATTTTTGTTTATTTCAGTTTCACTCGGGTTTTCATCGAGTCCAACAACAATTGTTACTGTAAGAAGCATTAAAGGAGCATGACGCTCATTTCTCCTGGCTCATGAAATACGAGTTTGGCTTGCTGTTGACCTGCGTTCACATACACGACGTATCAACACGTAGCGATAACAGTACAACTATATTTGCCTATCGGGTGTTTTTGACAACACAGTAAAAAGTGATCTCGAAATAAGAAAAACATATCCTTCAAATAAGAATATTGGGGGAAAAAAAACATAATTGTACTCAAAATGCATTTGTTTTGTTTTTTTATTTTAGGTGCAGAAATACTTCAGATCATTTTACCCTAGCAAGTAAAATATTCTTCATTTCAGTCACTTTAACCCTGATTCAAAGTTTCCAAAGCGCTACTAATCCCCCATACAACACTCATTGCATTCATCTGTAACAGGTCATGCTGTATCGTACCATACTGTCACTTTAAGTTGGGTGTGTTTTTCTTTGTGGGCGTTTCTTTGTAGTGGGCGTTTCTTTGTAGTGGGCCAATGGCCATGTCTGTACTTAAGTGGCAAGTATTGGGGGCGGGGCTTCCATTATAAAACACCTGTGCACCTTTTTGTTCTCCCTCATTGTTTCGTTTGGTCCTGTCCACCAGGGGTCCAGGCCAGTCTGAGGGCGAGTCGGCTGCTCTGCTGGGAAGGCGTGTGGTTGCTGGGGTCATAGTACCAAACCAGCACGGAGACCAGGAGCCATGTTGTGGAGTACGCCGACCATTAGCCTGGACCCCTGGAAAAGAGCCTGGGCCACCAAAGACTGGGGCATGCTGGGGTTCGAATACCTGACCAGCCGTGCCAGCCTTCAACTGCAGATCGTCCTTTGTCGACCCAAAAGCCTGGACCTCCAAACCCACTGGACTCCATTTGACTTGCCCACTCCTCCCCAATAGATTTTTAACCCTTTTAAAGTTTTTGTACCAAATAAACTAATTTAAAGCCCTCCCGTTGTCCTGGTCTCCTTGGACCCTGGTGATTTGAACAATAGAGGGCGTTACAGCATTCATCCACCTGGTCAATGCATATTCCCCCTAATTCAACGTTGTGCACCTACAGCTCGCGAGCTCACAGCAGCAGCAGCAGCAGATTGACCCATATATAACATTACCATAATACTATTATCCCTGCGCCTAATCCATGCGGTGATCCAGTGCATTGATCCCCTTTAAAATGAACACAGTGTCCCTTCAAAATAAAACCTCGCAGCCAAACCAGTCCCAGCGTCTTGTCGTGGACGTGACATTGCAGATAAAACTGTATTTCTGGCTAACCTGCCCGTACCATGTGAGCAATGGCACTGTCAACAAACACTGCGTAAACACGGCGCCTGGTCTGTAGTGCGTTTACCAGCAAAAAGAACCATCCCATCCCTTCCCCATTATTCTTCCTCTCCATACATTCATTCATGCCTATAGTAGTGCATAGTAAAGGGGGCGCGCGCTGCTTACCTATGCACAGCTGCAAAACATAGGCGTAGTATGACCACGCTACTATCGCGGCGATGAACAGCACCGGGATCCAATACAAAACTCTCCGACACCCGCGCTTGACACGCGATCCCGACGGCGCCATGGTCCTAGGCGCGCGGCATTACGCTACTCCACGAGAATTTGTTTTCCACCCCAACAAAAAAAAGAAAAAGAAAAAAAAGAGAGAGATCGTCCCGCCGCCAATGCCACTGTCACTGCATCGTGTGTGGCGTTATAAAAATAAAATATAAAAAGGGGGGGGGGAATAAATAAAGGACTAACCCGCGGCGTCAGAATCTACGTGTCGCACTGTGCCACGGCGCGGTCACTTCGGGCTACAGCCGAATATCACAGACGGTTCAAACGCAGACACGAGGAAGGGGAGGGGAGGAGGAAGGGGAGGGGGGGGGGGGGGGGTATCAGTGCCTGCCATGCCTCCCAATCTCCCTCCTCCCCCGTACGGTTGCCATGACGTCCGCGGGATGCTGCAAACCTGGCACATTTTTCACTTCGGGTGCATTGAGTTCACTCTCGCCGGTGCTCAAACCCAGCCCCCCCCCCCCTCTCTCTCCCGCCTCCCGCGCAGCGCAGACGCTCGGGACGCGGGACCGGGGCGCGCGCTTGTGCCTTTTTGGATTTACAGGCGTGACATTTGGAGTGCTGTATGTGTTCCGTGTCATTTTATCGCTTAATCGATTTCGACCGTGGGTAAAGATTCTTTATTTGTTTTTTTTGTTTTATTTTTTAAAGACTCTCTGCAGAAGCGAAATGCAAAGATCGGTTTCACGCATACAGAGTTTTAAAGCTACAGATCAGCCTTGTAGCGTGACCTTGAATGCACGAGCGCTGAATTGTGACCACGTGGACTTGAGTTTGAGGTTTATGCTACAGTTAAACACGGTCTATCTGGGGTGGGTTGGGGAGTAACTGTGCTCCGGTACAGTTTGGCAATGGCACAGTGGCTGAGTGGTTTGCAAAAGCACTTTTACATGGGATAATTTTAATTTTGCCTGGGGCCCGAACCCGGGACGTAAGAAGATCCTATAGGTTCGAAGGGCTTTTTAGCATTAATTAGGTAAATAAGTTCATAACATGCATAGTCTGTTTTAATTATACACTGCACATAAATATAAATGGTCTCAACTTATACATAAATATAATGCAAATCAGCATAGGCGCCGTAAAGGGGTGGAAGGTTAGGACGATTCTAAGGGCCCAGGCTGATGAAGGGCCCAGAAGAGCAGACCCTCTTTTTCTTTTCTTATTTCTTTTCTCTTTTTTATACATACGTGTAATGTGCTAGGGCCCCTCATACACTTAATGTGTATTTTGTCCGTTTTGACCATAGATTTAATATTTAACAAACAAATAATGTATTTACTGTTTAAGTCACACCCCTCCCCCTCACAATGGTTCGTTCCACCTGCGCTGTCCGAGCTACGCTCGTTAGCGTAGCGTTTGTTATGATGCAGTGCAGATAGTGACACACCAGGCATGTCACATCAAAAGTCAGGGCATCAAAAACGGAAAGAAAAGAAGGAAAGAGAAGACTGAGAACGCCGAAGTCGACAGTATGTCACACAGTTTTTCAAAAAGAAAGGTAGCTTGCCCTATTCCTGTATTCCAAAACTTTCACTTACTTATTTTTGTTGCTACATGACCTGCTTTTATCTAGCTAGCTTAGTCAAATAATTACTGAATTATGATTTACATCCAACAATAATAACATCTCTGCTGTCTCCAGGTTATCATGTCTCGTAGACACAGATTCAGCGGCCGCTGCACACCCACGTCTCCCTTCCCCCGCGCCCCCCGTCCCCGTCTCAGCCAAACAAGGTGAGCCTGAGCGCAAAACTTCACGAAGATTGAAAGCTCTAAGCACGTCTTATCTACTGTGTTCTCCACATGATGATAACTTTACTAAACAAAAAGTAATCTACACGCTTCAAAAATTACAAAAAACAGTTCGCCGTGTGTTCTGTGAAGTGAGGGCCAGTTACGTGATGATCAAATCCATTCTGTATGCCAGCCATTGATTTCAAAATACAACACTGATCTGACTTGTGAATTTGAAGATGAAGTCAGACACCTCAACTCTGTATATAGGGCCACTTTCCCAGGGTGTCTGTCACCAATTGATCTGCTCAACAGCATTTACAAGATGCAGCTGCAGAGTATTTTTGGGCAGGTCTGCATAGTTTTGCGAATATTTTGCACATTGCCTGTGACCGTTGCTGGTGGCGAGAGAGCATTCAGTAAGCTGAAACTGATTAAAAATTATCTTAGGTCTGCTATGTTGCAGGACAGACTTTGTCACCTTGCCATACTATCCATTGAAAGCAAACTGGCAAGAAAGCTGAACTTTGATGATTTGATACATGATTTTGCCAGCAGAAAGGCACGCCGCTGGGCCATTATAAAGTCATGTTGAACATAACTTTGTTATACCTGGATAACAAACAGTTTATGTCTGGTTCAGTACTTGTTTAGTCCTGGACTGGTTTAGGCCTGGCATTACTCCTGGTGTGTCTTGATTTTGAGCCCTTTTGGCCTAGTTTTAGTCTTGGACTGATTTAATTATGGGTTAGTTGTAGCTGATGTTTCCTGATTGAGCAGTTGGACCCAGTTAAAGCTTGTTCACGTAAAGTATATGTCAATATGTGTACATTATGTTCTGTTGTGTTTGCAATTGCAATTGAGATAATAAATATTCTCCTTTTATGTAAACAAGTACATATTTCCATAGCTTTTTCTTGTTTTTGTAGGCTTTTACTCATCAGACATTTTAACTATGCAATGTGCTAAGTATCTTTTTTAAAGTATACAGGGCATGTTTATTGGGTTACATTTTATCTGTAAAAAATGTAGGGGGCCCAGACATTTTTGTTTCCATAGGGCCCAGAATTTCTGGCGGCACCCCTGCAAATCAGTATGGAAGTATGCAGAATATACAGGTATTACTCTGATTGAACAAAGTAACAGAATATGTAAGTAAGTAAGTAAGTGCTTTATTGTTATTGTACAACCGTACAACGAAATAGTGTTCAGGTGTTAGTCCTGAGCTGCTGCGGCTGAGCCGCGCTGCCACTGTGTCCACCTGACCCGCATGACCTTGGAGGTCGGGGAAACTGTAGCACTCAGAAGAACCCTGGCTGGCTGCCCCTTGTCTCCTCTGATCCTCTGAAATGGTGCAGCGCCTCCTGGGTTTGTCCCTGTTTTAGAGCGTGGTGTCCTGCACTGGTCAGCTCCACCTCCTCCTTCCTCTTCCTCCCTCCGCTTCACAACAGTCTTTCACCATCTCTCGTTTGTCCTTCTTTGTTTCCTGTAGCTCCTCTTGTGACGCCTCGACTGTGCTGCAGCTCTCGGGGCCTCTTCAGTGTCTCAGAAGAAGACATTTGTAGATCTCAAATGGGTTTAGCTGAAAAGCTAGCATTTTGTTTACCTTTAAAAAGCTGCTTTCTTCAGGACCATTTTAGACTCAAAGTAAACCAAACCACCAAACCTCCACAAAGACGAACAAAAGTAAAGAAGTAAGAAAAACAATGTGGAACACAGAAACCACAAATGCAGTTTGCAGAAAAAGGCAAAAAACTCAGCTGCACAAGGATGATAGTACATTTTAAGTATTCTGCACTAAATAATCCTAAAAACGTAATCGAGAGGACCCAGTTTGCTTGGTCGTGGGCTGATTCAAAAATATATATAATTATTTATCATTTTATTTTATTTTATTATTATTTTTTAAATATTTGTATTGCATTTAATACATTTAAAAAGGATAATAAACAAATAAGGATAAAACAACAGAAAAAAGGGGGAAAACATTTAAAAAAAATATTATAATAAAAAAAGAAGCAACCACAAACATTTACAAAGCCATAGAGAAGACGTATATATTAAAGGACTAAAACCAAACTAAATTCATGACAATAAATAAATCAATGTAGAAAAAAACTAAAACAATAACAATATGTTCACATGTATACACGATTACACACACATACATATTCACATATAATTAAATGTAGTAGAATGACAGCGATAAAACTTTTCACTATCAATGCAAAAATAATCCGTTACTACCATCAATGTAACAATATTTACACATACTATTAATATTGACAATTCCATTCACGCAAACAGATTTTTTTTTATACTATACTATAATATACTTATGCTGTTCCTCATTTAGACTAAACTGAGGGATCTGCTTACACCGGAGAACAGTGATGCATTTTGTCATACAACTATCGGCCCATCTCACTGGAGGAGCGCTCGGATTAGACTGTGAAATTCCTTCCCGTTCTCTGTGTTGTTCAAAACCCCCCGATCGGAGCCTGTCGCCCACACAGTCTGATGATTAATGCTGCTAACGAGCCGCTTCAGGTGGAGGATGTGGAAACTCATTTATTCTCGTGGCCTCTCTGTGATGTCTGGAAAAGGGACTGACGGGGGTAAAAAAGTGTGATAAAGCAAGGGTTAATTGGAGTTATAGGGACGTCGCCGCTGGCTTTGCGTGACAACGGGCAATAGAGGTATATAAAAGGCTTAGCGTTTAATCATTGTACGCACTTAAAGGGATATTTCAGGATTTTTGACATAGGGCCTCATTTCCTAGTCATCCAGAGTGTTGTTGATGGCTGGAGATATTTTTTTCTTACGTTCATGCAGTTCTTATATTTGAAGAGTCTAGTGGCGCTAGGCTAATGCTAGGCTAACGCATTTCTATGGTATCAGCTAGCCTGCATTAAAAACAGTCTGACCCGCTCCACAGTGCACCTGAGGCAAATCACTTATAACGCCAGACTAACGATATAAATGTCTGTGTCGATAGAATAATGTTTGGAATATAACTGACCTTGTATCACATGAATTACCGCATTTTGAGGGACTATTTTCTCGCAGATCACTCCGCCGCCGCGTTAGCTTACAGCCACGCGGCTGATGCTGCTCAAATATAAGTTATTTTAAATGCAAAATGGTTAAAATTATTCTATCGCCACAGACATTTATATGGTTAGTCTGGCGTTATAAGTGGTTTACCTCAGATGCACTGTGGAGCGGGTCAGACTGTTTTTAATGCAAGCTACTATAGAAATGCTTTAGCCTAGCATTAGCCTAGCGCCACTAAGCTCTTCAAATATAAGAACTGCATGAATTTAAGAAAAAAATATCTCCAGACATTAACAACACTCTGGATAACTAGGAATTGAGGCCCTATGTCAAAAATCCTGAAATATCCCTTTAAGGCTCTGGTATGTAAAGACACAGTACTTCATGGAATACCAAACAATTAAGTAATACCAAACGTGTAGCACTGCACAATATGATGAAAAATATCAATCCAGAATTTCTAACCAAGTTGCATTGCATTGAAGTAACCGTAGTCGAACCTCGGATTCAGGAGGAGCAGTGCAGTTTTCGTCCCGGTCAGCTTGGTAAGTCAGACCTGTTTCCCGGTGCATGTTGGTCTCCTCCAGGGCTGCCCTTTGTCACCGGCTCTGTTCATTACCTTTATGGACAGAATCTGTTGACGTCATCAAATCAGGACCTTCAGCGTGCACTGCGTGGATAGAGAAGTCTGGGCTTCTCTGCTCGGACCGCTGCCTCCGCGACCCGGCCCCGGATAAAGCGTAAGGAAATGGATGGATGAAGTTTCCATCAATAGGTTTTTGCGTTCACGTTGCGATGATGTATCTCAGATGGAGGGCAGGGATGTTGCTTTAAGGGAGAAATAGTTTTGAAAGTCTCATGACCAACATCACACACACATTTCTAAATATTGCCGTCACTTTTGGAGACCATAATGAGAAGATAATAACACAAACCTAGGAATTACAGTGAAACAAATAAGCTATAAGCAAAGTTTTGATATTTACTATAGTTACCACTATAGAATTCTCAACCCTTTATTTAACCAGGAAAGTCCCACTGAGATTCACAATCACTTTTTCAGAGGAGTCCTGGCCCCAGATCCCACATCCTATTATACATGTTTTTAATTCAGACGACGTTTGTGTATCCTTCATTGCAAAATGTCAATCAAGAAAATACAATTAGAAACCATTTGTTTTGACACTTTGTGTGAGTCCAAGCACTAAGAAATGTAATTCACAAGTATTTCTGCATCAATCTTAGTTTTATTTAAGCAAATTAACACTTTGACACAAACATGTCCAACAATAACCCATCGTAGGCTCTGCACTATAGCTCTACATTAACATCTTGTAACACTAATATCTCCATTCAGTCCTTTTTTAAACTAAATCCTATTGGAGAGCAGAGCAGTCCCGTCCAGTTCATTTCAGGACAGAGAAAGTGCCTTATACGCAGCCTAAAGGGGGATTATAAATACTCTTGTAAAACCAACACTAATTTAAGATAAGCGTCCCGGCAGAGGACAAACATATGGCTTCAGTTTTTCAGCGTATTCATAAAGAGGTCGTCCCTGATACTTCCAGCGCTGAGGTAGGACCGTCCCGAATGGAGGTAGCTGCTTCGACACAGTAGAAGCTCAAGATTTGGGTTAAGACGATGTTAAGACGATGACACGGGCGCGAGTGGACTGGTTTTAAGTTGGTTTTAGTGTGTTTTAGGGCTGAACGATTAATTGCATTTGCAATTTTATCGCGATATTACACAACGCGATTTCGTAATCGCAGGGCACGCGATTTGGTAAGTAAATGGAGCAACGAGATATGGCAGCAAAGTCCGCTCCGTCGCGTGCTTTTGTTTACGTCTCAGTCTAGTTAAGGTGCGCGGTAGATTGTGGATGTACAGTGAAAATATCAGCGTTTATCATGCAGGCACCGCGAAAGGAATATTGCTTTTCTCCGTTAGCATTGTGTTAGCCGCAGCGCTAATCACGCCATTCCGTCGCCGCTACTACACGCTCTGACGATCACAGAAACTCCCTCACCTCCGGATTCACACGCCTCTGCATCCACAGACATATATAGGTGAGTCTGTGCTGATTGTAAAAAGTAAAGAGTCGTTTGTGGCTCAGTTTAGGGGGCTTATGTTTGGGAATGTTGTGGATAAAGAACTTATCTCAAAAGCATAATGACGTTTCATGACCATTAAGTATCCGCGGAGGCGATGTGCCATGTGCCTTTATTTACCTTTGCGTCTACCGCATATCCGCTCCGTAGGTCGTACAGACGCAAGATATAAACACTAAACTGCTGTATGAAAAGGGTTGGTAACTAGGATCCGAGGCAGGAGCCCGTGTCATGTCTTATGTTGCTGAGGAAATGTGCTGTTTAAGCTGAAATGTCACTAAATGGCTGCGAGTCAAAGATACGTGTCTGTGTCTGGCCTCATGTCGCCGTCTCCTTGTGTCAGTGTTCTTCTCTTTCTTCATATTGTCCAAAGTTACATCCCAAAACCAAAATGCTGCTCTTAATTCCACTGTGTTTTGGCGTGTGCTCCATCTGGCCTCTCCGTGTCCGTCAATAACGCGCATCTGAAGCAACTACCAGTCGCAGCTCAGACTGGGATTTGATTGGCCGAAATAATAAAGTACTATTTAATAAATTAAATAGCTTATTTTGTATTAATTGGGAGTTTGATTTCCTAAAACTTTTCCAACTAGTTAAAGCAGACGTTTGTTCTTACTTTCCTGCACTGGGTGATGTTACTGACTGGATCAGTGAGTTATTATTTTTTAATATCTATATAATTTAGCATTTATTTATAGACTGTACTGTTAAGTTCAGACAGTTTAAGAAGTGCAGTCCACACACATTTTGAATAGGTCAAGCAACAATTTTGTTGCAATTTTCACTTCAAATATTGTTATGAAACAGGCTGATTTATTGCTTGTGTTAGGTGAAAAATACATGAGAAGAGGACCTTGCAACAATAATCGCATATTAAATCGCAATCGCAATATTGAAGAAAAAAAATCGCAATTAGATTATTTCTCTAAATCGTTCAGCCCTAGTGTGTTTTTATCTGCATGTTTTTGTACCAAAGCTCATTGTCCCGCCCCTGTTGATTGCTCCAAGTGGGCACACCTGCAAGAGAGTATATAAAGGCGGAAGCGGTTTTGCACAAGAGGGGGGGCAGAGGGCACGGAGTGCCGGGGAGTGCCGGTGCCAGGCGGTGCCAGGCAGAGCAGGCTGCGTGACGGGCCGCCGCCGCCGCAGCAACAACAACAACAACAACAACAGCAGCAGGGGGAACGGAGGGGAGCCGAGCAGGAGGCGCGTGGACGCGCGCACAGGAGGAGGCGCCAAGGACGCAGGAGGCCGGGGCGAGGGCACCGGACGGGGCCAACAAGGGCACAACGATGGGAGGCCACGTGTGGCGACGCACCGGGATGGGTAGAGCGATGGCGCAAGGGGGCGTGTGTCGAGGCCGGGGAGGCCCCGGACAGGAGCGGCGGGAGTAGCGGCAGATACTGACTGACCTGCACTTTAACGCACACCCTCTTTTAGCCCTTTTTAAACCCCGTATTTATGCCTTTTTAATGTATGTTTTAGCCCCTTTTTAACTCCATTACATCAAATTGTATTTTATCCTTTTAACTTGGTTTTAAATTATTGGCTACACCACAACATCCTCCAATGAACCCGAACCTGTGACAACTACAAAACGTCCCATATTGCTTTTAACATGGATCATTACTTTGGTCCTAATTTTGACTTTGACTGAGTGCAACGCTTTGTGCAATGGTTTAAAATGGTCTATGAATTAACTTTATCTTGAAGTTTCCCTCTTTTCTTTAGTTTAGTTCAAGAACCTACAGAGACACAGCATGATGGAAACAATAATGAGAGAGTTTAAGACACAGCCTGGATGTTAGCTTTGATGACACAACACTCTACAAGATAAACGTACTCTTAAGGGGCTTCCGAAGACCCTCTATCGCCATAGGTTTATGAAAGCTGATGTACCGCAGCCGATCTCCGTGGTAACACGGGACAGTCAGCGCCACACTGGGGGACGTCTCCTTGGACTGGCCTCGCCCTGTCAGTTTCCCCCGAAGGACATTGGAGTAAAGTGATTAAATCTGAGCCCGCCATTCCGGCTCATGGTGGGATTTTCTTTCCTGACAAAAATAGCTTCTTTAACTCCTCTTTCAAACCAACGTTCTTCTTTAGCTCAAATGTTGACCTCCCCGTCCTCAAAGGCGGCGTTACACTGGCCTCTAGGCTGTAAGCTCCAGTCCAGAAGCTTTTAGATTCGGGTCAAGCCGAACTGGAGAAAATTCGCTCAGTTAAGGCGGGTGGTAAGACAGAGGGTTTTGTATAATTACATTAAAATAAAAACTACATTGCAACCAGTGACGGATCTGGTGTGGCTTCAGTCTGATAATGCATTTAAATCTGTAACTTATGAAGGATGTCTAGTTTTAGTTTGGAATAGTCCTGCACGTTTCACATTATTTTATCCCCACGCATCTCCCTAAGCATTCTGACATTCTTAAAGGGTCTATTGCGTCGTAAAGGGCTTGACTTTAAAGCTATTGTTAACATATTTACAAAGCGATTAATAAAGAACATGTTTAATGACCAGAACTATAAATTAAAAAAGTACTTTCTTTTCCAGCTGCAACAGTCAGAGATATAACTGATAACTGAGTCCGTCATGCACCGGCCACGGCTCCCCGCGTCGGACTGAAGAGAGGTATCGAGTTCGGGACATGCACCGACGACGGGACGGTCACCTGCAAAGACCACAAGATGGAGAATGTGTTAGGAAGTACTTTAAATACTGCACTTCAGCGACTGCACATTAAACACAGAACCTGTAAATGGATATTGTAACTGTTTCAGATCAATATGGCGATTTATACCTAACAAAGTGGAGATAATGATAAAGATGTGTTGGACATTATTATCACATACCTGCAGAAAGCATAAAAACCCCCTCTTTAGCCTCTTCTCCAGTTTCGGCTTTACCCAAATCTAAAAGTTTCTTCACCTGTGAGTTTACAGCCCATAGCCCAGAGTAATGGCAACAGTCGATCAAAACAAAACATGGAAGAACTTTCAAATGAGGCCTTACACTGGCCTATACGGTAAACTCCCAGGCCAAGAAGCTTTTAGATTTGCTTCTTCTTGCATCAGCGACATTTGTGTGATATTTCATTAAAAAAAAAAAAAAAAAATAAAAGGATCTGATTAGTAATAAAGTCAATTTACTTAACCTCTTAACCCTCACCTGAACTCAGCACATTTTCTCCCGTTTGGGCTTAACCCAAATCTAAAAGCTTCTTGAACAAAGGGTCAAAATAGCGACGAAAACAATGATGAAAATACAACAACAAAAAAAGGACTAAAAAATCAACAAAAACACGATAAACAGGCGGCAAAAACATGACAAAAAACCCCGTCAATAAGCAAAGAAGAAAAAGCGATGAAGAAGCAACAAAAAACGACAAAAACAAAACAAATGTGATGTGACAAAAACATGTTCCAGCGTTACAAAGAAACCTGTAATTTTTATCTTTTAAAAAGTGCTGTACAGTAACACTCTGTACAATACACACGATAAAACTTAAACACAGGTAATATAAAAGGCTGTAGAAGAAAATAAACTGTTTCATCATCACACGTTTGAAAAGCAATTAGCGCCGAGCCAGAAACCACTCACAGAGATAATTTGTGCCTCATAACAAAGAACAAATGTGTTGACTCGCGTGTGCCATTTTTAACAGTAATTATCGCTTTAGCATTAACTGGCAACATTCACTGTAAATTAAGCTGGCGTGAGAGAAAACAAGTTTATTTTTTATATATTGTTGATATTGATTCCGAGATAAAATGCAAATCCTATTATTTACTGACAGTGTCTCCAAACAAAGCGACAGTATAACAATCATTCTAAATCTCACTGTAATAGTTCAAGCCACCTTCTCTAATTCAAGGTTGTAATGCTGTTTATTTGTTTTTAAATACACAAAAGTCCCCAACTCCTGGACTTAGTGAACTGTCCTGATCTGGCGTCGCTAAAGTTGGTCGGGTCAAGGTTCAGCAACACTATGCGATCAGCTGAACATCCTGAAAGAGCAGGTTATTCCATCAGTGGGTTTCTTCTTCCCTGACGGCACAGGCATATTCCAAGATGACAATGCCAGGATTCATTAGACATCATTTTCACACTCCGGATCTGAACCCCACTGAGAATCTTTGGGATGTCCTGGAGACGGCTTTGCGCAATGGTCACACTCTCCCATCACCAATACAAGCTTTTGGTGGGAATTTATTTCAACGCTGGATCTTTTGACGTCCACTCCCGGTCACGTGTTTCTGGATCCGACGTAAAATATCACATTTATTTTTAGCATCGATTAAAAAAAAACTCATGGACATAAAACACACAGGATTTGTCTAAAACGTTATAGACTGAAAAGTTATAAGAGTGTTTTCTTTCCTGTAAAATATCCGTGCGGTAGTTAGCACATAGCTGATTAGCCAGTGTCGTGCTTTTAAACTCTTAATATTGGAATTTTTAGATAAATCTGAGCTAAAAATAAATAGGATATTTTCCGTCAGATCCAGACACGTGAACGGGAGTGGGTGAGCACCTGACCCTGACCCTAACCTTACCAAACTAATCTTACCTTAGCCTAACCCATAAGGATAGTATAGAGTTTACATAAGGCGTGAGCCCATCCTGGGGAAAAAATGTAGCATCCAGGACACAAGAAACTATCATTCACGGGACAGTGAGAGTAACACGTCATAAAACACGTGTGAACATGTGCAGACTCCATTTAAAGAGATTATAATGGACTTTTGGAGCCAAATTAAACTTAACTACAGTCGCTAAAATTTGATTACCCCTAAAATCTAATTGTTTCCACCATTGACAATTATGGAAATCTAGAAACTATAAACTGCACTGCTTCTTCTTGGCCTCATTTCCACACTTGCATCTCTCTTTGAAGCTGAGTTTGGGCCCTCAGCAGTGACCACAGCTGCACAGATTCAGCAGAAAAATACAAAAAAAACACCCCCTGTGGTTTACTCCCGACGGGCTGCTGGAAGATGCAAAAAAATTGGGATGCACAGTAAAAAAAAAAGAACTACTGGAGCAGAGTGATGTTATCTTTGCACCTTGGGATACAAAGCTGCTGTACTAGAGGTTTGACAAATATTGTAAGAAGATTCCTGCAAGGCGTTACTATGGAATAAGCATTAGGCGTTTTACAGCCAGGGATTGTAGAGTCAACTATAGCTTTGTTGTCTCTTTGTACTTTAATTTTGCAACGTAATTGTCACATTGTTGGTGTTTTGTTTAAGTTCAGCTCGTCAACACGTCCGCTGAACACACCACAGTTGACTCCTCGCCGCCCAGCGTTGAGTCGGTGTCCGGTAGCAGCTGATTTATATTACAGTGTAACCGAACGCTCTGGTCCAGGGCCTCAGCTCAACAATGAGAGAGCCTAATCTGAGACTACGGGCCTGGGAAAGTCTGGCTTTAAAACAAGAGATTAAGGGTCTAACATTGCGGTTTGGGTCCCACTGTCATGTGCAGGAATGTGGGGAAGTTGATCAATGGTTGTGCTTCGTCTCAAAGTGAAGAATGCCTTACACTTACAGAGTGCTTTTCAAGAAAACAGAAGTGCTTTACATTGCGGTGTTCGTTCACTCTCCGCACTGGAAGGGGGTGAGGTGTATCCACAGCTGCCCTGGGGTGCACTGACGGAAACATGGCTGCCAATTTGTGTCAAGCACCACTCACTCCAACATTTCATTCACACAGATCAAGTGTCCAACACAAGAATGCACCAAAATCTTATCATCTTTTCGCTAAAAGATAAAACATCGTAAAACGTCTGTAGAACCATAGTTACCTATTTGTGAGAGAGCTCTTTCTTCAAGCAGGACTTGAAAGATACAAACTTCTCTTCGGCTCGGAAGCGCTGAAATTACACAAAAAGTTAGCATTTCTTGCTTAAATCTCTGAGTGTCCACTAGATGGCAGTGCTTTCACAGGTTTAGAGGCGAGATGTGTTTTTAATGCAAAGCGTCAGGTGTAATTTAGACATTTTAACATTTGATCACTGGAGTCAAATGAGCGGTAACTGGAGTCTAAATTAAATGTATGGATTGCTGATGGAGTTCAAGTCGTGAAAATCCCACGAAGACTCAGATTTACAAAAGCAAGGGCCAAATTACAAGCACTACTTAAAATGACCGGACTTTGGAGCGTGTTGCACCTGATTTGTCGATAATTCAATATATAAATGATTTTGCACTGTGGCTTTTTATCGTTTATGGGAGACAAAAATCTAAACTGCTCCTGCTTTTTGCACCACTTTAGCAGGCACTGGCACGCATCTATTTTGCATTTCAAATGTTTCAAATTTCAAAACAAAGCCTTTAGCATCTCAATCAGAACAGGACAGCTGCACTCCAAAAAAGGAATAATCTAGATTCTAGATTAAACGTCTCAAATAAGCATAATTTTTACATTTGAATTGTTTTGAAAAGTTAAGATTTACTTGGGCATTTGACTTAAATTATCTCACTTGTTCTGAGATGTTTCTGACTCGATTCAATACATTTTCTCTTTATTGCTGGTTGATTTATCTGCCAAAAGGGTAAGAAAATTGCACTCGTCTCATTGACACTTTCTTTTTTCAAGCGAGATGACCTTATTAGAACCAGTGTTACATTTCATCAAACAAGCAAAGTCTAAATGAGTGAAAACCGCTCAAAACAAGATTAATATTCTCATATCCAAGCTTGATATTTAGTTTTCGTACTGTGTAAACGGCTCCATTTTAGTAAAAACAATGGCAGTGGCTCTCACCCCCTCTCCGCGCTGCAGCCGGTCCTTCATGACTCCCAGGAACTCTTTGTAGCTGAGTTTGTCGTCGTGATCTTCGTCAAAGATTTTAAAGACTGTGTTCACCAAATGCCGAGTCAAGGTGACGCCGGTGGCGACGTACACGGCTCTGGTGAACTCGTCTGTGAGACACGAGCGGAAATGTGGCTGCTGGATTTGAAATGCTTTGGAAGTCCACAGGGAAAAGCTCTACCTTGTCCGATGGAGCGGTTGGCGAAGTTGTACATGTGCATCGCGAGGGTGAAATCCTCCAAGTTGTTAAGGAACTGGAAGAAGGAGCTGAACTCTTCGAAGGTGATGCCCTGGGGAGAAAAAACAAAAACAGCCAAACAAAGCTTATTAACAATAATAGAGAAATTGTTGAAAGTATTTCCCAAATTAGTCGCAGCAGCTCAGGACTAACCCTCTGTCTGGTCTAGTAATTTCAGTACCTTTGCCTTTGATTAGGGCTGGGTACCGTTAGAGGATACCAGTTAGGCATGGAAAAAAATGTATCTTTAGAGACCAAATTTTGATGCCTGTTGGTTCAGGGACGACATTTTGGAAGTTTCTTGGTTGTTTTGGCTCAAATAATTGATACAAATTTAAAAGAATTTGTCTTTTATGGAATAAATGAACATTGTTGTTCTGTTTCATGGTTCCAGACGACAAATATTTGTAAACCAAGTACTGTTAACGTCAAAATAGCATAAAACACGCACACAAAATGTACAAAAAAAGAGATGAAAAAGCAACACAAAAAAATAAAAAATACGAAAAAAATAAATAAAAGTGGCGGTCAGTTTTGTAGGTCTTAGCTTTCAAATTAGGCGTTACACTAGCCTGTAGGCTAGAGGTGGGCAAACTAAGGCCAGGAGATTATTTAATCCGGCCCCTGATTTGTAGAGCACAAATTCCAGTGTAAAAAAAATAAGTCTCTAGCCCATTCCTGTGCGGAGTTAAGGATTTTTTACCAGTATGCTCATTCCAGCCACTAGGGGGCAATTTACATAAACACAAAAAGGAAAGAATCCTACACGTGTCCAGCAGAGGGCACTGACATAATAAGAGATAGGATACAAACAACACATTATAGCCACGTGGTAAATGGTCAGTCTGCCCCAGGGTGGCTGTGGAGAGTGTGGAGCGAATGACAAGGTACAGTACAGGGTACTTTGAGAAACTTGTGACACAGGCTTGTAAAGTGCAATACAATTAAGCCATTATTATTACTTATTACAGTCCTGTCGGGCTTTTGACCAAATCAGCACTAATGGCACTAAAATCACAGCTCATTATTATTCATTTATTGGAAAAATATTTTCTCAATAGTATTTTCCTGTTTACTTTATGTGGCTCGCGACCCACCGGAAGCTGAATTACGGCCCACGAGTGCCACGACCCAAATGAGTTCAACACCCCTGGGTTAAAGGGTGAACAATATGAATATTTCCACTGACATGAAGCAGGATACGACATAACTGCTGTTGCACTTTTGTAATGTGTCATTACAGTCAAATGGAGAGTTAACTTGTACTTGTCTGAAATGCTCCAAACTTCAAAAACCCAATGTGGCCCTTGCATCAAAAGGTTTGCCCATACCTGCTGTAGGCTGTAAGCTCTCAGGTCAAGAAGCTCTTAGATTTGAGTAAAGCCAAACTGGAGAACATGTGCTCGATTCAGGTGGGGGGTAAAGGGGTTATATCATCTTACTTAAAGGTACACTGTGTAACATTGGACTATTCTGTTGCCCACAATACAAAACGTGCTCCTAATGACCAGCTTGACACAGACAATGCAATGTCCGCAGGGGGTAATCAAAGAAAGGATTTGGATGAGAACATAACCTATTTAAATCTCAAATTCTGCTGACTTTAGTGAACATCTCCACGGAGACGAGCTGGAGACGTCCCCACTCTCCGAGTTTTTTTCAACGATGAAAATATCTGTCATAAAATAAATGCTCGTATTTCAATTGTATTAATTGGGTAAAATTCTATGCGATGTGGCTTTAAGTTGGAATAGGACATTTATGAAGTCAACTCAAACCCTAATATATAATGCGCTGTTGGATTACATAAGTTTTTCATATCAAGTACAGCCACGGGGAATCCCTGGTTGCTCTGGAGCCGCCAGATCCCGATAACGCGCCTATCAGTCCGGTATATGGATTTCCCCCGCGCCGTATGGACACGCTGAGCTGTCGCCATTGTAGCTTTTCTCTCTTTTCTTTTTTTTGAGCCGAGGTCAGCGCGTTTGCCGAGTTTCTCAAAAGCAGATTAACCCGATACTTGTATAAACAAAAAACAAAGCGTGATGAATCTCCAAACATCGCAAGGTTGGCCGCCGACTTAAAGGTGGCGTCTTTTGAAACCCGCTCAACCGTCCCGCGGATAGCATCTCCCTCTCTCGCCGGAGGGGCCGCGCACACAAGGCACCGAAACAAACGAGGCGGTGAGAAATCCGTGACGCTTCGCTGTTTTAACGAGGCGCGGGCCATAAAACATCTCTTAGGCAAATGATGGGCGCCACTTGACGGTGAATGGGGATCTAGCATCACCCCGGCTGTGGCGCGCGAGGGGCCGACGCCGGTGGCTTTGCACTGCGGGTCAAGGAGTCGAGAGGGAACACAAATTAGCGGCCCGATGAGGATGCTTCACTCAACGGGTAATTCAGAAGAGCACTAGAGAGGAGACTGTACGGGTTACAGCGGAAAGAGTGGGTCGGAGATTGCAGTACAGTTAATATTGTGCAAAAACCTTTGAACAATGGCTGCCATCCATGTGGGCTACTGTAGGTGTTTAATAAAAATACTTATAGGTCAATTATTGGGTCAGAAGAGCCATAACCCATGCCTTAAAGGGACAGGCCACCGTTTTCCATTCTGAGATATGTTCTCGCTCCTCCTCTCCTCTATGGGGCCAAACGGGAGTGAAGTTAGAAGCGATCATGCACTTCCACGTTTTCCCTATTTAAATACGGTGCAGGAATATCGTCACTTTACTGCGCGGATGTCGAAGTGCTCCTAAGGTGTTATTACGCCTGACAATATAGTTCCCACTTAGAAAATCGACATGTTTCGTCATCACAAAATCGTCATTTTGTGTGACTAGACTTGGATCGTGTAACTGCTCACGTTACTGTATCGAAATAGGGGAAACGTGGATGAGCTTGGTCGCTTCTAAATTCACCTCCGTTTGGCCCCATAGAGGAGAGGAGAGGAGGAGAGGCCAAATGCTAACAACAGCTTTGGTCTTTGTGTGTGACTGAGCACAAGCGTAAAGACCAGACAGGTACGCATTAACTCGTCTAAGCTCAGGTACATATCTCAGTATGGAAAAACGGTGGCCTGTTCCTTTAACCGAGCGCATTTCGGCTTTACCCAAATCTAAAAGTTTCTTGACTGGAGCTTACAACCTCTAGGCCAGGGTAACGCCTCATTTGAAAGCTAAGACCTACGCAACTGATGGTAATTTATTTTGTTAAGTTTTTGTCTCTTTTCCTTGTTTTTTTATTGCATTTTATCACTTTTTTGTTTTAGTCACTTTTTTATTGTGTAATTGTTGTAATTGTACCCGGAGGAAACCTACGCAGACACAGGGAGAACATGCAAACTCCACACAGAAAGAAGTTTGGTGGGAAGCGAACCCGGGACCTTCTAGCTGTGAAGCGGAGGCCCTAACCGCTGCGCTACCGTGCCGCAGTTTTCTGGCAGACTATAAAAATAATATCACACACAAATAAAGTCAAGCCAAAATCAGGTCCATAGGGATTTTTTTTTCACAGCAAATTGTTCAGTCGAAGTGAAAAATGGCCCTCGTTGCTAACATTAGCATATGAGTCATGAAATTAACGCAGCTTTCTGGTTAGCATAGCGACGTTAGCAATGTTGAACCACTTTACTCTTCTCCACTGTATCTGTCACTGTATCTTTATTTAGTAGAAAAATAAATTCATAATTCAGCCTTTGTTAAAGTAATGATGCCGGCAGATCTCCGGAATTGCCCATAATGCTCATGTTCGAAGCATCCAGACAAACTGAACTTCCCCCTATTACACCACCATTACTTTACCGCCACAAAACGGTTAAAAAGAGCGAAAAATTGTGATTCCCATGAGAGGTCTTCGTACCTCTCAGCTAGGCCACGCCCCCTTTTACAACGCGTTGTCGTCTGTATCTACAGTATCTATATTTTGTTTGAACTGTTTCAGATCAATGTTGCATTTTTCAGCATATGATTAACTGCACCTTCTCCTCTGGCAAGCTGCTGCGCATGTTCTCCAGGTACCCGCTGACGTCGTCCACGTTGGTGTAGCGGAGCAGGATCCGAGCAAAGTCCTCCTCGCTGATGGTGGGCATTCCCTTGGAGGACGACAGGAACTCCACCTCCAGCATCTCCGTCTGAAGGTCATCCATGAATCTGACCACACGGCGGGTAGAATGGGGTTATTTGCAAAGCGCAATTCATTCAAAAAATAAATGTTTGTCATCACGCATAATTCCAGCCGCCATTTTGAATACCGAAGTAGTATTATGCAGTACTACAACATGTAACAAAATAATCGTAATCATCGCTCAAGAAGATAACAGTTAAAACACGGCCCCAGAGAGCAAACGTTTATATGATATAACCAGAAAATGTGGCACAGATGTAGCTGCTACAGCTACAGCAGGATTTACTCCTCAGACTAAAATTAACACATCAAAGAGGAAACAGAAAACGTTTCTCTGTCAATGTTTAAGCTGCTCAAATCGTTAGCATGCTACCGGTTAGCAACTGTCATCAATCAACTGTCAGAGGCTTCAACATGATAAACACATGTGTGGCTCACATCTACGAACACTGAGGAAATACTACAGTAACAGCTCAGCTCTGACCTCTGTCACATGTTGTATCCAAGGCTAGATGTTTGTGGTTCAGAGCTTTCTCTTGGAGAGGTCAGAGCTCAGCTGTTGAAGCTAATTGCTAACCGGTAGCATGCTAACATCTTGAGCAGCTTAAACACTGACTCACTGGTTTCCTCACATAAACTGCGCTCTCTGGTACCGTGTTTTATCTTCTTGAGCAATGATTACAAATACATAAAAATGCCAGTGTCTATCAGTTGTCTTTCTTTTATATCCTGAGTAGAGATATCGTTACATTTTGTAGTACTGCATAATGCTACGTCGGTATTCAAAATGGCCGCCATAACAACAAAAGTCACATGACTGAAAGGCAGGTATACTATCCACCCCTAAGATCAGTTAACCTCTAAACCCCCACCTTAACCGAGCACATTTTCTCCAGTTCGACTTCACCCAAACCTAAAAGCTTCTAGGTACCTATAGGCCAGTGTAACGTCTCATTTGAAAGCTAAGATCTGCAAAACTGATTGTAACTTTTGTTGTCACGTTTTTGTTACGCTTTTTCAACACTTTTTGTCACTTTATTGTGGCTTTTGTGTTGGTTTTCATCACGTTTTCAGTTGCTCTCTTGTGGCTTTTATGTTGCCTTCTCATCGCTCTTTAGTCGTGTTTTTGTCGCTTTATTATTGTGTTATTGTTACATTTCCGGCACATAATTAATAACACAATAAGATTAAAAGCGGAGTAAAAAGCGAACTACAACGACCAGTTTCTTCAGGACACTAGTGCACACTTTAGATCAGAGGGGAGATTTGTTTACTACGAGCAGGAAGAGCACTCACTTGTAAAAGTCTTCAAATTTCAGCTCCGCTTTGCCTTTTTTGCCAAAGAAATGGACCAGGAGCGTCGTCTCCGCTTTGTCAACCACAGACTAAGAAAGAACATCGTGAAGCAAAAATGTTATGGACACAATCGTGCATCGCTCTCTGACCTTCACACTGACACACGGAGATTGATGAGGAGTGACCAAACAGTCCTCGCATTGCAGAGCTACTGGTTTCTCAAATAAAAAAAAGTCTCACCAAAATGCACATGCAAGTCTTTAATTTCACAACCTGTCAAAAAGACTAAAACATTGCCGAAACAGGCGGTCTCTTGCTTACAGTACGTTTGATGGACATCTAGCGCTGGCTGAACATTAACAGGGGTACGTTTTATATCCGAGCAGCAGGTCTGAGTTAGATGTGAGTTAATAGACAGTGAGATCAACCATTTAAACAGTTAGGGGTTAATGTTTCACTGTGGCTTCTTTTGCAGCCGGCACTTTACATGCAGCAAACTAAATCCAGCTTCACTGTCCTCATGAAGGGGGCAGCTGCAAGGAGAGATCAGTGCGTCTTAAAGGATGTGGTTAATATATGTCAAATAAATGTCCCCCAAAAAAAGTGTTTAATATGATCAACTTCTGAATCTGTTATTTGACCTTGCCTTATGATTAGCTGTTGTTGTACATCATGTGCTGCCACTTTACATGTTTCTCCTTGGAGCACTTTTGATAGATGTTGATCAGTGCAGACTGGAAACACCGCACTAAACTAGGACGAAACCGCCCGAGGTCTAAACTTATATATTAAAGGAGATCAATAAACACAACAGCCCAAGATGTTATGGCTAGTCCTTTAACCATAGTTTTGTTTTGGCAAAGCAATACACTACAATGTTATCGTCAAACGTCTAAACTTTAAAAAATGTTTTAGCTTCTAACACGTTCGTTTTGAGGACTAAATGTCCACTAGTTGTTGACTAATGTGTCCCATTAAATGTCACAGTGTTTCCAGACCCACGGGGGATTGCAGGGGGGAGGGTTGAGGTCATTAGAGATGATGCTAAAATGGTTAAAAAAATATCACAGAGCTGTGGTTGAATTGACGTGAAATAAATGCTCAGTGGTGTTTATTTTTATGTTTTGATGCACTTGCTGCAGTTTTGGACTGGGGGCCTGGCCGGTCTCCAACAGGGTTAAGAAGGGGCTTCAAGAAAAAAAAAAATGTGATCTGTGAGTAATTCATTTAACCTGCCTGTGGTCAATATGTTATGGATGATTATTCATAATAATAATACAAACTTTTTTTTATAAAACTGCTCGCTTACATTACATTCTCTTTTATACATGAGGAAGAAAACCGTAATCTGTGTTTCGTTCCCGATACTCCAGTGTCTAATGGACAAGTTATTACAGATTCCACCATTTCAAACTACATTACAGAAGCAGATTAGTCTAAACTCCACAGATCATGTTTAGTCGAATTTCATTTATTTCATTCTCTAATATTTGTTGACTACAGAAACTGCGTTGAGCACTTGTTGGTTCCCAGTATTCCAACATTAAGATAAGAGTTATTACATTATGAATTCATATAGTGACTCCCATACAGAGGCAGTCTCTACCTCAGCGAGGTCAGAAAACAGCACTTGACTCGTGCTGCGTCTCAGAGCGTCCCACATGCCTCGGTCCTCATGCCCACGGTCTTTTAAAACGACCTGCTGCGGCAATCCAAGCAAACGTTAGCAGAAACATCACACACAATGCATTTCAGAGAGGCTTCAAAGACAAACATTTCTCACACAAACGGATGAAGGAATTAAAACATGCGAGTGGAGGGAGATGGAGAAACCGACAGTGGCCTAGAGTCAAATTAACTGTCCCAACTTCCTTAAAGGGATATTTCAGGATTTTTGACTTAGGGCCTCATTTCCTAGTTATCCAGGGTGTTGTTGATTTCTGTATATATATATATATATATTTTTTTTAATTCATGCACTCCTTTTGAGGAGTCTAGTGGCGCTAAGCTAGCACATTTCTACGGAAAAAAGCTTGCCTGTGTTAAAAACAGTCTGACCCACTCCACAGTGCACCTGAGGCAAATCACTTATAACACCAGACTAACCATATAAAAGTCTGAGTTGATAGAATAATTTTAACAGTTTAAAATAACTTATATTTGAGCAGCATCAGCTTCGTGGTTATAAGCTAACCACAGAGTGATCTGCTAGAAAATAGTCCCTCAAAATGCGGTAATTAACGTGATACAAGGTCAGTTTTATTTCTAAAATTATTCTGTTATTAACACACTAAGTGCGTGATGATACCATAGAAATGCTTTAGCCTTGCCCTAGCCTAGCGCCACTAAGCTCTTCAAATATAAGAACTGCATGAATTAAAATTAAATAAATCTTTAGACATCAACAACACTCTGGATAACTAGTAAATTAGGCCCTATATCAAAAATCCTGAAATGTCCCTTTAAGGTGTTATTCTTTTCTGTTTCTCCACCTGACTCTAACCGGGGACCTTCTTGCTGTGAGGCAGGAATGCAATGAGCTCTGCCGTCGTCAAAGTGGCCCGGTTCACTCAGAGTTTGGTGGAGAAATAAAAACATGGCGGCAGAGCGGGGCAGAGTAACTGACAGCGGGCCACAGTCAGACAGGCAGAAACAGACAGGGCTGACAGAGGGCTGCAGTGGAGCGTGCGCTCTGCTGGCACTCAGCACCGACACATGTCCAAACCACGCAGCGATCGAGGGGCGCGGGGAGGCGAGCGTGCAGGCCGCAGCATTATCAGACGCCTTTCAGAATGACTGTGCTCTCCCTTACAGTAGTTTGTGACAACTCAACCCAGACAAATTACAGAATAAAGTAGTGTCACACAATTTAAGTCAGGCCTGAGCTCCTGAGAGAGAAGCAGCAAGTCATAATTACTACATAATACTATCGATCGAGATGTTGTCTTGTCCAGGGCAAAAACAATAATAATTCTATGATAGGCCAACACAATGTTCATAAACAGCTTCCATTTCACTGTAAGAGATGTGTTATTTAAAGGTACTATAGCAAAAAAAAAAAAAAAAGCCAAAATCTGACGAAAAAGGTTTACCCCTTTTTGTCGCATGTTGACAATTTGGGTTGACCATAGTACACAACGTCAGCAAATCATAATACCATGTCGACTGCACAAATTACCACTTTTACAATATACTCCTATAAGGGCCTTACATGCCTGGATGCATCAGCTGTTTGTCCGCCATAAAACATCCGGTGAAATACGCGGAGATAACAGCAGCGATCGCTCATATAGGGCTGTCAAAGTTTAGATCCAGATACTAATGAACTGATGATGCTATGGGCAAAACAAATTAGCCAGAAGTTTATTTTATTTCACACAATTTTTGCTAAGAGACAAAGATGGAGGCAAACGTTTTAAACTGATGCCGTGACAACCATGTTCTGTCAATGGGAAATTAGTCCAACTGCTCTGGAGCTTTACCTCTATCTTTTTATTTCTTCATTTGGGTAACACTTTACATGACAACCCGGTAATTACCTAGTAGTTACAGTGGTAATTACTAGTAACAAATATCAATAAAAGTGGTAGTTATTTTGTAATTAAAGTAGTAGTTAATAGTAACTCTTCTCAATAACTGCTAGGTAATCGCCTAGTAATTACTAGTAATAAATATACATTCAAGGTTGTAGTTCTACGGTAGTTGAAATAACTGCTAAATAATTGCTTAATAATAACAGTACTAATAACTATTGGGTTATTACTGTGGTATATGTCTGGTATCCATAGGGGTGAGCTATACATGCTCATCAGTAAGTCTTACATTGTCAGTGTTATTGGGCTGAGTTACTATTAACAACTAGTTTAATTACCCAAGAACTACCACTTTTATTTATATTTATTACTAGTAATTACTAGGCGATTACCTAGCAGTTATTGAGCAGAGTTACTGCCCATTCACTTAGAGAGAGTGAATGGGCCCCCTATGAGAGACTAACAGGCCCGTTTGGAACTATGAGGCCGTCCTTCCGTGGACCCACCACCTGCAGAAGGAGCCATAGGGGACTGGTGCAAAGTGATTTGGGCAGCTCCGACAGCTGCCCCCACGACCCGGAAACGGACAAGTGGGAGAAAATGGATGGATGGATGGATGGATGGACTATTAACTACTACTTTAATTACAAAAGAACTACCACTTTTATTGAAACCACTTTTACTAGTTATTACCACTGTAATTACTACCAATATTACTAGGTAATTACCTAGTAGTTACCGGGTTGTCATGTAAAGTGTTACCTTCATTTGAATTAGGACAATGCACATTAATCAACACGTCAGCAGAAAGCCTCAATGCAAATGTACCAGAATTGGCATAATAATTACATCCTATCTATCCCACCTATGTCACTTCCTGTCAGCATGATTTGCCTTCGCTAAACTTTACTGAGATTGGCTGTAGCCTCGTGACACTCACCCCTAAACGGCAGCATTTTGAACGCTCAAAGATTAATTACTTTCACTTGTCCATATAATACAATATGTTAAGCTGTAAAAGGTGAATTACCAAAGAGTATCACAAAAAAAAACAAAGCCTGAACGATGCATGTTATAAAGGACAAACAGTATCAAAAACAACAATTGGGTATCAAACCTCCACTACTAAACCATATAAACGGCTGGTTTTCCTGTTTGAAAAGGCTTTATGTAATCAACAGCACTTCTTGAAGACACAATGTTCTGTAAGTGCTTGTTACCAAATTGCATAATATATATTTATCCCATTTCTTTCTTTGCCTCGAGGGTTAGTGACGAAATATCAAAGAAAGATTTACGACAAGAAAACCGCAGCTAATCACCGACAACACAATAAAGCGCTGCCGTTTTATCCCAATGAAAAGTTGTTAAGTAGAGATTTAAGGGGAAAGCCCGACCACAGGAGCGACTGCACAAAAAATGTAACTTTTGAACTTGTGCTGCGACGCAAGAAGAATCAAAACAAAGCGGGCGCGCCTAGAAAAAGGGCTCCTTCGCTCACAAAAAAAAAAAAAAAAAAGTTTAAGCTTTCACGGTCAACGCCATGACAAAAAAAAAAAAAGTAACTTAAGCCCCGAATTCCACCAGAAACTGTAAAAATAAAACGAGGGAGGTCCAGGAGGAGTTGTCAATCTCGGGGGCTAAGAGCATTTTGAAGTGGCCCGTTCATGACAAGAGCGGCCGGGGCATAAATCATCTCTCCACGAAACACGGAGGGAAAACGTGTCAAATAATGCCGCGGGAATGCGGGGAGATGTTTCAGTGCGAGTGAAGGGAGTCACGTGGAGTTAGACAAGACAAAGCGGGGGCCACGCCAAGCACTGGTTTGGAGAGAACATGTGTGGCCATTGGGAGGGAGAGATAAGCCACATTGCTGCATGTAGGGGGAAAAAGACGTGCTCCGATACGTACGGCGGGTTGGAGAGGTTTGCGGTGGCCGTAGAGCTGTAAAGTCTGCGAGAGAAACATCAACATAAAAGACGACTGTTTAGAACTGCAAATCTTACAGGACGCATGGGCACTTAAAGGAGTATTATATTGCTTATACAATTACATCATCAGCTTTTCAATTACATCATCAGCTTTTCAATTACATCATCAGCTTTTTATCATCTGAAAAACATGGCTAAGATCAGAGGAATAGTGTCAAAACCAGACTTGGAGACACTCATCCATGCGTTTGTCTCCAGCAGGTTAGACGACTGTAACGGCTGCTCACTGGCCTTTCTACACGAGCTGTTAGAGCTGCAGAACATCCAGAACGCTGCTGCTCGAGTCCTGACAAGAACCAGGAAATACGACCATATTAGTCCAGTGCTCCGGTCTCTGCACTGGCTTCCTGTCACTCAGAGAATAGAATTTAAAACAGCTCTGCTTGTGTACAAGTCGTTTCATGGTTTAGCACCAAAGTCCATCTCTGACATGTTAGAGCCGTATGAACCATCTCGGGCCCTGAGAACTTCAGGGAGGGGTCCCCTGGTGGTTCCCAGAGTCAGGACTAAACACGGTGAGGCTGCGTTTCAGTTTCATGCAGCTAAAATCTGGAACAGTCTTCATGAGGATGTGAGACAGGCCTCAACTCTGACTATGTTCAAATCTAGGCTGAAAACAGCTCTTTTTACCCGAGCAGATGAAAACTGAAAGTGTTTTATCTGCACTCTTGCCTTTTACTGTAATTGATTAATTTTTATGTTGATGTTTTAATGATTGATTTTATCTGTTTTCTTGTAATTTTATGCAACTGTGAAAGCACTTTGAATTGCCTTGTGTAGGAATTGTGCTCTACAAATAAACTTGCCTTGCCTTGCCTATAGTTGGCCTGCAGTTCAATGCAACGCAAGTAATATCAGAGGTGCATTATGCAACTTTTTATGTAAAGTAAATGTTGATAGTATTTGACCTCTCTGTGACCCAGGGGCTGTGTGGGTGGTTAGCTTGGCCCCTTTTTTCCCCCCCATCTCGGTGACCTCTATGACGCTTCAGGATCAATTTTATTTCAGGGTTTTTAGGGTTTCTGGTAGGTTTTTTGAATGGAATGTATACGCACCCATGGAGAGGGTTCAAAACCTACCAAAAACTCTAACAAAAATTATTGATCCTGGAGCGTCTCAAGAGCCACTGCGATAGAAAATATAAGCGCTAAGCTAATCACCCATACAACCACTGGGTCACTGAAAGGTCGCATAATACTCCTTTAAGTAATAATATTTTTATCTGAAGTCTCTCCCTTTGCTGACACTAATCAGAATCCCCGGGTTATGAACCGACCTGTCAAGTCCAATCAGGAAAAAGGGGAAGGGAGCTAGTTTACTTTTGAAAGTTTGTTCTCCCTCTCCTCATTTTGCAAACTAGTAGCTTTCTGTTCCAATCAGGAGGCTAGGAACTTGATTGTTTTCATTTCACACTCCTCCATCACTATAATGTTTTTATTGAAGGGGGTCATAGAATATAATATTATCAGTTGGCAAGGCCCCTACTGGAGGTCGACATATTGGCACATTTTGGAATCTTTGGAATTGCTCATATGGTCATGTTCAAAACAGCCAGAGGGGGAAAACAAAGTGAGGACAAAACAGAACGTTATCATATTACTCCACCATTACAGTAATAAATGCTGAATTACGAATATATTTTTCGACTAAATAAACATGGAGAAGAGAAAAGTGGTCCAAAAACATAAATAACTGTCAATGCTAACCAGGAGGCTACGTTAGCTTCATGCTACACATGCTAATGTTAGCAACGACTGACATTTTTTCACTTTTACTGAACAATTTGCTGTGAAAAAACGTCCATGTAGACCCGATTGAAGCCTGACTTTTTGTGTGTGATAAATATATTCATAGTCTGCGAGAAAACTGCACACATTGAGTGATTCCCATGAGAGGTTTTCTTCCCCCTCGGCTATACCCTTGTATGACGTACAGTCGTTAACGGAAGATAAAGTCATACGTGGAAACACCGAATAAGAGACTGTTTTATTGAAATTATATCAAATTTACACTGATGACCTTTGACGTCAGTTCATCGTGTTATCCAATATGGCGACGCAGTAAACTAGTTATTGTTAAAGACGACCTAAGAGTGTTGACCTTTGGCATTTTTACCAGATCAAATCTCGCAGTAAGAAGATTTGTAAACCTCCTTCGCTGCAGTTCAAATCTCGAGTGCCTCTTCCATAATGCGCTGTTTGATGACAGTGCGGGCCTGGCGTTGAGTCTCGGGCTGCGCTCGGGTGATAAGACCTCAAAGCGCCGGGCTCTTTATCGTGCCGCTGCTCTGTTTACATCCACCTGCATCATGGGGCTCAGGACGGGCCCCACCAGATGAGACGGGGGCAAGTTTCACCCTGCACCGCCACAGTCACCTCTGCGATGTCAAGGGAAGACACTGGAGACAGTTACGTATACTGGTCCAGCTGTGCTACAAATGTTGGATGTTGGGACACGGATTGTTGAAGTTACAGTAATAATTGCATTTCGAATTCCTCGGCAGAAAAGTAAATATCCGTGGGGTTTCCTCAGGCCATTTACAACATATTAGCTTTAAAACCTGCTAACCCCATAAAAACCACACACAATTCTACATTGCTATTCGATATCCGTGTAAGAATTAGTTGGCCTTAGTTCTTGCAGATAATTCCTGAATTATGGATACAACTAAATAGAATCTTAAGCTTTGCAGGAGATTTGCAGGATGAGCTTTGCATTAGTAATAATGATAATGCATTAGTCTGACAAAGAGTCTTTCCAGATGCTCAAAGTCGCTTTGCAATGCCATACATTATTCATTCACTCCATATTGTGGGAAAACCTATAACAGCAGGTAGTTGATATCTGATTTTGATAACACTGCACAATCAAACAAAAATAATCTGAAAGTTTCCATATTTAAAAACAAATGGCTGTCACGTTTTGCACTACACAAGTCGTACCTGCTCATCGTGACCTTCGGAGTCGCCTGTAACTTCTTTCTTTTCCTTTTTCTTGCGGAAAATTTCTTCAAGCTAAAAAGTGTGAACATGTTAACGATTCATAATATATATGTATTTTTTTTTTTTCCAATAACTGTCTCGTACCACCATGAACTCCCGTTTGTCGACCATTTCGTTTCCATCGGCGTCGAACATGTTGAAGGCGATTCTGAATCCGGCGTGAGGCTCTGCAGTTCAATGAAAACACAACTTTAGTCAGGATATTACTGGTTGGGTTAAGATTAATAATGTGATCACACTGACTTGTTAAGATGCAGATGAGAAAGAGGTACTCTGTGTAGCTGATGACACCTACAATAGAGAAGTTAAAACAGTTTTCAACGATTGTAAGATTCGAAGCCTGAACAGCACGGCTTGACACTGGGGTAATCTGCTCCTGTTCCTGATAACATCTTTAAACGGTGCCTTGATGTCTTTATTCGCACTAAACACGAGCTTCCATTGAGCTGCTCTCTTCCAGTGCCAACACAAACAAATTTGGGGTCAGCGGCCTCTGATCCTGTTTGGCTAACAAGGTGTCCGACATTTCCGACCGATTTGTCATTGATGGAGAAAGACGGTGTGCGGGTTGTGCTTTGTGTGTGTCGCATCTTTCTACCCGTCAGCTCCTTTTGTTGTGGGACACAGCGACGGGACGGGCAAGTGTCAGGGGGGGGGATCTCGCCGTATTTTTCTAGGACTCTGGCCTCTGAAAGCATTCTCCGGCTTTTGTTTGTGCTCGGAGATAAAGAGTAGGGCCGAGATAGTTCCGGGTGACTGCTGCGAGTGTTATGGGAAATGATCTCGGGTGGAAACTTCAGGAAAGAGGTGATGCCAAAAACAGTCTCTCGACGCAAGTATTCACCTATATTTGTTACTGGTGTCGAAAGTTGCCTCGTCATGGTAAGAATGTTTGGAATTACATAGTAACTAAAGGGTCAGCTTCCTATTTGTGTGAGATGATATGGAGTGAGCTGTTCTATAAATCTTAGATTGGTGTTTCTTTGGTTTTATGATAAACCCAAATATAACACAAGGCCGTTTTAGGTCAAGAGCTGTGGTAGTGTATGTGGCCTGACTTTCTGATTTTACTTAGGTATTTGACTAGGTATTGTAGGATTTGGTCACTCCCAGTTAGATAAAGTTATATATAATATAGCCTTCTATGATTTGCATGTTCAAAGGTCCTCAAAAAGTCCAACAGAAACCCATCTATAGCCAAAAACAAACACACAGCTAGATTTCGAACTATGATTGAAAATTCCTGGACGACAGAGAGCCTACACCAGTGGTTCCCAAAGTCGGTATTTAGCCTACAGTCATTGCTAGATGTTGCTTTTTATGTAAATAATTTTGGCTGTAAAATAATAATAAATTCCTTTAAATAAGAGTAAATTATTATTATTGTGGGGCCTCGATGGATGTCCTACACAAACCACAGCTGCCATGATCAACATCGACATTACCTCCACTGCTGGATTTTGCTGTGTTTCCTTCGTCAGTTTGTCACAGAAAGGAACAGATTTCGGAAGCAAAACGCAGCTTTATAAACATCTGACCTGGACGCTGAAGTGGCCAGTAACAAAGTAAATGTACTTACATACTGTACTTGCGTAGAGTTTTTTTTAGGATCTGTTCTTTACTTTAGAAATACAGTATTTCTGTTGAGAAGTCAAACTTTCACTCCACGAAATTTTAAAGAGAAATATAATACTTTATTCTCCACTACATGTATAAAAAGGCTCCAAAGTACAATGTAAATTTGGCCATGTGCTTTGTCAATTTTAAAAGCTGAAAAACGCACACTCTATGAACAGTAGGTGGCGCTGTGAAAGACGTACAGTCAAATGCCACTGACTCACGAGAAATAAGTTTTAAAAGATACTTTTTTTGGAGTAATATCTGTACTTTTCCTCAAGTAATGAAATCAAGTACTGACCAGCACTGCCTGGATGCAGGGATTATGTGGTCGCACTTGCCCTTCTCACTGCTGTGGGTTCAAGTGCTGCCCTTGACACTTTGCTCTTTTGTGTATGTAAAGATATCTTCTGCTGATGGGAAATGTATGGCTTAATATTTCCATAATTATTCTACTAATGTCGCACGCTATTATCGACTTACTGAAACTTCCTCCATTTCAGTTTGTCCCACCAGGCCGTGCGATTGGGGTCAGTGAAGTCCCTCTCTCCCTGCTGCTTTAGCTAAGTGCCAGTCCTGGGATTTGGGCCTTTTAATCCTGCCGTTAAACGCTGTGGCTTTGTTGAGGGGAAAAGGCCCTGGATTGATCTGGGAACAAAGCTCCTCTTTAGTGACTGTGGGGCCGTTTGAACCCAGTTATGTTTGGGCTTGTCCCGCCGGCCGCCCCCCTGATCGGCGGCAGGACATTACGAAGCCCCGCGATGGCGTTGGGTTACATCTCCTGAACGGCAGCGAGGTATGAAGTGTTTCAGAGGAATTCTTTGTATTGTCTGAGAACATCTACTTTAGCCGAGCGACAGGCGAAGGGGGGAGAGCTGGAGGTGTGTGGTACCGGTGGGCCGCGGCAGGAATCTCCTTAAAAGTGTTCCCTCCTCCTCCTCAAAAACCCATTTAAGCTTTGAGGGCTTTGAAGCTAAAGATCTGTTGTCATTTCGAGGCTGTACCTGCCACACAACAGCGGGATGAAAAGGTGTGCGAGCGTTTGTTGTCGTCGGGGAGTTTTTCTGATGAACTTTCCCGAATGGTACTATGCTCCACGGAAACGCTTAACTCTCAAGTTTGTACGTCTTTCAAATATCGACTGCATTTATTCAGTAGAATCACAGATTGCGAAAGTACTAATACTCCTTGAACTTTTGCACATTTTGTCATGTTTACAACCCCAAACGTAAAGATTTTATTTTGAATTTTTTACTGAAAGTTCACACACAAGTAACAGACTGTGTGTGAACTGTGAAGTGAAAGCAAAATGATACATGATTCTGTTATTTTTCAAAAAATAGAAAAGTGAAAAGTGGGGTGTGCATAAGTATTCATACAGCATGACTTAATACTTTGTGGAAGCCCCTTTTTCTGCAATAACAGCAGCAAATCTTCTGGGGTTTGACTCTACAAGGTTTTCACATCTAGAGACTGACATTTTAGCCCATTCCTCTTTACAAAACAACTCAAGCTCTGTCAAATTAGAAGGAGAGCGTTTGTGAACAGCAGTTTTCAGGTCTTTCCACAGATGTTCAATAGGATTTAGGTCAGGACGTTGACTGGGCCATTCTAACACATTAATATGTTTGTTTTTAAACCATTCCATTGTAGATTTAGCTTTGTGTTTAGGCTCATTGTCCTGCTGGAAGGTGAATCTCCGCCCCAGCCTCAATTCTTCAGCAGGTTTTCCTCCAAAATGTCTCTGTATTTGGCTCCATCCATCTTCCCAACTATTCTTACAATCTTCCCAGTCCCCGCTGAGAAAAAGCAGCCCCATAGCATGGTGCTCCGTGAGATGTTCAAATCTTGGGAAATCTTTGAATAACTTAACGCTGCTTTAAACTTCTCCACAGCTTTATCCCTGACCTCTCTGGTGAGCTCCTTGGCCTTCATGATGTTGTTTAGTGACCAATACACTCTGACCATAGCTCTGAGGCCCTCACAGAACAGCTGGAATTATACTGAGAGTAGATTACACACAGGTGGTCTCTATTTAATGGTTAGGGCAAGGTGTGAACATTCTGCAGTCATTAGGAATGTTATAAAGGCAATTTAAGGCACTCAGAAAATGCTGTATGAATACTTATGCACGCCCCATTTTTCTATTTTTGTAAAATAACAGAATCATATCATTTTGCTTTCACTTCACAGTTGTCTGTTACTTGTGTGTGAACTTTCTGTCAAAAATTTAAAATAAAATCTTTATGTTTATGGTTGTAAACAAGGTGCATTAGTACTTTCGAGAGGCACTGTATGTCCTTCCTAATTTGTTACACACTGTTAAAGTAATTTTGCAATCCGACAAACTTGTAAGTAAGCTGATATAGATTTTTTTGTATATACTCTGTACAGCTGGTTTGTGCATAAAGGGTGTAAAGAAATTATCGAATGATGAAGTCAATGGTGTGGCCGTGGTTTATGCTCAGGCCTGTTGCTTTTTGCATGTTGGACAAGGTCTTGAATGGATTTGTTGTGGAGAATGTTGTCTTTGTGTATGTTTTTACTCACTACAAATGAATTTCCTCATAAGGACAATAAATGATCTACTACCATTATGACTACTGCTACTACTTGTCCACAACCACTAAAGAGATGTCCATGTTTAAGGTAGTGTTATGGCAATGGTCTCCAACTTAAAAAAATATATACAAAAAAAAAGAGATACTTCGTGAGCCACTTTTACATAACAAAAATGTCAGAGAGTAACTTGTGCTTTTGAACAGCTGTATTTATACAAGACTAGATAAAGGGACTTGAGAGTTCCCTCTTTATACTCTTTATGACTAAATGTTTGCAGAATGAGTCAGACGATTCAACTTTTCCCTCTTTAGCAAGAAGGGATAGTGAGGTTTGAGGAAACAGCATAAAACAGAATTTTCCACTTCCTCATTATGTAATAGTTAACCTGTACTGATTGTATATCAATAAATAGTATTGTATATTTTAGGTTGTCTATTGCTCATGAATCTCTTTCGGGATTAATCCATTTATATCTCATCTCATCTGAGAGCATGTTTACCGGTAGGTATGTGAACAACACGAAAATTAGCCTACAATATGACTCCTTAAGCATATGTAAAAATGTCAAACTACTTTGGAGAGGTGAATCAACAGGGCTGGAGAGCTACGGATTACAGATCGCTGGGTTAGGATATGTTTTTAAGTATTTCAACATTATCTGGACGTGTCCCCCGTTGAATGAGGTAAACAGTTCAAATCACAAACTGATTTTACCACCCACTGCTAAATATCCAATCTGAAAGCTCACAGACTCGCATGCTTTGAGTTTTCCGGATCCTTCTTATAAAAACCTAGAAGTATGGCAGGTTAATGTGGCCTAACTTGTCTTTACGTTGGAAGTTCAGTAGTTTTTGTCTTGCCAACGCATTGATATCTTTTACGAAGTGACCAACTAAACCCAGATTTAAGTAAGTAAAGCTTTATTTGTCATTGTGCAAGCGTACATTAAAATAGTGTTCAGGTGTTAGTCCTGAGCTGCTGCGACTGAGCCGTGCTGCCATTGTGGGTCAACCTGACCAGCATGTTTTTGGAGGTAGGGGAAAGCATTGCACCCGGAGGAAACCTGGCTGGCTGCCTTCAGTGCTCCTTAGAGCCTCTAAAACGGTGCAGCGCCTCCTGGGTGTGTCCCTGTTTTAGAGCGTGGTGTCCTGCACTGGTCAGCTCCACCTCCTCCTCCTTCCTCCTTTGCAGCTCCCTTCGCTCCACAACAGTCTTTCACCATCTTCTTGAAAAAACTTAGCAGTTCATCTGTTTTATGCTCCAGTGAACGTCTATTATCCAGAACAATAGAAAGCATGTGTGGCTTTGTGAGTCTTGCCCGGATACTCCCTCCTTTGTCCCTATTGGGTTCCTGTAGCTCCTCTTGTGACGCCTCCACTGTGCTGCAGGTGTGGGGGCTCTTGGTGCCTCCAAGGTGAAGCTGCGTTTCAGTTTCAGCTAAAATCTGGAACAGTCTTCATGAGGATGTGAGACAGGCCTCGACTCTGACAATGTTCAAATCCAGGCTGAAAACAGCTCTTTTTACCCGAGCAGATGAAAACTGAAAGTATTTTATCTGCACTCTTGCCTTTTACTGTCATTGATACATTTTTATGTTGATGTTTAAATGATTGATTTGATCTGTTTTCTTGTAACTTTATGCAACTGTGAAGCACTTTGAATTGCCTTGTGTATGAATTGTGCTCTACAAATAAACTTGCCTTGCCTGCTTCAATGTCTCAGAAGAAGAATTGTGTAGGTCTCAAATGGGTTTAGCTGATAAGCTAGCTGTTTACTTTTAAAAAGCTGCTAAAAAAAAAAAGAAAAAAAAAAATACACCGAACCCCATGGCAAAGACGTACAAAAGTATCCAGTGAAACAATGTGGAACACGGAAACCACAAATGCAGTTCGAGAGAGGGGGGTTTCTTCCTGTTTACACGTCGCAATGACCAAAAAATAAATAAATACAAATGATTCTCTGATTACATTGACAGCATTGGGACTTTAAACAACAGTGAGCGCAAATGATTAAATTCTCTATTCTTTCATTTCCCTCTGTGTAGTGTTCCTAATGGGCTGGTTTTCTGCCTGAGCTGTAGCCAGTCCCTGCTCAAACGTCACCTCTCAGTACCAGACTGATCCCTGATAAGATAGCATTTATAGCTGCGCACACTTTTACTCGGCCCGACTCGGCGCTGAGCAAACACGGCGACTAAAGCACAAAAATAAAGAGAATCAGACGCCGGGCTTTGATCCGTACCTTGTTCACGGAGATTTCTGAACATGTTTGATGATCCTTTCCAAAGCGGAGGAGTCGCTGATAGTATCTTGTCTAATTCCTGAAATGGGAGAAGAAAAGCCCCATCACTCGTTACAACAGGGATCATGTGAAATATAGGCTTTAAAGGGATTTGTTCCAAGGTTTTTGTATTATTGATGGTACAGTGGCGGCTTTGAGACTAAAGAAAAGGAGATATAAAAGGGAAAAGAGTTAACCCTAACAGAAGGTTGTAGCAGGAGCGAATTTGCCTCGATTTAGTGACAATAACCAGGGCTACATCCGCCACATACAACAAATATAAGGTTATAAATATGCTATTTGATACTTTGATGTTTAGGACAAGAAAATGGAAAATAAAAAAAGAGATTAAGCTCGTACTATACTGTATATGCTTACTGTAAAAAGGTAATTTTTCAGATTTGTTAATACATATTTTGGTTCTGATTTAGTATTTCCCAAGTTTTGCATTTTTATATTTAATTATTCACGCTGTGTTGAAATTATTTTTGTATGATATTGCATCTTAGCGCCTCATAGAATGGTATCCTACTTTGCTTCATATCATATTTTATTAACGCTTTAAAAAAGTGGTAAAAAATACACAACAGACTTTCAAATTAAATCAAATCACCTTCTTAGTGAGAGACCTCCATCCTTTTCGGCCTAAATGAAACACAAGTGACAATTAGTATTTGTAAATTAATTATAAACATGCAAATGGTCATTAAAAGTGAAACCTGCTGTTGACATGGACACCGCCCCGAGTGCATGCCAATCCTCAATAAAAGTGATAACGCAGAAAGCTCATAAAGCAGGATAAGGAAATCAATAACCGCTCAGTCACACGCTCAGAGACCGGGGTTCTGACTGACAGGAGACGTAAATACCGTACCTATATTATATGTCAAGTCCATCTCGTGAGGTACACAAAATAAATATGATCATTATTATAATCAAATTATTTCTACGTAATTATTTCAAAATGGCTCTATTTTTTTGGTCTGTATTTTTTTAAATCTAATTAAGGTTCCCTGAGAAGAGCCAGGTGAGGTGGCCGTGGCAGCAGCTCCCATTTCAAGCATGAAACAGACAATTTTCTCCTGGTGGATTGGATCATTTCCAGATTTTTATCCAAAATTTGGTATTTCAAACGTCACTAAATTTCATCTGTTTCAGTGGTGTAGTCTATGCGCAGGTATGCTCGACCGTTTAACCCCTAGAGATTGGGCAAAGATATGTATCACACACGTTTGTGTAGTGTTATTTTTGTGTTTTCACTCTGTTTATAGACCAGCACAAACTTCACAACATGTATTTCCTCCTGAACACTCTCGCACATCGGCAGAGCAGGTGCAGGTGAAACAAGACAGATCAGGAGCAAAGATGTGCCATGTCCCAACGCACTGCATGTATCAAATATTACTGTATGCCCTAAATGAAGGCAGCTTTGCATAGTTTTGTCTTCACTTATAAACATGGCTAATTTGCATGAACTCCAACAATACTGCGGCGATAATGCGGCATGTTGTTAATAAACTAAACTTGAGTTTATCTCCCCCCTTACTCCCTCTCCCTCGCCCTGCAAGATGTGCAGAGCAGAGCTGGTCATGTGGGTTAGTGTTTTCTCTCTGCACAGTGGAATCAGGCTGAGATTCATAGACTGAAACTGAGAGCTGCAGGGGTGGAGCTGCGGGAGGAATCAAGGGACTGGACCCCCTGAAAGAAAACAGATCCATTACATAAAAAATATATAATGATAAATGATTTAAAATAGGTGCTGCTCTTTATTGGTCTATCAGCACATAGAGGCTACTTGGCCTGTGACCTGGCTCTGGAGAAGCTGCAGAAATGCTCCTGTCTCTTCTGACTGGGAGGTGTTCTTATCTCAAACCGGGAATAAGTTACCTGTCACTGGGCAATGCCATCACAATAAAACCTGTTTTACGATGTGTAATGTTGAAATAATGTGTGTAATTAACATAGTGACATTGTGATTTGGACTCATAAAAACCATAAAAACAGATTTTCCTCTTCGTCACCACATAAACCCGGCTGTAATGAGTGATTGACTGGTGTTTTGTCAGGGCAGCCCTTTCCAGGTCATTCACCCTGAGCCTGTAAAATTAAAAAACAATTAAATTATTCTTATCGTTGTGTTTATGAGTTACGAGTTGTTTGGTCGGAGCATAACAGTGTGTTGCCACATAAATGAGTCCCAGTGAGGTTCCTGGTAAAGGTGTGTATCTCTATGCAGGTGTTATGACTGAATGGTCAGCTGTTTCGTGAGACACATGGAGGGGTTTCATTAAAAGCTCTGTCCTTATTTCATTTAAAAAAAATCAGTCTAGTTTTGTGGGCAACAAGAACACTCTCTTTAAGAAAAAGACCAAACAACAGGTGATCACGAACGACCAAACGAGTCCATTTGGGAGAATAATAAAAAAAAAAAAAGAAGACACTATTTAAAAGCGAAATGTTTGTGCAACATGATAAATGGAAGTAAAGCTGGGCGCAAAGGATTACCACAATTTAGGGAGTAAAATGAGAAACAAGAAGCAGCGCAGTGAGCTGGACTTCAGAGGAGCCGAGGGCGTAAACATACTCAAGTAAATGGGTTCATCTCTGCAGTAAATTAACGTAAAAGCCTCACGGTGCAGCTCGGTGGAGTCAGCGAAACGGGCGGACGGCGCTCTCCAGATCTGCCACTGAAATAGACCTTTCTGTTACGCCTATTGGTCTTAAGCTTTTCACGGTATTTTCTGCTAACAAACGAGTGGCGGCACCTATGAAGAAAATGCGTGGTGTTTAAAAAAGCGTGTCGTACAGAAGAAGCGAGATAAAGCTGTAGTATGTATTCATTTAGCATGGAATCGATGATGGCGTTTGTCAATAAGAGCCTCAAATCTTGCTGAACAAATTGGTCGGAGCAAATGCCATTGATCACAACCAATTTGCGCTTCATGAAGAGACGAATGTAAAAATGTAAAAGCCATTAGTAACATGATATTTGTAGCTCCTGCGCTTCCTGTTTCTCGTAACGGTCTCTAGTCAATAAAGGAGCCCGTGGGGAATATACTGAACATCCAGGCCGACGCCGCATTTGTGATAACTGCAAACTTCATTGCATTTATTAAAGTGTGACAGATTTTTAAGTCAATATTTCATAAGCATATAGTGTCAGATATGTCCTCAGATACAATTGTGAAGTTAATTTATTCCCAGTTGTTCCATATCCCATCATGTAAATGTTGTTAATCCAATCACAAAGCAGAATGAGCCTTTATTTTATTTTTAGCTTAAACCACAAAGCCCTCACCCTACAAACATCGGCTTTATCCTTAGTAATAATAGAAAAGTAAATGGATTGATCGACAACAATATAACGCAGCCATAATATGAAGACAAAACAGCAGTGAGCTCACATTTGGGTTCGTTGAGAGTGACCGATTCGATGAAGTTGAGTGGCGTCATGAAGAGCTGCCCCTCGTACTCCACGGAGCTGAAGAGTCTGAACCTGTTTTCATAAGTCGACGTGTGAGTCTGTCCATCCGCTAAAAGCGTCGTCCGGGGCTAAAAGACAAATAAAGAGCAGGTTAATTTGGACGAACGATGAGTACATTTGACCAGAATAATCTTAATTAAGGCTCATCTAGATAGGGCTGGAAAAAATATATAAAAAAGGTTTAACAAGAAATTAAGGCTTTCCACTTAAGTGCCGTTAAACACAGACAGTTCTCATTGTATTCCTCAAAATATGAACTCCACGGCTCCAAACACTGAGATGACTTTGACCAGGGCTGTGCGATCCATTATCGCAACATCAAGCAACACAATCAATACGGCAAGAAGCCAGAATGTATCGCAAAATCATCTGACTGAGATTTATAAATGATCTGCACACACAGCCGATAACAAAACAGCATGTTGCGTTTCAAATGAGAAAAAAAGTTCAATTTAGTTACTTTGTGCTCTTGATTTAGTATGTTTTAAGTCTTTACTTTGACAACTAACGGCATAGCTGAGGTAGTGTTCAAGAAAAACTAAAAGCATTTAACAAAAAAAAAGGTAATAAGTAAGTAAGCTTTCTGTGGTTTATGCCATAAAGGGAGATTTGGATCAATGGACTCTCCCTGCACTTTTTCATGCCTCAAAGATGCTTTGTATTGGGAGCTCTCTTTGTCATAAGAAAAACCTGGCTCAGACGGCGCAGTAATTCAGTAATGGGGTGCGTGCGTGTCTTGCCGGGCCTGTATTTCTTCGCTGTGCGGTAGATAATGTCCCTACAAATGCTCAGATCAGAAGCCCGGGGCAGCGTGGACAGAGGGGATCTCTCTGTGAAGTGGCACTGGTCCAGGTTTAGTGGGCCACACAGCAGACGCCCAGGGGAATGCGTGCCCCCCTGTGCCTCGACATTACCCCACCTCTCATCTCACATTGCCCCCTCCGAAAAGCGCCGGTGTCCGGTTTCCTGCCCCTTGGATTCCTGCTGCCGGGGCGAGGACAACGCTGAGGATTCGCCCGGGGCCTATTTAGACTAGTGAAAAGTCTCCTTAACAGCGTTTACGTGGGCTGTAATTTAAATTAACATGTTCAGCAGTTTCAGGCAGGTCTGATGGTAACTTGTGTACCACTAACATGAACATAAACAGCAGCCGTTCTTCTGGGTGCTAAGGTTGCCCCATCAACTAAAACCCCTCAGATCTGGAGATGGGTTACCAGGCGCTGCACTGTGGTCACCCAAAGCACCATGACGATAACTTGCAATTTGTAATAAATGTCAATTATTTGCCTCGACTATTTTTTACATTATATGTTAACCCTCCTGGAAGAAAATAAGTTGTCACATAATATATATATATGCACATTTATTAACTCATATTCTCCCATGTAATTACATAATACAATTACAGTTATAGATTTATGGCCATCATGTTTTTTTTGTGTGTGTTTAGCCTTACCCTCTTGCAGTTATTAAATTGTGGAACAAATACGTCGAAAGTGGCCTAATTAATAAATCTATTATTAGCCCAGGCTTCAGGGTTATGGCAGCAGTTATCGTGTCACGTGACCGGGACGCCCTTCAGCACCGCGCGTGACGGACAGTTCCTTTGGTGACAGAACGTTGTTGTTATGGTAATAATACGCGTCTCCCATGGCAACGCGAGTATCACAAACTGCAAACTAAGCTAAAAAAAAATAATAATAAAAAAAGCTAGCCCGCTAACGTCAGCGGTTCTGTGTGTTTATTTGATCAGATGTGACAGATGTTTCAAAGCTCAGAGTCGGAGCCCCGCTGTAGTGGCTGACCTGTTTAGCAGAGACCGGAGGCAGGAGTCTCGCCTCGCGGAGGCTGGTCAGTCCGTACCGCCCTCTGCCCTCTTCTCCAGAGCCGCGGTAAAAGCAGTACCCCACCGCGGTGACACATGTCCCCACCGCCGCCACGGCTTTCACCGCTTTAATCGCCTTTGAGCCGGGTTGTTGTCCGGACGCGGTTGTAGCAAATGTCCCGCTCTTAACCCTCGGAAGCAGAGACAGGACGGTCTTGCGCAGGGCGGCCATGGCTGTTTACTCTCAGCTGCGTGTGAAGCAAAGCACGCGAGAGATGCCTCCTGCTCCACGCGCTGCTGTAGTGTCGGATTATATGCCCCTCCTGAGAAATAAACCAACTCCCAGGCTGAAAATAACACACCATGACAGACTTAACGATGTCGCCAACTTTTAGATTAAGCAAATATGCTGTTAAGGGTTTGTAGAAATAGAGGAAGAGGAAAAAAAAATCATACAATGAAAATGCTGTTTGAATTGTTTTTTTCTCCCTGGTTTTGAAACTTTCCAAATCACACATCTAGGTTACATTATGATATATCGATAGCCAAAAAACAGTGAAATATGATTTGTGAGGCTGACGATATGCCCGTCCTCATCCTATTTGACGGGCTGCATTCATACGTCTAATTCTGTTGTAGGCTTGAACCTGAACAAAGTGTTGGGCTAGTATGTTGACAAGCGGCAGGTCTGGGCTATTTCCAGGCCATACACAGCGGCTCCTCTCCTCCCCAGCAGCCCATGTCCCTCTACTTTTCTATTTTACGCTTCACCAGGAGGAGCGGAGTCTCTGCCAGGGCACGTCTGAGCCGTGGCCGCCCCGCCCCTCTGTGTCCTGTGGTTTTGCACCTGCCTCACTCCCCGCCACTTCAGGAGCGTCGTTTACCTGCGCGCTGCTCGTGCGTGTCTCCGCTCCAGCGCCGCACTCTGCCGCCGCTGCCCGTACCCATGGACCTGTGTGCGCATTTCATGACTGGACACCGCCTGCATGGATAAAACGTGAGGAGAATACGTCTTGTGGCACCTTTCTGTTCTGTTAAATGGAAATATTTGTCTTGCCCAGCGCGCAGCGTGCAATAGTGGCAGCCAGGTAGTTGCATACGCTCCTAATTGAACTTTACACTGGAGTGGCGATGGCACTGGCTGCGCCCGGCTCTGTCGCACTTTCGCTGGGGGAAGTCGGGGGCATTCTGCACGGCGTGGACGGTCTCCCGCAGGTGGGGTCGCATTACTACCTGCCCGCGCTGCATGGGGACAGTCCTCCGCTGTTTGGGGACCACCTCGTGCCCGGGGACAGACTTTACCGCAGCGCCACGGCGGATCTGAAGCACCTGAAAGGGATCCTGAGACGGAGGCAGCTCTACTGTAGGACGGGGTTCCACTTGGAGATACTTCCTGATGGCACAGTGCAGGGGACCAGAAAGGACCACAGCAGATTTGGTAACTTTTTACTTTCTTCTCCCCACCTCAGATGTTATGCATTTCAATGGCTTCATTATGACATCAGTTATGGCTATTATGATGGATGTATTGAAAACAGACGATCATTTTATTACTGCTATTACATGATTTATTATAGGCTATGACTGATTTAATATAGGCTGATGCTTTGTTTTATTGTGCATTATAATTATTTTACACTTGTATGAAGTGGGGAAAACACTTAAAACTTCAAAGTGCAAGTGCTGGTAAAAAAAAAAATCTGCACTCTTGTATTGCCAAGAGGGTTTTAATCAGATCTCCTTATGCATGAAGTAGGATCCAAAATGTCTTTCAAGTCAGATACAAGACTCATCTAAAAGTATGGTTAGTTTTATGATCAATGCTCATTTTTAAGGAATTATGTATGTTTGACACCAGGACATGGCTCCACAAAATGGAAATGTTTGTTATTCTAAGTCGAAATCCATATTTTTATTCGGGTAGCGGGTTGTCCTGAGAACCAGTGTTTTAAAAACGAGCCAATTCTACCGAGTTTAATCACATTTCTGACATGCGTTAATAAATGCCCTCTATTGTCCATTGAAAAACCTCCGTCCTGATACCTGAGGCATTAAACCTCAGCCGTTACTTATCAGTCCCAGTGAAATGCGCTTTCATCTGAAGCCACGTTTGAACTGTTCTCAGGGATCCTGGAGTTCATTAGCCTGGCCGTGGGGCTGATCAGCATTAAAGGAGTGGACAGTGGGCTCTACCTGGGCATGAACGACAAGGGCGAGCTCTATGGATCAGTAAGTACTACAGCGCTATATTCTGCCTTTCTCTAATTATATTTATTTATTAGAGAAATTGTATAAGAGTAGTTTGGTTTTTTTGAAAAATCTCAAGCTGTATGTGCCGGCCGTGGTGGTGACATATACTGAACATAAGAGGAATTCACGTCCAACAGATGGATTTGCATATTCACCAAAGCCACGCGAGCATAATCTATGTTCCTGTATGAAAAGTCAGTGCCCAGGAAGAGAATGTTAGTCTATAAACACAGTACGGTACAGATAAAAACAAATGAGATTTTTTAAATGTTTTTTTTTTCCTTGTAGTAACATTCGGGATGTCTAAACTAATAGTCACATGCAAGATCCCAACTCCTCTATGACTAGGGCTGGACATTGCTGCATTTTTTATTTTATATACCAGCACTACAACAATACTTACCTGAACTTATAACTATACTCAAATATTTTCACCTGGAACCATAAAACAGAACAATAATGTTAATTTGCTGCATAAAAGACTATTTCTTTTTACTTTTTTTTATCATTTGATGCATGTTAACTCTTTTATACCTGTTTTCGATCCAATTTTTTTCTTCTTTTTTTTTATACCAGTAGTACCTGAACTTTTTCCACATACCATACTGGGATCATTGAATCAGCTCAATCTATGACTGGGACAAACAAGGAAAATTATGCTTAGTTTACATTCTGATCCGTGCCATTCCCCTCTGAACCACTTTCATCATCGCTATCATCTCTTATCATGTTTTATCCCAGTGGTTCTCAAACTGGGGACTTGGGCTTCTTTAGGTGACAAGTAAGTGAGTGCTTTACCTGTCATTGTACAAGTAAGAAATAGTGTTCAGGTGCCATTGTGGTCTGACCCGGAGGTCGGGGAAACCGTGGCACCCGGAGGAAACTTGGCTGGCTGCCTTCAGTCTCCTCTGGTCCTCTGAAACGGGGCAGCGCCTCCTGGGTTTGTCCCTGTTTCAGAGCATGGTGTCCTGCACTGGTCAGCTCCTCCACCTCCTCTTCCTAATTATGGTCCTCTGCAATGTATTAATGCAGAGATCATTTACTTTCATTGACGCTTTAGCAATGCTTGTAATTTATTTATTTGAACAGGGACAGTGTACACTCTACATTAGCCTCAGAAAGGAGGGATGCATTGTACCAGGTTATAACACTTGTGCTCATTTCCACCTGCAGTCCCTGGGCCTATTGTACATGTTTTTAGTGGTAGGGGAAACCGGAGTACCCCGAGGAAACCTACGCAGACACGGGGAGAACATGCAAACTCCACACAGAAAGGCCCCGTCCAGGTGGGAATCGAACCCCGGACCTTCTAGCTGTGAAGCACGAGCGCTAACCGCTGCGCTACCGTGCGCCTTAATAAATACACAATAAATTCATAGGTTCAATAGGTTCTACTTTAGTCCATTTTTTGACCCAGTACAGCAGTGGTAGGCGAGTTTTCAGTCATTAGAGATCGAGGGCCGGACCTCCTTTGACTAATGCTAGTATTGTACTTTATAAAAGGGACGCTTAAGGGTTTTGCCCCCGGGCCTGACAGTCTTGATTTAATCTCGATCTAGACCTTCAAATATTTCATGAGGTGTGAGTTTGAGAACACTGTAATCCATCGCCTGCGTTTAGTTTGGCTCCTTTTCCAGCTGAATGGGACAGATCACGAGAACCGTCCGCTTATGCTTCTTGACAAACGCTAACCCCGCTCTCTCACTTCCAGGACAAGCTGACGGCCGAGTGCATTTTCCGGGAGCAGTTTGAGGAGAACTGGTACAACACGTACTCCTCCAACCTGTACAAAAACGGGGACAGAGGGACGCGCTACTTTGTGGCACTGAACAAGGACGGGACGCCGCGGGACGGGACGAAATCCCGGAGACACCAAAAATTCACGCACTTTTTACCGAGACCCGTGGACCCGGACCGCGTGCCCGAGTTGTATAAGGATATCCTGGGACATAGCTGAAAGGGTCCCGGGAGGTCTTTTTAGGGAGTTTACTGAAACAAATGTGCTGTCCTGGCTTGGAATCAGACAGTAGCAGCAGCGGCTGCAAAAGGAGGATACACCTTACTGCAATCGCCAACGGGATAGAGCCAACGGGGGCCCCTTGGAGGAATGCAAAAAGGATGCAAAAAGGGCCATCTCTCAACGGGCCAGGAAGACAGTGTAGTATGTCCAAATACTCTTGCATTGAGGGTGCGCTTGTTTCGAGGCAAAGGGGGGAGATGACGGAGAAATGAGGAAACGCCGACTCCACACGGGCGGACACGCACCTACCCGGCGGGACGTGCGTCGGCCTAAGGGGGCTGCCGTGGCCATCCCCCCCCCCCCCCCCGTGTCCTCTTCTGGGAACGTGGAGTCTGAAGGATACTTTGTTTTTTTTAACCTGGACTGGAGCAACATGTAAAAAAAAAAAAAAGAAATTATTTATTCACTTTTACATACGTATATTTATGTTATATATTTATTTATTTGAGAATATATTTTTACATTTAGAGACACGCTGATATAGAAAAAAAGCATTAGAAAAGTGTATATCTTAAAGACTGAAGCACTGTACATCTGTGAGTTTTTGTAAATGCTACAAGCCCCATTACTCACTTTCTAGGCAATACCCCTTTATTTACGCTTGTCTATTCGAGGCCTTAAACAGTGCTGACCAGAGGGATGTGAAAGACAATACCAAGCTTTTTCCATAGTTACAAGGTGTGTGCAAAGATTGGCATAATTTGTATATTTGTCATTATACTGTATCATAAAAGTCACAAGAGCTTGGATAAATAGTTTTTAAAACATACATACTGTAGACCAATTCCATCACTGCACATAAGAGACATTGTCATCCAACCAAAACTGGGGGAAAGTATGAAATAGTAAATGCCAGGTCGCAGTTTAAGCCCTAATGGGGCTTTAGGACGGTGGAGGAAAAGGGCAAGACTGTGGACCAACTTTAAATGTTTCACGAAATCCCGACTGTGAAGATGTGTTTTATGCAAACCTCTGTAACCAGCCAATGTTACATACACTGCTCCAAAATCAGGCAACTAGAGATCGCTCAGAGCAAATGTCGAACAATAAATTCTGTATTGATTATTAATCGTTTTGTTCCTGGTTTGTCAGAAGAAGAAGAAGAAGAAGAAGAAAAAAAAAAGCATTTGAATTCCACAGGTTAAAGAAAAGTTCTCAACCCGCTCGCTGGCAGCACAGAAGGTCAAGTACAGCGCTGTAAATATTTTTTGTTGATGCAATGTCTAATGGTTTTATAAGACATAAGAGGACCTTATTGATCTCACAATGGAGAAACGTGTTACAGCAGCTCTTGGGCAATTAAAGAACAATGAGGTAAATTGTTACAAAAATAATTATTCTAAATTGCGATTTTTTTTTCACCCTCTGGACACAGTTCCTGGGTTTAAATTTGGATGACCCGTCTGACAGGGAACTGATAGCAACAAATGTTGATATGTAGCTACTCTATACGAAGTGGTTGCATCGACAGACTAGCTGGGAGACAAATCCGGCACTCAAGCATAAAATCTCTGGCCCTTAAGATGATTTTAAAAAGATTATTACATCATAAAAAATAAAAAAAAAGTGGAAAATAGTATACGGTCAATTTCTTAAGAATTCCTTGGCGTAACACTATGGGTGGTTCGGCCTTTGGTATTTTTGGCGACGAAGAAAATCAAAAACTTGCCTACCTCTCTAGACAATGTTATCTACCCACTACCAGCTACAGCAGGCACGGGTCTCCTGCAATTGATCTTCATAATCCTGGTGAAGCGATATTTGTTATTCAGTTATTCTTAATGATCTGAATTGAAAAAATATGCCGTTTCTCAATGCTGAGTGCAACCCTCAGATCCGCTGTTGTCTTTGTTTGTCACTCGTAAGCGTTCTGCAGCGTGTAAAGAGGCCTGTACCTGTAACCACGCTCAAACAAGAACTCGCTCACCCGTCGGAAAGCACCCGCTCTGTTATTTTTTTGTTTGTTTATCGAGATTTTAACGTGCGCTTTTAAGAGCCAACACTGATACCTTTGACATAGCCACATTCCCCTTCATGTTTTTTCCTTTGCTGCGCTTTATAGTTTAAACATATAAACGCGCTTACGAGCCCCGTGTTGTCTTTCTTTATGGACGCCATTACGCCGAGGGACGAGAGGGTCACATAAAACTTCAAAGTCTCAAAGCCTCTGAGCGGGAGGGTCCCACGGTGACATGATCAAAATGCGTGTAAAATCTGACCTCTAGCTCGGTCCCGATATCTCTCCCCCGCGAATAAAAGAAAAGGGTCAACGTGATAAGGATTAAGTAACTGACGTCTTGGGACATTTTTAGGGCTGTTTTGATGTCCGTTTAAAGTCGGAGCAAGGTGGTCAAGACATTCCCGCTAACTGCGTTTTGATTTATGGCATTTTGAAGCAGAAAGTTCCCACGCATTCTGGGATAAGAGACGGTTTTGAGACGGTGAAATACCTGTTTGCTAATCCGGGATCTTTCATGGAGTTTTCTGCTTGTGTCGGTCCCAGTTCTGGAAAAATGTTAAGGGTTTAGGGTTTCAAGAAAAATATTTGGTATAAAACCCATGTACACTGAAATAGTTTGTTGGACCGCCTTTAATTTATCTTTGACTACAGCAAGCGTTCACTGTGGCATTGTATCATAAAACCTCTGCAATGTCAAAAGATCCAGGGCTGCGTTCATTTTTCCCCAAGATCTTGTGTTGATGGTGGGAGCGTGTGACCACTGTGCAAAGCCTTCTCCAGCACACCCCAAAGATTGTCAATGGCGTTGAGATCTGGACTCTGTGGCGGCCGACCCATGTGTGAAAATGACACTCCCAGAGCCACTCTTTCACAATGTGAGCCTGGTGAATCCTGGCATCGTCATCTTGGAATATGCCTGTGCCATCAGGCTTTTATGCATAGTGAAGGGTTTCATGGATCTTTACAAGGAGTCTTTAGTATCATTTAATTTCAAAGAGCCACACTGTCAAATAATATCAGTCAGATAACTCGTATTATCTATAAGACAATGATAAGATAAAATATGGCCATATAATCTGCCCGATCCCGTCAGATCTCAGGAGCTAAGCAGTTAGGGCCCGGTACTTGGATGGGAGAGTGTAGTATTGTGTTAGAGGGTGGTTGGTGGTTGTCAGAGGGGCCGATGGCGCAGATTGGCAGGATCGCTTCCGTCAGTCTACCCCAGGGCAGCTGTAGCTTACCACCACCAAGTATGGAGTGAATAATGCGATGTGAAGCGTCTTTGAGTGTCCAGAAAAGTGCTATATAAAACCAGTGCATTATTATTAAAAAGCCGCTACAACTGTACAAATGTTCACTCGTGTTGCCTGCTCTGCTGCTGTGCTGATTCTTTTTGTTTGTTCTAGGGTAAAATGTGAGTGAAATTAAACAGAGAAAAAAGATCTTTCTCTTGCCACAATCGAGAGAGCGGAGAGGTGTTTAAAAGAGCTTATTTGGTCATTATTTAATTTGGGCGACCAAGAAAAAAAAATATTACTGTCATGTTTTATTTGCATCTGTGATTTGGTCTGAGGGTTAAACCGTGCTTAATTGTGGCCCGCAAAAAAGAGCACAGGTTTTGTCTCATCCAACACAATGATGGTTATGTCGCACTTTTACTCTATGCGCTTGGTCGGATCCCTCTTAGTCACCCGAGCAAATCAGGACCGAAAGCGTCTGATGAAGGCGTGCATTAAAAGTTAAAGTTTCCGCTCCGCTGCTCCGTTGTCTTCTGCTTGGTCGGCAGCAGCAGGTTTGTGTTGGAGCACGAACTTTGGGCTGTGATCTTTAATGTGTGAAGGTGTGGCGTGTCAGTGGGTGTCCCGATTATGCCCCCCCTCTCCCTCGTCTCGTAAGTGGGACTTTCCCGGCTGCACACCTCCGACATCAACACTAGCACTTTGAGGTTTCTTTGAAATGTAAAGTGCAATATAAATAAAATTTATTATTATTATTATTATTATTATCAACACACCTCTGTCATTTATTAAAACCTTACATTGTCTCTGTGCTGCAGAGAACTCAACACTTGCACAGATTTCACAGCAGACGTGTTTGAGCTGATTATAGTATTTACTGACAAAAGGGACTGAGGACTTCTAATAATAAAAAGTAATGAACAGAAATCCAACTATTCATAATGTATCTTTAGCTTCATTACTGCCCATTCTTGTGAAGTACTACTAGCTTCCAACAAAAAGAAAATAACCCTGCATGACTTATTGGAAGAATCTTCTAAGCCAAAAAACTGAATTGAAAGCTGTCGCTGCGTCCTCGGGCAAGACACTTCTCCAGGTGTTCGTAGACTGCAACAATAGACTAATGCAAAGTGGGACGGAAAGATAACAGTGGAAAAATCTCTATTGTATTTGTCAGTGTTTGCGATTCCCTTTGAGATTAGTTTCATGAAACATATCTCAGCTGGAGAGGTCACATTTTAAATGTGCCCAGGAGCATTAACATTTGAGAGGAAACTGAAATATAATCAAGAATCAAAGAAGAATCAAAAAGCATTTCAGTGCATATTTGTAGAGGCTTGAACTACAGGGTTAGAGGTTATACAGTACATCAGTGTTTCCCAAACAGAGGTGCGGGGACCCCTGGAGAGGATGCTTGGAATTATTTCAGATTAAAAAGAAAGTGAAACTGAGTCGAATTCCAATATTAATTTCACAGGAAAGTTAGTTTTGATTATGTTTTTCAGTAAAAGGTTTGACTTTGAGATTTATTTATTTTTGCTTCATTTTGAACATGACACACTATTAAACACTGAATGATCTTCGTTTTCATTCACTTTGTCATAACATTGGAAAGATTGTTGAGGTATAAACATTGTTGGAGTATAAATGAACAACTTAAGGGGTAAGGTTTGGAACAACTGCTGTACATAACAAAACCCCATGACTCAGGACATTTGGTAATTTGCAAGTCATTATAAGATTGAGGTTAAGGTACAATGACATTTTCCTCTGCATTTGACCCATTCTTCAATGCCATTGGGGCAATCTTTAAGGAGCAGTGTTTTGGGATGATGGGGGAAACAGAAGGACATGCAAACTCCACAATGAAAGGCCTGCACGGTCCGGGACAACTCAGCCACCCATTATATCTGTCACTGCAATTGGCTAATTACAACAACTTAAATTGGTATTTTGCCTGCAACTAATCTTGCCCTAAAACAAACTTAAAGCACTGTCTGTTTCTGCGTCTCTGTGCCGAGATTGTGCTAACAACTATCTACTTGAGGAAATCAGCTACCTGTCCTTAATCCAAGCGGGAATTTCAGAAATTACCAGCCGCCTCCGTCCTGACGAACCCTCTTTGCCCTTCTCCTCCTGACATTTCAAAGCCTTTCTCCTAAACCCTAATCGGACGTCCTGTGATACCTGACTCCCCTAAGCGCTCTCTGGCACTTGCTAAACCGCTGTTTTGGATTCGACTTGGCCCTGAGACAGACCCTTTTGTTCGCCGCTCTCCGCCCCGCACAGGTGGTCCTCTCCGAAAACACTTAAAGCCCTCGTCTGCAGCCGCGGGTCCCACTTTCATCGCCCCGGGCCGCGGTGAGGAAGCCCGGCTGAGTGCGAGCGAGGCAGGTGTGGAAGTGTGTGATCCTCCGCGTCTATCTGCGCCCACAGAGCAGGTGTTTCCCGCGGATATGAGTCGGCAAAAGCAGGCTGAGGATATAGACGTCTTTGTTGGACTGTAATCTGCAGTAGGGGTTGCCAAGTTGAGGGTCAGGGCCAAAGAGTGGGTCACAGGAAGGTTAAATACACTGTAAGTCTGGCACCTGCCAATCTGACTTTGACTTGCAGCACATATGCAGGGCAGCTTGATTCTGCATACATTATTTTAGTGCTGGTTCCGACAGTTTTTCTCATAAGGGCATAAGGGCGGGATCTTCACTGTAGACTCGGCCCTCGCGGGGCACGTAGTTCGGTGGTACACATTGGTCTACATTAGTTCTAATGCTAACAGCCTGCTAATCAAAGTCCGGCCCGCATTAGTATACGAGATTTCTAAAATGTTTCTTACAAAAAACAGCCAGTTTAAAAAAAAAAAATTATTATAACTAACCCAGCGTTATCACAGGCCGTAGAAAGTTTAGGAAAACTAGAACCCAGGCTTTAAAGTTGTTTTTAACGTGTCTAAAGTGCAGTGCTTTCTAATGGGAGACTGGCGGCTATATGGAAGCACTACAGCAATGGCGGCCCCTAGTGTCGCGGTCCCGAAGCAGAGCAGCCAGCGGCCATTGCTCTGTTCCAAACTCTTCTCACAATAAACCAAAAAGATTGAATTGTTAGCTTTTAATTCAAACTTGATTTTCCTGAAACATTCCCAATTCTCCCCGTAAATGAGTTTAGAAGTACCATTCACCTCTTTCAGGGAGTAAAGCATGTACAGTATTAGGCTAGATGTCTGCGAACACCATGTACAGTGAAGTGGGCAAAATCGGGAAGCCCTTTCGGAAACACTGTAACTGTTATATTTTGCATGTAGCTTTAGTTGAAGTCAATTGTTGCAAGTGCTTCTGTGACATCCTTTAACCTGTTGGTAATGAACTAAAAACCCATTGCTGTCGACACGAACGCTCAGTTTTAGTTGCAATTCTGAAAACTTGTAATCCTCGTCTTTTAACGCACCACACAGCATAGGAACATTATCTACAAAATCAGCTAGTTGGGGCAGCTGCTCTACACCTGGCTTTTTAATGCACTACACTGTGTAGGGCTCACATAATAAATGTACAAAATAATATTCATGGAGTATAATATGTTTATTAATCTGTATTTTTAACATAAAACTAGTGACTTTTGGTAATACTAAGAATGTTAGGCCTGGTCTGAAAGAAAGGCCTTTTGTTCCTTGCTTTGTACTAGACCTTGTACTTGAAACTAGACCGTTGTTGTAATTGTGCTTCTTTCTGTTGATGTACGATCACTTCAAACAGTGTTTTGTAATTATAGTTCTTTGTAAATAGTTTGTAAGTATGTCGCTTTATCATAGTCGTTACGTAATCAGTATTGCTCCGTTTCGGGGTGTGGTCGGATGCTGCGGGTGTGTAGGGTCTACTTTGTTTCGCTGTTGTTCCCACTATGTTCTTGTGAAATGATGATTTTAATTGTATTGATTTTGGGGTCGGGCGCTTATAAGCTCTTGCTCACTCCTTTTGAGCAGAGTGTTTGCTGCTCAAATAAACAAATAAACGAAACTAAACAAATAAATAAACTAAACTAAAAAATCCCACAAGCAATGTACAACTACTGCATCACTCCGTCATTTGGTGTTCTGGGAATTCACCCATCACTGCAGCCTGTCCCCAGTTATCACGCCGTCTAATTTGTATATTTATAAAAAGCCGGTGGGCGGGACTCGGACTCACCTGTCGGATCAGAGTTGGCGTCTGCAGCTTTGAATCCCGCACCTGTTGATTTGAGGCTCTTCCTTGTTTGTAGAGTCCTTAGCGCGCGGCCGTGGGCACAAATTAACAGCCGCACATGTGTTTATAAGGATCAGGGCAGAAGTGTAAGTATAGCGTTATCCACTTGATATTTTGGGGATTTGATCGAGCCCAGTAGACAGCAGAAAATCAGATGAGGAATTGCAGGAAGGGCCCGTACGTAACAGGGAGGACTTGTTCCACCCAAAACTGGTTCTCTTGTTCCTGTGAGAAAGAAAATATATCGCATAGTCTTAATTGAAGGCGTCTCTGATCCTGTAGAAGTGGTTTGAAATCGGGGAATGGGATGCAAAAGAGCACATCGTCAACCAGCAAGTTTTACAAGGCACTAAAACTGACTTTGTATTACCCAAGAGGAGCTCGAAGTAGAGTCGCTGCTCTTCCGTGTCAAGGAGAAGTGTTTGAGGTGGGGGAAGTCTAGAAGCCAGCTGCCTCCACAATTTGACCCAGGAAAAGTGGAAGATGATGGTAGTTTTCATAACAATAATCAACAATAGTGATTACAGCTCAGTGATGGTTAAAACTAGTCTCACAACGAGATGATCCAACCTTCGATTACCAGACCGTGAGTCAGTGAGAAATGTACGCACGCCCCCTCTTTTTCTCCAGGTATACATGGTTCTCCATCAACTTCAAACAGACTGGCCAATCCTCTAGATAAGCAAGCACTCCTGCCCGAGATCGATGTCTGCTGCACTACAGTTCATAATGGGTGAAATGCAGAGTAATAAACTACATCAACATGGTTCTCAAACATTACACTCAAACTACCACCTCATTAAATATTTGATTTTCCAAGCACCACCAGGCCAAGTTCAAGTTCAAATCAGAAAAAAATTGTCAGAAAATGGTCCGAAAGACCTATAGTGCGCTAAAAATTATGTATTAACTGGTGTGTGAACCAGAAAAAACATAACTTAAATTTGTTACCATCCATCCATCCATTTTCTTCCGCTTTATCCGGGGCTGGGTCGTGGGGGCAGCAGTCTCAGCAGAGATGCCCAGACTTCCCGATCCACGCACACCTCCTCCAGCTGTCCTGGGGGGACCCCGAGGCGACACCAGGCCCGCTCGGAGACATAGTCCCACCAGCGTGTCCTGGGCCTTCCACGAGGCCTCCTCCCAATAGGACATGCCTGGAGCACCTCCCGAGGGAGGCGACCAGGAGGCATCCGGAACAGATGCCCTAGCCACCTCAGCTGTTTGTTACTAAAGCATAAATAAAAAGTGCCTCTTGAAGAAGCCCACTAGCTTCCACTAGCGGCCACAAGTCCTTAAATAAAGTTGGTCTTTCTAATGACTTGAATAAAACACCAAACAGCTAAACCTCATACATTACTGGTTAATTTTCACTTGTTGCACTGTCTTCCATTAAACCTGGACAACAGTAGTGCCAAAGCCTAAACAACATTTTGCGGTGTGTCTTCTTTGGTAAGCGGCAATTAGCGTGGCCTGTACCCGACCGACTGACAGTGCACATCCGAGCTGTCAGCCGCTGTGGAAAGTATGCGCCTCTGTTTGTGTTGCTGTGGAGACGCTGGTGATGTTTAGTGTTTGGGGGGAAAAAAGAAGCAGAACCTGTGGTACCGTCACTGCTGCCGTCTGGCTCGGATCGAACAGTAATGTCTCGGTCCGCGGTGGTGACGGACGGTGTTTTGTCAAAGGATAAGGGAGAGTACTTGAAAGACAGCACAGGTTACTATGATATCTGTAATAACGGGCGGGAAACCACGGCCGGAGCTGAGGGTGGAACGTCACAAGAACGAGACGCTGAGGGAAAAGTCTCAAAGCTCAGCAGAAAACACCCAAGGACAAATGGACACAGCTGAACCAGGCGAACTGCTCCAAAAGAAAGGAGAGAACATACAGGAGAACGTTTTGGAGAATAAGGAGTTAAGGGCCGAACTCCAAAACCTGATGCACAAAAACCAAATGCTGGAGCAAACTGTGGAAATCAGGTTAGAAATCTAGGAGTAATCATGGACTCAGACCTGAACTTAAACAGCCACATTAAAGCAATAACATCATCAGCTTTTTACCATCTGAAAAACATTGCTAAGATCAGAGGAATAGTGTCAAAACCAGACTTGGAGACACTCATCCATGCATTTGTCTCCAGCAGGTTAGACTACTGTAACGGCCTGCTCACTGGCCTTTCTAAACGAGCTGTTAGACAGCTGCAGAACATCCAGAACGCTGCTGCTCGAGTCCTGACAAGAACCAGGAAATATGACCATATTAGTCCAGTGCTCCGGTCTCTGCACTGGCTTCCTGTCACTCAGAGAATAGAATTTAAAACAGCTCTGCTTGTGTACAAGTCGTTTCATGGTTTAGCACCAAAGTACATCTCTGACATGTTAGAGCCGTATGAACCATCTCGGGCCCTGAGAACTTCAGGGAGGGGTCTCCTGGTGGTTCCCAGAGTCAGGACTAAACACGGTGAGGCTGCGTTTCAGTTTCATGCAGCTAAAATCTGGAACAGTCTTCATGAGGATGTGAGACAGGCCTCAACTCTGACAATGTTCAAATCCAGGCTGAAAACAGCTCTTTTTACCCGAGCATATGAAAACTGAAAGTATTTTATCTGCACTCTTGCCTTTTACTGTCATTGATAAATTTTTATGTTGATGTTTTAATGATTGATTTGATCTGTTTTCTTGTAATTTTATGCAACTGTGAAGCACTTTGAATTGCCTTGTGTATGAATTGTGCTCTACAAATAAACTTGCCTTGCCTTGCCTTGCCTTGGAAGCTCAGAAGAAAATGACAAATCTACTCTGCTCAACCTTACAAATCTAATGTTTCAAAAGAGTGAAGAATTTCTAGGTGATCTTCTCCGGACAAAAGGGCTTCTCAAGAAACAATTGAGCAAAACAGAGGAAGAGATGGAGGCCGTCCGACAGCAGCTCGCTCACGCCAACGCTGTGATTGGTAACATGAGGGAATGTACCAAGATCCAGGGCAAGACTCAGAACAGACAGGAGACCGTGTCCGTGAGGAGAAATGTCTCTCTCAGCCATCAGACAAAAATGGTGCCACCCAGAGAAACATGGTGAAAGTCCAGGCAGGAGAAACGCTGTGGACACGACCGTGAAACAAGAACTTAACCACAGAGACGCAAAAACCATCTCCAGCTATCGCCATTACGTTTTACTCTTGGCATCGTAAGGCGATATAGTAGTATAGTTTTATTTTGTAGGAATATGTTTTGGATATCTTGTTTAGTTTTATACTTTTGGGATTCAAGGTTTAACAAATCAAGCTTGGAATTAGATATCAACAAGTCATTCAAAATATTCCTAAGTACAAGACTGGGAAGTTTGGAGTCAGTAGGTCCTAAACTGGAGATGTTGTTGCAAGAGTGTAAGGAAAGCCTAAGTTTGAGAAAATGTGACCTATGTAAAGTTTTGTGTATGTGAATCTCTGACTTAATTACCACTGGAGTACCAGAACGGGAATTATACTACAGTATATTTGGATCAAAGAGCATTCTCGGTTGCCTACGTACAACATGTGGATAACAAACTTGTCAATATTTGTGAATGAATAAGCGTGGGAAAGACGAGGGAGTGCCACACTGTTGTGGTCATTTCCTGGAAATTTCCGGCTCGTGAGTAGACAGAACATAAAAGAAGCATTGTCAGAGGTCAGTTTGGTCTATTTTTGAGTCTGACAATAAAACTAAGAGGCTATGGGAGAATACAAGCTAAAAATGTGTACAAAAGAGTTCAGATTTGAGTCTCAGTCATCTTTTACTAACCATTTTTTACATGTCAAAGCATATTAGGTTCTCAACGTCAAAAATATGGTCTTCAAAATTGTACATTTCAAAATATTTCAGATTCATTACTATTTGCTTTTTGGTAATAATCTCAAATACATCTTGTCTGTATCTTTACGTGGGAAATAAATCTATAATTCAGTGTTTGTTAAGTGGAGTGGTAGTAGGTGAAAGAGTAGTTCTCTTCCCCCTTTGTTTACCCTCTGGTGGCTTTGAACGTGACCATTTGTGGGTGTTCCCAGAGATACCGTCTGTATCTATAAAGCCCACTGGGAGGGGTTTAATTTGCTATAGTACCACCACTCTTTATTCTAAACAGAGTCCCCAGATATCAGGTAATCATGTTCAAATCAAATATTCAAATATAAAAAAAAAAAACTATGTTTATTTATGTATTTATTTGTATTCCTTCTGTGGACCCACCACCTGCAGGAGGAGCCATAGGGGCTGGTGCGATTTGGGCTCCAACGGCCGCCCCCACGACCCGGCAACGGAAAAGTGGAAGAAAATGGATGGATTTATTTGTATTTTTTCCCCGCTTCTCCTTGTCACTGTATTACTGGGTGTCAAATAAAGTAAATACATTTAAAAAAAAGATTCAAATACAATATCAAACGTTCAAATATTGATTTTATAACAATTATAATACTGATTTATTCACATTTACAAAAACATTTTACATGAACAACAGTAAAAGTCGATTATGATGTTAAAATCCTTCTGGACAAATCATTATTGTACACAAAAAATGTTACATGTCATAGAGCTATTTCCATGGAAGGGAAGAGTAATCAAAACATTAAAGCTGGGGTACCTGATTTTTCCTGTTCAAACAGTGACATATTTTGTTTTGGCCCAAACTTGTTTCTAGCTCTCACAGCGTGTATTCAAATGGTTCAAAGAATGTAATTAAATGCACATTTCACACCCACATACAGCATTGAGTGGTGACAAAGTGAAGCAGGGGCGGCCACCCACAAGATAAATTCCACTCATTTAAGTTAGACTTCTATCATCCATTGCTCAATAAAACTTTAGGTCTGTGTTTTGCTGTGTTTACAACAGACTCCGAGGTGGCAAAAATAAATGTATTCTACGACACACAAAAATCAGGTACCCCAGCTTTAACACAAGTAGGAGTAGACTACTGCTATTACAAAAGTAACTCAAGTAGAAGTAAAAAAAAAAAAGTGTTTCCTATAAGAACTATATCTAGCCGAAAGTGACCATTTAACAGCAGAAACTATATGTTTTTTTAACAATAAGAATCGTCTGTGCCACCAGACTTGCAATTGAAATGAGTCAGAAAACACTAGAGGTATAATTTCTGAGTACATTTACTTGTAGCTGTTAATTATGCTCCTCTGACTAACCACAACAGATGAAGATTAAGGGGTGATTTGACACGGCCTTGCAGCTTTTATACAGGGAGACAAATCCTACAAATGTGTGTGGTCAGGATGTCGGTAAAGCTAATTTCCTCCTCCATAAATCGATCACGCTCTTGTTGTTTGAACCAGAAAGAGCGGAGGGGTCCCGGAGGAAGACTGTACGAAATGTCCTTTGTCGGCGCTAAGTCGGGCGGAAAATTGCAAACGCATTTGTCATTGTGTGCCTAAGATGCAGAGGTCACTCGGTGGATTCCTTCATGACAAGCTTTAAAAAAGGAAAAAAATCTACTGTTTTTCCACTGGCCTCACCCTTTCACACCTGCAGCGCGACGTGGAATAACAAAACACAGGGTCGGAGCCGAGAGAAAAGACAGGCTTTAGAAAGAAAACCGATACGCGACAAGAATTTGGCGTGAAACAGGGCACGTCGATCGGCCATTACTGGGTATTTCGAACCCCGTAAGTGGCACACAGGCTTTGGCCGGCGTCCAGAAGCCCGGAGAATACCGCTAATCACCGACGACTTTGGGCGCAAAACAAGTCCAACAGCTGAAATACGGTGTTGCCTGTTATTCCCTCAGTCAAAACAGCAACGTCTAAAAGGCTGAGACAGTTAAGAAAACTTCTCCGGGCGTGATTGACTGGTTAATCCCACACACAGGCGCGGGGGCTGTGGCGTTGGAGCTCACAACATCAAAGACGAGGAACACATTTTGGATTAAAATAAGCAGCGGTTTCAGCAGTGATTATGTCATCTGAAATACCGGAGCTTGCACTTGTGGCTTATTGTGTTGGGAGTTTTATAATCTGCAATAAAAACACCGCGGTTAGATAAATATAAACCGCACTCTTGAAATTGAGGGGTAAATACTTCATACTGAGCCACGCAGTGTAAACCAAGGTGGCACAGAACACATCCTTAGAGTACACGTTTTTATAATGAATCAATCTTTTTTTATGACCTCTTTTAGAGCTAAATAACAACATGGTAATAGATGGAAATAACCTGGTAATAAAGCATTTTTTTGTAGCTTTGTTTCTATATAATAACCAAGAAAATACTGGTATTGTTTCCAGATAAAAGGGGTTAGTGTAAGAATTCATGCTATTATTGTAAAATAAATTAGGTGCGCCCTGTTTCCATGTAATTACCACGTTATTGTGTGGAATAATATAGTGCTACCACTTTTCCTTTTCACTTTTCCATGTTGCTCTTTATGTAATTAGCCAGGCTTGGGAGTGGCACAAAAAACGCGCTGGTTTTGAAACCTTTTATTTGATTTTTGGGAGCAATGGTAGAGAAATTCCTAATAGAAAAATGGGTGTCGACAATCCTGCTACTCTTTGTATTTTTTTTAAATTGACAGAGCCCTTAATAAACAGATAAAGTTGCCTTTTAATGAAGAATGGTTATTTTAACATTAAGCCAGTGCATTGAGTCAGACACATATTTATAAATCAGAAGCTAAACAGGCCTCGACTGGTCTTTCTATGCAGACGACACAAGTTCAATCTAAGTCTATAAAAACAGCACTGAGTCCATTGGGTAACTACTTTATTGAATTATACTTCCCTGTTGAAGACTGCTGCCTCGTCACTTGGATTCATAAAAGGTACTTGCCGAAGGATGTGCTCTTTGGTTTAATAAGGCACAACAACTAAAAACTGAAAGACAGGAACCTCCATCTTTAACTAGAGGCTGCAGAGCTTCATTTAGGACTTGATTAGGGACAAGTGGAAGCAGGACACATCCCTATGTAATAATTTCCATGCTGATTTTTGTCATTGGACTTGGCAACCATTAGGGTTGACTTCTTTTTGATTTCTGATCAGATAATATCTTGAGAACTAGAAAAAAAAAAGTAAACATAATGTAAAATGGATATGAAATTGCGAATAAATCAACAGTACAATTGTTATCAGTAGAATCAACATTTATATTGTTGTTCACCTTATATCCGGGGGCACCGATAGATCATATCACTATTTGAAGAAAATAGTACTTATGTTACCTTCAAATGGGTTGGATTTTATTGACTGTGTGAAAACAATCAGTATATTAATTACTCTATTTTGACAGCGTTCGGTGATAGGCCAGTCACCTATAATTTGCATCCGTTGCACCGCAAAAAACAACAACATTTGTTTAATAATACTGACCCCAAAGTAAATTGGTTTGAGTATGTTGGGTGGAGCCTTGCAGCGCATAGCCAGGTGGGCTGTAGGCTGTTTGCTCTTTTGTGTGGAAGCTGTTCAGGGCCTGAGGCCAAACAGTTGTTTGAATATGTAAAGCGGTGTGTACTTGAACCAGTGGAGTGTGTAAACTGTATTGAAGAATCTTTATCATAATTACATGACCATAAATGTAAGAGAATATTTATCATATTGGGTTATACAATATGGTCACACCATCTCTGTCGTGTAGTCAGAACTTATGCTCTCTGGTACTGTATGTTTTAGCTTACCTATCTGTAACAGAGGTTATTTATCCCTATTCTTGTTGGAGCATAGTCAGACTATGGGTTATATGCACGCTGCCCCCACGTGATTTCCAGCTGGACAATATAAGCGGCGCTGTCCTTCCTCTCCCCTATCTTCTACATTCACAATTAGCAGGGTCCCACACAAATGAGATAGCTCAGGATTTCATAAAGGACAGCGAGTAAAAGTTAGGATGTCACTGGAGCAGGTTAAAAACATTCAATGAGATATAACGACTTCACTGGAGGAAACCTTCTGTGGGTGTTTTGTCTAAAGACTAAATATGAAAATGAAAAAAAGAATCGTCCTGTAAGTAGTTTAAATTTTATTGAGTTGTTCCCACGTTATATTGTCATTATTTAACATTATTTAGCTCGTAAGAATTCACAGTGAAAATCATGTTTGTAACACGTTGCAGTGACTGTCCATCAGTAACTCGCTGTCCTTTGCGAAATCTTGAGCTATCTCTTCGTTTGTGTGGGATCCTGCTAATTGTGAATGTAAACGGTAGGGGACGGGAAGGACAGCAGCCGCTTATATTGTCCAGCCGGAGACCACGTGAGCCCAGGTCCCGCACTGATGACAAATAAACTTCTTCTGCATAAAACATCCAGACTCCTGCTGGTTTTTCTTCTATCCTCTCGGACACCGTAGTTTTTTTCTCTAACAACAACTACATCTGTAGTTTGAACATGCTTAAGCCATTTCCGGACAGCTTTAGTGTAAACTGTGGATTTAAACGGCCTCCACACTTTGGATAAGTAGGCGAATCCAATCCTACGTCGCCTGTGAAATGTAAAATGATCTGCTCAACCATTAAAAATCACCAGTCTTAAGTAATTTCTCTTCCTTTACCAGCTCAGAGCCTTGTCAAAGTATCGCTCTGTACCTCCCGCCGCCGCTGCTGTGATCTCGAGGCGTTCTGTGGTGAACTTCAAACGTACCTCCTCCTCCTCCGCAGCAATAACTGAGAGGTAAGAGGAAATCCCCTGTTCCAGCGCACCACTACTGACGAGTACAGCTCTGCCAAGGCCCACCTTTACAACACAGCACGAAGCCCAGAGTAGAGGCAGAACAATGGGACAAATGAGGTCATACGCCAGGAATTTAAAAAGCATTCAGATATTTCAAACATTTGGAAGAGAATTCTGGAAGAGGAGTGGGAGCACGCTCGAGTGAGTCAGGTCTGGAGATGGCTACTGTTGCTCCACAAAGCACAAAAGAGAAGGACATTTAAAAGAGTTAAGCGCAGTGCCTGTTGCGTACAATGAAATAAAACTTCTACAAAGAGATTTAAAAGCTATAAGTATTCTTTTGAGGTGGGGACAGACTTCCGCCAAGGCAATATAGTTTCATCATCTTGTCCAAATGTCATCTAAACCCAACAACAATCACTGACTATATTGAAAAGCATCAGTGTAAAATCAATTCAATTCGTGCATTACGAGAAACTTGACAGAACTGGTTTGGCCAAGACATGAAAGTGCATATGAGGTTTTAATGCTATTGAAAATAAGACTTCTTTAGAAGGATGTCATCAGTTGCATGATTATCTTCTTTTTTTTCAGTGAAGCAGCAATTGCATAACTTCAAATCATAACAACGCCGCCTAAGAAGTGACTTCCTGTTTCGATCCAGCACGCCAAAATAAAAGTACTCGGCCCATCTCATTGATTAGTTCAGCAGGTACTTGCAACATTACAAGAATATAATTGAATACACACATTTTAAGTGTTTTGTCTGTTAATAGTTAGGCAGAAAGAAAGTTGAACTAATGAACTGCTGAACTAATGAATAAGATGGTGCTTTTATTTTGGTGTGCTGGGTCAAAACAGGAAGTCACTTCTTGTTATGATTTGAAGTTATGCACAGAGTCAATTTTAATGAAATGTTGGGCAGAAAAGTTATTTTAATTTGACCTTTTACGGTGCTGACAGGAAGTGACATAGAAGAAGTTAATTTTCCTTAACATGGTTGCACGGCAACAGTTTAAAATTGTTTACCTTCCGCTATGTCACTTCCTGTCGGTGTTCAATAAGGAAGTGAAACTGTTAACGTCACAAAAATTAACAAACTAAAGAAAGCTGGGTACCATCTTTAGCATAATATTAAATATAATTGTGTTGTAGCAATGTGTCATTTGCACTTTAATTAACTTTATTCAAGATTGTTTTATTTGTCAAACCATGTGACTGATTTGAAATTATATTTCTCTCATTCTTGATTGTGGAGCGGGGGGTGGGGGATTATTTGACTTAACTTTTCAAAAAGGTCGAAAACATTTGTCAAGCTACCCAGAAGTCACTGCCAGCAGGCAAGAACAGGTTTGTGACCCCTTCTTTGGTTTTTGGTCCACAACATTCGATTTAAAAACATTTGCTCCCGTTCTCGAAAAAGAAAACTGGGCAACATCGACATGTTTTAAACTTGAAAACAGTACCATTATCCATTATATAAAATAGCCTATTACTTTATATACATTTTTTATAAATGAACCTAACCTGCATGTATTTGAGTATAATATAGTATACGATATGTCCATTCTGTCCGAAATGGTCCTGAAAATGGCTTTGTCGAGCTCACGGTTCACTGCTTGACCTAACAAGGACGCACATTAGAGCGTGTTGGACACTGAGGTCTCTGCTGCGGGTCGAGAGGCGGCGGCATACCTCTCCACGTCCCAGTAACTAATCACCAAAAGGATCTGGCCAAGACAAGAGCAGCCGACAAACACAGGAAATATCATATTCGAGCTCTAGAGTTTCCCCAAGTTCATTTCCACAGCGCTGATCGAGGAGAGGCTCGTGTGGAACGCTCCGGTGGGCAGCAGAGTCGCAGCTAAGGCACAGACTGGGTGCTTAAAACGCAAGTAGTTCAGAGAAATTTAGCTACTTATTATTCCCAAACACAGCTACATCTCGTGTGTGAAATATCAGCCCTTCCTTTTCACATTTTCTACAGTCCAGAGAACGTCTTATTAGGCCTTGTTTTGATCCTGAGATATCATTCTCTTACTAAATATTGGACCCCATGAAATTTTCATTGGGATATTAAGAAAAAAGTGATTTGGCTCTCTGGCATTGGCTGGTCCTGGTTCGTTTGGTCGCTGTCCTTTGCTGACCCGGGTTTGTTTAAACTCGATCCAGACTTTATCAGCGATCAGAGCAAAGTGGATGGTCAAAGGCAAGTTATGAAACAGCAAGGGCTTTTTCAGTTGCTGATAAGAGAGAGAATATTTTAGTTAAATGTTGTACAGTTTATTTTACACAAGCTTTCTACAATATTTAGTGTATTAATATTATGTACTAGTCTTGTATTTCTTGTAGTATAAATCAAGAGCAATGTACAAGATCTAGGGCTTTGTCATGTGGGTAAGATGATGGACCACAGACTGCAAGTTACACATTTTTCCTGTGATACAATATTGGTAAATGGTACTTTATCTGTCACAATTGTATAACAAAACTTCTTAGAATCAGATGGTCAGTCCTGTATTACCAGAGATTCATTAACTTCATTTGGTTTCTGTGGATCCTTTTGTCAGCCCACCTTTAAGTCAGCTATTCCTTCCATCAGAATTCAATGAAGGTGCCTCTCATCCAAAAGGCTTCGTCAGCGAAAACGGGTAGGAAAACCAAAACCTGTCGGGTATTAAAAAAACACACTGGTCTGATAGAAAAGAAAATGTTTTGCAAACGGAACAAATAGGCGAAACGTCTAAGGGCCAGCAAAACTAGTTCAAGGATATAGTTTGGAGACCGCTAAGCCAGACTCAAAGGAAACAAAACAAAGATCTGAATATACAGTAGTTAATTAAGATGTATTTTCACATAAACTGAATAACATTGCATTTGATCTATGTCCATGAAAGGCTGACAGCAGTTCATCAAATTGGCATATTAATTCCTGGTTCAAATCTTAAACGTTCAAAACCCTGGTTCACAAACTGCATTGTCTCCTCCAACTCAATGGGATCAAAGCGTTGTCTCTTTCTCTGTGTGCATAACCAAATTACAGAGGGCTCGTCCGAAGCCCTCAAAGTGCCACCGCGATGCTTAGCGCTGTCAGCCGCACACAGGAGCTGAAAGCCGTTCATTCTCCCGCACGCCTCACCTGCGCCGCGGACCACAATAGTCGCACAATCCCAGCCCCGGAGGCAGGTTTATGCTGTCACTGAGGTACGTCCTGCGATCGGCAGCAACACACACCGCCAGGTTAATGTTTATTTTTAAAGGGACCTCTTCATTCCTTTGGTCTGACCCAGAAATGTGCAGCGCCTAATCACGGCGGTATTGAAGTCTAAATCTCGGACCGACTACAGACGTCACACACAGGCCTCAGCCTCCTGTGTCAACAAGCAGCTGTCGACTGTTCATCCAGAGGAGTTAGGGATAGTGCAGGAGACGTGACACCGAGAACAAGCCGGTGTTGTTCGCCTCGTGACAAATACAGTCAAAAGGAAGTCACTGCAATAAGGCATTCGCAAATAACGTATACGATATGGGTTGCTTAGGTTCAACGTGCTTTTGGCCTATCTCGGTGTCTGACGGTATTGAATTTGGGAGTTAATGAATGCACTGACTTGACAGGTTTGCAGAATGTCAACAACAGAACCACTGCCTGAGTGAAGAGCTGGGAAACGCTTGTGAAAAGCACTGTACAAATAAGATCCCTTAACTTCTCTTGTTTTAATATGTTGATTACCACAGCCATTAACACTCACTCTCGCATAAATTCATGTACAGAGAGACTTCAAACAAGGCCGTTGAAATGTCTGGACATCCTCGACCTATATAGTGCGAGGGTTCCAGTTTAGATTGCCAAAATCATCCGACCAACAACTCTACCTTCACCCGACCCCCACTTTAAAAATGTAATTAGCTTTTGTAATAATTTCAGGTGTTTTATGCTGTATTGTAATATTTTTTTAAATACAAATATGTTATAAATTGTCTTGAACTCACCTCACTAGAGTCCCCCCACTTTGGGAAGCCCTAAAGTAGTGAACCAACACTCTGCCACTAAGCCTAAACCATACAAATTGCTATATCCAGATTGAGGAAGTATGAAAGTGTGACTATACTAACTCATAAATATCACAATATTGTAATACATTGTCTCTATTAAAAATATATATATATATATTATTATACACACTCTAAAGTGGACATATAAAGTTTAATTACAGCTTAGAATCCTGCTTTTGGGCACTTCAGCTTTGACATATCTACAGTATTATAGAAGACTATCGCAAAGGACTATGTTGATTTTCATCCGTAGGTTTGGCCGGGCTTTGGTTGGACTCTTTGAGAGCAGGTGGCATTTAATACACTAACAATAATGTACAAGCAAAGTCCAGCAAACGCAGTACTTCAATAGCAGAAGAAGACATGACCAAATGAAACTACAGGATTACACAAAACTGCCTGAATGAAGAGAAATACAACTATGTTCTTATGTCGCTTATATTACAACATGGTTAAACGTTAAAAAACAAAAGGTTGATTTTGCAAATGACCCCTTTAAAACTACTTCATTATGTCATTGTATGCCATGTAAAACATTATTGGGAGTATGTTTTGATAGTCCAGACAAACCACAAAATGGACATTGACAATAGTATGATAAGAGATAAGGACTGTCCATTGAAGTTTGTTTTCCTCTTTTAAAATCACGTCTTTTCTGTCGCATCTGCATGATGAATAGGTGCGCACTGCGGTGTTCTGTATGGGGCACAAAGGGGCAGTAGAAAAAAGCTGATGACAGGGCACTTTCAAGTCTGTATCTCCCATCTCTATCGGCCCGATCGAGATGGCACAGACAAAGTACCACCAGCCCGCGTGGCTTTGGTCTCTCTCATCATCTGCGCGCATCTCGGCTGCTTCTGGAGATGAGAGGTTGGTGGTCTGTGCTCTCCGGGACTCAGCCAAAGAAGAGGAGCAGATAAGTCCGGTTTTATTCAACAGGAGGGCTGCGTGTTTCAGAAGGAACACACAAAGAAAGAGCGGGTTAAAAAGACGGGGGTCGAGGGCATCTCACGCGACACTTTAAGGAAACCAACTCGGTTATGGAAATCTTACAAGACAATTGTTCAAGATATTTTACTTTGGAGGCAGCATGGATTTCCTTTCACTGGCTTGTATCGTGTAATATGCCAAATTAGTTCGCAATTATTTCAATTTGACATCATAAAAACTGTACCTACTATTGAAAATTCTTATAAGAAGAAGGGAATAGTGGGGTAAGGTGGGTGAAGTGTCTGGTTGAAGGACACGACAACAGTACTGATAGAGCAGAGTAGGATTAGAACCGCAGACCTTTATCCATGGATAAATGCTCTAACTACTAAGCCATGGTTTCCCCAAGCTTACAGCACATGTATTCCCACACGGTCTCCCAAACTGCAATAATCAGGTCTGACTTTAGCTTAAAGCTTTATCAAAGTATAGTTGCTAAGACTGACCAATACGCTCAGTTTGTGGTTTTCCAATATTTACTACAATTTTAATCAGCAGAAAAATGTCTAAACCAACTGCCATTTAAAGATTTCCCAACCACCATTAATAATAAAAACACAAGCTATTTTCTTCTACAGCACTTTAGAAATAAACTTTCTTACTTAAACACCTTAAACACTTTCTAATCTACAAGGTTCTATCCACTTTTTTCAATGACTGCAAACAACAGTGTAATTGTACATTTCTAAATAGGAGCGCACTGCCTGTCCAAAAATAAGGCTCATTGAGACCGCCTTAGCTTTGCCAAAAATCCATTCGTTTTCCACCAAGATGTTGTATTAATGATGGGAGTGTGACCACGGTGCCAAGCCTTTTCCAGCACATCCCAAAGATTCTCCATGGTGGTTAAGATCTGAACTCTGTGGAGGCCAATGCATGTGTGAAAATAATGTATCATGTTCCCTGAACCACTATTTCACAATGTGAGCTCAATGAATCCTGGCATCTTGGAATACGCCTGTGCCATCAGGGAACAAGAAATCTATTAATGGAATAACCCGGACATTCAGGATGTTCAGGTAGTCAGCTGGACTCTTTCTTTGGGCACATTGTGTTGCTGAACCCACCGACTGCAGCAACCCCAGATCACAACAGTCCATTAAATCCAGGCGGAGACTTTCTGTTGTTCAGGCAGTGTAGCTTTAACGCAATGCAAGACTTAAAGTAACATTTTGTTGCAGGTTCATCCAGTGCACGCTGGCGCTTTCAACGGTTTTAAACCACGGGACGATCAAAGTGATTCGGGAGCATAAACTTGTTACATGGTGTGGGTTTGGTGAGGGCCCGCACGTCGAGATGCTGCCGTCAAGAGCAAACATGCACGGGCAGAAAAAAACACCTCCAACAAAAATAAACAGAGCTGGAGACAGTTATCAGTGTGAGTGTATCGGAGTCATGTGACGTGAGAAGACTTTTATCTCCAAGTGCCGAGTCAACTCAGCTCTTTGTGTCCTCTCCAGGCAGATCCATGTATTCAAAGCACTTTATCTAATATTTAACAAGAGACAATACCTACAGTGGTACAACAGCAGACTGTGGATGATTATGGGGTAAGAAAAAAACCTGCAATTTATTTAATGTAAAGCAGATCAACCTGCAGCGTCATCATCCATTATCAAATCATCACCTCACCTTTGAGCTTTTCCAGGTTGAACTGTTTCAAAATCAAGATCTAATTCAACTCAAGAATCGAAGGCAAGTTTATGTCTAAACTGCAGGATTGGCATGTGTTATACTGTATGTAATTGGATCACATGGAGAAGCAATATATTGTAGTTTGATTCCTCCAATTGCGATTTGACTATGGTTAACATGCATAGAGTATTGCAGCCTTCTCCAAAGTCCAGGACATCACGACCCCCCTTACTGATTTGAAATTCTCTCGGGGCCCACCCGGGATTTTATTTTACAGCTAAATTGACATAAAAAGCAACATTTAGTGATGACTAGGCTAAACACTGGAGAAAAGTAGTACATTTTAGCAAATAAATGTATTTTTCCTTAAAAAAAAATCCAGTTGTTTGGTAGACAAGCTTTGGGGCCCCGGACTCCACTTTGGGAACCACAAGACAATAGACTGAACAGGTGAAAACTGACATGTTGTGATAACTTGGCACAGTTTGGACTGAAATACTGTTGTACATGGAAAGGACATTATTTGTAACACCTTTCACATGGTCACAAATCGCTTTACAAGGGACATGTAAAGATAGCTTATATTCACTGTATTAAGTGGAGGTCAGCTATCTTTGTAGCAAGGAAAGGCAAGGCAGGTTTGTTTGTAGAGGACAATTCATACACAAGGCAAAATCATTAAAATCGTCCCCACCAGCAAATATACATAAATAACTACAACCCCACCACCCACCACCCCACCCGCACACACAGACACACAGACACATATACGTACAGACAGCCCAGCAGTTAAAAGTCTTAAATAAAAATGGACATAGAGTTGAGTACGTAAGGCTGAGTACAGATAGTACTACTGACTCACTCTCACGTACACACCCTAATGTACATGTTGTAGTGGTAGGGGAAACTGGAGGTCTGAGATGAAACCTACGGAATATTTTGCTAAATCCTTAAATGACATCGGCCAGTTCTGGTGCCACTCCACTGAAAAAAAAAAAAATGCCTGGACCCGCCATTTGCACTTTCCCCTTGCGTCACACAGCCTCGTCAGTCAGTCCCAGACCCCCAGAGCATAAGATCTCAGTGCGGTTTGCAGGTTATTGGCAGCAGAGGGGTGTAATTTCCTCTTTTTTACCGGTGCTCCTGTTCACGGCTTGTCCCTGCATGAGGCTCTGCTCCGGCGGGAAACCCCACGTCCCAGAAACTCACCACAGTCGGGCTCCACTGCAGCGCAGCCAGATGTCAAACTTTTGACACTGTAATAAAAAAGCATTTTTTCCACACTAGTAATGCATTATTTGGCATTATATGAGCAGGCCTGATGGGATTTGTTGTTTCAATCCACTTAGTGCTGAAATATGTCTCTGGATGGCACCAAGCGAGGTCTTCTTCTTTCAACAAAGAGTTTAAGACAGACCAAGCTTTCAGTTCAGTGCTTTGTGACTGATTTGGGGAAAGTCTGAGCTGATTGTTATTGCTGTGGAAAATTCTATTCAAATACAGTTGGCTCTATCCTTCGATGCAGAAGCTACACTCCTGTATCACGAGATATCTCTATGTGGCAACTCTTATGAAACAAATCTTGAAATCTTTGAAATCTTTTTGGATATGTTACAGGCAGCGCTCTCTGACTCCAATTGGAAATGATTATTTAGTTATTTAGTCATACGAGCTTCTGTAACATGTGAATTTCTCCATTGTGAGATCAGTAAAGTTTTATACTATTCATATTAAGTGAGCTTTTTAATGTTATTGAATCATTATAGTAATGGATTCTGAGAAGGTCTGGACAATTTGGTGAAAAAAAAGATTAGTGGCTGATTTTCAATTTGATTTTATATCTTTAACATTTAAACAAATTATACTAATGTTGCTAATGATATAAACCTCAGCTTTAATATAAACCTCAGCTTAAACAACAAAGGCTTTCTGCAGTACCATCTGACTCAAAACAGTTCCTGTTCCAGTTCCGCTCCTGAAGCTGCAGAGCTGTTCATTAAAAAACACAAGGCAGATAACTGAGATAGACCTTAGATCAAATCACAATTTGAATCAAATTCAGCAACTGCCCTGATGTGATGAACCATGTCAGCTCCACTCCTCTGGTCCTCTTCTATTGTCCGGACGCAGAGGTTGATCTGAGATGGGCAGATAAGCACAGACTGCTCTGTTTGTCAGTGTGGGCCCCTTAAGCACCTCAGACTCTGATGTCCAGCGGCCGCTCTGACATTTTCTCAGCAGGATGAGGTTACACTCAATGGAAAAGGCAATGTTTTCCCTCAACTACGTGAACAAATGGTCACTTGGTCCTAAACTGTAAAATGATGTAACTCACATTAAAGAGAATAAGGTGATTGTGTACTTTAGGACTACAGATTTGAGAGCAGATTACAATAAAACGAAGAAAATAGAGACAAAAACAGCATGTCTCATCTATCGAGAAGAGATCATACACAGTAATGAATAGTTTTGTTCATTGTGTTTTGTGTGGGACTATTGGTAAATCAGTCTGTCTAAACTTGAACAGCTGCTGGTCATGATATCCAAAATTTGCATTCACTTCTGTCCACAAGTCTCACCTTTCTTTATTCAGAAACATGTGATAAGAGTCACCAACTTAATCCCATCCTTATATAAACAGTTGTATTATTTGGCAAATGCCAAACCACTTTCATGTTAGTTCACGTTCTTAACTCATTAAGTTTAAACCAGGAGATCTCTGAAAGCAGAGCAGGAAAGATTATGTTTTGGACTGAGCTAAGCTAAGCACAATAGTGTCTTGCTCCAAAGCAGCACAATCCCTGGAGGAAAAGGTTATAAGATCTCTGAAAAGGCAGCCATTGTTCGTCATCTGCAGCAAAATGACTTCAGTCAAACTCAGAGGAACAGCCCCAGCGTCAGAGCAGAGTGAACGCTCTGAAAGAGGAGAGCAGCGAGGCATGAGAGAAAGCTCCTTATGTCAGATATAATTGCTCTGGTCATGAAAAACTATCGTCGCCAAAGTCTCATTTGAATCCCTCTGTTTTGGCTCGAGTTTCTTCCTCTGAGCTTGAAGCAAGTTCAGTCTAACAAGAAGATCTAAGAAGGCATCACTACTGTCTTTGGGAAACACTCGGAAATTAATCTGCTTTTAACAATCAAGTCACTATGAAGTCATGTAATCTAAAGACATTTTTTTATTGTTTTTACACTGAATATGATACAATTACACTAAGATCAGTGTGACCAGTTCAAGCTGATTTGTATTATTATTGATAGTCCATTTTCAATCACATTAAGGCTGTTAATTGAAATTAAATCTTTCTTTTATAAATGCAGTAACCTTCTCTGACAGTAAGAGGGCGCCAGTTGCCTGTTTTATACAAACTGACATCACTCATCAATCTGAAGTCTACTCTAAATACTCAAAAAGTCCCAACTTTAAATTAAAATTCACTCATTGCAGCCAGTATATGTACAAATAGAACATATAGAAGATTGATTTAATTTTTGCTTAGACTGCTGCCTCCGCGACCCGGCCCCGGATAAAGAGGAAGAAAATAAATGGATGGATGGATTTAATTTTTGTCACAACCAACATTTTTCCCAAGAGTCTGTTCCTATTTCCCTTAACCAAACCGTAACAAACTACTTGTGTTGCTGACAAAGCTTCTTAGACAAGAGGCGAAATGTTCAACACTTACACTGCAGCTTAAAGATGACAATTTATAAACCTTTATCAATCACACATTACTACTGTACTGACTTGCTGAACTTTGTTAGTTTTTATTTCTGGCTGGGATACGATGAAGACAGTCTACCCCAGCTCCAGCCAGTGCACCCATGTTGCCCCATCTACATATGAGGGTTTGAGATTAATCTATGGCTAAAGGCTGATCCTCATCACAATCTGTTTTACACACTGACCTACTAATAAACAAAACAAAATAAAATATATACTGCATGTTGAATCTTTATCAATATAATTCTGTTCAGCTCAATCCTCTAGTCTAAAGTTATAGTTCCAGAAAGCAATGGCCCCTGTTCCTTAAACCTGCTTATAGTCCTCTCTGCAATGTTTCCCAGTGAGTCCTCAGCTGTGGCTCTTCCCTTGTGCACATTACTCCAGCCTTGGAAGAAGCATGTCCAAACCATCCTATCTTTCTGTCAGCACCAGCATCTACCCCGGTCCCAGATTAAAAACGCAAAAAAAAGAGGGGGAAAAAAAGAGAGAAGCCGCCGAGAAAAGTGGCCTGCCCCGAATCTTCGGACTCATGTCAAAAATGTTTCAGTCCGACGGTAATTTGCTGCCTCGGTCTGCGATCCTTTCACTGCCGAGTTCAAAGACACGCCGATATGAAAGGGAGGGGAATGACACTTAGTTGTGGGTAGTGAGAGATTCCTTGACCATTGACACGCGATCTGAGGAGCGGCGTTTGGCGAGGGATGTTCTCTCTCTCGTCTGTCCCGCTGTGTTAAAGGCAGAGGGTAAGAACGTGGTGTCCAATGACAAAATAGGGCTTAGTAAAACAAATTGACACAACTCCAAAAGAATGTGCGGCCACTCTTCAAACAGACGCCATTAGACACAACACGACACTCGAGTTCTGTCCATCAAGTGCGAGTATGGAAAAGTTTCGACGGCAGAACAAATTTGGAAGATTACTTCATTGATTTGGTACGAGAAACACATCTAGAGATTAGAGTGTAAAGATTTAGAGATTAGCTCGAAACAAGATGAGACAACACCCTTTCCTCCACAAACGGGATAAAAATAGAAAAAAGCAGCAATCGGGTAATCACGGCCAAATTCTAGTTTAATCAAAAACACAGAAATCCAAAGTCGAAACCGCTGGATCTTCTTGGCTCAAACCAGCAGATATTTGAGGATTCTTGTGTTTTTGATTCAATCCGAACTCTGTAACAGTGACGTGCTTTAGTGCTTCGTAAAGCTTCAATTCACCATCATTAGTCTCATTAGTCTCCTGTAAAGTAAACAAAAAATAGCCTCCTCATTAGGGTTGAAAAATCCTGGGAATTTTGAAAGTTGGAAATTTTTCATGGTAATTAACGTGAACAAACACAACTATACAGACAGAAATCAACTGGGGCAAAAGCGGCACAGTTGATAGAGCTGGTCGTCGGAAGGTCAGGGGTTTGAATCCCAGCTCCTGAGGATGCACACTGTCATTGTGTCCTTGGGCAAGACACTTCACCCAGTGTCTGCGTACACTAGTGTATGATTGAGAGAGTGAATGGGTGACTGGTTCCTTGCTGTAAATTGCTGTGAGTGCCTAATGTAGGTAGAAAGGCGCCATACAAGTTGAGGCCATTTACCGAACTGTAGCATAACAATCTCATTTAATAGAAATACACTTAAATATCTCTCACAAGAGACATTAAGAAAATAATCGAGTGACTCTGAGCATCAGAGTTTGAAGTGGACCGATACAAAGAAGCGCTTATAGACTAATTTCACGTCAGTATCCACCTGCAGTTTATTTATTGGTGTATTTGGTAGGGACGGTGCATTTATCTTAATTCTGTTATACGTTTAATGTTGCACGATTGTACCGAGAAAAAATCCTAGTTTGTGAACCTGTTGTGATTCTGATTGAATGAACACACCACGCCGGATCGTACTCGCACTCTCAAACACATTCGCACTCATCCTATAGTAAAGTCACTAAAGGGTTCATTTATTAAGACATGTGCTCAATAGCGAGTGCAAACTGGAGCATATGGATAATTGTGAGCATGTTGCACCTAATTTCTGCTCTGTTTAATGCAACTCAGCGCCAGGCCGTCCACACCTCCAGTTGGTCGGCCTTTGTCATGATCTGAGTCAGAGACAGGTGAGGTTTAGGAAAGTTGAGGATCATGTTTTCAGTTGTTTGTCAGCTATCGGGGTCCTCACACTTCTTCTATGAATCGGGTGTGACGTTAATTAAAATGCCTGCTTCATTGTTCAAAAGCATAATTAATTGGTGACTGAAAGTTCACTAATTGTTTATTCAATTAAAAATACACAAATATAATAATTTCAACAGTTTTTAATCGGTGAAAATTCCCCACTAGTTCCTATTGAAAGCTTTTGGAACAATTCTGGAAATTTTGCGAACACTTTTCCGTCCCTTTGCAACCCATCTCCTCATAAAACCATCGCTGTCTGCATGTTTTTGCTCACTTCCCACAGACGCCTGAAAGCAGACAAGCCGAGGTTGTAATTAAAGGTCAAGCGAATTGACCGCGGCGAACCTGACGGGGCCGAACACCGCTGGCATTTCACAAACCCATTAGCCTCGATCCCGTTACCCCTCTGTGCTTTCGAAATTTTGTCTGAGAGACTGTGAGAATTTCCAGGATGCTCCGGAGATGTTGTGGCCTGCGCAAAAATCCACAAATTCCTTTGTGTTTCCAAATTGTGTCAAACCTGGATCACACCTGCGCACACCTGTCCATTGTGCAAGTCCTGTACCGTAAACAACCGCAGCTCCAAACGTCACTTACCGCATTCCACAGCTGGGCAACATCTGTAGTAATTAGCGAGGTAATAATACGGTATTGTAAGTGTGAAAGTGCCTATCCGGTTCAGTGGAAAGCTTGGCACACAGCATTACGGTATCATTATAATTATTATTATTATTATTATTACTATTAAGAAATGCCTTTAAGCTTGGAAGAAATGAAGGAATATTATAGTGCACTGCGTTGGCTGATTGGCTGATAAGTAACAGCACATCTGCCCAAGCAAGAGGTTCTCAAATGGTGTTGCTTCCTTCAACAACAAGAAGTGACCCAATAAAAAAAAAATGAATTCCAACTTAACTAAACAAAACAAAGGCAAGGCAAGTTTATTTGTAGAGCACAATTCATACACAAGGCAATTCAAAGTGCTTCACAGTTGCATAAAATTACAAGAAAACAGATCAAATCAATCAATAAAACATTAACATAAAGTTAATCAATGACAGTAAAAGGCAAGAGTGCAGATAAATACTTTCAGTTTTCATCTGCTCAGGTAAAAAGAGCTGTTTTCAGCCTGGATTTGAACATTGTCAGAGTTGAGGCCTGTCTCACATCCTCATGAAGACTGTTCCAGATTTTAGCTGCATGAAACTGAAACGCAGCTTCACCGTGTTTAGTCCTGACTCTGGGAACCACCAGGAGACCCCTCCCTGAAGTTCTCAGGGCCCGAGATGGTTCATACGGCTCTAACATGTCAGAGATGGACTTTGGTGCTAAACCATGAACAGACTTGTACACAAGCAGAGCTGTTTTAAATTCTATTCTCTGAGTGACAGGAAGCCAGTGCAGAGACCGGAGCACTGGACTAATATGGTGGTATTTCCTGGTTCTTGTCAGGACTCGAGCAGCAGCGTTCTGGATGTTCTGCAGCTCTAACAGCTGGTTTAGAAAGGCCAGTGAGCAGCCGTTACAGTCATCTAACCTGCTGGAGACAAATGCATGGATGAGTGTCTCCAAGTCTGGTTTTGACACTATTCCTCTGATCTCAATGTTTTTCAGATGGTAAAAAGCTGATGATGTTATTGCTTTAATGTGGCTGTTTAAGTTCAGGTCCGAGTCGATGATTACTCCTAGATTTCTAACCTGTTTTTTTGGTTTTAGAGAGAGAGACTCAAGGTGACTCACAACACAGCCCTGTGTCATATTATTCCATTTCAAATATAAACCTGGAGTAGTATTTCACCACATTCACTCAACTCACACAATCCTGTTTAATCCAGCTGTTTCTTCTTCTACAGTGTCAGCGCTTCGTTCTGTACTTCCGGGAAACAACTGCATCAACCCGAAACTGCCCTCCACATTTTTTAAAGCCCATAATCCTATATATATATCCGTTCTGCACAAAGTGTGTTTATCACGTCCTGCTGAAGCTGTAAACCACGCTGTAAATCGAACCTGGTTAGGTTTTTTAAGTTCCAGCATCTCATTTTTACTTTTTAAAATTCTTACAGACATGAACTTTCAAACTATAACAGATTAAATATTGAGGCACCAAAATAATACACACGATATCTCCACTTAATTCTTTGAGTTTTGTTCATTGACGCTTTGAACATTTTAAAACCAATGGAGCTCGACTGTCCCGCCCGCCTTAAAACCGCTCTGGTTCCGTGAGTAAAATGTCCACCATAAAAAATGTGACAAAAACCCAACGGAACGGAGCACATTTTCTCCAGTTTGGCATAACCCAAATCCAACAGCAAAAAAGTGTCAAAAGAGCGACAAAAACGTGCCGGAAAAGCAACAATAACACAATTAAAAAGACACAAAAACATGGAACTAAAGAGCGATGAAAAAGCAACAAAAAGTGACCAAAACACGACAAAAAGTGATGAAAAGGCAACAAGAAATAAACAAGAAGGCGACAAAAAAAAGTGACAAAAATGCAATGGGAAAGTGACCAAAACATGACAAAAGCGCTTAACAAAATGCGACAGTTTCGCGGGCCTTAGCTTTCAAATGAGACGTCAATTAATTTTTCTTATCTAAAAAACTGCAAAAATAAGCATTCAGGCGCATTTTCACGCATTTTGCATAATCTTTCATTCATCATCGCATGGCTCATTAATATATTTTCATCAGCGTTTTTCTCGTCTCAAAAGAGTCGAAGAGAAACATCGGTAGAACTCTTCGGCTCCGTTATTTGCAAAGTCTCTCCCCCCGATCACCGCATAAGAGAAGGTGCGTAATTAAATTTGCGGCGCTAGTATAAACACTGTGGCGAAGCTGAATCCGACAGAAGTGCAAAAGCGTGAGAGGTGGCGTTGACGCTCTGTCGCTAATGACCGTGTGAGTTGAGTTCCCACAGAATCCCGGGGAATCGCCTGCGGCACAAGCCAAGGTTTGTCCTGGACGGAGAGAAGTCGCGCCAAAGGGAGAAGTGTGGTGTTTGTGAAAGACCTTTCCAAACCGAAAACCCATTGTGTATTGAACCTTCTCGTTTTGTGTCATATGAATTGTGGCTTTGACTAACAATATCAGTTTGACTATGCTGCCCTCTACTGGTCCCATGGCGACAACGCATACGACATTGCTTTCAGCTCTGTGTTGCCACGTCCTTTAATAATCTAAATCTCTTTTTGAAGAGAAATGTTGGAGTAGTTTGGCCTCTTCTTAGCTCAAGTCTCGTGTATTCCACGGTCCGAGCAGATTCCCGTGGGAACTGGACCGAAGTGTGAAGACGAGCGCGGCCTCAGAGGCTTTTATGACGTGTGAGGCATTGACACATGAAGCAAAGACGCCCAAATCAATGCAAATGTATGGAATGATAAACAGTGGGAACGTGTGGGAAAGGCATGATTAATTAGGCACAAAAAAACAATTATATATATTTACTGTGTCTGTAAAGTAACATTTGACAAGAGTAAAAGGCTAAATATCAGCCAGACTAATCATATACTATGTAAGAGGGAACAAGTAAATTAGTAGTGGTCCAAATCATTCTTAAAGGCACATTACGTAACATTTGGGATTATACTGTTGCCTCTGCCAGCAATACAAAACTCATTGGACAGTTTCTCCAGTTTGGCTTTACCCAAATCTAAACAGTGAAATGACCAATTTGAAAGCTAAGGCCTACAAAACTGATCCTAACTTTATTGTCGCGTTGTCGCTGCTTTTCTCACATTTTTCCAAGCGTTTTTTGTCGGGGGATTTAGTTGATTTTTTTTGCGGTTTTTTGTTGCGTTTCTATTGATTTTCACCCATTTTTTCGCCGCATTTTTGTTGCTTTTTTCGTTGCTTTTTTGTCGTCATTTCATCAAGTTTTTGTCACGTTTTTGTCGATCTTTTTTGTCCAATTATTGTTGCGCTTTCATCCTCATTTTTGTTGCTATAATGCCAAACTGTAGAAAACGTGCTCGGTGCAGGTGGGGGTTAAGAGGTTAAACGCCATATTTGGCGGATATTATTCAACATCTCCATGGAAACGTCTCTCAGTAAAGTTACAGTCGGGTCTTAGGAGAAGTGACCGGCTCACAGCGTGTTTGTTATTTCTTTTTTTGAAGTCATTTTTCAACTATAAAAGTACATGTAATAAAATAAATGCTAATATTGCACTGAATTTATTTGGTGAAATGTTACGTGGTGTGGCTTTAACTTTCCCCACACATTTCTAATGACGCACTTCTTAGCAGGGATCAATTTATAGGCACGATTCACAACTTGTAGGATCCCTTTTCATGGTCACTGTCACAGAAATTGTAGAAAAGCAGCAAGTTCATGAAATTGATACTTGATACAAACGCTTTATAATTTAATGCACCATATTGTTTTCTACAATTATCTGAGTTTACAATATTCTGGACGGACAAAGCAAAAGTTCCACCGCAAGAAAAGACATAAAGTGTAGGGCCTTTGACGACAACAGCCAGATCAGTGTGTGTTTTTATGTGTCACATGAGGTTCTGCCAAAAATATACAGGTATGAAACATAACTCACACATAGTTTAGCCGAACTTACTGTGTCAACGTCAGGGGTGGGCCGAGACGCAAATTTGAGACGCACATCGAGATCGAGATGAGATTTTGGCATAATTTATAGGGGAAAAAATATGTCCTGTAATTGAACAGTTTAACAAAATGAAAATAAATGATCTTTCTTAAAGTGCAAACCAACATATTATGTGAAACTAATGATTAAATATTCCTTGAAGCCGTCTAGAGTGAGTATATGCAGCTCAGTAAAAATAAATCCACATTAACTGAAAAATCTTTCTTTTTGCTCATAATTCCATTACAACTTTTAAACACGATTAAACACCGAGAGCTGTCACATTGTTGTTTCTTCTTGGCCTCTCCTCGGTTTATTGTAATGAGGCAGAGGAAGCCACACTTCTGCCACTGGTGTGACTCCTCTCACTCGGGACAACCCTGGGCTTGTGCCGCTGGAGGTTCCTCCACTTTGAGGTTTGTGGGAACACAACTCGCAGAGTCATTAGAACCAAAGCGTTAATGTCACCTTTTGTACACTCACGTCAGAGCACAACGCAGCTCCGTCAGGCACACTTCGATAAACCTATTTTTACCAATCCTACACTGAACAGGCAGGAGATTAAACCAAGTCTATATTATTATAAGCTTTATTCAAGGGCTAAAAATACAATAATGTTGGAAAATACTCTTGCTTTTACTTCTCATTCATGTTCACAAAAACAAATGGTTTCACTGAGAATTTGATCATCACAGCTCAAATATTACTACTCTTTCTTTTCTTGTTGAGTTGCAGGTTGTGAACGTGGGAAAATGGGACAAACGGCACAAGCCCCAAAGGCCGAGAGGACGTCACACCCGAGTGAGAAGTGTGGCCTCGACAGGTGTGAAAGTCTGTCTCCATACTTTTACTGGTGCCTGTAAACTTTCAATCTGGAGTGATTTGGGATCGGTTTGGGTTTCTACAGGCAGCAGCAAGCCAACTTTAATGCTTTTTAATGCCATTTTAATGCCCAAATGTGATATTATTTATGCCACAAATTAAAAAAATCTGTGCATATTTAATCATATGATTTGAGAGGATATTCATTCCCAAACTAGAGGCAACTTTGGAACTAAACATTGTATACAATTTCATGCAATTGCAGCTGAATGTGTTTTGGGACCATTTTTGTATTTTTTTTTATCAAGTTATACAATAAAAGTTAAACAATGGCTTTAATTTCCAAGAAACATTACATTTAATACCATTGTGAATCCAATGTAATGACATTTAAGGCCTTATTTTTGGCACATTTCATTGAATTATTTTTTTAAATAATAATGCATTGGTTTTATATAGCGCTTTTTTGGACACTCAAAACACTTTACATTGCACTATTCATTCACTCCATACTTGGCGGTGGTAAGCTACTATTGTAGCCACAGCTGCCCTGGGGTAGACTGACGGAAGCGAGGCAACCAGTCTGCGCCATCGGCCCCTCCGACCACCACCAACCACTTACTCACTCACCACATAATGCCCTGCGGAAACCCTGAATAAAAACTTTATCTAGTGGGATGTCGACCTCTGAACAAGTGCTGATGGGAGAAGTGTTAGAGATAGGGCACAGTGAACCTCACTTTGTTAGTCGTTGGGTTTGAAAAAGTAGTGTCCAAGGGAAAAAAAATTAAAAGTAATGGACTGATTTTTTTTAATGATTGAAAAGGGTATGAGTTAGTGACTCCGATGTTTCTGATCAGAACAACTTAACTGCAGCTTTTAGTCATCTGCGTCGACAAAGAGGTCAGTGCAAAAGAGGTGAGACAGAAACAACTTGAAACAAGAGATCATAAACTTCTAATGGACAGAGGTATAATCTACCTAGAAATAAAGTAGATTACAGATGAAGCCAACTCACTGTGATCATAACACTGTCCACTTTATGTGTATGTTTTTAGGTTTGTATTTATGTGTACAGTATATTGTGTGTGTTTCACTGGCGTAAGGCGACCATGAGTGTCTGGAAAGGCGACTAAAAAGTAAAAGGTATTCTCTTTATTATATATATTTATTATTTCACTGCGCTCAGAAATCATCTCGAGCCACTCGGTCGACTGTTCGGGGCGAGCGTAGGATTCCTCAGTGTAAAACAGCGGCAGCTCAGCCTTCGAGTGTGGCCATCAGACGGTGGAATATGTTGCCAACAGAGCTGACCACATGTGCACATTTGAACACTTTTTCACATCAGGATATGGGATAAGCTTTATCCATGGACAAAGTCTCTTGGAAAATTGCCATCATAAAACCCTAGTAAGCAACAGAATATGATTGGATATCTGAACCATATAACATTTTCATCACGAATGACAATGACCGGGTTACTTTACAATGAAGATCTTCACTATTCTACTGCTATAAATGCAGTTCAGTCCCAAAACTAGACCAAAACACAGAAACACAATGTGATAACTTTAGAGGAAGAAAATATCTTACGGTCAAGTTGTATTATTTTCAATACAGAAAATGTACAACAAACGTGTAACATAAGAGAAAAAGAAAACACACGCCAATTTAACTCATTTTCCATTTTATTGCCTAAGTTATAAATACATACAAATATAATACTATTTACACTGTACATCATGCATTTGCAACAGATTTCCATTCATTTGCGGCCATTATCGTCTTTGTCCACGAGGGGTCACTGTGTAGTCTTTACCAGGGCCGCCACATTGGTGGGGGGTCGATAGGGACCGCCCTGGGGGGTGGTTGGAGGGGCATGTGCTGCCCCGTGGAGGGTGTGAAGGAGACAGGAGCCGGGAGTGTGGACAAACTGCTGCTACAAGACGGAGGTGTCGGAGGAAACGTGAAATGACAAGTGTAGGACATAAAAGGGGGCGACGTTGAGTAGCTTGAAAGCGGCGAAAACCACGGGGAGTGAGGGGGGGAGAGGTAGTCTTGGAGCGGGGTGGAGCAGTGAGGGGAACGGCTGAACGAATGCGACAGAAATGGGAATTTTATTGAATCTTCTTTCTTGTCCGAAGAGTAACTCGAGTCCAGAGGCGCCGGGTTATGGCCCAGTCTCTGCTCCAGATCAGGGTTCCTCGGCGGCGGCTGGGTTTCGGGGGGCCACTTGAGCCCTTCGATGAGACTGACCCTCTGCGCTGGGGTGATTTTGTGCATGTAACTCGCCAACTCAAACACGCACTGCTTAAACCCAGCATTCTCCATAGTGAACACGGAAGGCTCTGAGTGAGGGGGGCTCACTTCTGGAGCCTGTTTTATCTTTGGGCCATCTGAAAACGTACAACATGTAGAAAACAAAATTAATACAATTAATAAGGTCAAGAAGTGAAAGAGACGACTGGGGAGAAAAAAAGACGAGTGTCCCACCGTGTACTTTTGACAACAAAAAGAAATTAATTGAAATGTTTAGAAAAATACAATAAAGGTGTGTTTTCTATTGCTACACACTTTGGCCCACTTACCATTTGCCCCAGTGGTCCACTTGTGAAGGTACTCAACAGTAAGGTCCAAAATCTCAGCTTTTTCTATTTTAGGATTTTGTAGCCGCTGACAAAACAGAGAAAAGAAATAACTTCATAGTTTAGTGGAGTACGTGATTTTTTGTTGAGTTTTTTTTATTCAAAACAAACTGAGAAAAAAAAGAGACGGTCGCCATTAAAGTGATGCACCAAAAACAGAAACATTTTAAAAGCACTCTTCTGCACACCTGTGGATCCAGGCCTGGGTTCATTCAATTTAATTCAACATAGAAATCCCCAATAGGGGCACTTGAGGAGTTTAGGGCCATCATAAAAGAGAGGAAGGAAGCAGGCAAATCGTCAAAGATAGCAGTGGGACGTTTTGAGGTGCCGGTTAACTGCAGTCAACTCAAACAAATGGTGGGACTTTTCTATTCTTACTGGATTAGATGTGGAGTTCAAAAGAAGAGTCCTCAGCTCAGCCAGGCTATGATTAATGCGATCTCTCCGCTTCTTTTCCACAACAGGTTTTAAAATCTGAAAGCAAAAAATAATCAGAGAGAGGAGGTTGTAAAATAGCTACATTTATACCACAAAACTATCTTTGATGCTAAAAATGTGTGTTAATATTACTTTTAAAATTCAAAGTTAACGTTAAAATAAATACAGAAAAAAATAAACTTTAAGTGTCGTGCTGCCAGAGAAACTTGGAACTTCAAAAGTAGAAATCAAATCTATTACTCTGTAGCAATTCATTAATTATAGAATAAAAAATGCAAGTTTGGATTCAAATAAATTTCCAAAGAAAGAGCCTTACCCTCTTTCTACTCCGGCAATCCTCTTGCCCTGAGTTTTGTAGAGTCTTTGTCATGTTGAACGAAGTCTTTCTCCACAGAATCCAAACTCGTGACAGCGGGGAAAAAAATCAGAGTCTCGTGTGGGCAACTTAAATAGGCCTCGCGCTGCCTGTGGGAGGCCACGCGCAGCCTCCAATTGGCTGACACGTGCGAGTAACGACACTGTAATGAACACTATGGATGACGCCCTTTCTGATCAACTTCAGCTCAGAAAATCTGCCTAAATCTCTCAATAAAGAAGTTTTTTTACATGTAGGTTTTTACCTCAAAAAGCCTCTTGTAATTCAAAGGCCTGAATAAAATGGCGGAGAAAACTTTGCCAAAATCTTTTTTTTTTATGTGCATTGTTTTTTGTTTTGTTTTTTGACAGACTTAAGGAAATGTGTTTGGGTCTGTGTAGGCCTACCTTCTTTTAACTTCTTTCTTCATTTTTTTAATTATTATTATGGGCCTTTTCTTGTCTTCTCTTTGCTTCAGTGAAGTGAAGAGACGTGGATCCATCCAGACACTATGAAACACGATGCGCAAAGAGTAGATATTACACAAAATGTAAACAAAAACATATGTAATAACAATGATAATTTAAGAGCTATTTGCGGATGTGTTATAATGTATTCTCTTGTCTTTTCTTTAGTAAAAACTGAAAATTATACAGCCAACTGCCTCACGAGCTCGCCTGACACAAACGGTTAGCCTGCTATGCTAACTCACAAATAACAAATTCTTCCTGCCTTCGTGAATGTATCCGATGTGTGAACTTTCCCATGGAGTAGGTCTCCTATTAGTTGAACTATGGGAAAGTTTCAGCGTACGCCGTGGGAAAAAGAAAGACGTGTCACTTTGAGCAGGTTTTATGATGTGTGACATTAGCACTTTGCATTAACAAGTGAAGAAAACGGCCAAATGAGCGGACAAATACCGCACAACGTTGTTCTTTATTTCTTCTTACCTCGATGAAATAGCCTTTGGATTGATTCTGTGCTCTGCAGTTCAATAAAAATAATAATAACAATAATAATAATAACAGGAAGTAAAAAAAATAATAATAATAATAACAGGAAGTGTCTCCTGAAAAAAATTATATTTCAAAATAAAAGCTTTGACATGGAAAAACGACACTTTGTTAAACTGTTTTATTTTTCATTATGTTTTATTCATCTGTTGATTTATTAATTAATTAAATACATTGATTTTAGTCTACTTTGATTTTAGCAATTTGTCATTTTTTATTGATTGGGTTTTTGGCGTGGGAAACGGACCGAAGTACATGTTGGCAGTTACGTGTGCCTTGAATATTAAATATGAATATTAAATTGTGCGGAGATAAACGTGTTACCGGCCCCACGCTGTCCCACTCATGGAGGCGCACGAGCCAACACGGGACCACAGGGCAAACGGCACCTGGCCTGGTTTGTTTAGCAGCGAGCCGAGGTGCCGGGGCAGACTTTTACACCCCAGTGCTAAGTGTGTCTGCCTCGGGTCAGTCTCACGCCTCGTTTGCTCGGCTGTATCCCTGACTCTGTTTAATTTGGAGGTTTCTGGCAGAGTGGGATACACTCCATGAGGCGCGATATTGGACAGACACGGTTCATTTCACGATCACCAAAGAGCGGGATTGTGAGCTAATCCTCACTAATTAGTTTATATCGTCAGGACTCAAAGGGGCGCTTTGCACTTATGGCACAAGTCCCAGCTGTTGATTCGAATTGTGGAATTAAAATAGGCTAGTGAAAACACAGAATGTCAAATTATTACTGTGGCCAATGTAACGTCACTTTAATCCCCTCAAATGAAATAGTAATTGTACCGGAAGTTACTCAAAATAAGTATTCATATAGACTCATGCATTCAGGTATCCCACTGACCCCACCACAGCCTCATATATACATCAAACTTCACAAGCACTCTATCTGTGCCAGGTCAAACTGACTGGTGAACTGAAACCTAAACATAGGCCTATATGTCGAAAGCAAAATGTTACGTTATACAAACACATTCTAGTTTGTTTGTTTTTGTAAAAGTAGTGTTATTTTTATTCATTTTATTTTTTGTATGGACCTGTTTGCAATTGCCTTTTCTTTTTTTTTTCTTTTTTGTAGCTCGATTCTACGAGAAAGAAAAGATTCACAGGAAAGAAAACATCTCTCGAGCTTCACTTTTTAAATTATTAACTCCTTAAGGCCCGGGGGGCCAATGCGGCCATCAGACATTTTTGGTGGCGCACAGGCTTCCTGATGAATTGGCACACATCTCCAGAGTACTTTGTTCATAATTTCACACAAATAAAACCTAAGAAATTAACAATTTATTGTCAGACGGAGCTGGCATATAGTTTCAAGCCTAAATAAAGGTGTGGGGCACGATTCACCCGGGTGAATGTTTCACTGCGCAGACCAACAATCTTTTAGCCTGGAAAAATCCAGACTCACCGCTGTACCAGCGAGTGATTCCCCGCTGTACACAAACATACAGAGGGGAATCATTCTGGTCCCACCAATCTTTATCTTTCTTTATACACTCTGATGCAGCAAACACCGCACATGTGCATCGTGCGTCATGCTGTGTTCATCAACACAGGCACAGCGAATGCAAACTGGGGAAAATAAGTGGGAATTCGCCACTTATTTACTATTAAAAATAACGTAAATGAGGGCTCAACATTTGATTTAATGAGAGAGTGGTGCGTAAAGTATAGAGCAGGGGTCTCCAATCTTTTTTACCTGGCGAGCTACTTTTACACAACAAGAACGTCGGAGAGCTACTTATGCTTCAAAAACACTTGTGTAAAATACGTAGGTGGGCTGCACCCAGGAGAACTAGGAGACAGTATTTCAAAGAAAATGTCTTGAGTTTAGTCCTTATACTTTACAATATTGACTCAACTGTTCGTAGATTGTGTTCAGCATGTTCAGAAAAAACTGAAAATGCATCTAAAATTTGAGTTATTATATAGATAACTATATGTCTAGAGTATAGAGCGTATAGAGATGTAGAAAGTCTAATTTGGAGGTTAATTCTGTTTACCTTGGATGCAGATGTGGGCAGGGAGACCAGAGACCTGACAAAATATGTATCTGTATGAATGAGGTGAAAAACGTTTTGTTATTAGCTTCATTGAGATGCTAATGTTACCCACGTGGGGAGAGCTAGCTCCTGTAAACTCCTCCAAACTCCTCCCTTCTCTATATAGCGGTCTATTCTGCACAAAATGTCTGTTTGGCTTGATTACTGATCAGCATATTTGTCCTAGTGTTTATAAGACGGTCTCCTCGCGTTTAGTCTCTGTATCCCCGCGGTAAAAACAAACAGTGCCACGCTGAGCCCTAGAGGCAGACACATGTAGGCAGAGCCAACGAGCAGCCAGAGGAGGCGGGACATGCGCCCGAGGAGCCAATGTCAGCCTCGCGCTCTGTAAGCTCTGGCCAATGAGAGCAGGGAGTGAGCTGCAGCTGCTGCTGTTGTGTGGAGCGGCTGGAGGAGAGAGAGCGGCTGGAGGAAAAGAGCTGAAACTCTAGATGATATATAAAAAAGTGCGTGTAGGACTGCGCTGTAGTAGTGGCCCGGGAGAATATTTTTTTCCCCGGGACAGACCATTACAAAGAAGCGGGACAGGTGGCAACACTAGTCCGTGTATAAAGTATAATTCATTTTTCGTTTCCACGTTTCAGAATGAAAGTGTTCGTGCATATTTCCTTTTATCGATTTTCAAATTAAAATCCAAAACAAATTAACCAAAACACAACGTTTCTCATTTTTGGTAATGAAACGAAATCAGTCCAAATGGCTTCAATTTGGATTTTTGTATATGATGCATACAACGAAAAATGGCATTTTAAATTACTAACGAAGCCTTATTTGATTTTGTTAAATTGTTTTATTTGTTTGTGGTCAACCGGAAGCTGAGTTGACTGTACGTTGCATATTATGGTCCGCCTGGACACACCTGAAGAACTTGTCTTCATTAGCCTATTCTGAGCGAGACTTGGCCCGCACACATTTGACTCACTTTTTCAGGAGTTCGCGCTCAGTGCTGCTTTTATGTTTAACTGGGATTTCACAGATACGCACGAGGCAGAGACAGCCCACCTGAGCCACAGCCCACTAGATGGCGCACTGGAATTTGCGGTCACGGTGACACTGTTGAACTAAATACCTCTACTCATTAAATACATAGTGGATTAACTTGAACTGAATTACAGGTATTCACTTCACATGTGCTTGTTTTTTCTTTAGCTGACATGTCATTTGATCTGTTTAATACCCAACGATGGCATCAGGTGAAGAGAAAACCCATCATATGATACATCTTTGATGCCTCATCAATGTCTCATGTATGTGCGTAAAAACATGGCTGGCAAAAAAACAATTATGTAATAAATTGCTTTATTAAAACACTTGTAGGTAAACATAACAGTCCTACACCTCTCACTTGGCACTGAGGCCATTGTGGAACATTATGTGATACAACCAACCTTTTGTGAACCAACAGCTCTATGCTTATGGTAGTTCCATCATCAAATAAAAAAAAACATCACTAAAGTAAACTCTACATTTTTATAACTTTTTTATATAACTTTTTTAAATGAATTTAATTAATTAATTCATGACCATATATGGGCAACTCCTGGAATCATATTCAGCTTTGACCTTTGGGAACATTCCATTACAGAGTATGTCGCCGTGGTTACACGCGCCGTCGCCGTGGTTACATTCTGAGCATTTCTTTAGCGGTCTGTTTTAACCAGCGAGGCCCGAAGGATTCGTCTATTTGTTAGAGAGTTTTGTTAGCGAGTTTTGTTCACTCACGGGACGCGGAGGTCCCTCAATAACAATCCTGGTTGGGAGACACAGGGGAGATCCGTCTTCTCCAGGGATTTCCTCCCACTTGTCCGTTGCCGGGTCGTGGGGGCAGCTGCCCAAATCACATTGGCTCCCCCTGCAGGTGGTGGGCCCACAGAAGGACGGCCATCACGATTCTAACCGGGCCTGTTGGTCTCTCATATGGGGCTTCTATTGTACATGTTTTTAGTAGTAGGGGAAACTGGAGTACCCGGAGGAAACCTACAGGGCCATTTATCTCTCTACTCGTCCGCTTTTCGTGTTTCATTCGTGGGCGGGGCCTCGGACACGCGCACTCACTCACGTTCACACACACTGAGCTGTCCTTGTGACGACTGAGCTGGTTGAACCCAAAAAGTAGACTCAGACTGCAGTTACACAAGGTTGTGCGTTTATTGTCCTGGAAACAAGATGAGGGTAGAAGTCGGGCTGGTCACCAGGGATTAGCTGGGAGGAGTGGACTGCTGCAGGCTGGGATCTTCAGAGCTGGATCTAGGAGGAACACAGGACGGAGGTAAGTACGAGTTTCCCAAAAGGAATAGGCAAACTGGAAATGTCAAACAAGGTCCTCTTAAACAGAGCGGCCAACTAACAATCACCATAGCTGACGGAACAATCTGGCAGCCTCTGACTGTGGAGGCAGCTTCTTGAAGGCCACAGCTTGATTGCAGATCTGGAGCAGGTGAGTAATTGCAGCAGCCAGGTTTCTCCGCCCACACACACGCACAGGCAGGAGAGAAGGGAGGGGAAACAGACAACAAGGAAGCACAGTCACAGCCAGGGGCGTGACAGTCCTAACCTTATCCAGCGGGGCCCGGGGGATCAGTCTGCACTCGCTGGTACAGCCGTGAGTCTGGATTTTTCCAGGCTATCACACAATTGCACATTTGCCCAATTCTTGACAGATTTCTGACAGAACAATTCCCAAGTAAGTGAAGGGAGCACTGATGGTGCTATCTGCTGACAACATGTGGAAGTTTTTTAGACGCACGAACAGTCGTGCCAAATCTGACACGAAAGCAGAGAATGCAAAATTAGTTCAAGAATTAGAACAAAAGTCTGAAGAAATTGCACGTCTGCAGGCCAAATTAAACAGACTACAAAAAGAAGAAAGATTTTTCTTTAACTCACACGAGCAATTGAGAGATGTTTACTCCCAGCTTAAGACTGACCACAAAAGTCAAGGACAATGCTTAAATCAAAAGGTTTTCCAGCAGTTACAGTTGGAAGAGGATTACAGGGTGCTTCAGACTGAACACCAACAGGTCAAAGAGAGGTTGGAAAACGAGGTAAAATGCTTAAAGGCACATTCCTCACAGCTGGAGAACGAGTACAGCGTGCTCACGACATCACACGCACAGCTCAACGAACTGTGGGACGAAGATATCGAACGCTTAAAGTCAAACGCCTCACAGTATCTCCAGCTGAGAGACAATTACTGGCGACTTCAGAATGACCACGAACAACTCAGAGAGATGTGCGAAAATAACGACACGCTCAAACAAGAAAACGTGGTGCTGAAAGACGATAACAGACGACTCCAGACTGAACACGCACGCGTCAAAGACATGTGGACCAAAGACGTGCAACGTTTACAGGATATCTCCTCACAGCATGTGCAGCTGACAGACGATTACAGCCAGCTCCGGACTAAACTCGAACATCTTAAAGAGACGTGCAGACAGGAACAGGAACGCTCCGACACTTTGAGACGCAACCTGGCTGAAAAATCTGATTCACTGGATCAGGCTCGGGAATGTAACTCAAAACTAGAAAACCGTGTATCAGAACTTGAACACGAAGTGATCACTGGACAGACGGATAGTCACAACGCAGGTGTAGAGATGATGGCTAGAGTGAAAGAGCTGGAGAATCGGCTGCTTGATGCCACAGGGCAAAACCAAACACTCTGGAGAGTAGTTGAAATATATGAGATGTCGTCAAATGCGGTGCATCAGGAAATCGCTCAGGCGCCGAACAGAATATATGACACAGTGAAGGATTTTCTCGGTTTTCTAGTTGGGATGTAACGACTTAACTGAGCGACTTTGGCATTTAGAAGACGAAGAAGATCTTTATTTATATTTCACAGACATAGTCACAAAGCACTTTACATGAGAGCATTTTACATCACGAAATCAGTTTTGTGACCTGCTACAATACATTACGATACAATACGAAATGTATTGTTGTAGGTCACGAAACTGATTTCGTGATTCTATAATGCATTTCGTCCACGTAATGTATTATAGAATCACGAAATCAGTGTTGTGACCTGCTACAATACATTACGATACAATACGAAATGTATTGTATCGTATTTTAAAGATCCTGCTCGCCTCAAAACATATTGCTACTGATGTAAAGTATTCTGCCAGCACAGTCCAAGATGTTTTTCTTCACACAGTGTACCAGGGTCTAGGGCACAAACACAGTGACATTCGCAGAGAACTCAAACCATTACTCGCTGACCCTTCAGTCACTGATGAGGCTATTCTTAAGCACCTGAAGAGAGTAATGAGTGATGAAAGCGAAAGGCAACGTCGATTAGGTCCTGTGTCACGACCAAGAAAATGAAAAAGCACACAATGCTGCAGCCGAAGTAAACGCTGCTCAGGGCGCTTCTGCAAAAGAGGACACTCCTGTGAAGAAACAAAATGATAATGAAAAGGCAGACACAATCCAACAGCTGGTAGAGAAAGTAGAAAAGCTAACAAGTATGGTTGAGCATTTACAGTCACAAAAGACAGAACTAACAAGTCAGTACACAAAGAGCAAAGCAAGTTATCAGAAACCAAAACGGCATGGCTGTGCAACGTGTCTTGCAGAGAATCGTTCGGATTGTCCTCACTGTTTTTACTGCGGATTAGAGGGACATCGAGCAGTAGGCTGTCTCAAGAAAACACAGCGTCAGGGAAACTGGAGCCGGTCTCTGCCAAGGGACAAACAGTGACCGGATCCCCCTCAACGTCCCAACCTGCAACGAGTAAAGAAAATGGACAACAGACAGAAACTAAACATGTCAACGCAATGGCTACGAACTTACCTGATGTTAAAAGTGAAAGACTGGCTAAGCTTATTGGGAAGAAAGCGCTCACCCAGTGTAATCTAAATGGTTTTGCAGTCAGTGCACTCTTAGATACTGGGGCCCAAGTAAGCATTATTGATAAAGAGTGGAAAAACAAATATCTTTCTGACACAAGTAGGCCACTCAGCGAAATTGTTGATGAAGAGGATGACTTGAAACTATATGCAGTAAATGGTGATAGTCTTCCATTTGAGGGTTGGGTTGCCATAACAGTCAACCTTATGGGTAATGTTGACCCCAGCTTGTCTGTCACAGTGCCCTTCCTCATCAGTAGTTTTACTCTGGAGAGACTTTCAACGTGCTAGAGGAAGTGATTCAAAAACAAAAGGATCTTTTGCTTAAGGCCTATTACTCGATAAAGGAACTGCTGCGGAGTTTCATTGTCATTTTGCTTAGTGCACATCAGTTCTTGGAAAAGTTCAGTGTTGTTCTGCTCACCAAAGTGGGAGTGCAAAAAGTCTTTCAATTCACTTACAGTCAGTTCATCTTTATTCATCAGCATGTCTTTGAAATTACCTGGTTTGATGGCTCTGAGAGCAGCTCGGACTATTTCAGTCTCACTAAACTGTTCTTTGAAACCTTCTTCGATCTGGCGACAAATGTAACTTATGTCTGCCCCTTGATCTCCAATCTGTCCTCCTTGGATTTTGAATTCTCTCCGGTGAAGATACGAGAGATCCCTGAGTGACACGACTCTTTCCTGAGTGGCGTGTTCACTATTTTGGGCTCTAACCCGTGACTTAGGCTGTGTTTGTACAGACGACTGAAGTACTGGCTGAGCTGCTGTGGGCATGAACTGTGACATTTTCTGACTTAGCTCCTCATAGCTACTGAGTAACCCCTGTAACTGTGTACCATTTTGGGTCTCAGGAACAGTGTTTGCATTTTCAGGTGGGTTATTATTACTATCTTGACTTAGTAGAATGTCATTGACCTGTGTGTCTGGGGAGTAGGCACCTTCACCACTTTCACCCATCTTAGTAGGCACATCATGACTTTGAGTGAGTTGTTCAATCACATCTTTGAGCTCAAGCAAGTGTGACATTCCTGCATCCTCAGACTCTATTAACTCTTTACTATTCATCACATCACTGATGTACTGGAAACAATTCTCCTCATCCTCTGACGTGAGATGTGACAGGTCCCCTCCAGGCATGGGCCCCAGTGACTTGGCAAGTAGGAGCAGTTCATCCTCAGGAAGAGTGAGCAGGCCCCTCTTGATGCTCCGCACCAAACTTCTCCTCCCACTTTCTGCCATGACTGTCCCCTTTTCCTTTCACTTGGATGTAGCACCCTTCAATCTTCGTCCTTGACAGGCGTTGTTCCGGTACTGTGAGGTCTTTACTCTTTACTCATCACCACTGGCGCGTGGGAGTTGAGTCTTCATCTGTAGGCAGTAGTAGATGCAGCTGACACCACCTGGACTGGTCCCTCTTGTCGCTGCTGGGCTCATCAGGGTTGACCAATACCGTCACCAAGAAACTGTGGCAGGTATTGGCCGGTACGATCACCGCTGACAGTTTATTATATTTAAGTGGGGAAGGATTGGGTGGGTGTTTTTTCTGGAAATAAATAAGTAGGAGACGAGTCAAATATTAGTGTTGCGTCCAGGCTCTCTGCTTGCCAACTTTTACTTGTGTTCTCTTGCACAATATAAAACATAATATCACTTATCACAATTTGGTATACAGAAATCCAATTTACAGTTGAGTACAAATTCTCCAAAATTAGCTTTTTACTAGATTATACATAAATGTCAACTTGCAGAGATGCACATAAGTCCCTCACCTGCAAGTCCAAGTCAAGTCCAAGTCCCTGACCCCCAAGTCAAGTCTCTGACCGCAAGTCCCAGTCTAGGTCCAAGTCTCTGACCCTGCAAGTCCAAGTCAAGTCCAAGTCCCATGGTTTCTATGTTTTACACTAATTCAAATCACAGTACAATAAAACTATTTTAAAATCAATAAACACCTGTACATTAAAAACAACTATCAGACAAATACGAGCCCGGGCCTTCCACACACAAATAATCAACATCACACTATTTCTATGAACCATATTCACAGTCAATCCCATTGTAATGGTAAGTTATGAATGCCTGTGTCTTTCATTCAACTAGCCCTCCCACACCACTACATTACTTAGTTCAGTTTTGTAAAAGTAACATCAGTACAGTTATCACAGCTGTACTCTGTCACAAACATGTCTGCAGAAGCTTCAGAATGTTACTGAAGTGCCCTTTATCATACAGTAAAACTCCACTGTGGATAATAATACTTCCAGACTTACCTTGAAGGTTTACAGACTGTTGACATGAGTGATCTATCTTCAGCCTGTAGCTACAGGACCTGCTATATCCACTGCCAGCTTTTGGTCTTTGACACAATATTCCCTAAATCATGGGTCGGCAACTCTTTATACAGTCTATGGTCGGCAACCTTTACCACTCAAATAGCCATTTAAACCCGTTTCCCACAGTAAAGAAAACACTGGGAGCCACAAAACCCTTTTGACCAACGAGGGTCGAAGGATATTCGACCCTCGTGTCTATGGTGTCTACAGACCTAACCACACAGCTCGTGCTGTTGCTTCTTATATCTGAATAAAAACGGTTTCCTGATTCTTTGTACTTTGGTGACAGTATAGTTACCTTTCTCTTCTGACACTTGAGGCAAATCTCGCCTTTTTCCTCTCTCCCTCTTTCCCTCGCCTGGATATTATTTCAATGTGTGTGGGTTTGGAGTGTGTAGTACCTACCTGTCTGTCCAGCGATCATGTTATGATAAAATCCCCTTAAAAACATGTTTGTAATCCAGTGCGTCCTTTATTTTGATCGCGCCCGTGTTTCCATATGATTCCTCTGATCCAAATGCCTGGGCTCGTAAAAGGCATTTCAAACCGCCGCTGCTTGACATGAAGATTCCTTCTTTCCAGACGGTGTCTCCGTTACACGTGTCCATATGATGTAGTGGGGGCGGTTATGATTGACAAATTCAGATGATCAATAAATTGTTCGTAAATCTGTGTTTTTACTCCTCCGGCCTCCTCACGCCGCTCTCAACATCCGCTGATTCCCACGGCACGTGCCGCCACGCACACTCGTCACATGTGCGCGCACTGACCATACACGGGAATCAACTGCATGTATCACCAGTTTAAGCTCAACCCTCATTAGCGTCACGTTGTTTTCAAAAAAAGTGCTTCAATATAATGCTTTTAATGTGTGTGATTTATCACGGGTCCGGGCGGGTACGGATTTAACTCTTGATATCATCACGGGTTTACGGGCGGGTTGGTGCCGTAGCGGATGGGTACGGGTCTCCAAAAATGGACCCGTGCAGGACTCTGGCGCGGATCCTAAAACAGACGTTTGGGATGAAGTGCAAGTGGTGGTGTCTCTGCAGCGGCTCCGCGCCTGCAGCGTCATAAAGAGACTGCGGCGTCATAAAGAGACTGCGGCATCAAGAGGCATCGTTAATGAAGGAGTCACACGGTTCGGATGGATAACTCAATCAGAACCAGTTCACCTTGTAGATTTACTCGTGGCTGCTCCAGTGGGACAAAGAGCCACTACAAGGAGGCTGAAGAGCCGCGGGTTGCCGACCCCTGGTATGGAGCGTATAGAGATGTAGAAAGTCTAATTTGGAGGTTAATTCTGTTTACCGTGGATGCAGATGTGGGCAGGGAGACCAGAGACACAACCGGTTGTGCGTTAGTGGATTTGTGTTCAGCCTCTGTGTGTGTTTTAAGCCAAACAAACAGACTCTAATTTAGGCTCTTGTTCTTTGTAACGTTTTGTATATGCTTGAGTCAAACGTTTGTCATTTATACATTTCAGACTATAGGCAACATTTTATAGTTTACATAGGCCTAAAATAAAACAATCGTCTACAGCCTTTGTTGTTGAAGTCTATGTTTTTAGATCCGCATTTACTTTTGTCCAAACCAAACAGACTGGTCCTGAAATGCTAAACTGCGCCGTTCACACCTAAAGAGCAATTACAAGTGTGAACGACTTGTGCTCGGCCGTGGGCACACCCTGGCCTCTGCTGCCCTCACGGCCACTAGTTCTGCTCCCTAAGTTCTGAATGCAACCTGTTTCTTTGTTTGCTTTCATTTCAAAGATTAAAGTACTAGTCAGGCACCGCTGCTTCGAAGTTTTGTGGTCGCTTTCTACCAACTGCATGTATCCGAATAATGGGCTAAAGGGCGCAGATCACACCGGGATGATCCGATCAGAGCCTTGCAACGGGGAGATTAGGAGGCTTTTCACGCGAGCTAATACTTCCGTTTTAAAATAAAAGAGAGGGCGATTAGCGCGCACTGGTCTCCACGGCAATGACGCACAGGGCGCACGGGGTTGAGCAGGTCTAAAATACTGAAACAACACAACAAACAGTTACAATTAATGCAGATGATTTTTATTGTGTGTGTGTTGGCTGGGCTTACTTTATTGTGAACCCTATTTTGTATTGGGAAAGTGTAGGCACTTAAATCACGTCCAAAGCAAAGCGAGGATTAAAAAGGGGCTGTTTGATCATCAAAATACAGATCTGCATCTATCCATCTTTTGCTGTAGGTCTGACCACCTGTTCAGATGAACTTCATTTGTGCACCAAAATAAACACGAGGCTTAGGTACTATTTTAGCCCCTTGTCAATGAAATGTGTTTAAATATGTTTTGAGTTCTTCTTATACCAAACCACACGTCGAACTTACAATTCAAGTGTAGGTGTTTGGGGATAAACATCATCAAGACAAACGAGTTGCTGCCCATGTTAGCCTGGTCTTAGATCTCAATGGGACCAACCTGATGAAAAAAGGCTAAAATAAATGTTTAACACGTCATTAAGATATTATGTATTTGTCACATGCACACAGATGACCCCGTGGGGACAACATTGTCTTACGGGGACAATAAAGTATACAAACAAACAAAAAATAGATAAATGTGTTTCTTTACGTGTCTCCATAGCAAATAAGACATTTAAAGCTGCTAACACAGCACACATAATATTAAAAAGGATAACTAACATATCCGTAGCTTATTTTTTATCTTAATTCTGTGTTATATGTTCTATGTCGCAAATTCCTAGTTTGTAAACCTTGTTCACAAACCTTGGCAATAAACCGATTCTGATTCTGAAATATAAATGAGGTGTAAAACAGGCATATAAAATGCATTTTGTCGCGTTCATGCATCGGTTTTATAGAGTGCTTTTCTGGACACTCAAAGACGCTTTACAGTTGCACTATTCATTCACTCCATACTTGGTGGTGGTAACCTACTATTGTAGCCACAGCTGCCCTGGGGTAGACTGACGGAAGCGAGGCAACTAGTCTGCGCCATCGGCCCCTCCGACCACCACCAACCATTCACTCTCCCACTACATTCGCTATAGGCTTCCTGGTGTTACCAAACGGTCTCCCATCCAAGTACCGACCAGGCCCTTCCCTGCTTAGCTTCCCAGGTCTGACGGGATCGGGCAGAGCAAAGGCGGTGTGGCCACCACACGATGATAACAGATCCAAAAAATACTATTTGAAACAAAACACTTTGTCTTATACAATAAATATATATTTGGATATATGAACAAAATCGAGCACAACTAGGATTTTGGCACAAACAAAGGGGGGCCCTCAGTAAATGTGTGGGGAGGGGAGTGGGGGGTGATTGTTGTTTGATGGCCTGGGCCTGTGCAGAGGAATGAATGGACAGGGCGTGTTGTTGAGGGCGGGGCTTTAGATGGCTTTAGCGGTTATAACGCGGAAGGTAAACACGCTCCAAACATTTCTCTTTGACAAAACCGAAGAGGAGAAAACCCCCTTTAATTTTCACCATGCGAGCTGTGATCCCAGACACCCAGGCGAAGCGGGCTCCGAGAAGGGTAAGGATGGCATGATTTAACTTGACATTAAGGTTGAGTGTACATTTTCCAGGCACTAACTTTGTTCTTTGTCACAGTCAAAGCTGTCCAAGCCGGTTGTGGAGAAGCGCAGAAGAGAAAGGATCAATCACAGCCTTGAAACATTGCGACTACTGCTGCTGGAAAACATGGATGATGAGGTGAGTTGGCTTGCAGTGCCACCATTGGTATAATTGATCAGTTGTTAGTTGTTATTTTCAGTGCGTAATTGTGTCTTTTGTCATCATTTAGAGGCTGAAAAATCCTAAAGTTGAAAAGGCTGAGATCTTGGAGAGCGTTGTGCAGTTCCTACAAAGTGGAATTGAGCTGAAGAAAGGTCAGGGTTTCGGGCAGAGGATGCACTTTGAGGAAGAGGAGGCGGCGAGTCAGCAGCACTACGAGGATGGCATGAGGACGTGCCTGCGCAGAGTTGGCAGCTTTATGGCCAGTAAAACGCAGCAATCTGACCGCGAGAGCCATCTTGAGTTCTCCCCGGTGAAGAGGTTCCCCCGACAGTTTCCTGCAGCTGGGCCTCGCAGTTCTTCTGGACACTTCGGGGGAAGGACTGTCATGTCCTCTCCATCACCGGCGCTGTCTCCTCCTCTGCTGCCGGCCCCAATGCACTACCCGCCGGTCGCCACACAGACCGCTGCTCTGCACTGGGGTAGCGATTTACAGAAGATGAACAGCGACCCTGTGTGGAGGCCGTGGCCCCAGTAAAACACTTGAGAGCAAAGATTTATATTTTTATACACAGCCTCTTGCACATTTGTAAATATGTATTGGATTGCACAGAAAATGTTCATTGGTAAAGAACACAATTCTTCTTTTTAGATGCGCACCTTCGTAATTTTGTGAAGTTTTTTTGTTGCTGGTACCACACGTTGAAGAGTGCCAGCACGATGAAATACACCTTTTTTTTTTTTACCTTGTGAAAACAAATCATTGTACTGAGGTGAGCGTGAATTTCGCAAAGTCGCTTGATGAGCGACCCTGTTGTCAGGTACAATAAAAGTACTTCTCTGACCATCACACTGTACAGTGGCTTCTTTGATGTTGATTGAATTCCAGACGTTTCTTTGAGGTTAATGGGGGATCGTTATCAGGTGCTTAAGCCCAACCCATAGGATAATGTAATGGCTGCGTAATGGATTATCCCTAGCCATCTTTACGCATGCATTTGCCAAATTGCGCACAGGGTTTTGATGGTGTTACCAAACTATAATAATGCATTAGGCTATCTGCAATATCTGCGTCAACATTAAAAATAAAGTAAAGTAGAAACACTGTTTGTGGTACCGAGTCTTTTATGTGGGGCGTATCAACAGTGTTGGTTTGTATTCAGAATACGTATTTAGAATACTCGTTTGAGGGTAGTTCCTTAATCATTATATTTCAGCTGCATATTGCACAACATTAATAAAAAAGGAAAAGATCAAAACGAGCAGGGAAATGTTTAGCTTTGTAATGAATCACTTTCTATGATCTGTCTCTCCTCCAAAATACAAATAAATATTTCCAAACTCCTTACGTCACAGTTCATGTGTCGTGTGATGCGCTGCTCCTGGTGCATTTGTAAAGAACTTTTTTGCGATCCCAATAAGTTCGCAACAGAAGTTTCAACGAACAAGTCCACCTGTTTTTAATCATACGCCGCATTTCTACATAAATACACTGGCAGTATACCAGACAAAGTAACGAAATACGTTACACAATACATTTTAAGTCGAGTATTTTGTAACGAAATACAACACTCATTATTCTCTAATGTGTCGTTTTGGTAATTTTCCAGAGTTATTATGTTGTTGCGTCAGTCTCTTTCTTCCCCTGGTTTTGTAGATTGGACATTGTCTCGCTAATGTCTAGTGGACAACCTGCAAATGTCCTTCTTTGTTGTCAGTATCCATGTCAAAAGAGGAGATTAGTTCAACGAGTTTGTCAACATATGTCCCCACCCAACGTAAGTACACGTTTATGGCCGGCTGTTGGCACAAACACAACAACAAAGGCGGAGGAATTTGTGCGCAAAGACAGACAACTACTCAAATTAAATCCACCTCATCAAAATGATACGACATTTATCATCACAATCCAATTCAAAACGCAGTGGGTCCCATGTGATGCAAAACACTTTAGTGAAAGAAGGCATTAGTCCCGCTGTGACTCGAGGCAGGATGGTCCTTTGTGACCCTTTAACGCTCAAACCTCCCGCAGAAACACTCCAGGACAAAGTCAACCAATTTAGCACAATGAGCTCATAACCGGGTTTGATTAAATGCGGCGGGGGTGACTGGGACAAGTGTGGGACAAGTGGATGCTTCTGCTTAGATCCAGTTTGTTTGCCCTGGACAAAACTGCGCACGGAAATCTAATACAAAAAAGGTTAGGAGGTCCACGTGGAGTGACTTATGTGTAAAACGTGTCCATGGAAACCAAAGTAACCCACGAAAATTAAATGCGTAACGGTGCGTAAATGATGCGTAATGGTCGTGTTTTTGTGGATATTTTTGGCACGCTTAAAGTACCAGTTGTGGAGGTTTTCTTGAGTGCATGTCTATCCTTGGACCAACATAAGTGAGACTGTGTTGTGCATGGCTCACAATGAACTCAAAATAGCGTTGGATATATAACTAAAGGAATGTGTGGGTCTAGTTTCATCAAGGATTTACCTCGAGGAAAATAACTATCTTAACGTATGAACTAAACTTCTTGAATAAGTTGTCCATATATCTTTGGAAAACAAGTCCGTATTCCCAAGTATGTAAATGCGTTCTCTTTTCTTTTTGAAGAGATTAATATATAATTGGATAAACCTTCTGTCACTTTCACATCACTGTAAAGGCCCTGGTTTAACTCAGTGAAGCGGTTAATCTCCAGTTGGTGCATAGACGTGTTCAGCCTTCTGTCACGTTCACGGCACATAAAATAAAATACTTTCAAGAATTTGGGGCTTCCAGTTGGCCACGTGCCGATACGGTTCCCAGCCCGTGTTTCTCACCCTATAAGGTGCAAGTGTCATTAACACCCACGCGCCAAAGGCACAGGCTCGCGCGCGAACAGCTGGTTACGTGTTTTAGTTTTAAACACTTTTAAAATGTGTCATTTTAAACTTAGTTCAGCAGGTCATGTTGCTTTACGTCAAAGTTCATCAGTACACGTGGTCTTCAAACCAAAGAGAGCATAATAATTAACTTAATGAAACACAGTCACGCTTGCTTTATGATGCTTCTTTAATGTAGCCAGGGCAAACGTTTTAATCTTAAACTTACTCAGGGACTTTGGAGGTTGAGTGATCAGGTCAGATAAATAAATACATAAATAAATAAATACATAAATACATAAATAAATAGACTCTATGTGACACAGATTCTAGCAACCTATTGCTAAGTGCAACATTATACTTTAATCAGCCTTTCTCTGTTAGTGAGTAAGATATTGAAACATTGACTTTCTCAAGTACATCCAAACATTCACCCACTTGCAAAACTCGTCCCAGGTTTTTATTTCCCACCCTGTTTTCTGTTGCACATGGGCAATATTCAGTAAAATAAGATTCTGCTGTGGACTATAAGCTGCATTATTTTTGAACAATAAATGTGTTTTTGTATTAATTACGCCTGAACTGACTAAATATCTGGCATCTATAGTTTCAGCTGTACAGTATTTGCAGTTGAACAGCTAAATGGAAGATAAATGCTCGTATTTGTTCCTATATTAGGCACTCAAAGCGTTTGCATCAAGGAATCACTTCTCCATGGACACTCATTCATACACCAGTGTCAGTGCTGTGTGAAGGAGGTCTTTCCAGTCGGGACAGTGCATGTTAATGAACACACATGGAACCCATGCATGTAAACACGCCACGCCGGATTATAGTCTTGGAATAATTTCCATCCGTTGTCCCTCACTCGCTCAAACACACACACACATTAATCCTGGTCTGTGGTACATGTTTTTTTTAAACCATCCGTCACTTTAATAAACAGTGAGCTAATCATATCAAAAAGAGGAAGAGAGAATCACTCCCTGGACCTCCTCAGAGTGTGATTAAAAAACAGAGTAATTCAAAAAATAGAGAAGACCTTTTAGGCTGAAACGCGTTGGGGCTATGTTTAAAATAAAGGCATTTTAACTTGACCAGAGAGCCTTGGTTTCTCTATTATTTGAGTTCATATTCACAGTCCACCCCTTAATCTGTACATATTCCATCTTTCTTCTATTCTAGTTTATTTTGTGCAAAGGTATTTACAGATAATTCTGATGCTGCTTGATTTATTTGAATGTCTTGTGTATTGAAGAACACTGAGTTCAGGAACTTCATTAAATATTTTGTTTTTGTTTTTAAATTCCTATTTTGGTTCCTTCCTCCTCATTCAGTGCTGCACTGTTGCACCTTGCTGTTGCAATAATGCCAATTCGCCTTTATAGGACAAATATACAGTAGGTATTCTTATCTTATGAACTAAAACTTTTTGAATACATTGTTCTGCATTTGCAACACAAGTCAATTTATGTAAATGTTTTCTCTTTTCCCTTTGAAGAGATTCATATATAATTGGATAAACCACATCACTGTAAAGGCCATTTTAACTCTAGCGGTTAATCCTGGGTCGGTGCGTAGACGTTTACATAAAGTAGTCTTTTTAAACAGAGCTCCACCACTGACAGAGCTATTCTGTCTCTGCATCTGTGAGGCTCTGGTGGTCACCTCTACAATTATAAAAAAAACATCCACATTCACTTCTTTCCTCTCTGGCCTCAATCTCTTGAAACCTTACTAACTCTTATTGTTTTTACAAGCCATATTTAAATGAGCTGTACAACCTTTGTGTGTTTTTTTTGTTGTCATAAAATAAAAAGCTCTGGTCAGGTTAACAACAAATGGTGGAAGTATTGGCCAGTGTTTAATATTCTTAGTGTATGAAAAGTATTAATAAACTGGTCAGTAGTGAGTGATAATACAATGGTTACTAGTCAGAAAAATCTACCAGAATTTGGAGAGCGCAAATTCAAGTCCACGTCTTTTTTTGTTATCCTGACTTGGTTCGTAAAATAAATGTCTTTAACGTGAAGTATTCAAGTATATTCAAGGGCCTTTGCCGCTCCTACACTTTTCTGAACACATTCATCTGCACATGAATGCCACCTCATCTCGTATTTTACTGGGTAACTGGGAAATCATTTAGCGATAATACATTTTCATGCCTTTACATGATTGAAATTGATTAAGGACTGTACCATTCATTTAGCTATATCATTTTAATGTTCTTTTCACAACTGGGAAGGGTAATCTGTCCCAGGGGTCCCGTGGGTGTCTGGATGGAGGTGTTTCTCCCGCGCCTCCTCCGGCCGCCCTGTGTTGGTGCCCTGTGTTGGTGCCCTGTGGCTACGGCCGAGGTGCTGCTTCCGATGCAGACGGCCCCTTGGATGGTGTTTCCTTACCTGGTTTATCTGTACCCAGCCTTATCTCAGCCTTATGTCCATTGCGTCCATTGTTTTACCTTGAGTGTGTGTGGTGTGTCTCTAGGAAGGTGGAGGAGAATGTTTTAAATCTGTAAAGCACTTTGAAATGTATGAAAAGCGCTATATAAATAAAGATTGATTGATTGATTGATTGATTGAAGAAGGCAGCAGCATAAGAGCTAAAGCCTCACATCAATCCAACTTATATATATTTTAAACCAGGCACTATTGACAAAAGTAGAGCACAGTGTCCAAACCTTTTTTTTCATCGAGGGCCGCATATTGAAGTGTGAACGGTGTGAAGGGCCACTGATGGGTGGTTAAAATTTAAATTGAGTGCGTTTAGCAGTTTACGCTCCACACCTTTGTTTAGGCTTGGAACCCGAGAACCAAAGCAACGAGAGCTTTTCCACAATAAAATGTTACTTTTCGAGGTAGAACTGAGTAGAATAATGAAACTTGTTGCAAAACGTACTATCTCTCACAATGTGTGCCAATTCCACAAGAAGCTCGAGGGCCACCAAAAACTGCGCTGAGGGCCGCATTCGGCTCCCGGGCCACACTTTGGGCACCGCTGAAGTAAAGGAAGGAACAACTGCAAGAAGGTAATTATTCGCCAACATGGTTTGGGACAAGGATATGAAAAAAAAAATATATATATATATATATATAGTAAAATATGTAAAGTGGGTACCAGTGTTAATTTTGACAACACATTTTAATTTAGTCTTAGTCTTTTGACGAAAATGTAATTCAATTTTAGTCGAGTTTTAATCAAAAAAATATCTTCAATTTTAGTCGAGATTTAGACTAAAATTGCAAGTCAATTTAGTCGACTAAATTTAAGACACATTTAGTCGACTTTGTATTTATAATATTCATTATAATCATGAACAAAGCTCAGAGCTGTTCCTTTGGCAGAGGATTTACATGATATGAGGCGCTTTCAGACGGTCAATAGAAGTTTGGATGATTTTAGTCTCTCCTTTCCATTTTTATTTAGTCTTATTTTAGTCGACCAAAATATCTGGACATTTTAGTCATAGTTTTAGTCGCATGAAAAACGTTTAATTTAGTTTCAGTCCAATTTTAGTCGTCAAAAAAATCACTTTGACTAAAATTAAGACTAAATATTTTAGTCGACGAAATTAACACTGGTGGGTACGTAATTTATGCATAACTGAGTCAATAAAAATGGACAGACAACGCAGTTTGATGAAAAAGACACTGTATTAACAACAAATAAACACAATAGATATGGTACAAGCGTCTGCTGTGTGTTTGGGGCTTTCGATTTTTGAACAGCGAGGGTCTAGATGGAAAAGAGTTGATTAAGACAACTTCTATCTTACAGAAATTCCAAAAATAATAACCGGATGTTTACAAATCCCTGCTTAAATTAACTGCAAGAACTGTTTGCACATACTCCCCAAATCACTGACTTAGAAACGATAATCCCTACTCCTCACTGCTGTTGCCCGTGGTTTGTGTGTGAACTGGACGTGGACGGTGGTTTCATGCTTTTCCCACAGCGAGCCCCTGGGCCTTCTGGAACTCCTGCTGTAAACTGGCCAGGAGTTCTCTGTGCTGTTCAGACTTCTTCTCCATGTCTTTGATCATCGCGTCGTACCTTTGACTGAAGAGAACGACAACAAAAACAAGTCACAGCTTTATTAACACAACAGATCTATATTTCAGTCATCGATTGTGCTTGCCTTCTTTATAGTAGTGCTATGTATACATTTACTACTGTTCATCCTACAGTCATTGAAACAATAAGCAACAGCGTACAACCCCTTTTCTACATTTATGGCTGCAAGATCACAGTCATAACATTATTATGACATTTTTAAACTTTTTCTGTGAACCTCTTAACCCCCGCCATAACAGTGCATTTTCTCCAGTTCAGCTCTACCCAAATCCATAAGGTGCATGGTCTATAGGCCAGTGTAATGCCTCATTGAAAGCTAAAACCTACAACACTGATCGTGACTTTTTGTCATGTTTTCATCACGTTTTTGTCACTTTTTAATTGTGATATTGTTGATTTTCAGGCATATTTTTTGTCGCATCGTTATCCTCGTTTTCGTCTCCGTTTTGACGCTTTGTTCAAGAGGCTTTTAGATGTGGGTGAAGCCGAACTGCAGAACATGTGCTCGGTTCAGGCTAAATCAGGTCAAAATCGAGGCTAAAATGGAAATAAATAAATTAGGAAAATTATGACTAAAACTGAACTTTTGCACATATTTAAATTCCATGTTTTTGATGTTATTTAAAATGTTCTATGCCTTAATAATAATAATGCATCACTTTACATTGCATTATTCATTCACTCCATACTCAGTGGTGGTAAGCTACTATTGTAGTCACAGCTGCCCTGGGGTAGACTGACGGAAGTGAGGGAATCAGTCTGCGCCATTGGCCCCTCCGACCACCACTCACTCACTACATTCGCTATAGGCTTCCTGGTGTTACCAAACGGTCTCCCATCCAAGTACCGACCAGGCCCTTCCCTGCTTAGCTTCCAAGGTCTGACGGGATCGGGCAGAGCAAAGGCAGTATGGCCTTATAATTGTTGTTAGCATTATAGAGCTTGCCCTGGGACAACAGTTGAAAACTAGCTCTGCAGCCAATCCTGACACATTTACAGAAATGTTCATTAACGAGTACTGTCCCTGTCAAATAAAAAACTATTAAAAGAAAACAGAAAGACAATCGTTAGAGGTGAGCAATATTGACAAAAATGAGTATCTCTACATTAGGGTGTGTTCCTCAAATAACAATAGAGCAGTATTTCTGCAAACCATCAGAAAACAAAGGTGTGCAGGTCCAGCAAAATCACTTTATGCCCTTTTTAGAGAAATTACACATCCAGAATATTTTATTTTTCATTTTAGCAACAGTTTCTTAACATTAGAGATATACTCAATATTGTTTCGCTATTACCTTCTAGACGATATATTGCCCACCACTAGTATAGATGGAGGTCCAATGTGATTTTGCTAAATACATTGTGGAGCCAAACACATGTAACATTAAAGCTACTACTTACACCTCTCCGTTGATATACTCCAGTCTTTTTCCAACCGTGGCTTTGGCTTCATCCAGCTCTTGCTTCACTAAAACTGGGCCAATGAGTTTATAGACTGTGTTAGTGCTGCCCAACATGTCCATCTCCTATAAACGAGACCAAAAAATAATAATAATTTAATAACATAAAAGAAAAAACTGCCTTTAAATGACCAGTAACCAATTAGCCTGTGGTTTTATTATGCACATGTTAATATTAGAGACATTATGAAGGTTTTTAGAAGTAAATGCATTTAATAGTGGATTCTCCTTTACCTCTTTGACAATGTTGTTTTCTGTCAGTTGTGTTTCCAGCTTCTGTCTGGCGGACATAGTCTTGCTGACATCTTTAGAAACACAAATTATTCATTCAATATATTTCAATCAACTGCATTATACCTTTTATTTAATAGATGCATAATATATCAATGTCGAACGAGCATAAGGAGGGTGTTTTCCCAATATGGTCAGGAGAGCTAGGGCATGTCTCGCTAGGAATTAATGCTAACACCTACCTTTCTGACTCTGCGCGTACTTTTCTACCTCCGCTTTTAGTTTCTTCTGAATCGCTTCAGCCATAACTATGACTTGTACTGTTTTATAACGCAGAGAAGAGTAATGTAGGGAAGTAAAAGGCGGATTAGACAGAACAAATACAGTTCAGCACCACATGAGAGATCCAGGGCTGGACCATGCAGACCGGATGAGGCAGTGCCGTTTCCGTTTCTTTCAAAGTAAGAGGACGAACGTTTTATATTTTCAATTAATCGAATAAAACAGAACATATGTTACAACTGACATGTTCATTGAAAAAAATAACACACCTGCAGTTATGAACACATCAAACGAGACAAAAGCCTCCGTGAGTTTTAAAAAACTAAATGAAACATGCTTTTATTTTGTAACGCCATGGTGCTCTTTCCCTGGTTCAAGATGGCGTCGTCGTTTTGGAAAGGTGTTGTCGGAGTCGGTCTTTTTGCTTTAGCCCATGCAGCTTTTTCTGCGGCACAGCGTGAGTTGAAACAAACACAATTGCAGTCCTAGTTTTGGGGCATGCGTGTGTTAAATTTGTGCTTTGATGACGGGGAAATTTTGAAACGCGCTCAATCGGGCCTCTGCTCAGTGCTAACTGTGGCTAGCTTGGATGTATCCGGCTTTTGAAAAGGGTTCAATTTGTATGATCGTCTGTTTTCCTTTCATATACGTCGTGTATTCTGATTAAATACAAACATATACAGATGGCTATGTTGTTGTCAGTAAAAGGTCAAACTGGATTTCGTCCATCTAGACATGTTTCATTCATTTGACGGCTGTCTGTGTATTATCCGTGTCCAACATTCGAGGAACTAGTGATCAATGGTCTTTTGGTTTTGTGCATTTTACTCTTTTTCAGCTTGAAAGGTCGTTTTTGTTGTTGAATGAATGTTTGTTTTTAAGGAGTAATCTTGTGACGCAGCGCTTCAGCCACAATGTGTTCGTGCAGTCTGTTAATGACGAGGAATTGATGTATTAATTTGTCAAACTGATGATGTTTAAACATGCAATAACGATATTTGCTCATCAAAGTATTGATTTTGCGAACCACCGTCAAGAGTAGTGGTGTTCAAACCTCACACAGCAAGTCCCTCGTGATGAAAAGATTTGACCTTCCAAGTACCACTAGCCTTAGATCAAGAACAAAGCAGGACTAAACTGGGTTCTAAAGTGGACCTAAATTTGACTTAATTATTCCTAAATCGGGTGTAACCCATGTCCAAACCAGAAAACACCGAACTTAAATGCAGGACATGAGTATAAATGCAACCATCTGTAATTAAAATAGTCTTGTATTGCATTGGTGCACTGGAGCTTTATGTCAGCTTTTAAAATTTTGCTGGAATTATTTGTTTGTTTGTTTGTTTGTGTACTTTATTGTCCCCGTAGGGAAATTTGTCCTGCATTTGACCCATGGTAATAAGTTACATGGATTTTGAAATACAATTTTACAAGTCTGAAATTACACATGGACCATACTAGTGTTGGGCCGTATCGTATCGTATCGCATATCGTTATCATGATGTAATGTTTTGATATCATTGTAATTTTTTATATCGTTATGGACACAATATAATTTATGTTACGCTCCATCAGAGCAGCATAAACGGCGACTGTAGAACACGGGGACACGAGCTGAAAAAGTAAAATGAAATGAAGGATGTAAACTGCTTGAGTGGATCATATTTGGAAGACATTATGCCGTAAAAAAAGAATAAAATATCACTGAATGAATCTTCCCAATAGGCGTGAGGCTGGGATTTTGAAGTAATTCGTCCATTGTCAATTATATCGTCAAATATATCGTTGTCGTGATATTTATTTTTTCATGTCATGATATAGACTTTAGGCCATATCGCCCAGCCCTAGACCATACTCTCATGGTAGAAATTGTTCTCCATTGAATCAATAACCAAGTAAATGTGTAACATTAAATCATTAATACTTTCATGTCTTCACCAGATCGGTCATACATGCGGCTCACGGAGAAAGAAAATGAAACGCTACCAATAGACGTGAGTATTGTGACACTCGCATTTTTACTAACTCATATTTATACTGATTCTCATGTATTTGTACTTTTTGCAGATTGTATTACAGACGTTATTATCCTTTGTCATGACCTGCTATGGCATTGTCCACATCGCTGGAGAGTTCAAAGACATGGACGCCTCCTCAGAGCTGAAAAACAAGTGAGTCCTACATTCATCCAAAGGTCTTTAATGAGCTGTTGTTTGTTCACTGTGTCACAAAGGAGATCTTCAGCTTTGAGAGAGAGTGCGTTGGCCTTTATCCCCAAAGTTCTCTCCTATTAATAGCAGAATTCTCCCAAGTACAGCGTGGCCTAGCTTTCTCTCCTGGGATTCGCTCACTGCAGAGCATTATATAGCGTTGTCTTCACAGAAGCCATCAGCAGGCACCAATTTCCCTTTCACACTTGCACTACATCTCAAGTATAGCTTTTATAGCATATTTTGGCACTAAAATTGTTTAGTAAAAGCCTTTATCTTCAAACATGCTGTTACTCCTCTGAGGTGCTACGTTCTTGGTGCGGCATATAAAAAAAAAAACCCGCAGCTGAGCACTGTAAACTCCTCATGATCCCCACATGTCAACCCTATGTCCCCATGATGACATTAGAACTGGAAATGCAGTAACTATATATTTTATCACCAAAAATCAATCAACGCATTTATTTTTCTGCAAATCGGGATAAGGGCACGTACAATACATGATATTGATTGAATTTATTATTATTTGACTAGTTTGTGATTCTCAAACTTCCCACCACGTACCACCAGCAAACAAACAAAAAATGTCTCTGCACCACCAGTTCTCAGCCAGGTTTATTATAATCTATGGAGTTTCAAATGGATGAATCTGGTCATAACTTGGGCTAAGCCATGACTAGAGTTCTGAATGAGGAAATGGGCTGGACGATGCGCCAAAAATGTAATATCACGTTGTTCTTGGTGCCAGATTTCAATTTTTATCATGATTCATCAGCACTTAGTATTAAAGGTCGACCGATATAGGTTTTTCTAAGGCCGATACTGAAATTTGTGGCCAATTTTCCCAAATGTCTGGTCTTTAATCCAGTAAAAACAAACACTTGGCCGCTCCAGCAGTGGCCGATTTCATTTTATTACTTCAGGTGATTCAATCGTAGTTTCTGTCCTAGCACGGGGGTTTGGGGAGAACTCGTTTTAAAGACCTGACTTTGCTCTTTCGGTCACCCTCTACTTAGTATCTTTTATATATTGCCTTTTAGAGGTAATTAATGCCACCTGTCATATTATGAAAGTACATTTTCATGTAGTTAACACTGTGTACAGTTGTCACAGGGATCATGATTCGATGGTGGGCAAAGCACTTGATTTTGTTATTCCAGTGAAAGTACAGATACTACTGATCATATATTACTCTAGTAAAGTTGCTCAGTCAAATTATCATCTAATCGACCACCTGCCTGGCAACCGGGCAAGGCCAAATCTTCTTCCTTGTCAGCCGATTGAATTGACTGTACAATTGCACAACGCCACCTGCTGTTCTGAAGTGTGCATTACAAGGCTTGAAATAGGACCGATATGTAGCCAACCTTTACTTTTTTTTACTTTGGAGCTTTTGTAAAAATGTTGTGGAGTAGAAAGAAGTTTGCCTTTCAATTGTAGTGGAGAAGTGTGTAATAGGTTCTCAACAAAAACGCTACTCAAATAAAGTAGATTCTCAAAACGCCACTTAAGTACTGTAAGTAAAGTACAAAAAGTGATGGGAATAAAAGATTATCCATCATTACGGCACATATTTGAGGAGATTGTCATCAAACAGGCAAGGAAAATGATCTCGGATCCATGTATGGGCTGCTCCCAGCTGGACGACGCTATAGAGTCCCTATTAAAAAGAAAACTCATTCCTCCCCGGTGGGTCTCCTGAACTCGGGCCAACGAGCAGAGCGGGGATTGATGATTTCTACTGCTCTGTATTGACGGGTATGTCCTTGTCATTATGTCCTTGTATTTGTTTTTTTATGTGGCAGCCCGAGTGTCCAAGTCCAATTTCCTTCAGGACAAATAAAGGATACAAAGAATTATAGACGCCGTGAGCAGATCTACGCCAAGAATACACGTGAAATAACGATTCTCTTTCCTTTCTCTCGCAGAACGTTCGACACGTTGACGAACCATCCTTCCTTCTACCTTTTCAACCACAGAGGCCGGGTGCTTTTCAGATCGCCGGAGGAGGCCCTGTCCGAACGCAACCAACAAGCCCCGCCCAACCCCTTACGACTACGCAAGCTGGAGCATTAGCGCCGAGACTGAGCCCCCCGTTTCTGCCTGTAACCTCGTCCCCCTGTTTTAGAGAAACCATTTTGTTAGGAGAAGCTTAATTTAACGTGTACATAAACTAATCGGAATAATGGCCACTCTTTTGACCACGCTCTCCACCGCTGGGTGACTGTGCCAACCCGTCCGTTTTTTTTTTTCGACAACTTTGTAAATACGTGTTATGCTTGGGAGTCTTAAAATACACACACACACAAAAAAAAACACTTCGCCCCCGCCGTCTTTATTATTATTCTTTTTTTTTTTCGCCTGCTGGTTTGCAAAAATGTTTGTAGGGGCGGGGGGGTTTGAATTTTGAGTCTGCTAAAGGGTTGTTTTCAATGTGGATTTTACTATTGTGAAAAGTAAAGCTGGATTTCTCGGGGCCCTGTACTATGAAGCTGGCTTTAGACCGACGAGCGACGCTTCGTTTCTTGAATCAATGAAAACGCCTGCTGATCAAGTGGATGCAACACACAAATATAGTTAATGACACTAGGCTTATTGAAATACTGTATTATGCTCTTGATGATTAAAGAAATCCAAGCATTCTGGAAGCTTTTCAATCTATACAACAAAGAAATGGCCTTAAGTTGGACGCTGTATTATATCTTAAATAGGAATCAAATAAGCTCGGATGTTTCTTGTTGAAAATCAAGCCTGAAAAGGACAATTTCTCTGCCTTTTGTTAAACTTAACATTTATCTTTTATTTTCTGGCTGATTTGTGTCACGTCTGTACATAATTTTTTAGTACTAATGTCGTCGTACAGGGCCCTAGAGTCGAGGAGGTTTAGAAACGACGTGGACGACGGACTGCTAACGATGCTAACGATACTGTGAAGAGCTTGCGTAGAGAAAAAAGGGGGTTCTATTTCTTGTTTGTTTTTGTAATTATGGTTTTTAATTTAATAAAAACATTTTGATTTTACACGATTGGCTTGTTTTTGATGCAGCGGCTGGGTGTAGTTGGGTCTTCTGGCCACTAGGGGTCTATAAAAGCTACCGACAGATGGACAGTAGGTTTAGGCCCAAATATAAAGCATGGTTCCGGTGTCATGTTGCTGAATTACAGTCGCTTTGCTCACGGTCACTGTAGATACTAGCCGTTCACTATTTGTATATAACATTAAAACATTGTTATATAGACTATACTGTAAAAGGAAGCTGTCTGGAGCCTCTTACCCCCATTTGAAAGCGAAGACCCGCACAAGTGACCATAACTTTTTTTTGTCACATTTTTGAAGCGTTATTGCCACGTTCTCTTTTTTTGTCACGTTTATGTCACTTTTTTGTCAATATAATAATGTTTTTTTTTTAAAGATTTGGAGAAAACATGCTCGGATCAGGTGGGGGTTGAGAGATTAAAGAGGATGGAACTGTGACTAAAGTAGATCAATAGATTTCACTTGTATGTCAGTGAGTGTTGATATCAGTAATAGTTTGACTGAGACCGATATCAATGCAAAGTGTCACCAGAAAACCTACAAAACAATCGATCCCGGAGCGTTGTAGAGACGACTGTGAAGTAAAGGTGCCACGGTGACCACTCGTGCAGCCGTCACTACAAGGTCAAAAACACACAACTTTTTTTTTCGCATAAAAAGTTGCATTAAACACCTTTAACTTTAATAGAAATGTGTTCAATAAACCTCTTATTCGAACTTTTATGTGTCTGTCGTATTCATTGATGCCATTTTCAATTCAACACAACGGGCGTCATTTTCAAAAGTTTTATTACAAAACATACTTTCATAAAACTTCCAACTTTTTACACATGTGATTTTACAAAAGTGACATCAATATTATACTCTCAAAATATTCCTCAACTCTCTTCGAGGTTGACAAAAATATGATCTATTTTTCCATTTGAACATGAAAAAGCTCTAGTGTAACGTCAGTCGTAAAAATGCCTGGGTTTTATGAGAAATGCAGCAGAAACTGGACCAGCTGTGGATCGTCGAACTCCATGTGCTCTTCACCGGGAACGAGGATTAATACTGGAGTGCTTTGGGAAGCTGTTTAATTAAAAAAAAAAAAAAAAAAAAACACTGGTTCATAGACGAGTCAGATCCAGACTAGAGACGCACTGACGCTCTGGAGAAGTCCCGCCGCAGCAAAACGGATTTAAAAGTGAAATATTGCTTTTGGAAACTTCGGGGCGTTTCTTTACGAGGAAGCAACAAGGTTTACAACAAGGGCTGCACGACTTTTCCAAATCATCATCATCATCGCTATATTTATGTCGATATATATTTATGCAAGACCGCAGATGCCTTCAGCCTAAAACGAACGCACACATTGTAACTCGGAAATGTGCAAAAATAAAAATTAAATCTGCCTTTTCTTTTCAAGTCTTGTTCAGACCAGTGTTAATTTCGTCGACTAAAATATTTAGTCTTAATTTTAGTCAAAGTGATTTTTCTGACGACTAAAATTGGACTAAAACTAAATTAAAAGTTTTTCATGCGACTAAAACTATGACTAAAATGTCCAGATATTTTAGTCGACTAAAATGAGACTAAATAAAAATGAAAAGGAGAGACTAAAATCATCCAAACTTCTATTGACCGTCTGAAAGAGCCTCATATCATGTAAATTCACTGCCAAAGGAACAGCTCTGAGCTTTGTTCATGAGGAGCAGCTCCATGAAGCAGGACCTCGATTAAATATGATTATAATGAATATTATTAATACAAAGTCGACTAAATGTGTCTTAAATTTAGTCGACTAAATTGACTTGCAATTTTAGTCGACTAAATCTCGACTAAAATTGAAGATATTTTTTTGACTATATCTCGACTAAAATGAAATAACATTTTCGTCAAAAGACTAAAACTAAAACTGAATTAAAATATTCTGTCAGCGTTAACACTGGTTCAGACCAGTGTTAACGCTGACAGAATATTTTAATCCAGTTTCAGTCTTTTGACAAAAATGTTATTTCATTTTAGTCGATTAATCTCTTACCGCCTTAACCGAGTGCATTTACTCCAGTTCAGTTTCACCCAAATCTAAAAGCTCACAGCCTATAGGCCAGTCTAACGCCTCATTTGAAAGCTAAGACCGACAAAACTGATCTTTTTCCTTGTGTTGTTGCCGTGTCACAATAGCTTTTTTTTGGGGCTCTTTTTATTGCGTTTTCATCCTCGTTTTCTTTTCGTATTTGTCAGGATTTTGACGCTTTGTTCAAGAGGCTTTTAGATTTGGGTAAAGCCAAACTGGAGAAAATGTGCTCGGTTCAGGTGGGGGTTAAGAGGTTAAAACTGAGACGAATTTAGTGATTTACAGGTGAAACTCGGAAAGTTTGAATATCGTTAAAAAGTGCATTCACTGTTATTCAACTTAAACTGTGAAACCAATTACATGCAAAGTGAGATGTGTACAGCCTTTATTTGTTATAATGTTAAAGATTATGACTCAGCTTGTAAAAACCCCAAATTAAAAATCTCATAAAATAAGAATATTTTGAAAATGAGGCATAATCATCCAAATAAATAACAAATAAAGGCTCGACATATGTCACTTAATGTAATGAGTTTATATCAGAAATTAGTTTCACATTTTAAGTTGAATTACAGAAATAAATGAACTTTTGAACGATATTCGAATTTTCCGAGTCTGACCTGTATAATATGAACTATGATCATGTTTAATGACCTGTTCCCGTCAGTGGCTTTAATGATACGAGGCTCATGATTTTAGTCTCTTCTCTTCATTTATATTTAGTCATATTTTAGTCGATATTTCGGTCATAGTTTTAGTCTCATAAAACATTTCAGTCTGCAGAAATATTACTTTTATGACTGAATATTTTAGTCAATGAAATTAACGCTGGTTCGGACACAACTTGGTGAAAAAAAATGAATTTCTGTTTAAGATTAGCGCAGCCTTAAAGGGATATTTCAGGATTTTCTACATTTGATAACTAGGAAATGAGGCCCTGAGTGTTGTTGATGTCTGGAGATATTTTTTTTTCTTACGTTCATGCAGTTCTTATATTTGAAGAGTCTAGTGGCGCTAGGCTAATGCTAGGCTAACGCATTTCTATGGTATCAGTTAGCCTGCATTAAAAACAGTCTGACCCACTCCACAGAGCACCTGAGGCAAATCACTTATAACCCCAGACTAACGATATAAATGTCTGTGTCGATAGAATAATGTTTGAAATATAACTGACCTTGCATCACATGAATTACCGCATTTTGAGGGACTATTTTCTCGCAGATCACTCCGCCACTGCGTTAGCTTACAGCCACCGTGATGCTGCTCAAATATAAGTTATTTTAAATGCAAAATGGTTAAAATTATTCTATCAACACAGACAGTAAATGTCTGTGTTGATAGAAGTGGGTCAGACTGTTTTTAATGCAGGCTAGCTGATACCATAGAAATGCTTTAGCCTAGCATTAGCCTAGCGCCACCAAGCTCTTCACATACAAGAACTTCATGAATTTAAGAAAAAAATATCTCCAGACGTCAACAACACTCTGGATAACTAGGGAATGAGGCGCAATGTCAGAAATCCTGAAATATCCCGTCAATGGGTGAGTTGTGTTCAAGTGCTTTTGTGTCGTAGCAAAGTGAGAAATAAAAACAACACATTTTCGTGAGAAAGTCGCTGAACTACTGCGGCTTTGTATCTGATTTAATGCACAGTGTCGTAACGATCAGCTCAAAACGTCGATCTGTCGGGTTCAAAGGTCAGAGCTTTTCTCATCTCAGGAACTCGAGCATAAAGGGATCCGATTGTGTTAAAGTGGTCTAGTAGAAAACCGCAGTAACGTCGCTGAATAATCGTCGTCTCATATTGTGCAGCCCTAATGCCTCGTCAACTAATTTCTCATGTTTTCCCTCTGGCACCGGGTTGTGGCGGTGATCCCGACAACAAAACAACGCAAGGACTCGAAAAATAGCGGCGTCAGTGCGTCACTATCGAGACGCAACGACAACATCGTGAAACAAGAGTCGAAACCACTCGCTCTTTTCAGACCGGCTGAAGAGAGGCCCGTTCAAAATAAATTAAATCACTTTTTCCTTGTTCTTGTGCGAGAGCACCAGAGTCCCGTTGTATCAGACCGGAGGAGTGTGCCTTAGGTTTAGCCGATACAGACCGACGACGCCGTTCAGATGTTTAAGGCGAACATGGAGAGGGTTGAGAAGCCGAAGGACGTAAAGGGAATGTTGAAATGTGCAAATTAAAAACTCCGTAATAGGTTTTTCTGTCCCCGTGAACTTTGTCTTCTAGATCAATCACCTTTAATCTCTACGTGACTCTGATTTCTATCTTCAAACGTTCGCGAGACGCCATTTTTTTGTTTCCATAGGGTCCTGACCGTCGGCTCCAGTTGCGCCTTTAAGATTCTCAACCCTCGATCGTTTCGGTCTCTCTTGACGGGACGCGATGGGGCGACGCGCGGCGCTCCCGTCCCGTCCTCGCCGACCGTGATGCACTTCTCACTAAACGCTATTGTTTCTAACTAGAGCGCTCCGGACGGCGGGGATGTGGTTTCGTCACGATTTGCCGGTGTCACTGTTCGGGACGGAGGGCGCTGAAGGCGTCTCCTGGAGCTCGGACAGGACCCGCTCCAGCTGCTGGATCAGGACTCGCTTCTTAAACCTGGGGAGAAATAACACAACCCGAGTCGATAGTTGTTCTTGCACCTGAGCGGCAAGAACTAAATGAAGTCACTTTTGCTTTACAGCCACGGATGTGTCGTCAGTTACAAAACATTTCCATGGCAACAATTACTTCATTTTCTTCTTGCAGCTCAGGGTGCGAGAACGAGCTTCTCTTAGTTTATGCAAACATGAACATTTCAAAGCTTTTACGTCCGCGTAACGATTTTAAATCTGTCTCACAAACTTTCCACCCCAGCGGCTCCACTGGGTCAAATGTTTTTACAGTTTCACTGCTGACGAACCCTCTCACCAGAAAACCTACAGAACAATTGATCCTGGGGCGTCGAGGCCCCTGGAACGGCGCCGCGCTAACTATCGGTCACATAAAGGTCAATTAAGCACAAATATACATTTTTTATTTATTTTTTCTAATAAAACGTCTGCACCTTTAACAACATTTGAGGCCTTGATTTAGGGAATAGGGATTTGCGTTTTTTAAGAGTTCAAAGTTCACATTTTATACAAATTAAAAATAATTAACCTTTGATAGAAGGCTTTATATGTAAAACCACATGGAGACAGTTTTCAGAGACATTACAATACCGATTAGTGAAACCTATGCAATTTGCTAATTACCACCATTAACACTGAGATTTTGATCAGCCTAGAAAAGTGGTTCCCAAACCTTTTGGAGCCGTGTACCCCCTGAAGCTTTGGGTGACGAGTCGCGTACCCCCTACTTTGACGCGATTGAAAACACTGGGAATATCACATGTAATATTATGTTTATTTCCTCCATTATTACAGTGAACTCAAGCAGGTTTTCCACATTCAACATGTTTTTACTCGTCTGGACTATTAAGAATATGTAAATACAAAAATATTTATGTAAATACAAAAATATTTATGTAAATACAAAAATATTTATGTAAATACAAAAATATTTATGTAAATACAAAAGTTTTTGATTATTTTGGAATCGAGGCTGTTAGTGAGAATGGGTAAAGCTGGGTGTTTTGCCAGGACTCTTTTGTCACTCATTCTGAACATCAGACTCCGCGCTCTGGCCCCGCCCCCTCTGCGTCTCCTTCAGTCGTACTGTCACCACCGGGACAGACTCAAATGTGCTGGTTTAAGCTTTTAAAGCAAAGTGAAGATAATGTATACGCAGGACATGACCATCTTTGTGCCACCACAAATCAGCTCGTAAATGTAAACGTCAAAGCCACAAGTTTAGCGGCAGAGGAGGAGCCACAGACGCGTCTCCCCTCGCTCCTCGGATCAGAATGAGAGGAAAACTCCTGTTGAAGTCGAAGTCGCCATCAGTCCGACGGCACAGAGGCTCCTCTCTCTTTATGACAGATATCACAGAAATTGCTGCTCGATCAAACTCTGGCACGGTTCACGTTAAAGGCGCTGCTGTTGTAGCGAGGGCTGACGCATCAGCCGCAGTCCCGGCCTCCGCACGCAGAGTTTTACGCACTCCGGTCCAAAGCGGCTCTTGAGGTTCGGTTCTGGAGTATCACGTTTAGGTCCAGGACAAGCTCATCCACGTCTGAATTATAAGACTCTTTCGCCTGTATAAGCGTGTTTCCCGTGCGGCGGCTTTAACGGGTCAATATCGATCAGATTGTGATAAACATTTATTTTTCTCCAACATTTCTTCGCGTAACCCCGGTGTCGTCCTGGTACCACAGTTTGGGAACCTCTGGCCTAGATTATTTATGCAACTTCATTTACAGTACTGTACTTCCTTTACGACTTTCAAATGTCCACCAGCTTGATGAGAAAAGGGAATTACCTGGCAGCCTCTTTCATGGCGTGGAGGATGAAGTACTTCTGGACGTTCATGGGACCTTTCACCTCGCGCAGTAACCGCATTATTGCCCCGTAATCTGAAAAAGCAAAGACAAGAGATTAACGGTGTGTAGTTTATAACAAGGACAGACACAGGCTCAAGTTCTTATTAATGTCGCTAATATCTCTGTGATCACTGGGCCGATTCACGTGAAACAAAAACCTCCACCGTCGACACAAATGAGCTTCGTTGAATTTGTTTTCCAAAATTATCCTCAAAAAGTGGAAGTTTTATTCAATCGCAAAGATGTTTATTATTATCGAGTTAGTTCGACTTAAATAAAGAGAAAACAGAGCAAAACACTAGGACACTTTAAAAAAACATGTAAAGACATTATCTTTAAAAATTATGCTAGTGAAGTATCATAATTACTATTATTTTCACAGACAGGCACACACTCGCGCTTTTTTGTTGTTGTGGGGTTTGCCTGAATATGAATATTGAGGTATTATAAAGAAAGTTAAGACTCTATTGTATTACTGAACATTGACTACAGTAAACTTTAGTGTGTTGGGAATTAATTTTGTGTGACCTTAAAATCAGGTCAGCTTTTCATGACTATGGACAAAAATAACACATTTCCAATGTAAACTGTCATAGATTACATATACGAATGTACACTGTACAGATGTATACATGTGATTTTTATTTATTTTTGTGTGATGTTACTTGGATGAGAAATAAGGGGTAGGTCAATTATAAGTTCTTTGAACTTCTTCCTACTCCTTTTGAGCAAAAGTCTTGTTTCTTTCTGTTTTCTAACTTTAAATGTCTTATTTTTCTGCTCAAATAAATGAACTCATTTATTCATTTTCATTTATTTAAGGGCCATTTACTCAAAAGGCTTTTCCCCCCTCATATTATTGTAGCACCTACAGACGCCATATCTTCCAGTCTTGTGCTTAACCCCTTAACCCCCGACCTTAACTGAGAATAGCACAAATAGCTAAAAGACTGTAGAACACTAATTCAATTTAAAATTCTTTTGAAGAAATCCATTATAAAAAAATACATTGAGACTGGACGCTAAGGATGCAAAATGAAGATGATAGATTTCTTTCTGTCTTCTTTGTGACGATCTAAACACAAACAATGGTGTAACTGCAGCATAAGACATTGGCAGCTTTTACTGTTTGTTGTGTAAATACACTGGGAGGCGCGATAAGCTTCAGCTTCTGTTCCATTTCAGACTTTATGTTTATTTATGTCGTTATCTGTTAAATGTTTAAATGTCTGAATAAAATAATCTGAATCTGAATATTTTGTCCAGTTTGACTTTACCCAAATCTAAAAGCTTCTTGAACATAATAGCAAAGTGACAAAAGAGCGGTGAAAGTGCAACATAAACAGGGCGAAAACACGACAAAAGTGATATTAAAAAGAAACAAAAAAGTGACCAAAAAAGCTAAAATTATGGCAAACGTTTCAAATGGGTTGATTCCCCTGCTCCCCTGCAGCGTCTCGAGCTCCACTCTCTGTACTCACTGCGTCCCGGCCTGCGGACCTCCTTGATGACCCGGGTCCTGAGCTCGGCTTGCGTCCCGTCCAGAGGCGGGATGTAGATGGTCTGCAGAGGCTGGTCGCTGTCGGTGCTGTCCGCGCTGCTCCGTGGACTCAGCCGGTCACAGTTCAGTTTCTCCTCCACCCTCAGCACCTCGGGACAGTCCTCCTTCTCCTCCTCCACCCCCTCTTCGTCCCCCGTCGTCACCGCTGCCGCTCGCTCCTCCTCCTCTTCCTCCTCCTCCGCGTTCACCCCCGGCGCCTCGTCCTCGCTGGGACCGGCTGGAGTCTGGTTCTCCGCAGAGGAGTGCATCTCGTTGGGCCAGACCTCTCCCAATTCAGGGCCCAGACCCACCTCGCCGTTGCTCTCCGGGACGCTGCTGCCGTTGTCTGAATGAAAAGATTTAACAGTTTAGCCGGAGAACATCTGGACATGTAGAGTTTTGACCAAACAAAATGTCAGGCCACAAATCTACAAATATCGAACTAATCATCAAGTCCTTGTGCTCAAAAAAAGCCTTAAATGTAAAAAAATAAAGCATTACATCTGCATTTCCTAGAAAGTTATGCCAATGTTTGATATTTTTATCACGAGCTTACTGTTGGTTAGAAAATGCAATACTGATCTAAAACAGCTGATACAAAATATCAAGTCGTTTCACTTCCTGATCCTCCAAGTGAGCTACCATAAGCCCCTCCCACCACCCCCTCCTTTTGTTCTCCAGCGCTGCACAGCGGTTTCACTACAGTCAGTGATTCCGAGTGTTTTACTTCGAGATGACGACAGGATTAGGTTTAGCAAGGGATCGAAAGCATGTCCTGACTCCGGGAGGTGAGCTGCCACCACAGAGTTAAGATTGAGAGATTACTCAAAGATGTACACTACCGCTCTAAAGTTTGGGGTCACTTAAAATGTCCTTATTTTTGAAAGAAAAGCACAGATTTTTTTAATGAGGATAACATTAAATTCATGATAAATAGAGTCAAAACATTTGTTGTGAATCCCGTTTGTAGCTGGATTTTTAATGGAATACCTTTTTTGCGGGAGCTGGGATTCGAACCCCCGACCTTCCGACTCTACCAACTGCGCCACTGTCGCTTTGAGCCCATGTCTGCCTTAATGTTTAAAAACTTCATAGGCTGTATCCGTAAATGAGCGATACCTTTGTGCGGCGGCGCTGGTTTCCCGTAGTTTTGCGCGTGTCCCGGACTCTTTATGTGGTTGGTGTTTCCGATGGGACTCAGCGGTCGCCTTAGCAACGGCGACATGCTCCTGCGCCTCTTCACCGAACCGGACATCGAGTCTCCAGAACTCGCGCGCTTTTTGCTCTGCGGCCCGGCGACGAACTCGTCCGCCTCGTCGATCATCATGCCCTGAGGAAATCGATTGAGCGGTGAGCAAAGGCAAGTTTATTTGTAGAAAACAGGTTATTCGAGGCAAGGTGGTTATAGGGAGAGAAAGTATGAAGAGGCAAATACAATCGATAAGACTAAATTAAACTAAATGATCCCACCCCTATTACAACCACGCAATATATTTACATAAGTAACATCCAAAAATTGTTCAACAGTAGAGAAGGGAATTATAATTTAAGAGAAGAATTTGTGACATTGTGTTCACACCACCCTTAAAAGTACGTGTATCTCCCAAGCAGGAATAGAGTTAGATAAACGGACACTGAGACACTGGGCCTCATTCACGACCGTCCACAACACGTTCTTACAAACACATTTGTTCTTAACGCCGTTTTAGGAAGGTTTTCGGCCCACAGATACAAAGACAAAGTGTTATCAGTCACCTTGAGTCTCTCTCTCTAAAACCAAAAAATCAGGTTAGAAATCTAGGAGTAATCATGGACTCAGACCTGAACTTAAACAGCCACATCAAAGCAATAACATCATCAGCTTTTTACCATCTGAAAATCATTAAGATCAGAGGAATAGTGTCAAAACCAGACTTGGAGACACTCATCCATGCATTTGTCTCCAGCAGGTTAGACGACTGTAACGGCTGCTCACTGGCCTTTCTAAACGAGCTGTTAGAGCTGCAGAACATCCAGAACGCTGCTGCTCGAGTCCTGACAAGAACCAGGAAATACCACCATATTAGTCCAGTGCTCCGGTCTCTGCACTGGCTTCCTGTCACTCAGAGAATAGAATTTAAAACAGCTCTGCTTGTGTACAAGTCGTTTCATGGTTTAGCACCAAAGTCCATCTCTGACATGTTAGAGCCGTATGAACCATCTCGGGCCCTGAGAACTTCAGGGAGGGGTCTCCTGGTGGTTCCCAGAGTCAGGACTAAACACGGTGAGGCTGCGTTTCAGTTTCATGCAGCTAAAATCTGGAACAGTCTTCATGAGGATGTGAGACAGGCCTCAACTCTGACAATGTTCAAATCCAGGCTGAAAACAGCTCTTTTTACCCGAGCAGATGAAAACTAGAAGTATTTTATCTGCACTCTGGCCTTTTACTGTAATTGATTCATTTTTATGTTGATGTTTTAATGATTGATTTGATCTGTTTTCTTGTAACTTTATGCAACTGTGAAGCACTTTGAATTGCCTTGTGTAGGAATTGTGCTCTACAAATAAACTTGCCTTGCCTTCTTAGCTGAAAACGTTCCTCTGTAAGAACAGTCTAGAGGATTCTAACGCACACAAAAATCTCCAGTTCTGTTCATGATCTGCACCTGATGGGCCCCAACCTTCCGAGTCATATATATTTGTACATATTAAATCATGTATCAATTAATTCCAGAATGTAAATATAATTATAATACATTTCAGATGCCTTTATACAGAATTACTGCTAAAACTTGCTGCCGTTGCTGAGATTTTTTTCCTTTGAGGTTTAGTTGGTTATTCGTTTGTGTCTTGTCATTCATATTCTCCTTCATTCATATTGTAATAGTCGCAGTACCTTCTTGTCCTGCTTGAAGGGGTTCCCGAATGTGTGCAGTCGTTTGGGTTGGTCCGGGTCGATCTCTCTTAAAGGAGACGGCATCATCTTCAGATATTCCTGATAGTTCCCCATCTGAGCCACTGGGATACTGTGCAGGTAATCTGAAACACACACATGTCCCATTAGAGCATTGTCATGTTGTCGCTGACTAAAATTACACTAAAACTAAATTAAAAGTAGTTAATGAGACTAAAACTATGACGTAAAAATGAAAAGAATGGACTAAAAACATAAAAAGCTTCCAGAGCCTCATATCCTTTACCTTCACTCCCAAAGGAACAGGTCTGTGCTTTGTCTATGTTTGAATACAATGCTATGAATGTAAAGTTGACTTAATGAACCTTCGTCTTGGCCCCTGATGAGTTTCTGCGAGGTCCGGAGCAGGTTGGACCTCATCCGTGTGAGTTGGTCCAGAAGGTTTCTCCTGGGGATGTCGTAGGCATTTCTGTACGCCTGCGGCTTCATCTCCTGGGAACAGGGACACGGACAGAAGACGGTCAGGAGCAGGAACCATGAGGAAGAGTGAGGTGTTCACAGTGCAGTAGCCAGAGGTGAGAATCAATCAGTAAAGTAGAAGATTGATCAGAGACGCTCCAAGAATTTACTATAGTCAGCGTCTAATCAAATTCTGCTTTAGACCTGGTTTGGACCAAGTTCACTGCAGATGTTCCCGCTCTGCTGCAGTGAAAGTCAGTACAAGTGGAAAAGGAAAGAACAGTGGTTATTTTTGAAAAAGTCATCCAGTCCCAGTCATTACATTACTATTACTATAAGACAGAGCGACAAATCCAAATGGCTTCAGAGGATTCTAAATCTGATTGACAGAACTGACGGTTAGCACTCGAGCTTCACAGCTAGAAGGTCGCGGTTTCGATTCTGTCTGAAAAGAGGAAGTATTCACGTCGGACGGATCAGCAGCTGTGGTTTGAAATGCCTTTCCCGAGCCCAGGCATTCGGATCGGAGGAATCATATGCTTCAATAAACTTGTGAAAACACAGTTAAGGCACTGGATTAAAATCACAAGTGAGATTTGCCTCAAGTGTCAGAGAAATGTAGGCTGGTTAAACGATTCTACTGTCACCAAAGTACAAATAAAGAATCAGGAAACATGGATTTCTTCTTCCCTGATGCCACGGGTCTATTCCACAACAACGCCAGGATCCATCAGGCTCACATTGTGAAAGAGTGGTTCAGGGAGAGGAGACTTCATTTCATTCAGAGTCCAGATCTTAACCCCATTAAGAATCTTAGGGATGTGCTGGAGAAGGTTTTGCGCTGTGACTTACTAAAGCTACCAGCCATCCTCCATGTTTTTCAAATGACAAGCTTCTATCTAAACCTTTATTCGTAGTAAAAGCCCTCGTTCACCTTGTTGAGCAGTCCGATCTGAAACCCGGCGAACTCCTTGAAGTTGATGTCCCCGAGTCGCAGCGGCGCCTCTCCCGTGATGCCCTGCAGCAGCTGTTTGAAGTCCCGCCTGTGAGCGAGGGACAGGGCGCTCGAGTGGTTCTTCACTTTGATCCCGGTTTCCTGAGGCGCCTTCTTCCCCACGGACACGATCAGGCGCTCCGACTCCATCTTGGCCTGTGGAGGAAAAAGCGCCGCGACCGGTAAGTCACGGACAAACGTAAGATATAACGCGCGCGACTCCCGTTACCTGTTGGCTGAGCTTTTTCAAGTAGGAGATGACGCTGTAGCTCAGGCCGCAGTCCAAGTTCTCGGCGATGAGGTTCGGGGCTCCCATCATCCGCATGGCTTTTTTCAACGGCTGCCGGGAAGAAAAAAAACAACATTTAATAACAGCCAAGAACAAGGAATCTCTCGTGGGGGGACGTGCGGTTTCTTTTTACCAGGAGATAGTACGGAGGCATCGTCTTCAGGTACATCTCAAACGCCTGACGCCATTTTATATTTGGCTTTAGTTTGTGCACTTTGAAGAGATCATCTGGAAAGGGAAGATTACGGAACATTTGTCATATTCAATTCTGTGCATAACGGTTAAACCATGCACATTTTCTCCAGTTTGGCTTTACCCAAATCTAAAAGCTTCCTGTCTATAGGCCAGAGTGACGCCTGATTTCAAAGCTAAGACCTACAGAACTTTTTTTTAATAGTATTTATTGCCATTGTTTGGGACAGGTTCACAAACTAGGAATTTTTGTTGGTACACTCGTGCAAACGTATAGCACAGAATTTAGATAAAAATAAGCTATGAAAACTTTAAACGATAAGGCTATAAGGGCATGCATAAAGAAGATTGAAATAAATACAAATAATAATAAAAAAAGACAACAACAATAATAATAGAACAACGCCGTGATTGTATGTGCAGGTGTATTGAGTGAACAGGTTATTATGTTCATGAGTCTGATATAAAGTTATTGGGTCTTGTTATCGTTCGTGAGTCTGATGGCGGAGGGGGAAAAACTGTTCATGTGGCGGGATCTATGGGTCTGGAGGGACCGTGGCCTCCTGCCTGAGAGGAGAGGGATGAATAGTCCGTGCCCAGGGTGAGAAGGGTCAGCTGTGATCCAACCTACACGCCTCCGGGTCCTGGAGGTGAACAGGTCCTCGAGACCACTGGCTTTTTTGTTGGTTTTTTATATAATATTTATTCTATTGAGGAATATTTCCACCATGGTTCCCAAACAGCAGCAGTATCTTCATTACAAAAGGGTGCCTTTTGCATCAATTTTTTTTTTCCCAATCAATCAAGTATCAAGTTTTATTTCTAAAGTGCCTCACAACAACCAAAGTGCTGTACAAAATACTATTTATATAAGTAAAAACAGACCACAAGAAAGTGCCACAGTGTCAAATGCCTTTTTTTTCTTTTTTTTACTTTTACATCTAATTTTTGTCCTTTTTTTGTGTGGCTTTTTTGCTTTTTAGATTTGGGTAATGCCAAACCTTGGTTAAGGTGGGGGTCAAGGTGTTAATAAAAGTGCATGATGAGTAACTACAGAGCAATAAAATGCCCACAGTGAAATTTAGAAAGTTTTATTGAGCTCTTTAGTTTTTGCTGTCCTTGATTTTTAAACAATTCTCTTTTAAAGATCTGGGCGCTGCATACGTTTAATATGCTGCTTTCTAAACCTGTCCCGTCGGTAAACAGAACGACAGCGCAATAAATCCCAATCAAATAGAAACCTCAACTATAAAGTCCTCTGAAATTAAAAAACAAAATCGTTTCCATAATAATAATAATAATCATGATAATTACTATATCGACTTATCGTAATTTGAGCGCTCTCTAAAGCTATTTTAAATGTCCATGCGTATTTTAAAAGGCGCCGCGTGTCTCCCTCTCACCCAGCAGCGGCAGCAGGACGGGGTAGTTGTAAGGCATGACGAACAGGTTGACGCAGGTGAGGGTGGTGCTGGCTTTGAGGTAACCGAACGGCTGTCCCAGGTCGCTCTGTTTGCTGCTGCTGCTCACGAAAACCTGCGGGAATAAACAACAAGATTTACTACCGTGCATTTCTGTTGTTCTTTTGTGATCTGGAGATGATCAAATGCATACAATTTAGAAGATACACGATCTGTGAAGGTTCAGGATCTGAAGATAATAATGTAAGAACGAAACAAAAGATCCGCAGTGATGCCCCGAGCGTTAAATCAGCACTGTTGAATTGAATCCCCGTCCCGTGTGTGATGCGCTTTGGGCGACATGTGAAAAGCGCTAAACAAATAAGATTCCCTTCACTTCCCTGTGGACCTTTCGTCTTTTCCATATGAGATATGTTCTTACCTGAGCTTAGACGAGGTCAGAACATATAATATCTTCAGAATTCTTTAGGAGTGAAGATATTACTGCGCAGACGTCGAAGTGCTCCTAAGGTGTTATTAGAATATATATCACAATATAGTCCCCTTTTTGAGACAGTGCAGGGTTTTAGAGGCAGTTGTGGTGAACAGGTCTGGGCTCATTCTACACATTAGGACATGGCTGGAGCAATTAGGGGGTGGAAAATACATGATTTTAACATTTTTAAACTCTCTCTAGTCACTTTAAATAGGGAAAAGGCGGAAGAGCTTGGTCGCTTCTAACTTCACCCCCGTTTGGCCCCATAGAGAAGAGGAGAGGCTAAATGCTAACAACATCATTGGTCTTTTTGCGTGACTGAGCGCACGCACAAAGACCAGACAGGTACGTATCAACTCATCTAAGCTCGAGTAAGAACATATCTCTGAATCTAATGCTGATAATAAATAAATATAAATGTTGTTTAATGTATATTCTTTTCATAGTTTCTTACAACTCAAATGCCCAACTACCCAGTCTAGTGGACGACTTTGAAATCCTTTACTACATCCTTCAGTTCCACTCAGGCCATGTCCAGCCTGATGGATCTAACGACATAGGTTTGTCAAAGCCAAACTAAAGATGGGGGTCTGTTTCTTGTGATGAGTAATAGTGTGTTTTCGTGCCCGTGTCCTGACCTGCCAGCACATGTGCGGGACCTTCCTCTCCAGGATGTACTGCGTGAGAGGGGACGGCTCCAGCTCGTATTTGTCGAACGGCAGTTTGTCGATAACCATCGGCTCGCAGTCGACACACGAGAACCGCACGACCGGGTGAGCCGTGCGCGGGGGCTGCGGACACGGGGAAGACAAATGAACAATACTGTAACAAAGTCTGACACGAACACTTTCTTATTCTGAGGAAACCACGTCCGACGTACCAACAATCACAGTGACGTGTGTCTCTATAAACACATTACAGGTTTTAAATGCAGAGGTTTCTTACAGAGAGGGATACGTGAGCCCTGTCTTTTGAGCGGCCGTAAACTACAGAGAACGTTTTGGTGGAGATTACAGATTGTTTTGGGGCTTCTAAAGGTAGCAGCAAGTCAAATGTAAGGCTTTTAGGTGCCATTTTAATGTCTAAAAACAATATTTTTAATAACAACACAAAAACTCCATCCATCCATCCATTTTCTTCCACTTGTCCGTTGCCGGGTCGTGGGGGCAGCTGTTGGAGCTGCACCAGCCCCTATGGCTCCTCCTGCAGGTGGTGGGTCCACAGAAGGACGGCCTCATGGTTCTACCCGGACCTGTTGGTCTCTCATAAGGGGCTTCTGAACCGCTCTCTGTCTGACCCGTCACCCAGGACCTGTTTGCCCTGGGAGACCCTACCAGGGGCACGAAGCCCCCGACAACAGAGGATCATTCGGGCGCTCAAACCTCTGCACCACCTTATGGTGGCGGTTCCAGGGCAAAAACTCTAAGCAATTATAATTTCTAAAGATATTCATCTGCTTCACTACACAGAGGAAAGATAGAAAATGTGGATAATTCTAAGCAAATTCGACACAACGCGAAATGTTTAAGCTAGAACTGACATAGAATTTACAAAACTTTTCAGCAAAACGAGCAACTCAAGTCTTGGATCATATTTTTGTATATTCAATAAATAAAGAGTTGAAATGTCAAAGGATTTAATGCTGACGTTTTAATGACATTTCAAGTCTTAATTTTTGCTTTTTATGCCCTGCGGAAACCCTAATAATACTGTCCCACACTCACCAGGGACGGGGAGTTCTGATCGGGCCAGAAGGATTCTGGGACGGGCCAGTGTCCGACTGGGACTCCTGTTTTAGGGTTTGGTCGGACGTAGATGAGTTTGCGGCAGCTGTGCCAGGGCTGAGGAGCAAAGCACGACACGGGCCGACTGTCCACAGAGTTTTCTGAAATAAAACAAAGAATCATTAGACTCTCTCTTCATAAACAGTTACGATGATTCTGCCGTTTACAAGTGAACAGCCCCTCTAGGATTTCACAGGCAATAGTTACATCACGAAATCCTGGAGGGACTGAGTAATAAATACACTCTAACATAAATACTCTTAACATAAATACAGTTCTCGTTGTGGATAAACTGACCCTCTACGACCGGCGGTGGATCTGGTCCCGTTTTCTCAAAGTTTAGGACGACTCCGCTCTGGACCTTCTGCACCAGAGACTCCAGACACTGGTTCAGCATCCTCTGAGTGAGCACAGAGTACGAGCGCCCTGAAAGAGAGCGTGAACAATCAATGCATTAACCAGATCAAACGTAAACGACCACATGAACTCCACTGACCTCCGGTGACCTCGCACATCTGCGTGATGGCGGACTCGTCGTTGGGAACGCTCCCGAGCTGCTCCGCGTCCGGAGTGGCGGCGCCCGGCAGCCGCAGCACCAGAGCAAACAGCCGCTGGTCCCATCGGAACGGCTCTTTGGTCAGTTCACTGCCCGCCAGAGGGGAGTTCAGGGGCAGGTGCAGCTGCAGGAGACGGTTAGAGGTCAGATGTTGTAGCTTAAGCTGCGGATGAGCAGATTTAGCTCAGTTTGAGCCTGATCGGTCTCTCTCCGGGGTCGGGGGCAGGTGATAGTTTAATGTGTCCTCCTGTGTCAGTGCGAGTGTGTTGTATTTGTCAGATCGAAGCCTCCAAAACCTCAACGTGTCACAATGTTTGATATTTACGACAAGGGCTGGGCACTTCGCTTAAAATGTCAATACCTCAACAGTACTTTTTTTTCATTAAAAAACTATTTATTTGGAATGTGTTTTATTTGTTCGAGCTGAAACAACCGAGTAACTTCCTTTACTGGCTTCCTGTCACTCAGAGAATAGAATTTAAAACAGCTCTGCTCGTGTACAAGTCTTTTCATGGTTTAGCACCAAAGTACATCTCTGACATGTTAGAGTATGAACCATCTCGGGTCCTGAGAACTTCAGGGAGGGGTCTCCTGGTGGTTCCCAGAGTCAAGAATAAACACGATGAGGCTGCGTTTCAGTTTCATGCAGCTAAAATCTGGAACAGTCTTCATGAGGATGTGAGACAGGCCTCAACTCTGACAAATGTTCAAATCCAGGCTGAAAACAGCTGTTTTTACCCGAGCATATGAAAACTGAAAGTATTTTATCTGCACTCTTGCCTTTTACTGTTATTGATTAATGTTTATGTTTTAATGATTGATTTGATCTGTTTTCTTGTAATTTTCTGCAACTGTGAAGCACTTTGAATTGCCTTGTGTATGAATTGTGCTCTACAAATAAACTTGCCTTGCCTTGCCTTTACATACTGAGATAATGTTGATGCGCAACTGTCTGGTCTTTGTGCCCGTGGAAGAGCTTGGTCGCTTCTAACTTCACCCCGTTTGGAGCCATAGGAATATGCTGGGAGAGACCAAATGCTAACGACACCTTTGGTCTTTTTTCTCAGTGTGGAAAAACGGTGGCCTGTTCCTTTAATGCTGTCCCTGGACCGGACAGGCATCAAAACATGGTCTCTATAGATATATTTTTTCAGTACCTCCTTTCAATACCTTAATTTAAATTTTTTCGATACCAGTGGAACCTAAACTTTTTTTTCATACCATACAGGTGGTGTCATAACGGTACCCAGCCCTATTTACGACTTGTTAATAGCAATTTGAGTGACGCTACTGTGGAGAATTTTCCTGATCTCAAATAATAAGGAACAGATACTTAGAGAATGAGCAGAATAAAGAGTCCTTGGGGTGCTGGCCTCATCTTCGATCACATGACTCATTTGGGGGATTCTTGTGTGAGGTACAGAAAACTAAAGCGTGTGGTCCCGCGTCTTGGCTTGCGTTTAAACGAGTGAGAGATTATTAACCGTGGAAGATTTTTAAATCCTCTTGCGCGTCTGAGGCGTCAGGTGGAGATTTGCGCTCACCTCGTCTGGGACCCCCGAGGTGTGCGTGAGCTTGTTGCCGTCGGTGATGGTGATGATGATGGAGGGCTCCAGGAAGAAAGGATTACGGCCCTGAGCACAGGCAGAAACGAGACAAGTACAAATTACTTGGGGAAGCTTTGAAACTCTGCCACCTGCTTCTCTGAGGTTTTCCAAACGTAGAACTATTTAAACAAACTCCATCCAACACTCGAGAGGAGACTGAAAGGAATAGCTAAACAAAATGTGTAGGATTTGTAGGATTAATTTGCAAAAGAAAATCCCAATAGAGACGGATTATATTGTTGTTTTCAGAGCACACATCGTAATTAAGTGTGCAGCCCTAACGCCGAATATTGATCTGTCCTTTCTCCTCTCATTTGTCAAGGCTTTGGACTGGGACTGTGGTCATTGAGCACTAGACTCTCTTCACAAAACCGGGACTCTTACCGTTCAAATCCACTTAGTTAGAGACTCTGGAGAGACTCTGGAGCCGACAGAGGAGCAGCCAAAGTAAATTTATACTCAGTCTGCAGTCATCAATACTTAAAGCACATTCATCTCCTCTTTAAACACAGATTAAACTAAAGTACTTTGGGAGAAGAGGCAAGATAAAGAAGACGCTGTGTAAAAACTTAAGCTACACAATATGTTTCTAACTTTACACTGACCTCAATGTTATCGACAGACAGGCTTTGAATAATAGACTCACATTTGTACTAGAGGTCGACCTATATGGGTTTTTCCTAAGGTGGATGCCGATATGCACTGCTGATATTTTTTAAATATCTCGTCAATAATCCAGCGTATGAAACTTCTACATTGTAAAATGTGTCACTGTGGGACTGTGACAGCAGGGGGCGCTGTATGAGGGGCAGAGGGTTTATTTTTCAGGACTTTCATGGTTTGTGGGTACTTCAGAGGGAGCTCGTTTGAAAGGCAAAAATCTGCAGATTCCAAAACAAAAAAAAGCGTAAGTCTCACTCTATCTTCTATGGTTCGAAAATAATCCTCAAAGGTTTGCAACATAAAATATATAAAATATGATCGGAGGTGAACAAACTTGTGACTGATTTTCACTGTGATGTTTCTCAGCCCTGAGGCCTAGGACGTTATGGGAAGATTCATATTAAGGCCCTGACAGAGCTTAACTTATTAATTGTCCGTGAGCGTAAATCCTACTCTGACAGAAAAAGCGAAGGGACACAGGGATATTGTTCATCCAATTACACAATTTTTCACTCAAACTTGGCTGTAAATACTGTTTAAAGTGGCGCCAGCTCGCATCTAGCTTTGCCCGTTAGCTTGTTAGCTTCTTCTTTGTGATTCCATTAGTGTGTATTGGTGGCTCCGGTCCGGTGGCAGTCAAGTTGCAATTGAGTTTTCTGGCCAGAGACACCAGGGGGAGATGAAAGACCCCCCAATCATCCCATTAACACTTGTATTACCCCCAGAGGGACTACGGACAGGATTTATTAAAGTAAACAAGTTCCTTAGTGCTGCTTTAAAACGATTTGACACAATGGGGGCAACTTTAGCAGAAAACTGGACGTTTGGCCAAAGCTGTAGAATAACAGGTTTTGGACCGTCATTTTTACAAACGTATGCAGTAAAAGAACACGGTTTGTACAGGAAGCAGCAAGTCAAATTAAATGTTTTTAATGCCACCTCAATGCCCAAATAATACTATATTTGTAATGCCACAAATGAAACAAAACTGGACACAACAGTCGACCTTAGTGTAAAGCAGTGGAATGTGTTTTGAAGCACCATCTTACTATTTCTGATGAACTTTTGAAAGAGATATAGATCGAACGCCTGCAGAGGAGCCGCGCAGACCTGTTTCCCTTGTGCTTCATTTGAATGAATGTCCAGCAGCTCGAATGTATTACCTGTCCGTAGTTGTCGATGCCGGACACCAGGCGGTTGAGGTTGAGCAGGTCGAAGGCGGTGCGCAGGGCGTGGCCCAGAGTGGTGAGCCCCGAGGCCTGGAGGTTCTTCAGCTCGCACATGAACGTGCCGTGGTTCTCCTTCCACCCGGCCTGAAACGAGACGGAACCGAACGTGAAAACAATGCCGGCTAAAATAAAAATTGACCTTTCATTCCAGACGTAAAGCAGATCAGAAATACAGACAAATACGGTGCAGGATGATGGGAGGACTTTTATATTTAACAACGTGGAAAGCCAAATATTGGAAGAAGAAACTCATAATAGCAAATGTATTTTTAACCTCTTAACCCCACCGGAACCGAGCACGTTTTCTCCTGTTTGGCTTTAACCAAATCTAAACGCTTCAAAATAAAAATGCATCAAAATAGCAAAGCAAAAATGTGCCAAACATGGAACAAAAAAGTGACAATAATGTGATGAAAATGTGGTGAGAGGTTAACGCAGTTTGTGGGTTTCTTAAGTTTCTTGGTTTAATTTTAATCCACAATCATAAACAGTGATGTCTAAACAGAGCAGCTTTCGTGGCTTTAGTCCCTCTCTTTTGCGCGAGCATGGATTTATATCACGGCTGAGTGCGTTACATAATCTTTACACAATACATCCGCGTAAATAATAACAGCGCGAGAGAAATCCGAGCCAAGACTCTCGTTTCACATCCGCAAATATCCCCTTTCTCTTCTTCTTCTTCTTCTTCTTCAGTCCCGTCTCTGTTCCTGAGGATGTGACTGACTGCCCTTTACCGAGGTCAGATGTCTTTAGAGCCACAGCTTCGTGGTTAATCTAAGGCTGACCCGGAGCTTACGGCGCGGCCTGAAGGACATCAGTGTTTCCCGTAGGTTTACTCGTTTGGCAGGGGCTATGGGTACACGTGTAAATATTATTGATATATTATTTGATGATGTGGGAAACAATACTATGTTTTAGAAAGTTTGAGAATGTAATATACTATTATTAGATTAGCGTAATGCAAGCTACCATTATTTAGTTTTCCCATGGGTGTTTGGATATTCCTCATATTCCTGTTATATATTTTTATCAGTGAGTTCCACAGTTTATGAGTCTGTGTTCTGCTTAAAACAAGAGGCGCCAAAATCAGCATTTAAGGCGCCATTTTCAAGAAGCTCCTAGATTTGGACAAAGCCAAACTGGAGTAAATGCTCTCGGTTCAGGTGGGGGTTTGAGAGGTAAATCGGTTTCTTGCGATAACTCAATGTTGACACTTATTTTGCTTCGGTTGCATTGCTGTGACATCATCTGCACAGCCTCTACAGGTAATATACCGTCCTGAGAAGGAAATATTCAGTTCGGAAATGTTCGTATGAGTTTAGCTGTTAATGTTTCATTGCTCTCTAGACTAGAGTGTAAAATTAAGAATGGCCGACTTCTTCCTGAAAACATAAGGAGATGGCGTTCCTGGCTGCTATGGACTTTCCATTCAAACTTTTTAAGTCATTGTGTTTGTCCTAATTTAATCTATTATTTTTGACCCAATTCTTTCTATTCTAAATATCGCAGCTGATCTCCATTGTAACGCAGTACAGTCAGCTTTCCACAGGCTTAAAGTCGGCAGAAACTGATCAATATCGAATCGCTAAAAGTTTGAAATTACATAGTTAAACTAAATAGCCTTTTTGTTCCCTGCAGCACTTCCACACACACACCCAAAGTTTCAGTCATTTACACGGCATCTTCCAGTCGCCAGGAGGCTTTTTATATTGCATTTTATAATACAGATATTTGTTATTCTTTAAGATCTTGCTGCATAAATAAACATTGCCTCGCTTTACCGCGTGGTTGTTGCCTTCTCTGTGTCGGTAAAAAAGGGAAAAGCACTGGCATAGAAAGAGGGACTTCAGAACAGAGCCAACGGGACAATGTTTCATCTACATTCTTAGGCGTAGCAGAACAATGAGGGTAATATCTTGCCACTACAGCTCCCTGCCCGGGCCTTAGCTTGACCTTTGTTTGACGAGGGTGAGTGATGAAGAGACTTACAAATATGGTAGTTACATTTCCAAATATGCACCACACGTCCGCAGTTTTCCACAGGTTTCCAAGGCATTCAGACAGAAAGCACGTGAAGCTCAAGCTGCAGATACAACCCTGATTTTACCACTACATTGAGTGTGAAGTTACTCAACGTTAATGCATGTGTACTCGCTTCAGGGACACACAAACGCCTTAGTGCTTCGAAAGCCCCTGAGCCTGATTTTCCTCCACAACAGACTGAAGGACAAAACTAATGTTATCCCACTAAAGTAGGGATAGGCTTTCAAATCAAGCGTCATTTCACTTCTCTGTATGTTTTCAAGTGGATGAATTGACAATGACGCCGTCTTTAATCATTAGAAATTGAGACAGGATTAAAGCAGGAGAAACAAATAATAAGACAGAAACAACTGATCCATTATTGAGAGAGTCGAAAACTATTTTCTTAATCGATTGACCTGTTCTGGTTTATACGGACTCAAAAAGATGGAAAAATGAAAATGTAGTATTATGTAATGTATTCACGTGAGGGTCTGTAGAGGGTTCTGCACATTCAATTCAAATATCTGTCAGTGACTCAGGGCAATTATACAAGCAGAATTCGTATCGTTGCCAGATCCTGTAGTCTGGGGAATAAACATAAAAAGGACTCCAGTTGTTACAGCTCAGTGGCTGAAATCTGAAGGTTCTTGTTCTTGTTCATGTGCAGCTTTGAGCAAACCAAGTTCAGCTGTAGTGACTTTTTACAGCACTAAAAACCTCCTACAAACATTCCCTTTTAAGTTTACTCCATCGACACGTCCTCAAGCGGCGCCACTTTAGCTGTATGTGGTAAGTTGCGTCTCTTGCAGCCAATAATAGTAGACGATGGGGCTGGGCGATATATCGATATTTAAGATATTATCGATATATTTTTAAATGAGATATGGAATTAGACCAGATCGCTTATATCGGGATATTTCAAATTCAGATAAACTATTAAGTTAACAAAAAGAAACAGGTCATCTCAAGCTGATGTTTAAAAAGGTTTATCTTAAACTGAGCACTTTATTTTGTTATCTCTTTATATATAAATGCTGCCCTCACAAAAACATTGACCTATTTTTATCCAAGGCTATTTTTATCCAAGACTTTGACATACAGTGTTTGTGTTTACATTTTACAGTGAGTTTTCAATAAAACTACTCGTATTTGGCTTTGACTTAACATTTCATTTCACAGCTCTCACTTTGCGGAAAAAATATCTGGATATATATTGTATATCGATATTCAGCCTAAATATATCGGGATATGACTTTTGGTCCATATCGCCCAGCCCTAGTAGGTGATTTACATCGCATTGTTCATTCACCCCATACTTGGTGATGGTGAGCTACAGCTGCCCTGGGGCAGACTGACAGAAGCCTGTAAACTGTAACCTGTGTGATAGAAGTGCTTTTATGATGTGAGCTTCTATGTTTTATTCTGTATATATTTTATGAACTTTTGTAAGTGTAACATCAACCTGTCCGGGGACTGCGGGTGGAAATTAGCATTTTTGCTATAACCTGGCACATGACATCTCCTCTCTCTTAGACTAATGTTGCTTGTGCATTGTCCCTGATCAAATAAAGAAAAGTGAGAAGCCATCAGCCCCTCCGACCACCACCAACCCCTCACTCACCGGGACATCCTGGTCCCAAACGGTCTCCCATCCAAGTACCGACCAGGCCCTTCTTGCTTAGCTTTGAGACCTGACGGAGTCGGGCAGAGCAAAGGCGATATGGCCTTTAAAGAGTCATCGAATAATCGTAAAAGTAATTACCAAAATAATCAATAGTTACAGCCCTAGTCTCAAGGCCCTGTCCTCGCATCATTTTCCATTTAATAACCTTAAGACTGTGCTTTGGTATCATTTTTAAACATAACATGATGAAGCCGCTGTTTGACATCCATATACGGGCAACCGGCGCGTTACCATTGCGAGATCGGGCTGATGCCAAATGCAATCAGACAGTAAATACGGCAGGAAGGCTCTACAGCACTAACACATGCACAGGTCTGTCCAAGTGAATTAGGCACAGAGCGACTCAATAATTCACACAACACAATCTTTCTATTTCCCCTCAACACGGGAACCCTTACCTCCCCCCCTCACTCTCGCTCTCTCTCCCCGCATCAACATTTTATTACCACCGAAACTGTGCGATCAGAGCAGCTGTGTTCAACATAATCCGCCGAACGCCTCGAAGCAGGTGCGCGAGGGCCAAGACAAACAACAGCGTAAAACCCACAACATTTCTAACGAGCCTTTCATTGCAAACGCGCACGTTCTTTCTGTGCCACATGTTCACGTTTGAAGAACATTGGACCAGCAGATGAAGCGCGAAGAAAGCCAGACTGAAAAAGGCTTCACTCGGGTAAAGAAAACAGAAGATGCAAAGGGAGAGGTTTTTGCGAGTCCGGATGCGCCTGCTCTGAATGTTCTCGCGTCTTCTCGGTATGTGAGTGACGCTGAGGGACTGACCTCACTGGCTCAGAATGACAAATATTACCAGAGCCAGACATTTTTATGTATCGCAGAATTGTAAATGCCATTGCGAGAAGTGGAGCGAGGTTTGATCTAAACAAAACACTACCATATAAGTTTATAATCATGGCCCTCCCCGTTGCAATGGAAAGTCGTCAGGGAAACACATGCTCCGGGGCCATCTACAACTTTATCCACTTACAGATTATTCCACATGTGCTTCAATAATGCCTTGAAGTTCGTATTTTTGTCTTCTGGTTCACACCAATGGGCGACGAAATAGGCCTGTCAAAATGTGAAGTTATTGCGAAATATAATGTAACCCGATTTCTTTAAAAAAATATATACATCAAGTTTTACAAAGGAAAAATAGCGGAGAAATGCTAATAGATGTACAGACGATAAATATTGAGCCCAAAAATGTATCGTTTATCTAGGGCTGGGCCATATCGTATCGCATATCGTTATCGTGATATAATGTTTTGATATCGTTGTAATTTTTTATAGCGTTGTGGACACAATATAGTTTATGTTACGCTCCATCAGAGCAGCATAAACGGTGACTGTAGAACACGGGGACACGTGAAATGAAATGAAGGATGTAAACTGCTTGAGTAGATCATATTTGGAAGACAATTATGCCGTAAAAAAAAAAAAGAATAAAATATCACTGAATGAATCTTCCCAAAAGGCGTAAGGCGGGGATTTTGAAGTAATTCGTCCATTGTCAATTATATCGTCATCGTGATATTTATTTTTTCATATCATAATATAGATTTTAGGCTATATCGCCCAGCCCTACGTTTATCTGTTATTTATTAAATGATAAGTTGATTATCGTGACGGCCCTTCAATGAAAGCACTTCTGACGTGCTGACAATGCCGCGATAGCACCCCCTAGTGGCGAGAGGCGACTCCAGAAGGCTCGCTGTAATATGGAATCCTGTTTGGACTTTACACATGTCGAAAACAGCTTAAAAAGAATTGTATAGTTTTTTTAAAAAAATAGAGTTTCCTCCTGTGACAACATATTTTTACCCACGCTGGTTTTTGTTCTATTAAATTGTGACGTTTTAGACGGGGCTTTGATCGATAGGTCCCGTAGAACTGGGGGGGACTTGTTTCTGCCGAGTTTATCGTTTTTTTTTTTTCAGGAACATGCTTTTTTGAAGGGGACTGACCTGCCAACATGGATTCTCTCCTGACTGATGTTAACGGTTTAATATATCTGGTTCACACCCAGTCTCTTTGGAATGTCACAGATTTATATCGCAATATTTGAAGGCAATGTTTCCCAAGAGGCCACAGTGAATCACAAAATCCCTACAGTCTTTCAAAAAAAATAAATAAACATGTCCGCTTAAAAATGAGCACAAGTTTAATTGTAAGCATGTGTTTCCTAATGCTGTTACAGTTTAGCCTCGTTTTGGCCCAGACTTGGTAAAAGACTCAATCTCGTTTCACAATTTAATGGAAAAATACATCGCTTGCATTTGTCGGACTTTACTTTTCTCCACCAGCCCCAGCAGTAAGGTACTCCACGCTGCACTTACTTTGCACAGGTTTCATGTTCTAGCACCAGAAGTGGCATTCAAACTCCTATGCAAATGATCTACCCTCGCCGCAATGGTTGTTGCCACGCCAGTGTGAAATTTCAGCGCGCACCTCAGGTAACTTCACTGCATGTCATCCCGGACTATTGTGCAATTTCAGGACATCTATTTTGGAAGATGCAGGTTGTGGGTGGCGGGTTAGTGCACTTCCCCTTTTAATGGCAGCGCCGATTTGACCGACAGAGGGCAGTCTCGTCTAAAAAAACGCCCCCTTGTTTTTCATAAGCTACAGCAGTTTCATGATTACGTCCCTGTAGCCTGTAATAAAGCACACTTCCTTCCCCTTATGCAATGTTTAGGAGGGACGTCCGGGGGGTTGGGGTTCACGATGTGGGCACTTGGGGATGTGTTTTATTATTGTGCTTGGGAAGTGGAGGGAACGAGACGTGTGCCAGGTCGTAAAGCAAGTTAATAGATTAGTGGTGGTGCGGGTACTGGGTAGTGATTTGCAAGTGGTTTTTCTTATTTATTTTACAGTCAGGCCAAAAATGCAGGGAGGGAGGGAGGGAGGGAGGGGGGGGGGGTTCATATCCCCGGCCATAAAGCTTATATGGCATCGTTGTGGCTGATGATTACCATATAAATAACATCGCGTTCCTTCAAGCAAACTTATGTCAATACACGATCGAGCGGAGGGTCGTCAACTTCCAGCGGGGGTTGAGCCAATGCGAGCGCGCGCACGGCGGGAGAGGAGGGGGAAGCCGTGACTGGCGGGAGTTCGGGCGAGTTATGGAGCACGCTGCCGGGGGAGAAAACGTGGTGAGGTAGCACGCGATAAGAGGTTTCCCCGCCTCCATCTCGAGAGCGGGGCGAACCTGCAGACCGGAGCCGCGGCAGAAGCACGACAGTCATGTTTCCCCCCCAACACAGCACCATCTGCTCATGCAACAAACTCACTGTATTTCATGGCTCATTGCTATAACACACTATTCTGTTGTAGTATGGTTTATAATCACATTGTTACTGATCGGTAAACATGTAACAAACGAAAATGTACTTATGGAACTGCTCTGCTCTGTTGCACAGGGTTGTCCACACCTAGATCTGTAAATATAATCCCACTGTTTGACTTTTTATTTTGCATCTTATTTATTTAATATTCTTTATGCATGCCCCCTAAAGTTTTATAGCTTATTTTTTCATCTAAATTCTGTGTTATACGTTTTATGTTGGACGTCCGCATCAAGAAAAAATCCTAGTTTGTGAACCTGTTCTCAAACAATGGCAATAAAACCTATTCTGATTCTGATCCGATTTCTCTTCCTTTACTGTGTATTCATATTGTGAGGCCTGTTTGGCTCGTCTTGTGTGTTTTTACTTTACTTTCTTATTTCTTTGAACCAAACCTAAAGCCCATAATGCAACAAGAGGAGAGAGTAAAAACAAATTAAGCTGAATAGGTCTACGATATAAACATTCCACTCGTGCATTTCATAGCTGTTCATTAAATGTTCACCTCCGGGCAACATTTTACTTGTGTTATAAACCATATTACAAACATTTAGTCCTTTGTTATAATATTAACCTCTTAACCCCCGCCCCGTGCATTTTCTCTAGTTCAGCTTCGCGAACTACGGGTCGTCTCGTGATCGGAGGGCCGTGGAGTTTCGAATCCCAGCTCCCGCAAATGCACACTGTCGTTGTGTTCTTGGGCAAGACGCTTCACCCTACTCGCCTCCAGTGTCTGTGCACACTGGTGCGTGAATGAGAGTGTGACTGGGGGACTGGTTCCTTACTGTAAAGCGCTCTGGGCCTGATAAAAGGTAGAAAAGCGCTATATAAGTTGAGACCATTTACCCAAATCTAAAAAGCTTCTCGACTGGAGTTTACAGTCTATAGGCCAGAGTAACGCCTCATTTGAAAGCTAAGATCTACCTACGCTGTTGCTGCATTGTCTCACTTTTTTGACGTTTTTTTCCATTGCTTCTTTGTTGCCTTTATGCCACATTTTCGTAGCTTTTTGTCACTTTTCTGTCGCCATTTTGACTCTTTTTTTTGCCAAGAAGCCAAACTGGAAAAAAATTTGCTTGTTTCAGGTGGGGGTTAAGAGATTAAAACGTGAATGTAACTTTATTTCCACCCGTATGTAGAATTGCTTCGCAGCTGGAGTTTGCTTGCAGACACACAATTCGTAAACAACTAACACAAGTGAGATTTCCGCACGCCACCTGCACGTGGGCAGATAATGCCGTCTCGAAAACACCCCGTTGTCGTGAATCTGCCGCCGTGGATCCGCTGTGGTTGCGTCTGCGGCGGCTCCGGCGTGCGGACGGACAAACACTCAGGGGGCATCTCAACGCCCGACAGACACTTTTCTCAACACAAAAGCAAAATGTCCGCTGTGTGGTCGGAGGCAGCGCCGCTCGCGCACAAATGTATGTCGCTTTTCACCCGCCGGGAGGCCGACTGGCTGCTGACTACAGGGATAATAAAGTCTAACAAGTTGAAAAATACCACCGGCCGTCCAAAGAAAACATGTATGAGTTGCTAAATTACCTTGACTCCGTATGGCGGATCATCGAATGTAACTAGCATGTACCTGTCGCCTCTACTAGCCGGGTCTCGGGCACGCAGCTGTCAAAAAAGAGAACCAAAATTACATATTATTTTTTTTTTGCCCAAGGAACCCTAAGTTTCCGAGAGGTATATTCTTGCTGGAGGGAAAAAAAAAAAATCCGGGAAAAATCGTCTCTTTACCTTCATAAAGACCTCAACCGCGCCTTTAGCAATGTCCAGAAACGTCGTGCCCAAATAAGTGCGCTGATTCATAGAGGCGGAGGTGTCTAACAGGAAAAGTAAAATAGGCATTTTGGTAATAAGCAGAGCCGCGGGTTGTATGCGTTTTCTAAAATATCTGTTATCCACACATGACCTATGATGCGGCCACACAGTTTCCGCATGTGTATTTGTTATAATAAGCCCCCCATCTCCGGCAGAGGGCCCGCCTGGATGTGCCCTCTCGCTGTCTCTCTGTCCTCTCTGACTCGGTATCGCTCTGTTCAACTTCTGCTGCTCCTAACGGAAAGGAACGCCTCGCGCGCGCAGCTCGGCTCCCGATTAGCCGAAGGAGATTCCGCAAGCCACGCCCCCGCGCCCTCTCTTATAAAACGGCGCGTGGAGCCGCGGTCGGGCCACTGTGTGGAGGGAATCCGCGAGGTGTAACGTCCCCGTGGCGCGTTCGCTCGTGATATAATCAAAACAAGTAGTGTTTTGTGCTTTATTACCCGGATCTAAAAGCGAAAAGACGAGACGTAAATGAGGATGAAAACGCAGCAAAAGAAAAAAAAGCACAAACGATTAAAGCATCAGAAGAGAGACAAAAAATGACAACAAAGAGGAAAGAGCTAGATCGGATTTGTAGGTCTTAGCTTTCAAGTGAGGCGTCAGCTTTTAGATTTGGGTAAAACCAAACTGGAAAAAGTGCGCGTGGGTCCGGTGGGGTTTAAGAGCACATTATCGTATCCTTTCCAGTGCCTTTACACGCTGTAATGACAGACATCTCCGGTACCTGCCTTTTTATTATGTGAAGAATGTTAACGCGCAGTATTCATGCCAGACTCGAGTGTATAAATAGCGGGATAATAAAGAAATCCCCTTGGAGGAGAACATCTCTTCCTGCGTGCAGACTAGAGAAACTACAATGTTGCAGCGTCGTTTCGATGTTGAAATACGATCCAGTTCGGGTGATTTATGGAGCAGTTAGTGAAGTGAGTTTCGAGGCTGTCCCATGACCTCGTGCAGCAGCATAGGACAAAGCTGCTCATTATAGGCATTCATCTACGACTGTGTATGTACAGTTTAGTCATCACCCCGAAGCCTTTGTCCGTATAATAGCATACACATATATACTCCATAACTACTGTGTCATGAAGCGTATGATTGTTTTTGCATTTAAGCTGCAGATAGTCGTGGGAAATACGGTTTGAAGACCCTTTGGCTGTGTAATAAGCGCTACTACTACACTCGATGACGGGGCTACCGAGTGCATATTTTTACGTGATCTATATCGCCAGAAAGTCGTAAACACTTCGCTTGTTTTGTCACAATTACGTACAGTCGCGTGGCTGACGTTGACGTACACTGTGTCCTGTAAATAGCCCACAATGCACCGCGAAGTCTGCGGTAAAGCGACAAAAGAGAAAAAGGGCCAGGGAAGAATACAAAAACGGGTGGGATCCGGAGCTAAAACACTGGCGATATCTTCAACACGAGACCCTCGCATGCTCCTACGATAAGGTAAATGCATTTCTCTGTGTAACGAGGGGGATACGTGCTTATATGCTGAGATGTCATGACTTGTAGCCAGCGTTAAGTGGCTACGAGCTACAGTCTTGAACAGTTTTACTAGCCTGCTAACGCCTGCTAGCCTCAACTGTGATATTTCTTTTAGACTTTCACCACGTCTTCACACGCAATTCATTTATTCAGTCGTTTTTAATTCCGTCACATTGTTGTTTATACGCGTGACATATCATTAAATATTTATTACACATTAATATTGGTATTAATATTGGTCTGTTTATGTTACCAGCTCATAACGATTACGCTGCAAATTAGTTAGCACAACGTCCCTACGCTCACTCGTCACTTCGTGGGTCGAATGAAATACACGTCTGAGCACTCACTTTGTCTGTACTTTTAATATAAAGGTCTTATTCGTGTGTGGAGATAAATACTCGAGCCTCGGTGTAAACGGTCCCGCTTGTTTGCGAATATGTGTGAACAAAACATCGTTAACGTGTTGCGAAATTACAGCCTGCTCCTCCTGTTCAGCTGTTACCATGTCAACACGGGCTGCCACGTGATCACCACATGGCGTCAAACAGGGACGTGTTTATAACAGAGATTAATGCGTTATTACTAATCTACTGCAATGTTATATGTAATTTAGCACTCGAAACGCGTTGGCTTTTTAATCTAAGCCGTGTCAAATAAAGGCGTTTTAACTTTGCCTTAGTTTTTATTTATTTTTTTGCTTTCTCCTCTTGAGACAATATTTGACTTTCAAAGTTGGCACATATACAACATAACTGGACGAAACGGGGTAAAAAAAAACCGTGATAAGAACCAGTACAAGGTATGGCTAAACTCTAAAGTCAGGTTTGGGAAAAGATTAACTAAACCTAAACTAGGTCTGAACAAGCATCTAACCATAACCAGTCTCTCAATCCAATAAAGTAAATGGAGAAAGTTACAAAAAAATCTGGGACAATACGTTTTGTCGCAGTAACAATTCTTATTTTGTTTTTAATATATTTCTATTGATGCATATTATTTTGAGTAATAAGTGTTGAGTGTTATTCATCATTATCGCCGTGAGTAAAATTTCAAAGAGCATAAATTAAGTCTCCAAAAGTTGAAAACCAAATGTTATTCACTGCACTATCTCAGCGAAAGCGAAAGAGCACTGCTGTTCAGTTTTAGATTTGACCCCAAACAGTTGTTGACGCTCTACTTTCTTTTGGACAGTGCAGTGTCATGGCCCGCAGCAGCTGAGAGCCGGACGTTGGCGAATCCACCCTGAAGGGCAGAGACCGAGATCGTTCCAGCCTGTGGCGAGCGGGGCAGCTGTGGGAGGCTGAGCGAGCAGCGGGGGCAAATGCAGCTGCAGCACCGACAGCCTGATCTCGTGGAGGGCAGCCTTCCGGTGTTCGTTTTCCCCACAGAGCTCGTCTTTTACGCCGATGACCAGTCGACCCACAAGCAAGTGCTCACCCTCTACAACCCCTATGAGTTCGCGCTCAAATTCAAAGGTGTGTGCAGCAAATGTGTGACATCGATTGGTTGGTTCCTTATTTCAAACTCCTAGAAGCACTTTGCGAAACACTGTAGTCATGATGATGCACATTTATCGCCTGTTCATTCTCTATATCTGGTTTGCTTTTTTCTAGTTTTGTGTACAGCACCAAACAAGTACAGTGTGGTGGATGCGACTGGAGCGGTCAAACCACAATGCTGTGTCGACATGTGAGTGATTCTGTTTATCTGTGCACAGCTCGAACTGAAGGAATGCCATGTTGCTCTGTTATTTGTATGTAGTAGGTGAAGACACTGTTGCTCCAAAAGTTAACGTTTATATTTAATCCTTTGAATAAATGCAGCAAGTGAGTACAGCAGTGTTGCCCGTGTTTGCTGGGCACACCCAACACAACTGGATTGAACTTCTTACAGTTTTTGTAGCTCACGTGACACTTTTCACCTATTTATTATTTAAGCGGCCATTTTGTGATGAACTTTGCTAATTTCTTAGCCTCGAGTTGGCGTCACCATGATTCTATAGCGTCATCCCCCGCTCCTCGCTCCGGCGCCACAGACACTCCTCGTTTGTTCAAATGCAAAATACCCAAAGTACCACATAGTACAACATAAGCAGGAGAATAGCCGTCTACAAAAGCCACAGATAAACCGTGTGCAGTCTGTAAAAGGCTTTTGTCTTTCAAGATGATGTGTTTTGTTATACTAATTTAACAGCAGCCTTTTTGAGACTAAGGAGACTGAAATTAAGCTAAGACCATAATCTCTTTTGTTAATGGGAGTGGGTTGTGGAGTTAAACGTCAGGGAAGATAAAAGAAATAATCTCTTTTTCAACATTATACCGTTTGACATATATTTAGCTCCCAATCAACAGCCAAAAGTAAGTTACAAGTATCTTCATTTTCTTGTCTACTTGAGAAACAGCTGCGAGGAAAGACAAAATTTAACAAAGTGAAAGCCCTTACTTTGTGGACCATTTGTCAGGGCCAGCTGGGGCTGGAGGAGAGAGTAGAGCAGAGATGGTGACGTTAACAAGGCTGAGCGCAAAACCAGGACTGTGTTCGGCCAGATCAAGACTTCCCCCAACACTTTAGGTCCAAACTGGTTTTACAGAGGACAGAGACTCTTGAAAAACAATTACGGACCTGTTGAAAGGAATAACAATCAGCCATGCTTTGCTCTCCAAGCTTCAGTGTATTTTTTCACCCACTTGTGAGACGCTTCAGTTGTCACAGTTACCTCAGGGACTCACAAATATCACTTAGAGAACAAATCAAGCTACATGTAAATAAAACCCGTCATTTTGATTGTAGGAAGGGGACGTTTTCTGCCTGGGCTCTCGTCGGGGCATGAAGGTTCTTGTTTAAAAGTCAAAACAAAAGTAAAAAAGAACTACTGTGCACATGCGTACGTTTTGTAGCACATAACATTTCAAAGGGAATTTGCACATGAGACAGTTACAAGTTGCATAGTGCAGATGAAGGAAAACGACACCATTTGAGGTCATAGTATATTGTAACTTAATATGTTTTTGTTTTATTTGAAGTGCGCCTTACTCATATTTCATTGAATCGTGTAAAGCAGTGTCTTAAATCGCAGACAGAAACTTATAAAAGGTCTCGCTTTTATATCTATATCTCGCTTCCCCCTCCCTTTCTGAGAATAATGTTTGTATATGAGTCGCATGTAATTTTTTTCTTGCCTCATACAATATTCGCACAGTTCTAAACTTATTCAAGTCTTCAAACCTTTGTAGGAACTAAATATTTGTATGGTCTCATTTACCATTTACAATCATTGTAGCCGGAATTTCTTATGCATCTTTTTAGAAGATTTCTCCCTTTCTCACAGTGCGTTGTGTACAAAAGATAACAAGATAACAACAAACGATAACATTTTTGGCACCTATCCCACTCCCAGTAAAGAGCGTATGTGTTTTGGGTATGCGTGCCTTATAGCAGCCTTTATCTTAAAGGAACAGGCCACCGTTTTTCCATACTGAGATATGTTCTTACCTGAGCTTAGACGAGTTGATACGTACCTGTCTGGTCTTTGTGTGTGCCCTCGGTCACGCAAAACGACCAAAGATGTTTTTAGCATTTGGCCTCTCTCAATGTATTCCTAAAGCTCCAAATGGGGGTGAAGTTAGAAGCGACCACGGTCTTCCACGGGCACAAAGACCAGACACGTATCAACTCGTCTAAGCTCAGGTAAGAGCATTTCTCGGTATGGAAAAACGGTGGCCTGTTCCTTTAAGATGGGAGAACGTTTATTTAAAGATGTTCCTTAAGTCCCGCTATGTCTCATCAAACAGCTCAACTGGTCCCTTATTGTTCACTGTTTGTGAAGCGAGCGCTCCGTTTTATCCTTGACTTTATAGTTATTTTTCATTCATTAACGAGATGTTTTTTCGTCTTGTTTTGTGCCGACTCAGAGTGATCCGACACCGAGATGTGCGCTCCTGTCACTTCGGCGTCTACGATAAGTTCCGGCTGCAGGTGTCGGAGCAAAGCCAGAGGAAAGCGCTCGGTCGCAAAGAGGTGACCGCCACGCTCCGCCCCTCCTCCGCACACGACCCCCCCACGCCCCGACCCCCTGACGACGACCGACGGAAAGAGCAGCCGTCCGAATGCGAGTTTTACGAACAGAGCTCGTACCAAGCAGGTGAGGAGAGACGGGGTCATGAGAGGTGAGTGGCCACTAGGGGGAGCCACAGGAGCGTTAAACGTGGTGGAGATTTGATGTTTCTGGCAGAATATTTATGCTCTTGTAAGTGGCAAAAAGAGTGGCCATGACCCTGTTGTAAATTGTACTCGACAAACCTAACTGGCTCGTGGCCAAATCGATTGCTGTTAAACGTAATAAATGTTTCTATCTGGATATGATCATGTTTAGGGCTGGGGGCCTTTCATTTCTTTGATATGGTTCCGTAATAGGTTTGTAATACCAATACCTGCCTTTTTTCAGTAACTATGCTGCTTAAATAAATATCTAGAACCCTTAGCAGAACAATAAAGTTCTTGCGTTCCTTAAAATATTGCAACATTTGTTTTAAGTTTTATTGTCCAGGGGAAACCAAGTAAGTTTATGTCATACTTTGTCAGGAACCCTTAAGTATCAAAACTTGAATATCTAAAGGACCTTTTTGGTGTAGGGATCTTGTCATCTCCTATTTGTATAATTGCTAACCATGAATTTACTCCTGGTTCGGTCCTCGTGTTGGGCGATAGCATCATTTAATTTAAGATGTGACTTTGAAAATGTAGTGTTCACCTGATTAAAGCGTTTGATATCCTCTCTTCTCTGTGTTCCCCCTCTCAGAGCCCCGTCCTGTTGCGAGTGGGCCCAGTCTGCTGACTGTGCTGCTGGGGCTGGTGTGTATGGCTGCCCTCATGCTGCCCACTCTGGGCGAACAGGAGTCCACTGTGCCTGTCTACCTCCACTTAAGTGTTAACAAGAAACTAGTAGCTGCTTATGTTCTCGGTAAGTAAAGCGTATATATTATTCTATTTCAATTCTAGATCGTCATTATGTTCCTTTCTCATGAGGGCAGAAGGTAGAATGCCATCCATCCATTTTCTTCCACTTGTCCGTTGCCGGGTCGTGGGAAATCACATTGCACCAGCCCCTATGGCGCCCCCTGCAGGTGGTGGGTCCACAAAAGGACGGCCTCATGGTTCTAACCGGGCCTGTTGGTCTCTCATAAGGGGCTTCTGAACCGCTCTTTGTCTGACCCGTCACCTAGGACCTGTTTGCCCTGGGAGACCCTACCAGGGGCACGAAGCGCCCGACAACAGAGCTCCCAGGATCATTCGGGCGCTCACGTTAAGGTGGCAGCTCCAGGAGGGGAATGGATTAAGGGATTTTTATCAGAGGAAGCCATCATTTATGTTCGGCCTATTACAAACTAAAACACACCACAAACACTGACATTTGATGGTTTTCAGTTTCAGTTTGTTTTATTTTTTTTTAATCCAAAAAATCCAGTTAGTAAAAGTTCCCCAAATAGTGTAATACGTCAGATCCCTCCCAAATAATGTTTGATTTAAAAGATTTACAGAATATTTTCCTCCCACGTTCCGAAGGTACACACAGCTCTCCGGTGCCCTGGTGCCCACACTTTCATATTCCTGACTCGTAAAGGTGTCCAAAAGTGGAGACAATGATGTGCTTTATGCTGGTCAAATTAAAGGACTTCAGCCATAAGATGAATGTGGCCGGTTTGTGAATCAAGAAAACATTTCATAGATTTTCTGTTTTGTCTCTCTCCCATTGAGTTGTTGTGAGGAGGGACAGAGAATATATGTGCATGTGCATCGTCAGCCTTAAATAGAGATTGTGCCGTTGAAATCATTCTCTCTTCATAATCATCGTGTCTGTCCCGCAGGTCTTCTTACTATGGTCATCCTTCGCACATGACGCGACGGCGCTGGGAGTGAAAAGACTGCAAAACTGACTGTGGAAAACATGATTTAAATGTGTATAAAAAACAAAAAAACCTGTGTCGCTCACAGTATAAGGCGATAATGTGTGTATGGTGGCGCCCTCTAGTGTGCAAAAGGAGTCGCCCCCTTTCCGAAGTGAGGGGGGGGATCGTGAAGAAACGTGGCCAGTGAAGTCGATGGCTGCATAAACCTGTATTTTTATTGCCATTATGTAACAAGGAGCGAAGGAGTTTCAATGCAAACGTATGCTCAGCTAAGCCCAAAATTACTCGTACTCTTTTGTCGTTGCTGAAGGTCCCCCGTTATGTTCGAGACGCGAAATCGGCTTCTCGAAACGCCTTTACCGTGTTGTCGTAACTATTTTGCACCTTTCGCTTTCGCCAGTGTGATGTAAATATTTTAATTCCTCCTACAGAAATCTTTTATTACAGTGTTTTTAAACCGAGAAGAAAATGCTGCTTCCAGGGTGTCCCAACACTTTCAAAAATGCCTGAAAAAAGCGGGACCTGTTGTTACCCATTAGTCGATGGGAAGCTGCCACGGGGCAAGGAAGTGGAGGCCAATCTGAGCCGGCAGCCTCTAATGCGACAATAAATATGTTAATCATGTTTTGCAATCAACTTTTTGTACATTTTTCTTGTGCAAAGGATTTCCGCGCTCTCGTCTGGTCGGGTCAGTTTTTGGGATATGAATAAACTTGGGCTTAGCTGTTCATAAAACACACGACTAATATTTGTGACGTTTTTGTTACTAAGTGCAGAGTTTGTGTGAATCTGAATGAGGTTTATCTCGTTTTATTTCTGCTTTTTGAACGTTTCACCAAAGTTTTTTCTGAGACAACTGTCTGTAATCTGTAAATGCCATATCCACGTCCATCAGATGTTGAATAAAGTCTCAAAGTTTGTCAGAGTTGTATGAAAACTGTGCATTTTTTATCTGCAAAGTAAAATCCAACTAACTACTGATCACTCCTATTTACTTTAGCGATACTTTTCACGATACCTATACAAAAATATTTGTCATATAGAACCATAATGTTATGGTTAATTTATTCATTTTCCTTCCATCTAATTTCTTTTACATTTGTATCATTTGTTTGAGGTGAAAGAACTAAGAAATTACAAAAGGGCGGAAACAAGTTTTTCTTTGTTTTCCCCAATTTTCCTGAAATTTTCTATTTTTCCCCCAAACATTTTTTTTTATTCTTTTCCGATTTTGCCACTTATTTTTTCCTGAATAAAAAAAAAAAAAATCTCAACTTTTTTGTCACTTTTTTTTCTTTTAAATTCTGATGACCAACAGCATCAAAACCTGAATATAAATATTGTATTTATTTTTTTGGGTACAAGCTTTCAATACTTTTATTTTTTCGATACCAGCCCCCAGCCCCACTCCTATTACAATAAGAACTCGCATTAAACTCCACAAGCCTGTGTTGCCAAGTTTCTCAAAGTGCGACTATTCATTATTAATGCCGTACTCTGGTGGTGGTACGCTACTAATATAGCCACAGCTGCCCCTGGGCCAACCTGCGCCATCGGCCCCGACTACTCACTCAGTCACAGGCAAATGCCCTCTCATTCATTGCATAGTGTACATGTTTTAGCAGTAGAGCAAACTGTAATACTCAAAGGAACCCGACGCAGACACACGCGCTAACTGCCGCCATCTAAAAGTAATCTAGTAACTTCTTTGGGTACTTCATTTCATAATCTGATTACTGATTACTAGTTACTTCAGTTTTGCAAAAGGATGAAGCCAGGCTCAGTTGTTTTAATATGTTTCTGACATTGTATGATTTTTTTCACCTGTCCAAAAATGACATAATATTGATAAAGTAATAATGTATCGACCAGTTTTGCAATTGTAATTATTTAATTGCATTACTTAAAAAGTTAGAGTAGTGGCAAGACTTTCCTACACATTTCAAGTTTTTTTTTTTTAAACAATGAATACTTTTTACTTTTACCTTGCAATGCTTTACATCCAGTATCTATACTTCTTCTCCACAATATATTTATAAGTGGATTAAATGTATTTGGAACTATAGCTGTGAAGTAGCTCTAATCAGACGGTTAATACAATATTCTGGGAAAATGATATATACACTTAATACTTTTCCACTAGTCGGGACCTGTAGTCTGGACTAGAGGGAGACTTAATGGGAGTTCTTTTGATCTAGTGAAGACGTGAAGTTGGTCGACGTGAGAAGAGGATGCAGCAGATTTCAGGCCTGTGTTGATTCTGAGTTCTCTAAATATAATATATTGCTCCCACAGGCGAGTTACACAATCAAACATTCCCATCCTACAACCTGTTCCAATCCACAGCCTATTTATACCGCGGGCCAGTAAACAAGCAGTCTTTGTTTAAGTGTGAAACGCTCACAAGCAAATGAAGTATTCATTAAAGCAGGACTTCACTTGCCCTAAACCTCAAACCTCGTTTCATAAATTTGCGCCTTGACTGGTGTAAACCTGTGATGTGTTATATGATGTATTAACCTATGATTATTAAACCTGTGATTAATATTAAACCACTGGCCTCGTCCCAGAAAACCCAAGTAGTCAGGAAAGAATGAAACCGGTCACGTGCACTTAAAGGCGCATTGTGGAACTTTTTATGTGAAAAAACAAACTTGATATTTGTGGGTAATTGACCTTGTGATTTCCATTCCACAAAGACGCAAAGTGTAAAGTAAAATAAAAGGTTTTCCACATAACAACTTGCATAACCTTTAAATGAATTGAATACAGGGTTTACGGGGTATGCAAAACAACTTTCTCCAACTAAACTCAGACAGAACTGAGATCATTGTTTTTGGCCCACAGACACAAAGACAAAGTGTTATCAGTCACCTTGAGTCTCTCTCTCTAAAACCAAAAAATCAGGTTAGAAATCTAGGAGTAATCATGGACTCAGACCTGAACTTAAACAGCCACATCAAAGCAATAACATCATCAGCTTTTTACCATCTGAAAAACATTAAGATCAGAGGAATAGTGTCAAAACCAGACTTGGAGACACTCATCCATGCATTTGTCTCCAGCAGGTTAGACGACTGTAACGGCTGCTCACTGGCCTTTCTAAACGAGCTGTTAGAGCTGCAGAACATCCAGAACGCTGCTGCTCGAGTCCTGACGAGAACCAGGAAATACGACCATATTAGTCCAGTGCTCCGGTCCCTGCACTGGCTTCCTGTCACTCAGAGAATAGAATTTAAAACAGCTCTGCTTGTGTACAAGTCTTTTCATGGTTTAGCACCAAAGTCCATCTCTGACATGTTAGAGCCGTATGAACCATCTCGGGCCCTGAGAACTTCAGGGAGGGGTCCCCTGGTGGTTCCCAGAGTCAGGACTAAACACGGTGAGGCTGCGTTTCAGTTTCATGCAGCTAAAATCTGGAACAGTCTTCATGAGGATGTGAGACAGGCCTCAACTCTGACAATGTTCAAATCCAGGCTGAAAACAGCTCTTTTTACCCGAACATATGGAAACTGAAAGTATTTTATCTGCACTCTTGCCTTTTACTGTCATTGATAAATGTTTATGTTGATGTTTTATTGATTCCTTTTATCTGTTTTCTTGTAACTTTATGCAACTGTGAAGCACTTTGAATTGCCTTGTGTAGGAATTGTGCTCTACAAATAAACTATCGCTTTATTTTAATGCCACAAACTATAATCTACCCATTTATAATTTTCTAAAGATTTGCCAACATTAGACTAGCAGAGAAATTAAGTAAAACGTTTGCTATTTTAAACAAATGGTGCGTCTTTCAAGTAAATAAGGGGAAAAAAATAAATCCACAAAATATGCAGTTAAAGGTGCTTTGGACGGTTTGTTTTGCTTTCCGATTAATTTGTGGCGTAAAAATTCAAGCACTTTCAAAGACATTTATATTTAATTAATGCCTTTTGGAAACAAATAATGCTTTTCATAGACATTTATGGCCTAACATTTTGGACACAATTAATTTAATCACGACCCGCGGAAACCCCTTGTAGTCGATACCCGACTTATGAAGCTTCATTCACCACATAAACCTCTTAAAGGGCACATGACACTTTAGACACAGTTTTTGCTAAAACACAGTTAACACGATTATATTTAAGATTTGGCTAAAGATCGTGCGCAGCTTTCTTTAGTTTGGCCATTTTTGTGACGTTTATAGTTTCACTTCCTTATTGGACAGCGACAGGAAGTGACATCGCAGAAGATAAACTATTTTAAACTGTTGCCGTGCCGACCATGTCAAGTCAATGGGAAATGAGTCAAACCGCTCTGGTATGTTACCTGCGTCTATGTCACTTCCTGTCAGCAGCTTTCTGCCCAACATTTCTTCATTAAAATGGCCGCTTCACTGAAATAAAATAATTATGCAACTGATGTTATTGTTAGAAAGCCAGGCCGAGCAGTGCGCCCCCTGGTGTTAGGTTTCGTTATCTTCATGCTGTGGCACCGGGGGGGAGATGAAGGAGACGCATGCTGAACCAATTAAGGACCTTTGCCGTTTTACACCTTTGTTTTACCGTGCGTTAATGATCACAAGGTAAATGTGTCTTTATTTTACTTCTGTAGGTGCAATTTTATGTTGTTAGCTTTGTGTTTTGAAGCTAAATTGACTCCTGTTTGTTTAATTAAGTCATATTCAGTTTTGCAATGCGATTTATTTATGAAACCCCATATTTATTCCTGCTTCATGTCCCTTTTTAGTAATATTTTCTGCCTAATTAGTATGTTTATAGATGTTTTCACTTAATTGCATACTTGTTATAGCATATGTACAGCATACCTACGTTACCTGAGTCAGATACTCATGATTCCTTCTGTCATGTTTTTCAGACCACACGCCTTTAACCACAAACATTCACCCAGTTTAACCCCATGTCACCCAACAATATCAATAAACATCATTAAAGACACCTCTCCTCTGGATTCCTTCACCAAAAGCATTAAAACCTGTCAAATGCACTTTAACCCCCGCCTGAACCATTTCTCCCGGTTCAGCTTTACACAAATCTAAAAACTTTTCGACTTGAGAATTTACAGCCTTTTACAGGTCAGCGTAACGCCTCATTTGAAAGCTAAGACCTACAACACTGATCAGAGATTTTTCCTCTCGTTGCTGCGCTGTCACTGTTAAGACATTGACGCTTTTCTTTTGTTGCTTTTTCATTCTCTCTCGTCATTCGTTTTGTCTTTTTTGCGTTTTTTTGTCGTGTTTTCATCCTAGTTTTTGTCGCCATTTTGACGCTTCCCCCGAGACGCTTTTAGATTTGGGTAAAGCCAAACTGGAGAAAATGTGCTCGGTTCAGGTGGGGGTTGAGAGGGTGATTTTACGCAACTGTGAAGCACTTTGAATTGCCGTGTGTGTGAATTGTGCTCTACAAATAAACGTGCCGTGTGAAGAGCAGTGTTAATTTCGTCGACTAAAATGTTTAGTCATAATTTTAGTCAAAGTGATTTTTCTGACGACTAAAATTGGACTAAAACTAAATAAAACGTTTTTCATGCGACTAAAACTATGACTAAAATGTCCAGATATTTTAGTCGACTAAAATGAGACTAAATAAAAATGAAAAGGAGAGACTAAAATCATCCAAACTTCTACTGATAGTCTGAAAGAGCCTCATATCATGTAAATTCACTGCCAAAGGAACAGCTCTGAGCTTTGTTCATGAGGGAGCAGCTCCATGAAGCAGGACCTCCATTAAATATGATTATAATGAATATTATTAATACAAAGACGATAAAATTTGTCCTAATTTTAGTCGACTAAAACTCGACTAAAATTTAAGGTATTTTTTTGACTAAATCTCGACTAAAATTGAATTACATTTTCGTCAAAAGACTAAGACTAAAACTAAATTAAAATATCTTGTCAAAATTAACACTGGTGAAGAGTAAACTAAAAGAAACGTGTGGATTTCATTGTCGTTGATGGAAAACACTGCAGGCCGTTTTTTAATTCCAGCTGTTCAGTCTCATCTCGTTACATTTGCAGCAAGTTCAGGGATTATAGGAAGATGAACCACAGCTTTTCTTCAACACAGTAAAACACTAAGGACACATCCATAGCTTAGTAGCAGTAGCAGTAATGGAAGCAGGAGCCCCACTTTCCCCACGCAAACATAAAACTAACTTTGTATACTCTATGTACATAATTACAGACATGGAATCAAAACAATAAGTTAAATCTTTTTCTTACAAAATGCCCCCCCCCGCCCCGGAAAAACCCCAAACAGCGAAATGTACTCAAGTCCGTGCTTTAAATCGTCCAGTGCTCGCTTGTCGCACCGTCGTTTTTTTAAAAATAGCAGCTGGTGCGACGTCAGACCCTCCGAGGAGCGGGACGTGTGACTGAATCTACACGGGGGCGAAGTGGAGGGTCCGAATGTTGAGAAAAAGAGAGGAGCGGAGTTTGTTGCGCCCGTCGCTCACTTGGGGGACCGGTCTTGGAGGGACGTGAAGGGGGAGTTGCTGGAGGAGGACGGGGAGACGCCCTCCATTTTGCCCGGAGAGTCGGTGGACGAGCCCACGCTGCTCAGGCTGCCGTCCAGCAGGTCCGGAGAGTGACTGGGGCGGAAAAGGAAAGGTTAATGATAGATTTACTCCAAAATCATCCCGTTTCCTCACATTTAAAAACATGTCCAGGAGCAGAACCTTTGCCAAACACAAACCTTTCAGAACATAATAACATCTATGGAGCTAAACAAAATATTCCACAGTCGTTTACACCATGTCATTTTCTCCTTAAAGGGATATTTCAGGATTTTTGACCCCATTTCCTAGTTATCCAGAGTGTCGTTGATGTCTGGAGATATTTTTTTTTCTTAAATTCACGCAGTTCTTATATTTGAAGAGTCTAGTGGCGCTAGGCTAATGCTAGGCTAACGCATTTTTATGGTATCAGTTAGCCTGCATTAAAAACAGTCTGACCCGCTCCACAGTGCACCTGAGGAAAATCACTTATAACACCAGACTACCGATATAAATGTCTGTGTTGATAGAATAATTTTTAAAATATAACTGACCTTGTATCACATGAATTACTGCATTTTGAGGGACTATTTTCTCGCAGATCACTCCGCCGCTGCGTTAGCTTACAGCCACGAAGCTGATGCTGCTCATAGTTATTTTAAATGCAAAATTATTTATCGACAGACATTTATATCGTTAGTCTGGTGTTATACGTGATTTACCTCAGGTGCACTGTGGACTGTTTTTAATGCAGGCTAACTGATACCATAGAAATGCCTTGCCCTAGCCTAGCGCCACTAGACTCTTCAAATATAAGAACTGCATGAGTTTTGGCCTCTGCAGGAGCTCAGACAATGATTAAAACTGTTCGGATCCTTCCTGCTTTTCGCTCCGGTGTCCGTGCACGTCTTTTACAAAAATATTGTAATCTGTGACGCTCAAAGTATAAGAACGAAATATTGAAACACTTTACTCAAAGCCTATGGTTTAATGCTTCTGTTTTTATTACCAATAATTTCTGATGAAAAAGGTTACGATTAAATAAAGAAGAAAGCTACGCAGTATAAAATGTGCACAAAACTTTATTTCCTCAAACGGACTTCCCTGTTGCTGCTTCTCCTCGCATCCCTTTCTGAAAAGTGCGGACTCGAACGCCCTGGTTGTGAAACACGTTTATCGACTCATCCCTGAGAAGAATTGGGACGTTCTGATTCAAATTAGTTTTGAAAGACGCTCAGACTTAATTAGCGTCAGGGCCTTTCAGTGACTCCCCTTAAGCAGATTGTCCAGTAAACGAGTCTCAAGCTGCTGCATTGTGTTGCAAATGGTCCGTTCGTCTGACATTGTGTCTTAGTAATTACATAAAGGGCAAAGTATATTCGTCTGTGAACGGTCTTTACCAGGAGCCGAGGTCGGACAGGTTGGACACGTCTGAGGAGAGCATCGTGGTCGTGCCCTGGAAGAGTCTCTTGGGCTGGCTCTCCGTCTCCATTTCACCTGCAGAAAAAAACGTCAAAAATTAAGTTTGAAAATGACAGGGACATGAGAGGAAGATATGAACGTGGGACATAAACATCCAGGAGAAAAATGCAAAATGACTTGAGACTTAACTTGGACTTGAGGCCAATGACTCTCAATGACAAGCTGTGACTTTATAGTTATTATTTATTTGAGTGAAACTGTTGAAAGACAGGATTTATTGCGGAGCACGTCTAATCAATACTGCGCGAAAAGGCAGGAGGAAAGGAGGTTTCTTTGGATGCATTAAAAGTTTCTACAGTGAGTGAAGATTCATAGAAATGTATTAAGGACAGGAACACGTTCGACACAATGACTGAAGCCACTGCCGCCTCCAGAACGACGATGCGCAAGAGCTGGATTAATGACAGAAATCTTGGGGGCTTTTCTGTGTTTTAAAGAGTTCTCTCGAAAGTTATAGCATTTGGAGGCTATTTTCCGCAGCCACACAGAGCCCAGTGACAGCGGGACTGAAGGCTGTGAGGAATCTACTTTGAACAGGGGCGAATCCGAGTATACAGGGGCTGGGGCATAACGGGGGAACCACTGACAGAAAAACTGCCAGAAACTAAAATAAAAATATATGTTTAATATTTATATTTCAGACTGCAGGGAAAAGCAGCTCATATTCAAAAGACTCGGTTTGACAAAAGCCATGACTCGACTTGACCAATTGACTTGGACCTTCACGACCCATTAACACTTATATTATCCCCAGAGGGAATACGAAAAGGATTTATTAAAAGGTAAACAAGTTACTTAGTACTGCTTTAAGTAGTTAGAGTAACATTAAAACTGATTTGAAACAGGCGAGGGGGTGGGGAGCACATGGGGAATACATTTAAAATCACTTCACTATAGACAGGGCAGCCCTTTTCTTCCCTATTTTTGTAATTGTCTTTATCGTTACGGTTGATAACATTGGTATTGATACTATTACGGTCACCATTTCTAACGGTCATACTGTCCTTTGTTCTTTTTTCTCTTCCTAAAGAATTGAAGGACTCCGTTTCCCGTCAAAAGTTATAGTAGGCAATCGTAGCTGAACTGGGATAATGTTGACGGAACAGGGCAATGATGGTTATGAGAATTATATATTGTCGGGATCCGGACATTGACGATGATGATGATGATGATATAACCAGTGCCATTTATCAGGGCAAAGACAAATTTCGTTGTACCGTTCATGTATAATGATAAATAAAGCAACAAAAACAAGAAACGCCGACTGAAGTCCTACCTTTGCGTTTCATCGGCCCCAGGATGCTCGCTCGGATGCAGTTGATGGGGCTCTGACTTCTTCGACTAAAAACAACAACAAAATAATGACCCTAGTATTCACAATAAAAACACGTATTGACCTAAAAGTACTTCTTACGAAAATAAGATTCCTTTCCCCAAGTTGCCAATGTTTTCAATAAGGTTTTAGGTAATCAGCTGCTTTCGTGTTTTCTTACCTGAAGCGTCTGGTCGGGCTCGGGATGGGGCTCGACGAGAGGCCGTTGCTGCTCACGAGGATTTGTAGTGAAGGCGAGAAGCACTGCTGCTCAAACGAAACAGGAAAAAGAAGAAGAACGATTGAGAAAAAAAAAAATATAATAATGGACCGAAGACGAAGCACCAGAGACCACAACGGCAAATACACTGTTCCAACAACGTCAGGCCTTATTAGAACAATTAAGCTTTGCTGCTCCTCTTCCTTTTTACATAGAATTCCACGCTTTTACAATTCGCTGCGTAAGTCGGTAAACTGCGAGGACAAACGTACCTTCTTCCCGATGCCTCGTGTGGGGGAAGGAGCCGGCGACACGGGAACGAAATCTATCCGCTTTGGGGAACAGGACGCGGACTTCTCCAGGTCATTGTCGCTCTGGAAACGAGGAACGTTTTTTTTTTTTATAGTTTGTGACGTGAAATGTGTTAGTTTCGCACAATGCGCTTCTGTAGATGGGAATAGGGCTCTCCGGTGTGGCGTCACAAATCAAGCGGAGGTGAATACGACGCTCCCGGCTTCATTGAGACCAATGGGAGATCGCTGGCATTGGGATTTTTTTTTATAGTAACTAAAATAACTTAAATTACACACTGAAGAAGACAAAGATTGAATTCATATTCTAATTTATTAAACTTTGTGATAATCAACACAGCAAAAATAGACGTAGAACTCTGTTTGCTGTAGTTCTAGGTCTAGTCTAACTCTATAATAAACACAATAAAAGTAAAATAGTAACTCTAAGTTTGGTAAAGGCTTGTCATTCTGTTGCTGTTTGGCGTCTTTTGAGACGTCTCTCTCATGACGTCAAGTTGCTGCGATACAGCGCTCTGTTTCCGTCTGACCCTTTCACAATAAGAGTCTTACTAAAGCGATAACATACTGTGTCTTTTATTGTCCGGATAACCGGAAGCAGATAGTTACCATAAGAAGGTAGCCTAGTACGCATTAATAATCCATCTTAGCTTTGTGCTGAATTTCTGGAAATAATCATGATCCAAGTTAAACGTAATGCTGACTGGAAAATCCTTTAGAAGCTCTTTGGAGGCTCCGAGCTTTCCACACGATGAGGTACTGGCTCGTCTAATTGTCCTATTTAAAAAATAAATGTGAAAAAAAGATTTTGAACGTCCTTATACTCTACTTTATGAACCTAAAAGTTTGCAGATTCTGTCCAAAATGTTCAGCACCAAAGGAAACGTCTCTAAAATTTGACATATAGGGCTTAAAGGGCTGAAGAGATCCTGCTTAGAAACTGTTGGGCTTTTCCCATAATTATGAAACTGTGAATATTTGGTCCAGTCAATAATCAAACGCTTTAATTTAAGTGTTTTAGACAAGTATTAAAAATGTATATAATTATTATTAGAGAAAAATTAACCGCGATTAATCGAACTTCACAAGTGCAATAATCGCAATTAAAACAATTAATCGATTGACAGCCCTGGTTTAAAGCAAATCAGATAATTTGGAGCCTGATGCGTCGGCACGGTTACGTTAAACTCCAAAACATAATCCACACAATTTGTTTAGATCTGCAGACGTCGATTCTAATCAGTAACTGGAACAAAAATGGAACATCCCACCGCACAACAGCTTTTAGGCAGGATTTACTGAGAAAAACATAATTTATGCCACACAATCTGTCATTCAGTCTAATACCGCCATTGTTACCTGGATGTTCAGGAGCCCTAAACTTTGGTGACGGAATGAAAGCAGCTACTTGTCCTGGTTTACGCTCGTGTCGGTCCTAATGTAGATCAACTGTGAGCCCCGAGACGCTGCTTTCTGTTTCAGAGTAAACGCTCTCTAACCAGAGTTTCCAATCAAAATCGTTGTGGTTTTGCTCTAGCCTGAGTTTCCCCCCCACAATCTCACTCATGGTTTCACCCAGGCGCTATAGCTGTGGGTAGATCTCGTTTCTCTAATCCCTTCTTGGGAGAGCATAAAAAGGCTTGCTAATTAAGCGATACTGTAAACGACTTCAGGGAGGTGGGTGTTGGAAGTGCTGCCCCCTCCTCCTAAGAGGGCCCTGAATACACAAGACAAGTAGCCCAGGAAATGTTTGTATTTGAGCTTTTTTTTTTAAACCAGAAAAGTCCCATGTTTATTTGTACAAGGTCTCCTGACACATAGCCCTTAGCTTTAACCTCTTAGGGTTTTTTGCTGAATTTGGGTGAAGCAAAACTAGAAAAACATGTTACAAAGATGATTTTAACTGTAGGAGTATTATACTACCGACTCAGCCTGTGCTTGAAGACTGGTGGCCCTGTTAACTCCTTTGTTTTAATCTAGCACGTTTCCAGCCGTCTGAGGAGCGGAGATCCACAGCACAACGCTGAAACATGCCGACGGACATAAAAAAGTATTCATTAAAGATGGTCTTACCAAACTGAGGCTCTCTTCCCACGACTGGCTGATTTGCATAGCGGCTTGGACTTCACTGTTGGACAAAAAAATGAGTATTAAAGCGAAATCATTTTCTTAACTTGGGAAAACTTGGTTTGATCAGATACTTAAAAAATAGTTTGATCCATAATTGTCCAGCCAATGATACGAGCCACTTATATTTCATATTTTTGAGTGTTTCATAAGAACCTTTGTGTACATGTCTTAATCAAAGAGGGTCCGAATTATTTTTGTTCTTGTTCACCATTTTGTAATATCCAAAGGACTCACCGCTCATGGGCCGTTTCCCTGTTCATCACGTCCACTCCTTCCTCCTACAGGTTGCAGAAGAAGAAAAAAAAATTGGGCCTTTTGTTATGGCTCGAGTGAAGCACAACCACTTTAAAAAGGAAAAAATAGAAATCTTACAGAATACCTAGATACAAACGGCATCGCGTCATAGAAGGGGGCGGGAAAACAGAATGTTTTGGGAAACACAATTTTCCACTTATTTATCACATATAAATATAGTTACGCCTAAATCGGGTCCATAAGGATGTTTTTTTCACAGCAGATTGTTCAGTAGAAGCTAGCGTTAGCATTAGCACGATGCTAATTCTCCGTTATTTACGTCTTTGTACCTTTATTTAGTAGAAAACTATATCAATAATTCAGCATTTCTTAAAGTAGTTTTTGAATAATTAGACAAAGTTTTGATTTTTCTCCAAATAGTTTTCCCCCTTAACTGCGATTCCAGAGATGCCGTCTGTGTAGATAAATGTTGGAGTCTGTTACTACCAAATGGACATGACTGGTCGACCACTGGCCCTGTTAACTCCAGAGAATGTTGCTCTGGCATGTTTTTGAGTCACTGTCCTTCCCTATGGCTTTAGAGGGACACAGTGGTCTGACATGCTCCTCTTAAAAACACGCCCTCGAGTTTTACCTGTTTGATTTGGTGAAGTCTGGTGCTGGGAACTCGGATCGGAGACGAAGGGACCTGTGGAGATAAAGACTCTCAAATAAAGCTGCAAAATAAAGTGTATGTTTTTTTTTTTTTGGCCCATTTCTTGAAACACAAACGGACTTTGTTCACATGTCATTGTGATTAGACCGACAAAAACATGCCCCGCTCTGGATCAATGTGACGTCGCATTGAATTTACCCCCCGCATTAACCGAGTGCATTTCCTCCAGTTCTCCAGCCTATCTAGTCTAGCGCCTCATTTGAAAGACCCACAAAACGGATCTAAATGGATCTTTTTCCCTGCGCTGTTGCCATCGCTTTTTGTCACTCTTTTTATTGCATCACTTTTTTAATCAAATGTTTGCCACTTTTTCCATAATTCTTTATTTATCTTATTTTTTTTTTGCATTTTTGCCACTTTTTTATATAGTTTTGTGTCACTTTTTTGTTTTTCTTTCATTTTTGATGCTTTTTCCAGATTTGGGTAAAGCCAAACGGGAGAAAATGTGCTCGGTTCAGGTGGGAGTTAATGAGTTATAAACGCAAGATTAGATCATTACAAAATGTATCAAACTTTTTCCAGGAACCACCTACAGATCTTTCAATTACGACAAAGCCTTCACTATTTATCTATAGACTCATATTTTGATTCTTTTTAAAGGGGGGGGATTATGTAAAATCGACTTTTTCAAGCTGGTGCAATGTGACTTGGGCAGCTCCAATAGCTGCCCCCACGACCCGGCAACGGACAAGTGGGAGAAAATGGATGGATGGATGGACTTTTTCAAGCTTTATATCATGTTATTATGTATGTATTACATTTACAGTAAAAACTTAGACGGCGGCCATTTTAGGTGTAGCTATGCCTCAATCCTCCTAGGAACGCCCCCACCTCCTGGAGACGCCTCTGGACCTTTCGTCACCAGCCGAGCCCCCAACCACTGCTCCTCAGCTCAGCAGAGCCCCCTCCCCGCACAGTGTTGTTGTTTAAATGCCACAGTAGTGTGCTGAAGGGGGCGTGTCGGAAAGCTTCTTAAAGAGACAGAGGCCTATTTCAAGACGTTCAGTACAGCCATTTTGAGAGAGCAATTTTATTCAAGGCAGTTATTTTAATTTACTGCATATACAGACCAACAGAAGGTTACGTCATCATTGTAGTGCTATAGACTGGTGCTATGGGATTGAAAAAACATAATACCCCCTCTTTAAATAAAATGAATAAATGTAGGAGTATTATACTACCAACTCAGCCTGTGCTCAGAGACTGGTGGCCCTGTTAACTCCTTTAGTTTCCATTTTAATCTAGCATGTTTTTAGGCGTCTACTCCCACAAAGAAGAGGAGCGGACATCACAAAGCTGAAACATGCAGGAGGATAAATATCTTTAGGCAAATGCATCAGTGTCGTCTTTTACACAGAATATCAATAAAGTTTGTACCATGTTGGGTCTGTTGACGACCGTCGTGCTGTTTCTTCGGCTTCGCAGCACCTCTCTCTGGAAAACCTGGGTGTTATCGCTGCAATGACAAAAGAGTCTCGAGTTAAAAGACAAAACTGGAAAACGTCAATGGAGCAGAAAAACACTGGACGGCTGAACTGGGGGGAAAATGACAAGTATGACCGACTGTCACGCAAGATACTGAAAATAAACTTTGGATTATTTTCAGCACGGCACTGGCAACATGTGTTCTATCAGCGTGTTAATTATTAACCAAGTCTAGAGAACATTTATCAAAAACATATAGTTTGAAGTGTATAGTCCAGTTTTCCGATTTTCATTCACAATCTTATCGATGTTTAATGCCTGACTCATTATTGGAGAGCTCTTGACAATAGGGCTGCACAATAAATCGCCAGATTATGGGTATCTGCAATATAAGTCGGTGCAGAACTCATATCGCAAAATCAGTGAGGTCTCGCATCATTATTTGAATTCGATTTTTAGCCTCGTTTTGGTTCTTATTTTGTGTGTTAACCCCTTAAATGCATTTTCTCCAGTTCGGCTTTACCCAAATCTAAAAGCTTTTCGACTGTAGAATTTACAGCCTATATGCCAGACTTGAAAGCTAAGACCTACAAAACTGATCAAAGATGTTCCCTCATTTTGTTGCCGTCACCTTTCGTCACGTATTCGTACTCTTCTACCTCTTGTTTTTGTCGCCATTTTGAAGCTTTTTTCCAAGAAGCTTTTTAGATTAGATTTAGGTAATGCCGAACGGGAGAAAATGCGCTCAGTCCAGGTGGGGGTTAAGAGGTTTTAAGTATTGTTTGACACAAGTAGATTAAAACATTTTCGATACAAGAGTAGGTAAAGTATCGCGATATCAATACTCAGGTTATCGAATATCGCAATTCCCCCCATATCGTGCAGCCGGACACCAACCAAAGTTAAGTACTTCACAGTCAACATAATCCAATTCGACGAACTGTAATGTTGAATATAGATTATAGCACGTAAACCACCTTAGCCCGTGTATCATGGGCGCACTGTTGGACCTCCTCAGGTGTCCGTCCGTCGGAACCAGCGGCATTTCCAGATCGAGCTCCATCTTTTCTTGTTGCGTCACAGAGTTCTCCATGTTTGGCCACTTTCAATCGAGATGTATCTACCCGCTCTGTTACATGGTTACAACCGAAAGACGCCGTTCCGGCCCCTTCAAAAGCAGTAAATCCACGCCATGGTTCGTGCTAAGCCAATCGAGCAGCTAGTATCGCAATCCCCCCCCCAAAAAAAAGCAGCAGCGAGGCCCTCGATTTCAACACTCCTAACTTTGTTTTTGCGGCATAACAACGGTGTAATTGAACGTCTACGTGGTCTGCGCAAATAAACGACGGGAACTGGCGACTAAAAGCATTGCCAATGACACCGGGGGGGTCTAGTAACTTTATTGTTGTACTTGAAGCCTGCTACACAATGCCTGGTGGACGTGAGCTACCTCCCCGTAGGACCCATCCACTGCACTTTTGCGCCAATATCTACCAGATTTTCCGCCACATTTAGTCCCGATGCAAAATTAACGTCGGACTCAAATTAAAAGTAGACGGTGTTAAACTTTGCTACGCCACGATTGCGGTCTGCATTGCGCGAGTTTGCCCCACTTGCTAACACAACACCGCGGCTAAACTGCTACCGTGTTATGTTATGCTCCGCGGTAGCTAATGTAAGCTAGTCAAGTTGGCCTGTTTGCCGGTCTTCTATGTGGCTCGTCGCTCGGTAAACCTCCAGGACTTCCAGATGGATGCGAAATCCCGTTTTGTGGAAAACATGTAAGCCTTGCAGTCTTGTATTTTTGGTTCTGTATTGGGCCGCGGAAAATGAACAGAACTGTCACTACCCGATCGGTGCCTCCCATTATAACTCCCAGGACGCTGCCCGATTTGCGTCACAAAAAAGTACAGTGCGCATGCGTGAGCCGCTCTACCATTTTGAGTACGGCAACGTTAATAGGACAAACAGTATACAATTGTACATCGACTAAGTTAACGTTTGCATCAAATTAAACAATACATACTCAGAATAACGCATTTTCGTTACAATAAATGTATTTGTACAATTTAATCCAGAACATCTGAAACACTTAAATAAGAGACCATAATCGCTTTTTACGTTAAGGGCAGTGATTTTACAACGCAGTTAAACATTTGAGCTAATGCGACATGTCATCTATCCCAAGCAGTTAAATGATAGTTATGTCTTACCCCAGGACGTGTCGTGATAGAGCACCGATCATCAGGTTTAGTCGCAGTTTGCAGCAAACTTCACGCCCCCTGTGTGTGCGACATGTCCAATGAAACGGCTCGGTTTGCCGGTGTGCTCTCGCTGCTCTGCATCCCGTGGCTTTCGGATGAACCACTATTTATCTTCTCCTCTGCGACCTAAGATGCCCTCTTTAAAGAAGCAAGTCATGAGCACTTACCATGTGCAGACATGGATTTTCAGAGCTCACACAAAAGAACGTTTAAATTGAAATTAAACAAAGCAATAATGCATCATGCTCGACCCAGGTCGAGAGACACTGGAGCAGTTTTTGCAGAAAATAGTTAATGGATACTAGCTGCTTTTAAATAATGGTAGCTACAAGATTTGGTTGGTGCAATGGGCCACTGGGTCTCCCCAAAAGGTCTAATCTACACATGAATTGTGAATTCTGACCAGTGAATTCTGATGATAATCAGATTAAAGCTTTTCATATTGTAATTTGTGATCTAGTAAATTTCGAATTTGTTTGAAAATTCACATTTATATCTAAATATCATGATTGTTGCTTACATTGTTAAAATAAATGGTAAATTTAAAATAATTGTATAAGTGTATAAACAGGCAATTAAGATATTTGACAAGAAACCTATGATATGGCATCATTGTGATATCGTACAAAAGCACAAGCTTTTTACTTTTGAAAACGTAGTAAATTTTAGTATAATGAAATTGACTTTTAAATGTTTGAACAACTGTGGGTCACCACTGTTCTCTGGCCTCATGGTGAGGAGGTTCACTCAGACCTTCCACCAAAGGAAGGTCTTCCACCCACGTGTAAAATGTCCCCTATCTTGTTTAATAATGTGTTTTATCTATTGTAACATAAAAGCCCCCTATGGACAGGTGTTGGAAATTAGCACATGTGCTATAACACTTTAAACAATGCATCTGGTTCATCCAATGTTATTGCCATGTCCATATTTAATTAATAAATACAAATTAGATCGCCAGTTATCATCTCATGTTGCACTGCAGTATGGAAATAAAAACATTTTTTGTTTTATTTCAATTAAGTTAGAAAATATTGTATTTTCAAAAGACCAGGATGCCTCTACAAAAGTTTTAGAGGCGACATACCAACTGGAATAAGGCCGTGCAGAAAAATTTACACGGTTCAGGTGACTTGACCGACCCCAATTTTAAAACTTCCATATTAATGTATTAATACAAGCACTAATAAAAGCGATCATAGATACTATTGATTGGTCAACACAATTTTAAATGCACATGTTTTTACTCCTGGTACACAATGCTGTCACCAAGGTTCACAAAAACGGCACAAGAAATCAGTATTTGGTCAATTCTGCTCCGCTCACCTGCCTCATCAGTCAAAGCTGTAATGGTTAAAGTTCCTTGTAAGATTTTAAATGTGTCTTTTATGCGTCTAATTACACGTTCGATGTGAAATCTAACGCTACTTAATTGTCTCGACACTTCAACATCCATGGCTAAAAGCTGTTTTTTCCCTTTAATAAATGCTGGTGTTATAAATTCAGCACGGCACAGAGTTGCTAAGTCGTCTTTCAGGGTAAACTCCTTGTCCGCTAAAATCTGGTCGTGTGGGTGGTGCATATTTGGGTCAATAAACCCTGATTGTCTCATTATTTCGATGTCACTTACACGACCTCCCCAAGCCTTAGAGAGGAAGGAAATCGATCCATTGGCTGTACATCCAATAAGGACTTTCACAGTACTGTGTTTTTTATAGTTTGAGTAAAACTTGCTTCGAGCACAAAGTTTCTTTGGTTTCTCAACGAATACTTTAAAACAGTCAATTATACATGTAAGCCGTGGGAAATGAGATCGAAAGGGTCCAGGAAGAGTTCTTCGTACAGCGTCACGGTCAGGCCACTTAATTAAATAGTCAAGTTTGGTCGACACCAGTTTGATCCACTTCCAGAAGACCTCCCTAACCTGCCCTGCTGAGAGATCTGTGGCGTGGCCTATGTATGTGAAGGGCAGGTCCAGCCTCAACTTTACCAACGTTATAAAAAACTGGTCCATCAAGTCCAAAGTCTGGGCTATTTTACTGGGTTTTACAAATGTCACCAAACATGAAAACGTTTTCAGGAACACACCCCATGAAATACCAGTAAAAAATGCACACTGCTTATCATTTCCCTCCACACAGGAAGCGCGGAGGTGAACCGCACCTTTCAGTCTCTTCTTCTCGTCAAGAAGGTTGGCCTTTTCTAATCGCAGGACGTCGAGCTCCCCATACAGGAGGAGACATTCATCGTCAGCATCCGGCTTGTGAGGTCCGGTGTGTGGAGGGTAACTGCGGGTGGGGGTCACGGGGGCGATCACTTCAGATGAGGGGCGAGGTGTATCAAGGCCGTCTTGAAGTTCCCGCTCTTTGGACGGAGTTGGTGAAATGAAGGGAATTTTCCTCTTTGCAGCAGCACCAAATCTCCGGAGCCTTGACTTTGATAATTTGAAGATGGAGGGAACGAAGTCGGGATGAGCCGGGTCGGTCCTGGCTCTCCCTGAAAACAGAAAACAATTGAATATAATTAGATATTACTAATTAATAGATCCATCATAATGGTTTACTTATATAAAGGCGTATCTATGGCCAGAGCCTCATTTAAAACTATTTCTAATACAAATTAAAGCATGTGTGCATACGATCTACAGTGTTCAGGTCCTCTAGATGTTTATTATGCGTTATAACTGTTCCATGGAATTGTGTTTTTCTTTTCTTTACAGAATTCAATTATATATGTAAACTCAAGCTGGGAAATAATAGCTTTTTTATATATATATATAAAATGCAATAAGGTAATTTCTGTGTCCCTCTTTACCCACATACCATTTATATCAATGATGAACTCAACTGGTCAACTTGGCCTCGACCCCCGCCTTAACTGAGCACTTTTCCTCCATTTCGGCTTCACCCCAATCTAAAAGCTTCTCAACTGGAGAGCAACAGGGTAACATTGAAAGCTAAGGCCTACAAAAGTCACTGCGTTTTTGTCACATTTTTGTCGCGTTTTCTTCTCTTTTTTTTGTCGTCTTTGTCACGTTTTTGTCACTTTCTAGTTGCATTTTCATCCTCGTTCTTTCGTCGCCATTTTGACACTTTTTTCCAAGAAGCTGTTAGATTTGGGTAAAGCCAAACTGGAGAAAATGTGCTTGGTTCATGCGGAGGTTAAGAGGTTAAATAGCACTTTTCTGACTTCATTAGACCCAAAGCACTTCACAGAAACGTACCACTCACATTCATACACAAATGCACGCACACACTGGAGGCAGGGTGGGTGGACATAATCCATAATTATTGTGACCATTAATAGCATTAAATACATAACACGTAACAAATGATCAAATCAAAAGATTGGTGACTAGTTGTGTTGACAGTGATGGGTATTTGTAATTATTGAAGAAAAGGTTCGAGTTTTCTTTCCTTGCCTTGGAATTGGTAGAATTGTGATGTTTATATTGCTGATTGTATAGTCACTGGAATAGGACAAAATAGCTGTCATATCTTTTTGATTATGCAGTTTGTATCAATGTATCAAATTCTTTAGTACACAAGGGGGTAGGTGCAAACAAGCTTAAGCTTCTGCCTACTCCTTTTGAGCATCATATCCACGCTATTGATTTATTTAATTATTTACGTATTTACTTACGACTGTACCTATTTTTGGCTTTGATTACTCTGCTGAACTTTGTATATGAGTAGAACTGTGTGGAACTCAGATGCTCAAATAAAAAAGATGAATTGAAAAAAAAGAGTCTTGCCCAAGGACCCAACGACAGTGTGCATCTTCAGGGGCTGATATTTTGAACCCCCGACCTTCCTTCCGATCATGAGACGACCGCTCTACCAGCTGCACCAATGTCGTCCGGTGATACAAGTTGGTTGAAGCCAAAATATGTATTAAACAAAATAATACACCATAATTAAAAACGATTCTTACCACTGATGAAGTGTTCACTACACAGGACTGTACCCTTGCTTGGCTTCCATTCAGAACCGTCCGCATTCACTCTGTTCACAGCTTTGACCCACTTTTTCCAACGCTCAGGGTTCTTCTCGGGGAAGGTAAAGAATGAGAACTTCTTCGCCATCATGTTATGGTTGGAACATCCAAACGCACAACAGCTTTTAGGCATGATTTACCGAGAACTGTATTCGTACACAAAGTGAGTCATTCACATTGAAGTAAATCATTCACAGCCAAAAGCCAATATGGCGATGTTTTCACCGGCAGCTTCTTCCTCTTCTTCCAATAGTTTCCGGCAGGCTGTACGCTAACAAAGCGTAATGCTGCCCTCTTGTGTTCAATGAAACTACTTCACTTCCACAGGGGGTAGCTTCTTCTTCTTCTTGGCGGACTGCAGGTCATAGAAAGCGCATGCCGCCACCTACTGTATTGGGTATGCAACAGCACAATGTACAAATAATGAACATTTAATCACTTACCCCCCGCCTTAACCGAGTGCATTTTCTCCAGTGTGGCTTTACCCAAATTTAAAAGCAAAAAGTGTCAAAAGGGCGACAAAGAAGTGACAACATGAGCCACAACAAAAAAGCAATGAAAAAGTAACACAAGTCGACAAGAACATGACAAAAGAGACAAAAACGCTTTAAAAATGTGACAAAAACGCGGAGACAGTGTGACAACAAACTTATGATCACTTTTGTAGCTCTTAGCTTTCCAATGAGGCTCTCCAGTAAAGAAGTTTTCAGGTTTGGGTAAAGCCGAAAAGGAGAAAACGCCCATGGTTAAGAACCCCATCAATGCCCTTACACATTTGCTGTCACCTTTCCCCAGAAGAGACCTTGTCAAATCCAGCCTCTCTCCAACTCATACACCCTGTCCTTCATAAACCTCCTCTGTATCACATACTCCTTATTCCATTAATACGTGCTTCACATTCTGACACACGTCACATTGATCAGACTCTACTTTGTTCATTAAAAATAAAGTTTTCGTAAAGCGGGTCCTCCTGGATGGCCCATAGTCTGTTCCATTCCTTTTCCTCTTTCCTGTTTAAAAACAGCCACACTATGATTGAGAGCTATGTAATGGTTCTGCCGCTGATGTTGTAATTTCATCCTTTTTCAGGACTTTTAACTTTCTATTTTTAATGTATTATTTTGGGGTAATCGGTGTAGTTATCATATAATTTAAGTATCACATTGCAACATAATGAACGTGCCAGCGCGAAACCCTAGTCGCTAAAGCTCAAACGTGTTGTGGTTAATTTGAGGATTCTCCCGGTGTTTTCATGTCATGACACAAAATTCAGCAATAAAATAAAATAGCTGCAAAACGATTTTAATTTAATTTTTATCTATCCCAAGCGGTTACATGTTTGTTATTTCTTACTCCACGTGTCTTTTAAAAAGTTGCACAATGCACCTTTAATCCATCGTAATGATTTCTATTTGTTTTATGGTATTTCCTTTGAAAATATTACAATTTCCACATTATTTCATGTTTTGTTTCTCATAATTTGTCACTACTGAAACATGAATCAGTAACACCTTTTTACTCTTACTTGAGTAAAAATTTTGGCTACTCTGCCCACCTTTGCTCATATGAAAGGGTCTACACAAATAAACGTATTCCTCTGTCCAAGTCAGAGGCGGACTTAACCATTAGGCATAGGTCGGCGGCCGCCTAGGGCCCCCTAATGTTGGGGGGCCCCGGACCCCCTGCTAAACTTCAAATGAATCTTTTCTTACTTTTTAAAATTAAAAAAGTCATTAAACAACGGAATGGCTTTTGATTTATGAATGAGTTGTACTGTACCGGCATAAGTATAGATTGTTGTTATGTGTATGACTCCGATATTTGGGATCTCATTTGTTTCTTTCTCGATCTAGTAAAAGAAGATTTGACAGAAAGGCAGATCATCATCATCATATTTACAAAATTATGCAGAAAAAACAAGGTAATTGCTGGTATGGAATTTCAGATCTTCCTTATGAATGAAATCTAAAGTGTTTGAGAACAATGTTATTTAAAAAACATAATCTTAATTTTTACTTTACTGTCAATACTCTTTTCTCTCTTTACAGACGTCATCTCCAGCATCTAACTCATGGCAGAAGACTGGAGGGCTTCACAAATCAAGTTAAAAGTAAGATTCTCTTGAAAAATAAAACCCAAGGATTTAAAAAGATTTTGAACATTAAGTGTGAGGAAGGCCCCATGTCTGTGTTCGCCTTGGGCCCCCAAATAGCTAAATCCGCCACTGGTCCAAGTAACTATGAAATCATTACAAGCTAAATAGAATTTATTTCAAAAGGTCCAATAATCAGATCATTGTTGAAGCCTGTGTAAAAAGGTATCGATACACAAATGAAATAATACAAAATATTTTCTCTCAAGTTACATGTTTTGAAAGTCCAGGGAATTATTACGGATGAACAGAAATGTACCCAATTTCTCCCGAGGAAGATGAAGATGAATTTAAAGTCAAAGTTAAAATGGTTAATAATACAATACAGACCCGACAGCACCTTACCTTCCACCAGGGAAAGCTTTGTGTCGGGCCAGTTTTCTACTTATTTAAAACCCAGGGGCCAAATGTAAAGCCCCACTTTCTCCAAGAAATTGACAGAGATTTGTGTAATAGTATTTCCTCAAAAATCATCTTGGGGCCAGAGGGGGAAAAAAACGAACTGTGATTTAGTTTTAATACAAGTAAAAAACCAAGATGTGGCTTTTGGCTCATGAGTTAAATATGATGAACAAAAAACAAGAATCAAATGCATTAAAAGAAACACGTTTGTAGAGGTTAGTTAGACAATCACACAGGCAGGACATTTTGAGGAGCAGCTACATAGACAACGCGGGAGCTTTGAAAAACAAGAATAATGGTATCGGCTGCTGCAGGTCCTGGGCAGGCGGAGGAGGCGGAGGCTGGTCCTGGGCAGGCGGCTGATCCAGTGTCTGGGTCCTGCGCCTTAATTGCCGCTGATATCTCGCTTCATCAGTTTTTTTAACATCATTGTGGCCCAACAACAGGGACGGTGCCCAGTCAGGGTGGTTCTCCAACATCTCATACGAGGGTTTACCTACAAGAGAATAACAACAACATTTAATTAATATAATAATTGGCAAAATCTATGTAATCAATGCTTTAAACTGGCAACAAGGTCATGAACAGAATCTCAACTACTTTTAATGCAGTTTAATAGTTGGGGTAACAATGACACAGAGACAAACCTACACTTCCTAGCTTTAAGAGACAACTACATAAAAGACATTTTTAGAGAACGTACCCGAGTGAAAATGCAGAGAACACACTCTTATCCCCTGGGGCGTGTGATCGAAAGTAAGGTCCTTTCTTCTAATAGCAGCCAACCAGGCAATCCGACGCCTCCTCGTCAGGTCAGAGACTTGCTCTCCTAGATGCTGTGTCCATTTGGGTAACCTAAAAAAGTGTATCCCATTGTCCCTACGTTTCCCTAGTCTACCGTGCGAGGTACTGGAGCAGTTTTTAACGCAGCAGTGACTTCCGGGCATGGCAAAACAGTGCGGAATGGCAAGAAACTCCGCGTAAAGAACACACGTAAACAAGCTGTGTTATACCATCATGGCGGGGAGGGGGAGGGCCGTGGGAGCAACATCCGGGAACTTCCGCGGAGCAACGCCTCCTTTTGGGGGAATCGAGAGTTAACCTCTTACCAGGGCTCGAAGTTCCCGGTTATTATCGGGAGTTTTTAATATTCCGGTTTTGTCTTTGATCAGTTTCCCCGATTATAAAAACCCGAAAATAGCGGTTTCCCGATTTCTCAGTGTCACATAAACGCCACATCCCGAAAACTGCCATAACCGGAATATAATTATAAAACAGGGAATTTGTAAACGCACTGGTGTGTGTGCGGAAACTGGATTATATCTCGTTCTGGGGGTGAAATATTCCCAAAACAGTGATCAGAACCACAGGACAATGTCCGTTCTTTTTTACAGACACGTCAACCCACTGTCAGAAGACGATTGGAAGATTTTCTATTTTTTGTGGAAACTTATATGAGCAAGTTTATCGATTTAGCGTCAGGGCCATGTCAGGGCTCATTACTGAGGAAACCGCTCCACATTGTGGTTGTGTATTATGTACTTTGTAACGTCGTCAAACACGCTCAGCATTAGGCCTAATTAATGATTCTCTCGGTTTTAAAACTTTCCATTAAAATTGTAGTCTCGTCTCAAACGGAGTTCAGCACTTTGCGAATACTGTCCATTCATAGCAGTAGATAATGATAGAGGACTCTGATGAAACGTACACGTGGAGATAGCCTGTTTAATGTTTGGTTTGACGCAATATTTCAAACAATACAAAGAGTACAGCAATGGCATTGGCACCATTCACTGAAATGATGGGACCAGGCAGTGGCATTTGAAAACCAGCTTGTTTTGAGTAACGGTTGAATGGATTGTTCTGAATCGTGTTAAACAAAACCTCGTCTTTCAGGAGGGACACAGTGAAACATTTTGAGTTCACGTTTTTCCACTATGCATGTGAAAATGACAAATTACACAGAATTATACATCGAGTAAAGGCTATTTGTCCCAAAATATACATAATTTTAAATCTTTCACCCTGTTATTGATAAGATACAAGCCAAAGTGATTTACAATCAACTCAATATAAAAATTCTTCTGATATGGTTCACAGCAGCATTGCTCTAAATAAATTATCAAACGCTTAAAAATCAGTACTTTGGGGCAACAAAAGTGTTTATAAGTTCAAGGCAAAGGTGAGGTTTCATGCATTTTGAGCAAACCGTGGGTTCAGGAAGCATTTCATACCCTTCGATTATGTTTCATTCATGCTATGTTGGATTGGCGGTCTTGTGGTGATTGCATGATGTCACTTTTGAATGAAATAAAAAAAAAAAATGAAATGATTCTGAAATTGTTAAAATTATTTATTGGATGTTTCTTGTAAACTCTACTACCCTCGGGTGTTTATGTAGAGGCTGCACAACATATCGCCGAATCATTTTTACTGCAATAGTAGTTGCAAGAAGCCACAACACTGAGGTCATCTGCGTCCAAACCTTTTTCACCGAGGGCCCCATATCGAAGTGTGCCAATTAAACAAGACGTCTGAGGGCCACAAAAAAATTGGTCTAAGGGCCGCATTTAGCCCCCGGGCCGGACTTTGGTCACCCCCGACTTAGGTCTTCTATCTGACTGAGATTTACACAGTTTTTCGCAAAAATACTTCTCAATGTTAAAACAATTCATTTGTATTTGTTCCTCCACCAATTTAGTTCAATTTTAGCCTCATTTCGGTGCCGATTTTGTCCTTTTTAAGTTTTTTTTTAGACTTTGGTTGTGCCTTTCTGTATCTAGCGTTTTAAGGAATTTACCATTTACAATGTATTTATTTGACCAAATCATAACATTTCTGACTGTTTAAAAACAGCCAAACTATGATTGAGAGGAATGTAATGGCTCTGCTGCTGCTGTTGTTATTTGATCCTTTTTTTCCAAGACTTTTAAACTTTCTATTTTTAATTTATTATTCTGGGGCAATCGGTGTAGTTTTTTCCACCATGAACTGCATATATTGCGAAATAATGAAAACAAGTCTATGAACTTCCCGAACCCACGGACTTTGCCAGAGATAAACCCTGGTACTAAAGCTCAAACGTGTGGTTAATTTGAGGATTCTCGTGGCGTTTCCATGTCATGACACAAAAATACAATATAATAAAATAGCTGCAAAAGGAAAACGGTAAAATGTCGTGACGCTGGAGTCGTCTTCACGCCTTGTACTTCTCCTTCCCCGTTTCACTAATGACACAGATGTGCTGAAACAGACAAGAATAGCAACACATTAATGACAGTTTTCATGCAAATATTTTTAGGGCAGCGGTGCTGATCAGGCCCGTTTATAATGACCGCTCTCAATAGGATGAGACGGTAGTTTCGGTAAATGAAGATAAGCGTAGAGGAACTAATGTTTAGTCCAAAGTTCTTACAATGAAAAGACAATCTAAAAACTATGAAGACCTTTTTTCTTGTAGTAGAGAAAACTTATTTTTGCAAACATAGAGTATATTGTAAATGCAGCGGTTTTTAAAAATAAAAATTAGGGCTGGGACCTTTTCGATTAATTGCGATTAATTAATTACATGAGGTTTAGTGCGATTAAAAATATTAATCCAAATTAATCACACTTTGCTTTCCACACTTCAGTTTCCTTTTTTCCTGCAGACGCACAATTAATGGCAATATTGCACCGGTCTGTTGGACTTGGTTGAACAAAAACAAACAATATTTTGTTGCTTAAGCTCATGTATTCAGTCATTATTCAATGGTATACTAAAAATCCTTATGAAAAAACTTACTTCTCACTGTTCTCAGGTCAAATATTTATATGCGATTAATTAATTACAAAGCCTCTAATTAATTAGATTAATTGTTTTAATCGAGTCCCGGCCCTAATAAAAATACAAACAAAAAACACACCCATGCGCTGTTATTCTCTAAATATAAGGCTGCCCAATATAGCAAAAAAAAAAATATAAAAATAAAAATGATTCCCTCAATCTTGACTTAAAATCAATCTTATTTTTGTACGTATAAAAACAAACCAATGAATACGTTTAGCCTTTACCATTATGATTTATAAACAGTAAAAATTAGACCTTCGTTCAGTTATGTCCAGAGTAACATCTACCTCGAGGATCCTGCTAATGTTTTTACAAAGTGATCATATTGACTCATATTCATATATAGTTCATATAGTTATTAGTAAAGTGTTGTGTTCAAAATGAAGCTAAAATACTCCATTCAAACCTTTCCTGAAAAGTAGAGATGCACCGACGAAGCTTTTTTGCTTCCGATACCGATACCAAGACTTTCTTAAAAGTGGCTTCAACCGAGTGAAAAAGTGAATGCTCTTATTTTCATTGTGAGATCAATAATGCATTTTCTTGTCACGATGTTACAGATCAATTATATCTATTAATAAACTAATGGAAAAAGTATTTAACAAAGATCATCAGGCTATTTTACATTAACAGCTCACATAAAGTCATCTGATCGTTACAAGTTGTGCCTTAAAAATATTTTACATCAGTTATTTTTAAACAGCATTTCATAAACTAAAATATTAACACTTGGCTCCTGCAGTGGTTATTTTATTTGATCAGAAATACCTAAAGTGGCCTTTCATGGTTTCTGTCTCAGACTTGATTAGTTACCATTAGCCTTAGAATGAACCAGAATCGGATATTTGTAGCCGATACCAGATATTGTATTTTTTTGCTCCGTCAGTCTGACCAGTGCTGTTCACTTACATTTAAATCTCTAAAGTACTCGTTGTAGTCAAGTGCGTATCCCACCACAAACTTGTCAGGGACTTCAAATCCAACGTCTGTGAAAAGACAAATAAATGGATTAAACAAATTAAAAGATATAAAATAACACGTTCATCTCGTACTGTATTTTCTGCTGAGTAAATGTGGACAAAATCATGGCTTAAAATGGATCAAATAAAGACAGACAGTAGTGAGAGACTGGGCTGATCAGAATAAAGAGTTGGCCTGGAGTGCCCTCTACAGGCAAAGGTGGGAATGACAAGAGATAAAACTGAACACAAGCTTTCACTTTTAGGATATGGCATGTCAACAAATCAATGGTGCCGATGAACAAACGTGGAGCGCAGAACGGTTTAAGACCTGTACGGCAATGGTGCTTTAACAGTAGAAGAAATGACCAAATTAAACAGAATTATATAAACCAGTGAATGCCAGGTATGTTTTTGATGCGGGAATGTTATAACATGGTTAAAAGCCCAGTTAACCATTTTCACTCACAGTCAGGTCTGTAGCCAACGCTTCTCGGTGTCCTCTTCACCAATAAACTGTGGAGGAGAAAAGCATTGATAAAAACACACACAAATATCACTAAATACTATGCAGGCATGAAAACGAGTCAGGGGTGAAAAAGGTCCGGGAGCATGTTCCCCCGGAAGACATTTTTTAAAAATTCCATACCTTAAAGCATCAATCTGATACATTATGAGATGCATTTTTGAAAATATTATGGCCTCCTTACTTAGTATTATGCAAGCCATTTCATGCCAGCCTGTCACTGGGTCTAACATTTACGATATATGAGGCACAGTGTGGTAAGGACACCACAAATGGCTTAATGTATAACCCCCACAAGAGATGGTGGACATGCAGTAACTTTGTCTACTCTTCAATCATTATTGACAGACAAAACAATGTTATGTAATTCAGATTTGAATAGACTTTATTGGCAAAGATAACCTAAAACACAATACAGTGGTTTCCAGCACTGTAAATATAAAAGGTTTTTACTAATTCTAGTTATGTTATTTTAATCATTTTAGAACACAAAGCATTGTAAAAAAAAATATTGCCGTCTTATAAAAAAATATAGGCCTAGATATTTATGTTAGAGCTTTGTAATTTGTCTTTTAAGCTCACTTCAAACATGTCTAGCAGCCTACTCTCTAAACTGTGCCAGAGCCATAAACAGCAGAGTTCACCACCACAGAACTGGACTACAGTTCACGCGGGGGCGGAGCGGAGCCAGCGCGAGATCACAATTAAGAAGCTCAAAATCAGTCTCACCTTGCTACTTTCACCATTTTGGGATTGTACTGTTTAAGAAGTTGAAGTAACGTCTTCATTGTCTTTCCCGTGTCGATGATGTCCTGCAGGAGCAACATCGGCTCAAATCCAAGTTTGAATCAATAAAAAAATGCAGTAAATAAAACAAAATGGCTTACCTCTACAATAAGAACATTCTGTAAAGAGGTAAAGAAAAAATATTATCGTTGCAACCAGAGCAAAGTAAAAGCCGCCACAGTGAAACACGAAACACTAAGCTAAAGTAACTTGGCAGTCTTAGCACAACTAAGTAAATAATTGATCAACTCCGCTCAAAGGGCTCAATAAAAATATATTTTTAGATGTTCTTTTCACTTACCTTTCCCGTTAATGTCGAGAGATCATCTCCACCAATGACTTTGATTTCACCCGTCGACTGATCGTTCTGCCAAGACAATATCATCATTTTTATCACAGTAGAGCTTGTGCCGACAGTGTAGCCAAATAATCAGAAGAAACATCGATCTAAAGCCAAAAGCCTGTGTGAACCTGAATATAAATGACATATTTGTCTTTCACTGATGCCATGATACCAAACATCAAGTAACTATCAGCTTGCTGTCTTCAGATACTGTGCACTTTTCAAATCAAGTAAGTACATAATGACGCTGGTGGAATGAAGCTCTTCCTGAAGCATTTTAGCAGTTTGTATTTGTAGACTTTGTCCACAAACACAAACAAAAAGCCCACTCCTTTTGAGAAGACTAACTGCTCAAATAAACAAATAAACTAAACTAAAAAGTATTCTATAGGTATTTTCATCGATCTTAAGAAGGCTTTCGACACTATGGATCACAATATACTCCTGAACAAACTATGGGCTAAGAGGTATTGCTTTCAACTGGATTGAATCCTACTAACAAACCGTAAACAGTATGTTCAAATGGGGCAGTGCAGATCCATGTGTGATAACCTAGTGTGTGGTGTCCCCCAGGGATCGGTGCTGGGACCTAAACTATTTTTATTATACATCAATGATTTGTACTTGGTTTCCAAGAAGCTTAAACTGGTCCTTTTTGCAGATGATACAACAATCATACTCTCAGGTATAGACTTGCAGCAAATGGTGATCGAGATTACAGAAGAAATGGATAAATTGAAAGATTCTTCTGCGTAAACAAATTGTCTCTAAACATTACAAAAACCAAAGCAATGTTCTTTGGAAATCGTGTAATGAATGTACAATTACCAGTTAAAATTGGCAACGAAACTATTGAAAGAGTCTATGAACATGTGGTGTAACACTCGATCATAAACTCACCTCACATCATAAAAATTAAAACTAAAGTTGCAAAGATTTCAGCCATAATGAATAAATCTTAATATATCATTGACAACAAAGCTTTTTACACACTATATACTGTTCACTTCTCCTTCCTCATTTAACATATTGTGTAGAGATCTGGGGAAATGAGTATAAAAGTAATCTTGGCCCATTGTTTAAAGTTCAGAAAAAACAATGACATTTGAGGACCTTACAGAATTTAAGACGGCTCAAATCATGTTCAAAGCCTCACTAAAGTCGCTTCCTGAAAGTATACAAAATACCTTCTGCAAACGAGAAGTCAAATACAACTTGAGAGATAAGATGAGCTTCGATAAACAGCACTCCAGAACAACCACAAGCATCTGTCCCACGAGAGGTGTTGAAATATGGAATAATATAGATCAAAACATCAAACTTTGCAATAACCTGGTACATTTTTAAAAAGTTTACAAAGAGTTTACATTTCTTAGGTCTGAACAAATATTGTCAGTGTTGTAGCATATTTTTTTCTGTTTTTTTTTTAAATTATTATTATTATTGTTCTTCATTATTTGTTGTTATTTTGCCCTATGTTCCTTTGTTTATGATTTGTTTACGTAAATGTTATGGTTTTTATTTTTGGGTGGGCGCAGGTTAACTGCTCAACTATAATCACCTCCAGAGCGGGTGCTGTCAGTGATGTCATTCACAACTAACTTTCAATAATCCATTTCGTCTTTCAAATTAGGGCTGAACGATGAATCTTTATCAGATGGAAAATGTAGGTTTTTGCTGCTGTAATAACCTAAACTTGGGCGTTTTTTCTTTTTTCCTGCCTTGCGTCTCCAGCTTTAGAGTGACAGACATGTTCGGGAATCAGAATTATCGAGCCTCACTTCCTCTGGCTACTTCCAATCAGAAGTGGCTTCAGAAGAATCATGTTTGTCAGCCACTGCAGGAGTCGTAGCATGTTGCGTTTTTTTACTCATTAATTGTCCGTGAGAGTAAATACTACTCTGACAGAAAAGACAAAAGGGAGAGAGGGATACTGTACATCTAATTACACAATGGGGATCATTTTTTTTCACTCAAACTTGGCTGTAAATACTGTGTAAGTGGCGCTAGCCCGCAGTTAGCTTTGCCCGTTAGCTTCTTCTTCGTGACTTCGACTCTGACCCGGAGGCAGTAAAGTTTCAAATGTGGTTTTCTGGCCAGAGACACCGGGGGGAGATGAAAGACCCTCCAATCATCCCATTAACACTTGTATCACCCCCAGAGGGACTACGGAGAGGATTTATTAAGGTAAACAAGTTACTTAGTACTGCTTTACAGTCACAAACACCAGCAATTCAAGTACTTGGCATTTCTAAAAATGTTGTTCATGTACATGTACTTGAACAAGGTCATTCATTGTACAAGGAGAATAAAAACCTAAATAAATGTAATGCCTGCCTGAGTGAACACACTGAACACGGGTCCTTGTAAGAGATAAAGTTATTTACGTAGTAGCTCTTGAGCCGTATGAAGTCCACGGTCATCGGGATGGACCTGTCGCTGTTTCGGTTCAGGGCCTTGATGTAGTCGAGCAGATCGGCGAAGAACTTGTACCCTCCTTTGAGCACGCACAGAGCGACGATGTGGTGACCACCCATCTCCTTCATGATCTCCCGCGCCAACCTCTCCGTCCTGCGCAGAAGGGAGGGGGTGAAATGTTACAAGGCCAGACAACTGCGCAGACATCCCAGACTCTTCTCCAAAAAATACCTATAAGCCACGTATGCAGATATGTTGTAAAAGTTGCTGTGTATAATCATGTCCCCAAAATGACAAAAGAAAATATAAGAAATCTCTCAGTCATCCAGGAGTGTTCTTTCGTTTGTTTCTATTGATATCAAATAAAAAACACTAAAAGTCGAACGATATGGGTTTTTCTAAGGCCGATGCTGATTATTTGTGATTTTAATTGGCCGAAGCAGATATGCACGGCCAATATTTTTGTCCAATATTTTTAGCGTATTGTTCTCGAAGAGCACCTGAATATTTTCAACCACTCTGGACCCACTGATGCACTCATCTTTAATCTAAGCTTTGTATTTTTGGAGGATTAGTCAAAATTTCTTATCTATAATCCTGCATATGAAGCTTCTAAACTGTAAAATGTGTTGAACTGTGACAACAGGGGGCGTTTTATTAGGGGCATAAAAGCATTCATGTCCTAGCTTTCTCTGAATGAAAAAGTGAATGGTCCTCTTTTCTCCAGTGCGACATCAATACAGTCTTCATTTGTGCTTGCAAACGGGATGCTACAGGTCATTTATCAATTATATATATTAATAAACTAATGTAAAAACATTAGACAAGGATTAAAGACTAAATATCCTTGGCTACATGTTTATATTAATGCAACCATTGCATTAATATAAACATCTCACAAAGGTGATGTGATCATTACAGATGTGTTCAGATCAGTTATTTCATAAACTCAGTACAAACACTTAGCTGTGGCCGATTTTATTGTATTTCTTCAAGTGATCCAGTCATAGTTTCCAGCCTTGATTAGTTGACGGTAGCATTAGCATATTGCCGCTAGCTTTAGCATACTGTTGCTAGCCGCGGCATTTTGCACGGCGATCAAAAATACAATTGCGGAGATTAAAACTAACTCAGCGATTGAGTTCTCCAGGTTCTCTGCTTCAAAATGATGCAGCTGCATGTCCAGATTCACTGAGGTTTCATTGGTGAAACTTGTGTTTAACTTTTTTCAGATAGATTTTCATTGCGATGTTGAAAATCGATCAACATTGCAATGATGTTGATCGTTGCGATGAGCGTCTTAGGCCCCATATTAAAACTCCGACTGAGTCCTTTCCAGTGCAAAAAAAAAAAAAAAACGGGAAGCCTCTATCACTTTCGGTTCGGGAGATATCGGCGTTAGATCGGCCGATATAAAAAAATTCCCAAATATCGGTCAACCTGAAAATAAAACCATCTCCAATTCTTGTGTTGCCTTTATCACCGTGGTCTTAATTCGTTAGATTTAATTTGGTGTATTTTTTATTGAAAACCAAAATATAGTAAACAGACAAACAAGCCAGATTTTAAATGTTTTGCACCTGAAATTATTATGAATGAAAGTAAAATTTTACAATGGGGATCCCGAGTTGGTGGTCTGGTGTTTTTGGGGGTCTCGGCCTGAAAAATGCGTGAACCCCCTGGTAAGTGCACTGTATTATTTGCACAAACAAATACATGTACAGTGCACTCATTGGGGGAAAACACATCCCGTAGTGGCCAAAATGTACCACCTGGCCTCTAGGTGGCGCTGCTGTGTTACGGGTGTGGCCTCTGCCTATTTAAGAGAGGTGATCAGGGTGTGATGGGCTGCACCTGTGAGGAGAAACAGTCTTTTGACCGTGTTACAAGGCAAAATAAAGGACATTTTGAACCATATATTCTGAGTATTGGGCTCAGGGAAACAAAGATTCGTAATCAAACAGAGGAATGAGGTTCAATATTCAAAACCAAACTGGATGCAACAGTCAACTTTTTAGCAAACACTTTCCGCCAAATCAACTTCAGTATTTGCACTTGTGTCCCGGGACACTCGGGCTTGACAGAGCGAGGTTCAGTTGTGTGTGACTCAACAGAAGTTTCCATTTCCTTTTCTCGGTGTCAGCGCCCACAAAGGCCCAAAAAGGGTTTCACCAGACACTGCTGAAGCCTGATCTGAGACACTGTCGTTCACTTGTTGGTTTCAGATGGCGCTGCAATTTACAAGCGGAGGAAAAGATCAAAGAGGAATATTTTGTAGTGGTGTCGAGAAAGGAAAAAGTAGTGCAAAACAAAAAATTTCCCACAGTGTATCTTGTAAAGTAGTGAGTAGCGATTCACTAGACATTGCGAGAGTTGGAGGAGAACAGCTGAAAAACAACAAAACAACAACGAATGAATGAGTGTTGCCTATTGCTTTTGAATAAACCACTAAAATATAAACCGTAATGGTGAAAAGTTGCTATGGTTAGCCTTTAGCTTGACATTAATACCTTCTCCACTACGGAAATATCTTTGCTTTTACTGTAGTTGTAATAATAAACGGTGTCTCATAACGTGAATCTAATCTTGCGTATCCTCCAGGAATTTGTGTCTCGTCCCACCTCTAGTGTGAAACAGTAAAAAAAATAAAAACAATCCTCCAGCCAGGTGATTCTGACCATCAGCCTGGCTCCACATCATGAAGATGGGTCCCCGGGCGCTTCCGTCGCCCACTGCTCCTTACAGAAGGATGGGTTAAATGCGGAGGACAAATTTCCCTACGGGGACAATAAAGTATACAAACAAAATCAAATTGGTGTTATGGCAAATCGTGCAGTGGTTGGTTCCCAGGGCTCGAAATTGCGACCAGTTTAGTCGCATATGCTCCCAAATTTATGCCCTTGTGATCTAAAAATAGAATTACTTGCGTGTTTGCGACTGCAAGCCTACAGGCTCCAGTCCACTTCAAAAGAAAGCCTTCTCGTGCTACCTTAAAAATAACTTGCGTCATTGTTTTCACTAACGCTGCCTGTCAACAACGGCAAACTTTCTGTTCTAAAATAGTTTGAGAGTAAATCATAAACTACTATATGTCCTCGTTTGGCTCAGCGCCGCTGTCATTCCTCCCAGTCACACACGCTGGGCCGACCTGCACCAGCCCAGTCTGTGTTCTCTGCATGTACCTGTACTCTCATTCATCTGCCCATTTTCATTGAATGAGCCAATAGTCTCTTTATGATTAAACAGTGAATATATATCATTCATAATTATTCACTGGCACTGGAGGCCTCTCTCAAATGACGCTCGAAACTTCAATCCAACCCAGTCGCCACCTCGTGCGTCGCTGAAAGCGAATCATCTCCGTGCTTGCAAAATACAAAACTCAATGTGAAACACATCTTCAAAAGGTTCTGGCAAAGACGTTTTCTGCTTGTAGCGCGATTTACGGAGCTGTCACCCGCAGCACAGAGTGAGGAGAGAGAAGGTGCAGAGTGAGAAGACGACATGCAATGAGTGCAGTGAAGCGGAATTATAAGCACAAGCGCACTACAGTCCTGGCAGGAACAAACAAACCCACAAATGCATCAAAACAGTGACTGAGAAGCTGTTTTTGCTTTAACTATAGTCGAGTCTGTGTTAAGAAATCAGTCCAAGTGCTATAACTGTGGCTGTAAAAATGCAGTATTTGGTACCAACAGTGCTCGAAATTAACTTTTTTTCTTGGTAGCATTCTGTCCCAGTGAAGTGAATATGCTCGTGGGCGCACAAACACTCGTCCTGTATGGGGTTGTTTGGGCAGTGAGAGTTTAAAGAGGGAGCCCACCTGTCCTGTATGAGTCCATGTGGGATGTAGACCCGCTCGAGGTCCATGGCGTAGTGCTTTGGTATGCAGAAGAGGTCCAGGTCATAGCCCTGCTCGTCATCGCTGATCTGCAAATACAACCAGATAGGACACGGTGGGTTATGTTGGAATGCATTTGTTGATTTGGGATTTACTTTGATCTTCCTCTTTATTTGTTCACAAAACTTAGACAGTCACCACTAATAAAGACAAAAACAGCAACTAGCAAAAGGCTAATAATGAATGAGTGTCTTCTCTTATCTAGAAGATGAGAAGATTTGATAATTGATCCGTTTTTCTGAAGTACTTCAAATTCAAGCAGGTAAATATGGACCCCACCCCCTTCCTTTTTTTAATACATATATATATATATATATATATATATATATATCAAATTTTTAATCTGTTTTGTAATGCTCAAAAACATGTAATAAAGAGAATTAAAAAAAAACAATCTTCCGTATTATTATTATTATTATTTTTTTTACATTTCCATTGACTATTATGGTTTCCTGTAAAAAAAATACCCTGATGAGCATAAAACGCACTCAACTCACAAATGCTCTCTGGGTGCTTTTCCTGGGAACTTCAGTGTCAGACCTCCAGTGGCCTGACACTGAAGAAGGGAGACCCCCGAAACGTCTGACAGGCAATAAAAGTCTATCCTGACTGACTAGGAGTGCTGATCTTTCTTTCGTTTATTCATGTAAAAAACCCTGAAATCTTAACGTTTCTGATGACACGATCCCAAGCTCTATTAGGCAAGGCAAGTTTATCTGTAGAGCACAATTCATACACAAGGCAATTCAAAGTGCTTCACAGTTGCAGAAAATTACAAGAAAACAGATCAAATCAATCATTAAAACAACATAAAAAATAATCAATTACAGTAAAAGGCAAGAGTGCAGATAAAATACTTTCAGTTTTCATCTGCTCGGGTAAAAAGAGCTGTTTTCAGCCTGGATTTGAACATTGTCAGAGTTGAGGCCTGTCTCACATCCTCATGAAGACTGTTCCAGATTTTAGCTGCATGAAACTGAAACGCAGCTTCACCGTGTTTAGTCCTGACTCTGGGAACCACCAGGAGACCCCTCCCTGAAGTTCTCAAGGCCCGAGATGGTTCATACGGCTCTAACATGTCAGAGATGGACTTTGGTGCCAAACCATGAAAAGACTTGTACACAAGCAGAGCTGTTTTAAATTCTATTATCTGAGTGACAGGAAGCCAGTGCAGAGACCGGAGCACTGGACTAATATGGTCGTATTTCCTGGTTCTTGTCAGGACTCGAGCAGCAGCGTTCTGGATGTTCTGCAGCTCTAACAGCTCGTTTAGAAAGGCCAGTGAGCAGCCGTTACAGTCGTCTAACCTGCTGGAGACAAACGCATGGATGAGTGTCTCTAAGTCTGGTTTTGACACTATTCCTCTGATCTTAATGTTTTTCAGATGATAAAAAGCTGATGATGTTATTGCTTTGATGTGGCTGTTTAAGTTCAGGTCTGAGTCCATGATTACTCCTAGATTTCTAACCTGATTTTTTGGTTTTAGAGAGAGAGACTCAAGGTGACTGATAACACTTTGTCTTTGTGTCTGTGGGACAAAAACAATGATCTCAGTTTTGTCTGAGTTTAGTTGTAGAAAGTTGTTTTGCATCCACAAACTGATCTGTTGGATGCAGTGACAGTGTATCTACAGGCCCATGTTCACCTGCCGTCAGTGACACGTAGATCTGAGTGTCATCTGCGTAGTTGTGGCACGACACATTGTTGCTGTTTATTAGCTGACCCAATGGAAGCATGTACAAGTTGAATAAGAGGGGTCCCAAGATTGACCCCTGGGGGACTCCACAGGTCATGGAAATTTTGTATGAGACACAGTTGCCAATTTCGACAAAGTACGTCGAGTAGTATCCTCGAGATAGGACGTGAACCAGTTTAGCGCAGCACCAGAGATTCCCACCCAGTTTTCTAACCTGTGAAGTAAGATCCGTGGTCCACTGTGTCAAAGGCAGCGCTCAGGACCAGCAGAACTAAAACTGAACTCAGACCCGAGATAACCTCTTCCATTGTTTTGTCAGTAACAGGTGTGAAATGTGTCAGCTCAAGGTGTTTATCTGGTGGCAGGGTTGCTATTTGTGTTGTTGAAATTATGGCATTTTTAATGCCTTGGACTTTGTCATAAAAAAATATTGCAAACTCATTGCACTTAGATGTAGAGATTAGTTCTAAGGGCAGTGAAACTGGAGGGTTAGTTAATCTGTTTACTGTGGAAAACGCAACCATGACCCCAAGAGCTCTGTGGCGGTACACTTCTCATCAGCCCAGCACAATGTGAGCACTTACAGGTATCTTGGAATAGAACTAATAAACAACTCAAACAGAGGCGGTGATATCAACAACTTGCTTCTAAAAAGAGAGGCCTTCTGGATCTATACTCTAGACACACAAAGCCCAAAAGGTCTCAATGAACAGTTCGATTTACGTCCCTTCCTATGACTTGTACCACCATGTTCACACTCGTAGTACAGTGCCTGAGCACCTGTTTTTGCCACACCTTCACTGTAGTAGTGCAGCTATGGTTGTTTATGTCTTAAACGGGGTATCTCTTTCTAAACGTTTGTAAATATCTGTAAATATTCTTGTGTATATGTAAATAGATATTGCGTCTTTGCACTATGTTGTGGTTGCACTGGTCCACCATCTATTCTACTGCGCCTGTACACACCCACATATGTACATGTTTGTCCTATCATATGTCGACCAATGTGCGGAGTTCTTCCCATGGTCATGTGACCTCGCTAACATGTGACACAATCAGCCCATGTATGTATATAACAGGTGTGTGAACAATTAAGCTGGTGAGCATATTTCAGTTGTGCGGATCTTTTTTCCTTTTACTGTGGAAAACAGAACACGAGAATTGTTTCTGCAGTTTGCGATGATTTTAGAGAAGTACTTCTCTCTTTCTCCACGCAAAATCTGGTTTAACTCACAAAGCACTTCTTTGTATATCTCAAAATGAACCTGGAGCTTTGATTTGCGCCATTTCCGTTCGGCTTTTCGGCACTCCCTTTTCTGTGCCCTGACCGAATCCTCACTTCTCCAAGGTGCCTTTTGTCTATTATTAACCATTTTAACCTTGACAGGAGCAATAGTATCCAAAACATTTAAGACGCTTGATGTGTAAGAGTCCAACAGATTATCAACATTAGAACATGGAGGATTTTCAAATCTGATCATTTCCATAAACTGTGTGGGGGGGCGCCAGGGATTGCAAGGGGGTTCTGGAGCTTTTTCATACCGTCAGGTCATAAGAGCGATTACGTGTGAAAAATAAATAGTTAAAATCATCGCATCTGACTGACAAAAGCCTGCATGTACAGAAACTACTACGATGTCTGTTTATTTGTTGTATTTCAATGCTTTGAGGGCCCCGCATCTTCATCGCCAGCATGTGCCGGGGAAGTCCAATGAGAAAACCACTGGTCGGGAACGACTGGTGTACGGCGTGGAAATTAAATTACAAATAGGCTAAAGGCAAAGTATGTAAACTAAGCGGCAGTGGTTCCCTTGTGGGTCGTGACTCCCATGTTGAAGACCACAGAGGGCCGTCATCTCAAACAGGGCAATAGGACAGCGAGTCAAGGCTCTTCAAGCCCCTTAAACCTGGAAAATACTGATTATGATAATGTAGCTCTAAAATCTACATTAAAATCCACTGCAGCTACAGTTGAAAGTAATATAATGTAATGTGCACCAGACCCCGGGAGCCGCAGCAGTCGTAACGCAGAAGTGAGTGAAAGTGGCGTGCCCCCGAACTCTGACAGTAACGAGTGTCATGTGACAGAGGGAGAGGGCAGCAGCCTCAGCGAAAAGATAAGAACTACTGCAGAGGCTTTACAAGCGAGAAAGTATGTCAGGAGAAAAGTCCAGCGCAGCTATCCTTCAAAATGACATAAAAGTACAACCTGGCAATAACGAGATAAGACAAGAAACCCTTGCGACTCAAAGCACAGGGCTGAACTCTCAATACCCAATATTACATTTTACACTCAAGTTTGGCTTTACTATGCTATTGCCTCGTTATGACAACACCTGCACACTTGGAAGTTTCCTGGTCATTTCCAGTCTTTATACTGGGTTAAGGTTGGACCTATGATATAAAGTAATATGAGAGGTGTGTGACTTGGCGGTTACCATGAGTTATTACCATGTTACTATACTATTTAGGCACCATTCTAGTTCCATCCTGTAAACATGCCATTGTGCTGTTACGGTGAAGTAAAGTCAACCAATCTATATCAATTTCAAATTGTACACGTTTTAAGTCATGACATCAGCAAAAAATAAATCTTTGAGAGTGCAAGTAATCCCATATAGATTACAGTAACAATGTGTGGACAGGGATCTGCCCAGGCAGATGGTGAACAATATAATCTCGAACTCCCAAAGGAGTCAAAATGTGTTTTGTCTAAATAACAACGACAAACCAGCAGCAGATGCCTCTTTGTATGGGAACAGTTTAGCCAAAGCAACAACAGACTCAACAGACTGGTCTGGGGTCGGTGGGAAGTCGACCTTGCGGTTCAAGTTCATGTTCGACAAAGATTTGCACCGAAATTCACACCCAGTTTCCTTTTGTTTTTGTTGTTTCTTCCGAAAATATTTAACCTTCCTAGATTTTAAACATCGATCGCAGTTGAGATTAGATTTGCAGATAAACAGTGCATGTTGAGAGAATACTGGAATATGATATCAAACTATTACAAGAACAGGAGGAGTTTTAAACAACTTTGTAAATGTCTGAACTACAGCCTTTGAGGCTTAGACCTCATGAGCACAAGGAATTCACAATGAAAAGATTGTGAATATCTTTAGTCTTTGGGGATTGCGAAATAGCGATAACAAACGGTAACAGACATTTTTAGCTTTAGTTACAACTGCACGTCATGGTCTCCTTGGTGAAGCTCTGTAAACAAACGCATTGCTTGTTTCTATATCACTGCTTCTTTTAAATCTTTAAGGAGGTCCTTTTCTTGAACAATATGACATTTTGATTATAACAATACGAGAAGCAAAAAGTAACATTTCTTATCTTTTATTTTTTAGACGAAATTAGGGGGTCTGTATATAATTTAGGATTTAATGAGTTCTCTGGGGAGATACAGTCTGTAATTTGAATCCTGCCGTGCTGACTGAGAAGTGTTAAGCCACGACAGCAGCAGCTTAGTTCAACACCAGCGATTGTACTGGCGTGGAAACACAACTCACAACCTTTGGAGGAACAACCTACATACATAATTAGCATATTTGTTTGTATTGTGTATAAATGGAGGAGTTGGTGCAGAAAAGACGAGAATGTCGAGTTTGTCGATATTTCAGATGTTTTTTTTTGTGACTTTCCTTGAGAGACAGTTTTATTGCCGACTACAATTTTACGCAGTGGTTAGCGCTCGTGCTTCTCAGCTAGAAGGTCCCGGGTTCAATTCCCACCTGGACGGGGCCTTCCCGTGTGGAGTTTGCATGTTCTTCCTGTGTCTGCGTAGGTTTCCTCCGGGTACTCCGGTTTCCCCTATCACTCAAAAAACATGTACAACAGGCCAGGATGAACGATGTGTGTGCGTGAATGCATGGTGGTGGTCTGAGAGACCGTTGGCGCAGATGTGTGCAGTCGCGACAGCGCTTCTGTCAGTCTCCCCCAGGGGAAACTGAACACCACCGAGTGTGGGGTGAATGTAAAATTGTCCCATGTAAAGCGCTTTGTGACTATGTCTGTGAAAGGCGCTGTATAAATAAAGTTCTTCTTGATTTGGGTTTGATTTTGATCTGCCATAAAACTGACTTTCTCCACGCCTCGGTAAGGATATATCTTATCTCCAAATGTTTGCAGAGAGAGATAAACACACAAGATGCAGAGGAGTCATGTGGCTGGGGTCACTGCTTGTGCATAGCATCAGTCGGGGGTTGTTCCACTTCTACTCTGAAAATGCTGCAGTTGGATTTCTCCTGAATTTCCTTAATTTTGCCATGTGATCAATTTGTAGCCACAACAACCAAGCCTTACGATGCTACTGGTATTAAGACTGATGGCAAACAAGTCATATCTAATCATTACTTTCCCGTTGGCTTGTAATGGCTTGTAGAAAAAAAATATATATACAAAAATAATCGCAATGCCTTAACACTATATGCCAATTTAGTAAAGTACACAAGATATATATATATTTTTATATTAACTGGAATGCTTTTTCTTGTCATGATGCAAAAATCCATCCATGACTAGTTTTTCATCTATAAAAGCTAATCAGATGTGATCCATTCAACACGCCCCTGTCAAGTCAAATAGCACATTTTATAATCACAGTATAACAATAAAAAAACACACACTTTGATTTTTTTAGACACTTTCCATCTTGTCACGTACACAAAACACGTGTTTAGTCTGTTTTAGGGGCCACGCGACGAAAAGCATTGTCACTCAACAAAACGTGCTCAGTGCAAGTTTACCCATTTCATGTATTTAGCGATCAAATGTGAGGAAATTGTGATGATTTTTTTTTTTTTGACAGAATATATCACTGCGCGGGGCTGCGTAGGAGGAATTACCCGCCTACGTATTTGTTTAGTGCACACATGTCACGCTATTTGTGGAAATGTACAGTTTCTGTAACTCACCACAACACAGGGGCTGGAAGTCGCCATGTCGCTTGCGTGACCTCAACCGCGAGAATCACACGGAAAAGGCAAAACAAAAGAGAGAGGAAACGCTTGTGCGGATCGTTTACCCTTGTGACTGCTGTAGACACATGGAAAATGCTAGCTGTAAGGGAGGGAGAGGATGAGAGGAGGTTTTTCCGGGGCTGCCGAGTCGCGCTGCGGCTGCTGCTGTGAGGAAGTGGGAAGGACGCAGGACTCCCGTGGACCAATCAGACGAGGGGGAATCTTTCAATGGCCAATCAGAGACGGTGGGCGGCAATAGTCCCGCCTCGTTTTGGGCAAGCCCTTAAAGTGAAGTCGTTGGGTTTTGGGACGTTGGTGAAACGAGGTGTCACTCACTTCTGGACTGACGCAGAACTTCAACAAATAAACGAGAGGCAACCTACCTCTCTCTTGGTACAGCAGCGTTTTCTGCGAACTGCATTACTGGATGTCTTTGTGGGGTTTGGCGTATTTTTCCATAATGGTCCTGAAGAAAGCAGCCACACAGCTAGCTTATGAGCTAAAGACACTTGAGACCTACACATTTCTTCTTCTGAAACACTGAAAAGGCACCAAGAGCCCCCCACAGCTGCAGCAAAGTGGAGGCGTTACAAGAGGAGCTACAGGAAACAAGGAAGGAACAAACGAGGAGGTATCTGGGCAAGACTCACAGCTAAGCCACATGCCTTCTATCCGTACTATTGTTCTGGCTAATGGACGTTCACTGGACAATAAAACGGATGAACTGCTAAGCTCTTCCCAGAAAATGGTGAAAGACTGCGCAGGAGGAAGTGGTGAAGCTGACCAGTGCAGGACACCACGCTCTGAAACAGGGACAGGTCAGGTTGGCCCACAATGGTGGCTCAGTCACAGCGGCTCAGGACTAATACCTGAACACAATTCTGTACAACGCAAATAAAGCACTTACTTTTTTGTTGACCTTTATTTAACCAGGAAAGTCCCACTGGAGATTAAGAATCTCTTTTTCAGGGGAGTCCTGGTCCCAGAGGGGAACCCATTGTACATGTTTTAGTGGTAGGGGAAACCGGAGTACCCGGAGGAAATCTACGCAGACGCGGGGAGGAGAATGGAACCCGGGACCTTCTAGCTGTGACGCACGAGCACTAACCGCTGCGCTACCGTGCCGCCATGCTTACTTACTTAAAGTGTCAAACAAATTTAGACAAAGTTTTGTCCACATTAAAATATAATCCAGGTTTTTATCAGATCAATCATTTTAATGTGTCTGGAAACAAATATCCAGACACTCGACCAGATGACAGTGCCTTAAATTAGGGATGGGGTCCATTCGTAAACAAACAAACCAAACATAAAAGCAGTGGCTCCTGTGCAAGGCTTTGCTTCCCCTGAGGCAATTATAGGCTGCATTTTTAATTATTACCAGTGGTCGTCACACTCTCTTTTTTTCCCCACAAAGACCTCATTTTTTTCCACACCAGATCTAAACACGGCGTAAAACAGGTTTAAAATGGGGCAGATCTTTCCGTTTTTGTGTGTCTACGTGAGGTCTCAAACTGTGGAAATACCTGGAGGATAAAAAGGAAAGAATTCACATATGTAAGTCAATATATTGTAGTTGTACAAAAACAACTGTAATATAACCGAGGAAGAACTAGACCTATAAAAGCTCATGTGGATTATTGTCATCTGAGAGTTTGGGAATGTGTTTATGTCATGTTTATTCTGCCTTGAGTGCATCTATGACTGATGTACTGATTCAGGAAGGTTCGCAGATTTTTGAGTTTGAAAATTGTATGGAAATGGGGAAAAAAGTATTTTAGATTCATTCATTTAAAGTGAGACGGAATTACTAAACGTTTACCTCTAACAACGACTAACACGAAAGAAGACGAAAAATATAAATACAATATTTTCAAGCAGAAGAGATTTTTTTGTCCGACTCCGTGTGCTCACGTCCAACATTTTAACTCATCTCTGTATAAAAATGAGGGATTGTAGGTGGGTAGATTAACTAAAATATCTACCGGTACCAGTGTTAATTTCGTCGACTAAAATATTTAGTCTTAATTTTAGTCAAAGTGATATTTTTGACGACTAAAATTGGACTAAATAAAAATGAAAAGGAGAGACTTAAATCATCCAAACTTCTATTGATCTGAAAGAGCCTCATATCATGTAAATTCACTGCCAAAGGAACAGCTCTGAGCTTTGTTCATGAGGGAGCAGCTCCATGAAGCAGGACCTTGATTAAATATGATAATAATGAATATTATTAATACAAAGTAGATTAAATTTGTCCTAAATTTAGTCGACTAAATTGACTTTCAATTTTAGTCGACTAAATCTCGACTAAAATTGAATTACATTTTCGTCAAAAGACTAAGACTAAAACTAAATTAAAATATCTGGTCAAAATTAACACTGACCGGTACTCAAGAAAAAGATCAATTTCTCAAGAAGTAAAAAAATTGTGACCAAAATAACAACTCAAGAGGATAAAAGTAGCACCTGGGGAAAATGCTCAAAAAAGTTGGAGCGTAAAAGTCTGATTTACGATTCAGTTGTCACAGAAATGAGAAACAAAACATTAAATGATGTAAAAAACGTATTTAAAAATTGTTTTCTTAAGAATGAAACACAAACTACTATCCATTTTACGTGTCAAAATGAAGCTTTTGTCACCGATTTACTCACGGTGGAACGAGTAACTATTATTTTTACTCAAGAGTACAGATGAGTCATATTACTAGTAGTTAAAAAGTACCATATGGCAAAACTACTGTAAGAGCTTAATTCAATGTATTTGAGTAAAACTTAACCGAGTAGTTACTCACATCTGCTTGTTAGGGCTCTTTATCATTTGAGGCATATTTATAACTGCGGGAATTAACGGTTTTGCATTTTGCATACATTTCATTTCTTTTATGAGAGAAATGGCCTCTGGCTGTTTTAGGGGCGTCCGAAGTCACTAACATTTACCATTTCTTTATTCATACACTGCCTTTTCTGCCCTGGGGCTGAGTGACAAACCGTCTCATTGTAGGACAGACACTCCAGCATGAATGAACGATTTCCAGGAATTTCAAAGCGAGCCGTGAACGTCTCTCTCTTCATGGCAAGATTGTATGAAATGTCGAGAAATCTCAGGTTACCAAACGCATTTTCCATTTGCAAGTGTGAAATTCCCCACCTTTTCAAATCGTTCTGTTGCAGCTAAATGTCCAGCAACCAAAAAAAAAAAAAAGAAAAAGAAAAGAGAAACGATATCTGTGCAAGTGTGTAAAATAAAAGCTTTCTATTTCCGATCACGGATACAATCTTCAGATACAATGACATCATCATCCACAAAAGGGAACTCTACTCTGCCCTTTAGTGGCTCCCCAAAAAAAAAAAAAAAAAATCTTTGCAGTGAAAAAAATCCCCACGTGCATGCTTTCAAAGATGACTCGTATGAAAATTATTACATACAAAAAGGAGGAAAGAGGCTAACAAGAGGTTTAAGACATGGTTACAGATACAAAACAGCACATTTTATAGAGACACGAGTAACTAATCTTTCAAAAATCGAGTCCTTTAGTAGATGAGGGGATGTTTTTAAGGGGGGGGGGGGGGGGGTCTGGTGGCTATTTGAAGTCCCATACAGCGAACCCCAGTATTCGTCGATACTAGAAAATCAATGGACATTTTTTTTGGCTTGTGTTCGCTTTAACCCATCCGCTGTTGAAATGGCAGTCGATGCGAGTTCTGGCGTTGCACTCTGGGAAATGGAGTCCTTTTTTTTTTGAGAAAGACAGCTGGAATTTTGTAGATTTTGTACGCAAACAAAAGTATAAAAATATTTCCTCGTCTTTGCTCTGTCTCGTGGAGCCCCCGTCTGGAGTCCTGTGGAAAGACAACAGCTCGACTGAGAAGAGATGATATACTTTCCGGCACAAAAATAGGTTATCCCGCCCACCTCGAAACCCACTCGGGCTCAGGAAGTTAAATCCCCATTAATTTTTGCCAGTTCCTTTTTATTTTTGTTTTTTTTATAGAAGGACAAATGAGGTGGCTGGTCATTGTGAAGCTCCGTGACTGGATTACATTTTACCAGTACCAGAAAGTAAAATTTACAAATGTTATGATGTTGATGCGATGAAGTTGATTACCCCGCTTTACTTAACCAAGTCTAGAGACCTGGTTTAGAGAAGCACCAGGGGTACCATATTTGCGAGGAAATTAGAAATTAGTATGCCATTAAAAAAAAAGAAGAAGAAAATATCACTGAATTAATCTTCCCAATAGGCGTAAGGCTGGGATTTTGCATTGTCAATGATATCGTCAAATATATCGTTATCGTGATAATTTATTTTTTATATCGTGATATATATTTTAGGCCATATCGCCCTGCCCTACTTTGAGACTATATTAATTTGCTAAACTCAAACTTTCATGCAAGTCTGTTTTTCTTTTTTGGTATTTAGAACATAATACTTCCATTTATAACTAGGTTTACAGTGCAGAGCCTTTTTTCCCCGCAACCCTTGAACGCCTCACTGCCTCCTGGTGCGTTTGAATCATAAAGAGGAAAGAGCTCCCTGTAGATACTTGATTATTAAACAAACGGACATTTCATGAGGATTGTCTGTTCTAATTTTTATTATATTTTTATTGTATTGTTTATATTTCTGCCCCTTAAGATTTTTGCTTTTACTCATTGCACATAAGATACCACTTTTTTTAGTGGTATTTGAAGCTGGGGCACCTGATTTTTTGATGTTGTAGAATACATTTATTTTTGCCACCTCAGAGTCTGTTGTAAACACAGCAAAACACAGACCTTGTTTTATTGAGCAATGGATGATAGAAGTCTGATCTAAATTAGTGGAGTTTATCTTGTGGGTGGCCGCCCCTGCTTCACTTTGTCACCACTCAGTGCTGTATATGGGTGTGAAATGTGCATGTAATTACATTCTTTGAACAATGTGAATACACAGGAGGGACTGTGAGAGCTAGAAACAAGTTTGGGCCTAAACAAAAACGTATTATTTTTTTGCACACCCTGAGTGATCTTATGAAGTGCCGAATGTAACAAGTGAATTTCTCCATTGTGAGATCAATAAAGGATTATTTTATCTTATCTAGTGATGCAATTTGGGAATAATCTGGCAAAATGGGATTTCTTAGAGTAGCTTTAAGACGTACCAACTGTGAGAACCTGGACAAATGTAAATACACTACATTTAGATCCAAAGCCAACTTGCAATGTGTGACCAAGTAGGTTTTAGTTTCTTGTATTTTGTATTTGTTTACATACGTCTAAGTTGAAACATGTATATTTTGAAGGGTGAAGTAGCCGGGGGAATGGGACGTGTTGGGAGAAAAACGTACTCGTCAAAACAGTTTACACAGTGAGTTTACCTGGTAGTGACCTCGAGATGGACTGATCTGGGGAGGAGCTTCCTGCTGGGGGAGTTTTAAAAGGTTTTTATGGAAAAAAAAACCTGTAGCTGGGTACATGTGGTGTGTTTCCGGAGTTCAGTTAAGTTCTGTTTGTTTGTTTCTGTTCAGCATTTTTCGACGGTTATTTTTTTTTGTACAAATGTAAAGTTTGATTTTTCCACGGTGAAATAAATGTCGGCTACTATGGACATTTCTGAGTCTGCCTCTTACTTAACCACATTGGCTTCCAGCTTCCCCACACAATGTCAGTCCATGTAACATCAACTCGACACCCGTTTGTTGAGGGGAGTTACCTAGTTGCCGTTGACTTGTGTCGCTTGTTCATTTGCTGCTCTTTCTCTGCGATTCTCTCTTTCTTCATCCTCTTCGTCTCTTTCCTCGTTTCCGCTGTGGTTTTTACAGTAAAGTCTGGAAAAATCAACGATCGTGTTATAACTTCTGAAGCAAAACGGTCCAAGCAGCTCTTTACGTTTTAGCACCATACTTGTAAATGCCACGGGCCATGTTTTCAATAAATTTGGCTTTGTCCTCGACGCCGCAGTGATAATGGTACGTTTTCACACACGCTTTGATTTCGCAGCCTATCGTGGCCCCCAGCTGACTGCACAGGGTACATTTCTAAAAACACAACACACATGATTGCGTTTAAATATGAATACAACGGTACAAAATAGACAGTATTTACCATTCTCTTCCCTCTTTTGATTTCCTGAATGACCGTTTTTACGTCAAAGTTTCCAAACTCGGCGCGCGACGTCGTGGTTAGCTGCACCGTTCCAGATGAAAAAAGCTGAAAGTCGAAAATCAAAACATGCTTATTATTAAAACTACAGGGTACGTCTGTGCTGGGACGGTTCTCCCTCACTGACCATGCACTTGTAGTGAGCGGCCACTTTTTTGGAGTTGTCCGTGTGTAGGACGCCCCTCGTCCCGTTCTCTTCGTCTCCGGCGTGACAGAAACCGCAGCGCTGAAGGCCGTCTGCCGGGCTGGACCGCAGCGGCGACCGGTCTCTCTGAAGACATGACACACAGTAAACCTTTTAAAGCAGTACCAAGTAACTCGTGCCCCTAGAGGCCATAAGCGCAACTGCAGGTGTCGTAGCAAGTTGCGTTTTGTTACTTATTAATTGTCCGTGAGAGTAAATACTACGCTGACAGAAACGTCTTCGTGATTCCATTAGTGTTTATTGGTGGCTCCGGTCCGGTGGCAGCAAAGTTGCAAATGGTATTTCTGGCTAGAGACACCGGGGGGAGATGAAAGACCCTCCAATCATCCCATTAACACTTGTATTACCCCCAGAGGGACTTCGAAAACGATTTATTAAGGTAAACCAGTTACTTAGTACCGCTTTAAAGAGGGGGTATTATGCCCCTTTGCGGTATTTGGTAATAATCTCAAACATATCAGTAACTTTGTTGGTTATAAAATGCAATGGAAGCTTATTAGGGCTGGGACGATACACTTTTGGTCACGATCTGATACGCATCACGATACTCGGGAGCTGATCCGATATGTATTGCAATACAATACGTAAATATGATGCAAGTAATATGTTTACCTTAAAATGTGTAAAAAGTCATGTGTCCAAAGTTTATAAACCGAGTGACATTTGATTGGTTCTGTTTATTAACTATATGGACAGAATTTCTAGGCGCAGCCAGGGGACTGGAGGGTGTCCGGTTTGGGAACCTCAGAATCTCATCTCTGCTATTTGCAGACGATGTTGTTCTGTTGGCTTCATCAAATCAGGACCTTCAGCGCGCACATGGGGCGGTTTGCAAGAAAAGAAAAGAAAGAAAATAATAAAAAAAAATAGATAAATATACACAAACGTACATCTCCATAAAGTGAGAGAAAACACAAACTACATACATACATTAAAGGCCATATACTCGATTTTTTTCATTTCAAACAATGAAAGAGGAATTCGCTAAATTGAAATGTTAGTTGGGGTACAGACTCGTCCGTAATCCTCCCAACACATCTGCAGCATGATCCCAATTGCCCACAGGGACATGTTCACAAGCACATTTCACAAGGGTCACCTCCATAAAAAGTGCCCGAAAACTCAAAGAGTTTACAACGTATCAAGACAAAACAAACTTCATTCCATAACTAGAAAAATAATTAGATATAGCTCCTTTAAATACCTATACTCCAGACCAATAATTCTCCAATTGCCCCAGCAACTCTCCCCTACCCACCCGCCTCCCATTCCCTCCCAGCCCACCCACAGGACCCCGAACCACACATGAATGCTATTTACAGCAGAGATCGAATTTTTAAAGCCGTTTCTCTCCATAAATTGATGTCGTCTTCTTTAGCTTGATGTGTTTGAGCAACCCATTGTTTCATGTTTGTGATATCAAGGAAGTCAAGAAGCCTTTTTGTCTCGAAAATGGATAAAGGATTTTCCATCTGCAAGCAATAAGGCAATAAGGCGTTTGGCTGCAGTAAGGCCTGCCAGCCAGACACGTTTTTGCTGGGCGAGTTTGGTATTTTAACATTCAGAACCTCTGAAAGTGTTTGAGCGATATCTTTCCAAAGGGCCGCAACCTCTGGACACTCCCACACCACGTGAACAAATGTTCCTAGAATATTTTGAGGACACAATGTGCACAATGGAGAAGGAAGGTTTATTTAGCAACTGGGGATAGAAAATAAGTCCTGTATAAGAAATTGTAATGGATGATTTGATGATTAGGATTCCTAGAGGATATGAATATGTTCTACCAGATTTCACTCCAGTTTATTTGCTCACTGGCTGATAGATCAGCCATCCACAGATGTTCCCGACAAAAGTGGGTATCAACAGATTTACAGAGCTAGAACTATATAAGGCCCAGTCCCAATTCAAACCCTAGATTTGAGCCCTTCCCCTAGATTTTGCGCGTTCCCGCTGAGGGGTAGGATGTCCCAATACTTTAGGGAGCAAGAGGAAGTGGTTATCTCCCCTTGAAAAGGCCAAGGGAGCATAAAGATGGCGGCTACCGGTGGAAGCGACAATTACAAATGTAAGAATATATACGCAAATAAGCCTGTATATGTTAGATATATATGCAATGGACTTTTAAGTTAGAGTTTGAAAGTGGCTATTTGGCGCGAGAGTCTGCCCGTCAATATACACTGACACAAACATATTCACAAACATACGGCGTCTGCTGTTTCGTATATTCCCTCTAGAGTACAATAGGCTGCGTTTGCAAAATTTTTCGCAAAACCCACTTAGATGGAAGAGCTCAGATATATTGCGCTATATTGTGGCTTCTTGCAATATTTCCTAATACTGCAAAGGTTTGGCGATATATGGGGCACTTTATAGCAACATAATGAGTTTAAAAAAAAACATTTTTTACAGGTTCAGCTCGTGTCTCTTACAATGATCGTGTTGTGTCTTACGTGTGAAGAGCTCTCCTCGTCCGCGGCCTGCGAGGACGTAGACCTGGACTCCTCAGACTGGCCTCGGGACCCGGCTTTAGATTTGGACTTCTCGATGCGCCCCCGGCCTCTGCTTTGAGGAGGGGAGGAGTCTGAGTTGTTGGCCACACCTTCCGCTTCATCTACACAGACAACAGGTTTTAAAGATATGACACAGCGGGACAAGTCTTTTATTACACTGTACATAGTGTTTGAGGAAAATGATGTTTGTACGACCAAGTAAATCTCCAATTTACAAAAGGACCCTCGCTCTATGTCAGTTTTGTACAATCTTGGTATTATCGTAAGTGCAAATTAAATCTATTGCATAATAAATATAGTAAATATGCAATTTGCTGCAACACAGACACATTAACCCTTATCCCACACTGTGAACTTTTTTGTACATTTTGTGAGACTTTTTCTTCTACATCCGATGATCATTTTGACTGTGTTGCAGCTTCGGGTTTGAATTTCTGCAGAAAATGCGAAATTTAGGTTTTTTTTCTCCCGTCTTTTACATTGGAGATCTGCATGTGATTTATGCAAAGAAGTGGAAGAAAGAAAAAAAACACATGTTTAATTGTGTATGATTAGGGGTGGACAATTTTAAATCTCTCAGAAGAAATACAAATGCAGTAAAAATACATTTTGGTTCTCAACTTTGAAGCATCCCCGAGTCTAATCATCACCAAAGCCTCAGGCCCCAATGCTTATTGTTTGGAAACTATTAAATTAAATTTTAAATCAACGCAACTCAATTCAAATTAATTTCAACGTTTGATTGATTGAGCTGTTTATTTGAGCTGTTTATATTCGTATTTTCACAGTAATTAAACATTTCATCACAATAAAGCTCAAAAGGAGCAGGCTGAAGCCGAGCTTGTATGTGCCTACCCCTCATTCATCATTATTAACCACCCTCGTGCTGTACATATTCAGTAGTAATTTTTAGGATTTTTTTTTTTCAACAGCAAGACGATTCAGAATTATTTTTGTTTCCACACAGTAACATGCTTGCACTTGCCTATGAATTACATTCAGTTCTTCTTTCAGCGATACAACAAGATCATATTGACTGGCATCATTTTACCGTACATTGTATATTACATAAAGGAAAGCATCGTACCATTCAGGTGTTCAGTGTGCATCAATATGGCGCGAGTATCTGTGTGGTGATTCGTTCTTACTATAAAACAGTTAAAGCAGTAACTGATGCCCCTAGAGGCCATAAGAGCCACTGCAGGTGTCGTAGCATCTTGCGTTTTACTCATTAATTGTCCGTGAGAGTAAATACTACGCTGACAGAAAAGACAAAGGAATAGAGGGATATTGTACATCCAATTACACAATGGAGATCATTTTTTTCACTCAAACTTGGCTGTAAATACTGTTTAAGTGGCGCTAGCCCGCAGTTAGCTTTGCCCGTTAGCCTGTTAGCTTCTTCTTTGTGATTCCATTAGTGTGTATTGCTGCTCCAGGTCGGTGCAGGCAAAGTTGCAATTGTGGTTTTCTGGCCAGACACACCAGGGGGAGATGAAACACCCCCCAATCTTATTAAGGTAAACTTAGTTCTTCTTTACAATATTTTGGAATAATTTCGAGTAGATTAAGTGTTTAAAGCCACACAAAAAAAAAGATGGAAAAAGAGACAATTATAAATGTATGGTGATTTTATGGCTGTTTTGTGCACTACGGTGGAAAGTTGAAGGGTTAAAAAATAAATACATTTGTAGAAGTGAAAAAGGGAAATAAAACCTTTAAAAAAAAGTCTGGAACTTAAATCTATTACGGTTGTCAAAAAATATCAATACTCATTTACTAGTTCGAACTTTTCATGAATAGTTTTAAAGATGATCAGTATAGTTATTGCTATTAGGTACAGACCATTGTTTTCTTTCCCTTACTATCGGAATAGAGTAGGAATGGAGGTTTTAGTGTCGTGCAAACAAAAGCATAAGTCATAATAATTTGTGGAGACGTTTGCAAATAAGTGAATACCTTCGTTACCGTCCTCGCGGGCCGCGTCCCGATGCTTGCGACAGTAAACTCTAGAATGGCAAACACACAGCGATGTCATTCTTCCCCGAGTCCTTGTATGCGTTTCCGTAAAGTATTCTGTAAAAGACTCACAGATAAATTCCTTGTGACGGGTTTTCTTTGACCTGAGCCTTGTCCTTCAGAGCGCAGTAGTAATGGTACGTCCGGCGGCAGGTTTTGACGTCGCAGCCGATCGTGGCGCCGGGACGATGACAGGAGGAGCACATCTGGGAGACGGAGGTGATCGGTTACACAAAACCACTCTAAAAAATTGCAGATGCCATTAATAAGCTTGTGAAAGTGAGACCGGTTTTTGAAAACAGAGCCGGTGTGATGGACGGCTTTCCTTTATAGACTACGGAGAATTCCCATTGTCTAATTTTCACCCGCCACAGTAAAAGAAAAAGCTTCTCAAAGCGCAGCAGTGGACCATTATTCATTCATTCTTTACGCTTGGTGGCAACGATCACGAAACATGGAAATCCTCAAGCTGAATTTGCACCCTGTGGGGATTACCGTCATTTCAAAACGCTCACCAGTTTATTTCCTCGCTTGATCTCCTTCTTCACGTCGTCGACGGAAAAGCCTCCGATGCTCTCGTTTTCTGAGGGAGACGACACCAAAGCCGAGGAGAACAGCTGCAGCAGATGGCAATGCAAGTTGCAATAAGAATCATATGACAAGAATGTGGCCGCCAATCGAATCTTCTACATTCTACAGAACGGTCTTCCACATTCTGGGGTTGGGAACCTCTGGGTACCTCACGATACGATACGCGATACATGGCTCACGATAACGATTATCTCACGATACGCCGATACTGTGATAATCGATATATTGCACAAGAATAAGCTACGATACATCACGATTAAAAAAAAAAATTCTACTTTTAACCATTATTTTAACTACATATTATTCATCATTTACATTTCTTTTCATGTGCTTTGTACCCCTTTTATAAATGATCCCACACTATAGATCTGTCAGTGACTTCATTTACATTTAAATAAACAAGAAACCACAGTCCTATTTAAAAAGTAATAAATCAACACCAAATGTATCTTCTTTATAATGATAAAAACTAGCATTAAAAGTAATTTATTTGTGTGACAGTGTTTGGTCCAAGTGCTTAAAACTGTAGTGCTGTCCTGACTGAATTCTTGATCATTATTGGCCTCTATTGACTGTGAAAACAGCGGCGCACTGCTGCCTTATTAGTATGATGTGGCTCATTAATATGCATGGCGTCATCAAAAGTATCTATCGGAATAAAAAGTATCGGTATCGTATCGTCCCGCAAAATATCGCGATATATCGGAAAATCGATATATTGTCACACTCCTACTACATTCCCCCTTCCCGCTCGTCTTGACCAACGCAAGTACTAGTCTTTGTTAGAAGTTGACCGATATATCGACCGATCAAGCGCCGATAAAAGCCGATACCTCCGGGACCGAAAATGATATAGACTTCTCGTTGCTAGTAGGGCTGGGCGATATGGCTTAAAATCTATATCATGATATGAAAAAATAAATATCACGATAACGATATATTTGACGATATAATTGACAATGGACGAATTACTTCAAAATCCCAGCCTTATTACCCTATTGTGAAGATTAATTCAGTGATATTTTATTCTTTTTTTTTTTTTTACGGCATAATTGTCTTCCAAATATGATCTACTCAAGCAGTTTACATCCTTCATTTCATTTTACTTTTTCAGCACGTGTCCCCGTGTTCTACAGTCACCGTTTATGCTGCTCTGATGGAGAAGAGCGTAACATAAATTATATTGTGTCCACAACGATATAAAAAATTACAACGATATCAAAACATTATATCACGATAAGCGATACGATATGGCCCAGCCCTAGTTGCTAGTATGCGAATGATACCGGCAACGGATCAAAGCTGGGATAGAAACTATGTCTATGGTCTAAAATATCGGCCAATAAAAAAAAGAAAGAAAGTAATTTGAAAACTTAATTACACATTCACAGCCCTGTGCTACAAAAGTGAAGGATTTACAGCATCAAAAAGTGGGTCGAAGCTTCAACGTTTTCTTACATCTTGACAGGATGTTTCAGTTCTCTTAGTTCCCATTAGTCGAGCACCGTTATCCCTAGATGCCGAAAAATACATAAAACACGTCACTAAAAGATACTTCAGGTGACAAAGGTTTAAACCGTTACTTGCAGTCCTCCGGATCAGGGTTAGGAACGGCAAATGTGATCCAAGTTGCGTTTCTCTCACACAGATCTTACACATATTTTTGAAAACTAGAAGGTCTTGGCTTTCAAATGAGGCATCATTCTGGCATAGGCTGTAAGCTCTCCAGGCAATAAGCTTTGAGATTTGGATATGCATAATTGGAGAAAATAACTAACTCTAACCCTAATATGGCAGAGAACAGGTCAAAGTTTGTGTGCTACTATGCTTGTAGTAAAAACGGCTCAAAAACCATTTCAAACTCCAGCATTGAGCATGAATCTTTATTATGCACGTTAATGTTGTCGTTTATTGTTAACTTTTAGCCTATCTATCTATCTATCTATCTATCTATCTATCTATCTATCTATCTATCTATCTATCTATCTGCAGCAGTGCTCTCCTCACCATACACTTGTGATGTGCTGCCACCTTCTGGCCGTCGGACACCAGCAGCTGCCCGCACTCTTTGTCCCGGTTCGTTCTGCAGAAAGAGCATTTGGGCAGACGAAGAGACGCGCCTTTCCTCTGTCCCGACATGACCAGGGCCTTTAGTGTTCTGGACTGTAACACACAAGAAGATGGAGCGCATTAATACAGGGCACCAACAAGATGACATAGAAACAGTACATTTGGGTGTTGTTGTTTTTTTTCAATTAGAGAAAACCCAAAATTAACTCCAGGAAAAACGATCAAAAAAGGTCAGTTCAAATAATCCCAATAGGAAGGTATTGAAAGGCAAATTGTGGGACTCCACGTTAAGACCCATTTAAGATTTATTGAAACTTTTAGCTGAAATTCAGATTCTACTGAGTGAATACCTGGCAGCTTAACTGCTATGTAAGATCAAGATTAAGTTGTGCACCACTACAGCCACTGCCAGTCAGTATTACCTCACTCAAAAACACAGCAGAGTTGACTGGGAAGAATAACCAATTGGATAATTAACTATGCATAGTTAATTATTCATTTCATAATATTGTTTATAGACCATTGTGCGTAAATTACATCTGGTTTTAGTCAGATTGACACATTTTACGGAGCTGAGATAAGAATCATGATTCCTTATTAATGTTGGAGTAAAAACACTTATTTAAGGTTACGGTACTTATACTATACTTTATTGTAATCGTAAGTAAAATGTGTCCTTTAGCATTCGACCCATGCTTCGATGCTGCGGGAGCAACCGGTCAGAGCAGAGACTCATCTCGAGATGTGGAGCCATGCTGATGGTCAGAATCACCTGGCTGGAGGATTAACCTGCTGTGCATGTTTTGGGGGTGATGAGGAGTGAAACCAGAGGAAACCCATCCAGACACGGGGAGAGAGAAACGTGCAAACTCTGGGATTGGACCAGCGACCTTCTTGATGTGAGGCAAGAGCGCAAACCAGTCTGCTACGCGTTGCTTCAGAAGTGCTTTAAAACAGCTTTGATTTGTATAAAAATAGAAGCAAAAATGTATAACTCAGCCTTTTTTTTTTTTTTTTTTGACTATGGAGAAGTGTTAATTTCGTCGATTAACATATTTAATCCTAATTTTAATCAAAGTAATATTTTTGCCGACTAAAATTAAACTAAATCAAAGGTTTTTTCATGGGACTAAAACTATGACTAAAATGTCCAGATATTTTCATTGACTAAAGACTAAATAAAAATGAAAAGAGACTAAAATCATCCAAACTTCCAGTGACAGTTTGAAAGAGGCTCTCATCATTTAAATCACGGCAAACGGACCAGCTCTGAGCTTTACTCATGTGGGAGAAGCTCCATAAAAGCAGTGGACCTTGATTAATTATGGTTATAATAAATATTATAAATGCAAAGTCGACTAAATGTGTCTTCAATTCAGGTCGACTAAACTCACAGGCCATTTTAGCATTTTTTTGTGTGACTAAATCTATTTTATTAAACTATGTTGTCAAAATTAATACTGCTATGGAGGAGAACATTAAAAAACAATGGCGGGTCATCAGTCTCCTCTAGTAATGGCAAACACTATTTATATGCGAGACATTCTGTGTAAATGTAAAGCTATTCCTTTTTATGGTTAGTGCTCATGTGCAAATTTGACAGCATCAATACTGAAGCCTAGTGGTGAATAAAAGCCTATGACCTCAGAACAGTGTCTGATAACAGCAGCAGCGTTTAACAACTCGAGGGGGTGACTATATGGTCGGTTCATCCTCGTATGTACAAATGTGAAAAGAATGTTCACAAAGATGCACACACAAAAAAAAGATATGATGAGACCAGTCAAGCACAGAATGCCAGGCTAAACGGATGCACTAAATGAAAGTTGAAAACTTAACCCAACACAATCGATCTACAGGCTGTAACATACATATTTAAATCTATATCTTCTTGTACGCCACAGTTTATCAGTCCCATGAGAGCAGTTTTCCTGAAAATGATGCAACATGTTTCCAGCCCAGCCAACAGCCAGCTCACGCGCTCCCTCAAACCCCTCCACAGCCTCAACTTTTACTCTCTTTTTGGAATAAACTGTAAAGTAAAACAACAACAAAAACAACAACAACGCACAAGGCAAGTCTGTAAAGGCTGTTTTATAAGAGATCCGCCAGGAGCACACATCTTACCGCTCTACTTTCTATCACAAGATGTCCCCAGTCACACTCTGGAGCACGCTTCTTATTAAACATCCTCTTCGAAATATGCCAAACACGTTCAATAAAATCATAAACGCGACCGGAAAACTTGGAAAAGATGTAATTTTGCAACGCAGTGCCAAAACGTGAAATGGTTACGGGGTGCGTCAAGAAAAGACAATTTTAAAATAATCCCTAAATGAGCTTATTGAGTGTTTAAAATGCAGGAAATGCATATGATTGTTGTTTAAATTCACAATAGGATGCATCTGCGACGTTTTTCATAGAGCCATTTCTGCCATGACGATCGCAGGGCCAGGCTTTCACTGCGGCGGCAACACTACAACGCAATCCCCCTGCAAATCTTTAACTTCTCTACAACAAACATCAACATTTCGCCTTTATATCAACTCAAGCCTTTAACTATGACGATTGCTTATCATATTTGTGTTCTGAGATGTATTACAGAGGCTGGAAACCCCCTATATCAGGCACAGCATAAACTGTATTTCTCCTCCAAAGTTTTGAATTAAAGGGGGTGTGTTACTCTAGTTTCCCCGTGCTATAACTAAAAACATCTCTTACTACGAACAGTAAAAGTGCAAGAAAATCCACGCAAGGCCTGAAAATGTGGCTCAACAAACGTCGCCGATGTGAAAGTACAACACCCGGGTGTGCGTGTCGTGTTGTGAGCCCCCAAAACGCCTTTATTTCCCTTTTAAATGTGGAAATCATCATGTCAGGCGCGGGGTTTGGAGTAAAGAGCGCCATACGTGATGTTTCGCCTGCGATGAGACAGAACAACGCCAGCAAATACGGCCTGAAACGAGAACGCGGGGACAAAACACGCCACTGATCCCCCCCAAATGAAGACCATCCAGCCACCGTTTACCTGTTATTGAGACGGATTTCTGAATGAATAAGTAGACCGGATAGGAAAGTGTCGGGGAGAGCGGCTGTGTTTCTTTCCGTCCTTCAGAAGTGATCGTGTGCGGATTTTTTTTTTTCCTTTTTTTTTTTTTTTTTGCCGAAGCGGCTAAAGCTAGCAACAATGCTACACGAACCGGAAGTCTAGGCAGGACACTTCCGGTAGTGTCTTTCACAATAACTAGCACATCAGAATCAGAATAGATTTTATTCGTCCCGCCAAAGATGAAAGAAATGCAGTTTAAAATTATTAATAGGATTTATCCAACTAGTGTTTTCCTAAAACAGAGATTTAAAATGGAGGTAGGAAACTGTAGCTTCTGTGAAAAAGAACCCGAAGATTTAGATCCACTTTTTTGTTTATGTGAAGTTGTACAAAGGTTTTGGTTGGACTTTCAACAGTTGTTTGTCTCCAAAGGAATTCAGATGATCAATCTAACAATTAATGATATAAAATATGGTATTTTTTGCAATAATCATAATAATTTTGAAATTAATAATGTTATTTTGTTAAGCAAACATTATACACATAAATGTCGTTTTATAAGATACAACATAAAAAGTAAAAAGTAAAATATAGTAAGATGACAACAATAGACTTCGAACAACAGTGGCGGGGGAAAACATGACAAAAGCTAAATTACTGTAGTAAAGAGCGCAGCCTGTGAACGCATCTACAGCACCGTGAACCAGATACAGATGCAACACCCCCGCGCGCTACTGCTCATCACCGGGGACCTCCCTCTCCGCCACCTTTTCAACTTTTACACAGTACGTAAAGTGCCACAGATGGACCATAGGACGCTGGACTTACTCTGTGCTAATGTGAAGGACGCTTACATTTCCGCCCCCCCCCCCCTCTCCCCGCTCAGATGCTCAGACCACAATCGCGTCTACCTGCGCCTGGTGCGAAGGGAACCAGCACAGCAGAGGTTAGAAACCGACGTAGACATCAGAGGAACAGCCCTCTCTTGGTTTAAATCTTACTTATCTGATAGGCACTAATTTGTTAATGTAAACCAACAGTCTTCACCTTGTTCCAAAGTGTGCTATGGGGTGCCACAGGGTTCAGTGCTCGGGCCAATTTTATTTATATTGTACATGCTTCCATTAGGTAAGCATGTACAATATAAATTCAGCCCCCACCATACGGACTTCCTCCAGCACTTGCTCCACCCCCGGCAGTCCCCCCCAGTCCCCCCCCCCCCCTCACTATCACACCGGACCATGTGAGGAGAAAGCTGAGGCGACTGAAGCAGAGGAAAGCTGCAGGACCAGACGGCATCAACCCCTGGCTGCTGAGGACCTGCGCAAACCAGCTCGCAGAGGTCCTCAGCCACATCTACAACCTGAGCCTCAGCCTGGAGAAGGTCCCCGTCCTGTGCAAGACCTCCTGTTTGATTCCGGTTCCTAAAACAGCGCACGCCAGGGAACCGGCCCACTACAGACCAGTCCCCCTGACCTCCCACCGGATGAAGACCATGGAGCGGCTCATCCTCACCCACCTCCGCTCTGTGGTGAGCTCCGCCCCGGACCTTCTGCAGTTTGCCTTTCAAGCCTAACGTCGGAGTGGAGGACGATGTCATCTACCTGCTGGAGTGGGTGCTCGCCAGGAACGCTGTGAGGGTCATGTTCTTTGACTTCTCCAGCGCCTTCAACACCATCAGACCGGTGCTGCTCCAGGGGAAGCTAGAGGACACGGGAGTGCATGAACATCTCACTGCATGGACCATCGACTACCTCACGGAACGACCACAATACGTGCGGCTGCGCAGCTGTGAGTCTGAGGTGGTCGTCTGCAGCACTGGGTCCCCTCAGGGCACCGTCCGCTCACCGTTTCTCTTCACTATCTGCACGTCGGACTTCACACACAACACGGACAGCTGTCATCTGCAGAAGTTCTCCGACGACTCCATTGTGGGCTGCGTGTCTGAGGGGAACAAAATGGAGTACCGGTCGGTTATCATGGACTTTGTGGACTGGTGTGAGCATAACCACCTGTGCTGGAAAAACAGTAAGATGAAGGAGATGGTGATCGACTTCAGGAGGAGGCCACTACCGCACACACCGCTGAACATCCAGGGGGAGGACATCGAGGTGGTAGACAATTTCAAGTACCTGGGTGTCACCTCAACAATAAACTGTACTGGTCCCACAACACCAACGCCCTGTACAAGAAGGGCCTCCTCCTGCTCTCCACTACGCTGCCGTGTGCTGGGCAGAACACAGAGCGGGACAAGAACAGACTGAACAAGCTGGTCAGGAGGGCCAGCTTTGTCCTGGGCTGCCCCCAGGACTCTGTGAAGGAGGTGAGGGACAGGAGGGTATTAGCCAAGCTCACCTCCCTCATGGACAACATCTCCCACCCACTCTCAGAAACACTCGGGTGTGCAGGATAGACAGGAAATGTGCAAACAGTTAGATAACTAATACAGGTATCCTGATCTACAATGACAATCAAAAACCTAAAGGGGGCAAAAAGTATGAAAAGTATATACAGTAAAATAAATGCAAAGTATATAAACACAAAAATCAAGTATATACAGTAAAATTAAAAATATATATACATACTATAGTAAAAACTGTCAGTGCAGGTTTAGTCATAGTGCATGTAGTTGAGAAGTGGCGCAGGTAAAGTAACTACAAGTAATTACAATTTCTTGTAGAAACAAATACAATAAGGCAGTGGTTCCCAAAGTGGGGTCCGGGGCCCCCTGGGGGCCTTGGAGACACTATAAGGGGGCCCCAAAAAGCTTGTCTAGAAAACAAGTACATTAAAAAATATATATATTTTAAAAGGAAAAATAAATTTATTTGCTAAAATGTATTACTTGAAACCAGTTTTAAACTCCACTCATTGCTAGATGTTGCTTTTTATGTAATTGTAGCTGTAAAACAATAATACAATTCTAATGAATAGGATAAATTATTTTCTATTGGGGGGACCCAAGAGAATTTTGGATTGACAAGGGGCCGCAATGTTCCGGACTTTGGTATTGGCTGCAATAAGGCATTCTTAACAAATAAATACAATGTGTTATCAGAAATATGTCAGCAGCATTGCAAATTGTTCCACAGTTTGATTTTTTTTTTTACAAGATTCAAGGAGGATAATAATATTCATAATGATGATACAGTATATCAAAAGTGAAATGCCCCGCGTCCGTTTAGAATCATAAATACGAATATATTCGATTGTAAATTGTTCATTCATTATTTAACCAGCTATAGTATGGGCATCTTGCCAGAATTTCCAACGAACCAAGAGAAGAATAAATGTTCTGTTTGTTCTTTTTTTAAATGACAAATGACTCAAATTAATTCTAAAGAGAATTTCAGTGGGTAAAGTAGCATTTATTATATTCTATTAAGTAACAGTGAAGCTGAATGTATTAATCTCTGAATGGGGAACTGGGGGTGGGATTAAATAAATTATCTCCCTTTCAGGTAGAAATGGATCGTCATGTTTAAATACTGTATATGAAAAAAATGAAAATTACAAACAATCTGAACTGAATGGAGTGATATAGGTAGCATATTGACATTAAAAAATAAATAATACCATTTGGTAATATACTCACATGCAGTAGGCCTGCTAGCTTTTTACTTGAAAAGAGATTGGCCAATTGCTTGAAGCTCGTGTCAGAGTTGTTGCACAAGTGAGGTGTGTGAAAGACCAATGTGTTACGTATTTATTAAAAAACATTTTTACAATAGAATGTGACATTTTTAACAGTATTTTGAGAGTTTATAGAGTAATATTGCTATACAATGTGCTTTATCTTTAGACCTCCTTCATGATTGAGTGTGAAACTTGTTGCACGTCAGATGTGTCAAGATTGACTTTTTCCAATACCATATTGTACAAGTTTTTATTTAATGATTACATCTAACGCTATAGAGTTCGGGAAATTCCACAGTTATCATGGAAATCGGCCATCTTTGCCGCTGTTAGCACACATTTCCATTGACTAACATTAGCTAAAAAAAAAGTATAAAAAGTGGAGCAAAAAGACGTGGAACAACTCCGTTAGCTGCGGAGTTATTGCTGGTAAATACATCTAACTCACTGTGGTGCCCAAGTGTTTTAATGTGAACAATAACTACAGTATTTTAACTTTTAAAATCTCCATCAGTTTACAATTGCTGCTAATCCCATAATGCTTAGCGATATGACATCACTGTTGGAAAGACAGAAGGGTTGTGGTGCCCCCTAGCGGCAACTAACGGTAAACGCACCTTCCAGTTTGGCCACGCCACAGCCTCAGCTTTAATTAGGTCAGTTCAACACGAGGCTCGGGCGCAGTAACATCGGCAGCTCAAGTCGTGTGCGTTGTTGACCAGACGTAAGTCAATATAAGCCACAGCTCTATGGACATTTTATATATCTTTTGCCAAGGTGTTAGTAATGTATAGATGTATATTTTATGTTTCTAAGTGCAGTACCCTTGTAATGGTGGACCTAAGTAGAGTGTTAGCACGAATTGCTAATGCTAGTTTTTCCCTGTGGTGTTTTTAGTTCTGTATCCTAGTTATGCTTATGTTCATCCTGCTAAGCCTACATTATTATTTAGTCCCTCTAGGTTGAGCCATGTTTGTTAGCTAAAGTAATGATAATTGTGTTAAAGGACAAGTTTAGTAATTGTTTATTATTCTTTCTTTGTAGACCACATACATATTCACATGCTTGTGATTACCTGCTGCTGGATGTTTCCTGAGCTTCATTAAACCCACCTGATTCAGACCTGCATCCTAATTTGTGTTCTGACCGACACCCCGAGGCGGATACAGTACCTGAGCTAACACATAGTCCAAACAAGAGCTCTCGAATATTTGGTCCTCCTACGCCGGATTTGTGTCCACCTCGGATGTGAGGATGCAGCAACAGAAGGCCAGTGGCATAGATTCTACACGGCCCAAACGGACCGTCCAACCTCCTTCCTACCTCACTGACTACGACATGAGCCAGTTCAGGTCACGGCGAACTACTATAGTGCAGCCTAGAAATGAAACTACAGGTCAGTTTTTGCCAGATCAAAGAAGAGACATTTACTCGCCTATATTATCAAGAGCCTCCAGCCCAATCAGTCAAGATGGCTGGTACTATACCATAGATCAGTTATCATCTTCCATGTTGGAAGAGATGAATCCAGAGCCACCAGCAGGAGCCTCCGGTGGATTGTCATTGTCCACACCTTATCAAAGAACCTTGCAGGCACGCTCCTCTCCTCAGTTACCATGTTTTCAGCAGCGTCTACCACCTGACATACAGTCAAAGCAGACAGTAAACCTACCACCTCCTATCCCACCTAGACGCAATCCTCCTCAACGTGATACTGAACAAGTTTATAGCACCCAAGGTAATCAAAGGTCACAAAGTGTATATCCTGCTTCCAGCAACCCCTTTGCACAAGACGTGATGATTGACAGACTGGATAATCTGATGGCAGAGCTGACACTTCTAAAGCAACAGGCACTAGTGGCTCCGCCTCTACCTCCCAGAGGCATCACCACCAGAGACAGAGATCCTCCGAAGCAACCTGACCAGTCCTACTTGTTCACACAAGAAAAGACCTACAGGGGTCCTACTCCGTCCATCCCTAACTTCACCAAGAGAGACCCAGGGGAGTTTGCTCGTTTAAAGATTGCTCTCAATAACCTGCTTCCTCCTGATAGTACGGAGCTGTTCAAGTTTCAAATCCTAATGGACCATTTAAAGCTGGAGGACGCTCGCCTGATTGCAGATGCCTACCTAAACTCACCTACGCCGTATACAGACACTATGGCAGCTCTGTCTGAGAAGTTTGGCCAACCTCACCAATTGGCCCTTCAGAAGATCGCCAATGTCATGGATTCACCGGATATCAGACGCGGAGATACTGAAGCCTTTGAGAGGTTTGCGCTGCAGATTAGAGCGTTAGTGGGCATGCTGCGGACCTTGGGCACAGAGGGAGAGATAGAGCTTAGGTGCGGCTCTCATGTGTCACGCCTCCTTAGCAAACTGCCTACTGAGATGAGGTCGGAGTTCCGAAGACACATGTGCCGCCATTCCAATGCCATTTATGACCTGCTTGAGTTCTCTGATTGGCTACAGTTAGAAACATGGTGCCAAACAACAGACGGACAGAGGGGAAGCTGTACACAGATAGAGAGAGCCCCCTCAAAGTCAAACCGCCATCGTGAGTCTAAGCCGATTCCTCGTTCTGCCACTATACTTCATGGTGCAGAAGAAATTACATCTTCTTCGAAAACAGATACTGTAAGCAGTTCACAGGCAACCAAGAAAAGTAAGATCGCTCCTAAAGCTTACTGCCCCTACTGTGAAACTGAAGATCACTTCTTAAGTCAATGTGCCACCTTTAAATGCTTTGACAAGGCTCAAATGATTGATTGGATTAAGACTAATAAACGCTGTTGGCGCTGTGGAAGAGCACACCAGGCTGCAAAATGCAACTTAAAGAAGCCCTGCAGTACCTGCCAAGGTAAACATCTCCTCATACTGCATGACGTCAATACCAGAGAAGTAAAAGAAGGCACCTGCCTTGTCAGCTCAGCGACTGACACGCTGTATATGGACAAGCCTTCTGACCCAACTCGGGTCCTCCTGAAAATAATCAGGGTGCTTCTACGACACGGGGACAAGACGTTGGACACGTACGCAGTTCTCGACGATGGATCAGACCGTACAATGCTACTGTCAGCTGCAGCTCAGCAACTTGAGGTGACAGGAAGTCCAGAAGACATATCCCTCAGAACCATCAGGCAGGACATTCAGGTGCTGCACGGTGCATCAGTTTCATTCGAAATCTCATCCATATTTCGGCCAAAGAAATCCTACAGAATAACGAATGCCTTTACTGCTCAGCGCCTTGGTCTAGCAGAACATTCATATCCCATCGCCACCCTGAAGAAGAAGTACAAACACCTGTCCAATCTGCCCCTACAAGCCTTCAGTCATGTCTCACCATTGCTGTTAATTGGTGCTGACCACCCACACCTCCTGTGTCCTGTCGAACGAGTGCGTCTTGGCCCTCCAGGGGGTCCAGCCGCCATCCACACCCGATTAGGATGGACATTGCAAGGGCCAGCAAGGATGCTGGAAACACAGCTGCAACCTCAACAGTGTCTCTTCACGTCACTCAGTCCGGAAGCCGCTGAACTCAAGAGAAATGTTGAGAAGCTCTGGCAGATTGACATTCTTCCCTTTAGAAATGAGAAAGAAGTCACTAGATCACGTGAAGACACTGAAGCATTAAACCTGCTCCAAGCCAAGACTAAGAGGGTGGAGGTGAACGGGATATTAAGGTACGCAACGCCGTTGTTAAGAAAGAAAGACTCACCTGTTTTTCAGGCTCCCAAGGAAGCAGTGATGCCAAGTCTGAAGAGTATGGAGAGACGCCTGGCGCGAGATCCTGACAAGGCTGTTGCTTACAGTGCAGAGATGGAGAAGCTTGAAACCTCTGGTGTTGTGGCAAAACTCTGTCCTGGCAACCAGTGTGACAACGATGAGAGCTGGTTCATGCCCCATCATATGGTCCAGCACAACGGGAAAAACAGAGTCGTTTTTAACTGCTCGTTCTGCTTCAAAGGACTGAACCTAAATGAGTGGCTGTTACCTGGACCTACACTGAGCCCGTCTCTGGTTGGAGTGCTCCTGCGCTTCAGGGAACACAGCATTGCCATCAGCGGGGACATCAAAGGAATGTTCCATCAGGTCCGCCTGTTACCTGAGGATAAACCTCTCCTGAGATTCATCTGGCGCAGTGACAGAGACAAACCTCCAGACATCTACGAGTGGCAAGTCCTCCCGTTTGGAACCACTTGTAGTCCCTGCTGTGCCTCCTATGCTCTACAACAGCACGTACTCCAGCATAGCAAGCCCGAAGAAGATGTGCGGTTCTCGGTTGAGCAATGCTTTTATGTGGATAACTGTCTGCAGAGTGTTCCATCAGTAGAAGAGGCACGGCAGCTGGTCGATAAACTCAGAGCCCTATTGTCCCATGGAGGATTTGACATTCGCCAGTGGGCAAGTAACAAGCCAGAAGTTATCTGCCACCTACCACCAGATGCCCGATCTGACAAGCTGGATCTCTGGTTGTCACATGACAAAGCTGAAGCCCTCGAGTCCACTCTGGGATTGAGCTGGCATTGTGACGCAGATACCCTCGGATACAAGCATCGGCCAATTACCTACGGCGATCCAACCATGCGAAACATATATCGCATTTTAGCAAGTCAGTATGATCCGCTGGGATATATCCTGCCCTTTACTACCAGAGCAAAGATCATCGTCCAACAACTGTGGGCTAAACACAGAGACTGGGACGACACTCAACTTCCTGAAGACCTGTTACTGTTGTGGTCATCTTGGGAAAAGGAGTTGGAGCAGCTACCAGAGGTGACTCTGCCAAGATGCTACACAGCACCAAGTATGGACAGACCTGAAGCGACACGAGAAGTGCACATCTTTTGCGATGCTTCAGAGCGGGCGTATGGCTCAGTAGCCTACCTACGCTCAGTAGATGACAGCGGTACTGTGCACCTGTCTTTTCTCATCGGCAGATCCCGGGTTGCTCCTAAGAAACAACTTTCTGTTCCAAGGCTTGAGTTGTGTGCGGCCCTAACCGGAGCTCAGCTGCTTAAGCTCCTCCAGAACGAGTTAACCCTTGAGATTCAGAGTTACACACTGTGGTCTGACTCTACCACCGTCCTGAGATGGCTTCACTCCACCTCCTGCCACTTCAAAGTCTTTGTAGGGACCAGGATTGCAGAAATCCAAGACCTTACAGAGCACAGCAAATGGAGGTACGTGGATTCCTCTAGTAACCCAGCTGATGACCTCACTAGAGGAAAGACACTTGCAGAGCTTGTGCAGCCTAACCGTTGGAGCCAGGGGCCAGATTTTCTCCTCCTACCAGCAGACACATGGCCTTCTAATCCTTCCATCACAGCCTCGGAGTCACCTCAAGACAAGGCAGAATGGAAGCGATCTGCTATCTGTGGTATGGTTGTCACCGACTCAGACTCTTGTACCTCAGACCACTCCAAAGCTACCACGTGGAACGAGTTGGTAGAAGCCAAAGCTAAGGAGCTCCATGGGGCGGCAGCGCTGCAAGACCCCTCACTACCTGCTATACCACCTGCCGAGACTTATAAACAAGCTGAACGACATCTCTTTCAGTCAATACAAAGGGACAGCTTTGCAGAGGAATGCAACCTGCTCAAGTCTGGTAAAGTAATCCCAACTAATAGCCGTTTGTCATGTCTTGCCCCACAGTACGACAAAGATGTGGACCTGATCCGAGTAGGGGGCAGATTGCGTCAAGCCGAGAATATTGACGCAGCTGCTGCCCATCCTATAGTCCTTGATCCCAGCCATCCTTACACCAGGCTTCTCATCAAAGATTTTGATGCCCGTCTCTGTCATCCTGGGCCTGAACGAGTATTTGCGGAACTTCGTCGTTCATTGTGGATTTTGCGTGGACGTGAGGCCGTGAGACGTCATCAACATGGCTGCCTTGAGTGTAGGAGGTGGAGATCTAAAGTCGCATCGCAACAAATGGCTGACCTCCCTGCAGCTCGACTACAGCTGTTTAAGCCCGCATTTTCCTGCACTGGCATGGATTGTTTCGGGCCTTTCCTGGTCAAAATAGGACGCCGCCAAGAGAAACGCTGGGGAATACTCTTTAAGTGCCTCACGACTAGGGCTGTTCATATCGATCTCCTGTCTTCAATCGATACAGACTCCTTTTTGATGGCCTTCAGGAGATTCATCGCCCGTCGAGGTAAACCTGCGGAAGTGTATTCGGACCAGGGAACAAACTTCAAAGGGGGAGAAAGAGAAATCAGAGAAGCCTTTGCACAAATGACATCTGAGCTTCAAGAGCAGCTGGCAAAGCAGCAGATTAGTTTCAGATTCAACCCGCCAGCAGCACCACACTTCGGAGGTACATGGGAAAGAGAAATAAGGTCCATCAAGACAGCCTTGTATACCACCATCGCCTCACAGAGTGTCAAAGAAGAGGAGCTCAGAACAGTCCTTGTTGAGATTGAGGGCATCCTGAACGCAAAGCCGCTTGGCTATGTTTCTTCTGATGTATCCGATGCAGACCCTGTGACGCCCAACTACCTTCTTATGGGGCGGCCTGATAGCTCCTTACCGCAAGTAGTCTACCCCGCAAGTGAAATACGTGGCCGACGTAGTTGGAGACACTCACAAGTCCTGGCAGATCATTTTTGGTCAGCATTTGTACGGAACTACTTACCCAACCTCCAGACCAGGAGTAAATGGAGAAACCCTGTGGAGAACATCAAAGAAGGAACTGTAGTTCTACTCGCAGATCCTCAGGTTCCTCGCGGACAATGGAGAATCGGACAAGTGGTCAAAGTAATGCCCGGATCTGACGGCCTCATCAGGACTGCAGAGGTGAAGATTGAAGGCAAGACCTATGTACGACCCGTTGTAAGACTCATCGTCCTTCCAGAGATTAAGGATGAAGATGGACAAACCCTTCTTAATTAGTCTGCCTTTCCGTGATGTTACCAATTTGCCTTACAAATTGGGGGGCGGCTTTGTTGGAAAGACAGAAGGGTTGTGGTGCCCCCTAGCGGCAACTAACGGTAAACGCACCTTCCAGTTTGGCCACGCCACAGCCTCAGCTTTAATTAGGTCAGTTCAACACGAGGCTCGGGCGCAGTAACATCGGCAGCTCAAGTCGTGTGCGTTGTTGACCAGACGTAAGTCAATATAAGCCACAGCTCTATGGACATTTTATATATCTTTTGCCAAGGTGTTAGTAATGTATAGATGTATATTTTATGTTTCTAAGTGCAGTACCCTTGTAATGGTGGACCTAAGTAGAGTGTTAGCACGAATTGCTAATGCTAGTTTTTCCCTGTGGTGTTTTTAGTTCTGTATCCTAGTTATGCTTATGTTCATCCTGCTAAGCCTACATTATTATTTAGTCCCTCTAGGTTGAGCCATGTTTGTTAGCTAAAGTAATGATAATTGTGTTAAAGGACAAGTTTAGTAATTGTTTATTATTCTTTCTTTGTAGACCACATACATATTCACATGCTTGTGATTACCTGCTGCTGGATGTTTCCTGAGCTTCATTAAACCCACCTGATTCAGACCTGCATCCTAATTTGTGTTCTGACCGACACCCCGAGGCGGATACAGTACCTGAGCTAACACATAGTCCAAACAAGAGCTCTCGAATAATCACATTCCCGAACTCTTAGGCAAACAAAGGAGGGATGGTGAATTGATATTAACTGTGTTTTTTGTAAAGAATATCCTGAAACCATTGTGCATCTTTTCTGGTACTGTCCAAGTGTTGCATTATTTTGGCAGAAATTCTGTGACTTTATTCATGAAAGTATTGAAAAGCATTTTGTTCTACATTGGAAGAGTGTATTGTTTGGTTTGTTTGAATCTAACTTACAAAACAGTAACTCTATTTACTTAATTAATCTTTTATTATTGATGTCAAAGTATCATATTCATTCATGTAAATTTTCCGGGAAAAGGCCGTGTTTCTCTGCCTTTTATAACGGTTTCAAACAATACACTCTCTCAATTAAATTTTCTGAAAATCAGAAGGCAAGCGTTGAATGTCTTCATTTAAATCTTGACCCCTGGGAGGTGTGTTTTTTTTTTTAATTATTGTTAATTATTTGTTTTTATTTTTTCCGTTGCTCTCCTATCTTCTCTATTTTTCTTACTGTTTTTTTTATTTTATTTTTCACTAAATTTGTTTACAATTTTGCACTGGTCCAGCTAAGCATCATTTTAATGTCTACTGGTCATTTCCATGCGCATCTACTGAGAAATGGTGATTGTAATCTACTCAATGTTTTATATTATGTTATCCCTGTCAACTTTGTATTAATAATTAAAAAAATTATAATAATTAAAAAAAAAAAAAAAAAAGGGAGGGATGGTGTGTATTTATTTATTTTTTATTTTATTTTATTTTTTGGGGGGGAAATAATACATGATTTACCCCGGAGCCGGATGGCAGGACTGCTGACTGTTGAGTGAGTTTAACATTTTAGCTGTTAATACATATTCCACTGAAACTACAGATAAAGCTGGGGTCTGAAAAAAAAATAAAAATACAGTTTTACAGTTTTTACACAGAAACGCTGCTGGTGTATTTCTTGCAAGTCCTGCGTTTCAAAACTCCACAGAAACCGTCGCGTGAGTCAAACCCGTCGATATGACACACAACGTACCGGCTTGGTTCGTGCGTCTTTATTAAAGCCACGTGCTTGCGTGATTGGCTCGGGGCGCTGTCAATCATCGCGCGTTGAAAACTAGACCCGCCCCTTGTCCCTGGGATGATCAGAGGGAGGACAGACCGTAGTTTCTGCACCAGCGAACAGGGAAATGAAGTTGTCAGACAGGCTCTCCCTCCGCAACTAGCAACCAGCAAGTTAGGTGACAGTCGGGGGAAGAGTGCAGACCTCTAACGTACATGGGAAATTAAAGTTATGAAGGTCGCTAGTTCGCCGCTTCGGTTATCACGACGTTAGATACGGGCGCTGCTACCGCCGTGTTACTTCAGCTTAAAAAAAAAAAGAGAGAGCTTTGACGAAAACGGGGACGAGAAGAAAGTGGATAAACTTATTAGCTCGCTAGCCAGCTTCTAGCCACAGCCCGCTTCTAGCCTTAAACCTCCCAATTTTGTCGGTAAGTGTGACTGTTAACGTCATCTTCGCAATCTTAGTTCGTTCCGCGGCGTAGTTGTTATGGATACTTGTGTTGCTAACTAATGCTAACTAGGTCACTAGGGAGTTAAAACTTACAAAAATGTTGCTGCTAACCAGAGTTTTTTTTGTAAATGTTTGCTTCCCCTTGACATTTGAATAGCTACAGAAGTTGTTAAGTTATGATGCCAAGCTGTTCGGGTGCTTTTAAAGGCATTGCAAACATAGCGTGTAAGTGTTAAGTTAGTACAAATCGGCTCAGTGGGGGAAAGTAACAAGTTAGCAGCCGCTGGTTACTAGCTGTACATGTTGTTATGGTCTTTAGCACTGTAACGCAATACATGCAGTCAGCTGAACTAATTGGGCTTTTTGTAGGACAGCGTTTTAAAGCAATTTCCTGGTGCGCCGATACTACAGGAAGTTTGAACTGTTAAATTAATTCGGGCATGCTTTCCTCCATGATTTCAGGGCTTTGGTTAACCTGTCCTCTCCGCCATGCCTTTCCCTTTTGGCAAATCTCAAAAGAGTCCAGCCGAAATTGTGAGGACTTTGAAGGAGAATGTCGCCCAACTGGAGAAACTGGACACGAGCGACACCAAAAAGACTGAAAAGGTTTGTCATGTCTTGGTCGTGACACAGTACAAAAAAAAACAACATACACATATTTAAAAGTATTTCTCTTTTTAAAGGTTGCGGAGGATGTGTCCAAAAACCTGGCGTCGCTCAAAGAGATCCTTAGTGGAACTGGGGATAAGGAGCCCCAGACAGAAGCCGTAGCACAACTCGCCCAAGAGCTTTACAACACCAATCTACTCATTTCTCTCATTGAAAACCTCCATCGGATTGATTTCGAGGTAGGGAATATTGTATTGATTGCCTTGGACTGACACCGACCGAATGCTCACCCAGATTCAATTCATGGCCCTCAAGCAAAAATCTGCCTGTGCGTGTGTGTGTGTGTGTGTGTGTGTAAACCAATGTTGTTTTCTGTTACAGGGGAAGAAGGATGTGGTGCATTTGTTCAGTAACATAGTGAGGCGACAGATTGGCACCCGCACGCCCACAGTAGAGTACATCTCATCGCACACGCAGATCCTCTTCATGCTTTTGAACGGGTAAACTTTTTTTTTTAGGTTGCTGATTTATCTCTACCACAACTTCTACTCTCTGACTAAATGCCCGTATTGTTCACTGTTCCGCTTTGAAATCAGATTTTATGCGCCGAAGCATTTTTTTACTGCTCTTTGGTGCACTCGCATTTGCTTAGAGTGAATTTTGGCATTGCCCAGAATGTGTTTCAACAACTCTCTTGAGAGCGAGCGGGAACTTGTTGCATTTACCTGTGGGTTAGAGATCAGCGAATCGGAGCCATTCCCATTCCCCCACATTTTGAAAGCGAGATCAAGAGCGTACTGCGGCTTTCCCTAATGCATAAGCGATTGATGTTTTGCGTTTAATTCTCAACGATTTTTTAATGACATGATTGTTAACGGTGTAACTTGTGAGAAACCCGACTTGGCACACCTCACAGGGTAGTAATGTAGCAGGAGAAAGGTAATTTATCAGTCTCGTTTTAGCCTTGGCTGAACTTTAAAATGTGTGCAAGAGTGCGTTAAATTTACTGCTATGTTGTGCTACACAGGCTCCAAAATTGCACATGTAAACAAAGGGGAAATCGATGAAGGAACCAGAGTTTTTTATGCTGCTGCTTGGACATTTTTGCACGGTCAAAGTTACAAATTCATCCAATTGACTGCTGATGTGGTGTTGATTTTATTTGGGCACTAAAAAACTTGGCAAATGTATTTATAGAGCACACGTTGAGCAAAAAGCAATTCAACGTTCCTTATAAGGACAATCAGAACACAATAGTTAAAATACAACATCATTCTGTTAAAACAATATTAAACCACCATAATTAAAATAAAATATCTTCAGTTACCGTCAAGTACCAGAGGCCACACTAAAAGGTTTTCAGTCTGCATTTAAACATTGCCAGCGTTCGGGCCTGTCTTACAGCACTGAAATGCAGCCTCACCATGTTTAGTCCTGACTCTAGGAACCAACGGGAGACCCTGAGGTTCTATGAGCACAAGATGGTTCATTTGGCTTTAACATATCTGGGATGTATTTTGGTGTGAAATTGGTGCGAGACCTATAGACTAGCAAAGCTATTTTGAAGTCTATTCTCTGAGTGATAGGAAGCCAGTGCAGAGACCTGAGCACTGGACTAATATGGTTGTATTTCCCAGTTTTCGTCAGGACTCGAGCCGCAGTGTTTTGGATGAAGTGTATTTTATCATTTGCTTGAGGGACTGGCGATGTTTTTGTTGTTGCCGGCGCACAAACATCCATCAAAGTAAAACTCGCAGCTAATGATTTTTGAGTTGAGTCCGGTTTATCAACCTTGCCTTGTGAAATACAATTAGATTTTTTTGTATTAGGAGTAGAAACTATCGCCTGTGGTATTCTCTCTGGCTGTTGCGTTATTTTATTTTTTTTTTATTAAAAGATGACTCCAAATATCTGTTCTATCGGTAACTACTTTCTGTAACATTGTGGGTTCTGCTTTGTTATAAATAAAATATTTGGTATTCAAGACATTTATCGTAACGTAGGCATTACACAATAAGGAAACACATGTTTAGTGAACTTCTGTATTTGCAAAACCGTTGATCTTTCTATTCTGTAATTTGGTCGCCTTTAGTGTCGGACTCTGCTCTTCCAACATTAAGTTTTGCTTTATTAATCTCCGTAGGGAAATTCGCTCATTTGACCTGTCCTCAATGACGCTGGGGAGACCTGTAGGAGCAGTGGGCAGCCAGCGTGGCTGTGAACCCAGGCAAACACCTGGCCTATCACATGTTTTTAGTGGTAGGGGAAACGAGTATCCAGAGTACATGGGGAGAACATGCAAACTCCCACAGAAAGGCCCTGTCCACGTGGGAATTGAACACGCTCGCGAATCGAATTGTGACTTTAACATTTTACTTTTAAATATGTAGTGTTCAGTTCACACTACATACTTTAAAACATAAACCGCTGGAGAGGTCTAAACTACAGGGTTAGTAGGATTCATTATGAGACCGAATGGAGAAAGGATCATTTTGTTTGCAGAGAACATTATATTTCCTAAATCACACTTTTCATATGAAGCACTGCCTATGAACTTATTAGGCTGAGTAACCAGATCTAAACCAGGTCTTTACTAGGGCTAAACCAGGTGTTAAAACAAGTCTCTAAATTAAACAAAGACTCAAAGTTGCACAGTTTGAGATACACTGACAATTGCCGCTTTTGCGATTTCCGGTCATGCCGTTTTCTACCTGGTTGCCTGTAATCTCGCGGGTCTAGTGTTAAGTGTGTGACCTGCAGTTTCTTCTTCAGGTACGACAATCTGGAGGTGGCTCTGAACTGTGGGATGATGCTCAGGGAATGTCTGCGGCACGAGCCTTTGGCCAAAACGGTGCTTCTGTCCGAGGAGTTTTATAACTTCTTCAGATACGTCGAGCTCTCCACCTTTGACATCGCATCAGACGCCTTCGCCTCCTTCAAGGTACATAAAGACTCTTTATTTGTTGTTATTACAGTATCTTTTAGCTTTTTTTCATCTGTTCAAAACTCCTCCTTTCTCAATCAAGGATCTCCTCACCAGGCATAAGATCATGTGTGCGGACTTCCTGGAGAACAACTACGACAGGGTATGTCTTGATTTGGTCATTCTCTGGACTCGGAAAATGCTTAGGAATAGCCGCACCATAAGGAGGAAGATTACGCAGTTACGAAACATTGTAAAGACGGAACAGCGTAAAAAGGCTGATTAGGTATACATGTCAGTTTAGTGTGTGCCATAAAACGGTGGGCAAATTTCATCATGGAAAGACCGGTGCTTTAACGCGTTTTTTACTCTGCTTCATGATATACATGAAAATATTAATGAACGAATCAGAAATGGAACTTGTTTTGTCTCTCAGGTATTTACAGAATACGAAAAGCTCCTGCTCTCTGACAACTACGTCACCAAACGGCAGTCTTTGAAGGTACTGCTCTATTTCACTAAATTAGCGTTCATGTCTTCTCCATATGCTTGTGTTTAGAGTTATAGGTCTCTTTTTAAAATGTCCTTGTTTAGTTAATTAATAACACTGGTTTAGAACAAATTTAAGGTTTGTGAGCTGATTTAGGACATTTTTGATGTGCTGAAGCCAGAATCACATTGTTTTTTCTCAATCAGGTAAAATAAAATTATACCTCAGCCATTTTTGATACAATTTGGTCAAGTAATGAAAGCTCTATACAGGCACTTTCATTATTTTGATTTGCAAGTTCACGTCTTTAGAAATACCAAAAAATATGGAATGACGGAAACATTTTATTGAAACTGACCCCTCGGCTGGGGCTAGTTGTAACATCCGTCGGGTTGGTTTTAACAGAACAACAGAAGGTAGAGCTTCATGGAATTGCAAAGGGGAAAAAAATCCACTTGGCACACAAACCTGACCTGATGCAGAAAAATCACTTTCAGATTCTGTGTTGCAAAAATGTTCTAAATCAGGTAAAAAATTTTAGACGCCTCACAAAAAGTATTTATTGTGACTCAGTGTAATCATTCAATCTAGTTACTGTCATTTCTGATGCATTTTAAAAACAAACTTGCTGATGTAGATTCATATGAAATCATTATTAATTAATAACTAGGCAAACATCGGATCTGTTGTATGTGCCACAGAGCTCAGAAATCACAGAAAAGTTTAATTACGTTTCCAAATTACTAGTAATAATTAATGAAACTTGTATAGAGCTTTATTGGACACTCGGACGCTTTACATCGGAGTAAAACAACAAAATATAATACAAGGGTTTCAGTTTAAACAGGTGGGTTTTGAGTTATGATTTGGAGATTGGTGGTGAGTCAGAGTTTCTTATGCCGGTGGGAGTGAGTTCCAGAGTGTGACGGCAGCAATGGCAAAGGCTCAGTCTTCCGAGCTCCGGCGGTTAGTTTTTCTTCAGAGCGCAAAGTTTGTGACACGATTCCCACCAGGTTGGAAAGTGGACAGTGACCTTAGTGTTGCAGAAAAGTTAGACCCAAAACTAGTAGCAGTGGTAGTGATTATCCGTGTTGTTTGATTGCAGCTGCTGGGCGAACTCCTCCTGGACAGACACAACTTCACGGTGATGCAGAAGTACATCAGTCGAGCAGAAAACCTGAAGCTCATGATGAACCTGCTGCGAGTCCAGAGCAGAAACATCCAGTTCGAGGCATTCCACGTTTTCAAGGTCAGCACAGAAACGTCATAGAAGAACAGTATTGTAATAAAGCTGCTGCTTTTGGCTAGTGTTGAAGGGTTTTCCGCGGGGCATTAAAAAGTAATATCCATGGCAGCCGCAGGGTCTTAAATAATTAAAATAGTATTACATTTGATAGGTTAAGGCCTAAAAACTTTACATTTAACTAAAAAGCATTATTATTTATTGCTTAGGTCTTACATTCACTTCCATCATTGTGTTAGAATCAGTCGCATAAGGTATTGTTGGTCAAAAAATAATGTTTTCATCACCAAATCAATTGGTGGTCCCCAGACTAAATACCACTTGTGATTTTAGTCTGGCGTTAACCAGGCTAGTAGGACTGTGCCATTAGTCAAAATTCGATGGCAATTTTGACTACTACACGATTACAAAAGTGAACACTCTTGATACACTTTTGAAATTGTTCAAAGAATATATATTGCAGTGTTTTGTAAAGAAAAACGAAGAATAAATTAAATTAAAAAAAAAGTATAAACCTACAAATCCCCTCCTGGAACCGCCACCTTGGACATTGAGTTGCCTTGTGTACGAAATGCGCGGTATAAATAAAGTTGCCTTAACGCGGTGGAGGGGTTTGAGCGCCTGAATGATCCTGGGGCTCTGTTGTCGGTGGCTTCGTTCCCCTGGTAGGGTCTCCCATGGCCAACAGGTCCTAGGTGACGGGTCAGACAAAGAGCGGTTCAGAAGCCCCTTACTCCAACAGCTGCCCTCACGACCCGGCAACGGACAAGTGGAAGAAGATGGATAAACCAGCAAATAATGTATTAATTTTACTTGTGTCATCGAGCAGCCATAATTTGTGGCATTAAAAATATTGCATCTTGGCATTAAAACATCCTAAGCTCTTTGTCTTGCCTCTGCCTGTATAAACCCTGTGGTGGTTTGTTTAGCAGCAAACTCCTAACTTCAGAGAAATATTTGCTCGTCTGTTCAGGTTTTTGTGGCGAACCCCGAGAAGACGCAGCCGGTGCTGGACATCCTGCTGAAGAACCAGGCCAAACTGGTGGAGTTCCTTGGCAACTTCCAGACGGACCGCTCCGAGGACGAGCAGTTCTGCGACGAGAAGAACTACCTGATCAAACAGATCCAGTACCTGAAGAGGCCGGCCACCGGGGAGGCCTGAGCACTGCAGGGGCCCCGCACCAGGAGGAGGCCAGAGCACAGGGGCCGCACTGGGAAAAGTCTATACCTACTTTAGATAAAGATGACTTCTGAATATTAATATTGACTTCAGCTGACTGAATTATGTATCCGTTCGGCCCAGTTTATTTCACTTGTTTCAATTGGGTTGCGTTCACGTTAGGGCTGCACAATATTTAAAAAAACCTGCGATAGTTGTGTAGTTCCATTCGATTTAATCACAAATTGGATGTCATTTGTTCTCAAGCAAACTGTCAAAGCAAGACTTAAAGTAAGCACCAAATCAGCTCAAAAACAGGGCTAAAATGGAACTGAAGGAAAGTTATGAAGGAAACTGAACTTTCACACATTTATTTAAGTTTCATGCCTTTTTGTTTTAGGCAGAATCTCGGGAAGACTTGAGTGATTTTGAGATATATTGCGGCTTCTTGCCATACAGGTAGTGCATCTCCTCATATTGAGATACGATACTTTGTGCAGCCTTATTTTAGAGTCTAAAAGAGAATTGGTCTTAAAACTTTTCACACCATGTACCACCGTATAAAATATTAGACATTCCAAGTAACACCAGATCAAATCAGGAGAAATCTGGGTCAAAAACGGAGATAGATTGGACTAAATTATGTCGACAGTATCCTTCGAGTGTCCAACAAAATAATTACAAATATAGCCTAACTTTGATGCTTGTTACCCGCTCAATAGTTTTAAATTGAGGTGGAGAACGTCGTAGAGTTTGGCCTCTGTTGATGTTTTGACCTGGTTCATTGATGATATCTTTGTAATTACAGGGTCGACCCACATGAAACAACAGGAACTTTTCCACCTCGAGATTACGCTGCATTTTTTACTCCGGTTTCCACTAAGCAACGCGTACATTAGGTCAGAACGAATGAGGGTGTGTGTGAGAGAGTGCGACTGAGACGACGGATGGAAATTAGCCCATGGCTATTATCTGCCGTGGCGTCTTTACATGCCAACCAAATAAACCAATAATATAACACACCCATTATGGGGCTGAAAAATATTGTGACGTCATCTTAAAGCCTACAATAGACAGTTTTTGTCTCGTTGTCTGCAAATGTAACTAACACCCACCTACTCAGAACACATCTTTTATTTAATTAAGACCCAAGTATAGGTTGTGTTTTTGAATGTGATTTTGTTATAATCTCAGGGGCCGATACAATTATATGGGAGAGAAACGGGTTTAGTAAGTAATTTTGTCAAATGCTGCACTAGGTCATTATTTGGAAGTGGTTAGTTTCACAAACGTGACATTTTATTCACACATTCAAAGTCCTGGTACTTAGCCATCATCACACAAATGTTTGTTTTTATATGCTGTCACCGCTGTCACCACTTTGGAGAAAATAACCTTAGTTCACACGAACCAATAGTAAAAATGTTGAACTTTGTGACCGTTTCATGTGGATCGACCTCATAATTACAAAGATAATAGCCATAAACCGAGCTTACCATAGGATTTCAGCTGCCCATTTACTTTAGGTCGTTTAGAGTAATGTGACATCATGTGAACGCAAACTATTGGTACAAGTGGACTTAACAATGTTAACAGTTAACAAACTGAGCATTTCAGACGTAAATGAAGTTGACATAAAGATTTTCCATATTCAGGCCTCAGTCCAAAACTTGCACCCGCAAATGTATCAAAACATAAAAAGAATTGCCAAAAGACATTTATTTGAAACACTCCTTTCTCTGACATATTTGGTGATTTTTAACCAAACTAAATTATCTGTGGGAAAGGAAAGAAATACTATTGGATACTTTTGCAAATTGATGCGTGAGAAAACAAATGATAAAAACAATTCTACACCTTCACATAGAACACATCTGACCAAAAGGTTTAATATTATGAACCAGAAGTCATTTTGTCACTTTACTCAGTGCCCCGGGTTTTAGAGTGATGGTTTTCGCTGCGTACAGTTTAAAAAGACCTGCTTTATTATTATTATTATTATTATTGAACATAATATTAGCTACAAAATATAGGAAAAGCCTTACTTTTTGTTTTCATTTTTAGCTGGATGCGGAGCTCGATTTCCATCCAGCAACTTGAGTGGGCCAAGAACTCTTTACCATTTCCTTTTAACGTAAAAAATAAATTAACAAAATGCCTTATGTCCATCTAACGTTGGGCGTCAAACTGTTACCTTTTCAGTCACAGCCAATACAATTATGTACATGTTTTTAAAGGCCTGAGTCGGCAATGTTTTAAGATTTAAGGGAGCGGAGGACATAGAAAATATGTTATTTTTCTAATGGTAAACTGTTGAAAAAAAGTAGCTTCTCTCTGCACATTGCTTATAGTGTAACATAAAGACGGACTAGGTTTGGTGTATTTAGCCTTATTGTTTCTTTTTGTTTTTGTTTTGCGTGTTGTACAGGGATTTTATTGATCTAAACAGATGAGATTGATGGGGTCAGCAGCATCGGGCAATGTAAAGGCTTCAAGGCAAGCCAGAATAGGGTTTAGTTTGGTATGGCGTGGCTTTGATCTAGCTGGTTGTGAACTTTTTCAAATTTGTATATATTACTTGGGCTGGGATGAAACGACACAACTTAGACATAACTAACCTTAAGACTTCGCATAAACTCAAATCACTAACACGCACCATGGCTTTGTGGTTTATTCGAATGAGTCCAAACAAAAATATGTACTTTAATTGATTTATTTCCAAGGATGTGGCAGGAAAACAAGATCTACAGATACTTGCTTTTCTACCTGCCCTACTGGTAAAAAAAAAAAATCATAGGGCTGGGACGATGCCCTTTAATTTCAATACAATATGTATCATTATAATTAGCGGTCAATACCATGTAAACGGTAAGTATTAAATCTTTGAAAAAGAAAAAAGTTTCAAAGTTGTAAACCAAATGTCACTTGACATTTTTGAAACGAAAGACTAGAGGTCGACCGATAAGGGATTTCTATTGGCCAATGCCGATATTTTCGACCGATACTTTTGGCCAATCTTTTAGTCTATAATCTTAAACTTAATACATGGCCGATTTTATTTTATGACTTTAGGTGATTTAATCATAGTTTCTGTTCCAATCTTGATTAATTTCAGATGGCATTAGCGTGCTGCCGTTAGCATTAGCATACCGTTGCTAGCCACGGCATTTTGTGCGGTGATCAAAAATACAATTGCAGAGGTTAAAACTGACTCGGTGATTGAATTCTCCAGGTTCTGAAATGACATGTTTTGCTCCTTACCTCTTTCCAATGCAAAAAAAGGGAGGTCTCATCACTTCCTGTCCCAGAGATATCGGCTTTTCTTGGCGCTAGCTCGGCCGGTAGCTGATATTGTCAAATCCCCAAATTTCGGCCGATATATCGGGCAGCCTTTAGTTAAGACCGGGAAAGTGCATTATCGCCGCAAAATGTAGGTTTAACTTAAAGTGCTGTGTAACTGTTCCTGAAGAAATATTACATTTAAAAAGTATCGATACTTCGTATTGCGATTTACTGCCAAACGATGTATAGTCCCATCCCTAATAAATCATTGGCCCACCAAAAGAGAAATCAAAGCCAAGTTTTTAAAAGTTACAACTTAATAAACCAAGTGTTTCTCTGACATTTGGTCAAAGTATCCTGAAGCGTCTAGATGTTGGCCTCTTCTGTCTCTGCGCGCTGTTGCAGCTGCCTTGTAATTTGCAGGATGTAAAGTATTACAATATTATTTTATCAATCAATCAATCAATGGTTTTGTATAGCCCAATATCACAACAGGAGTTGCCTCATAGGGCTGTAACAAACAGCCTAAAACTCAAGACAACATATTGGCCCAGCCCTACGAAGTATAGACCTGCACTTGTCCATTTTAGTGTCTGTTGCCGATTCCTTAAATCACTTCTAGCAATCCCTCCTGGCAATTTCAGTGGACAAGTGCTGCAATAATTCCTTAATGCGTATAAAGCATGTCAAGTTAGACCGCCACAATCTTCTATGAAGCTGTTACTTTTCCCTTGTTTCAAATATGGCTGCTCATGGATGCGTTGAAAATGTCAGAAATCCGAAATATTGCTAGTGCAGACTTTTTTCCATAATCGTTCAGCTCGGTTACTAATAACTGGTGTTCATCCCTCGGAGAGAGAGGTGTGACCACATTTTATTGCCTTTTATGAAAACTATCAATATAATCAACCTCCTGGTCAACTGTGTACCATTTCTATTTAGTCCCTCAACTTTTACACCATTGCTATACCTAATTAAACCATACCATTTGTCAGAAACCGCGGCATGTTCTCTTTCAGGTCGGACGTCAACCCCCCCGCTGTGCAGTCCTCGCCGATCCATTAACTGACACAGGAGGCGAAAATCAAAGCCAGGGACAAATCGATTGTTTTGCGCAGGGATATTTTATCTGGCTACAGTTGACGAGACTCGCCGGACTAAAAATAGACGGTGGCATCGGATCGGGGCTCGTGGAGGGGCTTTCCATTCCTACAAACGGCCACATCTGACAGAGCAGCGATCTGACTAGGAAACGGGTATTAACGTTGGCTGGACATAGATTACCAAGGGCGAAGTTGGCTTGTAAGAAAGCTGAAGGGACAGAAATGTGGAAACGAGTGTACTGAAACCTCCCGATATTGAAAAATCTAAATTTTGGAGCAATCACAAAGCAACAGAACTCTGCCAAATGCAACAGTGCTCAATCTTCTAATTCACGGGTAAATTCTCCCTCTGTTGAGACACAAAACACACATACACAACAATAGCAAAACTCTGCAAAAGCTAGCCATTTTTTCTCAAAATACCATCGACTCCCCCAGCCACAAAACTGTGACTAAACCAGGACTGAAAATGTCTTGACACGGCTTTTTCCATCACTACGATTGAGTGTGTGTTACATAGAAGATCTTTGCACATTGTTTTTGATTTGTTTGCTGCTTTTCTTAATGAGCCCCAATGTAAACGAGCATTTCTTTGCAGCCATTTTTGTAACGCTATGTATCACACGCTCGACGCACTTACTTTTTTCAGCTTGATAAAGGTTAAGGTACACAGGGTCATACGAGTGAATAGCTGGAGAATTTGCCTTATATGTATCTTTTAGTAGTTTAAAAAAATGACAAATTGGCTTCTTAAAAGTTTACTTTATGCACGTTGTTGTTCATAATGTTTTGGCTCGCTGCTTTTGATATGTTTATGGATAATACCAAGGCTGTGATGCTTTGAGGAGAAAGTGCCGAGACGATAGGATTGTTCGGACTCTGCGCTGTGTAGCTTTAAAATGGATTATTGCCTTAAAAGTGCTGCTGCCCCGCGATGGCCTATTGGAGAGAATGAGAATGTTGGAGACTTTTCGTATATATATATATATATATATATATATATATATATATATATACATATACATACACCTCAAGGGTTGTGTGTTTGCAAGTGCTGATTTTCTCCTTTACTTTCCTCTTCAATGATGCATCAATCAGGTATAACATTGTGAATATAGGGGGAGAAAGTAACAGGTTTGTGTTGAAAACACTTCTCGGCCAGAATAAAAGTCGCCACTTGGATTCACCTAACTGTTGTGATCTGGAGTTGATGCTGCAGATGGTGAGCCCAAAAAAAACCGAGATCAGCAGACTACCTGAACCTCCTGTATGACCAGGTACTTCCTCGCTGATGGCACGGGCATATGGAAATCTTTGGGGTGTGCATGAGAAGGCTTTGCGGCGTGGTCACACTCTCCCATCCATCAATACAAGATCTCGGTGGAAAGTTAACGCAACACTGGATCTCTTTTTTTGACTTCGCAGAAGCTTATTGAAACAGTGCCACAGCGAATGTGTCCTATAATCGAAGCTAAACCAACAAAATATTAGCGCACGTGACCTCTTATATTTTGCGGCGACTTATTAATTAGATGAAAAGTACATTTTGTTAGGAGGAAAAATGTGTGAGGGCTTTTTCTGTGGACTTTAGACTTGGTTTGTTTGGTGCGGCGCTCGGACGGAGAATCAATGTAAAGTAAATAAGAGATGCACGCAGGGATAAAGAAAGCCTCAAGATCTCATGTTATACCTGATCGGTGTCTTGTATTTCACATTTTAGAGACTCCGCAGTGATTTGTATGCATGCCTAAACTTGACATATATATTTATAGTTTATTTGTTCAGACTTGAACAGGGACTGCGAGCTGGTTTTTCTCTGCGATCGACCAGTTTTTAAAGTGTAAATGCTCCATCGCTTGGTGCCACTCGAAACGTTGATTCATACTGAATTGCAGCACGGTGCCGTCCGATGGAGGACTTGCCTTATTTGAAAGCATTTAGTAGATTGTGGTATAATCGATTTCAAATTGCAGAGCTCTTAATTTGATTTTAAACCAAAGTTGACACAAGAAACGGGTGAAATTTGGTATTGCAAGTGCATTATTAAACCTTCACTGTGCGGTTTTTGAGACAGTTTGGTCCGACGAAGGATGCGCCAAACTCTGCAGGTTCAGAAAGATGAACAGACTTCTTATACTAGTCAAATAAAAAACACACACAATGGATTTTCTATTTGTAAAAATTGTTCTAGGCCTGTGTCACAATAACCAAAATTTGAAGTTTGACATAATGAGGCTGGAAAGTAATTATTAAAGGCTTGTTAATGCCACAGAAACGCTAAAGCTTTGTTCAGAGAGGACTTAATCTTAAAATATCCCACAATGAACTTGAAATACAATAAAGCACAACTTGCTTAAGGTGAATAATAAAGTATAACATTAGAAAAATGGGGAAAAGTGCAAATAATAAATGTGCAGACGACAAATACCGAGCACAAAATATACAATAAGTCAATATAGTCGTTATCGCAGCACTCATTTCTACTCTGATTATGTAGCAGTAATACAGTAAAGTTATACATTTGAAACGTTTGGAAAAATAAACTTCCTAAGTGACATTAAGTATTTAGACCTAAAACTACAGCGCCAGTTCGTTGCTCTTATAGCTGAGGGGGATTTTCCACAATGTAGGTCTGTGCAATAAATGGCCCAAATGATATTGCACACAAGCTGCCACATCTGTGCTGCAGGTGTTCTATGCTGTGGTAAAGATTCAGGCCTAGACTTCATATTATTTACATTGTAGACAGATTATCAAAATCAACAAACATAACATTTACTCACAGATAAATGCATCCTCAGTCAGGTCAACCGCTCTGTCTCAAAAATAATAGGCTCCAATATTTAATGCTTGTTTGATTCTGTTGGGGGGAAAAAAGGTCATCATATTTTTAAGGTCCTTTTTAAATTATTGATAAACATGCTGTGAATGTAGTACTAATGGAGCCAGTCGGTCCCGCGCGAGGCCTCTGCTCTTCTCTGTGGACGTCCCCCCCCCCGAGTGAAATGTACAAATCTCTCTCTACTTTGCTTTTAAATGTCTGGCGGAATAACATTGGAAATCCTGCTATACACTCGAACGTCCACAAGAGGGCGCTGCCGACAACCGCTGGCTCCAGTTGTGACCATAAAACTAAAAGCATTTCATGTCATGTCTAAAACCCTACCTCTGACTCACGATCACTGGCAACGTTTTAAAATCGCATACATTCTTATCAATATTTTTGTTCCATTTTATTCCATTTGCCTTTGTTTACCCTCGTCTTACTTCCGCACTCTGGATATTTCCTTTTACCTACTAGGAGCAAATTATATGTACATAACTTTGAGTAAAAAGTGTGAGCCTTCATGAGAATAAAACTTTACGTAAACTACTTGAACTTGTGATTTCCTCCTTGTGTTTTGTCGGTTTTCTTTACCCATAGCTGTGTGCCTGATGTCCAAAATAACTGATGACCCTACAGCGCCCCCTAATGGAGACAACATGGATGGACCTGGAAAAAAGCCTTATGACTCTTTGAAGCTTTAACCTCTTGACCCCCGCCTGAACCGAGCACATTTTCTCGGGTTTGGCGTCGCCCAAATCTTAAAGCTTCTTGAAAAAAACATAAAAAGAGTGACGAGGATAAAAAAAAAAACGCTGAAAAAGTGGCAAAAATGACTAAAATATGACAAAAAATACGGCAAAGACACGAGGAAAGAGATCAAATGAGTTTTGTAGGTCTTAGCTTTCAAATGGAGCGTCACTCTGGCTGTAAACTTTTAGATTTGGGTGAGGCTGAACTGGAGAAAATGCACTCGGTTAAGGAGATTAAGAGCCGGTTTACGTTTTTAATAGTTGCATATATTGATTTAATAATGCCTGTCCTACACCAGTTCATGTGTACAAAATGTTGATCAGTTTTAATGTTCCATCCAGTGTTAATTTCGTCGACTAAAATGTTTAGTCTTAATTTTAGTCAAAGTGATTTTTCTGACGACTAAAATTGGACTAAAACTAAATTAAAGGTTTTTCATGCGACTAAAACTATGACTAAAATGTCCAGATATTTTAGTTGACTAAAATGAGACTAAATAGAAATGGAAAGGAGAGACTAAAATCATCCAAACTTCTATTGACCGTCTGAAAGAGCCTCATATCATGTAAATCCACTGCCAAAGGAACAGCTCTGAGCTTTGTTCATGTGGGAGCAGCTCCATGAAGCAGGACCTCGATTAAATATGATAATAATGAATATTATTAATACAAAGTCGACTAAATGTGTCTTAATTTTAGTCGACTAAAACTCGACTAAAATTGAAGATATTTTTTTGACTAAATCTCGACTAAAATTGAATTACATGTTCGTCAAAAGACTAAAACTAAATTAAAATATGTTGTCAAAATTAACACTGGTTCCATCTGAAACACAAATGACGAGGAGTTAAAATCCCATATTCCAAACATTGAACTGGAACTTGCTCCTGGCCCATTGGTAACCGTAGTAATCGGGGCGCTGCCATAGACTGTGGAAAACATGGACACAGGATCGCTGTTCGCTGCTGAAGCCTAATAGGAAATGGATGCAGGCTCCAAGTTCCTCGCTGTAATGGCTTGCATTAAAGCTTTTTTGCCCCTCATTGAGTCATTATTAAACACAGGGGTGTAGCTCCACTCCACATGTTTGTCTCAACACGCATTATATATTTGTTTACTTTTATTTTTTATTTTGCCCTACTCTAAATGTAGGGGCTGGCTCCAAAAATGAAACCGAATTGCTAGCATGAACGAGCTTCACTGAGCCCGTGCCGTGCCAGGGGAATGTTGCTTGGAAACAAAAATTATTCATTTCTGTATTTATTTATTCATTTCTGTATTTATTTATTTCTGTATTTCTCGTAATGTATGCAAGCAGTGGGGTGGGTCTGGATGCCGCTGCCGTAAGGTCATTGGTTAATCTTTCTCCACGCACACAGATTGATTTCAGGCGCCTTGTCAGTCTATTGACAGTGGCACAGATAGTGGAGCGGGTCATCTTGGGGCAAGGCAGGTGAAGTGTCTTGCCCAAGGACACAACGACAGTGTGCCCCTGCCGGATTCGAACTGCCGATCCTCCGGTCACAAGATGACCCGCTCTACTATCTGTGCCACTGTCAGACCCACCCCATGATTTGCATACATTAAGAGAAATACATAAATTAATAAATACAGAAATAAATAAATGAATACAGAAAAAATAGATATAAATAATTACATAAATAAATAAATGCACTTATAATAAATGCAAATCTGATCTTTATTTTATTGTTTTGGCAGCCACGGTCCTCCATACGTGGCATCAACTACAATATCTGTCCAGAGAAGAGCAAGCAAACAGGAAGTGGTGTAAAACCATTCAGCCTTAATATTTGAACAGGCTCATTAATCCCCTGATGTCGATGTTTTTGGTCATTTACCGCCGGTAAACATCACTATTGCGGAGGTGCTGATATTAGCCCTTCACACACACCATTCATACCGCGTTATATCAATCGTGTGTGTTCCAGTGTTAATTTCGTCGACTAAAATATTAGTCTTAATTTTAGTCAAAGTGATTTTTTTGACGACTAAAATTGGACTAAAACTAAATTAAAAGTTTTTCATGCGACTAAAACTATGACTAAAATGTCCAGATATTTTGGTCGACTAAAATGAGACTAAATAAAAATGAAAAGGAGAGACTAAAATCATCCAAACTTCTATTGACAGTCTGAAAGAGCCTCATATCATGTAAATTCACTGCCAAAGGAACAGCTCTGAGCTTTGTTCATGAGGAGCAGCTCCATGAAGCAGGACCTCCATTAAATATGATTATTATGAATATTATAAATACAAAGTCGACTAAATGTGTCTTAAATTTAGTTGACTAAATTGACTTGCAATTTTAGTCTAAATCTCGACTAAAATTGAAGATATTTTTAGGACTAAAACTCGACTAAAATTGAATTACATTTTCGTCAAAAGACTAAGACTAAATAAAAATATGTTTAACACTGGTGTGTTCTATATTTCACATGTAGAGAAAGAAGTGCATATGGCCGGCCAGGCGAAATATAGGAACCCTACGCAATGGCGACTTGTTTTGTTTTTGCCCTCCTGTGCACCATACGTGGATTGTTATTGAGGGGACTTCCACGTCTCAAGAGTGACGTTGCTCAACAAAACACGTGTCGGCAAATAAACTAATCTGATTGCACAGATCCCTTTGAGTTTGGCAGCAACAGCAAACGAGGTCGTGGGGCCCAGACTGATACCCCCACACTGAGGTATATCATTCTGGACCTGCCAGGCTAGGGGGAATGGTGAAGCCACCCTCACTTGCTCCATTATTCTACAGTCCCTGGGTGCTGCTGACATCGCTGCGATACCGCCCCCTAGTGGCCAGACGTGGCTTCATTAAGCGCACCGCAACTTTGAATACAGTGCCGTCTTTACGCCAGTCAAAACAACTAAAAGCGACGCCCAAAGCTGCCTGTAGGACAACAACCTGCTTCAAAGCAAAGGGCAATAAAGCAATAAATACATGTTTTGAGAAGGACTCATTCTTATACGTTGTTTCTGCACACAGTGGCTAATCAAAGTGCGTTCCTTTGATTTTATAGACTTACACGAACTCTCTGATTTGAAACTGCAGACTGAACAGTTTTTACAGAGGTCTGAAACAGCGGCTGAAGCCAAGTCAAAGCTGCGCACATGGTGACGCTGTATGAAATGTAAACTGATGAAGTGTATTGTTTACCTTTTTAAATATTGTAACGTGTACTGTATTGCATTGTGTTTTGTGAAATGTGGCAAATTAGCAGTTTTGCTATAACACTTTGTCCAATGCAGTTGTTATGTCCATATCAAATAAACTAATAATAATAATAATAATAATAATAATAATAGCTACAGCCAGAGCCGTAAATTATACAAAAGTAATGTCGCGAGTATACCCTCAATAGGTGACCGTCTCCTCCATGGTTTCCTCTCAGGATCCTCTCCTCTCTGAGCGGCGCGTGCACTTTGGGACGCCGCATAATATGGCACGCAGTTATCTGAACCCAGAGGGATTGAGGAGAAGATGGAGGCGAGTGAATGAACACGAGACCTGTCCTGCGGCCGATGGGTAACGCAGTGGACGGCGCGCACGTGACCCGAGCGGATCCACCGCCGCTGAAATCAAACGAGCCGCCGCCAAAAGTCTCTCTGTACGTCCGCCAATCACAGCCTATAGGCGCGGAGAAAAATGCACCATGGGAAACTGGGCCAAAGTTCACCCGGGGAAGAAGGCACGTGAGGCTACGACGCATCGAGGTAGACACACAGACAAAAAAAACCCGTAGATTGTGTGTTTTTTTTGTTCTCCCTTTAAGCGCGTGGATCTGTCACCCGTTTAAACCGCGCACGGTCTAAAATCGCGCGTGGGCCAGTTTTGTTACGTACGCGCGATTGTTTTGGATGCCGTACGCGATCGGGGGCGGGTGGGCGCGAGGAGGAGGCGACGTGGGGGCAGGGTCTATCTGCGAGGGTTATAGGTCAAGATACAAGCCTGCAGCTCGTCGTCCCAATGAGCGGCGCGTTATCCGCGGCGCAACGCGTGCGCGTCGAGGGGACCTTTCGCAACGGAAACCCCGCGCGTAATTGTGTACGCTTGTCCAGAATACCATTTAAAATAAATAAAAAACAGGCGCATGGATGTGTGGACTTGTCAGATGGATTCGCTCACGAGGCCACAGAGATCTCTTTAAACGACAACAACCAAGCTGCTCCTTCCGCCGCCTTGCCCCTGCCCCCACAAAGAGGGGAGGGAAAAAAAAAAATGAAAATAGATGCTCTCAATGCTTCCATGCTTGACAAAACTTTTTGGCAGTGCAGAAGATTTCAGGGGAGGGCGCGCCACGTTTGCGGGTAAGGTAAGGCGCACAATCCGACGTCTCCATCTGCGATTCAAGGACAGATTTGATATAACCGACTTTATTTGGAAATGTGCATATTTTCTTCAGCAAAAGAAGTCGTCACGGCGTGGCCTTAATACGCATCCCTTGCTTTTGTTTCTTTATGTGATTAATAATTTAAAGAAGCTCCGGCGTTTACAGCCTAATCCGCGTTGAACATCTCTATTGCTGCCCCGCATAACTTTGTCTATTGTCCCGCGGCGCTCCGTCCATTGTTGCCCCGTAACTCGAAACGTGACGGCCTCCTTTCGGCTCTTTTTTTTTTTTTTAATCCCTCGTATTGTGGGTGTAATTTGGGGGAGCTGCGCGTGTGTTTCCCTCGTGCTCTTGTTGATATTCGGCACGCAGCGGATGTGATATCAAGCGCATTCTTTAATTGACTATCCGCGCAGTTTGGCGCCACTTTGCAACAGGGCGACCCGGTGACCCGAAACGCAGTCAGCCAAGTGTTCTCCAAGGAACTCCGCGTCTTTCTATCACGCGTGGGCCTTCGCTCGTCACGTAACATTTAGTAGTGGCGTTTTCCCCACGTTTTTAACACTTTTGAGCCACATGTTTCAGAGTGGGGTAAGGGCAGGGAGTCCTCGAAACGTCACAGGCGGTCCCCGTGGCATCTGGGGGGAAGAGGTCCAAATAAACGGGAATTATGATGGATGCAATTATTAAAGCAATGATTTCACACACAAATGTAACAATTGAAATAGAGGTGCGCGCGCGTGTGTGTGTGTGTGTGTATACATATAGGCTATATATAGATATACATCTAATCTAGTCTAAAAACCTGCAAATATCTGCTCGATTTTGGTTTAATGTAAACTGAAGCTATAGACATTTAAAATGGAGGCCTACATGTCCTCCTTTTAATCCTTCAACCTACTCTCTTTTTGGGCATTTTTTTTTTTTAATACATGCTATCCTGTCTTTCTTGAAGAACCAATCATGTATACATTTTAATTGAAAAAGAAAATTGAAAAAAATGCCCAGCTGAATAATTTGATCCGAGCTATGCTTTAAGTTCTCACAAGCAGGATGAGCAAAATCGGGTTCTGGCCTGCAATCATTTGTCCAAAGCTTCCAACCAAACTGTATTTAATTTTTTTCAACAGGCCATTGTGATGCAGCAGTGTGCAATCAAACCACCGGTGTGTGTTTGTGCCATGTCTTTTTTAAAAGATTGAAAGCCTCTCACAACAGACCACATTCTGCCTAATCCCATCGTTCACTGATTGTCTCCTCTTCCCAGGAGCGGGACAGTTCCCTCACGCAGCTCTGTGTCCCGCGGTTCTCCGGCTAAGGTGCATCTAGTGTAGTGAGTGAAGTTAAGCATCTACTGCCCTGGGTGCTCCTTTTGGCTGGAGGACTCGTACCAAAATTCATCCCATCGGCAAAATCCGACCCAGATCTGCGACGAGGTTTCACTGATGGAGGGAACCATGTCCTCACCAGAAAGAGATTCAGAATGTAAAGACTTTTTCTCTTTTGAAATTGAGACATTGTTACTTTAGTTGAGCCTCTGCGTTTGTAATTGTGAGTAGTTAATGATCTATATCACAGATTTACATATGTTAAAAGGTTTATCAATATATGGGCGTAGCTTCATATATTGCCATTTCAGTTATGGGGGTGCCGGAATTATTATTATTATTATTATTATTATTATTATTATTGCTATTATTATTATTATTGCTATTGCCTGCTAAGTTCACCCTCCACCGGGGGCGCTGCAGCACACTCGGCACCATAGGTTCCCACGGCCGTGCCCAGTGTTGTACTTGTATCTAGATCAGTGACGTGAAACAGACATTTCGAGGGGCAGGTGCTCAACCAAGACAAAAGGGCCACCCTCCCTAGTAACACCAACAGACCATTTAATTAATACAACAACGTACAAGGATGTGGACCTAATGATAAACTAGATGGACTTTAGAGAACAATGGCTCTGCACTAATGATTACAAGTAAATAATGCAAAGGTACTACAGCCTTAAAACATCTGGTTTGTCCAAGTCATTGCTTTGTCCATATCCAGAATATCTGAAATGACAATAATCCACTGAGCTGCTCCTCCCGCAGAGGCACAGTGTCCAGAGCCCAGGCTCCTCTTCTCTCTCCTCCACACATCCTTGTCTCCTCTGGCTCTGGTCTTTGCTCAGCCCCGACTTAGTCTGAGTAATACAGCTCATTTTCAGACCATTTTATGGCGCGACAAAACTGCACCGCTACAGATCCTGACTTTATCCGGACGTCCTCGCCCCGTCGGCTCTTTCGTTTCCATTCCCCTCAATAATCCAGTCCTGTCGCGCTAGTTCGTACATAAAGTTAACAAATTTACTCAAAAAAGTAAAATAAAACTGTGTGGTCGGGAGAAGGGCACTTAAAGGGCCCTCTGTGCACGTCCCTGATCTAGATGAGGGGTTTTCATCTGGCGCAGCTACGGGACCGACCTTCAAAATATGACAAGCCATGAACGAAATGGGAACATGGAGTTGAAATCAATCAGCAGTTTCGCCCAGTTTTAGTACAAGTCGTCTCCAAATACAGTATTTCTTCACAAAGCTGAGTCAAAACCAAAACGATGAGCACAAGTCATCAATTTAAACTGAAAATGGTCCCGCAATCTGGATCTTGATTGTACTATTGTAGCTTTTTTTTTCACATTTGTATTATTGCAATCTCTCATTATGTTCATTTATTTTCCATTTTTCTCCCTATAAATTTGCAATACTTTGAACAGCTGGAGTCGAGCCCTGGATATGAACAAATGTCCTCACTGTGAAGATCTTTGTGTTTTTGCTACAGTTGACTCGCTCATTTCCGTTCAATGTCTTTTATGAATCCTTGTAGTTCACAGCGGGCCTCGTTGGCCGTGCGGCGCCAAAGTGCTCACAGTGCAGGTAGTGCGTGACCGATCTACTGCAGTTTGAGCACTTCAGGTTCTGCACGTCCGTTCTTCAACTCGACCGTTTTATCTTTTCCCTCCTCAGCCGACCCTGGCTCTGACTTGGAGCTTTGCTGGTTTGCTCTCAGCTTGTGTTTCACCGCTGTGCAAATCCATGCAAAACTCAGAGTTGGCCACACATTTTCGCATTGAGGAAAAGGAAAAAGCATCTGTTGTGTTTAATGTTCCGTAGCACTGACCGTATTTCTTAATCTGGCTGTTTTCGGGTGGATGACTTCGCAATTTCAATACTTGAGTGAATGAAAGAAATTGCACAGTATCCATCTGCAAGCCGCCAGATGTTGATCGGCTCTAAAACTGTTGGACTGTGTGAAAAGCGTCTCATTGTCTCTCAACGCCTGCGTCGACCTGTCATCCGAACACTAGATGGCGCCATCTGATCTTTAGTGGATCTCATTTTGTGACGAGGATGAATTGACCCTCGTAATGCTTTTTTCTCCCATGTACAGAGAAATTAAAGAACGTTTGCAGTCAAAATATCATACGTGTTTTCATTTCTAATTGTGGTTTATTACAAGGTCATGTGTGTTTTTAAAAAAAGAATAGCATTATGGGACTTGTTTGTGGTTTGACTGAACCAATACCATTAAGAGACAAATAAGTTAAGTGTGGTTTGCAATGCTAGAATTATTATTCTTTTTTTTTATATTTCGGTGCAATTTCTCTGAACCCCAGAGTTTTATTCTAATAAGGACCTGATTGGGGCCAGGTGACGTTATTTAAGTTTGTTTCTAAACTGGTTCTATAACTAGCGTGGGGGTCACTAGATGATAGAGTATTATAAAGCAATGTAACGCTGCATTTCATTTGAAAACGGTAAATGTTCGTGAAATCAATGCGGTCAAACATTAATAAACCAAATTTTAAACACTGTATACTTTACATTATAACTGTATTATACGATGGGGTCCAGACAGAGTTCTTGGCCTGGTCATTTTGGAAGTTGTGGCTCAAAAAGGGGGAACCCCTGAACTGTCACTTTTATCTTATTTATTTAATATGTTTTATGCATGCCCCTGTAGCCTATAGTTTAAAGTTCTTAACTTATTTTTTTTAATCTTAATTCTGTGTTATATGTTTTATGCCGCACGTTTGCACCGAGAAAAAACTCCTAGTTTTGTGAACCCTGTTCTGAAGCGATGGCAATAAAACCTATTCTGATCTGATTCTATGACGTGAGGCGTATATTCTACTGATTGAATAATTAATTTATCCTGCAAAGTGATTTATTTTTTTTTGTCCTGGGGATTGACAAACATTAGTAAACCCCAATGTTTGATATATTTACATAAACATGTTCATAAAGTTGTCTTAGTTTTACATTTCACTTTTAACCTCTTACACCTCCTCCCCTTTTAACCAACCACACTTTCTCTAGTTTAGCTTTACCCAAATCTTGAAAAAAACATCAAAATGGTGACAAAAACATGGATGAAAACGCCATAAATGCAGATGTGATAAACACAACAAAAAGTGATGGAAAAACACAACTATGAAAATTCAAAGAAAAATGTGACAAACGCAGCGAAAAAGTTACCGTCGGTTTTGTAGGTCTTAGCTTTCAAATGAGGCGTTACACTGGCGTATAGGCTGTAAACTCTCCAGTCGAGAAGCTTTTTAGATTTGGGTAAAGCCAAATTGGAGAAAGCTCTCGGTTAAGGCTGGGGTTAAGAGGTCAAGTTCATTTCTAGTCAGGATACTAGTTATTATATTCCAAGTGTGATTATTTTATACGGACTAGACCGGGGCTATTTGTCACATTGCTTTTTATAGCCCCACTAGAGGGCGCTGTACGCTGGTACTGATATATAATGTATTGGTTTTATTCTTCTCATCCAATAACTTCATCATTTGGACTGAAGGCGTGAGGACAACTTTGAGTTGTTTTTATGCCTTTTCCCAAACTTTAATGTCTGGGTTATTTCTGTAGTGAGAGCTTTCCTGTTGTTAGTGCCATAAACAAGACACTGCTCTGAAAGACAGATGTTAGCTTTGATTTCAGTCATTTTAGAGCCAACATGCTAAAGCTGTTTGTTAGCTAGCTTGTTGGTAAAGTGGACACTCGGGGGTTATTTGTCACATGGGGTATAAATGGTGGGACTTTTTTTCTTTTGTGTCTAATAGGTTTTTTGATCACTTTAGCTTTTATAGTGACTGTGTGTTTAGGGTCATTTTACATTTTGCACAAAAAAAAAAAAAACAGTTCAAATGAGTGTCATGGAACATCTGGCATTGTGACTGTTTTAAAACGTATTCCGTCCTTTTATCTCAAGAAGCAAAAAAAAAAAAAGTTACAAAGGTTTATAAAATTTCAAGTTGACGTCAAAATCTCCATTAGAAACAAAACTAGTGACAACCATCCCCCAGCCGTGTGACAACTCGCATTCTTGTGTTCGACAGTTAATAACTATTCATCGCAATATGATAAGTCGAGGGGTCAAGTTTTCATTTAATGCAGGTCTGACTCTTATGGGGTTTTCTGTTGATGAGTGTTTTTTTCTTCCATTATTCTCCCCCGTCTAGGATCGAGACCATTTGACATGCGTTTGTCTCCAGCAGGTTAGACGACTGTAACGGCTGCTCACTGGCCTTTCTAAACGAGCTGTTAGAGCTGCAGAACATCCAGAACGCTGCTGCTCGAGTCCTGACAAGAACCAGGAAATACGACCATATTAGTCCAGTGCTCCGGTCCCTGCACTGGCTTCCTGTCACTCGGAGAATAGAATTTAAAACAGCTCTGCTTGTGTACAAGTCGTTTCATGGTTTAGCACCAAAGTACATCTCTGTAATGTTAGAGCCGTATGAACCATCTCGGGCCCTGAGAACTCCAGGGAGGGGGGTCCCCTGGTGGTTCCCAGAGTCAGGACTAAACACGGTGAGGCTAAAGCTAAAATCTGGAACAGTCTTCATGAGGATGTGAGACAGGCCTCGACTCTGACAATGTTCAAATCCAGGCTGAAAACAGCTCTTTTTACCCGAGCAGATGAAAACAAAGTATTTTATCTGCACTCTTGCCTTTTACTGTAACTGATTGATTTTTATGTTGATGTTTTAATGATTGATTTGATCTGTTTTCTTGTAATTTTATGCAACTGTGAAGCACTTTGAATTGCCTTGTGTATGAATAATGCTCTACAAATAAACCTGCCTTGCCTTGTTAACAAAGCAACGTAATAATCACGCTCTCATTTACAACACATTTTGCATCTCCAGCACTTTCAAAGTATTGTGTTGCTTTAAAGCCCACTGTTGCCTCGTCCTAATTGCTTCCCGTAGTGCCATTTATCTACCCCTCCACCGCGCTCCCAACATTAATCCTGCGCTCTCAGCCTCTCATACCGCAGCCACAGAGGACCACTGTATCACACGCCGACTCTAAAGAGGTGGGGGGGGGGGGGGCGGGGGGGGGGGGGAGCACATCTCTGAGCACGCTGCTTTTACGCACGCGTTTGATGTCGAGAGCGCACGCAGACTTAAACCCCGTCGCGCTTCTCCCCCTCTCTTTCGCTCTTTTCTTCCACGAGCTTTTTTCGGGGGACCGGAGAGACCGCTATAAGTTGACTCGGATCGTTTTGCGCGCGCGGACCGAGGATGCCGACTTGAAGGGGATTCGGACACCGCCATCAAGCTTTGGATCAATTCGTGAAACACATTTCGCGCACCTTGTCCGTCTCCCCCGCCTGCATGGAGATGTGTTCTTCCGTCCGTGGCGCGCTGCTCCTGTGCGCTCTCCTCCACGCTCTGCTCATCCCGGGCGGAGGGCACGTGCCGAACTGCCAGGAGGTGCGAGCCGTGTTTCACACTTTCCATCCCGGCTCCAAGTGGGTCCCCGAGCACCCGGTGTCAGGTAAGGCAAAAAGGCACTCGACACAATACAAATAAACCCTCGCCTTGTACTGTACGCACTCCCGATGAGGTCTGTACTTAGTTGTGAATGTTGTGCGAAAACTTGGACAAAATGCTTCACGGCCGCTTTAACCTCTTAACCCCCGCCCGAACCGAGAGCATTTTCTCCAGTTTGGGTGTTGGGCAAGTGACTTTAAAATTGTAATATATTCAATATTAGTAGAACAGCTTTAAAAAAAAGTAATTTGTATTATATATTACTGTAGCTGAGTTACACTGAGTTACTTTTGGCAAAATATAAACTGAAAATAGTAATAATGGCACGGTCTTTCACTTACCCCATTCTCTCGTGTTTTGTTTTGAGGACATTAACTACAGATCTTATACACCAGTGTCCATCTTGATTTGGTGCTGCTGTTTGGGGGTTTGGGTTTTTTATCTTCATACATTTAAGTGCACTTGTAACTCGAGTCACTCTAATTGTAATGACTAATATATTCCCATATTTTGTTTCAGTAATAGGTTACGTTTCTCAGTTACTGGAAAAAAGTCATCCATTTGTGTAACTCGTTGCTTTTGTAATGCGTTACCCCCCAACACTGCACAAACGTAAAAGCCCAAAAAGAGAAAAAAATCAGAATGGCGACGAAAACGAGGAAGAAAATGCAACAAAAGAGCAATAAAAAATATGAAAAAGTGACCAAATGGGTCGAAAAACGCAATAAACTATGGGATTTGGGTAAAACTGGAGAAAGGTTAATAAATTCACACCTCGGATGATGAGTTTGGTCCCACAACGTGTTGAACGTGACGTGCGAGTGGATGGTTAGTGTTGGTTGGAGAGGCTGATGGCGCAGGTTTGCAGCCTCGCTTTCGTCAGTCTGTCTCCAGGGCAGCCTTTACTCATAGTTGCTTGTACCACAGTGGTTCCCGACCTTTTATAGTCTTGCCTTGTGCCTATGTTGAGTGTTGTGTTAAAATACGGTCAAATTCAAACCTTTTACAAAATGCATCATTAAGATCACGTATTTCGATATTACTTTCAAAGAAAAACTAGTTTCCTCCTTTTTTAATGTGTTTTAATTTTTTTTTTACAAGTAATATGGAAAAAAATTATCAATGTAAATTATCTTTATTTGCCCACATGCATAGGCTGATTATGTTTAACCTCTTACCCCCCACCCTTAACCGTTCACATTCTCTCCAATTCAGCTGTACCCATATCTAAAAGCTCACAGCCGATGGGCCAGTGTAACGCCTCATTTGAAAGCTAAGACCTACAAAACTAATTGAAACAGATCTTTTTCCTTGCGTTTTTGTCACTTTTTTGCCACTTTTTTCACGTTTCAAGACGCTTTTAGATTTGGGTAAAGCATTCATTTTGATGGTGAGCGCCACGAGAAGTTCACAACGGTAGCGCATGGGACACATTTCTCACCCTCACACCCACAAGATCCAACAAAACACCCATTCACTCAGCATTCATTACCAATGGTACGGGTGGTTTCTTTCCGCTGGATGCTTCATTTTCGGAGATGGATTTCAATTCCGTACAGACCTGATTGTCGCCTAATTCGACAAAGGGATTTAGTTTATACGGGAGAGGATGAAATGCTCGGCGTCTCATTTCACCTGCACATGCTTTAGCTCAGAAAGTGGAACCTTCATGGAAATGACTCCCTGTCGGTCCCTCGAGTCCATGGCGGGATTTCCACAGTAGCAGCAGCAGTCGTCGTAGTGTCTCTGTCCCGCTGACCTCCGGGAGCAGCTCAGCCCACTCCGCTCCCTCTGGCTCCACATTTATCATCTGCCTCCCCATACAACCCACTAACAGCAGAGAGGGAGAGACCAAATGTTGCGAACATTGTCTGGAAATGTCATTAACCTTTTGCTGTTGCAATTAGTGGAGCTGCTCGGAAAATGGCACTTCAAAATATCCCCATTGTAGTAAAATAAATGGCTTCTCCTATATCTCCGACAAGGAAGACTTGGGTCTGAAATAATAATAATAATAATGCATCGGTTTTATATAGCGCTTTTCTGGACACTCTAAGACGCTCTACATGGCAATATTCATTCACTCCATACTTGGTGGTGGTAAGTTACTATTGTAGCCACAGCTGCCCTGAGGTAGACTGACAGAAGCGAGGCAGACAGTCTGCGCCATCGGCCCCTCCTACCACCACCAACCGCTCACTCACTCGCTATAGGCTTCCTGGTGTTACTAAACGGTCTCCCATCCAAGTACCGACCAGGCCTTTCCCTGCTTAGCTTCCAAGGTCTGACGGGATCGGGCAGAGCAAAGGCGAATGGCCACGAAATGGTGGAGGTTTGACTTCTGCTCATTATGATGCACAAAAACCTGACACTATTGTTGCTTCAATAGCAGGAAAAAGTGGAAAAATATCAAGCCTAGAGTTTCACATCATAGTCCAGAAGAAATGGCAAAAAGCAGATGGACAAACGTGCATTTAGGCTTTATTCATCCATGGGAAACTGTCATCGCCGTAGCTCAATGATTTAAAACACCATAGAATTATAATACATTTTAAACTATTTCCACCATATAGTCGTCTACTAGCCCTTAGACTCAGACCAAGTACATCCTTATAAAATATTTTATCTCTCAAGAACCAGAAGGTCTAGATCAAGGTCAAATCGCGAGCAAACTTGTCTGAAAAGGTTTTAAGGTAGATCAAACTGGGAGGAAATATGCCTACGCTTTTTGGTAGATCTATAGATTTAGATCAGTACTTGTTAGACTGTGTTTGTCATTCCAGTATATTGTGAACTGTGCTCCCAATTTGATCAAACCTGACACGTCTAATGAGGTATACGAATAGATGCAGGGAAAGTACAACCAGCGTAGTGCAAAATGTCATTTTACATGTTATATTCATTCAGCTGTCGAATTGCAATATTGCATTGAATGCCACAGAATCTCTTTGTAGAGCAGCATTTTGTAAAGACGCCACATTATGTACAAATGGTTAGAAGCATAATTCTCCTCTTTGTGCAATAAAACCACATTTTGCAATAATATTTGTGCTGTAAAACACTTTATGGTGATTTCGATTTAGCATTTTGTAAAGGCTTATTTTCTAAAACTTGCAAAGCTTTCCAGTATTGGTTAATCACTATATAATAATTACCGTTATTGCTCAGTTGATTAATATGTTAAGAACTAATAAAACAAACCCTTTTCCATTTAAGCTTCACTTTCTGACTAAATCTGAACAATTTTTGCTTCTGTATCTACGGACGACACGAGTGAAGCTAAAGTTGTGTAAATCTGATTAAGAACAAGACGTGACTTTTTATTTTTACGGACCTGAAACGGACCTGGTAATGAACGACGCGCATCACAAACTGGTTAATAATGCGAAGTTTCCAAATTTACCAATAATGTTATTACTGTATTTAGCTGTTATTACAAAATGCTGCTCAGTGTAGCTGAAGTTAAACCACGTCTAAAACACCTAATCTCCAGTGGTGGAAAGTAACAAAGTAAAAAGTACAAATGATAGGTACTTAAGTAAATATTGTGATACTTTTTACCTAAGTACATTTTAGAGCCTGTATCTGTACTTTCTACTCCACTACATTTTTAAATTGCGTTAAAAGTATTTTATTTTCAAAGTGACCTCTCTACGAATAACTGGTTTAGTGGTTTACTCCTTTAGACCTGGTTTGATTCAAATGATTGAAAAAATCCGGCACATTAAACTCTAAAATACGTTTACTTTTTACTAGGGCCGGGACTTTTTTCGATTTAATTGCGATTAATTAACTACATGAGGTTTAGTGCGATAAAAAATATTAACAGAAATTAATCACACTCTGCTTTCCACACTTCAGTTTGAGTAAGCACAATTAATGGCAATATTGCACCGGTCTGTTGGACTTGGTTGAACAAAAACAAACAATATTTTGTTGCTTAAGCTCATGTATTCAGTCATTATTCAACGGTATACTAACAATCCTTATGAAAAAACTTACTTCTCACTGTTCTCCGGTCAAATATTTATTTATTTGGTTTATTTGGTCAGGACAGTGCATGTTAATGAACATACATGGGTCTCATGCATGTAAATAAGCCACACCGGATTGTAGCCTTGGGCTAATTTGCATCCGTCGTCCTCCATGCGCACTCTCATTCATCCTGGCCTATTGTACATGTTTACCCGGAGGAAACCTACGCAGACACGGGGAGAACATGCAAACTCCACACAGGAAGGCCCCATCCAGGTGGGAATCGAACCCCGGACCTCCTAGCTGTGAAGCACGAGCGCTAACCACTGTACTACCGTGCTGCCGTGCTATATAAGATGAATTTCGATTAATTAATTACAAAGCCTCTAATTAATTAGACTATTTTTTTTAATCGAGTCCTGGCCCTACTTTTTACTTATAAAGTATATTTTACAATGCAAACTTTTATACTTTTACTTAAACATGTTATCAAATACTTTTACTTTAGTACATTGTTTGGTCCTGTATCTGCAATTTTAAAGTAAGAATATTGAGTACTTCTTCCACCACTGCTAATTTCTAAAGCCCAAAGGAAAGTCTTAAATGCACCACCTGAAGAAATCCCATGGATGTAACGACAGAAGTGCTTTTGGCCCGATAAGAGAAACACTAAAGTTATATGAATGCGAGCGGAGAAACAAACTCGCCGCATTGATCCGTATTGATTTAACCGAGGAGCGGAGGGAGACTCCGGAGGTATCGCTGAACTCGTGGACCTTTTGACAGTCGGAGATGTAACTTTTAGGAAAATGTGTGTTCTGAAAGACGAGCCTGGGGTTTGGGAGCGAGGGCCGTGTGGTTCGGGACGTCTGTGTGCTGCAGAGAGTGGGGAGGTTGTGGTTTCACATGGCACAAGAAGATTGATTTCCTGGAAGCTTATTTTGCAATATTTCACATGTCAAAAGAGAGAAGTACAGGGACGACGTGTACTGAGCATATTGTAGTTCTATTCGTTTCCTTAAAGCAGTTTTATCGCCTTATTTCCTCGCGTGGCGCTTTACAAATACAATGTATTATTACAGAATAAACCCTCACACTTAAGAGTTTTACCTTTGATCTGTTAAAGTCATCCCATAGGTCTCGGACTTGAACCCTTTTTATAACACTTTAGATCAGTGGTTCCAAACCTTTTTTGTCTTGCGTACCCCGTGAGTCCTTCATTACTCAAAGTACCCCCTACACTCTAAGGTGCAGCCAATTATGTAGAAAATTATCCGCTAAACTCAGATTTATTGGTATTTAGTTGTGTATTATGTTTAAAAAATAAAAGCAAAAACACTGAAATTCAAACCTTTTACTGCAAATCATCATTTAAAAGAAGTTTTCTTTTAAAAATAATATTGAAATACTGCTCAGTTTCGCCTGTACCCCCGCTAAGTGTTTGCGTACCCCATGGGGTCCACGTGCCCCGGGTGGGGAACGCTGATGTAATGCATGCTAGATTAAAGGAACAGGCCACCGTTTTTCCTGGGACAAGGCTGGGCTGGTTTTCGTAAGGTACATTTGAGAAATCTCGTATACTAATGAGGGCCGGACCTTTATTGACGGGCTGTTGGCATTAGAGCTAATGGCGCGGGCGCGGTTACGACCGAACTACGTGTCCCGCTGGGGCCGAGTCTAAAGTAAAGATCCCGCCCTTATGCCCTTTTTAGGAACACGCTCCAGCAGGGTAGGAGGAGTCTGTAAATCCGCTATGGATTCACTTTGAACAGAGCAAAGGAGGTAGCGTTGCTTTCACGTGTGCCCCAGAGAAACAAAGCGAGTAAGCCAGCCGTAATAATGCGATTTTCAAATGGGAAGCATAAGATTGGGTAAAGGAAAACAAAATTGGAAATTTTGAGCTTGAGGAGTATCAACTGTTCAATCTAAACAGAAAACATAAACCAGGTGGTGGAGTTGCTCTGTATGTGCACAAAGATTTCAATGTAAAATTGGTTAATAGAATGGCAATTGATATGTTTGAATGTGTGACAATAGAAATCATTCTTGAAAACAGGACAAATATATTAGTCTCTTGTATCTAGCACCGGGTGCAGATATTGAAGGTTTTATTGAACAAATTGAAAAGATATTCACCTATAGTAACCACAAAGCTGTCTTTATTTGTGTGGACTTCAATATTGACTTATTGAAAGCAAAATCGCATAAACCCACTGAAAAATGTGTGGACACGATGTTCAGTCTGTCACTCTACCCTCTAATCGCACGATCCCACAGGATAACTGCACACGGTGATACATTGATAATATCTTCACGAATGTTCTTGACAATATGACAAGTGGAATACTGATTAATGATATCAGTGACCACGCGCCAGTTTTCACTCTATTTGAAATGCAACAAAAAAGTAAGAATAACAAAGTACTATTATGGTAAAGAATGTAAGATTAACATCTGAGCGCTCGATAAATGCTTTCAAGCGGAGTTTGTCAGATCAGGACTGGAATGATGTCCTTGGAGAACAAGATGTCAATATTGCATACACGCATTTTGTTAACACAATATGATCAACATTGTCCAGTAGTAACGCGCAAATATACGCAAACAAACAAATGTGTCCCATGGATCACAAGGGGGTTATTGAACGCATGTAAAAAGAAAAACTCCTTATATAAAACATTTATAAAAAGAGAACATTGGAAACGGAAACTAAATATGAAAAATATAAGAACAAACTAACAAGTATAATAAAAAATGGTAAAAGAAACTACTATAGAAATATGATTGAGGTAAATAAAAACAATATGAAAGGACTATGGAAAGTCCTAAATCATGCAATGTCTAAAGTAGCTGCAAGTTACCCAGACTACGTGATTAATAATGATGAGAAAATTACAGAAGGGAAGAGTGTAGTTTATATTGGGCCTCACCTGGCATCAGAAATAGCCAAAACAGTGATGACTCAACAGACAAATATGAATGTTTACTCCTTCTTTCTCACGGCAACGAATGACAATGAAATAATAAAAATAGTTAAATCCTTCAAGAACAAAAAATCTACCGAGTGGAACGACTTTGACATGAACATGATCAAAAGTAATACAAAACATATCTATGCCTTTAACACATATATGTAACCCATCCTTTTCAGCTGGGGAATTCCCCGACCTCATGAAGATTGCCAAGGTCGTTCCAATTTATAAAAGTGGGGATAGTCATCAATTTACAAATTATAGACCGAACTCTATACTTCCTCAACTATCCAAGATTCTGGAAAAACATTTTGCTGCCCGCCTGGACAGCTTTGTGAGGAAACGTAACTTATTCAGTGACTCAGTGAATGTGTGTCTTTAATTTGACCGACAGACCAAACCAGCTGGTAATTCCGTATCCGAGGACTGACTCAATTGCTGCTCTGCAAAAGATTAGCATGATGTTCCGACAGACACCAAACAATACGAGCCTGCGCAGAAAGTGAAGGCCTTGTAGGTTGTCCTGTAACTCTCATTAGTTCTGGCAAAATGTAATTGCTTTTCATTACACAAGCTGCTAGGTCTCCGTCTTACATACTTGTAAATTGTCTTTCAAGTCTCATCAGATTTCCTTCGTGCAAAATGTAAAAGCTACTAATTATCAATGCTGTCAATCTTATGGTTAATGCTGAAACTTGCACAGCTGAATTTTGCAACAACATTACTGTAATGTAGCCGGAATGTAAATTAATTTTGGAATATGGGGGTAGGCACTTATAAGCTTTCTCGTGTCGGCCTACGCTGCCATTGTCTACTCTGCAACTATGTTAATGTAACTAATGTAAATAATCACTCAAATAAATCCAATCAATAAAAAAAAACGTGGTCATTATGGTAAACGGGAGGAGTGAGCAGATGTCTATTCATTTTTACAGTGTTTTTTTGTCATTGCTTTTCTGGCATGTTTTTGTCACGCTTTTGTTGCTGCTTTGTTGTCTTTTTTTTTTGGTTACCTTTTTGTTTCTCTCTTGTGACTTTTTTTGCCCTGTTTTCCTCACGTTTTTGTCACTATTTTGACGCTTTTTTCAAGAAACCTTTAGATTTGGGTAAGGCCAAACTGAAGAAAATGTGCTCGGTTGTTCAGGCGAGGGTTAAGATTGACTGTTTTAAGAATTATATATATATTTAACATTTGTAAATCCCGTTTTGACTCCGTATCTGAGAACTGTTGACGAGCGCACCAGTGGTTTTTCTTTTAGATGTGGCGCCGCGTATGAATGTGTTAGTATTTCACCTCCTCAGCGATGGCCTCAGTGACTGCAGCTCCTGTGGCAGAAACACCGTCGGCTGCAAATGTTAATTGGATGTTTAAGTGTCGTGTCGGACAGAGCCGCACAGAGGAGGCCAGGGCTGCGTCTGTGCCCTCCCAGCAGGCCTCGCTCCTCTGAGTCCTCTCCTGAACCGCATTCATTTTACAAATCGTCTGGATGAGATGGAGTGAGCGGGCGACACCAGGCCAAACGCTCCGAATGAGTTGATGCAAGTCATGATGAAGCTTTTACTTCCGTTTAGAGCAGGAGACTTTTACAACATAAAAACAGCACAGGGCTTCTTTAGGATTGAGGATACTTGAGTTACTTTGACCCTGAGAGGAGACAAGATGGTACCAAAGAAAAGGTCACACGTTCTAGTATTTTGCTTTTATAGCTGTTTCTATACAAGCTTCTGCCATCTTTTAGCTGAACTGGAGAAAATGCACTTGGCGGGGATTACGAGGTTAACAAATTATGATATATTTGTGTGTGAAGGCTCTCATTCATCCAAGAAGTATCTACTGTAGAAAAGCTGAAATCATCAACTGGACTGCGATGATTTAAAGGAACAGGCCACCGTTTTTCCACACTGGGATATGTTCTTACCTGAGCTTAGACGAGTTGATGCGTACCTGTCTGGTCTTTACACGTGCGCTCAGTCACGCAAAAAGACCAAAGATCGATCAATCAATCAATCAATCAATGGTTTTGTATAGCCCAATATCACAACAGGAGGGCTGCAACAAACATTAAGGCAATAAAACAGAGCAGTAAATAAGACAGTGTAAAGTTCCGGCGAATCAAATATCCAGGCAAACATAATACCCCTGTCCTTACACTCTCCAGCACGGCAAGAAAAAAACTCAAAAACCCGGTGTTAGCATTTAGCCTCTCTCAGCATATTCCTATGGACCCAAACAGGGGTGATGTTAGAAGTGACCAAGCTCTTCCACGTTTTCCCTTTTTTAAATACGGTTACGTGAGCAGTTACACGATCCAAGTCTAGTCACACAAAATTAAACATGTCGATTTTCTAAGCGGATAAAAAGGGGAACTATATTGTGAGGCGTAATAACACCGTAGGAGCACTTCGATGTCGGCGCAGTAATATCTTCACTCCTAAAGAATTCTGGAGATATGATTAATCGTGATATATTCTTCTACAAAATAAAGATCAGGAAACATGGAGAGGAGCAAAAAGGTTCAACGGCCCAGAGATACTTAACAAACGGACAATGCTAACCAGGAAGCTAACTTTAGCTTCATATGCTAACGTTTGCTAACAAGTGCCGTTTTTCGCTTCTACTGAACAATCTGCTGTGAAAAAAAAACATCCATATGGACATCCTTATTGGTGTGTTACAAATGTTCATAGTCTGTGAGAAAACGGCTAAAAAATTGTGATTCCTAAATAGGTTTTCTTTCTCTTCGGCTAGGCCACGCCTCCCTGTATGACACGTTGTCTGTTTTTATCACATTTTTATTAGGGAGACATTTTCAGTACATCGCCAAATTATTATCGCAATACGCCACCACCACATCGCCAAATCACGGAGGTCTCCCGTTTGACTGAGATTTAAAACACTAAAACACAAACGTGATTTTTGTCTTTTTAAGTCGTATTTTGACACAATTGGAAGAAAAACGAATCGCTTATGAATTTTGAAGGCATTTATTGAAGGTCACACCGTTGTCCAAGTTACCATTATTGTCCCCATGGCATTTGCCGCATTAGCAGAAGTATCTTGGCTATTTACTCCCACATCCTCTCTCTCTCGGCCTCGAATGCTCTGTCCGTGACTGGAGCTGTCTGTGTGTCAGCCGCGCTCTCAGTAAATCAATGATCGGTGAGGCTTAGACACTCTCTGAGCCTTTGGACAGTTTCACATGAGCCGCTTTTGTAACGTCCACAGTGACCAGTGTGCGGTGAAGTGAGTCCTGATGATTTGTACTGAACAAGAAGCTGTAAAAAGCTCCAAACCCGGGGATAAAGGGCCTTCACGTCTGACCCATGGTAACCTTTGGATATAGACGAACTTATGTGAGCATTTTATGGCTGTTTCCACTCGTATGCTTGGACTTTTGTGCTCTTCGCTGGTGATGGAAGACCCGTCTCTCCTCTCACCCCGGGACATGTTTGTGCCGGAAACGAAAGCGAAATGAAACACATTGGTTGATCCGAGGGGGGGGGGGCGTTTGGTTTCCACTCCAGTAACACCTATTACCTGTGTTAATGGAGTCTGACACCCCGCCCGTCTGCCAGATGGGGCTCTTCACCAGCCGCTAATAATAATACGGCTTTGTGAGACGCGCAGAGACGCAAGTCACACCTGGAGTTGAGGTGTTAAAATACGCTCCCGAGAGAAAAGAGTGAATGTGAATCGATTTTACGCTTTACTAGACAGCCTGAAAAGTGAAAATGACATGCAAAATCCAGCCTGATTTAATTAACATTTTAAATTATTTGTTCAGAAATGACCTTTGTAAAGAAATAATACCATACAATAAGAATGTGTTTAAATGACTATTTAATGGCCCTTTACTTGATTGTTTTTGTTTACAAAGTCAATAATATTGTTAGTTTTGATCCAAACTCATTATAAACGTTCCCAACACATTTCAAACATCCCGATTCTTAACATTCTTGAATTTGAATTGGATACAAGTGCTTTAGAACAAGATGCATATACACTGGAAGAGGACAAAACTAAACTTGATGAGTAAAAGTAAAATCTGGTATATGGCGTTTAAGTATTTTTTAAGGTAACTCTTTATTTTGCACTACTCTTAATACATTGTACATACCAAATTTAGTACAGTGTAATGTGCTCTGTAACAATGTATAAGAACTTGTACCTATGGGTTACATTTACAATGGAATAATGTGTATTAGTAGTTTGGAGGTACATAATGTAATGAGACTTAAAACCCTATAAGTCTAACCCAAACCTTAAGCGTATTAGGTTTTATCACATTATGTACCGCCAAACTACAAATACACATTATTTAGTCGTGTACAAGTTATTACATATTGTTACGTAGCATCTTACTTTGTACTAAATGCAGTGTATCAAGGGTAGTGTAAAATAAAGTATTGTTTGCTTTGTTTGTTCCGTGTTCTGTCCGATTAGTGTAATTAACTTATTCATTGTTTTTTGTATGTTTTGTTGTATTTTATGGACCCCCTTCATCTCGAGGGTCATTCCAAGAAAGAATAAAAAAAAAGTTTGTTATGGGGTTTGTTTTTACGCATGGTCGTATCACGCATTCTACTTTACACGGTGCCCGTCACGTAATAATGTAGGCTTTTAGTCACACGTAAGCAAGTAAGGCCGGCTTAATTAAATACAGGGTGGAGCGTGGGAATGTCTTTATTTGAAAAGGGGATAGTGATGTTAAGGAGGGTCACAGTGGGGCGGTGCAGAGCCCAATGGAAGGGGCTGGATGGGAGGTTTGCGTTTCAATCGCAAACATGCTGTGGTCGAGGGAACAGCGCACTTCGGCTGACTGATCTCTCAGAGAGGGGGGCGTCAACTGGACCGTGCCCACCCCTGATTTAGCCCCTGTGATTATTTACTGTGGGGCTATCCTAGGCCGTGGGAACCCAGGGTGCTGTGGGCGCTGCAGAACCCCCCGGTGGATGTTTTGTGTATTGCAAGCAATATTATTAAATAGGAAATAAACACAGAAAAAGCGTTTTTGGGGGAAATCCTGTCCCTCAGCACCCCTAACAAAAATAAGTTCCCACGGCTCTGGGGCTATCTCAAATCCCTGGTTTATTGGCTCCCAGTCACTTTTGGTTTCCATTTTAAAATCCAGGTGCAGACTTTCAGAGCCTTGCATGATCAGGCCCCTCTTGTATTAGAGGCTTGGTATGTCCTTACACTCTCGGAGACCATGGTCATTGGCACAAAGCTTACTTGTGGTCTCTCACACTAATTCAAGGACCAGCGGAGGTCGCTCCTGTCACGCTCCACATGGCCTTACTTATACGTTTGTTTGACTCTGTTAATGTTTGTAAGAGCAAACTAAAAACCTACTAAAGGGTTTTATTTCCAGTAGATGAAGGGTTGTTTTATGACCATCATGTTTTGTGACTGTAACTTTGTATTTCTATTCTACCTTTACGTGCTTTACTTTACCATCACGATCAAAGAGTGGACTACAACTTTAGAAATGGTCTGAATAAGTGAATTGACAATGGAGGCTGACATTTAAAGAATATTCTTTTCAAAATGTGTAAAATTTAATATCTTATGTTGTATGACAGGCAAAAAATAAGAACAAGGAGTTCAATTTTCAGTTCCCACGCCCTGCCCTGCACAACACTGGAGCTGATTTCTATTTCCTGGATCTTAATTTCATCTTGAGGCAATGCTCGGCTTGCCCAAGGACACAGCAATAGTATGAATTGGGCAGAGCTGGGATTGTACTGACAAATACTGAGGCGCTGTGACGGCAGATGTTTGATTGAATAGAAACCCATACAACGGTTTGTGGAGTGTGATAAAGGCCGTAGTGTTTTCTAACTCTGATGCTTTTGTCTCTTTGATCTAGAGGCGATGAATCATGAATGTGACGGATGTGACAGAGTGGGGTTCGTTCGGAGACGTTTTATTGATTGCGTGTGCTTTGTTGGACAAACACAGTCTGTGCTACTTCACCTGTTAATGCTGCTGCCGCCTGTGGCTTTGATTAACACTGACAATATCAAGTGCAATACAGACGCGGATGAGAGAAATCACCGAGTTGTAAAAGCAGCACACATTTATTTTATTAGTGTTACGATCCAGATCTGCTCTAAGGAAGGGATAAGCAACAAACCCAAGATGGAGAAACACGGGTTAACAAACAAACTAATGAGAATCAAATGGATTAGTTATGTCTGAAAGTAGAGAGAAGTTACAGAAACACTTTACGACTGGAGCGATGGATTGAAACAGGCACAACCGCAAAAGTAACTAGAGCAAATCCATTAAACTGTGGTGACTCTGATTTGTTTGGTCTCACTCACAAACGGGTCAAAGGGAGTTTCTGGTTGGCAAAGGAAGTCGAGAACTCGCGCTCCTTTGTGTTGAGCTGCTGTTTGTGTGGAAAGTCGGAAATAAATTGCTGAGACTTAAGCCCAGCTGTTCGCCTCTCCACATTGGCCACACTGAAGTTTGAAACGCCGGAGCCACCTAAACAGATCCCTTTACGCTGACTAATTGAGAGACGGGGGAATGAGACTCCCTCCCCGTCCAAAACCATAGCCCCAACAAATGCATCAAAAATGAATATATTCCTAATGAGCGTCTCGTATGTACAAAGCAACACCGATGGTTGTGTCTCTTGGTTTGATGAGTGCTTCTCAGATACGATCGCTTTCTTTCACTTACCAAAAAAAGAAGAAAAAAAGCCGCTGCCTGGATTGAACTAACTGCTCAGATCTGGTGTTGTTGCAGTTGTTCAGGTCTAGGTTCAGAAACATGTGCCCAAAGAATGAGATCCGCTGACGACCTGAACATCCTGAATGACCGGGTTATTCTATCAATGGATTTCTCTTTCCCTGATGGCACTGGCGTATTCCAAGACGACACTGCCAGGATTCATGGGGCTCACATTGTGAAAGAGCAGTTCAGGGAGCAGGGGACATCACTTTCACACATGGACGGTCCTCCACTGAGTCCAGAGCTTAACCCCATTGAGAGTCTTTGGGATGTGCTGGAGAAGGCTTTGCGCAGTGGTCGCACTCTCCCTTCAATCAATACAAGATTTTGGTGAAACATGAATGTAACACTGGGGGCCAGATCTCGTGCCGGGCGGAAGGAATGCACAAACTCTAACTGACAAAAGGAAAGCACCATATGTTGTGAGTTGCATTGCGTTATGTGCCTGTGCCGCTTAGGAGAGGGCGTCGCTTAGGAGAGGGGGCGTCACTTAGGAGAGGGCGTCGCTTAGGAGAGGGCGTCGCTTAGGAGAGGGGGCGTCGCTTAGGAGTGGGCGTCGCTTAGGAGAGGGCGCCGCTTGGGTCGACCGAGGCGTGTTTTACAAGCGGCACTGAGAGCTGCTCTGATGGCGCTTTCATAATCCTCGTTTACATCACGCTGCCTTGTGTTCTTCCTGAAGCATGATAGGCTCTCGCAGGTCAAACTTAACATTTTATTAAATCCATCGTGAGAAAGACGACGTTCATGTCTTGAGAGAAACGGGTTAGCAGGGGCTGGAGCCCAGGGGCCCACCATAGACAAGGGCCTATCACAATTAAGAAACGTACGTGCATATTGGGCCAAAATAAGGACGCTGATAGGTCTGCTTCAGAACACCAGTTCAAAAGCCAGAATACTTCACGTGCAAGTGGAAATGCATTTTGCTTTGCCTGCAAACGTTTTGGGGGGCAAAACGGATAAGTCAGCCTTTGTCGGTGTAGGATTCTCTGACTGGAAGCACAAGTAAGAATTAGTGAACATGAAGATTTTGATACACATTGCAAGATGTCATTAAACATTTATGTTGATACATGTAGGAGTAGCAGGGTTAGGGCTTTTGTGGGATTTAGGGTTATAGGTTAGAGTTGGGGTTTGCGCTGGGGATGTGGGGGGAGGGGCTACAATCCTGTTTAGGCCCCGGGACCTATGGGTACATTAAGGTGGGCCTGCTGCTGTGGCGCGGATCGGCCCTCGCTTGTACGGCTAAGGCTTCATCTTTCCCTCGACTTTTAATCAGGTCCTCCCCCTCACTCATAAAGCAACTTGTAGCTTCTTCTCCTCCAGCCTCATTCATTAAATATCTGCTTTATTAATTCATAGCCGTCTTATTAACGCAGACGCGGGACCCCCTGTCGTCGCATGGATCTTCCCGTAATTGTCCTGAACTCGGGACTGGAATACCCAGAGTTATTGGGTGGATATTGGGCTGTCGTTTGCCATAACGTAACGCGAGCTCCTTTATTGAGGCGAACAGCAAATCGAAGGGAAATTAAATGCCGGTGAAGCCGCGCAGCGAGGATCATATTCAGACGGGGGTGTGAGACGGGAGAGCGCGGGGTGTGAATGCGGTCGGGCCACAGTCCACAGAAAAGCACAGGACACGCTGGATGTGATGGGAAAATTAGGCCAGTGGGTGCGCTGTAACCTCTGCTGACACAGGATATGTATATAGACAGAGGCGAGACACATATTTACACTTTTCCGTCTGTGCAGCTTCCACATGTCCACCGTTTCACACCCACATTACACCCGAGATATTACAGTAGCGCACGGTTATTTCTGATGCCGATTTTCATTTATGTCATGCATTTGAAAGGAGGCACGGTGTCCGAGTGGTTGACGCTTCTGCCTTGAAGCAAGAAGGCCTCGGTTTCGGTTCCCAAACTGCCCATGTGTCCATTTGTATGTTTTCTCTGTATTTGGGTGGATTTCCCTCTGGGTGCTCCGGTTTCCCCCATCAGACCCTAAACATGCCATTCATGTTTTAATCGATCTCCCAAAGACTAACCCTCATAGGTCAAGTTCAAGTTTGTTCATAAAGGACATCACTGCCCCAAAGTGCTGTACAGGTTCACAGTGAACAGTATCTAAATACTTCATTAAAGAAAACCTGAATAAACACAACAATACTATAGATAAAACAAGAGAAAAACAATCAGAAATGCTATTCATCCTTTTTCTTGCAGCAGTCTGAGCAGAGATGCCCAGACTTTCCTATCCACACACACTTCCTCCCGCTCTTCTGGTGGTTCTGTACATCTAGTTTGTTGTAGAGATTACCCGGCAATTTGGAGGGGTGGTGGGGCATAGCCGATATATTTCGTCCTTTGTCCCTACAGAGAAGGCGCGTGTTTGGGCAGTATCACACACATGAGTTTCCGACCTGAAAAAAACGCGGTCAGTCTGCGGCTCGAAAATCTGCATGAAAAACCGGTTGTGACCTAGGCTTTATATAGTGCCTGGTCAGAAAGCTCTTTACATGGGACAGTTTATATTCATGGTGGTGGTAAGCATTATGTTCCCACGGCCGCCAACAGATCCTCCGACCACCATTCATTCACTCACGCGCACGTCATTCATCCTAGTCGGTTTGTATTCGTGTTGTTGATGTGTCTTGTCCGGGTGTATGTGGGGAGGGCGAAGGTTTTTTTTATTGAACCTGTAATGTTTTATGTGGTTTGTCTTTCTTGGTGAACCCCTCGTCTTGTGAATCTCGCCTTGTTTTTTGTTATGTGTTGTCCGTTCCCTGCAGATGTAAATTACCCTCAGGCCTAACTCATCAAATGGCAAAAGTTATATTATATATTTGTACTTGGTCCAAACGAGAAATGTATTCCGTATCAACACTGTCCAGGCATTTGATTCAACTACAGAGGGTTAACGGTTTCATTGAAATAAATATATTTGTTAAATGTCAATATTAGTGACAACCGTACGACGCTTATTTGCAATTCGAAAGAGAGCTCATGATTTGAGAGGATACGGAGATTTTACATTGCTGATGGCTCAATCCGCTCGGAAACGTTTTTGTGTGTCTGTATGTTGAGTAAAACTTTGGAACAAACTGAATATACAACTCAAGCAATGTCAAACTATTATATAAACATCAGGTCTGGTCACAATAAAGAGAGAGTGGGTCTTAAACATAGACTGTATAAAGAATAGACAGCTCCTCCTCACTCCTCCCCGTTTACCAAAATGACCACGTTCGAGGGGGAAATCATGGCGGATTTACAGGCTCCTCCTCTCCAGCTCTGACGTTCCTAAAAAGGGCATAAGGGAGGGATCTTGACTGTAGACCCCGCCCTGCTTGGCCCTCGCGGGGCGTGTAATGGGCGTGTATTTCTGTTGTAATCGCGCCCATGGCCAGGCAGCGACGTAAACGGCCTGTCAATCAAAGTCAGGCTCTCATTAATTATGCACGATTTCTAAAATGTTTATCTACGATAAAAACCCTGGTGCTCCATATTGTTTTTAACCCAGCGTAATCACAGGAGGAATATGTAGCTCTAGCCACTTCTAAACCATTAAGCACCAGGCATTAAAGTTGTTTTTAACGTGTCTAAAGTCCCATGCATTGCAATGGGGGCATAGCGGCCATATGGAGGTACTACAGCAAAGGTGGAGCAATGGCCTCCAGTGTCGTAGTCAAAAAGCAGAGCAGTCCGCGGCCATTGGTCTTAAATCTACATAAATACTCTGTCTGCTGGTGCTTTGTTGGTTTAAAATGTTACAATGTAATAATCCGCCACCACGATTTAACGCTTTAGTTATTTCAGCCACTGATTTATTTAATTCTGTTGTAAAGATCCATCCATCCATCCATTTTCTCCCACTTGTCCGTTGCCGGGTCGTGGGGGCAGCTGTTGGAGCCGCCCAAGTCACACTGCACCAGTCCCCCATGGCTCCTCCTGCAGGTGGTGGGTCCACAGAAGTTGTTGTAAAGATGTTTGTTTTAAGTCCATTGTATGTTGATATGACATGTCCTTGTCTTCCCTGTGCTCCACTGTGGAAAGTCTTTGCCTGAAATAAACGAACGAATAAAATACATGAATACCACGAGGCAGAACGCGTGATGGTGGCGGAGAATTACCAACAATATCTTAAAAACGTCTTGAAGCTAAGTTTAAAAGAAGGTGAAGCTGTGCGTCAAAGAAACTCAGTGGAGTAAAGGGAATACATTATTTATCTGTTTAAAAGTGCACTATGCAACTTTAAAAAAAAAAATGATATTAATACGCATTTCACCTGTTAGTGACCCTTGTACTTCGCTCCAGGATCAATTGTATAGGTTTTCACTGCTGATTGAAAAGTTGTATAGTGCGTCTTTTAATATGACCCTAACACATGTTGAAATCGTGCCACAGTTGGAGTTAATTTTCTTGGGAAACATTCAGCGTGACCTTGTCTGCGTAATACAAAAATACAAATGTCAGTAATTTGAGTTACGGTGAAGTGCCATCTTCCCCTCTCATTTCTTTGTCATCTACAGTAACAGCCGTCATCCAGAGCCTGTCACCTCCATCATGTCTCTCACTCGCCTCGATCCTTCTCCTCTCCTCCACTCCTCTCCTCCACCCTCTTCACGAGACAGTCTTCAGATATGGACTAAATGTAGCAATGATACAGTTTTGCTGGAGGCTCCACTGACAGCTGCCACTTATTTCAGCACCAGCTCAAGCTGTTTACCACGAAACACTGTTTTTCCCCCCATCACTGATAAACAATTATAGCTCTGTGTGACGTGGAGGATGAAGGCTGCTGGCAGACTGGAGTTAGAAGAGACACTTTTCAATTTAAGGAGGAAAGTATTGGTTTTTTGACTTGTATCTGAACCACTGGAAGGGCCTGAGGATGTTTTGAACTGGACATTTCTGTTCAAACCTGCCGTTGGGCTCCTGATCATTAATCTTTCGCTTTGTATAACTTTAATTTAACTATACGCAATGCTTTATTAGGGAGTTTAAAACTACTGCCCCTTGGTATTTTATGTTGTAGGTCTATAGGTTTGACTTATATTATGAAGTGCAGTTATCCACCTTATTCCTGGGGCGGCTCATGAAGAAACGAGGATGGGGGGAGTTTCCGGTGAGATGCCATTGGTTTCCAGGACGACTTTTTGTTTCACATAGCGGTTTATTTTCACATTTTAAGATGATTTTCCAAACGATCAGCCTATGTAACATTTGAAAAGACGTCCTCGCGCAGCTCTGGAACGCGTTACGCTGTTCGTGGTTTATTTAAAAAAACGGAGAAAGTAACACTTGTGGCTCTGGAACATGCCGTGTTTGGGACGTGCTAAAACTGGCCTTAAACTGACGTGTTTGAGGCGATTTTGAACACGCTAAATGCTACTGACTCACATACATGTATGAAGAAAGCCGTAGCCCACGGAGGTAAATAATCACTGTTAACCCACGACTGACTGACCGGCTCACATTGTACGAGTGAGATGACCCGAGCCCCGTGAGGCCACACAAAGGCTCATGGGGCGTAGGAATAAGGTGGATACTAAAGGCGAAAAAAAGGTTTTGTCTTGTACATTTATAAGAGAATCTTTTGTCCAACATTTGTCTTTGTGGCATTTTATTATGATTTATTCCCTCAGGTCATTTAAGGGCAGACTATAAACTTGTTCATCACATAGAAATAATGTTCGGGTCCATATAGATGTTGTTTCATAGCAGATTGTTCAGTAGAAGCAAAAAAAACGGCAGTTGTAGCTAGTGTTAGCATGTAGCATGATGCTAACATGGGGCATTATGTTAGTATTGTCTGTTTTTTAAGTATTAATAGGCTGTTAAACCACTTTGCTCCTCTCCGAGCCTTTTTATCTTTATTTCGTAGAAAACTTTATTCATAATTCAGTATTTGGAGTAATTGGAGAACATTTAGATTTTTCACTGTGTTTTCCCCTTCAACTGCTTCAAACATGAACATATATGGGAAATTCCTCTATATATTCCCTCTAATTCTATAGAGGGCAGCGGTGTAAAAACAAAACAGACACACAACATTAATGTACAGGGAAATATGCTAATCATCACGAGAATCAGACAGACTCAGTTTGGTCAAGGTGTCAGGCTTGGGCTGGGCATTACAACTTTATGGAAATATGTGGGCTGGCATTTCATGCTGTCACTTTAGGGGCAAGGACTGTGTTGTCAGCCTCTTGTTTTGAGCTTTGAGTGTCCTCTGCAGCCAAAGAAAATGCTAAATTTTTATTAAAGAATGAGGGGAGGCCAACAGCTAAAGTGCGGGTTGAGAGCTGCTCAGAATGGGTTCATACTTGAATTTTTTTCAGGACTTTTACAGTAAAATCGTTTGAGATTAATCACACAGGTAGTGACCACGATGAAGAATGATAATCAATAAGAGTTTTGTGTCAAAAGGGGTTTATTATAATCCCTTTGTAAAGGTAATCAGTGCCACATGTGCTTCATTTGCAGTCACCATTGATAGGGCTGGTAAAAAAAAAATACGACCATAATAAAACTAATCATGATCTGATCCCTGCAGTGTTGCTTTTGCTTATGAGACTATAACGATATCATTACGTTTACACGCCTTTTTTTGATGACTAAAATTGTAAATGGTCTCAACTTATCAGCGCTTTTCTACCTTCATCAGGCCCAAAGCGCCTTACAGCAAGGAACCAGTCACCCATTCACTCTCATTCATACACCAATGACCTTCCGATCATGGGACGACCCGCTCTACGTCAAATCAACACCATGGTCTAGGCCAAAGAAAATCGTGACATGATTTTGTTTACGACGTCGCCTCCTCCCATCCCAGCTATTTAAAATTGCGGAGAAAACGTTCAGGTTTCCATCTGTTATGCAACAACATGCAGGTAATCCTAACAACACGACTTCCTGCTAATGAGGGGGAGACGACCTCAGCCGGCACTTAAACTTCTCCAAAGCTCCCACAAAGTTTGGAAATCTAACCCGGGACATTCTCGCTGCAAGACGAGACCACTGACCGTGTCACCTGACCAGCACCACGGCTAAAACCTGTTAAAAACTAACTTGTTTGGGGACAATGTAAGCTGCATCCCAATTAATCCGCACTTCCTGGTTTGTTTATGTTATTTCCGCGCGTCTCGATTTAATGAAGCGCCGCCGCCTCATTGTTTTGAGCTTGTTTTGTCTCGGTTACACATTCGCGCTCCCAGCTCTCGCATTATTGCTTCATCAAAGTGTCGCGTCTAAAAATACTTAAACAATTGTAATCCCCGATAGCTAATAGTATCTCCCTTCCTTTTGCTGGATGAAAAATGATTTCTCTCTCCGCTTATTGTCTCTACAAAATGACGCCGTCTCATTGTGCCCCGGAGACTTTGAGCCGTGCGTTCCCGCCTGCTTCCCCTCAGACACGCGTCGCCGTTGTATAATTCATGCTGGTAATGAACTGCTCTTAACATCTTCTATATCTTAAACTGGGCTTGTTTTTTGCCTGTGGTCGCTGTCGTTAAACTTGCATAGTGTTATCTATTTTAATTGGCGCCCGGATCACAGCGGGTACAGGGTTTTTCTCGGACGGACTCGGAGCTTGTTAAGATGCGGGGTGAAAACAGGGCTGTCCTGGTTGGAGATTTGTCTTGGGACGTGTGGACACAAAAACATGTTGCTGTGATGAAGCGTCTGTGGCATAAAGGCAAGCAGTGCATTCCGCATAAAATGTTTGCTATAACTTTAGATCTTAACACAATGGGCCCGGTCTTGTGTTTCTAAATGCAGACCGAAGACTAGACCTGTGATCACCGAGCTTTTGTGTGTGGGTATCCCTGGAGTCGTTCATTTTTACTCTGAGCACCACGAACCTTGAGGATACAGTACTTTTATTTTTAGACAGTGATCAAATAAATTCAGATTTAATAGTGATTAGGTTGCTGTGTCTAAAATGAAGCTAAAATCCTCTCACATTAAAACCTTTTTACTGAAAAGCATCATTAAAATGGACATTCCTTTGAACGTAATGTTGAAATGCTACTCAACTTCACTTATTTTAATCTGAGGTAATTCCAAGTAGCCCCCGCTAAGTGCTTAAGTACCCCAGTTCAAAAAAAAAGTTCAAATTATATTAAATAGGCTACCGTTTCTAAACTAATCCTCTATTAGAGACATCCCTGGTTCATCTGCCCCCTGCTGGCCAGCCCTCACACCTGCCCAAGCAAACCAAGCTGCGCGGCCTGATGACATCATCACACAGCGCTGTTTGTTTATGTCGGACCAAAGCATTTGCCAGTAACGCGTTAAATGTGAAGGAAACAGAAACAATCATCAAATTAATACGAGTTTGCTTTGAGCTGCGTTTATGATATTGGTTCCTGAAGAAGAATTTTAGACTTTTCTGCAACAACCAGCCCAAGACAAAGGATAGAGAGGTTTCTAAACTTCTGTTCTCCTTTCAGCAAAAGGTGAGCACTTATCAGTAGCGTTATCTCAAGAGCTACGTATAAAAATAAGAATTCTTATATTATTATTTCAAATTCAGACAAATACAACAATTCATCACGCTGCGCTGGTAGTTCAGCTGATCAGCCGCACTCACACAAACCGCGCAGGATGGACTTTCTGCGGGACAAGCGGGAGGGCGTCCTTAATTGTGCCATTTTTGTTATCGTCTAGTGTAATGATCAAAATCGGAATTGAATTTCGATTAATTGCACAGCCCTAACGGGGGCTGTTCATGGGCTGGACAGACCCCCATGGGCGAATGGCAATGTTATGTACAACCAAAGTTTGTCCTCCTACAGACCGTATAGACCTGAATATTTTAACACGGAATGGGGGTGGTGTGTAGAGCAGCATGTGCTGGGGTTTTGATGACGTTTCTGTGGCGTGGAGATTGCCATGCGCTCTTCAATTCCAAGCGCCACAGCCAGACCCCTCTCTCGGGACACGGGCAGTGTTTAACTCACAGTGGGATAAATAACGTTTATCGTTTGTCCTGTGAGAGCTGAAAAAGGATGATGCCTTAATGCTGCAGGAAGTGCATGAGGCAGCGCGATGTTAAGGAGGAAAAGATGATGTGGCTGCGAAGGGAAAGCAGCAAACCACACCTCATCGACCTCTTCTTTTTAGATAAGCGACGCCTATTCACCACTGGCCACAGTCACATGGCGCAACAGTTACGCAGATGCAAGATGACAGTTTCGTTTGGACCAATGCTGTTCAGGCAGAAGATCGGCCCCATAATCTCATCAGTAGCTTCCTTAACACTTTGATTGGTTTGAATTTTTTTTCTCTTCCCATGTTAATTATCGGCGCATTAGACATTACATATATTACTGCATGAAGCGCAGTTCCTCAGGGGGTGAGGTGTGTGACGCTTCATTCACTTTGCCCATATTAAAGGTGGGTATGAAAGACTTTTATAAATATGATGAAATAATTAGGTAAACTTGTTAATCAAATAAATCCATGATGCAAAAGCACCGCAACATTAGATCCACGAGAGTCGTGCTAATCCAAGTTCTTATTATATTAATCTGTATAAAGAGTTTAATCAAATTCTCAATTGGTTGTAGCTTTACTTCATTAGCAATTAAGGCAGATATTTAACCGTTAATCGTACTTAAAATGTGTATAGAACAAGATCGTTCGCAAGTAAGACGATCTTTGTCCCTGTGCATGTTGCCATAGTAATAGGGCGAAGATACGTTTTCGACTCCGGTCACAGGAAATCAAACAGCTCGATTTTGGACGCACATGAGAAGTGTGAGTGATTATACCCAAAAGCGAACACACTGAGTGAAATACAGACTGAAAAACACGGCAGCGCCTTTTCATTTCTCTGTCAGAACAGCGGTACACACAACTCATTTCATGGCCACGGCGAGCCCCACGCGAAACAGCACAACATTATATCACCAAAAGTTCACGAGAAACACCTTTTCCAGCCACATTTCAACCACAGAGTTTAGCGGCACTTACCGAGTTTGGAGGCGGACTATTCAGCAGCGCCGCTGTCTTCCCCGTCTCGGAGCTGATGTCCATCTCCTACGCCGCCTTCTTTGTGTCGCCAACTTTTATTTCCATTTGACAGAACTATAGACAAGTTAAAGGCTCGTAGTAGGAGCAGCGTTGAACCGTGTTGTTGTGACAGCGATCACATGACACTAATCGGGACACATACACGTTTTCCCACGTTCACAAACAGAGGCCTGTCTTTGCTGATCTGGGGTCAGTTTTTGAAGCCGGAGGAGAAAGGAAGCTGGATGTGCAACATGAAACATAAAACTTAGATGAATAATGAACGGTACCCAGCTCTAAGCGTGACTATAAGCTTTTCATAGCCAGTTCAGTGCTGAAGTCATATTGTAGATAAAGCAATAGCTGCGCAAATCAAGGAAGTGTAGTTAAATAAAGATCTTCTTCTTCTTCTTAAGTTTTGTCACGAGCTAAACATCACCATCCTCCACAGTGAATCCCACCGGTGACTGAAATGCTCCAGCAGCAAAATCATCTAAACACAGGCCTCCTCCTGACTGACAACTCCCTTGGGAAACCCTTGCAATAAATATATATATTCTCCTGTGGGCTCACTCCTCCTCCCCTCACCATGTATTTTATTATTTCTCATCATGTTCCCCATCTTCAAGTTTGTCTTCACCGTCCCGGGGCCCTGATAGCCGGTGGGAAGAGGAGGCGCGTCGTTGTCAATCTTCCATCGGGTAATTAGTTTGGGTTTTGTGGCCGATTCACTCAACAGAAACGAGGAGGGAGCAGGAGCAATCTACATGTAAATGTGCGCTCCCCCGACGCTGGTTCAAGGTGATGTTCCGAACGAGAGAGTCGCGCGACGGCGGACGATTCGACAGCGCGAGCGCTTAGTCCACGTCCCTGTCATGGGGTTTTTAAAACATCGAATGGTTTTCACAAAGGTTTAGAACGGTTGTGCATGAAGGACATCGAGAAATAATGAACTGCCAATAACTGCCTTTAAGTTATGCTCTTACACGTGTGTCGCTTTTTGGTCACATTTCTGCTTTGTTTTTCGTCGCTATTCTTATGCTTTTTTTAAATTTTATTTGGGTAAGCCGAACTGAAGAAAATGTGCTCGGTTTAGGTGGGGGTTAAGAGGTTAATAATGGGGGAAAATCTGGAAAAATGTGGAAAGTGTTTTTTTTTCTGTCCTTTAAAGTACCGTACATTCTCTAATATAGGCCGGGGCCTTTATTTACTCGAGCGCATGGAGGACCAGGTCTTTATTGGAACCAGGCCAAAATTAGAGACAGGCCTTTATTTCTATTTGAGCAAAACGGACTACCATGAAAATGAAGAAAAAATAGATTTGATTAAATTTATAAGCGGCTGGAACATTGACGCTTTTTATTTTGTAGGAACAACAGGAAGCGTTTCGCTGCTGTTAGCGGAACATTGACATTAATGCCAGTGCAGATTTCTCTACTTTCATTTTGACCGTGGATTTGGGATTATTGGTTGTTATCTCGTGTAAAGGCGAGTTTGGACGGAGCGTTTGTGTTTGTGATCGATCATAAAACAGACCCGAGAGAAGACGAGACGCTCGCGCCGATCGGAGGAGTTATTTTGAGGCGTAGGACTTACCTGCACACTGAGCCGTCGGATGTGCTTTGAGGACGCGATGGTGACTTTATTAAAACCCTGGAGGGTCACACGACATTTGTTGCTTGCCCCGTTTCCAAAAATAGTCACAGAAGGTTTGAAAAGTGGCTAAATCTGTCTCAAAGTTAGGCTCGGATCGGCTCCACTCCGCAGCGTTCCCTCGCTTGGCCTGGGTTCCCGTTTGTTTACTTCCTGCACGTGGGTTATCATTTACACGAGTATGAGACAAATTCTTGTAGAGTTAAATTATCGCCCAACCCCAGTTTCTAATAATAGCCCCGGCCTAAATTAGAGACCGGCTTTTTATTGTCTCCGCCAGCAGTGAGCCCGGCCACTGTTAGAGACCCGGCCGCTAATAGAATACAGGCCAGTATTAGAGGGTTTTCTTGGTTGTTTCTTGGTTGTAATTGATACAAATGTCAAAGAAATTCAATGGAGTAAGTATCGTTCAGGTATTGGTATCGAAAACCAAGTATTGTTAAAGTACCGGTATCGGACATTTTTTTTTACAGCACCCAGCCCTGGTCACGCTGTATAACTTCTCACACAAAAAGCAAAAACATGCGATTCATATCTTAATAACCAAACGGGGTCTTTCTGGGAGGAGCTTTCATGTCTCCATCACCGACTAAAACATGTGGCCATGCGGCTCTAACCCCACATCTGACCTAAGCCTTATCGTCCACAACAGCTTCAATCTGCTCCATACTTGTTTCCATTAAGAACCTACTTTGCAGTGCTGTGTCTAAGAGGTGCGAGATCCCGCTAAATTGGGCGGCTTTTTTGAGGGCGGGCCGTGCTGTTAAAATATGTATTCATTATTTCTTGGTAAAAAATACTATTTTGAATGACAATCCAAGGCCGTCAGAGCTGCTGTTTACGTGAGAAAGAGAGGACGAGGCAGGTGGCCCTAATAAACAAGTAAAATCAAGGTCGCAGTGGTTTTTGAGAGGCTTTTAGATGGATTGTGGACGAATATATAAAAAGGTATGTCTGAACAGTCGGCATTGGTTTACCTGAACTTTATTTTGAAGGCATAGTCGGTAGTCTCAATGCTTTATGGTTTAGCAGAAGCAGTAGCCAGACGGAGAAAAACGTGTTCTGAAAAACTCCAGGTGCAAACTTGACCTCCTGTGTTCCACATCTTTAGTCACATCTTCGAAAGCAATGGCTTTTCACTGTACTGTTATCACACGATGCTTTATTTTTTACCCAAAGTAAGTTGTGTTTCATTGTATTTCATGCTCTTTGTGAGATAGTTCAAGATTAAGTCCTTTTCGAACAAAAGCTTTACTCTCATTTTTCGTTATAAGGTCTTCAATAATATCGTTAATCGTGACAGGCCTTTTTACAACCCTTTTTATTTAGTGAAATGTTTCTGCTTTGACCCAGAGGGAGGACGGTCCTAAAATAGCACCAGGTCCACGGTTCTGGTGTGGTCTCGTTCTCTAGATGATCTCTTTCATATTTAGCACTTCGCTTCATAATGATGTCGATATCGCTCATATAATAATCCATAGTAATTATGAAATCGACTGAATGCTTCAATCAGATTTCCACTCCATGAAAAAGTATCGTCTGTTCAGAACCTCCACCGTCTGTTCTGCGTGTAATGAAAGGCATTTATCTTCTTCGAGCCACCCAAGCACGTGGAAGAGCATGTTCAGAGATAATTGGTGAACCCCAGACTGTCGCGTCCCCTCTCTCCGCTGTGTCACCTACGGCTCTTATTGACAGCTTAATAACTCTGGCCCCGCAGGCTGAAATGAAGTTGATCCCTATCTGCCGGGGGTCTTTGTCTGCATCGATTTGAGATATTGGAGGTGCCAGTTTGCATACGGGGCGTGTGACGGGTTTATTGCGCTTTTCTCTCGTTAGACCAGCCGTCGAGCAGCGGAGCCCCTGTGTTTATTAATCATCACCGCAGAGCCCGTCCCCTGCAAAGAACCTGTCGCGCTTCGATACTGTGATGCGACTGGTCCTTTTGTTGGACTCATTTCCGAGGGTGGTGGGGAATGGCTGCTTTGCCAAGTGACTTTTAGTGCATTAAGTTCCGTGAGCAGACGCTAAAGGGAAACTAGTGAGACAACTCTCTGAAATGGTCTGGACGTCTTGCCTTGGATTGTGACACGAACTCTTTACTTGATGGGCTTGAACTCGGATTTGCACATTCAGAACTTCATCTTACGCACGTCTTTTCATTCTTCTGTCTTGTAAGATTTTTTGAAGTCACATTGCAAGACGTGGGGATTGTAAAATCGTGAGCCTGCTCTCGCTTCCACCGTGCGATAGTTCAAAGAGAGACCAAAGTTTATAGTAGTGACCTTCAGGCTCCAGACGGCGTGCGTTTAGCTGAGGCAAGGGCCAGATGCTAGCGGCGTTTACTCCCACGGATAGGCGCGAGGGAGTCGAACCCGTCCGTGCGCTAATGCTGTAATTTGTTGACGAGACACTTGATGGAGATCCCTAATTTATTACCTCCAGATAGAAGACATGTCGAACATGCTCCTAAGACTCAGCCAGACGCGACAATACTGTTTTTGCTTTCTCCTCCTCCGTGATGTCCCGAATCTGAGGAAATAAAAACATGGCTACTGAGGAAGTTTTCACCTGTACAGTGAATCTCTTAACCCCCACCATAACAAATCCATAAGGCCCATACTCTTATAGGCCTGTGTAACGCCTCATTTGAAAGCTAAGACCTACAAACCTTGCATTTGTGTCACGTTTTTGTCGCTCTTTTGTTGACCGATGACCAATAATCCCCATGCGTTTTGTTGAGGATTCTTAGTGCCAGACAAAATTGGCAAGAATTTAACACATTTTTAAGCTTTTCTGCGGGTGTAAACAGCCGACCAAGGTAGGGGTGGGCCATATCGTATCGCATATCGTTATCGCGATAGAATTTTGATATCGTTGTAATTTTTTATATCGTCGTGGACACGATATAATTCATGTTACACTCCATCAGAGCAGCATAAACACTGACTGTAAAACACGGGGACAGGTGCTTAAAAAGTCAAATGAAATGAAGGATGTAAACTGCTTGAGGAGATCATATTTGCGAGGAAATTAGTATGCCCTCCTGGAACCTTCACCTTAACGTGGTGGAGGGGTTTGAGCACCTGAATGATCCTGGGGGCTCTGTTGTCGGGGGCTTCATGCCCTGGTAGGGTCTCCCAGGGCAAACAGGTCCTAGTTGACGGGTCAGACAAAGAGCGGGCCAGACGCCCCTTATGAGAGACCAACAGGCCCGGTTAGAACCATGAGGCCGTCCTTCTGTGGACCCACTACCTGCAGGAAGAGCCATAGGGGCTGGTGCAGCTCCAACAGCTGCCCCCACGACCCGGCAACGGACAAGTGGAAGAACATGGATGGATGGATGGATGGATGGATAATCTTCCCAATAGGCGTAAGGCTGGGATTTTGAAGTAATTTGTCCATTGTCAATTATATCGTGAAATATAGCGTTATCGTGATATTTCCTTTTTATATCGTGATATAGATTTTAGGCCATATCGCCCTGCCCTAGACCAAGGATCTATATTTCATAATCAACATCATCATTTTCAGTGAAAGAGGGAGAAAGGGGAGTGGCTCTACATCGGAAATTCCAGCCTGTGGGTTTTGGGCGGGTTTTCATATATATTTGGTTGGACTTTCCTGCAGATACGTACATGGCAACCCTGGTGCTGTAGTTGAGCCCTGGTTACAGGAGAGAGGATGAATATGGATTTAGCTTTATTGAACAGAGCAGAGCCTAATTTCATATAACGCTTGTACTTTGAATACCATTAACCTTTTACCAAATTAAAACGGCACTAATTGGACAAATAGAGCGGTTCATATCCTCATTACTGCTTTCTATATTACGGCGTCTTTCTTTTTTCTTATATTGCACAGGCCTCTTCAACTCCTCGCTTACATTCACGGGGGACATGGACAGAAAGAGCGGATTTCTCTTTGTGTAAAACATCGCATACAAGTGGCCCATTTATGTCTGTGATGCATCATGTTAAAGAAGTCAACGGGGAATAAGCTGGAAATGCACGGATTCATGTGAACAAAGCGGGATGGATTCAAGGTTCTTTTTCTCTTTCGCTTTTGATTTTAAGAGTGTTTTTGGTCCGTTCATTCAGGCAAGAATTACCACCGGCATTGAAACAAAAATAACATACCGTCTTCTCTTCATTCTTTCTTATGTGTAAAACCAGCTAACCCGTATATTAGTTTGTGACTCTTGATACACGTAGCAGCTTATATCTTTGTCTTCTCAAGTATGAATGTGCCTGAACATGTTGAAAATGGCCACTGCGACCTTGAATTGCGAATCGAATTGCAATGGTAATACTTTTAAAGGAACAGGCCACAGTGTTTCCATACTGAGATATGTTCTTACCTGAGCTTAGACGAGTTGATATGTACCTGTCTGGTCTTTGTGCCCGGGGAAGAGTGTGATCACTTCTAACTTCACCCCGTTTGGAGCCATAGGATGCAATACATTTGAATCTCCAGTTTAGAATGAACAGTGGTGAATAGTTTGGCGTGTTAGACTAGTCAAATTTCGCCTTGAATATAAAATGTTAGTCCTGACTTTCCGGGCGTTGCGTGGTCAGGCCCCTCAGTTTATTACTGTTAATGTTGTGCCCCTGCTCCTCAGGCCGCACCTTCGGTCCTCCGGCCATTGTCTCCTGAAGATCCAAAAACTCATTTTAAAGATCTAGCATGTCAGGCTGCAGCCCCCAGACTCTGGAATGACCTGCCCCAGGCCCTCTGTGAGCTCGACTCTGCGGAAGAAATTGAAAACTTTGCCATTTTAGAAATCGCTTTCTGTTTTTTATTTTATTTTATGATGTTTCTTTCCAGACTTCTCGATCCACACAGACACACCAGGCCAGCTCAGAGACATAGTCCCTCCACCTTCAAAGTTATACTAGTAACAGATGGACAACTAGGGGCGCAGAGAGTCTTGTGATCGGAGGATTGGCGGTTCGAATCCCGCAGGTGCACACTGTCGTTGCGTCCTTGGGCAAGACACTTCACCCACCTCGCCTCCAGTGTCTGCGTACACTGGTGTGTGAATGAGAGAGCGAATGGGTTCCTTGATGTAAAGCGCTTTGAGGGCCTAAAGCAGGTAGAAAGGCGCTATATAAATATATAAACAAACATTACCTTTTACTTACAATACTTTGATCCCAGTCCCCATTTTGCGACATAAAAAGTCCATGAACACAAATCAATCCTAGTTCGCATTAGACCAAACTATAGCTCTTTAAAGGAACAGGCCACCGTTTTTCCACACTGAGATAATGTTCTTACCTGAGCTTAGACGAGTTTATAGGTTCCGGTCTGGTCTTGGTGGCCTTTTCCTTCAAGCGAATCGTCAATGTCTGATGTTAAAAAATACCCTTTTTCCCCATCAACTTCTTTTATAGCTTAATTTTAAGTTTTCTATAAACCTATGAAAACCTTGCCAATATAAAAACCTTGAAAATGGAACTCAACCGTCCGACTTCTTTCAACATCTCATGAATGCATCTGCTTCAATAAACTTAATCCTCCGTGTCCACCTTTATACAGTATCCTCTTTGAGTGATGTTTTTGCTCTTAAAATAAGAAAGAAACATTTTTTTTTGTGACTGTCTTTTTTCACGCCGCTAAAACTCATTCATCCTGCGCTGGCTTTGGCAGCTGAGCCACTCGCACCACTGTCCTTGATCAGACTAAACCGCGTTTTTATCTCCCGTGTTTGATATTTCTCAAATGAAACAGATTTCCTTCAAGCCCCGCTTTGTCTTTCCAAATCTGATCTTGAAATGTTTTCGTCGGAAGAGAGCTCAAAAGACGCAGATTTTCGATGATAACACTTTATTTAGTGTCAGTGCCTTGCCACGCTGAACCATTTCACTCTGATGAAAATGTGTGAGGTGCCATCATTTGTTTCAAACTGAGGGAGTCGTCAGGAAGCATGATGGAGCTGTTTGGGAAAATATCTCCCCCAAATGAGAGGAACAAATTGAGAGGCTGAGGGGGCCGAAGGTTTTGCTGCTTCAGTGGTTGTGGGATAGTGGAGTCAAACTGGCCACGTGGGGAAAGAATTGCTTGGAAAAAAAGCAGGAGTATTTTGCTTCTTGGTGGTATTTGGTAACAATCACAAACACATCTTTATCACTACCTTGTTGGTAGTCGGCAATAGCAACACATTTTTAAACAGTTAGCGGCTCCTTTGAAAAGAGAAGGTGTTGGAATCGATCCTATATCCTTTGATTATCAAAGCTAACGCCCCACAAGGTGAGCTAAAACTAAGGGGTAAGAGGGCTGGTTTAAATTACTGAGGTCCCATCATGCCCCTGGGATGGGTGTGAGGGAATGTTTTTAAATCTGTAAAGCGCTTTGTGTAACATGAATTGAAAAGCGCTTCATAAATAACTAAATATTGATTGATTGATTGATTGATTGATACTGTTATTTGCCTGGTGTATGGTTTACAGGTGACACATTTGGGGTGGTTCACAAAAGAACTGCCTGTGCCATTGAAACCCATATTGGAAATGTAATATGAATAATGATAATAATGAAATCATTAAAAGAGGAAAAAAGAAAAAACACTGCTTCGCTCCTGTGGCAGTGGTGAAGCTTTGGCAAAGGTTTTCGCTTCACGATGGATTAAACTTAAAGGAACAGGCCACCGTTTTTCCACACTGAGATATGTTTTTACCTGTGCTTAGACGAGTTGATGCGTACCTGTCTGGTCTTTACGCATGCACTCCGTCACGCAAAAAGACCAAAGCTGTTGTTAGCATTTAGCCTCGCCTCCTCTCCTCTATGGGGCCAAACGGGGGTGAAGTTAGAAGCGACCAAGCTCATCCATGTTTCCCCTATTTAAATACGGTACTATATTGTGAGGCGTAATAACACCTTAGGCGCACTTCGACGTCCGCCCAGTAATATCTTCACTTTACTGCGTGGACGTCGAAGTGCTCCTAAGGTGTTATTACGCCTCTCAATATAGTCCCCCATTTCCTGGATATGTAGGACCTTGGGAGGAGCGATACAAAACCACTGGTAGATACAAAGGTTACTTGCTTTTTGATATTTGTTTCCCCCCTTTGTTTGTTTGTTTGCTTATTTTAGACTTTTCGAGTCTCTTGTTTTTTTCGACTTCTTTAATAATTAATAAACCAATAATAATCTCAGTTTCTCTAGTTTTTGCATATTTGTGATACCTCTACTAGAAAGAAATCAGGGCCTTTATATTAATTTAATGTAACATGCACTGATCGAACAGCCTTTGGATCACACAAACATGTTTCTATTTCATTTTTTTATATCTGTTTGCCTTGTGCTTGTGCAACTGCTCCCAGCTCTGATCTCCGAGCCTAAAAATGAACAGACTTTACTCGATGCTGCCGTGGAAACGCAGCCCGGAGCAGCAGGAGGTTTGACCGAATCGATGTCGGAGGAAACGGCGTGACCTCGTGCTTCAAAACATCAACACTTTGGGGTTTTATTTTCTCTCTGCTAACGTTCCCCTCTGCGCCGCAACCTGGCTCCGGGAAACACGGCACCAACTGTATTACTCTGATAGTCCACAAACACGAGTGCGAGATATGGGCTGTTGTGGACAAACGGGTTTCGAATGGGTGTAGAAGAAGAGGAAGTAAGAGAGGGCAGGGAAGGGAGAGAGTTCAGCCTCCTGACAGGTGGTGGTCCGTAACATTTTAATCTCGATCCCTGCACAAACTGAATCATCTCTGCACTCCAAAAAATGTATATCTAGATTAGTTTAAATGTCTCAAATTGGGCATAATATTTAGATTTGTGTTATTTTGACTAGTTAAAGAGGGGGTATTATGCTTTTTTCAATCACATAGCACCAGTCTATAGCACTACAATGATGACGTAACCTTCTGTTGGTCTGTATATGCAGTAAATTAAAATAACTGCCTTGAATAAAATTGCTCTCTCAAAATGGCTGTACTGAACGTCTTGAAATAGGCCTCTGTCTCTTTAAGAAGCTTTCCGACACGCCCCCTTCAGCACACTACTGTGGCATTTAAACAACAACACTGTGCGGGGAGGGGGCTCTGCTGAGCTGAGGAGCAGTGGTCGGTGGCTCGGCTGGTGACGAAAGGTCCAGAGGCGTCTCCAGGAGGTGGGGGCGTTCCTAGGAGGACGGAGGCATAGCTACACCTAAAATGGCCGCCGTCTAAGTTTTTACTGATTACTCAAAAATATGTGAATGAGCCGAGGCAACACTCCAGGCATGTGTTTAATGAGGGAATGACATAATAACAGGATATAAAGCTGGAAAAAGTCGATTTTACACAATACCCCCCCTTTAAGATTTATTTTGTCTTTATTTCAGATTGATTTACACTTTGCACTTTGGCAGTTTCACTTTCTTATTTCAAACGAGATGACCTTAGAACCAGTCACTGCTGGAATAAACACGCTGCAACACCGCGGACGCTTATGTACCGTTTTATTTGCCGTTTGAATAAGTCGGTGAATACAGTAGTTGGTTGACTGGTTTATGTCACCTGTCATTCACCATCAGTCGAGGACGTGGAGGCACTGGTATAGCTGTCTTTTTTAAAGTGACTGTAATTTTTTGTGGTTATTTGTAGTGTTGGGCCATATCGTATCGCATATCGTTATCGTGATATAATGTTTTGATATCGTTGTAATTTTTTATATCGTTGTGGACACAATATAATTTATGTTACGCTCCGCTCAATCAGAGCAGCATAAACGGTGACTGTAGAACACGGGGACACGTGCTGAAAAAGTAAAATGAAATGAAGGATGTAAACTGCTTGAGTAGATCATATTTGGAAGACAATTATGCCGTAAAAAAAAAGAAAGAATAAAATATCACTGAATGAATCTTCCCAATAGGCGCAAGGCTGGGATTTTGAAGTAATTCGTCCATTGTCAATTATATCGTCAAATATATCGTTATCGTGATATTTATTTTTTCATATCATGATATAGATTTTAGGCCATATCGCCCAGCCCTAGTTATTTGTTATATTGTGTCCCGCTGTCTCTTTGGACCTCGAGTCCGTAATAAAGTTGAATTTAAAATAATATTCTCAATTCAAGTAATTTAAACCCATGCTTGAATTTAGTCTTCGTAGTGTGATCGTTACTGTTCATTATTCGGTCGAGACGGTGCATGTTAATGAACTCACATGAGACGTGTAATGTCGGTGGTAAATATTCTGAATTTACTGTATATGCCACTTTTTCCCAAAGTACACAGACGCTGGAAACACGCCTCGCCGAATCGTAGCCGTGGGCTGTTGTCCCCACTCACACTGTCAAACAGGGCAACCTTTTACTTTAGAAGGGCCAAATCTTCCTGAAATGACAAGAATCCTAACTGTAAAGAGCCACGACCAGTGTTATTATTATTTTTTTGTAGTTCTACTTTAGGCCTGGTTTGGTTCTGATTTAATTCTGTTCAGACATGGTTTTGTCCTGACTTGGTCCTGGTTTGGATCTTGTTTTGTCCTGATCTAGCCTGGGTTGCACCTGGTACTGATCGGGTTTAGTCCTGATTCAGACCTGGTTATGTTGTGGTTTTGTTTTAGAGCTATTCTATTTTCTGATTTAGACATAGCCTAATTTAGTTCTGGTAGTTATAGTCCTGGTTTAGCACGGATTTAGTCCTGTTTTAGATCTGGTCCAGAAATGAATTAGCCATTGAAAGCCATGGTTTAGTCCTGATTAGGTCCACGTTTAGACCTCCTCTTAACAGCCAAAGAGCCACACGAGCATTTCTAAAGAGCCGCTCGAAATCCATAGGCTGAAGAACCCTGGGGTGTAGGAAAACCAGAGCACCCAGGAGGAAATCTTGGGTTAGAGGAGGAGATTCTGAATCGTTGTTGATGTTGCTGTTAAAATGCACTTCCAATAATAGTGTTGGCAGCTGATGAATGTAACCAAAAAAGTAATCTAACTTGGTTACTTTTAAAATCAAGTCATCAGCAAAGTAACTAAGTAGTAAAGTAACCAGGGCACCTTTTTATTGACGTCTATTCTCTCCCCCTCAGGCTCCGATCTGCAGATTTGCCAAAACAAAGGCCCGTCCTGCTGCTCCAGGAAGATGGAGGAGCGCTATCAGGCGGCGGCGCGCAGCAACATGGAGTCAGGCCTGCAGTCCGTCAGCGCGCAGCTCAAGCGCCTCATCATTCAGAACGCTGCCATCTTCCAAGGTAAGAACGGCGCCGCGTCCCGACTCCGTCCCCGCCCGTGCATCGAGCCAACGCAGCCGAGCCAAGACGGCGCTGATAATTAACAACTTCGGGAGTCAGCGGGATTTCAGCCTGTGAGTCAGGGGTAAATAACGGCTAACGTAATGCGAGCGGACAGGGACGAGGCTAACGCAAGAAAGGGATATATATCTGCGGCAAACAAAGCAGATGGAGAGGCGATGGAGGAGAGTAACAACTCGCATGTCAGCGGGAATTCAGACCGTGAGCTACATGTCAATAATAGCAAACATGATGCGTACAGACTGGGAAGAGTTGCTGGAAGGAAAACTACCTTCCTGCATTAGTTAAAGATGCTTTTCCCAGGTATTTGGTAACGATCTCAAGCACATCTTCATAACTTTCTTACAGAAAATGGTTAGAAAAATGCAAGTATCCAATAGTTTCACGTCCGGATTGTCAGAGTGATCGCAAGATAGGCCCCTCCTCGTGCTCCCCTGTGCTGCCGAGCTGTTTCGATAAAGAGAAAGAAACGGCTGATTGTGCAAAGATGCGCGTCCACACACAAGCCCAATTATGTTTTTTGATGACGCTGTAAAACCCTAAAAAAACACTGATTTTGCATATTACCTCCCCTTTAAAGTCACTTGCATTTGAAATATAAGCCGAGATATAAGTAGTTTACAGTTGAGACTTATTTACCGATACACTGCGTTAAGAATGATTATGCGATTTGTATTTCCGGGCCACTGCCGCCGTTTCTGCTCGTCAGGATTCAGTGAACAGTTTAGGAGGGGCCAGATAGACGGTTCATGCACAACTGTAATCCTCTGGAGGGTCCTACGCCGTGATGTTCGGGAGACTCCAGAGGCACCAGCAGCTTCAAATACCTGTTTGTAGCAGCCGTTCTATTAATCTGATGTATTTGTCTGTCAGGAACCGTCGTCATTGTGCCTTCACCTGCACAAACCCGCGTGTGCTCTGAATCAACCACAAATCCCTTAACAGTGATTACGCTTAATCTTTCATGAAATATCGAAGGCATTCAACTATTTCACACTTTTCATCAGCAGAGAGATCCTTTTTTCTTTCCCTTATTGCTTGAAAATGGTCTTAATAATGTGGAACGTCCTTCTTCAGTAGTTTTTCCCTTAACTGGGTTTACCTGACAACTAATCAACCCAGGCGTCTGAGATTGATGTCAGTGATTCAAAGAGCCCCGAGACACAATACATCCACGAGTTTAATTGAAAACATTATCTTTTTACCTGTATGGCACTTTTTATGTTTACTCAATATGCCTTCTGTTGTGCTGCTGTATTTGTTTTGTCTTAATGTGCAGCAGATCACAACGTCTCTCAAGGGAGACCAGTCAAGTACAGTAAAAGTTAGCAATGCCCTATATACAAATTAAATTCCCTATTGTTCCTATTAATTTCTTCCATAGACTTTACCGAGTTGCAAAAGTATTCAAAGCGTATGGTTATGTGGACCTCATACGGAACAAGCCTGAACCGACTATACAGACTTTTATTCAGAGCTTAAAGGCAACAGAGGAGTGACAACCACAAAAGGGAATATTCAGACATAAAATGCATTCATGACTATTACATTTCACACGTGGGCTATTGAAAAACACATCTTTTTAAACATGTAAATGGGAGAATGATGATGGATTTTACTTTTGAAACAGTCTGAGCTCCAGCTTACCTTATTCCATGTTTACAAGTTCTGTTCTTTTGCTTTAACCTACACAAAATGTCTGAAGTATAATGTACAGTAGATATGCCGCCTTCATTCGGCAGCAGAGACACCCCCCCCCCCCCCCGTGCCAAGGAAACTGAGCCAATACATCTTTGATAATTAACACTTCCTCGTCAGCAGGATTTCAGACCGTGAGTCACAGACAAACACTCGCTCAAACGGGGACGGGATGTTTTTGTGGAACCGGGGAGAGATGCTGAGCCGAGTGTAGCACATGTAACGGTTGTAAAAGTGACAGACGTGAAGCTGGAAAAAGTGGCCTCCTGAGTCTTTTTTTTTTTTTCTTGGCACAGAGAACCAAAGCTCACGGGAGACGAAGGTGTGAGGTTATGGAGTAAAAGCCGGTTTGTGGCACAAAAGTGACACGGAAGCTTTTACTGCGTCTGCGAATGCGCGGCTCGGGTTGACGCTTTTCGACCTTTACTGTCCGACGAGTGTTGTGTTTTACTCCTCCTTTTTTTTTTTTTTTCGACAATGAAAAAGCCTCACCGTAGAAAAGGAGATTTGAGGTCAACTTTGGAAGATGTGCAAATTGATTTTTTTTGTCCGAGTTCATCTTTTCAGACCAATTTTTATTTCAAAAGTTGCCGAGATGGTCTGTCACAAAAAAATATTTTCAGTGGTGAGGGTGTGTTGGATGTTTTACCAGAGTTTTATTTCATGATTATTAGTAAATGTGCTCACAGTAGTAATTAGTAAGTATTGGGCCACCATTATGAGAAAAGGATAGTTTGATAAATAGGGCTCAGCAATTAATCACATTTTTAATAAGATTCTAATCTATGAGGTCTGTTGCAATCATCGGCATGAGGCTTTGTAATGGGACAGGTCTATCTTGGGTTAATTCAGTGGTTCTCAATTATTTTTTGCGGCGCCCCCCTTAGGAAGAAGAAGACATTCGGTTTTTTTACTCTCTTTTACTCATTAATTGTCCGTGAGAGTAAATACTACGCTGACAGAAAAGACAACGGGACAGAGGGATATTGTACATCCAATTACACAATGGAGATCATTTTTTTTCACCCACTATAAATACTGTTTAAGTGGCGCTAGTCCGCAGTTAGCTTTGCTCGTTAGCCTGTTAGCTTCTTCGTCGTGATTCCATTAGTGTGTATTGCACCTCCGACCCGGATGCAGGAAAGTTGCTATTGTGGTTTTCTGGCCAGAGACACCGGGGGAGATGAAAGACCCCCCCAATCATCCCATTAACACTTGTGTTACCCCCAGACTACGAAAAGGATTTATTAATTAAAACAAGTTACTTAGTACTTTAGAGATACTTGGTTTTCAATACCGATACTTGAACGATACTTTTTACTAAAATATTTGTCGGTTAGAACCAGAAAACGGAACAATATTGTGCGGAAGATCAAATTCACAATAGCGGGTTCATCTCCAATGTCAAGAAATGTGTGGAAAATGGGGAGTAAATTGGGGGAAAATGGTGGGAAATCGGGAGAAACTGTGACAAAACATTTTTACAAAAAAAAAAAAAAAAAAAATAGGAAAAACAAAAGAAATAAAAAATGTGTAAAAAAAAAAAAGAAATAAATATTTGCACCAAAACAACCAAGTCACTTCGTTTAATGCCGTCCCTGGACCAACGGCATTTTTTTTCCGGTGCCTGCTTTCAATACTGGTAGCTACCTAAACTTTTTTTCCGATACCAAACGGTACCCTGCCCTAAGCATAAGATATTTAATCTCTCATTCTTTATGTAAAAGTATCTCGAAAATGACAAAAGGTGCCAACACTGGACAGCCCTCCTTGTATCGCTTCCAGAAATGGGAGCACGTTATCAGACGGTTGTTTTGTTTAAAGTCCATTGAACCGTGGTACACCGTGAGTGATCGGTCAGTGAATCGCACCTGCGTGTCTCCGAAGTGGAGCGAGTAGAAGTCGACTCTAACTTTGGCGAGTGTGACTGCGTGTCCTTGTGAAGTGCGCTGAGCTCCAAGCTGCCGCCGCTGAGGGCTAAATAAAACCCAAACTGTCACTTCAGAGGCGCATATTAAACACACGCAGGAGCTGAATGTTAACTCAGTCGACTGGTTACACGGGATACACTTGACGTATCAATGAGGACGAGTGGGTTTTCAGACTCTCTGCACCTTGTAAGCAATGTTAATAAACAGGAAATGAGCGCAGAGAAGGGGCTTTTGGGGGCAGTCTTGTCACTTACCAAATACATTCCCACAGCTCTACTTTTTAAAAATCCTGTCTTTATGTCAACACAGCAACAATTGTTCACATCAAAACACTTGGACACTACAGTTAGTTACATGCATTTACCAGTAGTGACTCAGCAGCTAACAGTAGTTGTTTTTAGCTAATGTTAGTCTATGGAGAACATATGCTAGCACCCACAAACATGGCAAATCGCCATGGTAACTGTGGAAAATGTATCACACACTAATGCATTCAAGCCAAAATCTGGTCCATGTGGATGCGAAAAATGGCACTCGTTGCTAACATTAGCACATTTAGCATGAAGCGGGTGACGTTAGCTTCCTGGTTAGCATTGTCTGTTTTGTAACGTCTTAACACCTTAACTGAGTGCATTTTCTCTCCAGTTCAGTTTTACCCAAATTTAAAAGCTTCTCGACTGGAGTTTACAGCCTATAGGCCAGTGTGACGCCTCATTTGAAAGCTAAGACTTACAAAGCTGATCTAAATGGATCTTTTTTCTCTCTTTGTTGCCGTGTAGATGTCACTTTTGCAGATATGCAAAATATAGCCAAACTGGAGAGAAAGTGCTTGGTTCAGGTGGGGGTTAAGAGGTTAAGTATTTATGGGCTGTTGAACCACTTTGCTCCTCTATTCATAACTCAGCATTTTTTAAAGTAATGTCGGAGAAATGGGAGAAAGTTTTTTTTTTTTTTTTCGTGACTGCTTCAAACATGACCATACTGTATATGAGCACTGGCTTACGTATATGTTAGAGCGGGTCGTCTTATGATCGGAAGGTCGGGGGTTCGAATCCCAGCTCCAGCAGGTGCAGACTGTCGTTGCGCCCTTGGGCAAGACACTTCATCCAAGTTGCGCATGTATGAATGGAGTGAGTTGCTGCTGATGGCGCTAATTGGCAGCCTCACTTCCTTCGGTCTACCCCAGGGCAGCTGTGGCAACAATACAAACTTACTACCACCGAGTATGGAGCGAATGAATGACTACCGGTGGGGCTTTGAGAAACTTGTCAACTCAAGCTTGTAAAGCGTAATACAAGTGTAAGCCATTATTATTATAATGTACTGCTTTCAGTCAAATTGATAGGTATAGATTCTTACACATTTTCTCATGTTGAGAACCAGATTTAGGACGGCCTTAAACCATCTTAAAGCGCCTGAACTTGACTTAATGTCTTGCATTGAGTGTGTTTATTTTTTGCCTCCATCAAAAAATATTGGTATTGCACCAATTAGAGTAAAAACATCAAAACAAAAACAGATCACTTTGCGTTGTTTGCATCTATTTACAGAAATTGTTTTGCTCAATCTGCACTCTGAAAATGCCTGATCTATGCAAATGATTCATGAGTGTCACCTGTGGCGGGTGTGGGGGCTTGTAAGAGCTAGAAACGAGTCGGCGTTGTCGCTATAACAGATGAAACTCCACTGACTCCACCGCTCAGTATTTTAAAACGTAGTTAATCGAGTACAGCGGCTTTAACGGCATGCAGCAAGTAGCGTATAGTTTGCAGTATTTAACCTCGCCGTTACAATCTTTAACAAAACCTTTTATGTCATTTTTTTTATCGCCATTTTTTGTGACAATGAGACTGTCCTTTGTCAAACATATGATCGTTCAAAACTCATAATATCGCGTGGGACTTTTATAAGAATACCAACATTGTAGACAGAGACTTCACCTTCCTAAACAACACTAAACTCCCAAAACTATTTCTCCCAGCTCCTCCTTTCATACACTCCCGTCGGTAGTGAACTCTCTTTAGTTATCGGCGCACACAGTTCTCCTCGCCTCTGTTTACTCGCTCCTCTCTGAGTGGGACGTCTAACTCCCAGGACCCAAACTTCTCCAAGAGTCGGCGCTCGTCTCGCACTTGTCCTGACATGCCAATTAAAAGTGGAGCGCTAACCGGGGCCGTGGGGCTTGCTCGCTCCCCTCTAACTGCGTTACTGTGGTCTTTCGTGGAAGGGGCTCGATGCTAATTGCTTTAGCGTAAGGCTGCGGAGAAATCCCCAAACAGCTCGCGGGCTCAGATCCTTTTAACATCCCGCTCTTCTCTCTTTCCGTCTCCCGCTCTCCTTTCGCTGTCATCCTCGCCATTCCTCACTGTCTCGTTCAATCTACTCAGCCCTCAACTTTCTCCACTGCCTTTTATCTCTCTGTCTGGATGTTCTCTCGTTCCTCTGTTGGGATTTAAAACACACGCTGTTCAAAGAGAGCAACAGTGGATTGTGAATAAAGCAGGGCTGCACGGTATATGATCATTATCGCAATAGGAGACGCAATAGCCGTAGCGTTAGAACCGCTGTAAGGCAAGGCAAGTTTATTTGTAGAGCACGATTCATACACAAGGCAATTCAAAGTGCTTCACAGTTGCATAAAATTACAAGAAAACAGATCAAATCAATCATTAAAACATCAACATAAAATTACAGTAAAAGGCAAGAGTGCAGATAAAATACTTTCAGTTTCCATATGCTCGGGTAAAAAGAGCTGTTTTCAGCCTGGATTTGAACATTGTCAGAGTCGAGGCCTGTCTCACATCCTCATGAAGACTGTTCCAGATTTTAGCTGCATGAAACTGAAACGCAGCTTCACCGTGTTTATTATTGACTCTGGGAACCACCAGGGGACCCCTCCCTGAAGTTCTCAGGGCCCGAGATGGTTCATACGGCTCTAACATGTCAGAGATGGACTTTGGTGCTAAACCATGAAAAGACTTGTACACGAGCAGAGCTGTTTTAAATTCTATTCTCTGAGTGACAGGAAGCCAGTGCAGAGACCGGAGCACTGGACTAATATGGTGGTATTTCCTGGTTCTTGTCAGGACTCGAGCAGCAGCGTTCTGGATGTTCTGCAGCTCTAACAGCTCGTTTAGAAAGGCCAGTGAGCAGCCGTTACAGTCGTCTAACCTGCTGGAGACAAATGCATGGATGAGTGTCTCCAAGTCTGGTTTTGACACTATTCCTCTGATCTTAATGTTTTTCAGATGGTAAAAAGCTGATGATGTTATTGCTTTAATGTGGCTGTTTAAGTTCAGGTCTGAGTCCATGATTACTCCTAGATTTCTAACCTGTAGTACCTCCATATAGCCGCTAGTCTCCCATTGGACTTTAGACACGTTAAAAACAACTTTAATGCCCGGTGCCTCATTTTTTTTTAACTATCTACAGCTAGATATTTCTCCTGTGATTACACCGGGTTAGACACAATCAGAGGCACCGGGCTGGTTATCGTAGGATACATTTTTTAAAATCTCGTACTTAATGAGGGTCGGACTGTTAGCATTGGAGCTGCGCGAGCTACACGTCCCGCAAGGGCCGAGTCTACAGTGAAGATCCCGCCCTTATGCCCTTTTTAGGAACATGCTTTGTCAGAGCTGGGGAGGAGGGGTCTGTAAATCCGCCATGATTTCCCCCTCGAACCTGGTCATTATGGTAAACGGGGAGGAGTGAGTAATGACGGTCTATTAATAATATGTCTATGGTTAGAACCACAAGATATCGCAAAAAGCCTGACCAGAAAAACAGTCGCCACCAACAAAAGATCACACGTTGTATTTCGTCGGATCGCTTGGAAGCTTCTGCAATGTCTAAAGATTCAGTGTCGCATTGATTTTCCACCAAGATCTTGTATTGATGATGGGAGAGTGTGACCACTGCGTAAAATCCCTCTCCAGCACATCCCGAAGATTCTCAATGAGGTTAAGATCTGGACTCTGTAACGACCAATCCATGTGAAAATGACGTCTCCTGCTCCACTGAAATATTTCGTCGTAATTTTTAAGCATAATCTGAAGCATTTTTTTTTGCTGACTGAAATTAGATTAAAATTAAATAAAAAGTTGTTCATGAGGCTGAAACTGAAACTTTTCAATCAACTAAAATATGACTAAACAAAAATGAAAAGAGGAGACCAAAATCATCAAAACGTCCGAATGACAGTTTGAAAGCCTCATATCATTTAGGGGTGGGGAGGGGGCACTCAGGTGTGGCAGTGTGGAGGCAAACATCTTTTGACTGTATCTATTGAATCCTGAAATCTGTATTGTGGCTGGCTGGGTGAGGTCAATCAATAAACCTTTTGGAACACAGTATTTTTTATGGTTCTTTGTGGAGGAAGACACGCGTCCGAGACGCCTAAATCACTGCTGCCAGAGCAGATGTTTGCACAGAGTAAACCTGTCCGCTACAACCATTTTAAAGCAGAACAAAGATTTCACTGCATTGTTCGTCAGTATTCAGTTTCTTTGGGTTTGATGCATTAGCCGCAGTCCTAGCTCTCTCTCCCTCTCCCGGGCTCCTCTTGTATTTGAAGTTTCCGAATCACAATAGAGTAATAATGGCCCTGTCAGTGTAAGAGATGACAGACATTACCTTTAGATCGATACAGGAAATAGACAGACATTAGGAGCATGAAATGAAAGGCTGTTATGTAACGTATAAGAGTAATGCACTTACGTCATTGTGTTCAAGCCACATCTCTCATCCCTTAGAAAGATATTTGCAGAAGGTGTTGTGTTCAATTCCAAGCTTGCCGCGTGTCTGTGTGGGTGTTCAATTAAAAACATGTGCAAGAGTCACTTCTGGGACCTGCCTGAAAAAGAGACTCTGAATCTCAACAGCACTTTCCTGGTTTTATAAAAAATTATGATTAATGACAACGACATGTACGTAGATGATTGAGCACAGACAATGAACATGTGGACCGGAAAATGACAAACAGTGAAAACCTAATTTGTCTGCACTGCACGTCTTCCTTTTGGTCAGAGTCAAAGTTTTAATCCAGTCTTAAAGCACACAATGCCTCCATTGCAGTGATATGACCGATGGCACTTTCTGACATTGTGACAGTGTGAACAATACATACTGTAATGATGGGAGTTGCACATGCCCAAATTGTAAGCTTTGCCCTTTATGGGTTATGTAATAATGTGGATAATGTAAATAATCGCTCAAATAAATCAAATCAAATCAAATATGTCACACAGTGTTGTTTTTGGCAGCCCTCTTAGTTTTAGTCTTAGTCTTTTGGACGAAAATGCTTTTAGTTTTAGTCAGTTTCATTAAAAAAGTATTGAAAATAAGTATTAGAAATGTGGATGAAGGTTGAAAGGCTGTACTAAGCTTTTGACAAAAGGCACTGGCAGAAGTGTCATTGTGAACATGACTTTTCCCAAAAGCGGCTGCTCTCCTCATCCTTTGATCATTGTTAGGAGATTTGTCGCAGCGTCGTCTGTTCATCAACATGGTTTCTGCGTTCGTACGCCACAGTGTGTTTGTGTACAAGTCCCTTCATGGACGGGCACCCATGTAAAAAGCTGACATGTTACAGCCGTAATGGGCCTTGAGAACCTCAGGGTTAGGGTTTTCAGACTCAGAGTCATGACTAAACACGGTGAGGCTGCATTTCAGTTTCATGCAGCAAAAGTGTGGAACAGCAGACAGTCCAGGTTGAAAGCATTCTTATTTACTGCTGTCTATGGCAATTGATTGTAGTTTAACCGATTTTCATATACATATTTGTATTTTTATATATTTTTTATAAATTGTATTGATGTAGTCGTTTTATTGCTTTTTATTGTGTTTTTATTGTGTTTGTGTGTTTTCGGGAGAGAGGGGCACAGCCTGCAGCATGTGAGGCCATGCGAGCTGACATGTGTTCTCTCGCTCCGCGCAAAAGGGCTGGTTGCGAACGTCTGCAAACAACTGTCTCCCATTTTTGTCTCGTCTCGTGAATGTCTCGTGATTGTCCTTGCACAATCAGTTCCTAACCTTTGTCGCTCACACTGTCCCCGTCGGAGCGCAGCATCATCAGAATACGAGATAGTGCCACTGACCAAAGGGCTCCTTTGTGAAATTGGACCTGTTTTTAATGGCAGACCTCACGAGGGGAAGGTAATGGAGAGACTGTAGCCTCCTCTATCAGAACTGTATCTTGTTTCAACATTACCCTGGTCATAACTGCATTGTCTTCCACGCGACTCCAGCTGCTTGTGCTTAACGGACCATACGCGCGTCAATTTAGATCCAAAGGAGAGTCCGAAAGAATGGCGCCGGGCGCTCGTCTCCAAAATCAAATCTGCGGAAACGAGGAGCGGATCTGCTTCATGCTGTGAATTTAATTTGAGGAATATCCGATGAGGCCTAATACGCAGTTTATGTGCGGGGTTAAGAGGAGCACATTGGTGTCCGTGGTGGGTGCTCTGAGTTGCTTTATGATACTCAACTCTGGCATTGGGTAATTGTGAGCATAGTTATTTGAAAGGAAATATTCCCATTTGTAAATATCACTGTGCATGAGTAATTTTTAGACCTTGTAGGTGTGTGTGGGTGGATGTGAGGGTTTGAAAGAGTGTGGGAGAATGAATGAATGAATGAGTGAGTGAAGCCATCTAAACATACAGGAATTAATTGTGAAGAAAAGCCCAACAGGGGGCAGGAGTTGAGAATTCGCACCGTGAAGTCTTTTCCACATCACACCAGCCGAATATACAAATACAAATAAAGACATGGTTGTGCCTTTTGTTTAAGTGAGTGAGTCAGTGATGCACAAACATGGTTAAAATTAGTGCTTCTATCAAAAGGTTTTATTAGAGTCTCAGTCATGCTTTATTTATTGCTTCAGTACATAGTCTTTCTCAACTTTTGGTTCCACAGAATATCAACCTGGAGAAACTCAAACAGAAACGAAGCTTTACAGCATGTATACGTTTTGGCGCTCAGACCCCGGAAGAAGACATACAGTATGCAGGTTAGATGAGCCTAAAGCTGGGCATACACTGCACACACTGGAGCGAAGCATACGGATTAAAAGTGGAATCCTGATGATTGGATGAAGATCGGTGCCGGTGTAAAGAGTCTTCCAGTTTGAATCTACGCCTTGACTTCATTTAATCTCTTGACTAGGTTGAAGCTTGTTTTTCAGTTATTTGCAATGGGCGTATATGGCTGAGCAACACATGGCATGGCAGTCAATGAGCTCAAAACTTTGATGATACACAGAATAGCAAAAAAAACAACATATTAAAAATAATAATGTACTTTTAAGCCTGATTAGGTGGATTATTTGTGAAGAAAAAAGTATTCATACTTTATATCTATCTCTTACAGAAAGGTTTGAGCCAGGCAGGATTTTTTCTCACTGCTTCTTTACTATAGCCCTCTCATATTAGCTCCAGTGATCCTCCCGCTCCGCTTTTACCCTCTCACCTGTCGGCTCTGTCCGTAACGCCATGTAAACCCGTCCGAGCAGAAAGCCGCTCTCCGCTGCATCTGACATTTGCTGAGATTGGCAGCTCTAATTGTCGATATTTCCCTCGCGATGTGTCCTTCAGAGCGGCTGTGGCTGGGCACACATCAAAGACATTATGAACTCATTAGCTTCTATTTAGTGTTTAAAATAGTCCTGTGGGTTTTTACATTGTGGGCAAGCAGCCGCAGTGAGAGTGATGGACGGGATTCTAGTTAATTACTATAGGCTAAAGTCACACATGATTTGATTTTGAGCTATATTTATGGAGCTCTATCTGCTTTTAATGGTTTGTCAATGCAGTTTTGCCGACTTCATTGTGCCCGGGTGTGGAAATTGGTCTTCTAATTTTGACCCATCTTTCAACCAGTGCCATGGGCGTCCTGTCAGGAGTAATTGACCCACCTGATTTTGACCAGTGTTAGAGAAATAACAATGATGCCCGAGAGGATTGATGAAGAAGAGGCAGCAGTCAGGATGTCTTATACAGGAGAAGTTTATTTACCATCGTTACGAGACCCGGAGACATGAACTCAAGACATTGCGCTAGTCCTACCATTCAAGTCTGTCTGTGCTTCCACTGAGGAGGGATAAATACCGTCTAAGAGCGTTATACCGATACGCAAGCAAAACATTCAGTGGCGCCTGAGCACCACAGTCAAGGCTAAGACAGAGATAGTACGACTGTACAGCTTGACCCACGGTTAGCACGAGTTTACAGCTTGACCCAGTATGATAAATAGTGATTTAATATTATCCTTCAACAACCAGTACTACCCAGCTTGTCAAAACAGTGGCATCTTTGGGACAGCAACAACACCCTCTTTCACCTAACTTTAACAAATGCTGGATTATAGATGTATTTTCTACCAGACAAAGATACAGAGACACGGAGACGGACAAAGTGGTTCAACAGTCCAAATTTGTTCATATAACAGTAAATGCTAACCATAATTCCAACGCTAGCTTCATACATGCTAACCACTAGCTTCAAGTGCCTTCTAGTAGAAAATCTGCTTTGTGAAAACATTCATTAGGACCCGCTTGTTACTTCAATGTATTTGTTTGAGCTAAACATGTTTGCCAGAAAATGTATTAAACGAGCAAAACGAGCTAATTGCTGCCGGTAGGCAAGTGTTTTTTAACTATTGTGCCGGGGCACACTAGTGTGCCATAAGACATTGTTTTTGGAAAACAGATTAATTATTATCTGCAAATAATGTGCCATTGTCATGTGGCCATATCGCCTTTGCTCTGCCCAATCCCGTCAGATCTTGGCTGCTAAGCAGGGAAGGGCCTGGTCGGTATTTGGATGGGAGACTGTTTGGTAACGCCAGGAAGCCTGGGGAATGTAGTGTGTGAGTGAGTTAGTGGTTGGTGGTCGGAGGGGCCGATGGCATGGACTGGTTGCCTCGCTTCCGTCAGTCTACTCCAGGGCAGCTGTGGCTGAGTATGGAGTGAATGAATAATGACGACAGTGTAGCGCTTTGAGAAATGTCGTAATACAGGCTTGTAAAGTGCAATACAAGTGTAAGGCATTATTATTATTAAGTGTCTGTGCTGTCTAGTGATCGGCAGAGTAACCATGTAATACTGTTCCATATCAGTATTACATGACATCTTCTGCTGGTGGTGTGCCTCGTGATTATTTAAATGAAAACAATTTGCCTTGGCTCAAAAACACTATCTGTGGGGTCAGAATGCAAGATCAGGAGAAGAAGCCGATATACCATAATTATTGGACAGGAGATTGTGATAGGCATGATTTAAGGCAGGGCAAACAGATGCATTTTGGAAACCCAAACTGGAACCAAACAAAAGAGAATAATAGGTAGTTATAAACACCAAAAAGCTGCTGGCGCAAAATGAGCGACCACCTTCCATTGATTCCTTATGTACCCGGGCGACCAGAAAGCGACTACGGGAAATAGACAGGAGAGCAGCAATGACACGGGCGACTAGAGCGGCATTTGCATAAAGTTGAAATCAATCCAACCCTATGCAAATACAGAGCGAATCGAGACTCAAGGTCATTTGCATAGTCAACTTTATGTCTATAGCACATTTACAACAACCACAGCTGCCCAAAGTACTTAGATAATACATAGGTAGGAATACACAAATACAGGGCATAAGAAAACATCAAGAACAATGAAACGGAAAATCCAAAATACAATTATTGAAAAGCCTGAGCAAACTGCTTAGAGTCGGAGCCAAACAAATGCTGAGGGGCAGACCGCTCCACAGCCGGGGGGGCAACAGCGGCAAAAGCTTTGTCTCCTGTGGTTTTCATGCGCGTTTTGGGCACATCCAGAAGGAGTAGCTGAGCAAAGTGCTCTGGATGGGGCTTGGACAGGAGCTCAGACAGATACAAAGCTGCCAAGCCATTTAAAAATGAAAAAACAATCAAAAGAATCTTGAAGTGGATTTGGTGACAGACAGGGGGCCAGATCTTATGGTCCATAGCGCAGGCTGTAGAGCAGACTAGGGGTGTGCGCGTTGATCTACTGTACCCAAGTGCGCACGCTCAAGCAGACTTTTCAAGGTAATCTCGCTTTTGTTTTCAATTTGACCATGCTACATCAATTGCAAAGGAAGAATACAAGGCAGCGCAATGTAAAGAGGAAAATAATGTGAAGGTTTCCACAGAAGAGGAGCGCCCCGAGTGCTGCTTGTAATGAACCACGCCTCAGTCGGCCTCTTCTTCTTGAACAACGCCCTCTCCCTAGCGGCGCAGCCTTTAGCGCAAAACCTGGACGGGCTGCTGCTCTTTATGGACGCTTGATCCAAACCCCAATACAAGTCATTACAATAATCTAAACGATTGCTAATGAAGGCATGCACCGCTTTTTCAAGTTCATCTAGGGAAACGTAAGATCTGACTTTACTTAAAAGCCCCATCCATCCATTTTCTTCCACTTGTCCGTTGCCGGGTCGTGGGGGCAGCCATTGGAGTTGCCCAAATCACATTGCACCAGTCCCCTATGGCTCCTCCTGCAGATGGTGGGTCCACAGAAGGACGGCCTCATGGTTCCAAACGGGCCTCTCATAGGGGGGTACTTAAAAGCCGCATCTGAAAAAAAAGAAGAAAAGGTTTGGACAACTGAACCGATTTGTTTTTCTAGTTTAAACGGTCGCGGTTCCTCACAGATGGACGAGCATGAGGAGCCAGTGGGCCAAGAAAAGCAATATCTGCGGCGTTAAAATGACCAAATAATGCAACCTCGGTTTTCTTTTCATTAAGATTCAAGAAATTTTGTGCCAACCAACGCGAATGAGACCACCGACCACAGAGCACGATTTGGGGCTCGCGAGTGGAGTACAGCAAATGAAAACCTTTAGAACACAGCTGGTCACGGTAAACAATATCTCATAATGATAAAAGGATAAAACTGTTGTAACTGCTGTAAGCGCCCATCCTGGTCACACTACACAAGCAGAATGAAATTATATCAGACCATTAAAAGTAAAGTAACTTATATGACATAGAAAGAGGGAAACATTGCCATATCTGTGTCTCCACATGAGGTGAAAATGTCCAAGGAGAAAGCCGTATAAACCGCACACAGCTCACCAGATCCCGTGACTAAAACCAGCTTGGAAAGTAATAAAGGGACTCCCTCCTAAACAAGCTGTCCCGAGGTCCTCGCGCGGCCCGATAGTGATCTTCCAAGATGCAGACTTTTGAAGTTGCAAGTCACAAGCGCTTGTTCATCTGAAGTGTTGCGCAAAATTTGGTCCCGCAACTTCACGGGTGGTTTGCATGTTGCGCCTTTGAAAAGTATTTACAGACTCCATCGCCGCTGCCCTCTCTACGCCTTGTCCTCTTTTTTTTTTACTTTTGATTACAAGATCCAACATCTTTTCCATCTCTCTCCAAACTCCTCATCAGTTACTCAGACCCACACCACCCCCCGGGAGCGCGGGCAAGAGCAAGTGCAAGGCAACGCGGCATAAAACTGTCTAGTCTAGTTCTTAAAATTCTAATAAAAAAGTCCCCGTCTGGATTAAGCAAACAAGTAAGAACTAATGGCAGCTCATTAAAGCCGCACTAAGTAACTTGTTTACCTTAATAAATCCTTTCCGTAGTTCCTCTGGGGGTAATGCAAGTGTTAATGGGATGATTGGGGGGTATTTCATCTCCCCCTGGTGTCTCTGGCCAAAAAACCACATTTGCAAGTTTGCTGCCACCGGGTCAGAGCTGCAATACACACTAATGGAATCACGAAGAAGAAGCTAACAGGCTAACGGGCAAAGCTAACTGCGGGCTAGCGCCACTTAAAAAGTATTTACAGCCAAGTTTGAGTGAAAAAAATGATCTCCATTGTGTAATTGGATGTACAATATCCCTCTGTCCCTTTGTCTTTTCTGTCAGCGTAGTATTTACTCTCACGGACAATTCATGAGTTAAAAAACGCAACATGCTACGACACCTGCAGTGGCGCTAATGGCCTCTAGGGTGCACGAGTTACTTAGTACTGCTTTAAATAAAGAGGACGGCTTATTACCTGGATTTGAATTAAAGTTATTCCATCAGTGGATTTTGTCTTCCCTGTTGGTGCAGATGACAATGCGAGGATTAATTTACATTTGATAGAAGCCTTACTTTATTAACATTCAAATAAATAATAACAGTAAATGTATAGGCCGTGTAGCTGATTTTGTTATAGCAGTGGGTAAAGCCAAACTTGAGAAAATTATGCTCGTTACCTAAGAGGTTAAAGAGGGGTTATTATGCTTTTTGCAGGTATTTGGTAATAATCTAAAAAAAAAACATCACATATGCTTTGTTGTGTAGAAAACGCAATATTGATCTGAAAACGGCTGAAACAATTGATGTAGTAGTTTCACTTGCTGATCTTCACACGATCTCACTGTAAGCCCCTCCCACCCCCCTCCTCTGGCTCTATAGAGGGAAAGAGCCCATGTGGCTGTTGTGAAGCTATGGTGAGTGTTTAAACGTCGCGATGAAAGGATCAAGCTTAGCACGAGATGGAGAGGTGGGTACATCCATGCATTTGTCTCCAGCGGGTTAGACGACTGTAACGGCTGCTCACTGGCCTTTCTAAACGAGCTGTTAGAGCTGCAGAACATCCAGAACGCTGCTGCTCGAGTCCTGACAAGAACCAGGAAATACGACCATATTAGTCCAGTGCTGCACTGGCTTCCTGTCACTCAGAGAATAGAATTTAAAACAGCTCTGCTTGTGTACAAGTCTTTTTCATGTCATCTCTGACATGTAAGAGCCGTATGAACCATCTCGGGCCCTGAGAACTTCAGGGAGGGGTCTCCTGGTGGTTCCCAGAGTCAGGACTAAACACGCTGAGGCTGCGTTTCAGTTTCATGCAGCTAAAATCTGGAACAGTCTTCATGAGGATGTGAGACAGGCCTCAACTCTGACAATGTTCAAATCCAGGCTGAAAACAGCTCTTTTTACCCGAGCATATGGAAACTGAAAGTATTTTATCTGCACTCTTGCCTTTTACTGTAATTGATAAATTTTTATGTTGGATGTTTTAATGATTGATTTGATCTGTTTTCTTGTAATTTTATGCAACTGTGAAGCACTTTGAATTGCCTTGTGTATGAATTGTGCTCTACAAATAAACTTGCCTTGCCTTGCCTTACATGGGACATTTGAACATGCTAAAAAGTAATTCTTGCATAATACCCGTCGTTTAATTAGACACGACCTTCACGTGAAATAAGAAATGAAAGTGTATCCAGGACCCTATGATCAAAGTAGGGCTGAATGCCTCTGAAAAGCAAATGGCAATAATACAAGAATTACATGCATTTTGATATTGTTTGTGTATGAGTTAAAAAACTAAACAAGTGATACAGATGATATGACCCGTGAGGCTGGAGTTTTATTTTGTTGACCTAAATAATCGCCGCCGTCTCAGCGCTGGAACCGTCTTATTTGCGATTACGATTCGGAGTCGAAACTACTTTTTTTTTTTTTTTTTTTGCCGCTCCGCCACACACGCGCGCTTAGCTTTTAACTCCAAAACTAGTCCAAGTCTCCGTCCTGTTTTCGAACACCCCACTGCGTCTTTCCAGGGGCTGTCCCACTTTCCACATCCCGTATCACACAGACTGGCTGATTCCGACGCACGGCGCGTACGATCGCTGCCTCTGCCGCCGCCGCTATTTGAACTCATCAGGAAAACCCCGGCCAAATACCCTCCCCTCATGTTTAGTAATTGGACTCTGGACTCCGTTGCCTGTGTGACCCCCCCCCCCCCCCCATCCCCCCCTTCTGGGCACAAATGCAAAGAGAAATCATTTGGATATCGTGATGGTGAATTGTGGGGCGAGAGAGGTGTTTCTGTGTTGTGGCGTTTTCATCAAACGGGGAGCAAGACGAGAATTCAAAGATGTTTGTGGCCCGAATCTCGCTCGAACCGGAGCCGCTCGTGACTCTTTGAATCTGGGACCGTGCGGAGCTATTATTGTCGTGAAAAAAACAACGCGATCATTTTACACTCACTTGGATCTAATCTCGCGTGCAGAAATTATATTACGCACTCATCCGATTACGGACGCAGAATGTGATACACTCATCGGATCGTTATAAACAAAAGTACTCGTGCGTGCGCAAATCATTAGGCCACAACAATAGCGCCGTCGTGTCGGCTCCGAGACGCAAAAGGATCATTATCAGGAGGTTTTATTATTTTTGCATTTGGTCATAATCTCAAACACATCTTTATTACTCTCTCAGAAAACGGCCAAAACAAAAATATACAGTAGTTTCACCTCACTTCACTTGTCATTGTGCCAGCATGTTTTTGGAGGTAGAGGAAACCGGGCTGGCTGCCTCCAGTCTCCTCTGATCCTCTGAAACGGTGCAGCGCCTCCTGGGTTTGTCCCCGTTTCAGAGCGTGGTGTCCTGCACTGGTCAGCTCCTCCACCTCCTCCTTCCTCTTCCTCCTGCGCAGCTCCTTCCGCTGTATACTAGAGTCACTATATACTATAGTAATTCTTCACCGCAGTTGGTAGAGCGGGTCGTCTCGTTGCCGGAAGGTCGGGGGTTCGAATCCCAGCTCCTGAAGGTGCACACTGTCATTGTGTCCTTGGGCAAGACACTTCACCCACCTTGCCTCCAGTGTCTGCGTACATTGATGTGTGATTGAGAGCGTGAATGGGTGACTGTATGTTGAGACCATTTACCATATTGGTTGTAAAGCTTCTCATCGGTTGTGAACTAGTTTTTGTCGTTTAAATTTCCATGACAGCATTCTCCCTGAAAGGTTCTGAAAATATTTAATGGTCTGTAGGGTTTTTGTAACATGGCCTTCAATTAAAGTAGGAACTAATGCCTTTCAGCCAGCGTGGCCTTCATCAGGGCGCAGAGACAAATGCAGGGCCGAACCTCCATTTAAAGTGAAACACAATATTATTTAGTCCATCCATCCATTTTTTTCCATCAAAAATCCAGGATCAAATGATCAAAATAGAACTATTGTGTGTATTATGTCAGTAATTATTATATTTACGGTAAAATAATACTATAACATTCATACAAGAAAATTACAATTACAATCAGTGACTACATGTTTAGATAAGCCTGCATAAGCTAACCTGATGATTATAGTCCAAATTTGAAACTTACAATTCATGATCACTCTTGACTTTGTACTTAAACGATGACGCGCGTTCATTTGAAAGCTCAGAACCTCAGTTACTTTGAAACGGAGGCCTGCGCTTGCATTGGATTGTGGACTGTGGAAGTGCAAAGTCTCTAGAGTCTTCTGATGTGGATCGCAAACTGCTTTTAGCCTCTGGATCTGGCAACGCAAACTCCTCCTGCCTTCTGATCGGGTCATCGGCTCAAGAATTAAATAAATAAATAGAAAGTTAACACAAACAACTTTTATATCATGGGTTAATTGTGAACAAATCAACATTGCAATTTACAAAAAGTATTATTTGAACATTTCTGCCTCATATACACCGTCATTCAGTCTCTTATTAGTATTCCTAGTATTATCCACACTAAATTCGGCAAGTTTACTCTTTTAGAATTTGTGCATCGCTCGTTTTAAATTTCTGAATTACGAGCGAACGTCGTCCTTGACTCACTCGTACCTCATTCCTCGCAGGACCACAAATTAGCATCTCATTAGCAGTCGCACAAAAACGGTATTGACTTCCCCTCCGTCTTGCTGGGCGGTTTTAATTACTCCGAGTGTATGAGGCTCCGGTATGGCAGTTCTCGGTGGCCCCCGTGGAGATCGCCGGTGCCCTTGAAAACGGCTCGTTCCTCATTTGTCTGCGGGATAATGCTGAGTGGACAGTTGCCGTGGCAGGAACCTAATGCGCTGTGGCAGGAGGAGCACAAGGCTAAACTCCGTCGGCCCCCGTCCAAACCAATAATCAAAATCAGACCTCCTGACCCCCATTCTCCCGCTCTCTCGCTTTCTCTGTCCGCTTCACTGGCCGCCGCTTGTTTGGGAGATACCGGCTCCATAACTGAAGAGGACTGTGGTCGTCTGGTCTGAAGCATTGTGTCGCCAAAAAACTGAAAGGCGCTCAGGGTAAAATACAGAAACATAAACGAGGGGCGAGTCTGGCTGAACAAAACACATAGAAGTAAAACAAATCATCAGTGTCTGTGTACATTTGGGTATGACTGAACATTTACCATTAGGTTTAACACTTATATATTACAAAATAAAATCCATCTGACTGGCACAGTACAGAATTTACAAAAAGACAAAACAACAACAACAACAAAACAACAAGTGACTTCCACATAGGCAAAAGTGTGAGTTGTGAGTCAATGTACCCATATGAGCAAAGAAAGAAAGAAAACATTTGGTTCTTAAAGGAATAGGTCACCGTTTTTACATACTGACATATGTTCTTACCTTACCTTAGACTAGTTGATATGTACCTGTCTGGTCTTTGTCCGTGCGCTCTGTCATGCAAACGGAGCACAAACGCAGCCTCCTCCACATACTGTATAGTTCCAAATCAGCTCCCGTTAGATGCTACCAAACTCTTCCACGTTGTCCCTATTTAAATACAGTTACGTGACGTGTTACACTACAAAGTATAGTAACACAGAAATGTAACATGTCGATTTTCTCAGCGGATAAAAAGGGGTACTATTTTGTGAGGCGTAATAATACGAGGAGCACTACGTCCGCGCACTAACACCTAAAGACTTCTCCCCATGGATCTGCTTCTCCCCCGCTCACTTCCGTCAATAGAAGCAGCGTGACTTGTAGTGAGCGGGAGAAAAGTCTTTAGGAGTTAGTGCGCGGACGTAGTGCTCCTCGTATTATTACGCCTCACAATATAGTACCCCTTTTTATCCGCTGAGAAAATCGACATGTTACATTTCTGTGTTACTATACTTTGTAGTGTAACACGTCACGTAACTGTATTTAAATAGGGACAACGTGGAAGAGTTTGGTAGCTTCTAACGGGAGCTGATTTGGAACTATACAGTATGTGGAAGAGGCTGCGTTTGTGCTCCGTTTGCATGACAGAGCGCACGGACAAAGACCAGACAGGTACATATCAACTAGTCTAAGGTAAGGTAAGAACATATGTCAGTATGTAAAAACGGTGGCCTATTCCTTTAAGAACATGTGATGGCCTATAAGTTGCTGGTTTTTAGTTGCTTAAAGTGCATGTGACAGGTTTTAATGCATTTGAAACTATAACTTATTTAGATGGATAACATCTGTTGTAATAATTATAATCTTTTTTTTTTAGCAATTTTGATAAAAAAAATGCTGGGAAGAAAAGTTATTTTAATTTTAATGTTATAGCTAATAACAGGAAGTGACATAGATAGAGGTAAAGTTCCATAGCAATTTGACTCATTTCCTATTGATATAACATGGTTGGCAGGGCAACAGTTTATCTATGTCACTTCCTGTCAGTGTCCAATAAGGAAGTGAAACTATAAACATCATAAAAAATGTCCAATTAAAGAAACCTGGGTAAATTTTTTGCAAAATCTTAAATATATTTGTGTTAACAATGTTTTGGCTAATGAGCCATACGCACTTTAAGATCTTGAAAATAAAGGGCCTACAGTGCTTCCAAAATCTCCGCTACAGTTAGAAGTGCTATAAACGCTTCCTGTACAAGGCACACTTGACACGAGCCCAGAAGGAAAATGAAACACAATGAAACCCAATGCATTCCCTACTGCACCACTACAGTGGTTCTCACCAGGTGTGTCAGGACTATAGACTGTAAAACAAAAAAAAGTGTTTCAATATTTATCCTCTTAGTTGATTTTTATGACGAATTGACGGGTAAACCCTGAACAGGTATCAGCACTTCCTTTCGGAGAGCTACCTTTCTGCAGAATGTTTTCACAATATTCAATCAATCACGGGTTGTTTTGTATGGCCTGATATCAAGGAGCCTCATAGGGCTATCCAAACATTAGCAAACATTAAAACAATGCAAAAAAATAAATAAAAAACACAATGTGATGTCCAGCGTGAGCCTCAATGAGACATCTGTTTTGTTTTTTTGCCGAGACGATAATCGATTTGGACTCATCAAGCTTCTGGAGAAATGTAAAAATCCTTTCGGGAGCTGCTTGGAAAACGGTTGTAGACGGAGCCATTGACAACTCCTGAGCCACAGCTTGGAGATCATGGACCTTAAAGCCCCAACCTGGGCTGATATTTTGATATTTTTTGGCCAATATCTGAGCTTTTTTCTACTCAAGGCTATAATGCAGGCCCTTATTATCCTCAGTGAACAAAGCCGTGTAAAACTATTGGTTCTTGTTTGCCCGCCGGGGACCTAGTCACTTAAAACCTAACTTTACTTTGCTTTTCAACTCAACAAGTCTCCTGTCGCTTCCTTCTTTTCTGCTCCTATCTCCATCTATTTCCCCGTGAAGTCATTTAGTCTTTGCGCGGCCACTTTGTTTAATCCAATCAGGCTGAAGGGCTGGCGCTTGGTCCCGCAGCGCCGTGTCCCAGCGTGTTTGCTCCTGCCCCGGGGCAAACACACTGATGCGGAGAGGCAGCGCTGCTCCGTCCTAAGAGCCCCATTACCACTCCGTCTTGTTTCAGCTTCTTTAATTTAGTTTAAACTTAATTGCCCTGTTTTGTCATTACGCGGAGCATATTAGTTTGGCTGTAATGAGGTTTCTGGTGTTTTCCGAGACACTGTGCCGCGCAGGACTTGGATTGGATTGGAGTCTAATAAGGCAGAGAGCATTTCAAGTTTTGGAGTTTGAGAAACCGCCTGAGGGTCTGTCAAATCTGTCCCCTTTGGAAATGTAAAGAGTGTAGCTGAGGCTTAACTTCATGTCGATCTCACTGTAGGGATTACGCAATAACGTAAAAAAAAGGCCAAGAAATTACGCTTTAGTGTTAGTGGCTCAGTGCCAGAGCGTTATCCACATTGGCATGATGTGTGTTCATAAACGGGCCCTTTTTCCGATCCAAAAAATAAATGAATAAAATAAACCGAGTCCTATAATTCGAGCCAACTGGACCTAACATTTTGTTTGCCTGCACTGCTCACTTTGCAGTCTCGACCTTAGTTACCAACTTTGGCCCAGAAGAAGTGATTTGGTCAATCACAAAACACCAAGAAATGTCCAGCTGTATCGATTTATTGGACTCTATCGCAAAAGTCTGAGGATTTCTGTTTAAAAGTAATATTCTATGATCCTATTTTACATACTATAACATTTCTCCATTGGGTCTCATTATTGTTACACTTTTTTATGTATTGTTTTTTCTTTTATCTCAAGACTATCTACATTGTAGATTCTCACTGAAAGCGTTCATTTATGAACGATAGTGATGTGACGATCACGACCGAGCGGCTCTTTTGAACGGCTTTTTTGCAGTGAATGATTCGAACGGTTGTGAAAAGAGCCAGATCATTTTTTTCCCAGTACATTTTACCCAGAACTTCCATATCTCCAGAAGCTGATGAGCTGACGAACACAAGAATCAGCCAAACAATGCAGCAGGCTACACAAGTGGAAGCTTTATGCACTAAAGACAAAGCTTAATGCACTAAACATGATTTGTCAGACAGTTGCAGCCCCTTCTTATTAGTTGTTATCTATTATTATTATTATTATTTATTCATTAACACATTTTTCAAAAGGTAAATATCAGTCCCATTGTGATTTTAGTATAAATGACTGTAGGATCCGGCTCGAAGGACCAATATTAGTGATTGTAGGACTGTATTATCTGGACACAAAGGGCAGTTTAGGACTTTTCATGATATTTGGTGATGTGAAAAAACTTGTTACGATGAGTAATAGCTTTCACACACATAACTGATCACTTAAATCACATTTCTTAATTTAACTTGGCATAGATTACAATAAATAGAGCCAGACTAAATATCACTGACTTAATATCACATGAAACTATATGGAAAACATTAATTGGCTGTCAAAATAGATCATTTTAATCCTCCTCACAGACGCAGACAGCCCAACTATTTCTCTACCTAGCAACCATAAACTCCCCCCACCTCACCTGGTCAACTTTAATAGAGAATTTATAACATTTAGATCATTGAAATACAAAAGGGTGCCTTTTATCGATTGCATTCGAGATATTGTGAGTTATCTGGCTGACTCGGCTCCCAATAAAGAGCCATAAATCCCATCACCAATGAATGCACAGTTATAGAATTATGTTTTTCGCTTTGATTACTTTGCACTTTTTACATTTTGTCAGTGAGCTTCACAATGTCGTCACACTTCACAGACTGTTAAACCATCGACTGCCCTATGACGCTCATTGGGAAAATGCCAAGAAGAAAGGGTGGCAATTTAGAAGAATTTTGAGTTATGTGTTCATTCATAGTTTAATGTCTTCAATGCGAATCATACCAAATAAACAGTGTTAAAAATAAGAAAGAAAAAACAAACCGGTACTGTATATGAAATGTTTGCTGAGAACAGAAGACGGCGTGGGTGAGAAGTTTGACTTTCCAGTTCACACTCAACCCATGCACCGAACCGTTACTGCCCCGCTCATTTCTATTTTAGGAATATTGTCTTAGTAGCAAACCTTTCATGACTGAACGACAATGGGGGCAGAAATGAAATGGCAATCACCACTCAATATATCATGAACAAAGGCAATATTTTGCTCTCAAACCTGCTGTGACAGAACCTTACGGGCGCGTGAGCGAGGCAGTTACCCCTACATCAGCCGCAGACGCCGCTGTCACTCTCCCCCATTATCCTCCTCCTGTCATTTTCCCTCCTGTGCGAGGTTTTATTTCACAGAACTGTGGCTCAGTGTTGGAGGTGTGATTTTTCAGCTGACAAGTTTTGGAAGGGACTCGTGAAAACAACACGTGTTTGTTTCTGTCACGGATGGCCGTCCATCACTGCGCGATGAACAAAAGACTATTGTTTTCACACCTTTTGAGCGACTGGACAAATGATCTGAGGTGTTCGTGGTATTTTTTCAGGTGATAAACCATATACACCGCCTGACCCAAGAAAAGTTGCCACTGAAAAAGGTCACACGCTCCGATATTTGTTTGGACCATCTTTGTCTTTGAGTACAGCACTCATTCGCTGTGGCATTGTTTCCATAAGCCTCTGCAATGTCAAAAGATCCAGTGCTGCAACAACATTTTTTGGTTGTTTAAACCGTTTAAATCCTTTCAAGGCTATGCATCACCACCACACAGTGATTTTATAAACAGCTGATTCATGCTTACCTTCAAGTGCCACTTGTTGAGTGGAAAATTGCACATGAACGTTGCCTCATCTCCTATTGTCCACTGAGAAACTGGGACATCATTTTTTTTTTTTTTTTTTTTTTTTTTTTTTAGTTTATTTGTTTATTTGAGCAATACACATTGTGCTCAAAAGGAGTGGGCTGAAGCAAAAAGCTTATGAGCCCCCACCCCCAAGTGCAATACATAAAAAAAGAACATTTCAAAACATTTCAAGCAGCTACATTCGTACAGACCAACTTACAACAAACAACAAAAATATATTAACTGTTTATATAATTAATTGGAACAACGCACAGCTACAACAACAATCTAGTTTCATATACGATGTCTAATACAAAGCAAGTCAAAAAAATGTGTTACTTAATATATTGCTTGCATATTTTTACCCGTGATTACAGAGTTACTTTTATGGTATAAAGGTACATTAATAGATGTTATAATCTGAGATCTTGATACTTTCCAGTTGTCATTACCATTCTCAGTATAATTTTAATTTGGGTTTAATTATCATCATCATTATTATATAATTTATTTAATTGATTTATATGTGAAGTATGATGAAAGCCCTGCACAGTGTGGTGCATTAAAAAGCCAGAGAGTGAGCCAGTTGAAGAGGGCAGTAACTCCCCTTCAACAAACCCCCACACAGCTGCCCTAACAGCTGATTTTGTAGAATATGTTCCTATGCTGAGTGGTGCATTAAAAGACAAGGTTTAGAGCCCGTTGGGAGGATTCCTCTCAACAGATCCATAACCTGCCAACCCTAATTCTCCGTTTGTGAATTTGAGCAATAGAATGACAACCGTTCCAAGCAGCAACACTCTTCCTTGAATATAGAGGAAAAATACACATAATCCATCCTACTGCTCCCCCTAGTGGCAACACATTTCTTCTTGTCTGTATATTTCAAAAGTCTTTTGTTTGTATTTATATTTGAACAGGTTGATGTTTGGACATCGTTTCAATTCCATCTCCAGTTTATTCCACAATTGTACACCATTAACTGTTGGGCTAAAACTTTTCAAAGTTGTGCTATGTTTCTGAATCCTAAAGTTTAATTCATCACGTAATTCATAACGACCAGTACGTTCTTGGAACCTTCTTTGTATTTGGTTTGGTAACAATTTATACCTTGCTTTGAATAACATTTGAACAGTTTGGAACTCAACAATGTCACAAAACTTCATGATCTTTGATTTTAAAAATAATGAGTTTGTGTGGTCCAAAAACCCAACTTTATGAATTACTCGGAGAGCTCTTTTTTGCAACAATATTATTGGTTTAACTGTGTTTTTATAAGTACTACCCCAAACCACAGTACAATAATATAAGTAGGGCAAAATCAGAGAACAGTACAAGGTATGTAGAGCTTTGATGTTTAAAATGTGCTTTGCTTTTGCTATTACTGAAATGCTTCTAGAAATTTTCGTAGATATATATTTAATGTGAGATTTCCAAGTAATTCTGTCATCAATAATCACCCCAAGGAATTTGATTTCATGCACTCGCTCGATAACAACACCCTCTATCTGAATCGCTTCCTGAGCATTGGAATTACAGTTGCCAAATATCATCATTTTGCTTTTACTCAGGTTTAGAGATAATTTATTTTGTTTGAACCACTTGTTGACACTTTTGAGTTCCAAGTTAACAATCCGACACAGCTGTTGCAAGTCGTCTCCTGATGCAAAAATATTTGTATCGTCAGCAAACAAGATAAATTTAAGTACTTCAGATGTGTTACAAATGTCATTAATATACATATTAAACAATTTTGGGCCCAGAATAGAACCTTGAGGTAAACCACAGACAATTTGTCGACAACTCGACTGATAATCACCGATTTTCACACATTGTTTTCTATTTTTTAAGTAACTGGTAACCCACTGTAGAGCTACCCCCCTAATCCCATAAAGTTCTAGTTTATTAATTAATATATCATAGTTTATTGTATCAAACGCTTTACTCAGGTCAATAAATAATCCGATTGCATATTTCTTGTCATCTACAGCATTAGTTATTTCTTCAGTTATATCAAAGAGCGCGTGTGAGGTTGAGTGATTGTTCCTAAAACCAAACTGATTGTCCGAGAGTAAATTACACTTTTCGATAAAGCTGTCGAGTCTAGAGTTAAAAACCTTTTCTAAGATTTTAGAGAATTGCGGTAAAAGGGAAACAGGCCTGTAGTTTGTAAAGAGATGTTTATCTCCAGCTTTGAACAGAGGAATCACTTTTGCTACTTTCATACTATCAGGAAAAGTTCCAGTTTGCAACGATAAGTTACAAATGTAAGTTAACGGCTTAGAGATACTTTCAATAACAGTTTTTAAAGTTTTCATGTCCATGTCATGGTAATCGGTCGAAGTTTTATTTTTACACCCTTTAACAATGTCCAGTATCTCCTTTTCCTCCACAGGTTTGAGGAACAGGGACATAGGATTTGCTTCTATCAGATCACAATTATAATTCTCAACGTTTGTAATTTTTGCAGCAAGGTTCGGTCCAACATCTACAAAGAATTTATTAAATGTTTCGACGACTTCATTCATATTATTTAAAGTGTTATCCTCATCTTTGAAATATTTTGGATAATTAATCGTTCTTGGTTTATTTCTAATTATACTATTTAAGATGTTCCATAAACCTTTAATATTATTCTTATTACTATCCAACAACTTATTATAATAATCCTGTTTACATTTTCTAATGATACCTGTCAATTTATTTTTATATTTCTTATATTTATCCTCAGCTTCTTTTGTTTGGTTATTTATAAAGTTTTTGTAAAGATTATTTTTTTTCTTGCAAGCATTTAGTAAACCTTTAGACATCCATGGTGTTTCTTTACACTTACTGTTTTTACAGTATTTCTTCATTGGGCAGTTTTTGTCGTATACCTTTTGAAATACTCGCGTAAACTCATCATAAGCCATATTCGTGTCATTCTCTCTGTACACAATACTCCAGTCTTGAGCTAAAAGCTCCTTTTTAAATGCATCAATAGTTTTCTCTGTTTTTACCCTTCTAAACCAATACTTGTTTTCCTCTTCATCTTTTAAATATCCATTTTTATACAAAACGAAAACTGGAAGGTGATCACTAATATCATTTATCATTAACCCGCTGACTGTGTCACTTTCTATTTCATTTGAGAAAATGTTATCAATCAAGGTGGCACTATGGGTTGTAATTCTACTAGGTTTGGTTATTAGAGGAAACAGACCTATACTGAATAAAGTATTTATAAATTCGTCCGTCTTTTTATGTTTATATGGGTTTAACAGATCGATGTTGAGGTCTCCCCCCACAAACATGACTTTATGATTTAATCCTGAAAAGTGCTCCTCCATCCACTTAGAAAAAACATCTATATCAGAGCCAGGTGTTCTATAAATAGAACTCACAATAATATTTTTCTTTTTTTGCCTTGTAATTTCAACAGTAAGGCATTCAAGTGTATCATCCACCACCATTGTCTTATTTTCCATTACTTTATAACTATAGTTGGAGTCTATAAACATAGCTACGCCCCCTCCATGCTTGTTCTTTCTGTTCATACTTATAAATTCATAACCATCAATAGAAAACTCAAATTCTCTATCATTATTGATCCATGTTTCTGTGATTAGAATGACACTGAATGGTGTGGAAAACTGTTTTAAGAAGCTTTTGATGTGGTCAAAGTTTGCATAGAGGCTTCGACTATTGAAGTGGATTACAGTGAATGCCTTAATGTTCTTACGTTTACTATTGTACAGATCCTCTGTGTAGTATTGACAGTCATTGGTAGCTCTAGTAAAAAAGTTATTTTCAGGGTCGATGTCGATCTCAGTGTTCTGTAGGTCGTACTGAGAGAATGTAAAATCCTGGGAGTTTGCTTCAGCAATTCTCCTTATTGAAAAATCCAAGTCGGTGCTTCCTATAGAACTGTATGTATTACTAGACATGTGAAATTATGTGCTTTTACATACCAAAATCCATACGTTTTTCTCTGTGTTTATACTGGATGTGGTGTACTGCTGCGTGGACGTATAATGAGTTTGTCATATCGCAAGAAGGCGATCTCCCCCCTTTCTCGTGCAGCTCTCAGCTCCGGCATCAGTTCTTTACGTTTTCTTTTTATTGATTCGGTGTAGTCCTCGTTAATGAAGATTTTTGTTCCTTTAAGTCGTTTGGCGCGCTGCAAGATTTCCTCGCGATCCTTCCACCTCAGTAGTCTGGCGATGATGGGTCTCGGCCAGTCTCTCCCTCCGCCGGGTTTCCCTACGCGGTGAGCCCTCTCCACCTCCACCGCGTGATTTAGCTGTAGCTTCTCCTTCAATATTTCTTTCACCTTTTCCTCGGCGTCGGCCCAGGTCTCCCCAGGCGACTCCAACACTCCCTCAAATACCAGGTTATTTCTGCGGCTCTGCCCCTCCAGATACTCCAGTTTGTCCGTGATGATGTGTAAATTGTCACATACTTTGTAAAAGTCCGTTTGTAAAGTGTTTGTGCGCTCCGTGAGTTTCAGATTTTGCTCTTTCAAAGTGTCCACCTCACCTTGCGTGAACTGCAGGCTTGTTTTTAGTTCTTGAATGTCCTTAGTCTGTAAATCCATGCGGGTGTTTGTTGATTCCATGATGAGTTTTATAAATCCTTTGAAGTTTTCCTGCTGTTGTTGAATTAATTCTCTGAACATGACCCTCTGCTGCTCCATGAGCTCCGTGACTCGACTGAGGCTTACGTATTCCTCTTCCACCGCCGAATCTGCCTGTTGCTTCGCCTCTATTTTCGGCGGTTTTGGCATTTTGCTCCCTCTCAGCAGGCCTGAATTTTCTTAACGAATATTTTGATGTTCTTGAAAACTTTTTTCGCGTTAGTCTAGCTTTGTCCGTCCCTGAAATTTTGATGCCCGTGTCCTCGAGATGAGATAACCTTTGACTTTATAACACAACAGAGCAGCAATAGTACATTCCCGTGCCTTTTAGCTGATGTTGTTAACTGTTATAAAACCTAGACTATATTTATGTGGCCAGAGGGGGGGGTGTAGATTTAATTGTGGTGTACAGTGCTGAATGTTTATTGTACCAGGGCCGACAACGCCACACCAGGAATTTCGCCTGGAGAATGTAACAGTTACAGCACACAGGTTCGCTTTTACTGAGAGGCAGGAGACTGTTCAGTTCAATTTGACAATGTTTATTTATATAGTAACACAGTTAAAATAGCTTTATAAAATGCGTTCCTTTGCGATCATTAAAGAGGTACCAAGTTTTGCTTAAAGAAATATACACCAAATGTAAGAGCCTAGGAGAAGGGTTTACCTGTGACTGGAGTGGGAACAACCGTGGGTGGGACGACCTAACTAATAAACACAGCAAAGTAATAAATAGTGCACCACAAACCAAAAGGGGCCACCACCAGGGGATCCACCACCACCACTAGGCTTGGCCGTCAGCGCCTAGGACAACAAAAGGTTTTAAAATTACATTCAAGCAACAAAAAGGTCAATTCATTAATCCAAGCCTCGCTGTCCAAGACTTATGTTCACAACAGTGTTGCAGAGCCACTTCGTTCAGTCTTCAGTGTCAGGCCGAGCAGCGCTCAACCTGCTGCTTGTAGTTGGGCCAGGTACAGTGGTCCACACGACCCCAATCGAGCAACAGGGGTAATAGTGGGGTCCTAGAGCCGGCTGAACGAGCGCTGCAAAGTTGCAGCGATGAATAGCCTAGATGAAGTGAGGGCGTAGGTAGAGCACAGCGTACACAATCGCCGCGACGCAGCAGCAGCAGTAGTAGTAGTAGTAGCGCGTAGCAAGGTAGGGCAAAACAGCAGCGTCTGAAGTAAAATGTGGAGGACGAAATATTAAACTGGAATACTGGAGCCCTCACACCAAAGGCACAAACATTACTCACCACTTTGGAGCTGAAATGCAGCTCCTATAAAAGGGGAGAGGCTCGGCTAGAGAGCTACTCTGCTGCCTATAACAATAGAAGGCTATGTTAAAGCTACTGCTAACGGAGCTCTAGTGCTCGAATTGGGGAAATAAGCTTACCATTGATTTTAGAGCGAGCAGCGTGGGTCCGCGGGTGTATGCATGACTGTCCGTGCTAGAAATAAAAGTCCGATGGGCGGGCACCTGCGTGAGGTCAGAGGGGGAACGACAAAAAGGAAAAGCGCTTTTATGGTTTGCCGACTAGCGCTAGTGACCAATGAGAGCTCGGGCCCTCAAGTGGGAAGCCCGCCTCCAGGCATGTAATGCCATTTTTAAAGTCATCACTTTTTCTGCTTAGCGTCATGTAAAAAAAGAAGAAGAAACCAAAGAAGAACTAAGTAACTTGTTTACCTTAATCAATCGTAGTCGCTCTGGGAGTTTTACAAGTGTTAATGAGATGGGGGTATTTCATCTCACCCTGGTGTTTCTGTTCAGAAAACCACACTTGCAACTTCCGTGCCTCCAAGTTAGAGGCGTAATACACACTAATGGAATCACAAAGAAGAAGCTAACAGGCAAACGGACAAAGCCAACTGTGGGCTAGCACCACTTAAGCAGTGTTTACAGGAAAGAGTGAGGGATTTTTTTTTCATCTCCATTGTGTAATTGGATGTACAATATCCCTCTCTCCCTTTGTCTTTTCTGTCAGTGTAGTATTTACTCTCACAGACAATTAATGAGTAAAAAAAACAAACATGCTACGACACCTGCAGTGGCGCTTAGGCGCATGAGTTCCTTATTATGTTTTAATGTTTTACCAGAAACTAAGTAGCAGTAGGTGGTTTATAGACGACTTTCTCGCATTAATTTACTTGTGTGTTTCAATGTTTCACTTTGCTACGTCACTAAAGCATTTGAACACCATGCTCTCGTAATTTCAACTTCACAACTGGAAAGGATCATCTTTACCAGAGCACATGAAGGCAGCATCAGACCCACGTCCCGATCTAGCATCATTAGCACTACCGTTCTCCTGGCACCGCTTTGCTCTTTTTGCACTGGAAATGTGGACGGAGTTACTATATGTTCTACTTTAAAGGCCCAGCTCCATTGAAACCTCGGTAATTAAAGCTTTAGGTTTTGCAAAACCTGCCTGACTCAGCCGCGCCCCGCTCAGATCCTCACAACAAATCACCTTTCTATCCGCGATTCACATTGTTTCTGCGCGTCTGTTTTTAGGCAGCAGCTTTGGCTAAGGCCCTTATCTGCCGTTTGGCTCACGCTTCCCTCTCGGCCGGGGGCCCTGGCGCCTTGATCCTAACGGGCTTCCGTAGTGTTTAAAAAGCTCCTGTTGTACACACACTTTTCCCCCCCAACATTTTCTTTTCATTTTGACCACACTCGAACCCAACTGCGACGTCTGTCTGTCTGCTGATAATGCCCTGGCCCTGCTGCGCCGCATGGGGTAGATATTTGCATAGTATTTTAGCTCAGAAAAGCTGATTTATCTCGCACGCACACGGACGGCTCTCGGAGTTGAGACACTTTGCGCTGTTGGGGCGTCCTATCAAGTCTCGCTTTCAAACAAAAAGCTGATTTCCGTCGAGATAGGCGCCGGCGTGTTTAATAGGGTATGCGCGTTCAGAGAGACGGAAACCTGCGGTGAGCTGAATTGGTTTGTGAAGGTTTTGGTAAATTGACTTGGAAAATTGAGCTTGGAGAAATATCTGTTGTAATGGATAGAAAGCGTTTCATTGTTTTTGGGAACGAGGTATAAAACGTTGCTTTAAGCCATGTATGGGCATTGGGTTTGCTTTTCCCAGGGTCCAATTGCAATCTACTTGTATTTAATTGGTGGGTATCTATTAACGAAATGTGACTTTAAAGGAACAGGCCACTGTTTTTCCATACTGAGATTATGTTCTTACCTGAGCTTAGACGAGTTGATACTTACCTGTCTGGTTGATACGTACCTGTCAGACACCCAACACGACCAAAGATGTTGTTAGCATTTGGCTTCTCCCAATGTATTCCTATAGCTCCAAACGGGGGTGAAGTTGGAAGCTGCCACGCTCTTCCCCTGGGCACAAAGACCAGACAGATACGCACCCACAGTAAATATATAGGCTCCGGGGTCAGTCCACTGAGACATTTAAACAACAGCTTCACTGTGGTAAAATCAATGAAACCTTTTAATTAAACAGTAATTGGTTTAAAACCTTTAGGACTCGATCATAGAGGCTTTCTACTGGTTTAAGTGTCGGAGGGATGGGAGAGGATCATCATTTCAACACATTTTTCTCACTCTCATGAGTTAAGCATTTCTTTATTATCTTGAACATTCAGTATTTGATCTAACAGTTTTACAAACGCTCTTCATATGGCTCTTGAAATTACTATAATTAATAAGTGCAATAAATAAACAATACATTTTTGTGCCCAGTATTTATCGTCTGCACACATATTTATGATATACTTTATTTTCCACCCTTAGCAGGTTTGTATTTCATGTTTACTGTGGGAAAGCCGAATTTTTCCTGTTCAAACTTTTACATTTTTTGTTTTGACGCAAACACATTTCTAGCTTTCACAATCGCTCCTGCATATCCAAATTGTTCCAGCAAATTAATGAATTAATGATCACGTTTCATGCCTGTGTACAGCTTCGAGCTGTAATAAATTGACCATACTGAATAGCAGTAATTTAGATTCTTTGCTGTGTTTTCTTCCACACTTTTCCCTTCCACTTAACATTCTATTAATGTGCTTTGATACAACACTTTGAGAACATCCGACTTCCCTCGATATTACCTTTTTGAGGCTTTTTTTTTAGATTTTGAATGTGGGGTTTTTACGAGCTGTAACAAAGGCTCGAGTCTATATCACGTATCAGTTTCACATTATAGATTGTGTTACAGAAATAAATAAATGTTTTCACGATATTCAAATGTTCCGAGTTTCACCTTCAGTGGCTTAGGGATTTACAGTGCAGCTATATCTCCTCCAGCTAGCATGCATAACATATAAGCTATACTGAGAGTTTGTAGCGCCATCAATAGTGGTACAGTTTGTAAAGATCACATCACAATGATCATAACCGTGACACGTCTCACACAGTTTCTTCTCAGCTTCCGCTCGTGCCAATAATAGCTTCCACATCTCAGTACAGGTCAACTGCGTCGCATACATCTGTTCGTTCAAGGGCGTTAATACATTTCTGAAATAAATTCATCTCGTGACATTGCTGACGCTCCTCTGAACAATGCTCCAGTGAACGCAGCACAACCTTAGAGTGCGTGATCCTTTTTAGCCAGGCAGTGTGACTCAAGTTTACTCAAAATGTCTGTCGTGCTTTGTTCCCTGATGATGAGCCTTTGAATCCCCCATCTCCTCCGCTCTATTATCTCTTTTCTTTCAAGTCTTCGCCTTTTACTCCTCCGTGACCAAGAAAACTTGTCACGAGTAGTTTCGAGGGACGGCCCACACTTTCAGATGTAATTTTTTTTATGTATTTTCGTAACACCGTCCCGTCTCACGCCTCTCCAGCCGCGTTTCGTCACTGCTGGTGGGGCGGGGGGGGGGGATCAAAGCGCCATCTGAAACGGCGGATTCACACTGGGCTGCGGCGCTGACGGCTCCGAGACGCTCAGAACGTAACACGGGGCTTTGTTTTAGAGGCGCCACGAGGATTAACCGGACTGACTTTTACAAACGTGGAGGATTATAACAGTGGGACTGCCATAGTGGTATTTAATATTCAATTTTTGTGTGTTTTTAAAGTGCGTCGCAGTAACTTCTTGCTTTGCTTTTCCATACCGAGCTCCCCCAACTCTTTATTATTATTATTTTTTTTAAGCCACTGCTGCAAAAACATGTGTGATCGCCCGTCTCTCGAGCTTTACTTCAGGGTTTGTGTGTTAGTCTCGTGCCGCTATGTCCTTTGGCAAGACACTTCACCCATTATGCCTTTGTTGGTCAGACTGGCAGCTTATTATAGCTCACAGCCAAAAACTGGAGAGTGAATGGGTAAAGGTTCAGCAAGGTGGGAAATAAATGGAAAATGCAGATCCAAACAATTTGTACCGTTAGTTCGTGGGGGAAAACAAAGTCTAATACCACATTATCCGGCATCAATTTATATTAAGGGGTGCTTATTAATCATGAATAAGGTGTTAATGAGCATTAGTAATGTGTTTAGGGTTAAGGTTAGGATCAGGCTTGTGAATAAGTATATTATTCATGGCCTGTTAGCCGGGTAGTTGTAGAGTAAACTACGGAGCCCGCCAGGGGACATGAAAGGGAAAAAAAAAAGGGGAGGAGAATTTTTTTTAATATCAAAATCCCTACTTATTATCTCGGGATCCCGGGATAATAAGTCGGGATCCCGAGATAATTAAGTCGAGATCCCGAGATAATTATGTCGAGATCCCGAGATAATTATGTCGAGATCTCGAAAAAGTTTCACGGAATTCTGGTTGAAACTGTAGATGGCACGCAAACACCAGAAGTATGATACTTCGGTAAAGTTAGAAAGATATTCACAGATTCGGCTTTTCCGGATCAATAACTCATCGTAACATTACTTTCACAAAAACGACACTTCAGTGCGATCACGGCAAGGTGGACTACTACCTACAATCGTATTTTCCTCAAAACAAGCCGCACTCCGTGCTGGGAGACTTGCATTGGCCTCTACGCAGAGCCTGCTGGTGCTCGAATGCGCGGGGACTACTGCGCCAATGCTCCACCCCTAGTCTGAATGTACCGCACCCTGGTCTCAATGTCCCGGGCATTGACCTATTATGGTCCCGGGGCGTTGAGGCAACGGTACATTCCGACTAGCGCCCTCCATGTTGAACTGACAAACAAATGATGAACATAGGTAATTAATGCCATTAAAAAAAATGTGTTATTAACTTTCACGGGATCCTGACTTAATTATCTCGGGATCTCGTCATCATTATCTCGGGATCTCGACTTAATTATCTCGGGATCCCGACTTATTATCCCGGGATCCCGAGATAATAAGTAGGGATTTTGATATAAAAAAAAAATTATCCTCCCCTTTTTTTTTTTCCTTTCATGTCCCCTGGCGGGCTCCGTAGTAAACACATCTGTTTGGCGTTCGATTCAAGTTGAGCGGCATTTTGACCCCATTGTGTGTCTTTTTTACTCACTATTTTTATATTGTTTGGTGTCTTTTTGCCTTATTGTATTTGTTGTAGTTGTTGTAAATGTGCTATACAAATAAAACGGACACTGACATTGCCTTAGGATAATGAGCAGTGTATTAATATCTTTACAATCATATTATTAAAGTGATAGTCTGTAAGTTTAAATGTCTTACAGATTTCATAGATAGCATTTAATTGACCGCATGGATCTGAAATTTGATGCAACATAAGTAATATTGAACAGTTGGTAACACATTGGAATAATGCGTAGATAGTTTGGAGGTACCGTAATAAGACCCTTAAGGTTAGAGGGTCTTATGTCATTTTATATGATCAATCAATGGTTTTGTGTAACCCAACAGGAGTTGCCTCACAGGGCTGCACCAAACATTAAACCAATGAAACAAAACAACGTATAGTTCAGGTAAATGAAGATGATTAATGTACCTCCAAACACGTATCATTCCATTGTGTCTATAACACATAGGTCCAAGTTATTACACATTGTTACAGCACATTATTGTACTCAATTTGGCAGGTACAGTGTATCAAGGGTAGTGTCTGATTTCAGACACTAATCAGAATCCCTGTGCCATCACTTAACACATCCAGATACGTTGTAGGTAATAGTTTGCTGCTTATTTTGTTTTCTTTTGCATATTCTTTGCTAAATTCCCTCTAAACTTCCATTTCTTCGTCAGAGAAGCTGCAGAGACGTGGCCAGATCTCATACTCGGCTAACGACCCAAAAGCTCCATCTTCATACATCATGTGTGTTCAGCCTAATGGACTGGGCTCTTTCTCACAGAAAAAGCCTCTATTTAATCAAAGCCCGATAAATCAATGCAAATGCAACAGCAAACGTATCCGTCTTCATTACAATCCAACTGGAGGCTGTTTCTCAGTGCCATTGCTTCCATCTTATCCGCCATCATTTATTTTATCTAAGGCACTGTTGTCGTTGGGAGAATGGCCCATTAAGACTTGAAACGGAATGCGTCTTTTCAGAGATTCGTATACGCAGCATCAAACTCGACATTAGAGCTATTAATCGAGTTAAAAGCAGCCAGATAGTGCAGACCTCCACCAAGGCCTTGTCTCTAAATCAAACCAGAACCAAAAGAAGGAACAAAGGTCTTAAAATTCAGCATAAAACACATTTAACAAAACAAACAAAATGAGGTTACAATAAAAACATTAAGCTCTTACCGCCCGACTTAACAAGTGTATTTTGTCCAGGTCGGCTTTACCCAAATCTAAAAGCTTGTTGACTGGAGCTCACAGCCTATAGGCCTCACATTGTTGCCGTCACTTTCTTCGCTTTGGGAACAAAGACGTTTATGTAACTACTGGAACTAAGCGTGGATGTTTAACAGAGAGGTGAGGTATGGGCGGAGTTTGCCAATTAAAGCAGTAACTCATGCCCCTAGAGGCCATAAGCGCCACTACAGGTGTCGTAGCATGTTGCGGTTTTTGGCTCATAAATTGTCCGTGAGAGTAAATACTACAGTGACAGAAAAGACAAATAGATAGATAGAGGGATATTGTACGGAAATATATTTTTTTTCACTCAAACTTGGCTGTAAATACTGTTTAAGTGGCGCTAGCCCGCAGTTAGCTTTGCCCGTTAGCCTGTTAGCTTCTTCTTCATGATTCCAATTGTGGTTTTCTGGCCAGAGACACCAGGGGGAGATGAAAGACCCCCCAATCATCCCATTAACACTTGTATTACCCCCAGAGGGACTACGGAAAGGATTTATTAAGGTAAACAAGTTACTTAGTTCTGCTTGAAAGATTTGTAAATAAACAACAACCAATGCGTTTGCCTGCGAATATGGAGGGAAGGCCATTTCACCAGGGAGTGCAGGTCACAGCGATGAGCGCGGTGTTGGGCACCTGTGACAAACCGGAATGCAGCGTGATATACGACATCAAGTTTATGAAGCAATGTTTGTGAAGCCGATTGATAGGCTATGGAAGAATGAGAATACACACTTTTGCAATTCTTTACGTGAGCAGCGTAGTATTTGCGTTAGTTCTGAAGGCTGTGATTGCCAGGCAGATTTACCAATGAGAGAAAAGTACGATTCGAAAATGTGCATTATTGCATCGAGGGAGCTTTTCTTTCTTTTTTCTTTGCCAAGTTAAGTATCCTCCTCTCTGTAAATACACAGGCCTCGGGCACTTCTAAACTGTTTCAATTACAGATGAGAAAGTTATGGAGTTCGTGCTGAATGATAGTCTTCCGCATTTGAGTGCCGGGTTACACATTTGCGTATGTATTTGCAGCGATCCAAAGTGAATCGGTTTTGGCTGCCTGTCTGACCACCAGCAACCAGATGCAAACACAAGATAAACAAGATGGACCAGGACTTGCTGGCCGCTTCTTGTCATTTGATGCGTAATGTGACAATAAGTGACTTCACTCCCCTCTTCTGGTTGTATTTAAGGTTATTGGCTCTGTCTCGCAATAGTGCACACAATCTATTAAAAGGTCCTGGATTCATATGTTCCAGGGGTAAAACAGAAACAAGAACACTACGACGAAATTGTAAAAGATTAAGCAATGAGAGAAAATATTTTGTTCATTTTAAGCATTGAAGGAAAGACAAGCCACTGTCAGAAGAACACACTTAGCCATTGTGTTTTACCAAAATAAAACTTTTAAAGGATAGACGGTAAATGTTTGCAGGCTCGGGGCAGTTTTCACTCTTAGCAACAGAATATAAAAGCAGTTTTCTGTCAGGACGCGGCAACCCGACCTCATCCCAAACCATTACAGGTCATTTCCTGACACAGAAACACCACTTACTGTTATTTTAATTTGAACATTTTGACATGGCCTGCAGTAAAGAAAGGCCACTGTCATCTCATTAGAGTTAAACGTCCAAATGATTTCCCCCAAGTTATGTTCCCTAACTTACATAACCCACAGAGTGTGTTAGCATCCTGTCAACTCATCTCCTCAGTGCCTGGCAGGAGCTTCAGGCCAAACTGTGGTCTATACATCCCAAAATAGTTGACTAAACAATAAAAGTTTGATGTTTAGTAATTTTCCCTGGGGTATCTGTGCGTTTGGGGGGAGAGACACGCACAAGTTCTAAACCAGTGTGCTGGATCCAAAAAGTACAATGGGAAAGTGGAAAAAAGATCCGCACAACTGAAAAATGCTCACCAGTTTTTATTGTTCACACCAGAGTGGCGTTTCGGGGTCTTAGCCCTTCATCAGAAGTGTTTGTGTGTTTGCCCATAAACCAGAGGGTTTCAGGATCACCTTCACACATTCTCGTGTTGTTGTCGTATCCCTGTATCAACACAAAATATGCAAACTCTGTGGACACCCCTGACCAAGCTGAAATCAGGAGATGGGTTCCCGAGCCGTATACCTGTTTTTGTCGTTGTTATTTTATATTTCATATACATTTTAATTAGTTTGTTGTGGTCCAAACTCATCCTTTACTTTCCTAATGCGTTTTTAACATCTCATATTTGATGAGTTTGTAAGCATGTGTCAACCTGCAGGGAGCAAGTCATTAAAAACAAAATAAAAGTGAGACAAGCACTGGCTTCACAGTGAGGGGGGGGGACTGTGAAGTTCAGTCACGAAAGTCCACGTTCGCACAAAATGTGCTTTCTATTAAGGGCTGTTCTAGTTGGAACACTTTACCAATGACAATTAGAGAAAGTACCACATGCATCATTTCAGAGACAACTTAAAGAATGGCTTCTTGGTCTGCAAAATGGTGACCATAGGGGGCGATTTATAGTTCACAGGGACATATGATTATGTTACCATATACATATACAATGTAAGGGGGAGTGAGGCGAAATATTTGGTCTGTGTGATAAGGCGCCTTCATTTGAGTAATTTATGGATGGAGTGTTTTTTGTACATGTATGTTTGTAATGTATGTCATGTATGTTCTGTGCTGGCAGCTTTTACTCCATGGGACTGTGGATGGAAATCAGCTCTGAGCTAAATCCGACATATTTACAGAACTATTTGTCTGTTCATTAATATATATTGTCCCATTCAAATAAATAACATAAAATAAACAACAATTAGCCTGCTCGTTCCAGATACAAAAAAAAGGCTTTTTAATAAGTAAAATCTCTCAACTGTTGCTCAGCTGTTGTTCTAGCTCTCACAGACCCTCTAGCACATCACACTTTGAGTTAATAAGGAACTCATCTCTGCCGGGGTTCATTGTGAAACCGCCAATGCTAACACTGTGCTAATTTAGCCCCTGACTTCCTGGTTCACGCTGTACATGTATATACTTTCACAAATGTCGCGTTTACAATGTGGATCCATGGTGGCAAATCAAGTGTCAACATTCGATCACCACACTTTTAAAACCTTGAACCTGAACATCCGTCACATTTAAGAGTCTGGTTGTCACGTCCCGACGGCCTCTTCACGCTTTAAAATTAGTGCATGCAAATTTTGTTTTGTTTATTGAGTGGAAATATACGGACTTGTTGGCCCCTGTTCTCGTAAATTCCACAGTTTACCCTCCCATAATGCAGATATTCCGCTCAGCGTTCGCTCTGCGTAATCCTCCTCCAGTGGATCAGCCCTCTAAAACGTCCCTCTCTCCCTCGTCTCTCGCTCCTCGCCTTTGTAATGTGTTCAAAGTTTCTGTGCGTTCATGTCTTTGGGGGCACGGCGGCTCAGGACCTGAAGGCGCTGGGAGCTTGTCAATCTCTCGCTTTTGTTTGCAGGTTTTGTCAGGTCGTGGCCCAAGACGCCTCTTTCCCAAAATAGTCTTCAATGGCATGCAATGGCAAAAGCGCGTTTTCCTGGATTTCAGGTGGTGCAAAAATCATGGCTATTTTGGCAGTGATTGAATAATGATAGATACTGACCACAGCAGACTGAGAGCAGGAAGGGAATAGGCTAAATATTTATTCAGAGTAGGAGGAACCTTATTTGGGAATATTGTCATCCACAGAAATACTAAGGTAAGAGTACAAATTGATGAAAATATGACCAGTACTACGAAGCTGGGCTTGTTCCTCTAACCCGGTTGACAGAACTCTGACATGGACCTTTTGGATCAGTGGTATTACACAGTGTGTTTTCAGCCGGCTTAGTTAACCCTGGGCTTCTCTCAGGATTTGTGTGCGAGTGAAACAGGAGGAGTCAGTGCCAAGCGGCCAATCACGGAAGAGACACAGAAACAGCTCATCTGAATATGAAAATCCCTGAACTCATGACGCATATATTATACAGTCTGAGCCGAGCAGAACATAAGGGCATAAGGAGTATGTTCACATTTATTAAAGGAACAGGCTGAGATATGTTCTTACCTGAGCTTAGACGTTAGAAGTTGTTGTTAGCATTTAGCCTCTCCTCCTCTCCTCTATGGGGCCAAATGTCCGCACAGTAACTAACTTCACCTCCGTTTGGCCCCATAGAGGAGAGGAGGAGAGGCTAAACACCATCTTCGTTTTTTTTGCGTGACTGAGCGCACGCGTAAAGACCAGACAGGTACGCATCGACTCGTCTAAGCTCAGGTAAGAACATGATCTCAGTGTGGAAAAACGGTGGCCTGTTCCTTTAACGACCTGTACTACAACTGAAATGCAACACTCGTACTAGCATGTGGACAAGAAATAAACCTTTTCCATGTTGTCAAATAAAATCTGCGTCGGCCACACGTAGTAAAAGTTGCAACACGATCTCTCTGGTCAAAATCCATGCGCGCTCGAATAAAGGACTTCTCTCTGCTCTTCCCTCTCTGGGACGTTGACATTTTAACTGTTTTATATGTATTTTATATTTTTTTAAGGTATTTGTATTATGTAGCACTCGACCTGGTTGTTTTTAAAGTGCATTATAAATAAAGTTGCGGTTGCAGTCTTCTCCTCACCAACTCCGTACATTGCAGAGTTTGGGTGACATAGTGGAGGATTCTCCCCTCTGTTCTACGCTGGGACCTAAACCTGGACCAGAGCAGGTTTTGCACTCGGGACATGTTAACCCTGATTGAAGATATCCAGCTTTGTAGTTCGGCAAAACCAGGGTTAACGCTAAACTTACCCCTCTGCGCAACAGTTTGAACCTAAAAGTCTGATTTATCTTTGTGTTGATGTAATCGAACAAAGTAGACACAAAATAAGAAGAAAAATATTTCCAAAGAACACACCATAACCTATTAACCAAGTGATTTTTTTTTTCTTCAGTTCAGCTTTACACAAATCTAAAATGTTACAGTCCAGTATAGGCCAGGTAATGTGGAGCATATATTATGGGAGCATATATTACAGTTAGAATTGGACTAGATGCAGAAGAGGTGCAGGTGCAGTAAAATAACACCGGCACGAGGCAGCTATTGCGTTTACGTGGCTTTGCCTTATGTTCAAGTGGAAAAAGTATGTACAAAAATATTTACAATATGCACAGTCTGCAGATAAAGAAGTGTGTATAGAATTGCACTTTGTTTTAGTCATCATTTGAAAACTAAGAACCGCAAAACTAATCTGATCTTTTTCCTTGCTTTGTTGCCGGGTTGTAGTCACTTTTATCTCTTTTCACTGCCTTCTTGTAGCTTTTTCGGCACATTTTTTTGTCACTTTCCTGCTATTCTTTGGTGGCCTCTTTGTCACGTTTTTGTCGTGTTTAAATAAAAAAAAAAAGAAAGAAGCAAAATCCGAGAAACACAAACAGTTATTTCTTCCCGCATGAAGCAGAAAACAGTTTCAGTGATGCTCTCCACTTAGTTGTTCTGCAATCTCAAATCGCCAGAGACTCATTTGATTTCTTACTTAAGGCCAAAACGTGAATGATTCAAAAGTTAAGCCAAATTAATCCAGAGATTCAGTAATCGTTGGATCTTCTCCCGAGGCTGCTCTTGGCACCGTGACGGCAGCTCCTGAAAAATCCTGAGATCCAGCGTAAATGCTTTCTTCACCTCTCGATCTCTAGTGAAGCTTCATTTTTTTCATCAAGGAGTAAAAACCCTCGCTCACTACAGCCACACTCTTAGAACTGTGCGGCGAGTTTTCTAACCAACAAAGACGTGTGAGTTTATGAGCAAATACGTACCAGCGAAGACCATAATGCTTTGTCGTCTGCAATATCCCGCCCGCGAACAGCTGAAGGAACATCTCTCTCCTTCACTATGGAGGGCATGTCATTCACTTTCGCCAGGGTTTTTTTTAATATCGCGGCGCTCACCTCTCAGCCCCGGCCGCTTGCCCTCTGCCTCCCGCCATCAACCCGGCACTTACAGTTCAAAGAGATGCATTTTTCATTCCAGGCCATTAAATATTGAAGCGCTTACGCAACAGATGCTCAGCCGTGCGCGGTCGGGTCAGGGGGGGCGCGACTCGCACCGGCGCGAGAGAGGGGACGTTCAACCGGAGATAAATTATTGCTTTGAATTGGCCAGACAGATTCGCGGACGCCTGAGAGCGGAGAGAAGAGGGGGCCTCGTCTTTGCACAGGAGTCTTTGAACTAAACCCGGCGACATTTGTGGGCAATTGTAACGGATTTTGCAGAAGTGGAGTTGCGAGACACGGTTTCCGCTAGGTGCATACTGTACATTGTGTCCTCGGGCAAGACACCCAAGAGGCAGCACATGGTCAGTCTTGTCTAAGTAGTAGCTTAAGTACAAACAGGGGCGGAGTGGCCATTCTGGAAGAGCACGGAAGATTCTGCAATAACCCCTTTGCAGAATATATGCAATAATCCCTGTATTTACATCATTTTATCAACTTGCACTATGATGTAAATAAATAAATAAAATGCGACGAAAACACGCCAAAAAGCCACAAAAAAAGTCATGAAAAAGCAACAACAAAAAATCACAAAAACATGTAAAAAATTGGACAAAACCCAGCGGGTCTTAGCTTTCAAATAAGGGGATTACAATGTTGCTCTGCAGTGGAGAAGCTTTTAGATTCAGGTAAAGCCGAACTGGAGAAAAAGGTTGGGCAAAAGCGCAGAAATGCATTTATGTTTCTAATTTGGACATGGACATAGACTTACTCCCAGATTAAACATAACTGAGTCCATTGCAATTCTCTTTTAGACCTTTTTTTTTCAGGTTTTTATGTATGTTTTTTGGCACTTTGGAACTTTCATGTTGTTTTAAATGTGCTATAGAAATAAAGTGGAGAGATTAGGAGAGGGGGTGAAATATTTTATGAGGTGGTGTAAAACGTTCAGAATATAAAACATTGATCTTTTTTCCTCAAGTCATATTAAAGCAGTACTAAGTAACTCTTGCCCCAAGAGGTGTCGTAGCAAGTTACGATTTTTTTACTTATTGAATGTCTTGGAGAGTCAATACTACACTGACAGAAAAGACAAAGGGAGAGAGAGGTGTTATACATCCAATTACACAATGGAAATAATTTTTTTTCACTCAAACTTGGCTGTAAATACTGTTTAAGTGGCGCTAGCCCGCAGTTAGCTTTGCCCGTTAGCCTGTTAGCTTCTTCGTCATGATTCTATTAGTGTGTATTGGTTGCTCCGACCCGGTGGCAGTCAAGTTGCAGGCATGGTTTTCTGGCCAGAGACGCCAGGGGGAGATGAAAGACCCCCCAATCATCCCATTAACACTTGTAGAGGGACTACGAAAAGGATTTATTTAGGTAAACACGTTACTTAGTACTGCTTTAATTTATATATAGTCATAAAATTGCCACTTTTGTTGTGAAACCTCATATCCAATCAAACCAAGTAATAATTGAAAATGATTAAAACCTATAATTTGTATTTCTCTTTATGGCGATGACTTCACTCTTTGTGTGTGAAATATTGGCGCTGGACAGTTACCAAATGACATCAAAGCTCCACCACAGACACCGCCCAGTGTCCCGCACCCATTTCCTCTGGTTTAATGCGCCGTCCGTCAAACGCTCTCCAGACTGCCCCGCTCCGTTTCCTTAAAACAACAGAACACGAGCCAAGGGCGTCTGTCCTAATGAAGCGATTGACCTCAGGAATAATTGATGAGGCGGGCCGGGGTGTGTGGGCGCGGCAGGGGTGTGTGAAGAGGCCAGTGTAAGCCCAGAGGCGGTGCGGGGCGGGAGGTAAAGGGGAGGGGGGGGTCTCTCTGCTCCGCTCCTGTGGCCGCTGTGAGGCTGGCGAGGTGTGACTGATGCGAGGGGAAGTGTTTGGGTGCTGAAGGAGTCCCGGCGGAGATTCATGAGTGGAATCAAAAGCCTCTCCCTCGCCCCCCCCCCCCCCCCCCCGCTCTCCGCGCTGTCCGGACCATGAGACTCGGCATAAACCACGTCTGAAGCATCTGAAAATGACAGCGTAATGTTATTTATTTTTATTTTTTTACACTTGCAGTAAGAGGCAGCTCATCTCACGACCAGATTTGAAAACATTAGACACTGTTTAAGATCTGGGTCTGTTTTCATTCTTTGCAAGTCAAATGTCAAATGTCTGAACACAGTCATTTGAATGCCACATTGGAAGACTTTCTAAAGGTTTGAGCAAAAATGTGTACAGAAAATCAACAAATGTTTTCAGAAATACTGCCGCAGTATGTGCTTCGGATCACATTTTTTTGTATTTTCGATTCACATTCCGGTGTAAAAAGAAGCAATGTCACCATTTCCAAAGAAATAGTGGTTCGATGCCTGCTGGAATCAAATTGAATGCCTTTCAATGACATTCAAGGCCTTGATTTTAACCCAATTCATTCAGTGATTTTTGTAACCCTGCGGAAATCCTGCTTTCTTGTTGCCTGTTTAGAAACATATGGGTCTCGCCTCAAAGCGGATTGGATTAAGAGACCTTTTTTTTCCAAAGTCTGCTCAATGAAGGGCAAGAAGGTCCCGGGTTCGATTCCTGTATAATGCTGGCCTTTCGATGTAGAATATGCACGTTCTCCCCGTGTCTGGGAATAATTCGAGTGCTTTGGTTTCCTTTCATTCATTTATTAACCTATTTGAATGGGACAGTTTGGATTAGTGCTGTAAATATGCTGGATTTTTTTTACATTTCCGTCCTCAATCAACCCCAAACTTGTCACCCTCGAGCTCTGGGATTCTCACTATATAGTCCGGTTTTCATGGAGAGGATGACATTCTTTTTACATATCAAAGCAAATGGAAACATCTGATTGCTTATTTCATCAAGTTTAAAAAAATGAATAGTTCTGATACTCTCTACAAAAATCCGGTGAAATTACATAGTGAACCGGACGAATAGCTAAAGTAAACTCTCGGACAATCAGTTTGGTTTTAGGAACAATCACTCAACCTCACACGCGCTCTTTGATATAACTGAAGAAATAACTAATGCTGTAGATAACAAGAAATGTGCAATAGGGTTATTTATTGACCTGAGTAAAGCGTTTGATACAATAAACTATGATATATTAATTAATAAACTAGAACATTATGGAATTAGGGGGGGAGCTCTACAGTGGGTTACCAGTTACTTAAAAAATAGAAAACAATGTGTGAAAATTGGTGATTATCAGTCGAGTTGTCGACAAATTGTCTGTGGTTTACCTCAAGGTTCTATTCTGGGCCCAAAATTGTTTAATATGTATATTAACGACATTTGTAAAACGTCTGAAATACTTAAATTTATCTTGTTTGCTGATGATACAAATATTTTTGCATCAGGAGACGACTTGCAACAGCTGTGTCGGATTGTTAACTTGGAACTCAAAAGTGTCAACAAGTGGTTCAAACAAAATAAATTATCTCTAAATCTGAGTAAAAGCAAAATGATGATATTTGGCAACTGTAACTCCAATGCTCAGGAAGCAATTCAGATAGAGGGTGTTGTTATCGAGCAAGTGCATGAAATCAAATTCCTTGGTGTGATTATTGATGACAGAATTACTTGGAAATCTCACATTAAATGTATATCTACAAAAATTTCTAGAAGCATTTCAGTAATTGCAAAAGCAAAGCACATTTTAAACATCAAAGCTCTATATAACTTATACTGTTCTCTGATTTTGCCCTACTTATATTATTGTACTGTGGTTTGGGGTAGTACTTATAAAAACACAGTTAAACCAATAGTATTGTTGCAAAAAAGAGCTATCCGAGTAATTCATAAAGCTGGGTTTTTGGACCACACAAACTCATTATTTTTAAAATCAAAGATCATGAAGTTTTGTGACATTGTTGAGTTCCAAACTGTACAGTTGTTATTCAAAGCAAGGTACAAATTGTTACCAAACCAAATACAAAGAAGGTTCCAAGAACGTACTGGTTGTTATGAATTACGTGATGAATTAAACTTTAGGATTCAGAAACATAGCACAACTTTGAAAAGTTTTAGTCCAACTGTTAATGGTGTACAGTTGTGGAATAAACTGGAGATGGATTTGAAACGATGTCCAAACATCAACCTGTTCAAATTTAAATACAAACAAAAGACTTTTGAAATATACAGACAAGAAGAAATGTGTTGCCACTAGGGGGAGCAGTAGGATCCATTATGAGTATTTTTTCCTCTATATTCAAGGAAGAGTGTTGCTGCTTGGAACGGTTGTCATTCTATTGCTCAAATTTACAAATGGAGAATTAGGGTTGGCAGGTTATGGATCTGTTGAGGGAAATCCTCCCAACGGGCTCTAAACCTTGTCCTTTAATGCACCACTCAGCATAGGAACATATTCTACAAAATCAGCTGTTAGGGCAGCTGTGTGGGGGTTTGTTGACGGGGAGTTACTGCTCTCTTCAACTGGCCCGCTCTACACTCTGGCTTTTTAATGCACCACACTATGCAGGGCTACATCATACTTCATATATAACTCAATTAAATAAATATATAATAATAATGATTATGAAAATTACACCCAAATTAAAATTATACTGAGAATGGTAATGACAACTGGGAAGTATCAAGATCTCGGAGTATAATATCTATAAATGTACCTTCATAACATAAAAGTAACTCTCGGTTATCAAGGGTAAAAATCTGAAAGAAATATATTATGGATCACATTTTTTTTTTTTTGACTGCTTCGTTCTGGACATCGTGCATGAAACGGGATTGTTGTTGTAGTTGTGCATTGTTTCAATTAATTGTATAAACAGTTCATATATTTTTTTTGTAAGTTGTAAGTTGGTCTGTATGAATGTAGCTGCTTGAAATGTTCTGAAATGTTCTTTTTTTATTTTTATTATTATTATTTTATTTATTTTATTGCACTTGGGGGTGGGCACTCATAAGCTTTTGCTTCAGTCCACTCCTTTTGAGCACTATGTGTACTGCTCAAATAAACAAATAAACTAAACTAAACTAAACTAAACCATCGTAATCTCCTCACTAGGACTGACTAGGACTAGTTTGCCTTTCCAGTCTCTCTTCACCTCCATCCTGATTTCGTTGCATTTTCACTTGCTTAGTCCCGGTTTTGACCTGGCTCTCCCCCCACACCCCGCCTCGCGAACCCCCCCCCCCCCCCCACGGCCGCGGCGGCAGGCGGGACGGAGCAGGGGCTAAGTGGTGTGAAGCCTGGAGCTATGCGTCAGGCTTCATTACCCCTCGGGCCGGTCCTGTCAGGGGAGAGAGGTGAGGAGGGGGAGAGAAACGAGAGGCAACAGATCTCACATATATATCAGCTCGTCCAGAGGCTGATATAGAAGCACTCTCTCAAAGCTTTTGGCCTATCTGCCGGTTTGAAATCGTAGGGATAGGATTCACAAATATCATTTACTATATCATTTCAGATGGAAGAAATATAAATGAATGTGCTGAAAAAGATGAGATTACCTTTTTTAGGCCATTCCTCTTTACAAAACTGCTGCAGTTCATCGAGATTCCTGGGTTCACTTACTTTTTCCTCCCTGTCCTGTGAATGTTTACATGTTACGGCCATTAAAAATATGATCGCGTGTAATTGTTATGGTGGTATTAGTTTAAGCAGACACTGTTTATTCATTATGATTTTGATGAAGGTCAAACCACATTTTATGACCAATTTAGGCAGAAATGTGAGAAATTCCCAAGCATTAACACACATTTTCCTCCAACTGTATTCTACCTCTAATTCGCTAATTGCAATTATAGAAGTTTTCAGAAAAATACGCAATAAATGTTTTTCCTAACAAATTGTGCAGCCATGACTCTTGCTACTGAACATATCCCTCAAGACGGGGCTTAGTTATTGAACGCTTCTTGCAGCTCTTGCTCGTGTAAAACCAGCCCTCCATGTTGTTTTCTTTTTTTTCTTTTTTTGAGTCTGTTGGCGGGAAGCTGGTCTCGCTGAGGGGAAGTGTGTCACGGCGGCTGGACCTTGTTAGGATCGATCGTCTGATGGAAGCGCCCGTTCATCTATAATTCATCTGCGTGTCTGATGGACTCACGCTGAGACAGGAGCGGACTGTGTTTTCATTAAGCTCCGGGATTGTTTCTGTTGCAAAGCCGCGTGTGTGGTAATTCACAGAGGCAGTTGAGATTTTACGAAGGAAACCGAAAACCCGAGGACTCTTTCTGATCTTACTACATAAATCCTTGCACCGTTGCCTCCAATAAAGCCCCAAGTATTGCTGCTCTTCGTACGGATAACTGCATGAGCTACTATGGTTACTTTGCGAATTTAGCCTCTGTCTTCCTGGTTCACACTGGAGGAAAATGCCGAAAGAAGTTTACTCTTAGTACAAGAAAATGAATTGGTTTCCACAGCTTGTTATCGTATAGTGGCTTTTTTCAATTATAATCAGTGAATGCACTACTATTAATGTTTAGATAAATATACTCAGATCAGATATGAGTGAAGCTAATCATTCATAAATCAAATGTGTGCTACAGTGGTTCTCAATTTCAGGACCTATCTAATAAAACAACATTTTGCCTTTTCAGCACCTTATATGAAAGAAACAATGAAAGGGGAGGCCACTAAATTAATATATTAGCTGTGTCCAAACTCATTCCCTAACGTTTATTTGTAATATCGCGATTCTTCACAGGGACAAGATTATAGGCACATTTCTCAACTTGCAGGGTCACTGTTTTCAGGATCATTTTCACAGAAATGCTAGAAAAGTCGCCTGAGGGTTCATGAAATTGATGCAAATGCTTTGTAATTACATGGACAGTGTTCCCACAAAATGTCTGAGTTTACAATACACCAAAGGAGGACAAAACTAAATGTGTTCCACTGCGAGAAAAACAAACACAAACAGTATAGTGCCTTTAAAGCTGACTATCGAAAACTATCAGAACATGTTCATAAACGGCCAAACTTTTGGGTCCCGACTCGGCCACTAGTCTGGACATAACGGCTCATTTGTTTACCATGGGTGTAAACTCGGCAAAATATTAAGAAAAAGAAATCCATGGCCACAAAACACAGAGCGGAGTGAAACTAAAACCTTGCATAAAACATCCAATTAACAAGTGATGTTAATAAGCATTGAGGCACAAATCACAGTTCATTGGAATGTGTCGCCCTGATTTGATGTTAAAAACAAATTCCAGTCCCAACACCATCTGTTTGATTAAATATTAATAGTTTGGGCTTTGGCGGCGCTCTCCAGAGGCCGCAGTCCACGCCCTGACCTCTAGGGGTCAAGGACAGACTGCCCTCTGCTTTTTGCCCTGTGGGGGGAACATGTCAATGCGTTCCATGAATTGTCGTCAGGTACAATTCATCACACTGTTTTGTATTTAATGAAGTCAGCCTGAGCCCCACAGCTTTATAAAACTTGCATCCCGACGGCTAAATGTGCAACTCAAAATCTTTTTAATCCCGTAGAACCGCCAATGTCCGGTTATTCTAAAATTATTACTTTTACGTTAATATCGTCTAAAAAAAGGCTTTATTCAGAGCTTGCATGTTATCATTCTTTTCACAACACATTTCTTAATTATGGATGTGACTCGACTCTCATCCAATATTAAAAACCTCTTAACCTTAACATGAACGTGAAGTGATACAGCGTCGCCGCACATTTGAGTAAAGCTCGCCCCCATTATGCCTCATATCTGACCTCCTGTTACCCCGCTCCCTTCAGTCTGAAACGCCTAACGCTGCTGGTCGTGTCCCCCGCCCCCGCGTCCCTCTCGGAGGCGCAGCGCGGTCCATTTACGGGACAAGTCAAGTGACGAGATCTGGGCCTATTAATATTTGAGTGTCTCTGGTTGGTGCAGCTGTTTACTTAACCTAACACGCTTCGGGGCTTGGCTTCAGGGCACCTCCCCTGTCATTCACTCTTCTACCCCCCCCCCCCCCCCCCCACACACACACACACACGCCTAGGCCCGGGACCAATAATGCCGCCCGTTTCCTCTCTGTTATACGAGCGATTCTTCTATTACGGCCTAGTACGGACCTCATTTACAAATCTATATGTTCATCTCATTGCTTAACCTCTTAACCCCCGCCTTGACCAAGTGCATGTCTCCAGTTCAGCCTCGCCCAAATCCAAAAGGTTACACACTATAGGCTTGAGTAACGCCTCATTTGAAAGCTAAGACCGACAAAACTGATCTTGAAGGATCTTTTGCCTTGCATTGTCGTCACTCGTTTTTGGGACATTTTGTTTCATTGCCCTTTTGTCATATTTTATGCAATTACGACGCTGTTTAGTCACTTTTTCTTGTTTGTTTTTTGTGACTTTTTCATCCTCGTTTTCGTCTCGTTTTCGTCGCTATTTTGACACTTCAAGAAGCTTTTGGATTTGGTTAAAGTCGAACTGGAGAAAAATGTGGTGGGGGTTAAGAGGTTCCATGTTTATCGCTTCCCAATACAAATATACAGACAAAATGTATGTTGATTTGGTCGGTTGATTTCCTTAACAAACTTAGATGATACGACATTTTTGGCCGGGCATCATTATTGGGTATGTTGTTGAGCGTTTGCCCACCAGTTCGAGGATTGCTGGTTCGAGCCTCATCCAGCAGCATACACTTCATCCACATATCTCGCTCCATTTCCCCCTCAGATGTGCATGAAGGACCTCTGATGTAAAACCTTCCAAATTATTATGTGTTTTGTTCCCTTTATGATAAGCCCAAATTAATTGAACTAGATATTTAGCTTAAAGCAGACATATCAGGCCAAATCGACTTTTTTAAAATGAAAGTACATTTTGTATTTTTGGGGTTTAAACCATGTTATAACGTTGTCCCTCTGTCAAAAACATACTCGGAGAAATATGTCTCTACATTCACACAGTTTTGAGTAATCCTCTTTTGATCCTGTTTGATTCAGCCGTTTCTTCTTCTACGGTTCTTGCTTTGTTCTGTATTTTCCGGAAACCGTTGCGTCATTGTTAAAACTATCCTGCAAATTTAGAAAGTCCGTGATCCAACATTATATATATAAAATGGCAGTTTCATGATAAACTAAATAATGTTTTTAACCTGTTTCTTGCTCAAAGGGCGTAGGGTTAGGGGTTTCGGGTTATGATTATATATGGACGGCAAATGTGATGTAAGTTGTGTTTCACTCATCTCATCTTACACATATTTTTTTTAAACAAGAAGGTCTTAGCTTTCAAATGAGGTATCACACCGGCGTACAGGTCTATACACTTTGTGATTTGGACATGCACAATTCGAGAAGATAACTTTAAATCTAAACCTAACCCCAAGATGGCAGATAACCGGTTAAGTCTGTTTTTAAGCCCCACTTTTAACGCCCACTTTAATCTCTTAACCCCCCACCTGTACCGAGCACATTTTATCCAGTTTGACTTGACCCAAATCTAAAAGCTTCTTGAAAAAAAAAAGCATCAAAAATAGCTACAAAATAAGGAGGAAAATGCAACAAAAGAGTGACAAAAAACGCGATGGAAAAAGTGACAAAAATGTGAAATGTGAAAAAGCTGTCGAAAAAGTGACAACAACCCGAGGAAAAAGATCCAATTAGATGAGTTTTGTAGGTCTTAGCTTTCAAATGAGGCGTTATGAACCTTATGGATCTGGGTACAGCTGGACTAGAGAAAAAGCCCTCGGTTAAAGGGGGGGTATTATGTAAAATCGACTTTTTCCAGCTTTACATCATGTTATTATGTCATTCCCTCATTAAACACATGCCTGGAGTGTTGCCTCGGCTCATTCACATATTTTTGAGTAATCAGTAAAAACTTAGACGGCGGCCATTTTAGGTGTAGCTATGCCTCAGTCCTCCTAGGAACGCCCCCACCTCCTGGAGACGCCTCTGGACCTTTCGTCACCAGCCAAGCCACCAACCACTGCTCCTCAGCTCAGCAGAGCCCCCTCCCCGCACAGTGTTGTTGTTTCAATGCCACAGTAGTGTGCTGAAGGGGGCGTGTCGGAAAGCTTCTTAAAGAGACAGAGGCCTATTTCAAGACGTTCAGTGCAGCCATTTTGAGAGAGCAATTTTATTCAAGGCAGTTATTTTAATTTACTGCATATACAGACCAACAGAAGGTTACGTCATCGTTGTAGTGCTATAGACTGGGGCTATGTGATGGAAAAAAGCATAATACCCCCTCGGTTAAGGCGGGGGTTAAGAGGTTAAACGGCCTGATGATGATTTCAGTAGCTCAGTTATTACTTGGTAGACTTACATGAAAAACTTTGTGCATCTTTATTAATGTCTCTCAGATGTTATGAACAGCCGCCTATATTAGCCCGACTGCGAGACCCTCTTATCAATCGATATTTTTCCTGTCGGCCCAAAGAGATCTGACTCGGCACTCGGCTGCTCCCTCCTCTCTCATATCCACCTGTCTCTTCTGCCCCATCCATCATCGCTCACGCCGCCTCCTCCCGACTGTCACTCTGTCGTTAGTTTTCATTTGTGAAACTACCCTCTCTCGCGGCGCACATCGCTTGGTTTTGTTGGCGCATAATCTCGTCCCAGTTGTCGTCTCCGAACGCGCCAGAGTCGGCTGGTGCTGAGGAGACGCCGGCGGAGCTGTCAAGCCCCTCCCTACTGGTCCGATATGATTTAATAACCCCGGAGGCTTTGCACTTATTGCTTCATTAGTGAAGCTGTGTGACGGGGCTGAGGTTAAACGGACGTGTCAGACGGATTCTTGAGCCGTCGGCTTTTAAGTGTCAATAATACAATAATGAATAATCTTTTTTGTCATAAATCTCTGAGCGAGCGAGGTCTGAATCACTCAGCTTTGGGGGTTTTAATGTGAACTTGCCCAAACTGTCTGGGAAGCTACTTATTTCGTTGGATTTTAAGATACCAGTCAAGCTTGTTTTTGAATTAATATTTCAAAGTCACTCTTTTGGCATAACAAATGATCATTTAAGGTTTAAGGTTTTGCTAAAACTAAAACATAGTTAACACAATTATATTTAAGGTTTTGCTAAAATGTGTGCTCTTTCATTTGTCTATTTTTGTGACACTGACAGGAAGTGATATGGCTAGAGGCAAACAATTTTAACCCGTTGCCATGCCAACCGTGTTATATCGATGGGAAATGAGTCAAACTGCTGTGAAACTTTACCTTCATCTTCCTGTCAGCAGCTTAACAATTCAAATAGAATAACTTTCATCCATCTAAAGTAAGTCATATTTTCAAAAGGTTTAAAACTTGTCATATGCACTTTAAAGAGATCGATTCTTGGGCAGTATTCACATGTGGACTTTGAAGGACTCACGTTAATCAATATGCACTTTCCCATCTTACACAAACGTAACGTACATCAAATGGTGATACAGGATGATATCGGCCACCGATAAAACCCTCACTTTAAACAACCCGGTCCAGCTGACGACTTTGGAAGCTTCTAATTTGTTGGTGAACCTCCATAAACATCCTCTCAAAATCCCCTCGAACCTACATACAGTGGGAGGAAAATGTGTATGAACGCTTTGGAATTACTCACATTTCTGCCTAAATTGGTAATGAAATGTGGTCTGATCTTCGTCAAAATCATAAGAATGATTTAACAGTGTCTGCTTAAACTAATACCACCCACACATTTACATTTGATCATATTTTTAATGGCCATAGCATGTAAACATTGACAGGACAGGGAGGAAAAAGTAAGTACACCCCCTGAATCTCGCTGAACTGCAGCAGTTTTGTAAAGAGGAATGGGTCCAAGATTCCTCCTGGTCGTTGTGAGCGTCTAATCTGCAACTACAGAAAAAAGTTATTGCTGCAAAAGAAGGGTCAGCCAGATATTTAATACAAGGGTTCACTTACTTATTCCATGCTGTTGTGAATGGAAAATATCTTGATAAACTTGTGAATTCAGTCTTCCATTGAGGATAGCACGATGTCCGGGCCCTGAGGAAACAAAACAGCCCCGCACCATGATTCTCCTGCCCCAGACTTCACAGTGGGGAGAGGGTTTTGATGTTGGTGTTCAGTGTGCCGTTCCATTTTTCCTCCACACATGATGTTGTGTGTTTCCTCCCACTGTATAGTCGGTAAAATAGGAACACACGTTCAGCCACTGGTCTCTTTAGGTCCCACTGAAGTCATGTGGAGTTCAACACTTCATGCAGCTTTAATCAAACTCTCTTGACCTTATTCCACACCTTGTTTTTTACAAGGCAACTCTCTTCACACTATAGGGCTGCAAGACTGAAGCAACAATGAAAAAAACAAAGATAAATATTAGAATATGTCCCTCTAAGTCTAAAACTGGCTAACCATAAAGGGGACTTATCATGCAAAAATGCCTGTTTTGTATTTATTTTTTTGTGTCGTCGTTTTAAAACACACCTGTAATGGTATTTCACCACATCCACGCAGTCTTGAGTAATCCTCGGGTCCTGTCTAATTGGAAACAATTGCGTCATTGTCCACATTTTTAAAGCCTATATTTCAAGATTATATCGGTTATGAGCCGTCCTGCTGAAGGTGTAAACCGCGCGGTAAATCGAAATCGAAAGTTTGTTTTTAAATAAGTTATTCCCACGTTATTCCCCAGCCAAAGTCTTCATCAGCTTTTGCCGCCTCTATTTCATTGTTACTTTTCAGTTCTTACATAGACATACTTTCAAATTGTAAAATGTAAAATATCAATGCTGAGGCACCCAAAATAATGTTTGTAAGTCTATTTCAAAGCTCCTTTTGCGTGATATGTCCACTTTAAGACCATTCCACAAGCAAAATCGACTGATGCTTTTGTAAACGTTTCACATGTGTGCTGTGAATAGTTTCTAGATTTTAAAACATAAATTAGAGTTACATTTATTTGCATATTTCAAGTAGCAAATATAACCATATTCGAATACGTGTGAGAAAAACAATTGCAGTTACATATTTGTATTGTTCAGCTTTACTTCACTCCAATGAGCTCTGGCCCTTTGTGTTGCTCTTGAATGAGACAATACGAGATTCTACAGTATTTTTTTCTCTTTTTTTTTTAGGTCAGCCATTATGCTTTTGCGACTTTGTAAGGCTTTGTCACAGCTTTTAGCACAAAGCTGCCTCTGCCCTATTAGCCTGCGCTGTCCTCTTTTGAACTCAACACTATCTGGAATAAATTGACTCATCCTAATGGACGTGGTTGCAAAGCAAAGCTTGTTTTTCTGCGCAAAATCCCCTTTCATTGAAACCACGGCGGCTTTTGTCCCTCTCGGATTCGCCTCACGTACTTCGGCCTAATTTGCAGACCCGGAGCCGCGCCGCCAGCACTTGTTGCGTGTTGTTCGACGGTAGCCGGTGTTGTTTTTTTTCCCCCGTGTAAGTGGCTTGTTTGCTGAGGCAGATTGGCTTCATGCGCGTAGGTGAGATTAAAGGCCTGAAGCGAGAGGTGCGCGCGCTCATTTTGGCAAAGCGAGCTCGCCGCTAATGTGTCTAGAGCAGGTGTTAATGGCGGCCTCGTAATGAAGGAATCAAAGCTGCAGAGCGGTAACGGGGCGAGGGGTCCGCGCTTGTGATGCCAGCGAACGGTAAATGGCGATGATGTAACGCCGTTTAATTGAAGATAATGCGACGTTTGTGCATTTAGCTTGAGCGTCGGCGGTGGACGACCTCGGCACATGAAACCAACTACGCTCATAACCCAGTCGTGCTTTCAAATGCAAAGAGATTACGCGTCAAAACACATACAATGAAAAGAACTTGTGAATGACGAAACTGACTAAACAAACTCGCTGTGTTCAGAGCCGGGATCTCCAACCATGAGCTCGCCGGGCCTTTCCAGGAAGCTCGCCAAAGACTTTCTACATCTCTATGCGCATGATAACTCAAAGTTTAGAGTTTCTGTTTGTTCTGAACATGCTGAACACAATCTACGAACACTTGGGTCAATATTGTAAAGTATAAGGACTAAACTCAAGTAATTTTCTTAGAAATACTGTCTTGTCAACTAGTTCTCCTGGGTGCAGTCCACCTAAGACGTATTTTACACAAGTGTTTTTGAAGCATAAGTATCTCTCCGACGTTCTTGTTGTGTAAAAATAGCTCGCCGGGTAAAAAAGGTTGGAGACCCCTGGTTTAGAGTAGCATTCCCATCAGGGCCTCTCGGTATGGAGTTTCCATGGTCTCACTGTGCCTGGGTAGGTTTTCTGTGGGTGCTTCATTCCTCCACCAACTGGGGATGCACCGATCCCATAATGGTGTCGGATATCGGAGCTGATACTGGAAAAAAATACGATATTGGGTATCGGCTTCAAATATCTGATATTCAACCGATACCGGTTTTGTCTCTCAACGACTTAAAAACACATGTTTTACCACCTAAATCTAAGTGAATATGGACATGCTGTATATCATTTTGAAGCTAAGAACCTGTGGAATTCAATCGCTGAGTTGGATTTAACCTCCGCAAACCTATTTTTGATCGCTGCGCAAAATGCCACGGCAAGCAACAGCATGCTAATGCTAACGGAAAGTAATCAGGGCTGGGTCAGAAACTGATAGAAGTAACAGAATTCAATTGGCCACTGCTGAAGCCAAGTGTTTGTATTTTAGTTTGAAGCATAACTAAGTAACTAATGCCCCAAGAGGCCATAAGCGCCCCTGCAGGTTTCGTAGCATGTTGCGTTTTTTTAACTCATTAATTGTCAGAGTAAATACCACGCTGACAGGCTCACTCAAACCTGGCTGTAAATACTGTTTAAGTAGCGCTAGCCCGGAGTTAGCTTTGCCCGTTAGCCTGTTAGCTTCTAGGGGAGACGAAAGACCCTCCGATCATCCCATTAACACTTGTATTACCCTCAGAAGAACTACGAAATGGATTTATTAAGGTAAACAAGTTACTTCCATTTAACAACATTTTGTAATGATCAGATCACTTCATGTGAGTGAGTTGTTTATATTAATGTAACCTAAAGCCTGTCATATACCCATGTTAATGATCCTTGTTAAATGTTTATCCAAGAGTTTATAAATAGATATGATTGATAATTGATCAGTAACATCAGGATGATAAAATATGACTTTATTGATCTTAAAATGGAGAAAAAAGTCAATTAAAATCTCAGAGGAAGCCACTTTTAAGTCTCTTGGTATCGGTAAATATTGGCAGATACTAGAAAAAAAGCTGGATCGGTGCATCTCTACCACCAACCAAAAACATGCACATCAGGTTAAACGTTCTCGTCGGGGCGGGGGCGTGCTGGGACATCATTTTGGCCCGGGAGTTTTATTACTTTGTGCATGGTCTATGGTTACCCGCAATCCGCTTTTCCCTCCCTCCATAATATTTCAGCGGTGAGAGAGTTAATCGCATTTATTTTGCACCCGAAGCCACATTAGCTATACCGTGCGGGAGGGCATCCTGCTGCCGTGGACCGAGGTGGAGGAAGACGGGGATGGGGTTTGCCACCAGTCTGGGTTATTGAGAAAATGAGTGGGGTACGTCCGAAAGAAACTGTGTGACACCTGCCGCTCTCCATCACTGTTTCCACGCGCACAACTTTAGGTTTAGATTTGGAGCTGTCGGAGTTCTTTCATTAGAAACAGCCGAGTGTTTTTGGACCCACTGGCACTAAATGTAAGTGTATTTTTATTGATAACATGACCCAATATTCAGTATGACCATAAGCCGCACTGTTGCAAGGTTCAAAGCGTGTGAAAAAAGTAGCGGCTTGATTAAATGATGGTATACCAGCGCCTCCACATCCTCCACTGACAGTGACTGGCACTTAAAATGGTCAATGGTTCTACCTACAGTGAAAACATAGACTAGTCGACGCAAGCTCTCAAAGCGTCCAAATCCAAGTCTAAGCCACTGAAGTGAGGGTTACTTCGGACTACATTCAGACTCATCATTACCTGGATAGTAGACATGGTGCATTTTAATCCTGGTAAAGTAGGCTGCTTTGCCAATGGAGACGGTAAGAAAACTTCCTTTGCTTATGATTAAAAACCTCTCTGTGACTTGTACAAAGAGTTCTAGACACGCTGTTCCCTCATCCACTTCTTTTGATAACCAACTTCCAACGTGACCCGGGCTGCAATGACAAAATGGCTTCTCCCTTACTCATGCATTTTTTACAAGGACGGGCTGAGTTTTCTGCTCCGAGATAGAGTGTGCTTAGTAAAAATGACACACACCGCTCGCGACTGTCCGAGCCCTCCCCAAAACCCCCGGGGGAGGTATTGGGTTTAACCACGACATTTCGGAGCAAGCGCCAGACAAGACCCAAGGGGCGCGGCGGTGACTGGATATCCTTACAGCACTCAGCAGAGAGGGCCGGCCGGTCGCCCCGGGTTGAGAGGCTGAAAATTAGTGCAGTGCGAGCTGCTAATGACCCACTGCAGGCGGAAATGCATTTAGAGCAGCTTTGGAAGAACAGAGGACAGAGAGGAGAGACAGAAAGGAAAGAGAGAGGGAATGATCCGATGGAAGATGTTCAAATCGTTGCTTTGTTTTGCCGTGATTTAAATGACTTATTAATAGTTTTAAAGACTTGTCCGTACATTACACAGTCTGGGAAGGTGGCTGCAGAGGACAGCGCTGAATACACATGGGACATCACAGTGTGAGCCGTTGGCAGCTTCTCACTCCCCCGCGGTAAGAGGCCGTCTCCACGGCTGTCTGTCAGCCGCTGCCCACACGTCTCATGTTAAATCTGGGACACCTATGGGTGTAGGACACAGAGGGCTTTCAGATTGAAGTTTAATTTAAAGGAACAGGCCACCGTTTCTCCACACTGAGATATGTTCTTACCTGAGCTTAGACGAGTTGATGCGTACCTGTCTGGTCTTTACGCGTGCGCTCAGTCACGCAAAAAGACCAAAGATATGGTTAGCATTTAGCCTCTTCTCCTCTCCTCTATGGAGCCAAACAAGAGTGAAGCGACCAAGCTCTTCCACGTTTTCCCTATTTAAATACGGTTATGTGAATAGTTACAAGATCCAAGTATAGTTACACATAATTAAACATGTCGGATAAAAAGGGGAACTATATTGTGAGGCGTAAAAACATTAGGAGCACTTCGACGTCCGCGCGGTAAAGTGAAGATATTACCGCGTGGAAGTCAAAGTGGAGAGGCTAAATGCTAATCACATCTTTGGTCTTTTTGCGTGACTGAGCGCACACGTAAAGACCAGACAGGTACGCATCAACTCGTCTAAGCTCAGGCAAGAACATATCTCAGTGTGGAAAACGGTGGTCTGTTCCTTTAAGGCTTTCAAAGTGGTTCGATCCGCCAGCAGGACCATTGGCTGCACTTTGCCGCTGCTCGAGGCCACATATAAAGCTCGACCTCAAGCCACCATATAGTCAAATGCTTCCTTCAGGGAAAAGGTATAGCTTGATCAAATGTTGTACTGATTACCATTCTAACAGTTTCTTTCCACAAGCTGTGATGACCAAACAAGGCACTTTAATCTTTTGTATGGACTTTTTATTGTACAATATTTTACCCTTAGGTTTCTTCATGTGGCATTTGTTTGTTTTTAATGTAATGTCCTTAGAAATGTTGACTGCAGACAGATATCTTGCCTCTTTACATGTTTTTTAATAAATGTTCAAATATTGCATTTTGGGTCAATATTGAGCATCTCTCGATTGAAACTGAACTTGCTCGATTGCGGTCTCACACTCTTCGATTATGACGCGGGCAAAGGAAACGGACTCTCGTGACGCGTGAAAGTATTGTTTGCTCCTCTAATCTATTATAAATGATTGCCTCTTTTGTTCAAGCTGCGCTCCTGATCGCATCCGTGCGTTTTCTCTTCCGCTTTAACCAGCCCGAGCAGCGGCGGCAGCACGTGTCCCAATTTGTTCCAGGTATTTGGAGCACAAAATGTGAAATCTGCCGTTCCCAGGTGAGTGGGAAGGTGAAATAACAGTAACCAGCCGCGCAGCAAATAAACAGGGCGCATACAAAGCAACGGGGAGTTCAATCGAAACCTGCTACAGAATAAAAAGGAGATCATATTATGAAAGAAATGTTTGTTTTTTTGCATAAGAAACAGATGGTCTCTGTTTAACCTCTTAACCCCCGCCTTAACCGAGTGCATTTTCTCTGGTTCGGCTTTGCCAAAATCTATAAGGTCACAGCCTATAGGCCAGAGTAACGCCTCATTTGAAAGCTAAGACCTACAGAACTGATCTAAATGGATGTTTTTCTTCACATTGTCGTCACTTTAAGAAAAAAACAAATTGTCGCTTTTTTGTTTGTTTTTTTATCATATTTTTGCCACATTTTCATTTGCTTTTTTTTTTTGCTCTTTTGTTGTTCTTTTTGGGATTTTTTCTCACCATTTCATCACTTTTTTGTCACTTTTTCTGTCGCTCATTTTTGGCTTTTTTAGGGGGCGTGGGGCTGGAGGAGTTTATTGAGAAACTTTGAGGAGCATATTTATGATTGTTACTCCATACCTCAAGGTTCTGTTCAGACTAGTTGCTGCAAACTTTATTTCTGGCCCATTTTTGTGTGTGTGTGTATTTTGTGTTCTCTCCTCTTTAAAGGGACTAGATACAAGTTGGTCATTTCTTTACTCACTACTGCCACCTCAGGTGTAACGCGTAACTGCAGCTTCTATTAAGCTCGTGCATGACGGCAGTTCGGACCTGAATGAACACCTTTATTAGTGACGGTGCAGGTCTGGGCTCATTCTACACATTAGGACATTACTGGAACATGTAGGGGGAGGAAAATACATAATTTTAACATTTTCAAACTCCGTATAGTCCCTTTAAGTTATCTTCTGTTCCTTTACAGCTATATCGAAAGTCGCGTTGCAGGCAGAAGGGGAGAAGGCAGAAGGTATAGGAAAGGTAGACTGCTGGACTTTAAAGAGAGCACGAGCGGGCCTGCTGACAGTTTTGACCGGAGCATCAGCGCTAAAACATCACAGCCCATAGCAAAGTTGTGTCCGCTGTTGTTCCCCCATGGGACAAATGGGCAAAGACAACACAACAACAACACAAACCTTTGAACATTGTGAAGACCGGGCTGTGCGTTTGGGACGAGTCATGAGAACGGCGTCGGGGGTTCTGCCAGGAAATGCAGAAAAATACTGATAGTATTTCCCACATTTTTAGAGAACTTTAACAGGAATGCGATCTTTTATTTGAATAATAGCTTAGAATTATGAATCAAGTTAATTATGGCCTTGTATAAATTAATCACAATTATACCACGGTCAGGGAGAATTCCAAGGCTAACTGGCGTGCATTATTTTCAATTAACCGCACAAGAGTGGAAAATTGTGTTTCCCAAAACATTCAGTTTTCCCCCCCGGCGAGGCCACGCCCCCTTCTATGACGCGAGGCCGTCTCTATCCACAGAAATAAAAAGTCCTTAGTGGCTTCGTTCCATTGTCGCTGAATCAGATAAACGTTTAATTAGTGACTGACGAATGGGATGGATTTTGTCGTGATGTTCTTGACTCTAAGTCGTGCATTATAACCGTCTAATGCACGACTCCTTCTTGTTTAATCTTAACCTCTCTCGCTCCTTAATCAAGCACATTTTCTCCAGTTCAGTTTTACTCCAATCTAAGAGCTTCCTGACTGGAGCTTACAGCCTGTAGGCCAGGGTAACGTCTCATTTGAAAATCTAAAACCTACTATTTATTTGTTTGACTTTTATTTAACCAGGGAAGTCCCTGAGATTAAGAATCTGTTTTCCAGGGTAGTCCTCAGTTTGTTTTATTTTGTAGAAAGAGCTTTTTTAATAAGTTTGTCGGCTTAACTGCGTGAATAAATAAGTTTGACGGTAAAATTGTTTTTGGCTTTACGTGTGTGTTAATCCCTAAGCAACGTCTTGTGTAAAGTGTGATTCATTTTGATAATAGTAACAGTTTAGGATGAATACTTTTAATTGTATTAAACCTTAAGTAATTAATTTATCATAATTAATCGAAAAAAGTCCCGGCCCTAATAATAATAATGTTTCTCAAAATCATCTTGGGGGCCAGAGGTCCTGTGCTGGAGGGCAGCAGTTTCCCTTGTGCACTAATAATGAGACAAGCTGTGTCCTGATGTTTTCCTATAGACAATAGTTTAGTTTTAAACTGATTGAGTCACTTTATTGCTCTTTCTCGTGGGCACTTTTCAATAAGAAAAAAAATACAACTGAAAATACAAGTTCAATCAATGGGCTATATTGCACGATGTCCCCATGTGATCTCTTCCTGGACAGTAAGATTGGTGCTGTACTTCCTGTCCCGTATCTTTTACATTAAAAATTAGCAGAGTCCCAAACAAATGAAGAGATTGCTCAGGGTTGAGAAAAGGACAACGAGTTACTGAGGGGCACTGTGTTAAAACCATCATGTTCGCTGTGAATCCTGCCCCAAAGGAAACGCCAGTGGTCGTCAGGTAGGAGCTGTTATCTTGCGAGCTAAAGGCTAGTAGAGGTAAAGTAGTACTAAGTAACTTGTTTAATCCTTTCCGTAGTCCCTCTGGCGGTAATACAAGTGTTAATGGGATGATTGGGGGGTCTTTCATCTCCTCCAGTGTCTCTGGCCGGAAAACCACAATTGCAACTTTCCTGCCTCTGAGTTGGAGTCACCAATACCCACTAATGGAATCACGAAGGGCTAACGGCTAGCGGGCAAAGCTAACTACAGGTTAGCGCCACTTTAAACAGTATTTACAGCCAAGTTTGAGTGAAAAAAAATGATCTCCATTGTGTAATTGGATGATTCTTTTTTGCACAGACTCGTTCAAAACTTTGCACTAGTTTTAGTTTTTATTTTGTGTTAGCCGTTAGCCTCAAGACAAAAACATCCACCTTTATGAACACGGGGGTTTCCACGTCATGTTTTTAACCTGCTCCAGTCACATCCCAACTTTCACTCGCTGCCTTTGAGCTATCGCTTTATTTGTGAGGGACTCTGCTAATTTTGCATGTAAAAGATACGGGACAGGAAGTACTGGGCCGATGCTAAATCACGTGGGGTCACTGTGCATATAGCCCACTGAAACGGCTGGACATTTCCGGGCTTATAAAAGATTATGTTTTGCTGCTCATAGAACGTTCTAAAGCCTGTCTCGATAACTGAACCTCCACGAGATGGGTTCTTGTTTGGCGTATGCTAAAATATACTGCCCTACAAAGGCAAAACGCAGTAACTGCCCTCTGGGTGAAACAGAGAAAACTGACTTTTTAGTTTATTTGATGCCCTGTGAAAATGGTTTACCATTTATTTCTTTTTTATTTTGTAGCTTTTTATGGTAGAATTATTATGGGTATAAAACACAAACTTATTTTATTTATGTTGGTAAATTATCATCTGCATCAGTATCAATCATAATTTGAGATGTAAAGTGAGACCCATGTATGTTCATTAACATGCACTGTCCTGACCAAATAAACCAATAAATAAAAAAATAAATAAATGTGGCCATTTGCACCATCATCTGGTCCTGTGCCATAATCGCTTATTTGAGCATTCGAAATACACCGCGGTCAAGGCTGATGAAGCCAAGACGGGTTTGCTGGAGAGGAGTCCTGGTTGCCACGGCAACCTTAGTGGAATGTGCAGTAACTGCGTCCCCTTTGGTTTTTGTGTCAATTTTGTAGTTACTGCAAATTAAATAATGGGTTTTCTCTAAAATAGTTTTGAAACAAACCACTTTGGTTCAAGATAGTACAAATGAGAAGAAGTTCAAATCTGCTCTTAACTCATTATCTGCCAAACTATGCAGTTACTGCCTTTTTCCTTTGTAGGGCAGTATAGTTATCAGTCAATATCTGCCAAACTCTAATTGTAACATAAAAGCACATAGGTGTAAGGTAAGTGTAGGATTAACTCTGATAATATCTGTAAGATCCACATGTCATGATGTGACCTAATGACAGTTTTATTTATATAATATCCATTAAGCAGTAGCCTTGTATTTACAGTAATGGTCTTTCAGCTACAGGAAATGAATAGATGAAAGATGTAACCTATTATAATAAAATGCAGCTTAAGCGCAGTATAAATGTATTTATCCAGCTTGAAAGGGTCTCGATGAAAGATACAGGTGGCTTGAATAAATGATTTGAATAAAAGGCTGTAAGAAAAAAGTTTTGAAAGGCCAGTGAGGACTTTCTAAGCTTTTGGTAAAGATTGGATTTGGACCAACGACAAAAATGTCATAAAATTGCAGAATAAAAGACCTTGTACACTTTTCACATGAACAGCTGTGTTGATTTTTGTGATTTCCAGTTGGCCGATTTGTGTAGTTTCAAAAATGTACGCACTCTTTCTTTTGAACCAAATGAAAGAGAAAGATTCAAGGTTAGTCACGGCTCGCTGCTGAGTTCAGTCGTCCAGTCAAACGGCGCTTCATTTGATCGAGATATCGCCGCCATCATTGTCTGTGGTTTTAGATGAATTTGTTTCTGATCGTTTTTAGTTCAAAGATGGATCACAAATCGACGCCTCTTTCATGTCGGCCCCGGCGGTGCTCGAGATGAAGGGACGGGTTTTCAACGGTGACTTTTTGGACCAACATGTCGGACGTGCTGTTTCATCAGCGGATATTTCATCAACTCAAATATTTCCTCATAGTTTAACCTCCTAACCCCCACCTGAACCGAGCCCAAATCTAAAAGCTTCTCGACTTCAGTTTAGTCTATTGGTTTATTTGGTAGGGACAGTGCATGTTACTGAAGGCAAGGCAAGTTTATTTGTAGAGCACAATTCATGCACAATTCAAAGTGCTTCACAGTTGCATAAAATTACAAGAAAACAGATAAAATCAGTCATTAAAACATCAACATAAAAATTTATCAATGACAGTAAAAGGCAAGAGTGCAGATAAAATACTTTCAGTTTTCATCTGCTCGGGTAAAAAGAGCTGTTTTCAGCCTGGATTTGAACATTGTCAGAGTTGAGGCCTGTCTCACATCCTCATGAAGACTGTTCCAGATTTTAGCTGCATGAAACTGAAACGCAGCTTCACCGTGTTTATTATTGACTCTGGGAACCACCAGGAGACCCCTCCCTGAAGTTCTCAGGGCCCGAGATGGTTCATACGGCTCTAACATGTCAGAGATGGACTTTGGTGCTAAACCATGAAAAGATTTGTACACAAGCAGAGCTGTTTTAAATTCTATTCTCTGAGTGACAGGAAGACAGTGCAGGGACCGGAGCACTGGACTAATATGGTCGTATTTCCTAGTTCTTGTCAGGACTCGAGCAGCAGCGTTCTGGATGTTCTGCAGCTCTAACAGCTCGTTTAGAAAGGCCAGTGAGCAGCCGTTACAGTAGTCTAACCTGCTGGAGACAAACGCATGGATGAGTGTCTCCAAGTCTGGTTTTGACATTATTCCTCTGATCTTAATGTTTTTCAGATGGTAAAAAGCTGACACACCGGATTGTAAGACTTGAGTTCACAGCCTATAGGCCAGAGTAACGCTTCATTTGAAAGCTAAGGCCTACAAAACTCTTTCTTTTATTACATTCATTATGTCTTGCAAATTAGTTTTAAAGGTTCTTGTGGAAAGACACTAGGCGTTCCCAGTCCGTCGAAACGCGGAAGGTATTTGAACGAAAGCTTTTTGTTACACCTAGTGTCTTTTTGAAAGAACCCATAAAACTAATTTTCCTACAAAACTGATCGTGACATTTTTTGATGCATTGTCGCTGTGCGTTAGTCACATTTTTGTCATGTTTTCGTCTCTTTTTGTAGATTTTTTGTGTCGCTCTTTTGTGGCTTTTTTTGTTTTTGTCGCTTGTTTATTGTGTTTTTGTCGATCTTTTGTTGCTTTGTTCAAGAAGCTTTTAGATTTGGGTCAAGCCAAACTGGAGAAAATGTGCTCGGTTCAGGTGGGGGTTAAGAGGTTACAGTAACAACGTATTTTTGTGGACAAAATCTTGTACTGATGATGGGAGAGTGTGGCCACTGTGCAAAGCCCTTTCCAGGTTCCAAGTACTAACACAAGACTAAAATGGATCTAAATCATGACTAAGACTGATGTTTTGGGCTTTGTTTCATGAAAATGAAACATCTTCTATCTCAGTCAGAAGGAAGATGCCACGTATGGATACAGCCTCAGCTAATACTGTGTTAACAATCGGGATAATTTGCTGATATTTTGTGAATCCCAGCCATAAACACATGCTTCAACACAGTTCAACTCAGCACATTGACCAAAACTGGATTTATTATTTGACCAGAAATTTCCAAATGCGCAGAGTGAGACAAACAAGTCGATATCGCTCACCAAAATGCCTTTATGGAAGACATTCTGTGCGTTACAATTAAACAGGGCTGTGTGCACACGAGGCAGCAGCAGTAGTTAGTCTTATCCGTGCGGGGGGAGCTTGTATACTTATTTAGCCTGGCTTTGATCCAGCAGCACTCTCTCCTCGACACCTGTTGGCCATCGGCTTCTTCAGAGAGCCATAATTACGACCGCAGACCACATCCACACGGACGGGACCAATGCACACGGGGATTATGATGAGCTTTTCATGGGAGAGTGTTATAGCGAGACTTAGAGATTTGAACTCGTGGAAAAATGAGTGCGGTGCATTGAATAGGTCATTATTAGATAAACTTCAGAGGCCTGGCTGAAATGTCAAGACGAGGGAGGGGAGAGAGGGTGTATTTATGTGAATGGTGATCGGTTGTAGACTGAGGCTGAATGGTTTATTGTAGTGATGGGCGGGGTTGAAGCCTTGTGACACTTTAAGGCTTTCCTGGCATAAAAAAAGTGTCGTAAGCTTTGAAGTCTCAGAGCTGTTTCGTTCTGCTTGAACACTGACCTCTTGTGGACAAACTTTATTATCGCGACTTCTCGACTGAAGCGCCAACACAATCATGTACAAGAGAACGGACGTGTGGTGGTTCTTATTATTTGCAGCCTGAGATTGACGTCTGAATGATCAAATCCATCATAGGCCGATAAATAAGAGTCACTTTCTTTGTGACGTGGGTCTGCGCTTCAGTCGGAGCTAATTTAGCCACTATTTGTTGTAGATGGCGCTCCTTACGTTTCCCTCGCCATGGTCAGCCATGCTTTAGTATCTCTTCAAAAGCAGGACTTTGTTAATAATAGGAAAAGCGTTCATTCTGGCTGGCCCACAGCGGTGCAGACACTTTCGCCACATGAATGCCGGAAATGGTCATAAAAGGTGGTCTGATCTTCATTAAAATTACAAGAATGAGTAAACAGCGTGTGCTTAAACTAATACCACCCACACATTTACATTTTATCATATTTTTTATGGCCATAACATGTAAAAATTCACAGGACAGGGAGGAGAAAGTGAGTACACCCCCTGAATCTCGCTGAACTGGTATGCACGTCTAATCTGCAACTACAGGAAACGTCTGGATGAAATGACTGCTGCCAAAAAACAGCCATTTAATACAAGGGTTCACTTACTTATTCCGCGCTGTCGTGAATGTCTCAGGTTTTTCTGCAAAATATCATTTTTCCATTGATGTTGTCCAGGCCCTGAAGCGGCAAAACAGCCCCACACCATGATTCTCCTGCGCCGGACTTCCCAGAGAGGAGAGGGTTTTGATGTTGGCGTGCCGTTCCCCTTTTTTCCTTCCAATGTCCCGCCCCAAACAATTCAACTTTAGCACTTGGATGTTCTACAGCGCTACTGGCTCAATATTCTATGGACTGATGAAACCAAAGTTGAACTGTTTCACTTCCTGATTTCCGAGCGATCTCCTCTGCTTCGAAAGCTGGCGGTAGTGAGGCTATGGCGAGTGTTTTTACTCCCCGATGAAAGGGTTTAATGAGCGATTGAGAGGCGAGGAGAGCACTTCCTGGATGAATACAGCTCCAGGTAGGTTTCTGATGAGAGAGAAACATTTTCACACGGTAGAAAGCTCTCCTCGGTTCAGTCGAGCATCAGAAATCTTGGTGTTTGGTTTGACCAGTCTCTGTCTCTTGACACCCACTGGAGACACTTGGCCAAAAACTGCTTTTTCCGTTTGAGAAACATTGCCAAGTTGAGGCCAATTTTATCCAACTCTGATCTAGAATTGGTGATTCATGCTTTTATCTCGTCTCGTTTACATTATTGTAACTCCCTTTTTACTTGTTTTAACAAATTCGCGTTGAATCGTCTTCAAATGGTTCAAAATGCTGCAGCGCGGAGTTTTGACTTTTAGAGCCAAATACGTGTCCGACCTGCTGTTCCCTTACTCCTCCGGTCGCACCCTTAGGTCCTCGGGCCAGAACCTCCTCACTGTCCCAAGGACCCGCTTTAAAAACCAGAGGTGACTTGTCCTTTGAAGCTGTCGCTCCTAAACGGTGGAATGACCTTCCTCTGTCGCGACGTGTGACCGACACTGTCGATCCCTTTAAAAACCAGCTGAAGACACGGCTGTTTGGACGAGCTTTTAGTGGAAAAGGCTGTGATTGTTTTAATCAATTTGTTTTAATACATTTCATATAATCTGTTATCATGTTAATCATGTTATTTTGTGCCCCCGTGAAGCACTTTGTGATTTTATCTGTGAAAGGTGCTATATAAATAAGGTTTCTTCTTCTTCTTCTTCTTCTTCTTCTTCTTCTTCTTCTTCTTCTTCTTCTTCTTCTTCTTCTTCTTCTCTAATAGTCTAAACATACTGGTTCATGCAGGTTAAAATGACAGATCCTGCGTTTATATTCCCCCCCATCAACCGAACACGATCTGACGAAAGTTTCCTTGGTAACATTTGATAAACATGTGATTGTCCTGAGCCCCTCGTGTCTCTGTTGGAGGCGTGTCTGGCTTTTTGGGGGTAATGACTAAAACCGTGAAGGGTTTTGCTCCGTGTTCCTCGCCTGCCGCTTCACTTTGCCGTCTTTGTCGCGCCGCTTCAAACGACGAGAGCGTCACCCCCCTCCCCCCCCTCTCCCGCAAAGCCTCGGCGTATATGTCGTCGATTTAATTTGACTTTTGTCCCCCCCTCCCGACGCCTCGCTGCGCCCCTCAAAGCGCCGCGGCCCGCTCTGTCACTCACACTGCCGCGCTCCGCTTTCAAAAGACATGCGCGCTCGACGCCCTCCCCGCTGAGCTACACCCATTGATTTCTTATTTCTACACATAATAAAACAAACGTATTTAATTTAAGTTTTTTTTTTGGGGGGGGGGGGCGGGGGAGCGGTCACTAAAACATGACGGCTCAGGGGGAGGAAAGGCACGGAATCTTTTAAAATAATAATTTAGTGCCACAGTAATTTCCTGACGCGCTCGAGTCCTTTCATTCGCCCCGTTCCCAGGGCTGCCTATTATTTTTCAAAGAACAGCGGAGCTCCCTCTGCCAGGATGAACCGAGGCAACCCGGTGACGAGCTGCCCATGTAACAGGCGCTTTGAACCAGCCGCGAAATCCCACACGCGCCGCCACGAGTCGTTTTTATTAAGGCTCCTCTGTGGCTTCAAACGTCCGCGTCGCTCGCCGGTGTGTTTGTGCAAAGACGTTTGTTACTGAGACGCGCGGTTCAGCGGCAGATTTGCACCTGTTGGAATAGCTGATTGTGGAGAGTCCGCGCTGGTAAAAGAGTAAGATTAAAGCCGGGGCGGCGGACGTTTGTGTGAGCTTTCATTTGTTCAGGAGTTCTCCATTGTGAGGTTAATAAAGGCTTGTTTTATCTTATCCAGCCATTGGCGTCATCGGATGTTGGTCTGAGGCAGAGAAGGAGGCCGGACTGAGTGAGACACAATATGCAAGTATCTAGTCAGTGTCAGAGTGAAGTTAGTTGATTCTTATACGAGCTAATAGCGTATAGTAAAGTGTAGTATAATAGCGGCTTTTAATCAGGGGGTGCTGAGGGATAAAGTTTACCCCAAAACCACTTTTTCTGTGCATATTTCCTATTTAATAATATTTCCTGCAATTTGCAAACTATCCACCAGGGGGTGCTGCAGCGCCCTCAGCCCCCTGGGTTCCCACGGCCTTGCGGTGGGGCAGCGGTTAGCGTTCGTGCTTCACAGCCTGGGTTCGATTCCCACCTGGACGGGGCCTTTCTGTGTGGAGTTTGCATGTTCTCCCCGTGTCTGCGTAGGTTTCCCCCGGGGTACTACCACTAAAAACATGTACAATAGGCCTGGATGATGTTTGTGTGTGTGAATGAATGATGGTGGGTCCGTTGGCACAGATGTGTGTTTCTCAGGGGAAACTGACATCATACATAACGCGATGTATACATCACCCCATACATTGGCACAGGGCGCTGTATGAAGCCCTCTGCCCTTCATACAGCGCCCCCTGCTGTCACAGTTCAACACTGACACAGTTTGGAAGCATCATACACGGGATTATATGCGAGACATTTCGAAAAATTTGATCAAAATCGGCATCGGCCTTAAAAAAACCCATATCGGTCGACTTTTATCTCAATGCTTTCAACCCAAGTAAATACTCATCATTCCTTGGGTTTGCCTTTTAATGCACAGATAAGACACTTCATGTCCTTCATCCGCACTTCAGCTCAACAGTCAAGTGCTCATTCCTGTCTGTGCCGTCGTGTTTGTGCTGAAAATTAGACAACGTTACTAGAAGAAGAAATGGAAAATGGTCTCAAATGGCCTTTCTCCCTTCATCAGGCCCAAAGCGCTTCACGGCAAGGAACCAGTCACCCATTCACTCTCTCAGTCACACGCCGATGCACGCAGGTGGGTGAAGTTTCTCTTCTGGACCCGACAGTGGGCACCCTCAGGAGGCGGGATCCGAACCCAAGACCTTCCGATCATGAGACGACCCGCGCTACCATCTAGATCTTTACAAACTAGTTTAACTGTTGGTCGTGGCTGAGAACGTGCTCTGTGAACTGAATCTCGTCTCTGAAACATCAAGATACTTCGTGCTGCCCTCGCTCGCTCGCACGTCTTTTCTTTTTTAAAAATCGGTCGACAGCAGACGTGCATTTAAATGTCTTCCTCTTCTAGGCCAAAGCTTGTCATGCTTTTTACTGCAGGGACTATATTTGATAGTTTGTAAAAGTACTGCTGTTAAAACCTCCGGTAAATGGGTCAGTTGTATATCACAGTGGCACCTCTGTCGTGTCCGTCATTTATCATCCGCTTCTTCAGAATATCAGGTCAAAATTATATGGGGAGTGATTCAAAAGTGTCCGATATTTCTAAACTCTTCGGCGCCTCTTGCGTCACTCGTATTGCCTCCGTGTGTTGTCCGTTTAAACGGGTCGGTGCGTCGGAATGCGGCTGTTTATCATGTAGATATGCGTCAGTCGTACCCCCCCCTCTCCTCTCGGGGCGAGCTCCTGCCAGCCTGCAGCCCCAGAGCGTGACGGACGCTCGCCCCTGTGCCTGTCTCAAGCTCGGGGTGGAGTGTGGAGTCTGAGCCACTTAAAGCAGGCTTAAATGTGACAGGACGTCCCGCTGAGAGGGGCCTGTCCCTCTGACTCGGGGTCCTCTGTCAGAGATGTGTGGAGAGGGGGGAGTAATGACACGGTCGGGGTCTCGTATCCTCTGCTCTCTGGCCGTAATAACAAAACTCACGTGCAGAGGCGCTGTTTGTTTTGTCCACAAGGGCCGCGGCTTTTCCGACATTTTCACCTGGGTTGTGAATTTTAGAAGATTTAAAAAGAAGTGAACTTAATAATGACTAGATTAAAGGTAAAATAAATAAAAAAGTCAGGTGTCTGGTGTGCTCCTCGTCCTGTTCAGATCTCAACCTTTTGAAACCGGGACCCCCGAAAAGTCACCACATGACCGAACTGGGGGCCCAAAACAAAATAGGCAATATCAAGCAAAAAAAAAAAAAAAAAGTGTAAAATCAGGTTTGTATTTAGAATGTTTTATTTATTTTTTATATATATTTTTTTTACCTCAACTCCGAAAATCTATGCTGTAGTGAATTCACTTCTTTACCTTAACCAAGCACGTTTTCTCTAGTTTGGCTTTACCCAAATCTAAAAGGTCCTGGCCTGGAGAGCAACAGCGTAATGCCTCGTTTGAAAGCTAAGGACTGCAAAACTGATCCTAACATTTTTGTTGCAGCATTTACGTCTTTTTTTCCACATTATTGTAGGTTTTGTTTGTTGCTTTGTTGTTGCTTTGTTGTTGCTTTGTTGTCTTGGTTTCGCCACATTTGTTGTTGTATTATTATTGCTTTTCCGGCACTCCTTTGTCGCTTCTTCGTTGCTTTTTTTTTGGCCACGTTCTTGTCACATTTTTGTTGCGTTTTCATTCTCGTTTTCGTTGCCATTTCGATACTTTATTTAACCCCTTAACTGTGTCTCCCCTGATCAGGGGGTTAGGGTTAGGGTTATTTAATCCTAATCAGGATATAATTAGGGTTAAGAACGGCAAATGTAACGTAAGTGGTGTTTCACTCACACAGATCTCACACATATTTTTAGACACTAGAAGGTCTTGGCTTTCAAATGAGGTATCACACTGGCTTATAGACTGTAAGCTCTCCAGTCAGTACGCTTTGAGACTTGGATGTAAATAATTGTTAACCCTAACCCTTAACCCTTAACCCCAGTTAAGTGGTTGAGAAGCTTTTAGATTTGGGTAAAGCCAAACTCGAGAACATGTGCTCGGTTCAGGCGGGGGTTAAGAGGAATTGGAAGCGCCACATTGCAGCCGGCCAAGAACATCAGCGCCTCGGACCTGATTTATCAGCGTCTACAGTCCACACCTTTCTGAATACTGTCGCGCCTCCGAAGGACCGTGACCACTTCGAGTCGTTGCCTGCTGTGTTTTTTAAATCGCCGTCTCCCGCATTATTTTGTTTTTGGGTCAGTGAGATCGATATCAGCACTGGACTGTAGGGCTGTTTTAAGGTTGGGGAAATTGATAGATTAATGGCTTTTTCTGTACTGAGCATTTACTTTGCTCGTCTTGTACAAACGGCGGCCGGGCAATTTTTCTCCTATACAAGAAATCTTCCCCGCTCCTCGAGAGAGCAACACAGCACAGCGCTATTTTCCTCATCGATCTCTACATCTCTATTGAGTGTGAAGAGACGTAAAGCTGAGAGAGCACGCGTTTCTCTCCCCCCTCTTTCCCGTGTCCTCGCGAGTTGCTGCATTTGATATAACCTTGTGTAGAACGCCGTGTATTGACAGAAAGGCTCTGCTCCGGTCGGACCTCTTGCTCTCCTGGAGGTGATGGATGTAGCGGCTGCTTGTTAACCTTAGCACTTCTCTCCCTCAATTTCATTTCTTTAAAAAGTCAATAGACCGGACGTGCTGCCTTTATGATGTGTAATACGGCACTTACTATAACATCAAGAGGCTGTAAAAATGCCCATATACATTAGACCGGTGGTGAAGTGGTCTCTCATGCACAAATTATTTTAGCGTCTTGACTTCAAACCGAAGGCCTCCCTGTATTACCTTCTATCAGGATTAATCAACATGTATTTACTGGACATGTGTGAAAAGTGGAAAATGGCAAAGACTCAATGTCAGTAACTTCAGCACCTTCCTTCCCTTGTGTTGAGTTCTCAGGATAACAAGTTGATTTAGTGGTTTGTCGATCTGTAATCACAATAATAAAACCTGGACGGATGCAGCAAATTATCATTAGCAGACAGGTCTAACATAGTTTTCTACTGAAACATTGTTGTGTACGTGCGTTTGAAGCTGTCCATTTTAATTCGGTTTTAGCTTTAGTCTTTTGACAACAAATATTTCGTTTTGGACAAAGCTCAGAGCTTTTCCTTCAGCAGCGAATTTAAAAAAATGATTTGAGGCTCTTTCAAACTGTCATTGGATGTCTGGATGATTTTAGTCTCTTCTTTTCATGGTGATATGGTTTTATTTTAGTCAGTGAAAACATCTGGACATTTTTAGTTAACTTTAAATTTAGTTTTTGTCTCATTTTAGTCAGAAAAAAAAAAAAAAAGACTAACATTAACTAAATCGATGAAATGAACACTCGTTTGAAGCTCTGACCAAAATTAATGTGATTAGGTTAAACTATGTGATTTTTAACTTTTAATGTTTAAACAGTTTCCACCTGTGATATTACATTTCTCATGGTATTGGCATAACCGGATCATTCCAATTTACAATATCATATACAGGTCAAACTCGGAAAATTGTATTTCTGTAATTCAACTTAAAATGTGAAACTAATATATGATATATGACTCATTACATGCAAAGTGAAAAATGTCAAGCCTTTGTTTATTATAATTTTGATGATTATGATGATTATCTGTATTTTAGTCTATTTATGAGATTTTTAATTTGGGTTTTTTTTACAAGCTGAGCCATAATAATCAAAATGATAACAAATACAGGCTATACACATCTTACGTTGCATGTAATGTGTCTATCATATATTACTTTCACAGTTTTAGTTGAATAACATAAATGAATGCACTTTTTAATGATATTCTAATTTTCCGAGTCTGTATAATGCACACATAGTTGACAGAGTACAACATTAAACTCTCACTATCATTTCAATTAAATCTTTAATGTCATAGCATTGCAATATACCTCCAGTATCATACACGACCTGACCAAAAGAAAGACTCGTACGCTCTATTACTTAATTGGTCCACCTTTAGCTTTGCTCAAACCACACATTTGCTGTGGCTTTGCTTCAATAAACTTCTGCAATGTCAAAAGATCCAGTGTTGCATCATTCTTTACCAAGACCTTGTATTGATGATGGGCGAGTGTGACCACTGCACGAAGCCGTCTCCAGCACATCCCAAAGATTCTTAATGGGGTTAAGATCTGGACTCTGTGGAGGCCAATCCATGAGTGAAAATAAAGTCTCCTGCTCCCTGAGCCACAATCCTGGCATTGTCATCTTGGAATACGCCTGTTCCATCAGGGAAGAAGAAATCCATTGATGGAATAACCTGGTCATTCAGGATGTTCAGGCCAGCTGCAGTAGTGTACATCGTCCCTATATGGCTGTCATTGATTTGAATATCTCAGTTCTTTTGCAGAGTCATCATTAGTAATGATGCCATAAAGGCAAAGCCAAAATCCCACAGCGACTTGGCTCAAAGCACCGGCCTCTTCACCGTCTGCAGCAGGAAACCGTCGACTGCAGTGGACACAGACTTTTTATCTCGAACAGCCTCTGAAAGTCGTGTTTATTTTGCTGCAAGTCCCACTTAAATGAACGGACTATTTAGCGTAGAAATAGTGCATTAGTGCGAGATTAGTGAGATGGACTTTCCTCCTTTCATCTCTTCTGGTCTTGCGTTTGTGAATCCTTTATGTCAGATGTGATTTGGCATTTTCAAAGATCCAATCTATGTTTCAGACCATTCCGTTTCCGAAGTGTCATTTCCAAAGACGGCTGTTCTCGCTCCAATCTGAAAAAGATCAGACGTAACCAACCAACCTCTGCATACTGTGAATGTTTGTACCGACCGACGTATTGACTCATCTTTATCGCAGCTCGCTTTCGTTCAACGCTGTGCTTCACCCTCAACAGTGGTGCACATTTTTGCATTTTCACAGTATGCGTTTTATCACTTTACAAGGCTAATTTATTGGTATTATCCATTTGACTGAGGGACTCTCATCGACCCTGGTTCTCTATAGCCTGTCCGTCCATGGGGGTGGATCTCTCTCCTTCTGTGGTTCTTCTGTGCCTTCCAAACATAGCTTCATCACATTACATTACATTTATTTTTTTGTGTATTTGAAGAGGGTTTTGTCCCCATCATTGAACTATTGTCTCAGTGCAACCTGTGTGTGACAGCGGTCAGTTTGATTGAATACAATTGGAATAGGATTGACCGACTGTGGTTTTGGTCGACGGTGGAACAGATCGCACTCTAATACACACTCTAATATTTCAAGGATGCGCGTTTAGCTATTGTTTTAATAAGCCTCTGCAATGTCAAAAAAAAGAAAGAAGAAAAATCGATGGTGTGACCAGTGTGCAAAGCCTTCTCCAGCACATCCCATAGATTCTCAATGGGGTCAAGATCTTTGTGAACATGATGCCTCGTGCTTCCTGAACGTGAGCCCCTTCAATCGTGGCCTGTGATATGGCGTTCATGACCGACCGGCTCTTTTGAACTCAATTGTGAAAAGAGCCGGATCCTTTTTTCAGCACACGACAACGGAGCAGGCGACGCAAGTGAAAGCTTTTTGCATTGAAGTCGAAGCTAAATGGACTAAAAATTATTTCAACCTGAAAACACTCAGACAAAATGCGTTAGGAAAGTTTTATTGTACGTGGATCACGTCTGGGGCTCAGACCCCGGCGGAAGATTGCCGGGGAGAGACTAGGCGGAGGAGACACTAGGCGGAGGAGAGACTAGACCGAGGAGAGACTAGGCGGAGGAGAGACTAGGCCGAGGAGAGACTAGGCCGGGGAGAGACTAGGCGGAGGAGAGACTAGACCGAGGAGAGACTAGGCGGAGGAGAGACTAGACCGAGGAGAGACTAGGCGGAGGAGAGACTAGGCGGAGGAGAGACTAGGCGGAGGAGAGACTAGACCGAGGAGAGACTAGGCGGAGGAGAGACTAGGCGGAGGAGAGACTAGACCGAGGAGAGACTAGGCGGAGGAGAGACTAGACCGAGGAGAGACTAGGCGGAGGAGAGACTAGGCGGAGGAGAGACTAGGCGGAGGAGAGACTAGACCGAGGAGAGACTAGGCGGAGGAGAGACTAGGCGGAGGAGAGACGGAGGAGGGGCGGAGGTGGGTCGCAGCATGGCGGGGCAACGGCTGAGTGATTGTCCAGGGAGCTTAAGAAGGGGATCCTGGGTGATGATTGGATGATTGGTAAAGGCTGCTGTTGATGGGGCGATGAGTCAAGGCTGCGGGTACGTCCTCCAGGTTGAATTTGCTCTGGAGCTTCGTGTGTCAGACAGTTGCAGCCTCTTTTTATTTGTTGTGGCGCGAGAACACGTTTTTCCAAAGCACTATTATATCAATCCCATTGTGATTTTAGATAATAATAAAAAAAAATTAAAAAAAAGGGTGCCTTTTATCGATCGCATCTTAGATATTGTGGCTGTCGTTATTAAAATTGTATATTAAAAAGAGCCAGTCTTTTGAACGGCTCTTTTGAAGTGAACGGATCCCAAAGACTCGGCTCCCAGACAAGAGCCGTAAGTCTCATCGTCACTAACTTTGTCAATGTGGAATAAGCCTTCAGTGATGCACGAACCCATTGATGGAATAACCTGGTCACTCGGGATGTTCAGCTGATCTCGTTATTTGGGCACATTGTGTTGTCGGCCATGTCTGGCAGCGTAGACGTCTCACAACCCACTGTTCGTACAAATAATGCATTGCTTCGACTTTAAGCCGCGCTTTGAAAAGAACCACATCTGTTTCAATTTGTTTCTCCTGTCACTCAAACTCCGACTAAAATGATGCGCGTCGTCTCCGAAGCGCCGGTGAGCGAGACCTTTTCATCAAACACAAAAAGTCTTAAGGTGAATCTGAATCCTTTTTTTTTTCATTTCTTCTTCTTCTTTTTTTCGCGAATGGCCTCTTCAAAGTTAGATTGTGTTTTCATTTTAAATATCGCTCTGGTGCCCTTTTTCTTTGTCTCTGTGTAAAGTTCGAAGTGACGCGAGAGAGACAGAGGAGGCGGCCGCTTGACAGAAATGAAATGAAAAAAACAAACACAAGTGCGGCATCGGCTGAAGGATTAATGAAAATGAGATGTGACGACGCGAGAGCGACACGGAGCTCGCGTCTAATCAGCCAAAACAAAACATCTGAACAAAAACACGAGATTACGTAACTCGAACTCATCTGGGTTTAGCGGCGCACCGTGAGCGTCGGGGATGTATGCGGCGTCTCCTGTGAACGACTTGGGGAAAAATGACACGTTGAAGCCAATTAGGAGGAAAGCTGTCTCCAAAGTGGAAGCTTGTAAGGCGTCAGGTATGTGCACAGGCTGAGGCGCCGCTCTCCACCTGTGCGTGTGACACATTGCCGTGAACGAGCGCAAAACGTAGATCCATTTGCATTGCGTCACATTATACACATCCAAAAGAGGAGTCACCGCCGGGATTGGACCGCTGTTCTGATCTGGGGCGGCTGCAGATCGGCTGAACATCCCGAACGACCAGGTTATTCCAATCAATGGGTTTCTTCTTCCCTGACGGCGCGGGCGTATTCCAAGATGACAATGCCGGGATCATCGAGGCTCACACGGTTCAGGAACATGAGACATCATTTGCACACGTGGATCGTCCTCCACAGCGTCCAATTAACCTCATCGCGACTCTTTTGGGATGTGCTGGAGAAGTGGTCACACTCTCCCATCGCCATTACTACATGGTGAAACATGAATGCAACCCTGGATATTTTGACTTTAGAGAAGCTTATTGAAACAACGCCAGATAGTCTGCTTTTCTTGTTGGAATAACTTGATAGGAGGAGGTCATAATTTATTTTACTTATCTAAAGTTTACAAGCCAATATGCAAAAAAAAAAAAAGTTGTAATTTGCTGTTTTGTAGCGATCTGTGACGGGAGGTGGAGCAGTGCTGATACAACAAACAATGACATAATGAGATCTATGGGTTGGACTTGGATTGTTGTGTCCGTGGTGCACAATTATCAGTTTCAGCAGCAGTGGAGCGAAATCATACAAATTGAGAGACTATCATGATTAAGGATTCAATATTATTTACTCCAATCACGTTCACTCATGACTTTCTTTCATTTTTGTGTGTGTTAATCGTTCCATAGTTAGGTCAACTTCAAAAACTTTCTGTGGCTTGTTCAATGTATTTTCCCATCTTTCACTTTGTTTAGCGTTAGCCCTCAAACATGACCATTTGAACCCGTCTCATTTAGAAAGTCAGCAGTCAAGGTAGATATAGACTTTAACAATACCCTCACTTTTAACCGGAGTGGCTGTTTGTTTAACACATAAACATCAAACTATGTCCGATGCTTTAACTTATGAGTTCATGGTCTCTGAATCACCAGCATTTTGAAAAGACTTTATTTTCAAAAGAAACGGTGAATTGAAACAAAATGAAGGACCAATTTAGGCCTTCAATAATGTGTATTCACATATTGCAATCAAAATGTCGGACATTTAAAAGACTATTTCCTTTCCGTGGAAAGCAATCACTATCAGTGGGCGTTGTTAAAAATGTGCATTATAACTTGATACGCTCCATCGTTTTTATGTTTATTTATTTGTTTGGTGGTAATGAAACAGACATGAGATGCCAATCCTGTGGGTGCTGCGTGGCTCAAGCACCCACCCAAATTTACAAAACGATTCCATTGAAAACCTGTAAATCATTTACTTTAGGCACCCACTGGGAAAAAGAACATACATCTACTGTATGAGACTCATGTATGTTTCACACATCAGGCCAAAATGTTGTCCTGCAGGAAACCTACACAAACACGGGGACAACATGTGAACTCCATATAGAAAAGCCCTCGCCCAGTCCATGAGTCAAACCCAGGACCTTCTTGCTGTGAGGCACGCTAACTACTGCGCCACCGTGGTGCAATAAAAGGCTTTAAACACGGATCCAAATTTCAAAACTTTAGGCAATTTTCAGTTTTGTAGACAATCAATCGTTGATATTAGAGATTTTTAAGGGGTTGCATTGGTGTGGCATTCAATTCAACCTGACAAGACTCACAGCAAGTGAAAGATAGAATTAGCGATATGAAATACACGGCATGGATGAATGATTGACAGAGTCTTCCCCCTGGAGTCCGGACACTGGTGATGGTGAGACCCAGTTCGGCCAGTTGACCACGACGAGCAGAGTCGAGGAGAGGCCAGGCAGAGGAGGGGCCGAGGAGGGTCGTAGCACAGCTGGGAAACAGACGGGCGATGGACGAGAAGGCTTAGGAAGGGGATCCGGGGGGATGAATTGCTGAAGCGGGAATGTGTAGCTGCGGTGATTGGCTGTCGCGAAGGTGCAGCTTGAGCTGAGGCAATGATTGGGCGATTGGTGAAGAGCTACCGGTGATGAGGCATTGAATCAGCGCTGCAGGTCTTCCAGAAGCTTCATTTTAGAACTTATACAGTTGAAGTAAATTTCACATATTTGACACATATACAAATAGTGGGTTGCGTAATGTTGCGTTCGACCGTACAGTCCTAAGTATATGTGAGTGAATGGATTTGAATGTAGCCAAGACCAAAGAAAGGGTAATCCACTTCAATAAGGGGTTCACTCATATACCTCTCTCTACAAACGTCAGGTTCACCAATCTATTTCCCCCCCCCATACGCACATAGTCTCATCCGTACTGCAACCACTAATAAGCCAAAGTCGATAAATGAACTGAAGCTTTTTCAAACAATCATCCCACATGTCAATTACTGCCTCTCATCTCCGGAAACACTGTCCGCTGCATCTCAATACATCCACCCACCTCTTCCTTCATTTAATCTTTGCTTTTCATGTGTCTCTCCATCATCTCTGGCCTTTAATGTGGCTTCCCCGTGTCGATTAATATTTGATGAAGCCCTCTATCTCCCGTCTCTGTCTTTCTGAAGGGTAAATACAAAGAGGAAGTGGCGCTAAAGTTGGGATCTGAATACATTTCCATATCTGTCAGTCTCCTCTCTGACCTCCGCGTTCGACTGGCCTCTTTCATCCGCCGAGCGTCCCGGGGCGCCGCGAACTGGGAACCAGCGGCAGCTTCAAGGAGGGGAAGAATATCGCGGATGAGACTGGGGAGGGTTTTCCACAAGGTTCAAAATGTGCTTCAGTGAATGAACGAGAGCGTCTGATGCTTCTGCAGGAGCTGCCTTTAATAATCGTGTTTCTCGTCTTAGTCCTGGTTTGACATCAGTTCAGTTTTATCTATACATCCCACAATATCACAGCCGCAGTTACAGTTCACAAGACTATCTGGACTTCATCATCATCATAATACAAATCAATCAGTATTTCTATTTGATCAGTGTGTTTAGAAGGGCTGGGACGATACACTTTTGTCATGATCACAGTTCTCAGGGGCCGATCCGATAGTCAGTAATTATGATAATGGGATGGAAGCTTATCTGTATGTTTTCCCCGTGTTTGCGTAGGTTTCTTCCGGGTACTCCGGTACTCCCCTACCACTGAAAACATGTACAATAGGTGAACCCTACAGCCAGGTGATTCAGCCTGGCTCCACATCTGGATAATGGGTCCTCGCGGTGTCGAAGGATCGGAAAATACAAACAGTTGTTGTATAATGAGATCTAAAGGTCTGCCGATCAAATGGTCCTGGATGTGCCCAGGTCCCGGGACAAACAGTGGGGGGATCGTTCCTTTGTGGTTGCCTCGCCTAAACTGTGGAGCAGCCAGTCACAGATCAGTCCCTTTATAAATCCAGATTAAAGAAATGTTTTTTTCAAAATAGCTTTAACTCCGAGAATTCACTGAATTATGTCTAGGATGTAAAAATGTTGTGTTTTTAATGATTGTATCTTTCTGTGAAGCACTTTGGTCCTCCTGGTGTTGTTGTAAAGTGCTATAGAAACAAACTTTGATTGATTGATTGATTAATAAATAAAGCACCTTAACCTTAACCTAGCACTTTTTCACATGACACAAGTCATCCAAAGTGCTTCACATAGTGTCAGAGATTTGTTCTTCATTCTGCGCCAAAGGTCCCTTTCACCACCACCATGCATTCACGCACATCATTCATCCCTATTGTACATGTTTTAGTGGTAGGGGAAACCGGAGAACCTGGGGGAAACCTACGCAGACACACAGAGAACATGTACACTCCACACAGAAAGGCCCGTCCACGTGGGGATCGAACCCAGGACCTTCTAGCTGTGAAACACGAGCGCTAACTTCTGTACCACCGTGATGCATCGAGCCGTGAGACCTAAACCGATATAGCCTCAATCATTGTGTGTGAAACAACACAAAAACGTGTTCATATTCGACTTTCTCTAACGTAATGCTTTTCAGGTTTTGGTTTTCGTGTCTGAGCTTGTAATAGTTTGGCTCTTTCTGCACTTTTTGATTATCCAGGTTTGGCGTTGCCACATGGAGTACACTGGTTTCTTGTCCTCTTCTGGATGAATTACACCTCACAGCGATCCCGTCCCCGTGTATGTGATTGTAATGGGCCACCACTTTTACATCGCCCCTCCTCGCTCGCGCTTTCCTGGGACCCTCGCCGCGCTCCATTCGCCCCGGGCTGCTTCTGATTGTGTTTCCGTCGCGTTAATAGCGACTTGTCCCCGGGGGGCGCCGTCTCTCTCGTCCCCCCCTCGGCGGTCGGGATGATTGCTCCTCCTTTTACTCAGAATTGGGTCACATCAAGTGGGCTGTTGCTGCTGCCACTGCTACCTGTTATCTCAGGACGGTCCCTCAATGCTCTGTCTGGGAAACACGAAAACACAAAGGCTTTTTTTCCTGTTCTGTTCCTTAACTTTAAATAAAAGCGTCGTGAGTGAGCCCCCCGCTGTTATTTGACGGGGAACATGAAAGCTTTACACGGAGCTCCATGCACTCTCCCCAGACGCTTCCTCCACCTCCGCACGACACACTTTCACGATGTTTAAAGCAGCGTTTTTCAGGAGGGCACTTTGACACTTTGTAGGCTCAGATCTCAAGTTACAAAACGCAGTCCCGGTCAAAAAACGGAAATCAAAACGGAGGCTTTGGAAAAGTGTGAGAAAAGCATGTGTGAAGACTTGCAGTTCCCCGGAGTGACTCATTTGTCTTGCACACCAAGAGAAAAGATAGACGATCTGAATTATGAGATCCACGTGGGGGTCACTGGACTCATTTTATTGCACTCTCGACTCGAGTTTTGTGTTTTTGTCAGGACTGATCACGGCCGAATATCTATGAGTGAAGTATTTGTGAGTCTGAATTGATTATTATTATTTGTTAAATGTATGTCTCAAAAATAGCCTTCGGTTCACAAAGTGCAATATAAAAGCACGAGAGAAGACGGAACACTTCTCGTTTTAAAGACCTGTAGAGACCAGACATTTTGTTCGGGGCCGGCCCGAGCCAATCTGGTGCCCGCCCAGAGAAAAACAAAAGCAAAAAAATATAATTTTGTTAATGTCCCTTAATGTAGTACTGGCAGCATTAATATTTTGTTGTTCTTTTCTAGCACAGGGTTTCACAAACCTTTCAGGCCGCGACCCCCAAAATCACTCAACCAACAACTCGGGACCCCCTTCTGTAGAATGTAATTAATGTAGAATGTATGTTTGAGAGACCAACAGGCCCGATTAATCGTGAGGCCGTCCTTCTGTGGACCCACCACCTGCAGGAGGAGCCATAGGGGCTGGTGCAGCTCCAACAGATGCCCCCACGACACGGCAACGGAAAAGTGGAAGAAAATGGATGGATGTTAGTTTGATATTTGGCCTAATTTCACTAAAATATGCTGTTTTCAATCAAAAATACATCAAATTAAATGTCAGAAATGTCAGTGTCCCGTGACCCCCACTTTGGGAACCACTGTTCTTGCACTTAAAGACACATGAACAAATCCTTTTCTGAAATTCCTGACCAAAATAGCATTCTTTTTTCATAGAGCTACAGGCTACTCGTCCTTTTAGACTCACTTTGGATTAGCCTGGCTTCATTTAATTATGATTACGATCATTATTATTATCTATCTATTTGTTTTTATTATCGGAACATGTGCAATCATGAATCGAGCGCAGTTTTATTAGAGAGGAGCCTCCACTTCTGATGAGCGTACAAATGTCCACTGCAATGTTACACAGCTCTCTGGAGATGTAGAAGGACCAGGGAGGACTTGTTTGAAAGCGAAAGACTGTGAGTTCCTATGACAGATGGCGCCCTAAGCGGTAAGTCGCCCATGCTGAGGATATTCTATTACATATACTTGCATTCTTTGCGATTTGTATTTGCAGCCACACAAATACCAATGTTGATTGGATTCGGATGAAATGTAGCTTCATTGGTTTGATCGACAGACTGGCCGGACTCTCCCAACCAAGATCCTGGCTCTATATGGACCTGGAACCTGATTTTATAGCAATTCCTGACATAAATATTAGGTTTACCAACTGTTGTGGTGAAAACAACCAATTAAAGTAAACATCCATATCATAGGAAGCCGCAATATATCCAAAAATCAATGTGTTCTTCCATCTGAAACAATAACTTAAACATTTTCAAAGTTCAGTTTTAGTGATATTATCCTCGTTTTTAGTCTGTTTTTGTCATGATTTTTTTAAGATGTTGCATAAAATTGTGATCGAATGAGGCGATTTTTCCGCACATCCTGCCGCCCTATAGCAAATTGAGCTTCTACTCTGTTCAAAAACCCATTACTCCATTTGCATTAACACACTTTACCTTTGTTTTATGTTCTCTACCAAATCTATTCCAGATCCCAGATGGTTTGTGCTTTTCCCATAGTCTCTCATTGACTCCTTAATTGCTCTGCTCTCGTCCATTAAAACTGTGCGCAGAGCTCAGGAGACCGCACATTTAGAGCGACCCCTACATCCAGACGTCTCCTCCGTTTCCTCTGCGCTTTGCCAGGAGGCCACGGGGACGTGTGGTGGCAACGCCGCTGCTTTGGGGAACCACTGTGCTAAGCGCTAAGCTAATGGTGCGTGGCCGTGTAGCCGCTGGTTACGTGGAGCAGACCGGGGGAGACGGTGTCCGGCATTTTGGGCAAGAGCCAATCAGTCATCCCCCCGGAGCATCAGCGATGTCAAAGCAGGATAATGGATAGAGACGATTAAATGTGAGGATGGAGGGCTTAGCCAAACGCAATAGGGCTGTGATTTCTTTAGGACATTCTCCTACTGGTAAAGTCTCCTCACATTGGCCACAACACGGCGAAGTGTGAATTGGGTAGTAACTGAATACATGTATATAGAATATTACATTTGAGTAGCTGTATTCAGTTACTCTTTCACTTGAGGGAATACATCGCAGTACTCTATCATTACATGTCCGTTTCATAATCACACATTAATAACAAAGAAAAGATCAAAACAGTCGAGTAAGTGAGTAAAGTTTATTTATATGGCGCCTTTCACAGACATGAGATGATTATACATTCACTCCACACTCGGTGGTGTTCAGGTTCCCCTGGGGGAGACTGACAGAAGCGCTGTCACATCTGCACACATCTAACCACCACCCACACACACGCGTCATTCATCCTGGCCTGTTGTACATGTTTTAGTGGTGGGGGAAACCTGCGCAGACACGGGGAGAGCATGCAAACTCCACAAAGAAAGGCCCCGTCCCGGTGGGAATTGGACCTTCTAGCTGTGAAGTAGAAGCGCTAACCACTGCTTACCACCACCAAGTATGGAGTGAATGAATAATCCAGTGTAAAGCGTCTTTGAGTGTCCATAAAACCGATGCATTATTATTATTATTATTAATATTACTCTGATTGAACAAAGTAACGGAATTGTGAAAGAACAACATACAAGTTTCTCACAATGGAGAAATTCAGTATTTGCTGCAGTTGGTCAGGTCTAGGTTCAGCAACACTGTGCAAGAATGAGCTCAGCTGACGCCCCGAACATCCTGAATGACCAGGTTATTCCATCAGTGGATTCCTTCTTCCCTGATGGCGCCGGCATATTCCAAGATGACAATTCCAGCGTTCATGGGGCTCACGTCGTGGTTCAGGAAGCACGAGATGGATTGGTCGCCAGTGCGCCACAGAGTCCAGATCATTGAGAATCCTTGGGATGTGCTGGAGAAGGCTTTGCGCAGTGGTCACGCTCTCCCTTCATCAGTACGAGATCTGAGTGAAAGATTAATGACCCACTGGATCTTGTGACATTGCAGAAGCTTACACAGCGAATGCAGCTGTAAAACTCGCCCAAACCCCCACAAGTGTGAAGGAACTGTACTAATAATACACAACTGTTAACAGCCACCTGTGTTATTCGCTTGTTCTCTGTAAAAATAGGAGACTCTGTTATCAAGGTGAAGGCTGTTTAATTTTTAGTGTCTAAATTTAGCCGTCTCCGCTGGCATTAGCAGTCCAGTCATCAGTCACTCTCTAAGCAGCTGAGCGTGGGTGGTCCGTACAATCCGGAGGTTTGGACATGAGACAAACGAGGTGCTGCTGAGGTAGTGCTCACATAAATATCATGTCAGAGTGTTAGTGGTTACAGATGCAGTGAATTAAGGCTGATAAAGTGTGTGTTTAACAGTAGAATTCGCATTTTAATGGAACCAGGATGAGAAATCTGTTGAAGTGGTAGTAGGGGATGAAAATTGTTCTGAATGATCCAACAGCGCATTGATTTTAAAGCTCCCAGTGCTTTCATATCGTGAGCGGAGTTTCCCAGCAAGAACTCCCAAAAGAACAGAGAGATCCTTGACATACGATCGCAATTCTTTTCATCATTAAGGCCATGCAAGTTTGTTTTTAAATGATTTTTCTCAATTTAAATCACATTTCTGCTCATGGAGAACACATCGCTCTTTGGCGCCAGAGCAGGTTCATCGATATATTCTCTTTCTCTCGGGACACGGACAGTGTTTAACTCACAGTGGGATAAATGACGTTTAAAAAGGAAGTAGCCCAAATGCTGAATGAAGTACATGGGAAGAAGACGCTGCAATTGGGAAGCGTTTTGTCAACAGTTTAGGGGCGGGCTGTAGGGAGAGAGGCGCAGACAAAGAGTAACCTGAATGAGAGCAATAGAAGGATGGTATTTACTTAAAAAATCCGGATGTTGTTGCCGTTCTCTTCCCTGTGTGAACTCTGGAGCTTGATCCGGCCGGCTGTGTCGGAGCTGATAAATAGAGTTGATCCGTATTTTTGTCGGGGAGGGACGGAGAGGCGGGCCGGCGACGGAGGCCCCTCGCAGTGGAGAGAGAGAGGATGTGGAATGTTCCTTAACAATTAAAATGGCAACGTATTTCTTGCAGTGGCTCGTCTGGACCATCACTGTTGTTGCTGCTCCACATGCACAGACTCAAAAAGTTACTACCTTAAAGTGCTTACATCGTGTCTGCTTAAGCTTCGCAGTAGACGTTCCCATCATGCTGTACAAGTGCTGATTATGAAAATACATGAATAGCCTGAAGGTAATTGTTAAGTTTTTATTTTAATGATATTGTGTCTGTAGTATTTGGCACGGATGAAATGGGCTTTTCGCTCGCTGCAGTCCGATTAGTGCGGGAGCTCGTGATCCTCGGCACAAAGAGGCTCCGAATTAGTCGACTCCTTCAGTTCAAATGTGTCAGGTGGTCTGTGAAGCGGCTGCATTGCGGGTGGATGTCTTAAAATGATGTGTGAGATGTTTACGAGGTTTTGAACGGGCTGTGTTGATTGTGGAGCATTGTGGAGGCGAGCCTTTTGCCCCCCGGCGTAGTGCGAGATAACAATAACATTGCGTATAGATTAGATTAGGGCTAGACTGACAGTGTATTTGACAGTGGGTTTGTTGATGGGGAGCTACTGCCCTCTTCAACTGGCCCGCTCGGCACTCTGGCGTTTTAATGCACCACACTGTGCAGGGCTACATCATACTTCACATATAACTCAATTAAATGAATATAATGATAATGATAATAATAATGATGATGATAATTAAACCCAAATTAAAATTATACTGAGGATGGTAATGACAACTGGGAAGTATCAAGAGTATAATATCTATTAATGTACCTTTATAACGGGTAACAATCTGAAAGAAATATATTAGGATCACATTTTTTGACTTGCTTTGTACTAGACATCGTACATGAAACGAGATCGTTGTTGTAACTGTGCTTTGTTCCAATTAATTATATAAACAGTTCAAATATTTTTTTGTAAGTTTGTAAGTTGGTCTGTGCGAATGTAGCTGCTTGACATGTTTCAAATTCTCTTTGGATGAGGTCTCTTTCATGTTTTGTTCCTTCGGTGCCATTGTGTGAAATGTTCTTTTTTTTATTTATTGCACTTGGGGGTGGGGGGGGGGGCGCTCATACGCTTTTTGCTTCAGCCCACTCCTTTTGAGCACAATGTATACTGCTCAAATAAACAAATAAACTAAACTAAAACTAAAACTATGCCTTTATGTGTGAATATGTGAATCTATACCTTTTATCTAAATCCACCTAAACACATACCCGACCAACACTTCATATCAGATTGAAAAAATCCTCCTCCTCTTGTTCCATTAGCCCATCTCCCCCATTACACCGTCCCAACTCACAAAGGAGCTGAGCTTATTCTGTTGCAATGCATTATTAATAGGTAATAAGCTGTTTCCGAAGGGTTTGCCCACGCTGACCACGCTCTTGAATACCCCCCGCGATTCTCAGCTCACCTGCAAATAAACATCACTTTTGAGCTCGCCGCCTATTCACGCATTGATTGATTGTACCTCGCCCCAGCAAAAGAATTCTCTCCCCCTATATTTCCCCCTGCTTCTTGTTCACAAAAGCTCGAGCAGCTTTCATCTCTCCGGCGGCGAGGGCGTAGCGTGCATTAGCTTCGATCAAATAAACCATGAATAAATAAGTTGTAATGGCTGGTTTCCTATTTCAGAAAGCGTCTCTTTGTGGAGCACGTGCGCCGCCGTGATTCGGTTTTGACCCGCGGTTCAAGGACACTGGAGCCGTGAGCCGCCTGGAGCAGCGAAGGGCTAAACCCAAGTGGTGTTTATTTAAGGAGCCCATCTAGCCTCCGTGCCACTCTCATCTCCGCTCGCTAACCCCGGGAACCTGTGCTGCCGCGGCACGAGCTGAACTTTTAGATTATATTCTCTGAGCCGAAGAGTAACACGTTTCGTATAGACTCCTCTGCCGCACCAGTAACTCCTGGTAACCTTTGACCTGAAGCTACGACTGTGCAGTATCTTTCTCTAAAAGTAACTGGATCATGGGCAAGACACTCTCAGTCTAATGAAGTTGAGTTGGTATATTTCAGCTCGGGCTTTGCAGTTTATCGAAATACAAAATGGATAACACATACAGAAACTAACTCTAAAGCTTAAAAATGACAGTAAAGCTTTGCTTGAAAAGTACGTAATCTCAGCATATCCCACTAAGAACATGAAATACAATGAAACACAACCTACTTTGTGTAAAAAACAAAGCATCGCATTAGCAAAATATAAACTGAAAATAGAAATTAAGCCACCGAGCAAAAGTGCAGCAAGAAATTTCCTTTTCCTTCGCCTACTTGAATTGTAAGGACTAATATATTCCCGTATTTTGTTTAACCAATAAGTAATATTCCTTAGTTACTGAAAAAAGTAATATATTTTTGTAACTCTTTACCAACACTGTAGCCTTCATGCTGTTTTGAACAAATACTGTGTCATTTTTATGTCAACTTTAGATAATATTGGCTTCCCTGGTTATTGAAAGCAACAGAACAAAGAGTGTTTTTACTGTTATTACATTTGACAAACACTAAAACATGCAGTGTTACTACAATACAACATAGTTATAATACAACAGCATTGATTTGATTATTCTTAAGGCCATTGTTTCAGATCTGTAATGATTCTGTGTGTGTTTTGTTCCTGTGTCTGTGTGGGTTTCCTCCTCCTGGCCAAACCTCACTCACGATCTCCAAACGGGTTTCTCTGGTGCTGCACTGCGAATATTTCTCGCCTTTTCGTGTTTCTCCGAAGCCCTAACACATACTAAACCCACAGTGACCCTGTCTTGGGGCGTGTAGTCTCTATTTGTCCAGTTTCCATTGATATTGATATTGCCGCGTCCTCCTAACGCGCTCCCCGTCAGGCGCTTGGATTAATCACCCGACTGTGGGCGCGCGATCCCAGGAGCGTCTGAGCCGTGTTAGCCGCCCTCTGCCTCCCGCCGCTGGGTACGCAGACGCCACAGCTGCCCATTTATCACCGTGACTTTGGAAGAGCAGAGAGAGCGAGAGAGAGAGGAGGGCATGAGTGAAGGTGAGGGGAAGGTGGATGTGCGGGAAAACAGCACCTCTGGACAAAACCATGATTAAAAATTAAAAGTGTTCGTGTTTGGAGAATTCAGGGGGCTGTAATTTATTGCACTGGTGATGAGGAGGGTCTCGGAGGAAGGAGGGGTTTGGTTGGACCAGGGGAGTGACGTACTGGAACACAAATAAGAAGATGAATTTTATTTTGTAGAAAGCATTGTTTGGTATCCAATGTAATTTGCTTGACTCACAGGCCTGAAAGTGGATTGGAAACGTAAAGCAGTACTAAGTAACTCATGCCCCTAGAGGCCATAAGCGTCACTGCAGGTGTCGTAGCATGTTGCGTTTTTTTACTCATTAATTGTCCGTGAGAGAAAATACTACGCTGACAGAAAAGACAAAGGGACAGAGGGATATTGTACATCCAATTACACAATGGAGATCATTGTTTTCACTCAAACTTGGCTGTAAATACTGTTAATGATGCTAGCCCGCAGTTAGCTTTAGCCTGTTAGCCTGTTAGCTTCTTCTTCGTGATTCCATTAGTGTGTATTGGTGACTCGGACCCAGTGGCAGGGAAGTTACAATGGTAGTTTTCTGGCCGGAGACACCGGGGGGAGATGAAAGACCAAATCTATAAGCTTCACGATGCCTATAGGCTGTAACGCCTCATTTGAAAGCTAAGACCTGCATAACTAACTTTTTTGTCACATAGCATTTTGTCTTTTTCATTGCATTCGTGGCATCAGTTTTTAATCGCATTTCTGTCACTGTTTTGTGGCTTTTATGAGGCTTTTTCCGTCACTCTTTTGTCGTGGTTTTGTCTCTTTTTTTATTGTGTTATTGTTGCTTTTTCAACACATTTTTGTTGCTCTTTTGCCACTTTTTTGTCACTTTGTTGTCGCATTTTCATCCTTGTTTTCATCTCCAGTTTGCTTTTTTCAAGAAGCTTTTAGATTTGGGTAAAATGTGTTCGGTTCAGGTCGGGGTTAAGTAACAGCCAATCGAATATCGAAAAGTTATGACAGGAGGTCAGAATTAACCTCTTGTAAAATGAATTAATATTAAATGAAACATTACTTACTATGTGGCGCAGTTGGTCTCGTGATCGGAAGGTCGTGAGTTCAAATCCCAGCTACACTAAAACCCTCTCTGTCAGTGTCCACAAAAAATTCCGAGATGAAAGAAATGTCTGATAGTCTGTTGATACAACGAGGTTCAGTTATCTCGGTCATAAGGCCCGGTAGTACAGCGGTTAGCGCTCGTGCTTCACAGCTAAAAGGTCCCGGGCCGATTCCCACCTGGATGGGGCCTTTCTGCGTTGAGTTTGCATGTGCTCAACCAACCAAGAAAAACTATTACATTCATTAAGCAGCCATTTTTTCAGTGCCCACTGAATTCTGAAAACACACTTTTAAAGTTAGTGGGGGCCATATTGGATGCCATCTTTGTTTATAGTATGCTCTCTGAAATATTAAACACACATCTTTTCATCTTTGCTTGTTGACTCTACCTTGAGTCTGTAAAGCTAAAGCAAATGCATATGATCGGAGACCCACAACACCTTTGATGAAAACGGAAGAAAAAAAACCTTCAACATTTGAGTGGACACCCAGTCATTTTCAAAAATTGGCTAATGGAGAAGATAAAATGTCATGCTTGTTTCACCAACGTAAGTATTGTAGTCAGAAAATGCTCCACTACTTAAAACCAGTCTGAAATGTCATCAAGCAAGCAAAGCAATCTTGGATCAGGAAAAAAGTCAACATTTGTAACAAGATACATATTATTCTCAATTCAAGTCATTAAAACCAAAGCTTGATATTTGTCGTCAACTTGAAGATCTCTCAGACTACACGTGTCTTTGTAAAGAAAAGCGTCTGGCTGGCTACTGATGTTCTTTACCAGAAAAAAACCTTTCAGAAATTGTCACTATGGTGTAAAACTATAATGAATACTTACAGCAAACATTATCCAATCAGACAAGACGACGTAAATGACTAGTTGTGTGGTGACCTATAGCATTCATCTCAGCTCTTTCGAATAAGCGACTGATTGCAGAGTGCAAATATCTCGATAGATTTATTTCTTTTCTTTTTTTTCCCAGGATAGAGCAGCAAGCTGTCAAAAAAAAAAAAAATTCTAAAGCTTCCAGACAATGCAGCATATGCGCACATTGTCGTGAAATGTCCCCGTTTTATTTTTACCGGTGCAGTGACCGTCTTTACCTTGAGACAGGACTCCGGGTGTAACAGCTGTGGGACTCTCCTCCATTGTTCCTCCCAAAACGACCGGGCCATTTATTATTCCACCACAGACGTCTCTTTATCAGGAGATGGATGAGGGAACACGCTAAAGGGAGGACTGTGTGGGAGTGAGCGTGAGCTTCGGAGGCTACGCTGAATCAGAGGAGCCAAGTTTGCATTGATTAACATACGGCCAAATATCAGAGGAGAAGATGTTTTTAGAAAGGAGCTTGTGGGAAAAGTGGTAGCGGATCGAGGCATGGCAGTTCAAGCCACATTGTGTAACATTTCACCCAATAAGTAAACACTAGCATTGTATCTGCGCATTACTAGTTAAAGCTGCCCTAAGCGATGTCTTTTTGATTTTTTTTCGTCAGTAGGTGGAGTAGTGAACCCTGCTCTGCTACACCACCACCCCCCTCCTCTCACCTGCTTTCCCTCCTCACCCACACCCTTCCCTCCCCTCCACCACAGACCACACGCTGCTCTGATTGCATTCAATCACATACGGAAATCTCATTAATCTTGTTTATCAGCATAAATAAGATACGTAGCAAAGTAAACATTTTGAGACTTACATTTATTTGCTAAACTGCATCATTCATGAAAGTCTCTTTTTTTTTTGGCATTTAGAACATAATACTTCTATTTTGTGTGTGTTTACATACAACACTGCGGCGCCGGTCTCCTTCTGCAGTACAAAGTGTGCTGCTGTTTGCGAGTGTGGCGCATCTAGCGTTGCAATGTGGGAATGCAACAATGCCGGTCCGGCAAAACGGGGTAGCTTAGAGCAGCTTTATTTACAGACTAATTTGCTGGTTGTTCATAGGCTTATAGGCAGCAGGAAAGTAACCTGGACTTAAGTAGTTTCATTTACTCAAACCTTTTTTGTGTAAATCTCCCAAATAATGACTGAGGTACTGAAATGAGAAAGAAAATCTTACGCAAACATCTTTCTGCAACAGGGTGATACCATTTGACGTTGAACACCCCTCCAAGTGTAGAAATAAGGTCTCGGCACACTCCAGTTTCAAAATGGTTGAAAGCATTGACAGCCCCTTTAAGTAAACCATACATTCAATACTTTTGTTTCACCACAGTAACGATTTCCAAGAATGTTTAGTACAATGCAAACATACTTATCTTTGGATCTAGAGTCTGAAAAACAAGGGACAGACTGCACTTTTAAATTTGATCAAAGCCCGAACTTGTCTGGCTGTTGGAGATTTTAGTTTCACTAACTTCCTTGTTTTGTTGGAGGTTACTGAGGCGCGCAACATTAGCGAAAAGAGATGAATTAGAATTAGACGCTCACACATGGAAACGACGGGGAACTGCGAGGAAGTCTGTCTGCAATCTGCCACCATTTTATCTTTCATCCCAGCAGCTACAAAAGACTTCCACGAGACGTACAAACCCTCTGTCAAACCATTCAGAGCCCGTCGGATCAGAACGCTTCACGGATCACACGTGGAAGTTTGTTTACTAATAGACTCGTGAAGGAGTATTGACAAAAGAAAGGGTTGGAGAAGTTTCTAATAAGACCATTTTCACTGGAGCACAAAACTGCAGGGGAATTACTGAATGTTTTATGCAATGTCACGCAAACTGTGGAAATTGGGGTGTGTGTTTTTTTTTACAAAGCGCTTGTTGAATGTCGTGCCAGTTTGGATGCTGCGACAGTGATGTAACGACGTGTCAAGATCCTCCAGGGAATGAGGGAATACAATGACAAAACTCAAAGGCAGACGGCTACAGAGAAGTGTCGAACTAATACATTGTCATAAGAGGATGGTAAAATAGATTGGAAACGCTAACACAGGGGTGATTATGTGCCTCCTGAAAGTAAGGGACTTACTAACACTGAAATGTGCCGAAACACGTCGCATGTTTGTAAAGTTAGAATGTACATTAAGTTGGTTCACAAAATGTACTTTCTTCATTACTTTTACTGACGGCCTAATTAACGGCACAAGTGTAACCCTGATGATGTGAGGTCTAAATCTGCGACAAAAGGTCAATTCCTTGAAGGTCATCATCGACGGAGAGGCATCGTCCTTATTAGTTGCTCTCAGCAATCTGTAAATGAAGACCAAAAGCACGGATAAAGAGATCTATCAAAGAGAACAAAGCCTCCTCAAATCGAATATAGTGTTGTAACTCTTCTAATGTTCACACATTATAGAAGTACAGGGAGACTGGGAGAGATTAATGACCATACATATCTTTGTTCCCTGTGAAAGTGATGCATTCTAGGTATAGGTCTAGACTATAGAGCAATAAAAATTGTAAAAAAAAAAAAAAAGTATATATAAAGTATGCCAGCGTTTACTGGTGTCTTAATGGCTGAATTTTTTGTATGTTCAAAATGTGATTTGCTAAAATCTAGAAAACCTCATATTGTGAACCACCCTAATCGACGTGTCCCATTCAGCCCCATTCATAGTAATGATCCCGAGTGGTCTGTGAAATTAACATGGCTGCTCCTACAAAGCCTGTTCCTTAAAAGGACAAAAAGGTGGGACTCCCTGCCCTCACGGGGCGGGCGGTCCGACCACGAGCCTCCACTGAGCTCCAGAGCTTGTCAATCATAGATTTAGGCTTCCACTTTTTATGTCTAATATACAAAAACCAGCATGGTTAAAAATATGATACCTACCCCAGCGATGTCACATGGGTCTCAGCAATTTTTAGAAAAACTCTTTGGAGCCAGGCTTTTAGGTAGTTTACATGGGGCCCAAAGCTGCATAAGAATGCAATGCCAGCCCCCCACCATAAGGACCAAAGAGAAGAGCTTTCCTCGCCCATTGGACAGTTCTCACATAAGAGCTGGGAATTGAACCCCAAATGCTGAGGTCACAGAGCCTCCCGTCTGAATCATTTCCCTGGGGCACTTACAGAGACAGTCCCCTTTGTTTTGGGCAGCGTGTGAATGTTGCAAGGCAAGTTTATTTGTAGAGTACAATTCATACACAAGGCAATTCAAAGTGCTTTCACAGTTGCATAAAATTACAAGAAAACAGAAAGTTAATCAATTACAATAAAAGGCAAGAGTGCAGATAAAATACTTTCAGTTTTCATATGCTGGGGTAAAAAGAGCTGTTTTCAGCCTGGATTTGAACATTGTCAGAGTTGAGGCCTGTCTCACATCCTCATGAAGACTGTTCCTATAGTTTGCAGTACTCAAACTATAGGAACGAGTCCTCGAACGAACCCTGGGTTGAGCTTTATTTTCAGACCGAAGGGTTTATTTTCATTTTAGTTGATAAAACAGAGTAGCGTTCGAGACATTCACCGAACTGAGTGCAGCGACATAATCCCAGTTTCACTGCACACCTTTGTGTTGACATTTTACATTCATCAGCCCGAGAACTCTTTTTTTTAAAATTATTATTGATAGAAATAAACCATCTTTGTGTTTGTGAAACACGTTTTGTGACAAGTTGAACACATCAAAATAAAGCAGCTTAATTTCAAATATTGAGTGTGTTGTTAAAAATGTTGTAAAGATTTTGCCTGTTATGTCCTCTGTGCACAACAATAGCAGTTTTCTCCTGATTATTTGTCAAGCTCTTTGTGCCGGCGTCGTTAAAAACACGAGATGAAGCCATGCGGTGCGCTGAAAACGTTTTGGAGACACGATCGCGTGCTAAATTGCAGCAGAGACTTTTCTAAAACTAAGCCACTGTTGGGGCTGAATGACACTTTCAGGTTGTAGCTTAAACAGTATTCCTGTGTTACCTGTCTAAGAACAACACCGGGACTGGCTGATTTCGAAGCTGTTCATTGTTCTGCACTGATGCGGATATGCATGAACAGCTGGTCCTGTCTCATCTGTAAACACGGCTTAGACCTGTTTTAGTTCTGGTTTAGTCTGGTTTAGTCTGGTCAGGCCCTGGTTCTGATGATACCAGAACACCCATGTGCATGGAGAGAATAAGAAGAACCTTTGAGATTAAAGTTCAGTATTTAAAAGTAGGGGCGAAGGTGGCGCCGATGGTAGAGCGGGTCGTCTCATGATCGGGAGGTCGGGGGTTCGAATCCCGCCTCCTGAAGGTGCACATTGTCGTTGTGTCCTTGGGCAAGACACTTCACCCTCCTTGCCTCCAGTGTCTGCGTACACTGGAGTGTGAGTGGGTGAAGCCCCTATGAGAGACCAACAGGCCCGTTTGGAACCATGAGGCCGTCCTCCTGTGGACCCACCACCTGCAGGAGGAGCCATAGGGGCTGGTGCAGCTCCAACAGCTGCCCCCACGACCCGGCAACGGACAAGTGGAAGAAAATGGATGGATGGATATTTAAAAGTAGTAGCAGTAGTCGTGGCGTGGAGAGTAGAGCGGGTCGTCTTGTGATCGGCGGTTCGAAATTCCACGGGTGCACACTGTCATTGTGTCCTTGAGCAATACACTTTACCCACCTCGCCTCCAGTGTCTGCGTACACTGGTGTGTGAAAGAGCGAGTGAATGGGTGACTGGTTTATTGATGTAAAGCGCTTTGAGGGCCTAAAGCAGGTAGAAAGGCGCTATATAAAATATGACCGTTGTTGTTGTTGTTGTAGAAGTAGTAGTAGTAGAAGTAGTAGGGATTTCTCCTTTATGATTTAGGGATTTGTACATGTTTTTGTTTTCTGAATGGACGTAATCCCTACGTCTCAGTACATCTGCTACAGTTTGTCAGAAGAGGCACCAGAGGCTGTGTTCAACTCATTAACAGGGAATTGTAGACCATCAATATTTTAATGTGGAGCAGTAAAACCGGGATAAACACTGTGTGAAAATATTGAACACGAGACGAGTGAACAGGGGCCGTTTAGAGTAAGATGGCGGTCATTTGTCACCACGGCTTTAACTCTTGAATGATTTGAAAAAATAAAGAACAAAGAAGCCCACGAAACTCACAGGAGAATGGAACCAACATCGAAGGAGGTTAAGGACGAGAGAAGCGCGACCAAAAGAGATGAATTGACTTCCTGGTTTAGAGAGAGGTGGCTTCGAGGAGCAGTGAGGAGTGGAAACATTTGATAAATAGACACAATTATTTCTCAATATGTAGAAGAAAAAAAACACTTCCCAAACGCAGTATTCAATGTGGCTGTTTGAGAAGGCTCTACGTGGCTGAGAATTATGGCAGTCCTGCGTCTTAAATACTCTTATGAACGGCCCTTTCTGTGCCAAGCATAATTATAATCCCATTTTTTGTAGTTTGGGTTGATTATTAGATTTTATTATAATAACCCATTTACAATGTGATAAATGTATGCATGGCATCTCTAGCTTTATGTTATTTTTACATTTTGGTGTTTATTTATTATTTTTATACAGAAAGTAATATTTAGATTTCCTATTATAGTATTTCCTTTATTGTTATCATTTAGTCTTTTTTTGTATTATTATTTTATTTATTTATTTATTTGAACAGGGACAGTGTACAATATACATTAGCCTCAGAAAGGAGAGATGCATTGTACCAGGTTATAGCACTTGTGCTAATTTCCACTTGCAGTCCCTGGGCCTATTGTACATGTTTTTAGTGGTAGGTGAAACCGGAGTACCCGGAGGAAACCTACGCAGACACGGGGAGAACATGCAAACTCCACACAGAAAGGCCCCGTCCAGGTGGGAATCGAACCCGGACCTTCTAGCTGTGTAGCACGAGCGCTAACCGCTGTGCTACCGTGCCGCCGTCTTTATAATCATTACTCATTATTCTGTTTATTATGTTTGTAGAATAAACCATGAACAACGTGAACCTCATGTACAGCCCCATCCACCACAAGCTTCAATAAAGAGTGGCACGAGTGTGAATCCTGTCTCTCATTGTTCTGACCGGACAACCTGGGGAGATTGAAGAATTTGAGTCGGTCCTAGATACAGTCCTTATCTAATACAGTCCTTATCACAGGTTTGGGTCTCCTTCCCGACACCTCCTTTACAGGAGAGGGATTTGAACGTCAGTATCTGTTTAGTCTAGCACATTACACCCGATATCAATGTTTTCTTCCAACTTGAACTGAGTCTCCTTTGGATCTGCCGCTGTGTGAAAAACCTGCTCACCCTGACGTTCAGACCACGACTAGCGCGTCCTGAAATGCACGTGTCCACTGTGTTAGTTCAGCGCTTCATATTTAAGTCCTCTCTCAGACGTCGATGCCTCTGGGCGTGTTCAGAACGTGCTCTGTGAACTGCATCTTGATTTTTAAACATAATGCATCCTTGTCAGACAGTATCCACGCCGTCTCCCACACAGAGCTCGTATCCCGTGACATTTGCGGAGTCACGTCGGCTGCAAACATGAAAGATACACAGTGTTTCTCGTTCTGTCACCGTTCGCTGCCTCCGAGTTTGTCCTTGTGCAGAAAACGTGGCATTTCATGCTCCTTGGATTGTCCCGCTTGCTCACCGTCTCGCATTCCACATTCTTTAAGTGCTTTGAGTGGCCTCTCCAAATATAGCAGCCAGTAGGGCTCAAAGTACTTGATTTCATTCCTTGAGTAAAAGTACAAGATACTACCAATCAAATGTTACTCCAATGAAAGTAAAAGCTTCTCAGTCAAATTTTTACTTAAAGGTGCATTTTGCAACTTTTTATGTGGAAGAAAAAGTTTATATTTGTGCATATTTGTGACCCCGTGGCTATGAGTGGTCAGCATGGCGCCTTTACTTTCCATCACAGTGGTCTGAAGGACGCTCCAGGATCAATTATTTGAAAGGTTTTCACTGCTGACAGACCCAAAAAAAACCTACAAAACAATTGAGCTGGAGCATTGTAGAGACCGCTGTGATGGAAAGTAAAGGCGCCATGCGGACCACTCAAACAGCCACCAGGTCACTACAAGGTAAAATATGCACAAATATAACTTTTTTTTTTTCCACATAAAAAGTTGCCCAATGCACCTTTAAGTGATTTCTTAAAGGAACAGGCCACCGTTTTTGCATAATGAGATACTCTTACCTGAGCTTAAACGAGTTGAGCGTACCTGTCTTTACGCGTGCGCTCAGTCACGCCAAAAGACCAAAGCTGTTGTTAGCATTTAGTCTGTCCTCCTCTCTTCTATGGGGCCAAATGGGGATGAAGTTAGAAGGGACCAAGCTCCTCCACGTTTCCCCTGTTTAAATACAGTTACATGAGCAGTTACACGATCCAACTATAGTCACACAAAATAAGGTGTAATAACACCTTAGGAGCACTCTGACTTTACTGCGCGGACGTCGAAGTGCTCCTAAGGTGTGACACGTTTAATTGTGTGTAACTATACTTGGATCGTGTAACTACGTGTAACTAACTAACTGGCATGAATAATAACTTTGCAGCTTCAAATACATGAAAACGGTGCTCGTGGTCATTACTCGTATGGCAACACAACAGGGACAAACCTTCTTCCTTGCTGTGAGCCAATGGCATCGTCATCTGCACTGCGCCCCCTATTGTTCTGGAGTGGGACTTTTTAGGCTGTTAAAATGAACAAAACACAATGAAAAACTTTAGCCCCTTATGAGAGACCAACAGGCCCGGTTAGAACCATGAGGCCGACCTTCTGTGGACCCACCACCTGCAGGAGGAGCCATGGGGGCTGGTGCAATGTGATTTGGGCAGCTCCAACAGCTGCCCCCACGACCCGGCAACGGACAAGTGGAAGAAAATGGATGGATGGAAAAACTTTACTTTGGTGATTTTATAGAAATGTAGGCTCTCTGAATTACATTTCTCTTTTTAAATGTAGTTGAGTAAAAGTAAGTTCTCAACAAAAAACACTACTCAAGTTCAGATCCTCGAAAACTCTACTTAATATTTTCTATACTTGAGTACATTTACTTGCTAGCAGCCAATTTACGAGTACAACATAGCAGTAAACATTGTTCTTATTTTACGTCGCAACTGTCATGATCAGGCTTTACGTATCGTTAAACATAGTTATAACTTACAAAAACATGGCCGCCATTATCATTTTCATCTGACTTACCTTTTTTGCCCCCTGTGTCTGTACTTTTAGGTGAATGAAAACAATGTAACACTAGAACCACAGAGTCGCCTATGCGCTGCAGCAAACTGACAACCTTGTGGTTTCAAGACAACCAGACGCTGAACCGCTGCCGACCCACTTTTTGTGCTGCCAAGATTTCTGATGTTAAATGTTGTAAAGTGCTGCTAAAGGTTTTATGTTTGACGGTTGAGGAGGAAAAGCTGAAGAGGTCGTTAATGTTGAATGAGGCGTCGCTGTCTTCACCGATGCCTCGCGTCTCGATTCGGTCCTTTGTGGTTGTCAAGGATTAGGCGTAAAAACAACAGCTTTGAGAGCTGCTCTTTGATTACACTTCAGCCTGTTTCTAGACTTCCCCGTCCTTTGATATAAAAGTCTCTCCTCTTTGAAACATTGATGATGTGTTTGAGCTATTATTAAACGGATCATGTGAAGTTTTATTTGGGGCTCACTGTGGTTGCTTTGAATGGAAGGAAATCGTATTTGTTTAACGCTTCCCGTTGGACTCGCACAAGTCAACCAAAGCGCTCCACATTTTCACACGCTCGGTGGTAAGCTACGTCTATAGCCACAGCTGCCCTGGGGTAGACTGGGCGGCACGGTAGCACAGCGGTTAGCGCTCGTGCTTCACAGCTAGAAGGTCCCGGTTCGATTCCCACCTGGACGGGGCCTTTCTGTGTGGAGTTCGCAGGTTCTCCCCGTGTCTGCGTAGGTTTCCTCCGGGTGCTCCGGTTTCCCCTACCACTAAAAACATGTACAATAGGTCCAGGGACTGCAGGTGGAAATTAGCACAAGTGCTATAACCTGGTACAATGCATCTCTCCTTTCTGAGGCTAATGTATATTGTACACTGTCCCTGTTCAAATAAATAAATAAAATAAATATTACTGACAGACTGCACCCTCTGACCACCACCTGCCTCTCACTCCACCTCCTGGTTTTCCCACATCCTCGCTTTGCCCATTCCAGCCTCTCACCGCCAATCCAAAGATCTACATTCATTGCGTCTGAGATTGAGACCGAGCATTCACAAGGTGTGTTGAGCTTATTCAAGTATTAGCATCTTTCTTTGCGTTTTTTTTTCAAGATTCAAGATTGTTTTATTTGTCAAACCATGTGACTGATTTGAAATTCAGAAAGGGAAATGATTTTGAACAGTGCGTTTCCCGTGCAGGTAGTTTGAGTTATTGGCTCTACAGATTTGCAGCGTTGACTCAAAGAGGAAGTGATCAAAGGCTTGTTGAAGGGTGATCAATTTTGTAAGAGCTCTTTGTCAGGGCTTTGGCTTTAAATTTTGCATCCACTTTTTGCCTGGCTTTTTCTGTATTTCCCTGTGATGTCGCCGTTCATTTTCCCTTTCTGGATCGGTAGACACTGCGGGCAACGGTGAAGTGGCTAAACCGTGTAACCAGGCACTACGAATGTCAGATGTCCTTTGAGCGAAGTAAAGTAAAGCAAGGGAAAGACACTGTTTAACTTGTTTGGGGGATTTAGTGCAATCTAATCTAAATATTTGGTAATTATTCAAGTAATTTCTACACATTGTCCATTCAAAGGCAATAAATCATATATACAGTATTTTGCAATCCAGCTCATTTATGCATATTCTGAGGGCTTAAGGTCATATAAGAACAATGCAAGCAAAATGCAAATCAGCCATAGTCAGTGCTTCAGAGTTCTCGGACTCGCCACTTACTGCAGAACGAAACATAGAGGAACGCATTTTGGCTTCACTTGAGACCAGAATTCGGTGTGCGAAAGGAAAGTTGATAGAAACCGATTGTATCTGGATATTTGAAAGACTTTTGTTTGCAAAGAAACGAAGATGATTTTTTTTGGCAGTGTGTTCCTATACTCTCAAATCAGTGTCAAGGGTAAGAAGGGAAAGTCGCTCAGATGTCTGTACTTGCAGCGGTGTGACTTTTTCTCACTTCAGTATACATTATGCAATAGAAAGTTTTCGGAGGCTGTCAGACTTGAGTTACATATGGTCTCATTGGCAACAGTGGCTCAGTGGGTGAGGCATTCCCCCGAGCGTCTGGAGCAGGGGTTCCCAAAGTGGGGCCCGTGAGTCAGATTCGACCCTTCATTTGGCCTGCGGGGGGGTGAGGAAACTGACCAAGTGCACGGATTCATTTGTACAGGAAATACACTCAATAGTTGTAGAGAGATCAAACGAGTCCTTTCAAACTCTATTAAGAAAACCATTATCACAGAATATTCTCTTTCCATGTTAAACATCGTTACGTTTGGTCATTGGCCAAACACTACCGATCAGCTCTGGCCCTCGGCGCTAAAAGGTTTGGACGCCTCTACTGGCTGCATGATATGAGGAAGAAAGTGCAACGTTCTACAATCAAGTATGTTCTATAAAATATATGACATAACACGAGCGCTAAACAAGTCTCTCTTTAGTGATGTGATTTATTATGGTTCTTTTCTGGGAGCCAAGTTTTTGGGATCCGTTCATTTCAAAGAGCCGTTCAAAAGACTGGCTTTTTTTAATGTGAAATTTTAATAACGGCGGCCAGATGACATCGATAAAAGGCTTTTTTTTTTTCATTTCAATTTTCTAAAATTACGATGGGACTGATATTTACGCTTTGAAATGTGAATAAAATCGACTGAAAAAAAGAGCCTTCCGCCTTAAAGAGCCGTTCAAAAGAGCCATGAACGTCACATCACTATGTCTCTTCCCTTAGACAAAAGCAAATGTTTGTAATCCAATTTGGGCAAAACGATGCTTAATATAATACTACATTTGGACAAAAACAAGGCTAAAATGCAAAATCATGACTAATGTTATCATGTTTTTAGAAATGTTGACAGAATGTGACATAAAGGAAAGGTTCCAGAGCAGTGTTATAACATGGTTGGCACGACAACAGTGTTTGCCTCTATCTATGTCACTTCCTGTCTGTGTCCAATAAGGGAAGGAAACTATAAACATCACAAAAGAAAGCGTGGGTATTTTTTTTTCTTTTTCAAAATCTTAAAAATAATTTAGCACAAATTGTGTCTAATGTGTCATATGCACTTTTATATTTTTTGAAGTTTCCACGCGTTTTTGTTTATAGGCTGTGTAAATCTCAGTCATTTGGAAGTGATTTTGCGATATTATATATGTGGCTTTCTGCGATATGGATATTGTGTGGCTAATTCATGGTTAAATTGTGCAGCCCCGTGTAAAAATAACAAAGCCTCTCCTCTGAAAGTCCTTTGTCGGGTCTCATCTCTCTCACTTCGACAGTTTGGGTCCAGCCTCTTTCAGCTCCTTCCTGTTCCCTCCATCTTCAGCACCTCACACTGAGTTCCCATCTGCCTCCGCCACTTCAAAACCACCCTCCCCCTCCCCCCTCCCTGTCTTTGCTCTTACGGTTTAGTTCAGGGCACTTTTGTCTTGTGCCTATACTTTCTTTGTTTTGTTTTCCACAGTGTGCTAATATTAGTTTGATTAGACTTAAAAGGTAATGCACACTTAAAAAGCCACTAGAACTGAACTCGGGTTGCTTTCAGCTGGATGTGAAGATACAAGCACGAGTCATTTAGTTTTAACTACTGGCGACCTGCACTAGCGCTACTTAGGACTTATGGTGGATTCCAGGAAACCGGTAACTGGTATCTTTCCCACTTGGAAAATTACGACTTACGACCCCAGAGCGTTCCAGGCGGATAAACTCGTATGTAAACAAAACGGCTAATGCTACAACTGCTAGCTCATACAATGCTAACGCTATATGAACGTTTCTCCAAACCAGATATAACTAAAAACACGCGACTTATGTTGAAAGCTGTGACCAAAAGTAATCAAATGTAATTGTGGACAAGTGGTGGGATTATAAATGTACTTTATGTTAATTTCCAAATTGGTTTTAGTCATGGGAGCTAAAGTTGGCAGAAACGGATCATTATCTATCTCTAAATTGCCTTTTTAAACAGCAGCACTTCCACACTGAAAGTTTCAAACAATTACACAAATACTTTCAGTCGCCAGGAGACTTATATTTCACATTATGCTAGACCTGTAAGCTAATCACAGTTGCTAATCATTCGTTAGCATTTCAGGCGAAATACTGTTGCTGCACCTTGTGGTGTACCTTGTGGTTGGGGTAATTCCTGTTGCCTCTCTGTGACGGAAAAAAAAAGATTGCTAAAGGAGCAGCATCAAGTCTCAACTTCTTTACTACTCGTTAGTACCGTCTGAGAAACTTCTATTTAGACGAAATAGCCCACGCATAATGTTTTTTTTAACTTTTCGCTCATTTCAATGCCTGATTGTGAAAGCGGATCTCCGGCGGGATGAGTAGGAGACTCTAGCTCCATATTGAATTAATACCACAGTGTTGCTCATATTTGGAGCGGTGACCTTCCCCGCTCAATAGGCCACAGGGTTTTTAGACTCGCATCTCGGCCCAGGAGAACAGGAGAGCAGTGTATCTGAAATGGTCTGGCAACGCTCACTCTGCCTCGCAAAATTAATCCATTATTGGAATAGCCTTTCACTCAAGGATCATTTTTCGGGGTGGTACAAACTCCTCTGAGTGCAGCCCAGATTTGGTTTACCGCGTACGCGAGTGCTCTTGGTTCTATTCAGTTCATGGCTTTGGGAGCAACACGAATACTGAGAAAACCTATTCTTTAGTTACAGCAGCACACAGCCTGTTTTTCTTTAGTACGCGAGCAAAATCAACCGTCTATTCACTGTTATACGTGAAAACTTTGTAGGCAGATGAACACGGCTTTCGATCAACAATGTGGGTTGGTGGTGTCAGGACATCTTATCACACATCGTCCATTTGAAGGTAACGCTGATACACTTCCAGGGAAAATGTTCTTCTTTTGTGCTGCTTTCCTGACCCGTAGCACCAACGCTTAATTGAGGACTAATGGAAGAAAAGTAAAAAAAAAAAAAAAAAAAACTCTGCTTAAAATGGCATAAAAAGCATTAATCTCACACATCTTTATCACTGTCTTACACTTTGTTGGTTAGAAATAGACGGCATTTCTGGAATCTCCTATATGGTCATGTTTGAAAACAGTTAACAGTTTTTGAGAAAAATCTAAACTTTCTCTAATTATTCAAAAACGACTTCAACAAATGCTGATTTAAGAATATAGTTTTCAAGTAAATAAATATACAAAGACATGGGGAGGAGCAAAGTGGTTCAACAGCCCATAAATACATAAATAACGGAGAATGCTAACATGATGCGTCACGTTAGCAGCGTGCTAATGCTAACGCTAGCTAGCACTAGCTACGACTGCCGTTTTTTCGCTTCTACTGAACAATCTGCTGTGGAAAAAACATCCATATGGACCCGATTTAGACTTGACTTTATTTGTATGTGATAAATACGTTATCACATACAAATACGTGGCTAAAAATTGTGTTTCCCACAAGAGTCTGTTTCCTCCTCGGTGAGGCCGCGCCCCCTTCTATGACGTGATGCCGTCTGTATCTATTGATCTAAAACCACTGCAACAATATCCAGTAGTTTCACTTCCTGATTTTCACACAATCTCACCCGTAAGCCCCTCCCACCCCTCTTCCCCTCTTGCTCCCCTTTACTGCTTTTTCAGTAATGGGGGGAAAATAAACAGAAATACAGGCCTCAGGTGGAGCACGTATGTTTTTGCAACACTGTAACATGGTAAAAAGCTCTATATAGTTGATTTTGCATTTTTCATTTAAAACGCGTTTACATCTAACAGGAGCTTATGAGTAAAAATCAGCTAAAAACAGAGATTTATTACTGTAGTCTTTAATTTTGTTTGGCAAAGCAGGGTTTAGAAATACCCCAGAATATTCCTAAAACATAGTTAAATGCTAATACTTAAACAATCATTTCACCATCTACAGTATGCTGTTTGCAGTTTCAGTTAATCTTCTATAGCCATACATTGTACATGATCACACGTCAATTGAATTTAAAGGCACACTGGGGAATATTTTGGATTATTCTGTTGACAGCAATATAAAACATGCTACTAATGATCAGTTGAACAGGTTACTTGTGACTTTAATATTGGATTAAATAGAAAAACATAAGGAGGTCTAGTCTTCTTATTTTAGAATATCATTCTTCCAGATAGAAAATTATTATAAAAAGCTTATCTCTATATTATGTGACATGATTTTGACTGTTTACACTGATACTTCTTATCTAGTCAGGTTCACTTCACAGTCAGGTTTTAGCAGATGCTCTTTTTTTTTAAAACAATCATAACCATCCATTTCAAACCGTTAATACACACATGAGCTTAAACCACTCCTTTCTCCCGCTGATCTCTCTCTGTGCCGCACTTCTATGTGTGTCCTGGAGATGGGGGCGTGTTTGATTCGTGAGTGGGGTCCTCCGTGCCGGCTCCGGGGCGGGTGGTGTCTGAAGTGTCTCTGGCAGTGCTTGACTCGGCTTCACTTTGAACAGAGCTTCAAAGACTTCGCTCTTCAGCGCTCGCTTCTGTGAAAACCGGCCTTGGCTCTTTGCACCGACATCCCACCGCCTCCTACGACTCCATGTCCACCCACCGAGTTTCTACTTCTCTCCATTTGTTTTCAGTTTGCATTACGTTTTGGACATAGCGAGTACAATATACTGTATCCACAATGGACCGATCCAGGGCCAAAGTTGGTAACTGGGTTCCCGCGAGTTTGCAAAGTGGATGTCGACACACAGCAGTGCACAGGAGAAGTAATTTGGTTTATCACAGAATGTCGTCCGTCTATTCCAGAAATATCCAGCTGTCTCAAGAAAATCGTGAGTAAACGTAACATTCCTGTGCGATTAGATGTTTAAAAAGAGCCGCGTAGTCGGCTCTATAGCAGGTTAAAAACGGCAAAATCCCATTATAGTGAACGGGACTAAAGTTCTGTTGGACCCAGAAGTAGAGCGATGACATCATCACTCAACAATCGTATTGAGGGGAGAGGGGCACCGATGATCTTCTCAGCTTCCCCCACTCTCCGCTGTAGGCTTGTACTGCAGGATACAGCGCTGGCCCTGTACCACACGGCGATGCATCTAGTTAGCATGCTCTCTATTGTCCCTCTAGAAAGGTCCCAGCTTAGTCGACACATTGATGCTTTCCAGTCCTGTAGCCTTTAACACGCAGCAGTTTCTAAAGTTCACAGCCAGAATCAGAATCAGAATCAGAATCAGAATAGATTTTATTCGCCATTGTTTGAGAACAGGTTCACAAGCTAGGAATTTTTCTTGATGCGGACGTGCAACATAAATCATATAACACAGAATTTAGATAACATTAAGCTATAAAACTTTAAACTATAAGGCTTTAGGGGGCATGCGTAAGGAATATTAATAAATAAGATACAAAATAAAAAGTAAAATATGGTGAGATGACAACAATAGACTTCGAACAACAGTGGGATTATAACATAGAGGTGAACTACCGCAGGAGGCTGCAGACCTGTCCAGAAAAAGCACCATGTTGATTTTTAGGATTTGACTGCAGATTTATTCACGATTTAATTTGAATTTTCCTGATGCCGAGGAACCACCATCTATCTCAACTATCCATCTGCTGCTTCACTGCCGACTGCTCATTTGGACGTTGCATTTGTTTGTCTGTGTCGTTACTGATTTCCAAACGGTTCCTGTGGACTCGGGAGAAAGAATATTTCGAGTCACCTCTGCGTCCCGTCTGTCCCACATTTGACTCTTCCTGTTCGCGGGACTTGCCGGATAAAGGCCTGGCAGAGCACAGAGTCCCGGGACAGCGCCAGTCGGTCAGAGGGAGACTCAACTCTGCCCTGCCTTAGACCACAGAGACACGGGGATCAATGGAGTCAATGTGGAGAGGCGCAGGCTGTATTTAGTAACAGCCTGGGCCGGCAGGACGGCAAGTATGAGACAGAACATTACAGCTGGGAATCATATTTTTATTGGTATAGTCTTAAAGCTGCACTTTTTCCAAATGTCATGCATTGTATCAACAGAAAGATCAGATATTTCCGTTATATCAGTAAGTAAGACCAAACTATTAGCAAACTATCAAAGCGGGGGGAACTAAATACATGCAAATACATCCAGGTATACAATCCAAAGCGACTTGGTATTTCGAAATTGCGGTTTATATTCTGTGGTCCACATGTAAAAGCAATTAATGGTAGTGTCCAATTTCCTGTCAGTTCATTGCTTCTTCTCTGTGGGACATAAAAGAGCGCTATTCGAGCACTGATTGCCCGTGGACCTCTATTTCATGACTCATTTCATAATGTGCTTTGCTAAATATATTTATGTTCGAAGCATCGAACGGTTCTGGGGAAGCGAGTGGAAATGGCTGAAAGCGATGCTTTGATGCACAAAGTAACATTAGCAAAAACCTTGGCCATTGAATGTGCGCTTTAGCTCATGTGCCATTAGTTAGTTTACATTTGCTCTGTTTTTGTATAGCTGCGAATAGCAACAAATTAGTTTTTAAGTTTAGAGTTTTGAGAGTGAAAATGTAAGTGTTTTGGGGGCTATGTCCTGTGGTTGCTCACCTCTCTTGGCACTGTTGCAGAATGGCCCAAAAGCAAAGGATTAAATAGGAAATAAAATCATATAAACACTACGTAGATAAATAGTAGATCACTTGTGGAGATGTAAGATATCGGAAACTAGAATTTTTTTGTGACCAGATCTGGCAAAAATTATAAAGTAATGTGACTCTTAATGATATTTGTTTTCTTTGTTTATGCCGCCATTATTACTGAGAAGAGACTGACAAGTATTAAAGTGGATATGGCATGCAAAATCAACTTTCTTGAGGTTTGACCCATGTTTTAACGTTCCCTCATCAAAGACGTACCCGGAGTAGTATTTCACAACATTCATGCAGTTTTGAGTTAATCCTCGGACAAACCTGTGAAATTCAGCGGTTTCTTCTTCTACGGTGTCGGCGCCTCGTTACTGTACTTCCTGGTTACGATTACGCCATTGTCCAAACCCCAAAACTGTCCTCTGCATTTTTAAACCCCATAATCCCAAATGATCAATGTGTGTTTATCACGCACCGCTCGAGCTGCCATACGTCCAACCTTGGAGTTATTTTTCAATAAATGATTCCAATTGCTGCCAGCAGGAGGCGCCCCAGTCAAGATCATCACCAGCTCTTTCGCCTGCATTTCAGTGTTACTATTTAATGCTTACAGGGACATATATTTCAAATGATAAAATGTAAACTATCAAAGCTGAGACTCCAAAATAAGATAAGATAATCCTTTAATGATCTCACAATGGATAAATTCACTTGTTAAAAAAAGAAAAAAGACAGGAAGTGTGCAATCAGTTAAATAGTAGGGCTGCACGTTTTCAGGTTTTTCATTAACCGTTAGCCGACACCGTATGGACACCCCTATTAAATAGTAAATAAAGGTATCTTATACACTATGAATACAAATTATAAAAAATTAAGTTAGAGCAGACTAAAATGTGTAATAGTTATTGCACGTGAGTTACAGTATGTTTAAACTCCATATGCGTGACATGTCCACGTTAAAAGCATTTTATACCATTGTATTGTATTAGCTTATGCCATTTATTACATTTGAATCCAAAGGTAAATCTCAATGATAAAGCGACATGTCTACAGCTGTGGCAGTGACAGCTTATTGTTTCGATTAAAGTGAAAGGGAATATTATTTGCATGGAGTTGTATACTGTAGATTTTCTATTTTTAATTCACCACATTCAACATCTCACTCACTCACACAGGCCCCTGGTGTTCCCTGACCATCTCCCATCCGACGAACTATTACTTAGACTAAATATGATGAGGTCGTATTTTGTGCTAAAGAGCCCCAGTGAGTGGAAAGCGTTAATTTATTGCTTAAGCCAAGGTTAATTTGATGCGTCCCCTTCATGAACTGTATTAGTAAAAGTTACCGTCATGTTTTAATATAAGAATTAGAATAAAATCAAGAATCGCGATCAGTCGATATGAGGACCAAGAAATATGAGATGGATTGTGAGCATAAACAGAAGACCCGTATCCCCTGTACGGTAGTGGAAGAACCCTAAGTAAATCTTCTCTTAATCGTCACTAAATGCTAAAGTTTGACATTGTGCCTTTCCTGATCTTGGCCGAGCGGTCAGACCCTCCGCGTGGGACGTTTTCCTGTCTATTTTCAGCTGCGCCCCAACCCCGCGTGTCCCTGGTCCTCGCACCTGCTCCCTCACCTTGCCCTTGCTGCTTGTTGCTTTGCCAAATGCTGTCCTCGCTGTCACCACCTGCCCGCTGCTGCCCCGTGTGAGCGTGCGGACGTGTTTGTGTGCGTCTCTTTGTATCTGTGCTGTTTGGTGCTGGTCGACAGATGGAGAAACCTAATACTCCTCTCCCGTGCTGCCCCGCTGTCCTCTGGCCCGTACGCTCCACTGGTGATGCTATCAGGGCTTTACCAGCATCGTTCCTGCCATGTTCCTGGAAGTAAAGGCCTCTCCCTGTTTCCTAGAGTCTTTAATCATCCTGCCTTTTGTAGTCCTTTCATAAAAGCCACTTTTGCACCAGAAAATACAGTTTAGACACATTTAGTCCCTGTTTAGTCTTTTCTTAACCCTGACTAGACTTAGGTTAGTCTCAGATTTTAGTGTCTGTCATCTTCATTTAGTCTGATTCAGATTTGCTTTGACGCTATCGGAAGAGGACCCATTTGCGCTGGTCTTGCCTTTTAAAGTTAGAAATCAGGTCAAGCACGTCTCGAAACCGCTCACAGACAAAGACAGAGTCATTTTCAGGTTACTTTTCAACAATAAAAAATGACAAAGAAAATTAAATGCTTGGAATTGCTGCTAATATATCGTTTGAAATGTTTTGCGGTGCGGCTTTAATGTTAGGGCAGTGCAATACTTCCTTTTAACCTCTTAACCCCACCTGACCCGAGCACATTTTCTCCTTACCCTGGCTTATAGGCTCTAACCTTTTAGATTTGGGTAAAGCTGAACTGGAGAAAATGCACTCGGTTACGGCGAGGGTGAGAGGTTAAAGACACACCGCGTAGATTTTGACACCAATAAATAAAATTGAAACACTAGCATTTATTTTATGACAGATATTTTCATAATTTTCATAAATACCTCATAAATGTACAGACTTTGCTGAGAGCGGCTCATCTCTCCTAATACAGGACTGCCATTTTACCGGGAGCGGGGACGTCTCCCGCTCGTCTCCATGGAGATGTGACTAAAGTCAGTAGAATTTGAGATTTGAGTTTAGCTTCTCATCCAAATCCATTCTTTGATCACCCGCTCCAGTAAAAGCATTGTCTGCATTGGGAGCATGTTTTGTACTGACGGCAACAGTATAGTCCAAAATGTTACGCAGTGTGCCTTTAAAGTTGCAATGACCAAATCACATAAACTGCGAAGAATTAGGCCAGTGGTTACCAAAGTGGAGTCTGAAAAAACTACACATTTGATTCAAAGGAAATGTATAAACATATATAAAACCAAATAAAGAAAAATCTACTTCCAAATACAGTGTTTAGCCTAAACAGCCGTTGCACATTATGTAATAGTGTGAGTCGTTATATATTTGCACATCGATAAAGTGGTTGTGAAGCTACACGGGGTCATTTTGATGCATGAAATCTACTATGATTGCTATGATTTTATTCAATAACAGTCCGTATTTCAGCCTTTACTCAAATGTCAATGTCAAATGTTCCTGGACATGTTCATAAAGTGCACTGAGGAAAAGGTCGATGATTGCAATATTTTTTTTTCTCCCTAAATTGTGCATCCCTAATTCCATCATATTTTACTCCTGGTTTATTCTTTAATCCTTGATTTGTCCTGGCTTTGATCTGGTTTACTTCAGGTCGAGTCCTGGTTTAAAACTCATCTTACTTTTGTCCTGCTGCCAAGGATGTCTCCCTTTCCACCGCCCCTTTAACTCACCCTGCCCCGCCTTATGTCTCTCCCTTACACTTTGTAAAAAAAAAAACACACTAGCAGATCATCGCTGGGCTAATTATGTGGATCAGAGCTGGGGTTGGCTGGGACGGTCCCGCTGTGAGAGGGAGGTTGTTAGGAAAACAACATATTGTAAGGAGGCAGCGAGCAGATGCCGAGGTGCTGAAGACAGAAAATGAAAAGTGGATCGCTCAGAGCTCTTCCTGTCTGCACCTGTCTCCTATTTACTCATAACCCATTCTGTGGTCGGGTTATTCACAACTGTAACATGGTTCTTTGTTCTGCTCTTTAGGCTAAGCTTTAGTCCTTGATTAGTCGGGGTTTAGTCTACTTTGTCATTTTAACTTTGCCACTCCACAAATGCCACCAGGACTGAAATAAGAAGTCTGAAGTAGTAATGATACGAAAGCACAAACTTGCCACAATGGGTCTTTCCCCACAGTATTTACTCTGAATCAGTCTGAAATAAGACAAACAAAAGCAGAAAGCCATGAGTCACGACAAAGATTGTAGCTTTGGTGTTGTCTGGAGCCTCTGTCCTCAGCATGAGGCTGCAGCTCACAGATGGTACAAGAGCAGGGGCGAAGCTGACACAGGCAGCGGAGGGACTGGGGCCCCACAGCGGAGGGACTAAGGGGGCCCCCTCGGAAACACAAAATCTGGATTTTTTTTCTGTAAACAAATATAAAAATATAGTAAAATCATAAAAGCAATTCCAGCTTGAAACACTGCAGAAAGTAATTTAGAAATAAGCTAAATTTTCTTGAAATAACATTTTTCAAAGTAAAATAGTCTTGCTTAAATTAAGAAAAACATCATGTTACATTTAAATTAGATAATAAATTGAATGACAATATCAATTAACTTGAAAAAATATGATTTTTTTAAACTAATTGAAAGTGCAAAAATACATATTAACCTCTTACACCTCACCTGAACCGAGTGCATTTTCTCCAGCTCTCGACTGGAGAGCAACAGTATAACGCCTCATTTGAAAGCTAAGGCCTACAAAACGTATATCTTTTTTGTTTCGATGTCGCTTCGTTTTGTCGTATTTTCGTCTCTTTTTTGTCATGTTTTTTGTCTGTTCTTGTTGCTTTTTCATCCTCTTTTTGTCACTCTTTAGTCACTCTTTTGTTGTATTATTGTTGCTTTTCTGGCACATTTTTGTCGCTCTTTTGTTGCCTCCTTGTTGCTCGTTTGTCACCTTTTTGTTGCGTTTTTATCCTTTGGTCATCTAAAATATATTGGGGGGGGGATGAAAAGATGAATACGGACTTCGCTATTTCTAGAATCCTGGCTACGGCCCTGCATGGGCCCTGTATAAAAGTGTGTGAACGTAACCTTTTATGCACAAACTCACTCACCCACATGTAGCAGGCGCCCAACTGAATGAGTTAACTCCAAGCCCCAATTATTCACAACACAAGATGTTGTGTTTTCAATGCACTCTGCTCATTGTCATCAGAAAGAAACTTCACTTCCACATTGTGCAGCTGACTGGCAGACGCATCGTGGCCCTAATGCTCGCACCTCATGGTTCTGACCGATCAGCGTAGCAGAGGGAGCTAGAGCAGGACCAGGTTTAAAAATTCATGTGTAACAGGTCATTTGTAGCAGGTTGATGTGACAATAAGCAACATGGAGGAAGTTTATCCAGTATAATAAAGACTAAACTAAGGGACACCCCTAAAGCCTAACAAACAAGATGAAAATGTTAATGTGTAAATACATTTTGCCAAAGCCTGAATTGTCACTGAGTGATTGTACAATAACTACTTTAGTATAAAGACTGTTTTTGAGAGAGTTAACCGATCAATCTGCTATTTGAGTCTATGTAAGACAGCAGTCAGAAAGCAGTCCCTTCCCTTTACGCCCTGTGGATCTGTTCAGCAGCACTTTCCCCCAGGACGTCCCATCCAGGCATATCCTTTCATACCCAGGGCCAGGTGTCTGCAGCCTTTCGATCGTCCCGGTGGCACGCAGAGGTGACACTCCCTTCAGAGCGATGGATCGCTCTCATCGGGGCAGTAATTTATCGATGTTTTCCTCTTGCGAGATAATGGCTGTGTGTCCCGCTGATGGATGGGGCGCTCTCCCTCGTCACCCTGTCAACCTGTAGCCAAGTCTGAGTCCCACAAGTCTGACTTATGTCGCCCGAGCACCCAGCTATTCCACACATCAATTATAATCATGACAGCATGCCTATAGATTATACGTGTTTTGTTCCAGCTTTGTGGCTAAGTCCTGGTTTAGTTCCTGACCTGATTAGACCTTGGTCAGTCTTGATTTCTGGTTTACTCCTTCTTTGATTTTAATTCAATCCCAATTTGACTGTATTTATGTGTTTATTCAGCGAGGACAGTGCACATTAATGGCCACTCTGTACAGTTAGTTTGTGTAAACGGCACAGATTTCACCATAAGCCACTTTCTATTTGTTGGCTGTTTACATTTAAGGCAACAATCAACAAAAAATCACAAAAATGTATATAGAATATGTACACAATTTATAAGGAACCATATAAAACGTCCCCGATCCATAGCGGTCCACAGCCTCACAAATAATTACATGATTGACTGGCTTTAAACCATTTTCAGAACTCTTTTCAAAAGCTGTAAAAGATTCTCGAATAATAATTGGGAAACTATTCCAGTTTGTGCACAGAAGTACATCTGTTTGGTACCTCACAGTGGTTGATCTCATACTAAGATTACTGTCTTTTCGTCTAATAAATTAATTGGAAGTGGGGGGAGAGCATCCATGCCACGCAACCGCATTAAGGCAGTTATTCAAGCAAAAAGCCCAAACTAAGTACATATGCATGATTATAGTTTCTCTGTTTAAAATTGTTTTTTTTTATTGATTGATTTTATTGAAACTTTTTCTTGATATTCTAATTTTCCGAGTTTCACCTGCATACGGCACCAAAACCATCCGTACACTTGTCTGACAGCGTGTCCATAAATTACGCTGTGGCCTGTTTGTTTGCCACGGCTGTCGTCATTCGCAGGTTTAAACACTGAAATACTGACCTCCGTTGACGTGGATTTATTGCAAAGTCTCAACGCCTGAGAAAACCCTGACACCTGGACCACTTCGTCAAACAGTTAATGGCACTTTTAATTCACAACGTGAAGAGATGTCACGCAGACCTTGGCGACACTGAAAAAAGCACCGCCTGTTTAATATTCAGGAGGTCTGACGAAGAGCGGTAAGGATGCGGAGGAAATACTCAACATCTAAACAGATTTTATGGTCGCAATAGTTCGGAGTTTGCAAATTTGCTCTGTGAACTACGATTTTCAAAGCTACTGCTGAATAATGGTCTTTTTTTTATCAATGCTTGTGTGCTGTGAAGAAATTCTGCATTTTAATAATATTACAGGATCAAACTATCTTTATATTAGAAGTTGATGATATTTTTACTTGGGTTTAAAGTTCTGATACAGCACTATTTGAGAGCAGTGATGGGTAACGTTACTTTTAAAAGTAACCCGTTAATTATCTCGATTCTCCTCTGGAAAAGTAGCTTGTTACGTTACTGCGCTACTTTATTATGAAGGTAACGCGTCAGAGACTCATCCGTTACCAATAATAAACACCTTTATTTCGCCTTCATTTATTGATAAATTTTTCCGACGAGGAAAGTTCCATTTCACAAACCGAGTCGCCGAAAAAGCAGCTCATGCAAACAGCCCGATACCAGTAACTGTATTCAATCATAGCACAATACATTCACTTCTGAGCTTTATTTTCTATGTGACAAATGACTGCTAAAGGCAACAATAATGAGCATGAACTACTGTACAGCTATGAACTGTAATAGTCCACGTGTAAAAGCTCAGCTTTGTTCACTATATGTGAACAGTTTGGCTCTGTCAGAAACGACACCAGTTTTTCCAACAAAAAGGACGTCTGTAAAGGACGCTTTACAATGTGCCTTGAATTGGTAATAATAAACACAACATACTCAACTTGATTTAGATTAATTGTACAGCTTTCCTCAACCACATGAAGCTACGAGTTTGGCAAGGCAACTTTATTTATAACGCGCATTTCATACACAGGGCAACTCAATGCGCCTTTGTTGATTACATTGGAAGGACCGACGCTGCCAAAAGCTACCCTTGCGTTTTGGGGGCAAGGGCTCCATTGTGCTGTATTGTCCTTTTCGCCAGTAAGTTCAAAATATTGTGAGTATTTCCATTGACTTTGCCATGTTCCTGAGTTGATGAAAGTGTTGGAGCAGTTTGCGCACTAGCACTAGCACTAGCGTTGTGAGCCTGAGCAGAAGAAATGAGTCGAGGGAGAGATCAGGACCAAAACCAACGCGTTACTGATTTGAAAAAGAAACTAGTACTTTATTACCTGCAAACTCGGAAAACGTAATGAGAGCCACCAGGTATGACATTGTTCTGAAACATGTGCGTTTGTTGTTTTAGTCTTTTCTCAAATGTTGATGCTCCTGGACATGTTTAACCTCTTAACCCCCACCTGAACCGAGCCGGCTTTCTCCAGTTTGGCTTCACACAAATCTAAAAGCTTCAAGAGTCCAAATAGCGACAGAAGAGCGACAATAACATGACGATAAAAAAAGTGACACAAAACACAAAGCAAAAAAGCCACAAAGGAGCAACAGAAAAGGGACACAAAAGCTGAACTGGAGCCGATGCACTGTTTTTTTTAATTTTGTTTAGCCTTTTATGTAACAGAAATGGCACAGGATTATGCTTTAACTACACAGTTCAAACCAAGACGAGTTTCCACTTTATACTTCACTATATTTACCTCAGTGTTTGCAGATTGTGTTTGACATGTCTTCCCTGTGTTGTTAAAAAGTACTGATATACGCTCATGCTCTGAAGAAATTGTTAAAGCTAAATCCACAATATTCCTTTAATTCTAGTCTGCGTTTCATTTTTCTACCCGGTGCACTTTAATATCAGCTTAGTGATGTTCTGGCGAGTCTACTTTTTTCCCATTTTCACAGCTTGTCCTCACAATATCTTTGCTTTTTAGACTCACAATACCCCCGTCCCCCTCCCCTCTCGTGTGTCCTGCTAACGCTGTTGACCTGCCGCAGTTGGATCCAGTGTCTACCTCCAGAAATACTGCGTCGGCTGCATTAGCGGACACCTGATCCGCCCGCATCGCGTTGATTTATTTATTTATTTATTTTTACATAATGCGCAGGATGTGTTCTCCCCGCTCTTATCGCGACACCACATTCACTTAAAGCCGGAGAAGGGCATTAATGGAGCGCGCTCTCGGGCCCCGTGTTTACGGCTTTGCAAAGTGTCTCTCCCCCCTCTCTGCGGCGAGGGAGACGCTCAGGTCGCGCCGTTGGGCGGAGCTGGTTTCGTGAAATACAATCGCGAGGCTGTTTCCCTGGAGTGAATTTCTGCGGGGAGTTTGCGCGCCCTTCATTCAGGCATTGTCTTGTTCAGAATAATGAATATCTGTCGACTCTTGACACGACTTGAATGGACCGTTTTATGGACACTCGAGTGCAGACAATGCCTTTATCACACTAATAATGCACTGTAAGGCAAGGCAAGGCAAGTTTATTTGTATGGCACGTTTCATGTACATGTACACTCAATGTGCCTCACAGCAACACCAGACGCACAAATGCAATAAAAAGCATTAAAAACGAATGAATTGCCATAGGGAGCAATAAAAAGGTGTCTTTTCAGCCTGGACTTAAACATTGCCAGAGTTGAGGCCTGTCTCACATCCTCACGGAAGCTGTTCCAGACTTTTGCTGCGTGGAACTGAAACGCAGCCTCACCGTGTTTGGTGGTGACTCTGGGAACCACTGGGAGGAAATTCACCTATTATGCATGTTTTTGTGGTAGGGAAAAACCGGAGTGCCCGGAGGAAACCTACGCACACACATCGAGAACATGCAAACTCCACACAGAAAGGCCCCGTCCAGGTGGGAATCGAACCCAGGACCTTCTAGCTGTGAAGCAGGAGCGCTAACCGCTGTGCTACTGTGCCCTTTTAGACCATATTTTTTTTATATGAAAGCACAGAATGACAGAAAACTTGCAATACATAATTTTTATATATGGATACCTTTGCATCACAGGGAAGTTATTATTCTGACAAATACCACAGGAAGTAGCCGGTGCGGCCGATATATCATCTACAAAATAATATAGGAAATGTGGATTGGAAGAGATGCAAAAACTGCTGCTGGGAAATAACAAATAAACTATACTTGACGTGAAATCTCTAAATCTCTAATAGTGTTTTTTCTGCACTCGTAGTTTCGAGCGACACATTCATCTGAGGAAGACGTTTCCATCACATTTTTGCATATTTCTGATCTGACCCAAAATACTACATTATATTGTATGTTTGCGCGTGAACGGTTCTGTAATGAGAATATGCACTTCAGCGTCACGTGGTATTTAGTCGTCGTACGTGCCTGAAGGAGTTTGTGTCCTCCTCTGTCTGGAAGTGTTACGGCGCTCTCCCTCAGCTCCGCTCACTCGGCTCCAGACTCGGCCCAGACTCAGCGGGAGCAGGCAGCCTCTGAAACGCAGACAGATGTTCTCCGCCACTGCTTCCTCTGCTCCGCAACTCCACTGTGCACCGCCCGCATTCACACCGTCGGAAGTCAATCACAGAATAACTAAAAACGCTATGGCTTATTGGTTTTACCTCAGCATTTTAAAGTTTGGTGGCTGGATTTATTAGGCTGGTAATTATTCATGAATAAACTGAATATTAGGGATGTAACGATTCATCGAAAATAGAGTTAAAATCGATTAAATATGCGTAAAATGTGAATCGATGTAAAGCCACCCTCAGCTACTCCATTTTGCGCGACCGAAATAGACCGGAACATACTAGCTCGTCGTTTCTAACAACGTTAACCTTTTCTCAAGACAAGCCTCACACCTCCCCCCGCCTCACCCCCAACACACGCCACACCATGTAAACACATACACGTGCAGGCATCGAAGCAACAGACGCAGCTAAAGTTAGCAGCTACGAGATTAGCGTTAGCGGCTAACGCAGAGTTTAGCATTTTGACAGAAGTTTCCCAAAGATCGTAAACTGACAAACATCTGACCGACCTGCTCTGATTCTGCTGAAATCCAACACCTACAGAAGCTGTCATGTCTTTTTCCTCCTTATGTTTACAAAGGCTGCACCGCAGGCAGTGAGGCTTCAAGGGTGAAAACAACTCAACTGTAAAATTAGTTCGAAATGGTAGTATTATGTTCAAACTGCAAAAATTAAAAAATAAAGGTTTGGTAAAATAAATATAATCTCAAAATGTTTGCTTTGCTACATACTTATGCTGAAAACATGTACATTTACAAGCACTTTTTTGTAATGTAAAGTTCTCTTACTGAGACAGTTGCAATTTGTTACAAGGACAAAAATACAGATGTTAAAACAAAAGAAACATTGGTATGAAGGAGTCATTCTTTTCTAAAAAAAAAAAAAAGGAAAAATCAGGAACTTCAAATCGGAAATCGAATCGAATCGGGGCTTGAGTGAATCGTTACATCCCTACTGAATATAGTGTAAATCGTTACTGTGAAAATGTAGCTGCCGACCTTTAGCTCGGGCTGTTAAATGATTGATAGTTTCCTCTCTCATCATCAGTTAGGGCAGTGGTCCCCAACCAGCGGGCCGGGGACCGGTACCGGGCCGTGACGCATTTGCTACCGGTCCGCAGAGAAATAGTAAATAATTTATAAACAACCATATTTTTTCCGATTGGTCTTTGGCCTGTCCACAAGCCAATAAGCTCATTCAAAGATATAAAATGAAACTCCTAATTGAATGTCGCCCTAGAAATCCTTCGGACTGGAGTTCATCTGGTTTCACATTCTCCCTCAGCTCGTGCTCATATCTCCAAAACGCAATCGCGCTGCAGCCTCACAACTTTATTAGCATTTACCGTTCACGCTTCCACAGAACAGAGAGCTGTATTTATCGCCCTGTGAAGTGAACTGTCCTGAGAGAAGAGAGAACAAGTGCCACGGTCCCGCTGCGATCAAAGGGCTGCGCACCATGCTATAAAAGCACGTACCCCCTGAAAATGTTCAAGTCCTGTACCGGTCCGCAGCAGGGAAAAGGTTGGGGACCCCTGAGTTCGGGTTTTCATTTATATATCAATTATACTGCTACCGTTATGCAATGATTTCGCAACAAGCCAATAATCTCGGCGGGACCTCAAGAGCTTATTGTTAGCAGCTTCTTCTGCCTGCTATTCCAGCAGCCTGTGCACCTCTCTATACGCTGCCCCTACAGGCCAAAGCTGCAACTGCACTTACGGTAATGCAACGACAGTCTGATATGGCAATAAAATCCAGAGCACAGGGGCGTCACCGGGGTCCAGACCGAATCACCTCGAGGTCCGCATCCGGCCCTGAGTCCGGCGTTTGAGAAGGCCTGGTGTAGTATATAGTGCGATTATAGTGAATGAGGGGTTAGGGACTAGGCTGGACTTTCGGACACAGAATCAGATTCAAGTTTTTTTTTTCCTTTGCTAGCACAGCCTGAAACAGCAATTCATGCTCACTTTAAATGTGCAAAAGTTCCGTTTTAGGCGTGATTTTTCTGCTCACATTCAATTTTAGCCTTGCTTTAGCCTCCCGATTCAGTGGCTCAGATTGTAGAGCAGGTCGTCTCATGATGAAACGGTCAGTTCGTCTAAAGCTTTCCAACAGCAAAGGCTTTAAGCAACGAAACGTGACTGTCATAATGTGACGTGCATAAGGCAGTCATCGCGTCTCCGAAAACATGTACTCCCGAACCTTTTCAAATCTTTCATGGCAAATGAAATCAAATCGTCCCATCTTCTTTTCTCGGCTGAAGCCAAGGACTCTGCTTTCACAAACTCTGAAAGGCTTCATTTGAGAGTCCCGAGAGGCATGACGGGAATGGAATTAAACTCCGCGAGCAGAGGAATAAAAAGGATGAAATTGCCGGATAACGTTTGTGGCGTGAAAATCCAAAGCGGTCTCTCTCCTGTTGTCTTTCCCCTCGCGACGTATTTACCGTATACTCCCACAACGTCCTCGATAAACGGCGACTTGGCCAGAGCACTCTTTCCCCACATCAAGGAGCAAGTACACAAATACAAACACAATGTCAGAGCTGTTTCCAGAGCAAAAGCAGACACAGAAACGTAGATTATTATTAGAGGCTGATCGATATGGGTTATTCTAAGGCCAATACCGATTTTTATTGGCTGATGCCGATATGCACAGCCGATATTTTTGGACGGTTTTTCCAAATGTCTTGTCTATATGTGGATGGATGGATAGATGAAAGCACTTTATTTTACACTAACCTTGTGCCTGCCACATTTAGAGCAATGTAATGTAAGAAATGAGTCGGTGTTGACCTGGCATATTCAAGGCCTTCCTGTTCAGTAGATACTTTAGAGGGAGCTCATTTGAAAGGCAAAAAATCTGCAGATTAAAAAAATAAAATAAAAGTCTCTGTCTCATATGGTTCCAAAATTATAAACAAAATATATATAAAATACGATCCGAGCCCCCGAGGTGTATAAACTTGTAACAGGAAGTCTATCATGTTCTGTTCTGGAGATACAGTATCAGCTTTTATCAGCATCCGATATTGTAAAATACTCAAATATCGACCCGATATATTCTAATTCTTATAGTTAAGATTCTTATATTAATTTTAGTATTAGTATTATGCCCTGGCAAAGTAGCAGACTATAAATCAGACTTTTGGATCTCCGCTTTTGTCTCTTCTTGTTTGTGGACGGCCTTCGTGGTGCACTGCTATATGTCCAGGTTTCAAAATCACTGCAGACTTTACGGACTTAAAGCTAAACTCTCCACAATCTTTTTCAGTTTAGTCCTGGACATCAAAACACCAGAGTGACGTGTTTGAGCCAAGCCTAAAAAGACGTCAGTGTTAGTTCGAACATGTGATACAATTTCTCCTCATTACTTGCATCTTTCCTTCGCAGCACTTAACCAAAGAATGGCGTACCAACAAGAACGTCAGGATTGTTAACGCTTTAATGCTTTCGATGCCGCTGCAGTGTTGAGCAGATCCGTCTTCTGGCTTTAACTTGATATTTTTCCTCTCGCTAATATATGGGTACTTATAGCAAATCTGCGTTCAAAGCTCAGACCTCAAATGCTGCTATTAGGAAGCGCTCCGTTTTTAATGTTGAGCTCAGATACATTTTCACGGAGCGGAAAGACGTCAGACTGCCGTTGTTACCGATCGCTCTGAGGAGAGAGGCAGATGTTTCGTGCTTTTGAAGCTGTGTTTGTCATTATTGCAGTGATTACAGACTTGTATCGTCACCTGCTGCTCTCTGGAACAGATCCTGCCGCAGGTTCATCGAAGAATGACTTAGTGTTCTGCATTTGACTGAAAATCAAATTGAAATGTTACGCACAGTAGTTTCCTGACTATAAATATGTCTAAATGCCTTTAAACATCTGAGCACTAGGAGACGGTAATGCTTTCACTACAATTGCAACTAAACAAGGGCTGCCTTAAAGGAACAGGCCACGGCTTTTCCACACTGAGATATGTTCTTACCTGAGCTTAGACGAGCTGATGCGTACCTGTCTGGCATTTGTGCGTGCGCTCAGTCACGCAAAAAGACCGAAGATGCTGTTTAGCCTCTCCCAGCAAATTCCTATGGGGCCAAACGGGGGGCCACAGAGTATTAATACGTTTCCCCTATTTAAATACAGTTATGTGAGTAGTTACAAGATCCAAACTTAAACATGTCAATTTTCTAAGCGGATAAAAAGGGGAACTATATTGTGAGGCGTAATAACACATCGGGAGCACTTCGACGTCTGAGCAGTAATATCTTCACTCCTATAGAATTCTAAAGATATTACCCCTGACTACTACCTAACCGTATTTAAATAGGTGAAATGTAGAAGAGCTTGGTTGCTTCTAACTTTCCCCCCGTTTGGCCCCATAGGAATATGCTGGGAGAGGCTAAATGCTAACAACATCGTTGGTCTTTTTGCGTGACTGGGTGCACGCACAAAGACAGGACAGGTACTGGTTTCACATATGTGGAAACGGCATTGGAAAGCCGATAACCTCCAGAATTCAGCAACTTGAGCTCTACTTGATGATGCACTGGCGCCAATTAGGACTTGGATTGGCGGCAGATGCTTGAATTGTAGAAGTGGGGGCGAGATGGATCTGGCAACCCAAATGTGTCGCGCATTGTGTTTTCTGATTGAATAACCGTCCTGAAAATGAAAACTAAAATGTCCAAACACAAACGACTTTTGTATCATGTGTTTTTTGTTAGTGCGGAACAAATCACCGTCACGATTGATAACAGTAATAATTGTTTTGAACATGTTTATGTCTGTGATGTTGTGTTTATGAATGTATTACTAATGAGGAGAGAAAGTAGGTTAAGGGAGTGAATCTGAAACCTAATTGTAATTATTGTAATAATGTCAAAGAAATATACCTACTAACCTTTCATATTTCCTAAAATGTATCAAATATTACAAATAGAGAACAGCCATATTCATTTCTTTTCATTCAATCTTTATTAAGGACGCGAGTGCGGACACATGATCCATAGTTATGTTCAAATCAAAAGAGAAGGAGGAGCAATATTAAAATACTGCAAATAATTACAGCAACAAAACGATAGGCACTGCTCAAGCTGCCACTCACTCGAGGCGTGAGCGCCAAGGATTCCACATTTTTTACGTGAATCTCATTGAGCGGATCTCAGGACACACCAGAGTCCGTATAATGGCGGTCTGAGAGTCTACACACACATTTAAAATAACAACAACGAAGAGGGAACTGCACAGTCAGCAAACATCTGACTGGCACTACAGTGTTGCGACGTCTTTAACAGCAGCCTCATTGAGTCATTATGCAACTGTGAGCCTCTGCAAGCTGGACATTCAAAACTTGTACAGAGGAGAACAAAACACATATGAAGCTTCCTGACCAACATGTGCATGTGCAGCGAGGTCACTACAGATAATGACCCAAGTACTTCATCTCATTAGTGACGTTAAGAACACTGCCTCAGGGAATGTTAGAGACATATCATCCTTGGTTCTCCCATAGTTTTTCCTGTTTAATCAGAAAACTTCCTTTAGGGCTTTTAGGTTCTCCCACAGCAGGGGTTTCCAGCCTGAGGGACGCATGTAATTGCCCAGAGCTTTGTCTGGTCCGAGGGAAAGGTCATACGATATTATTAGAGTCAATTAAATAGTAAATAATCATCACATGTGATAGAGAGGGGACTTTATCTGGAGAAAACTCTGTAACTCCTGTTTGCTCATCATTTTTGTATTTTAAATGCATTTTGAAGGACTGCAGTTTTGGACTATAGGGAAGGCCTTGTTTCCAGCAAGAGCAGAGGGAGGGAACTGCAGGATGTTGAAGTGGGCAGAGGTGCACAACACATTGTTTGGTTGGAATGGAGTGAATGAATAATGCAATGTAAAGCCTCTTTGAGTGTCCAGAAAGCTCCATATAAAACCGATGCATTATTATTATTATTATTATTATTATTATTGATATCCATCCTGCTGTCTCGATTGATCTGACTTTTTGACTGAAATCTTTCTGCTGATTCATATTAAATCATTCCATCTTCTTTTCTCTCCTCAGAGGCGTTCGACCTGGTGCTCCGTCACGGCCGTAACTCCACCCTGTCCCTGCTGAGGTCCGAGTTCCCCGCGCTGGGCAGCGGCGTGCACAGTCTGGTGGGACAGCTCTTCATGGACATGTCCCTCTACATCCTGGGCTCCGACTCCTCGGTCAACCACATGGTGAGCGTCCTGTACGGCCGCCTCTTCCCTCTGGCCTACAGGCGGCTCTTAGGGGGCGCGGCCCCCTCCATGTCCGAGGACTGCTTGAGAGGCGCCTGGAAGGACTCTGGTGCTTTTGGAGCCTACCCCAAACTCCTGATGACCCGTCTGTCGCGCTCGCTCCTGGCCACGCGGGTTTTCCTCCAAGCGCTGAACCTTGGCATCGAAGTGGTCAATACGACGGACCACCTGCGCCCGGGACGGGACTGCAGCCGCTCCCTGCTGAGGTTTGGGCTTAGTCTCATTTTGTCTCCTCTTTTCCTACATGATTTCAGGCAAGAAACATAAAATACCACTGAAGTCAATAAACGGAATAAAGCCAAATGATGGACTTGTTTCATTTTAGGGCCACACACCAAAAAAGCAGAGAGCAGATCACGAGAGAGTCTAATTTTCAATCCTCTGTTGTACGGGTCAATTATGCAGTGAATATTTCAGTCTTTTTTCTCAGTCACGTCAGAATGTTTACTACCGAGGTTCGAGTGAAATCTGATGCACCACAGGATGAGAAGTTACCAAGTGGGTAAAAGTTGTAAAGTACCAACGCTGTTTAGTTTACTATTACTTCTTACCCAAAGTAAGTACGGTGCATGTTTGTGTAGTTCTCAGCCGTACATCGGTTTTCCTTGTAGGTGAAGGTTCTTGAGTCGCCATCTGTGGTGTGTTGAATGTTTTGCCTTTCATCCATCGGGCTTCGTCAGCAGCAAAAACACGGAGCCAGCATTTGTATGTGTTTGTATTATAAACAAAGACTCGGCTGGTAAATATGAAACTTCTCAATGGATTTACGGTCTACAGAAGAGACGAGGAGGTGAATGCAAAAATCATTTAAAAAAAATTGCACTCTTTTATTAGCTTACCACAGTGTGACATTTCGGGCGAGTAGCCCTTCGGACAATCCTAATGGATTCAGTTGTGTGGATTTTTTACATTATTTTTGCATTATCACTTTTTGATCCAGCACACTGGCTTAGGGCCGTTGGATGTGCGTGTTTTTACTTTTAAACAGTAGATTATTGATAACAGACACATCACTGGCGCTGTGATGTCATCAATTTAGGAAAGGTTGCGGAGACACCGTAACAATAAATCCCCGTAAAAAGAGATCTTTCCAGGCTGGGACTTAAATTAGTTTGGAAAATGTTCGTTCACACCCATACCCGTAATTGATCAAATATTTTTTATGTTTAGTCCTGAGCTTGACTCCGTGTGGACAGGGCCTGAGCTATATTACAATTATACTACGATTCTAACTTGTACGTTTTTACTGTGACAGGATCAAGCTATCGATTGTTAGCCAATCAGCTACAACTATGTCATCCTTTTTGAATGAACGAGAGCCCTTTCAGATAATACTGTGCTAATGTTATTTGCACTGAAATATCAATGTGCAATTTGTGCTAATTAAGTAAGAAACCTGGGGCCAACAGAAATTGGTCTCATTTGTCCTTCAGACCATAATTTGAACACCCCTGAAACGGGACCTTTAATGTTGCCAATTATCTGACACGGGTATTGTGTTCCAGGTTGTGGTATTGCCCGCACTGCCAGGGACAACTGGAGCCGGCGGCCTGTAAAGGACTGTGCCAGGTGGTGATGCAGGGCTGCCTAGGGGGCGCCATGGAGGTGCAGCCACACTGGAGCACATACGTGGAGGGCTTGGGGAAACTGGCCGGAGCCATGAGAGCAGAGCAGGACATGGAGGCCGTGGTGCTGAGGCTGCCAGCCATCATCAGACTGTCCCTGAAACATGTGGTCAACGCCAAGACCAGGATCACGGCACTGGTGAGTTCAGTACTTTTAGAAAACAAACAGGTCAGCACGGGAAATGAGGCTGCGTTATCTGAAGACATATTGTGAGCTTTTGGACCATGTTACAGTGTCGTTTCCTTGTCCAAAACTTACCTGCAGCACCACTTTGCTAAAACCTCCTCCTACTCCACCACCCCAGTGACAACGTAGCCCACATGTAAATAAAGTCTCACTTTTTGGTTGTGAGAATCCCTATGAACTATTTCAGATGTAATTATGGCTGAGAATAAAAACATAGAGAAGGAGGAGCTAGAGTGCTTTGGATCCTTTCTATGTCTTTTTTCTCAGTATTGATACCCCTGATTCTTGGAGAGCACGTGCTGGAAACCTTTTGGACCCTTAGATGTACTCAGCCTCAGACTGTACTGTTCTCACCAGAGGGAGGTCTTGGCCAATTTGAAATCCTGACCAGCCCAGTCTTTCCCTCTTCACTGTGTTTTCTTTAAACAGACATTATTTCACATGTCCACTCATCACAAGGTCAGTAATCACTGCACGGGTGAGCCTACAGACATTAATTCATGTGGACTGAAAGTAAAAAACACACAATATTAACACAGTTTATGGCACTGTTGAAAACACATTATGAATTATTAATGGGTAATGAGAAATTTATGGCTCACGTCGTGCAATCATATCCACTGTTTTGGCTTATTGCGTCATATCAAAAATCATTTCAAGGCTGTTTCCTTTTTAATAGGGCAATAAATTCAGTTTCAAAATGTAATGTTTTTTGTCGGATGTTTACAAAACACCCTTAACTACCGGAAAACAAGCACTCTCACAAAACTTCGAGCAACAATCCGGCAAAATGACGACAGTTGTGGAAGTGCGTTTGACTGCGCTCCAGCTGTGTTTATCTCGTTCAACAAAGAAAGAAATAGGTCGTTAAAATTCCTACCTCACAAATGTGACATTATTGCGCTTTTAAACATGTTATAATGCTACCGTCCTCCAACACATCTTTCCTGCATAATCTCCCTCTTCTGGTCTCACAACGACAGCCCACACACTGCTATGCATCACACATAGTTTTCAAAGGCGCTCATGGGCCAGATCTTCCGCCTGGTGCAAGGACAAGGCTGCTCCAACCGCAATGGCATCATCATCTTGCTGTTGCGCTATTTGTACGCACTGAGAGAGCAGCACTGAGAGAGACGCTCTCCTATATCAGCATCACATTCTTTTCCTCGTTTACATCGCACGGCCTCGTGTTCTTCCTATAGCATTAATATAGCCACCGTTTTTCCACACTGAGATTATGTTTTTACCTGAGCTTTAGACGAGTTGATGCGTACCTGTCTGGTCTTTGTGCGCAGATAATTCTATAGAAGTGAAGATATTACTGCGCGGACGTTGACGTGCTCCTAAGGTGTTATTACGCCTTACAATATAGTTCCCCCTTTTTATCCGCTTAGAAAATCGATAATTTTGTGTAACTATACTTGATCATGTAAGATAAGATAAGACAAGACAAGACAGCCTTTATTGATCTCACAATGGAGAAATATACTTGTTACACTCAAATAGGCAGGAAATGTGAAAAAAACAACAACAACAATTAAATAGTAAATAGTGGTATCTTATATAGAATGACTGACTACCAAGTAACCGTAATTAAATAGGGGAAAACGTGGAAGAGCTTGGTCGCTTCTAACACCACCGTTTGGGTCCGTAGAGGAGAGGAGGAGAGGCTAAATGCTAACAACATCTTTTGTCTTTTTGCGTGACTGAGCGTACGCACAAAGACCAGACAGGTACACCACAACTCATCTAAGCTCAAGTAAGAACATATCTCAGTGTGGAAAAACGGTGGCCTGTTCCTTTAAGGGCTAATGTCTGTGTTTTACAGCCCAGACCCCTTCACCAAATGTGTTCTTCTTCTGCCAGTGGTTAAACTGTCTTAGTTTGTCGGTATGTTTTGTTTTTTACCCCCCTGGTTACTAGTGCCGGATGCCCCCTGCTGGCGTTTGGTACAACTGGATTTTATAATCCATGTGCCAACGAACATATGCTAATTTTATTGGATATTTAAACACATACTGCGACAAATATCAAAGCTAAGGGGAATAAAAGCCTGAATGAAGCAGGACCTTTGACTTTTTCAGCTAAGAATCTAGAGCTCACCATAACTATAATAATATTTCACAAATTTGAACCTATGAAATGAATTCCACTACACTTGTGCCCACACTGACCAGCTTTCAGAACCGTCTCTTTGTTAAACCTCCTCTTTGTAAAGTCATGTAGAAGTCCTCATGAAAAATACAAGCGTTTGGGCCCATGGCTGGAGCAGGCGGCTGTAGATCTGAACCCTCTGATCCGTCTGTTACCAACCTCTGAGTGTCCATCATTTATTCAATAACTGCTTTAACCCCACTTACTCTGCGGCTCAACACAACCAGAGAAACCAGCAAAAACACTAACTCATGGAAGAGCTGCTTTGATTTTTATGACTTTTCCCGTCTTTCCTTTGTCGGAGCGAAACAAGGTCGATGGGAGATCACTCGAGGGCAGTGGATACCTCGGTGGAGATAAAAGCTTTATAGGGGAACATCTTAGCTTGGCAAGGCAAGTTTATTTGTAGCGCACAATTCGAAGACAAAGTCATTCAAAGTGTTGGACAGAGAAAAGTGCATATACAGTTACAGATAAAATAACCAAATAAAACGAGCATAAATATTTCATCAACATTAGGGTGGTCCCTGCATTTGGTTCCATATCTGACCTGAAGTCTGAAGTTATTTGGGTCTAAATTATATTCAAATTAATTCATATTTAGAGGTGGCACTTGCAAACTTCTCTATCTATGAGGTAGTTTTGAACTGCAAAAAGGAAATTGAAAGTTTCACAAAATGGTTTCTTAGAAAGTCCAGCAGCCCCTGTGGCTTTGTTAGCATCAGAAAAGATGTGCCTGTGCTCTGTGACAACTTGGGGTAAGTGCTGTTTCTGATCTTCATTCTTTGACTGCAGTTGAAGCCTTGAATAAGCTTCATCCCCTTTCAGCAACATCAATGACATCTTTCGTGAAATGCACAATTTTAGCAGCCTTCTGTTAGTCTGTCTCATCGCCCCAGTCTGCCGAAAGACTTCTTGACGTTTCGTGGCAAATCCAGAGTTTCAAAGAAACCCATTGTGCAGGTGGTGACAGAATCGCTGATCCCTTCATAATCTGCTTGATTATGGGCGTCACGACACTTTGGTGGAACCTCTGAAACTTCCTTTTTTGTAATGTTGTGAATCAGGGGCAGAGCAAGAGCCTGTCGTCTTTAAACTCAGCCATCTCACTGATACCAGCAAATGTGGAGAAACAACTGGTATTAATCGAGGACCACTTTTCTTGTAAGCGTTTGAAACGGGCCCAGATGATGCTCGGGTTACTTTTAGTGGTGTAAAACTTTCTCCAAGATTATTTTAAAATAAGTGATGTCGGCAAGCAAAGTGAAGAACATTTTATCCAAGTGTGCTTCCAGTCAGCGCAGGCGCCATTGAAATAGGCAGTGCTTTCTTTAAAGGGATTATACGGAATTTAAAAATATTAAAATCAAGTATTTTCCTCCCCCTACACGTTCCAGCCATGTCCTAATGTGTAGGATGAGCCCAGACCTGTTCACCACAACTGCCTCTTAATATAGAGACTGCAGTTACGCTTAAGACCTGAGGTGGCAGTAGTGAGTATAACATTGACCAACTTGCATCTAGTCCCTTTAAATTATGGGTTTTTTTACACTTAGACTTTGGAAACACATTCTGAACATCGCGTATCACTTTATTATGCGGCCCTTCACAATGCAAGTAGAACGCGCCATTGACTTGAATGTGATTTTCCAACGTTCTACCGGTCATTATTTTCTGCTAGAGGACCTTTTGAAAAAAATAATGACCGCTGCCAATGGCAACGGAGTTCGTGCTTGTAATACAGGTCTTTCATATCACTCTGCAAGTAGTAGTAGTGGACACTCTGTCCCCGTCCCTGCGAGAGACGTTGGGGGAATCGCTCGTGAAGTTATCGGGAGTCCGAGACTTTCAACCAGAGATTCACCACCATTCCTCCTCCTCCAACTGCACCTTCAACTAAGTAGCTAGGCTAGCAATAAGTAGCTAGCCGTGCTGCTACTAGCCTAGCCACACTGCCTGGAATCACAACAATGCGCACACTTTTGGGAACTATTTGCCGGGGAAATCATTAAATAAACCTTTCGTCCTTCATAAAAGTGTATGAAGTTTATTTTGTTTATAATGTAGAAAATAAGTACCGACAGGGCGAACTGGAATTATCCCTTACATAATAAATCAATCATTGTTGTTAAAAATGTACCGGTGCCATGTATTTGTGCTTATAATTTAAATTGTTCATGTCTTGTACCCACTTTAAGCTGATTTATTATAACGCCGTACAATGTTGAGCTTTTTGTAGAGTAATCTCAAGACTCTGAAGTCACTGAAAAGACAGAGCTATTGTTTGCACGCTGGCTGATTCAGTCCCTGCAAAGCATTATGAGTTCAAGCTAAAGTGCTCCTCGGCTCATTACCTCACTCTTAAGACGTTTGCACTGAAGCCCCATTTTAATTACTTTTATTGGTCTACAACGTTTTGAAAACCTCGCTGACTTTAGGCGTAGTTTGAAAGAGAATAGGATACAGAGGAGCAGAGTTTGTGGATTCGGTCCAAACCTGTTTCAAAGTCGAGCGGCTCCGTTGCATCATTGTTGCCCTTTAGCTTCACTGTTTACAGAGTTTCCGGCTCGTAATGACGCGGCACAAAGAAGATCTGGCAGTGAGGAATACTTACCAGAAAAAAGATTTAAATTAAAAAACCAAAGTAGAAAAACGATGCTCCATTTTCTGATCTAATGTCCATGTCCATGACCCATGTGTCCCAAAAAAGTAAAAAGTCACTTGTGGAGCAGCCTGACCAACGTCACACGCTCTAATCTTTCGTTAGTCCGACTTTAACTTTGATTACAGCGCACGTTCGCGGTGACATCGTTTTAATGAGCTTCTGCGATGTCAAAAGATCCATCTTGTATTGATGATGATGAGTTGGGTGGTCCAGCAGTTAGAGCTGCTGATTCACAGCTGGAAGGCACCCCAACCCCTAAAAACATGTACAACAGGCCATAATAAATGCATTGTGTGAGTGAGTGTTGGTGGTGGTTGGTGGCTGATGGCACAGACTGGTAGCCTCGGTTCTGTCAGTCTACCCCAAGGGCTGCTGTGGCTATAACAGTAGCTTACCACCACTGAGTACGGCGTGAATGAATAATGATTAGAGTGTAGCGGTTTGACCAATGTGGGGCGACGGTGATGCAGTTGGTAGAGCGGGTCGTCTCGTGATCGGAAGGTCTCGGGTTCGAATCCCAGCTCCCGCAAATGCACACTGTCGTTGTGTCCTTGGGCAAGACACTTCACCCTACTTGCCTCCAGTGTCTGCGTACATTGGTGTATGAATAAAGGGCCTGATAAAGGTAGAAAAGCGCTATATAAGTTGAGTCCATTTACCATTTGTAATGCACAATACCCGTGTAAGCCATAGAGTGTGACCACTGTGCAAAGCCGTCTGCAGCACATAGCCCAAACATTCTCAACGACGTTAAGGGCCAATCCATGTGTGAACCCGATAAATGCCATATAAATCTGGCATTGTCATCTTAGAATATGCCCGTGCCATCAGGGAAGAAGAAATCCGTTGATGGAGTAACCTGGTCATTCAGGATGTTCAGCTGATCTCTTTCTTTGGGCTCATAGTGTTGCTGAACCTAGACCTGACCAAGTTTGTTCAATCCAGCTGGCGCCTTTTTGTTTGGTCCAGCAGTGTATTATTGCAACACAATTCATTGCAACTGATTCCATGAGGATGAATGGTTTCAATCAGCCTCACAAAAAGATTCCAAGGCAGAACAAAATCCTTTGCAAAACAACAAAATGTCTCATTAGAAGTACTACAAAACTGTCAAACCCTAGTTTTAACCTCGACAAATGTTTCAAAATGGTGATAATATAGATATATTTCAGTTGTCTCTCAAATGTTGATGATATTGGACATGTTTTATGTATTTCCCTCAAATTGTGCAGCCTTATATGTTTCAAAATCCTCACTTTTAATCCACAGCCTGCTGTGTTCTACCTATACTGAGTAATAATGTTATGGACACAAGCTGCAGCAGTCCATGTGTCTTGGCAGCGTTATCACGATGACCCAGGGCAGTGCTGAGCCTCCTCTCTGTCTCTCCCTCCCCCTCCTGTAAAACACTCTGGAGGTGTGAGGGACACGACTGTCTCCTCTCGGGACTAAACCATGCTCTACTCAACAACACCCAGAAAAAGCCACTCATCCTTTACTCCTACTGTTTACTGTAGCGCCGGGCTCTTCGCAGGTGCTTGACAATTCATTGGTTTTGTTCATGTTTTGAATGGTGTTTGAATCCAGTAGGAAAGACACTCGTGTAACCGAATTTCCCCGGCCCAGTGCGTCATAGAAAGCAGTGGAGGTAATTAACAAACACCTCCTGTGAATCAGAATTACGCTCCTCTGTCGCTGTCTGTGGTGCTGAATTCGTACAACACAGGAATGCGACACGTGGCCTTTGCTCACAATAAAGAACAAATCCCAGGTTTACAAGTGAACTACAGCAACTAGCAAAGGAATACAAAAAATCCACAGAACTGGAGGAACAAAGGGGCACGACAAATGAACATGAAAATGGATACAGACGGCATTGCGTCGAACAAGGGGCTTGTTATGTTAAGCTTGTTAAGGGAATACAAAATTTAACTCTTTTTAGATATTTTTGGCGGACTATAAGCATAGCTCACACAGATCAAGTTGAGTTAAAAGTACGTCCATGTGAATGTTTTGTCTCATTCGTATATGAGAAAATTAAGCAGATTGTCCAGTAGAAGTGGAGGTATCCGGGCAAGACTCACGGCTTAGCCACACATGCCTTCTACCCTGACTATTGTTCTGACTTATGGACGTTCACTGGAGAATAAAATAGATGAACCGCTAAGGAGACTGTTGTGGAGTGGAGCGAGCTGCGCAGGAGGAAGGGGAAGGAGGCGGTGGAGCTGACCAGTGCAGGACACCACGCTCTGAAACGGGGACAAACCCAGGAGGCGCTGCATCAGAGGAGCACTGAAGGCAGCCAGGTTTCCTCCGGCTGTTACGGTTTCTCTTACCTCCAAAAAACATGCTGGTCAGGTGGGCCCACAGTGGCGGCGGCTCAGGACTAACACCTGAACTCCATTTTGTTGTACAATGACAAATGAAACACTTACTTACTTAAAATAAAAAAAAATTAAACGTTATTTGAAGCTAGCATGTAGCATGAAGGTAACATGGTTAGAATTCTGTGTTATGTATGTCTTTATGGGCTGTTGAACCACTTTGCTTTTCCTCAGCAATTGTTAAAGTGAAGTTATTTTCCCCCCGTTTGTTTTTCCCTGTGAAAGCTTCAAACCATTGTGAAGTGTTTCCGGCGACGCCTTCTGTATCTTTGCAGACGCGTTGTGTACAAGCAATCCCTCAGGAGGCCAATGTTGGATAATAATGACTCTCTCACAAAAAGTAATAGCATTGTTATTATCCCCCTGCCAGTAATAATGAGGCACTTTTGTGTAGCTTCCGTCTCTAGAGGCAGAAGGACGGAGACATGGCTGCAAACACACCCGTTACAAGTGTGAAGGGTTTTTCCCGTGAACACAACAAAGGAATCAAATGTTATCCTTGCGCTTTTGTATCTTCAGCAACAACGCGTGCTTTCCGTGTTGGATAAAGCCGCCTTCAATCTAATGTAAGGTTGTAAATGATGCTTTGTTCAGGCTTGTTAAACTACTTTTTAACACCTTTGTCTTAGTCTTTTGTAGTATGACTAAAGTAGAAAAGTAAAGCTCAATTTTTGCCTGGCACAGTCCCGTTAAGTAGCTAACTCAGAGTACACAGGGCTTTAGTGAAGAACCTTTGGAGTGACTGAGCCAATATTGAGACACAGGGAGGGCAGCCAGAATCCCCACGGCTCACATCCTTTCCCCTGTCAGCTCCCCGGTCCTGTCCTACTGTTTGATGTCATCCCACGCCCACCCTCTCTCTCTCTCTCTCTCTCTCTCTCTCTCTCTCTCTTTGAGAAGATGCAAGATTTATGAAGCTCTATTTTTACCGGTTACCGTGGAGGAAGACACAAAGATGTATTGAGAGAGAGAGAGTAATGGTTTGGACTAAAGATGGAAGTGAGCAGAAAACCCCAGGGAACAATGGGTCCGTACATCCATCAAAACATGACCCTCGGAAACAGACAGGACGAGGGGGAAGGAACAAAGCATTGATATAATTGAAAAACTCAGATTTAGTGTTTTAACAGACCGGAGTTTCAGCTCGGACTTAGACGGGACTTTGGCTTGAACTCGGATGAACTTGACTGGAATATGGGCTTGGACAATGTATCAACCAACAACACATAAAACAACATCTGCTGCAGTGCTTTCGATAAAGGTATCATGATGCGCATTGTCCCGGCCCAAGGGGAGTCAGATGAAAAATGTAATGTGAGATTTGCACTTGGACTCACAGACTTGATCTCGTCACAGACCTGGGCTCAGACTTGGGGTCCATCCGAATTCCTCAAATAATAACTCCTATGTCCCTGATCCCAGCTCCTAACCCTTGTGACGTGATACGGTCAACTGTTAGATCCCCATGCAGTTAGGAACTAGAGCTTCAGCTGCGTTTGCACAATCCGACCGTCCTCACCCGGCGGCGGAAAACCCAGGGCAAGTGACATCACCAACAGCGGTGTCATAAAAGCTATAACCCCATATAGTATTGGATTACAGAAAACAACTGCAGCCACTGACTTTAATGACTCAAACATGAACCACAATAACGATATGAAGCCAAGTCAGATTTTCCTTCGACAGCTACAGCCTCATCACAGAAATGAAACATGCTCTGGTCAAATATTCCACCAAATCCTGTCCTTTGGTTCATCCTCAGAGAAAGATGCATTGACACACAGTGAGGTCCGCTCCTGCGAGGTCTGCAAATGATCCATGTGGCTTCAGTCTCGACTAAATGAAAGCAAAAGCACAAACCATTTACTTCAACACAGTGAGATGTGACTGTGCTGCGGTGACTCTAACACACCTGGAAAAATCCGCATCAACTTGATTTCTACAGCGCAACATACGCCGGCAAACAGGAAGCGGAGTTAACCAATCAGCGAAGGGCAGTCAGTGGCGTTATTAGAATCAGAATTATGAATCACAAAACTCACCTACTGCCGATGAGTTTTTGGTCATTTACCGCTGATTAGGAAAAAAAAAAACTCTCCCGGGCGCCGTCCGTAGCTTGTTATTGAGGAAACTTCCGCATCCCAAGCGTGACGCTGCCCGCGAACAACACGCGACCGCAAATAAACGATTCTGATTGCACGATCCGTTTGAGCTCGACAGGAGCGGCAGCAGCCAGCTCCTGCCCAGACTGGTATTAAATACACACCATGCCAGGCTAGACTCTAACATGTACTTTGTCACTTTTATAAAGTTTGTCTAGTGCAGAATCTTTTATTTTTTATATTGAATCAAATGTGAGCCTGTTCATCAACAGTGGATGCTATGAATCCCTCGAGCTTGCGTGGTGTGGGGGTGGGATGGCACATAGCACCTAATCGCTGGTGAGGAACCACCAGAGGTCCCTATGCCAGTGTTTTTCAACCACTGTGCCGTGGCACACTTGTATGCCTTAGAAAATTATCCAATTTCACCTGGTTGGTCTAAAATTTCAAAACAATTTTTAAAGTAAATTATTTATTATCCGCAAATAATGTGCCGTTGTCAAGTCTCTGTGCAGTGATCAGCAATGTAACCATGTAATACTGTTCCATATCAGTAGGTGGGTGCAGGTAGCTCATTTCTTTGAGACAAGAGAATTAGTGATTCATGGATACGACGGGTGGCGGTGAGAGTGGCATTGTGGGTAGCAAGACTATACATTGTTCCTATTCCAGACACTTTGTAGCCTATATTCACAATATAAAGTCGTTCTCATCATAGTTTCATTATTTTTAAATTTTCTGCTGGTGGTGTGCCTCGTGATTTTTTTCAATGAAAAAAATGTGCCTTGGCTCAAAAAAGGTTGAAAAACACTGCCCTATGCTAAAGGAGGTATTGAATGGAAGCACCTACCTCCTTCCTCACTTCCTATTCAGATGCTTCTTGTCATGGCGGACGCTGACGCACATCTGGGGCTTAGACTTCGTACCAATCTGCTCGTTTCGGATGTACCCCTGGACAGATGGTGAGATGAAATAAGTTTGAGGTTTGCTGCTACTGAATCGGGAGAATTGAGGGCTGGTTCTGATAGACACTGGGTAACAGGTTTGTGGACTTAGAAGCTAGAAATGTTTTGTTTCTGGACTCTTGTTTCTTATAAGGAAGACAATTTTAAACCTCCAGTCTTTCCATTTCTATCATTCAGATGTGGACCATTTCTACAGCACCCTTTGAAACGACAACCGAGGCTAACCGTGAAATGCCACGCAGCCGATCGGCAGATGTTGACACAGTTCTTTCTCAGGAGTCGATAAACTGACTTTGTTTTCTCTCCCATAATTAACACCTTTATTTATCCGCCGCATTTCAAGGTGTTTTCGTCTTGTTTTTCCTCCTCAGAATAAGCCGCGCAGAGGCATCAAAAGCAATCCGATTCTGAAGAAAGCGCTCATTAAACCTGAGCCCTTGTTGTTTAGTAATCCGCTCACACATGCGGGGTTACTGTAGACACTGATCACAGCTGTTCAAAGCACTCCAACAAGTCCTGGTGAAAAGGTGATTGTGTTTCAGAGATCATCTCACTGATCCAAGTGCACATGACAGGTGTTCATGTTTTTGTAATTGTTGGTTTGATGGGATAATGCCAGTGGTCTGTAACAATCGTATTTGACATCTGCGGGAGTGGAAATTGTAAGAAGACAAGTTGGAAAAATGAGGCGGTGTTTAAGTTCTAAAGCAGAAGTGATAGAGGAAGAGGGTGAATTCATTATTCCAATAACAGAACAGGGATTCACTCGGAGCCCATTGGTACAGTAAAGGTTATGGGAATTCTACCTCATGTGTGTCCATTTTAAAAATGAAGGTACTTAATTCATCTTCTGTACTCAGTAGTTGAAGTCTTCGAACGTTTCGCCTCTCATCCAAAAGGCTTCGTCAGCGACAAAGGTCACAATCTGCACGCAGCTGAATATATAGACCAACGGGGAGGAGTTAGGGTTGGCCCGGCTCCTCCCCTCTAATCACAGCTACTCTCACCCGTGGGTAAACACCTTTGAAGTAGAGCGTCTCTAACGATCTGCTCCCCTCAGTATCGGTCAGTCCTGTCCTATTCATCGATAATCCCTACCCAGTATCTGTCCTATTCATGGATGATCACTGCTAATTACCTGCCTATTGTTCTTTTGTTGGCTGAGGTGACGTCTCCCTGGGCTGGCCAAGCCTTTTTGGTTTCTCCCGAAGGAGATTGGAGTAAAGTAACACTTCCTCTTTTCACGTTGCCACACACTGGCCTGGGTCTGATATGTCTCTAACACACAGCAGACCGTGATATATGAATATGTCATTTATCCACTGTTTAACCTCTTAACCCCCACCTGAACCAAGCTGATTTTATCCAGTTTGGCTTTACCCAAATCTAAAAGCTTCTTGATTTTAAAAATAGTGACTAAAACAAGGATGAAAATGCAACAAAAACGTGACAAAAAAAATCAATCAATGTTTATTGTCATTGTCATTTAGATAGAACAGCAACGAGGGTGTGTTGGAGCGTAGAGCAGTACATGGCAGCTGTAAAGTGCCAACACAGGGCACATCGAAAGTATATAGGTTGGTGAGGCACAGACACCGGTGACATTCACTCTTGGTAGCAGCAAAGAGGGAAAAGCGACAAAAACATACCGGAAATGCAACAATAACACAATAAAAAAGCGACGAAAAAGCAAAGAATAAAAACAATATAAACACGACATACAGAACATGACAAAAAAGCGACAAAGATAGAGACAAATGTGACATGAATGCGGCGACAATGCAACGGAAAAAGTTACAATCACTTCTGTAGGTCTTAGCTTTCAAATGAGGCGTTACTCTAGGCCTAGAGGCTGTGAGCTCCGGTCGAGAAGCTTTCAGATTTGAACTGGAGGAAATGGGCTCGGTGGGTAAGAGGTAGCCTGGTCCTACTAGACCCTCGTACTCATTTCGTGCAGAGGGTCTGGATTCACAATCGAGCTCCGTTTTCAGGTGGGACTCCTTTTTAAAGTTTGAAACAATTGGATCTGATTTGACCCAATCGCCAGCGTTTGGTCGTGAAGTAATGCAGGAGTAAGAAGCTACTGTCTTTGTTTTCCTGCCTCACCTGCCTTCTGCTACTTTCCGATGGCTCTTGTAAATAAAACCCCACATCATCCGCTTCTTTATTTCCGCTCTCTTAAAATAATGAAAAGGCTTGTGCTTCTAGTGCGAGATTTACCCGTGGATATCGATGTCTGGGATATATTTTAGTCAAGGCTCGCTTTGGTAAGAAAAAAAAAAAAAAAAATCCATATTTACTCTCCCGCCCGGCCCTATATCATTAAAGGCAGACTTCATTTCTCCGAGCGCACGCTAAAATCCATGGGTATCATCGGCCGGGCCGTCACAGCGGGTCGGATTCCTTTCACTTTTGACCTGGGAGAGGGAATCGAGTAGAGCTGTAATAGGAAGCCAGTAATGTAATGTGTGTACTGAGGATAAGGATAGAGAGAGAGAGAGGTGCTGAGTCAGACCGTCCTGGGAGCCTCTACACTCCCCACAGACACGGATATTACTCTGTATTCTCCAGAACAATGGTCGGGTCGTCCCCCATAGATCACTTTTTGTGCAAATGTTAAAGGTATATGTTTTTTTGAAGTGCAGGCGCAGACTCTCACTGCTTTGATCGACATAGCACAGCACAGTAATAACATGGGGACTGCAGCCCGGTGTCCTTATCATTACAAAATAAATGGCTGAAAATGAGTCTCACGTTTATGTTGCTACACTTTCAGATTTTCAGATATGCTTTTATAAAGTTAAATGCTACCTTTTAGTTTATTTTGGTTCAGAGAGCAAATGCATGTATCGTATAATGCTACTCTTTTTTATTTCCAATCAAACATACACATCATAAAATGCTTCAGATTTTGTAGGTGGCAAAATTACATTACAGTCTATTTGAATTGAAAGGCACACATCAAACTGCATTAAATAACGGCTCTTGATTTTAATAAGAGAAGTAAAAAGAGGAAATCTGCCTGAGGGTCAAGGGTTTATATTAAGAATAAAACAGCACATAAAGCCGCCCTCAGCTACTCCATTTTGCCGGACTGGATGTGCTGCATTCTCACATTGCATTGATAAATTTTTGTTTAGTTTAAAAAGATGCATACAAGTATAGTATACTGTACATACAATTTACAGAAATATTCACAACATCTTCAGTGCAGTGCTGCTCAAAGGGAGTTAATAATAACTTACAAGGCCCTATCCCTCCATTCTATAGACGTACATAACCTAAACTACTGCTCATGGCAAAATCCTTATCTACTGTATATTATGGGTTTCCCCGTGTGATCCACAGGGTCATTCCAATCAGTGGGGTTACCTTGGTAGCAAATAAAAGCGAATATCCTCCACTACTTCATCCATGATCAGCCGCCAATCAGCCACTTGTTTACCCTGTATGTCCAGACCAATGACCGCTGGCAGCTCTGCTTTATGACCGCGACACTAGAGGCCGCCATTGCTGTAGTACCTCAAAAATAGTCGCTAGTCTCCCATTGGAATGCATTGCACTTTAGACGCGTTAAAAACAACTTTAAAGCCCGGTGCCTAATTTTTGGGAACTTTCTACAGCTTCATATTCCTCTTGTGATAACGCTGGGTTAGTTACAATTAAAGGGACCAGGCTTGTACTAATGAGGGCTGGACTGTTAGCATTGGAGCTGCACGAGCTACACGTCACGCAAGGGCCGAGTCTACAGTGAAGATCCCGCCCTTATGCCCTTTTTAGGAACATGCTTCATCAGAGCTGGGGGGGAGGAGTCTGTAAATCCGCCATGATTTCCCCCTCGAACCTGGTCATTATGGTAAACGGGGAGGAGTGAGGACGAGTTGTCTATTATTTTTAACAGTCTATGGTGGTTTATCAGGCTACATCACATAATCAGTCCGAACTCTTGCCTTTCACGATGCACCCCGAGACACCCCTCACCTGCCCCCGCACACATGCTAACGCATGTAAACACAGGTGTGTGGGGGGATCACACATGTTAGAAGCAGCAGAAGTCACAACTGTTACCGGCACAGTCAGAGATTAGCATTATGAAAGAACTTTACAAAAGAAACATCTGAGGAACCTTTTCTGACGCAGCTGAAATCCTCATGAGATGTCCATGTCCGTTTAAGCAGGGTTCACTACTGACAATACACATTCCAAATGCAAATGAGAGAATGAAGCTCAATTTATTTGAAATTACATATTTTTTTCTTATTTTGAGTGCAGAAATACTTATTTCACTTTGAATTTGGCAAGTGAAAAAAGTTAATTTCTTCATTTCAGTCATTTTAAGTAACCATGATATCCCTGTTTTGTACCAAACATAAAGAAGGGGGTCAATAATGTACTAAAGAGGTTTTATCCTCTTCATATCATATCATACATCAGATCATACAGTTACATTCAGCTCTCCCTGCACCTCCATCTGCCCTTTACAAAACGCTTGATCCAAAATAGCCTCTTGTTTTAGCTCGTAAATATGATCTCCGAGCAGTTTAAATAAGCCTTAACCCTCTCCGTTTTAGATTAATGCGGTTAATTGGACAATAACTCCTCTGTGTCTCTGTTCATAATCAGCAAACGCCGCCTTCACGTCCCACTAAATCGCTGTGCGAGTTTGACGACTTTCCCCCATCCTGAGCGGCGGACCCGCTGTTCTCGCACATGTCTGTGGTTATTCCTTTGAGATCCAGGGGCTGCACGGCTCTGATAAAAGGCCCAGAGATGTGGCGCTGTTTCTGGGTTGCGCCCCCCTCCCTCGTCCCAGCGGCGGTCCCTGGTCCAGCCCCGGGTGATGTGAACGCTCGTCTGTTGTCTTAATGAGGCCGATCGTTTGGAGAATCGAGAGACGATGGAGCAGACGGGAGAAAGGAAGGGGAGGCTTTCTATGGTGTGAATGATTTTGGAAAACATAATGTGACAGAGGATGGGAGACGCATGGATGAAGTCGGATGGACCTGGCCCGTGGACCGTGTGAGGGGTACATGCATAGGCGCCGATGCTGTGGGTGCCGCAAGGCTCGAGCACCCACCCACATCTTTGGGCGGATTTGCCGTGATTACAAAATGATTGAATAGATTTAACAAGAGCCGCCACTTCCTTCACTTCATCACGTTAATATTCGTGCAGCGGCTACAATGCTATGTTTGTGTGTAGCCCTTTAAGGAGAGCTCCGGATTCAAAAGCACGAGTTTGTGAGATGGATTCTGACCTATTTTCTTTTCTTTTGTTTTCTATTCTTTTTTTTTTGCCTGGATGTCCTGAATGGGGGGGGGGGGAGAGAGGGTTGGGCACATTTTCTTACAATTCCTAAGGACATAATCGCTCATGCTGCTCACCTAATCTTTAACCAGAGCGATTAAGCTGCATAATAAATCACACAGTTATTTATGTATTCATTCCCTGCTCATTCTTTTTGTTAACACTTCATAATAACTATATCCTATTTAGCCGCATGATGAGCTAACACTTAACTAATCATGAGAACAATTCATTAGTTAAGTGTTAACTAATGAATTGTTCATGATGAATTAAGTGTTAATTAATCATTTATTAAGGCTAAATAAGGTGTAGTTATTTTAAAGGTGTATAAACCTTTATCATGTGTGACTAATCTGTACAGATGATTAACTGAATTTCTTTCGGGATTAATAAAGTTTATCGTATCTTATCGTATTGTACTGGTTTGACTTGACCAGGGACAAATCTGTTGTTAAAAAAAACATTAACACTTTAAAGTATTATTTTGATGAAAAAGAAAATAATTTTAAATAATTCATATATTTAGGCAAGAGGAGCGACCCTTTAGACGTTGGGAAAAGTATTGATAAAATGTTGCCAAAATGTTGACCATTCAAATTGCAATTTCGATTCAATTGAGAGAAATGGAAAAAGAGAGAAAGTAAGTAAAGAAAGAAGAGAAGGAAAATAAAGAAGTAAAGAAAGAAAGAAAAGAGCCGGTCGGGCCCCGGTGCTGCGGTCTCCTCCGGCTCTGAGAAACCGAGCGACTCCTGGTCACATTAATCACAGGCTCTGAGGGAATTACTGCTCACACAATGGAGTCGCATGTTTCTCTGTCAGACTGTGTTCAAACTAACGCTTTGGTGACGCTTCAATTGCACAAGGAAATATAAGTGGTTTTCCGAGGCGTTTGCATATTGTGTCATCCCCGGTCACAATGATTAGAAGTAATGGGGAGGATGTGGCTTCACTGCCCTGAAGGTTTACAGACACAAAGACCAGAGAACGAGCTCTTCTCCTCTTCTTCTGTCACGTGAGAAGTCTGGGGAAAACTCGAACAAAGAAAGTTTTGGCTGTGTCCTACAGCAAAACAGAAAAAGGGGATGAAAAGTAGTTTGTTCAATAAAAGGTGAGGGTTCTTGTTGAGGACTGGGTGGCAGTCGAAGGCAGGTGCCTCGACGACCTGGTCCGCGTGCGCAGCTTCTGGCGTTCGGGACATGGAACGTCACTTCGCTGGGGGGGAAGGAGCCTGAGCTTGTGCGGGAGGTTGAGAGGTACCGGCTAGATATAGTCGGGCTCACCTCCACGCACAGCCTGGGTTCCGGATCCCAACTCCTGGAGAGGGGCTGGACGCTCCATTTTTCTGGAGTTGCCCGCGGGGAGAGGCGGCGGGCTGGGGTGGGTTTGCTCATAGCCCCCCAGCTCAGCCGTCACGTGTTGGAGTTCACCCCGGTGAACGAGAGGGTCGCGTCCCTACGCCTTCGGGTCGGGGACAGGTCTCTCACCGTTGTCTCGGCTTACGGGCCCAACATCGGTGCAGAGTACCCGGCCTTCTTGGAGTCCCTGGGAGGGGTACTAGATGGTGCTCCGGCTGGGGACTCCATTGTTCTACTGGGGGACTTCAACGCCCACGTGGGTAACGACAGTGAGACCTGGGTGGGGGTGATGGGGAAGAACGGCCTCCCCGATCGGAACCCGAGTGGTGTTCTGTTATTGGACTTCTGTGCTAGTTACGGTTTGTCCATAACGAACACCATGTTCGAGCACAAGGATGTCCATAAGTGCACGTGGCACCAGGACACCCTAGGCAGGAGGTCGATGATCGACTTTGTAGTTGTGTCATCCGATCTCTGGCCGCGTGTCTCGGACACTCGGGTGAAGAGAGGGGCTGAGCTGTCAACCGATCACCACCTGGTGGTGAGCTGGATCCGCTGGCAGGGGAAGAAGCCGGTCAGGCCTGGCAGGCCCAAACGTGTTGTGAGGGTCTGTTGGGAACGTCTGGTGGATCCCTCTGTCAGTAGGGTCTTCAACTCCCACCTCCGGAAGAGCTTCAACCAGATTCCGAGGGAGGTAGGGGACATGGAGTCCGAGTGGACCATGTTCTCCTCCTCCATTGTCGATGCGGCTGCTCGTAGTTGTGGCCGTAAGGTCTCTGGTGCCTGTCGCGGCGGCAATCCCCGAACCCGGTGGTGGCGCCCGGAGGTAAGGGATGCCGTCAAGCTGAAGAAGGAGTCCTATCTGGCCTTGTTGGCTTGTGGGACTCCGGAGGCAGCTGAGAGGTACCGGCAGGCCAAGCGTGCTGCAGCTCGTGCAGTCGCAGAGGCAAAAACTCGGGTTTGGGAGGAGTTTGGAGAAGCCATGGAGGAGGACTATCGGTCGGCCTCGAAGAGATTCTGGCAAACCATCCGGCGCCTCAGGAAGGGGAAGCAGTGCTCCACCAACACTGTTTACAGTGTGGGTGGGGGGCTGCTGACCTCGACTGGGGATGTGGTCGGGCGGTGGAAGGAGTACTTCGAGGATCTCCTCAATCCCACCGTTACGTCTTCCGATGAGGAAGCAGAGGCTGGGGACTCGGAGGGGGGCTCGTCCATCACCCAGGCTGAAGTCACCGAGGTGGTTAGAAAGCTCCTCGGTGGCAAGGCCCCAGGGGTGGATGAGATTCGTCCTGAGTACCTTAAGTCTCTGGATGTTGTAGGGCTGTCTTGGCTGACACGTCTCTGCAACATCGCGTGGCGGTCGGGGACAGTGCCTCTGGATTGGCAGACCGGGGTGGTGGTCCCTCTCTTCAAGAAGGGGGATCGGAGGGTGTGCTCCAATTACAGAGGGATCACACTCCTCAGCCTCCCTGGTAAGGTCTATTCCAGGGTGCTGGAGAGGAGGATTCGGCCGATAGTCGAACCTCGGATCCAGGAGGAACAATGCGGTTTTCGTCCCGGTCGTGGAACACTGGACCAGCTCTATACCCTTCATCGGGTGCTCGAGGGTTTGTGGGAGTTCGCCCAACCAGTCCACATGTGTTTTGTGGATCTGGAGAAAGCGTTCGACCGTGTCCCTCGTGGTGCCCTGTGGGGGGTGCTCCGGGAGTATGGGGTCCGGGGCCCTCTACTAAGGGCTGTCCGTTCCCTGTATGACTGCAGCAGGAGCTTGGTTCGCATTGCCGGCAGTAAGTCAGACCTGTTCCCGGTGCGTGTTGGTCTCCGGCAGGGCTGCCCTTTGTCACCGGTTCTGTTCATTACCTATATGGACAGAATTTCTAGGCGCAGCCAGGGGCCGGAGGGTGTCCGGTTTGGGAACCTCAGAATATCATCTCTGCTCTTTGCAGACGATGTTGTTCTGTTGGCTTCATCAAATCAGGACCTCCAGCGCGCACTGGGGCGGTTTGCAGCCGAGTGTGAAGCGGGCGGGATGAGGATCAGCACCTCCAAATCTGAGGCCATGGTTCTCCACCGGAAAAAGGTGGTTCTCCCGCTTCAGGTCGGTGGGGAGTCCTTGCCCCAAGTGGAGGAGTTCAAGTATCTCGGGGTCATGTTCACGAGTGAGGGACGGATGGAGCGTGAGATCGGTAGACGGATCGGTGCGGCGTCAGCAGTGATGCGGTCGCTGTATCGGACCGTTGTGGTGAAGAGGGAGCTGAGTCAGGGGGCGAAGCTCTCGATTTACCGATCGATCTACGTTCCCACCCTCACCTATGGTCATGAGATTTGGGTAATGACCGAAAGGACAAGATCGCGAATACAAGCGGCCGAAATGAGTTTCCTCCGCAGGGTGGCTGGGCGCACCCTCCGAGATCGGGTGAGGAGCTCAGTTACCCGGGAGGAGCTCGGACTCGAGCCGCTACTCCTCCACGTCGAAAGGAGCCAGCTGAGGTGGCTAGGGCATCTGTTCCGGATGCCTCCTGGTCGCCTCCCTCGGGAGGTGTTCCAGGCATGTCCCACTGGGAAGAGGCCTCGTGGAAGGCCCAGGACACGCTGGTGGGACTATGTCTCCGAGCTGGCCTGGTGTCGTCTCGGGGTCCCCCCAGAACAGCTGGAGGAGGTGTGCGTGGATCGGGAAGTCTGGGCATCTCTGCTGAGACTGCTGCCCCCGCGACCCGGCCCCGGATAAAGCGGAAGAAAATGGATGGATGGATGGATGGTTCTTGTTGATGCTGCACTTTCCACCATCAACCCAAAACCTGCACAATAGGATAATCCTCCAACCAGTTTAATAATGCCACCGAGCAAAATTGCAGTCAAAGATTTCCTTTTCCGTTGCTATTCCCATTCTCTCGTGTTTTGTTTTGACGACATTAGCTACAAGCACCTGCAGATCTTATTATACACCAGTGTCCAACATGATTTGGTGCTGCATTTTACTTTTGCAGAGTTATTTTTTCGTTTTTTGTTCATACATCTATACAAAGTATTTAAATGCACTTGTAACGTTAATATTCCATATTCCTTAGTTACAGAAAAAAGTAATATACTTTTGTAATACGTAATACTGTTTACAATACCAATACCATAACAATACTTTATAGATAGTACCTATACTAAAGTATTTGTCGTCTAGAACCATAAAACAGAATAATAATGTCTTAGTTTAGTTACTTAGACTCTAAAGATGTATTATTTTTCGATACCTGCTTTTATTTTTTGAAATGTTTCGATACCATAGAGGTGTCGTTTAACTGTCCCAGCCCCAGACAATACTGTAAACTTAGTTTATCAGCAGAAACAATGTTGACTTGGTGTTCAGTTGCACTTCAGGTGTAAATTGTAATTACTATTTTTATCAGGTCACGACTGGCTGAAGGTGGGTCCAAAAGCTGCGCCTGATGAGAACCACTGCTCTGGTGTACATGCAAAATAAAAAATTATACTGTATACTTTTTGCTCACGATAATCAATGTGAGCTTTTCAAACTGATGTGGTGATGGAGGAAACCAGAGCGAATGAAAGAAGAGCCAACTCTTCACTGAAAGACCCCGCCTGGTCTTTGATTCAATGCGACACAGAGGTACTGTGTCTATAATACAAACTACAAACTGTTACCAAGCGAATATCCTTTCATATGTTCTGTTGTAATGAAAACTATCGCTATAAAACAAAATGCGACCACTTTCATTTCTCCCGGTCTGACTTAATCTTCTCAGTGGGGCGATGTTGGAGTTATCAGGGCGTGGGCCTGTCCCATCTCTCTCGGCTTGAGCTCCGGTTGACAGCGCCGCATTGATCGTCCCTGTGATGAGTTTCACTTTGGCCGATCTGCATTTGTGCGAGTCAGCAGCCGCCCTGCGAACACTGACCGCTGCCGTGTGGCCAGAACAATACGGACGCGCTGGTTTTCATAATGAACGGCCCGGAGCTGCGGAGGAAGAGGACTGTTACACTAAAGAGCAGTTCATGTCGAAGAAGTGCAGTGGAGGAAGGTAAATCTAAGTTACCTATGTAACTATAGTTCTACGAAAGGTGTGCGCCGCCCTTAGGCTGCGCTATTGCATATCTCTCGGAAGCGCCAGCTTCCCGCCCTGAGAGGATCAAAGAACTGACCGCTCCAATCATCCTTGGGGGTCCATGACCCCTGTGCCCTATAAAAGGGGGACTCTCCCTTCAATCGTCTCCTTTGAACTCAGCCATCGAAGAGAGGTCGTGCCTGCTGGGCCCGTAGATAAGGGCGGCGCACACCTTTCGTAGAACTATAGTTACATAGGTAACTTAGATTTCTACGTCAATGGTGTGCTTGCCCTTAGGCTGCGCTATTGCATAAAGCAACGCGCAGCCGTGGCCGACCAATGTACTCCCAGCAGGCATGGACTCGCATGATTGGAGCGGGCCCGGGGCAACGCCATGCGTCCCAGGGAGCGGCTAAACGCTCACTAGGTAGCAGGGGCCCACGGGCAGAGTAAGGGGCAACCAATAGCCGTTAACAACGCCAGCGGTTCTCACCCAGACAAAAAACCAATGGGGGACGTCCGCACTAGCCGCCTCTCCCAAGAGCGCTAGTGCAGACTCCACCCTTGATAACGAGGGTGCCCAAAGCCGCCTCTCCCAAGAGCGCCGGTCACCCGAAGAATAAGAGTGTACGTCCAGTTCGGCCAGGCCGCCTCTCCCAAGAGCGCCTGAAGCACCGAACCAAAACAAAACCAGGTCATCCCTTCCCGGACCCACCCTGGGCTCGGGGGGGGATTCACGACCGTCCACCACCCAAAACAATGTGGGCAACTGAACCCGCAGCAACGTCCTGCAGATAAGACTGCACAAACGTTGAAGAGGACGACCAAGAGGCTGCCATGCAGACCTCCTCAATCGAAGCGCCACGGAGTAGTGCTGTAGAAGCCGCCACTCCACGTGTGGAGTGAGCCCTGACCACTGTCGGCGGAGGGAGTCCTTGTGCCTCATATGCAGTGCGGATGGCAAGGCATATCCAGTGGGCCAAACGTTGAGAGGACAATGGGGCACCCTTGTTCCTTACCCCAAAGCCCACGAACAACTGATCGGAGCGTCTGAAATTGGCAGTCCGTTCAAGATAGTGACGTACCGCCCTGATCGGGCAAAGGCGGTGTCGTCGTTCATCCCCCACCGACGCATGCGGAGGGGGAAAGAAGGGTCTAATTCTGATCACCCTCGACCTGAAGGCGGATGTAATGACCTTCGGCTGAAAAGCCGGGTTGGGCCAGAGTTCCATCAACCCATCACCCTCAGGCAGGGACATGCAGGAGGGGTGCACAGAGAGCGCACAGAGATCACCCATCCTCTTAGCCGACGTAAAGGCTAACAGGATCGCAGTCTAGTAGGACAGACAATCCATCCCTGCCTGGCGAATGGGTTCAAATGGGGGTCCCGAAAGGCCCTCCAGTACAATCTGAAGGTCCCAGTTTGGGACCGGGCGGCGCACGGGCGGTCTAAGCCTACGAACGCCCTGGAGGAACCGCTTCACCAAAGGGTGACTGCGAGCAGTGTGAACTCCGAACCCCACATGCCCGGTAACAATGGCCGCCGCAAAAACCCCTAGGGTCGCAGCGGCCCTCCCTTTCTCCAGTAATCCCTGGAGAAAATTGAGTATGTCCTGTATGGAACAGGATATAGGGTCTAGGTTCCTCTCTGAACACCAGTCAGAGAAAAGGCGCCAACGGACCCTGTACGCTCTGGTTGTAGACGGGGCCCGAGCACCCTGAATTGTGGCAACAACTGAGGGGGGGAGGCCAAAGTTCAGCAACTTCCCCCTTTCAGCCTCCAGACCACCAGCCTGCGTCCCAGTATCGGGCGCGACAGAAGAGCTCCCCCTGCCTGAGTCAAGGCGTCCGGTCTGTCCGGGAGGGGCCACGGATCCCCTTGTGCCATGGACACCACGTCGGGGTACCACCTGGCACTCGGACTGTCTGGGGCTAAGAGCAGGATGAGTGCGCCCTCTGACCTCACTCTGTGGAGCAGAGGCGCAATGAGGCGCAGGGGAGGAAACGCGTAAAGCAGGCCGGACGGCCATGGTCGATGAGCCATGGCATCCACGCCGAGAGGAGGCCCGTCTGTTGACCTGAGCGAGAACCAAAGTGGGCACTGTGCGTTCTCTGCATTGGCGAAAAGGTCGGCCACCGGTCTGCCGAACCGGAGCCACACCTCCGCCGCGACCTCGGGCGCCAGGCCCCATTCGTCCCGTAAGGCGCCCCCTCTGGACATTCTGTCCGCGCCGACATTGCGGGCTCCGGGAATGTGGCGCGCTTTCAGAGAGGCTAGGTGAGTGCTTGCCCAGTTGAGCACCTCCGCTGCCAACCTGTGCAGAGCGGGTGACCTGGTCCCCCCCTGCCTGTTCAGGTAGGCCACCACTGTGGTGTTGTCCGACCGAACCAAGACGTGGTGACCCCATAGATGAGCAGCAAAGTGTAGGAGGACTTTCTGCACCGCTTCCATCTCTAGGAGGTTGATGTGTCTTGGAGGCGGGGGCCAAACACCGCTCGCCGTGAGATGGCCCATTACACCGCCCCAACCGGTCAGGGAGGCGTCCGTGAACACCTCTGTGTAATGGAGCACGTGGCCCATTGGGACCCCCTGACGGAGGCACTCCGGGTCCAACCAGAATTCTACGTCGGACCTTGCGGCGGGGGACAACCGTGCCGACCTCACGTCCGTCCCTCTGCGGGACTCGAGGCGTGAAAACCAGCGTTGGAGACCTCTCATGTGCAGCAGCCCCAGTCGAACCACTGGGTGGGCTGACGCCATCATGCCGAGCAGGGAGCGGATTTGTCGCGGTGCAACCCACGGGCCATCCAACACCCGCTGTCCCAGATCCAGAATCACGGACTGCCTTTCCAGGGAGAGGGAGGCCCTCATGTCCCTGGAGTTCAAGCGTAGACCCAAATAGCCCAAATCTTGGGTCGGAGACAGTCGACTTTTCTCCTGATCTACGACCAGTCCCAGCCGAGAAATGTGCCTCAGCACCTCGGCCGTATGGGCTTCGGCCTCTTGTGGGGAGGAGGCCAGAATAAGCCAATCGTCGATATAAGTCAGGATTCTGAGACCTCGACGACGAAGCGGTTCTAGCGCTGCCTCCACACACTTGGAGAAGGTGCGTGGAGCCAGGGAGTAGCCAAATGGGAGGCGGCAATACTCGTAGCATTTGTCCCCGACTGCGAACCGGAGAAACTTCCTGTGCGCTGGGGCAATGGGGATGTGGAAGTATGCGTCCATGAGATCCACTGAAGTCATCCAATCTCCGGGTCTGACGCATTGCAGCAGCTGCTGCAGCGTGAGCATGCGGAAAGGCCTCTTCACAATGCAGTGATTGAGAACCCGCAGGTCCAGAATGGGCCGTACACCGCCGCTCTTTTTGGGAACGAGGAAATACGGGGAGTAAAACCCCGTCCTCGCTCTGATTGGGTCCACCTCTGCTATGGCACCGCGTTGTAGTAGAGAAACCACTTGTGAAACCTTGTGAGCGCGGCGCTCTCGGCTGAGTTGCGTAACCTCGTCTTGAGGATACCGCGAAAGCCTGGAGGTCTCCGGGAGAATTGTAGGGCGTATTCCCTTCTGAGCATCCTGTCCAACCAGGGAGCTCCGAGAAGCCCTGCGCTTTCCCAGATTTGGTAAAACTCTGTCAAGGGTCGTACCACGACACTGAATAAGAGCGGGGAAACGGGCCCGCCCACCGGCTCCGCTCTCGGCAGTGCGCCGCGGCGTGGGGGGCCCTGCTCGAAAGGGCAGACGCTCCCGGGAGAGAGCAGACTCATCGGTCGAGAGAGGAGTGCGCTCAGATCTACGCCGCTTGGCGGGGATTCCCAGCGGGGGCGATTGAGAGCGTGGGGGGAGTGTACGGGAAGAGGTTCTACCTACTGACCTACACCGTTGCCCCGCGGCTTTTAGAAAAACAGACTGACGAGCTGTAAAAGCATGGGGCAATGAAGTGCTTGACAAACTGTCATAACGCCGTTTCTCTCTCCCACACCTCAGTGGCAGAGAGTTAGAGCGCGGAGCAGGGCACTGAGCAGCGGCAGCAGAGCCAACCACAGACCTGCTCCTACTCAAGCCACCTTTCTCCCCCACGTCCGCTGTCTTAGAGACAGTCGACCAATCACCGTCGAGGAACCGTACATTAGGTCTGGACCTCGCCGTCATAGCAGCATTAAGCTTACATTGACTCATGTAAGACGGTGCGCTCGCTGTAAACACAGCAGAAGTGTCACGGGGAGTGGCTCGTGCACGCGCTCGAGTGCGAGAGTCAGAGCGTGTTTCGCACACGGCCTTGACAGGCAGCAGAGTGGAGTGACAACGAGAGTTCAGCGGAGCCTCCTGAGCCTCGCTGACTTTAACCACTTTCCCACTCCAAGTGGCAATAGGCAAACTCGTAATGCTTTCAGCATGAAAGGAATACGAAGCAGGCTCTTTAGTGGAGTAACGGGCCGAGCGGCCTTTATTCACATTTTTAACCCCCCCTCTTCCTGCTCCTCTCCTGGAGCCCGGAGCGGGACGGCGGTCACGTCTCGGGCTGGGATCATCGCTGCGCTGACGATCCGGACCTTGGGGGCGTCGAGGAGCTGCACGCGAAGAGGAGGCGGGGCCACGGCGAGGAGGAGATCTGCCTCGTCCACCTCGATCCAAGCGCCGTCGTGAGGAGCCCTGTTCGCGCTGAGGGCGAAAATGCCGGGCCAACTGCGCTGAAGCTTTGGCGGCGGTCTCCAGGCGATCCACCATAGCCTGAATGCCGGGTCCAAAGAGGGAGGACTGGTCGAGTGGCAGGCTGAGCAGACTGCGTTTGTCAGCCTCCTTTAACGTGGACAACCCCAGCCAAAGATGGCGGCAGCCGACCTGCGCAGCGCACATGGTCCGACCACCGTCGAGGGCAAGGGCTTGCGACATACGAGCGAAGGTCGCCGTGGTGGTTTCAGCTTCCACAATCTCATCATGAGAAAGCTGGTCACGGCCGCGGACCAGTTTGTCCAGAGAGGCGGTGAGCAAGGCCATATTGTTTGCTAGCGCCACGACCTGTGCAGCGTTAGCATAACAGCGGTTAAGGATGGAGGCGGTGAACCTATCCCGCTCTGAGGGAAGGTCCACTCTACCGCCGGGCCAGAGAGAAGAGGACGGGAGCAGGGACATTCTTATCCCGTCCTCGATGGTGGGGACGCCTTTCGGTTGACTCCAACCCTCCACCGTAGCGTACACACCGTACGCGAGGGCCGGTGTACGAGCGGAGTAGGGATGTTCCCAGTCACGCCTGGCGTAGTGGAGGAGCGAGTCCACGCGAGGGGCCACCACCACCGGGCGCTGCCTGTCGCGGGCGTTCCCAAACAGGTCGCGGAACAGGTCCGACGCTGGGGCTGGAGGTTGAGGAGGCATCTTCAGCTCCATTCGGGCCGCAGCAGAAGCGATGAGGCCGGGGAGGCGATCCATGGGATAGCGCTCACGGGGCTGCACATCCTCAGTGAAGATGGAGAGCGCATCTTCATCAAACAGGCGTTGCTCATCATTTTCATCGCCAGCAGCCCAATCCCTTCTAGGAGCGGGCGAAGGCGGCGGGCTCCTCTCCTGCATCGGGGAAGCAGGAGGCGGGCTCCGCTCCCGCACGGGGGGAACTGGAGCCAGGGAGTCACTCGAAGCATCCGAGTCCTGATCGGATATCTCCGGGGAGGCAGGAGCCAGAAAGGCGCGACGCCGCTCGCGCTCCTCCCGGGGGATCGCGAGGCAGGCGGCGCAGTCTTCAGCGGAGTGGCGCCGGCCCAGGCACAAGAAGCAGCGAACGTGCTGATCCTGAGCGAGGAGCGGCGCCGCGCAGGAACCGCACACCCGTAGCTTGACGCCGGAGGGCGACGGGGTTTCAAGCGCTGGAGTGCGGTGAGTCATTTTTCTTCTTCCTTCTGTTCAGATCCAGATCTCAGAGTAAGCTGAGAGAAAAAGGAGACGATTGAAGGGAGAGTCCCCCTTTTATAGGGCACAGGGGTCATGGACCCCCAAGGATGATTGGAGCGGTCAGTTCTTTGATCCTCTCAGGGCGGGAAGCTGGCGCTTCCGAGAGATATGCAATAGCGCAGCCTAAGGGCAAGCACACCATTGACGTAGAACTCAATACATTTACTCAAAGAACGGCGTTATAAAGAAGTGTGAGATCTATTAAAAATACGAAATAAATCAAGTGTGTATGACCTCAAAGGCGGGTGGTGTTATTGTTAATACCATCTTAGATACTGATTGAAATAAAGTTGAGGAGAAGATAGCAGGCTTGTGGTTCCCTCAGTGTCAGACATTCTAACAAGGTTAAAGCTCTTGAAAACTCGACTTGTCAATGCAGGGTTGAGTATTAAAACTCCTTACCAGAACACAGTACCTATTGTATAATGTGAATGATTCGTGTTGTATCGGGATAAAAGCATAATCGCCCCAGCCTTGAAGGACGTCATTTGAATAACTGTGAGCATGTGCTTTGGCTTGAAATGTGAATTTTGAACATTTCTAAATAGATTATAATACACTGCCTGACCCCATCCCCAAAGAGTTACCAGTAAAGATAAGTTCTCACGCTGTAATATTTGGTCGGACCACCTTTAGCTTTGATTACAGTACATTATATTCCCTGTGGCATTGTTTCAATAAGCTTCTGCAATGTCTAATGAATTTTGCATCCTACAAATTACACAGATTTATTCGTCTGAAACACTGCGGGCACCGAGAGGCCACTGCCCTCTGGAACTCACTCCCTTCACACATACAAACAGCTGATCATATTGGTCATTACAAATCCGTAAAAAAAAAAAAAAAAACTGTTCAAATTGGCATTTACATAGTATCAGTCCACTCCAACAATTGATGCGTGTGTGTGTGTGTGGGTGTGTGTGTGTGTGTCTTACTGTAAAGCGCTTTGGGTGTTTTGCGCTGTATAAATCCAAGAGATTATTATCATTATTAAAGAGTCCCCCACGTCTGCGGCACAGTGGAGGCGTCACAAGAGGCGCTACAGGAAGCACACAAGGGGCAAACGAGGAGGTATCCGGGCAAGACTCGCAGCTAAGCCTCACGGGCCCGGTGGTGGGAAGGACCCCACAGTCTTATAAACCTGGAGCTTCATCGGGAGTCCATTTTTTTTCACCATGTAACATCATGAGGGATGTCGAGCTGCGAGACCTGATTGTCTGGAACTTGGAGTTTGCACGTTCTCCCCGTGTCCACCGGGTGCTCCGGTCACACCGACCTCCAAAACAGCAGCTCTGGACTAAACCAACATACGATCGACACAGTTTTGTTATCCATCCATCCATCTTCTTCCACTTGTCCGTTGCCGGGTCGTGGGGGCCGCTGTTGGAGCTGCACCAGCCCCTATGGCTCCTCCTGCAGGTGGTGGGTCCACAGAAGGACGGCCTCATGGTTCTAACCGGGCCTGTTGGTCTCATAAGGGGCTTCTGAACCGCTCTTTGTCTGACCCGTCACCTAGGACCTGTTTGCCCTGGGAGACCCTAGGACACGAAGCCCCCGACAACAGAGCTCCCAGGATCATTCGGGCGCTCAAACCCCTCCACCACGTTAAGGTGGCGGCTCCAGGAGGGGACAGTTTTGTTGTACAATTGTATAATGACGATAAAGTCATTCATTTTCCACACAGAGATCTCGTATTGATGATGGGAGAGTGCGGCCACTGCGGAAAGCCTTCTCCAGCACATCCCAACGATTCTCAATGGGGTTAAGATTCATGTGTGGGAGTGATGTCTCACGCTCCCTGAACTGCTCCTTCACAGTGTGAGCCCGACGAATCCTGGCATTTTCATCTTGGAATAGGCCCGTGCCATCGGGGGGGAAGAAATCCACTGATGGAATAGCCTGGTCACTCGGGGTGTTCATTCTTTGGGCTCATAGTGTTACTGAACCTAGACCTGACCGACCGCGGCACCTCCAGATCAGAACAGCTAGTTAAATCCAGGTGGCGACTTATCTTTGGGTCAAGCGGCGCAGTTTTGAGGAGTTCTAAAATGTAGTACTTTCTAGTATTCCCCAGAGCCAGTCCACACCTCTGCTCTCTCCAAACCCTCCAGCTCGGCCGAGGTGTGACTGGCCTCGTCTCCCTCTCGATAAAGCCGTCCGGCGTCGCTTTGTTGGCCCCGGCATCTGTATGCAGCTCCGGCGGCGCCAGCCTTTTCACTTAAAGCCCGTGCGCCGACAATTAGCCGTTCACGTTACATGGAAGAATTAAGCCCGGGCCGGCGTCCTCCGGGGAAATTAGCCGGCGAGCAAATCCCTGAAACCACCAGCTAAACATTCGGAGTCATTTGCATCTTTATTGCACCTGAGAAGGATCTGCCAAGTCCATTATCAGCGCGCGGCAGAAGCAATAGTTATTTATTACTTGCGTAGCGTCCCGCGTGGACCGGAGCAGGGGTAAAATGGGGGAATAAGAGGTCCCCTACTGCGCACCTCGAGTGCTGTGTGCAGATTTAAACAGGCAGGTTAGGCCCGGCAGAGCGGGGCACAATGAGGTGTTTGTGATGCAAATCCCTCCGCCGCGTTCACCGCTGTCAAAAATAAACACAGGACAATTTGCACGAGCTCTTCATTCAGGCGGCTGTCTCGCAGATATTATGTGTCTGGGTTTTTTTTAGGATTTAGCGCCAACGTCGTCAATAACGCTCGGCACCTCGAAGGCGCTGTTGTTGTGTCCTGGGGCAAGACGTTTCGCCCAAATGACAAGCGTGAAATTGGTGTGAGACCGAGCGACCGATGGCACATAAATGAAAGTCAATTTGAAGGTGGAAAAGTGCTTTATAAGTTGAGAACATTTACCATTGAAAGTCAATTACATGAAATAAAAACAATTCCAAAGTCCCGCCCTTTGCAGGACCACGCGTGGACCAAAGGGACGAGCGTTCCATTGCACAGGGAACGAGGAGGTGCTCTCAGATCCAAATCAGGAGAAGGGGATGGATCTTTTACTGAACATTTTCTCTCTCCTCACTGGGCAGCTCTCCCTTGACTTAAAGGAACATGACCTCGCTTTTCCACACTGAGATAATGTTCTTACCTGAGTGCACGCACAAAGACCAGACAGGCAAGCATCAACTCATCTAAAGTCAGGTAAGAACATAATCTCAGTGTGGAAAAACGGTGGCCTGTTCCTTTAAGGGCAATGTTATATTGAGAAGGGTAATGACAGCTGGGAAGTAGCAAGATCACGAAGTATAATATGTGCTGCATAGTAACGTGCCTTTATAACATAAAAATAGTGATTTCCGGTAATGTTACACTAGTGATTCTAGTAATGTACCAATGTTTGGCATTGGTAACAATTTGTAAGAAATATATTAATGATCATTTGTTACTCGCTCTGTACTAGACATTGTACCAGAATTGAAACAGCTGTTGTTGTGTTTTGTATCTACTCGTTTCTGTTTATTACTGGAGGAGTTAAAATGGGGCCTTGTAAGTTTGGTCTGTGTCAAAATGGCCGATGTTTTGTACTTGACTGGATATAGATATTGTGAGTGTTGTAGTACATTCTTTTGCTGTTGTTTCTTTATTATTGTTCTTTATTATTTGTTGTTACCTTGCCCTATGTTCCCTTGTTTATGATTTGTTTATGATTTGTTACCTTGCACTACGTTCCTTGCTTTGATTGTTAAATGAAAATGTTATTGTTTTCATTTTGGGGGTGGGCGCTTATAAGCCTTTTGCTTCGGCCCACTCCTTTTGAGCAGACTAACTGCAAACAAATAAGCTAAAAAAAAAGTCAAACAAAATAATAAACTAATGTTGCTCTCTCATCAGTTCTTATATTTGAAGAGTCTAGTGGCGCTAGGCTAATGCTAGGCTAAAGCATTTCTATGGTATCAGTTAGCCTGCATTAAAAACAGTCTGACCCGCTCCACAGTGCACCTGAGGTAAATCACTTATAACACCAGACTAACCATATAAATGTCTGTGTTAATAGAATAATCGTAACCATTTTGCATTTAAAATAACTTATATTTGAGCAGCATCAGCTTCGCGGCGGCGGAGTGATCTGCGAGAAAATAGTCCCTCAAAATGCGGTAATTCATGTGATACAAGGTCAGATATATTTCAAAAATGATTCTATTAACACAGACATTTATATCGTTAGTCTGGGGTTATAAGTGATTTTCTTCAGGTGCACTGTGGAGCGGGCCAGACTGTTTTTAATGCAGGCTAACTGATACCATAGAAATGCTTTAGCCTAGCATTAGCCTAGCGCCACTAGACTCTTCAAATATAAGAACTGCATGAATTTAAGAAAAAAATATCTCCAGACATCAACAACACTCTGGATAACTAGGAAATGAAGCCCTATGTCAAAAATCCTGAAGTATCCCTTTAACCACTAAACCCGACCCGGATAAAGCATTAAGTGCAGTTGTTGCGTGTCTCTCTGCAGATGAGCGGCATGTGTGGACAGTCGCCTCAGAGGAGCGCTCGTTCAGTGGGACTCCCTCCTCTGCCTCAGCTCCCGCCTGCTCCGGCGTCACAGAGCTTCTCCCACAGAGCCTCCTCGGAGCCGGACGAGACGTTAGGCGGGCTGCGCAGGTGAGCGAAACCAGAGCGGGACGAAACACACACGCGATACACGAAAAACCTTCTGGAGCGCGTCTGTGGAGAAGGCGCAGTACCTCCTGGAACCACACGTCCTTTTTCAGCACTGAGATCGTCCCCAGCTGATAGTTATAATATATTACCTGACAGTCTTTCCTCTTTCATTACTTCATAATGAGGGAAAAACATCAATGATGAACCGCAGCTCAAGCCTCCTGTGATTAATCAAGATGCTCGTCTTCATCATGCAGTTCATTGTTCTCCAGCTTTTCACATCAAGCCCCAACGAAGAGTTTATCTCTCTGTGCACCGCCAGATACTGAAAAAACCCCAGACTAAACCACGTCCAAAATACAGGTCTAAACCAGGTCTGAAAAATATACGCTTGAAATTTCTCACATTTCACATTTTCCTAAATTGGTCACAAAATGTGGTCTGATCTTTTATTAAAATCACCGTAATGATTAAACGGCGTCTGCTTGAACGGACGATGAACTAATACCATTTACATTCGATCGTATTTTTATTGGCCATAACGTGTAAACATTCACGGGACAGCCTGGGATAAGTGAGTACACCCGCTGGATCTCACTGAACTGCACCAGTTTTCTAAAGTTTTCATTGATGTTTTTCTCTCATTATGAAGTAAAAGGGAGAAAGGACGTAGGATTGTAGGAGATACTTCTTCCTCTCTCCCCCGTTCCCACTCTCCCCCTCTCTCTCCTGCTCTCTCTCTCTCTTCCCTCTCTCTCTCCTGCTCTCTCTCCCCATCGTCCCCACTCTCTCCCCCTCTCTCTCCATTTCTCTCCCTCTCTCTCCATTTCTCTCTCTCTCTTCCCTCTCTCTCTCCTGCTCTCTCTCCCCCATCGTCCCCCTCTCTCGCTCCTTCTCCCTCCCTCTCTCTCTCCCCTTTCTCTCTCTCGCTCTCTCTTTCTCTCTCTCGCTCTCTCTCTCTACCCTCTCTACTGCTCTCTCCCTTCTCTCCTCCTCTCTCCCTCTCTCGCTCTCTTCACCCCTCTCTCCTGCTCTTTCTCTTGCTCTCCCTCCCTCCCCCTCTCCCTTTGTCTCCCTCTCTCTCCCTCTCTCTCTCCTGCTCTCTCCGTCTCTCTCTACTGCTCTCTCTCTCTCTCTACTCTCTCCTCCTTTCTCCCTCTCTCTCTCTCCCTCTTCCCCACTCTCTCCTGCTCTCTCTCTCTTTTGCTATTTCTCCCTCTCTCTCTCCTGCTCTCTCTCTCTCTCTCTACTCTCTCCTCCTTTCTCCCTCTCTCTCTCTCCCTCTTCCCCACTCTCTCCTGCTCTCTCTCTCTCTTTTGCTATTTCTCCCTCTCTCTCTCCTGCTCTCTCTCTCTCTCTCTACTCTCTCCTCCCTCCCTCTCTCCCCTCTCCTCCTCCCTCTCCGTATAACAGTATAAATGTCCTAATCTTTCTCGCAGTGATGTAAGATGAGATTACTGTAATGTATGTCCCTCTCCTTCACACAGAGAGTTCATATCGAGCCTGAGGGGCTTCATCTCCTTCTACAGTGGTCTGGGAGAAGCTCTGTGCAGCCGGGAGCCGCCTCCTGCCAACAGCTCCCTCTGCTGGAACGGACACGAAATGACAGACAGGTAATGAAATGGCTGGATCTCCATAAACTAGATGCAATTACTCACACCTTTCTAATCCCCGACCATGCGATTTCACAATACAGTTTTTATTATTTTGGAATGTTCCTCGTGCCTTTCAGAAAAAATCTGTGTTAGTCTGTAAGAAGGTACACCAAATTACATCTTGTTTTTAAAATAATGATACGGATCTCTCTGATTATTACGCTAATTCAAATCTGGCTGGAAATGTTGAGGGAATCCAGCTTCCCCGTGTGTAATGTGTACGCTGTAATCTAAATATGGTCATTTTGATACGTTACATAACTTAACTAACGCCCACATGAACCAAGCGCCTTTACTCCAGTTCGGCTTTACCCAAATCTAAAAGCTTCTTTAAAAAGGTGTCAAAAAAAGTGACAAAAAAGCTATGAAAAAAGTGGCTAAAATGCAATAAAAAGGCCACAAAAAAGTGACAAAAAATTATGAAAAAGTGACAAAAATACTATAAAAAATGCTATAAAAAGTAATACAAAAGCACCAAAACACAAGAAAAAAGTGAACAAAAAAGAAACTGAAAAAGTGGCTAAAATCGGATGACAACACGGCAACAACACGAGAAAAAAGATCCTTTTAGATCAGTTTTGCAGGTCTTAGCTTTCAAATTAGGCCTTAGATTTGGGTAAAACTGAACTGGAGGAAATGCAGTGGTAAGAGGAAAACCTGCTTTCTCAAAATTAGGTTACTTATACTCCTGCAACAACATCTTCACTTCAGTAGCTACAGACTTTCTTTTACTTCACAAAATGTGGAGGTTTTTTTTTTCTGAGGGATTTTTCCCTGCACTGCAAAAAAAAAAAGAAAAAAAAGAAAGAAAAGCAAATTGTTTGACTTATAGCTTTTTCAAAAACTAGACATCCAAAAACTCCTCTGAGGAAATTGATGTAACTAATATATCAACACAATAAAACCATTTGGTCCTTTTTTTGCATTTTTGCAGTGGGCCCACTGAAGATAGAAAAGTATATGTTGAGACCATTTCATTTTGATATGAACAACAGAAAAACTTGTAATATATTTCAATCTGCAGCCGGAGTTTCAAATTGACAGCTCTCCACCCGCAGCCGCTCGCCTTAAAAGATTCTTAAAAACGTCCCGACCAGCCCCGCGGTTGTAAGTGCACGCAGCAGGCTCCGAAACAGGCTCCGGGTTTGTTTACTCTGCTCTTTCAGATCTCCGCAACACTTCATATCCGCGGGCGGCTCGTCGCGCTCCGCAAAAAAAAAAAAACAAATTAAGATGCCATCACCGAAAGATGTAATACAAACGCTTACACCCACGCGCTCCTTATCGGCGATCACACCTCCGCACCTCCGTTCACGCCGCCATCGCCGGGCGAAGAGAGCGGTGACTGCCTTTGAAGTCGACGGGTGTTTCTGAGCCGTGGCTTCAGGAGGCCGAGGTGAACAGCCCCGATGAAAAGAGCTTCAAAATAACTTCTCGGGTGTGGAGTTGTCGGAGCTCCTGCCGCGCGACAGATCATTTATCCGTAAAATGTATCGGTGGGAAACAACGCGGATTAAAGTGCCACGCTCAGATGCGGGATAAGCACGTCATCTGCTTTCATCGTGGGTTATTAGCGGCGAAGGGTGAAAATGGGTCAATCTCATGAAGCGGTGAGCATGAAATGTATACAGTTATACACTCAACAAAAATATAAACGCAACACCTTTGTTTCTGCTCCCATTTTTCATGAGATGGACTTAAAGATCTAAAATTCATTCCAGATACACAATATTACCATTTCTCTCAAACATTGTTCACAAATCAGTCCAAATGTGTGATAGTGAGCACTTCTGCTTTGCTGAGACAATCCATCCCACCTCACAGGTGCGCCACTGTGTGTGGCCCTTGGTTCACTAACTTATCTTGTTTAGATGTTGAAGTGTTGCAGTAGTATCATTAGCATTAGCATTAGCATTAGCATTAGCATTGACGGCCAAAAACATTAGTCACCTCCTGGATTTAAAGGGCCACTGTTTTTTTTCCCCATACTGATATATGTTCTTACCTGAGCTTATTTATTATTATCATTACTAGTTTTTTTTATATGGACATAACAACTGCATTGGACAAACCAGATTGTTTTTTAGTGTTATAGCAAAACCGCTAATTTGCAACACTTTTTTACACATTTCACAAAACACAATGCAATACAGTACACATTACAATATTTAAAAAGGTAAACAATACACATCATCAGTTTCATACAGTTAAGTTGATGCACCTGTCTGGTCTTTGTGCCCGTGGAAGAGCGTGGTCGCTTCTAACTTCACTTGGAGCTATAGGAATATACCGGGAGAGGCCAAATGCTAACAACATCTTTGGTCCTTTTGTGTGACTGGGTGCAAAGACCAGACAGGTACGCGTCAGCTCGTCTAAGCTCAGGTAAGAACTGTTGCTTTAACTAACGGTTACGATCTGGGGTTGCCACAGTTGTTCAGGTCTGGGTGAACATCCTGCATGACCAGGTTATTCCATCAGTGGGTTTCTTCTTCCCTGATGACACGGGCGTACTCCAAGACGACAATGCGAGGATTCATCGGGCACACGTTGTGAAAGAGTAGATCAGGGAGCGCGAGACTTTCATTGTCACACACGGATTGGCCACAGAGTCCGGATCTTTTACACCGTTTGGAATCTCTGGGATGTGCTGGAGAAGGATTCGCGCAGTGGTCACAGTCTCCCATCATCAATACAAAATCTTGAGGAGAAGAAGCTTTTTGAAACTATGTGTGCTGTAATGTGCTATGTGTTCGAGAGCCCAAAACCGGAGTATTTAACGTCAATGTAGAACTATTGGCCCTGAAGATGATTTTGAACTGTGAGTACTTAACCTCTTAACCCCCGCCTGAACCGAGCGCATATTCTTCAGTTCAGCTTTACCCAAATCTAAAAGCTTCTTGACTAGAGCTTACAGACTATAGGCAAGTGTTACACCTCATTTGAAAGCTAAGCCCTACGAAACGCATTACGCTTCTTTCTTGTTATGCTTATTGCGACAACGCCACAGCGAATGCAGCTGTAATCAAAGATGAAGGCGGGTAAAAGTACTGGCAGAAGATCAGTCGTAGTAAGAAGTAAAGTACGATGTATTTAAATGGTTTAAAAGAGGCATCGCTTTAGTTCTTCGCTCATTTGTGCACTTCCAAAAATATGTCAACTTTTAAATGCTTTAAATAGCAGCCGGTATGTAAATCCCCCACTGCGCCGCTCTATTTATTTTATTTTTTTTAATTTATATTTATTTTGCAGACAGGACAGAAATAAATACAATACATGACACACATAAAAACCACAATAGAATTATTTTTTTTTATAATAACACGTCACAACAAAAGAGCAAAAGGGGGAGAGTGGTACAGTTCATCCAAAAAAAAAAAAAAGTGTGGCAGAAGAACGATAGTCAATGCCAAACCCTGAAATTATTATTACTTTCAACATTATTTTTTTTTTATATTTTCTATTTTGATGTACCTTTGCAGGATGGATTTATATATATACTTTTTTTTTTTTTTTTTCTCCAGTTCAGCTTCAAATCTAAAAGCTTCTCAACTGGAGAGCAACAGTGTAATGCCTCATTTGAAAGCTAAGACCTACAAAACTGCTCCTACATTTTCTGTTGCATCGTCGCCATGTTTTTGTCAAATTTTGGAAGCGTTTTTGTCGTTTTTTTTGTCTCTTTTTTGTCGCATTTTTGTCACATTTCTGTTGCGCTTTCCTCCTCGTTTTCGTTGCTATTTTGACGCTTTCTTTTTCGATTTGGGTAAAGCCAAACTGGAGAAAATGTGCTGGGTTCAGGTGGGGGTTATGAATATTTACATACAGTATACACCGACACCTGGATGATTCCTTGGCTCCTGTACTTTGTGGAAATCATAATCTAAAAAGTCTCTCCGGGGTGAACTGTGACCCGAGGCCCGTTCGCCGCCTTCAGAAGAATCAGTCGCCTTCGGACGTTTTAATCTCGAGTATCTGCACCTCTCCCGTCGCCCTCTGCGGTCCGACGTGTAAGTCACCGCCCCGGGACAGCTCTGCCCTCTCCCCTAAACCCTTCTCATAACATCACTTTTACAAGACTATTCCGACGCGATACACGGCCAATCTTCAAATAGTGCATTAACCTTGCCTCCTAAGGAATTTGTACCGCCGCGCTGATTAAAACCCGGATCTTAAATTACTAAAATAAATGGTACGGAAGGGGGGAAGAAGATGTGCAGAGGTCGATTTGAAATATTGCAGAATCCAGATGAGGTTTTTTTTTGGCGAGCGCCGCGTCGTCAGAGATGAAAGAGGAGCGGGCGATCGAAACGGCAATTAACAAGAGGCGGGAGACAGGGCCACATTAATAACGTCAAACACCAGAGCGGAGAGTTTACTCTGCCCCCGCCCGCGCCTTCAGCCCGCGCCTTCCGCCTTCAGCTCACCTATAGGTCCGCCTTCAGCTCACCTATAGGTCCGCCTTCAGCTCACCTATAGGTCCGCCTTCAGCTCACCTATAGGTCCGCCTTCAGCTCACCTATAGGTCCGCCTTCAGCTCACCTATAGGTCCGCCTCCTTCAGCTCACCTAATAGGTCCGCCTTCAGCTCACCTAATAGGTCCGCCTTCAGCTCACCTAATAGGTCCGCCTTCAGCTCACCTAATAGGTCCGCCTTCAGCTCACCTATAGGTCCGCCTTCAGCTCACCTATAGGTCAACCTTCAGCTCACCTATAGGTCCAGCTCACCTATAGGTCCGCCTTCAGCTCACCTATAGGTCCGCCTTCAGCTCACCTATAGGTCCGCCTTCAGCTCACCTATAGGTCCGCCTTCAGCTCACCTATAGGTCCGCCTTCAGCTCACCTATAGGTCCGCCTCCTTCAGCTCACCTAATAGGTCCGCCTTCAGCTCACCTAATAGGTCCGCCTTCAGCTCACCTATAGGTCCGCCTTCAGCTCACCTATAGGTCAACCTTCAGCTCACCTATAGGTCCAGCTCACCTATAGGTCCGCCTTCAGCTCACTTATAGGTCCGCCTTCAGCTCACCTATAGGTCCACCTTCAGCTCACCTATAGGTCCAGCTCACCTATAGGTCCGCCTTCAGCTCACCTATAGGTCCGCCTTCAGCTCACTTATAGGTCCACCTTCAGCTCACCTATAGGTCCAGCTCACCTATAGGTCCACCTTCAGCTCACCTATAGGTCCAGCTCACCTATAGGTCCACCTTCAGCTCACCTATAGGTCCGCCTTCAGCTCACCTATAGGTCCACCTTCAGCTCACCTATAGGTCCGCCTTCAGCTCACCTATAGGTCCGCCTTCAGCTCACCTATAGGTCCGCCTTCAGCTCACCTATAGGTCCAGCTCACCTATAGGTCCGCCTTCAGCTCACCTATAGGTCCACCTTCAGCTCACCTATAGGTCCAGCTCACCTATAGGTCCACCTTCAGCTCACCTATAGGTCCGCCTTCAGCTCACCTATAGGTCCGCCTTCAGCTCACCTATAGGTCCGCCTTCAGCTCACCTATAGGTCGACCTTCAGCTCACCTATAGGTCCGCCTTCAGCTCACCTATAGGTCGACCTTCAGCTCATCTATAGGTCCAGCTCACCTATAGGTCGACCTTCAGCTCACCTATAGGTCCACCTTCAGCTCACCTAAAGGTCCAGCTCACCTATAGGTCACATGTCCGTCAGTGTTTATCTGCTAAAGAAGAAGAGAATTCTGTTCAAATTAATGTTATTGGGTTGTTTTGGTCATAATTTCAGCTTCATGGGCTCATTTAATTTTATTCACTGTTTAAATGTCTTAAACGTCTTTTATTGTGTCATATTTATGGTTTTTTTTATTATTATTATTTTATATTTTTAGCTGAATGTTTGATTTTTATTATATTTATTTGCTGTTTAATTCCTATTTACTGCCGATCTTATGTGCAGCACTTTGGAAACACTAGTTTATAATGTGCTCTATAAATGAAGTGGATTGGATTTAATGCAATAATCTGTGGGGGAAATTGTGCATTTTACATTGTATATGCGGTTGTGCTCAGACGTTTACTTACCCTGGTAGAATTTTTTATTTTTTTGACTATATTTCAAAGAATATGAAAGATAACACAACAAGTTTTTTTTTTTCACTCAGTCAGTGGTAGCCTGGTTTTATAGCCTCGTACTCATTTCGTACAGAGGGTCTGGAACTTCACATTTGAGCTACATTTTCAGGTGGGAGGGATGAACTCCTTTGAAACGATTGGATCCGTTTTCAAACTACAACCAGCAAATCCGCCCCCCCCCCCCCCACGCTGAATGGTAGGCTGAAATTCAACCGACAAAACGCGGCCCCTGAGATCAGACCCAGACGTACATAGGGGAAAGATATTTGACCGGAGTTTACGGATGGCGTTAGTGGTTGTGAAGCCATTTATGGTGAAAAAACTGAGTTTGCTGTTTTTTCAAATCATAATGAAAAAATAAAGTACCAAAATGACCCTGATCAAAGTAATAAGTTCATAATACTGTGTATTTCCCCCTTTAGCATCAATGACAGCTTGGAGTCTTTTGTGGTAGTTGTGGATGAAGTTATTTATTTTTTCTAATGGTAAAGCGGCCCATTCTTCTTGGCAAAAAGCCTCCAGTTCCTGTAAGTTCCTGGGCTGTCTTGCATGACCTGCACGTTTGAGATCTCCCCACAGTGGTTCAATGATATTAAGGTCAGGACACTGAGATGGCACTAACGGGACCTTCACTTTATTCTGCTGGAGCCACTCGCATCAGTGAAACACCTCCATATTTCACAGTAGGTATGGGGCACTTTTCATCATAGGCCTTGTTGACACTAAACAATAAAAATAAAGAACCTTCTCCACCACTACCACAAAAGACTCCAAGCGGTCATTGATGCTAAAGGGGGAAATACACAGTATTAAGAACTGGGGTGTGTAAATTTAAACTCAGTCAGTCTTTAGTCAAAAAAGAAAAAATTCTGCCAGGGTATGTAAACTTTTGAGCGCAACCGTAAATTAGCCTGTCACGATAATAAAATCTGAAGTTCGATATATCGAGGCAGGAAACTAGCACGATAAACGATATTATTAAAGACCTTATAACGCCACAGAAACTAACTCTGAAGCTTAACAATGAACATGGAATACAATAAGACACAACTTGGTTTGGCCAAAAAATAAAGTATTAGAAAAATGGTGGAAAATGAAGGCCGACGATAAATACTGTATTTATTGAACGATGAGTCGATATAGTTATATTCGTGACAGCCCTTTATAAATGTATTCTTATTTGGGTCAGAGCTTGTTATCCCCCAACGCCATAACAGTTAAGAACCACTGTTCCCGGAGGCTACTGTTAGACACAGCTCAGACCTCACAATAAGAGATGGGAGAGAAAGGATTAAACATATTTTGACCTATATACCCCCTATAGACTTAAAGAAAACGGTTCTGGGTTCTTCCCTGATGACACGAGCATATTCCAAGATGACGATGCCAGGATCCATCGGGTGCACACACACGGACACTGGATCGGAGTCCAGATCTTTAACCCCTTTGAGAATCTTTGGGGATGTGCTGGCGAAGGCGTTGCGCAGTGGTCACACTCTCCCGTCATCAACACAAGATCTTGATGGAAAATGAATAAAACACTGGATCTTCTGCCATTACAGGAGCTTATTGAAACTGTGCCACAGAGGATCAAAGCTAAAGGCGTCTCCAGCCAAATATTGGAGCGTGACCTTCAGTTAATTGTCAGATGGTTTGAGAAATTAAATTATGAGAGGCCGGGCTCTCGCCTCTCGCCCGCGTGGGCCATGTGGCGACATGAGGTGCAGATTGGCAGTCGCACGTCGAGCAGGCAGCCCCCAGGGCAACACAGAAGCTTATACCACAAAGAGGGAGAGGGACTAAATAATGCATGCAAGTGTGCAGCAGCATTAACCACTTTGCAAGATGAATGATTTTGTTTTTTTCATTGATTTTTAAAGTGGATTTCGCGGGTTGTAACAAAGCGGCCCTGAGATTCGGCTGGAGTTGCTGTAACTTTAACATTTAACTTTCTGCAAAAAATATAAAACACCTTTCAAACATACAAACACAATATAGTAGGTTGCAAAGGCTGCACCAGATAAAATCCCCCACCGAAAATAGGAAATACTGAGATACACGTCTGCATGTGGCCATTAGGGGAAATGGTCAAGAGTAGAACCTGTCTTTTAAATATTGTTTCGTGCCACGTCTTTCTTCACCCGCTTTCTCCTCATTCAAAGTCTCCTCGGCCTCTGCGCGCCGACCCATATTTCCTGCTCCTCTCGAACGGCTCGCGCGCGTTCATTATTAATGTGATAATTATCGGCAGCAGACGAGGTGAGATCATGGCCCGCAGAAGTATAAATAACTGGGGAGATGTAATGTGAGTTTTAATGAAAAGTGTGGCTTTGATGGATGTTCGGCTGCAGCGGGTGAGAGGAGCTCCGGGCTGAAGATGACCTCATGCTTTAAGACCATGGGGGGGGGGGGGGGGGGGGGTCTCAATCCGGGGCACCGGGGGCCGCTGCTGGTGCGCAGGCTCCCTCTGGTGCTAATTACGAGTGTTTGGCAGTTTAGGTTATTCTTGTTTTATGACCGTTTTAAGTTTAGTCGTGGATTACTGGTTCAGTCCTGTTCAGTAATAGTATTTTCTATGTTAACCCATTTTCAGGCTGGAGTAGGAATAATCCACTCTCTGAAAAAGCGAGTCCCCCAATTAGTCCGGGTCACTGTTTTCGTGGAGAGTATGAAAACTATATACTTTTGGAAACCTTATGGTATAAGCAATGAGAAAAACAATGTTTCCATTTGCCCTTGTCATTTGGTAAGGAACCACTCACCCATTCACACTGAGACGACCCGCTCGGCCAACTGTGCCACTGTCGCCCCATGTGTTTAGTTTTCAAGATAAGTCTTTATGTGTAGGTTGGGTCCTTCACGCGTACACGACAACAGCATTAAAACAACCGCCAGTATGTGCACTGAATCAAAGTGTCCTCCAGGCGGCGCTGTGGTGTTTTGTTATGTGTAATGCACTTTGCCTTTGTCTTTGAGTCATAGGGAGAGATCAGGAGAGAGCAAAGCACAGACCTGTTCAACAGGAAGTGCAGACGTATTGTAAGTGTTAATGGATTTCAACAGCACAAACTCAACGAAGAGTCTGAACTCTCTCTGAGCGGATCTTCAGCCTGAAACTACAGACCAGAGCGGAGAGGAGCACAGAAACATGGCAGAGTCCTCTCTGGAGTCTTTTCTGACGTGTTCAGTTTGTCTGGACATTCTGACTGAGCCGGTGTCTCTGAGCTGTCACCACAGCTTCTGCAAACGCTGCCTCACGGAGCACTGGGCCCGACAGCCGAGCAGGCCCTGCCCCGTCTGCAGGAGGAGGTCTTCAAAGGAGGATTTAGACGTCAACTTTGCTCTAAAACAGGTGTGCATCTCCTTCAGTCAGAAGCTCCAGCTGTCAGCCCAAACACAGGAGCGGCCCACACAGGAGCCTCCTGCACAGGGAGCATCAGAGCCGCCCTCAGCCCAGCCCCAGAGGCAGTGGTCCGTGTGCCCCTCTCACCCGCAGGTGCCCCCTCTCTTCTGCCTGGACGACTTACGCCCGCTCTGTTCGCTCTGTGAGTTCTCTCTGCACCCACAGCACAGGGTGGTGAGTGGAGAGGAGGCGCAGAGGAGGCTGAAGGAGCTGATCTCCTCACAGCTGCAGGCTCTGACTGAGGAGAAACATCAGTGTGAGGAGCTACAGCAGAGCTATGAGGAGATACAGCTCTACGCAGAGAAACAGGCGGGAGACTGCGAGCGCCACATCACGGCGGGGTTCTCTCGGTTGCACCAGTTCCTTCAGGAGGAGGAGCAGAGGGCCTTATCCGCTCTGAGAGAGGAGCAGCTCCGGCAGAAGAAGAATATCAGCCCAGAGCTGGAGAAGCTCCGGGAGAAGCTGAGCTCTGTGGACAAGATCATCCAGGAGCTGCAGCACCAGCTGGAGACACACACCTACAGACCCCAACCCAGATCAACCTGCTCCTCTCCACCCCACCCAAAGACCAAAGCAGGACTGCTCCTGGACCAGGCCAACGTCCTGGGAAACCTGTGCTTCAGGGTCTGGACCCGGATGAAGAGACTGGTCAAATATCAACCTGTTGTTTTGGATCCTAACACTGCAAGTCCACTGCTCTGTCTGTCTGACGACCTGAGCACAGTGAGAAGGACAGAGACTTTGAATAAAGAACTCCCTAATGTCCCAGAGCGGTTCAATCACTGGACCATAGTCCTGGGCTCTGTGGGCTACAGCTGTGGGACTCACCAGTGGGACGTGGAGGTGGGGGACCACCCTCACTGGGCCATAGGAGTCGCCAAAGAGTCGGTCGAGAGGAAAGAAAAGAATGTAGCTTCCCTTGTAAATGGATCATTGCATTTTTGTTGCAAGGAAGGACAATACGATGACGGCTCTATATATGTCCAAGTGAAGAAGTTTCCAGAGAAGATCCGAGTGAAGCTGGATTTTAACAAAGGAACAATGTCCTTCTCGGACGCTGATCACATGACCCCCCTGTGCTGTCACACCGTGCCCAAAGGAACATCCACTGACAAACTCTTTCCTTATTTCAATGTGGGATCTGCAGGAGGCGCTAAAACCAAAGAACTGAAGATCTGTGAGGTTCAGAGTGAAGACAGTCGCTCCAAGGATTATCCACCTATTTTCTGAATGTGGCTTTTTGTTGTTTTTTCCTTTTGGACACTTATTAAGATGAGGATTTGGGTGGAAAGATGATATTTGAGCAATTATTAAACACAAAAAGTTATTTAGTCTCACTGCTGCTTTAACTGTTTCTTGATTATAAAACTGGGACTGGGTTCAAACCATGGATCTATTATAATAATCAAACACAGAAACATCAGCGGCAGAGCAAAGGTTTAAACGCTCTGTTCATGGTTATTGTGCAGAAAGTCCGTTCTTAAGTGTCATTTTATTGAACATTGTGTCATTTCTGCTTCATATCGACCGGGACTCTGGAATCATCAAATTAATCAGTAACAATCCCTTTCTGAAAATTAAATCTATGGTAAATCTCACTTATGGGTCTTTTTTAATAAACTGTTTAATTGTTGAAGTTTGGATTTTGAAGAATAAAATGGACTTAAATGTCTCTGCAGTGGAAAGTGTTCATCTGTCGTTTAAGTTGAGCTTCATTTTGACACGTCTAAAGACCATATTGATTTGCTTTTGAAGTTAGAAAAACAAATCGAAATTGAAAAACATCATTATTTTGTGATTTTGTTTTGACAGTGACCTATTTCCTCTTGTCACAGTCACTTTTACTTCGGTTCAGTTTGTCCCACATTCATCAAAGCCCATCCTTATGTTTGTCAAAGGGTTGATATTGTGTTTTATGATGTTTATACAGTGGGGGTGGAAACTCTGGCTTACGATTCGATACGATACGCGATACATGGCTTACGATAATGAACACAGAAAGAGCACAGAAAAGAAAAAGAAAGTAATTGTAGTACTGTTACTTACTTATGAGTTTTGCGGATTCTGACCAATAAGGTGCCTGGCTGTAGGAGCTGGTGGTGACGTCTGCAAAACTCCAGGATATGCCTATGTTAACCTGCCCTGCAGCCAATCACACCGGGGCTTATTCAGCCCCAGAGAGTTTTCATCAGCAGGTTTGGCTGCTTTAAGTGGTATTGGTGCTCATTTCAGCAAAATAGTGACAAAAATTGAAAAAAAAAAACAGAAAAGAGCAACCGAAGAATAACAGAAAAGTGACGGCAATGCCAATAAAAAGTGACAAAAAAGCATTGGAGAAAAAAAAGTTTTGAAAAAATGACGACAACGCGGCAACAATGCGAGTGAATAGATCCGTGTGGATAAGTTGCAGGTCTTAGCTTTCAAATGAGGCATTACACTGGCCTATAGGCTGTAACATTTTAGATTTGGGTAAAGCTGAACTAGAGAAGAATGGTTAATGACGAGCATCTCTCTCCGCTTTGAAACTCTGATGCACCTCAATCCGTTTGTTCTGGATGAATGGCCGAAAACCAGTAAATGCTTAAAGATTTAAAACTTATTTTCTGTAATCAGTGAATATAATAAACAAGAAACTTTGTAACAGGAGTCCTTTACATGTTATCAAGTCTGAACAGGCCAGATTAGGTTTTTAAAATGTCTTAGTTGTTACAGAACTCAAGTGTGATTCCAACTCTTTCCACAAGATGGCGCTAAATCCTCACATTGAGCCAGTTGACCAGGCCTTTGCTTCCCCTTTGCTGCTGCTCTGAACTGTGTTTCCTCTGTGTAACGCGCAGGTTTACGGGACCAGGACTGAAGAGGTCTCACCCTGGACCAGAGTCCCGCAACAACAACAAGCCCCCAGAGCCCGTCATCAGCCAGATCATAGACAAACTCAAGCACATCAACCAGGTAAGACAGGAGGGAGGGCCCCAGCACAGTGTGGCACAAAGAGACTCTTTAAGAATACAAAACAACAAATAATACAAACACAAGTACTGTGGACTAGACTGTTCATTTGGGTCTGTTTTTAATAAAAACAGACCCAAAAGCTGCGTGGAGATTTTGTTATGCCCTCAAAGTAGGCAAATGTTTTTTATTGTCAACAGGAGCTTAACAAGGTTATCTCAAATGGATTCAAGATGATAGATAGATAGATAGATAGATAGATAGATAGATAGATAGATAGATTGGGTTATAGTCAGTCACCTGACATGAATCCAACTGAGCAGCATTTCATTTTCTGAAGACCAAACTGAAGGGAAAATGCCCCAAGAACAAGCAGGAACTGAAGACATTAGATGCCTGGCAGAGCATCCCCAGGGATGAAACCAAGCGTCTCGTGACGTCTATGCCTTCTAGACTTCAGGCTGTAAGTGACTGCAAAGACTTTGCAACCAAATATTAAAAAGGAAAACGTTTGATTTATAATTGTTACTTTGTGTTTTGTGTGAGAGGCTCACATACAAACAATTGCAATTCCTACACCGTTAATCTGATTTTCTCAAATTGAAGCTGAACGTCTGCAGTTTAAGCACATCTTGGTTGTTTCATTTGAAATCGATTGGGGTGGTTTACAGAGCCAAAAAGATGAGAATTGAGTCCCAATTATTATGGACCTGACTGTAGATAGATAGACTAGACGTCGCCTAGCCCTGGCCTAAAGGAAGACCAAAGAGCAGATTTATGGATGTAGTAAGAGGGGATGTTAAGCTTGTCGTTATCACTTGAAAACAAATTTACAACGCCGAACTAGTGGGAGAGCAGAAGGTGCCTAAGAGAGACATTAGGGAAGCGCATTCAAAGTGGCAAAACTATAAAGGATTGATTGATTGATTTGCATCTGAACTTGCAGCATCTTTATCCACTTTTGTTTTTGTCACTTTAGCTGCACTGATGTCTACGTTCTAGTCTTCCAAAGTCTCGCGTCTCTCGCCACTGGGTTCAAATGCTCCTTTCTTGAGTCGCACCTTTTTGAAGGACTCCACAGATTTGTCTCCTTCAGAAGTTTTGTGCGAAGTTCCTCTTTCTTCTTCCGTGCCTTTTGTTGTTGTGACATTGCGGTTGTTGGAGGACACAGCGTTTGCCGGTGATGAAGGCTGATGCGTTCACTCCACCGGGTCCCAGCTGTTACGCTTTGTTCTGTCCTCACCTTTTCTGTCCCGGTAGAAAACCACATTTGAAGTAGTTTGAAACATTGAGAGACGCTTGTAATAGTATTTCCTCACAAGCAATTTTGTATTTTCTGAAAATCCGGCGTTTTATTGTGAGGGATTAAGATTCTTCCGACGTCCAGTCATCCATTCGCTGTGTGAGTGAATATGCGGCTTTATTTGTCCTCCGAGGTCGAACTCTGAGGACGGGAAGTCGATTATTCCGAATTGCCGCATGAGGAAAGTTTACAGACAGTGAAACAATACAAGTGATGTAATACATGACACTGGTAAAAGAAAATGTGGAGCTAATAAACATGTCATGTAATGCTAATTATAGCATGGTCTGGGTAAATACTCCATTCTGACTGGCTGGAGGGTGTCCGTTAAAAAGTGATAATGTGCACCAACAGTTAAATCACAGTTAAATCACATTCTATACGTTTGTTAAGTGTGACGTCACGACTTCCGCTTCCAGACGGGCAAATATGCAAGAAAAAAACATTAAAAACTCTTAAAAACAACTATCAATATTTCTGAAGTTACTTATTCCTCAGACTCATTAGCCAAAAATGCCGCACCTACTGCTAAAAAAGTACTATTTACTAAAGTCGCTACTTCCAGGTTTAGCGTTAGCGTTAGCGTTTAGCGTTAGCATTTTTCTCCACTAACCCGGATGTAGCGATTTTACTTTTATAGCAGTAGGTACAGCATTTTGGCTAATGGGCCTGATAAGTAAGTATGTTCAGTAACTCTGTTGAGTTTCAGAAATATTAATTGTGGTATTAAAGAGTTTTTTGTAGTTTCTCGCACATCTGCCGGACCCCTTAACAAACGAATATCACTCCACTGCAGCTGTTTCCATAGTAACGATAGGTAGAACTAGCTTCAGGTAAAACTGATTAAAAAGTGAAATCAATCTTGCCCAGGACTTAAAAAAATAAGCAAACGGGCCCGATTGAACATTTTCAGTTCGCGGGACCATGGCATAAGTGGGATAATGCACGACGAGGCGTCCATTATCAGAAACTGGACCCCGCGGAAGCAACCGTCCAGTTATTTCTGATAATGGACGCCTCGTCGTGCATTATCCCTTACATCACCGCACAGTTATGCCGCGTTCATGTGAACTATAGAGCTTCCCAGTTGGTTTGTGTTGACGTGCTTTTGTTGGAAAGTAGGGATTTGTAAATAAAACGGTCTTTTATCACAGATTAGTGTTAAACTGAGCTAATCTTTTAAATGTGGCGGCCAAAATGTACCACCTGGCCTCTAGGTGTCGCTACTGGGTTCAGGGTGTGACCTCTGCCTATTTAAGGAGGGGGTTGCACCTGTGAGGACAAACAATCTTTTGACCGTGTTACATGGTGAAGGACATTAAGCAATTTTACTTTGAGTATTGGGCTCATTCAACACGGAAACACGCGTCCGAAACTTCTACCAAACTGGTGCATCCGGCGTCTACATAAGTCAAAAGACTTCTCTGTTTGATGGAAAGTCCACCGTGTATCTTCCTGTTGCTAAAGGAAGAGCGTCAGGAGGCTCTGGACAAAGAAAGAAGAGAGGAACGGAGCAACGGCAAAAGGCCAGCGCTTGGGAGGCTTGTCTTGCACATTTACGGACAGCGTTTCCAACGTTGGACTTCCGTGGACACGCTCATCTCATTTAGACATGTATGATCTGTCAAATCGTTTGAAAAAAGCCTCTACGGAATAAGATGTTATGTGACGTGGATGAGATGAGCTAAAAACAATGTCTTCAAACAAAAGGCTGAGCTCATCTATTGCTGCAGTTCGCTTGGAAGTTAAAGCAGAAATAGCTGCACTAAAGCAAAAGCATGAGCTAAATGGCGGTTCTTCTCATAAACGGCTCAGACACTCTCTAAGGCTAAACTTTGGTTTGTTGGTTTTATAAAATATCACGTTAATTTACCTCGCATTATGTTGGGCATTTCCCCCGCAATTATGGTACCCCGAGTCGGAAAGTTGGTTTTGACCCCAGTTTCCCAGATGTTCCGAGCGTTCATGCGCATTTTCCATCTTCATGAGCGCCGTCCAGCTGCAGTTAGGTCACACATCACTGCACGTCGCTGCACGTTCATGGCGTTCCTGACTCCGCGTCATGCGTTAAAACCGTGTAACGCACTCCTCCCCGTTGTTTAATCCTCGCGCCTCGACCCAAACGATGTGGTCGTAGCAAAGACGTAATAAATATTGTTCCAAGTCACACAGCGAGTGCACGTCGCTGTTGCCAAAGCATCTGTTAGTTTTTCAACTGAGACGTGCTCATGAACGATAAACCAAAAACGTCTCTCTTCAAGCGGATTTTGTTCCCTGCAAGATCTAGTTACATCCAAATAGTGTCCGAGGCCTCCCTCTTGTACCCATCACATTTTAATCCAAACACTCTTTGTCTTTGATTCGAAAACACGAAGCTATTCGAATGAGACCCCGGCTGTAATGAAGCGGCTTTGGGCCTAATGTGAGGAACACGGGGCACGGAGAGAGCGCCGAGGCCCGTCGTCCCGTCTTCCTGTCCCAAAAGCAGATAAACAGCGAGACGTGGGTACGATTACACAAACACAAACTGCAGATTGGAGCGTTTACCGCAGTGAGATCAAAGGCAGGGCGGGATTCTGATGAGAGTCAGAGACAAAATGATGTTTGTTCAAATGTTGTGCAGCAGATGTGGTGGATTGGGACCAGTTGGCTTAATATCCTTATTTATGTCTTGAGAGAGGGAAAGAAAGACTAAATGAGTTTTTAAATGTTCACCGATCAACGCCTGATGTGTCCCTCCCACATTTAGAAACTCACATGTAAAAAGTGCCTCGGTGAATTTGAATTGACCGCCTGGATGACTGAGAATTTACATCATTTCTGATGGATTTTTAGTCCATCCATCCATCCATCTTCTTCCACTTGTCCGTTGCCGGGTCGTGGGGGCAGCCATCTGAGCTGCCCAAATCACATTGCACCAGCCCCTATGGCTCCTCCTGCAGGTGGTGGGTCCACAGAAGGACGGCCTCATGGTTCTAACCGGGCCTGTTGGTCTCTCATAAGGGGCTTCTGAACCACTCTTTGTCTGACCCGTCACCTAGGACCTGTTTGCCCTGGGAGACCCTACCAGGGGCACGAAGCCCCCGACAACAGAGCTCCAGGATCAGTCAGGTGCTCAAACCCCTCCACCACGTTAAGGTGGCGGTTCCAGGAGGGGTGGAACAATAACATTATATTATATTCTGGAACATTTGGTTGAACCCTTAAAAAAAGACGAATGGGCCTGTCGCCAGAACAACATTTGGAGTTCGATATACTGAGGCAGGAAAATATCGTGATAATCGATATTCTTGACCACTTGATGCCACTGAAACTGATTTGATAGGCTTTAATTCTTTTGAAAATAAATTGAGTTATTCAGATGGATAACGTCTAGTGAAGCAGAAGATTAATGAAACAATGTTGGGGGCCGGAGGGTGTCCGGTTTGGGAACCTCAGAATCTCATCTCTGCTGTTTGCAGACGATGTTGTTCTGTTGGCTTCCTCAAATCAGGACCTCCAGCGCGCACTGGGGCGGTTTGCAGCCGAGTGTGAAGCGGCCGGGATGAGGATCAGCACCTCCAAATCTGAGGCCATGGTTCTCCACCGGAAAAAGGTGGTTTCCCCGCTTCAGGTCGGTGGGGTGTCCTTGCCTCAAGTGGAGGAGTTCAAGTATCTCGGGGTCATGTTCACGAGTGAGGGACGGATGGAGCGTAAGATCGGTAGACGGATCGGTGCGGCGTCAGCAGTGATGCGGTCGCTGTATCGGACTGTTGTGGTGAAGAGGGAGCTGAGCCAAGCGGCAAAGCTCTCGATTTACCGATCGATCTACGTTCCCACCCTCACCTATGGTCATGAGATCTGGGTAATGACCGAAAGGACAAGATCGCGAATACAAGCGGCCGAAATGAGTTTCCTTCGCAGGGTGGCTGGGCGCACCCTTCGAGATCGGGTGAGGAGCTCAGTTACCCGGGAGGAGCTCGGACTCGAGCCGCTACTCCTCCACGTCGAAAGGAGCCAGCTGAGGTGGCTAGGGCATCTGTATCGGATGCCTCCTGGTCGCCTCCCTCGGGAGGTGTTCCAGGCATGTCCTATTGGGAGGAGGCCTCGTGGAAGGCCCAGGACACGCTGGTGGGACTATGTCTCTGAGCTGGCCTGGTGTCGCCTCGGGGTCCCCCCAGAACAGCTGGAAGAGGTGTGCGTGGATCGGGAAGTCTGGGCATCTCTGCTGAGACTGCTGCCCCCGCGACCCGGCCCCGGATAAAGCGGAAGAAAATGGATGGATGGATGGATGGATGTTGGCCAGAATTTTTTTATTTTATTTGAATTTTAAAAGTGACATATATAGAGGTAAAGCTCCACAGCAGTTTGACTCTTTTGCCATTGACATAACATGGTTGGCACGGCGACAGTTTAAATTGTTTGCCTGTATCCATTGGTGAGTTCATGTGGTCCTCGGGAACTCGGGCGAACGACTTCCCGAGTTGGGGAATGCACGTGAACGCTCGCTCAACTGGGGAAAACGACTCTGATTTGTTCTTTTATCGTCTAATGTGGAGCTTTTTAGTTAAACACGGCTACTTTTTTGAGTTTAGTGTGAGCTGTCATCATCCCCGTAGTAACAAAATGGCGAGTGAAATGCCTGACATCAAAACTGGGCTTTAGCTTTTGAGACGCTAACACATTTAAATGATTAGCTGAGCTAAGCGCGAATCAATGATAAAAGACCGTTTTTATTTGGTTACATAAAAATACCCACGTTCCCACATAACACCACATGAACACCAACCAGCTGGGGACAGTGATGTCACATCTCGGGAAAACGAGCACTGGTCCACATGATGTGTCACTTCCTGTTACTGTCCAATAAGGAAGTGAAACTATAACCATCACAGAAATGGTTAAACTAAAGAAAGCTGGGTCAAAGTTTGAGCTAAATCTTAAATATTTGAGCAAAAATGATGTCTAACGTGTCACTTAAAAAAAAAAAAAGTAAATCTCAGTAATCCATCCATCCATCTTCTTCCACTTGTTCCCTATGGCTCCTCCTGCAGGTGGTGGGTCCACAGAAGGATCTCAGTATTCCCTTGTTCTAAAAGTACATAGTAATATCCTTCATTACACGTGAGTTGAAGTTAAAACTAAACTCAATGAAACACCGTTTACTTCGGTAAATATCAACAAAAATAGGATGAAAAATAATGTATGTAAATACATGTACGACAAATATAGAGTCGATATAGTAATTATCGTGACAGGCCTGAAGACAAATCATTTCAATGTCGATTTTGTGAGTGAATCCTTAAAGGCACTGTACCTGATTTTAGTTTTTTTTTGGTTTTGTTTTTTTGGTTCACAAACAATTAAAGAGGGAGCGTGTTAAATTGAAATTGTACGTTCTGGTCCAAACTCATTCACAACTCTCTGAACACATTACAACATCACAGTCTTGAGTCGCACATTTCACAACTTTCACAGAGCGATACTGCCGCGTAATCGGCAACAACCGTTTTTTTGTTTATTATTAGATACAGAAACGTCTGCCTTTATGATTTATTGAAGGACAAACCTGATTTTCTTCTTTTTTTTTTACTCAAAGAAAATGAGGTACTGTGCCTTTAATGTTCAGTAACAACTCCCTAATTGAGAACAGTGACTGAAAAGAGTGACTGAAGTCCACAATCATCAGGTCATGTCTCTACAGTCGTCCTCGCCCTTTAACCCCCGCGCTCCCTGATTGGCCGACGCGCCGCCCCTTTGCCCCGCATGTGTTTCCGTCTCCGGCCCGTTTGATATTAACGCAGATCGGCTTCACACAGGGGAGCCTTTAATCCCGTGCTCTATCAATGCGCTGGATTAACTTCTGACAAAAGCCGCTCGCGATTACATTTCTCATCTTCATTAACGCCGTTCGCGGGCCCAACGCGGCGCAACAGAACCACTCGCGCTGTGAATCAAAACGGAGACGAAAGGAGCTCGCGGGACCGTTCTTCACGGCGCTCGGTAATCCTGTTGTAAATTACGCCCGGTGACGTTTACAACACACGGCTTTATAGAGCTCCGGTTGTTTAATGCCACGTGCCGTCATAACGTAAACACGCTCGCAAAGCTGTTACGCGGATTTTCATAAAAGCAGATTACACATTTGTCCACATAAAACGGTCCAAAGAGGTAGTAACTTTTGAAATGTTTTCCTTCTGATCAAAAGCAAAGCACATGGGTTTTTATGAATCAAAGTTTATCAAAGAGATAAGAAGAAGATTTTCCCTGTGTTTAAGGAAAAGCCTTGCAAAAGTTGAGACATCCTACATAATTGTGGCTTATATATAAACCTATCTTTCGGATTAAATCTTAAAATAATGTTTACAAAAGGCCATTGGATCAAGGTCTAGTTTATTTGTGAAGCATATTTCAGGCAATACAAAGTGCAGCGAATAAAAAAAAAAAATCTAAATTACAATCAAGGCTACAAACCTAACAGTCCTGCTCAGCTTGCGTTAAACGCGTTAAACTCAGCTTGCTAACAAAAGTAGTAATTTGGTAGCTAACGGCAGGCTAACAAATCAATAAAGTCCTAAGAGTTTGAAAAATCAAGTGTTGTTTAGAACATGTGGGGCTTACTTCCAGATCCTCCAGATTAGCAAAATACCTTATGTATATTTTTGACAAGAGAATAAAACGCACATGTCTCCATTAAGTAAAGCTAAAAATAAATAAATAAAAGTAGGCAGGGTTCAGTTTAAATTCTTTTGGTCTGTCCTGCATTTACAATGAAGGTACTTGATTCATCTTCTGTACCCAGTGGTTAAAGTCTTCGAACGTTTCACCTCTCATCCAAAAGGCTTCGTCAGCGACAAAGGTCACAATCTGCACGCAGCTGAATATATAGACCAACGGGGAGGAGTTAGGGTAGGCCAGTCTCCTCCCCTCTGTCCTGCATTTACTTTTGTTGTGTCTTTGAGCAGGGAACTTCTTTCACGCTTGCCGGTGACGGCGACAATTTCCGTCCCGGATATCGACAGAAAATATTGTATTACAAAATATTGCTGACAAATAAGGATTACCAATACTCGAACGCCGCCTAATGGTCAGCGCACAGTACTACAGGCAATCAATCGGTTTATTAAAAGTGACGTGTCGCACCTGGTCTCCATGGTAACGCAGGACAGTCGGCGCCTACTGGGGATAATAGACAGAAACGGATCAATATCTATCTCTAAAAGTTTGACATTTCCCTACACTGAACGCTTTTAAACAATTACACGGCATCTCTCAGTCGCTAGAAGCCTTTTTTGTACTGCATTACGTTAGACTAATGTAAGCTAATCATTCGTTTGCATTTTAAGGCAAAATACTTCATAATATAGCGATTTTTTAATGCTTTAAAGATGTCGCTGTTTTTGGTGCAGAAAATAAAACACAATAAAACAACAATGAACAAAAAAAGTGTGATGGATTTTGGGCGTTAAAGATGTTGAGGAAAGTTGATCACAGCAGCAGTAGAAGAAGAAGAAGAAGCCACTTGATCAGGCTACACTGAAGGAGGAAAGGCTTGAACACATTCTACTTTGACGATAAAAATGCCTGGGATACCGATCTGTGAGGGTCATTTTTGTGGCCCTGCCGTCGACCAGATGTTAAACCTCAAATCACCAGTGCATCATGGGACTTGCAGTTTCACTCTCCGGGGCAGCCGGCGGATCCACTCACCTGTAGCGCATTGCACAGAGACACAGGCACGTGCAATGAATCCCGCGCTTCCTGCCCCCTCGTATCGAATCCCTTCATTAGTCCCTTTTGCGCTCGAGCCCAGCGCGGGACGAGGAAGGGGCGGGCTCCTCGTAAAAAGGGGCTCTTAACTAAATAACTCCACTTTCTCTGGAGCCTTCAGATGTTTACGGCTCGTCTGCGGATCGTGAAACGCCGCGCAGAGTCAGTAAACTTTACCAGCATTGTAAAAAAAAAAAAAAGGGGGGGCTCTAAACGGGGGCCTCACCTCCGCCCCGCTTTTGTCACTGAGATGCATAAATGTTTAGGGACGACCGCGGAGTTTCCATGCAGTAAAATGTACAGGGGACGGTTAAATGCTTAGACCGTGTTCTTCCACTCGCTTATATTAGCTCGCCATTCCCGTGTATATCATCCCCGTTGCTGCCTGCAGGGGGCGCTCCAGGCCAATATTGAAATCCTGACCAGCCCAGTCTCTCGCCCCGTGCTGCTGCATACCTTTCTCCCTTTGAAACAACACGACTATTTAGTTTCTGGCTGATGCCTTCGGACCTAATCAGCGCTGGCTTCTTGCTGCCTGTTCTGACCCAGTTTGCCGTTTGCGCGCTTGTGTCATGAAGTAATTGGGGGGGCTGCGGCGGGGGGGAGGGAAAGGGGGGGGGGGGGGACCTGGGACTTTTCCAAACAATTCGCTTCCTGCTAAATCTAAATCCCCTCTGCTGCTCGCTCCTCGGAGGCTAAGTGCTCCGTACAATACGGCTCTGCAGGAAGCATGTCATTCCTCACACTGTCAACTGTGACTGGACGATCAGCAGAAATATATGGCTTTGTGTCGAGGCCGGGCTGAACACCAAATGTAAGTAGTAGGAGCAGAGACGTGGCGGTGGGGCATAGGTCCATTATATACAACGTAATGGTAGGAAGCACAACATTCCTCACTTTGGCAACACTGTATGGACAAAAAGGTCGAGGTAGTTGCAGTAGTACTATCAGAAGCAGCGGCCGGTGATGTAACCTCTGAGTGGGGCTGTTACACACTAAAAAGAAGCATGAAACCACATATCAGCAAATACCCATGGAACGAGCATCACAGACAACCCTTATTCCCAGAGCATCAGACATGTGACTACAGACACGACAAGCCAAACATTTACTCTATAAACAGCAAACAGCTGCGTGACGCCGTTTAAACAGCAGACTATTACTGAACAAATGCATTTACCCTGAGCACAGTGATATGAGAGAATAAAGGAGTCGTTTATGTCCTGCTAAAGTTTAACAACAGCGCTGAGCCCGGACAGACGGGAACCGTGGTGTAAACATGGAGTCACCCGTAGCTTTGAGGAGCATCGCGTCCTTACATCTGCTTAGCCTCTTTGAAACTCCATAAACACCCGGCAGATTCCCCACTTCATCCTGTGTCACCAGCGAAAAGTCCCACTGTGAAGAGTTGTCCAAAAAAACACAATATCCGTATAATCCCCCGGGGTTTTCTAGATCCCATAGTTTATTGGTTTGTTTGGTCGGGACAGTGCATGTTAATGAACACTTAAGGGACTCATGCATGTAAACAAGCCACACCAGATTGTAGCCATGGGCTAATTTCCATCCGTCGTCCCCCATGCGCACTCTCAAACACAGTCTCATTCATTCTGGCCTATTGTACATGTTTTTAGTGGTAGGGGAAACCGGAGTACCCGGAGGAAGCCTGCGTAGACACAGGGAGAACATGCAAGCTCCACACAGAAAGGCCCCGTCCTAGTGGGAATTGAACCTGGGACCTTCTAGCTGTGAAGCACAAGTGCTGGAGGCGCTAATTATAACTAGCTCTTATTTTGTTTCATGTGGTACAAATTGTGATCAGATGTACAAAACTGCAATGATTATACACAGTAATGACATTAAGCAATTAGTTATGATATAAAATAGAAACAAATGAAAAAATACCATTTCTCTTGTCACAAAATGACAGGAGGGGCTTAGCCCTACTAGCCCATGTTTACCAGCCGTCCCTGACTACCCGGAATAATTATATTCTACATTCACACAGGCATTGTGGTCGAAGAGTCTTACCCGAGGACACAAGGGCAGATTGCACCAAAACAAGATGAGGATGAGTTCACCCATGGTTTGAAATCAGTTAAAAGGTTTCCATGGCTACAATCGGGCGTGGTGTGTTTGCATGTACACGAGTCCCATGTCCGCTCACCGACATGCACAGGAGACAAACGCCCGAAACGTGATCCGATATAAAAGTCCTTTATTGAACTCGGGATGCTTTCGTTGTTTGACGTTTTATGGTCTTCACCTTTAGGTATGGGCCTAATAAGCAACCAGCCCGTCATCCTTTTGGCACGTAGTGGTGGCACGTCCATAATGTACAGCAGTAGGTCTCGGTCCATAAAATACCACAGGAAACATGCCATTCCTCACACTGTCAGAGCTGATTGGTCTATCAGCAAACTCATAGACAGTCTGGCAGCGAGGCCCGGGCCTTTGTACCTTATTTCCGAAGCTAAACCAAACACCAAAGGGGGGGGGGGGGGGGTGTAGAAAAAGCTTCGGTCTTTATAAAAACATGTATTTCTCACGCCTGGAGGAGCTGATGTCACGACTGAACCACGGCCAAGTTTAAAGTGAATGGTGGGCTATAATGCTCTGTTGGTTATTGCTTCTCAAGGAGGAATTTTAAACATTACAAGGCACGGAGGCGTATACTCTGCTGGCACAGTCGTGTGTGGGGTCCTGTCAGTGTGAGCCATATGGAAAAGCACAGTACGTATAACTATAGAAGGACATTGCACTGTATATACTGTAGCTTAGATGTTTATTCAAATCACAGTAAGAGAAGTGGCACTAGTCGTTCTACTGCTGGTTGTGGAGTTGTGTTAACAGAGCAAGAAGAAGAAGTTTTGATAAAGTCCCCTGTGCAGTTTTTGTCACATTTTATTGGTTGATATCAGTTGTGGTGTTATGAGTTCATTAATTGAGTAAAAGTACAAATACTACAGGTGAAGTATTACTCTAATGCAAGTCAAGTGAAACTATTGAACACATTGGCTTGAACAACACAAAGAACTCCCCACGCGTGCGGCAACACAACAAACCGTCTTCTTTGTCGTCTGTCAGTCAGTGGCTTTGATAGCGCATCTGCACAGCGCCACCTACTGTTCGGAATGTGCCTCTTAAGGCTTTTAAATAGTTTTTACAAAAAAAAACCACCAAAGTAAAGTACAAATCCTCACAGAACTTGTTACACTCAGCCTCTGAGGAAGAGGCTCTTACTGGTCCTATTGACAGACATTTTGAATTTTAGTTTGAAATAAACTAAAGTTAGACTTTTCATTTATGCGACAACTGCGTAAATATGACACTTTATAGCAAAGCTAATATGCTGCAATGTCTATGTTTGTCACATGTCACAACATGGTTAGGTCCATCCAGGCACAGCAGGTTTGTCTCATGTGTTTCTTGATTAATAATAAACTTTACCTGAGTGAGAGGAGGGCGATGTTTTAGTGGCTCTGGGCTGGAAAATATTGGTGCCAATCCCGCAGCTTCCTGTGAAAATCAATATTGAAACTTTCACTTATAAAATCTTTTTTTTCCCTTCATGCCAAAGTTAGATGGAACCATGAGTCAGGACCAATAGACTTTCATTACAAACCAAGCAGCAGCTGCTTCCTTTGGCTTCATCGATTCTCCCCGATATCAGGGCGACGTGCCCTGGTTTACAGTCAACATTCATCCTGACCGTGACTAACATTTGGTAAATATCCTCTGGTTTGCAACACTCCTGAAAACTTATTTTAGTCCCTGTGCTCTTGTTCTGCTGAGACCACTTTGTTTTCTCTCACATCTGTTGGACTTCTCAGCGTATCGGGTTTCTTCGGCGAGCAGCTAATCTCGCCGGGGATGGTTGAGCTAGTGGCAAAATGGAGCAATTACGTGATTGGTCTTTGATTACCCCGCGGCGCTCTCGCTCGCTTGTCAGATGGTTAGACGTCGGAGGGTCAGATCTCATGGGACTTTTCTGACAGGTTTAGTCCAGGTTTAATAACGACAGAGACACGAGCTACAGTGGACACATGTGAAAGACATCTCTGTGGCTGCAGTCGTTTCACAGTGTTGACCTGAGCGGCTTTTGAAAGGATGGGGCAGTTTACGGAGGCCTAGTCATGATTGTGCAGCGGCTGTAGAATAAGTACATTTTATTAATCATTTCAGAAAGCACGGAGATGAACTGCCAGACAGAAGACATCATAATGCTAAATGAAATTTCAATGTTAATTTTGCAGCCATTCTGGAGATTGGATTAGAACAATGACAGGCTTCAGTTGTGGGTTTGAAAATACTTGTAAAAAATAAATTATCCAAGGTCTGCACACATCAAGCCCACGCCAGTCGCCCACAGAGCTCGATGTGTGCTGTTTTAAAGTTACTGTCTCCTATACTTTCCATGCTCAATACTGCCGCCTAGTGGTGATACATAATGCTTTCCATAATGTGTGCTCCCTTGAGACTATAATATTATTAAACTTGTTTATATCGACACATTATTACTGCAGTCTACCTCCGTGTTGTAAGTCTTGCTCAGCGCAGAGCTGTATCTGACAATATCCAGTCCCTCTATTATTCCTGGTCTAAACCCTGAGCTCGGACATTCCCAGGGTATAATTGAAGCCAGGAGCTGAGAAAATCCTGCAGGTAGGTCAGGAATCTGCAAAATAAACCAGAGCTCAAATTCCATCACGCAGCGCCGCTTCCTCACAGCCACCGTAGACCGAGTGAAACGCACCTTTGCCTAAATATCCCTTAATGCTTGCCATACATGGGGAGGGACGTTTTAATGGCTCGCACGCACATTAGCATTAGCCCCGTAACTGCTAATCTGTAACAGTAGTTACACAAAGATGTCTTCACCTGTTTACAGCCCAGAGTGGACATGAAATAAAACAGAACTCGTACAGAAGGGCTTTAAATCTTTATATGAAGAGGGAAACAGGCTCTTCGTGCTTCACTGGAAGAGCATAAAACATTACAGTCCTTAAAGGGAGAGTAATACTTGTCTCCAGGAGGATTATATTTGTTAGATATGAGGAAACACGTCTCCCAACCTTTTATAGTAATGGAAAAAAATACATTGGTGTATAAATGAGCGTGTGGATGGGTTCCTTGCTGTGAAGCGCTGTGGGCCTGATCTAGGTAGAAAAGCGCTATATAAGTTGAGACCATTTACCAAACGTTTGTATCATTTTCATGAACTTGCAGCTCCATTTCTTGCTCTTAAAGAGGGGGTATTATGCTTTTTTCAATCACATAGCACCAGTCTATAGCACTACAATGATGACGTAACCTTCTGTTGGTCTGTATATGCAGTAAATTAAAATAACTGCCTTGAATAAAATTGCTCTCTCAAAATGGCTGTACTGAACGTCTTGAAATAGGCCTCTGTCTCTTTAAGAAGCTTTCCGACACGCCCCCTTCAGCACACTACTGTGGCATTGAAACAACAACACTGTGCGGGGAGGGGGCTCTGCTGAGCTGAGGAGCAGTGGTCGGTGGCTTGGCTGGTGGCGAAAGGTCCAGAGGTGTCTCCAGGAGGTGGGGGCGTTCCTAGGAGGACTGAGGCATAGCTACACCTAAAATGGCCGCCGTCTAAGTTTTTACTGATTACTCAAAAATATGTGAATGAGCCAAGGCAACACTCCAGGCATGTGTTTAATGAGGGAATCAAATAATAACATGATATCAAGCTGGAAAAAGTCGATTTTACATAATACCCCCCCCCCCCCCTTTAAACTGACCCTGCACGTTGTCAAATGTGTCCGTGTTTCCCGGTGAAGAATCGGGATGCCACAGGAATCATGCTACCAGAGCAGGGCCTCAGAGTGTGACACACTTGTTTTAACGTGTGCCTAAAAGCGTCATGGCTGCCACTAAATGGGCTTTTCTTCCCCCCCCCCCCCCCCCCCCCCCCTCCTTTGGTCCTGATTGCGGCCTGTCCTCATCCTCTCCCTCCCCAGCAGCTGACTCATGGAGCACTGACTCTAATGAGCGTTTTAAGGTGTCCAGACTCCAGCCTCTTCATTTGAGCACGAGTTTCGTCCTCAGCATCAGTTTTGATTAAGTAGAGACGTTTATTTTATGAATGTTGTGAATCTCTCGTCCCCCACCTGAACCGAGCACATGTTCTCCAGTTGAGCTTAAACCTAATCTCAGAGCAACAGTGTAACGCCTCATTAGAAAGTTAAGATTTACAAAAGAATCTTAGCTTTCAAATCAGGCGTTTTTGTTGCTTTTTCATCATTGTTGTTTTTTTCATCACTTTTTGTTGTTTTTGTCACTTTTTTTTTTTGCATTTTTTATTGGGTTTTTTTTGGGTCATTTTTTCGTCACGTTTTTTTGTCGTGTTGTTTGTCGTGCATTCTTCGATTTAGTTTAGTTCATCTGTTTATTTGAGCAGTTGAAGTTCTGCTCAAAGGGGCCGAAGCACAAAGCTTATGAGCGCCCACCCCCGAAATCATTTCAACAAAAAACTTTCATATCACAATAGTACAAAGGAACACAGACACACAACGCACCCGTTCATGATTTAACTTTATCCTATTGTAATATGTTTCTTTCAGACGGTTACCACACAATGTTCCCGTAAGCCACTAGTTTCATGTTAAAAAGGCACATGTCCGTTAATGCGGGGGTTAAGAGGTTAATACTAAGCATAAAACGGTATTTCTTTCAATGTCCCAGTGGTTAAAGATGAATTTAAAGATATTAAATAGGCACGGCAAGTTTATTTGTAGAGCACAATTCAAAGTGCTTCACAGTTGCATAAAGTTACAAGAAAACAGATCAAATCAATCAATAAAACATCAACATAAAAATTAATCAATTACAGTAAAAGGCGAGAGTGCAGATAAAATACTTTCAGTTTTCATATGCTCGGGTAAAAAGAGCTGTTTTCAGCCTGGATTTGAACATAGTCAGAGTCGAGGCCTGTCTCACATCCTCATGAAGACTGTTCCAGATTTTAGCTGCATGAAACTGAAACGCAGCCTCACCGTGTTTAGTCCTGACTCTGGGAACCACCAGGAGACCCCTCCCTGAAGTTCTCAGGACCCGAGATGGTTCATACGGCTCTAACATGTCAGAGATGGACTTTGGTGCTAAACCATGAAACGACTTGTACACAAGCAGAGCTGTTTTAAATTCTATTCTCTGAGTGACAGGAAGCCAGTGCAGAGACCGGAGCACTGGACTAATATGGTCGTATTTCCTGGTTCTTGTCAGGACTCGAGCAGCAGCGTTCTGGATGTTCTGCAGCTCTAACAGCTCGTTTAGAAAGGCCAGTGAGCAGGCCGTTACAGTCGTCTAACCTGCTGGAGACAAACGCATGGATGAGTGTCTCCAAGTCTGGTTTTGACACTATTCCTCTGATCTTAATGTTTATCAGATGGTAAAAAGCTGATGATGTTATTGCTTTGATGTGGCTGTTTAAGTTCAGGTCTGAGTCCATGATTACTCCTAGATTTCTAACCTGATTTCTTGGTTTTAGAGAGAGAGACTCAAGGTGACTGATAACACTGTGTCTGTGGGCCAAAAACAATGATCTCAGTTTTGTCTGCGTTTAGTTGGAGAAAGTTGTTTTGCATCCACAAACTAATCTGTAAATATTGTTCACATTCCAGGACGCCTCATGTCCCGGGGCACCTCTAAGAAGCGGCTCAGGTGCCTCCGAGGCCTCGCACACTTGTCCAAACACGTGTAACTCGATAAATATTGTGGCGCGCGGGGAAAGCGGGGGCCGTTTCCTGATGTTCACAGCATGGGGTGGACCTCGCGCTTTACCGCGGCGCTAATACACGCCACGGGGAATCACACTCAACCTGCGCCGACGGACGACTACAGTTTGAAGTTTACCACCTCCGGGTTTCGTGCCGGGGACGAAGCTTAAATCAGATATTATATAAAGGAGGAGCTACAGTTGTAAGAGCAATGTAGTCACGGAAGTGTTAGTTGCTCCAAGAATAATCTGGTCTTCGGAGGCGGGAGGAAGCGGAGCTGTGGGGCCGCAGTATTTCTGTGCATCGCTTGAGCTTTAAGGGTTTTTAAATGAAGTGTGGCACCTGCAGTGGACCTATGTGCGGGGAATGTTTTCCCACTCCCTTCATGGCGATTTCAAGGTCAAGGTGTAAAATGGGAATACAGAAATGCCCCCGGCTTCTGCGGAGACGCGTTCACATACGTTTCCCGGCTCACGGGCCAGATTTACAGAAATTAGATTTTTGGGTTTATTACTATTATTATTATCATATTTTGTGTTAGATACAAGTGAGATTATTGTAATTCTTCGACTTATTTTCTCAAAAAGGCAACACATGCTCATCTAGGTTGAGTGATGTTAGTTCTGATCCTATACCGAGTTATACTAGGTCTGGTATTGTGATGTCGACCCAATCCCAAAAAAACTGGGAAATTACCAGAGCTATTGTTCATTATGCCTCTCATCTGCGTGATCTGTGTGAAAAGGAAAGAAAAATAGCAAATACTAAGCACTGACCATTAAACATATGCAGTAAAGCAAAAAAAAAAAAGATCAAACTATCTATTTATCAGTCCATATTCTTCCAGGGAAGGTTACTATGGCCTGCCTGATCCCGTCAGACCCTGGAAGCTAAGCAGGGAAGGGCCTGGTCGATGGCACAGACTGGTAGCCTCGCTTATGTCAGTCTACCCCAGGGCCGCTGTGGCAACAACAGTAGCTTACCACCACTGAGTATGGAGTGAATGAATAATACAAAAAACTGATGCATTATTATTATTACTATAAATTAACCATAACGGGGCATTGAACCTGAACAGGGCAGAGGTACGGGGAGGATCGCTGTTGTTGTTCATTTCCGCGATTTTCACCGGATGTTTTGGTGACTGGTGGGAAAACAGCTGATTTTTCCGAGCTTGAAGAGCTGTTTTTTTAAGTCACAGATCTTTTACAGCGCTGATCTTGTCACAGAAGCGATGCTCTGTTTGTGAACGATGTTTTGACCCACCATAGAACTATTATTATCTATTTAATACATTTGCGTTGCCCACCAGTGCCTCGGACGTGACGACACGGCGATCCCCCTAATTTGACCCATCCTTCCCTGCCGCTGGTCAGTATCACCTGGCTGGAGGATTCACCTATTGTACATGTTTTTAGTGATGGGGAAACCGGAGTACCCGGAGGAAACCAACGCAGACAAGGGAAGGACATGCAAAGTCCACAGAGAAAGGCCCCGTCCAGGTGGGAATCAAACCCGGGACCTCCTGCCTGTGAAGCCCAAGCTGCCAGACCACGGTGCAACAGCCCCTCATGGCTCCTCCTGCAGGGGGTGTGTCTCTTCTTTAGTCTCAGCACCAGGCACTGCTGATCCGGGCCCTGCTCGTCTCTCATCATAACAGGTTTCTAATTTACTCTTCATCTGCCCTGTCACCTGAAGGGGTCACGAAGCCCTCGACAACTAAGCTCCGAGGAAGAATTGGCTTCTCCACTACCTCCACCATAAAGAAACTACAGTCTCTCTATTTAGCCTTAAGGATCAATAGTTTCAGTCTTGGTGCAACCCCTTGAAGTTTGACCCAGGCTGCACTGACGAGACCACGCGAGAAGGTTTGTGACGTTTATAGGAAACTCTGGAATCACAAATAGACAGGACAGGTGATTACAGGTGGTCTGACAGTGGGGCAGGACCCAGTTTTTCCTATTAACAACATTACACTCTCACAAGTCGTAGCTCGAAAGAAAGAGTATGAATTACAAAAATGATCAATTATATCAGTCACTGGGTCCATGATCTCTCTGTACAAGACCAAAAATGTCCTCAAAAACAAAATCATTTTTCCTCCATATAATAGTATTGGCCTTTGGAACGCTGTGATGTCACCTGCAACCCAGCAATAATATACGGTATTATTACAAAGTGTTAACTGTATATTGTATCTGTGGAGCTTTGGCAGTTACTCAAGCTAACTGATAAGATTTCAACTGAACCAAAAATCATTATAAATCGCACACACAAAATCAAGTAATCACTTAAAACATAGAGTTACCAGTGTTATGTTATGAATAAAACAAATGAAACTGATTTAAAGTTGTGTCAAATTCCCAAAATTATCATAAAATCACAGAGCTAAACTAGTTACATACTGTTGTAAAATCACACAGCAGTCAAAGGGGAGGAGCAAAGTGCGTAGCCATGGAAACCACTTCTGCCAGGTAAAACACTGCACATAAAAGGGAGTGCTAAAGCTGATTATGGTTTCAATAGACAGATATATTTTTGATGAAATTCAATTCACGAAATGACCTCGTGGCACCAGTATCAGTCCGTCCATCATTAACATGACGCTTTGTCTTATCAATGTTTAATTCTTCTTAGCTCATTTGCAGATACAGATTTGAACACGTCCCACTCCTCCTGATCTGAACAGTGGAGTTATTTCCCTTTACCTCCTGGAATCTCTCCCCTGCTCTCCCCTCTCGGCCCGGGACGACCCCTGCTGCTGCGGGTCAGACGGAGCATGTGAGGGCCCTTTTCCTCCCAATTAGTCCCTGCACTAATGAGGTCCAAGCCTCCAGACCAGCGCTGCCACCCACTCCTTAAACTCTCCCCCGCCCCTGCCCCCGAACACACCCCTATCCCAAAGCAGAACCCCCCCCCCCCCATCCCCCTCCTGCTGAGCGCCGTTACCACACAGCCGGCCTGTAAAAACCTGCTGCTCTCAACGCTCGATTAGGACCAGCCAGAGCAGGGGTGCATTCTTCAGCTTTTCATGGCCGGCAGTCTGATGACGCTGAAGTGACTTAACTTATATAAAAATGTTACAGTTTTGCAAAACGTCCACAAATCATTAAAGTAAAGTCGAATGTGGCCAAGAGGGAAGGAAGTACGATGTGAAATCCCTTTGCGTGTTCAGATGTTTAACTGAGTACACTACTAATATTGATTATTGAACACAATGATCAGAGCACCAGCCGGACACATTTACACATTCTCTCGTGGAAAGGTGGTTGAAATGTCTTGCCCCACGACACAAAGGCTGTAAGAACAAGAGTAGAATATAGAGTAAAGGCCGCTGTATCGCCTGGCAAGACTTGAATGTGTATAAGGTTATATAAGATGTTAACCTCTTAACCCCCACCTGAACCGAGCACATTTTCTCCGGTTTGGCTTTACCCAAATCTAAAAGCTTCTTGAAAAATAGTGGCAAAATAGCGGCAAAAATGAGACGAAAACAAGGATGAAAAACCCACAAAAACGCAGAAATGTGACAAAAAAAGGGATGAAAAAGTGACAAAAATGTGACACAAATTTGACACAAAAGTGACAACAATTTGACGGAAATGTGACAAAAAATGTGACAAAAAATGTGACAAAAAAGTGGCGAAAAATTTGACAAAAATTTGACAAAAAGTGACGAAAATGTGACAAAAAAAGTGACAAAAATTTGATAAAAATTTGACAAAAAAGTTACAAAAATTTGACTAAAATTTGACTAAAATTTGACTAAAATTTGACTAAAATTTGACAAAAAAAGTGACGAAAAAGTGAAAAAAAAGTGACAAAAAAGTGACAAAGAAAGTGACAAAAAGTGACGAAAAAGTGACGAAAAATTTGACAAAAAGTGACGAAAAAGTGACAAAAAAAATGACAAAAAGTGACAAAAAAGTGACAAAAAAGTGTCAAAAAGTGACAAAAATGTAACAAAAAATTGACAAAAAATTGACAAAAATTTGACGAAAAAGTGACGAAAATTTGACGAAAAAGTGACAAAAGAAGTGACACAAATGTGACACAAATGTGACAGAAAAGTGACGAAAAAGTGACAAAAATTTGAAAAAACATTGACAAAAAAGTGACAAAAATTTGACCAAAAATTTGACAAAAAAGTGACACAAATGTGACAAAAAAGTGACAAAAAAGTGGAAAAAATTTGACAATGTGAAAAAAAAGTGACAAAAAAAGTGACAGAAAAGTGACGGAAAAGTGACGAAAAAGTGACAAAAATTTGACAAAAAAGTGACAAAAAGTGACAAAAAAGTGAAAACAATTTGACACAAAAAGTGACAAAAAAGTGACACAAATGTGACACAAATGTGACAGAAAAGTGACGAAAAAGTGACAAAAATTGGACAAAAAATTGACAAAAAAAGTGACAAAAATTTGACAAAAAATTTGACAAAAAAGTGACAAAAAAAAAGACTCAAATGTGACACAAATGTGACAGAAAGGTGACGGAAAAGTGACGAAAAAGTGACAAAAATGTGACAAAAAATGTGACAAAAAAGTGACAAAAAAGTGACACAAAAGGGACAAAAAAGTGACACAAATGGGACAAAAAAGTGACAAAAAATGTGACAAAAAAGCAACAAAAATGCAATAAATTTGTTTTCCAAACACTGACAACAATGGGGCAACAATGCTAGAAAAAGGCTGTAACATTTTAGATTCGGGTAAAGCTGAACCTGAGAAAATGCACTCGGTTATGCACTCGGGGGGATAAGAGGTTAAGGATCCAAGTGGAGGAGTCCAAGTATCTCGGGTCGGATCGACAGACGGGTCGGTGAGTTCTTGATTCCCTCCCCTCACCTACCGTGGGTGCCACCTCAGAGACGGGTGAGGAGCTCAGTCAACCGGGAGGAGCTCGGAGTAGACTATAGCCTGAGCAGAGATCTTTCTGTCTGTCTGTCCAACTGTCATCTATCTGTCAGTCTGCTGAACTGCCCATGCGGCCGATCAAAGAGGAGATGATGAATATGCTGAAAGTCAAGTTTGTCGACGTGAGAAAGGAGGAGAAGGTTGGATGAAGATGATTTGTGACCGTCCCTGAAGAAGCACCTCAACCATAACCGAGCTTCTTCTTAAAACAACCTTCTTACTGGACAATTCCTTTAGGGCCACGGTGTAAAAGCTGTCAAAGCGATGCACCTATCTGATCCTCGTTTCCTACTCGTGTCATGGTTGAAACCCTCCCCGTTTTGCCAAAGGTCAGAGGTCTCACTTCCTGTTTCCTGTCTGCGAGGGTCGTAAGTGGGTCGTCCCGTGAGGCCCCGCTTTGTCGGCCTGTTTGTTCGGTATGGGAAAGGGTTGGGGGGGGAGGGGGGGCTGCCTGTGTGGACCCTGTCATTAGCTCTATAAGTTCATCTCTTCACGTGCCCCCCTGCCTCTGCATCCGCCGCCGCCGCATACCTTTCCCTCCCGGAGCGGTAACTTACGGCATTGTCTCTCACGCCGTTTCCTCCCACCCCTGCTCCCAGCGTTTCACTAACAAGACCCGAAGCTATGACTGCGGTCGGCTTTCCTCCCATTCAATGCCCTCTCGCTCGCTGTGTCTACAGGTCAAACCGTCAGATGCAGAGGAATCTTTAATTTTACATTCTCGGCCATAGTTCATCCATTCCCATGTTTAAGAGTTGGACTGCTATTAAAAATTGAGGATGGTGATGACCGCTGGGAAGTAGCAAGATCTCGGAGTATAATAAGTATTAATGCTTTTTAATGCATTACACTATGTAGGGCTTTCATAAAACATTATACATGAAAAAAAAGAGTAAATTGTACACAAATTGATATTATACTGAGGATGGTGATGACAGCTGGGAAGTAGAAATAGTGACTTCCGGTAATGTTACACTAGTGATTCTAGTAATGTACTAATGTTTGGCATTGGTAACAATTTGTAAGAAATATATTAATGATCATTTGTTACTTGCTCTGTACTAGAAATGAAACAGCTGTTGTTGTGTTTTGTATCTACGCGTTTCTGTTTATTACTGGATGAGTTAAAATAGTGCTTTTGTTCTGTGTCAAAATAGCCGATTTGCTGTGATGTTTTGTAATTGAGAGTACATTCCTTTGCTGTTGTTTCTTTATTTTGCTGTTGTTTCTTCATTATTCCATCCATCCATTTTCTTCCACTTTTCTGTTGCCGGGTCGTGGGGGCACCCATTGGAGCTGCACCAGCCCCTATGGCTCCTCCTGCAGGTGGTGGGTCCACAGAAGGACGGCCTCATGGTTCTAACCGGGCCTATTGGTCTCTCACAAGGGGCTTCTGAACCGCTCTCTGTCTGACCCGTCACCTATAGGACCTGTTTGCCCTGGGAGACCCTATCAGGGGCACGAAGCCCCCGAGAACCGAGCTCCCAGGATCATTCGGGCGCTCAAACCCCTCCACCACGTTAAGGTGGCGGCTCCAGGAGGGGCATTATTCTTCATTATTGTTCTTTATTATTTGTTGTTAACTTGCACGATCCTGCGATCCTTGCTTCGATGGTTAAATGCTGCGGCCCCAAGACAAACTGCTCAAATAAACAAATTAAGTAAAAAAACTAAACTAAAAATGTGAGCAAACGAATCAAAAGAACGACGTTCCACGCACGCTCGCGCTGACGTCTCCTTGATTCACTTTGTTTTTCGAGACTTGCCTCAGAGCGAAGTCCCCGACGACAAACGACGATATCAATGCAGCTCGAACCCAGAGTCACGAAACCGAGCGTCCGCTAATTCCGAGAAGAGATTGGTTTCTTAACCTCCTCCGACCCTGGGAACCGTACAGCGGATGGACAGCAGACAGAGAGACATTGTCCGGGGAGGTCTAATCTGATTTAAGGGGGAAAAATGGGATGTTTTAAACTATTAAACCTTATGCAGACAATCAGCCACATTCACAGACACGAGTCAAAGCGTTCTCACTGGGGCCGGCCTCCGAAACCAGAGGGGAAATTGTTGTCATACCGCGTGTATTTAATACCAGAGGGGCTTAACTCTTTTGTGCCTTGATCTCGGACAAACACTCGCGAGCTTCTGAGGCTGCAGCTTGTTTCGTCAGCTCTTTCCCACTGTGTAGGGAAGGTTTAGTCATTTTTATTACTTTCCCAAAAAGATAATCCGCCGGGGGGAAAAGTCAAAACATCTCCTTGTGTTTCTACCAGAACCGGCGAAATCTGGAAATACAGTGGGTTCAGGAAGTACTCACGCCCCCTTGTATTTGATTAAATCCGACACTGAAATGATTTTACTATTATTCCTTGGAAGCCTTTATAGAGTCTGTCAGGGTCAATAAATGGACTTCATTAAGCCCACTCTTTTTTTTTTTTATGTTCAAAAACTTTTTTTACGTTCAAAAACTGCGCTTTAAACGAGAGCACTCGGTCTGCAGTTGTTGAAGGTGACTTTTTTTTTTTTTTTGAAAGTGTCCCGTGTCATTTCACGGAGGAAAACCTTCCTGAATCAACTGTAGGTTTATTGAAAAATGATGGAGCGGACTCGCCCTCTTTTACACGCCACCGGAGAGATTTCTCGCTGCGATCGTTTCCAAGTCAATTTCACACCAGGAAATGAGCATTGTCTGTGAGAGGAGGAGGAGGAGGAGGAGGGAAGAAGAAGAAGAAGAGTGCATTTCCTCCAGTTCGGCTTTACCTATATCTAAAAGCTTGTCCACTGGAGAGCAACAGTGTAACTGCTCATTTGAAAGCTAAGACCTACAAAAGTGATAGTACCTTTTTGTCACGTTGTCGGCACATTTTTGTAACGCTTTTGTGGCTTTTTCATTACTTTTTTTCTGGCTTTTTTGTTGTTGTTTCTTTGCTTTTTTTCATTGTCGGGTTTTCGTCAGGTCTTTGTCACTTTTTTGTTGCTTTTCTGGCACATTTCTGCTCCATTTTCATCCTCGTTTTCATCGCTATTTTGTCTTTCTTTTAAGCTTTTGGATTCGGGTGAAGCTCAAAGTAAAGTAAAGTAAGAGGTTAAGGAGAAGATTGAGAGGCCAGACCGTTGGCCCTGGAGCCAGTGGGCCCTTCTGTGCTCTCGGCCAGTCCGCCCCTGACCACGAGGATTTGCTATTGTTAAATTCCCTTCAAGAAAGAATAAAGCAAGCTTCAAATTGACCCTGAAACGCTATAACCTGAAAACTGATGTCACTTGGTCTGCATTACCGTCTTTCAACATGATCCAGGAGTGGACATAGAGGTCGGCGTTTTGAACGATTTGGATTCAATAAAAGTGGAGACAGGGAGACAGGGAGGGACCGCATTGTTGCTGAGTAATATCTGGCCCGAGCGCAGAAGATTTATATCAATGTGTCACAGTGTTAGGGATTATGAAACAGTAAAAGGATTTTTGGCGATTTTCTCTGTTTATATGAAAGAGCCACATTTAATCCTTGCCAGACATTTCATGCAACATTTTTCTTTTAATTGGCGAAAGTGGTGAGTTGAGTTTTTTACCCACAATTGGAGCGGGTTGTGCCCCCCACTGCTGGTGTTGTACAGTTGTGCTCAAAGGTTTACACACCCTGGCAGAATTTGGGATTTTTTTTGTGTGTGGCTATTTTTCAAAGAATATCGGTTAGTGGTTGTGTGAATCCATTTGTGTTGAAAAAACATAAATTGCTCTTTTTAAATCATACTGATAAAAGAAGGTACCAAAATGACCCTGATCAAAAGTTTATGATCAAGAAGAATGGGCCGCTTTACCATTAGATTATATTCAGAACCTTCTCCTCCTGCTAAACAGAACGGGGGTATGTAAACTTTGGATCAGGGTCATTTTGCTACTTTCTTTTTTCATTATCATTTAAAAGGAGCAAAATCCTACACACTTTATGGGCCTGATCTTCTGCCTGGCGCAACAACAGCTCGGGTCGAGACGAAGTTGAAATCTTGCAACAACGGTGCGCCAGTGCTTTCGCCGGTAGCCTGAGGGAGTCGCTTAGAGGAAAAAGGGGCCAGGGAACTACGAACAGTTGCAGAAAATTACAAGAAAACAGATCAAATCAATCAATAAAACATCAACATAAAGTTAATCAATGACAGTAAAAGGCAAGAGTGCAGATAAAATACTTTCAGTTTTCATCTGCTCGGGTAAAAAGAGCTGTTTTTAGCCTGGATTTGAACATTGTCAGAGTTAGGGCCTGTCTCACATCCTCATGAAGACCGTTCCCGATTTTTTTTTCTTCACCGTTTCTAGTCCTGACTCTGGGAACCACCAGGAGACCCCTCCCTGAAGTTCTCAGGGCCCGAGATGGTTCATACGGCTCTAACATGTCAGAGATGGACTTTGGTGCTAAACCATGAAAAGACTTGTACACAAGCAGAGCTGTTTTAAATTCTAATCTCTGAGTGACAGGAAGCCAGTGCAGAGACCGGAGCACTGGACTAATATGGTGGTATTTCCTGGTTCTTGTCAGGACTCGAGCAGCAGCGTTCTGGATGTTCTGCAGCTCTAACAGCTCGTTTAGAAAGGCCAGTGAGCAGCCGTTACAGTCGTCTAACCTGCTGGAGACACATGCATGGATGAGTGTCTCCAAGTCTGGTTTTGACACTATTCCTCTGATCTTAGCCATGTTTTTCAGATGGTAAAAAGCGGATTAAGCGCTTGCAGGACAAACTATCAACTGTTTCTCCCACTGTGAGTTAAACACTGTCTAGCTCCCGACTATATATATCCATGGTCCGGCTCCAACGCCAGAGTTAAAGAGTGCAGGACAAACTCCGCGCTGCAGAAGAGTGAGGAAAACACCAGCACGTGCGCTCCCCACACCCACAGTGGCAAATAAATATTGCGGTCTGTAGGTGGTAAAGTTTTCCAGCCACGTACTGCGCCAGGTATGAAGTTATGAAACCAGGTCAAAACATCTGCATTGTGACGGTCAGAAGTCAAATCGTATTATTGTGTAATCTCTAAATGTTACAACCTTACCATCGTATCCAGTTATGAAGTTCCCGTTGCTGCACTGCTCCCCATAGATCGCTCACATTCACCGACGCTACACAGCAGTTACTTGCCTCATTGCTCTGTCATCTCGTCCGCTGTCTACGGAGCTTCCTCTCGTGCTCAGCGCGGGTTTCCTCTGCTGTAATCGTGATACTCGGCACATGCGGGGATTAGGAGTGACGGGAGTTTATTTCCTCCTCTATCAAGGAAAAAATAGTCTCCGCTGAAAGGGCAACTGTCGGGTTTGCCTGACACTTTGACCCCTGGTATGGGCTCTGCTCCACTGAACATGTGGGTGTAGGCTTTGCAATCGATTAATGCTGGAGTGTGTTACACGGTTTAAACAGCTGACCACTTGCTTTTCATTCAACGGTCTGCCTTGATCCGGGGTGTGTGTCGAGGGGGAGGCCTGGAGTCTAATTGTCCACCCCAGTTACAGGCATGAGTGTCAGGAACAAGTTTAATTCCATTTTATCTATAGTCAATTACAAAAGCGGATAAAAAGGGGAACTATATTGTGTGGCGTATTAACACCTGGAGTACTTTGACGTCAGCGCAGTAATATCGTCAAAGTACTCCAGGTGTTATTATGCCTCACAATATAATAGGCCTACTCCTTTTTATCCGCTTAGAAAATCAACATTAATTTTGTGTAACTAAACTTGGAACTTTTCATGTAACTGTATTTAAATATGGCAAACCTGGAACAGCTTGGTAGCTTCTAACTTCACCAACATTTGTGTGACTGAGCGCACGCACAAAGACCAGACAGGTACGCATCAACTCATCTAAGCTCAGGCAAGAACATAATTATCTCAGTGTGGAAAAACAGTGGCCAATTCCTTTAAAACACTCGTGAGTTTACCAGTTGTGACTCAGCAGCTAGCGGAGTTGCTTTTTTCTTCACTTTTTATACTGTTTTTAGCTAATGTTAGTCTATGGACTAACATCTCCGTGGTAATTGTGAATTTTTCCAAAAAGACTGGCTGATTATTTTTTGAGTGGCTTGTTCAAAATCGTATTCTTTATTTAGAATTAGCCGTTAGCTTGAAGTAAAAAAACACCTACTCCGATGAATTCTGCTCACACACCTGCCTTATTCATAGATTTTGTCACTGTCTGTCTTGTGCCATCAGTCAAAACCTTTAATTTTCAGCCAATAACTTCCAAAGCCATCCATATAAATACGCTCTCCCCCCATCCACCAGCCGACTGCTTGAGCAATGTGCCACACTCTGCATTCACCACGGCAGCAGAACAAACAGCCCCCTCAGCCTCTGCATCGTCTCACGACGGGGGTATACAGTATATTTTACTCATAAAATCCTTCTCCGCTAATTTGCTGGCGTCTCCGTATAAATGGTCACAGTGACTTTCTGCTGACGTTTTATCTCTGTTTTTAGATTGAGGTAATTGCCACAGTATTAAACAAGGATTACCCGTTGTTTGGACTTTTCCTAATTGCGCTCCAGTAAATGTTTTATACGTAATCTCCTTAAAGTCATCGTTGTTTTACAGGCTATAATCTTCAAATTGCTGGGTTTGGTTAACCTGCTCAAAACCTCTGGTAGTTTATATCAAGAAACTGGACGCGAAGAGGAAAATTAGACTCTTCTTAGCTTTTCCTTGCTATCTTAGCATTTTTGGGGCTGTGTAATGTGCCATTGTCTTGTCTGGTAACTGGAGGGTCATCGGTTCGAGTCCAGCCGGGACATGTGTATTGTTCTGGCCCTGGCTACGGCGTTTATTTGACAGAGCAGCACAGGGTGAAAAGGGATGGAGAGACATTCAGCAAACTGTTGGAGCCAGGAGTCCTACAATGCTGAGGACAGAACAGCCTTAACCATGAGACTATCGGCCTATTTGTTTAGTATTTTATCATTATTTGACTTTTATTTGCAGGTACGGCTAAGGGATGCTCAATTATCGAAGAAATAATCATCACGATTGTTTTAGTAATAATTGAAATCACGATTATTTGTTGCCTTTAAACACATCTTTATTTTATTATTAATCTAAATATCTTCTTTGGACAATTAAAAAAGCCCAAATTATATTAAATATGCTCAAATGTCTAAACTGATCCTCTATTAAGAGCTATATGGCTCTCTGCTGGCCAGCCCTCACACCTGCCCAAGCAAACCAAGCTGCGCAGCCCGATGTCATCATCACACAGCGATGTTTGTTTATGTCGGACCAAAGCGTGTGCCGGTAGCATGTGAAATGCGAAGGGAACAAAAACAATGATCCAGGCCTAATTTAGACTGGGATGACAGTTTTAGACTTTTCTACACAAAACGAGCGCTGGGGCAAAGGATATAGAGGCTTCTAAACTTCTGTTCTCCTTTCAGCCAAAGGTGAGCCCTTATCAGTCGCATTAGCTCAAGAGCTACGTATAAAAAAAAAATATATATTCAAAAGATCCGCGACAAATACGATACGCTCACACAAACCGCGCAGGGCGGACTTTCTGCGCTTTGGCTGGACAATAATAGTTTTTTCGCGATTATTCTATTTTTGTAATCATCGAAATCGTGATTGAATTTTGATTAATTTCACAGCCCAAATTTACATAATTTACAAAGGGGTTTCTGGCCAACGGAGCTACGAGAACAAAACTCTCAACACAAAATACGCACACAGGACCGTTTCGGATAGGAAAATCACATGTTCTCCCTCTTGGTGTTTTTTACGATGCTCTGGTTTCCCCCATCAGTCGTAAACATGCACAGTAGGCTGGCTAAGATCTGGAGGTGGGTCCCCAGGCGATGCCCTGCGGTCGCCCACTGCTCGCGACAGCTTACCCTGAGGCACTGGGTGAAGGATGAGTGCAATCCGGAGGACAGATTTCCCTACAGGGATAATAATCGTCATAGTGAACGTCGCAAGGCATGACCTCAGTTCTAGCCACAAGGGGTCAGTAAAAGAAACCGTCGATTAGATCAATTATTTTATTGCAAGACCGAGCCAAATATGCATAGTCTGCTTTGCGTTTGTGATTTTATTTCGGATTACTTTTTCGTGTCAGCTGCAGCCTGTGTCATAGTCTGGATTTCTCTTGATCAGATGTGCAGACCGATGTGGGAGGCATCGACACAGCCGTGCATATGGGCCCAGTCATAAGAAACTTGTTCGGACATGTCCCGCTTCACAGAAGAGGACATAACATAAACCATGGAGCCACAGAAACCCCCCCCCCCCCCCCCTTACACATTTCTTCCCTCCTCTGCGCTCATCCGTCATCCCGGGACGCAGCGGTGAGCGATGAGTTGTCCTGTTGGTATTTCTTAAGGAGATTTCTCATCAGTGTCAGACTGAAAACATTCACTGAGGTCATGGGCGAAATGAAGCTTCATTTGTTAACCCACGCAAGTCGAGTAAAGCTTTTTTTAAAGTTGGCAAGAGCAAAATCAGGGCGACGACAGCTCCAATGAGAAAGATTCCTGACCATTTTCATGTCAAACTTACAAAAAGGAAAGCTGTCAGCAGAAAGTTAGGCTAGGAGTCATACAGTGGGAAGAAAAAGTAAGAAAATGTGCCTTAATTGGTCACTAAATGTGGTCTGATCAAAATCAAAATCATAACAATGTGTAAACAGTGTCTGATACCATCCAAACATTTGATCATATTTTTATTGGTCATAACATGTAAACATTCACAGAAGAGCGTGGAATAAGTGAGTACACCCGCTGAATCTCACTGAACTACAGCAGTTTTGTAAAGAGGTATGGTTCAAGAGTCATCCTGATCCAATCTGCAACTACAGAAAAGCAGTTATTGCTGCAAAAGAAGTGTCAGCCAGCTATTTAATAAAGGGGTGTACTTACTTATTCCACGCTGTTGTGATTGTATTTCTGTAAAAATATATTTGAAAAAGTGTGGAGGAAAAATGGAACAACACATCAACATCAAAACCCCCATCCCCCAAAAGTGCAGGGGCATCATGGTGTGGAGCTGTTTTGTTGCCTCAAGGCCTCGACAACTTGCTATCGTCAATAGAAAGACCTGAGACAATCACAACAGCGTGGAATAAGTAAGTGAACCCCTATATTAAATAGCTGTCTGATTCTTCTTTTGCAGCAATAACTGCTTTTCTGTAATCGCAGATTAGGATGAATCTTGTACCATTCTTCTTTAGTAGTTCTGCTGTAGTTCAGTGAGAGTCAGGCAGTTTACTTACTTACTCCACACTCTCGTTTTTTTTTTTTTTTTTTTGGTAGGGACAGTGCATGTTAATGAACAAGTCACACCAGATTGTAGACTTGGGCTAATTTCCATCCATCGTCCCCCATGTGCACTCTCAAACACACTCTCATTCATACATGTTTTAGTGGTAGGGGAAACCTACACAGACAGGGGGAGAACATGCAAACTCCACACAGAAAGGCCCCGTCCAGGTGGGAATTGAACCTGGGACCTTTTAGCTGTGAAGCAAGAGCGCTAACCGCTGTGCCACCATGCTGCTCTTGTGAATGTTTACATGTTATGGCCAATAAAAATATGATACAATGGAAATGTTTGGGTGGTATTAGTTTAATCAGACACTGTTTAATCATTCCTGTGATTTTGATAAAGCTCAGACCACATCTAGAGACCAGTTTAGGCAGAAATGTGAGAAATTCCAAACGATGTCTTTCTCCATAAACAAGATCTCAATACACGACCATCATTTATCACTGTGATGAAAACACTATGGACTTGGCCCTCAGCCTTGCAGATGCACAGATGTAAAGTAAACACATTGGTGAAAGCTGACATGTTTAGGCTCAGAGCAGTAGCAGGGTTTAGAGGCAGCTGTGGCCCAGGCTCTGACCCTGAGAAGTTCATGTGGAGATGAGGCCACAGTGTCCCGAACATGTGTTTTCTCATATGTGCTTGTTATCCAGTGATGGCCTATTATGCAAAATGAATTATATTTTGGGAGGATATTTTCTCTCGTAGCATCAAAGCTGTTAGAGTATTATGCACATTTTTATGAAATAATTAAAGACTACACAAACTATGTACATTAAAAGGTGCTGTTGAGTAAACCTTAAGTGCTGACCAAACATTGCTTAAAGGATCTGTATCATGCTATTTTTGCCATTATTCCAAAGTAAAGTATAGGCTTTTATATGATATATTTTACCTCTATCACTATGGAGTACTCATTTTTGAGAGAAATATAAGTATTTTCTGGAGGTATTTTTAAAACCTGGAAGACAAGATGCTTCGATTCAGTTAACTCCGCCCCTCTCTCCGCTCATTCCACATTTTCTGTATTATAAATATAAATATCGCTGCAAAAGTTACTTCACATAATGCCGTTATAAGGAGTTGACATGTGCAACACAGTTTCATAAATGGCTAACACCCACATGCTAACACACACGCTAACACACACGCTAACACATGTTTTGATTGACTCACCGCTCAGCCTGGCCTCCCCATCATCGGGTGTTTACGTTATGGCCCTCGCGTTTACTTATAAAAGTTAATCCACTTCGATTCTGGCCAAGGTTCACCAAGCATCCATCAGGTTGGTTGTTATAGTCGCTGAATCCCGAAAAGATATTCCAGTGCACTCTTCTTAAGGAAGGTTGAATAGTCCTGTTCCTCTCGTAGCCAAACGCGCATCCGTGACATTATCGTTGGGTAAGAAAAAAGAACAGGCGTGTCCAGAGTAGGTTAGAAAGAGCTCCGTCTTCACAAACATGACTTCTGTTCGGATCCTCCGGGGGTGCGTTTGTTTACCCTCTCGGGACAGCACAGACAAAGGAGAGTTCCTTTTTTTTAATTATTATTATTTTTAAGGATAAGGAAATCGATTTTGCATGATATAGCTCATTTTAAACTCCACAGATGGGTTACTGGGAGCTGCACTAGAGTAGCCCACTGCCCCTGAAAGGTTGCCCCTACATCACTGATGGATGGGTCGAAAACCAAAGGGCCAAAAACAGCCGCGCATTTTGGATATTTCGTTGGACCACATCTGCTGTGGCATTGTTTTAATAAGCTTCTGCAAGGTCAAAAAAGATCTAGCTCTGTGTAGGCCTCTGACAACCTGATAATTACTATTGACATATTGTCCAATAAATAACAGAAAAACTATACTTCTAGTTTCAATATTTATCATCAGTACATTTATTTACATTTTATTATTTGCATTGTCATCTCGGAATATGCCCGTGCCATCAGGGAAGAAGGAATCCATTGATGGAATCACCTGGTCATTCAGGATGTTCAGCTGATCTCATTCTTTGGGCTCATAGTGTTGCTGAACCTAGACCTGACCGATGGCAGTGACCCCAGATCAGAACAGTTCAGTACAGTACTAACCTTAGTTACAATAATGTGGACCATACAATATAATATGCAGTGAATTGTGTTGTTGACAGCATCAAAGCAAAAAAAAAAAAAAAAGTGTCTTATTAATTTGTCTTTGTGTCTGAATGTCTCCAGCCTCTGCCCTGAACTCCTAATTAAAACCACACATATCTCCTTTATTCTCTCCATACTTCCTTTGGGTTTGTGTAATTGCGGCAAGACTCCGGTTCACTCCCTCTTGTGGTCACCTCGGATATCCCTCCCGACAGTTCCCCATCGCATTGGCTCGGGACAGGTGGCATCGGTCCAACTGGCCCGAGCCCCTTGTCCCCGCCACTGCAGCGAGGGGGTAGAGAGCGAGGTGCGCGCATGCCAACCCCCTGGTGGGACGGACCGTCATTATACAGCTCATTTTCTCTGTGGTTTTCCTAAATTCCCCGTCGGCTTGTTACTCTCATCTGCTGCTATTTACCCCGGCAGTTTCTATTCTCTTTAAAACGTGAAAGTCCCCGTTTCACTGGTTTGAAATCCCGGCCAGCGGAACCCATTTCTACTTCTGTCTTTGTCTAATCCAAGAATTTGTCTCCAAGGAAATGAGCTGGAGTTCCGAGGACCAGCACAGACGCATGCAGAATAAATTGTCTTTGAACGCCGACCAGTCGACGAGGCACTGCGTGAAACTTGTGCAATTTTGGGAAAGCAAATGCATATTTTCTCCCGGACAGGATATTGAATCAAAAGAGAAATTTCAAAAGTGGTTTCCAGACATTTGGCCCGGGACCTTCTTGAGATTTTATTTTGGTTGCCGCAGAGCTTCTCTGGCCTTCGCATGACAAGGCACGACACCATAGCAATAACATTTGGGGAAACAACTATTGTTTACATGCTTGGTGGCATAGTGGTTAGTGCTCCTGGCTCACAGCAAGAAGCTATTGTTATCATCCCAGATGCCGGGCAGGGTTTCATTTGGCGTTCGGGATCAGATGTTGTAACCTGAAGCAAAGAAACCAAAAGAGGGGACTTGCAAACATCGTCCATACTCTGTCTAACAAAAATGGTTTTATGTGAACAATATTATTTTTTAAATCTGGCTCATTGTTACGGAATTCCAAGCCACACAGTTTTTTTTGTTTTTGTTTTTTTATGTTAGGGATTAAGTCCATAGAAATAAAAATGTCTTATCGTATGTTGGTCTGTATCTGTGTAAATTTACCTTTTGGTACAAATAAAGTTACCTTGAACCTTGATAAAAAGAAGTAGCGGCGTTCGATCCTACAGTGAACAAGTAGGCTAGTCCGGGAGACTTTTCAGAGTCTGTTAGCCTGCTCAGTTGGAAACCCATTGACTACATTTAGGTCAAAGCCTAGTTAGAAATCATGAATGAATGTACAGACCTTTTGGGATTTTAGTTTAGCTACAAATTAGCGTAAGTGTCCTCTGAGCTAAATGCTAACTCGCATTGAGTCGAGTTTCTGCTTTCTGTAGCGTCAGATACACATCCAGTGGCCACTAAACATCCTCTTATAATATGTTAAGGATAAAGAAACCACAGAAATTATATAAATGCCATGCAAAGGATGTTGGTATTGCACCTGTCTTTTCTATTCATGTGGGATAGATCGTTCATTTAAATTGGGTCCGGGATTCGACGGCTAACAAAATGCTAAAGGCCTTTCTGTGATTTCTATAATTGAGTCACAACTTTGCCATATTCATCTTTAAGTGACAACAATCGCGCCTTTGTGATTGGATAATTCCGCGTTTGGTTGATAACGGAGTTAAACTCACTTTTGTTCATTGTTGCCGACAGAGAAGATATTAAACTTTATGACAGTTTTTGTTTTATTCATTCATTCATTTATTTTATTTCATGAAAATGCATAGCCACATGCGGTTCCCACTTTCAGTGTTTTGTTTGTTTATTTGGTCGGGACAGTGCAGGTTAATGAACATACATGGGACTCATGCATGTTGTCCCACCCTCGCACTCTCAAACACACTCTGGTTCATCCTGGCCTATTGTACATGTTTTTAGTGGTGGGGGAAACCAGAGTACCCGGCGGAAACCTACGCAGACACAGGGAGAACATGAACACAGAAAGGCCCCATCCCAGGTGGGAATATTCTTATGTTTATCTGCCCCCTTTTTAACACAAATAATAATAGATGGCTTTATCACTGTTCCCTCCACCACCCAAACTCCAACATACTTTATAATATTTATTTAAAGCTGGAATATCTGATTTTTCATGTTCAAACAGTGACATTTTTAGTTTTGGCCCAAACTTGTTTCTAGCTCTCACAGTCTCTCCTGTATATTCAAATTGTTCAAATAATGTAATTACATGCACATTTCACACCCATATACAGCACTGAGTGGTGACAAAGTGAAGCCAAAGTGAGATAAATTCCACTCATTTAGATTAGACTTCTATCATCCATTGCTCAATAAAAAGGTGAAGACAATACGTCTGTGTTTTGCCGTGTTTACAACATACTCGGAGGTGGCAAAAATAAACACCAAAACACCAAAAAAATCAGGTACCCCAGCTTTACGCATTCAACAATGAACACATCCAGACATCTATCTGATATGATGCGAGATGTTTCTTTTTGTTTGTTTGTTTAAATCATTCTTTTTACAGTTAAAAGGAAAACCCACTTCAATCGGATGTTGCCACTAATGCAAACAAATGTCAATCTCAAAGTCACAAGGGTAGTACTGACCGCTCTGCCCTTTTCCCACTTTACTGTACTAATATATATATATATATAAGTAAACTTTACTGTACTAATATTTATATATATATAATGTTATGAAGTCATATGCGTCTAATTCATTTTTTTTATGAGCCTTTAATATTATGCTTGGAATAAAACACACTCCCCTAAAAGTGATGCAAACAACCCTAATGTTTCTATCTTTTAAAAGGCATATTTTCTGTATCAAGTCAGTTGGTTGACCCTTAAATTATTCTTGGAAAGATTTGTGACTCCATTGTTCCGAGTGGAGCAGGTGGCTTTAGCGGACAGACTTGTAACCAGCCCCTGTCACTGTTTCCTTCACTTTATATATTCAAAAACTCCCTGAACCACGTCTTTCCCTCGGCTTTACCACTGTTTGTTTGGTTTTTAATTGGTCTCTGCTGCGCCCCTCCCCGGTCCGAGCCGGGACGAAGTTGCCGGGATACACTCCACAAGAAGGAATTTCAAGACCTCGCTAAATCTGCGGACAAATACGCATAAATACGGGTGTTTCTATTACAAACGGGGCCGTGCGTTAAAGCAGCATTCATCCGGTGTCTGTGGGACGAGTGGCTGCGCTCTATGGGACAATTCAACTGCCTGCACATGTCGCTCACTCTGTATAGGGACCTCGACGGTTGAGCGTAGCTTTTTATTCAGACAGCTTAACCGTCCCAGAAAGAAGGGGCTGCAGTATTTAGGCAGGTGGGTGCTTAGCGATCACACCTCAAAGCAAGATGGGTGCAATTCCTTAAATGTGCGGGACTTCCTGTGTTAATTTTGCATGTTCTCCCCCAGGCTCAGTAATCCTAACCAAAACCTGCAGTGGCGCAAGAGGTTTGTTGTAGTTAAGAAAGTGTAAATGAACCTTTAGCTTCTTGGTTGTTCTCAGTTTGCCTTTTTATATCAGACAAAAACACCACCTGACCGATAAAAAGTGTCACACGCTCAAATGTTTAATTGCACCGCGTTTAGTTTGGATTACAGCATTCACTGCGGCACGGTCTCAATATACAGTTCTTCTGCCATGTCAAAAGTGTTGCATTCATTTTACACCAGGATCTCGTATTGAGGCGGTATCGTGTGGCCTGATGTAGAACCGATAGCGTCTTTTAATTAATCAATTTATTTTTTGTTCCTTTTTTCGTCAAATTTTTTGTCACATTTTTTTTTGTAACTTTTTCATACATTTTTATCATATTTTTGTCACTTTTTTGTCACTTTTTAATCATATTTTTGTCACATTTATGTCACTTTTTCATCATATTTTCGTCACATTTTTGTCACTTTTTCATTACTTTTTCATCACATTTTTACTAATACTACTAAATATGTACACAATGAAATAATATACAAAAACAACAACCACAAAAGAAAAAATAATAAATAAATATAAAACCTTTTGTGGGGTGGTTAGAATTCCATTGTCTCATGAAGAACTCTTTCATCCCCACCGTTATTGTTTTTTTTAATACACTGTAGGTATTTTTACACTGTAGGTATTCTGTAGGTATTCTTACACTGTAGGTATTCTTACACTGTAGGTATTCTTACCTTCTTCTTGGTTGATACACGGCACATGAATCGTGATGCGTTTTCCACACTTGCCTACGTTTTAGTAGTGTTTTAATCATACATTTGTGTCTTTTATTGTTTCTATTTGTTCTATGTTCCACTGTCGACTGCAGTGTTATGTCTCGTTGTTCCCGCTCGCCGCACACACAATGACCCTCAGGAGTCTAATAAAATATGGAATTGAATTGCTGATGGGAGAGTGTGGCCACTGCACGAAGCCTTCTCCAGCACATCACAACGATTTTCAATGAGGTTAAGATCTAAACTCTAGGGGCCAATCCATGTGTCAAAATGAAGTGTCTGAAACACAATGTGAGCCCGAGCCATCAGGGAAGAAGAAATCTATTTATGGAATAACCTGCTCAGGATGTCCAGGTCGTCCAATGATCTCTTTCTTTGGGCTCAAAGTGCTGCTGAACCAAGACCTGACCAACTGCAGCGACCCCAGATCAGAACAGTGAGTTAAATCCAGCTGGCGACTTTTGTTTTCTGGTCAGGTCTGGTGCTATTCATTCTAAGTAAATGAATACCACATAGCTTACGTATTTCGCTGCTACAAAGGAACAAAACTATTAAAAGACCTTTAGCTCTCTACTGTGTTCATAATCGGCCACACAGTCAGCCCTCGCTTGGAGACAGACAATGCCTCTGACCTGAGACAAAGCCCATGTGAAGTTAATTTTCTCCAAAACAAGTGAAAACAACAGAAACACGGCGCTGACGTGTGCAGAGAGGAAGGAACTCATTAAAAGCACGGGCTTAAAACAGGTCCAGAGTCAGGAATGTCCCACATGTGGCGGTGCACAGGCCTCTCTCAGGCATCTGTGAGGAGCAGACGGAGCAAGAAGGTTGTCTCCATTTTAACGCACATATGTTTTCTCAACCAAGACCTTTTCACCCTGTCCCAAAGCGTCACAGTGATAAAGATTTGTATTTCGCTTTGTTGGTCTCCGTCTCCAAGATTTTGATTCTGAATTTCAACCAACAAAGGCTTTAAAAAGGCTTTAGAAAGGCTGGTGTGAGGAATAGTTGAGCCAAGAGATTAAAGTAGTGGTGCTTTGACCCCACATGGACATCACTGGAAGGTCAGTTATCATGGCGACGCTAAAAGCTTTTAAGACACTTGAAAGCTCCAATAAAAAAAATCCAAAATCAAGGTTGTGTCCTCCTGTTCCGTTTTTTCCCAACATAAAAAGCGAGTGTGACAGACAGATACCCATGTCCCCTTGTATCGCCGTTCCCCCTTTTCTAAGGACGAGGATTTATTGTCTTCCTCCGGTTCCTCAGTGGTTCCATCAGACAGACAGAAGTGCTGCTGTCCCTCAGTGACGTCCCTAATCCCACATCCAGATCCCTAATCCTAACCTTAACCCCTGACGTTCCCCACGTACTCCTCCACTAACGGGTCCAACATCAAACCTCTGACCCCGATCCTAATCCTAACCCCTGACCTTAGCCCTATCCCTAAATCTGTGGAGAAAACACTGAGCTACTCATCTCGTACCTCTGACAGGTGCTGCTCCTCCCAACCAGGGGCGGACTGGGACGGGAAAAACGTCCCAGGACTCTGACCGGCCTGGCCCAAATTAGCAGCACTTCCACAAAGACATATGTTAACCTCTTAACCTCTGCATTTCGTTGTGTTTTTGTTGCTTTTTTTATTGCTTTGATGTTTTCGCCTCTTGTTTGTCATTTTTATTTATTTTTAGTCGTTTTTTTTTAATTGCTTTTTTAATTGCTTTGTTTTCACATTTTCTTCACTTTTTTTGTTCTTTCTGATGAGAATGTGTAAGAGCAGCCCAGAATTATGTTTCACTTGAGTAAACAGTGCTTCAAACAGTGCAGGAACATTATCCTTTGGTGATGGAGTGGATGAAGTGACTGATGGTTCTGCTGCTGCGGTGGTGATGGGGCACAATGACTAAAGGAGAGTAGTTTTTATATCAATGTCTTGAAAGATGTTTGTTTGAGAAGTGAATGTATCTTTCTGCTCATCTTCTATAACCTATGGCCACCTGCGATGTTATGTAACCACATGGATTTATTGCTCATCCACATGTTCCCCCGAGTGAGTGGATTAACTTGATTTCTTATAAATGTTTGTCGCTGATGTCTGCAGTATCGTTCACGAGTTGCTTGTACAGTATCACCGTGGCGACAGTAAACACATCTGCTTCCTGTTTCTCCGAGCGTTATGAGCTTCTGTAAATCACTCTGAATACGAGTCAAACGGCAACTCGCATGAATGAATGGAGGCTTAGACGGTTTAATCAAGACATCAGTTTATTTTGTGAGTCATCTTCGAGCCTGCAATCGAAAAACTAACGAAACTGAACTTTCTACTATAGGACTTATTTGATAAAACTGAATACTGAAATGACTAAATTATTGCAAAAATAATTGATTGTGTTGTGAATAAATAGTCAGCAGTTTGTATTTTCAGCTATGTATGTGTCAAAACAAGACAAAATAAATACAGTGGAAGGAAAAGGTTTGGAAATCCTCACATTTCTGCCTTTTTTTGGTCATAAAATGTGGTCTGAGCTTTATTAAAATCATAAGAATGAGTAAACAGTGTCTGCTTAAACTAATACCACCCACACATTTACATTTTATCATATTTTTATTGGCCATAACATGTAAACATTCACAAGACAGCATGAAATAAGTAAGTACACCCCGTGAATCTCGCTGAACTGCAGCAGTTTTGTAAAGAGGAGCGGTCTATTCATCCTGATCGTTGTGAGCTTGCAGATAAGTTAGAAGTTATTGCTGCAAAAGAAGGATCAGTCAGCTATTTAATACAAGGGTTCACTTACTTATTCCACGTTGTTGTGAATGTCTTAGGTTTTTCTGCAAAATTTCTTGATAAACTTGTTAATTCATTTTTATATTGATGACAGCACGTTGTCCAGGCCCGGAGGCGACAAAACAGCCCCACACCATGATTCTCCTGCCCCAGACCTCACAGTGGGGAGAGGGTTTGGATGTTGATGTGCTGTTCCATTTTTCCTCCACACATGACGTTGTGTGTTCCTCCCAAACTATTCAACTTTGGTTTGAGAAAGAGCTCTTGGATGCTCCACAGCACTACTGGCAAAATGTTATATGGACTGATTAGCCCAAAGTAGAATTGTAGATTAAATGAATCTTGGACCGTTCCTCTTTACAAAACTGCTGCAGTTCAGCGAAATTCAGGCGGTGTACCTACTTATTCCTCCCTGTCCTGAGAATGTTTACATGTTATGGCCAGTAAAAATATGATAAGACGTAAATGTGTGGGTGGTATTAGTTTAAGCAGACACTGTTTAATCATTCTTGTGATTTTAATAAAGATCAGACAACATGTTATAACCAATGTAGGCGGTAATGTGAGAAATTCCAAACGGTGTACTCACTTTTTCCTCCCACTGTAATAGATCAGGACCAAAAGTAAAAAAATGGTCTAAATTAGGACAATCATGACTAAACTGAACGTTTGCACATAAAATAACAATGATTTGGCGACATTTTCTGCAACTTTACTGCAACTTTACTTCTATCTTTTGGCCTGGTAATACAATGGGGCTACACATCTCTTATAATGAGCTCTTATTTGATTTTCTTAATACTTTTACCATGTTTCTTCCATCTCCGTGCAAAACTTCAGAGCCGACTTTTCCCCTCAGTTCCGCTCCTCTGAAGCCACTTGTCCCTGTTTTGTTGCTTCGAGACGGTGTTGCAGAACAATAAAGTTTTCCAGTAACAACACAATCTGCTGCGGTCGCCCTTTTAAACCACAGCCCTTTCAGTGAATCAGAGTTGGACCAAAAATGTCACCGATAACGCCACAGTTTCCTCTGCGGTTGATGTAATGGCACTTTAAAAAACATTTTATTCTGGAAAATCCCCAACTTTGTCATAATAATATACATTTATGTGGAGACGGCTATTTTCACAGCTTTTTTAGAACGGGACCGTCTGACCTCAAAATGACAGAGGGAGTGTGACTTTTCTTAATGGATGTTTGGTCCTCAAACACTAAAGAGCTTATACTTTACGCCAGTGGTGCTCGTCTGTACTATCTTTTTTCCAGGCTCAGTTAAAATCATAATTTTAAACTTCCCGAGCCCCTTTTCTTTCTCTTTGTTTTCATAGTTGTTTGAGCATCTTCCTTGTAACCCTAACTTAACTCCTCTCCCCGGTCGTTCCCCAGCTGCTGCGGATGGTGAGCATGTCGGAGAAGCGCTGGAGGGCGCGGTCCCGGCCCGAGGGGGCGGAGGACGGGGGCGACGGCTTCGGGAGTGGGGACTGTGACGATGAGGACGACTGCAGCGGGACGTCCGGACTGGGGCCACCACCGAGACGCAAACGGCTCAGGGTGTTTGCAGGTCAGTGTTATTTGGGATGGGCGAACGAGATCCCGCACTACACAAAATCACCTTTTTTTTTATTTATTTTTTTTACGAATGCTACTTGCAGTACAAGGTTTATAGGCAAACACTGTGTCATGTGGATGGATCGGGTCTAATAGGTGGCCTTTGATACTAACGAGTGTTGCTATAGCGATTCGAGCATACGGGACAGTCCGCCGCGGTGGCGCCTTTGCAATCAGGATTTAGCCACCTGCATTTATTCGCTGCAGGTTAAAGGTTCCCTTCAAGGGCAGTCCACTGATGCATTTTAGTATCTGTACTCAGGCTTTTGGTCTTAAGTGTAACATATATCTTTCTATAAAAAGTGTGTGTGGTCATTTTGAATCATTTGAACCCTGCCGTCTATACAACGATGCGGCTAATTTTGAGATGTTTATGGTCATACTGAATATTTGTATACATTTAATTATAGAAAGAGCGCTAGACAAATGCTTTAATACGAATGGGTCCCAAAACACTTTTCATATAAATCATTTTTTTAAACTATATGTACCGGTTGGCCACCGTTCTCTTGGATTATTTGAGCATGTACTGCCTTTTCAGTGCGCTTTGTAACAGCGTGGACACCTAAACGACATATAGGCCGCACTTGTCTTTAAGCCGCGGGACCATGTCATGTCTGCGGTCCGTGCACTTGTATTAATAGTGTGTTCCTCTCGTGTGTCTGCTATATTAAAATGACTCCTGTGTGACTGATGGATACCACGATGTAACGTTGTCCATTTAGGCCGGCAAAGAAGACGTTGAACTTTTTGCCCGTGTTTGTTTCACGTGAATAGACCGAGTCATGACAGAGACATTAACCGTGAACCAGGTCAAACCATTTGCATTTTGACTAGAATTAATCGTGTAACTCCGCAGAAGGGGGAAAAAAGTGTTTGTAATTGTTCATCTGGGTGTTATCCACATGTAGAGGTCAGATATGCTTCATACGCTGTGACTCATAGAGCAAACCCTCTCCCTGCTCCCGTCACGCTGACCCATCTCCCGCTCCACTCTGTAAGCTTCAGATTTCCTCAGGTAGCCGCTTCGCCTCGACCTTTGACCCCGGCCCTGTCAATCCCGCTCGGAAACACGTCAGACGCAGAGGTCGAGCCGAAAGTAATCAAACACGCGGGCCACGGAGCCGCCCCAGCTGAGCAAACAGCGCAGAGGGAGTAGCCGGGCGCTGTACGGGATGTTGTGGAAAGAGGTTTTGGGTCGGGACTTGGAGCGGGGGTTTGGGGTTAACTGAAGGGGCGCAGACGGTAGCGGGACGGGCCGTGAGAGACAGCTCCAGACACTGAGCGAATTATAGAGAGGGTTAGGACAAGTCGTGGGACAGTATCGGGGTCAAGTGTTTCAGAAGACTGGAGCTGAGCTTTTACCCAAATTACAGTAGACATTGTTCAGCTCCACAACAATGTCAGAAACTTAGTCCAAATGCTGTCATTGTGTAAGACTCCAAAAATAAAACATGAAGAAGGTTTTTCTCAGTCTGTTTCCCCCCTTGAAAAGCGGGAAAACAATGCTCCCGAGGCACTGGACGAAGGATGGGCCCTGTTTTTTAATTCAAATCACATGTTATCGCTATCTCAAATTTAGGACTAGAGGGCCCATAGAAATGTCTTTCCTCGACCACGCCTACTCCAAGGAGTTTATTGAGTCATAAACAGGTTCTCAGGTCATACCAGCCATAACTAATGACAATCAACATTGGAGATAATCAATCAGAGAAATAACCTGTTTAAATAACCTGTATTGTGCTTTACTGGCCAGTATTACCAAAGCGCTACACTGTAGTCATTATTCATTCATGCCATGCTCGGTGGCTGCAATTGCTACAATTGAAGCCACAGCTGCCTTGGGGTATTGAGGGCCGAATTAAGTCTATAATTCCCCATCAGCCAATTAGCCCCTTCGACCACCACCAACCACTCACTCACTACATTCATCCTGGCCTGTTGTACATGTTTTTAGTGGTAAAGGAAACCGGAGGAAACCTACGCAGACACGGGGAGAACATGCAAACGCCACACAGAAAGGCCCCGGCCAGGTGGGACTCGAACCCGGGACCCGCTGTAGCCACAAACATTGCAGATTACACTGCAACTTAACTGCAAAGCAAAATGCAGATAAATATTCTAATATAAATATAATAATATAAATATTCTGTCAGAGAATGATGTGTTTGCTGTGCATTATCAAAATAAAGCATTTAGTAAAGGAGTGTTTTAAACCTCATCTCCGCGTTACTTTGCTCCCAGAAAAGTGTCAGGTCTGAGGATCCTGCAGTCAAGTAAATGTTTGAATTTGATTCTATTTTATTAATTTTTTTTTGGGTCAAAATCTGGTGTGGCTCTAAGTTTAGTAAAAAACATTCTGTATCAAATTAGGCTCTTTATTTATAAATAAAGTTAAATCGGATTGAATTAAAAAGGGGACTCCTCACAAGCCGCCCTAACCTTATGAACGGAGGCCCGTTTACGACATTTAACAATTTGCAGCCGTTCCAACTTTTCTGAACCAGTTTGCTTTGGGCTGTCGATGTATTTTTGCAACTTAAAAATTAAAGATTGTTTTTCCACCTCCCCTCTGCGTCTCTGTCGTTCAGATCAGATGTTAGAGTTGCTCAATCCCCGTCCCGCACTGTTTGCAGACCTTGAGGAGTCCCTTGCTCATTGGCACATGGTCAGATAGCCGCTGATGACCCCGGCTGAAGCACGCTGACCCCGCGCACACAAGCCCTGCCCCCTTATAGTCGAACGAGGGGTCAAAGATTAACCCACACAGCATGGGGCCTGGTGGAGGTGCGGAGGGGGGGGGGGGGGCTGTCTGTGCTCCACTGCCCCGGGACGGACCGGCTCTGGTTTCATAAAGACACCACACAGGGGAGAAGGGAAGTTCCCATAAGCCTCCCCTCTCTGGACCTATTAACACTGGGTTTGAGCAATTATAGGGTCTCACGAGTTCAATTGTCAAGAGGGGGCGCTATTTGGAGTCCATCTAAACGTGTAGTTCAAGGGTAAATGCTTTCTACCAGCACTTTAAACAACAGAATTTTGTAAAGACTTTTGAACTCTATATTATATACAATAACCGGGTCAACACACTGAAAAACGCTTTATAATAAGTCATTCATATTTTGCTTTAGGTTAAGGCTGGTCACTGCGGGTTAAAGGTCACACAGCCCCAGCCTCTGCTTTGCACAGTAAGAAAATGGTGATTTATCAGGTCACAGATCTAGTTTGACCTGATCTTGTAATTGATTCAGTATTCTGTCGATAGAGCTGTTGCCTAACCTTCATTTCTAAGTGCCAAGTCAGTGAGCTCATGTTTGCACGCATGTTTAAAAATAATACCTTTATCGCGAGTTTGGCAGTCAGTGTTTGCAAAACCATTGTGTCATAAATTGGAAACTCGCGCTGTATGCAGGGCCAGGGATCCCCGACTGATCTCCTGTCCGTTCCCTGCCTGGCCAGACGTCCACTCCCGCCTTTTTGTATCTGTTCAAAAGTAGGGCCGTCTGGGACTTTGCGAACGGCCAAACAGATCTCGAAAGGTTTTACATCACCGACCGCGTTGCCACGACAGGATCCGATGTTGATGCTTCATCTCCTGCAAGGGGATTTTTGTCCCATCCAAAGGGGCGGGGCAATGGAAGAGCACAGAGGGGCCACTGGCTCCTGGGCCGCCGGTCTGGCCACTCAATTTTCTCCTTAACCTCTTACAGCCTTAACAGAGCTTTACCAAAATCTAAAAGCTTAAAAGAAAAGCATCGAAAAAGGGATGAAAAAAACTACAAAAATCGACAAAAACATAATAAAAATGCGGCGACAACATGACAAAACGTTACGATCACTTTTGTAGGTCTTAGCTTTCAAATGAGGCGTTACACTGTTGCCCTCTAGTCGAGAAGCTTTTATATTTAGGTAAAGTCGAACTGGAGACAAAGCACTCGGTTAAGGCGGGGGGGTAAGAGGTTAAACATGTCTTTGTGGAAGTGTCTAATTTGGGCCAGGCTGGTCGGAGTCCAGGGCCGTTTTGTGGCAACTTTTTTTTGGGGGGGTCAGTGCAGTGAAGTAGAGAAAGTCATTTTAATTGTAACGAAATATCATCTTCAAGCCCGCTCTCCTCTGGACAGTCTGAGTCGGGCCCCGTCTGACCCCGCGCCGACCACAGAGCGGTTCCCAAACCCCTGATGGATCCGTCCTGACACAGATTCCTGCTAATCGCTAACGCTAGCCCAACCACAACACACTTCCCGTCCCGGCCAATCAAAGGGCCCGCCGCGCATTCCCCAGAGCATACCAGGCCGGGGCTGCTATTCCAGGACAACCCCCCCCCCCACCCCCCCCCCCACCCCCCAGCACTATTACCCCTGGCTTCAAAACCGGCCAGAGATACTGATCACTGCAGGCAGGGCTGTACGGGCTTAGGGTCCTGTTTTGTCATTCGTCACAAAGATAGAAGATAATAGCACAGCTAACGCCGTAGGATTGTCTGTGAAGATGACGGGAGGAATGCAAATTGGAATTGACTTTTTTTTTTTAGCTTTAATCCACGTTTCAATGTTTCACCCCCATACTGTTTGCGCTGGTTGTTTCTTCTTACCTCAAAAGCGCTGCAATCTATATACCCTGGATTATGTTGAGTGTGTTTACATGCACTCAAGGGTCCAGGTTATTAATGGGGATTTTAAGTTTCCTGATTTTGTCTGGTCCATGTAAACACAAAATCCTGGTTTCAGTTTCCTGGATACGCTACTATCCAGGTTATTAGAAACCACGATATTCCCACAGTTTACAGGATACTGCACCATGTAAACCCAGGATCCTGGTTCTTCCATCGTTGCCGACGTACTGAGCATGTGCAAACTTTTTAAACAATTGCGGCAGGAGCAAACATTTTCCTACAGCCATTTTATCGGGTACCTTGGCTTTTAAATCTACCACTATTTTTTTGCTCTGTGGCATCGCCGGTAGAAGTCCGCGCTGCTCTTGAATCAAATCTATTTTTATTCTGTTTATTTATTTTTAATTCTTGCGTCTGTCTCTGAAGCTGGGAAAGAGTTTTAAGTTTTAAGTGCTTCTTTGGAAGGTTCTTGTCCCGGTGCTAGAGAAATGTCAGGGAAAAGTCATGCGTTAGCGACATTGCTAAAGTATTTAGCTCTTAGCTCCGCCCCTCTCTGGAGCCTATATATCCAGGATACTGTAGTTGCTCATGTAAACAGGGATATGAGTGTCCTGGTTTCCCGGACACATGTAAACATCATATCCAGAATACTGTAACCAGGATATGACTAATAGCCAGGTCACTATGAAGAACATAACACTGTCCTCCTCATTTTTGAAGACCAAGATTCATCACCAGATCTGTATAAGTTTGTTCTTCAAGGTGTCATCGATTTTCTTGCTGATAAATCAAAGCGTTTCACGGTTTTATTACGCGTCGTTCCCACTACAGGCACTCCGGGTTGATTAGGAAATCCTGTTCTTCTCAGTCTTTCTGCCCTTACTGTCTCTTCAATGGGATTATTTCACATTTTAAAGGTTATCCAAAAGCCTCAGTAATGCATAATATGTCACTTCAGCTGCAATTTTTCTTTTTTTTAATCTGATTTGTGTATTATTTTCCAAAAAGTCAGTAGTAACCAGAATTGTTTTTCTTTTTTTTTTCTTAATTCACATAGGGGTAAAACTGATCAAACTGGTCTTCTACAAACTAAACTCCTCTGCTCCAACTACATGGCCATTCATTCACTTTTCCAAAGCACAACAGCGAAGCGCTCCGTTCACGATCTTTAAAAATGCTGAACCCCTGTTGCTATTCTTCCTGGGGTCCAACATTTCATTAAAACGACAAAATACATACACCGGTAAACGTATAAAAACATAGTACCAACATTTTTACAACACATTCACATCACAGAATTTCCGCCCTCAGTTTTCATTTCAAGATCTACACAACTTTAATCTCATCCTAATCCGTTAACTATTTTGCCTTTTCATGCAGTTTGCGCAGATAGTGCCAGTGCACCAAAGACCACAGTCCACCACAATCACCAGACTGACTTTTACTATTTTCATGATTTTAAATTTAGTGCTGCCCATTTAATAAAACATGTGTTATTCTTGGTTCAAATGTATTTGTTTCACCTTCCGAGGTTATTGTTTCTGGTCATTTATTCCAAGCACACATCGCTCTGTAAGAGAATGTTCTGTTCATGCTGTTAGCAGTGGCATGTCTGGTGTTATAATTATGTGTATCAGAACTGAATGACAGATTATTCAATAGTATTTGAGGGCGTTTATTAGTTATAATGTTTTTTTAGGAGTGATAATAGTGAATAGAGTATTCTGTCCTGCACTGATAACCAGTTCACTATACAGACCAGCATGGCGTTATGGAAAAGTGGCGGCTTGTATCTTGTTTGTAACACATGTAATTCCACACACGCATTAATTTAACATATATCAGCCCCAATAGTATGGGTTAATATAGTATAGGGTAATATAGTATAGGGTAATATAGTATAGGTTAATATAGTATAGGTTAATATAGTATAGGGTAATATAGTATAGGTTAATATAGTATAGGTTAATATAGTATAGGTTAATATAGTATAGGGTAATATAGTATAGGTAAATATTGTATAGGTTAATATAGTATAGGTTAATATAGTATAGGGTAATATAGTATAGGGTAATATAGTATAGGTTAATATAGTATAGGTTAATATAGTATAGGGTAATATAGTATAGGTTAATATAGTATAGGTTAATATAGTATAGCTGAATATAGTATAGGTTAATATAGTATAGCTGAATATAGTATAGGTTAATATAGTATAGGTAAATATTGTATAGGTTAATATAGTATAGCTGAATATAGTATAGGTTAATATAGTATAGGGTAATATAGTATAGGTTAATATAGTATAGGTTAATATAGTATAGGTTAATATAGTATAGCTGAATATAGTATAGGGTAATATAGTATAGGGTAATATAGTATAGGTTAATATAGTATAGGTTAATATAGTATAGGTTAATATAGTGCTGCTGTACAGATGATCCTTTCCAGTTGTGAAGTGGAAATTACGAGTGAGTTGTGTTCAAGTGCTTTTGTGTCTCAACAAAGTGAGATATTAATCAAACAAAAACAACTATATACTATAAACAAAGAAATTCAGTGCGAATGCCTGACAGAAAATGACATTTTTGCACAGATTTGGCCTCATAAAGGAAAACAATGCAGCCTCTGTCTTTAACTCAATCCTTTCATTACAAAATTGCATTATAGTTTCGCATGGCGGCGCTTGGAAGCCAACGTTTAACATTTCGTAAACAGGATTAGGTGTGGTCATTTTAATCAACTTGGCCTTTTGGCAAAAACAACTCAGTGCGGTCGAAACTGCAAAAAATCAATAAATCAGTTTTCCCTTTCCAATTACTTTTCCAGTCGTACAAAGTGCCATTTTAGACTTCATCCCTGTTCATTACAAATGATTTAATTGTGTTTTTCTGGTGGTTTTTGTGGTTTAAACCCAGTATTGACATAATAGAGTCTACTTTTATGTGTTGCAGATCCTTTTAAGACCCGGTTTAGTCCGTATTTGATCTTGATCCCGACCCAGTGGTTCTGGGAGGGTAAAATACAGTAGGTGGCACTTGGTGAAACTGTTTCTCCAACTTTTTTTATTTTTTTTTTTACTTTTTTTCATCTTTAACTTTCCAAGCCTGCGCCATAACCATTTCCCAAGTAATAAATAACCATTTCCCAAGTAATAAATGCCCTTTTCTAAATGACCCGTTACCAATCAAAACATAATATTGGAGTCTTCGGGGCTCGTGACACAGACTCAATTCATCAGCAGCGCGCGGGATAAGGACGGCGTTTTTTGGCGGTGAAGCTGCAGCGCTCGCATGAACGTGTTAAATGACTTTTTAATGAAGTCTGGAAACGTCAGTCTGGTTGGTGGTCTGGGTCTAAAGCGGGTCTAAACCCGGACTAAACCGGGACTATGGGACAAAACCTGGACTCTGTTGGCCTAAATGTAGCGTCTTTAACTGCTTTCCCAGAGTTGTAAATTGCCTCCTAAAATCGGTCCATTACCAATAAAAACACTCGTAACAGTGGCTCAATTTATAACCAACATGGAATAAAGACATCATTTTTGTTTCATGGCAACATGTAGGTGCAGAAACGGGCTTTTTGATGAAGTTAATGAATGTTTATTGAGTCTCTGGTCTTGGGCAAAACTTGGACTAAACTCAATCTAAAACTTAAAAGGAATTGATGACAGATAGATCATTCCTGGACGATTAAGAGCCTGCGCAGACATCACTATTTACCCGACGGTCATAAACCATAAACTAAGATCCGGTTTGTTTTATTCGTCCTTTGCTCTGCCCGATCCCGTCAGACCTGGGAAGCTAAGCAGGGAAGGGCCTGGTCGGTACTTGGATGGGAGACCGTTTAGTAACACCAGGAAGCCTGGGGCGAATGTAGTGAGTGTGTGAGTGGTTGGTGGTGGATGGCACAGACTGGTTGCCTCGCTTTTGTCAGTCTACCCCAGGGCAGCTGTGGCCACAATAGTAGCTTACCAGCACAGAGTATGGAGTGAATGAATAATACAACTGTAATGAGTCTTTGAGTGTCCAAAAAAGCACTATATAAAACCGATGAATTATTATTATTATTATTATTTAAAAAAAAGGACAATAGCTACTCCTGACCTCAAATCCAGCTCAAGACCTGGAGATGGGTCGCAGGCTACCACTGTGGACTTGAAGGGCTGTTCAAATGCAAAGGAAAAACTCCAGTATCCTCTATAAACCATCCATAAACAATCCTGCAGCTTAATACTCCTTGACTCTAAATCATTTTAATTCTATGTTCGCGGCATACAATAGTAGCTTACTACCACCAAGTATGGAGTGAATGAATAATGCAATGTAACGCGTCTTTGAGTGTCCAGAAAAGCGCTCTATAAAACCGGTGCATTATTATTATTATTATTTGCATTTTTTTCCTCATCAAGATACCGATGTCGTGCATGCGGTGATCGTATGTTTTTAAACTCCATGAACTTGCACCGCACTCTAATTGCTTTCACTACAAAACATGAGGCTATAGCAGTGGAGGATCTCACCACCCAATCTAACGTCTGTGGGAACTGGCCCCTGAAGAACAGAGTTGGATGACTCTTGAAACGTGGGGCAACTTTGAAAAATGTCCATTTGAAATGTTTTTAAATCTTTTGTCTGTATTTACAGTTATTATAATTGAAACCTCTCCCCACCTCTGCTCAGACCCGACTAACTTCACTGGGAGTGGGACGTCTCCTGCTCGTCTCCATGGCAAATCTTTCCCATTATATAAATGACCTGTTTCCATGTTTCTTATTACAACACTGGCAACAAAGAGTCAATTCATAACTGGCGCTGAATAAAGACGTCTTCTTATATTGACGTTTAAATTGCGGGACTGCAGGCACTTGTTAAAAGGATTCCTGAAAACATTAGTCTGGTTGGTTGGTGGTCCGCTGAGTTTTTGCTGAGTTCGTCGAAGTTAAGCCCAAATTCATGTGAACGGGACCCAGCCCCAGACGCTCGGTCACTGCTGGGCCCCTGAAAATGGGAGGTGGGCTCCCTGTTCCCGGGACGTTTGTGTCGACTGCAGAGGTTAGCCAAATACAAGGTGGAAATATTCGTGTAATGTGAAACACGCAGCACTGGGATCACCTTATGGGGCCACTGCTGACTCCGAGGAGAACAAAGAGGCGAGGAAAAGGTGCTGAGGGAATGAGAGAGAGAGACGGGTTTCATAGCAGCAAGTGCCTGAGGAGGGACATTTAAATGAGGATGACTTAAGGGATCAGTATCTCTGGAATTGTTTTGAAATAGCCTTTGGATTAATGTTCGAAACATTGCGGCACCAGGGCCCCTAATAAAAAGGATTCACTCTATTTGAAAGAACTTGTAATGTTATTTTACATATAAAATATGGCACCCTGTGTTGGGGCCCTGTGGCTGCAGCCGAGGTGCTGCTCTCGATGCAGGCGGCTCCTTGGATGGTGTTTCCTTACCTGGTTCATCTGTATCCAGCCTTTGTTTTACCTTGTGATGCGCTTGTGTGGTGTGTCTCTGGGGAGGGGGATGGGGTGAGGGTGATTGAGACAATGTGTTTGTATTTGTGAGAGGAGGTGGGTGTGAGCGAATGTTGCTGTAAAGCACTTTGTGTTACATTAAATGTATGAAAAGCACTTTATAAATAAAGATTGACTGATTAATTGATCAATTTACAAATCATAATGGAATTAGGATGAATACTGACTTAAAATGGTAGTTTTAATAAATGTGCATACTTTCATTTCAAATTGGACAAGCTTTAGGGCCCCCCTGCAGTGCCCCTGAGGCCCCCCACAGTGCCCCAGACCCCAACTACTGCTCTCATGATAGTAACATATTGAGTCACTGCTTGTTGTGATAGTTAATGGTTGAAGGTAGGTCCAAGGTAGACCTGCCAGAACCTTAGGTTTAAGGTTAGACCTACGGTTATCAATTATGCATATCCAAATCTCAAAGCAAACGGTATTAACTGGAGATATGCCCGTGTGATACCTCGCTTCTCTTCTCGAAAAATATGTGTAAGATCTGTGTGAGTGAAACTTTCATCACATTTGCAGTTCCTAATCGCAACCCTAAACCTAACCCTATCCTTCTGATCAGAGGGGACGGTATTAGGTTAAGAACCACTGGAATGAATTAAACCAAGTTCATCCATTCATTCACTCTCTGGTTGCAGCCGCTGTAGCCACATCTGCCCCGAGTTTGATAGAAACATTGCAAATCTCGTGACCAATGGCCTCTCCGACCTTCACTGGTCACTCACATATCACACTGTCTTGCCCAAACACACACGGACTGAGCACACTGGTCAGCGCGGGGAGAGAGCCTTCAGGTTATAAGACGCCCACTCTCCCGCTCGTGCCCCAAAGCCGGTTTAAAGGGGGTCTAAACCGGGACTAAACCAATCAAACTCCGGTTGAGGAGGACGATGGCGGTTTCTGGTCTGATCCACATTAACTTTCAGTGTGTTGAGTTTAAAGTCGTAAATACCTTCTCCGGCCTGATTATCTCAGCTACTGTGCAGCCCTGCAGATGTGGCTGGCACGAGCAGGAGGGCGTGCCTCGGGTGAGCGTGAGGCGATCCCAGACGGGACAGATGTGCGTCCCGCTGCAGGTGGATGGGACAGAGGCAGACAGAGGACGATCTGGGTGCCCTCATAGGTTTTCAAAGAGAGGAGCAGGTGATGATACTGTCACTACTGAAACAGTTTCAAACGTGGCCACCCTCGTCGGACCTGTATCTGTGGGATTATAAACAACAGGTGAGAGCCACGAGTTCGGGACAGAACCAGGTGTTCACGTTCCCAAAGTGGCATAATATTAAACTACTATAAAGCCACTATTTCCAACACAGCAGTCAGACAGTTTACGTATTTTGATCATTTGTTGGATTCCTTTGCTGTTTTTGACCCATTTTATATAAGGCCACACAAATATAGTTTTCGACCAAGGGACCAGAAGGCCATGTACCATTAGATACAAGTTTCTTAGACTTACAGTGGAGGAATTCACCTTTTCAGTTATAGGAACTTTGTATTGCAGAAGAAACTTTTGTCTATTTGCCAAACCAACTTTGTTTCTGAGCACTGTATGACCGATTACATCTCCATAATGGTGATTCTCAACTATGGCTTTGGGACCCTACATTATGATGACAAACTAAAACTAAATACTAAATAAAAGTTGTATGTGTTATGTACAAAGCAATATACTGTATTTTCTAAAAAAAATGTATGTCATTTTTTTTTTTGCCTTTTTCTGCGAACTGCATTTGTGTTTTCTGTGTTCCACATTATTTTACTGGATGCTTTTGTACGTCTTTGCCGGGGGTTTTTTTAGGTTCAGTGGATTTTTTTTTGCTGCAAAGAGTCCATAATGGTCCTGAAGAAAGCGGCTTTTTAAAGGTGAACAGCGAGTTTATCAGCTAAACCCATTTGAGACCTACAAAATTCTTCTTCTGAGACATTGAAGATTCACCAAGAGCCCCCACACCTGCAGCACAGTGGAGGCAACACAAGAGGAGCTGCAGGAAACACAAAAGGGACAAATGAGGTGATGAGATGGTGAAAGGCTGTTGTGGAGTGGAGGGAGCTGCGCAAGGAAGAAGAGCAAGGAGGTGGAGGAGCTGACCAGTGCAGGACACCACGCTCTGAAACAGGGACAAACCCAGGAGGCGCTGCACCGTTTCAGAGACTGAAGGCAGCCAGGTTTCCTCCGGGTTCTAACACCTGAACATTATTTCGTTGTACAATGACAATAAAGCACTTACTTACTTAATAACATAAGCCTTAAAAGCTGAAATTATGATCAAAACAACTCACTTTTACCAGACTCTGGGACTGTCAACACTTTTCAGCATTTACATTTTGACAAATGTTTTCATGGGACACTTTTGGGTCCCGACCACCGGTTTAGAACCATTGTCTTAAAGTATTATTACTAGATTGGCTGTTCATTTTGAGGTCAATTTGAATAATTTACCTTAGTTTCAGCTTCTTTGCACAGGACCTGCTTATACTTGTTACTCACCTGACGCTGTTTAACATTGCTTTTTGCTTTTTGCTTTTTGCTTTTGGTTATATTTCAGTGTTGGGTCACTAAATGTGTGCCCCGTTTTTCTGGTAAATTAAAATAGCCCTCATAAGTGAAGATGATCCAGAATTTACTGCTGAGAGCGACTTTGGCGAAGTCGAGAGCGCCGCCGCCTCTCACAGCGAGACGCCCTCCGTTCCCAAAGTAAATCTGTCTTCGTCTGTCATTGTGAATTAGTCAATAAAACCGATCAAACTTGTTCCCATTGGGAGGTTGACAACGCGAACACAAACACAGCTTCTTCGGAGACGCGTTTCAAAAAGTACAGCAGCTACAGGAAAACATGGAACGGATTTGATATTTTAATAGACGTCAAACAGCGCGGGACCACGGAGCAAAGACATAATACGCAATGAAAATGATGTATTGGGATCTATAAAACCATTTATTTTCTTTGTTTAAGTCCGTCATTTCCTTGTCAATACCGTTTACCTCGACGGGTTTTTACTGTTGCTGGAAAACAAGTGTGATTTACGCCGTCGGGACAGACAGTGGATACAGATGAAAGGGCAGATGTGCCGGCTGTAAATCAAAGTCCTGACTCAGAAAGATTAAGAAATGGCTTAAGGTCCGACTGTTTATGTGCCTTTTGATTCACTGTGAGTCTAGAGCCTCTTCTTGAAATGCAGATGTCTTTCGGAGCTGGCTGAACAGTGGGAGGTTCAATGTGTTCAATGTTCCGAGTATTTGAAGGCCTTTTCTTATGAATTGCTGAAAGTACTGAAAGTCTAGAAGCAGATCTGCCGCGAACATAGAATTAAAATGATTTAGAGTCAAAAAGGAGTATTAAGCTGCAGGATTGTTTATGGATGATTTATAGAGGATACTGGAGTTTTTTCTTTGCATTTGAACAGCCCTTCAAGTCCACAGTGGTAGCCTGCGACCCATCTCCAGATCTTGAGCTGGATTTGAGGTCAGGAGTAGCTATTGTACATGTTTTAATAATAATAATGCATCGGTTTTATATAGCGCTTTTTTGGACACTCAAAGACTCATTACAGTTGTATTATTCATTCACTCCATACTCTGTGCTGGTAAGCTACTATTGTGGCCACAGCTGCCCTGGGGTAGACTGACGGAAGCGAGGCAACCAGTCTGCGCCATCGGCCCCTCCGACCACCACCAACCACTCACTCACTCACTCACTATATTGACTATAGGCTTCCTGGTGTTCCCAAACGGTCTCCCATCCAAGTACTGACCAGGCCCTTCCCTGCTTAGCTTCCCAGGTCTGACGGGATCGGGCAGAGCAAAGGCGGGATGGAGGAAAGTTGACGGGATAAAAACCAGAGACAAATTGAATAATTGTTAGAACTTTACTTTACATCACAGAAACAACAAGATAATAGAATAGATATAGCACAGTAATGGGACAACAAGGGATCAATAAAGTATAAAGACTGTCTTATCTTGTAACTTTAAGTGCATATGGCAGGTTTTAATTCTTTTGAAAATATGACATAATGAGATGGACAACATCTGCTAATCTAATAATTATAATTTTATTTCAATGAAGCAGCAATTCGAATGAAGGAATGTTGGAAAGGTTCTTTTTATTTTTAAGCCACTGGCAGGAAGTGACGTAGATAGAAGTAAAGTATCGCACATTTCTCTAGGCAAAATGAAGATATGCCGTCATGGTGTTTGGAAAAACTAATTTGATGATTGATAATAATGATCAAAAAAGCATTACTAAATAAAGAGTAACTGTGATATTTCTGCGTGATCAGATGTTTAGAGTCAGCTCTGCAGGTTGAAATCAGCAAAGTCCCATTAATCCAGTACTGGAAAAATCTATCAGGTAAAGTCCCTTTAACTGTTTCCATATTATTTACTTGGTCAGGATAAGTGTAAGGATTTACCACATTATCATGAAGTAAAGTAGTAGTGTGTAATTTCTATGTGAAAATATCCTGCTATTACACGTCTCGATAAAGTAAAGTGCAGTGAATATTTTCTGGTTGAAATGAAACGCTACACCTTAATCAAAAACGTGGACACATGTTTGTTCCATTTCCACAAATATTGAAATCCCTTTTACATTTTGATACAAACATATTGTTCGGATCAACTGTGCGAAAAGAGTCTCTAAAGAGCCTTTTTATCACTTCAAATGCTTGGCCTCGGGTCTCGCCTAAATCAGTAACACGCGGGGGTTACATGTGCGGCACATATGCTTCACTCTGACACTCAGGTGCGTCAGGAGCAAAGACGCTCAGGCCTCTCGCCATTTCCTGAATATGACAGAACTACAAACATGACTTCATTTTAGCTCCTGCCTTCATCAGTTTGCCTGTGCGCCGTTATCGTTCACTTTGCCATTTTGTGGGAAAATCCAGACGCTAACTTTTAGGCCCTGGAGAAGAGATTTGGTTTTTACATTGAATTTGATGTATTTTTTTTTATTGAAAATAGCATATTTATCCAAACAAGCACGTTTTCAATATTTGGCATCTTTAATTATTATAAATGCTAATCACATTTCACAGAAGGGGGTCCCCAAGTTGTTTGTTGAGTGATTTTGGGGGTCGCGGCCTGAAAAGTTTGGTAATCCCTGGTGTATTGATTCATTGGACTCTGATTAGAAAATGGTAAAAGTAAATCAAGTCAAAGCAGAACTAAATAACTCATGCCCCTAGAGGCCATAAGCGCCACTGCAGGTGTCGTAGCATTTAGCGTTTTTTGTCCGTGAGAGTAAATACTACGCTGACAGAAAAGACAAAGGGAGAGAGGGATATTGTTCATCCAGTTACACAATGGAGATATTTTTTTTTCAAAACTTGGCTGTAAATACTATTTAAGTGGCGCTGGCCCGCAGTTAGCTTTACCCGTTAGCCTGTTAGCTTCTTCTTTGTGATTCCACTAGTGTGTATTGGTGCAATTTGGTTTTCTGGCCAGAGACACCAGGGGGAGATAAACAACCCCCCAATCATCCCATTAACACTTGTATTACCCCCAGAGGGACTACGGAAAGGATTTATTAAGGTAAACAAGTTAACTGCTTTAAGAGTAAATTGGGTAAAGAGTAAATACTAAGACTAAGATATATCAAAAAACAGTAACGCTTTACATAATGGTGTGCTCGTTAAGTATTAATAAGGTGTTAATAGGCCATTAATAATATGCTTATAGAAATAATAATAGGATGATCATTATATTGTTATATACTACCATGCTAATAGACCATAAATACAGTGCTTATTGATAGTTTACCCTAATCCTAACCTTAATCCTTACCCTAACCTGTAACCCTATACAGATTACTAATGTGTATTAATACTTAATGAGCACACCTTAATATCAAAGTTTCTTCTAAAAGATACCATGCAAAAAAATATAAGAAAGCACCAAACTGGGACGGTAGGGCAGGTATTACTCCCGAATTTACCCCACCACCAAAGTGCTGTTTACTTTTACAGTGGTTCTCAACTGGTGGGTCGGGTCACAGAACAGTTTTCAGTGGCCTTTAAAAGTATATATGAATCTGTAAAAATTACTGTTGCTTTGGTCATAATTTCAAGGTGGGTTTATTCAATATTTATTTAACATTAATATATTATATATGAAATACAGTGTTTTACATTTAAAGTCACATTTTACAAATCAGTTTAATTCTGAGTCACGGCCTGCATCCCCGTGGAGAACCGCCGCTTTAGCCAGTGCTTGTATATATATTAATATTATTTTGTAGTAACATAACTTGCCCCTCAGTTCCAGTATTCCTGCTGAACTCGTGGCTCTGCGCTGATGAAGTGTCTTGCGCGAACACTTCTCCGTCGTCATCGGCCTCAGCTCGTAAACACTGTCCAAACCAGGTCCCGCCCCGAAACACCCATGGCCACTCTATGGCACAAAATGGTTTCAAAATTATACGTTTGTTTGTGGTAAATAATATACAGTACCGGTCAAAGGTTTGGAAACACTCTTTATGTTTTGGCTTTTCTTTATTGTCAACACCATTTACAGGACATTGTGTGATTAAACTGAGCACGGGGGATAATGTAGGAAACAAAAAAGGGGGAAATTACTCTAAAGGCTTCAAAATTGCCATTATTCTTGGCATTTTCTCAATGAGCTTCAGAGGATCGTCGCTTGAAATGGTTTTCCACAGTCTGTGAAGGTGTCTACGTCTTGAAGCTCAATGAGAAAATGTTAAAGGCCAAAGGCGGGTTTTTTGAAGTACCTATTTACACGGCGACTTTAAACAAAGGATCTGGGGCCCAAACTCCAGCACAATTTGAAGCAAAATCAATATCAGAGTAATTTATGCATTGTGTTTACTCTCGTCCCCCTCTTTGAACCGCCACCTTAACGTGGTGGAGGGGTTTGAGCGCCCGAATGATCCTGGAGCTCTGTTGTCGGGGGCTTCGTGCCCCTGGTAGGGTCTCCCAGGGCAAACAGGTCCTAGGTGACGGTTCAGACAAACAGCGGTTCAGAAGCCCCTTATGAGAGACCAACAGGCCCGGTTAGAACCATGAGGCCGTCCTTCTGTGGACCAACCTGCAGGAGGAGCCATAGGGGCTGGTGCAGCTCCAACAGCTGCCCCCACGAACCGGCAACGGACAAGTGGAAGAAAATGGATGGATGGTGTTTACTCTCGCAGCATTGTCTTCTTTAGATATCAGATTTGGAGCTCTAATATTGCAATACAGGCAACATCAAATGGTAAATCAAGTGCAACGTGCCCACAAAAACGCACCGCTATTGAGCACCTGCCTTTATAAATGACCCCGAAGTGATTTAGTATATTTCCATTCATATGGAGTACTGTAACTGGTGGTTTGCTTTCTGCTGTGTGCAATAGTGTTTGTCAAAATCATGGAAGGGCCAGAGGATATAACCCAATACTTTGGCTACCCCGATCTATGAAGTAAATCGTCTTGAAATAACAGAAAAACCAGTGCACACAAAAAGCATTTCCAAACGTATGGTCATATTTTAATTGAAATACGTAGCTTCCAACTTCAATAAATGTAACAGTGGCGCACATGAGGATCAACCACTAAGAGCTAAGTGAAACCGTCTGTTAAATATCCATGTATCGGATGTCAAATCCTTCATCCTGAGACTACTTGGGCCCGGGACCCTTTGTTGGTCTTCGTCTGTGGATCTGTCCTAAATCCAGCGCGGGATCAACGTAAAGACGGGCTCAGAGGCAGGAAGTACAGTCCTGCTTCTCATTTCAGGGTCTTGACTTCTCTCTGCTCTCCACCACTGAGGCCCAGCGTTTGCTCCATTTGTGGAAGAAACATTGAATTGTGTACTTTCTCGTTACAATATGTATAGTTTAACAAGTCCCTCACACTTAAATTTAGCTCATATTCAACAAGTCTTACATTTCTGCAGTTACATTCATTTGTCTTCAAAAAAAGCCACAAAAGAAATATATTCTCTAATAGTTAGTACCTTTGATTTCAGCACACATTTCCATTAGCGTCTGTTATCCAGTGTTGTCTCAGGATCTTGTATTGATGATGGGAGAGCGTGACTCGAGATGCACCAATCAGCTTTTTTGCTTCCGATACTAATACCGATATTGGGGATTTGAGTATCTGCCGATATCCGATATTAACCGATACCAATCTTAAAAGTGACTTCCTCTGACTGAAAATGTGAATGCTCCTCTCATTTTCATTTATTTTCAGATCAAGTTACAGATCAATTATCAATTATATCTATGAATAAACTAATGGCAAAACATTTAACAAGGCTCACTGGATTTGGACACTATCCTTGGGACAGGCAATTTTACATTAGTATAACAGATCACATAAAGGAATCAGATCATTACAACTTGTGAATTATTAGATCAGAATTCTTTAACAGCATTTCAAGTAAAATACACACACTTGGCTCCAGCAGTGGCCGATTTTATTTTATTAAGCCACTTTCTGACCTTTCTGACCCAGGCTTGATTATTTAGCATTAGCATGCTCTCACTAGCTTTAGCATGCGGAATTTTGTTTGGCAATCAAAAGTACGTTTGCGGATGTTAAAACTAACTCAGCGATCGAATTCTCCAGGTTCTCAGCTTCAAACTGACTCAATGGGGTTAAGATCTGGACTCTGTGGAGGCCGATCCATGTGTGAAAATGAGGTCTCATTCTCCCACTCTTTCACAATGTGAGCCTGTCAGGGAAGAAGAAATCAATAACCTGGTCACTCAGGATGTTCACGTTCACCTGATCTCATTCTTTGGGCACATAGTGTTGCTGAACCTAGTCCTGACCAACTGCAGCCGCCCCGGATCACAACAGTTTGGTAAATCCAGGTCAGTCAGTTAATGTTCTTTCATAACTGTCTCCTTTAAATAAAACAAAAATAAATTAAAAAAAATATATATATAGACACTTGTACAACATTAAATTTCTTTAAGCCAAGAGCTGAATACTCTAACTCCATATACAGAGGGACTCTTTAATGTTTAAGACATATTTTTCAACTTCTTGCATGGGCAGCCAAGGGGTTTGGCTCAGGCGCTAATGCAAATCTCTCTTCTTAATCTACTCCCAGCTCTGAAACTTTACTGAATGTCTCTTCCTGCTCTTCACACCCATTTCACTCACTGCTCTGTTCTATATAAAGCCCATGAGCAAAGAAATGCAACGTATTGAACTTCTAAGCCTTGTATATTTATATTTTTACCCTTCGACGCCACTGTACTTGGCATTTTGACCCTCTGAAGCCTCTGTAGTCCTGTTTTCAATTCCTCTCCTCTCGTACATTTGCTCTTGGCAGCGTCTGACGGCCTCCACAGCCCTGTACACTTCTCCATGTTTGCACACGCCTCTTGGAAAACCATGTGTTTGCTCTATGCCGCATTTACATTTGCAGCACTTTTTGGAGGCTCCAAATTGGTTCCAGTCCCGGTCCTGTCCATCAGCTCAGCGAACAGGGGCGCCATTCTCTGTCCCCTCACGCCCCAAAACACTGCCGCCATTTTGAGGGAATCTCTTAAAAAGCCTGTTGAACTCATTGGTATGTGTTGCACGGAAAGTATGTCATGTTTTCTTGGGACTGAAGGACAGTTGTTTTATCGTCTCGAAGCATGTTGTAAAGAGATCATCTGAGAAAGAACAAGATCCTAAAAATCCTGTGACTACATCCTTTTAGGGATTGACATGTTATGTAATGAAAATAACTGGTTGTAGTGCAAGTAGGTCAATGATATGTTTGGATAGAGAGAGGTTTTCACTTTAAGGAGGTATTTGGTCATAACGTCAAACAGATCTTTTTCACTGTGTTGGTTTAAAGATGCAAAAACAGCTAAAATATCCAGCAGTTTCTTCACTTCCTGAATATTCAAAAGATCTCGCTCTTAGCCCCTCCCCTCTTGCTCTCCCTCGCTGTGCAGCTGTTTCATCAAAGAGGGGGGGGGGGGAAGTAGACCGGCCATGTTTTTGAATCATTTATCATAACACTTTTTGAATCGTGTTGAAACCAGTGATCAACAATAAATAGATTCTAGACAGTCATAGGCACATTAGTCCAGGCCATGTGTCCCCGTCTGTGGTCGGTGTATCTCGACGGGAGGAATGCAGAGAGTGGAGCATTTGTCGGGACAGCGACAGTGGCACAACAAACTCTGGTCTCAGTCTGTCAGCTACATTTCAGAGCCAGAATGTAACAGAGCCGTGTGTGACATTGCAGAACCACAATGTGTTTTTTTTTTTTTTTTTGACATTTGTCTCTTGCAAAAGTGGTGGCAACTGTTAAGTCAGTAAAGATTCCTATGCACGAACAATACTGCTGGTATTTCATACTGTCATTGTGCCATTGGGCAGGAAACCTCACCCTCCGCCTATGTGATTGTGTTCGGTGGTGGTAGTAGAGGCTGCAAAATCTTTTGAGATATTTTGTGAAACCCAATCTATATCCAGTCGTTCAATGGTTCATTCAGTATGTGCTGACATAATATTCGGTAAAATACAGGGGACCGAGAATAAAGAAATACATTGAAGTACAAATAAAAGTTATCAGATGTATAAGGAAAGTATAGAATAGGGGTGTCTAAACCTTTTTCATGAAGGGTCACATATTGAAGCATACACAGGGCAAAGGGCCACAGATCGGTGGTCGTTACAGTGAAACTTTCTACAGGGTGTATTTAGCAGAGGTTTAAACTGTGCCCCACACCTTTGTTTTGGCCTGAACCCATAATGCCAGTTCTGTTTTACAAAAAGGTACGTTTTTGAGGTTTTAATCATGTGGAAATATTAAACTTGTACTAAATAGTGCCATATCTAGAGTTGTGTGCGAATGCATCAAGAAGCCTGAGGGCTGGGTCCAAAGGCCGCATTTGGCCCCCAGGCCGCACTTTGGGCACCCCTGGTATAGAAGTATCTTTCAAATGTTTTAGATGTAAAATATAATAAAATTTTGCACAGATTTTCAATCTGATGAAAGTGTGTCATAAAGGTCAAACTCTGACTTCATTATTCTGATGTTTCTGACCAGAACAACTTTTCTGCAGATTAAAATAAAATTGCAAAATAAATGTTTACCGAAATGCTAGGCCCGGTTAGAACCATGAGGCCGTCCTTCTGTGGACCCACCACCTGCAGGAGGAGCCGTAGGGGCTGGTGCGAAGTGTTTTGGGCAGTTCCAACCGCTGCCCCCACGACCCGGCAACGGACAAGTGGCAGAAAATGGATGGATGGACCAAAATCCTAAATACTTGTGTTTTTAATCCTGTTCACACATTGGTTAGAAAGTACAGATACCTGCTCTATAGTGAAGTATAAGTAAAAAAAAATCTATTACAGTAGTTTCTCATCGTCATAGAATAAAGTTCTCAAGCTTTCATCTGTACTGGATTGTTTAAATGAATATTACTCCTGTTACACCAACAAGTAGAGAGTTGAGTTTGGACTTATCTTCTCAGTAACTTGTAATAAAACATAGTTGTGTATAAAAGAGGGTTTGATTCTGGCGCAACAGTGACTTTAACATGGGCCAAAAGGAGTAGGAAAAGCACTGACACATAAAATGTATTTACTCAAAAAATACGGGACTTTGTGTTTTGTGACCTTTTTTGAATCGGGAGGAACCACATCGACGGAATCCTCTTTCCTGTCGACCTTTGTCCTCTGCTGTATTAATCCCAGTGTCTGTGCCCGTCGCCCTCTCCCCTCAGGCCTGGACACTGACCCTCTCTGCTCCGTGCTCCGCTGGTGTTTCCGCTCTCACCCCGATAAGAGCAGCCATTGTCCCTTGTGCGGACAGGGGCGCCGCTTAACTCACCTCTGGACCTCTGCACTGTAAAAAGTGTTTTGACATACAGATATAAGTCAGATATAAGTGCAACTGTGTGAGGGCTCTTTGCTCCAATCTAAAACTTGCACTAGTGGCTAATCGTCTGCCTGTAGCCTTGACTAAGATCCTGGGCTCCTGGTTCAACAGCGCACTATCTTTTCTTGTAAAGTTCTTCCATAATGCCGAACTCTGTGGCTGTGTTAACGCGCTCACTGTTGTTGCTTCTGCTTCCAACGTTTCCTCTGATTTTGTGACGCCTGCGAGTGTTTGTGTTGACATGGTGCGGGGGCAGGTGAGGAGTGTGATGGAGTGTGCTCTGAGGTGGGGGAGGTGTGGAGCTCGTCTCCACTTCTGCAGGACAACGTTAGCGCTCTAGCGATGCGGTGAGTCCTTCAAAGTCCACATGTAAATATGCCAGAGTTTGCCACGATGGCTGATCAATGATTATCATCTGTAGCCTCAGGAAGCTTGAAGGCAGGACCAGCCAACATAAGCACACATTTAAGCTTAATTAAACAAGGTGTAATTATTAGTATATAGTAGTAGTTTAGTAGTTTAGTTTCTTCGGTCATTATAAACATTTAGAACACATGTCACACGTTTTTGGAAGATCGTGTACATAACATAATAAGAAAACGTGTACTTTAAGTATGTTAATTGCTAAATGATGCCTGACTGAGACTTATTATGCCTAACCCCACTTACAGTGGTGACACTATGACCAAAGATGGCACATAATACAGTTACTCCACCAACGATGGTAACACTTATGCACAAAAAGTTGTACATCACAACTGCTGTGTTAAGATCAACAAGATCAGGATATTCTGCATGACTGATCACTCTAATTGCTTTCTTTTGTAATAAGAAAATAGGTTGTATATTAGCTTTAAAGGTATTCCCCAATATTTCCACACAATAACTAAGGTATGGAACAATGAGGGAATTGCACAATGTATACTGTGCAATTTAATTCACAGAGGTTTTAATTTTACGTAATATAGCAATAAGTTTAGATTTTTTATTTTTTAGAATATTAATGTGCACTTTCCAATTTAGCTTGTTATACATATTGATTCCCAAAAACTTTGTGACATACACCCTTTCAATTTCTGCCTCCCCAATTCTGATTCGACATGGTTTGTTAATTTTCCTTTTTCCAAATACAATATATTCAGTTTTTATTCAGATTCATGGAAAGTTTATTTACATCAAACCATCTTTTTAGTTTCAAAGTTCAGTTCCTACTGTACTCAACAGCAGCTCGAGATCTGGTCCTGAACAAACTGGTATCATCAGCAAATAGGATGCATTGTAAATGGCTAAGGACTTCACTGACCTCATTTATGTACATAATAAACAGTTTAGATTCTAAAACGGAGCCCTGAGGAACACCGTGGGATAATTTTGCCTGCATTGAGTTGATTTTATTAATATGTACATACTGATATCAGTCACAGAGATAACTTTTTAGCCAAGCATAATGTGCTATGTCCAGTCTAAACCAGGTCAAAACAGGACAAGGATCAACTTTAAATTTATGCAGCATTTTATCACACCACTATATTAAGTACTTTTTCTTTTACTTTTCCCCGACTCTGATCATAAAATAAGGCTAGTATTTTGTTTCCTAAATATCTCCTTCAGTCAAATTTTACAGTGCCTCCCTGAGACCCCGAGACCTCCTCGCTGTCCCGCTCCCGTCCTGAACACTGCCTCTATATGCGCAGAGCAGAATCACCTCTTTGTACGTTTGATTTGTTTTGGTTTTTACTTCTTTCCAGACGCAGCGCGCTCTGAAACGTAACGTCAAATTCACATTTACTTTGCTTCCAGTTTCTCTCGCGCCGATTTCCTCCGTTCGCACCGACGCTAAAAATACCTCTTGGTAAATTTAATTTGCGCGGCTGAAGGAGAGGTCAGTGGGTGCAGCGCTTCGGTCATGCTCCTATTTCTCTTTTGAAATAACAGCGCTGTCATGTATTAGCCCGCCACGCCACAGTTTGCAAAGTGTCTGTGAGTTTTGGGCCTTTCTTTGACAGAAGGGGAAGTCCAGTGGTTTTGGGTAAGAAGCTTCAAGACTAACTTTCTCAGCCGCTTTCTATTTTAGGCAAATCCTGTTTCCCAATGCTTTGAGAGACTATTGCATTCGAAGGCGCTCTCTAAGCAGATTTTTGATATCGTAATCAGCAATAACTTTTCAACTGCTCACCCAAAGGTCAGTTTTTCAATTCCAGCTGCCGTCATCCAGTGGATTTCTTCTTCCCTGATGGTACCTGCACATTCCAAGATGGCAATGCCAGGGTTCAGCGTGTTCACATTGTGAACGAGTGGTTCATGGGGCATCAGACGTCAACAGGGTCCAGATCTTAACCCCATTGAGAATCTTTGGGATGTGCTGGAGAAGGCTTTGCGCTGTGGGCACACTCTCCCATCATCAATACGAGATCTTGGTGAAAAATGAACACCGAGTCTTTTGACATAGCAGAAGCTTAAAGAAACGATGCCACAGTGAATGCAGCTGTGATCAAAGCTACAGGAGTCCAATGTAAACGTTAGAGCGTGGCCTTGAAGCTTCAGCGCCAATTCAACCAGGAAGACCGACCTGGAGCCTTCATTATCCAATCGTCCAATAATTACGGCCCCATCTTGAGCTGCACCTTCGAGTCAGCCTGCTTCAGCCATTCATCGGCCAGTCGTGCTGCGATCCTCCTCCGCCCCTCCTCCGCCTGGCTTCTCCTCGGCTCTGCTCACCGGGTCTCTTCCTACCACCACCAGTGTCTGGGCTCCGGGGGTAGATTCTGGCCATCATCCATCATCGCCATCTATTCCAGATTGTTAATGCAATGCAATCTTCTGCCAGGTTTTTCGAGGGGCATTAACCTCTTAACCCCCGTCTCAAACAAGTGCATTTTCTCCAATTCGACTTTATCCAAACCTAAAAGCTTCTCGACTGGCGCTTGCAGACGCCTCGTTGGAGAGCCAATACGTACAAAACCCGTCTAAACTTCTTCCTCGTTGTGATTGTCACGTTTCGGTCCTTTTTGGTTGTGTTTTCATCACGTTTTTGTTGCTTTTTTTGTTTTTGGTCACATACTTGTGGCTTGATCACTGTTACGTCACAAAAGGCGACACGGACAAAAGGCGACAAAAAATCAATAACATGATTACAAAATGATAACACACACAAGGAAGAGGCGTAGATGAGTTTTGCAGGCCTTGGCTTTCAAATGAGGCGTTACTCTGGCCTATAGGCTGTAAGCACCAGTCGAGGAGCTTTTCGATTTGGGTAAAACTGGAGAAAAATGTGCTTGGTTAAGTTGGGGGGTTAGAGAAAAACACTAACATTAAAACTAGGGCCGGGACTCGATTAAAAAAAATAATCTAATTAATTAGAGGCTTTGTAATTAATTAATCGAAATTAATCGCATATAAATATTTGACGAGAAGTAAGTTTTTTCACAAGGATTTTTAGTATACCATTGAATAATGACTGAATACACGAGCTTAAGCAACAAAATATTGTTTATTTTTGTTCAACCAAGTCCAACAGGCCGGTGCAATATTGCCATTAATTGTGCGTCTGCAGGAAAAAAGGAAATGGAAGTGTGGAAAGCAAAGTGTGATTCATTTCGATTCATATTTTTAATCGCACTAAACCTCATGTAGTTAATTAATCGCAATGAATCGAAAAAAGTCCCGGCCCTAGTTAAAACACTAGCTACATGAAATATAAACTATAAACTAACTTTTTTTTAATGCATAAGAAAATACAAAACTCATTCAGCTGCAGTTTTGGCTGAAATTTTGCTCAGAAGTTGCTTGTTGTGTCCAGTTCTTTGCGTTCGCAGTACTTGGACATTAAAAAGCATTGAACTTGACTGTGGTAGTAGCAGTATTTGTAGTCGCAGTAGTTGTATTGGTTTGTCTCTCTCGAGTAACACGTGTGCAGTGTTTCTCTGCGTCCCACCAGTTCATGTAAATCCATGTTTTCCCCAAATCCCTTCCTTTCTGAGGCTTATGCAAACACAGGAACTGACCAATTACACGCACTCCCACTGTGTCTCTCTCCCATAGTCGGCTCCTCTGTGCCTGTGACGCTCTCGTCCCACTGCCTTGCCCTCTGCTGCGTGGGACGTCCCGAGTTCACAATAACAGGGAGAGCTGCACAAAGGGAAAGACTAATGGCATTGCTTGAATTTTTACCATTTGAGTCAAACGTGGATGAAACCGCTATCCATTGTAATTCGCTTTCTGCCACATCGAGAGTCTCTTTACTGGAGCAAGTCGCTGTTATTTACGTCCCTGTCCTCAGAAGCCCTATCGCCTCAGAGCCGTCAGGTGCGCTGAGTGGTTCTGCCAGGGCAGGTTCATATGCTGCACCTGCGTCGGAGACATTCCTCGCGCGTCTGTGGGTGAAAAGCCTCCGTGAGCGGCACATGTGCTGAATCAGTAACCGCTGGGCTTTAACAGTGTGTCCGGTCGTGATTATGAAGTGGGGCTGCACTCACCTCCAGACGCTTTGAAGGTCTGACGGATTTACGACAGTTAAAATATGTGGGATATTTATTATGTAACGCTCCGGCTCAGACGATAATTCATCACTATTGTTTTTGTATTGACTGATATTTGTCAGAGGTTTTTATTGAAATATGTTCAACTCTATATACTGGCACCTGACTTTAAAACATTGTTTACAATGTACATAAACGTCTTTCACCTTCTTTTTACGTCTCCATGTTTGTCCCCATCAACTGCATTTAACAGATAATGCACAGAAGGGAAAACCGTGGATTGATGATTTACATGAAAACGCTGACTGAGAGATGTCCAAACCTGTTTCATTCATATCCAAATGTAAATTCTCACTTTGTTTCACAGGCCCATTCACACCCACCACACGTTTATTCACGATAGTTTGATGTTTTAAGTTTATGGTTAACTTTATTGATCCCCGTGGGGAACACAGTGGTTAAAGACACTCTTTAACCAAACCGATGCTTGAAAAGAAGCAGATCTCCAGATGTCAAATCAGGCTAATGGTCAGAAACACCTGGCTATTGTACATGTTTTTTAGTGATGGGGAGTTCATACAAACTCCACAGAGAAAGGTCCCTGTCCGTCCTGGGATCAAACTCGAGATACTGTGTCGCGCTGGGGGCCAATAAAAGTGTTCAGAGGACTACATCTGGCCCCCGGCCCATGGACTAAATCAAATGAAGCGTTGAAATGGTTATCGCAGAACTCTGGCCTGGACCTTCAGCCTGAGCAGAGAGGTCACTGTCCTCATGAGCGTCCTCATTAACCACCGTGTCTCAGCGGGGCCCGGACATGAGAGTAAATGTGGTTTTGTCCCGGAGCGGCGGCGGTTTAGGGTCGCCCCAGCGGGACAAACAGAGGCGCGTGTGCATCGTAACTCTTCACTTAAAGCCTTTCCTTTGGCCGGACAAGGGAAACGGAAAAAAGTACAGTGGCTTGGACGAAATATGGGGTTTGTTTTACGCAAAAGCTCAATGTTTCCAGGCAGAGTGTGACCTTTCAGACTAAACAGAAATCCTTCCTTCAGAAGTCGAGTGACAAATCAGTGAAAAACATTGCCGACTTGCCACTGCTGTTGCTATGTTGTGACATCACACGCATAATCCCTATACAGTATGGTGTCTCCATTTACCTAAAAGCAACATTTGTTATTATACGCTAACTGCTAAGATAAGATAAGCCTTTATTGATCTCACAATAGACACTTAAAGCTGACTGTGTTCCTGATCTGGTGATATCTGACCCACAGTGACACAGGGAAGTCCACACGGTCAGTGCAATACGGACGTCGTGCTTACAGTGACCACAATGGGAAAAGAGAGGGAATTGGGAGAGGGGGGGGGGTTACAGGGACATAGTGTAAAGACATGGAGTTTCAAGCGTCACATTGGAATAAAAACAAAAGGCTGAGGTGGTCGAGTGAAAGTCCAGATGAAAACGGTCAAATATGACTCCAATAAAAGTACAAGTTGCTCTGTCAAGTACTGAAATATTCGCTATAGAAAATAGTACTAAAAGTGCAAGTCGGTGAATAAAGGCCACACCTGAGTTCACCACCTGCACAGCAACACAAAGGGAGCAAAACCTTTGATATGTTGTGAGTCAGTGTTTTTACTTTCGAGCCTTTAATGTTGTGCAATAGAAAGAAGTCTTTCAAATGCAGTCGAGTAAAAGTAATCAGTTCTCAACAAAAAATACTAATCCGGGTTAAGTTCAGATCATCGAAAAACTCTATTTAAGTGCGCCTAAGGACTCGAGCCTCTGAAACGGGAACACATGATGATATACAGTAAAAAGAATCACAGTTAGAGTTTGTTGGTTTAACGCTAATGGTTGAGATAGTTGTCCCTGTCCCCAGCCCTCGCAGCCCACCTGCTCAGTGTCCCGTGGCTGCGTCCCGTCTCTCTGCTGTCTCTGGAGCACAGGTGCCGCTCACTAATTATACAGGAGGATATTATTAGCCCCTCGCTCTATCCCTGAGTGGGACAGAGGGGAGTCGGCATAGCGCCCCGTCCCAGTTGGGCTGTTTACAACCTGCAGAACAAGGCCTCTCTGTGGGCGACCCCTTGTCGGACTGCGGACACTGAAGGAGTGGGATTTATTCTGCTGTGAGTCTGTGGAGATGGAGCGCTTTACCTTTCATCTAGTTCATGTAGTTCAGGACTTCTTCATTGCGATGGGTAAAAGACCGATAACGACGCAACAAATCAGAGAAACCTAAACAAACCTGGCTTATGGGGAATAGATAAATCATTCATCTGTATAGCAACTCTACTTGATCAACGGACGCACAATTATTTATTATAAAGCCGCACTGTGGAATATTCTAGGTTCTATGTCACTGTGTGAGACCGGGAGCTGTGTTTTAAGGCACTGGCACACCTTTGAGTAATCTTCAAATTTTCGCCAGACAGCTCCCACAAAGCTCCTCCTGAGGTCCTGCACATCCACAACATGCTTTCTTCACCTCTCTCTCGCTTGCTAAGCTTAGTCCATTCATCGGTGTTCTGAAGGCCTGTAATATTTATACAGGTGGAGGGCAGAGTTTTGGTGCTGTGCAGAAAGATCATGGACCCAGTCAATGATATCAATGATCATTTGTGTAATCCATACCATTTCTTTTTAGATACTACTCGTGTAATGCAGTTAATAGGAACAACTGCTTCTGCCCCCAGTGTGACATCGTCGCATTCTAGAACCTGAAAACAACCAATATTTTCATTAGCCCCACGTGGGACGGGCAAGAGGAGTTTGCCAAAAAAACAGGATGTAAAACTGCTGGATATTTATATTAGCTTTTTTCCGATGCATTTTCTAACTAACAAAGTGTAAGATACTGATGGCGATGTGTTTGAGATTATTACCAAGATTCATTTTTTTGTTTTGCTTTGGATTATCAAAAAAGGAAGGAGGCCTAACAAAACTGTATGTTAAAGTCGTGTTTGGCGGCCCGTAATCAAAGCAAAGCAGCAACTCCTCCAGAGATGAGCTGGTGATGCCCAGCCCCCGGCAAGGCTATACGAGTCAGGTCTGAGGAGACACACTCACACACACACAAAAACACTTGTGATGTAGTAAATGCTTCATCTACTGGGTGAAGTATTACGCAGTATGGCTTTGAAATACAGTGGGAGGAAAAAGTATGTGAACCCTTTGGAATTTCTTACAGTACATTTCGGCCTAAATTGGTCATAAAATGTGGTCTGATCTTTATTAAAATCACAAGAATGAGTAAACTGTGTCTGCTTAAACTAATACCACCCAAACATTTACATTTTATCATATTTTTCTTGGCCATAACATGTACACATTCACAGGACCGGGAAGAATAAGTGAGTACACCGCCTGAATCTCACTGAACTGCAGCAGTTTTGTAAAGAGGATTGGTCATATTTTTATTAGTCATAACAAAACATTCACTGCAGAAATTCCAAAGGGTTCACTTTTTCCTCCCACTGTCCCTAAAGAGTTTTGTATTCTGTGCCAAGGGCCTCTCACGCAGCACATTCATGGGCAGGTGAAGTGTCTTGCCCAAGGACACACCGCCGACTGCACTACGACCTGCGTCACTATGGCGACCTCGACTTAGATGAACATGTCTGATCCCACCGTTTGAACTCGGGCCCGGGGGACGGTTGACTCCTCCCCCGCGGCTCTGTCCCGTTTGGGTGTATAGGTCTCTCTTTGGGACGTCCTGAAAGAACGATTTGTCAGCAGCAGACTGGAGCACTGAGCCAATTAGGCCCGAGGTGCAACTTGATACAGCTTTTATATACAGTGGGATAAGGGAGTGGGGCGGGACGGGGGCGAGGGGGAGGTCGGCATGTGGACATTTGTGACCAGGCGGGAGGGTGTGTGGAGCATTTGTTTGGTATTGTGTGGTGTACTTTACAGCGGGCATTAATGTGCTTGGGAAACCAGTGGAAGACGTCTTTTCTGGTAATTTGAAAGGGAAACTTAACACCACATCGACCTTTTTCACTGACGAGCTGCAGAGGTTTTAACCATGTCTTAATGTGGCTCCCCCCCGTTAAAAACATACCTAAAGTAATCCATCATAAAGTACACTATGTTGGGCTCACTGCCTTTTATTTTGTAATGGATTGAGCAGTACTCCATTTTCAAGTCTTAAATCATTGCACAACCCATTCTGAGCAATTGGTGTTAAAAGTGTGCAGATCATGTCGCTATTGATTTGTTAGCATGCCGTTTGCTAAGAATTAACAATTGCGTTTAGTTTTTTCCATTCCCACTGCCGCCTGCAGAGAGATCCAGGCTAGTTCGATACAGTCCTCACTCATGAACTTCTTTGTCCATGCGTTGTTTTAAGTTGTTTTAAGTGTTATCAGTCACCCTGAGTCTCTCTCTCTAAAACCAAGAAATCAGGTTAGAAATCTAGGAGTAATCATGGACTCAGACCTGAACTTAAACAGCCACATTAAAGCAATAACATCATCAGCTTTTTACCATCTGAAAAACATTAAGATCAGAGGAATAGTGTCAAAACCAGACTTAGAGACACTCATCCATGCGTTTGTCTCCAGCAGGTTAGACGACTGTAACGGCTGCTCACTGGCCTTTCTAAACGAGCTGTTAGAGCTGCAGAACATCCAGAACACTGCTGCTCGAGTCCTGACGAGAACCAGGAAATACGACCATATTAGTCCAGTGCTCCGGTCTCTGCACTGGCTTCCTGTCACTCAGAGAATAGAATTTAAAACAGCTCTGCTTGTGTACAAGTCTTTTCATGGTTTAGCACCAAAGTCCATCTCTGACATGTTAGAGCCGTATGAACCATCTCGGGCCCTGAGAACTTCAGGGAGGGGTCTCCTGGTGGTTCCCAGAGTCAGGACTAAACACGGTGAGGCTGCGTTTCAGTTTCATGCAGCTAAAATCTGGAACAGTCTTCATGAGGATGTGAGACAGGCCTCAACTCTGACAATGTTCAAATCCAGGCTGAAAACAGCTCTTTTTACCCGAGCAGATGAAAACTGAAAGTATTTTATCTGCACTCTTGCCTTTTACTGTCATTGATTAACTTTATATTGATGCTTTATTGATTGATTTTATTTGTTTTCTTGTCATTTTCTGCAACTGTGAAGCACTTTGAATTGCCTCGTGTATGAATTGTGCTCTACAAATAAACTTGCCTTGCCTTGCCTAAAATGTATAACACCAATAGAGGCGCCCCAAAGAGTATTTATTAGCCACAATTCTTCACCATATGTCCACTTTAATAGTGCTGCCCACGTGTTTTTTATTGATCTGTTGACATATTGATGTGTATTATAGAATAGTTGATACTGCAATTAATGTTTTATTCCATTTTGTTGCTGGATCTTAACGCAACAATAACAAAGGCTGACAAAGGTCTCAATTTAGAATCACCACAAAGGGTGCGGCGATAGACGGTGAACGTGCTTGGCCTCTGACAATTTGCTTCTCACTTTGACGCTACACTTTCTTGTCAAGTACCAAAACAAATTAGGACACAATAGGACATTACCCGCGACCCCCTTTTCTGTCGTGCGTTTCCTGTTTGACACGCCAGCAGCTGTCCGTGTTACATACAGTTGTTAAAGTCATTACTAAAGGCCGCTGCAGCTCTTTGGGCCTGTCTCCTCTCTCCACCACACTGTATGCTTTGATGGGACACTTCACACACACACACACACACACTCTATCCTCGCTCAGGCCCTGGAAGAAACCGCCCCGATCAGATGAGGGCGATAATTTGATTGTGTCTGAGTTATTTTAGGAGGTTTTCTGTGTCGGGGGTGTGTGTCTGAGGAAGGACAGAGCAGAGGAGGAGGTATGTCAGACATGCGACTGTGTCTGGTCTGCGTGGACATGACGTGCCGCAGGGTCTCGGTGGACATTCAGGATTAGAAGACTGCCTTAAATATGTTGGATCGCTCAATATACAGAGGAAAAAGTGAGTGCGCCGTTTGGAATTTTTCACATTTTCGCCTAAATTGGTAATAAATTGTGGTCTGATCTTTTTTTTAAATCATAAGAATGAATCAACAGTGTCTGCTTAAACTGATACCACTCAAACATTTACATTTTATCATTTTTTTATTGGCCATAACATGTAAACATTCTCAGGACAGTTAGGAATAAGTAGGTACACCGCCTGAATCTCGCTGAACTGCAGCAGTTTTGTAAAGAGGAACGGTCCAAGATTCATCCTGATGGTTGTGAACGTCTAATCTGCAACTAGCTGCAATTAACTTTGGGTTAATCAGTCCACAGTGTATTTTGCCAGTAGTGCAGTGGAGCCTCCAAGAGCTCTTTCTCAGACCAAAGTTGAATAGTTTGGGAGGAACACACAATGTCATGTGTGGAGGAAAAATGGAACAGCACATCTACATCCAAACCCCATCCCATATGGTGTGGGGCCTGGACAACTTGCTATCATCAATGGAAAAATGAATTCACAAGTTTATCAAGATATTTTGCTGAAAGACCTGAGACATTCACAACAGCAAACCCTTGTATTAAATATCTGGCTGATCAGCAATAACTGATTTCCTGTAGATGCCGATTAGGCGCTCAAAACAATCAGAATCTTGAACCATACCTCGTTACAAAACTGCTGCAGTTCAGCCAGATTCAAGCGGTGCACTCACTTATTCCTCCCTGTCCTGTGAATGTTTACATGTTACGGCCATTATTAAAAATATGCTTAAATGTTTGGGTGGCATTAGTTCAAGCAGACACTGTTTATTCATTCTTAAGATTTAAAAAAAAGAACAGACCACATATTACGACCAGTTTAGGGAGAAATGTGAGAAATTCCAAAACGGTGTGCTTCCTTTTTCCTCCCACTGTAGTTCATATAATTTTCAATCCATTAAGTTCAGTTTAAATTGCCAGTTGCAGTTCAAACTTATTTCCATCTTTCCTGACATCCATCACACTTCGTTAGATAACTTTATGAGCACGTTTCACAACTTTCAGGGAGCAAAGCAGAGCTGTAAATAATGCTAACAGTAAAACCTAGCCTCCTAAAAGCACGTACGCTTTGGAATAGAATTACAGGGTATCATAGTCGGTATCTTATTGGGGTTAACCATGTCATCCAGGATGCAGAAATTCCAGGTTATATGTTGTGGATATTAAAGAGCTCAGCTTGATGTTGATACAAAGCAGACATGCCAACAATGTAAACATTTCTGCTGAATAGAGACAATGCCCTTTTTGCACTCACATTAAAAACACGTCTTTTGATCCGTAATACAATATTTGACTCACTGTGAGTTCACTATGTGGCTCTAAGGCAGGGGTGGCCAAAGTGGGGCCCGCGGGCCAATTAAGTTGGCCCACCAGAGAGTGACCTACTTTTGCGCCGCATACTAACTCTCTCCCATTCATTTTCAATGGTAAATATGGATGCAGTACACTATTTTGGCCACCAGCGTCAAATTGGGGGCGCTGTTTCACTCCTTTCGCAAAGTTGAGGAAACACAGTTGTGGTGTCTTAGTGTTTAGACAGAGCGCCGTAGCATCAACTTTCCCAGTTTTCCAACTTTTATTGCAAAGGCCGTTGACATCAACAAAGGAACGTGTTAAAAAGAATTGATGCTGAACTGAGACTTTCAAAATGATCTCATATTTCTTTGAGTTAACGAATGAGGGAAAGTCACTGTAGATACAGGTGTTGTTTTTGTTGTTTACATTTTGTACTATATTGCTGCAATTCTACTAAAATTATGCGTTTGCCGCAGTTAACATTTGTTTTAATGTAGCATGTTCTTTGCATAGATAGAATCATATGCAAATGTATAGACTACCAAAAACTAAAATAAAGTAACTATTATTATTTGCAGTTTATATGTGTTTCACGCTTGACATCGCCGTGTTTGGCCCGCGACCCCCTGGCACTTTTTAATTTTGGCCCTCGGAGACAAAAAGTTTGGGCACCCCTGCTCTAAGGCCTTTCTTTAAATAGACTCTTAAATATAGGCATATGTCACACTAATAGAGCAGTAGCGCATAGTCACAAGCTGTTTGCAAGCGGATCAGCGGTTCCACAGTCAGATGTTTAATTACTCAAGCGAAACAAAACTTGATCATTTTAGATTAATTAGAGATTCCTCACAAATTCATCCATCCATTACCGGGCAGCGGAGCAATCATTTGAAATGCGCCACGGCAGATGCCCTCAACGCAGCGTCGGATCGACTGCTGAGTCATTGTTACCCGCGATCGCTCTCGTTTCTGACAGCTGCTCATGCCCCCGAGGTACCGTTTCATATCGTGAGTTTTGCCCTGGTTTTTATGACTCGACGGGGAGGTATTTGAGAAATGCGTCTGGCGTGCCGCGCGTCTCATAGCTGGCGTTCCTCCGTGCGCTGCCATTTTATTACTGATATCCTCCTCCCGCTGCTGCGGCCTCGTAACTTTAACCCACTTACTGCTGTCTGACCGGCCCGGCGGCGACACACGCACAGGCGGTCTCTGTGCACTTGAGAGGACTCGTGTCAATAAGTATCGGCAGCGGGAGAATCTTTTCATTTGTAAATATATATTCCTACTGTGGTGCAGAAATAACATTGTCTCACAGGTGCCTCACACTCGCACCTCTGATGACGCACGGCTGAGGTTACTTAATCCTCTTTATGTGGAAGCATGGCCAGACTTGAATGCTCAGACGTGGCACAGTGTGTTTAGTTCAAATGTCCTGGTCCCTCATGAGGACAAGTTAACGTCTCGAGCACAAGACAACCAGGCTGACTTGGTTTACTTTGAACTTCTCCAACACTACAGGCGTTTTGGTGCCAAACAGTTCATAGAGACAGAGCCCCCCGACCCCTCTTCAGTCATATTTTATTATATGTCAGGGTGTATGTTCTTGTAGGGAGGAGTGTAGCCTGGTGAGACCAGAATGATTCCCCTCTGTATTTTTTTATCCCGCGGGGGATCAGTCTGGTCACCCAGTCAACGCTCGCGCCTTCCGCAAAATTAATCCGTTCACGTCCAATCTGAATCGTTTATTTGCCGTGACGTGTTGTTAGCGAGCAACGTCACTCACGGGACGCGGAAGTCCCCTCAATAACAATCTACGAACGATGCACGAAAGAGAGAAAGCGTGTCTCCAGTCGGCGGTAAATGACCAAAAAACACATCGACAGTAGGTGAGTTTCGTTATTCATAATCCTGCGCAAATATTAACGCAAAACCGCTAATAAACCACATCAACAGCAGACGCCCGCCCTTCGCTGATTGGTTTACTCCGCTTCCTGTTTGCTTGCGTACCTACCGCTGTGGGAAATGGATTCGACGCAACGGTGACCAGACTCACCGGCTGGTACAGCGGTGAGTCTGGATTTTTCCAGGCTAGGAGGAGTGGGGCATAGTGGGGGTTAGTATGAGCGTGATCATGTGTGTGTTTGTTTGTTTGTGTGGGAGGGGGTGCTGAGTGGTTGAGGGGGCATGTGTTTAACCCTGTAAAGCACTTTGCATTACAATGTCTTGTTTGAAAAGTGCTTTATACATAAAGTGTTGGTGGATTGAATGACCTCTTCGTGTTCACACTGAACAACAGCGGCAGGACAGGGGCTCAGTGTCTGTGTGCGCTGCCTTATACTGTTACAAAACAAACGTGTAGCGTGTTTCTGAAGGCTGGTTTTACTGCTTCTGCTCATGATGAGTTGGTAACACAGGCTTTACAATTAGCCGTTGATGATCATAACAAGGATTGAACCAGCAACTGTTCTGGGCAAAACACTCCTCCAACCAAACCGGCATCACGTGGCGCCGCGAGAGACAGTCTGACTCGAGTTCGCGGTTCCGCTGACGGCAATCCCCTCACCACAGTCACCCGTGTTGTTATGAATGTCGCATTTTCTCTCAATCTGAATTAAATTACCGTTTTACAGCTCCGTCTCTGGAGGGGTGTTTGTTTATGGTTTTGGTTTGGACTTGGCATTTGTTCACCAAAGTTAAAACAGCTTCTAAATTAAAATTCTGGTAAACTACTCAACACTGGGTTTCGAGCATCTGACCTCAGGATTTAACAGATGTGATGAATAATGGAGGTCGTAAATCTCGCTGCAGAAGAAGGGTTTTGTCGCTTGACTTTTAATTTTTGCTTTGACATTTTGGCTCATAATTTGTTCGTGTAGTTTGGTAACGTGGATCTGAAAGCTTGAATTCAACCACGACGACTGCGTTTTGTTACTGCACCTCTGAAATCAGCTTCAACTACTCCAACCCTTTTCCTGCAGCACGTCTTGTGTCATCTTCGCCACAGCTTTCTCCGTTTCTCCTTGTTTACCCCTTAAAGCTGAAAACAAGATGTTAGATGTTTGTTCCCTGCACACTGTCTGCATCTAAAAGAAAAAAAAAGTTTCTACTAGGCCTGTCGCGATAACAAAAAGTTCGATATACTGAGGCAGGAAAGTATCGTGATAAACGATATTATCGAAGACTCAGACCTAAAAAAAACGTCTGGAGTTTTCTTCATATTGAAGACTGTAAAAGCTAAACTAGAAGCCCAGTGAACATTCTATTTTGGGTGAATGTATAATATGGTTCTAGGATCTAATTTATTGTTACTCAGTTGGTCCTGATGCTTTATCTGTTGTTGCCTAATAAAAAAGGCTATTATTCATTTCCGTTTTTTGAAATCTTCTTGTTTTACAACAGCAATTACACATTAAATAATAATGCTATGTCATTGAAACTTTAAATATATGAAGAAGTGGTACTTCTGTAAATAATTGCCAAACCACACATTGATATCTCTTTTTTTGGCCCTTCAAGACAAGTTACAAGGAAAATATTCTAGGCGAATTAATACTGCAGTCAGACCCAGCAGTGATACAGCAGAAACTTAAAAGCTGAACCTCTTACCCCCCCACTTTAACCGAGCACTTTTTCTCCAGTTCTGTTTTACCCAAATCTAAAAGCTTCTCGATGCCTATAGGTCAGAGACGCCTCATTTGAAAGCTAAGACCTACAACGTCTTAACTTTTTTGCCACCGCGTTTTTATCACATTCTTTTTTAAGCGTTTTTGTCGTGTTTTCTGCCTCATTTGTCACTTTTTTTGCTGTTCTTTTGTAGCTTTGTCGTCACCTTTCCGGCATGTTTTTGTCGCTCTGCTTTTAGATTCGGGCAAAGCCAAACTGGAGAAAATGTGCTCGGTTCAGGTGGGGGGTAAGGGGTTCAAAATGACAGTAAAGCTCTGTTGGAAAAGAACTTCATCTTAAGAAATCCCACAATGAACATGAAATACAATAAGACACAACCTACTTTAGGGTAAACATTTTTTTTAAACTATTACGTTCGAAAAATACTAATAAACTTGCGTGACGGCCCTAGTTTATACCTGTAGCTTTAAGAAGCACACGAATATTCCGGAAAGTTCTAACTGTAACAGAAAGCTTGATTATTGCATCCGAAAGTGTTGAAGGATTGATTAGGACTTTTGCTTTTAAATCAATCAATCAATGGTTTTGTATAGCCCAATATCAAAACAGGAGTTTCTTCATAGGGCTGCACCAAACATTATGGCAATAAAACAGAGCAGTAAATAAGACAATGTAAAATTCAGGCAATTTTTTTATTTTTTATTTTTTTTATTGAAAAACTTGCGAACAGAGCTCAAATTACAGTGATGAAAAAGAAAAAAAAATCGTGAAATATCAAAAATATTTAGGGATAAACAATTTTCATATGTGCTAACTGCTTTTTTGTTAAGGCTCTTCGAAATAGATGACAAGTACAATTCCATTTCATTGAGGACTACAGGAAAAAATAGAGATGAAAATTTGCGAAATATGATAATTTGGTTGATTAACATTTTTTTGCTTTCAGTTGTATGTTTTGAATGCAAACCAAAAATAATATGTTCGTACTTTAACAAGAATCCAGAGTCAATATTACGTGTTATAAATTGTAAGCAATCATTCCAAAACTTTTTTGTGAATGAGCACCAAAAAAGATGACTGATCGGGTGTTCTTTACAGAAGGTACAATTGGGGTCAATTGTTTTGACAAACTCGACCATATAACGATTAGTGCGATCAATTCTATGAATAAGCTTAAAAGCGACATCTTTCATTTTGTTGTTTATCATAAGCTTTTGGTAAAGGGACCTGCTTTTTTCCCCAAACATCATCAGGGACAAAAGGCAAATTAAGTATCCAGGCAAACATCAAGTCCGAATAAGTGTCAGCAGTGGAGACGAGCCGCCAAGAGAATTAAAGATCTGCAATGAAACGTGTTCGTAGTAAAAATGGATCTATGAAAAGACCCAGGAAGTGTAGCCGAAGCAGTAAGCCGAATGGATGTTATATTATTTCTTGGATGATTTTAAGGAAGGTTTTAATCTCATCTTCCGTCCACACATACCGGTCCTTCTCAGCAGCCATGTTGCCATAGAAACGACGCAAACACCAGCGTCTGTTTATCCGCTTCACGACGGTCATTCGACAACTTGCGTTTCCATCTCGCAAAAATACGCACCAATCAAATCAAACAAATCAAAACGGACCTACGGGATTACGAATACACAAAAGTCACACACTAGCTCAACAGCGGGCCCGTTCTGAGCATATCGTTGATTTGTTAGCATTTAGCGGAAAGTGAAACCTAAAGCGTTAAAAAATCGAAGCCGAGGAGCAACCAAAGAATGTTTATGAGCCACAACTGTGCATGATGTCCACTTCAAGTTCGATTGGTTGGTTGTAGCGCTACAACGTAACCCCTTCCGCCGGAGTCTGAGCACCAGATTTTACATCCTCCCCACAGGACTGGCTTCTCATCCGTCTGTCTCGGCGTCTCCCCGGTTGAAATATACGTCCGCGTGATTCAGCAACAATAACAGGCGACATCTGTTTAAAATGTTGCGCGTCTGTTACATTGTTTTTACAGCTGCGGCAGACGTCGAGGGGCGCGGAGACATACCACACATGTTCTCCTGATTCCTCCGACGCTCCGCAAACGTCCACGGCCTCTTTCCCCTTAGACACGTATTAATCAAGCTTTTTTTTTTCTTTTTTTCGGGGTCGCTAATCTCGTGCCTGTGTCTCTGTCTCTTTTCCAGAAATCGCGGACAACATGGATGACTTCACGTTCCAAGAGCAGCTCCTGACCCCCCGTCTGGGCGCGGGCGACGTCGAGGGCGTGTCGTCGCGGGCCGCGGGCCGGGGGCGCGCGCCGGTTTCGATAGGTGTCATCGTCACGGCGCTCGGATTTCGGCTGCACTGACCGGCGGCGTCTCCCGAGACTCAAGACTGTCCTGGGGTGTCCGACGAGGGGAAGGACGTTGGGCCTAGTAGCTGTGTACATATAAAGCTGCTTTTGCATTTTGGAAGCGCGGGCGGTGGCGGGACAGTGGACCAGTGGAGGGCCATTTCTAAAAGATCAAAACGACGTCATAATTGTGTATGCTACTAAAGAAAACTATTCATCCGCATCTTCGTGAGGTCTTCATCGTGGATAGAGCAGGTTTCCCTGAGCTCATTGAGTTTATTTGAAATATGGCGATAGTTCGTTAAATAGTCCCCATAACATTTAAATTATAAAGTGTACATGTCTTACGCTACAGGAACAGTTAACTCTTAAAGGAACAGGCCACCACTGAGATATGTACCTGAGCTTAGACGAGTTGATGCGTACCTGTCTGGTCTTTGTGTGTGCGCTCAGTCACGCGAAAAGACCAAAGATGTTGTTAGCATTTAGCCTCCTCTCCTCAATGGGGCCAAACGGGGATGAAGTCAGAAGCTCTTCCACGTTTCCCCTTATAACACCTTAAGAGCACTTCGACAGTAAAGTGAAGATATTACTGCGCGGCCGTCGAAGCGCTCCTAAGGTGTTATTACGCCTCAGAATATAGTCCCCCTTTTTATCTGCTTAAGTTTGTGTAACTAGACTTGGATCGTGTAACTACTCACGTAGTTGTATTTAATGAGGGGGAAACGTGGAAGAGCTCGGTCGCTTCTAACTTCACCCCCGTTTGGCCCCAAAGAGGAGACGAGGAGAGGCTAAACGCTAACAACATCTTTGGTGTTTTTGAGCGCACGCACAAAGACCAGACAGGTACGCACCAACTCGTCTAAGCTCGGGTAAGAACATATCTCAGTGTGGAAAAACGGTGGCCTGGTCCTTTAAGAACAACAATCAAATACAACATACTGCAGAACACAATTGGATACAATGAGTGAAAGGTTTGGGGTTCCCAGTCCATCTTCCGGTTGCTTCGGACGCACTGGCACAAAAAAACACGGAAGACCAGCTCAACCGGGACGTCAGCATACATAAAAATCATGTCAAAAAGCTACATTATTGTATGATTATTATGTGTTCGACCGTTAGACCCGTGAATCTAAAACATTTCACACAAAATACCAGCACGAAAAATATTTGACCTTCCAAGTACCTCGAGGCCAAGTTTGGTAGATCAAGGTTAAATCAGGACTAAACTGGGGCTAAAAAGAGTCTAAAAGTAGATCTGACTAAATTATGCCTAAACTGGTTGGTTTTAATTTTATTTCAGCAGGCAAAACATTGAGAACAAATTATTTTTTACAATCCCTAAAAGTGCTTATAGTACCACAACAAATAGTCACAGGATATACAAGGAATTAAAATAACGAAACATACTTTTATGGATGAACATGAACCAGTGGGTGTTGATCAGAAACACCCGACTTAAATGCATTTCTAAAGCATAAATGAACGGATCACTAAACGTTTTAAATTGCAGATGACCCTGAAGAGGCCCACGTACCGCCAGTGGTGCACGCGCCTCAATTTGAGAACCGGCGTTTAGACAATTGCAAGGCTGCAACAGAGTTAGAATCTAGTACATGAGGCCACAAAGTCGTCCCGTCTCGCCTGGTCCACTGTCCCTCCAGCCTCTCCTCATCTTGAGCCTTGTACAGCACAGACTTTGACGGATCACCTGTTCTTGATGCACATTCGGGCTCGCCGGGCGTCTCCGCGACGGACAGACCTTTTCGAAAAACCCTCTCGGCGTCCGGTCTGCAGTGAGTTATCGCTCGGCGGGGCCTCAGCTGCTCCTGGTCTTCATCTGGAGAACGAGAGACGTCCCGCGGTCAAACGGAGGTCAACGTCCTCATGTAACGCTGCACTTGACCCTGGGACCGTTCGTTTTCCCTCGATTGTGTTCCGTGAGAGATGAGGCCACTTCAGATGTTCCTCAGTGAGTTTACAAACAAGTCGAGATGCACAACCGGCATTTTGATCTTCATTGGAATAGAACCAGTTTAGATTCGGACTAAACATTCAGACACAAAACTATTATGTCGACACAACTTTTTACACTTGATTAAGTAGATTTCCTTTTTCTTTTTTGAGGATCGGTTCTTTACTTGAGAAGCTTTTGTGTTGAGAATAGATGTAATCGTTTATATAAAGGCTTCAAAGTTACCGCATTGGTAACTGTCCGCATATGTCAGTATGTTTGTTTTAACATAAGAAGAATACAAACTTATCTCGCCAAACCTTTTACCAATATTCCAAATTATACTTTTTACTGGCAGACACCTGTAAACTCACTGACTGGTCTTTTTCGCTATCTATTATTTACAAAACGACACGAGGCCTGTTTTCTCTCTCTCACCCTGTACATATACAAAAGTCGATGTGCTTTTTCCATGTCTACACGTTTTCTTTCGGCGGCAGCTTTCACAAGAGTCTGTGGCTTGTGGGGCGAGCGGGGTCTCTTTTGTACATAAAACTATATTTATTCACGTCGTGATTTTTAAAGGCTTGTTTTGAACTGCGCTTCGATGTAAATAGAGAAACAAATGCTGCATTCAAGTCCCCTCCGAGATCCAAGGACCCAGCGACTTTCTCAGTGATTTTGTATACGATTGTGGAAGAAAAAGTCAACACTGAACTTTATTCATGAACTGGGACCGTTGTTTTTTCCACGTAGAACTAAAATTTACTTTAAACCGAGACCAGACGGTTTATTTGTCAATTATTAACCAGCTTCATTCTGGAATACAGTCATTATGTAAGTACAACGTTTCACCTGTTTATTAAAGCTACTTCCTGAGCAATTTCTACCAATATTAACAATATTACTGTATTTGGGTAATTTCTCATTTCATTTTGATTAGAGCTCAACAGTTTCACACACATCGAAACCTGCTCTGGATCAGAAAGAACAATTCCTATGATTTTTTTTTTCATGGGGTGAACTCAAAGACACAAAACGTTTTCTATAAACACAATAGACCCATTTCTCCCAAACGTTGTTCACAAATCTGTCAAAATCTGTGTTAGTGCACTTTACCTTTGTCAGAGAATCCATCCCCCCTCAGAGGTGTGGCATATCAACATGCTGATTAGCCGCATGGATATTGCACAGGTGCCTTAGGCTGTCAACAATAAAAGGACACTCGGAAATGTTTAGTTTGGCTATATTGCATTTTGTTGATGGTATTTTAAATGGCATGTCACCCATTGAGCATGTTTTGGATGGTCAACCAATATGGGTTTTTCTAAGGCCGATGCCGATATGCACTGTCGATATTTTTGACCGATATTTTTCCAGATGTCTGGTCTATAATCCTGTAGAAACATAAATACTTAGCCACTCCAGCACAGGTCGTTTTTATTGTATTACTTTAGGTGAGTCAATAGTTTCTGTCCCAGCTTTGATTAGCTGCCATTAGCTGCCGTTAGCATTAGCATACTGTCGCTAGCTGGAGCATTTTGCGCGGCGATCAAAACTACAATTGCGGATGTTAAAACTAACTCGGCGATTGAATTCTCCAGATTCTGTGCTTCAAAAGGACAAGCTCCATATTCACTGGGGTTTAGTGAAACTTGTGTTCAGCAAATTTGTAGATAACCAATTTTCATTGCGATGTTGCTCTGTTCCCCTGAGGCCTCGGACAATTAAATCCATGACTTTGCTCTTTCCAATGCAATAAAATGTGAAGTCTCTACCACGTTCGGTCTCGGCGATATCGGCTTTTATTGACGCTAGATTAGCTGATAGCCAATATTGTAAAATCCCCAAATAAACCTCTACTCTGAATTGGTGTATAGACTTCGGGAATGTGATGTCATATCGCTATTATGGGATTTGCAGGAATTGTAAACGGATGGAGATTTAAAAAGTTAAAATACTGGAGTTATTGTTCACATTAAAACCCTTGGACACCACAGTGAGTTAGATGTATTTACCAGCAGTAACTCCGCAGCTAACGGAGTTGTTCCACGGCTTTTTCTCCACTTTTTATACTGTTTTTAGCTAATGTTAGTCAATGGAAATGTGTGCTAACAGCTGCAAAGATGGCCGATCTCCATGATAACTGTGGAATTTCCCGAACTCTACACGATAACAGAATGCTCCAATGAAGCCAAACTGAACATTTTATTATAGACAGCCTAAGCAACAACAAAAAGTGTACATTTTTGTTGAGTACATGGTTGATATGTTTTCCATTGTTCTTTCAAACTCTTAATGTCAATCTTTAATTTGGAAAAGCCCTTAATAAATGTGATTTATTTTTCTTTTTTTTCTTCTTTTTTTATCTATTTCCGGATACAGAGTGAGACTGTTGAGCTCTGTTGTTTTTGTTTTTCAAATTGATAAATCCTGCCGAGGGGTACGATTCAATTTGAGATGACATCAAATGTTTGCCAAAATTATCTCCCATAACAAAAAAATAAAATAGTTGAATGTAGTTTTTTGTTTAATGCTCCATCTCGCCTGATACTGTGTTCAAAATTAAAAGCAACATACGTGTCATAAAAAAATATGCAAACCCAAATAATGCATTGAGCTTTTTCCAGATTATACAGCTCTGATGGAAGCCTAACCACAGCCAGTATTGTGTTTTCTATTTATCGTGAAAAATAAACACTTCATTGCTTTGCTGTCTGTGTGGCTCTGTCTTCACTGAAATTAGATTTTACTTATTTGTCTCTCAAAGCCGTCTTTGTGTATCCCATCATTAATCGCGTCTGATATGTAAATCCTGAAGTGTGAAATCTGTCACCTTTAAACTCATGATTACACTGAGGGGGGGAAAAGGAAAGAGGTGATAATGGCCTCAAGTGTCACACCTACAAGTCAGACTAGACAAATAATTAACTTTAATGTATTTTTAATTAGGTCTGTTTCTGTTGACAGGGGAATATAGTGTGTTTAACCTTCAGAGATCAATGACTGGACACGACGTCTGTAAATGTATATCTGCCATATTTTTGTACAACCTTTTTTGCATATGAGAAAACCTCAATGGGGCAACTCTTATCGTACTACGTGTTTTTTCATGTATTTTTAATATTTTAAGAATGTTCATGTATTCACTCTTAGAAACACCTTTCACATCTATTCATTCACAGAAGGCTCAGCTCATCCACTGTCTCATACAGTTCGGGATCGAATGTCATGAATTCCATAGATTGATATTGGTCAAAACAATATTAAAATTAGAGTAAAAGAGCCTGTTGTTAAATACACTGCCTTGTTTCATTAAACTTCTGCAACGTCAAAAGATCCAGTGTTCCATTACATTTTCACCAACATCTTGCACTGATGATGGGAGAGTGTGACCACTGCGCAAAGCCTTCTCCAGCACATCCCAAAGATTCTCAATAGATACAGACGGCATCACGTCATACAAGGGGGCGTGGCCTCGCCGATGCGGAAAGAAGTATGTTTTGGGAAACACCATTTTTTGCTCTTTTTAGCCATTTTCTGGAGGAATGTTGACTTATTTATCACATACAAACAAAGCCAAGTCTAAATCTGGCCCATATGGATGTTTTTTCACAGCAGATTGTTCAGCAGAAGCGATAAAACTGTAGTCATAGCTAACGTTAGCATGTAGAATGATGCTAAAATGAAGCGTCATGTTAGCATTGTCTGTTATTTATGTATTTATGAGCTATTGAGCCACGGGGCTCCTCTCTATGCCTTTGTATCTTTATTTAGTAGAAAACTCTCCTCGGTTTTCCCCCTCAACTGCTTCAAACATGATCATATATGGACGATTCCAGACTGTCTGTATCTATGGGGTTAAAGGGATATTTCAGGATTTTTGACATAGGGCCTCATCCAGAGTGTTGTTGATGTCTGGAGATATTTTTTTCTTAAATTCATGCAGTTCTTATTTTTGCAGAGTCTAATGGCGCTCGGCTAATGCTAGGCTAACGCATTACTATGGTATCAGTTAGCCTGCATTAAAAACAGTCTGACCCACTCCACAGTGCACTTGAGGAAAATCACTTATAACGGCCAGACTAACGATATAAATGTCTGCGTTGATGTATGCTTTTCTTACATAAGCCTCAGACTGAGTGAGTTACACTGTCGTCCGCTCAGAGTGTTACAGATCTGGGTCAGTATTTCCCCTGAAACAGAAGTGAGCGCAGAGAGTGAGTGATGGGACTCCATGGAGCGTCTGGGACTGGACTCACAATGTTTCAAGTTTGGATGTAACAGAGATGGGACCCCTGTGAGGACTCGGGCTGGGTAATACGAGCGGAGACAAAGGCCTTTTTGATAATACATGTCGCAATCTCCCCAAAGGCTCTGTTAAGATACATTTTATATTAACAGTTACAACTACACTATTCTGTAGCTAATCCACAGGGCCACATACTTTGGAAACATTCTAATAATCCCTTTAGAGGCGACACAAAACACTTATTTAAGTGTTTGCACAGACATTTTTGCCATTTTTACTGAATGAATGAATTAATTCAACTTTATTGTCCCTCTTGGGGGAATTTGTTCTGGGCACATAGCGCAGAAGCAGCTGACAACAAATACTGTAAGTGTTTGGTTTGAAGGTGGAACAAGGGAATAAAACCCAAAAAGCAGGACTGCAACAAAATCTGGTGAAGTGTAATAACTGAAAGTGTCCAAACTACAAAATCCACAGATAAGATGATAAACTGGTGAAACAAAAACTCCAAGGAACCAGGGCTGACACTGACAAAGGATATGGGCAACATGGAGGTATAAATATATGAGGGAACAAGGCACTGGCGTACAGTGTTGGGGGTACCGTATTACACAAATAAAATGCAGCATAACAAATCAAGTTGGACACTGGTGTGTAAGATCTGCAGTCTGGAGTTAACGTCATCAAAACTGAACACAAGAGAATAGGGAAATTATGGCAAATGGTCTCAATTTATAAAGCTCTTCTCCACTTACATTAGGCACTCAAAGCGCTTTACAGCAAGGAACCTCTCACCCATTCACACTCTCATTCATACACCAATAAAAACCCCTCTGGCCTTTAACTCGATTATTACTCCACTTCATGTCCTCTACTCACACAGCGAGATGAATGATCCTCTCATATATTCTCTGTTACATTAAAAACCACAATAGTTTGAGGAGTGTGCCCGCCCGTGGTTTTGAACACATGTGAAGCCCTTCTGAGCACCATCTGAACACCATGTAGACCCTCTGTTTAGATCGGGTTCCAAGCTGCGGTGACTGGGGTGATGTACGAGTGTGGATGGACTCCTCTGGGCACACGTGTTCTCCTCGTGTCCGTCTTTCCTTTTCCGCAGCCAACGATCAACCGTCAGGGCAAGCCTGGACATCGCGGCCCCGTCGTCTGGTGCCGTGACGTCAACGGGAAACAAATGTATGTATTGTGCATGAACATATCGATTTATTTGGGAAATTGAAAGTTTAAAGCCCATTTTCTCACGAACACCAAATTTACCAAACGTTTACTTCACAAGATTTTGAAGGATTTTGTTTCCCGAAGGGTTTGTCAACATCTAATTTGTATTCTGGTTTACTGAGCTTTGAACCCTATAAAATAAGTGGCATTTTTGCTGATTTCTCCAGTAATAAGATAAAAACATCTGAAGAACTGGTTTATTACACAACAGTCATGCAGTCATTAGTATTTACCTGTAGTGACTGTGCCCTACTTTGTATTTTAATTGCACTGACCTTGAATGTTTTTATTGTCTTAGGGAGACTATTTACATCTGTCCAGGGACCTCCGGTGCATTTACAGAAATGTTGATTAATGTTCAGTGTTCCTGTCAAATAAATAAATAAAGGAACAAGATAGAAAAGAGACAAGATGGGACTTCAAGAAGTTCAAAAGTCTCCCTGAAAAATAAATTTGTATCTGATTTTGGACCTGAAAGTCCAGCCAATTTTGGTCATTTTTATGCTTAAAAGCAGGGCCTGAGCCAATCTGGTGCTATCCCAATCCTTTTGGACACACTTTGGATATGGAAAAGGCTAGTTTCATTTTATTATGATTCTCTATTCATTTAAAAAGACGTGCTATAACAGTTGGAGTAGGTACCTCTACTATACTGAAGTACATTTAAAGATTTTCCCCGCAAGCTCACACGGCTCCCCGCGGGGGTAGAAGGACCAGGGAGGGATCGTTTGAAAGCTTGAAGTTTCTAGTTTCCAACACAAAAGACCGCAAGTCTCTATCACTTTCTGTTCCAAAGTTATATCCGATAACCGGCGATGTTGTACATGGCGGGAGCATGGACCTCATGGGGTTCGAAATTAAAGCGCGATACGGTGCCCCCTCCAGCATATGAAATATCCTCCTATGTATGCCAGTAATCTACAGCTTAAGTGTCAAATTGATATCTCCAAATGCTTATTTTTCCCCTATTCACCTGCAGCGTCTCGCCTTAAAGCTTTACGCGCCACAATTCAGAAAGTAATTTTCTCTAACCCCACTTCTGCTCTCACTGCTTATTCTCAAATCCTCAAATTAACGCCTCCGTCTTGCTGTGCTTTCTGACCCTGAACTCAAACGCTTCCCTTAACCAGGGCCCGCATCGGGAGATGGACTGCGGATAGACCGTCGCCGCAGACTGGGGGAGGGGGGAGGAGGGTAACGTGCGAATGCTAATGGCGGAGAATAGGGCAAGCGTCCCATTGACATGCAGAGCCCGCGTGTTTTCTTAGGGAAATAGGGCCAGTATCGTGAGGCATTAGGGGAGCGAAAGGTCAGTTTGGAGCTGGTCAGCGGGAGCAGACAGGAGCTGACCACCAGGAATTGTTCCATTTCATGCCCCGCTGCCCAGGGCCGCATGAATATGGATAGAAAGGCCACACAGGGGTTAAACAATGCGATGGGGCTTCACATCAGTCATAACAAACGTTGGATCACATTGGATTACCATTATTTAGGATCTCTTCAGAGGAACCATGGAACAAACCTTCGAAATGCTAGTCGTGATGTTGCATATATAGTAAATCCAAGAACTTAGAATAGATGTGTAAAAAGAAAACCGCCAACACAACTCCTAGAATATGGACGATTGATGATAACCTTTAAATAATTGCTCTGCCCAAGCTTTCCAGAAGAAGTCAGCTTGTGCTTGGTGAAGGAGCAATCACCTTTTACAAATAGCAGCGACTAAACAGGGGTGTTTTTAAAGGAATTTACCATTTTTAGATTATCTTAATAAGTGTTTAGATGTTGTCTGTGCAGGTGGTTCTCCTGGTCATGTGCAATTTTAGACTATATTCATTTTTACCTATTTTTCTGGATTAGACGTGGTTTACACTTCGTTTAGGCATAATTTAGTACAATTTAGTTTGATTTTAGACCCTGTTTAGACCCAGTTCAGTCCTGATTTGATTATAGATTTGGCACTTGTTGTGAAACGTTTGAGAACCACTGATCTGCACGGGCGAAATGAGGGTCCAGATTTCATCCCCTGAGAATAATACGGTTTTATCTGCGTTCTGAGTAGAGTTTTTCCAATGAAACTCATGGACGGTATTGTGTCTCAGGGCTCTTTGAATCACTGACCTCAATCTCAGACGCCTGGGATGATTAGTGGTCAGGTTAAGCCCAGTTAAGGGAAAAACTACGGAAAAAGAACGTTCCACATTATTAAGCAGACCACCATTTTCAAGCAATATGGGAAAGAAAAAGGATCTCTCTGCTGATGAAAAGCGTGAAATAGTTGAATGCCTTGGACTAGGTATGGAAAATGTCCACATTTCACGAAAGATTAAGCGTAATTATCGTACTGTTAAGAGATTTGTGGCTGATTCAGAGCACACACAGGTTTGGGCAGATAAAGGCACAATGAGGACGGTTTCTGCCAGATTAAGAGAACAGCTGCTACAAAGCTAAAAACATCAAGGTATAGGACCCTCCAGAGGCTTGCAGTTGTGCATAAACCTTCTATCCGGCCGCCCCTAAACTGTTCATTGAAGCTGACGGCAGAAATACATGAAGACTCATTTTCAAACAGTCACGTTCACCGATGAGTGCCGTGTAACCCTGGATGGTCATATGGATGGAGTAGTGGATGGTTGGTGATAAATACTGAAACACCGGGATCATTTTAGTTTTTTCAATCACATTCATTTGAGTTGACAATTTAGAACATCTGAGAAAAATATCATTTGCATCATACTTAAAACGAAATGGAAATGGGTCATATGTTTTTGGTCTTGAAAGCCTCAAAAATGCTCCTAAATCTACAAAACTTTGATGAATCCGGGAACAAGAATTTGTGGATAACTCAGCAAATGCTTTTTGGCCAACGGTGTAGTGGTGGGTTTGACTTTTTCCATGTCACATTATGGGCAACTGACTCTAATGGACAATGCAGACAGGAGGAAATTAAGTAACCATAAACACAACACATACAACGGGGTAAAACCTATTACAAATTTATTGAAATTGAGTAGTTATTTGCCCTTTTTGACAATTATGAGAGTAATTGCCAAATATAATCTTTCAACCTCATCTAGCCCCGCCGAATCCTGCATGTTGGCGTCCGATTTTGGAGTTTCTCTCTCACTCTTGACGTTGGAATTCCTCCGAGGCGGCCGCAGCGGGGGGAGACTTGTCACATCGTTCAAAGCTCATTCACGTCCGATTATTACCGCGGCTCTGGCCCCACTCCTCCGCCTTTTGTTGTCCCCCCATTGAGCCCCGCGTCAGCCCCGCACTCGAGCACGCCGCCTAGCCCCAACACAGCGCTCCTGTCCGGCCCAATCAGCGCGGACGGCGGAGGAATGCGCCCCACAAAAGGCGGCGCAGGAATGTCATTCGGCCGCGCGGACACCCCCCACCGCGGCATCTTGGCTTATAGCGAGAGTGTGGGCCTGTCCCCAATCAGGGGAGGGAGAGAAAAAGTCTACACTGATCACCAAAAAAAATACAAAAAAACTACGGGGAGGGTTGGAAACTAGAGAGACGAGGAGCCGAAATGTGCCAACCACAAGTCCAGGCTTGTTCCAAAAGCACTGAGGGTAAGAACGCCAATAAAAGTTATGGTGATAATGACAGTGATTTGGAGACAATAAAAGGGAAACCTCAATGAACACCTTTCCGGTCGGACCGATTTCAGGGACGGACAAAGCTAGACCAACGCGAAAAAAGTTCTCAAGAATATCAAAATATTCGTTAAGAAAATTCAGGCCTGCTGAGAGGGAGCAAAATGCCAAAACCGCCGAAAATAGAGGCGAAGCAACAGGCAGATTCGGCGGTGGAAGAGGAATACGTAAGCCTCAGTCGAGTCACGGAGCTCATGGAGCAGCAGAGGGTCATGTTCAGGGAATTAATTCAACAACAACAGGAAAACTTCAAAGGATTTATTAAACTCATCATGGAATCAACAAACACCCGCATGGATTTACAGACTAAGGACATTCAAGAACTAAAAACAAGCCTGCAGTTCACGCAAGGTGAGGTGGACACTTTGAAAGAACAAAATCTGAAACTCACAGAGCGCACAAACACTTTACAAACGGACTTTTACAAAGTATGTGACAATTTACACATCATCACGGACAAACTGGAGTATCTGGAGGGACAGAGCCGCAGAAATAACCTGGTATTTGAGGGAGTGTTGGAGTCGCCTGGGGAGACCTGGGCCGACGCCGAGGAAAAAGTTAAGGAGATACTGAAGGAGAAGCTACAGCTACAGCACGCGGTGGAGGTGGAGAGGGCTCACCGCGTAGGGAAACCCGGCGGCGGGAGAGACTGGCCGAGACCCATCATCGCCAGACTACTGAGGTGGAAGGATCGTGAAGAAATCTTACAGCGCGCCAAACGACTTAAAGGAACAAAAATCTTCATTAACGAGGACTACACCGAATCAATAAAAAGAAAACGTAAAGAACTGATGCCGGAGCTGAGAGCTGCACGAGAAAGGGGGGAGATCGCCTTCTTGCGATATGACAAACTCATTATACGTCCACGCAGCAGTACACCACATCCAGTATAAACACCGAGAAAAACGTATGGATTTTGGTATGTAAAAGCACATAATCTCACATGTCTAGTAATACATATAGTTCTATAGGAAGCACCGACTTGGACTTTTCAATAAGGAGAATTGCTGAAGCAAACTCCCAGGATTTTACATTCTCTCAATACGACCTACAGAACACTGAGATCGACATCGACCCGGAAAATAACTTCTTTTCTAGAGCTACCAATGACTGTCAATACTACACAGAGGATCTGTACAATAGTAAACTTAAGAACATTAAGGCATTCACTGTAATCCACTTCAATAGTCGAAGCCTCTATGCAAACTTTGACCACATCAAAAGCTTCTTAAAACAGTTTTCCACACCATTCAGTGTCATTTTAATCACAGAAACATGGATCAATAATGACAGAGAATTTGAGTTTTCTATTGAGGGTTAATATAAGAAATTGAGGATAAATATAAGAAATATAAAAATAAACTGACAGGTATCATTAGAAAATGTAAACAGGATTATTATAATACATTGTTAGATACTAATAAGAATAATATTAAAGGTTTATGGAACATCTTAAATAGTATAATTAGAAATAAACCAAGAACGATTAATTATCCAAAACATTTCAAAGAAGAGGATAACACGTTAAAAAATATGAATGAAGTTGTCGAAACATTTAATAAATTCTTTGTAGATGTTGGACCAAACCTTGCTGCAAAAATTGCAAACGTTGAGAATTATAATTGTGAACTGATAGAAGCAAATCCTATGTCCCTGTTCCTCAAACCTGTGGAGGAAAAGGAGATACTGGACATTGTTAAAGGGTGTAAAAATAAAACTTCGACCGATTACCATGACATGGACATGAAAACTTTAAAAACTGTTATTGAAAGTATCTCTAAGCCGTTAACTTACATCTGTAACTTATCGTTACAAACTGGAACTTTTCCTGATAGTATGAAAGTAGCAAAAGTGATTCCTCTGTTCAAAGCAGGAGATAAACATCTCTTTACAAACTACAGGCCTGTTTCCCTTTTACCGCAATTCTCTAAAATCTTAGAAAAGGTTTTTAACTCTAGACTTGACAGCTTTATCGAAAAGTGTAATTTACTCTCGGACAATCAGTTTGGTTTTAGGAACAATCACTCAACCTCACACGCGCTCTTTGATATAACTGAAGAAATAACTAATGCTGTAGATAACAAGAAATGTGCAATAGGGTTATTTATTGACCTGAGTAAAGCGTTTGATACAATAAACTATGATATATTAATTAATAAACTAGAACATTATGGAATTAGGGGGGTAGCTCTACAGTGGGTTACCAGTTACTTAAAAAATAGAAAACAATGTGTGAAAATCGGTGATTATCAGTCGAGTTGTCGACAAATTGTCTGTGGTTTACCTCAAGGTTCTATTCTGGGCCCAAAATTGTTTAATATGTATATTAACGACATTTGTAAAACATCTGAAGTACTTAAATTTATCTTGTTTGCTGACGATACAAATATTTTTGCATCAGGAGACGACTTACAGCAGCTGTGTCGGATTGTTAACTTGGAACTCAAAAGTGTCAACAAGTGGTTCAAACAAAATAAATTATCTCTAAATCTGAGTAAAAGCAAAATGATGACATTTGGCAACTGTAACTCCAATGCTCAGGAAGCAATTCAGATAGAGGGTGTTGTTATCGAGCAAGTGCATGAAATCAAATTCCTTGGTGTGATTATTGATGACAGAATTACTTGGAAATCTCATATTAAATATATATCTACGAAAATTTCTAGAAGCATTTCAGTAATAGCAAAAGCAAAGCACATTTTAAACATCAAAGCTCTACACACCTTATACTGTTCTCTGATTTTGCCCTACTTATATTATTGTACTGTGGTTTGGGGTAGTACTTATAAAAACACAGTTAAACCAATAATATTGTTGCAAAAAAGAGCTCTCCGAGTAATTCATAAAGTTGGGTTTTTGGACCACACAAACTCATTATTTTTAAAATCAAAGATCATGAAGTTTTGTGACATTGTTGAGTTCCAAACTGTTCAAATGTTATTCAAAGCAAGGTATAAATTGTTACCAAACCAAATACAAAGAAGGTTCCAAGAACGTACTGGTCGTTATGAATTACGTGATGAATTAAACTTTAGGATTCAGAAACATAGCACAACTTTGAAAAGTTTTAGTCCAACAGTTAATGGTGTACAATTGTGGAATAAACTGGAGATGGATTTGAAACGATGTCCAAACATCAACCTGTTCAAATTTAAATACAAACAAAAGACTTTTGAAATATACAGACAAGAAGAAATGTGTTGCCACTAGGGGGAGCAGTAGGATGGATTATGTGTATTGTTCCTCTATAATCTGGAAGAGTGTTGCTGCTTGGAACGGTTGTCATTCTATTGCTCAAATTCACAAACGGAGAATTAGGGTTGGCAGGTTATGGATCTGTTGAGAGGAATCCTCCCAACGGGCTCAAAACCTTGTCTTTTAATGCACCACTCAGCATAGGAACATCATCTACAAATCAGCTGTTAGGGGGTTTGTTGAAGGGGAGTTACTGCCCTCTTCAACTGGCTCACTCTCTGGCTTTTTAATGCACCACACTGTGCAGGGCTTTCATCATACTTCACATATAACTCAATTAAATAAATATATAATAATGATGATGATAATTAAACCCAAATTAAAATTATACTGAGAATGGTAATGACAACTGGAAAGTATCAAGATCTCAGATTATAATATCTATTAATGTACCTTTATACCATAAAAGTAACTCTGTAATCACGGGTAAAAATATGCAAGCAATATATTAAGTAACACATTTTTTGACTTGCTTTGTTCTAGACATCGTATATGAAACTAGATTGTTGTTGTAGCTGTGCGTTGTTTCAATTAATTATATAAAGAGTTAATATATTTTTGTTGTTTGTTGTAAGTTGGTCTGTATGAATGTAGCTGCTTGAAATGTTTTGAAATGTTCTTTTTTTTATTTTATTGCACTTGGGGGTGGGGGCTCATAAGCTTTTTGCTTCAGCCCACTCCTTTTGAGCACAATGTGTAGTGCTCAAATAAACAAATAAACTAAAAAAAAACTAAAAAGAAAGTCGGGATTGGTGTTATTCAGGAATGACGGGAATTTGAAAGTGAATGTTGGAATCGAGTCCTTGGGAAACATATCACGAAGACTGGCGTTCTTTACTCCGACAACTGCCTCGTGGAGCGGTTCAGTCTGCAAAGAGTAGATACACTTCAGGAGAAAAGGTGCACAGGACGGCTCAACACCTGTGTGAATGAAGCAAAGTGGTGGCGGTATGTTTATGACGAGGGAACAATGGTTAAAGGCTATTGTAGAGGAGGGTGTTTAAGTCCTCATTTAGTTGTTTAAACTCTAAACTCAGACACAACTGAGATAATTGTTTTTTGGCCCACAGGCACAAAGAGAAAGTGTTATCATGCACCATGAGTCTCTCTCTCTAAAACCAAAAAAATCAGGTTCTAAAACTAGGAGTGATCATGGACTCGGACCTGAACTTAAACAGCCACATCAAAGCAATAACATCATCAGCTTTTTACCATCTGAAAAACATGGCTAAGATCGGAGGAATTGTGTCAAAACCAGACTTGGAGACACTCATCCATGCATTTGTCTCCAGCAGGTTAGACTACTGTAACGTTAGAGCAAATGTCCGTATTGAAAGAAGCCACATTACGTTGCAAAGTCACGAAAGTCTTCCATCATAAGTTCAGTTTCAGTTCTTCTTACAATCCTGGTTAGACCGATAGCTTCAGTTTAGTCTGGACTTGATCTACTGGAGTTAAGTCCTGATTTAGTCCTTGGTCAATGCCTTTCGTAGCCTCGTCGGTTCTTGTTTTGGCGACGAAGTTTCCAGATTGAGATGGTTTGGGGGGACGGTGAATGTTTAGCCGCATGTCTTCCATCATGAGTTCAGTTTCAGTTAAAATTGCGTAATATTTTGGACTATACTTTTGCCAACAAAACGAAGCATGCTCCGAATGACCAACTCGACTCAGAAAATGCTTTGCCTGGACAGGGTAATAAAATACCGGACCTGGATGAGGACCTCATATTTGGCTGCCTTTAGTCAGCATCTCCATGGAGACGAGCTGCGGACGTCCCGCTCCCAGTAAAGTTACAGTCAGATCGGTAACTCTTCTAAATCAGTCTTCAATGAAGGTACTTCATGAAGGCGCATTGAGTTGCCTTGTGTACGAAATGCGCGGTATAAATAAAGTTGCCTTGCCTTACTTGAGTCATCTTCTGTACTCAGTAGTTGAAGTCTTCGAAGACTTCAACTACTGAGTACAGAAGATGAATCAAGTACCTTCATTGAAGATGGACAACTCCTGTACGACTGAGACATCTTACTTACACAGACATCTTCTAAATCAGAGGATAAAAAACAAACCTTTTCATGAAGCTTTGGCTCATGAAACTGTCATTTTGCAAAGCAGGACTGAACCCAGCACTAAAACAAGACTCAACCGAGACCCAAGCGGGACCAGTGTAAACCCCTTGACCCCTGGACTAATTTGGGACTCATCTCAGACAGAGGACCCCAGAGTTTATCAGCTCAGTCCACACAAGTCCAGACCTGCTCTACATCGAAGAACCAACAAGTGCCGTGTTCACAACATGCCCCATGACGCAGGTAACTTCAGGTTTCAACTTTAAACTTTGCGATCGTTTTAAGTTTTGTCCCCATTCGAGGGGGTTTCTATATGTTTTTCCTCCCACCGAAGTATCTGTTGCTCTCGACTCAAATTTCCCAATATTTCCCCTGCGCTGTTTGCTCGTTCTATTCTCAGAAGGGGTTTGTTTGACTGTACCTTCACCTTTCACCCCGGAGCCAGCGCTGTTTTCTTAACATTAGCAACAACGATTTATTGGAACAAGGCCGTCGCATTCCCTCAAGACATCAAAGAGAAACTCGATCTATTCTCAAGAAACAACCGGGTTTTCGACGCAGGCAAAAGATCCGTCCTGATTTAGACTCGGTTTAGGTCCTAGTCGAGTCCCATGTTCATACTGGTTTACGTTAAATCCTCGTACAATCCTGGTTAGACCGCTTTAGTTTAGTCTGGACTTGATCTACTGGAGAGAAGTCCTGATTTAGTCCTTGGTCCTTTCGTAGTCTCGTCGGTTCTTGTTCTGGCGACATCGTTTCCAGATTGAGATGGTTTGGGCATGTGCAGAGCAGGGACAGTGAATGTAACAGTGTACTTGGGTAAATGCTGAGGTCAGAGCTGCCAGGAAACAGGCGGCCTAAAGGAAGATCAGAGATGAGATTTAGAGATGTGGTGAAAGAGCACGAGAGGCTGGTTGGATACATTCGACATAATAGTAGAAATAGTTGTCGTCTCAACGAGGGGTACATTTGTCCAGAGGAATTAGTCAGATGAGGAACTCAAGGATCCAAAAGGTTATACACTGCCCGAGCACCCCAAAAAGCTCTTATATTTAGCTTTGATTACATTCACTGTGGCATTGTTTCAATAAGATCCTGCAATGTCCAAAGATCCAGTGTGGCATTAAAAGCTAGGGCTGGGTACCGTTCGATTTTTTTAGATACCAGTACTTTAATGATACTTGGTTTTCAATACCGATACTAAAATATTTGTCATATAGAACCACAAAACAGATTAATAATGTTAATGTATTCATTTCCCTTCCATTTAATTTCTTTTGAATTTGTATGATTTATTTGAGGTGAAACAACCAAAAAACTTCCTTCTACTACAAAAGGGCAGATAATTTGTAGCATTTTTCCCCCCCTAAATTATCCCCAAATTGTAAATTTTTTCCCCATTTTTTTTTTTTACTTTTTGCTCCCCAGTTTTAGCCCACAATTCCCCCAGTTTTCGCCCCATGTTTTCCCCAATTTTTCTCGATGGTTTAATTTTTCCGATACCAGACTGGTATCATTTAATGGTACCCAGCCCTATTAAAGGCGCTGTACCTGAAATTTATCGAGCAGTGAAACAAATTTAGTTTTGTCCTCCTCGTATATTGTAAACTCAGACATTTGTGGGGAAAACACGGTGGGCCTTTAACCTAACATAAGGTCTTGTATTGATGATGGGAGTCCTGGCATTGTATATGTTCACTTTAACGTTTAACAGTTTTCATTACTTTTACTTCAGTAATCTCACTTTGACATGTAGCTTCGAGTGCATACTTCAAATACCTCTCCTATACCTCTCCCTGTGTCCCTTATGCAACCTGACAATGCATTTCACAGAATCGTCCTGCAATTATCAGCCTTTAAGAATCATGTCCGCGCCGTATACTTAGCCCTTCTCCCTCATCGGATCTCTCGCTCGGCCCTATTAAGGTTTCAACAGACACTTTATTGTCGTTCATAATAACACTAATGCAGCTGCCGCGTTGCTAACTTGGCTGTGTTTGTATTGCGAGCGCAGGTCTGTAATTTGCACTCCTTGGATACTGCGGAGCCGGCGTTTATTTTTATTTATTTTTTTTCAAACACAACCCATGAAGAGCGGAGGTAAAATCGCTGCTTCACAAAGACCTGCTTGTTCACCGCTACACCCGCTCCTTTGTTCAAATAAAAATTACCTGTAAGAGGATTACGATTGTGTAAAGGTTATGGGGACGCAGGTTTGGTCGCATAGCTATACAAATGAGAATCAACACCGCTTTGAGTAATTGTTTCCTTTGGGATCTTCGATGGGAAACGGATCACAGGCAAAGTCATTTATTTTGTGCGTTTCTTTTGAGTTTGATTGTAGTTATGATAATCTTTCTATTTTTTTTTTTACATTTAATAACGCAATAACACTTTCGACAAGACGGGAATAGCATGGTATCTATAGGATAAATGGGGCAGATGCATTTTGTATAATAATAATAATATAATATAATAATGATGATAATACTATTTCATGGTTTCACAAAATTAATCGGGAGTATGTCCTGCTTTCTTAAAATAGGTGGCGTTCACGTTTTAGAATGTGATGATGTCATAATGTCAGGTGGAGGGCAGGTGCCAATACAACTCTATGGGAGAAATACAGTTTTTTAAGAAATCTCCAAAAGGAAAGTTAACAAATGATTTTCCTCATCAGTGATTGGACTCACAAACCCAACGTATTATTTTTATGGCTGAAAGTCCTTTCTACTGGCCAACATCACGCTCATGTTTTCGAGTATTGTCACCACTTTCGGACGCCTTTCAAAGTAAATCACTTATAACACCAGACTAATGCATTTAAAAGAACTTGTATTTGAGCAGCATCAGCTTCGTGACTGTAAGCTAACGCAGTGGTGGAGTGATCTGCAAGAAAATAGTACCTCAAAATGCGGTAATTCATGTGATACAAGGTCAGTTATATTTCAAAAAATATTCTATTAACACAGACATTTATATGGTTAGTCTGGCGTTATAAGTGATTTGCCTCAGGTGCACTGTGGAGCGGGTCAGACTGTTTTTAATGCAGGGTTGCTGATAGAAATACGTTAGCCTAGCATTAGCATAGCGCCACTAAGCTCTTCAAATATAAGAACTGCATGAATTTAAGAAAAAAACATCTCCAGACGTCAACAACAACACTCAATGAAGCCCAATGAAATATCCCTTTAACCAAAAACTAAGAAGAAAAGATCTGCAGTTCGCCAGTTACCACAGTTACCACCATGGCATTTTCAGTTGCTCCACCTCAATTATAAACTATAGGCTCTTTAGAATGTTGTGATGTCACGTGAACGCCACCTTTTATCATAATTTCCGTAATTAGTATTACACTTTTAAGCAAACCAATCTTGTGAGCGTTAAGGGACTTTTTAACATTTCTCTTTACGTACTAACTTCAGTTACATTGTGTGTTCCGGTGTTGGCTCTCAGTCGTACTGGAGTTGTCCATCTTAGGTGAAGGTTCTTGAAGTCATCGTCTTTACTCTGTAGTTGAAGTGTAGGACGTACGATATGATAGCCTTTATGAATCCTGAAGGAAATTCTGTTTATCAGCTGCACACATTAGTCACACATAAAAACAACAGATTAAAAAACGATATATAACAGTGCAGAATAGATATATAAATTAAACTGAATGTTTCGCTCATATCCAACGGGCTTTGTCGGCAACACTAAGGTTTCGGCTGACACGCGGACTAGATAAAGACCACTTATGCAAAGGTCACTCTCAACCTAAACAACCTTTATTGTTCTCACCCGAGTTTTAGACGGAAACTCAGCTGAGTCGTTGAGACGTGGAACAAGTGTTTACCCACAGGTTTAAAGAAGCCTTTGAATAAGTGGGAGGGGCTTAGCCAACCCTCCCAGTCGTCTTTATCTAGTGCGTGTGTGTCCGAGTCTCATGCACACTCTCATTCATCCTGGCCTATTGTACATGTTTTTAGTGGTATTGTTATTTATTAATTTATTTGAACAGGGACAGTGTACAATCTACATTAGCCTCAGAAAGGAGAGATGCATTGTACCAGGTTATAGCACTTGTGCTAATTTCCACCTGCAGTCCCTGGGCCTATTGTACATGTTTTTAGTGGTAGGGGAAACCGGAGTACCCGGAGGAAACCTACGCAGACACGGGGAGAACATGCAAACTCAACACAGAAATGCCCCGTCCGGGTGGGAATCGAACCCGGGACCTTCTAGCTCTTTCAAATAATCAATAAATAATCACAATAAGTACCGTGCTGTTACTGTGCGGTAAAGCAGTGCAGATGGTAGAGCGGGTCGTCTCATGATCAGAAGGTCAGGGGTTTCAATCCCAGACTCGGCAGGTGCACTCTGTCGTTGTGTCCTTGGGCAAGACACTTCACCCACCTCGCCTCCAGTGTCTGCGTACATTTGTGAGTGAATGGTGGTTCCTTGATGTAAAGCGCTTTGAATAAAAGTGCGATAGAAGTTGAGACCAATTAAACTTGCCTTGTTGTTCCCTTACCAAAAGAATAAGTGATCAATTTATATTTATCAAGACGTTTTGTGGCATAAAACATCTCGAGCTAGATGCACATTTCGTCTGAGAACACTAATCTTTGCAATTGCAAGACAGATCCAGTGCCTTGGTGGAGGTCAACGCCTTCAGAGTTTCGTTAAAATTTTATGTTTGATACACAATTAGTTTCTCGTAATCGCACAATATACTCAATGCTTATATAACTGAAACTTTATTGAAAAATAGTTTGTTTTTTATCGATCAGGGGCATTCACCTCTTTGGGGCAGGTCACTTCACGGGGCGGGGTAATGCTATCTTCTTAAATCAATAGGTTATCAGACGTACATGGAAGTTAAGTAATATGAGGCTGCATATAAGGACAAAACTAAAGTCTGAACTAGGTGCAAACCACACAAAATCGCGAACAATATTCATCAGAAATCTTCCAGTTCAGATATTTTGTTCAAATTTTTTCATAGATTTCTAACCTATACGACTAGAAAAATATCTACGACTTTTAAACTAATCCTGCTTGGTCTCATGGCTCTTTTAATTGACCTTTGGTTGTCGTAACTTGTGCTTGTTGATCAATAGTATTTGCGAGTCCAACGTTCAAAGAAGCGGGTCAGCGCTCGCTTTAGCTTTATTCAATTTCCCGAATAAACAACATCATGCCATAAAACCCTCAGCACTTTATTGCCCCACTTACCGAAATTACATTTTAGTTATCTCCGGGGCATTTCGGTGTTTGGGTCCTGAATTGGTCCCTAATAAACCCTGTGATGAATGCAGTCACTTGACATTAGGGCGGTGAAGGCACCATGGTGAGTTCAAAGCACTTTTATCCGAGCGTTTTTCTCCACACTGACGGCAGCGACAGATAAGATATGCGGGTCTGTCTACACCAGGCATTTGCAGGGACCGGGTTTATCTGACGTTGTGAGCGACGCTGTGGGAGTCCTCTGGGGTCGGTCCTGGTTCAGTCTCGGTTTAGTCCACATTTAGTCCAGGTTAATTTTGGCACAAGAAATCCTGTCCAGTCTGTGGTCTGAATTTAGCCCGGCTTCACTTTGACCTGATACATTTCAAGGTTATCCTTGACTTGTGTGTAGGCCACATTATAGGTCTTAGTCTTAATGAGGTCATTCCTGTTTTTGGGAAGTTGTTACCAAGGTTAGGCGGTTATTTAATCTTATTATACGGCCCTTCACAATGCAAGTAGAACGCTCCATTGACTTGAATGGCATTTCTCAACGTTCTACGGGTCATTACTTTCTGCTAGAGGACCTCTAAAAAAAAAAAGAAAATGACCGCTGCCAATGTCAACGGAGTTCGTGCTTGTCAGGTCTTCCATATCACTCCTGTAGTAGTACGAGCGGACACTATCTCTGTCGTGGAATCGCTCGTGAAGTTATTGGGAGTCTGACTTTCAACTTACCCAGAGATTCACCACCATTCCTCCTCCTCCAACTGCACCTTAAACTAAGTAGCTAGGCTAGCAATAAGTAGCTAGCCTTGCTGCTACTAGCCTAGCCACACTGCCAAACGTTGGTGCCCTGTCGGTACTTATTTTCCCGATAATGACCCGCGTCCTATACATTATCCCTTACATAATGAAGTTATTCTTGACCATGTTGTGTGCCATTCTTTTTGCAGATTTAAGCATAGCTCACAAGAAAAAGTATCATACTGGAGTTAAATATACAACAAGGACTGCGTTATAAAGTAAAGTAACAAAGGTTTGATTTGTGAACCGTATGGACCTTTGGTAACACTTTAGATTACAGCCCACTAGTAATTACATACGTAAGCACAGGTAACATAAAAGTAACGGTGTACAAAGTGTAATAAAGGTGTACAACGTGTGGGTGTACAGGTGCTCGTCATATAATTAGAGTATCATAAAAAAGTTCATTTATTTCTGTAATTCAACTTCAAATGTGAAACTAATATATAATATAGACTCATTACATGCAAAGTGACATCAGTCAAGCCTTTGTTTGTTATACTTGATGATTATGGCTTACAGTCCATTTTCAAAATATTCTAATTTTAAGAGATTTTTAATTTGGCTTAAGCTGAGTCACAATCATCAAAATTATAACAAATAAAGGCTATACACGTCTCACTTTGCATGTAATGAGTCTGTCATATATTAGTTTTGCAGTTTCAGTTGAATAACAGACGTGAATGCACTTTTTTTGATATTCTAATATATGACGAGCACCTGTATGTTTAACAAAGGCTTACGAGGTGTAATAAAGGTGCAGGGTGACCAGATGTCCCAGTTTACCCGGGACAGTCCCAATTTTGAGTCCTATAAACCAATTCAAAATCTCCATTCAGGATGCATGTACCTTTATTAAATCTTGCACCGCACTGTAATGCATTACCTGGGCGACAGTGGGGAATGTTTTTGGAGGTCGGGGAGGAAACCTGGCTGCCCTCGGTGCTCCTCTGAAACGGTGCAGCGCCTCCTGGGGTTGTCCCTGTTTCAGAGCGTGGTGTCCTGCACTGGTCAGCCCCTCCACCTCCTCCTTCCTCCTGCGCAGCTCTCTCCGCACCCTACACTTTCTACCTTTTATTACACCGTGTACACCTTTATTACCCATTTGCCCCGTCAACCCCAAACATGCACCATGAGTTTAAAAGCCTCCACAGTCTGTCCTGACCATGGCCTGAAGTCAAGCTCTGGAGATGAGTCCTCGGGTGTTGTACCGGTTTCCAAGGGGAATAATTTTAAATCTTAAACTATTTCTGATTTAGTTCTGATATAATAATGATTTGTATAGCCTCTTATCTTGCACAGCGCTTTCATTCATGTTTATTACAGTAGTATTCTTCAATGATCTACAACACGGACACTTTTCTCACTATCTGCACTTTTGTGTATAACTGGAACAGCGGCCGATATCAAGTGGTTTCCTTCATTGAGATATAGTTTAATCTTATCTTATAGGGTCAGAACTGGGACTCGAGCAAATATTTTTAACTCCCCCGAGATGATTTAGAGACGTACAGTTACAACCACAGCTAAATATAAAAAGAAGCTTCTCCACTGGAGCTTACAGCCTATAGGTTATTTTTTTTTTTGGTCTTGTTTTTTTCATTTTTTTGTCGCTTTCTCCATCACGTTTTCCCATTGCTTTTTTGTCACGTTGCTTTTTTGTCACATTGTTTATGTCACTTTTTGGTTGTGTTTTAGGCACTTTTTTTTAAATTGTGTTATTGTTGCTTTTCTGGACCATTTTTGTTGCTCTTTTGTGGCTCTTTGTGAATGTTATAATCATTGCCCTCTCTTACGTTTGTAACGAAATCACCTCTTTATATATTCTTATATTCTTGTATAAGCTTTGCAATTTAATATAGTCACATGGGCAGCTGTAGGCCCCAGTGTTTAAACCCAAAACGGGATATTGTTATGTGCAGTTTAGCCTGTATTCACTGTGTAATCATCTATTCTTATATATCCATTAAAATTACATACGATTAACGTAGAATATGATAAATGTATTGTAACTTTGTGAGTTGTATTAATCTGTGCCTTATCCTTAATCTGCATCACAGCATCTGGCGGAGGTCTGAGGTGGAACTGACCCGTGTTAGGAGCGTGGCGGGCCATGTACTGTACATGCGTGAGCATGCTATAAATAAAGCTGTACATTACTGGAGAAACAGATGTGTCCGCCCGTCCCCATGACAACGGGACCTGCCCCGCGACCACATCCACCTCCTGTAGGCTCACTTCAGATTTCAAATGACCGCAGCTCATACCTTAATTCCGTTAAGACGGCACCAGTTCCTTATCTGTGATCCTATATAAACGTGTGCCTGGCAATGCTCGAGGTTATTCTGCCAGCGTGCAGCTGCCTGGGTCGGGGCTCAGAGCGACCTGTTGCATTCTGAAACCTCTTTCTATCTATCGGTCACAAATCTCCGTCGTGTGATCGCTCCCGGATCTTGAGCCGACAGAGAACCAATTGTCAGTCACACTAAGGCGGACTAAACATTTCATACGGTATCTGACCGCGGGGCCTAACACACGCTCCCAAGATCAAGACCCGTAGATCGGAAGTCTAGCACGATCGCGACCTTCTGGTCAGCTCACTTCCCAGGCAGTTCTTTTCCTTTCCATAATTCGATCAATAAAAGACCCACAAAAGACATCTGTTGGTGAGTTTGTCCTTTCTTAATGTAATTGAATAGAAACGTGTTGGTGCATGCGGGTTGACAGGTGGAATTACCCCACGAGGTGGCACAGGTTTTTTCTGAGGTAATCATCCAAAGTAAGGGAGGTAATGCTACAATAGGAAACAGTAAGTGAGGAACTAAAAGGCAGAAATCCTAACAGGCAGGAATACAATTGCAGGAATATTAACAGTGAATTTATTCTATTTTTTTTTGCTTTTTCATCACTTTTTAAGATGGTTTTAAAGATGTTGGTCTTCAAAAAAAAAGTGTCTTGTGGCTCATTTTGCCCCAGGGGTGGGGTAAGTTGAACCAGGGTTTCTTGGGGTAGCATTTTAGTGTTTACCATTATAATACATATTTTTATTTTCATACTATCATAAGGCCGTAATAACACCGTAGGAGCACTTTGACTTGACTGTGCGGACGTCGAAGTGCTCCTAAGGTGTTATTACGCCTTACAATATAGTTCCCCTTTGTATCCCCTTTTATTATAACTTTTCACGTAACCATGTTTAAATAGGGAAAACGTGGAACAGCTTCTAACCTCACCCCCGTTTCGAGCCGTATGAATATGCTGGGAGAGGCTAAATGCTAACAACGGCTTTGGTCTATTTGCGTGACTGAGCGCACGCACAAAGACCGGACAGTTACGCATCAACTCGTCTAAGCTCAGGTGAGAACATTATCTCAGTGTGGGAAAACTGCTTTTATAACAACAAAATGACCAACATCAGGAAGAGAAAAAAAAAATACCTACATGTATTTGTTCTTTTGCAACTATCGTTTTTGTATCTATAATCTCACATAATAAAAAACTAAACAAAATTAAAATGATGAGTGTGGTTCAACTCACCCCACTCTCCCCTGATGCCAAACCGGAGAAAAGGTGCTCAGATGAAGAGCCACCACTTTCTCACAAACCTGTTCCACGCGCCCCGGCTCCACTTCTCCCGTGGCTCCACCCCGTGTGTTTCGCCTCTCCTCCTCTCGCCTTTGTCCCCCCGGAAGCGCAGGGCTGTCCCACCGCAGCGGCTTTCTGCTCGCATCTGGATCCACACAGTCCCAACAACTACTCTCCTTCTTCTTCTTTCCAAAACCAGCTCACCCAGCTCTTCCACGCCGCTCACTCTGAAAAGAAATAAAAAGCGAAGCAGCGGCGCAACAACGCAAAGGGAGAAGTTTGGAGGACACTTACTGGCTACCTTTTCCCCCCCTTTTTTTCTTTTTTACCCTGGGTCATACTTTCGTCGAAACCAAGAGGCAGCAGCTGCAGGGAGAGCGAGAGAGGAGCAGAGATTGTCGCCTCAAGTTAAAAAGTTTCCAACGCCGCTTTCACGTCGTCGTGTTTTTACGCACTTGTAGCGTCCAAGCTCGCGCCTCCATAACAATCGTGTTCGCTTTTTTTTCTTTTCTTTTTTTAAATAACCGGGGCCACTTTGTTTCGCGAGCTTAATTTTCTCCCTCACTCGATTTTCTTTTGAATGAAGTTTGTGTTGGGAAGTCGCAGAAGCCACCGCGTCTCCATAAAGAAGAAGCTCAACGTGGGACAGGCGCAAACTTTGTCCTAACTTTTACGAACGCACCTGGGCGACTATTTCTATTTTTTTTTCTCTCTCGAGTTTGCGCGTGTCTCTGTACTGTTGTTGTTGTTTTTTTTTATTCTATCTTGATGCAATGAAGTCGCTGTTGTTGCTGTCTGCGGCTTGCACTCTGTGCGCCTTGGTTTTTTCGGACACTGCGGAGCAAAAGCTGAGGAACTGCAACGATGTCCGCGCGGCGTACAGCTCCAAGGGATTCAACGTGAACGACGTGCCCAACAAATACGTAAACGGTGAGATTGACGTTTCTTTTTTTTTTTACTATTACCTCTGGAGGTGGGGGGGGGGGTTTCGAGCTCGGAGCCGAGAGAGACCCCTCCACAGGTCGGGGAAAGGTGTCCTTGTTTTACGACACGGGGGGGGGGGGGGGGGGGAGGGGGGGGGCGAAGGTGTCCTGTTGTCCTCGCGCAGTAGGCCGTTTTACCTCCCCAGTCCCACCGCTAGGCCTGGATAAAAGACTAAACAAGGGCCTTAAATGGAAGTCTAAAACATGGCTTCTTAACCTCTTAACCCCCACCTGAACCGAGCGCGTCTTCTCCCGTTCAGCTTTACCCGAATGTAAACGGTTATTGTGAGGCCTCATTTGAAAGCTAAGACCTTCCAAATGGATCTAAACACATACTTCGCATTGTTGCAGCGTTGTCACTTTTTTTCACCCCATTTTTGTCCACTTTTTCGTCACATTTTTTGTTGCGTTTTCATCCTCGTTTTGTTCAGATTTTTTCAGACACTTTTTCCAGGAGGCTTTTAGATTTGGGTAAAGCTGGAGAAAAGGCGCTCGGTTAAAGAGGAAACCACACATTTGTAGCATCCCAGTTCTTCTTCACAGGGACACGTTTATCGGCACATGTCACAATCTGCAGGGTCACCTTTCAGGCAAAAAATGCTGAAAAACTCTCCCGCAAGTTCATGAAATGGATTCAAATGCTTTATAAATTAGATCTACAGTGTTTTCCCCACACGCGTCTGAGCATACAGTATAAGGAAGAGGAAGACAAAACACATTTCATTCCATAACTAGAAGAAAAAAAGTCCGGTATTGCTCCTTTTATTAACCATGTGTGAACAAGAAGAACACCTAACTTTAATTAAAATGTCAGATGTACCACCTGAAGATGCCCCAGCTCCATCACTGCTCTGCCCTGTGTCTTCTTCAGTTTTGTATTAGGAAACCTTGTATAATCTCCATTGAATCCTGGTTTTGAACCTGTCCTCGGGTTTTTTGCCTTGTAAACGGTGATCACACTTAGTGCAGCTCTACATGAAGAATCAGTTGCTAATTGGGAAGTCTCCTTGTTATAAGTCTACCTCATTTTAAAAGGCAAACAAAAGCCACACAGACTGATAATTTAATTCAGTGGCCTTATCATCACACTAGCCTGGGCGACCAAGATGTTTGGTTTTCTGTCATGAAGATCGAGGCGCAGTTTAAACCGAATGAAGTCTGCAGAATAATATATCGCTTGATGATCTTTATCGCGATATCGGGTGACGCCATTACCGTACATCCATCGCCAACTCGCCCGGTTCCATCTAGCGGAGAACGACACTTTCTTTGGCGACAAACCTTAAACAAAACCACATATTCACGTGTAAATGTCATTTTTCCATTTTAGTGCCATTTTACAATTTTTTTTGGCCCCATTTTGATATTGTTTAAAGGCACACTGCGTAACATTTTGGACTACACAACGCGTGCTCTTAATGACCAGCTCAACACGTGGTATACTATTACTGCAGTGGGTAATCAAGGAGTGAGAACCTAGCCTTTAACAATCTCATTCTGCTGACTTTAGTCGACATCTCCATGGAGACGAGCTGGAGACGTCCCCACTCCCGGTGAAGATACAGTCACGTCTTACGAGAGCTGAGCCGCTCACAGCAAAGACACGCGTTTGCTTGTACGTTTTTATGAGGGATTTTTCAACGTCGAAAGCATCGGTCATAAAATAAATGCTTGTATTTCACTTTTTTTAATTGGGTAAAATCCTACGCTGTGTTGCTTTAAGTTTTGTTTTGACACAATCTGAGGAGAAAACAAATTGCTCATGTTCTGTGTACATTTAGTGGATGATCAAACTGTTTTTTATCATTGTTTTGGGAATTATAAAGCAACAATACCCTGGTAATGTTCATAAAGACCAGACAAGTCTATCCCTTTTTTGCAAACATCATGTAACTTCAGCTTCAGCGCTTGTTTTTTGTCCAGCTTCACCCGGCCCCAGTTGCTTCAGTATCACAACGCTTCCCCCCAAGCTTTAAAGGACTGACAGTTTCCTTATTGCCCGTAGTTCACGTGGAGAGCCCCTGTGAACAACAATACAGCTGTTTAGGGGCACGTGCTAAAAGTTGCGGCGCACTGTTAGCTGAGAGGAAGCGGCTCCGAGACATTTGGATATCTGGTTTTCCCCTCGGCCAAAAGTGCAGCGGCAGGCGGGGTAAATATAGGCTTCATTTAGGAAACACTTGTAGCTCATTCATAACAATAAGGGCCATAATCAGCGCGGCGCCCCGCCGAAAACAAGCTGCTGTGTTTACTCCCGGGCTTCCTCAGCGGGGACGGGCGCCCTGTGAAGTGCGCAGCTCGTCCTGTAAACAACAGCCCCACGCTTTAGCCACAACAGCGGGTACCTGTGGGCTTTGGAAGGGCAATGTTGTGCTGTGGGACGGTTCCTCGTGCCCACAACATTTCAGGGTTTCTGCGGGGCACTCTTAAAGGTGCACCGTAGCTTTTTATATGAAAAAAAACAAAACTTGACATTTGTGTATATTTGACCTTTTAGTGACTCGGTGGCGTTGTGGGTGCAGCGTGGCAGCTCTGCTTTCCCTCCCAGTGGCCTCTATGATAGTCCAGAATCAATTGTTTTTCGGGCATCTGGACAGTTTCTGGTTCGAACCCCTGAAAACAATTGATCCTGGAGTATCCTAGAGGCCACTGGGAGGGAAAGCAAAGCTGCCATGCTGCACCCACAACGCCACCGAGTCACTAAACGGTCAAATATGCACAAATGTCAGTTTTATTCTTTTTTTTTTTTTTTACATAAAAAGTTGCATAGTGCAGCTTTAACCTTAACCGAGCACATTTTCTCCAGTTTGGCATTACCCAAATTTAAAGGCTCCTTGAAAGAGTCAAAATAGCGACAAAAACGAGAAGTAAACAAGGATGAAAACGCAGCAAAAAGAGACAAAAAATGCTTTAGTTGCTTTAGTTTAGTTTATTTGAGCAATACACATTGTGCTCAAAAGGAGTGGGCTGAAGCAAAAAGCTTATGAGCCCCCACCCCCAAGTGCAATACATAAAAAAAGAACATTTCAAAACATTTCAAGCAGCTACATTCATACAGACCAACTTACAACAAACAACAAAAATATATAAACTCTTTATATAATTAATTAAACCAACGCACAGCTACAACAACAATCTAGTTTCATATACGATGTCTAGATCAAAGTAAGTCAAAAAAATGTGTTACTTAATATATTGCTTGCATATTTTTACCCGTGATTACAGAGTTACTTTTATGGTATAAAGGTACATTAATAGATATTATAATTTGAGATCTTGATACTTTTCAGTTGTCATTACCATTCTCAGTATAATTTTAATTTGGGTTTAATTATCATCATCATTATTATATATTTATTTAATTGAGTTATATGTGAAGTATGATGAAAGCCCTGCACAGTGTGGTGCATTAAAAAGCCAGAGAGTGAGCCAGTTGAAGAGAGCAGTAACTCCCCTTCAACAAACCCCCTAACAGCTGATTTGTAGATGATGTTCCTATGCTGAGTGGTGCATTAAAAGACAAGGTTTAGAGCCCGTTGGGAGGGTCCCTCTCAACAGATCCATAACCTGCCAACCCTAATTCTCCGTTTGTGAATTTGAGCAATAGAATGACAACCGTTCCAAGCAGCAACACTCTTCCAGATTATAGAGGAACAATACACATAATTGATTCTACTGCTCCCCCTAGTGGCAACGCATTTCTTGTCTGTATATTTCAAAAGTCTTTTGTTTGTATTTATATTTGAACAGGTTGATGTTTGGACATCGTTTCAATTCCATCTCCAGTTTATTCCACAATTGTACACCATTAACTGTTGGACTAAAACTTTTCAAAGTTGTGCTATGTTTCTGAATCCTAAAGTTTAATTCATCACGTAATTCATAACAACCAGTACGTTCTTGGAACCTTCTTTGTATTTGGTTTGGTAACAATTTATACCTTGCTTTGAATAACATTTGAACAGTTTGGAACTCAACAATGTCACAAAACTTCATGATCTTTGATTTTAAAAATAATGAGTTTGTGTGGTCCAAAAACCCAACTTTATGAATTACTCGGATAGCTCTTTTTTGCAACAATATTATTGGTTTAACTGTGTTTTTATAAGTACTACCCCAAACCACAGTACAATAATATAAGTAGGGCAAAATCAGAGAACAGTATAAGGTATGTAGAGCTTTGATGTTTAAAATGTGCTTTGCTTTTGCTATTACTGAAATGCTTCTAGAAATTTTCGTAGATATATATTTAATATGAGATTTCCAAGTAATTCTGTCATCAATAATCACACCAAGGAATTTGATTTCATGCACTCGCTCGATAACAACACCCTCTATCTGAATTGCTTCCTGAGCATTGGAGTTACAGTTGCCAAATATCATCATTTTGCTTTTACTCAGATTTAGAGATAATTTATTTTGTTTGAACCACTTATTGACACTTTTGAGTTCCAAGTTTACAATCCGACACAGCTGCTGTAAGTCGTCTCCTGATGCAAACATATTTGTATCGTCAGCAAACAAGATAAATTTAAGTACTTCAGATGTGTTACAAATATCATTAATATACATATTAAACAATTTTGGGCCCAGAATAGAACCTTGAGGTAAACCACAGACAATTTGTCGACAACTCGACTGATAATCACCGATTTTCACACATTGTTTTCTATTTTTTAAGTAACTGGTAACCCACTGTAGAGCTACCCCCCTAATCCCATAATGTTCTAGTTTATTAATTAATATATCATAGTTTATTGTATCAAACGCTTTACTCAGGTCAATAAATAACCCTATTGCATATTTCTTGTTATCTACAGCATTAGTTATTTCTTCAGTTATATCAAAGAGCGCGTGTGAGGTTGAGTGATTGTTCCTGAAACCAAACTGATTGTCCGAGAATGTGATGACAATGTGGCAGCAAGTCACGGAAAAGGATCTTAGCTCAGTTTCGTAGGTCTTGGCTTTCAAATGAAGGCGTATAGGCTGTAAGCTCTCCAGTCGAGAAGCTTTGAGATTCGGGTAAAGCCGACTTGGGGAAACTATGTCTGGTTAAAGTGGGGGTTAAGAGGTTAAAAGCGCATTAAAAAGCTTTCAAAGTCACGAGAGATTTGTGCCAAAATGGAGGCTTTAAATGTCATTAAAAAGCATTTATTGGTATTACATATGAACTTCTAGTAAAGTAAAGGCCGTTGCGCAGCTATTTTTCCTGCATACGTTTATCAGAAATGCAAAGATTCTGGTCTAAAACGCATTCAGCTCCAGTTTTGGCTCAAATGTTTTCCCGTTGTGCTTCTGGATAGCAACATTTCCCCACAGACTGCTGCTAGAACCAATCATTAAAAAAAAAAGGGGAAGTACACTGCCCAAAAGGTCTTTCTCAAACCTCTAAAGAGTCATGAGAGGGAAATGTAATAGCCGTCATAATCAGCTGGCTTTATTCATCTGATTATTTCATCATTTAAGGTCAATGTTATTGCTCTCTTTAACCTCTTAACTCCCACCTTCACCGAAATGTCTTTTCTCCAGTTCAGCGTTTCTCAAATCTAAAACCTTCTTGACCTGAGAGTTCACAGCCTATAGGCCAGTGTAACGCCTCATTTGAAAGCTATGACCTACAAATCTCATCTAAATGTCCTCGCGTTGTAGTCATGCCATCTCTTTTTTTAAAGCTTTTTTTTAATCAAGTTTATGTAACTTTTTAGTCGCTTTTTTCTTGCTTTTTTTGTCACGTTGCTGTGGGTTTCTCGCCGCGTTTTCATCACGCTCCCGTCGCTCTTTTCAGATTTGAGTAAGCTGGAGAAAATGTGCTCGGTTCAGGTGACGGTTAAGAGGTTAAGGCCCAGTTTGTTCCTAAATCCTCATCTCGCTCTGGTGGGACTTGAAAGGTCAGACGTTTTATGAGATGGCGCTCGGTGTAAAAAAAAAAAAAAAAAAGTTCGAGACGCCCCGGTCTAATCATGAGTTCAGTTGCTGCGGCCTGATGCGGGAGGTTGTTAACACAGGACGTCCCGTTGTAGAGCGAGGAGGAGGAGGAGGAGGAGGAGGAGGAGGAGGAGGGCTGGAAATTCCTCTGTGCCCCGCATACTTCAAATCCCTCCATCTCCCATTTCCTTTTCATTTTTTTTCCAAGTACCTTAAGTGAATATGCACACTCATTCAGTTCATTCATTCATTTTTTTCTTTTTTTTGTGCATTTGTTGGATGTTTACGGAGAAGCAGTAGATGGTGGACTTAGCTCCTTTTTTGAAGCCTGGTTTTCCAACTCGAAAAGTTTTACGGACAGACAGACGGTCCATGCACTGGAAGTTTGTTGCAACATAACCTCTGATCTTTTCTGCTACATAGGAGTCCTTGATTTAACTTTTCGCGGGCTAGAATCTGGCTCTTGCATAGAAGAAGGTAAAGTTCCACAGCTGTTTGACTCATTTCCCATTGACTTAACATGGTTGGCACGGCAACAGTTTAACCTCTTAACCCTCACCTGAACCGAGCACATTTTCTCCAGTTTACTCAAATCTAAAAGAGCGGCGGGAATGTGATGAAAACGCAGCGAGAAACGTGACAAAGAAGCAAGAAAAAAAGGGGCACAAACTTGATATAAAAAAAAGTGTTGAAAAGGTGACAAAAACTCGATCAAACGGCGACTAAAAAGTTACATAAACTTGATAAAAAAAAGCTTAAAAAAAAAACACGAGGACGTTTAGATGAGTTTTGTAGGTCTTAGCTTTCAAATGAGGCGTTACACTGGCCTATAGGCTGTAAACTCTCAGGTCAAGGAGCTTTTAGATTTGAGAAACGCTGAACTTAATACTTTCGTTTAAGGTGGGAGTTAAGAGGTTAAAATTGTCTACCGTCTTCTATGTCACTTCCTGGTCAGTGTCCAATAAGGAAGTGAAACTATAAACGTCACAAAAATGGCCAAACTAAAGAAAGCTGGGGACAGTCTTTAGCAAAACCTTAAATCTAATCATGTTAACTATGTTTGAGCATAAAATTTCAACTTCAAACAACCGAAGTAATTGTGCTCAAATTAAGGCCTTAATTGTTACTAAAAAGCATCGCATTGATTCCAACAGGCATTGAATCAAAATGTCTTTGGAAATGGTGACTTTTTATACTGGAAAATATAACGATATGGTCAAAAACATTCAGTGGCAGGTTTTGCAGAACATTTCTGGCAATTCTTATACAGTTTTTACATTTTCGCTCCACAGTTTCCCGTTGTGCCCAGTTTCCTTTTACATGGGAGTGAACGTAGTTATGATAAATGCATAGATTTTCTTTGCTTGTGGCATTAAAAACCTAGTATTTGGGCATTAAAAATAATTTAATTTGACTTGGAAACCTTTGCTTTACCCGTCTTCTTTACAGCTTAACCGTTCATTGTTTCTTTTTAATCAGTGAAATCGATGATGGGGATTCATCGCTGAACCGATTTGATTATGAACTCGCCTTGGCTGAAAATTTTTTGCTTATTACATAATCGTCTTATGATTTGATTATAGTTTGCTCGACCATAAACACGGGCCGCCCGAGCCTCCAATTATCGCCATCTTTACTGCGAGGCCATGTTTATCACGTTCACCCTTTTGCAGTGGAGGTAAAAGTGCAGATATGGAGCAGAGACTTTCCTTCGGTTAAAGCTCCCGGATGAAAACCTAAGTGAAAGTATGAATCCACTTTCCGACGTGCTTTTAGTAAAACACCGATACGTGAAACTCCTTCTCAGCCCGTGTTATTTTTACAGAGAAATGTGCTCTTGTTAAACGGAAGAGACGGAATGTGCCGCTGGCGTTTTCAGACTTTTATTATCGTGATGTTTCTCAGCAGAACGACTTCACTGTCTTTCCAAAAATAATGGTGGCTCCATTTTTTTTTTGCGCTGGCTGCCACTTAAACGTCAACATGTCTTTTTTTTTTTTTTTTTTTTCTCTCTCCCAACTTTCACCCAAACAAACCTTTTTTTTTAATAAAATCCAGGCGCCTCATCCTCGTGACAGGTACGACCGATTTGCATGTGGCCCTTTTCATTGTCACCACGCTTCTTTTATGAGTTTACTTTGCACATTAAAAGGGGTCTTTCCTCTCCCCTCCCCATTACCATAGCGCTGGGCGTAGCTGCCACATCTTCGCCTGGACTGCCTCCTTTGTTTCTGCATGTATCTGCCTTTGTGATGCTAAACCTCATTGAAACCGGGGCCGAGATCGTCTGCATATATAGGGCTTGTCTTAATTGTTTGGCATCTCCATGTGGTGAAAGGGCAATGCATAAATGGATGAACTCAGGATTTTTTATTGCGTAATATGTAGCACGTGCACTTACTGTTTGGCTGCAAGAATTTGTGTTGTTATATTTCAATTTAATGCCTAAAACCCGGCAATGAGCCCAATGCCAATCTCGACTGCGCATGGGTGGGTCGATCAGGCTCCTGATTTCAGCCCAAACAAACCACACCGCCATTGAAATGTGTGAGCGAGGTCAGGTAGCGGAGCCTGAACACTGAAGTGTATTGAGCCATAACTGAACGATAAAGCTCACGGGCGCTGGTTTACACACTATAAGTCTCAAGTGACATTTCTTGCATATTTAAGTTGTAAATATCTTGAAAGCGAGGGAAAAGTCAGGGCGGCGGCTCCGCTGGCAGGAGCGGCCCATCGTGGACATGATGTTAAATATAGTGGGTAAATTTCCATCTGTCAAGTTAGCGACCGATTATGTTGTTCACCATCAAAAAATACAAATAAAGTACATTTAGATGCATAGCCTATGTGTGTATGTGGATCTCTCTGGTCACAATTAAGACAAAGATTTTGTCTACTGTCCACCTCCTTATTGACAACAAAAAAAGAGGAATTCTATGTTTTTATTTCAGTTTAAATGTTGTGAATATCGGCGACATGAGGCCACAGTTTCAGACCCTGGACTTTGTCCAACAGTCGAGGGTCAGAAATGTTTTTCTAACATAGTTATTCTATAGTTTTCCAACTATATGAACAAGGACTGGTCGTCACTTTTGAAGCATCTCTTCTGAACGGCAGTTTCGTTTCTGTCTCTCCGTACGCAGCCCCGGTTGTAAAAATAGACTTTAAGCTAATATTGTAACAAAACGCTTTAAATCCTCAACTTTCCAGCGGTTAAAACGGTCCAAATCAGAGCTTTCTTCGTTGCTTTACGCTAACTATCAATATTGTTGGGAGCCAAAAGACATTCCATTACCCATAATGCAACGGGAGAGCCGAGACTGGCGTTGGGCTCATAATGGCAGTCGCTGGATATGAGCATCAAGACTTAAAAAATAAATAACTTTAATATTGTAGACCTATTTGTGAATAAATCAACATTACGGTTGCCAGCAGTGATTTAGACATATCTACTTCATATCATCTTGTGCTAATGTTTGTGAATGTTAAAAATAATCGTGCATAATGTCCCTTTTGAAACATGCATTTTAGAAAGGGGAATGCCCACAAATGGCTACAGTCACAGGGAAAAACTAAGAGGAAAAAGAACGACTCTTTCTCCCATTACTCCACCACTACTTGAACCTCTTCACGAGCATGTTTTCTCCAGTTCAGCTTTTTGTTGCTTTTTTTGACACGTTTTGGTCACATTTTGTGCCTTGATCACAGTTACATTACACGCACGTTAGCTTCATGCTGCAACGGCTAACTCCGATTTTACTTCCAGTGAAAAATCAACTCTGTAAAAACATTTTTTATGAACCGAGTTATACCTGATATTTTTCGTCTGCTCCCTGTTTTTATAGTCCAGAAAACGTGTATAAAAAAACTTAACACTTCCTTCCCCCTTGCTAGTCCGTGCCCCCCATCGAATGAAGTCAAAAGCCTTACAAAAATAATCAATTTAAGCCTATTTTATGGTTATTTTTTATAAAGCAGCAAAAACACTGTCAGCTTTATGCAATTCGGGAGTTTGGGAAAATCCACAGTTACCGTGGAGATCCGCCATCTTTGCAGCTGTTGGCATATACAGTTCCCACAGACTAACGTTGCTAAAAACAGTATAAAAAGTGGAGAAAAAAAGATGTGGAGTTACTAATTTTGCTCATCTTTTTCATCTAATTTGCATAACATGTTGCTTCATGCTATTGAAATGCAGCCGTTAATGTTAACATGATGTTTCGTTATCATCGAACATCATCTGTGGGGTTATTCCAGGTCTGTACTCTCTCTCGATCTCAAAACATAGATTTATTATGTTTTGCTTTACTCTCTGGGACCCGGTGGATGTCCTGAGGGCGAGAGCGCGTCACATTAGGCCTGAACCACATTTTAAAAACACAGCATGTCATTGTTGAGTAATCCAATGACGATGTGACCACGAGCCTGGAGGTACAATACACGTTTTATGTTTGGCGGGAGAAATGCATTTGGTTTTAGTCAAACACTACAAACGCTCAGGACCAATTGTTTCTTTGTGTGGAGTTCATACGTACCTGGTATTGAACTGGAACTGATAAAACATTAAGTTATGAAGCCTGAACATCACATGGTTTCCATGAATTGCAATTGCAGGCCACTTTTAACTGTTTTCTCGGAAAGCCCTTGAATAGTTATTGGAGTAATCGGTATAAGCTTTCCTTGAATTGACTTGAAGTTGATTTCTCGCTTTGTAGCAAGAAGGCTCCATGTTTGATTCCTGGACTGTCTGTGTGGGACCTCGGGGCATTAACCTGTTACCTGCCAGGTTAGGGTTAACACTATGCGCAAGATCTGTGTGAGTGAAACACAACTTGCATCACATTTGCTGTTCCTAATCATAACCCCTGACCCTAAACCTACCCCTAGTAAGTTAAAAAGCATTAGAAGTCATTCAATTAATTATGCCAAAATCAAGGGCTTAAAAGTCATTAAAAGCATTCAATCGTATTTAAACTGGCATTAAAATCTACATTTCTTAGAAAATAATTTTTTTTCCTTAGACTGAACCCACAATAATGACATTGCCCAACTATTTTTACCATATACTAGGGCTGCTCGATTATTGAAAAAATTATAATCACGATTATTTTAGTAATAATTTAAATCAAGATTATTCAACCGATAATGTATTGCCTTTAAAAAAAATTAATGCCTTTAATCTAAATATCTTATTTGAACATTTAAAAAAGCCCAAATTATATTAAATATGCCCACGTTTCTACACTGATCCTTCTATTAAGCGCTCTATGGCTCACCTGCCCCCTGCTGGCCAACCATGGATCTATTATAAGGGGCCAACCCTAACACATGCCCAAGCAAACCAAGCATGCAGCTTGATGACCTCATCACACAATTTTAGTTTTCAATATAAAAAATTCCTCTTATTCCTCTGTTGTTTATAAATCTTAAAACATGAAACCTGCCAAGATTGTTGCATTCGTGGCATTAAACGTATAGTATTAGGCGCTACATGTACGTGACAATAATGGTAGAAAGTGACTTGGGTTTGTGGCCAAGATGATATTTCAACGTGGCAAAAGACTTCATGCTTCACTATATTCAGGTAAATGTTTTCAGGTTTTGTCCGGCAAGTTCAGAATAATCAGGAAATGCATTTAAGTTCTGACCCTAAAGTACAAGGCCTTTTGTGGAGCTACTTGTAAATGATCAGAGAGCTGCTTATATAGGTGCCGACTTACCTGGTGTAGATTTGGCATGTTCCCCTGACCACAAACCTCGGTAAAGGTTAGGAGATAACCTTTACATCACATCTGTATCACGACGCTTTAGATAAGCCGTAGCTCTTTTTAATGCAGGGCTTTGTCGCCACGCGCTGATATTTCCGGCGCACCGGCCCGCCAGCGTTCGCCCCCGTTGAGGAGAGAGAAAGGCGGCGGTTTTGTGTTGGAAATGCCGCAGGAAAGTGGCTCCAGATGTTTTGGTTTATTTGAACTTGACGCATGTTTGTCAGATACTCACTTTGTAACGGGTCAAACTCCAAACTCCGATTTCTCCCTCTTCGCCAAAACACGGAGCCGGAGCCGAGCTTTCGCAACAGGCTCACGTGCATTAAATTACAATTCTGTCCGTGTTTGTTTCCCGGGCGGTGGGAATGTATGACGAGCAGCGCCGAAACATAAAAAAGGCTCTGTATTGAAAATAAATTTTTTTTACTGTAAAAATATGAGGAAAAACAAGCTGCTTTTACTCACTGAAACTGCAGCTTAAAGGTCCTGTATCTAATGTTATGAGTCATAGTGGATTAGAAATTAGTTTATTGAAAGCTGTGAAACATTCTTAAACGGACTCCCCTTGTGAAGCATCGGGATGTTTTGAAAGTTGGGACTTTTTTGAACCGCAGCTATCATTTTAAACCCGGGGTGCCCAAAGCCTTTTCTTTCACCGAGGGCTGCATATTGAGGTATTTACAGCGTGAATCCCGTCAAACCGTAACTTTGTGCATTTAAGAGAGGCTGGGAAACCTTAACGCCAGCTCTGCCTCACAAAAAAAGTTGCGTGTTGAGGTGTTAATCGCGTGGAATAACTAAACCTGCAGCAAAAAGGAACATGTGGCGATTTGTGCCAATTCAACCAAGAAGACTGACCTGGCAGTCTGCGCAGTAAAATCTTCACTTTACTGTGTGGACGTCGACGTGCGCCTACGGTGTTATTACGCCTCACAAAGTAGTCCCCCCCCCTTTTATCCGCTTAGAAAATCGACATGTTTAATTTTGTGTGACTATACTTGGATCGTGTAACGGCCATAGGCTGTAAAAAAGAATAGACAGCTCCTCCTCACTTTAACCACGATGACCACGTTCGAGGGGGAAATCATGGCGGATTTACAGGCTCCTCCTCTCCAGCTCTGACGAAGCATGTTCCTAAAAAGGGCATAAGGGAGGGATCTTGACTGTAGACCCGGCCCTGCTTGGCCCTCGCGGGGCGTGTAATGGGCGTGTATTTCTGTTGTAATCACGCCCATGGCCAGGCAGCGACGTAAACGGCCTGTCAATCAAAGTCAGGCCCTCATTAATTATGCAAGATTTCTAAAAAGTATTCTACGATAACCAGCCCGGTGCCCCATATTGTTTTTAACCCAGCGTAATCACAGGAGGAATATCTAGCTCTAGCCACTTCTAAACCATTAGGCACCGGGCATTAAAGTTGTTTTTAACGCGTCTAAAGTCCAATGCATTCCAATGGGGGAATAGCGGCCATATGGAGGTACTACAGCAAAGGTGGAGCAATGGCGGCCTCCAGTGTCGTAGTCACAAAGCCGAGCAGTCAGCGGCCATTGGTAACTGCTCACGTGACCGTATTTAAATGGGGGAAATGTGGAAGAGCTCGGTCGCCTCTAACTTCACCCCCGTTTGGCCCCATAGAGGAGAGGCTAAATGCTAACAACTTTGGTCTTTTTGACTGAGCACACGCGTAAAGACCAGACGGGTACGCATCAACTCGTCTAAGCTCGGGTACGAACATATCTCAGTGTGGAAAAACGGTGGCCTGTTCCTTTAACACAAAGTGAAGATAGCCGCAAATGACTTGTTTCTCTTATCAGCTTTTTTTTAAAACACTTGAACTCAGAGCAATTTACCCACAACCAAAAGCTTCTATTTCAAACTCTAATTCCAATGTTCTCAAGTAAAAGCAATTCAATACTTTTTACTTCATTTTCGATCTATTGATAAACCTTTTCCCGAACATAAAACGACGCAGTTTTGTTATAACCGACTTCAGGGCTTGTTTTATTAGCGACGGCACACTTTCAAACTATCCTTTTTATTTTATTTTTAATTTTTTATAAGCACATTGTTTTTCTTGGCCGGGCGCAGATAAAGAATGTTCGGGTCCGTTTGGCCTCGGCTCGCCAGACGCTCTCCAAATTCAATAAGATGGTTTTAATGCTATAAAAGTGCCACGGCGAGCCTGATTACTTGCGCACAGCCCATATTAAGTGACGCAGACGGGAGCAGCCGGCCCGGGTTGGCAAATTCCTGCCCGGTCCCAACGGGATCCATCTTTTAGCGCGTATGCGAAAAGGGCCAAGGTTTGAAAGAGAGGGGGAAAAAAACAGCCAGTCTGTGGACGTCTCCGGGGTTGTTTAAAAGCTGTGGTTGAGTTTTACTGGGGGATAAATGCGGCTCTCAGTTGGGACGGTTGACAGATGGAAGCGGCTCGTGAACGTATAGCGTGCGGTCGGACTGAAGATGTGCTAATGGCGGGGCTGCGCACGGGACCGAAGCATTGTCAGAGTGACGGCGGCGCGCGGGCCAACAAACATAAACCAGAGACTACGTGAAGTACAGCGGGACGGGACCAAGACCTCGGGATCTGGTGGAGTTTGGTGTTGACGTGGGAGACGGAGCCAAGCCCGAGCTTTAAAACGAAGGCCAGATGCTTTTGTCGATAATTCGATTCACATTGATTGGTTTCTAGTGCGAGGGAGTCGATTATTTAGGGCTGCAGGGACTTATCCAGATTAAGTTCGAGTTTGGGACGAGTCGACCATTAAAATGATCAACACGTTTTGTAACCAGTAAAAGTGTCATGACCACGTGCCATGCTTAAGAACTGGGGTAATATTATCCAAACTTTTTTGTGACTATAATAGTCATAGCGGCGCTACTTTGATTGGGCTTGTCACCACCTTTTTTGGTGTACTACAAAAATAACGAGTTACTTAATATATTTAGCCAAAAGTAACTCAAAGTAGTGTAACTCGGTTACATATTTGAAACGGTGATGTGTAACACAAACATATTACATTTTTATAGCTGTTACTACCAATATAGAATATATTACAATTTTAAAGTAACTTGCCCAACACTGGTTATGTGTTTGTGCTAAAGGTGTAATATTGTAGTGATTTACATCAGTGGTTCTCAACTGGTGGGGAACTTGGGACCCAAATGTGTGTCTTGGATCCGTTTCCAGTGCGTCTTGAGCCTTTCTTTAAATGTTTATTACTGAAATAGTATGAAAATTGTGGCCTTTTTTACTGCTTATTCAAAAATAATTTGTGGGGTAAATTCAGTGTTTACATTATAAATGAAAAGTTCTATTATTTGGGTCGTGGCTTGTCACTGTGGGCTAAAGGTGGGTCTCGACGCCGTACCAGTTGAGAAGTGGCCCAGAATTGTTAAGTCGTCTAAGGGCTTGATTTACAAAGCGTTTGCACACTTATAGTAAGCGACGATTCGTAAACGCTACATGTCAGTGCGAGCTCCCGCCGCCTCTGAACGTTTAACACTGACCAGATCGGTATCTGGCGGGGCCGGCTGCGCGTCAGGTCCGGATCTGTTCCTGTTTTCTCTGTCTCCGCGGGCGAAGTCATGCTTCAGGTATGGGACAAAGAGAGGAAGATAAAAGCTCAGAGCGCCTTGTTTCTACAAGCGGCACGAAAGGCTAGAGCGTCCCGGGCCCAGTTCACCGCATTCGCACAAACACCCGTCCTTTGAAGTGGAGACGATTTCTCTTGCTACCATTGGCCTGTGTTGTAAACTGAGCAATTTGTAATTAAAGCAAAATGAAAACAGACTGCGCACACTGTTCGAATCAGTGATTAAGTGGGATTAATGGAGACGAGTCAAGTTGTTCAAAAGACTGGCGCTTTTTATGTAATATTTTTTAATGGACTCCAGCCATAGAACTCATATGATCCAAGACGTGATCGCTAACAGTGTTGGGCAAGTTACTTAACATTTTTTTTTTATAAATCTATATGATTACAGGTTTAGAAATGTAATATGTTTGTGTTACATATTACTGCTGAGTTGCACTACCTTTGAGTTAGCTTTGGCAAAATATAAACTGAAAATAGTAATAAAGCCATCGAGCGAAAGTGCAGTCAGAGATTTTCTTTTCCTTCACTTTCCCCCATTCTCTAGTGTTTTGTTTTTAGACATTAACTACAGACTGCAGATCTTATACACCAGTGTCCAACTTGATTTGTTTATGCTGCATTTTATTTGGGGGGACTTTGGCATTTTCTCATTCATACATTTAAATGGCCTTGTAACTCAAGTCCTTAGTTACTGAAAAAAGTAATATATTTTCGCCACATGTTACCCCCCAGCGCTGATCGCTAATCACCTTTCGTCTCCAGTTCGTACCTTTCGTAAAGTACACGATGACCTTGGCTTGCAAATGGGAGGGATGGGGTAATGGGTAATGTAGCTTCAATGTGTGCATGTAGCATTTCCAGAAGAAATCACTGCATAGTTCAGTCATTCTGATTCTTTTCCTTATCCTTCCCCCCGCTCTCCCCTTCTTCGCTTTCGTGTGTGGCTGCCTGTCCCACATTATTACAGTCACGGGTAAATAACAGGTTCGTGTTGTTCGAGATAAGATAAAGGGGGCGACGGAGGGCACGCAGGTTTTCTATCGCTCTGAGGGCAGTATATGAACGCCTGTGTCGCTCTGTGCATCGTCTACAATGATTGGTTTGTGGGTAGAGCGTTTTTAAAGCGGCTTCGAGCATCCGGGAAAGCACCAATACATAAGGCTAATGTATTTTTCATTGTTTGTTCAAAAGCATTCGCGCTACAGTCTCCTCCGCCACACGATCTGCGTTTATTGCTCTAAAGTGCACGATCTGAGCGGCTCGACTCAAAGCCTGGTATTTTACCGCCTGTAATAATTAACTCGTAAACGTCTCCACAAGCGGCGTGTTTGTCCGACGAGGTCAAACCCCGTGAGCGGTTCAAACTGAACGAGCCCTCCGTCTTATCGCTAAGACGATATCGGCCCCTTGGTTATCGGAGCAGATTTTCTGAGAAAGTTGGCGGAACAGAGCGCGCCTTATTAAATGAAATATCCTCGTAAAAAATAGACGGGGTTTGGTAGAACAACAGGTTTCATAACGGGCAGCGGAATAGCAGCTCGGAGCCTGTGCAGTCGCCGCCAGCTATACGAGCTGTGTACGTGAGGTCGAGGGGTCGGCAGCAGCTTCGGACGGGGATACGAGTGTTTGGTTTTCCCTTCACAAAAAAAAGGTCATCTGCGTTGTATCGACTTGTAGATGGATTATTACCGTCCATAAGTGGTTTCTCACTCTTCAAGACTTCGATAAGCTGGAATCATTATGTCATGGTGGTGAGATTTATGGAACAACTTTGAAGCGAAAACGGCAACATGTGCCAGGCTTTCATAACAGTGTGTTATTAAGAGGGGAATCTGGCTTTTCTGACCCTCCAAAAAAGGAAAACGCACGGCAATAGTATATATATTTTTTGGACCGACTTTCGCTCTGATTTCCAGCACTTTCCAGCATTTGTTTCAATTTGCTTCTGCAGCGTCAAAAGATCCAGAGTTGCATACATTTTTTTTTTTTACCAGGATCTTGTGTGACCACTGTGCAAAGCCTTCTCCGGCACATCCCAAAGAGTGCGTTTACATGCACTCGAGTAATCTGGTTAGGCGGCATATCCTGGTTAGAAACCAGGACACTCGTATCCCTGTTTACATGATCCTGGATGTTTATAGGCTCCACAGAGGGGCGGCGCTAATGACGAATATGGGAATGAGCTAGATACTATAGCAATGTTGCTAACACATGGCTTTTTCGGACATTTCTCTAGCACAGGGAGAAGATCTATGCAAAGAGGCACTTAAAACAGTAGAGCTCTTTCCCAGCTTCAGAGACAGACGTGAGAATTAAAAATAAATAAACAAATATAATCCATTTTGGTTTGATTCAGAGCTGCGCTGACTTCCACCGACGATACCACAGAGCAAAAACGTGGTTATTTTTTTTAAGGTTACTTCAATGTTTTGTCGAAGATGCAACGTTTTCAAAGCCGAGGTACCAGATAAAATGGCTGTGGGAAAGTTTTTGCTCCTGCCGTATCTACAATTTGCACATGCGCAGTACGTTAGCAATGGTGGAAAAAAACAGAATAATCTGTTTACATGATACAGTATCCATGAAACTGTGGGAATATCCTGGTTTCTAATAACCTGGATATTGTCGTATCCAGGAAACTGAAACCAGGATTCTGTGTTTACAAGAACCAGACAAAACCAGAAAACTTAAAATCCCCATTAATAACCTGGACACTGAAGTGCATGTAAACACACTCAGTGAGGTTAAGCTCTGGACTGTGTGGCGGCCGATCCATGTGTGAATCACTGCAAAATGTCATGTCTTGATAAGTGAAAATGACTGGATTAAGATTATGTTACCCTAATACGAGTAATTTAGTAGAAAGTTGAAAAATCTGGAATGAGTAGTTTTGCACTTAAAGCTGCACTGTTGCTCCCGGTTTGCCGCAGCAACAGTTAGCGGCTAACAGATTAGCATTATGACAGAAGTTTACAAACAGATCGTGAACTGACAAACATCTGACCTGCTCTGGTGCAGCTGAAATCCTCCTGAAATGTCAGTTTGTTTATTAATTCAATATCTACAGGAGCTGTCGGGTCTTTTTCCTCCTTTTTTTCCCTCACAAAGCAGCAGCACCGGAGGATGAGGCTGAGGTGTTCAAGGGTTGTGGTGAAAAAAAGTACTGCGCTGTAAACTTAGTTCTAAATGGAATTATTATGTCATAAATGTCCAAAAAAAGTGACAGACCTTCTTGAAAGTTGCAGTTTAGGAAATAAATGTAAATCTCAAAATATTTACTTTGTACATATCTTATTTATGTGGATGAATGTGTGTTTCACACAAGATTAATGAGATATCCGTAGCTCATTGAATGCAGTCAAACAAAAAAGGACAAACGAGAGATGGTGAAAGACTGTTGTGAAGCGGAGGGAGGAAGAGAAAAGAGGAGGTGGTGCTGACCAGTGCAGGACACCACGCTTTGAAACGGGGACAAACCCAGGAGGCGCGGCACCATTTCAGAGGAGACAGAGGGCAGCCAGGTCTGAGTGCTACAGTTTCCCCGACCTCCAAGGCCATGCGGGTCAGGTTGACACAGTGGCAGCGCGGCTCAGCCGCAGCAGCTCAGGACTAACGCCTGAACACTATTTCGTTGTACGCTTGTACAATGACAATAAAGCACTTACTTACTTGCGTATCAGAGCAGCGTGTGGTCTAAACGGTGTGGAGGGGAGTGGGTGACGGGGGGGAAGCCAGGTGAGGAGGGTGGTGGTGAAGCAGAGCAGAGTTCACTACTCCACCTACTGACGAAAAAAATTCAAAAAGACATTGCTTAAGGCAGCTTTAAAATAATAAAAAACATATTTCAAGTAAAATTACATTTATTGTTCAATTTTAAGCGCAATAAGATCTTTTTTCTTGTTTTATGTGCAAAAATACTTGCTTACCAATATTTTTATTTTATTTTTTTATTTAAAGGGACAATGCATATTAATGAACATATAAATGTAAATATGCCAGAATTAGCCAATGGCTACTTTCCATCTGTAGTCCCTGGCAGATCACAAAAATACAAAGACCAGTGTGCAACATTAAAGACAAAAGATCATCACACAGATCATCCACACAACTAATCAAGGGCAAATATACTCACTCTTGCTCCCGGAACCACTAATTCACTATGTGAGCCCGGAGAATCCCGGTATGGTCATCTTGGAATATGCCCGTGCCGTCAGGGTAGAAGAAATGTATTGATGGAAAAACCTGGTCCTTCAGGATGTCCAGGTCGTCAGCTGATCTCATTCTTTGGGCTCATAGTGTTGCTGAACCTCGACCGGACCAACTGCAACAACCCCAGATCACAACAGTTAAATCCAGGTGCCAACTTTCTTTTGGGTCAGGCAGTGGATTTATATTTCACTTATGGATATTAGTGCAAGACCTCCCCATACGGCTCATAGTTCCTGATAGAGACATATTTAAAGTCTGCCTTCAGTTTAAATCATACGATATACCTGCTCTAACGACACTTTGATGCCTTTCAATCAGCATCAACTCCACGCACGAAACATCACATGACGCAATTGTATCCCAGGAAACGGTGAGAAATGTAGTAACTGTTACCATAACTAAACCGGTCTGACTCACGGCGGCGTTGCCTGGACGTGAACGTGAAGTCACCGGAGCTGAAGGCGACGGCCAGGACTGACGGATGAGTCGGTGCAGATCCAGTCACGTGATGAAATACTTCAGCGCGGCCCCATTTTACTACATTTACAGCACTTTATTTGAGTAGGACTTTGGATATCAGCTCAGGCTCAAATCTGTTTGTTTTTACCGTAGTCTTTCACAGCTTAAGTTTTAAGTGTCTGTTTAAGTGCAGTTTTGGGGTATTTGCTGATATCGCGCTCTCGCCTCCTCAGCGTGAAGGCTCTTGGGCGGGATCCAAGGCCAGGCGGAGGCTTTCTGTGTTTACGTGTTCCGCCCGTGTCTGCGCAGGTTTTCCCTTTCCACAAAGAAAAACATGTAAAATGGAGTCCCCCTCTTGGGCCAGCACTCCCCCGGAAAAAAAGACAATCTGAAATCTCTCCGGGACTTTTCTGGTGTAGCGTTTCTTTTTCGTGCGGGTGGTAATTTAACCTCTTAACCCCCCGCCTGAATGCGTTTTCTACAGTTCTGCTTTGCCCAAATCTAAAGGTTTACAGCCTCTAGGCTTTTTTTCTTTTTGCGATTGCGTCATATTTTTTTCTCACATTTTCATTACTTTTCGTCACTTTTCTGTTGCTCTTTTGTTGCATTTTCATCCTGGTCTTCCCTTAACTTTGGTGCTATTTTGTCGCTTTTTTTCAAGAAGCTTTTAGATTTGGGTAAAGCCAAACTGGAGGTTAACTAAAACACATTTATGCAAGTGTTTTTATGCATCTAATTTGAAGATTTGTCATATAATTTCCATGTATTATTGAATCGGATCGTAGTAGACTGTAAACTGTAGGAACCTAACGAGGATTTTTTATTATGCCATTTTTTTTTTTATCAATGTATCGAGAAACATTCGAGCTTTTCGACTCGTGCTGCGTCGACGTGTTGCCTCCTTGGCGTTCCTATGCTCCCGTAACCATGGAGACCTGTTGCTATTGGCGATAATTCAACGGTTCCTCTTCCCCAATGCGGCGTACGTCCCTGTTCTTTATATCCGGCAAAGGCTGAAAATAATTAGGTTTAGAGATTGTGATTCTGCGAGGGAGAGGGAGAGGGGGGCGGGGGTTAGTTTTGACTGGGACGTCCCGTTTCCAGAAAGGCGCAGGCCTCGCACACACAGCGGCAGGGTGTCTGCGCGTGCCAGACCCTATCTCGGCGGCGCTCTCTTATCTGCTTCCTCCCTCCCTCCCCGCCTCGTTTTTTTTTTTTTTTTTGGTGTCCCGTTTTTGTGTTATCTCCAACAAACCCCCAACAAATCGGCGTATCGTGGTTTGTTGCCTAAAATAGTGGCGTTTTTGTCTCCCGGTGGCGTTCGCTTGGTAATCTTGTTTTAAGCATGTAAATGAATGTGGAGTAGCCTTCTTGGTATGCCTCCCCCCCCCCCCTTAATGTTTTAAGTGAGTGCTGTAGTGGCGGGAAGGGGGGGTCGATGCAATGTAATGTGTGGGAACAATTGGGCATCCTTTTTTTAGCGCTGTCCTGCCTGCCCTGGCCCCCCCACCCCCTCTTCCCCTTTTAGCTGCATTCCTGAGCGGGACCACCAAGACCCTCCTCAGCACGGGACGCTGTGGCTTCTGTGAAAGGGAGATCGGCCGAGGCATGCCCACAGCGGGGTTTGACTGACGGGCGAAGGAGGGCGGGGAACTCTGGGAAAAAGAGAGTTGAGCGAGCCTCTTACCACCCAGCTTAACTGCAAGCCTCTCCACTGGAGCTCACAGCCTCATTTGAAAGCTAAGATCTACCCAAAACTGATCTTTTTCCTCACGTTGTGTCCATGTTGTCGTCGCCTATTTTCACGTTCTTTTTCGTCTCATATGTGCCGCCTTTTTTGCTACAGTTTCATCACTTTTTTGTCACTTTTGTGTTGCACTTTTAAGGCTTTTTTTTTGTCAAATTTTTGTCACTTTTTTTTACTGCACTTTCATCATTTTCTTCCAGTTTTTGTCACCATTTTGACACCTTTTCCGAGAAGATTTTAGATTTAGGGAAATGCCAAACTGAAGAAAAATGTGCTGGGCTCAGGTGGGGGTTAAGAGGTTCATTATTATTTATCCTAATTTCAAAATGACACACTTTCTGTAGTTATCGTCGATGTTTGCTGAAAATATCAGCGTTTATGCTAATTTCTTCGGGTTGCCTTGCGTTGGTCCCGCCCCCTCATCCCTCGCTCCTCTCGCCCACGGCCTTGATTGTGACCGACTCCAACATCAAAAAAGTTTTCTTTCGTCAGCCGATCGGAGCTGGGGACGGCCCTGGTGGATGACACACTCTGATAGAATCCAGTGATTCACCTCCAGCTCATCGGCATCAGTCCGACACGCAGCCCCCGAGCTCACTCCAAACCCACACGATAATCCGAGCCCTAAACAAGGGAGTGGCAAAGTGGGATTTGAACCAAAAGGTGATCAAAACCGATGTACACACTGAAAGTCGTCTTGTGAGCGCTGGTCCTCAACACATGTGGAGTAGGTGTAAAGCCTTTGCCTCCACTCCTTTAGCGCCTTTGTTCCTGGTGCTTTCTCTCCGTGGTTTCTTGGTCTTCGTGTGAAATGTGAGCTCATATCGGCTCCTTTTGTGCGCGTCACCTCAGAGCAGTGACGCCGGGCCAGCTGTGAGACGCTGCTGGGCCTCGTCCCGAGCGAGAGAGCGTATGACGGGAACAACAGTTTGCGCCCAGCTGTGTTTTAATGATCCAACAATGCACAGAATGTCTTATTTTTACACTTGCTAATTGATCGCAGTCAATAGTGAATGGCTATAAACGACAAATCACAGGCGTTTCATCCAAGTTGGACATAATGAATTGCTCATTCATGTTTCTAGGCTCGCCGCAAATCCAAACGCTCACACTGGGGGGCTGCCAGTTTGGGAATTTTATTCAGCCGTACTTGCGCCACAATTAACCAAGAAGCGTCGCTATTGGCAACGATCTTGGCTAGAGGTCGACCCACGTGGGTTTTTCTGAGGCTGATGCAGAGTTTTGGGGATGTCGATTGGCCGATGCCGATATGCACTGTCCGATATCTTTGGCAGATATGTTTTTAAATGTCTCGTCTATAATCTTGTGTATGATGCTTCTAAACTGTGAAATCTGTCTGTGTTGAACTCTGACAGCAGGGGGCGCTTTATTAGAGGCATAGGGCAGATTTCTGCAGTTGTTTTGTACTGTGCTTCGGTGTGAGCTACTTTGAAAGACAAAGTAGCTCTGAAAAAGCTAAAAAAAAAAGGGAACTCTCCATCCCTTTCAGTTCCGGAGATATCGGCCTTTAATCAGCTCGATATATCGTAGGGCTGTGCGATATATTGATATTTAAGATATATTTTTAAATGAGATATGGAATTAGACCATATTGCATATCGATATAGTTCAAATTTGCGCTGTAATACTTGCTTTCAGGCAAGCCGTTGATATGAGCTAAATGAAAAAGATTGACCTATTTTATTTTATAGGCTATTCTTATTCAAGATATTTTATTTTATTTAAATGTGCACCTTAGCTTTGTTGTACAGTGTTTATGTTTACATTGTATAGTGAGTTTTTGGCTTCGACTTTGACCAGACATTTCATTTCACAGCTCTCACTTTGCGGAAAAAAATACCGGGATATATATCGATGTTCAACCTAAATATATCGGGATATGACTTTTGGTCCATATCGCCCAGCCCTAATATATCGGCCGGCTGACGTATCGGTCGACCTCTAATCTTGGTAAAGGTCTTGTTTACTCCCCGCCCCTCTCCGAAAGCAAAGAATAACATATCTACTGTATGAAAGATCTGGATTCGTGCGCTGATGCAGTTGTTTTGTTCAATGGCGCCTGTCCCTTTTAAGAAGGCGGAATTGTGGGTCTGTGATCGTGGTGTTTGTGAACTACACAGACGGACAGTGCCTCGGATGGATCACTGCTCCCACAAATTTGTAGTTTTATTTGCAGCGCACAATACAATTAATTTTTCACTAAAAGTATGCACCACTTCATAATCCAAGACAAAACGCCAAACATATTTTTCCCTTTCAGCTGAACGCTATTTGAACATTTCCCTCAACCACATAGCAGGAAGTGTCTCAAAAATAAAAGAAGGTTTACGTTGCCTTTACATTATTCCACATAGGATTTGTTCTTGAGTTGCCATGTGTGTAAAAATCTGTTATTGATTGTGATGAGCTGCAGTTATTATCAAAATACGTCTCACCTAATTTTGAGACTTTCTTTAGGTGCTCTTGACGCAAATCCAACCTACGTGGGCTTATTGTGCTATATTAATCATACAAAAGCAGGCGCGCTAAATCCCTGCAGTGCATTCGATACCCGCGCTGATGTTCGTAATCATTCTTGGACTCTGCTGGACTCACCAGGGGCCTGTGTGGTTCAGACGGGGATCAGAGCCAGGACCCGTCTTGGTCCCAGGGTCTGGGTTCAGGCCAGACTGTCCGTAATCCTCGCTAATTACTCCCCAGGCCTGCATCAAAACCAGCCTCGCTCACGCTTAGCTCACTTTTCCAAACCGGGGTTGGCCTAATGGCTTTTGTAATGCTCACCCCATCCCTCTGCAGCCTGCGCACATCATTAATTTTCATACAAGTTATATTGTTCGGCAACGCATCAAACGGGGTTTTCTACTGAAGTGGTTTGAGAAGCGGTAGGTGGATCTTTGAGCCAAAACGAAGTCAAGAAGAATCCAAATGGAGAGGTACAAAAGGAGAAAACCTTCTGGTTGTAGGTGTGAGAAAATGTCATCAAGTTGATGTTAATAGTAGATAAAAATGCCATGAACATTTTAAGATGTATTGAAATTGCCAAAAAGATAATAAAGCTTTTCAAGCTAGTGCATTTTCCAACAAGTCACTAAACCCCCTTTACTCAAAGTACAAATGAAAAAATCCTACAGGCTTCAAAGTCCATTTCCTGTTGCGAAACGTTCTCTTCTGGGCAGCGAATGTTGTCTTTGCAGAACGGTTGTGTCGTGCTGTGGATTTGTTCATGGTGCTGTGAAGTGAATGCGGAGCCTTTTGTTCAAATGTATTGGACTGTGCTGAAATGGTTGGCACAAGGGAAAGTCGAGGTGCAGAACGGTACATCTTCAGTAGTTCAGCTGAAGATTTACCACCTCCTCCTCTGAACGCCTGGTTCAACATCAAGGACTGTGTGATCTCTTTGACTCTCTGCAACCGTTGCGTTTTGCCGGTGTCCAGTTTCCGTAAAGGCCCGACAGGTGAATGTCCCAACCTTTGTGTCGTTTCGTGACGTTTTCATGTCTTTTAGCATTGAAGAAATGTGATCTTGTACCTGACCTCACCGAGCCTGGGGGGGCCGGCAACATCTGGTGAACCTCGGCTGTTCGGGACCGATGGGGTTCATGTTGTCAAAGTGCCTCTCGTGTCTTAAGGAGTGCGTTGACAGACCTGGACAAGCATAGACTGATAAATGTGGTTTTGGTTCTAAGATGGGCCTAATTTCTGACCAGTTTTTGCTCTGATGATTGGTGATGTACGTGTATTATTGTAAGATGAGCTGTCCTGCCCATTGAAAGCTGGTGCAGCGTTCACCATCCCTTAATTATAGGCCTTGCTCAGTTTCGCAGCTGCCCAAAGCAGTTAAGCCTCGGTTAACAAGGATGTCCAATAAAATGAAGAGAAGGGGGAAGGGAATCTTATTTGTATAGTGCTTTTCACAGACACACGCCTCCAAAAGGGGTTTATAAGGGACAATTATTACTTCCCTCCCAACCTAAGCTTTATGTATATATGTCCAGGATAAGCCCAATCATGCTTATCTTCTGAGATCTAAATAGTGATGTGACGTTTGTGACCAAATCGATGACTTAGTCAGGCAGTTGTCGCCTCCTTTCATTAATTGCGGCACAAAGTTTTAGTTGCATAATGTTATAGCTGTCACAATAATTACTATATCGACTTATCGATCAATAAATGACAGATAAACAACACATTTTTAGCCTCACTATTTATCTGTGTACTTTACCTTAATAAATCCTGTCCGTAGTCCCTCTTGGGGTAATACAAGTGTTAACGGGATGATTGGGGGGTCTTTCATCTCCCCCCGGTGTCTGTGGCCAGAAAAAAAAGCACAATTCCCTGCACCGGGTTGTAGTCACCAATACACACTAATGGGTCACGAAGAAGAAGCCAACAGGCTAAAGCTAACTGCGGGCTAGCCCCACTTAAACAGTATTTACAGCCAAGTTTGAGTGAAAAAAATGATCTCCATTGTGTAACTGGATGTACAATATCCCTCTGTCCCTTTGTCTTTTCTGTCAGCGTAGTATTTACTCTCACGGACAATTAATGAGTAAAAAAACGCAACATGCTACGACACCTGCACCTCATATTTGGCAATGCAAGTATCTTCTAAACCAGTCTGAAAGCCGCCCTCTCATGCCTCATCCAGTCCGTAGTGAAGTCTATGCGGCGCCCGTCTCTCGAGTGTTGGCTGAAGCCGGTCTTATACGGCCCCCATTGTACCTCTGCTCCTCCGACCGCCGCTCAGTGTTTGCCCAGCGTCCCGCGGCAGAGCACTTGGCCTTAAATAATGTGGGGTTTTCATGCGCCTCCTCTTTAAAGCTCATTTGTTTGGTGTGAGTCAGTGGAAAGGCGCGAGGCCGTTGACGAGGGACCCACCACTCGAGGCTTTTGTGGCTTGTAGTCTTTCCCCCTTTTTTCTAACATTTGTTGCTTTCTTCTGTTGATAATGTGCTACAACTTGCCCCATGCTGAAACTTTTGGCCTGTTGCTGCACATCACAGACCTAAAGGGAAAAAAAACAAGATGGCGGCTCTTCAAAGGGATGTATATAGAGAGAGAAAGATGAGGAAAGGGTGAAGAGTGAGCTGCTTGTCTGAATGAGTCACTGCTTCTAAAGGAGTGGGATTTTAGCTCGGAGCAAATGGTAACTATTTACTTAAAACGTGCCGCTATGCAATTTATTTTGACTCATCACGCAGTGTTCATATTTGAGGCACTATCTCATCTCCGTTTGATCTGGAAGTTTTGGAAAAAATATCAAGTTGATATCGATTGCAAATAGAACTGCAATTTACGCTTTGAAATCATGGACCTCAGATATGAAGTGCTTGATATAAGAAATTATATGCTGCTCCAAAACAAAACAACTAATCGATTAATCGTTTTCTGGTTTACAAAGACTCAAATACAGAAAAAAAATGACCTGAAGATTTAGTATTTTTGATGTATCGTTGGAGTCAATAATATCGTTTATCGCGATACTTTCCTGCCTCAATGTATCGAACTTCAAATTTTTTATCGTGACAGGCCTAACCGTAGTGACTTTTTCAGAGCGCCAAGAACCTACAAATATGTCCTCAAATCTTCGAAAAAATATCTTTTTCATGCACCTTTTACACTGATTACCAAAATAATTGTTAGTAGGAAGTAGTTTATGTTTTGGGAGTTAGTTTTTCACTCTTTTCACTCTCAACATATTTATCACAAATAAACAAATAAAGTCAAGTCAAAATCAGGCTCATATGGATGTTTTTTAATGGATGATGGTCCAGTAGAAGTGAAAAACCGACATTTGGCATTGGCGTTAGCATATTTAGCAACGTAGGTTGGATTTAGCATCATGGTTAGCATCCCCCGTTATTTATGTATGTATGGGCTATTGAATCACTTTTCTCCTCTCCGTGATTCTGTATCTTTATTTGGTAGAATTAAAAAAAATTTTCGACCTTATTGTCCCCCATTTATGGTCCATTTATGAACGATTCCAGAAATGCCGTCTGCATCTATTGGCGATCTTATTTCAAAATCGGCATTTATTTTCCTAATTCGGGCACTTTTTAAGCAATTTAGGATGAAAGATAACATGGGATTTTTTAAAGTTTTGGAATATTAACCTTTGAGAAAGTATTGGAATATGAACTGCTCAAGTAAAACAACTTTTATAACTACAAATTCCCAGATCGTAAAGGCTTATTGTCATATTTATGGTTTGCTAATGTCAACCACCGAAAAGCGCGATTTCCTTTTATTGCAATCGTGTTACTTGTGCTGTTGTGTCTTTTGGCATCAGGGCAGTTCCCTCGTGTGTTTACCGGGGATGTTAATGGCTCCAAATCTAATCTCGCCAAAACGCAGTCTGGTTCAAACCACTCGCTTGTTTATCGTGAGTGACCTCTCCCTCGTCCCGTGATCGCATTTGGTTCTGCCGTTCGTGAAGGAAATGTCAAACCGTGTTCAAAACCACGGCTTCCACGAACGAGTCGAAACATGGAAATATTTGCCTGTAAGCGTTTATTTCACACATAAAAAAAAAATAATAATAAAAAAAAAACTGGACCGCCTTGTGCTCCTGGGCACTTTCACAATCATTTAAATTTGCTGACAAAAGAGCTTGCCTATTTGTACAAACATGCCGTATTAATAACAAGCCACAGAAATGTAAGACTATTTATGACTGTTTTCCACTTACCAACATCATGACTTTTTTGAATGATATAACCACTTTTGGACACCGCTCGGTTGACAAAAGAGACGTTAAACTTTGTTCCAGTTCTCGTTTCACGTGAATACGCCCAGTAATTAGCGTATTTTCCGGACTTATAAGTCGCACTTTTTTTCGTAGTTTGGCATATTACCCCGGAGCGACTAATATGTGTTTATTTTTCCTTTTTTTTAAATCCAAATATATAATTGCACATGCCACTAGAGGGCACTGCAGGCTAATCGAGCAGCAGAAAGAAAGTTTGGAGTGAGTGAGAAGCGGAGGTTACTACAATGAAGTAAACAAAACAAAAAGAAGCTAATCACGGGCTAAAAGCTAGATGGCACAAATGGGTGCCAACGGTGAAGTTACGCCTCGGTGTTAAGGCGATTGTTCAGAAGTGACACAGAGGCTGAAGATTTCAATGGATTTAGTGATTTGGAGTGAGTTGGAGAGCTTGGTATGTTCTTTATGCTAAAGTTATCCGATCTGTTTATGTGACATTAACATAACCCATTTAGTTAGTTGTTTATGCTTCATGTAGCTAACCCTCAATGTGTTACGTTAGCATACCATACGCCTTTTCATCCTGTTGCTTTTTTCATTAGGCAATGTTTGACTAGTGCGTCTTATACTCCGGAGCGACGTATAGCGATTGGACAAAGGAAAAGGCTAATTCCACCATTGAATTCATCGCCTCAGTTTTGTGTCTGCCTTTAGCTTTTGTAACGAGCCGCAGAGACGCGCTAATGACCGCTAACCCCCCTCTGTCCCCGCGTTTTACCAGCTACAGGTCAGCCGCCTTCACCAGACTTTTACGACCTGCGGGTCACAAAGTGTTGCCTAATTGTCATTTTCAAAGAATAGTGTTGTCTGTTGGATCTGGTGAACGAGACTGGTCAATCAATCACACACATGGCTCTTTCCTTTTTTTGCTTTCGCTGATGAAGTTTGCGTTTTGGTGACCTTGATGCAAATGTAATTTCGTAATCAAAGAGATCAAATTGTAAGTACATTTTAGATCATCAATCGCGTCGGCATTGATGAATGTATTGTAAATTGTATGGATTTTTAATTTTATTTTTTTAATACAAAAGCATATAATGTATTTTATGTAGTGATTTTATTTTAGATTAGATTTATAGATTATAATTGTATAGTTTTGTGTACTCACCTGTCCGGGGACTGCAGATGGAAAATGGCTACTTTGCTAAATCTGGTACAAATCATCTCTTCTTTTGCCCCTTTGTTCATTGTCCCTGTTACAACTAACTAAATCTCAATCAGATGGAAGACCTTAGTGATTATGCAACTTATTATGGCTTCGATATTGCGCAACTTGTTGATGATTTGACGATATGTTGTGTAACATTATTTTTGCCTGGATACTTGATTTGCCTGAACTTTACATTGTCTTATTTACTGCTCTGTTTTATTGCCATTATGTTCGGTGCAGCCCTATGAGGCAACTCCTGTTGTGATATTGGGCTATACAAAACCATTGATTGATTGATTGTAACTGTAGCTTCTTTTGTACTTAAAGAGACTAGATGCAAGTTGGTCATTTTATACTCACTACTGCCACCCCAGGTCTTATGCATAACTGCAGTCTCTATATTAAGCTCGTGCATGACGGCAAGAAAAACTAGGTACAATCTTTAGCAAAATCTTAAATATAATTGTGCTCACTGTGTCTTTGCTGAAATGGTGTCTAATGTGTCATATGCACTTTCAAGGGTCTATTCATTTTTGTTTGCAGTGACGAAACGGGGAGCGAGAGTCTAAGCTGTTAGTTGTGGTCCACACTACTAACGCATTTCTCACATCCCATTTCTTCACAGGGATGAGTTCCCTGGCACGTTTCTCAACTTTCAGGGTCACTTTTCCTGGGTAACTGTCTCAGTAATGCTATAGCAAAAACTACCCTGAAAGCTCACAATCGATTTAAAAAGCCAAAAACCACTGCATACGTTTTCAATATACTGAAGCAGGACAACATTCGCTTCACTACCAGAAGTATCGAGCACATGGCCTGTAATGAGACCCCACTGAGTGCAGATTTTGATGTTTGCAAGTAATCTGGCACAACGTAAATACCTGCAACCATTGGAATTGCGTTAGCGATCTGCAGCCCGTATTGTCAGCTATACCTTCCCCGTCGCCCACTCATTGCAGTCTAAAGGTCACCGAGTGAAAGCTTGTCTCATTCTCTCCACTCCGGGGGCAGTCTCTCAGGAGTGGGCCCACCAGAGGGGCTCCGATCTGGGCATTTGGTTTCCGATTCGCTGGCTGGCGGTTGGTGGTTGGTTGGAGGTTTATCTCGGGGAATGCAGCGGCGAGTTGAACTTCTTAACAATGGACTGACCTGGGAAGTGGTGTAGGCAGGAGGCTTTTGTGATCGGATAAAGGGGGAAGGAGAGAGGGGAGAGCGGGGAGGGGAGGGGTGGGGGGCAGTTGAGGAGTATGAGGGTGAGAAAGTGAATAAACGAGTCTGCGGGGTGAGAGAATGAGAGAGATGGGGCTGAAGTGCTGGAGGAGGAATGTCCCCCTGGGAATTCGGGCTCAGCGTTCACGGGTGACGGCGTCCAGGAATGTGCACAAATGGGGAGGTTAAATTGGTCGGTTTGGAAATCTGACTGGAACATGTTGATAGAGGAAGATGCACCGGGGCCAAGTGCAAAACCATATCAAATAAGTTGGTTCTCTTGAGCGCAAAACTGTTTATTACTAGAGGTCAGGACTAGGTTTCGAAACACTATGTGCCCAAAGGATGAGATCAACTAATACCGGAACATCCTGAATATGGCTGAACGATGTTGCGATATATATCGGTATTATTATGATATTTCACAAAACCATTTCAACACAATATGTTCCATACTAATTAAACACAAATCGTGAGTAACTAGTTTTTCAGCAAATTGAGTCAAAACAAGATTTGAAAAACACTACATCAGGACCAAAACAAAGACTAAAATTTAATTAAATTAGGACATGTTTAAGTAAAACTGAACTTCCACACATTTATAAATTGAATATATTGTTTGGTTTTAGCTGAGTTTGCAAAAAACGTGTCGCGATTGAGCATTGAGTTGCCTTGTGTACGAAATGCAAAGTATAAATAAAGTTGCCTTGCCTTGCGATTAGAGGTCGACCAATATGGGTTTTTCTAAAGCTGATGCCGATATGCTCGGCCTTTTTGTGGCCGATCTTTCCAAATGTCTGGTCCATAATCCTGTAAAAACATAAATACTTGGCCGCTCCAGCAGTGGCCGATTTTGATTTTATTACTTTAGGTGATTCAATCATAGTTTCTGTCCCAGATTTGATTAGCTACCGTTAGCATTAGCATACTGTTGCTAGCCACGTCATTTTGCGAGGTGATAAAAGAAATGCAATCGAGGACTTGTATGTGATATACCGATATATCGGTCGACCTCTAGTTGCGATATATTGTGGCTTCTTGTCAATGCTTATATTGCATCACCTAATGTCACAATACAATATTTTTTGCTATATATTGTGCAGCCTTAATCCGGAATGACCAGGTTATTCCATCAATGGGTTGTTTCTTCCCTGATGGCACGGGCCTATTCCAAGATGACAATGCCAGGATTCATCGGGCTCACATTGTGAAAGAGCGGTTCAGGGAGCAGGAGACATAATTTTCACACATGGACTTGCCAGACGTTGAGACCCCGTTGAAAATCCTTGGGATGTGCTGGAGAAGGCTTTGCGCCGTGGTCACACTCTCCCATCATCAATACGAGATCTTGGTGAAAAAATAAACGCGAATATTAGAGCACGCGTCACCTTTTTTCGTGGCAACTTCCTTTTTGATCTGGCAGTGACGCTCGAGTTCACCCTGTGGGGCACCAAATGTTTGGTGTAAACTGAAAGTTGGTGTAAAGTATCCAGTGTTTTCCTTTAATATCGAGATCGCGTTTGAAATGCTAGTATTAAGGAGTTGACCTAAAATCCACTACAGCATTTCTGAAGTGTTGAGCGAGTTTATCCTGCACAATAGAAAATGTGTTATTTTTTATATATTATGTGAAGACGTTCTTTTGTGTCAAGATCATTGCATCTCCAGCGACACAACTTTTACAGGATTTCTTTTTTTTTTTTTCTACTAGAGTCAGAACAGGAAGAAGACTAAGCGCTAGAAATGTTTAACACCAGTTGTTCCACATGTGCAACACTGATCTAGACCTCCCACGGAGACGGGGCGTTTTTGTTGACAGAGGACTTTAGCTCACCCTTAATAACTGCGGCCGCTGAGAGCTGCTAATGCGACCGTATTAATCGCAATTCGATTTGATTACGCCCGCAGCTTTTATTACACCTTTCACAACAAAGCGAAGGCCAACACTGTGGCTTGGGCTGACTTAGCGCCGAAGTAGAATAAAAATAACACTGGATGTGAAGATTGATGTTGATGTAGCTCATTGGGGCTTTTTCTAAAACGACAGAGGCCACAAATTCCTGCTCCTGGTTAGAAGCACTTGCCGTGATCGCTCTGGTTTCGCCTGCGTCTCCTCACGGCTGCTCACGCTGACAACACTTTGGCAGCTCACGGTTTTGACAGCTGCGTCTGTGGCACAGATTTTAATTCGGGATTTATTTAAGGAAAGCTCTCGTGCCGCGCCGTCTGAATGACTCGACTGCGAGACCGGGGGGGGGAAAAGATGGAGTCGACGGTTTGGCTTCACGGGAATAAGACGAGCCCAAACCAATTCAAATATTATTTACATTTTATACAGTTAGGCCAAGTTTCAGACTGTTAGGAGAAATCATAACTAATGGTCAAAATAACAGGGCGACAGTGGCTAAGATGTGAGAGCAGGTCGTCTTCTAACCGGACTGCTGGTTCCAACTAGCAGTGTGTTATTGGGCAACGCACTTCCCCCGCCTCACCTGAGTGACTGAAGTACAGTGTGAGTTAATGGGCCGATACGTAGGCTCTACTTTATTAATCCCGAAGGATATTCAGGATGAGGATCAGCACCTCCAAATCTGAGGCCATGGTTCTCCCCCGGAAAAAGGTGGTTTCCCCGCTTCAGGTCGGTGGGGTGTCCTTGCCTCAAGTGGAGGAGTTCAAGTATCTCGGGGTCGTGTTCACGAGTGAGGGACGGATGGAGCGTGAGATCGGTAGACGGATCGGTGCGGCGTCAGCAGTGATGCGGTCGCTGTATCGGACTGTTGTGGTGAAGAGGGAGCCGAGTCTGGGGCAAAGCTCTCGATTTACCGATCGATCTACGTTCCCACCCTCACCTATGGTCATGAGATCTGGGTAATGACCGAAAGGACAAGATCGCGAATACAAGCGGCCGAAATGAGTTTCCTTCGCAGGGTGGCTGGGCGCACCCTTCGAGATCGGGTGAGGAGCTCAGTTACCCGGGAGGAGCTCGGAGTCGAGTCTCTACTCCTCCACGTCGAAAGGAGCCAGCTGAGGTGGCTAGGGCATCTGTTCCAGCTAGAAGGTCCCCTACCACTAAAAACATGTACAATAGGCCAGAATGAATGAGAGTGTGCGTTTTGAGGATGCGGGACAACGGATTGAAATGAGTCCATGGCTACAATCCGGCTTCGTGTGTTTGCATGCATGAGTCCCATGTATGTTCATTAACATGCACTGTCCCGACCAAATAAACAATAAACAAACAATACAAATAAATTGGTGGTTGGAGCCGCAGATGATGTATAGGCCGCCTCTCTTACTTCAGTTTAGGCAGCTGTGGCCATCATCATCATCATCACCCCTGAATGTGGAGTTAAATCTTTGCTTTGAGGCGCTTGTCAAGCTTGTGAAGTTCAAGCGTAAGCCATTATTATTATCTATATGAAATATGATGTGAATGTGAAAATGTCCATTAAATATCTAAGTATCATGTAATGAAATATAAAATACTTCCTGGTTTGTTTGTTCGTTGACATTGATGTTGTTGCTCATTGAGATTCAAACTATCGGTTAAATCCGCATAATGTGTAATTACCTCTAGATCAAAGGCCATCATTGTTGTTTTGTTTAATATGTCTCTCGTGCTCCTGAAATGGGACCGAGTGACTCAACTATGAAATAACTGGTCTGTTATATCCATTTTCTTTTGTCTTGCTTGCTTCGGTTTACCTACACCCTTTTGTCTAATCTAAATGCAGTAAACGCGCGTCTATAAATATTGCCTGAAGTCACCGAGGGAAATGGTTCTTTTTCTGGTCGGTGTTTAGTCATAGGCCATAGGTCACATGACTCACAGGTGTCGGCTGACTCCGTGGATTGAGTGACAGACGGCTGAATGAAAATAGAAAACGAACACAAAACACTGGAGTGGAGAGGTGTAATTTATCGCTATGGGAAACTCTAACTTGTACCGATGTAGGTGTTGTAGCTTTGACTGAGATTTACATTTTTTTTGCAAACACAGCCATAAAATATAATAGATTGTGACCTAAATAATGTGCAAAAGTTCAGTTTTAGTCTCGATTCCGTATTATAATCATCAAATATTGCGATGTTTCCCCACATTGCGCTGCTCTAGTCGAAGGCCCTGCATGCACAGCTTTACAGAGAATTCCTTTCTTATATCGATGTATTTTTGGAGCTTCATTTGAAAACTATTTTAATTGGTTTGCCTGATATTTCCACGGCCCCGTCCACGGTTCCCCGATGAACCCCGTCTAATATATTCACCGAGACAAACATCCAGATGTCGGAGCTACAACTCCCGGCTCCTGTTAAAGCTATAGACTGTGTTTTTCAGCCCATGTGTTGAAAGCCACTGGTCTCTTTGGAGTCCCGGCCCATTGGTGAAAACAGGGGGAAAGTTATGGGGCGACTCCAGTCTTCCCTCTAATACGTTTGGTTAATGCTGTTCTGCGGTCGGTGTGGGACGTTTCCAGCTCGTGTCAGCATCCGATCCAAAGGAATATCGGGGGGAAACGTATCTTTCTTTTTGACGTTAAGTAGCCCCGTAATATGAATGGGACGTGTCAAAAGCAACGGGTTATGTCGCAGACTGGGAGAAGTTTAAAGAATGAACATTTCCCCTGGTTTTGTTTGGCTTTTTTTTAATCAGAGCTCTAGGCCAAACTGGGCTGCACTGTATAAAAAAACAAAATGTGATTCGGGTGTGTGCTAGTGCGTTGTTTCACAAAACCCTTTCTTCATTTCAAACAAGTAATTCGTTTTTTTTAGCAAATTGTGTCCAAACGAGAATTAAAAAACGAACAAAAAACGCAGTCATTGCTCTTGAAAATGTTAAAGCATGAGCATATATATTTATATAGCACCATCGTTTTTCCACACTGAGATATGTTGTTACCTGAGCTTAGACGAGTTGATGCGTACCTGTCTGGTCTTTACGCGCGCGCTCAGTCACGCAAAAAATGAAAGATGTTGTTAGCATTTGGCCCCTCCCAGCATATTCCTATGGAGCCAAACGGGGTGAAGTTGGAAATGACCAAGCTCTTCCACGGGCACAAAGACCAGACAGGTACGTATCAACTCGTCTAAGCTCAGGTAAGAACATATCTCAGTGTGGAAAAACTGTGGCCTGTTCCTTTTAACCCCCACCTGAACCGAGCACATTATCTCCAGTTTGACATTACCCGAATCTAAAAGTGCCACGGAGAAAAGCAAAAAAAAAGAGGAAAACAAGGCTGAAAACGCAACAAAGACGCATTAAAAAGAGCCACAAAAAAGCGTTCTTAGTTTTCAAATGAGGCGCTACACTGGCCTATAGGCTGTATACTCCAGTCGAGAAGCTTTTTAGATTTGGGTAAACTTGTACATTAAATAACCAGGATGGATGGGCAGATGAGTTTTTTTTTCCTAAATGGACCGAGACATTGGCCTACTAGTTAGCTTAGTTAGCCGCAACAATAGCTTTTTAGATCAAAACGATTTCTCCCATGATTTCTGTTAAAAGGCCTGCGGTCGGCGATATCAAGAAAGTGAATGAAAACAAGCAACACTTTATGCACATATTTTTTAAGACAGTAAAATTAACCATGACATCCAAATTCACAAAATAACGGCAATTTTTTTCACATGTGGGATTTTATGACACTCAATTTGACCATCTTTTGTTTTTCACACCGTCAATTTTCATCAAGTCCAGTTTTACTGCTTTTGATTTTTTACCACATTCATATTTTAATAAATTGTTGTTACTTTGACCCTTCATACTACACTGGCCTATAGGCTGTAAACTCCAGTCGAGAAGCTTTTAGATTTGGGTAAACTTTCCTCTGCATCCTGAGCGCTAACGCTCTTTCGAAGTATCCGCCGCTGCTGTGTGAGCCGCGGTTCACTTGTGTTTTTGCTCAAATGGAAACGCATTGCATTTGGGTGAAGCACTTTGCTGGCACCGCTGTCCCCCCGTTTGGTTCAAAAACACTTCAGTCACTTTCAGGAAGCCGCTGCCAACGCATACCCCCGAAACGCGCCGAAAAGACATTACTGGCCCGGCCCGCGGCGCAATAAAGTTGTCATTACGCTATATGTGAAGTAGGTGGATGTAAAGCCGCACCCTGGTTTAGTTCATATGAAGGAAGGAAGAAAAAAAAAAAAATCTGCCTCTAATAGTAATTTTAGCTGTTGGCGTGTTGTGGTGACAGCGTTGTGTTCGCCAAGTCCGCCCAGGAAATGGACTTTTGGATGTGAGTAACACATGGAGCTGCCTGCGTCGCTTTCGACATGAGGGAACTGTAAAAGTTAGTAGCTTGAGGCCCTGCCCATTTAGCCGCGTTCGTACTGAAACGAGCCCGGCGAATTAATTTATCAGAGAGGCCAATGGCGGGTCGGAGAGAATGCCCTTTTTTTTTGGGATTTCTGGACCAATCGAATGATGAGCCGACAGTGAGTTTACTTAACGATTTTAGAAATGTCTTCTGAGATGAAATGTTGTCTTGTGCTGTTTGTTGAGTATTCTGGGTGAATCCAGCCCGACCCAGGAAATAAGGGATGGGTGACCTTGAACTAAAATGTTCTTGATTTTTCCGGTGAAACATGTAAAGGGCTTTGATTGGAGCCGACATCGCTAATACTCGTCACAGTGATTTGCTCTTCTTGCTTGCTGGTGTAAAGTTTATTTTTATTGACTCTATTTCCTATTTGACAACATTTTGGCTTAAACCTATCGCTTCTGCTATTACTAACTACACTATAACATCACAGATTTTGATTTTGGAGTAGTACTGTAGTCGCACTGAGATAAAACCTAAGACCATAAAATATGGTCTTGGGTAACATAAAACCTCTCATCGCCAATGGAATAAGTACATTTTCTTTATTCCGATTACTTCGTATTACCATCAAGTGAAAAAGAAATCTTATGAAAAGTAAAAGTTAATTTAAGCTTGTTCCACAGGCATTAGCATTTTTTTTTCTTTTATGTTAAAGTTCAAACCAACTCAAATTCAACATAAAGAACCTTGTAACTAATGGGATGATTGAGGGATCTCTCATCTCCACCTGGTGTCTCTGGCCAGAAAACCCCAAGTGCAACTTTCCTGCCTCCGGGTCAGAGTCACCAATACACACTAATAGATTCACGAAGAAGCTAACGGGCAAAGCTAACTGCGGGCTAGCGCCACTAATACAGTATTTACAGCCAAGTTTGAGTGAAAGAAATGATCTCCATTTTGTAATTGGATGTACAATATCCCTCTGTCCCTTCTGTCTTTTCTGTCAGCGTAGTATTTACTCTCACGGACAATTAATGAGTAAACAAACGCAACATGCTACGACACCTGCAGTGGCGCTTATGGCCTCTAGGGGCATGAGTTACTTAGCACTGCTTTAAGTCATCTATCTTATTTAAGAGTGTGCGGATGTGTTTTTCCTGTTCTAAAACCAAGATTCAGTTCAGATCGAGTGCTTTTGTTGACGTCCATTTGAGAGAAGATTTGAGAGAACTGACGAGCTAAGAATCACACGCAGGACATGTTGTATAGTGTTCAAATCTACAGGAATAGCAACTCTTAAACACTCTCGGAGAAAGTATGACTAATATTTACCTACTTTGCGACTTGCTAATTGTGACTATTCATATTTCGTTGTCTTTTAACAAGAAAATTGTTGTTTTAGAAAAATTTTCTAAAATGTTCCATATGGCCTCTGACTTATCTTTCAATGTGCCTTGTGAGTCAACACCGGGCGCCGTCGGGCCAATCACATTTCCATATACTGTCCTTGTTTGTTCTATAGCGTCCGCCAGATATTTTTAACACACAAAAAAAAACAGTTGCACAATTCTCCTCGACTGACCCCGATCAGACCGTTTCTTTGGGACCTCTCTACGTTTCATGCTGGGGAAGCCTGTGCTCTGCCTGAAGTGAACAAGCCGTACTCTCCGTGTTTGTTCTGGGGTCTGGCTGCGTGCCCTCGAGCAACAGTCTGCGGTCGAACCAGCGGCAGCCAAAGTGTTTGTGACCGAGCGGCTTTCACTCGCAGCGACGCCTTCGGGTTGTAAATAAGAGCGAGGCCCATTAGTTAAACGGTGGTTTTGAACTGAGGGGGCAGATTTCAGTCAACTGCTTTCACGTGCCCCGCGGTCAAAGGCTTTCTGTGGGAAGAGTCACTCGCAAAATATTGACTTAATGTGAGATTTAAATGACATGAAAACTCGTCGCCGCTCGGAGTTTTGCTCCAGTCGCCTCAATGGGCCAAATCTTAAAGGAAGGAATGACGTGGCTTTGGCCAAGACTTTGCTTCCACACAAGTAGGGATGTCAAGATTGACCGGTTTTACGATTACCTCGATTATAAAAGGACGCGGTAGGTTATCCGTAAGAAATGTTTCACGGTGACGCACGAGCCGCTGCACGCCATAAACAGCGTAAACTCACCGGGAGTTGAGCGAGGCAGAAGGACGCTCTCCTCCAGTGTTGTATCCACCCAGTCAGCAGAGTGGGAGCTCTTTAGGATCCGAAAGATGACCAAGTTGTTGTTGTTGTCGATGGATGTCCGTTATGCAAACCCTGTCGCTGTGAATGTCCAGGTCAAGGTAACGAACTGCATACTTCCCAAAAAAGTTGTCCAAATGTTCGGAAATAGCCACAACTGGCTCAGGATGTAAAACAAAAAGCTAACGCTCTGCTTCAGCGCGACAGAAAGGAAAGTGAAACCGCACAGGTGGAAATCAGCTGTTCAAAAGATTTTCCTTAGTCATTTTGTAAACACGTTTCATTCTCTGTTCATCAAAACATCTGACAAATAAACAACAGCATATGGCCTAATATATAGTAAAATAATTATGATAATTATGGTCATAAAGAAGTAAATTTTACATTGTTTTGTATTATTCAATGTAGGCCTATTTATTTTAATGCAAAACAATCTTAAAGCATTTTTCATTTTTAGAAACCGTGAATGTTTACAAGTTCAAGTATTAAAAAGCTTTTTAAAGACAAAAACTAAAAATATCAGTTCTTTCCTTTCATTCGATCGATAATCGTGAATAATCGTAAAATCGCAATATTTTCTCTCACAATAATTGTGACTAAAGAAATTGAAATCGTGACAGCCCTACACACAAGAGACTCCAATGGATTTGTTTAGGAAGAAAAGTATTTTTGTACTTGATGTGTTTACTTTACTCGCATAATATTTACAATTATTATCAAAAGTCCATCAAAGTCCCCTTATGCTACGGCTAAAATGACATAAATATAATAATTTTCTTTTAACATATTTTAATATGCAAATGGTCTACCCAGAATACTATTTTGTTTTAATTATTTATTGGTTCATTTGGCCGGGAGCTGACCAGTGCAGGACACCATGCTCTGAAACGGGGACAAACCCAGGGAGGCGCTGCACCGTTTCAGAAGAGACTGAAGGCAGCCAGCCAGGTTCCTCCGGGTGCTACAGGTCGGCCCACAGTGGCGGCGCGGCTCAGTCGCAGCGGCTTAGGACTAACACCTGAACACTATTTCGTTGTACGATTGTACAACTTACTGACAGTGCATGTTAATGAACATACATGGATACATGCATGTAAACACGCCACGCCGGATTGGGCTAATTTGCATTCGTCGTCCTCGCACTCTCAAACGCACTCATTCATTCTGGCCTGTTGTACATGTTTTGAGTGGTAGGGGAAACCGGAGACACGAGGAGAACATGCAAACTCCACATAGAAAAGCCCCGTCTGGGATCGAACCTGTGAAGCACAAGTGTTAACCGCTTCACCACCGAGAGTTTATTGATACTCAAAGTGAGGTCCGGGGGCCAAATGTGGCCCTCAAACCAATGTTTGGTGGCCCTTGGGATTCTTGTTAAATTGGCACACTGCAACTTTAATTCCAGCCAATTAAAACCTCAAAAACTTAACATCTTATTGTGGGGCAGAGCTTGTAATAAGTTTCCAGGCCTAAATAAAGGCCTGGGGAACAAATCTGTCTGTTGAATGCTTGACTGCTGCGACGACAGCCCTGTGGCCGTCCATGATGCTACACTTCAATATGCAGCCCTTTGGACGACCCAAGGCCAGCTGATCAACATTTTACTGCCTTTGTAGCTTTATGCAACTGGCTAAGTTTATGCACCACTTAAGAAACTTATTTTTAAGAATCCAGACGGCCCATTAGAACTCGAACTAACTACAAGGCCCTTTTAAGAGTAGAAATTAGAGACGGGTGAAATGATAGAGCCATTTGGAAACAAGCTTCAACTGGAGGGGCTTTTCAGAAGGCTGAGCTTGTTTTTTGAGCTCAATGAAAAATACTAATGAGTTCTTCTTTGTGCACATTAAATTAAATTGTACTGTTTGCCCGAGACTCCTTTAGTTTCCTGTGACGGGTGCACGACAGTATAACCCAACGGCGTCCCCTCCCGTGGGTAATTGCCCCTTTGCACTGGGACGAGGACAGCTCTGTCTGGCGCTTCAGGGCAGACTTTACTACAGTCTGGTTCACATGTTACAGCAGGGAGCCCCGCGTTAATTAGCAGCAAATCTTTGTGTCCTGAAAGCTTTGTCTACGGCGGCAAAGAGAGACTGGGTTTGTCTGGATCCGACTGCGGCAAATACGGAACAATTTGGACAAAGAAAACAGTAGCTAATTTAACTTGGTGATATAATATTTGCATTGAACACCTTCCATTCATAGCAGCAAGTACTACAGTAAATAGTGAGCAGGCGGACTACCAGCGTAAACCGTGTCAGTAGGTAATAATTATCTCAATGAGCAGCTCCTCCGACGCATCACATGACCTCCCTGGGACGGGTTAAAACCTCAAGACCTCCCCCCAGACCTCAACCACACAACGAGCCACTGTACGACTTTACTCGACTGGAAATGGGCGAGTTTACAACAAAACAAAAAAATCTACCAGTTTTACCTGGAGGATAGGATTTACTTTATTGTCCTCACGTGAAGCTTTGTCGTGGACCTTTTGTGGAGGTGCCTCCTACAAAACATAATTCAATGCACATATCACGTAAAAGCACCAGGGATTTAGTATTTTACTTTGATTTGACCTTTATTTAACCAGGAAGGTTCCACTGTGATGGCAACATTTGAAGTTCAAGTTTGAAGTATTGAGGCAGGAAAATATAGCGATAAACAATATTATTGAGGGCCGCTCGATGGCACTGAAACAAAAAAAAGTACTTAAAAGTCCTTATTAACATCTTTAATAGTACATGACGATAAATGTTGAGCCCAAAAATGTTGTGTTTACATGTCATTTATTGAACGATAACTAGATATAGTAATTATTGTGACTAGAGATGCGTCGATCCAGCTTTTTTGCTACCGATACCAATACTGGGGTTTGAGTATCCGCCGATGTCCGATATTTACCGATACCAAGAGTGGCTTTCTATGAGTGAAAAATGTATTGACTCTTCTCCATTGTAAGATCAATAAAGTCATATTTTATTGTCATGTTACAGATCAATTATACCTATTGATAAACTCTTGGATAAACATTTAACAAGGATCACTGGAGTTTCTACACTAATTAACCTTGGGCTTTAGGTTTACATTAATATAAATAACTCACATAAAGTCATCTGATCATTACAAATATGTCAGATCAATTATTTCTTAAACTAAAATACAAACACTTGGCTTCAGCTGTGGTCATTTTATTTTATTTGGCTACTTTAGGTGTTTACATCATAGTTTCTGACCCAGCCTTGGTTAGTGTTCGTTAGCATTAGCATGCGCCTGCTAGCTTTGGCATGCTATTGCGAACCTCATAATTTTGTGCGGCAATCAATAATACATTTGCGAAGGTTAAAACCTAAATCAGAGGATTAATTCTCCGGGTTCTTAGCTTTACAATGACTTTCAGCCTATGCCTATATGCCTCGTTGAGAGTTTGCAATGGGAAACTGGTATTGGTTCAGTATTGGATATTTGTAGCCGATACCCGGCACCAGTGCTAACTACTCCACCACTTCCTTACTGGACAAAGGAAGTGACATTAGAAGAGATGTGAAAAGGTTCTCCAGCCGCCGTCTGTACTTGGTTGTTTTAAGCGCCTCAATGCAAAAACAACCTGGTTCAGATGGTGACTTGATGTTTTTTTTTAATGATGGAAATCTTCTGTACGACTGAGTTTACGCAAATGTAAGAAAAGCGGAACTGGCGGCCGTTCAATCCTTGGAATATGGAACTCGTTTTTCCGGTCATTTGTGTTTTGGACTGAAAACATTCACTTCAGAAAAAAATGCCACTTCCCCGCTGTAAAACTATGAATAATTCTTGACCAGCGGCATAACATCGTCAGAGGACGTAATAATTAGAACAATGTGTTACCTGTCATCCGCTTTAAGCATTTATCTCGATGCTGTCTGAAATAATATGAACCATGCCCCTGTAATCTCCGCCTGTACAGTTTGTTTAAACGGGGCACATGTGTTTGAGCGTGTGAAAGTCCAGACTCCAATTAGTGAGCGGCTCTGCCCCGCGGCCTCTGAGACGCCTCGGAGAAGTTCTACTCGTGTCCAGGAGGAAACGAGTGTCTCCCTTTTTAGACACTTGACATTAGTGTGCAATCCTCATGGAGCTGTTTTACACATTTCTACAACTCTTTGCAATACACATTTTAGAGGAAGTCGATGAAAGTCTTGGATCTGTGTATGAATTGATCAGCGATGACTGTATTAAAGTGGACATGAGCGTTGCTAAAACGTAGTTAACGATTATATTTAAGATTTTGTTAAAGATTGTGCTCGGCTTTCTTTAGTTTTGTGATGTTTATAGTTTCATTTCCTTATTGGACACCGACAGGAAGTGACATAGAGGAAGGTAAACAATTTTAAGCTGTTGCCGTGCCGACCATGTTAAGTCAATGGGAAATGAGTCAACCTGCTGTGGTTTCCTTCTTCTATGTCACTTCCTGTCAGCTTAAACATTCTAATAAAAATATATTTTCGACCCACATTTCTTAATTAAATTGCTGCTTCACTGATAATTATTTACTTACAACAGATAATATTCATCTAAATAAGTCATGTTTTCAAAAGCCATAAAACCTTTTTATTTTTCAAAGGAAAGCTAAAAAAAAAAAGAAATCTAGGCCTCGCCGCCCGCGCAAGCAATTTCACTTTGAATCCTTTATATAAAGAGTACAGCATGTTTTTGTTTCCCAGGATGCATTGTTTTCCACACGCTGGCATTTGACGGGTTAAATCTAGAGAAATAAACTTTTTTTTTTTTTTTATAACTTTGATTAGGGCAGAGGGTAAAGACCTCGAAATAACAAAAGTTTTGTTCTTCATGTTTATTATTTAGAGATAGAACCGCTCTTTCGGGGGCCGCAGGAATGGCATTTTATGTTTTTCTAATTTGAGATAATGTTATGGTAAAGTGTATCATTCATGAAAACTTTACCGTGACAGTTTTTGCTCTATGATGCAACAAATGGAAAATCCAACACATGAATTTCTTATTCTCTTGTTGCACGTGCAGCTGTTTATGGCGCCTTGTTATGATTATTTTGGCGTTACTTAGTCAAACTGTTGTTAAGATGATGTAAATAATAATGTAAATAATTCCTTCCTATGGGAAAAGGAGTACATGCAGTCCAGTCATCTAATCTTATTTTCTTCTGATGTAATCGCCTTTTGAGGACACTTGTCTACTTAAGGAATAGACACATGTTCCTCTTTGTTGTGGATACAGTCCTCTAGTATTCCTGTGAAATGTAAATGTTTATGTTGAATGTGGGGTAGGCGCTCGTAAGCTTCTCGCTTCAGCCTACTCCTTTTGAGCATCTGTCACTGTTTAAATGTGTATTTTGTGAATTTGGAAAACGTAAGCTGCTCAAATAAATAAAAAAACATCCAGAAAATGCAGAAACGCGTGAAATACTACAGTTATGCTTCTAACGTGGAAACAATGTTGTAATGTGGTATCACTTTGTGCAAAAGATCCAACGCAGTTCAAGTTGATTGGCCATAAAACTTAATGAATCACATCAGAGGTGGGCGGAGTGAGACAAAATATATTCCAGACTGGTTTATGAAGAACTGACTCTCACATTAACGTATAGTCAGAGTTTATATAGGATTTTTTTAAAGTCTCCTCTGATCGCCAGTGTTTTCTCTTCTTGCTTATGTTTTATATTTCCTCTTTGTTCAGATCTGATTCAGGCTTTGCTTTTGTGAAAAAACATTTCGAGGTGCCGTGAAGAGCTCGGACTAATCGAAGGCTCTCCCCTGGCCTCAACTTCCCGATCTAGAGTGGCTCGGCCCCTAATTGGGGGGTATGTTGCCGTGTGTGGTGGCGCATTTGGGGGTCGGGACCTCTCTCACAGGAGCGGCTGTTAACCTTTGCCCCCCTCCCTCTGCGTTAAAACGTCCCGGGGCAGTGGAGGGCCGTCTGCTCCGCTCCGGGGTTCGGAAACTGAAGTCGTAATCCATTTCCGAACCTATATTTTGTCACGCGGTTTTAAGTGGACCGTCTACCTGTGTAATAACTTTATGTTTGATGAATCTAACGGGATAATGGCACAAAATGGCCGGACGCGACATGTGTGGATTGTTGTTGATATTTCTCATGAAAATAGTTGAATACTAGGAAATGTGCCTCTTCAAGTGCCACCAGACCTTAAAGAACTCTACAAAAGAACCAATGCCAGGGCTAATCCAGGTCTAAAACGGTCTTACTGAAGGTATTGTTTGAAAGCAATGCAAAATATCCAACCGTTACATCTTATATTTCTACTTGCGCTTGTATATATATATGTGTGTGTGTGTTTTTAATACTTGACAAGAAACATGAAAACAGCAGCAAAATCATCTGATTTATAGAAAGAAAAAAAGTACAATCCCTGTGCACATTGTCTGCACGAAGACCATTGCAGTGATTTCTACAGTTTTTTTTTAAAGTCTTTTCCAGTTCATTTCCCTTTTTGAATAACACATTCACCGCACGTCAAGTCATTTACCTGCACAGTTCGTATGATTTGCAAGGAATACTGGATTTTCCTCATCGAGAAAGTCCCCAAAATGTCGATGATCATTTCCGTAAATATCTCCGACCCCCTGGCCCTGACATGTCTAAAGCCCGGTCCCGATGGTACCCCAGTGTTTCCCCTTAATCTGTTTTTTGTCCAGTCAGGCACCCCCTCCTCCTCCTCCTCCCCCCCGTCCTCTGGGAACAGGTCTCCAGGCAGGACCATGTCAAAGGGAAGTGACTTGTTTTATGATCCATTAAAAGAGGGGGCGACCGCGGCGGTGCTGCTCCACAGAAAGGGCCTGAGTGCCGCAAAACTCGGTCACACGTTTGTTTACAGGACGGGGGACCGATTGTTTGGAGAAAGTGGCTAAAAGGGCCGTGTTCCTCTTCAGCGTGACATGTCGAAAAATGAGCCGCCCCCGCGTTCCCAAACAAAGTGCGTCCCGGCCGGTCTCACTGTGGCAGAAGAATTTATCCGCGGCCGTAATGTTTTGACAATGGGGCTGAAATTTCAAATCTGGATCCCAGCTCACGGTGCCATGTTCCCTCCGCCCGCATTAATAATCGCTTATCTTGTTTGCAATACAGGAAGTGTTAGATTTGGCAAGAAGTGAAGCCATGCGGTGAAGCCTGGTGGTTTTGGTGGCAGTCATCCTGTAACCAGAAGATGCGTCTCGAATCTCGCTTCTTGGCCTGTTCAAACTGCCATTTTGTCCCTGGGCAAAAGACCACATTTGTGAGAATTTGTCCCGTGTAGTTGTTGTACCTGATGGTGGTCAGAGATTTGTAGCCACGTTGTTCACCAGTTCGCCTTGGGACAGTTGTGGCTACAGTTGTATGTATGTGTAAAGTGTCCTGAAAGGTAATACAAAAAGTGAGAGCAGGTGCTTTTCACATCTTCTTCAAATAACGGGTGCGTTGGAGAGGTCATGCATAATGCTCATACTTAGAAAATGGAATCTCTCGCACTCTGTAAATCTTGCAAAAAGTGGGATATATTTAAGTGTATAATGTTTCAGCAACTAGGCCGCCTTCAGGCAAATTTGACTGATGTAAATCTCACTTTTTGCAAGATTTACAATGTGCGGGAGACTCCATTTTCTGAAGGGATTTTCCAAGTGATCGTTATGAAAAGGTGTTCATGTGTTACTCAATGTAGTGTCACAGTCATTCTCAAAGTTCAGAGCGTCGTGGTGTATTGAGTTCATGAGTGTGAAGAAGCTTCTTGGATGCGAGGCGCCACATCATCAACAGAAAACCCGAGTCCAGGCGACCACTTTAAAAACCTCTACAACCCTCAACTAAACGATTGAGTCTAAGGGAAGAGGTGCTCGTCATTTTATCTTGGTCCAAATGCATGCCTACCTAAGCCTTCGCAACGTAAAACAAACTATCACTCATTTCTTCACACCATCCAACCCATGTGCTCTGTCCCACCAGTCCACAGCGCTTTTCCTCTCATGCTGTGGGACCCTGCAGCTTTAGGCCCCCAAAAGAGCCTGAGAACTCGCTCCCCTCTGTCTCCCCTCATGCTCACTGTATATCTATAGTCCAATATCAGATACGTTTGCCTTACAGGACTGTGCTCTCTGTATAAGCAAACTCTGTCCTTACGGCGCCCATTAGCCGTCTTTAAATATGGAAAACCTCACGACTTCTGACGTCGTTGATGCTAAAAGTTCCTCAGGGTATTTCCAGTGTTTTGTCTATTCATTACCGCTGTCACAGAGGTTATGTTTTGGCAAGATAAGTAATAATGTTGGCAATGTGGGACTTTGATGGCATGCTTGAGAAAGGCTAATGAACTAAGTTCAAGTAATGAACTAGTAATGAAGGGGATGTATAACCAAACTGTCAATCAGCAGGTTCAGCAAGAAAGCTGCACAATTGTTGGATTTAGAGTGTCTTTGAAATATATCAGTGGTTGGTTGTTCTGAGCTATTTTCTTGGTCTTATTAAGCCTAAACAAGCTAGAAACTGACTATGCTCATCAAAATAAAGCTCTCTTTAAACTGTCACGATAACAAAATGCATATGGAGCTTTAGAATAGACTTACAAACATGACTTTGAGCACGTCAGCATTGATGTTTTTTGTTTTATCATTTGAAATTATCAGTCTGTAATAATTTAATAATGAAATACAGGCACTAGAGCTGGTGAAGACTTTGCCTGGGGCTCCCCCTGCTGGTGGCTGTGGGAATTACTTATTTCTCTGTTTTGATTTGTGGTTTACAGCTTCAGCACGGCGTGATAAACACACTTCCAGTCCAAATCGGCTCAGAAGTGATATCATTTTGGAATATGGGATTTAAAGGACAGTTTTGAGTTTTAACAATAACCAGGAAGTAAAAAACGAAGCACTGACACCGTAGAAGAAGAAACCGCTAAATTAAACAAGGAACAACTTTTTAACAAGCTCAAAAAAGTCGATTTTGTATGGTATGCCGACTTCAGGCTAGATATATCGAGGAAGGAACAAAGACCCAAATGTATAGATGTTAAATATTGAGCCCAAAAAATTTATTGTTTTTTATGTTTATTGAACATTAAGTCAAAATTTGAGGTTGACCGATATGGGTTTTTCTAAAGCTGATGCCGATATTTTGGGATTGTTTTTGGCCAATGCCAATATTTTTACAAATGTCTGGCCTATAATCCTGTGTAAACATGAATACTTGGCCACTCTAGCAGTGGCCGATTTTATTACTTTAGGTGATTCAATTATAGTTTCTGTCCCAGCTTTGATTATCTGCCGTTAGCATTAGCATACTGTTGCTAGCCGTGGCATTTTGCAAGACGATCAAAAATACAATTCTGGAGGTTAAAACTAACCCATATTGAGATGTTTCTCCGTTCCCCTGAGGCCTATGGGGAGTTGTGGGAGGACTCATTTTAAAGCCCTGACTTCGTTATTTCCAATCCACACAACCGGAAGTCTCCATCACTTTTGGTTCCGGAGATATCGGCATTTATCTGCGCTAGATTGGCCAATAGCCGATATTGTAAAATACCCAAATCGGTCGACCTCTAGTCAGAATAGTAATTATCGTGACGGCTCTAATTGTTGGCTTTGTTGGAGTCTCGCTGATCATTGCACATTTGTTGCTCTACACCAAGATTTAACTTGGGATATTCTGCAGCGTGGCTTTAAGTGACTGGTTCAGAGCCGAGAAGCACTTACCCTCGACCAGAAAATATATTTTTCTCTTCACACGTGGCGAGAGATGTGTTCAACACCTCTTTTTCGTGCTAAAAGTTTATATGAAATCTCCATCTCACTATCTTTCCCCGTTTTGAAGAATCTGCTGCCAAGAATGTCTCCCGGGAGTCGCCCGCGCTAACTCGCCCTATTACTTTTACACGGCCATAATCCTTTGCGCTAACAATGTAACGCTTGTCCCTGCGCTCCCCCTGCATTCCTATGAAATACTGACCATCTCACTTTTATTTGTGTACTTTGGTAACTAGGCCTATTTTCCACGTGCACGCAGAGCCGTTTTCATTGGTGTCTCGAAAGCCAGGGGGTGACTTTGGGGGGAGGAGGTGTTTTTTTACCTCCCCGACTAAAAGCTAGAAGTGTTTTTTTGGTGCTACAAAGAGCCGTGTGTTGCAAAGTAATGTGTGGATTCATATCCTTGGGCTGGGACGGCCAACTGTGCCTGGATACATAGGTTCCCTCTATTTTATGACGTGGCCGCCTGTACTAAAACCGTATTGTTTTGTTTTATAGCTTAACACTGTGGTTTCATTGTTTGTTCTGGACGTCTCCGTTTGATAACTCAAACATCCTCTTTATGAATAGGAGAGAGATCAAGGACTGTGATGGTCTGCTTCTCGATGTTTGTTTTTAGCGCCCTCTGCAGAAAGTAGTGGGAATTGTCGCTCTTACGCCAAAAAAAACCCCCACAAGCTTTCATTTTTACTATAACAGTATGCAATTACATCTGTGACACTGTGTTCTATGGCGCAACAACGTCCAAATCAAAGCGCTTGAACAATAGTAGAAATGCCTAAATTAAGCATGAAGGAAGTTTGTGAAGAGATGCAAGGCTTTGTCAATGAAGATGGGTCCTAACGACTCTTGGTTTCACCCCAGCCCAGAATAGATTTCCACTGTTGTGGGATTTGGAGACTATGAAAACTATATATTTTTGGAAACCTTATGGTAAAAGCAATGACAAAAACAATGTTTCCATTTGCCCTTGTCATTTGGTGCAATTATACAATTTTTCAATTAGAGCGAATGGGGAGTTCTGGTCATTGCTACGGCAACTCCATAAAAAAACATGTGACAAGGGTTTATTGACTTATTTATTGACGCTATTGCACTTTTTTTTTGTTTTTTTACATCTCAGAGCAAATGGAAACATTGCTTTTCTGATGTAAAGCAGTACTAAGTAGCTCATGCTGACAAAAAAGACAAAAGGAGAGCTTCTTCTTCGTGATTCCATTAGTGTGTGTTGGTGACTCCGACCCGGTGGCAGTCATGTTGCAATTGTGGTTTTCTGGCCAGAGACACCAAGGGGAGATGAAAGACCCTCCAATCATCCCATTAACACTTGTATTACTTAGTTACTTAGTACTGCTTTAATAAAGTTTTCAAAAATGTATAGTTTTGTGGATACTCTCCACAAAAATCCGGCAAAAATGACATGGTGAACCGGACTATAGGTGTCATATGGCAATCCCAGATTAAAATCGGCCTCTACCTTTGTTTTTTCTTGTGACCCGTTGACTACAAGAGCGAGAAGAAACTTCTGAAAATATACTGTCCTCAAATTGGCCAACCCAGTCCGGCTGACAATATTTTATAGTAGTTATACTACTCTGGGTATGAATTGGATGAGGCACAACACGCTCAAAAATGTCTATAAAAGGTTTTGCTTTCCTTTATGTGCAAAATAAAGAGAAGTGCAAAAAGGCGAGTGCAAGCTGTGGGCGTGTTGCACCTTATTTAATATTTGAAATGATGTGTATTACAGAGGGCGGTTTCAGATAATAGACGGAGAAAGCTCCACTTTGAGAAAGGGGCCCCTCCCTGCTGCCCCGTTTCGACCGGACTGTTCGGCTGGTTACGAATGTGACTTTTTAAATGTCTCCGAAGAAGAAAAAATGTGATCCCAGCGAGTTTCCATAAACAAGCCGGAGGCAAATAAACTGCAGCGGTCCGGCGACGTCAGACTTGAGGTATTGACTGCCCTGAATGTTCTGATGAGGGAAAGTGGGAGAAGGAAAAAAGCCTCGTCCTGACTTTTGTAACTGCAGAACATAAATTAGAAGGCATTTCAATCTGGTTGTTGATTGTTTAATCCATGGACAAAAAGCCACAAGACCAAACAGTTCGATCTTTGCTACAGTACTCGTCAACCACAAACTTTTTCTGTTGATTTTTGTGCCCATGAAGTGGTTTTCGAAGTAGATGTAAATGTGTAGGTTTAAATTGGAATAGATTTACCTTTTTAAGGGTAATGGTGATCCAATATATCTTGCTATTTGGAATATAAACTTCCATTACTGTAACACTAAGGCTGCAAAATGTATAGCCAGACGTCATACATCAGAGTATTGCTACTTTGGGGATGCAATGTGCCACGAAAAGCCACAATATATTCCATTTGACTTTGCAAACGTAGACATTTTATTCCTGTTTGACCCCGATATCAATTTTTTTATGGTGGTTTTGGCACAACTTGACATAAAAAAAATATGAACCTACCGTATTAATATGAGTTTGTAAGATATCTCAATACTTGTTCTCATACCGTGCAGACCAATTTAAGACTCATTTTCAAGCCACAGTTCTTACTTTCTAGTATTTGAGCTGTATATAGTTTGATTGTTGTTGTTTTTTCCCCGTTTGTGCTGTGTGGAAAGGAAATATTATTGTATAGCCTAGATACAGGCGGCAACGCGTCGCGCTAGGGAAGCTTGTAAAGTTTTCCAACACTTTTTAGACATTTTCTGGTGGACAATAAGCAATCGGGTCCCCTTAAATGTTTTGTCTCATTCTGGTATTTGAAAATTGAGCAGATTGTCCAGTTGAGGGGAAGAATCGGCACTCGAAGCTAGTGGTTACTTTAAGCTAACGTTAGCATCATGGCTAGCAGTCTCCGTTGTGAGCTGTCGAACCACTTTGCTCTCATTCAAGCCTCTTCATCTTTATTTGGTAGAAAACGCATCCATAATTCAGCGTTTGTTAAATCAGTGGTGGAGGAGTTGGTCAAAGAGTTGTTCTTTTAGCGATCGTTAGCATTTGTGGGCGTTTACATGGAGACACAAGTCCCCCAAAGCCGTTTTACAAGGAACGATTAGGCAATCGCTTTATTTGGTCGGACGGAAGCCAAAATATCAAAGTTATGCGTTTGCAGTTCAATCCTTCAGTAAGTGGGTTTGTTATATAGTCTCGATATCTTCTATAAATGGCCAGAGCCGTCAGGAAAAGATGGAGTGATCGCTAACGTTGGCGCCAGGACGTTAGATCCTCATGAAGCTTTGAAATCATCTCTTTCACAAAGGGATCTGAGCAGCATCTGAGATAACACTGAAAGTATGCACAGGTGTTATTATCCGGACAGGCTTTGTAATGAAAATGGACGAGCGCTTGTTATTGCAACAACAAAGAAATAATGAAAACAGGTTTTTGGAGAAAGCGCTCGACGACGGCCCGTGTAAATACATGCCTGACCGGTGCGCTGAGAGATCGAGAAATCCCCTCAACCCAGGGCACAATTTGATAAGAGCAAGAACTTTAGCATATTTACTAAGCTGTCACATTGTAGGCTGTCAACTGCTCTGAAAAATGTAAGACATTTACTAGATAAGGGACGTTCAATTTGTTATTGAGCTGGGCATTTCAGGATAAAAAGTCATGAAATAAATCAAAGCTTAGCAAGTAGAAGTGGACATTATACCATTTCCCTTTTCAGAATTTGGTGTAAAATGTTTTTGCTTGTGTAGATTTTCTATTTGGGAAAACGTTGGAATTGGTTGTAACTCTGGTTCTATGAGTGGAGAAACTATCTCTCCAGACAATTACATATATGTAAGTGTAGAAATACTCCAGGACACATTAAGAGAACTATTACCTCTAGTAGCTTAGGTTCCTAACCTGTTGGCAGAGTTTTCCCAAACGTTTTGGGCCCAAATCACTTGACCAGAATCAGAATTGTTTTTATTGCCACAGTTATGAACAGGTTCACAACTAGGATTTTTTTCCAGTCGATCGTGGTAAATGGTAAATGGTCTCAACTTATATAGCGCTTTTCCACCTACATTAGGCACTCAAAGCGCTTTACAGCAAGGAACCTCTCACCCATTCATACACCAATGCACGCAGACACTGGAGGCAAGGTGGGTGAAGTGTCTTGCCCAAGGACACAACGACAGCATGCACCTTCAGGAGGCGGGATTCGAACCCACGACCTTCCGATCATGAGACGACCCGCTCTACCATCTGCGCCACCGTCGCCCCGTCATGCAACATGAAACATAGAACTAATAACTTTAGATCAATAATAAACTATAAAGACTTTAAACTATAAGGCTATAAGACTATAAGGGCATGTGTAAGAAGATTACATTTAAACTATGATAAAGACAACAATTTGACATAGAACAACATTGTGAGTGTCTTTTCAGATGTACAGGTGCATTGAGTGTTTGCAGCAAATGTGGACAAACCACGTAGTGCAATTGAGCAGATTACATTCACGAGTCTGTAACTGAGTTATTGGGTCATCTCTGGACCGCCCACAGTAAAATGTTAGTGTTTATACACATTTCTGATGCAAAACCATTTCCAATCATGCTATTTAATGTTTCTTTGGATACTATACTTTGACCTAATTCCTCTAAAATATACTGTTTTCAATTATAAACCGCTTAAATTTAATGTAAAAAATATCATTTGTGAACTACATCATGTTCTCAGCCGTGTATCGTCCAAACTCCTGCTCTTGGCTCGCGTTGATGTCCGAAAGCTGCAGTGTGGGGCTCGTAAGTCGTAGGCGGTGCCGCAGGTAAGACTGGCCTCAGTCACTGAACTGCGTTGGAAAACCAAACAGTCTGTCCTGAAAGCCCCCTCTGTTCCTCACCTCAGCACCAACATTTTCACAGCTGCGGGCCTCGGCTCCTGTCCGCTGCACTCGACATTAGTCCCTATCAAAGCCCGTTTGCGCCGCCTGCCGATATTGGTTTTGATTAGAAGTGTAAATGATGAGCAGTGACTTTCGAATCCCCCGTGTGAAGTCATGGACGTTTAAAAGGTCTCGCTGACGAACAAGACGAGGTTCTCACAAGAGTCTGTTTTTTTTAAGTGCATTCCTGAAGTCCAAACCCGAAAGAGCCGGGCGTTTTATAAATGTGCATGTACTTCAGTAACGTTCTGGAGTACCTGTACTTCTTGGAGTACCTCTTTCACACAGTACTTGTTACTTTTATTTCAGTATTGTTCTTTTAAAGTAACAGTGCTCATCATTCGGTATATCTTCCACCAACAAAATCTTTGTTCAACATGTGAAAATTAATCTTTCTCTTGTTGTATCTCAATCCTTCAGAATTTTTATCGTCATTTCTACTCTTTTCTTATTACACTCAAGCTCCGACAAATTTAGATTTTTACCTTGAGTAAAAGTATTATAAAGTTTCCCTTGAGTAAACAGTTTGGCTTCTCTATCCACCTCTGATAAGAAATTGCAGGATCATAATTTAGGCCACATTAAAGTGCTAAAATTCAGTATAATATAATGTGTTCTGTAACAATGTGTAATAACTTGTACCTACAGGTTAGATACACAATGGAATAATATGTATTTGTAGGTTGTAGGTACGTAATGTAATAAGACATAACCCAAACCCTAAGGGTCTCGTGTCCTATTACATTATGTACCTACAAAGTACTAATACAAGTTATTCCATTGTGTATCTAACCTGTAGGTACAAGTTATTACAAAGCACATTACCTTGTTCTAAATTTAGTTTCTGTAAAATAAAGTGACACCTTGCATGTTTGTGAAGCACTGTGTTGATGCTCTATACGTACATTTTCCTCGCCAATGATGCGTTGTTGGCTATAAATACAAGCGATCGCGATGTCGTCATGTCCAGGGCCTGTGGTAGGCAATTGTAATGTTTTGAATAAATAATAGTATTTCTATTCAAACGGGGCATTGCGTCCCTTGTGCTGTAACATATCGGTCATTTTATAATACAGCGATAGAGGCCTGGATGCATCAGCTGTCGCCGACCATTCACAAAAACATTTGGCGAAAATCACGAAAGTAAACAGTTATTGCTCGTATTAAATAATAAAGATTTAAATGGTCATAATCAATGCATTTCGGTACCAATTTTTTTTTTTTAATTCTTATAAAACCATTTCACTTCACAAATGAAATGCTAAAATGATCATTTGTCGTAGCCCTCAGTTACAAATACCTGAACAATCTAAGTAACAGAAACAGGTCGATTCAACACTTTCATAAAACTGATCTCATCCTATTGCGTGTTCGCACTGCAATAAGCTCCCATTAGCCTTAATACGTCTGAACGGGCGAGACATGACTGTATTAGCAGGAAGCGTCAAAATACTGGAGTCTGTTCGGATTGAGACGGGATTTGACAACTTAATCACAGCCGCGCTCTGGCCTGGCATGAATAAATAAAGCGGGGCATTTTTCCACAGCGGGCCACGTTCAGCCTAAACACTGTCAGGCTTCAGACCTCAGACTGAAGCGGTGCCCAGAGTCTCTGCTCCTGCTGCTGCTGCTGTCCAAGCGATTTTCAGATGGTTTTTGGGGAAAGTCGGCCATTTTGGAAAAGTCATTGGTTTTACTCCACTCACTTTAAACTTGTCCAGGTTCATCAACATTTGAGAGAAGAATGAAATATGAGCGGGTTAACTAGTACAAGAATCCCATTCATTTTTGTTTGATTGTGCAGCTGTACAACCTTGTGGACTTTCTATCCTGCTTTAACCCGTCATCTTGGCATCGTCTGTTGCAGGGGCTCCTCTGAAGGTGTGTCCGCAGGGCTTCTCCTGCTGCACGGTGGAGATGGAGGAGAAACTGAGTCAGCAGAGCCACTCGGAAATCAAGGCCCCGGTGTCCCGCCTCAGCTCCAACATGCAGTCCACGTTCAGGCAGAGACACGGCCACTTCGACAGTGAGTAACGCACAAACGTGACGAGCGCTGGCTTTGGCGGCTGAAATATGAGCTGCCACATTTATACAAGAATCGCATGAATGTCAAAACTACAGGGTTTGCAGATTTCTACACATTCAAGAAAAAATCTGTCAGTGAGTGAGAGAGAATACTTTGTTGTTTGCAGAGGAAAATGGCTTTATTTTTTTTATTTAAGTCTAACCATTTAACTGGAGCCCTATATTAGTGATGAATGAGCAAAGCAAATGTGTTGCTCATTCCCTGTAGTCCCATGCGCTTATAGTTTAATTTACAAAACATTGACAATACTTTGGGGTAGTAGCTTTGTTCCATTTGTGGAAGGAGGTCACTTTTTAACCAGGTGTCCACTGTCGTCTTTGTCAGCTAAAACGGCATGGTAGTTGTCGGTCTTAAAGCAGAACTAAGTAACTCATGCCTCTAGAGGCCATAAGCGCCACTGCAGGTGTCGTAGCATGTTGCGGTTTTTTACTCATTAATTGTCCGTGAGAGTAAATACTACGCTGACAGAAAAGACAAAGGGAGAGAGGGATATTGTACATCCAATTACACATTTACTCAAACTTGGCTGTAAATACTGTTCAAGTGGCGCTAGCCTGCAGTTAGCCTGTTAGCTTCTTCTTTGTGATTCCATTAGTGTGTATTGCGCCTCCGACCCATAGGCAGTGAAGTTGCATTTGTGGTTTTCTGGCCAGAGACACCAGGAAGAGATGAAGGACCTCCCAATCATCCCATTAACACTCGTTTTACCCCCGGAGGGTTAAGTCAAGTTACATAGTACTGCTTTAATGAGCCAAAACATTGATATTGCAGCTTTTTGCACCTAATGCTACGTAGAAAATAATAAGGTTCAACATATGCCACTTAAAACGGGGTTTCCGCCCAGCATTGAAAGTCATTAAATGCCAAAGTGGCAAAACTAAGGCCTGAAATGTCATTAAAAAGCATTACATTACATTCAAACTGGCATTAAATCAAAACCTCTTGGCAAATAAAGACTTCACTTCAACAATTTTTCCTGCATATACATCAATGCATATACACATTCAGCTGCAGTTTTGGCTGAAATTATTCTCGATCACGCAGTATCAAAAATACTAATCAGAACTAAAACCACTCTCTTACTGACCTGCTCATGCAATATGGATGTTTGCGTCCCCTAATAACGATAATTTCACTGGACAAAAATGTATTGGGCGTTCACGCATTAAAATCTCCACTGTCTTGAATTTTCTGATTTGACTGATGCCCCCACCTGTCCTCTCATGGAGACGCTCTGTCTGACCGTCCACCTGTCCCCCAGCGTCTCTGCTTCCTGCCCCAGCAGCACCGCCTCACATGCGCACCCGCACCGGACCACACACGGCCGGGGCTGCTCCGCTCCCGTGTCTCCCTGTACATGCGGGTGTCGGGTTTCTCTGGCGGAGGGCGGGAGCTGCCTGGGAACCAGTGCTGAGTCACGAAAGAGAGTGAGGGAGACACACAGAGAGAGGGGGGGGGGGGGGGGGGGTTCATTCCTGGGGCGGTCGACCGTAGCTCCTCTGTTGCTGTTGCTGCTCGGTCTGATAAGATTGATATGAGTTAGTGCTTTTCCTGTGCTAAGGAGCAGACAAGCTGTGGACTTTAGAGCAGAGTAAAGTCATGTTTGAAAATGTTACAATGGTCCCATTTAAACCTGTTTAAATTAAGAACAGTTTGTAGAGATTTTGTAGTATTTTATTATTTTTTACATGTTTAGGGGACTTCGATTGTACTGATTGTTCTGATTTGAATGTACTTTCTAAAAGCTTTTTACTGAATTACTATAGGGTATAGTGGGGTAAGTTGAGCCAGTGGGTAAGATGTACCCACCTTATATTTTCAAAATACTTTTTTTTTTTTGTAAGATTATACATGTACATATACATACATGATTTGAATTTGCCACACACACAAAAATGGCTTTAAAATAATCACACTTTTTCTGAAAAAGGGATTATACGGAGTTTAAAAATGTTAATATTAAGTATTTTCCTCCCCCTACACGTTCCAGTCACCACAACTGCCTCTAAAATCCTGCACTGTCTCTCAGAAAGGTGTTAATTCGGGTCCGAACTGCCGTTGTACACGAGCTTAATATAGAGACTGCAGTTACGCCTAAGGCCTGAGGGGGCAGTAGTGAGTATAAAAATTACCAACTTGCATCTTGTCCCGTTAAAATACATTTTTGGCCTAATCACAAAAACACCAATAAATCTTGGTCCATTGTTTCCCCTCATGTTGGTTGGTCATATTGTTTGCTATAAAAGCAGATGAGGCAGATTTCTTCTGAAATAAACACAACTGGGGGGGGGGGGGGGGGGGGGGGGGGGGGAATAACAAACTCCAGAATAACAAACTCCAGAACATTTTAGTGTACAATTCTATTGTTTTCTCACTGTTTATTGGTGGGTCTGGGTCTAGTAGAGACAAGCAAATTAAAATGAAATATTATATTAAATTAGTAGGTTTAATATTGCATATTCTACAAGGCGTATGAAAAGAAAAATATTTATTATAATAATTTTTAATACAATCGGTAATGGGAACCACTAAAATGTAAAAAATTAAGACTTTATGATGTTTAGTTTTAATTTCACCTTTATATCGAGGTTCAATTTACCTCAAAACCTGGTTCAGCTTCCTCCACTCCAGGGGTAAAATGAGCCACAAGACGACTGAAATACATCCCAAAAAATGTAAATAGTACAGTTTTGTTTCCATTTTATACTGTTTTTACACAATAACCACCAAAGCAAAACGCGGCTCATCTTACCCCACTCTCCCCTATAGAGTTCCTATCTCACAAAAATAGACCTGGGGTGGTGTTTTCCGTTTGTCCCGACTATTTCACCAATCCTGTATGTTTAGTCTGTCCATGTGTGCAGTAGGAGTGACGTGTTGCTATGTAATAAACCCCTGTATAAAGGTGTGCGCCCTCTGCTGGTACACTGTATAGCTGCATTCCATAACATCATCAATTTGAGTTTTTTTTTGTAGATATGACATTGTTTTAATCTGTACTACTATAATGTGGAGGCTAAGGGCATAAATAGGACACTTTTTTTTTAGTTTTAAGAGCTCATGACCCGTGACGCTGTCTGAGACTCAAGCCCAGGACTGATGGGGGGGGGGAAACAGTCCTAACCCACTCTGCCACTCTTGCTTATCTGCGCTGTTGCTCTTGGCTACTGCTCGGATCTGACCCGGAGCTGAGCCCGTGTCTTCATGTCTAAGCAACAGGAAGCATGTTTTTGTGGCCTCCTGCCCCTCACATGCGTGCCCCCGGTCCTCTCGCGCACGCTCCCGGTCCTCTCGTGCACGCCCCTGCCCCGCGAGGTCAGGTTCCAGGGCTCGTATGCGAGTGTGAAGGCGGTCTGCGCTGTCGGGACGGGGCAGCGTGTGTATTGCAGCCAGATGTGAACAGGAATGTGACGTGGAGGAATGTTGAAGCTGCTGCTTCGGGACGTCCCCGCCTCGTTTTTTCCTCTTTCTGCCCTTTGTCCCGAACCTCAGGCCCCCCCTCTCCGTCACTGACCTCCTGTTTGCATGTTTCAGGTGAAAAATGTGCGCTCTTCCTGGGAAAATGTCACGGCTTGTGGTTCAAAATAAGTACAGTCCTTAACCAAACAGAGGTTAGTGACGCAGTAATGGCGTCAACAAAGTACAGAATATACAGATACTTAGTTATTAGTTCTTTTAGACGTATTGGCGACAGTGTCTCAACAATTAAGCTTGGGACCGACATCTCCACATCAACTTCCAAAGTTCAGTCACAAAATCCTGAAAGGGTCGTATTATTGTATTTTTCATAGGGGGTGTATTATGCAAAATTACATGTTTAGAGCTTTTTACCATGTTCTCGCATCAAAAACGTACCTGGAGTTGTTTTTTGACCCACTCTCGCAGCTTTGAGTAATCTTTCAATCGTCCTGAGATCCTGCATATCCGGGACATGTTTTTCATTCTTTCATTCATGCATGCTTTTATTAAGGACACGGAATCCTGGTCCATAGTATTAAAAGAAAGAAGAAAAATAATGGCAATGAAAGTAAGAAAAAGTAACATCATACATTATGTACACGTATAAGCAGGAGCACCGATGCTTCCAAATTCTTGAAGTAAACCTGACCGAGCTTTTCTTCTTGTATAATACAGTTGGACTGATCCAGGACTCGACACATGAATGTATAGATACAACGCCTTACGCCTGCTTTCCTTCCCTCCATCTCTTGTAAAGCTTAATTCTTTCATTAAAGTGAAAACACTCGCCATAGCTTCACTACATACGCACGAACTATGTGGCTTTATTGAAACAGCTGCACAGAAGAGAGAGAGAGAGACGGGGAGGGAGATCATTTTGGAATAACCAGGAAGTGAAACTACATCTATTATTGCCAAATTACCAGACATAAACTCTTTATTTCACAAGTAAAATTGCACATAAATCTGCCACATTACTAGATTATTCCATCCATCTTCTTCCCCGTGTCCGTTGCCGGGTCACCCCCATGGCGCCCCCTGCAGGTGGTGGGTCCACAGAAGGACGGCCTCATGGTTCTACCCGGGCCTGTTGGTCTCTCATAAGGGGCTTCTGAACCGCTCTTTGTCTGACCCGTCACCTAGGACCTGTTTGCCATGGGAGACCCTACCAGGGGCACGAAGCCCCCGACAACAGAGCCCCAGGATCATTCAGGTGCTCAAACCCCTCCACCACGTTAAGGTGGCGGTTCCAGAAGGGGGTTATTCCATACAGCTACACAAAATTTATTTTTTTAGTGCTAAACAACTAAATATCAAGAACTTTCTTATCAACCAACAACTATTTTTTTCGTTCTAAAAGTGCTACTGCCATTACAACTCCTCCTCCCTCTACAGCTACACCTGCCCCTTTTCTAAATGTTACTTCAGTCAATCCCTTTAGTAGTAATCTCGCGTTCCCCTTCGCGCCTCTGTCCGCCCCAAAGCTACAGAAATGGAGCAAGTGTGGATCGGTGCAACTTCTCGTATCCCGTTACTGTTTATGTTGCGTGTGTGAAGTCGTCGAACATACGAGCGCTCATAGCTTCGGTCGGTGGGGGTGGGGGGGATGGCCACGGGGCATATCCTGTCTGTCTTGGCTCCTATCCCGTTACTGGAGGCAGGTCGCCGGTGTGTTGTTGAACTTGTTAGATGATGGCTCCGCTTACAAAGTGCCGCGCTACCTTTAAAGAGTTCTGAGGGAGGGATTGAGTGACGGGTTTTTGGAGTGTCCCGTGTCGTGTTTTGTACGGCGGGATGCAAGGGAGGGATGACGTCATCACGTGAGGCCTCTACCATAACGATAGCTCTGCATCGTTACTGTAAGGGGCGATCCTAAATGTAGGGACGGGACAATCCCTTAATCACTTTGAGCAGCTGTGGCTAAAACTTTCTACCAAAAAAAAAGTTAAATAGACCATGTTTCGTTCTCTTTGGTCTGTAATTTTTAGACGACGTTGCTCCATAAACCTTTACACCTGGGACAACGGGAACAAGGTGTGTTGCTGCAGTCAGTCAATCAATTGTACAGTGAGGCCTTTAAAGTCTTTCCTAGTCTTCCGTTTTTTGGGTCCTGTAGTTGACCTTTTCCCCCCGAGTCTTTGCCGAGTCACTGTCGCCTAAAACCAAGTGTGAGCCCATGTCACACTTAAGGACACTTTTCTTTATTTTTTCCTCTATACCTGATTTGGAACCGGGAGCACCAACATTATAAATTGTTATTTGGTAAATGGTCTCAACTTATAAAGCGCTTTTCCACCTACATTAAACACTCGAAGCGCTTTACAGCAAGGAACCTCTCACCCATTCATACACCAATGTACGCAGACACTGGAGGCAAGGTGGGTGAAGTGTCTTGCCCAAGGACACAACGACAATGTGCACCTTCAGGAGGCGGGATTCGAACCTCCGACCCTCCGATCATGAGACGACCCGCTCTACCATCTGCGTCACCGTCGCCCCTATTTGTGGTTCAAACTCTTCCCTATCGCTCCTTACACATTATATCCAAATTCTTCACAGCGATTGCAAATGCCAGATGTTACAATATACTGAAGGACAAAAACTATTTAATTCCACTACAAGAAAAGAAAAAATCAACATTTGTCCACCTTTTGAATTTAAAGCCAAAATTTGAAAGCTTGTTTTTAAAAGCAAACCGTATATTCAGAGGTCAACTAATCTATTTTAAAGACTAAGATTTAAAGTACTGTCAACGTTTGTTTTTGTTTGTATACTTTATTGACCCTGTAGGGAAATTTGTCCTCTGCATTTGACCCATCCTTCGATGCCACTGGGGCAACCCGTAAGGAGTGTATAATAGGTGGAGGTTTCACCTATTGTACATGTTTATAGTGGTAGGGGAAACCAGGAGGAAACCCACACAGACACGGGGAGAACATGCAGACTCCACACAGAAAGGCCCCGTCCTGGTGGGGATCGAACCCGTTCTATCCATTCATTCAAACAATAAAATGAAGCCGGTTCTTCTTTGTATCCTGGATAACGCGGGCATGAACTACACACGAGTCAAAGTCCATTAACGTGATTAATTTGTGCAGGTTGTGTCAGTGGAGGAAACCTGTCCTGACAGCTAAACAAACGTATCACTGTCCCGGTGAAGACGCGGGACACAGCAGACTTTACTTTATGGAGCCACAGGTTTGACTATATTTGGAAACGGGTCAAAGTTCAGAACTGACCGAGTTAGCATTGGCAACGGGCGGTTCGGGTTTGAACAATTGAGGCAGTGACTCGACGATTGAAGAGATGCCAGAGAAACAACTTTTACAGTCTGCAAGAAATTATCATTCGTCCACAGATCCAAAGTTAGTTTATAGAACATGTTTATTCGCACACAAGAGCTTCAGTTACATCAAAATACAAGAAACTAAAACATAAATATATAGTTGTGCCGATAAGTTTACACATTCTGGTGGATTTTAAGATTTTTTTTTTTTCTCTCATAAGAATATGAGTGAAAACACAAAAACCTTTTTTTTTTACTCATAGCCGGTGATGTTTTAAAGCCATTTATTGTGAAAACAATTTGTGAACTCATGTCAAAAAATACCAAAATGACTCTGAGGAAAAAATGAGGTATCCGAGGGACTCTGATGGGTATGATAAAAGCCCTTTATTAAGCAGGGGACGCGTTTCGACCTGGCACGGTCTTCATCAGGACATAACATAACAACACAGGTGTGATAAATAGCAAATGGGCAAATCATTTGAAAAAATCCCGTGAAAGGGTGACCCCGAAATACTGGACATGATATAGTACCAAAATGACCCTGTTGAAAAGTTTACTCACCCCATTTCCTAATTTCCTACAGTTTGGAGTCTTTTGTGGTAGTGGTGGAGAAGGTTCTGTATATAATCTAATGTTAAAGCGGCCCATTCTTCTTGGCAATAAGCCTCCAGTTCCTGTAAGTTCCTGGGCTGTTTTGCATGAACAGCGTGTTTGAGATCTCCCCACAGTGGTTCAATGATATTGAGGTCAGGACACTGAGATGGCACTAACTCGACCTTCACTATATTCTGCTGGAGCCACTGGCATCAGCAAACCAGCTCCATATTTCACAGTATGGGGCACTTTTCATCAATAGGCCTTGTTGACTCCAAGCTGTCATTGATGCTAAAGGGAGAAATACTGTACATGGTATTTGGAACTGGGGTGTGTAAACTTTTCAACAGGGTCATTTTGATATTTTATTTTGTTATGGTGATTTGAAATGAGTTCACGTCATTGTGCCTTTGGGCAAGACTTCCCCTCCCACCATGGCTGTGCATGTACGTGGCGTGTGGAGAGGACATTCAACATGGCACTTTAAGAATCTTGTCAATCCTGTGAGAGCGCGATGTAAAAAAAAAAAAGTTATTATCGTTCTGTTCTTGTACCGGCAACTCAAGACGAGGCCCGTCATGTAGAGGTCGCCCGATGTGGGTTTTCCACGGCTGATCCTTTTGATCAATATTTTTATCCGATTTTTTTCCAAATGTCTTGTCTATAACCCTGTGTATGAAGTTTCTAAACTGTAAAATGTGTCGGTGTTGAACTGTGACAGTAGGGGGCGCTTTATTGGGACATTGGGCTGATTTAGTCAAGACATTCCTGTTTAGTAGATACTTCAGAGGGAGCTCGTTTTTAAAGACAAAAATCTCTATATCTGAAGTTATAAGCAAAAGTGTACATCATAGAATATAAAAACTTAACAACTTGTAACTATGAAGTTGTGGGAAATATACCCAAATATCGGCTCGATATATTGTCCGATCGATATATTGGTCGACCTCTCCTACTATTGTTCAATAAATGACAGATACAAATATATATATTAGGGCTCAATATCGTTCATCAGTGCATTGGATAATCAAACATAACATTTTCCGTTTCCTCCTTTGCTCTGCCCATATATAGTCGCTCTTCCTGCTCCACGATCTCCATTAAGTTCCGGTCGGGGCTTCCCAGGGCCGTCGACGGTCTGCTGTACATGCATCCACACCGACGTCGCGTTCATTAAGAGCGGTTTGTTGTCCGGTCTGTGGAACTGCATAAACACAGCTGCCCAGTTCAGAGCCAGACGCCGCGCGCACCAACAAACTCAGGAAGTGGTGGATGTGATTAGGTTCTGGGGCCGCGGCGAAGCGGTCACGGCCAATTAAGAGCGCGCTGGAAATAGTCCTCCCCTGTGCAGAGTGTTTGTCCTGCTAAAGTGACCTATGCGCTCCCCCCCCCCCCCCCCCCCCATAGAGCGCACAGGGACGTAAAGCAAAGGCCACGGGTCTCCAAGATTTGGGCTTTTGAAGTAACATCGTAAAATTATTTAAACGGATGTAAATCGGGACCTATTCTAAGCTAAACCTAGGCAGGACAAATAAGTCTTAAAGGGATATTTCAGAATTTTTGACATAGGGCCTCATTTCCTAGTTATCCAGAGTGTTGTTGATGTCTGGAGATATTTTTTCTGAAATTCATACAGTTCTTATATTTGAAGAGCTTAGTGGCGCTAGGCTAATGCTAGGCTAACGCATTTCTATGGTATCAGTTAGCCTGCATTAAAAACAGTCTGGCCCACTCCACAGTGCACCTGAAGAAAATCACTTATAACCCCAGACTAACGATATAAATGTCTGTGTTAATAGAATCATTTTTGAAATATATCTGACCTTGTATCACATGAATTACCGCATTTTGAGGGACTATTTTCTCGCAGATCACTCCGCCGCTGCTTAGCTTAACAAATCAAATCAAATCAAACTTTATAAAGCGCTTTTCATACCGAAAGGTATCATGAAGTTCTTTACAGACAAGGAACCGCAAAACTGATGCTGCTCAAATATAAGTTATTTTAAATGCAAAATTGTCATAATTATAACACAGACATTGATTTAGTTAGTCTGGCGTTATAAGTGATTTGCCTCAGGTGCACTGTGGAGCGGGTCAGACTGTTTTTAATGCAGGCTAACTGATACCATAGAAATGCATTAGCCTAGCATTAGCCTAGTGCCACTAAGCTCTTCAAATATAAGAACTGCATGAATTTAATAAACAAATATCTCCAGACATCAACAACACTCTGGATAACCAGGAAATGAGGCGCAATGTCAAAAATCCTTTTAAGCAATAAGCATTTTTGGGATAGTGTAGCCCAGTCTAAAATTAAACAAACGTTTCATCTTCAGAACTTGAATAAACCTGTGAATAAACCTGTGTCACCCTTACTACCTCCCGGGCCAAATACTTAATACTTTCCCCTAACTCCTTCAACCCAACCTCTCTATCCAGACCTGTCCTTCCAGCAACAGGAAGACCCCCCCCCCCCCCCCAAAAACGTCATCCCGAGAGAGAAAGGGAGAATCTAATGGACTAATTTTGCGGCAAATAGGATGAAATTACTGCCTGGGACGGGACCGGCTTATGCGGGTTAGAAGAGGGGGGTAGGGTTTAGCAGAGGAAGTAGGAGGGGACCTGGAGGATCATGATGGATCGGGGCACAGATCATCACCCAAATCCTTCTATAGTGGTTTCTCTTTGTGGGTTACTGTATGACTAGACTTTATCGGTCAGGCCTAGGGTTGATTTTGTATCTTAATAAAGTGGTGATTTTGTGTCACAATCTCGGTGGTCGTTTTAGATTTTAATCAGTGGGGAGCATTTGGTCAGTCCAGAGTTTAAAAGCGCAGCCTTTTTGTTCCCCTCTGTCTATCTAAACGGCGCTTTGGCAGACGACGAGGCATGGGGGCTATCGGAGGGTCAAGTTACCGCAAATGTCATGGAAAAGCGGCTTAAGAGAGTCTGAAATTCAGCACTGCTTTGCAACAAGTGGAAATGTTGACAGGAGAGTTGGAATAAAGAAGAAGTGACGGATGCTTTTAGAGCCGGGACTCCAGAGCTGAACCGAGACTAAATCAGGACTGAACTTGGACTAAAACATGTGACTAAACATGGACTTAAGGGTCTAGCACACACTTAAATAAGCCCAAAACTTCACCGGGACTAGGCTGAAATAAACTGGCTCCATATCAAGTGAGGATTAAGCAAACGTGACTCAGATTACGACGAAACGAGGTCTTGGCGTATCTTTCCTAAAACAAGATTATTTCATGAACTAGAGTAGGAAAAACTCAAATGGAAGTGGGTCTAAAGGTCGACATTTTATAACCTCTTGACCCCCGCCTTAACCGAGTAACGCCTTGTTTGAAAGCTAAGACCGACAGAAGGGATCTTTTTCCTCGCGTTGTTGCCTTGTCACTTTTAAAAACAAAAAAGGTTTCATTATTGTAGCTTTGATGTCACTTATTTTGTTAATTTTGTCACGCATTTTTTTTTCTCTTTTTGATGCTTTTATGTTTAGTTTTCGTCTATTTTTTGTCACTTTTTCAAGAAGCTTCCATACTGGGGAAAAGCCAACCTGCTGCTCGGTTCAGACGGGGCTTAAGAGCTTAACGGTTTATTCCCCTAAAGAGACGAGAGCAGACACTTCCCATAAAATGTACCGACAAATGGAAGCATTAACTGGTTGGGCTGAGAGTTCTGGGATATATGTTTGAAGTGTGAGCTTAGGACAACAACACGACAAAAAACATTTGTATCTTTAAGAGAGGGGACATTTCATCTCTCTCTCCGTCTCTACAGAAACAGTTCCCTCTCTCGTGCGCTCATCTGTAATTGCGCACGGCTCCCGTGTTGTCTGCTCACAAAATAAGCCCGACCGGAGACTCGCTGATAACGATAGAGGTTTATTAACAGTGTGTCTCACGCTCGGCTCAGCGTCTCCCTGTCAGAGACACTTTCCCTGTTCATCCCCCGCTCTGAGAGTCCGTCCCGTTCTCCGTCCCTCTGCAGCGGCTCGTGGGCATCTTTGGGCAAAGGCAGTGACAGGGCTGGTAACAGGCAATCTGTATTTTACTACAAAGCGCTGGAGTCCGTGGAAAAGACTCCGCGTATTTGTTCGAAGTGTGCGTTTTACTGCTGAAGGCTTGAAAAAGACTGAAAAGTGGCTGCGCCCACAGCACTGACCGAGCCACGCGCCCTCCTGTTCACTCAAAACATGATCCAAAAACAGTGGAGTGTATAGTAAATGTGCCCCTCGTGGATTTCATATGCCCCCCTTTAAGACTGACGTCTGAATGTCAGTAAGAACTCGCCTGTGAGTTCTTCATGTAGAGGCACAGTGTCTTTTCACAAATATTTACAATTCACCCAAGGAGAAGTAAAGCCATTTAAAAAAACAAAAAACATCAGGGCTTTTATTTTGGACATCGGAATCAAACGGCGGCTTTAATATTTATATATATACACCTGTGTGCCTTTGGGGTTAGCGCTGTGGTTCTCACACCTTTCACACTAAGTTTGTGATAAATCTGTCTTGCCCTTAACAAGACTATACTGGGTCAAAACATGGGCTGATGTGTGTGTGCGCGTGTGTGTGTATGTGTATCTTCACTATATAAAACAACACAAAGGAACAACCCCGATTCAGATGCGCCCGTCTCTCGTTCTGCTCCACGCAGACCTTTACATTTCCGCACATGTAGCTGGCGGTGAGTAACTCCGGCGTCACCTTTCACCCACTTCTCTGAACGGCCCAGGCACATTTTTTTTTGTTTTTTATGGAAAAAAATCCCCGTGGACTCGCGCTCACTCGGGCCGTTGTTTGGCAGACCGCTGCATGTCATAAACTGTTTTTAATGACAATGCAAGATGCCTGTTCCCCTCTGCAGGCCCCCCCCCCCCCCCCACACACCCCTTTCCTAACCTCCGGGACGTCCTGCTCCGCTCCTGAAGTGGTGGTTTTCTCATTTACGAGGAGTGAAGTAACCTTTAACTCTCCGCTGAGTTAAAGGCGCATTAATTATTCTTCGCTTTTGTTTTGCTCTCACTTCTCAGCTCTTTGCGTCGCTCTTCACTGATAGACTGCTTGAATTTAATTAAAGGCCCGGTAACTGATATAGTAGAAGGAAATAACTTTTTCATCTCCTTAAAGTGCATAATGACACATTAGACATTTTTGCTAAAGCATAGTTAACACGATCATATTTAAGGTTTTGCTAAAGATTGTTCCCAGCTTTCTTTAGTTTGGCCATTTTTTTGTGATGTTTATAGTTTCACTTCCTTATTGGACACCGACAGGAAGTGACATAGAAGAAGGTAAACGACTTTAGACTGTTGCCGTGCCGACCATGTTAATGGGAAATGAGTTAAACTGCTCTAAACTTTACCTTTTGTTTATGTCACTTCCTGTCAGCAGCTTAAAAATAATTGAAATAAAAATAACTTTTCTGCCCAATATATATTTTTTTTTAAATTGCTGCTTTACTGAAATAAAATTAGATTTATGCCGCTGACGTTAACAGACGCTGTATATTTAATTAAGCTCTTAACCCCCGCCTTAAACGAGCACATCATCTCCAGTTTGACTTTACCCAAATCTAAAAGCTTCTTGAAAAAAAAGCATCAAAATGGCGACAAAAACAAAACACAAAAAAGTGATGAAAAGGCAACAAAAAAGCGGAAAAAAACCCCACGGAAAATACTCCATAAACGTGACGGTGAAAGCGCAGAGACAACGCGTAGGTCTTAGCTTTCAAATGAGTCGTTACACTAAAGGCTGTGCGCTCCAGTCGAGAAGCTTTTCAATTTGAGTTCCTTGTGCAATGCAACTCATCGACAGACTTTATATCTGTGTGTAACATGATTCTTACTACATTGGACAGTAATGGGGGGGGTAACCCGGTTCCCTAGGTAACACAGCGGGGGACCTCGCATTAACTCAGACTCCACCCAAAGCTCAATTACCCCCCCCCCCCCCACCATGCAGACACCGCCCACTACCCTACGCCTTTTGAGCGCGTCAGTCTGAAGTGGAAGTGACGGCTCCGCTCAGGACGCACCGGCAGAAAGGGGGTGCGAGGACCCCCCCCCCCCCAAAAGACGAGCTGAGGGGAACTTAGCATTTCAAAGACGCACGGACAGATGCTGCTGAAGTTGAATTTTAGAAACGGATGTTGTGCTACTTACAACACAAGGATGGATTTGACCAACGATCTTTTCAGATTTCAGATTATTTTATTCAGACATTTAAACATAAACATAAAAAAACATAAAGTCTGAAATGGAAAAGGCAGAAGCTAAAGCTTATCGCGCCTCCCAGTGTATTTACACAACAGTAAAAGCTGCCAATGTCTTGTGCATCTGCTTCTCGTGGTTTCAGTCAGAAATGTAAATGTGATTTGAACGTGCAAAGTTTATTTTTAGATATTTGACATATTGATAAAACTGACTTAATTTACACTCAGTTTTAGAAATATCTGATCTTGATAAATGACCAGAGGTGGGTAAAATAGCCAAAAATATTTACTCAAGTAAGAGTAAAAATGTACTTGGAGAAAACATAACTTGAGTACGTAACTGTTTGAGGTTAAAAGTTGAATTCATGTTTCAGTCGTGACATAAATGATGAGAAACAAAACATGAAATCATGTAAAAATGTTAATATTTTCAAAGAAAAGCCGATAAATCATATGCAATCTTTACAAAGAATATATTTTAGGTCAAAATGAAGATTTGTCACTTGGCACGAGTTACAATTTTTTTTTTTTTTTACTCAAGTAAAAGTACAGACTTCATTTTAATATTAATGATCCATCCATCTTCTTCCACTTGTCCGTTGCCGGGTCGTGGGGGCAGCTGTTGGACCTGGCAAAGTCACATTGCATCAGCCCCTATAGCGCCCCCTGCAGGTGGTGGGTCCACAGAAGGACGGCCTCATGGTTCTACCCGGGCCTGTTGGTCTCTCATAAAGGGCTTCTGTTTTTATTGACTAATAATTGAAGTATATTATAACGTACAATTTAAGCTCATAATTTAGACCCTGATATTCAAAAAACTGCTTCACTTACTTTACAATCTTGATCTTTAGAACTCTATAATTTTACATGCAGACGTTTTGAGCGCTGCTGCGTCCTGTGACTCTACTATAGATCTACAGAGGATACTGGAGTAACTATGGGACTTAGTTTGACCAGATGAATGTATGGAAAAGACTTGCGGCGCATTAGTCGTTTCAGCAAAACGTTTATCATTGACTAACACATTTGACACGTCGAGTTTTGGCAGAAATGTACAAGTCTTCGGGCCCTTCCGAGCTGGAGTTGGAGACCCCTGTGTTACGGTCTCTATTCGTAGGACATGGGTGACAAAGTAGTTTTCCATAAGCAGATTTCCCCTGATGATGATCTGGTCCTGAGTGAATCTGTGTGCTCCAAGGAGTTTCACAGTTTAAGTTCAGCCTCTGCATTGACCACCATCGGCGGCATTTCCCTGTCACATTCCATTCATTTTCCTTTCCTCTGGGACTGTCCTTCACTGCCACTTTTCAATCGGATTTAACCCCCCCCACACACACACACATACATACACACCTCCTCCCCCTTCTCTCTCTCTCTGTCTCCCTTTCACCTCATCACTTTCTTCGGACTCTTCATTTGAGACGCTAAACAATAACCTACTTCATCCTGAGGAATGTCCATGTCCGCCCCCCTCCCCACAGCTCCCGTCCATGTCCCGAAACGTTCTTAATCTGGGCAAAATGAGAATTCCTCAGAGCCACGGACAAATGTTTCACCTTCCAGCCAGGTTAACATCTCACATGTACACCTTACACCCTCGAGAAGAGACCCTTATCTGTTTGCGATGCTGTATTTGGACCATCTTTATCAGTGATTAAGTGACTGGATCTTGGGCTTTGGATTTTCTTCTCTCTTCGGACCCCTTTTGATTCTGACCAAGGCTGCGGACTGGGAGCGTCCCACAACAGCTGCACTAAACCGGGACTAGCCCTGGACTTGGCCAGGAACAAGGCACCCTGACAGTTCCCCACTGCAGACTGGACGCACCTCACATGACTTTCTGTTTTGGCAGTGATTTTAATCTAACCTTCGTTTGGACGTTTGACGAAATAAAGTTGACCTTGACATTGACCTTTGTTTAAAGGAAAACATCTGCCATGCCAGAGTCATGGCCGTGTCTACCCCTGAGATCGAATTCAGACGTGGATGAGCTTGTTTTGGACCGAAATGTGTCCACTCTAAAACTGAACCTCATGCGGGCAGACTGATCTGTGACTTAGATTTACGACAGGAGTTTTCCTCTCATTCTGATCCGAGGAGCGAGAGGAAGGAGACATTTTCATTTAATATTTTTGTATTTATTTAGGACAAGACATTCTTAATAGCCTATCACTCAAAAATGTGTTCAATATGGAAAACCGGCTTCACTGTAATAATGGATGAAATAGATATTAAACAGATATTTTTCAGGGGGTACACGGCTCCAAAACGTGTAGGAACCACTGGCCTAGGCTGTTTTTGTGACAGTCTATCTGGTCCTAACATTTCCTCCTCACTGAAACAGAGAAAGGGATCGGAGTCACAGGGGAAAGAGATGCAGATGCCCCGCCTCAGTGAGAGAGAATCACATAGACGGAGAGAGAGAAAGTGCAGGTCGCGTTTCACTAAAGTTTCTTTCAAAGTTTGACACACTGGGTTTTGAACATAATCCTGTCTAGTCTCATTCAGTCCAGTCCTTAATAGTCCTGGTTTAGTCCTGTAGTCTCACTCAGTCCAGTCCTGTGTATATATAGTCCAGGTATAGTCCCAGTAAAATTCCAAGTTGTGAACTTGTTCATAACAATGGCAATAAAACCTATTCTGATTTAATCCTAGTCTCAATCAGTCCAGGTCTAGACAAGAATTGTGTTGTTGGTTTTCCGGCTTGAGGGCAGGTCCGGCCTCCGGCGCGAGCAAAATGTATTTATCAGGCTGCAAATTACCGTCGGAGGGACTTTAATCTGACTAGAATAACACACCGGTCCCTTTAACCCTACCTGTCACCACTATTGCCACCTGCTGGAGAACTCCACTGTTATATATTTGTCCCGATTTTCCGCGCATTTGTGGGGAAAAAAATTGCCTTTCCCCAACTTCTTACGATCCCTGAATGCATCCTCGCTGTTGTGTGGTTCCTCTGAAACCACAACAACGGCCACACGGCTACAGGAGCTACAGGAGCGAGTGTTAATGCTTATTTACAACTGTAGACATTTAAAAGCGACAGGTGTGCGCGGGAAAGACCCGTTGTGTAAAACATGAATAACTTGCTTCATATTCAACTCGGTTCATATTAGGGCTGAACGATTTTGAGAAATAATCTAATTGCGATTTTTTTTCTTCAATATTGCGATTGCGATTAAATATGCGATTATTGTTGCAAGGTCCTCTTCTCATGTATGTTTCACCTAACACAAGCAATAAATCAGCCTGTTTCATAATAAACAATATTTGAAGTGAAAATTGCAACAAAATTGTTGCTTGACCTATTCAAAATGTGTGTGGACTGCACTTCTTAAACTGTCTGAACTTAACAGTACAGTCTATAAATAAATGCTAAATTATATAGATATGAAAAAAAAATAACTCACTGATCCAGTCAGTAACATCACCCAGACTAAAGTGCAGGAAAGTAAGAACAAACGTCTGCTTTAACTAGTTGGAAAAGTTTTAGGAAATCAAACTCCCAATTAATACAAAATAAGCTATTTAATTTATTAAATAGTACTTTATTATTTCGGCCAATCAAATCCCAGTCTGAGCTGCGACTCGTAGTTGCGTCAGATGCGCGTTATTGATGGACACGGAGAGGCCAGATGGAGCACACGCCAAAACAGTGGAATTAAGAGCAGCATTTTGGTTTTGGGATGTAACTTTGGACAATATGAAGAAAGAAAAGAACACCGACACAAGGAGACGGGACATGAGGTGCCAGACACAGACACGTCCCTTTGACTCGCAGCCATTTAGTGACATTTCAGCTTAAACAGCACATTTCCTCAGCAAAATAAGACATGACACGGACTCCTGCCTCGGATCCTAGTTACCAACCCTTTTCATACTGCAGTTTAGTGTTTACATCTTGCGTCTGTACGACCTACGGAGCGGATATGCGGTAGACGCAAAGGTAAATAAAGGCACATGGCACTTCGCCTCCGCGGATACTTAATGGTCATGAAACGTCATTATGCTTTTGAGATAAGTTCTTTATCCACAACATTCCCAAACATAAGCCCCCTAAACTGAGCCACAAACGACTCTTTACTTTTTACAATCAGCACAGACTCACCTATATATGTCTGTGGAGGCAGAGGCGTGTGAATCCGGAGGTGAGGGAGTTTCTGTGTCATCAGAGCGTGTAGTAGCGGCGACGGAATGGCGTGATTAGCGCTGTGGCTAACGCAATGCTAACGGAGAAAAGCAATATTCCTTCGCGGTGGCTGCATGATAAAAGCTGATATTTTCACTGTACATCCACAATCTACCGCGCACCTTAACTAGACTGAGACGTAAACAAAAGCACGCGACGGAGCGGACTTTGCTGCCATATCTCGTTGCTCTATTTACTTCCCAAATCGCGTGCCCTGCGATTACGAAATCGCGTTGTGTAATATCGCGATAAAATTGCAAATGCAATTAATCGTTCAGCCCTAGTTCATATTGAACAGAGCCTCGCACTGTTCTCCATTCACAAATACCCGAACTTCAGAGTTTCGAAAACGGTGCACCCAGTAGCATGAACGCACACGTGTGCACGCTCTCACGTGCACGTCGGTGCGAGCCGGTGTTGACCATAGACTGACCCACTGGACATGAGCTGAAAGTGTCTGTGGCTCTAATTATTTTACAGCACTAAGTTTTCATTTGGACTCCCAGAGCTACAGCCAAATCTAACCAACAGCCTGATTAACAAAACATGTATGAGACTTACTCCTTTATTTACTACTTTTAATGATGATTTCTATAATTATAAATACGATTAATTTGGGGTTGATTTATCGCTCTTGAAATAGGAATGTGGCTTCTTGTTTACTTAAATGTAAATGAAGTGATGCTACTGACAGATCAATGACCCATTTTCAGTGTGCAAGTCAGGGATCAGTTATTCACACAAATCAAATGAAAACAAATGTAAATGATGAATAATATGCAGTATGTTAAAAATAAATTCATAATCGATCCTCACACCCGCTTCATTTGTTTGTAGCCGTAATTGTAACGCCTCCGTCTCTCCGTCTCCTCAGGGTATTTCAAGGAGTTGCTGATGAACTCGGAGATGTCCCTGCACAAAATGTTCACGCGCACGTACGGCATGATGTACGTCCAGAACGCCGAGCTCTTCAAGAACTTCTTCGCGGACCTGACGCGCTACTACGTGAGCGGCAGCGCGGCCATCAACCTGGAGACCATGATGGCGGACTTCTGGGCGGAGCTGCTGGAGCGCATGTTCCGCCTGGTCAACGTGCAGTACGAGTTCAGCGACGCCTACATGGAGTGCGTGAGTCGGCACACGGAGCAGCTGCTGCCGTTCGGGGACGTGCCGCGCAAGCTGAAGATCCAGATCACCAGGTCCTTCGTGGCGGCCCGGACGTTCACCAAAGGCCTGTCCCTCATGCCCCAAGTGGTCAACAAAGTGTCTGCAGTGAGTACAACCTCTAACGTGAGGGGTTTCTGAGGGGAACCAGACGGGCCTGTTTCAACCATGTTATGGACGACGTATTCAGTCGCAGTTTTGGCTGAAATCGATCACATTTTTTGCTCAAAAGTCGCCAGTTTTGTCCAGTTCTCTTTGCGCTGTTCTTAATCTTAAGAAATGAAATATGCTCAGATTCTTTTTCCTGCATTTGTGGCATTAAAATATAGTGTTCGGGAATTATTATGGCATTGAAAAGCGTTACATTTGACTTGCTTTTGCCTAAGGCTGTACAAAAATGGCATAATAAAAAAATTATAATGTCTATTGAAAACTATTTCAACAGTTACAATACATTTGACAAACTAACACGAAACCAGGGTTACAAAATACAGTAGACAATAGTCTTGACTAGACAGACAACACGGCACAATTCATTCCAAAAAGAAAACAAAAAACAATGGTAGCTTTAGTAACTTATTATAGAAAAAAAACGATGATTAAGGATGCCCTCCCGCTTGTCCATTCAAAGAGATCTCATGAAGCAAAGCAAACCTGCATTATTTCAGGCCGCTGGGATTATTTTCCCTTCACATTTCCCGTGCCATGGCTTATGCTTTTGCCTGACATAAAAACAAACAGCGCTCTGTGATGATGTCATCAGGCCGCGCTGCTCAGTTTACTTGTGCAGGTGTGAGGGCTGGCCAGCAGGGGGCAGGTGTGAAACAGAGACCTCTCCTCAATCGAGGCAAACTTGAAGTCATTTGTACTTTTATGAGAGAAAATATTCAGCATAGTTTTTTGATTAATAAATAAATTAAAGCCAACAAAATAATTATTTGAATAATTGTGATTTCAATTATGACAAAAATAATGGTGATACAATTTTTTTAATAATCGAGCAGCCCTACTTTTGCCTGTATAAACCTGATAACATTTCACTGTAGGAATAAAAAGGAGAAGCGGAGTTGGATCCTAACTCATGTGCAAGTCGGCTATTCCGTTAGCCTGCTCAATGTATTTTTCCTATAGCCGTTAGCATTAGCCATCAAACATCGCACATTATGAACGACCCAGATGTTTCCTTGTTAGTAATCATTAAAGAATGTACAGACCTCTTGAGATTTTTCTTTAGATCCAAATTACCGTATTAACGGTCCTATAACTGATTTTTTTTATATTTTAGAATTTTTTTTTTTTATTGCAAACAATGAAAGAAGAACCAATTTAATTAAAACTCATTCCTAGCTTTCCTAACATATTAGTAGCTTCCCAATTCTTGACAAGGAGTCACTTTTCAAGGTCACTTTCACAGAAATGCTAGAAAAAGAGTCTGCAAGTTCAAGAAATTGAAACAAATGCTTTTTAATTTAATGCACAGTGTTTTTACTACAAATGTCTGAGTTTACAATATACTAGGGGACAAAACAAAGTTCGGGAAAAAAATTGGGTATTGTGCCTTTAGGTCCAGTGGCACTTAACATCTTCCTGTAAGATGTTAATGAAATGGAAACCACAGAAATGATATACAGATGAAACCCAGGAAATATTGTTATAAAGTAAATTCATTTCTGTAATTCAACTTAAACTGTGAAACTAATATATGATAGACTCATTACATGCAAAGTGAGATATGTATGGCCTTTATTTGTTATAATTTTGATTATTATGGCTCAGCCTGTAAAAAACCCAAATAAAAAATCTATTCAAATATAGAACATTTAAAAAATGGACTGTAAGCCATAATCACTTTGCATGTAATGAGTCTATATCATATATTAGTTTCACATTTTAAGTTGAATTACAGAGATAAGTAAACTTTTAAACGGTAATTTTCCGAGTTTCCCCTCATGCCATGAAAAGGACAAAGTATACCTCCCCATACGTGAGTATTGCGCCTGGCCTCCCGAGTAATTTTTATGGGGAGAGAAAGCTCAATTTGAACGGGTCTGGGATTCAATGGCTAACATAATGTGTGCATTAGTAGGATTATCAATAGACCGTCATTCCTCACTCCTCCCCGTTTACCACAATGACCACGTTCGAGGGGGAAATCATGGCGGATTTACAGACTCCTCCTCCCCAGCTCTGACGAAGCATGTTCCTAATAAGGGCATAAGGGCGGGATCTTCACTATAGACTCGGCCCCAATGCTAACAGTCCGACCCTCATTAAGTACGAGATTTCTAAAATGTTTCTTATGAAAACCAGCCTGGTTTCTTTAATTGTGACTAACCCGGCGTTATCACAGGGGGAATATGCAGCTGTAGAAAGTTTAAAAAAATGAGAAAACAAGCTTTATACAGTTGTTTTTAACGTGTCTAAAGTGCAATGCATTCCAATGGGAGACTAGCGGCTATATGGAGGTACTACAGCAATGGCGGCCCCTAGTGTCGTCGTCACAAAGCAGAGCAGCCAGCGGTCATTGGTAGGAACAGGCTCAGAATCCGAAGGCATTTGACATTTCACCATATAAAGTTAATTTGCTCGGTATCTGTAAGTCGCTCTTGTGATGTGCCAGAAATAGGCAAAGCCATTTACTTTTCCCTCTACAAATGGGCAGGAGTTACCTCTGCTCAAGCCAGTAATTCATGTTTAAATAAACGTAAGCCTCTGTGTCCGAGTTCATATCTTTTCAAGGGAAAATGCCTTCTTCATTCTTTCCTTCTTGTTCCAACAACAAATCCCACTTTTAGAGCAACTTATTTTTCCAGTGCGTGATTCATAGATGATTGCATTACGCCGCGGGGACTGGGGAGACTTATTGAATTGCTTCTTCAGCCCTTTTTCACACATGTCCATAAATATTTTCACTCTGACCGCGCCGCGAGGATAACAAGCTTGCCCTCTGGTGTTTTAGGTCAGCGCGTCTCCCAGCTGTGTGCGCGCCGCCACGAAGATGTTGTACTGCCCCTACTGTTCGGGGCAGGTGGCGCTGAAGCCCTGCCAGAACTACTGTCTGAACGTGCTGCGCGGCTGCCTCGCCAATCAGGCCGACCTGGACGCGGAGTGGAACAACTTCCTCGGTGAGTGGCCGCCGCACGTCCCGTCGCTTTCACCGTCCGACTGTCAAAGCAGATGACACGTTTCATAACTGATTGTATAACCACTGACCCTCGTTTGGCGGCGGTTGCTGTGACTTCAGTGGAGAGACGAGATAAGAGGTCGCTTTATTGATCCCCAGTGAGGAAACTAAAATGGCGGGTGGAGAGGTTTATGGCGGAGTGTTTTTGGAAAAGAACACATTTAAAACCTGCCCAGGAGAATTGGCATTTGAGAAATGACTAGAATAGGAATGGTTGAGCCTCTAGACTAGTGTTTCTCAACGAGGAGCCCCTGGGGGTTCCTATTACCTCAGACTAAAAAAAGAGATAAAGAAACTAAGCAGAATAACGTTACTGTCAAAGAAAAGTGAATTAAAATGATGAATATTTTAGCTTTATTTTGAACAAAACATTCATGATGCGTCTTACTTTAGTTGATTACTTAAACAAAATAAAACAAAAAATATAGGACACAGGAATAAAAAAGGTTGTGAACCACTGCCCTAAACCGTGCTGATTTTGGCTGATTTTATACACTAGATCAGTGGTTCCCAAAGTGAGGGACGGGGGACACTAAAGTGGGGGTCACAAGAGGGGTTTGAGATATTATTTTATTTATTTATTTACATTTCTGGCATTGAATTAGATTAGATTATTAATTTTTTTATTGAAAACGGCATAGTTAAATAGTTAAATTAGGACATATATCAAATTACAGTATCCAAACTAACATCATTAACCTCTTAATCGCGACCAGAACCGAACACATTTTCTCCCCGTTCGGCTTTACCCGAATCTAAAAGGTTGTTGGGGGGGGGAGAAATAAAGCATCGAATTAGCGACGAAACAAGGACAAAAATGCAACAATAACAGTGACAAAAACATCAACGAAAAAGCTTCAAAAATATGACGAGCAAAGTGACGGTAACAAAGCGTTGATCAGTTTTGTAGGGCTTAGCTTTCAAATCAGGCATTACACTGGCCTATAAGTCCTTTAAGCTTCAGTCAAGAAGCTTTGAGTACTGCTGAACTGGAGAAAATGTGTTCTATCAAGGTGGGGGTTAAGAGGTTAAACCAGATATAAATGTTTAGCACCTTTAATTATCAGAAACGCAGTAATACAAGTCGAATATTGCATTTTTCCTCCTCTTGTGCAGCCCTGTTACAGAAAAACCATTAGTCTTATCTAGCATCTTATCACTCTCTCTGCTCCTGTATATGTATCGTCAACATGCCAAAACAAGGCTGCGCTTTCTCTTTGAACGCTCCCCCCCTCCCAGCTGTGTCTAAATTGAAGAAAGGAGCTACTGCTCATTGTGGAAAATCTTGTCCAAACGCGTCACCTATTCTTCAGCACGTCGAGCAGGTTAAATGGACGGGGAGGAGTCGGGGACTAAACAGAAAACCGCTTTTGTTTTGGGGACTTTATCGTTTTCATTACTTCATGCAGCAGCAACAGCAGAGGGAGAATAGAAAAAAAGCCCTGGTGTTTTTCGTGGAGATATTTTTCCCTTATTGCATCTGACGGACTCCGGCGACGTGAAGCTGTTTCTAGTTTTACAAACTGCTGCGTTGGTCTGTGCTACTGTCTGCTGCGGCGTCTGGAGTTTAGCTCAAGAGTAAAACTTCAAGGCCGTGATTTCAGCTTCAAATGACGAGCTGTGGCGCCCTCTGGTGGTGGAAACGAATATTACACACCATACATTTGTTATTGATTGACTGCGGAACTTTCCGCAGTCAATAATTGGTTTTCAAGTTATTTATTATTATTCAACAATTATTTTTTTCCTGATTTTTGACACGTTTCACAGCTTTCAGAGTTTCAGCAATTTCCACAAGTTATACATCAAAACGTTCCACATGTTTGGGAGATTATTGCTATTACTTTTGGTAATTCTACAATTCACGTTTTTTCCACAATCGGCCAAAAATCGGTCGATTTTTCCCATTGACTTATAATGGGGCTTCAACAAATTCATAGTTTTCAGCATTTTTTTCCACATTTTCAACAATTTCTGCAGTTTGTGCATGTTCAGCTTCCACAACGTGTCAGTTTTCAGAAAAAAATCGAGTTCTACAGTTTTCCATTTTTTTTATACGGGCTTGGGAATTCTGCCATTAATTTGCATTGAGAATTCTGCCATTCATTTTAATAGGCCCATGCAATTTAATAGGACTTCAGGCACATTCAGGTCTTTCTACAGTTTATGCAATTTCAGCAGTTTCAAGGATTCAACAGTTTCAAGGATTCAACAGTTTCAAGGACTTGAGCAGTTTCAAGGATTCAACAGTTTCAAGGATTCAACAGTTTCAAGGACTTCAGCAGTTTCAAGGATTCAACAGTTTCAAGGATTCAGCAGTTTCAAGGATTCAACAGTTTCAAGGATTCAGCAGTTTCAAGGACTTCAGCAGTTTCAAGGATTCTACAGTTTCAAGGATTCTACAGTTTCAAGGATTCAACAGTTTCAAGGATTCTACAGTTTCAAGGATTCAACAGTTTCAAGGATTCAACAGTTTCATAGATTCAACAGTTTCAAGGATTCAGCAGTTTCAAGGACTTCAGCAGTTTCAAGGATTCAACAGTTTCAAGGATTCAACAGTTTCAAGGACTTCAACAGTTTCATAGATTCAACAGTTTCAAGGACTTCAGCAGTTTCAAGGATTCAACAGTTTCAAGGATTCAGCAGTTTCAAGGATTCAACAGTTTCAAGGACTTCAGCAGTTTCAAGGATTCAACAGTTTCAAGGATTCAACAGTTTCAAGGACTTCAACAGTTTCATAGATTCAACAGTTTCAAGGTTTTCAGGAGTTTCAAGGACTTCAGCAGTTTTAAGGACAGTCAATCTCCATGGCGTCAGCCATGGAGATTGACCTTCAGCAGTTTCAAGGACTTATACAGTTTCAAGGTTTCAACAGTTTCAAGTTTTCCAGGAGTTTCAATGTTTCCAGGAGTTTCAAGGACTTCAGTGCAATAATGCAACCTAATAGGGATTTTTACATGTAAACCAGTATAAACCAGTATAATGCAACTTAATAGGGATTTTTGCATGTAAACCAGTATAAACCAGTATAATGCAACCTAATAGGGTTTTTTACATGTAAACCAGTATAAACCAGTATAATGCAACTTAATAGGGATTTTTACATGTAAACCAGTATAAACCAGTATAATGCAACTTAATAGGATTTTTTACATGTAAACCAGTATAATGCAACTTAATAGGGATTTTTACATGTAAACCAGTATAAACCAGTATAATGCAACTTAATAGGATTTTTTACATGTAAACCAGTATAATGCAACTTAATGGGGATTTTTACATGTAAACCAGTATAAACCAGTATAATGCAACCTAATAGGGTTTTTTACATGTAAACCAGTATAAACCAGTATAATGCAACCTAATAGGGATTTTTACATGTAAACCAGTATAAACCAGTATAATGCAACTTAATAGGGATTTTTACATGTAAACCAGTATAAACCAGTATAATGCAACTTAATAGGGATTTTTACATGTAAACCAGTGTAAACCAGTATAATGCAACCTAATAGGGTTTTTTACATGTAAACCAGTATAAACCAGTATAATGCAACTTAATAGGGATTTTTACATGTAAACCAGTATAAACCAGTATAATGCAACTTAATAGGATTTTTTACATGTAAACCAGTATAATGCAACTTAATAGGGATTTTTACATGTAAACCAGTATAAACCAGTATAATGCAACTTAATAGGATTTTTTACATGTAAACCAGTATAATGCAACTTAATAGGGATTTTTACATGTAAACCAGTATAAACCAGTATAATGGAACCTAATAGGGGTTTTTACATGTAAACCAGTATAATGCAACTTAATAGGGATGTTTACATGTAAACCAGTATAAACCAGTATAATGCAACTTAATAGGGTTTTTTACATGTAAACCAGTATAATGCAACTTAATAGGGATGTTTACATGTAAACCAGTATAAACCAGTATAATGCAACCTAATAGGGATTTTTACATGTAAACCAGTATAAACCAGTATAATGCAACTTAATAGGGATTTTTACATGTAAACCAGTATAAACCAGTATAAACCAACCTAATAGGGTTTTTTACATGTAAACCAGTATAAACCAGTATAATGCAACCTAATAGGGTTTTTTACATGTAAACCAGTATAAACCAGTATAATGCAACCTAATAGGGATTTTTACATGTAAACCAGTATAAACCAGTATAATGCAACTTAATAGGGATTTTTACATGTAAACCAGTATAAACCAGTATAATGCAACCTAATAGGGTTTTTTACATGTAAACCAGTATAAACCAGTATAATGCAACCTAATAGGGTTTTTACATGTAAACCAGTATAATGCAACTTAATAGGGATTTTTACATGTAAACCAGTATAAACCAGTATAATGGAACCTAATAGGGTTTTTTACATGTAAACCAGTATAAACCAGTATAATGCAACCTAATAGGGATTTTTACATGTAAACCAGTATAATGCAACTTAATAGGGATTTTTACATGTACACCAGTATAATGCAACTTAATAGGGATGTTTACATGTAAACCAGTATAAACCAGTATAATGCAACTTAATAGGGATTTTTACATGTAAACCAGTATAATGCAACTTAATAGGGATTTTTACATGTAAACCAGTATAAACCAGTATAATGCAACCTAATAGGGATTTTTACATGTAAACCAGTATAATACAACAGTTTCAAGGACTTCAACAGTTTCAAGGTTTCAACAGTTTCAAGGTTTCAACAGTTTCAAGGACTTCAACAGTTTCAAGGTTTCAACAGTTTCAAGGACTTCAGCAGTTTCAAGGATTCAACAGTTTCAAGGACTTCAACAGTTTCAAGGATTCAACAGTTTCAAGGATTTAAAAGTTTCAAGGACTTCAACAGTTTCAAGGATTCAACAGTTTCAAGGACTTCAACAGTTTCAAGGACTTCAACAGTTTCAAGGTTTCAACAGTTTCAAGGACTTCAGGAGTTTCAAATATCTATCAAGTATTTTAACAGTTTCAAGGCCTTTTCAAGGATTTCAAGGATTTTTCAGCTAAATTCCACATTAGATCTGTTCCGCAGTCAATCGCAATGGCTTCAGCCATTGCAAGTTTCTAGTTATTTATATTATTGTATGTAAGATACCTCTATTTGCCACTGCCCGTTTGCACATTATACCGTTCTTCTTCTATTGCACATTTTTCCGACTATTTGCACCTGAAATAGTAGTGAAAGTGGGACAAGTCATGTGATGCGGTGGGACATGTAGTCAGGAGGAAAAATGGAATGGTGACACCTACGGGCATTTATATCAGATTTTTGACAACACAGCTACTTTTACTAATTCGAGGGCGCCGATTTAAAAAATCAATGTTGCAAAGCCCAACTCTGGTGTTGACATGGTCAAATCGGGCAATGAGATCATCTTTGAAAAGAAGAATTGGGCCTGGCAACATTGATTTCTGAAATCGGCGCTCTCAAATTAGTAGAAATAGATTTGTTTCCATTTCAAAACACAAAACGAAATAGCGCCCTATTTAGGCCCTGTCCACACCTGCATAAATACTGTTGTAAACACAGATATTTGTCTTTGTTTGGGCCTTCTGGCCACACGCATCCAGATAAATGACATCATTGCTTTGGATACTTTTATAAACGCTGTATAAACGAAGAGGTTCCAGGAATAAACTAAGTAACACCAGCGTAATTGTCGGGTAAATCTATCAAAATAACGACTGATGTAGGCTATGAAAAAGTAGCTATGTTGCAAAATATAAGAAAGAAATTATCGTAGGTCAATTTTTAAAGCACATTTTTGGAGTTACCAAGGGTTAGGAAGTGGTGACCTTTTCTGTCCCTTTAAATGTTCCCTCGTGAAAAGACACCACATTGACGAAAGGCATTCCGCTTTATGCTTCTACAGACGCCATGTTGGGTTTGGCCGATCGTCTCGAGGGCCCCTTTAACTTCGAGTCGGTGATTGAGCCCATTGATGTAAAGCTCTCTGACGCCATCATGAACATGCAGGAGAACAGCATGCAGGTCTCGCAGAAGGTGCGTATTTCACCGCACGTTGTTAATCTATTTTCTTGTCGTCTGGCTCGGTGGTTTGAACGCTCGTCCCTCCCAGTTTTAATTGATCGATAAAACCGAGCCGTTGTCATTATTAAAACGAAATCCTACGTTTGTCCTCCTCTGTCCCGCAGGTGTTCCAGGGATGTGGGCAGCCCAAACCGAGCGCGGCGTTCCGAACCAAGCGCGCGATCAAAGAGACGGCGTTCACGGGGCGATTCAGACCCTACAATCCCGACGCCCGGCCCACCACAGCTGCAGGCACCAGCTTAGACCGACTGGTGAGAGGAGCTCCCCCCCCGGGTTTGCATGTCGACGAGAACAAATCGCTCATCGTCGGTTCTGATGTTATTTTTATAGGTGACCGATGTGAAGAAGAAGCTGAAGCACGCAAAGAAGTTCTGGTCCACGCTGCCTGAGACGGTGTGCGCGGGAGAGCGGATCGCACCGGGAGACGAGTGCTGGAACGGCACGGCGAAGAGCAGGCAAGAACCGAAACACTTGATTGAAACCCCAGGGCTAAAGCGGGACAAAAGATGCTTGATTTTTAGTTCAATTCCTGAAATATGGCAGCTCGAGTGTCACACGATGAAGCCTCTGTTCTCTGTGTCAATGTTGGCTCTTCTGATCGGCAGGTACGAGTCCGTCGTCATGGGTAACGGCCTGGCCAATCAGGTGTCGAACCCCGACGTGGACGTGGACATCACGAAGCCGGACATCGTGATTCGGACTCAGATCGCGGTGCTGAAGGAGATGACCAGCTGGCTCAAAGCGGCGCACAGCGGCAACGACATCTCCTTCGAGACCGGTGAGGGATCATGTGGAGTTTATATTACATTCACCAAAATGTTTGCCATGTGACCTCACGTTACTGCCACGTAGGGCTGAACACATCTGACATACGACGCTATATCCGTATCGCAAGAAGCCACAACATATTTAGCCATATCAATAAAGTCTTTCATCTGACTGAGATCAACATATTTTTTGCAAACTCGGCCTAAAATATGTGAACGTTCATTGTTATATGTATTAATTTAGTTCCAGCGTTGTTTTTGAAGACTTGTTTTATACAATTTGTTGAAAGACAATTTATTTTTTATTCGTTTCTAAATTGTTTGGAGCATACTTTGTTAAAACGGTTGGTATAATGTTGCGATAAGATGAGCCTTTATTGATCTCACAATGGAGAAATGCACCTGTTGCATTCAGCTCTCAGGAAAACACTTTGGGTGTGCAAAATAGACATAATATCGTCATCGCAATGTTGCACACCAGTGACACACATTACTGTACTCATTACTACTACAACAAATCTATCAGTATTAAAGTCTGAGTCTGCTCTAAACCAGGGCTTCCCAAACTTTTCAGACCCCCAAAATCACCAGAGCCCCACTGTAATAATATCAGGTGCAAAACTAGTCTATTAAAGCAGTATTAAGTAACTTGTTTATCTTAATAAATCCTTTCCGTAGTCCCTCTGGGGGTAATACAAGTGTTAATGGGATGATTGGGGGGTCTTTCATCTCCCCCTGGTGTCTCTGGCCAGAAAACCACAATTGCAACTTGCCTGCCACCGGGTCGGAGCCACTGATGCACACTAATGGAATCACGAAGAAGAAGCTAACAGGCTAACGGGCAAAGCTAACTGCGGGCTAGCGCCACTTAAACAGTATTTACAGCCAAGTTTGAGTGAAAAAATGATCTCCATTTTGTAATTGGATTTACAATATCCTTCTGTCCCTTTGCCTTTTCTGTCAGCGTAGTATTTACTCTCACGGACAAATAATGAGTAAAAAAAACGCAACATGCTATGACACCTGCAGTGGCGCATATGGCCTCTAGGGGCATGAGTTAGTTAGTACTGCTTTAATGTTTGTTTAGTATATTTCAAAACACCCAAGAGTTTCTAGCTAGTGCTAGTTTACAACCCTTGTCCCCGGTTGGGCCTTTATTTCTTTATTTACAGTAATAGCACCTCATACATCCCAGGTGAAGGTTAAGTCATCATTTGTGAAGTGTTAACCATGAACCTTCGTCAACAACAATCATGAATTCTGACCACAGGCGGGTTAAATATAGACGGGTTAGATTGTCATTGACCCTTCGTTTACCTGATCACTACCTGTCTATTACCTGCCCTGAACTGTCTCAGCCTCATTAGTGGAGGAGACTGCTGTTCAGGGGGGAAAGACTGAGTCTACCTGTGGTCAGAAATCTTTAGCGTTGCTGACGAAGCTTCTTTGATTCAAAACGTCCTACACAGAGTACAGGTTATGACTCCAGAACCTTTGGCTTGGATGGACAGCTCCTGTGCGACTGAGAGCGTACACAGACTTTGTCCTCTCATTCATTCATCCTCCTCCCTCACATAAATGCCTGAAACATTTTATACCGCCACACGTCGACACATACATACTAAATGTTTTTTAAATATGTTGACTCACCCACTCCTTTGGCTTGATTTCACTCACATACTTTGATTTGCAGTTCCATTAAAAGTTTCCTCTTCTTGTCCTTCCCTTGTCCTTCCCCGCAGACGAAGAGGCCAGTGGAGGCGAGGAGAGCGGCAGCGGCTGCGACCCTCCGTCCTGCGCCACCGACCAGGACATCTACTTCTCCACGCCCCCCACCCCTCGCTCCGGCCCGTTGGGCAAACCCGCCGGCGGCGCCGTCTCCACGCGGGGCAGCCTGCTCGCGGCGCTCTGCGGGCTCGCCCTGGCTCTGCTCGCCCCTCACTGGAGATAAAGACTGGAAAACCCGGGACAACCAAATGACAACGCAGCAGCGAAAGGGGAAAAGACAATCCTAAAGAGAGAGACTTGAAAAGACTGCTACCAAGACTTTGGATAGGGGGCGCTGTTCCTAATATTACTTCACCTTTAATTATTGTTTGCTTCTATGGACTCAAGTGAAGCCAACCTTTCCCCCGCCCTTCCCTTTTTAGTTTTTGCTGGACCTGCCTACATCAAAACAGACTCATTTTATCGTCTTATTCTGGCAGTTGCTAAATATCTCTCGTGCCTTTCTTCACTGATTACCAAAACGAACAAGCGAAAGGTCATGCCCCCTTTTCCCCGTTTCTAACAATGTAGCACAGACCCAAGTCCATAACAATCATCTTTTTCCTTTCGCTTCTCTTGAATGTGCAGGAGTACTATCTTCGACATTGTACATATACATGAAAGTTATTATGAAGCTTACCAGGGACCATCTTGTGTGTGAAATATGACCGGTATTTTTGTTTCCCCACCCCCCACCCTCCCCTACTGAGGAGTCCCCGCTTCTTGGGGCGTACACGCTTATTCTGAATCAGCAATTTCTCAAATGGCAGTCTAAATCTGGCTTCTGCAGTATGGTAGTCAGTTATACCTCGCGCTCAATGTCAATGCAATCGAGTGATAAGGAAGTGGTACAAAATAGGACCAGATGCGTAGTCCTAATGGATGGGCTTATAAAGACGTTTGGCTCCCTCTTGTGGTCACTGTAGACTTTATAATACAGTCGTACAACGAGGAGGAGTTAAAATATTGGGGGGGGGGGTGGAATGAAAAGGCAGTGTGTGTTGATATGAAAAGACAGATTATTTTAATACAGGGTTTTATATTGCGGAGTTGTAATTTTTAGCTGGTATGAAGATATACATTAGGTACTACGGTGGTGTTTACTGCTAGTTTTTAGGTGGTGGAAAGTCGTGCACAGAAGAAGAAGAAGAAACGGGGGACACGTGCGGTGTCTTGCGGTGCGCAGTATTCTGGGCTGAAAAGATTTATTTGTTTTTTGTTTTATCGTCGTCTCTATTCGGCCCATACCCCCCGTCCGATTATCACCATTACACTTGTACCTCCAATATGGCCGACGTCAGTATCGTTCATATAAAAAAAAACGAGAAAAAAAAAATACATTTTGATTGTAGTTTGTTTGACCGGTTTTTATTTCTCACCGTTTGGCCGTTGTCGGACGTTTTTCGCGACCCAAACAAATGCAATGCCTGTTTAATTTTTTTTTTTTTTTTTTTATACCTAAAATTGTTCAACTGAATGAGTGTAAGATATGAGCGTGTTGAAGTTACAAAGGCCCTGGTGGTTTGTTGTTACGCAGCAGATGAGCACAACACTATATTGTATCTTTATTTAATGATCTGGATTTCTTTTCTGCTTCTTACTTGTTACGCTGCCGTATATGGGGTTTCCAAAACACATGCAAGTCATTCACATTATCCAAAACAGAGACCACGTTGATATGAAAGCGACACAATTCAGGGACGTTTGCAAAAGATCCTGTACAATAGTCATGAGGTCATCACCCGAAATGTACTTTATAATGTTAAAGTCCTGTATAACAGTGTTTCCCACAGTCCCCTTTAACCTCTCGTGATAAATCAAGAGAAAATGTATCTATAGTGCAAAGTAAATTTCCTGTATTAGTTCATCATGTAAAAGGGGCGTCCCCATCTTCCCCATATGATCTTTGAAGTTAACAAATACTAACTTATGTTTCAAAGGTTGCCTATAGTGTCGCGTATATTTGCTTGAAATGTACTTAAATCACAAAATACAATCAAATTTCAACGCAAGACTTTTCTTTTTGGCCTTGTTCGAAAGTGACAAATTGATTGTACATGGATTTTTGTAACGAGTGCTTTTCAAACCCGGGGTATGAAAAAAATCTATGCAACCCGTAAGAAAAAAAAATACTAAAGCCTTAATTTGAATTTGCAGCTTGATTTGGCGGTGATTTTCTATCGACTGAGTGCCAGCGACATTTCAAAAGGGCTTGTGCATGTGTTCATTGAGTGGACAAGAGGTGTAGACGGAAGGAGCCCTGTGTATTGGGGAGAGAATGGGGTGCGTCTGAGCTTGCGGGGCACAGCAGGAGCAGCGTTCATGACTGGCGGGAGTTGGTCCGGTCCGAAAAATGCTGTCGTTGCAGTCTAACTTTCAGTCTTGGGACTTTTAAAAAGTTTGAGTTGGACAACAAGCCAGCGGCCCCCGTCTCAGGACCGGAATGGACTCTTTTTTTTTTTTCTTTTTTACTTTTTCTTTAATGGAGAACTGACTGAAAAAATAAAAAGAAGAGAAAGTGTAAATACAGAGCAGCCGTTTTTAGATGATGTCTCTAAAAGAGGCTGTAACCCTTCATCAGATTTTTACTGTCAGAGTATCGCCTAAATGTTATGGAAAACCAGATGAAATAGATGCTAAATTGTAAGAGAAAATGTATATTAAACAACATTTCTTAGTCTTGTTGAAATAAAGACTGCCATATTTAAACAACTGTGTCTGTTTGTGTTCTGAATCCACTCACACAAAATAACTAAAAATAATAAAAGCACACAAAATAACGCTTTATTGAATATATTTTGAATTAAGTAAAATTGTGTAAAAAAATAATAACTTAATTACTACTAGTTAATTTGTGTTTTTATTAGCAAAGTGTTTTTATACACTGAATTTATGTAACTGAATTATTTTTTTTACAGCAGCGAAAAAAATACTGAATTTTGTTTTACAATATGGTTGGTGAAATACAGATGCAAAAAATTCAGTTACATAAACTCGGCGTATAAAAAACACTTCAATAATAAGAACACAAATTAACCTTCATATGGGAACCCGTGGGAACTGCCAAAGGAAATAAGGTAACAAATAATATTTAATAAAATTTAAAAGCCTTAAAAACACGGATTAGTTCATAATAAATGACTTGACGTTCATAGAGATATCGGATATACTGTTAAATTAAACAGGGATATAATAATAGAAAAACACAGTTGGTCATTCATTATTTAGAACTATGGATTCCAGACCATCTAGTAAAATACTATGGTATCCTTTAGGCATAACTTATGAGGTATATGCATTTTTAGGTTAGGTGTAAGTCAGATTTGTGTCTATTGGTAATGGTATAATGTAGAATGGCGCAGCAAAACAATAACAGTTGTAAAATCCTAACCGAATGAGAGGCTTCAGTTCATGGAAACATCTGCTCGGTCAACTTCCGGTCCCTGTGCGCCGCTGAATGTGCTCCGGCGGAAGTGAGCTGCGGCTTCCTCACAAAAGAAATGGCGAGTGGTATCGGGAGTAAGTGTCATTTTTCTGTCTTTTATGACTTTGTATTACAATGAAAACCTGTGACAAAAAGCAAACTACTAAAGAATACTAAAAACTAATGTACTAAACCTATCACGATGTGGCTCCGTTTATGAATCGAGTCGCTTTTATGTCATGTGTGTCTCATCATAGTGTCCCCCGTATCTGCAGTGCTGAGCTAATGCTGTTGTTTAACAATAAGTGCATGTTTTGATTATTCTGCCCACACACGTTACTTTAATGTACTGTATTTTTTTCTTATTTTAAGGAATCGTGACACATAGTTTAGTGGAGAGTTTGTAAAAAGTGGAAATTGTGCATGCATTGCGTCAGTTTCGAGAACATGCTAACGTAAACTAGCCTTACCGTAAACAAAACACAGCTCTGGTTTGTTGTTGATGTTCATGTTGTGTTTCCATGTCTTGTGTAGCAGTAACAATTTACACTTCAGTTTGGTAAAACATTGTTCTTATATTCAATTATGAACCCTTTTTTACACGCAATGCACTTAATTTCATAACTATTAACGTTAGATAGTAGGGGTTGGCCATATCGTGTCACATATCGTTATCGTGATAAAAAAAAATATATCGTTGTGGACACGATATAATTTACGTCACGCTCAGCTCCATCAGAGCAGCATAAACACTGACTGTAGGACACGGGGACAGGTGCTTAAAAAGTCCAATTAAATGAAGGATGTGAACTGCTTGAGTAGATCATATTTGCAAGGACATTAGTGTGCTGTTTAAAACAAAAATAATACAATATCACTGCATTAATCTTCCCAATAGGCATAAGGCTGGGATTTTGAAGTAATTTTTCCTTTGTCGATTATATCGTCAAATATTTCGTTATTGTGATATAGATCGCCCTGTCCCATTAGATAGTCATGTGAATATTTGTTATCTGCTAATATGGTCTAATAAGACGTCAGAATACAAGAAATGTAATCTACTCCATCTCAAACACAATCACCATATTGTCTTGAATGTCTCTGTAACATCAGTGACTTTGTGACTGTACCAACTTAAACAAGCGTTCTCTATGGTGCCCTGAGCCCTCCTACGTTATTACATTATTACAATCCATCCATAAAGGACAATAATATGAGACCCAGCGTACGTGAAACCTGCCTCACCATTAGCCTAACAGTTTTATCTTTTCCCCCAGAGCACAAGATCGTGAATGTGGGGCCGACAGAGCCATGGTCCATCAGAGAGAAACTGTGCCTGGCCTCCTCCGTCTTGAGAAGCGGAGACCAAAACTGGTGAGCGCAGCTAAAAGCAAGCTCTAATTACAGCATATGACCGGTTTATGAAGTAATGCAGCATTTTTAATCGAGGAACCGCACATTTAGCTTTGTTATTCAGCGTGATTACTGATGGTGCTATTTCCTTCTCTTATGCCTATAGTTGTTGATATTTTGAATATTTAGCAGCACATATCTCATTGTCATATTGTTGGTAGGAAGAATTGCTGTGGGATCCGTGAGTCATCAAACAAATGTTAACCTTTAGCTAAATCTTTATAATGTTGATTACTACAAACCTTTTATCATGCATAGCCGTGCTGTTTTGTGAGTTATTTTTTCCCTTTTCCAAATTATTGTTATCGCAATATTAGGCAAAGCACTATAGTGTATCACTGAATGTTGCAATTTATTCTCTGTATCATCCTGACCAATTTTATTGCACTATTATATATCATTATTGTTGTACTTTAGAGGTGTTCTACAAACTATATTGTTAGCATTCTGGTGACAAGTGGCTCAAATGGTAGTACGGGTCTCGCAGGTGAAGCCTGTCGTTGTTTCCTTGGGCAAGACACTTCCCCTATCTTGTCTATGTCTGACTGTGGTGAGAGAGAGAGTGGTGGAGATTGGCAGTGTTGCTTCCATCAGTCTTTTCCAGGCCATCTATAGTACCTTACCACCACCGTTAAGCGAAGAATGGATGAACAATGCAATGGAAAGCGTATTTGAGTGTCCAGAAAGCGCTTTCATAAAATCAATAATTACAGCAGCATCGTCGTTATTTTAAATGAAGCCATTTGCTTTTCAGGGTGTCTGTAAGTCGAGCCATCAAGCCTTTTTCGGAGTCGGGACGACCTCCAGACTGGTTCTCACAAAAAGTAAGACATTTGCCATTCTGCCCCAGCCTACGAGGTGTTTGTGTCCTTACCGTCACCACAATAATAACATGTTTATCCTCAGCACTGTGCCTCTCAATACTCCGAGCTGCTGGAAGCCACAGAAGCACCAAAGTCAGTACAAAAATACTCTCGGTCTTACACTGTCATTGTGATGTCGTGCGGTTAAAAACATTAACGTAAACCTTTGTCTTCAGGCGAAAACGTGGAGAGAAGGGAGAAGTGGTGGAGACCATTGAAGACGTAATTGTCCGTCGGCTGACCACAGAGCGGATCGAGGAGCTGAAGAAACTGCTCCGAGACACACAAGAGCAATACAGGTTAAACAAATGTGAACAATGGTGAAAACACAGTCAGTGAAGGAAATGGAAACTAGAAATCCATCAGCAATGAATCTACTCATTTATGCAGTATTAATAAACAAATAAAACGAATGATACTATAGGGAGATGATGCACATTTTCACCCAAGAGAAAAAGCATAATTTGTCTGACAATTTAAATTCATATTCCGTTGTGGAAACACTATGCAAGAGGCAAGGCAATTCTACACAAACAATGAAAGAATATACATATATCTATTACTGCATTTTAGGATAACGAAATGAAACGTTTTCTACATTTTTTCCCTCTTTTCCGAACAGGAAGTTGAAGAAAGATGTGGACCTAATACAGGCTGGTCATATGGACTCTCAACTGAAGGACCTGCTCACAGAAATCACACTGTAAGAAATACTGACCCGTGTTTGATTTTGGTATTTTAGGTTTGTAATCTTTTTCATATTGTGTTACAGAAAGAAGAAGCGGGATGAGGAGGAGGCAGAGCAGAAGAGAAAAGCCACAGAAACGGCTTATCTTGGTGAGGTGTATAGGCAATTGTTTTAGAGTTTTAATGCTGCATATTTGAAATGTGGATGTATTAATTGTTTTGTCTGCTTACAGCTCGTCAGGCCATTAAAAACACACCAAAGCGAATGCCCAGTGTCACAGTGCGTTCCCCTTTAGGAGCCAGTCCCTCCTCACTGGACCCTCCGGCTGAGTCCGCTGTCCCCGCTCCGTCCATGGACACGGGAGCGGCCCCGTCTGAGGAGACTGGGCCCCATAATGTTGTAAGACTCACTGCAGCAAAAAGCTTTGGTTTAACTGTACTAATCATTAGATTGATTTGAGATCTTAAATATGTCTCTGTCTTTCCCAGGCACAGGGGGTCGGGGTGTTCATGCCCGCAGACCCAGTGGCACCGAAAGAAGCCGCGCTGGCCGCTCTCATGGACGACTCTCCTCAGAAAAGGCTCCTGGCTCAGAAATCCACTCCTCCTCCGTCTCCTCTGCTCTCAGAGCTGCTCAAGAAAAACAGCCTCATCTCAGCCAGCCCGCGCCTGGTGAGAACCCTTTATGAGCATGTGGGATTCACCTGTTCTTTGTTACTCAGCATTTCTGGAATTGTTATGGCAAAATATTGTATGAGCTGAGCATGTTGCAAAGACGAGCGAATGTTTGAAGAACCACCGTGTTTTATGTTTTTGCTAAAACAACAAGAGGTTCTCGAAACAGACTTAAGAAACTGATCTTACTTTGTACTAGGAAATAAGAAAATCAAGATTATATATGCACTTGGTGTCTTTTATATTAATTTGTTTTACCCTCTTAACCGAGAACATTTTCTCCAGTTTAAATCTAAAAGTTCACAGCCTATATTGGCCAAAAATAGCAGATTTCTGTGTCTTGTTTTTTTAGCTTTGTTTTAGTTTTCACTTTCTGTTTTTATTACAGGTTTCTGAAGGTGATGCCTCTGGAAATCTCTCCAATGGCGTGCAGACGGCTACAGCCACGGCATTACCCGCCGCTCACGACATGATCACTGGTGATTCTACTCCACACAAACGCCAAACTGTTGTTCATTGTTCGTCAGCGTCATCTGCCCAAACTTTACTGTCATGTCGTAATATTAGCGTAGACCACGAGGAGATGGTTTATTTTGTACAGGGCCTAATGACTCAAGTTCAAACATAGTATTTATCTGAAGGGCACTGTTATTTGTGTGAGCAAGTGGTTGTGAAGTACTTTGAGTGACTTACACTCTTCCCTTCTCTTATTTTAGCACTCTAGCATGAGTAATATTAGTAATATTCTACATTTATCCAATAAATCCCTTTGAGATTCTCAGTCTTGATAACCACCACATCATTCATTTGCAACAGATGAAAGAATTGCTGTATATTCTTGTCCTTGAATAATGGAATAATGAATAGAAGTGTTTTCAATCTAAAATCAGTACAAACTCCTCAAAGCTCCTGAAATAATGGTGAAATATATTGGAGAAAATTAAATGCTTAGTTGTTTTCAAACTGGGCGTCTGGTTTTGTACAGATAGGTGTGAGGCGTTGTATATACGCCTGGTCCACTGAAGGCAGGTTGTTTCGTTGCAGACGCGGAGGTGAAAGCGGAGCTCGAGGAGGACACGGGGCTGGTGGAGGAGGACCTGGTGGCTGTGTCCTACATGGGAGACGAACTGGACCTGGAGACGGTGGGAGACATCATCGCCATCATCGAGGAGAAGGTAACTGTCAACTTATGGCGGGGTTTTTTCCTGGAGGATCTAATGTTTTGGCTCCTCCCATCGTTCTGGTTCTAGACGACAAATATTTTAGTATAGGTATTGAAAAAAGTATCGTAAACCAAGTATACAGAATAAATACATTGGAATATGAATACTGTTCAAAGTGTCCCGTGTGTTTTTGGTGATGTTTGGACGCGTCCCCTCGACAGGTGGATGACTCTGTGGAGGTGCTGGATGCCGCTGCAGTAGAAGCCGCCCTGTCTCTGTGTGAAGAGGCCCACGCTCTCCCCGGACCCTGGGACCCCCACCCCCCGGACCACACCCCTGTCCCGGTCCAGGATCCTCCCAGGCAGGACCCTCAGGACGGGGCGACCATGACCGCCCCGAACCCGCAGGCCACATCAGTGACAAACACAGCGGACGCCGCGCTCCCGCCCGAAACCAAGGCCGAGGGCGACTGCGAGGGGGCGGAGGCGACGGGGAGCGACGTCACCCCCGAGGAGACGGGGAGTGAGGTCATGGAAGAGGGCGGGGCGTCGGGGAAGGAGGTTACCGAGGCGACGGTGAAGAGTGAAGCCGAGGAGTGGAGTCAAGCGGAGGCCAATCCGCCATGTTTAGGTCTGTCGGCAGAACAGATTAATCAGGATCATGACGTGAATCTAAATCCATTTTCTGTCGATAGATTCTGAGGACAGCTCGGTGTCGGGGAGAGAGTCTAAGGTAACTCTTATTTTAACTATCAGTTCCTTGTCTTTGGACTTGCACCAAATCACAAACTGAAGGCAAAAGATTCTGATTCCCCCACAAAAGATATTATATGCAATTTAAAAGTAATTGTTTGAATTTTTATGTAATACATATTTAATTAAATGTAAGCATTTTGATGATGTAGGAAACACTACTAAAGTTTGAGTGTGGAATAAACTATTATAAGATTAATGTAGGATGCTATATTTTATTTTTTCCATTGGTGTTTGGATTTTCCTCATATTCATGTTTAATATTTACTTTAAAAAACTTGGACTGGATTGGGCAGGTGTTATATCTCACAAAACACAAAACCGGAATGGATTTGCGGAACCGATTTGGTAAAGACGCCAACAGGAAGTTGAACAAAGAGGTGGATCTAATACAGGTCCTGACAGGGCAAGGGTGCTGATGGCGGGACGGCCCGCCCTGCCAAAATAACGGGAGGGGAAACACTGCTAATGGTGCAGGTCATTGATAAAGTGTCTCTGATATTTGCAAATACAGAAGTAATGAATTACAATACAGGACAGTAGGTATTAAAAGCATTAAAAGTCATTCAAATAATGTTGCCAAAATCAAGGCCTTAAATGTCATTAAAAGCATTGAATTTGATTCAAACTGGCATTACATCTAAATTCATTGATAAACGATGACATTGCTCAACAATTTCTACTGTATAAGTTCATGTAAAATACCAACATTATGGTCTAAACATACTCAGTTTTAGCTGAAATTCCCCACGTATTTGAAGAAAGTTTAGCAAATCTGATCAAACGAAATATGTGAATATTTTTTCATGCGTTTGTTGCATTAAAATATTGTATTTGGGTTTTAAAAATGGCGCTTAAAAGCATTACATTCTACATTCTCTGTCAACTCTAAAATCAAACTGTTACTCAAGTGCTTTTTTGAGTAATCATCTTCACTCCTATCATAACCCAAGAGGCTCCTCTTTTAACGGAGTCTGACCCGCTCCTGTCCCGTCTGTCCCCGCAGGGCGTGAAGGAGGAGGAGGCGTGCAGCGAGGCCGACGCAGACGACGGCTCGGAGCTGAAGGAGGATCCCGCGGACGGCTCGTACCTGTCGGAGGCCGAGCCGGCGGCCAGCGAGAGCGAGGACGGATACGGACCCCCCTCCCAGAGATACACCGCGGACTCACTGGCCAGCAGCCCCGCCTCGTCCTCCCAACTGTGAGCGCTTTGGTGTTGTACCGGGAGGGGAGAGCAAGAATCCCACTATCATAACAAACGAGGAAACATTAGAGGATCATGCGCAGGTTTTTCTCTGCAGCTTGAGTGAGAAAAGCTGCGTAAACTTAGAATACTTCAGCGTGACCTCTGACCTCTGCATATACGGCTCTTTCTCTCTGACCTCAGCGAACTCCAGGTGCTGACGCGACACTGGCTTTTCTCTGCGCCAGTGATTCTTAAACGCATCACCATAGACGGTTTAGGCTTCTGTTGTTTCTAATAATGTACTTCTCTTTCCTGCCTCATGGATTTTCTTGTGGCTGTGTTTTCCTCAGGTCGACGTGCGGCGAGGACCAGGAGGCCGTGCAGGCCCAAAAGATCTGGAAAAAAGCCATAATGCTGGTGTGGAGGGCTGCGGCCAATCACAGGTGCAAACACTTCATACATCCAAGAGGCCATTCAGAAAAACACTTATCAAATATTGTATTTCAAACAACTGCTATGTCGAGAATAAGTAAGTTCACCGCCGGAATCTCGCTGAACTGCAGCAGTTTTGTAAAGAGGAATGGGTCCAAGATTCATCCTGATCGTGGTAAACGTCTAATCTGCAACAACAGGAAAGCAGTTATTGCTGCAAAAGAAGAATCAGCCAGATATTTAATACAAGGGTTCACTTTCTTATTCCACGCTGTTGTGAATGTCTCAGGTTTTTCTGCAAAATATCTTGATAAACTTGTGAATTCATTTTACTATTGATGATGGGAAGGTGTCCAGGCCCTGAGGCAACAAAACAGCCCCACACCATGATTCTCCAGCCCCAGACTTCACAGTGAGGAGAGGGTTTGGATGGTGATGTGCTGTTCCATTTTTTTCTCCACACATGACGTTGAGTGTTCCTCCCAAACTATTCAACTTTGGGTTAATCAGTCCACAGTGTATTTTGCCAGTAGTGCTGTGGAGCCTCCAAGAGCTCTTTAGCAAAACAAAGTTGAATAGTTTTGGAGGAACACACAACATCATGTGTGGAGAAAAAAATGGGACAGCGCATCACCATCAAAACCCTCTCCTCACTGTGACGTCTGGGGCTGTTTTGTCTGGACAACGTGATATTATCAATTGTAAAATGAATTCACAGGTTTATCAACACATTTTGCAGAAAAACCTGAGACATTCACAACAGTGTGGAATAAGTAAGTGAACCCTTGTATTAAATATCTGGCTGATTCTTCTTTTGCAGCAATAACTGCTTTCCTGTAGTTGCAGATTAGACGCTACAACGATCAGGATGAATAGACCATTCCTCTTTACAAAACTGCTGCAGTTCAGCGAGATTCAGGGGGTGTACTTACATATTCCTCGCTCTCCTGTGAATGTTTACATGTTGTGGCCAATAACAATATGATCAAATGTAAATGTTTGAGTGGTATTAGTTCAAGCAGACACTGTTTAATCATTCCTGTGATTTTGTACTTACGTTTTCTCGGCACTGTAAGGTGAAGCTTACGACACAGCTCATGCGTGTAATAAAAACAGTTTTGCCGTATTTAATCTTCTGAAACATCTTGGTCGTTTTCAGATACGCCAGCGTGTTCCTGCAGCCAGTGTCCGATGATATTGCTCCCGGATACCACAGCATTGTTCACAGGTAAGGCCTCATCTTTAGTCTAGTTTTAGTCAGTTTCATAAAATAAAGTTATTAAGGATTAGCAATTTAGGTCGATAAGTAAGCTATTGAAAATCAGTATTGAAACCTGAGATGAACGACAAGTAGTACAATGTGTTTGGCAGTGAGGTTACACCGCACAAGTGTCATTTTGATCATGGCGTTTCCCAAAAGTGGCCGATCTCCTCATCGTTTGATCAACATGCTTTCTGCCTTCACAATCTCATCACCAAGTGCATTTTCTCCAGTTCAGCTTTACCCAAATCTAAAAGGTTATGCCTATAGGCCAAAGCAGTTTTTAATAAAAAATTTTGTCACGTTTTATCAAATTTTTTGACTCTTTTGTTTTTGTTTTGTTTTTTAAACTCGTTTTTGTCGGTACCTGGGGATAATGCTGGAGAAAATGTGCTCGGTTCAGGTAGGGGATAAAACAGTCCCTGAGAAAAGATAAAGTCCCAGTTTGTTCGCTGTCAGCCGCGTTCAGAGCATGCTCATCATGTTTTAGTCTCCGAAGAGCTATTTTTAGCTGGTCATTGTTACGTTATTATTAAAAAAAGCAATGATTTTAAAGAAGAACTAAGTAACTTGTTTACCTTTCCGTGGTCCCTCTGGAGGTAATACAAGTGTTAATGGGATGATTGGAGGGTCTTCCATCTCCCCCTGGTTTCTCTTCCCAGAAAACCACAATTGCAACTTGACTGCCACCGGGTCGGAGCCACCAATACGCACTAATAGAATCACGAAGAAGAAGCTAACAGGCTAACGGGCAATGCTAACTGTGGGCTAGCGCGACAGTATTTACAGCCAAGTTTGAGTGAAAAAAATCATTTCCATTGTATAACTGGATGAACAACATCCCTGTCTATCCTTCACCTTTTCTGTCAGCGTAGTGTTTACTCTCCAAGACATTTAATAAGTTAGAAACTCATAACATGCTACGACACCTGCAGTTGCGCTTATGGCCTCTAGCGGCAAGAGTTACTTAGTACTGCTTTAAAATCTAAATATTGACACATCTTGCAGCCTGTGACATTAACTCTACTTGGGTTTCAGATGAGTCTGGAGTTTGGTCTGTCTTGTTCATCCATATTTGTAAAAGCCATATTTATTGATGAAGTTGAGAGCCGCTTTTAGGATTCCAATGCCAAGGACGACCGCTTCATAAAGAACAGTGCGAGTCCAGTCTGCGGCTACTTTAATCCTGTATTAGTTGCTGATGAATCGTCTTATTGTAAAAAAAAATTATTCTAAAACGACCCAGTACGGATGGCGGATTGAAAACCACACTGTTAACATTTGTTTTCAATAGGAAAAGATAAATGGGATTTAAAATTGAAATCAGTAAATAGAAGGAAAACCTGATTATTTGTTGAGTCATCTCGCCCTGATCCTAACGCGCCCTCTGTCCCCGTCCCGCTCAGACCCATGGACCTGTCCGCCATCAAGAAGAACATCGAGTCGGGGGTGATCCGCACCACGGCGGAGTTCCAGCGGGACATAATGCTGATGTTCCAGAACGCCGTCATGTACAACTCGTCCGACCACGACGTGTTCCACATGGCCCTGGAGATGCAGCGGGACGTCCTGGAGCACGTGCAGCAGTTCCTCGCCACGCAGCTCATCATGCAGACCTCGGAGAACGCCATCTCCGCCAAGAGCCTGCGGGGCCGAGAGGGCGCGAGGAAGCCAGGGGAGCCCGCGGAGAAGGTGAGGGGGGGGGAGGCTGTTTGGATAGTTTTACCAAAGGGGGTGAAGTTAGAAGCGACCAAGCTCTTCCATGTTTTCCCAATTTAAATACGGTTACGTGAGTAGTTACACGATCCAAGTATAGTTACACAAAATTAAACGTGTTCTAAGCGGATAAAAACGGGGACTATATTGTGAGGCGTAATAACACCGTAATATCTTCATAATTCTTTAGGAGTGACGATATTACTACGCGGACATCGAAAAGTGCTCCTTAGGTGTAAAAAAAAAAGGAAAATTATGTATAGAACCTTTTTTAAATAATTAAATAAATTGTACCCAAATTAAGGCCTTAAAGTCATTTTTTTTTAAAAGATTCAAACTGGCATTAAATTAAAAAAAATTGAGGCAGATTTCTCAACTATTTTTATTGCATACATTCGACAAAAACACAAAAACATGTGATTTTAAACAATTAAACCAATTCAGCTGCACTTCTGATAATCTAGTTTTGATTATCACAATTTCCCCGTATTCCCGTTTCTGTTTACGAAACGAAGACAAAATGTAAATATGCCAAGATTTGTTGCATCTGCGGCGTTAAAAATAAGGTATTTAGGCGTTAAAGTTAAATTGCCTTAAAAAGCTTTGACCCTGTTAGCAGTTAATATCTCTACAAACATCACCAAAATGTTGCAGGTTTTTCGATCCCACATCCAGAGCCCAAAATGGAAAACGATTCTGGAAATATTACAACGCCATGATGTTTTAGCCTTTGCAAATTTGACCAGCTTTATTTATTTATTTTTTTAGTCAATGGTTGCACTTTTTCTAACGCGTATCGTAATATAATCTTTGGGTGAATAAGTGCTCGATGTAAAACTTTAATATTGCCACTCTAAAAGCTCCCTGAAAGGACTTCCTAAACCTTGCACTGTAGGGTTCTTTTTCGCTTCTTTGACCTTTCCAACATGGCCGCCAAACGCACACAGGTAAACACTGCTGTCTGATCTCCTCGTTTCTGTTCCTGCCGCTGTGCCTGTGCTAAACCTTTTGTTCCCAGCTCCGATCTGTCTTATAAACTCCTCCTCGTAGACCTGCCTCTCACTCCTCTGTGTTTCACTGTGTCCTCCTCAGGACAGTGTCCCAATGGCCTCTCCTGCTTTCCTTCTCTCTCTCTTTGTAAGTATTTAAGGCTCCGCTCCTGTTTCGACAGAACCAGCCTCAGACTCCAATGCTCCACGTGTGTTTGTGTTTCTCATCCTTTTCTTTTGTTCATCGTCTCTTCCTTTGGTTTTAAAGTGCAATAATATGATCACATGGGCAGAACAGCGGCTCCAGATCTTTACTGGTTTCATTTATTAGACGACGGCTCAGGTGCTAGAGAGTCCTCTTATAACCAGCGGTTTGGTTCGATCTCATTTGTATTTTTTAATATTAAAAACAAATTATTAAATTCACTAAAATGCTGTGGTTGATGAACTTACTTTACTTAAGGCAACACAGTGTAACATTTAATCCAATAAAATAGAACAGAAAACAAGCATTTATTTTTATCAGGCTCACCTCTGTTCACACCTGACCAACTTTACTGGGCGCCACTCATCTCCATGGAGATATTGAATAAAAGCCAAATATGAGATTTACAGGTGAAACTCTGAAAATTAGAATATCGTTAAAGTGCATTCATTTCTTATTCAACTTCAACTGTGAAACTAATATATGATATAGACTCATTACATGCAAAGTGAGGTATGTGTAGCCTTTTTGTTATTATTATTATTATTATTATTATTGGGTCCCCGAGCGCCGGCATTAAGGATGGGTCAAATGCAGAGAACACATTTCTCTACGGAGATTAATAACGTATAACTTAACTTAATTATGGCTCAGCTTGTAAAAAAACCCAAATTAAAAATCTCATAAAATGTATATTTTGAAAATGGACTGTGAGCCATAATCATCCAAATCAATCAAAACAAACGACACTCGCGTGTAACGAGTCTATATCGTAGTTTCATATTTTAAGTAAATACATCTGTAAAGCACTTTGTGATACCTTTCGGTATGAAAAGCACTTTATAAATAAAGTTTGATTGATTGATTGATAAATGAACTTTGGAACAATATTCAAATGTTCCCAGTTTCACCTGTATAAGATTAAAATGGATTCATCCAAATCCATTCTTTGATTACTCACTGCAAAAGCATTTCATGTGGAGCTGGTCTTTAGATGCATGTTTTGTATTGATGGCAACAGGAGAGTCAAATATGTTACAATAATGTAGTGCAGATACAAAGACAAATACAGTTCCAATAATTGTGAAATCTATTGTTAAAGTTCAGATCTTTATGGACGTGCGGTCGTATCAAACAGACCGTGCGAGACACTGGTGTTTGTTTTTTCCTGTTCCCACGATTCTAAGAAAATCCAATGTCTTAATCCAGTGGTTCTTAAACTGTGCTACTTGAGCTTCTTCAGGTGGTACAATTTTAGACTTTATTTGTTTTAATCACAGATTATTAGCGAAAGATAAAAAATCTACGGTACGGTAGCGCAGCGGTTAGCGCTCGTGCTTCACCGCTAAAAGGTCCGGGTTTGATTCCCACCTGGACGGGGCCTTTCTGTGTGGAGTTCGCATGTTCTCCCCGTGTCTGCGTAGGTTTCCTCCGGGTACTCCGGTTTCCCCTGCCACTAAAAACATGTACAATAGGGGAATCCTCCAGCCAGGTGACTCTGACCATCAGCCCGGCTCCACATCATGGAGATGGGTCCCCGAGCGCCAGCCCACACTGCTCCTACAGGTCGCTCCAGCGACACTGAGGAGGGGTCCACTGCAGAGAACACATTTCTCTAGAGATATTAATATAGTATAATTTAAGTATAAATTAACTTAAGACCTGATTGGAAGGTCAAATATTGGAGATGGTACATGACGTAACATGAGAACCACTGCCTTGCGTTCAGCTCTTTAGTCGGCAGCTCGGTGCAGACACTCGGATACAGACCCTCGCGAGGCCGGATGTTTTCCTGATAAACTCCAGAGGACGAGGCATGTCTTCTTCTTGTGTATTTTCTACTACGAAAACACAGGAGTCACCGGCTGCAGAAAAACGCATTCACTGCTCTGCCTTGGATCACGGTTAACTAAAACATCTGTGCCTTTTTATTTCAGTGATTTGTTACTTTTGCATGTGTTAACCTTATTTACTTTTCCGTTAACCTTATTTTCATTTTCTCATTTGCCAAACCAAGCTTTGAGGCGTCAACATGTGTTTTGTGAAGACCCCAATACTACTCGACGCTTCCCCGAACACTTCCTTTCTCTTAATCCGCATTATTTGTGCTGTGTCTTTGCTGCAGGACGGGGGCACTAGAGGGCGCCGCAGTGCCATGGAGGCCGATATGAAAATGAAGAAGTAGAGTCGTTCGGGACAGTTGCTGGTCACGGAGGGTCAAGGTTTTCTATAATCGGACTTGACCCTCTCTGCGTCGAGTCGCCTCGGGCTGTAGGGGGCAGTGTGGGGGATCTGTCCATAAAGAGCCGGGTACGTCAGGTCGGCACGTCCTGAGGGTTTACACACTAAAGGTGAACTGAAGAAATTAGTAAAGTTCTTCTCAGTGTTAAGCTTGTCACGATCCCAAATGTAAGATCCATATATGGAAGAAAATATCACGATAAACAATATTTATTGACTCTAAAGATACACTTTACACTCTAAAGCGTAAAAATTACACAAACCTTTATTCTGAAAGTGCATAACAAAGAAAAGATGCTGATAAAAGTACAGACGAAATAAAGTGAGCCCAAAACTGTATCGTTTATCTGTTATTTAATGATCGATTAGTCGATATAGTAATTATCGTGACAGCCCTAATCGTGATACAAACGCTGAGCCCCCGATCACAGAGAAAAGTTACACACGAACACGTGGAGGAGCACACGGGGTTTCACGAGGAAAGAGACGAACACGGCATTAGGGTCAGGGAAGTATCTGCAGCGCGTGGAAAAAGAGCCAATAACCCTTTAATGTTACAGGTTCACAAACTAGGAATTTGTAGACCTCTTAGTTACCCGATCTAAACCAGGTCTAATCCAGCATAAACCTGTCAAAACCAGGTCTAAACCAGTTTCTCAACCCCCAATCTAGGGCTGGGCGATATATCAAGCTCATTTGATTAATTCATGCTTTTAAAAACAGACGATGTGGAAAATGGGTTTTAGACGCTCCGTAACGACTATTTGGAAATGACACCAGAGGATAAACCAGCGACTTTCTGACGGTCTCGGCTGCTTCACAAAGGCCGCATGTTGTGTTTTAAGAGTGCGCGGTGGAGTTTTATTCCTCACTTTCCTCCGGGCTGCTCCTGTGCCTTTCTCCCACTCTGCTCTGAGCAGACCATATAACTCAATCACAGCAGAGATTGAAGCATGAGGATGAGACTAAAACGCTTTTGGAAACTCCATGGCTTATTAAGAAGTTTTACTTTTGAGAGCAGAACGAGGTATATTTAAAACAGAAATCATCATTTTTAATGGGTCTAATTGTGGGTTATATTATGAATCTAAATAATGATCAGGACTGAGCAGTTTTCTTCATATGAAAGATCAGGAGACTTTTGAGAACAGGCAGTATTAGATTTGATGAAGTTTTGATCAAACTGTTAATGGGGTTAAGTGGCCGTCTGTTTGTAAAAGGCTGTGGAGGCGGAGGTTTTAGAGAGAACACAAACCAACTGAGGGGATTAAGTCTCCTTTTCGTTCACAAAATGTATTCTTTCAATAGGTAAAATTTCAATGCTGAGGTGCACAAAAGCACATTTATAAACCCCAAATAAGTTTACAAACGACATAACGCTACTTGAGGCAGTTTAATGGCCGGTAAAGATCCTCGTCGCTGTCATAAAATCAGCTTTTCCAAGAAGGAAGTGGGATGTTGAGGAACTTGACGTTTAAAGAAAAAAAAAAGAAAGTACACTTGAGAGTATTTAGTCATCAGCTTTTTCCAGGCGTTCGTGGACTTCAGACGGGCGAACAGGGCGGTGGTAAACTCTGGGCGAGGTGCCGACCCACTGTATCGTAAAACACCGGGCCTTCAGTGCGACCGGTCAAAGTTTCATTTTCACCAGCGATGACCGTAGAGCTCGCCATCTTTCTGGAAAACGAACGTATTCACCAGCAATTGTATAAGTGAACTCGTCGACTTTTATATTATTTATCAGCGACGCATCGATACTGCCACATCCTCAGAGATCACGGGGATTGGGAAGTGCAATTTGTAAAATCAATCAATGCTTGTTCCCAAATCAACCTTGTACACATCAAAGCAAGATCCGAGCTTTTGATGAAAGAATTTATTTTCCCCAAAACAAATTCGGCGTTTTCTGGTCCCATGTTATTCAACAGTTTTCTTCTCTTTTCATTGGCGAAAACCAAAAAGAATTGGAGCGAGTCAGAGCTTTGTCCGTGTGGGAGAAGCTCCATGAAGCAGAGAATATTATGTGGTAAATGTTGTAAAAAAACAAGCAATTTAACTGTTTTACTGCCTGTTCTCTGGGGGACAGTATCGATGCGTCCCGGGACATTTCACCGTAGGATGTAGCTGAATGTTCGGTGTGAGTAGGACTTGCCTGTTTGAGTCGTAGAGGGAAGTAGGTTTGTGACGCTTCTGTGATGGGCAAAGTAGAGCTATCCATGTTTCTGTTGTACATTTTGTTAAATAAAAGATTATTCTTTTTTGATTCAAAGTCCTCGGGGTGAGAATCTTCTTTTGTTCGTGTCCATTTCCTCAGTTCCATTCATTAAAAAACACCGTAAACATGTCGCGTGCTTATTTTCAGAATGTATTTAAACTATTTCCCTGTGTGTCTGTCTCGAAAAGCACTATTCTTCTACTTAGTTTTTATTGTGGCTTGTGAGTAACATCCTATATAAACATCTTTTCAATAACATTTTTTCTTAAAGCCCAAAATACTTAAAATACCGTAACCAGGGTTTCTGTGGGGCCTTAAAAGTCATTAAATCAACTCAAACTGGCATCAAATCCATTTATTGGAGCAAAATGAAGGCATTGCTTATTATTGCATAAGTTTGTTGAAAATGCAGAAGTTGTGGTCAGACACATTCAGGTGCAGTGTTTTGGCAGAAATTGTCCAAAATGTTTTGCTCAAAAGTAGCCTGTGTTGCTTTTCAATATAAGATTTTCTCCTTATTCCTCTGTTTAATGTTTGATGGAATGTTTGCAAATCTTTAATAAAATGTGCACGGATTTTTTTGCCAAAGGCTTATAAGCGCCCACCCCAAGAATAAAAATAACATATACATATAACAAATCATAAACAAGGGAACAGAGGACAAGGTAACGACAAGTAATAAAGAACAATAATAAAAAAACAACAGCAAAAGAATGTAAAACAACACTCACAATGTCCGTTCGTATATTAGGAATATGGATTCTTTATAAACCTTTTTTAAATGTGCCAGGTTTTTACAAAGTTTGATACTTTCATCTAGTTTTTGCCAAATTTCTGGAGTGCTGTTTATCAAAACTCATCTTACCTCTCAAGTTGTATTTGACTTCTCGTTTGCTGAACATATTTTGTATACTCTCAGGAAGCGACTTTAGTGAGAATTTGAACGTGATTTGTACCGTCTTAAATTCAGTAAGGTCCTCAAATTTCATTGTTTTGATTTAAAGAATAATGGATTAGTGTGTTCACGGTATCCAGATAAATGGATTATTCTTATTGCCTTTTTCTGAACTTTAAACAATGGGTCAAGATTACTTTTAAACGCATTTCCCCAGATCTCTACACAATATGTTAAATGGGGAAGGAGAAGTGAACAGTATATAGTATGAGTCTACATACTATATACTGTTCACTTCTCCTTCCCCATTTAACATATTGTGTAGGGATCTGGGGAAATGCGTATAAAAGTAATCTTGAGAGCTTTGTTGTTAATAATATATTTAGATTTATTCATTAGGGCGGAAATCTTTGCAACTTTAGTTTAAATGTTTATGCTGTGAGGTTTCCAGAGTTTATGATCAAGTGTTACACCAAGACGCGTGTGTTCATAGACTCTTTCAATAGTTTTGTTGCCAATTTTAACTGGTAATTGTACATTCAATTTCAAGAACTTTGCTTCGGTTTTCGTAATGTTTAGAGACAATTTGTTTACACAGAACCAATCTTTCAATGTATCCATTTCTTCTGTAATCTCGATCACCATTTGCCGTAAGTCTGCACCTGACAGTAAGATTGTTTCATCTGCAAAAAGAAACCAAGTACAAATCATTGATATATAATTAAAATAGTTTAGGTCCCATCACCGATCCCTGGGGGACACCCCACACACTAGGGTATCGCACATGGATCTGCACTGCCCCATTTGAACATACTGTTTCTTTGTTAAATAGGATTCAATCCAGTTGAAAGCAATACCTCTTATCCCATATTTGTGTAGTTTGTTTAGGAGTATATTGTGATCCATAGTGTCGAACGCCTCAAGATCGATTAAAATACCCATTAAATACATGTTCTTGTCAATATTTGTGACTTCCTCTATGAATTCTAGGGACTTTCCTGGTGCCACTCTTTACAAAGAAAGCAGAGTGACATGTATCGTGAGGTGGTGTGAGTCAAGTGTGCCGTCACTGCTTGGAATTGGTCCAAACATCACGTCACCCTGACTTATCCGCTTTGCTCTTGTACATTTCACTGGGTCTGAATCGGTTTAGCAAAGTTCGATGTATGACCCATTAACTGCATTGAAATGTTGGATTTCCCCCAATATTTGGTCATGATTTATGTACTTTAAGCGGGAAAAGCTCTTTACCGTTTTATCCAAATTGTTTATAGTTTAAGGGTTAGAAATCAATACCAACTTAATTCCAAAATTTTCTGTTTAATTGTAAACATTCAATTAGACAACGAGAATCCTGTAAACAAAGGTTGGGAATAATTTCAGCCAAAACAGGTTTTAACCAGAATTTTTTTTGACAGACATTTGTCTAGTATTTTAATGCCACTTCTAATCTCATTTCATGCTTTATGATGCAAGGCTTTAATCGTTTTAATGCCGCCTAAATGATGAAGGGCAGAGACGCTAAACTGTGACCTCATTCTAGTTTTGTACATCAGTCCTCCAAAGTGACCCACTCCTCAAGTTTTAAGAATGGACAATATTCTCGGGGTGCTGTTGCTTATCCCAGGTACAGAGAAGAGCTCAACCATGTAAAATAAAACACTTGACAGTAATTAGTGTAAAAAAGATTTATTTTTGACAAATCCATAAATAGACACTTCATGGATGAGTCCTGCCCATTTCATGAAGGAACGTTTTCATGTGTACATTAAACTTCTGTGCAAAATACAGTGGTCAGACGACAGTGAGAAAAATGGCCTTTAGTGGTTCAACACAAATAAAAATAAAAAATACACCTAAAAAAAATGAAATAAAACTACATTTCCAGTGCTGGCACTTTAGTAAACATTGCACACAGTGTTTTAGTTGAAATCGTGGATGACCGGGCTGGCAGAGGAGTAAAGCTTCCTCTTGATCAGCCTGTACTCTGGTCTCAGCTTCACCACTTTTCCCTGGTCAAAAATGTGCCTAAGCGGCCAGCCACTTTGGTCAATTCTGAACACCACGGACAGCTCGAAGGTGGGGGTGACGCTCGGGTCGGGGGAGAAGGCACCCAGGGACTTGAGCCCGTCCTTCGTCTCGACGTAGACTCTGATCGAGGCCCCTCGGAGGCCGCAGGGTTCGTCCACGGAGGAGCGCACCACGTCCCGGCCCACGCGGGAGGTCATCTGGTGCGGGAGCAGCAGCACCTGGCAGTGCAGAGTGGACGACTTCGCAGCGGTTAAACACAGCTCCAACTGTCGGACGACGCCGTGCTGAAGGAGGCGCTCCTCGTCCTCGAGAGTGGCATCGAAGGCACCACCTGTGGAGAGACAAGAATATGAGTAACAGAATTAAGAGGAAGTCTTTACCATATTTGACTGTTATCGGGCTGGGTACTGTCAAAATCCTCATTATGGTAATACTACTAGTTTTAAAGCCATGACACAGCACTAAAGTCAAGTCAGTTAAATCCTTGTATTGATTGTACCTTATGTTGAGCGATATTACACTTTGTCTAATACCCATTTTGAATGCTGAGAAAATTGACTAAAAGTTACATTGATTTTATTATGAATATTGAAATTAAATATTTAGAAGTCATGTAAATCATCATCTAGAGTAAAAAAAAAAAAAAAAAAACTTTAAGACACAAATAAAGAGATAATATAAATGTTTAACATGTCTGGACATGTTGCATCAGAAACCAATTGTCTTGAACGTCCGCCGCGAAAACTAGTCCCACTTTTTTCATTCATTCTCACGTTCGCGGAGTGATATTTCTTTAAAGTTAAGAATCAAACGCAGCGAATGACTACATACAGCTCACATAAACATAGGTAAAACACCTGTGTAACTTACAGAGAGAGTGGTTGTCGGTCTCCTCGTAGCTCTCGACGCTTCCCCTCCGGGTTGTTCGACCCCCAATCATCTTGTTCTTTTCGCCGGTTGTTGAGTTCTTGGGGATGAAGCAGCTCAGGTCAACGCTGCTGCTTTCCTCCGACAGCAACGGGACTCCGTGGGCGAACAGAAAAGCCGTTGTATACACCATCCTGATTCCCTTTTGTTGAGCTCCAGTGCCTCCTCCGAGCGTTTTGTCGACAGTCTATCCATGTATCAGGTGAAGCTGAGACGAGCGGCGGAGACGGTGCGCGCAGGCTTTTTATACCCGCGGTGACGCCGGTTGCATCAGCTGAGCGAGTGACGTTACGTGGGCGGGGCTTCGAGAAACTTCCTGAAAAAATAGAAAACAGCATCACGCAACAAACTTTGGCGTTGCAATGAAACGAAACAAAAAGATAATCATAACCGTAATAATCATAACAATATTAATAATAATAATAATAATATACAATTCAAAATTAAAGCCAAGAAAATAATATTAAGTTGGCAGACTCATTATAGGAATCTCCAAACCATAGATTTAAACCCTTGATGTAACAAATAAAACGAGTATATGAAACTCTCCCCCTTGCATAAATCTGATGCAACAAAACAGCCTCTTGCTGCCCGCCTGGACAGCTTTGTGAATAAACAGAACTTACTCATTCTTATGCCAACAACAGGACAAGAAATAACTGATATAGTTAGAAATGTCATAAATAAGAAATCCTTGGACTGTGATGAGGTAGATATGAGTATTGTTAAACAGGTCATTGATCACATCGTCACATGATGTGATCCATTTAGCTGGATACCGTGAACACACTAATCCATTATTCTTTAAATCAAAAACAATGAAATTTGAGGACATTACAGAATATAAGATGGCTCAAATCATGTTCAAAGCCTCATAAAAGTCGCTTCCTGAAAGTATACAAAATATGTTCAGCAAATGAGAAGTCAAATACAATTTGAGAGATAAGATGAGTTTCGATAAACAGTACTCCAGAACAACTTTGAAAAGCATCTGTCCCACGAGACGTGGTGTTGAAATATGGAATAATATAGATCAAAACATCAAACTCTGCCATAACCTGGTACATTTTTTAAAAGTTTACCAAGAGTCAATATTCCGTGAATATGAACAAACATTGTAAGTCTTGTTGTTTATTCTTTTGCTGTTGTTTCTTTATTTTGCGGTTATTGTTTTTTTTATTACTGTTCTTTATTATTTGCTGTTACCTTGTCCTATGTTCCTTGTTTATGATTTGTTAAATGTAAACGTTATTGTTTTTATTTTTGGGGTGGGCGCTCCTAAGCCTTTGGCTTCGGCCCACTCCTTTTGAGCAGACATCCATCCGTCCATTTTCTTCCACTTGTCCGTTGCCGGGTCGTGGGGGCAGCTGTTGGAGCTGCACCAGCCCCTATGGCTCCTCCTGCAGGTGGTGGGTCCACAGAAGGTTTGAGCAGACAAACTACTCAAATAAATAAAATAAAGAATTCTAAGCAAAGAAGTCGCCAACAATATTGACAATACGCTGTTTTTAAGAGTGTATTCATAGACCTCCACAAAGCCTTTGACACTATAGATCATTAAATACTTTTAAATGAACTAAATAATAACGGGATCAGAGGGATTGCTAACAATTGTTTGAAGTCATACTAAACTGAAAGAAAGCCGTATGTACAAATTGATGAACATGTATCAGGACGGAGGAACATAGTATGCGGAGTCCCCCAGGGGTCAATATTAGGACCTACATTGTTTTTGTTGTACATACATGATCTGTGTGACGTCTCAACAAAGTTAAAATGTATATTATTTGCGGACGACACAACAATTCTGGGTTCCGGCAAATATCTACAACTGCTCGTCTCCGAGGTCACAACAGAATTATACAAATTCAAAGAATGGTTTATTAGAAATAAACTATATTAAACATATTGAAAACAAAAATGATTCTATTTGGTAAACAGAATAGTGACGCTCAGATCCAAATTAATATTGACAATGCTCGAATAGAGGAATATACATTTTCGGGTGTGATCTTCAGTCATAAGGTTAGCTGCTGGAGACCATGAAAAATGTGGCCATTATGGGCAAGTGTAGATTTTTTCTGGACCACAAGGCTCTCTTCACCCTGTACTGTTCCTTAATTCTACCGTACATAAATTATTGCTCTGAGGTCTGGGGAAATACCTTCAATAGTCATTTACAGGTTTTATATAGACTCCAAAAGAAGGCCATCAGAATTGTTCACAATGTCGGAAATAGGGACCATACAAATATATTGTTTTTAAAATCTACCATGAAACTTGATGACCTCATAAAATACAATACTTTGTTACAGATATATAAAGATGTAAACAACCAGCTCCCTAGTAATATACAACAAATGTTTGGTAACAGGGTGGGAAGTTACGATTTAAGGGGCACTCATAATCTGAAAGTACAATGTATTCATTCTACCCTAAAAAGTCATTGTATCACCCGGAGAGGTGTAAACCTGTGGAATAATCTAGAGGAACCCTTAAAAGGCGCTGATAGTCTACAGAAATTAAAAAAACAGTATAAGAGAAGTGTGTTTGAGGAATATGCTAAAGACATGTGACCTTGTTCTCGTGATTTACAAGTAATTTTGTATTACTGTGAATCGGTTTAACCACATAATAAGCTTCTTGCTTCTTGCCTACTCCTTTTGAGTTTTTATTATACTGCAATGAGGTAACCTTGCAATCTATGTTTGTAAATTGGTCAAATAAACGAACTAAACTAAAGTACAAACTGTGAGACTGACACACCATGCGTAAAAAAAAAAAATGATTCAAACCAATATTTTTTATAATGTTATTTTGTGCTTTAGGCAGAAAATGCATTGATAATTTTTTCGTACCTTGTACATTACAACACACATAATGTATCTAATACCTATGATGCAAGATTTAAAGCCACCAGCAATATAATAGACACATGTTTTATTCATAGCATTATTGTTTTACTAATTTACATTGACTAAAAAGCATATGTTACCCATGATGCAAATTTTTTTTTTTATAACAAACTACTTGAATGTAAAAGGTTTTGCTGGCGTCTTCTGGGCTATGGTGCAATAACAACCTCTGCTAACCGTTTGCGCTGTGGTAATGTACTTTTCAATGATTAGCCTCAGCATTAGACCAGTGTTAATTTCGTCGACTAAAATATTTAGTCTTAATTTTAGTCAAAGTGATTTTTTTGACGACTAAAATTGGACTAAAACTAAATTAAAACTTCTTCATGCGACTAAAACTATGACTAAAATGTCCAGATATTTTAGTCGACTAAAATGAGACTAAATAAAAATGAAAAGGAGAAACTAAAATCATCCAAACTTCTATTGACCGTCTGAAAGAGCCTCATATCATGTAAATTCACTGCCAAAGGAGCAGCTCTGAGCTTTGTTCATGAGGAGCAGCTCCATGAAGCAGGACCTCGATTAAATATGATTATAATGAATATTATTAATTTGTCTTAAATTTAGTCGACTGAATTGACTTGCAATTTTAGTCGACTAAATCTCGACTAAAATTGAAGATATTTTTTTGACTAAAACTCGACTAAAATTGAATTACATTTTCGTCAAAAGACTAAAACTAAAACGAAATTAAAATATGTTGTCAAAATTAACACTGCATTTGACTTTGAAATGCCACTAAAGCTTTATCCAAGAGATATTTAGTTAATTTTCACCTGATTGCATTACTACTGCCAGAGTCACAGTCAGCCAATTACTCACATTTAGGTCATTCGTGTCCTCTGGCTTTTGCTGCGTCACATAAGATTGATGTGTAAGGGAGTACAGTAAGTCACATGGCCACAGATATATAGGCTACAGGAAAGGTTTTATATTGCTTTGACTCTTCACTCCTAAGAGGAATTTGCTTTGGCATTTAGTGCATTCACCGAGCAACTCGAAAGTACATTAACAAGTCAGTGGCAAAACTAACAAGCCTTGACGTTCAGCCATTTTCCCACCAGTGAGCTTTGAATATTTCAAGTCATCTAATATGTTTATTTAAGTAATTTAATACAGTATCATCCACTTTCACAAATGTGTGCTTCCTGGTGACTTCTCTTGCAGGGTCCCTAAAATGAATCTCTTCAGACTTCTACAAATACATTTCTAGTTCCTCCAGTTCTCAATGGAAATAAGTTACACATTTACTTCCTGGTAACTTTGTGGAACTGATTAAACCTGTCCTGGTCCGATCACAGTCACTCAGCAGAGCAACATATTCATGACTATAGTCTTCTCCAGATGTGGTCAGTAACAAAGTCAAGTTTTTGCGGATCTGTACTTTGCTTGAGTAGTGTTTCTGTTGACCACTTTGTACTTTTACTCCACAACGTTTGAAAGACAAGAATAACATTTTCTACTCCACGACATCCCTGAAAAGGCTCTAAAGTAAAACGTAAATGTGTCCATGTGTTTTGTTCATTTTAAAAGCCAAATAATGCACACTCCAAAGCAGTAGGGGGCGCTGTGCAGATGTAGTACTGGCAAAAGCCATTGACTCACAAGGAAAAAGAAGTTTTGTCGATGCGGTTTCCATGCAGGTGGGGAAATGTTTGTGTTTTTCGAAGCTGCAAATACTTACTTTGAATCCTCAGGTATTTCCACGGCAACCACTTCTGTGTGTTTACTAATAAATGAGCAACTTTAACTTTAATTGGACCGATGTTTTCGTAGAACCTGTACTTGTACTCAACGATATCATGTACCGGTACTTTTTTTTTTTTTTACTACATTTTCTCCAGTTTGGCTTTACCCAAATCTGAAAGCATCAAAATAGCGACGAAAACGAGGTTGAAACAAAAAGTGTCAAAAACGTGCTGGAAAAAACAAAACAAAACAAAATGTGGGGAAAACATGGCAAAAACAGGACAAAAAAATAAAGTTACGATCACTCTTTGATTTCGAATGAGGCGTTACACTGTAGCTTTTAGATTCGGGTAAAGCCGAACTGGAGAAAACGTGCTCGGTTCAGGTTCAGGCAAGAGGTTGAATATGTTCACAAACTAATATTCCATTGCACAAGCTTGTACAGTTTTCTATGATGTGAAAGGGGTCATATTTATGGGTAAAACATTTTGTATTTATCTTCGTGTGACTAGAAATATTTTTTTTGCAGCTGCTGTAAAATGGTGTCAGGTTTAGCCCAGTCCAGACCAGTTTTGTCTGGCTCTATTCCTCTGAAGACTGTATTAAGTGCAGGATCACGTGAAAACTGGCTTTAAAACAGCTCGAGGCCTAACAACACCGACAGCCCTCATGCTTCCACCCCATCATAAATAAAGTCCCGTGTGGCGTTTCTGCAGTTCCAGAGGAAAGGGCTGGAGTTTGGGGGCGGGTTGAGACACAGCGGTGAGTCAAAGGCGAGCGGGACACCTGGAGCGCCTCAGGGCTCAAAGTGAGTGAGCGATAACTCACCTCAGATCAGTGCACATGACAGTTTATTCCATATGTAGAGCAAATGTTTGACAGATGTAGTTCATTAGGTCCTGTGGCGTTCACGTGACAGAATATAACGTAGCCGGTATAGGGGAGACCGGGGCTATTTGTCACACTTTGTTCACTGCTCATCAACAGAAGATCCCACTAGAGTCAGACCTGCAGTAAATGAAAGCTTGAACCCTTGACTTGAAGTAGACCTCGCTCTCTTTTTTCTATCATATTCCGATAAATAGTTATTAACCGTCAAACACAACCAAATCGACTGAGACAATGTGCCCCATGTGCGGGGCAAGTTGTCACAATGTGTGGGGTTGGTTAACACTATTGTTTTTAATGGAGTTTTTGACTTGAAATTTTATAAACCTTTGTAGCTTTTTGAGATATAAGGAAAATACGTTTTAAAACAGTCGCAATGCCAGATGTGTTCATAGCACTCATCTGAACTGCAGATTTTAAATTTTTGTTTTGCTCTATGAGGTGTAAAATTTACAAATGAACTAAGATGACCCAAACATACGGCCTCTATAAAAGCTCATGTGAAGATAAAGTGATCATAAAAACGTATTAGACACAAAAGAAGAAAAAAAAGTCCCGCAATGTATGCCCCACGTGACAAATAACCCCTCAGTTTTTGTGACAAATAACCCCGAGTGTCCACTTAAGATAAGATAATCCTTTATTGACGGATAGGGAAAATCACTGTCACACACGGCACCTAATGAGATCATTCAGGGTGTGCAAAACAGACAGGAAATGTGCAAACAGTTAAGTAGTAAAAAGAATGAGGTATCTTGAGTAAAAGCAAAAAACTTAACCACCAATGTAAGCTAGCTAACAAACGGCGTTAGCATGTTAGCTCTAAAAACGTAGGCTTTAGCATGTTAGCTCTAAAACGGCTCAAATCGAATCGTCTGTGTCTTTCAGATCCGTGTCTTTTGTTTGTGGCACTAACAAAAGGAAAGCTCTCACGACAGAAATAACACAGGTATTAAAGTTTGGGGAAAGACCTAAAAACAATTCAAAGTTGTCCTGTCCTCATGTCTTCAGTCCAAATGAGAACATTATTATTGGAGGAGATGAAGAACACACATATTATATATCAGTACCAGCGTACAGCGCCCTCTAGTGTGGCTATAAAAAGCAATGTGACAAATGACTCCGTATGACAAAGAGCCCGGTCTCCCCTATAAAGAAAAGTCACCACCTGGATTGAACCAACTGTTCAAACCTGGCAGTGCTGCAGGTCTAGGTTCAGTAACACTATGTACCCAAATGTGGCCAGAGGAGTGGGTGAGCTAGGTGGCTGTGTGGACCCGCCACTAAATGTACGTTAAAAACATCCCTTAGACAACGCCAGGGGCATTGCGCCCCAAAATAAAAGATAAACATTAACAAAAGGCAGCGAAGGTTCGTTAAAATTGACAGGACAAAGGAAAGTTACAAAAGCATGGATTTATTCTCCTTCAGATGAGATTAGTTTAGTCAAAATTCTTTTGACAAGTTCAGTTCAGTTATTGTTCGACAGTCCAACATCGACCCAGAGGACAGTCTGGTATCAACGAACACTGAAGCGGAGTTATCACAGTAGTTATTAAAAAGGAACAAAAAGGAGGGGTGGGCACGCCATCAGGACCCAGATCAATGTTGCACTTGCGTTGCACTGCGCTCTCCGGACGAGCCATTCCCGGACCCCGAGCATCCGACACTGCCCAGCTACGCGGAAGCCTCCGGACCAGCGCTTGCAAACTACAAATAATGACCAACCATTAACCACCCAGTCACTTTAGTACACACGCCATCGCACTAGCTTACCCGCGATGCACCATGGAAGTTGACTACGGTTGCTGGCTTTACGCCTCCAGCCGCCGGCTTGACGCTCCGACACGACTTCACAACTTTCACAACAACTCACACTGCACGCCTAACCCGAGTGCTGCATGGCGGATGTGACGTCGGAGAGAGGAGAGGTCAGGTACGGATGAAAGGGCTCCTTTTATAGCGCGCCCCCTACGTTGGGTTGGTTAACTGCAGGAAGGCTAAACCCCAACTCACTACACAAAGAATGGGCCGACGACCTGAACATCTTGGATCCTGGATTTCTTCTTCCCTGATGGCACGGGCCTATTCCAAGATGACAAAGCCAGGATTCATCGGGCTCTCGCTGGGAAAGATCGGTTCAGGGAACAGGATATGGATCGGCCGCCACAGAGTCCAGATCTTAACCCCATTGAGATACTTCGGGATGTGCTGGAGAAGGCTTTGCGCTGTGGTCACACTCTCCCATTGTCTATACAAGATTCTTGGTGAAAAGTTAACCTCTTAACCCCCACCTGAACCGAGCACGTTTTCTCCAGTTTGGCTTTACCCAAATCTAAAAGCTTCTTGAAAAAAGTGCACTCGGTTAAGGCGGGGGATAAGAGGTGGGTCTTTTAACGTTGTAGAACATTTTGAAACGATGGAATCAAAGGGGGGACAACCAAATATCAGAGCTTCTGAACTTATATTACTATATTATAATAAGTGCTGGGAAACAACTTCCTCTGGAGACTCTATAGAAACCTCTGTAGCCACTGCCAACACTCACCCACCACAGTCACATGACCCGGTCTGTCTGTCACACCGGCGTCTTTCAGAGCAGGTTACGTGAGCGCTTACGTCGCCAAAACATGAGCCACGTTTTGCTTTGGTGGTTGTTGTGTAAAAACAGTAAACAATAAATGCAAAATTGTACTATGTATACACATGTTTTCTATTCTTTTGCATCTTCAAAAATCATCTCATTTTACCCCCAGATTGGGGTAAATTGAACCACCAGATTTAAAGGTGAAAATAATACTAAACATCATGAAGGCTCATTTTTTACGATTTCCCATTAGCAATTTTATACCAAAAACATATTATAACAAATCTTTTTCTTTTCATATGCTTCTACTTCTGCAGATTACGACATTTTGTTGCAAAAAAAAAAAAAAAATCCCAAATAATTTTATGTAAAATATCATTTTTATTTGCTTGTCTCTACCAGAACCACCAATAAACAAAAACTATACAATTGTACAAACATTTCTGTAATTTGTCATTCATTGTTTCTTATGGAGCAGAGGCGGCTCAGTGTGCATGTTTTAGTTTGTTTGTGACGCTTGTTTTTGGGATCAGGCCAAAAATGTACTCTGAACAGTGAAAAAAAAGCGTTTTCATAAAAAGTGGGGTTATTTTACAGCCATATTTTCCAATTTGTTTGTGAGGCAGGGCGAGTTTATTTGTAGAGCACAATTCATACACAAGGCAATTCAAAGTGCTTTCATAGTTGCATAAAATTACAAGAAAACAGATCAAATCAATCATTAAAAATTAATCAATTTACAGTAAAAGGCAAGAGTGCAGATAAAATACTTTCAGTTTTCATCTGCTCGGGTAAAAAGAGCTGTTTTCAGCCTGGATTTGAACATTGTCAGAGTTGAGGCCTGTCTCACATCCTCATGAAGACTGTTCCAGATTTTAGCTGCATGAAACTGAAACGCAGCCTCACCGTGTTTAGTCCTGACTCTGGGAACCACCAGGAGACCCCTCCCTGAAGCTCTCAGGGCCCGAGATGGTTCATACGGCTCTAACATGTCAGAGATGGACTTTGGTGCTAAACCATGAAAAGACTTGTACACAAGCAGAGCTGTTTTAAATTCTATGTGTATTCTTGTACAAATCATGTAAAGATTAATCTCACATTTCAAGATTTATTTTTTATTTTACAAAATTTAAGGGTGGTTCATCTTACCCACTAAGCGCCAAAATATGACAAATTTCTGTTTATTTGCTCGAGTCTGAATTCTCCCTCATCAGTAAATGCCGGGGCGGAACTGGACATAAGTGACCATGATTTGTGCAGGTCTTAGCTTTCAAATGAGGCGTTACAAAGTGGAGAAGCTTTTAGATCAAATGGCTTTACATCAGGGAACCATTTCACTTTTTCACCACTGTGTGCAGACACTGTAGCCACAAAGCAGGTTTTCTCTTACACCAGCCTGGATTTGAACCGCCCGCCTCCCCGTAGAGAGATCCCAGTACACAATACAGGGTTAGAAAGGTTTAATAACGTTAAACATTAGATAAATAGGTTACAAGTTGAAATCACCCCCCGGGCTTAGTCAGGGAATTATCCTTTCAAAACGACTAACAAACTTTTACGTGGACTGATTATTAAACCCCAGTAATGATTATTCTTATTAAAGCAGTAATTATAGTTGCTCTGCTGACGTGACCGGGGCCCAGTCACTGCTGAGGAGGCGTTTCTCAAACTCAGGTTACACCCTCACCCGTCAAACGCTGAGGAAATCTGCCGAGGCTGACGCCATCGCTCCCGACCAATCAGAGGCAAGACCTGGCACAGAACAGGAAGTAACTCGGAGTGGGAAAATAAAGGGGAACTACACGAGCATTATGTCACCAACCCACAATAATGGAAAGCTGCAGAGCCGGAGGCAGATCTACCGTGAAGCAAATCCACCGTGATAGTGCGCCCTCTGCTGGTAAAGACAGATATACGACGGTATTTATTTCACGTTTTACAGTTATGTTTTACTCCAATATTTCATTGTATCTTGTAGGACAGTGCCTTCATTTGTTCATAATAATAAGGAACAAGGGACAGAGACAATATTTTGGAACAAATTAACATTTTATTGTGGTAACCAGCCATTGCTGTAATCAGTACAGAGAAGAAGAGAAATCATTGGGTTAATAATGTTAGCTTGCAGAAAAAAAAAGCAAATCTGAAATAAAATAAAATGACCTTTGTTCATAAATGGCTCCCTGGAGGTACGCCGCTTTTGCCTCCTTCCAGGGTATGTTCTTCAGTTGGCAAATTCCATGAATGATTGCCTGTACAAGTAACAATAAAGTAAACATCAAAACTAAAACAGTAACATTGTCACACCTTTTGGATGTACCTCTGGAAACAGGAAGCCAACAATGAATTCCACCTCATCGTTGACCTTCAGCACAGTCTGTGTACTTTTTATCAGGGTCCTGAGGTACACAGATATCCTGGTGCTCCTCCGTATCTAAATAAACAAGTACCTGAAAGCGTGGCTTTAAGGGATACCACTCAGATTTTTTCCCTTTGAGTATGTCCTGTGGTACACAAATTAAATACATTATATGAATGAATCAGCCATGCATTTTTTTCCCATTATGTAATTTTACATCTACAATTGTTTTATTAATAATTATTTAATAATGATAATAATAATAATATGGTCAAAACGAGTCTGGGATGACATACACATGCAACAATGTGCCATGAATAATGGTGCCATTTTTTTACATTTTATTTGTCCTTTATTTGTCCAGGATAAAGCTCGTTGAGATTAAAAATCTCCTTTTCAAAAGTGTCCTGGCCAAGATTCTTTGAAATTAAAATATGCAATAATTTGCCACAGAAAGTAAAGGTATACCCTTAATACATATGAATAATTGCATTTTTTGGGTAGCCTATGTAATTGGGATTATGTATTTTTTATTTTTTTTTTACAAATTTACAACTATCTTAAACGCTATTTTAAGCAGAAAATTACGTGTCATCTTTTGGGGGGGAACAAGTAATTCGTATGTTTTTTAAAGTGTTAGCCTTAGTGTTCATAAGAAATTAAAAAATAAATAACTCGATTAAAGTCTCCTCACCTTCGTTGACTTGATCCAAATCAATCTTCCCAAGAGCTAATACCGTCGTATATCTGTCTTTACCAGTAGAGGGCGCACTATCACGGTGGATTTGCTTCACGGTAGATCTGTCTCGGCTCCGGGTCTGCAGCTTTCCCCTACTCCACCAACCTGCAATACAGAACAATCACACACACTCAAGGTCATCTGCAACTTTAGACTTCCAGCATTTTAACTACATGTTATTTCATTTATCTCTTAGGTTAGATGTTTTTCTGGTTTAGATAAGAGATAAGATAAAACCTTATAAATCCCGAAGGAAATTCCTTTGCCAGGAGGAGCAGCATAAAAGACATTCAAAACAATTATACAGTTTAAACAGTACCACTGTTTTTTTTAATAGTATAATTAACCGATTGCACAACCCGTCTAAAGTGCTTTTGTCATCTTTAAAACTTCCAGGGCCCAACGTAATCAGTTCATATTTATAAAACATGGGATAAAAAGTGAAGAGTTTGAGAACTGCTGCAGTATAGTGACACGGGCACGAGTGGACTGGTTTTAACTTGGTTTTAGTGTGTTTTTATCTGCATGGTTTTATGTTTGATTTTATGCATGTTTTATTCTAAGCTCGTTGCCCCGCCCCTGCTAATTACGGCAAGTGGGCACACCTGGGAGGAAAGAATAAAAGCAGAAGCGGTTGGAGACAGAGGAGGCACGTAAAAAGGTGACAAGGACGCACGGAGGCAGGCGGACAGGCAGGCAGGCAGGCAGGCACGCACGGCCTGGCCTGGCCTGGCCTGCCCCTTCGACAGGAAACGGGGACGGAACGGTGACACACGGCCGCCATGGACGGAAGGGCCGTGGGCGCGCAGGAGAGGCCATGAAGGCGGCTCAGGAGCGCTCGGGAGAGGGAAGTCCCCCGGACAGGCGCGGCGGGGTCGAGCCGCGGCGACAGGCTCCCCCAGCTCACGTGCCCCGAGGCGGACCCCTGGACTTTGACGCAGCTCCTGGAGCCGCTGTGGTCGGGAGGCGCGGCGGAGAGGAAGGAGGCGGGGACTGGCTGGTGGAGGAGGGCACCGGCGATGGACGGAACATACCCACGCACCTTCTTACAGAAGCACCTTGGAGCACGCACGCCCGCTCATTTTTAGTTCCCTTTTAAACCCCCAGGTTTTAGCCCTCTTTGTTTTATCCCCACTTTTATACGGGCTTTTTTAATGTTGCAACCGGTTGTTTTTATGGTAGTTTGTCCCCTTTTTAACCTTTTTATATTAAATTGTATTTTATCCTTTTAAACCGCATTTGTTTTATTGGCTACACCACACCCATAACATCCTCCAAATCGGACTCGAACCTGTGACATATAGCGTCATCCCTGAGCAGCCGCAGTAGTGCAGTATTAGTAATAGCGGAGGTGGTCAGTAACCGTGTACATTGACTGTACTTTCAGGAAAGCCATTCGAATGGGCCCCGTCCAGATCATTGTTGCACCCAAAACACGACGGTCTCACACGCTTAACTGAGTGCATTTTTACCCAAATCTAAAAGCTTCTTGTCTGGAGCTTACAGCCTAAAGGCCAGTTTAACGACTCATATGTTAGACACAATTAATCTAAACTTTTCCCTTGCGTTGTTACCGTGCTGTCCTCACTTTTTAGTCATGTTTTTTGTTGCTTGTTTTGTTGTAAATGTGTCACTTTAAGAGAGTAGGGGAAAGCTGCAGACCCGAATCCACCGTGATAGTGCGCCCTCTGCTGGATAAGACGGATCTAGCCCGATCAGCATTTAGGAAGATTTATGTTACGTTGATCTAGGCCAACTCAACGCACGCGAGGAGATGGTCAATTTTTCGTCCAAAAAAATTAATACAAATTAATACAAAATTAATACAATTAACATATGAACTAATTTAGAAAGTGTAACTAGATGCTTCTGTTGATTGATAAAGATAACATACATTCTTACAGCACAGGAGTTGCTAGTTATTTTTGGTCCTAAACGACCCTCGCCCTAATGAGCCTAACCTAATTGTTGTGACATCGTCTTGTTTACGATGCTAATTTGATTTTTTCCAAGAAGCTTTTAGAGAAAATGTCCTCAGTTTGGCTGGGGGTTAAGAGGTTAATAACATGTCAGTCTATGGTTGAAACCAAAGCATAAAACAAATGATTACTGACCTCTTGTGGCTGCAGTGGGTATCACAGAACGTCACAAAAAGAACACGGTGTGGGGTATTTCAGGTTAAAAAAAAAAAAATTAATGGAGAGAGACTTAAATAGAATTAAAGCACAAAGAGCTGAATTTTATGACAGAATTTAATTTAATTGGTTGATTTGATACGGAATAGAAACGGAAAAACAAATTGTGTCACTTTGAATATTGCACAGAGAGAAATAAAAGGAACAACAACGAACACAACTAAACTAAACTATAAAACATGGCTTGTATTTACGGCGTCCGGAGTCACGGTTTAAAAAGTCTAAAAAGAGGATGATTATTAACATCTCAACCCTTGCCTGAACCGAGCACATTTTCTCCAGTTTTGCTTTACCCAAATCTAAAAGCTTGTTGAGAAAATAGTGACAAAAACTAGACATGATGAAAAAAAAAAAAAAAAAAGCAACAGAAGATCAACAAAAAAGTGACGAGCACGGGATGAAAAAAAAAAAAAGTGGGGACGACACGGCAACAACGTGATCCGCTTCGATCAGTTTTGAAGGTCTTAGCTTTCAAATGTGGCATTACACTGGCCAGTAGGCTTTAACCTCTTAACCCCCACCTACATAAGCACATTTTCTCCAGTTATTATCCAGGTATTGAGGCGCTAAAATGCATTACCCGCTTAGCCCCCACCTGAATCGAGCACATTTTTTCTCCAGTTTGGCTTTACCCAAATCAAAAGCTTTTTCAATCAAAAACACCTAAACAGGTAAAGTTACATTTTAACATATCACATTATTTGATGGCAGCAAAATTCTTAAATCATTTAAACTTGTGGGTTTTTTGAGAGTTTCTGCTTGGGTTTCTTTGCAGGATGTCAGAATAGCCTCCCAGAGTTGCTGTTTGGATGTGAACTGCCTCCCACCCTCATAGATGTTTTGCTTGAGGCGCTAAAGGTTCTCAATAGGGTTGAGGTCAGGGGAAGACGGGGTCCACATCATGAGTTTCTCTCCTTTTATGCCCATAGCAGCCAACGATGCAGAGGTATTCTTTACAGCAGGACATGGTGCGTTGTCATGCATGAAGATGATTTTGTTCGGGAAAGTACGGCTCTTCTTTTTGTACCATGGAAGAAAGTGGTCAGTCAGAAACTTTAGGGAGCCTAAAGGGACTGGTCTAAACAGCCGCTCCGAGTCCAGCTGAAAAAGGAGTCTCTCGGGGCGGCTTCAGTCGGACTCTGATGCGGAGGAGGGGTGGTGTGAAGGCGGCTGACCTCGGCTCTTTTTCCGTGTGCTGCATGAGGATGTTTGAATTACTGCTCTGAGGAGGCATAATGGATCAACTTTATGTCAGGTTTGTGTCTCTTCTGCACTTCGTTCCCATCCTGCTGCACAGTAAAGCTTTCCTCTCCATGAGCTCATTGTGGTAATTTCTCTCAGCCTCATTAACCACGAGAGAGAGGAGTGACCAGTGTGTAAAATCAGGGAAGTGCACGTGTGCGTCGATGCCCGTTGTCATGGGAATAAGTTAGTTGAACAGCTGATCATTGTTGTGGCTGAGGGAGCGACGTCTGGTGTGGACACGTGTGAACACTGACTGATCTAACTTTGAAGTACATGTTGAAACTAGGGCGGTCTCGGATCGACCCATAATCGCTCCAATACCCAAGGTCTCCCCAGCTTGGCCCCAACCACCGGTGCCCACAGCTGTTATCTCCAGCAGCATCACTGCTGCTGTCTAGGACATTAGGGGCCTCTGCGATTTTAGAGAGTTGTGTTGTAAAATGTGCTTGTGTTACTTTGCTTATGTCTGTGCTTATGCAACAAGTAAATGTGTTTAATAAAGACAAACATTACATTTATTCATTTTTATTTAGAAATAATATTTTTTCTAAAGTATTTGGACTCGGGCGGTTTCTTTTTTTGCAAAAGATTTCGCCTCTTTCACAGGGCACAGAAGATGCAGGAGTGCATAAATAAATAAAGTATTCAGAAGCATTCAGAAAAGTGTGAACAATAAAAATGCTGTGTTGTCATAGTTGTGCAATCTATTATTACATCATTATTGCTAACCCTAACCTTATTAGGTGAGATCAGCTCAAAATGCTCCCAAACTGGGGAAAATCTCTTCTTTCTAGCTGGTTCCATCGCAAAACAATGAAGCTCAAATAGAATACGAAAAGAAGCGCAATAACCCAAAGACACAAAGTGTGAGGGGGAATCCATTGCGTTTCACGGACGCTTTTATTTTGAATCGCGCTCCACACCCGCGAATCATTTCCTGAATCAGTCACATGGTACGGCCACTTCCCGAGGCTTCGAACGTCACCATACACGTCGTCAACACACGCATCGATACACGCTTCAATAGACACGCCCCTAGATTACTCGGCACACGCTTCGAAGCCTCGACACGCTCGACACATCACTAGCGCCAGCGTGTGCTTCACTTTATATTGAAAGTGAGGCTGTGCTTCTGTTGTGCTAATGCTGCGTTCGGCAGCATTTTGTGAATGTTGATTTGTTTATGTTGTGGGTTGAGATGTGCTGAGTGAGTCGTATTTACAAGTTGGTTCAAGTTGAGAATTAATTCATGATTACCGGTATTAAAGTTTAAATCCCTTTTAAAGGATAAACCTTTATAAAATCAAGTGGTAAAATGGTTTGGGATCACATATTTATCTGTGTGTTTGAATATGTAACCTGCTAGCTACCTGTAACAAATGTGCCTGTGTATTTATTGGGTTTTTCTGTTTCCACTAAGGTTTTTTTACCTAACTCACGACCCAGCAAAAGGAGTACAAAATGAAAATAAAAGGATAAAGAAAACTTCCTGCCTCCGTGTTTTGAGTGAAATCCTGTACTAAACTTCAGTAGTGAGCCCATCTCACGTCAGGTGTGGGAACCCGCCCAGCAAGAGCAGAATAACCTGACACTGGTCCCACTGGCGGAGCGGATAAACGCATTTAAAGCTTTCTCTTCTTTCTCCGTGGCGTTTCCAAACCACACCGTGATTGCAGACGTAAGACGGCTTCATCACAGCGGTAAAAATGTAAAAGAATCTGCTCATCGAGAGTAAATTCTTTTAATTTAGAGTCAAATAGTTTTTCTCACTCCAGGACACTACATGCACATACAACAGAGGGCTCAAAACGCAACCCTGTGGAGAGCCAATACTCGCGGTGCGTTCATCAGGGGCCATGGAGTGGAGGCTTTTCGGGGATTACTTATGCCCCGCTGCTTGTATCGGCGATTATGATGAGTGCTTTTTGACATATTGGAAATCAAACACGCGCTGGCGAAATGTAAAAGCTTTTGGTTCGGTCAAAGGTTTCCCCACCAGGTCAAAAAGCAGCTATTAATAGTTGGTCTTTTTTTTTTGTGGAGATTAATATCATTAAGAAAAAATATCTGGAAATCAGACTCAGAAATGTATTCACAAGCTTTTCACAGCAAGTGGCACCTTCGAAAAACAAGCAGACCAAATGATTTACAAATGATTATACTGTATCATGAAACCGCTCTGTGTCCAGTGTCTCCATCCTCTGTCCTGCTTAATTTCCTCTAAGCCAGGGGTTCCCAAAGTTTTTGGATGGGACCCCAAAAAAGGACACAAAAACCACTTGGGACCCCCATTGTATAAAGTTATTGCCTCTTATGCTACAGGGCAGACAACATATTAAAATCAAGTTAAGATGTATTTAAACTGTTTATTTTAAACTCAGAAAGTTGTATTTTTCTTTTTATTTCATCTTGAAATCATCTGGGGACTCCCATCCAAGACCTCGCGTCCCCCACCCAGGGAACCACTGTTTTAAGCAACTGTAAAGCCTGGTTTCTCATTTTTCTTCAGCTAGATATGCCTCCTGTGATAACGCTGGAGGTGGGGGTTAACCTCTTAACCCCCACCTGAACCGAGCACATTTTTGACTCGATCCCAATCTGAAAGCTTCTTGAAAAATAGCAACGAAAACGAGACAAAAACGAGGATGAAAAAGTGACAAAAACATAAAAATTGTGACTAAAACGTGGCGACTGCATGGAAAAAGATCCTTCTCGATCAGTTTTGTAGGTCTTAGCTTTCAAATGAGGCGTTTCACTGGCCTATAGGCTGTGAACTTTTAGACTTGGGTAAGGCGGGGGTTAAGAGGTTAAAGAAACCAGGCTGGTTTTCGTTAGGAACATTTTATATACTAATGAGGGCCGGACTTTGATTGACAGGCCGTTAGCATCAGAGCTAATGGCGCGGCTACGACTGAACTACGGTGAAGATCCCGCCCTTATGCCCTTTTTAGGAACATGCTTCGTCAGAGTTGGGGAGGAGGAGCCTGTGGTCATTGTGGTAACCGGGGAGTGAGGAGGCGGAGTCTATTATTTATTATGTCTATGGAAATAACCCGTTTTAGAAATGTATATTGATTTGAAATGGATGCACCCATATGAAATGGCGGCACGGTAGCACAGCGGTTAGCGCTCGTGCTTCACAGCTAGAAGGTCCTGGGTTCGATTCCCACCTGGACGGGGCCTTTCTGTGTGGAGTTTGCATGTTCTCCCCGTGTCTGCGTAGACACTAAAAACTAAAAACATGTACAATAGGCCCAGGGACTGCAGGTGGAAATTAGCACAAGTGCTATAACCTGGTACAATGCATCTCTCCTTTCTGAGGCTAATGTAGATTGTACACTGTCCCTGTTCAAATAAATAAAATGACTCCAAAGGTATTGGTCAATTCCAATGTGGTATCGCCCATCACTGTAAACTAAACTGTACCTGTATGCATCTTTTTATGTTGCTACTTTAGGTGATATAATGTGGTGCTGTTTGCTGTGGGGCTGTGGTCATTAATTAGTTGTTTGTGCCGCTGTTATGATAGAGAAATGAAAATGGCGGTAACTATGGCGTTTTTGTGTGTGCGTTCCATTCTGTTATCAGCCGTGTTCTCTTTTGGGACGCTAAAATCAGCCACACTTCCCCTGTGTGTCCCAAAATCATCTTAAAAATTCATCGCAACTGGGATTTAGTCACATGTGTTTGCCCACGTTACTGGAAAAATCAAAGCTGAAACTGAAACGTCCTCGATTCTTAAACAATCCAGCACAAGATGATGGATTCAAAAACTTACTTCTCACCGACAAGTTTCTGAAAGTGCTGCAATCAAACCTTCACTCCACACTTATCGCGGGGAAAGTAGATCCACCATGTCGTGTTTCCAAATTGCGATGCACATAAACACATCTCCAGCCGAGCGGAGCAGCAGCGTCTCCTGATTCCCCGTGTCTTCGTGCAAACAGACCTGGAGCCGTTTCTTCTTCTTCTGCTTCTTCGCAGTGAGAGCGCGCGTGGGCGGCACATTGAATAAGGCTTGTTTGAGTGGAGGCTGATTCCAGTGTTTTCTAATTGACTTTAACCGCTCGCATCCGTCTCTCGCTCCCGTTGGCCGGGACAGGAACCATCGAACGTTTAATCTCCCTCAAATTAAACCATTCATCACACCGAGCCAGGAGGAAATACTGCTACCGTCAGATACACTGCCTTCAATTGTATCTAACCTTATATCTTATGTCGTACATACACAATGGAATAACGTGTATTAGTACTTTGCAGGTACATAATGTAGTAAAACATAAGATCCTTATGGTTAGTCTGTCTATGGTGGCAGCCATGTTGTTTACTGTCAAAGTCCAGGCTGATGCCAGTGCGTCATTACACACATGGCCACATGGGGGTGGTGTTCAATTCTTAATGTAAATATTTATATTTTCACTAATTTACCAACTTAGAGTTAGTTTCTACTAACTCTTCGTAAAGGGTTCTCACGGGGATCATTGTTCACTTGTTCTACACTCGGAGGTGATAATGCTACGATCCTTGTTTTGTTGCATTTCACTTGGTGCCATCTTGTCAAAGTCGAGGGAGGGGGGGTTGAATGGGGGCTGTGTGCGTGGGCAGGACAGACACCCATGGCCAATGTGAAGTTATGTACAAGTTAACAGCAGCTTTTCCCCCAACAGCACTGGCGCCCTTCAATACCAGAGCCAGCTCCCGTCTCAGCTTTTGTCCTCCTTCTCTCGGGAGTCGGGACATGGACAATGTTAAAGCCACACCGTGTAGAATTTTACCCGATAAATAAAATAAAATAAAAATATAAGCATTTATTTTATGACAGATATTTTCATCTTAACTGTACAAACAAACAGCTCTCCTAAGCGACGACTGTAACTTTACAGGGAGTGGGTACGTCTCCAGCTTGTTGCCATGGAGACGTCGACTAAAGTCAGGAGAATCTGAGTTTTAAACCGGTTAGGGCAGAGCCGTGGGAAGAACCTTTAATTAGGGGGGCTGAGGGATAAAGTTTACCCCAAAACCACTTTTTCTGTGCATATTTCCTATTTAATAATATTGCCTGCAATTTGCAAACTATCCACCAGGGGGTGCTGAAGCGCCCTCAGCCCCCTGGGTTCCCACGGCCTTGGGTTAGGGTCTCATCCAGATCCATTCTTTGAGTAGTAGCAGATTGTATTATTACATTTTTTATTACTCTTTTATATTTAATACGTTTTCATATATTTTTGATTTAATAGCATGTATTAAGATTTTTTGTGTTTATTGTTATTTTATGCTTTTAATATTTTTGCTCATTTATTATTATATTTAACATTTTTATATAACTTTTTCTGGCCATATCCCTGAAGTCCGACATCAGTGGCCAACACCGAGTGAGCGTTAAAGCCAGGATTTGAAGTGCATAGATTGATTGGGACTTAGTGGGGGCTATTTTAAAATAACTTTATTTCTATATTTACCTAGTTTTTAACGTTTCATGTTTTGTATATTTTTATTCTTTCTGTTTATTATATTATTATTCAGTTTTTGGTCCAGTCAGTTTTCGGCCTTTATTTTGAATTTGCATTTATATGTTTTAATCCGTGGCGCTTATTCTTTATGGCTTAGTTATTAAATGTACCAATTTCTTTTGCATCTCATTCATAACTTTGCAGGTACAGATCCACAAGATAAAAAGAGCCGGTATTTAATACTCGGTTATCCTGTGGAGAGGATCTTTCATGTTGTGTGTTGTGTGTGTGTGTTGCTCATTGCGGTTGTGTTTAGGTCCAAGGAGGGTTTTAAGCTCTACTTCAGAAGCCGATACGCCTGAAGTATACAAGGACTGAATATGTTTTTGCCTTTGTGGAGGGTTCTTGCTCAGCAGTTTTCAGTAACATTATTTTTAATATTGATTAAAACATGGGACGCAAGTGAAACCATTTTTAAACTCTGTAGAGTCCCTTTAATGCTAAAAAAATCACCCCCACTATCACTTTAATGCTAAAGAAACCACAGAAATAATGAAAAGGACATTTCCTCTTCCTTCCTATGGGGATGGAACGCTCATGTTAAATCGGATCTGGAAGCAGGGTCAGACATTTCTGTGATTTCTATGGGAGAAAGTGTGTTGTTTTGACGCCACTCTGATGCCCCACCATATATGGGCAACGTCTAGAATCATATTCAGCTTTGACCTTTGACCTTTGGGGACATTCCAAAGGATAGCAGGTTCTATGCATTAATCGCCGTGGTTACGTTGAACAGTCCATTCCGTAGTAAGCGTGTCACAGACATCGCCACAAAACACATGAGACCATTTTGACATTCACGCCTCACTCAGTGGTGGTAACTGCGTCAGTAGCCTTAATTTCCCCTGGGGGAGACGGACAGAAACGCTGCACACATCTGCCTAAACGGTCCCTCTGACCAACACCATACATTCACACGCACGCAAACCAGAGAACCCGGAGGAAACCTTCGCAGACACGGGTAGACATTGCAAACTCCACACAGAAAGGCCCTGTCCAGGTGTCAGTCTAACCTGGGACCTTCTAGCTGTGAGCACTAACCGCCGTGCCCTCGGAAGAGACCTGCCCCGTGTAGATCTCAGCCATTTCACAGACTCTCTGCTCGAAAATCACAAATAACTTCTTCCTCTGCCTTCTGGACGGCCGTCACCCAAGCAGACACTTTAGTAAGTGAAGGAGCATTGAGAGTGCCATCTGCTGACAACATGTGGAAGTTTTTAATACGAACGAACCGTCGCACCAAATCGGACATAAAAGCAGAGAATGCAGAGTTAGTTGAAGAATTAGCGCAAAAATCTGAAGTGATTGCACATCTGACGACTCAAATACACAGAATACGAAAAGACGAAAGGCTTTTCTTTAACGCTCATGAGAAGCTGAGAGACGTTCACAGCGATCTTGAGATTGAAAACATGTTTCTCGCACAACGCTTAAATGAAAACGCTGCGCAGAATTTGCATTTGAAAGAGGATCACGGCCGACTCCAGACTGAACACGAACAGCTCAAAGAAAAGTGGCAGAACGATGTAAAACGCTTACAGTCAAACGCCTCGGACTATCTGCAGCTGAGAGACGATCACGGCAGACTCCAGACTGAACACGAACAGCTCAAAGAAACGTGCAGACAGGAACAGCAACGCTCCGACACTCTGGAAGAGATGAAACAGCACCTGGCTGAAAGATCTGATTCCCTGGATCAGGCTCGCGAATGTAACTCACAACTACAAAACCGTGTAACAGAACTTGAACACGAAGTCATCACTGTACAGACGGATGGTCACAACGCAGGTGTAGAGATGACGGCCAGGGTGAAAGAGCTGGAGGACTCGCTTCTTAAAACCACAGAGCAAAACGAAACACTCCGGAGAACAGTTCAAACACTTCAGATGGTGGTTGAGAGCACCTCGGCGCATCAGGAAATCGCTGAGGCGCCGAACGGTATACATGACACAGTGATGGATTTTCTCGGTTCACTAGTTGGGTTGTAAGGACTTAACTGAGTGACTTTGGCATTTAGAAGACGAAGAAGATCTTTATTTACACTCAACAAAAATATAAACACCTTTTGTTTCTGTTCCATTTTTCATGAGATGGACCCAAAGATCCAAAATTCATTCCAGATACACAATACCACCATTTCTCTCAAACATTGTTCACAAATCAGTCCAAATGTGTGATAGTGAGCACTTCTGCTCTGCCGAGACAATCCATCCCACCTCACAGGTGTGCCACATCAAGATGCTGATCTGACATCATGACTAGCGCACAGGTGTACCTTATACTGCCCACAACAAAAGGCCACCCTGAAATGTGCAGTTTTTTGCTTTATTGGGGGTCTGGGGACTCAGAACCCGTCAGTATCTAGTGTGACCACCATTTGCCTCATGCAGTGCAACACATCTTCTTCACATAGAGGCCACAATTGACAATCTGATCAACTCTATGCGAAGAAGATGTGTTGCACTGCATGAGGCAAATGGTGGTCACACTAGATACTGACGGGTTCTGAGTCCCCAGACCCCCAATAAAGCAAAAAACTGCACATTTCAGGGTGGCCTTTTATTGTGGGCAGTATAAGGTACACCTGTGCGCTAGTCATGATGTCGGATCGGCATCTTGATGTGGCACACCTGTGAGGTGGGATGGATTGTCTCAGCAGAGCAGAAGTGCTCACTATCACACATTTAGACTGATTTGTGAACAATGTTTGAGAGAAATGGTAATATTGTGTATCTGGAATGAATTTTAGATCTTTAAGTCCATCTCATGAAAGGGGACGGACCGTCATTCCGACCCTTTTTGGTACCGCTATTCCGACAATCATTTTAAACGTATCTGTTTGCCTTCTGTCAACGCCACCTTCCCTGTTCATCCCCGCGGTCGGCCCAGGGGTGCAGAGGCTCGTGAGGTGGTTTTGGGCAAAGGCAGGGACAGGTGCAGCTAGTCTGTATTTTACAACAAAGCGCTGAAGTCCGCGGTTAAGACACTGGAGCCGTCGCTCACAGCGCTGACCGAGCCACGCGCTCCCCTTCGTTCCAAACACTGTCCCAAAACAAGTCTCCACAAAGCAGCGCGCATGGGTGTGTGTATTTGGGGGGGGTGGGGGGGTGGGGGGGGGGGGGGGTGTATTTGTTTGTCTTGAATCTATCAAGACAAACAATAGCAATAAACACACGCGCTTTATGTCACATGAGTCTGTGCCACAGCGGCACATTCAGCCAGACTTGACTCCACAGAATCAGCATAAAAACACTCCATCATCTGTCGTAGAACTCTTCACCTCTTCATCCACGACTCTCACTCGTCTGGTCCATCATTAGCTCCATTTGGCAAAACCTATTTTTCGTAATCCACAACAACAGGCCTGTCTCCACCTGCTGCTTTGTTTGACATGTCAAAAGTTGTAAATAAGCCTCAACACTTATCCATGTTACAGCCAAGGCGGCGTGGGAGATGCATTCACTCTCCCTTGTTTTGTCCACAAACGCGCGGAAATTCGGGACCAATAATGATATAACAGTCGGGTTCTCCAGCGGAGTGTTTAGGGACTCGCTCCCAAACATCAGGAGGAACCACCGCAGGAGGAAGAACAACTTAAGCAGCTGATGTTATGAGTTATGAGAACGATGCAAAGACAAGTAGACAAAAAAAAAACATGTACCAACGATCAGGCATCGTCTCTTCATCCATCAGGCAAAACGTAAAACAATCATAATTGTTGATAATTATCTTGTGTGTCGGAATAGCGGCACGTTGCATAAAAGATAAAGGTGTCACCACTCTGACAAAGGGTGAAAAAAATTGTCGGAGTGGCGGGACGTTTGATAATAAATGGAAACACCGCAATTCCGACAATTAGAACTCGATGTCGGATTAGCGGTGTGTCGGAATGGCGGGGTGTAACCCTCGTGAAAAATGGAGCAGAAACCAAGGTGTTGCGTTTATATTTTTGTTGTTGAGTGTAAATAAAGCACAGATTTTAGTAGGACGATGTGATCACCTGGATTACAGATCACCCAGAGCTTGAGTTGCAATAAACCAATGCTGCAGTTCCTCCCACATGTGAAGGTACGTGACCTTCACATGTGGGCAGCAGGGCGTTTTCCGGTAAGTCTTTCAAGTCAGAGATCTTCTCTATGAAATCCGTAGAGTCTCTTATGTAAGACGGCAAGTTGTGAACAAATGTCTTAATGTGGTGGCCCACATACAGTGCCTTGAGAAAGTATTCGGCCCCTTGAACTTTTCAACCTTTTGCCACATTTCAGGCTCAAACATAAAGATATAAAACTGTATTTTTTTGTGAAGAACCAACAAGTGGGACACGATCATGAAGTGAGAAGAAATTTATTGGATATTTCAAAAAATTTTAACAAATAAACAACTGAAAAATTTGGCGTGCAAAATTATTCAGCGCCTTTACTTTCAGTGCAGCAAACTCTCTCCAGAAGTTCAGTGAGGATCTCTGAATGATCCAATGTTGACCTAAATGACTAATGATGATAAATAGAATCCACCTGTGTCTAAACAAGTCTCCGTATAAATGCACCTGCTCTGTGATAGTCTCAGAGGTCAGTTTAAAGCGCAGAGAGCATCATGAAGAACAAGGAACACACCAGGCAGGTCCGAGATACTGTTGTGAAGTTTAAAGCCGGATTTGGATACAAAAAGATTTCCCAAGCTTTAAACATCCCAAGGAGCACTGTGCAAGCGATAATATTGAAATGGAAGGAGTATCAGACCACTGCAAATCTACAAAGACCCGGCCGTCCCTCTAAACCTTCAGCTCATACAAGGAGAAAACTGATCAGAGATGCTGCCAAGAGGCCCATGATCACTCTGGATGAACTGCAGAAATGTACAGCTGAGGTGGGAGACTCTGTCCATAGGACAACAATCAGTCGTATACTGCACAACTCTGGCCTTTATGGAAGAGTGGCAAGAAGAAAGCCATTTCTTAAAGATATCCATAAAAAGTGTGGTTTAAAGTTTGCCTAAAAGTGTTTAGGGACTCGCTCCCAAACATCAGGAGGAACCACCGCAGGAGGAAGAACATAGAGGAGAGGAGGAGAGGCTAAACGCTAACAACATCTGTGCTCTATTTATGTGAGCGCGCACACAGAAAACAGACAGTTACGCTTTAACTTGTCTAAGCTCAGGTAAGAACAGATCTCAGTGTGGCCCGTTCCTTCAACAAAGACTAACGCACTTACAGCAAACATATACACAATTTTGCTCATCTAAATAAAAAAAATGGAGTAAATTGAGCATTCCAAGACAATGGCGACGCAACAGAATACCAGGGCCGTTTCTAGATATTTGGGGGCTCTGGGCAAAACAGCGAAGTGAGGCCCCAAATCCTCCCTCAGGAAATAGTTTTACATTCAGATGGGATTCCTTGTATTCTGGTGCATTTTGAGTCATGAATTACTCTGTAGTGCTACACAAAGTGGCCACTACAGTGAAGGACACAGTGTCTTCAAGGCTCCAGTACGTTCAGAACAGCGCTGCCAGGGTCCTGATGAGGGTGCGAAAACACAAGCACATCACCCCCATCCTCCGCAGACTGCACTGGCTCCCCATTCAGTCCCGCGTACAATACAAGGTCCTCCTTCACACCCATCACTGTCTGCACGGTGCGGCCCCCACTTACCTCACCGAATTGCTCACACCTAACACATCAACCAGGACCCGGTCAGGCCAACAGCACCGTCTGGTCATGCCCAGGACACGGCTCAAAACAATGGGCGACAGGGCCTTTGAAGTCGCTGCTCCCCGCCTGTGGAACGCCCTCCCAGACCACCTCAGGGCCCCGCATTTAAAAAAGGACTTAAAACCCACCTTTTTACACAAGCTTATTTTAACAGCTAAATGCTTGTTTTTTTTTATAGTCCCGTCTTTTAACCTGTTGTATTATATTGTATAGTGTTTTGTTTTTGTTTTTTTAACCATGTCCACTGTAGCACTTTGAGATTTGGCGTCAAATGTAAAGTGCATTACAAATAAAATGTATTATTATTATTATTATTTACTGAGGCATCGTTATTTTTGTCAACAAGGTAAAAAAGTATAATTATTCATATTATCATCATTCTTTAGAACTGTCTTCTCTTATTTGCAGAGTAGTGTTTTTTTCTTGAACTATACAATTTATGTTGAATTAAAAAGGTAAAATGGTAAACAACACAAACTATTTTAAGAACATTTTTGTCAAGGAATAACCATCCAAAATTAAGAGATATAGCAACGCTTGCGGACTTTAGCTCGCTCAAAAGCAGTGACCAACTCTTCCATGTTCTATAACCTCCTAACGTTTTGCTCTATTGATATAAGGGCCAGTCCTGTCAGTCTTTCTTGGCTCATGGATGATCTGAGGTGAGACTTTATCAGTTTCAAAGCTGGAAACCTTCTCTCTGCAGAAGCTACAGTGACAGGAGGAAAGAACTTCACGTCCCATAATGCCACAGACATTGGGGGCCCCCTTCAGCTGGGGGCCCTAGACAGCTGCCTACCTTGCCTACCCCATTGCAACGGCTCTGCAGAATACATAAATATACATACATACATACACGTAAACAAAAACACAACCAAATAGCAAAGTAATTATGAAAAAAACAACAACCAAGTACTGTCTATGTACACATCTTTCTCTATGTGTATTCATTTGTTTTGTGCGTGGTGTGTGGGGGCGGTGGCTCCTCGGAGAAACGAATGAATAAAAGAAAATAATGTGTTTGATGCATTTGATGTACATTCGAGGGACATGTGAATACTTGACCTTGTTATCCAGTTCATGAGAATTGTTTTCTTGGCGATATTTAGTTCGATAAGTAGCATTCTGCACTGGGTCAAGTTCTATTTTTGGAGCCACTCCCTGGACCAAGCTGTGGTCTATACACTGTGTCTGTTTATCACACAAACCGTCACAGGCTCTTTATGATGAGCAGATCCCACAGACTCGTAAATCCCAACACTTTATGGTGTCATTTAATACATAGTAACCCCCGCCTTAACCGAGCCGGTTTTCTTCGGCGTTACCCAAATAAAAGCTTTTCGAAAAAAAAGCCTCATAATGGCAGGAAAAAAAAACGAGATGAAAAAGCAACAAAAACATGATAAAAAACCCCCCACCACAACACGGCAACAAGGCGAGGAAAAAGATCCGTTAGCGGGTCTTAGCTTTCAAATGAGGCACTGTAAGAAGCTTTTCTATTTTGGGCAAAGCCGAACTAGAGGTTAAGCCATTGTACATGTTAGTTTTAGACCGTGTTTCACATTCAGTCAGGAGACCGCGGGCAGATTCACTAATGCTTTTATCACAAAGACCGAAAGCGGATCTACAGCTTTACAATTCTATAATGCACGAAGATGGAGAAAAATGGAGAAGAGACAACGTGAAGGGAACGGTAATGATTGTTTTCCTTCAACATAAGGTGTTTAAAGGCCTCGTAAATGACGTAAAGGGATATTTGACACAGGGCCTCATTTCCTAGTTATCCAGAGTGGTGTTGATTTCTGGAGATAATATATATATATACTTTATTCATGCCCTCCTTATATTTGAAGAGTTTAGTGGTGCTAGGCTAGTGCTAGGCTAGTGCATGTCTATGGTAACTAGTAGCCTGCATTAAAAACCTCTTCAAAATCATGGGCTCGTCCTCCAAACGTTGCCATATCTGATTTGTAGAAAAGCTCCTTTGTGAATTCCACGTGTAGTAACGCCGGCCGCAGGTAAACAAACTACTGTAGATCCGGTAACCGAGCAGATCACTCCGCCGCTGCGTAGCTTACAACCAGGAAGCTGAGGCTGCTCAAATATAAGTTCCTTTAAATGCAGAATGGCTATATTTAAACATTATTCAGTCGACACAGACATTTATATCGTTAGTCTGGCGTTTTAAGTGATTTGCTTCAGGTGCACTGTGCTTTGGTCAGACTGTTTTTAATGCAGGCTACTAGTTACCATAGACATGCACTAGCCTAGCACCACTAAACTCTTCAAATATAAGGAGTACATGAATAAAGTAAATATATATATACATATATCCAGAAATCAACAACACTCTGGATAACTAGGAAATTAGGCCCTGTGTCAAAATCCTCAAATATCACTTTAAGCTCTTAACCCCTGCCTTAACCGAGCACATTTTCCCCTTTACCCAAATCTGAAATAATGATGAAACTGCCTAATACGCTGGTGTCACGCCAAAGCTAAGACCTACAAAACTCATGTACACATGTCATGATCCCTGTCTGTTCTCCTCTTCCCCCCTCCCCTCCTGTGTGGGACCTCCCGGGGCGGAGTACTGATCACACAGCTGTCGGCTGATCGCCGCTCACCTGCTCCCCATCTACAATCAAGACCGTGTTGAAATACCTGGTTCATCTTCTACTCTTCGCCAGTTCGTCATATCTATGTGGTAACAAGACAACGGCTTTATAAATTTGCCACAGTTTCCTAGTTTTTTTTAAACCTTTTTTTCATCTCCTTTGCAGAAGACTCCAGCCTCAGTTCTGACTCCGCCCGATACCTACCTGCTCCACCGGCCCCGGCCCGATACCTACCTGCTCCACCGGCCCCGGCCCGATACCTACCTGCTCCACCGGCCCCGGCCCGATACCTACCTGCTCCACCGGCCCCGGCCCGATACCTACCTGCTCCACCGGCCCCGGCCCGATACCTACCTGCTCCACCGGCCCCGGCCCGTTACCTACCTGCTCCACCGGCCCCGGCCCGATACCTACCTGCTCCACCGGCCCCGGCCCGCTTCCTACCTGCTCCACCGGCCCCGGCCCGATACCTACCTGCTCCACCAGCCCCGGCCCGATACCTACCTGCTCCACCGGCCCCGGCCCGATACCTACCTGCTCCACCTCGGCCCGATACCTACCTGCTCCACCTCGGCCCGATACCTACCTGCTCCACCGGCCCCGGCCCGATACCTACCTGCTCCACCTCGGCCCGATACCTACCTGCTCCACCGGCCCCGGCCCGATACCTACCTGCTCCACCGGCCCCGGCCCGATACCTACCTGCTCCACCGGCCCCGGCCCGATACCTACCTGCTCCACCGGCCCCGGCCCGATACCTACCTGCTCCACCGGCCCCGGCCCGATACCTACCTGCTCCACCGGCCCCGGCCCGATACCTACCTGCTCCACTGGCCCTTTTCTGGAAAATAAATGTGTAAACCTTTTGCCTTGAGTTTGGTCTCTTGCAACAACACAGATCATTTTCCTCACGTTGTTGCCGCCTTGTGCTCACACTTCAGATATTTTTTGTTGTTGTGTTTTCATATTCATAGTGTATAGGCGTGGCCTGGGGGATGGAATTATTACGAGCATATCTAGCTCACACGAGTCAAGTCCAGATCGGGAATGTTTCCCCCTCCGCACATTGACTGGTATTAGTGTAAGACTGGCACTTGAAGTTAGCCGTTAGCATTATGGTTTGCATTCTCTTTAGAACCACGTACTTTGCTCCTCTCTGTGTCTCAGCATTTTTATTTGGTAGGAAACACAGCCATAGTTGTGGAGAAGGTGAAAGTATTTCTGGCAGCTTCAATTGTCGCCTAGAATCTGTTAAATAAAGATGATAAACTCTGTAAACATACGGCACGGAGCCCATGTGCTCCTGTGATGATGAGAAACCATCACTTTCTCTCTAACTTGGGCGGCAGCAGTTACTTGGATTTCGTCAGTCGAAATTAGTGATTTTCATCAAGAATATGCCTTAAAGTGGCCTGTTTCACGTTGAAACCATCCATCCATCTGAAGAAAAACCTTTTTTTCTTTGTGTTGTCCTTGGTTACCTTGTACACAATGAAATAATATTACTACGTCGTATTTTACTTTCCCCTATCTTACCATTACCCCTCCGGGACAACACTGCGTATTCACACTGGAAGAGGAGTTGTCATTGTCGTCAGCACTTCTCTATCAGCTAATAATACATACCAGTAGAGATGACCAGAAATCAGGAGATTGAAGTTTACGAAAGGTTTATTCTCCTAACAAATGATCTAATACAGACGTCTGCTTCCTTAGGTCCCTAACAAAATGAGTCTCGTCAGCACCCCGTACCATAAGGAGACTGAAATCCTCAGGAAGTCAGACTTTTTCATACCACACACCAAATATGAATATTCATGAGCCTATTTCTACGTGTACATGGGTCCCGTTTAGGTCACCGAGTCCAGCCGACTCTATCAGTTGACCTTGAGTCACCCCCTCGGATGAGAGAGTGTAGTTTTTATCTGCCTTTGGCTCTGCATTCTTTCACTGTAACAGAAACTCAAGAACACTTCGTACCAAAAACATTCTATTTCTACATAGCTTTTTTTTAAGCAAACATCTAGCAAATTAGAAACAATTAACTTTTCACATCAATCTTCTTCCACTTGTCCGTTGCCGGGTCGTGGGGGCAGCTGTTGGAGCTGCACCAGCCCCTATAGCGCCCCCTGCAGGTGCTGGGTCCACAGAAGGACGGCCTCATGGTTCTAACCGGGCCTGTTGGTCTCTCATAAGGGGCTTCTGAACCGCTCTTTGTCTGACCCGTCACCCAGGACCTGTTTGCCCTGGGAGACCCTACCAGGGGCACGAAGCCCCCGACCACAGAGCTCCAGGATCATTCAGGCTCAAACCCTCCACCACATTGACACTAGCTGGTTCTGTATCTGTTGCTCCAGTGTGTTTACAATAAAAACATTTAACTCATATATTTTATTACTCATATTAAGAGTAATAGTATAGATGCCCAGGTTGGTCCTTTCACAACATAGTAGAAGGACTTCACTCCACCACAAGATAACAGTGGTTCATGGCAAACCACAGTAAGAAAATGTAACTAAAAACGATCCTTTCATTGCTTCTGAAAAACGAGAGCAGATTTCTCTTCTTAATGCATCTCTGTCTCTGCGGTGATGTATCGAGTGCAGTCACATAATGAGAGGTCAAGAGGCTGCGTCCGGTCTGTTGTAGTTACAGTGGATCCGGTGGAAAGTCTCCTTAGGTCTAATCAACGCTGACCCATAAGAATAACTCACTGCCTATCGACGACTCCACAGGCCGCGTGATGTCACAGTCAATGCAGAAAATCACTGCACAAATGGAGGGTTTAGGGGGAAAAGCTGCAATAAAAAGGACAATTCTGAACCTACAAGTGAGGTTTACGCTATGGGGTTCGTTTACTGGTTGACTTTTATAGTATTGGTCTAAAAATGGCAAGAAATACAAGGTTACTGTACGATTACGACGCCACAAAATACAGTAATAAACATACCTACCCCATAATGATAATTGAGCCTTTGTATCTTTGTTCCACTGTCTTGTATTAACTGCTGTTGTATTGTGTTCTAACAGTTTTCACCCACACAAAACACACTTTGCTCTGGAACAATAAAGCGATGTTGTCAGGTTGCATCCATTTTTAACTTGAATGCACTTTCCTCAACTCGACGCTCTCTTCAAAGTGCAGCTAGTTTCCTTTTGCAGAGACAGGGCTGGGATGACACTTTGTGATGTGGTCACATTATTCTGCACAACCAGCAGACGGACACTTTGTCCAGCGAGGGACTTTCAGAGAGAACCTTTGTTTGTAGCTCATGGAATTCAGCTTTTGTGTAGCAGCGCCACAAGGGGGCAGTGCAGAGTGGCGTGCAGGGGGCTTTAAATAAAACTACGTTCACGGTTTCGTGCAGCATGTCGACTTGTGCATACACTTTACTGTTCTTCCTCTCGATGTCATCATCATCATCACCACAGGCCTGATCATGTGACCTGAGGTATTTCCCCTTCTCCAGCACAGCCGCTCCTCTCCGGACAAGAACACCGGAAATACGAGTTTAACTCGATGTCATTTGGTGACCATGTTCAGAGCACACTGCAGGCCTGCAGAGTAGGATGACATGATGCCTATAGGTCGTCAGCGTAAAATATACAGAGCTGCATTCTTATATAAGTGCAAAACAGTGTTCTCTATTATGTATTAGTTTATTTGACAGGGACAGTACACATGTGTCAGTATTCGCTGCAAAGCTAGTTTTCAGCTGTTGTCCCTGGGCCAGGTGTATAACGCCAACAACAATTATAAAACATAAAACTATTTAAAAGTTGAGGCTACACAACAAATGCAGACACAACATCCAAACGCTCGTTCTGTGACTTGCACAATAGAATACAGATGTTGGTGCAAGGGCAGGTCATACAGTTCAAACAGACATCATGAGAATAAATACACAGTCATTATTTACAAAGCAACACCTGAGCAGAGGATCCTGACACTCGGCTCAGTCCTGCAGGAGGAGATCTGTACAGGCTCTAATGAGAACATCGTTGATCGGATTTCAACCAGTTCTTTAATTGAGTCCTAAATGTGTTGAACATGGGGCATTCTCGTATAGTGAGAGGGCTGATGTTCCAGATGTTACAGCCTCTGACTGAAACAACAGTCTGGCCAAAGGTCTGAAGGCCCTTCACAGTCTCCTCTAACCATAGACCGAGTGGTTCTGCCAGAAGAGGATTTCAATTTGACGAATTCCCTTAATGGCGCTGGTGCGAGTCCGTTGAGTATGTTGTAAACCATACAGTTTAAAGTATTTAACATTTTCAAAGTTTAGAAGGTTGTACGTCTAAAGAATGTGGCAGTGGTTACGAAACAGGTTTTCTGGCAAAAACGTTTAAAGCTTTTTTATATAAAGATTCTATTTGTCTGAAAGTGGTTTCATTTGTAAGAGACCAGTTTATAAAACAATATTCCATGTGCGAGAACACCAGAGCAGCAGAAACATCCTGGCGTGACGTGAGAGTCAAGAACTACTCCAAGGTATTTGAACTCTTGTACCGGTTCAAGCTCCACATCTCTGAGAAATACACGTGAATGAGTTGTTTTTTTGTTGTGTTTGGAAAACATCATATAAAAGGAGACATGATTTTGGACTTGGGCCATTTCAGAAGTAAGAATACGACCAGCGTCCTGTATGTTTTTTGCGGGAGTGAATATTACAGCATCGTCTGCATACATTTGTATCTGGGTGTTTCTGCTTCTGGAAGATCATTTATATAGAGGGAAAAAATAACCGGTCCTAGAATGGAGCCCTGTGGTACTCCCACTGTGCACTCTCGATAGGGCGATTTGACACCGTTGACCACAACACACTGCACACTTCTATTGGTAAGATAGGATTTAATCCAGTTTATGGCTTTCTCTGAACAATTAAAATGAGATAATTTGGTTAGCAGAATTGTGTGATCAACGGTGTCGAAAGTGGGGCTGGTGCCATGTGATTTGGGCAGCTCCAATGGCTGCCCCCACAACCCGGCAACGGGCAAGTGGAAGAACATGGATGGATGGTGTCGAGAGCCTTCTTTAAGTCCAGAAATACGGCACCTACACAACTGTTCTTATCTAAAAAGCGTTTTGTTTTTTCTAAAAACACACCGATAGCGCCCTCTGTTGAGTGATGGGTGGAAATCCAAACTGCATTGGATGTAGAGGATTATGACTCCTATTAAGATGTTCGGTTAATAGTTTCACAACCCATTTCTCTGTAATTTTTGAGACTACGGGTAAAATGTTAATTGGTCTGTAGTTTTTAAAATTGGACTAACCACGCCCACTTTCCATGTATCTGGGACCACTGAGTGCTTAATTGACAAATTTACCATGTGGGCGGTATCAGTGTGTCTCTATGCTCCTTTATAAAACTGACTCACAGTTACTCAAGTAAAATTTACATTTTTACTCTTATGTAAATATTTAGGTCACTACTTTTTACTTCTACTTGAGTAAAATTATTTAAAAGTAACATTATTCTCACTTGAGTAATGTTTTGGCTACTCGGTCCACCTCTAGGTTCATGGCTAACATCTCTGTCAATCCGGCACCATCAACATAAAACCAAGACTGGCAGAATTTCACCCTCTTCTCAGTTATCCATCCAGGCCCAGTTATTTGACTTTTAAATGTGTCCTATAGCGATGGCGATTCTCCAAAATACCAGCATGATGGGGCCCAAAGGGAGCCTCGGAAAATAATGAAAATATGAAAAGCATTTCATCTCTATCAGATAATATGGACGACAACAACAACAACAAAAACAACAGCAACCTGTTAAAAAAACAGTTTGAGGTCAAGGCCGAGCTGAAAATGAGACGCTTTTCGGATAAAAGTGTCTCTTTCACAAAGATCTTTTTCATGGGCAGATTCCAGTGGAAGAATTTAATCAGGGACTAGATTGTAAAGATTTGGTTGAGCAACATTTTGGACTTGAGGAGAGTGAACTAAAACACTGTTTTAGTTCTTACTAAAACACTGTTTTAGTAAGAACTAAAACAGTGTTTTAGTAAGAACTAAAACACTGTTTTAGTTCTTACTAAAACAGTGTTTTAGTAAGAACTAAAAACGTCGTCTGTCTCCATAGTGGACAATTAAGGGAAGCATTTAATAGGTAGAACATGTTGCCAGAGGTGAGGCAAAGTCAGGAGAAGACTGTACCTCCTACATCTTTGTCAATCATAGTTTTTCAAAAGTACTGAACAATGTAGTTGCTCCAAACTGTGGTACATATACCACAGGTGGTCCTTAGGCTCATCTGTCTTTTTATTAATTGTAATTTACAAAAAAATATATATTTATGCTTTGGTAATGCACAAGTTGTTTGTTTTCTCGTTTACACATGGTTTAAATCCAGCGCAGAAATAAACAGAGTTGGTTAAAGAAGCCAAAATATTGACTCAATCAAGTAAGACGAAGAGTAACGTTACTTTAAAATATTTTTTCAATAAAAGTCAAAAGTACTATGCTAGAATAGGGAGGATCGCTGTTATTGTTTATTTCTGCGATTTTCACTGAATGTGTTGGTGACTGGTGGGCAAACAGCTGATTTTTCCGAGCTTGAAGAGCTGTTAATTTAAATCACAGATCTTTTACAGCACTGATCTTTTCGCAGATGCAATGCTCTGTTTGTGAACGCTGTTTTGACCCACCATAGAACTATTAATATCTATTTAATACATTTGCGTTGCCCACCAGTGCCTCGGACGTTACGACAGGGCGATCCCCCTCATACTCCTTACTTCAAAAATGTATTCAATGCATATTCTTGAGTAAAAGGCTTGTTTAAACCCACTTTAAATCCGCTTTAGTCTTGATTTGATCTTGATCTATAGGTCTTTTTTATGAAGTGACTTGGTGTGACAAAGAATGATTTGCAGTTGTGTAAACAGACAAATAGAACATCTCACCTCGTTTGTCCAGTGGTTCGGATGGTTGGCGTCTTGTAAACAGCTTTGCTGAGGAGTTGGTGTCACTGCTGCCTCAACATCGACCTCATTAGGGATTTCTGTACATAAATGCATTTTAATTATGTTATGTTAGTTAGTCACGGTATATGCATGCAGTTATTGATTACTCCACTAGAGGGGCGAACAACCAAATATAAACTCGACGCACTAGTTTTGATGAGGGATTTTAGGTCTGAACAAGTTTTTTAAATGTATGTATTGCCCTTATATAGCCAGGTAAGGCCAATTGAAAACCAATCATCATTTACAAGGACGACTTGGCCGTTGATCGCCACATCTGAGCATTATATTGGCCTGTTGCTGTCCTGGCATGTCGTATTTTAATACTATAGTCTAACACAAATACTAATACATAAATAGTCTTAGTCCTGGCTTGACAGCAAGCCAGGACTAAGACTTGCTGTAGTTTAGGACAATAACGGTTTATTTGGCTAAAATACACTTTCCAAGTGTCCCTGCTAGCTGGCGCTAAATAAAACAAGTTTGAAAGCGTAGCGACATTGTAGCATGATACAGTAGCAGCGTAGCGTAAAGGCAACTTCAGCACGTAAGAACAGCCAAGAAAAGATTTACCCAATCCGGCAGGACCCTGAGCGCTGTCATCCACCATGGCCTCCAATACTGCAGGGGCTGAATTGAGCGCTCCTGTTGCGTTACACGCAGGTCGGTCCCCGAGAATAGCGTCCAAGATATCGTAATGCGGGTTTTTCCTTGGCCGGTGATTCCCACTTTTTCCAAATTCCCTCTTCATGTCCCGGTAATCTTTTTTAAGCTTTTTAAGTTTGTTAACGAGCTGGTCAACGCTCCTCTCGTACCCAGCCGTTAACATCTCCCGTTGGATCTCCACAAAGACCGGTTTGGTCCCAACAGCCCCGGAGGACCACAAACCAAGGAGGCAGTTAGTCTCCTCTACTGTCCACTGCTTTGGCTTTTCCATTGACTTCAAACTTTCCGTTGTTACCGGAGTTTTTTTTATGGAAATGAGTCCGGAGACTTTAAAAATGCCGGGTGTCTGTTGTCCACCTGAAAGAAAGCCACGCCCCCGGCACCTGACGTCACTGGTGCTCATTTCTAGGTCCAGCTCTTAACTGGTGCTCACGCGGCACCAGTTACTGGAACAGAGAGCCAGCATTTTTTGAGTGGAAAACGAAAGAACCGGTTCTGAACCTGGAACCGGCCCGGAACCAGCACCAGGTTGGTGGAAAAGGGCTATGTGTCATCTGCACTTTAAATAAAAATAGTATTGTACATGTTTGAAAAGGCGAAGTCTAGGGCTGGAAAAAGATGGTGGAGGGAGCAGACGCGCGATAATTGTTCTCCGGTGCAAACCCTGAATTAAAAAGAACAGGACCAACAACCATCATCACAACAGACTCTTTCACAACCCTCGGTGATACGCTACACATCGTCCAATCCGTAAGCAAGTATATTCAACAACAGTGATACAAACCTTGTTCGGACTCATGGATAAATATAGCGCTAAAGCTAAGACCGCGAAAATGCCCATCTCCCATGACTACTGCGCGCTCGAGGCAATGGAAACTGAAGTGAAACGGAATAAAAAAGCCCTTACCTCACCATCTAAAGCTACTCAACAACCTCCAAAGAAAATAAAACCCAACGACGATGCTCCTCTTGATTCCAGCCCGGGTACTGCTTCCATTGCTGACGTATTGAAAGCAATTCAATTACAATCCGGAGAGATTCAGGCTCTTCATTCTCTGGTGATCGACATCAAGTCAGATATACAACACAACACTCTGGCAATAACCAACATCAACAAAAGTCTGGAATTCAACTCTGCTGAAATACAAGTATGCAAAGAATCAACCAAAGAGTTGCATCAGGAAGTAAAAGTCCTAAAAGAGAGGAATATCCAGCTGGAGAAAAAGGTAATTGAGCTGGAAGGAAGAGTTTCTGATTCAGAAAATTACAAAAAGAGATGGAACCTGAGACTAAATGGTCTCAAAGAAGAAAAAGAGGAGAATACTAGAGAGCTTGTTGTAAACCTTATTCTCAGGTTTGTTCCACATTGGAGAGACAAGATGGGCTTTATCCTGGATTCTGTACATCGTCTTGGGCAGCTTAATAACACCCACCCTAGACAAATCATCATACAGTTCACAATGAGGATCTACAAAGATGAACTTTGGCGTGTGACAAGGAACCACCAAATCTGCAAGGAGCTCAACCTTCGCTTTGCAGAAGACTTCACCAAAGATGTTCTAGAAGCAAGAGCAGCAGTCTGGCCGAAAGTGGATCAAGCAAGGAAGCTGGGTCAAAAGGCTGTGTACCGAGGTCGCTACGCCTATATCAACGGTCAAAGGGTCACACCATGATTCTCCTGGTCCTAGAAGCACTTTTTGTTCAAGTTAAGTTTTCAATCAGGGATTTGCACCTTTGTTACGATTGGTAACGCACCTGTGTTAGTTAAAGCTATAAGCTTGTTTTCGTTTTATAAACTTTTCCTTTTTTATGTCTGAAGTAAAAAGTTCAATTTCTCTCTTATCTGTGAATGCAAGGGGTCTAAGAGATCTAACAAAACGTAAAAGTTTGTTTTTATTTTGCAAAGGGAAAAAAGTACAATTCTTTTTTTTACAGGAAACGCACTCAAAAGAAGAGGACATTTCTTTTTGGACTCAACAATGGGGTGACAAAGCCTATTTCAGTCATGGCACTGCTAGATCAGCTGGAGTAGCTATCCTCCTTAAAAACTTTTCTGGCCAAATTATACTTAATATGGCAGATAATCAGGGTCATTGGTTAATTTTACTCACAAATATTGACAACACGAAACTCATTTTTGTTAATGTGTATGGTTACAACAACCCCAGGGACAATAAACGATTGTTAGAAGAGATAACATTACACCTAGATAATCTTAAAGTTGCTCACGCCATAGAGAATATAATAATAGGGGGTGATCTCAACGTAGTTAATGATGATTTCCTTGACAGATACCCCTCCAAATATACGTCAAGTCAGCCTAATATTGTATTTCAACCTGAATAGACTCACACAGATGAAGGCGGTGATTAAGGAGATTATTGATGAGTATTAGTTTTGGCGATCAGACCCCGGCGTTAGACATCGATGTACAAGTCAGTGTAGTTAAACAGCTTGGAGTTAGGGATATCTTCCCCCGGAGCCTGGACACTGGTGGTGGTGTAGAAGATTGAAATGCTCGGGTAGCGCCGAGATGAAAGGGCGGAGATGGGGTGGAGGCGGGTCGCAGCGCGCTGGGAAGCAAACAGTATATGATTACTGGCGCTTAAAAGCGAGACCGATGGCGATGATTGGCTGCTACGGAGGTGCGGCTCTGATGCTGATGTGGAGGTGTGGACCTTTCGGGAGCAATCATTGGCTGAAGGTTGATGATGCTGTGTTCATCTACCAGGTTGAATTACCGCCTAGGCTTCATTTCAACCTGAATAGACTCACACAGATGAAGGCGGTGATTAACCCCAGGCTCACACTGAATCCGGTTAACGCCAGGTACGGCGTCCGCCAACTTAGAAAGTCATTAAAACCAATGTAGCACACTCACACCGCTCCGCGAAGTCCGGCTCCGGCTACCGAGGCCATCCGGCGGCCTTCCGGCGGCAACGGAAAGAATCCGCAAGAAGTCTATCTTTGCCGGATACCGGAGCCCCCAACGGATCAAGCTGACGAAAAACACGCGCCAAACAGGAAGTCAGGTCTCGTGGGAGAGGAAGATCCGGTGTATTTCAAAATAAAATCTGTCCGCTTACTCCTTATTTGGTCTCGTTTTCCGCCTGTAAACGCGTGTAACGTCGTAAATGTAAACATTTCTCCATTACCAGTGACACGGGGGCATTAGTGTGTTTAAAGCATCCACTTCACTGGGGAGAGTCGTTGTCCTGGCAAATACGGCTTTTGTTGACAAAAACTACCTATATATGGGGCTATTTATGACGTGAACTCGCACCAAAAGGTAAACTCACGTGCGCTTCTGTTCTCGCGAGGGCCGTTTCTGTGCCTGGCGCAGCTTCTGGCGCCGGAGCTGGCGGAGCTGGCCACAGTGTCAGCCGGACTCAATGTGAGTGGTAGTTTGGGGCAAACCCGGACCGGATCAGGACCGAAACCGGACCCGGACCGGATACAGTGTGAGCCGGGCGTAAGGAGATTATTGATGAGTATTAGTTTTGGCGATCAGACCCCGGCGTTAGACATCGATGTACAAGTCAGTGTAGTTAAACAGCTTGGAGTTAGGGATATCTTCCCCCAAAAGAGGAAGCCGGGGTCGAACCAGGTAGTCAAGCGACGTAGCGCATGAAATGAATGTACGATGAATATTTTGAATTGAAGCTAACGCTTACTCGGAGAGATGAGCGCCTGTGAGGCGTAGAGAGGACGTAGTGCCGTAGTGCGTAGAGAAGCGTGCCGTAGAGCGACCGTGCCGTAGGGCCGTGCCATGGCGTAGAGAGGCGGTGCCGTAGTGGCGTAGGGAGGCCGAGCCGTGAAAGGCCGAGCCGTAGTAGCATAGAGAGCCCTCTCTATTCGTCGAGAGGCAGCGCCGTGTGGCGTAGAGAGGTTGTGCCGTAGTGGCGTAGGGAAGCCGAGCCGTGGAGAGGCCGAACCGTAGAGAGCCGCGCCGTAGTGGCGTAGAGCGCTGTGCCGTAGAGAGGCTGTGCCGTAATGGCGTACGCGACCGTGCCGTGGTGGCCGAGCCGTAGAGAGGCCGTGCCGTAGTGGCGTAGAGAGCTGCCGTAGTAGCGTAGAGAGGCCGAGCTGTAGCGGCCGAGCCGGAGAGAGCCGTGCCGTGCGGCGTAGAGAGGCTGTGCCGTAGTGGCGTAGAGAGGCCGTGCCGTAAGGCGGCCGGGCCTTAGAAGGCCGTGCTGTGTGGCGTAGAGAGGCGGTGCCGTAGTGGCGTAGGGAGGCCGAGCCGTGGAAAGGCCGAGCCGTAGAGAGCCGTGCCGTAGTAGCATAGAGAGCCCTCTCTATTCGTCGAGAGGCAGCGCCGTGTGGCGTAGAGAGGTTGTGCCGTGGAGAGGCCGAACCGTAGAGAGCCGCGCCGTAGTGGCGTAGAGCGCTGTCCCGTAGTGGCATACAGCGACCGTTTCGTGTGGCGTGGAGGCTGAGCCGTAGAGAGGCTGTGCCGTAGTGGCGTAGAGAGCTGCCGTAGTAGCGTAGAGAGGCCGAGCTGTAGCGGCCGAGCCGGAGAGAGCCGTGCCGTGCGGCGTAGAGAGGCTGTGCCGTAGTGGCGTAGAGAGGCCGTGCCGTAAGGCTGCCAAGCCATAGAGAGCGCTGTGCGGTGGAGAGGCTGAGCCGTAATTGCGTCGAGAGCCGTGAGGTAGTGGCGTAGCACGCCGTGCCGTAGTGGCGTAGAAAGCCCGAGCCGTAGAGAAGGCATAGAACATGTTATGACGAACGAACCACCACCAGTTATTTGTGCATAGCTGCTATGAATTAGCGTAGCTGCTGAAGAAATGTTTGGAGCGAATGCTGGGTGATGAGCGCCCGCTTTGGGACCCGATAAAATGATGCAGAAGCGTTGTCATGATGGAAGAGGAATAGCAAGTAGGCGGAGAATGAGCGCGTGCGTCAAGAGAGCCTGGCCCCGTAACAAGCATTGTGCAATCAGCGAAACGCCGTAGTACGACTGAGTGCAGGGCCCTGAGCTGCGGGGGTCCTACGCACTTTGCGTAGTTGTGTGCAGAAAACCGCTCTGAGCGCCACGACAGTAACGAGAGCGAGGTGATCGACAAAATACGGCAAGTAACAAAACAAGAGCCCCTGCGGTGGAGTTTGCGGACGACGACGGTGCAGTAAAATGCTGAACAAGTGCGCTGAATAGGAGTACAAAAAGCGAGCAGAAATAGACCACCGGTCCGCGTTGCGAACAGCGCATGAATTACTGGCCCAAGATCATGAGACAAGCACATGAGCGCGCGTACGTGCGAGTGCGGGTGCATACGCTCACCTAGGGTGCCCGCCCCGGCAGCATCAGGGGCAGGCACTGGGGTCCAGGGGAGCGAGCGTCGGGAAACGCCATCGAGGAGAAAGCAGGTCCGGGAGAGCCACATGAGGGAACCACGCGAGAACCGGACGCGTCGTGCAGTGTGCGTCGGTCCGGCGAAGCAGCGATCAGGGACACGCTATCGAGGAGAAAACGAACGGCAGGAAACCCGCGACCACGCAGCTTGGGGCCACGAGGAAGAGCCGAGCGGCCCGGCCTCGACAATGTTGGCGCCCGGAGAATCGTCGCCACAGAGAGAGCAGGTGAGCACCGTGAGCACCGGGAGCAACGGGAGCACTGGGAGCCCCAGGCAACAAGCGGGGGCACGGAAGCGTCGCAGCGTGCTGGGAAGCAAACAGTATATGATTACTGGCGCTTAAAAGCGAGACCGATGGCGATGATTGGCTGCTACGGAGGTGCGGCTCTGATGCTGATGTGGAGGTGTGGACCTTTCGGGAGCGATCATTGGCTGAAGGTTGATGATGCTGTGTTCGTCTACCAGGTTGAATTACCGCCTAGGCTTCATTTAATAACTTTTGCAGTGAATTAAATCTCACTGATGCTTGGAGATACCTCAATCCTGGAATAACCCAGTTTTCATGGTTCAGTTCAAACTATAATTCAAAATCTAGAATTGATAATAAATTGTTAATTTCAAACAATTTGCTCTCTAATGATATCAATTCAACTATTTCAGCAGCCCCCTTAACTGATCATTGTGTCATTATGTTACATGTTGGACCTAGAACTAAAAACTTCTCAAATAAGTACTGGAAATTTACCTCAAGTCTCCTTAAAAATGACAACTATTGTCAAATAATTATATCAACTATTAATAAAATAACATCTTGCGAAGAACTTGCAACCCCAGTTAAAAAATGGGAATTTCTAAAGTTCAAAATTCGTGATGTCTCTATTGCCTTCAGTAAAAACCATAAAAAAGAACTTGATCAAAAGGAATTGGATATTATAAACCAGTTAAATGTTCATTGTAACAAACAAAATCTGAGTGAAATTGACAAACAAATAATTTTAAAGTTACAATCTAATCTAGATGAAATCTATACTCACAAAGCTCAAGGAGCATTTATTAGATCCCGGGCAAAGTGGATAGAAGAAGGAGAGAAGAATTCGGCATATTTTTGTGGTCTAGAAAAAAATAGACAAGAAAGAAACAACCTAAAGTCATTGCTAGTCAATAACATTGAAATTACAGATGATAAACTAATGTCCTTAGAAATCTATAAATTTTATACACAACTTTACAGCTCAAAATTTTCCCAAACTGACTGTAAATCCTTTATAAAAGATATAGCCCAGTATATTCCAAAAATTGATGAAGCTTTTAAAGAAACTTGTGACAGTCCACTAAACATTTCTGAACTCGAAGCAGCGATATGCCGACTATCTCCTAACAAAGCTCCTGGTTCAGATGGTCTCACAGGAAACTTTTATAAACATTTTTGGTTTGATATTAAGGAATTACTGTTCAATGTTTTTTTAGAGATTTTTGAAACTTGCACTCTCCCAAATACAATGAGACATGGAGTCATAATATCTATCCCAAAACCCAATAAAGACCCTAGAAATCATAGAAAATCGAAGACCTATAACACTTAGAAACTCTGACTACAAACTCTTAACTTATATCTTTGCCTCTCGGCTGCAGTCAGGTCTTTGTAATGTAATCTCAGAAACACAATCAGGATTTTTGAAGGGCAGATCGATACATAATAATATAAGACTGGTTATGGACATAATTGAATATAGAAATTTAATACAGGACAATGGCTTTATTTTATTTTTGGACTTTTTTAAAGCTTTTGATTCCGTTGAACATCCATTTATTTTTGCTACACTTGAACATTTTGGGTTTGGTGTTAAATTTAGAAAACTCATTGGTGGTCTGTATAAAAACATAAATAGCTGTGTTCTCCTTTCTAAGGGTTCTACTCCAAGTTTTAATGTGGATGTTGGTATTCCGCAAGGGTGCCCCATATCCCCTTACTTATTTATTTTGGTCACTGAACTTTTATCCATTTATATAAAAAATAGTAACGATATTCAAAAACTTAATGTTCTAGGTACAGAAATTGTTATCAGCCAATTAGCTGATGATACAACATTATTCCTAAAAGATGAACATCAAATCCCTAAAGCTATACATAAAATTGAACAATTCTCCAAAGCATCAGGTCTATGCTTAAACTTTAAAAAGTGTGAAATCTTATCTCTGCACGATACTTCTCTAAAGGAAATATACAATATACCTATAAAATCTGAGATTAAATATCTAGGTGTCCTTCTCTGTAAAGACAAAAAGGTGTGTCAAACAGTTAATATAGAGAACAAACTAAAAGAATGTAAAACAAAATTGAATATATGGCTCCAAAGAGACTTATCGATTTTGGGTCGTATATATTTAACCAAAATGGAGTGCTTATCTAGATGTATATACCCCCTTTATTCAAATGCTGTTCCTACCAATTTATCCAAATTAATAAATCAAATGAATTTCAATTTCATCTGGCGAAATAAACCACATTATATAAAGAAAAGTCATATGGTCAAACAAACTAATGAAGGAGGCCTGAAGGCAATAGATCTAGAGTGTCTTAACGGAACCTTAAAAATAAACTGGCTAAAATCTTGGATTAAAAATCATCAATCTTTATGGTATTGTATTCCTAACTTTATTTTTAAAAAATTGGGCGGTCTAAACCTCTTGCTTGTATGCGACTTTGCTATCAATAAGATTCCTGTACCCTTATCAGAGTTCCACAAACAAATTTTACTTTACTGGAAAATGCTATATGTCCATAACTTTTCTCCACACCGAACAGTAATTTGGAACAATCGATATGTACTACATCGCAACAAATCGTTATTTTATGAAGACTGGTTTAAAAACAATATTTGGTCAGTGTCACACCTTATGGACAACGAAGGAATTATTATTAGATTATGAACAATTCTGCATTAAACACAGTTTTAATCCCTCACTTTTAGACTTCATGCGTTTGCGTAACGCCCTCCCTAAAGAATTTATTTTTCTATCCAAAAACTCATTAGCTCATCAGATAACACAAACACATTTGCCCTCTCCCACGATACATGGGATATCAATCTTAGACAAAAAATTTAATAATTTTTTTATTAGGAAAAGCTTGACAGATGAATTATTCCCTGGTTTACAAAATAAAAATGATATCCTAAACAAATTTGATAAAAAGACAGTTTCCAAACTAAGAACTATGTACTTATCTTTCCCTATAGCCCCTAAGGCTAAAGAAACACACTTCAAAATTATGAACAATATTTACCCATCCAAAGAACTACTTCGATTACGTTTTAACATACAAGAAAATCTATGTACATTCTGCAATATTAATGTGGAGACAACTGACCATCTGTTTTTTTATTGTGACTCTGTTCAATTGTTTTGGAAAGATTTACAAACTTGGGTGAAAAAATGTTTTCCTTCAACTCCAGTCTTTTCAAGAGACAATATAACGTTTGGTGTGCTAACAAACAGTAAAAAAGTAGAACTCTGTACTAATGTGATATTATGTCTTGCTAAATTCTGTATACACAAAAGCAAATGTCAAAAATGCCCACCCACATTTTCTTTTTTTTTAAATGATTTTAAATTGTACAATAATTCCCTGGAACGAATGAAAGGACCAAAAGCCACGCAACTGTATTCTTGTTTAAGTAAAATCCCCCTGGACTCAATCTGACTATGGACCTTATGAACTGTTATCTGATGTACATCTGTGACCCCCTCGAACATTTGACTGTACATTTTTTGCACGAATCTGATTGCACTATACTGTCACTGTGAGGTTATTGCGAACTCGACTTCGCTATGTTTGTTAAAAAAAATTTGTGCCTTGTATTTTCAATAATAATAATAAAAAAAAATTATATATCAGAAAGAAAAGAAGAAAAAAAAAAAAGAAAAAAAAAAAGAAAAGGCGAAGTCTATGGTAAGCACATTTTTTGTGTGTTTATTTGATTTTGAAGCACGTTTCCATGGCAACGCACTCTTACCGTTCATAATAAACTACTACGGTTTGAAAGCGGACGATTTTAGCGGTGACTTTATAACTTTGGAAGATTGTCCGGGCAAGTCCTACGTTCAATTAATCCCGGGTGTTAAATAGATTTGTTTTAACGCATTTTGAAGAATTAGTTTTGTTATTGTTGCCCTTAATCCTGATGTTAGATAAAGTTAGCGTTCAAGCTACATTAATGCTAATGTATCCTGATGTTTGTAAGGTTTTTACATTTTTGAAGGTAAATCTGTATAACCTCTGAGTAGCGTTTGACAGTTATTGTTTCCTCTGTCGTCTCTGTTCAGGACTGAAGTGCTCGTAGTTTGAGAGTTTGTAAAAATGTCTAAACTCCAAACGCTGAGAGCTTTGGTATACCCCGCCCGTCTAAATGAGAAGTTGTTGATGTTGTGGGCGGGGCCTGATAGCATTGACATTTTCAGCATAAAGACTCGTCTATAGCATTTCATCCATATATTGTCAGTCTAATCAGTTTTCCCTTTGACTTACTCCTTTACGTTTAAATTGCCTCTCCTAAACCGTGCAGAATAATAAAACAGACATGTTTTGTAGAAATGTGTAGCGCTGACACAGCGCCCCCCTCAGGTTGTCAGGGGCAGTGCATTGGAGGCGAGCCTCACTTCGGGCCTTTCAAAACGCTGTTTAAAGTCAAATGAACAGATTAAACAAGTCGTTCTTACGCCTGATTCTTTATCCAGGTGATAGAAAATCAACCCGCCCAACAAAAACCCATTTACAAATGTATTTTACTTTTAAGGGGGGGGGGGCCGAATGGGACAGAGCGCTGAGTGAATGAGCCGAGCTCACGTGTGTGCGGGACGCTGGAGGCTCCGCCCTCTTTACACGATATCAACAACTGATCAATTAGGACATGTTTTAACCACAAATTAAAATCATAGGAAATCCCTATGATTTTAAGAGAAGGGACTTGTTTTTATAAAGTTTATTGTATTTTTTAATTCTTGTTTACAGGAGAGAGGTGGAACGGCTGGCGTCCTGGTGCAGCCACAACAACCTGGAGCTGAACGCCCAGAAGACAGTGGAGATGATCGTGGACTTTAGGAAAGACACAGCCCCACCGTCCCCCCTTGCCCTGACAGACTCTCCCACCCCCATTTCCATCGTGGACTCCTTCCGTTTCCTGGGCACCACCATCACCCAGGACCTCAAATGGGAGCCGACCATCAGCTCCCTCATCAAGAAGGCCTAGCAGAGGATGTTCTTCCTGCGGCAGCTGAGGAAACTCAAGCTGCCAACCAAGATGCTGGTGCAGTTCTACACGGCCATCATCGAGTCCATCCTCACCTCCTCCATCACTGTGTGGTTCCCCGGCGCTACAGAACGGGACAAGCACCGACTGCAGCGCATTGTGCTGCTGCAGAGAAGGTGATTGGCTGTGAGCTCCCATCTCTCCAGGACCTGTTCACCTCCAGGACCCGGAGGCGTGTGGGTCGGATCACAGCTGACCCTTCTCACCCTGGACACGGACTATTCACCCCTCTCTACGGTCTATCAGGACCCAGACCTTCCGCCACTTGAACAGTTTTTTCCCTCCGCCATCAGACTCATGAACAAAAACAAGTCCCTGTAGCTCAGTTACAGACTCATGGATGTTTCTGCACTTGCAGTGTGCGGTGTGTCCACACTTAGACCCGCTGCTATCACTTTAAACACTTAATATCACTTTATATGCCAAAACATCTGTATATACAATCCCGCTGTTGTTCATTGTCAAATTGTTGTCTTAACATATGTCACTTTATTTTATCTTTATTTATTTAATATTTTTTATGCCCTTATAGCCTTATAGTTTAACGTTCTTAGCTTATTTTTTATCTTAATTCTGTGTTATATGTTTTATGTCGCACGTTTGCACCAAGTAAAATTCCTAGTTTGTAAACCTTGTTCACAAACCTTGGCAATAAAACGAATTCTGATTCTGATTCTGATTGTTTTTTTCCATGATGACTGGTGAGGCCTGGCCTCACTTGCCCCCCCTGACCTCACGTCACTGGGCTTTACCGTACGTCCTGCCGGGCTCAAACACATGTAAAAAAACACTCAGTCAGTGACCTCTGAGTCTAAAACTTTACTTTATACTTTAGCTTTATGCTACATATGCTAACGCAAGCTACGAGTCCTGTTTTTTGATTCTACTGGACTATCTGCTGTGAAAGAACATCCATTTGGACCCCGAATTTGGCTTTACAGGGAAAAAAAACACCAGGAGTGGGCGGGAGTATCGCATCAAAGTGGCAGATAATGCAGTGTTATGTGATTTGAAATTAGTTCACACATTTTTTCACAATAAATGGCTTCACAACATCATTGACCCTGAGTGAAAAAAATAGTTTTTGTGTTTTCATTCACATTCTTTGAGAAATGGCCGAAATGGAGCTCTAAGCAGATGCACTTTTTTTTTTTTTTTTTACTGCTAACCACCAAAAACCCTACCAGACAAAGAAGCAAAACAGTGAAGCGATCTGCCTATGGAGGATGTAAATCAGACACTAGGTGCCACAAGAGTGTGTCGGGGGGGGGGGGTCAGTTATCTCCCTCTCCAAAGCGAAACACAACCTGAGCACTGCCTACAATAGATCAAACGATGTGGACGGTCTACGCCCAGGTAAATGTCTCCAAAATAAACACGCATACGTCTGCTGTAAGGTATGGCTAGGGCCTAGCCGCTAGGCTAACACCTTAGCATGCTAATATCTAGCTAACGACAGTCACATAACGTTACACAAACTGGCACTGGAGCTGTAACTTTAACTTCACAAGCCCACAGTTTGTTTGTCTCCCTTTATGATAAAAGTAAAGGGAGTTTTGTGAATTTTGTCTCGGTCCCGATAACTGCTAACTAAGCTAACTTTAGCAAAATTGAGCAATGCTTAAATTTTTAGCAAAAGTAGAAAAGTAAGAGTGCGTAGCGGGCAGTGCAAGGTTTCTTTGATTTTGCTGGAGACCTGTCTGTTTGCAGGGTTGCAGGCGACATCACAGCGTTCTGAAGGCCTATACTATTATATAGAGGAAACATTATTTAGTTTTTGAGGAATTTTTTTGTTATATACAGAAAGATCATGGAAAGATTATTGCTCCAATTAGAGTCACTGACACGAAGACGGACGTAGCAACAGTAACCAAGTGGGCGGGGCTTTTGCGAAAGGTCAATTGAAGGTAGCTAAGACTTATTCAGAAAGCAGATTGAGCACACATTTGCGGGTTGCCAGATTCTGTGGCTAAACCCAGCTTGGAAATGGACACTGTTTTTAGGAAAGATTTGCGACACACGTGAGATCAACAAAAGGTCAGAACGAACATGGCGGACACTAGACGGCGTCGAAGGGTTTGTGCCTTCATGTGCGCTCGTCTGCAGCGAAAGCATGATGGAGGAGGACTATCGGTCGGCCTCGAAGAGATTCTGGCAAACCATCCGGCGCCTCAGGAGGGGAAGCAGTGCTTCACCAACACTGTTGACAGTGTGGGTGGGGGGCTGCTGACCTTGACTGGGTACGGCGGTGGAAGGAGTGCTTCGAGGATCTCCTCAAACCCAGTGTCACGTCTCCCGATGAAAAAGCAGAGGCTGGGGACCAGGCTGAAGTCACCGAGGTGGTTAGGAAGCTCCTCGGTGGCAGGGCCCCAGGGGTGGATGAGATTCGTCCCGAGTACCTTAAAGATCACCTAAACAGCCTTACTCCACCCACAAGAACATTTTTAAATTATATCTAAAAGGGGCGTTGCTCGGCGGACCAGGGGACAAGAAGGGGGGCTTACAGTTGGGCTGGTCTGGGCTGTGACTGACAGCTAGCTTGTGATTATGGAGAGTGACATTTAGTTTAGTTTTTAGTTTAGTTTATTTGTTTATTTGAGCAATACACATTGTGCTCAAAAGGAGTGGGCTGAAGCAAAAAGCTTATGAGCCCCCACCCCCAAGTGCAATAAAATAAAAAAAAGAACATTTCAAAACATTTCAAGCAGCTACATTCATACAGACCAACTTACAACAAACAACAAAAATATATTAACTCTTTATATAATTAATTGAAACAACGCACAGCTACAACAACAATCTAGTTTCATATACGATGTCTAGAACAAAGCAAGTCAAAAAAAATGTGTTACTTAATATATTGCTTGCATATTTTTACCCGTGATTACAGAGTTACTTTTATGGTATAAAGGTACATTAATAGATGTTATAATCTGAGATCTTGATACTTTCCAGTTGTCATTACCATTCTCAGTATAATTTTAATTTGGGTTTAATTATCATCATCATTATTATATATTTATTTAATTGAGTTATATGTGAAGTATGATGAAAGCCCTGCACAGTGTGGTGCATTAAAAAGCCAGAGAGTGAGCCAGTTGAAGAGGGCAGTAACTCCCCTTCAACAAACCCCCTAACAGCTGATTTGTAGATGATGTTCCTATGCTGAGTGGTGCATTAAAAGACAAGGTTTTGAGCCCGTTGGGAGGATTCCTCTCAACAGATCCATAACCTGCCAACCCTAATTCTCCGTTTGTGAATTTGAGCAATAGAATGACAACCGTTCCAAGCAGCAACACTCTTCCTTGATTATAGAGGAAAAATACACATAATCCATCCTACTGCTCCCCCTAGTGGCAACACATTTCTTCTTGTCTGTATATTTCAAAAGTCTTTTGTTTGTATTTAAATTTGAACAGGTTGATGTTTGGACATCGTTTCAAATCCATCTCCAGTTTATTCCACAATTGTACACCATTAACTGTTGGACTAAAACTTTTCAAAGTTGTGCTATGTTTCTGAATCCTAAAGTTTAATTCATCACGTAATTCATAACGACCAGTACGTTCTTGGAACCTTCTTTGTATTTGGTTTGGTAACAATTTATACCTTGCTTTGAATAACATTTGAACAGTTTGGAACTCAACAATGTCACAAAACTTCATGATCTTTGATTTTAGAAATAATGAGTTTGTGTGGTCCAAAAACCCAACTTTATGAATTACTCGGATAGCTCTTTTTTGCAACAATATTATTGGTTTAACTGTGTTTTTATAAGTACTACCCCAAACCACAGTACAATAATATAAGTAGGGCAAAATCAGAGAACAGTATAAGGTATGTAGAGCTTTGATGTTTAAAATGTGCTTTGCTTTTGCAATTACTGAAATGCTTCTAGAAATTTTCGTAGATATATATTTAATGTGAGATTTCCAAGTAATTCTGTCATCAATAATCACACCAAGGAATTTGATTTCATGCACTTGCTCGATAACAACACCCTCTATCTGAATCGCTTCCTGAGCATTGCAATTACAGTTGCCAAATATCATCATTTTGCTTTTACTCAGATTTAGAGATAATTTATTTTGTTTGAACCACTTATTGACACTTTTGAGTTCCAAGTTAACAATCCGACACAGCTGTTGCAAGTCGTCTCCTGATGCAAAAATATTTGTATCGTCAGCAAACAAGATACATTTAAGTATTTCAGACGTTTTACAAATGTCGTTAATATACATATTAAACAATTTTGGGCCTAGAATAGAACCTTGAGGTAAACCACAGACAATTTGTCGACAACTCGACTGATAATCACCGATTTTCACACATTGTTTTCTATTTTTTAAGTAACTGGTAACCCACTGTAGAGCTACCCCCCTAATTCCATAATGTTCTAGTTTATTAATTAATATATCATAGTTTATTGTATCAAACGCTTTACTCAGGTCAATAAATAACCCCTACCAAATGCTAACTCAAACAACACCTGAAAACACCAAAAAACGTCAAGAACTATTAGAGGAATTGAATCAATTGCTGAGACAGAAAGCAGAATTCCAAATTCATCGGACTCGCCAAAAGCATTACCTAAATGATGCCCGACCAAGCCGCCTCTTGGCCCTCAAAATTAGAAATAGTGAGCAGCATGCAAATATACCTGCAGTCATAACAGAAGAGGGTACTATAACTTCTGACCCCGTTGGCATAAATAATACCTTTAAAATATTTTATGAAAAACTCTATGCCTCAGAAGTCATTCATAATTATGAAACCTGCAGTAACTTCTTAAATTCCCTCCACTTACCAAAAATGTCACCTGAAACGGCATGCTCACTTGAAAAGCCAATCACATTAAAAGAATTAACCAAAGCAATAAACTGCATGAATAAAGGCAAGTCTCCCGGCCTGGATGGTATTCCTCCAGAGCTATATGTAGATTTCTGGTCTCAACTTGGTCCACTGCTTCTAGACATGATCAATTTCTCTATCTCCCAAGGATCCTTTACAGACAGCTGCAATGTAGCCGTCATAACACTATTACTAAAGAAAGATAAGCCGCCTACTGAATGTGCCTCCTACCGACCCTTGAGCCTCTTGAACACTGAACTTAAAGCCTATGCCAAAGTTTTGACAAAGAGAATAGAGCGTATTATGACAAGTCTTGTACATCATGACCAAACAGGGTTCATAAAGTCACGTTTGGCTTCTGACAACATGCGGCGGTTACTCCATATTTTAGATTCATCATCCAAATCTACAGTGTCAAACGCAATTCTCTCACTCGATGCAGAGAAGGCATTTGACCGCTTAGAGTGGGAGTATCTGTGGTCAGTGCTTAGGCATATGGGCTTCAGTGAAGGGTTAATTTCTATGATTAAAACGTTATACGCCAACCCTACAGCGGTTGTGATAACGGGTAATACCTGCTCTCCCAGGTTTAAAGTGTCTCGTTCTTCTAGACAGGGCTGCCCGTTATCGCCTTCCTTATTCTGCCTGTCGCTGGAGCCCATTGCTCAATTAATTAGACAATCAGAAAATCTGGCACCAATAATGGTTCACAATACCCCCCATTATATCTCCCTCTATGCTGATGACATCTTAATATATACAAGTAATCCACACGTATCAATACCATTCCTTCTTCAAACGTTTGAACAATTTGGGAAAATATCAGGCTATAAGGTGAACTGGACAAAATCAGCAGTCATGCCGCTGAATGGAACCTCAATCAATCTGGAATCCTTTAATATTCCCGTGGCTGGAAGTCTCAAGTATCTGGGCATTTCTATATACCCGACAGTGAATATTTTAGCTAACAATAACTATAATAAAACATTGCACTCAATTACAAATGATCTAAATAGATGGGGCTTACTCCCAACATCCTTTCAATCTCGTCTTTCTATTGTAAAAATGAATGTACTGCCTCGTATTAACTTTCTCAACTCTATGCTTCCTTTGGCACCTCCAAAAGGATATTGGAAGAAATTACATGCCATCATAGGAGCCTACTTATGGAATTGGAAAAAAGCAAAAATAAAAACTTCAACATTATACCGGCTTAAACCATCGGGTGGCATTAACCTTCCAAATTTCGAATGGTATTCATGGTGTTTTGCCTTACGCTCACTTTCCCTTTGGTTGAAACCAGATATACTCACATCATGGAAACCAATCGAAGAACAATTACTTCAGCCTCACGACATGTCATGTTTTCTATACTCTAACATACCGCTAAAGATAGTAAAAAACAAATGTGGTCCAATTATATCTCACCTCATCTCTATTTGGTATAAGGTCAACCAATCCATGAAAATAAATAATACATATTTTCTACAATCTCCAATTTTCCATAATTATTCATTGCTTATAGGTAAAAAACCAGTCTCCTTCACCCCATGGGAACGCCAAGGGGTCCACACGCTAGACAAAATAATAGACCAAAATGGATTAAGAGAATTTAAAGACTTGCAGGAAAATCACAAATTACCTGCAACGTCGTTTTATTTTTATTTGCAAATACGAACAGCTATGCGTGCCCATGGCGTCCCATGGGGATGTACCTTAGAAAACCATCCCCTTCACGCTGCCTTATGTGAAGAAAAAAACAAAGGCCTCGTTTCAGATCTCTATAAACTTGTCACTAAAGCCTCTCAAAAACAACTGCCTATTGAACATCTCTGGAAGATGGAGCTAAAAGATCACTCCGAGTGGAATTGGCCAAGTATTTGGTCTAATGTGTTTCTGTCTTCAAGAAACCCAAACCACCAAATGATCCATTATAAGTTTGTTCACAGGGCTTATCTCTACCCTAGGAGATTGCACCTGATGAAACTTAAAGACAATCCCTATTGCGACTTCTGTTCAGACAGGGTCATTGGAACCTTTCTTCACATGGTATGGCAGTGCCCCGAGGTTTATTGTTTTTGGGAAAATGTTGCTGGTGCTCTATCAAATCTAATGGAAAGAGAATTGCCCCACACACAGAGGTTACTTTTATTAAATGACACTTCCAGTCTGAAATTAAATATTAATGAATGCCGCCAAATTCTAGCTGGTTCCACAGCTGCAAAAAAGATGATAGCATGTAGATGGAAGCTTAGACAAACTTTGAGTGTGGAGCAATGGCTCTCGTCATTTAAAGACATTGCTCAGTTGGAGCTTTCAGCAGCTCGGATCCACGGTTCCAAAAGTGCAAATATCTCATGTTGGTCAAACCTGTTAAACAAAATACAGCTGCTGTATGAAACCTGACTGCAAATGTATGATTGCCATGTAACAACCTTGAATGTACAGTACATAATTATATGTATCCCAAATATAGTGTATCTCTTGTCTAAACGTTACATAATTATATGTATTAAGCTATTTCTGTGGATGTCATTGACGGAGGAAATCAGCAAATATCTGTTTTGTGTCTTGTCCACCAGAGTTGTTTATTATTATCATTATTATATGTGTGCATATTATGTACGTGTATGTCTGTGTATATATATATATATATATTTGTCTTTTTGTTCCTCTTTTAATCATGCCTGAACAGCAGGGGTGGGTCGGGGCTGGGATGTGTGTGTGTGTGTGCGTGTTGCTGCTGCTGTTGTTTTTGTTAGTGTTTTTTTCTTGCATATGTTATATTATTATTATTACTTTATTTTTTATTTCTGTTTATATTCTGTTGCTGTGTTCCTTATTTCTTTCACTTTAAACTGTACATGCAAAAGTACTATGCAGAACTGACCACTTATCACAAGGGTGAAAAAAAAAAAAATGGTTGTGCTGCATATGGAAATGATCTGTAAACTGAAAAGATGCACAAATCATTAAAAATTTGATCACAAAAAAAAATAAATAACCCTATTGCATATTTCTTGTTATCTACAGCATTAGTTATTTCTTCAGTTATATCAAAGAGCGCGTGTGAGGTTGAGTGATTGTTCCTGAAACCAAACTGATTGTCCGAGAGTAAATTACACTTTTCGATAAAGCCGTCAAGTCTAGAGTTAAAAACTTTTTCTAAGATTTTAGAGAATTGCGGTAAAAGGGAAACAGGCCAATAGTTTGTAAAGAGATGTTTATCTCCTGCTTTGAACAGAGGAATCACTTTTGCTACTTTCATACCATCAGGAAATTGTCCAGTTTGCAACGATAAGTTACAGATGTAAGTTAACGGCTTAGAGATACTTTCAATAACAGTTTTTAAAGTTTTCATGTCCATGTCATGGTAATCGGTCGAGGTCTTATTTTTACACCCTTTAACAATGTCCAGTATCTCCTTTTCCTCCACAGGTTTGAGGAACAGGGACATAGGATTTGCTTCTATCAGATCACAATTATAATTCTCAACGTTTGCAATTTTTGCAGCAAGGTTCGGTCCAACATCTACAAAGAATTTATTAAATGTTTCGACTACTTCATTCATATTTTTTAACGTGTTATCCTCATCTTTGAAATGTTTTGGATAATTAATCGTTCTTGGTTTATTTCTAATTATCCTATTTAAGATGTTCCATAAACCTTTAATATTATTCTTATTGCTATCTAACAATGTATTATAATAATCCTGTTTACATTTTCTAATGATACCTGTCAGTTTATTTTTATATTTCTTATATTTATCCTCCGCTTCTTTTGTTTTGTTATTTATAAAGTTTTTGTAAAGATTATTTTTTTTCTTGCAAGCATTTAGTAAACCTTTAGACATCCATGGTGTTTCTTTACACTTTCTGTTTTTACAGTATTTCTTCATTGGGCAGTTTTTGTCGTATACCTTTTGAAATACTCGCGTAAACTCATCATAAGCCATATTCGTGTCATTCTCTCTGTACACAATACTCCAGTCTTGAGCTAAAAGCTCCTTTTTAAATGCATCAATAGTTTTCTCTGTGTTTACCCTTCTAAACCAATACTTGTTTTCCTCTTCATCTTTTACATATCCATTTTTATACATAACGAAAACTGGAAGGTGATCACTAATATCATTTATCATTAACCCGCTGACTGTATCACTTTCTATTTCATTTGAGAAAATGTTATCAATCAAGGTTGCACTATGGGTTGTAATTCTACTAGGTTTGGTTATTAGAGGAAACAGACCTATACTGAATAAAGTATTTATAAATTCGTCCGTCTTTTTATGTTTATATGGGTTTAAAAGATCGATGTTGAGGTCTCCCCCCACAAACATGACTTTATGATTTAATCCTGAAAAGTGCTCCTCCATCCACTTAGAAAAAACATCTATATCAGAGCCAGGTGTTCTATAGATAGAACTCACAATAATATTTTTCTTTTTTTGCCTTGTGATTTCTACAGTAAGGCATTCAAGTGTATCATCCACCACCATTGTCTTATTTTGCATTACTTTATAACTATAGTTGGAGTCTATAAACATAGCTACGCCCCCTCCATGCTTGTTCTTTCTGTTCATACTTATAAATTCATAACCATCAATAGAAAACTCAAATTCTCTGTCATTATTGATCCATGTTTCTGTGATTAAAATGACACTGAATGGTGTGGAGAACTGTTTTAAGAAGCTTTTGATGTGGTCAAAGTTTGCATAGAGGCTTCGACTATTGAAGTGGATTACAGTGAATGCCTTAATGTTCTTAAGTTTACTATTGTACAGATCCTCTGTGTAGTATTGACAGTCATTGGTAGCTCTAGAAAAGAAGTTATTTTCCGGGTCGATGTCGATCTCAGTGTTCTGTAGGTCGTACTGAGAGAATGTAAAATCCTGGGAGTTTGCTTCAGCAATTCTCCTTATTGAAAAGTCCAAGTCGGTGCTTCCTATAGAACTATATGTATTACTAAACATGTGAGATTATGTGCTTTTACATACCAAAATCCATACGCTTTTCCCGGTGTTTATACTGGATGTGGTGAACTGCTGCGTGGACGTATGAGTTTGTCATATCTCAAGAAGGCGATCTCCCCCCTTTCTCGTGCAGCTCTCAGCTCCGGCATCAGTTCTTTACGTTTTCTTTTTATTGATTCCGTGTAGTCCTCGTTAATGAAGATTTTTTGTCAGGGTTTGTAGTTGGACCCAAAAGCAGAACACCGACGGTAAATTATAAGAGTATTTAATAACGGAAAACAGACCAAAAGACAGGAACAAACGGAGTGAAGAGTTACGGTCACAGGACAGGGCCAAACGCGTCAACAGACTGTGGCAGTGAAAACAAACGAACCGGCAAGGTGTGGTGGGGAAACTGGTGGTCTTGAAGTGCAGGGTAACGAGCTGTGGATTGAATGCAGGTGTGTGAGTGACAGGTGGCTGATCCGATGGCTCCGCCCAGGGGAGGAGACAGACAAAACACAAAACAGGAGGGAGGGGAGAAGTGGCAACACAGGACCATGACAGTACCCCCCTCTCAAGGGACGGATTCCAGACGTCCCACGAAAAACCGGGAGGGCGGAGGGGGTCAGGAGGAGGGAACACAGTCGGTGCAACAGAGTCCGGGGGCCACGGAGGTAGAGATGGGCTCAGAAACGGGCTGAGAGCACCCGCAGACAGAGGTGGCGGGTCCAGGATTTCCGGCGGAGGCGGGTCCGGGGGCTCCGGCTCCGGCGGAGTCAGAGGCGGGTCCGGGGGCTCCGGCGGCGGAGCCAGAGGCGGGTCCGGGGGCTCCGGCGGCTCCGGTGGCGGAGCCAGAGGCGGGTCCGGGGGCTCCGGCGGAGGCGGGAGCAGAGGCGGGTCCGGGGGCACCGGCGGAGGCGGGAGCAGAGGCGGGTCCGCGGGCACCGGCGGAGGCGGGAGCAGAGGCGGGTCCGCGGGCACCGGCGGAGGCGGGAGCAGAGGCGGGTCCGCGAAGCCCGGCGGCGGCGGGAGCAGAGGCGGGTCCGCGAAGCCCGGCGGAGGCAGGTCAGGGGTCTCCGGCGGAGGCAGGTCAGGGGTCTCCGGCGGAGGCAGGTCCGGATCCTCCGCAGGGGGCCAAGGCGGCGGAGGCAGGTCCGGATCCTCCGCAGCGGGCCAAGGCGGCGGAGGCAGGTCCGGATCCTCCGCAGGGGGCCAAGGCGGCGGGGGCAGGTCCGGATCCTCCGCAGGGGGCCAAGGCGGCGGAGGCAGGTCCGGATCCTCCGCAGCGGGCCAAGGCGGCGGAGGCGGGTCCGCGAAGTCCGGCGGCGGCGGGAACAGGGCCGGGTCCGCGAAGTCCGGCGGCGGCAGGTATGCACCCTCCTCCGCCGGCCACGGAGGAGGAAGCAGGTCCGGGAGCTCTGCGGGCACCGGCGGCGGCCGGGTGGAGCTCCGACAAGGAGCGGGGACAGGCGGCGGCCGGGCGGGGCGCAGCCGAGGAGCGGGGACAGGCGGCGGCCGGGCGGGGCGCAGCCGAGGAGCGGGGACAGGCGGCGGCGGGCCAAGGCTCCGGCGAGGAGCAGGGACCGGCGGAGTGCACTCCGGACGGGGGTCTGGGCTTGGTGGTGGCGCCAGGACAGGAGGAGCCCACCCTGGACGGAGCAAGATGTCCAGCGGTGGCTCTGGGACAGAAGGGGCCCACCCCAAGCCCAGGTCGGTGTCCGGCAGTGGCTTAACCGGGGAGAACCCACCTTGCCACAGCTCCAGAACAAAAAAAGGACTGTGTTCTGCTGGGTCCATATTGGCCGGTTCGTTCTGTCAGGGTTTGTAGTTGGACCCAAAAGCAGAACACCGACGGTAAATTATAAGAGTATTTAATAACGGAAAACAGACCAAAAGGCAGGAACAAACGGAGTCAAGAGTTTCGGTCACAGGACAGGGCCAAACGCGTCAACAGACTGTGGCAGTGAAAACAAACGAACCGGCAAGGTGTGGTGGGGAAACTGGTGGTCTTGAAGTGCAGGTAACGAGCTGTGGATTGAATGCAGGTGTGTGAGTGACAGGTGGCTGATCCGATGGCTCCGCCCAGGGGAGGAGACAGACAAAACACAAAACAGGAGGGAGGGGAGAAGTGGCAACACAGGACCATGACATTTTTGTTCCTTTGAGTCGTTTGGCGCGCTGTAAGATTTCTTCACGATCCTTCCACCTCAGTAGTCTGGCGATGATGGGTCTCGGCCAGTCTCTCCCTCCGCCGGGTTTCCCTACGCGGTGAGCCCTCTCCACCTCCACCGCGTGATGTAGCTGTAGCTTCTCCTTCAGTATTTCTTTCACCTTTTCCTCGGCGTCGGCCCAAGTCTCCCCGGGCGACTCCAACACTCCCTCAAATACCAGGTTATTTCTGCGGCTCTGCCCCTCCAGATACTCCAGTTTGTCCGTGATGATGTGTAAATTGTCACATACTTTGTAAAAATCCGTTTGTAAGGTGTTTGTGCGCTCTGTGAGTTTCAGATTTTGTTCTTTCAAAGTGTCCACCTCACCTTGCGTGAACTGCAGGCTTGTTTTTAGTTCTTGAATGTCCTTAGTCTGTAAATCCATGCGGGTGTTTGTTGATTCCATGATGAGTTTTATAAATCCTTTGAAGTTCTCCTGTTGTTGTTGAATTAATTCCCTGAACATGACCCTCTGCTGCTCCATGAGCTCCGTGACTCGACTGAGACTTACGTATTCCTCTTCCACCGCTGAATCTGCCTGTTGCTTCGCCTCTATTTTCGGCGGTTTTGGCATTTTGCTCCCTCTCAGTAGGCCTGAATTTTCTTAACGAATATTTTGATATTCTTGAGAACTTTTTTCGCGTTGGTCTAGCTTTGTCCGTCCCTGAAATCGGTCCGACCCGACATTGACAGCAGCTTTTGAGGTGGAGGATTTCTCTCCACCTTCATCACCAGAGCTAGAGGTTGACATGTACATGTACATAGTACAGAGAGAACGGGTGTTTTTATATATTTAATCCCATATTTTGTGATAAGAGTATTTTTTTGTTGCGTCTAACTGATAAAGCTAACTGCTAACTGCTGCTTCGAGCAGCTAACCTGCTTACAATATGACTAAATGTACCCTTGCACTAATGCTGGGAGAGAAAACATATAAAAAACAGTAAAACATAGCCTGCAAATAAATAACGTAATTGATAAATGATTAATAATCACTTACGTTTAAAAAAACGCCCAATTCCGTGGGTGAAAAAAAACTGTCCGCGGTTTTTGCCGTGCTGTTATCAATGTAAAATTGGCTATTTCTATCTTATTTTTTTAACAAAATCACTATTTCAAATGACAAAATCTCAAATCCAAGGCTCTGTGAGCTGCTTCAATAAGAGAGGGAGAAAGGGGTGGTTTCTCATCGGGGAACATGGGCTCTGTTTACTGGTAAACAATATTGGAAATTGCAGCCGCGCCGTATGTCCGCGGGTTTGGCTCCCCAGACCTGGCAACCCTGCCACGCCCTGAGGTGGGAATTTTACCATATTATCAATATAACATGGTAAAATGTAGTTTCTTTTTATCCTTTCTTAAAAATGTAAATAGGCCCACAAAACCTCTGGAAAACTTAATCTCTGATCCGCTGTAGCAGTTGGACTTAGTGTATTTTTTTTATTCAAATGTAAACTACAATAACAAAAAAAATTAAAGCCGCTCGCGGCGATAAAGGCCCTCGCCCCCTTGCGACCGCCCCCCTTTGCAACCGCCCCCACTTGCGACCGCCCCCGCCTGCTCTCGCCCAAACCTGCTCTGGCCTCGGCCTTACACCCAACCCGGTCTGTTTTGCTCCTTAACGCCGCCCACTTTCGCCTGATCCACCCAGGGAACCACTGTTTTAAGCAACTGTAAAGCCCGGTTTCTCATTTTTCTTCAGCTAGATATGCCTCCTGTGATAACACCTGAACCGAGCACATTTTTGACTCGATCCCAATCTCAAAGCTTCTTGAAAAATAGCAACGGAAACGAGACAAAAACGAGGATGAAAAAGTGACAAAAACATCAAAATTGTGACTAAAACGTGGCGACTGCATGGAAAAAGATCCTTCTCGATCAGTTTTGTAGGTCTTAGCTTTCAAATGAGGCGTTTCACTGGCCTATAGGCTGTGAACTTTTAGACTTGGGTAAGGCGGGGGTTAAGAGGTTAAAGAAACCAGGCTGGTTTTCGTAAAGGAACATTTTAATGAGGGCTGGACTTTGATTGACAGGCCGTTAGCATCAGAGCTAATGGCGCGGCTACGACTGAACTACGCGAGTCTACGGTGAAGATCCCGCCCTTATGCCCTTTTTAGGAACATGCTTCGTCAGAGCTGGGGAGGAGGAGCTCGGCCTTTTCCTCTCATGTGTACGATCGCATTACAGGAGTCCTGGCCTAAGTAATAACTTCAGTCATGTCTGGAGTCTGTAACTCTCTCTCAGCTGAGGCTCCAGCAGCTCACGGAGGCCGAGCTGAGGCCGCAGAGGTACTGAGGAGAAGCTATGGGAGAAGCATTTTGACTGTAAATAAAAGAGATACATGAAACTAATGGCAGCTTTAAAAGTCTATGTTGCTATAATAAACAATGGCTCTACCACCTCAAGAAATTAACTTTGATTCCTGAAGACAACACAGACCACTATAAGCCAAAATCACATTATTATAGCAACTAATAAAATTAATTCCTCTTTTCTTTTTCATTTCTTTCTTGATTATAGTTGTTTTGCAGGGAGCAGTAGAGAGGCTCATTTAACAAGCCATGAATCAAAATCTCTCCTAAATTTAAAGTGTATATATTAAAAAGAGCCATTTGGGAGCCAAAAGAGTCGGCTCTTTTTGGTGAGCCGATCCAAATGATCCGGTTCACCAAAAATAGCTGAAAACCCCATCACTAGCATGAGCCAATCATGTCAGAGACGCTCTGGGTGGTTTGTCCCCTCCGTCCTACATTTCCCATGAACACTACACTACTGGTGACGTTTTAGATCCTATTATCACATTTTCATCCAGTGGCATTCATAATCTCTTATTTTCACAACGTAAAAATGTGTCTAATGGAAATTCTGATTGGCTGGTAACTTCAGAAAGTTACCAGCCAATGATCAAACAAGTTAATTTCGAACCCTGACTTTAGGTGATATAATGTGGTGCTGTTTGCTGTGGGGCTGTGGTCATTAATTAGTTGTTTGTGCCGCTGTTGTGATAGAGAAATGAAAATGGCGGTAACTATTTTTGTGTGTGCATTCCATTCTGTTATCAGCCGTGTTCTCTTTTGGGACGCTAAAATCAGCCACACTTCCCCTGTGTGTCCCAAAATCATCTTAAAAATTCATCGCAACTGGGATTTAGTCACATGTGTTTGCCCACGTTACTGGAAAAATCAAAGCTGAAACTGAAACGTCCTCGATTCTTAAACAATCCAGCACAAGATGATGGATTCAAAAACTTACTTCTCACCGACAAGTTTCTGAAAGTGCTGCAATCAAACCTTCACTCCACACTTATCGCGGGGAAAGTAGATCCACCATGTCGTGTTTCCAAATTGCGATGCACATAAACACATCTCCAGCCGAGCGGAGCAGCAGCGTCTCCTGATTCCCCGTGTCTTCGTGCAAACAGACCTGGAGCCGTTTCTTCTTCTTCTGCTTCTTCGCAGTGACATTGAATAAGGCCATTGTTTCTAAATTAATTGCTTTCAAGTTGTGTGGGCTTTCAGACGGACTTGATTGCGTCACCGCCGCAGCCGAACCTCGCGCTGACATTAAGGAAAACAAAAAAAAACACGATTTCTAAAGCTCGGGTCGCCTCAAAACTCTTTCACCTTCACGGATCTTCGGTCTTCTGGGTTTCCTCTCGCGCGCTTGTTTGAGTGGAGGCTGATTCCAGTGTTTTCTAATTGACTTTAACCGCTCGCATCCGTCTCTCGCTCCCGTTGGCCGGGACAGGAACCATCGAACGTTTAATCTCCCTCAAATTAAACCATTCATCACACCGAGCCAGGAGGAAATACTGCTACCGTCAGATACACTGCCTTCAATTGTATCTAACCTTATATCTTATGTCGTACATACACAATGGAATAACGTGTATTAGTACTTTGCAGGTACATAATGTAGTAAAACATAAGATCCTTATGGTTAGTCTGTCTATGGTGGCAGCCATGTTGTTTACTGTCAAAGTCCAGGCTGATGCCAGTGCGTCATTACACACATGGCCACATGGGGGTGGTGTTCAATTCTTAATGTAAATATTTATATTTTCACTAACTTACCAACTTAGAGTTAGTGTCTACTATTTACAGCATTAGTTCTTCTGAGAATGTCGTCCATATAAGATAAGATATTCAGGAGAAATTCACGCGTTCACTTGGCTCCAATATCCAAGTAAAATCGGTACCAAGTGATTTCCTTAAATGAACCGAAAAAAAATCGAATCGGGCCCTTGTGAAAACAGGAGAATCGAATCAATTTGGGAAATCTGAATTGATACCCAGCCCTAGTATTCAGTTCCCAACACTGGTCCCACTGTGGGGCTCAGATCAAGCTACAGCGGATACTTCCTGTTTCCTGCTTTTCATAATAATTTAATCTCTGCTCTACATTTTAACTACTCATTATGCAGTGTAATGGATTATACTAGTGTTAGATGGTAAATGGTTTATATAGCGCCACCTTCTTTAGGTGCACTCACAGCGGGTGGTGCAGCGGTTAGCGTTCAACAGCAAGAAGGTCCCGGGTTCGACTCCCACCTGGACGGGGCCTTTCTGTCTGTGTGGAGTTTGCACGTTCTCCCCATGTCTGTGAAGGTTTCCCTCCGGGTGTTTCCCCTACCACTAAAAACATGTACAATAGGTGAATCCTCCAGCCAGGTGTTGCTGACCATCAGCCTGGGTGCCCGGGCGCTGCTAACCGCTCCTTACGGGTCGCCCCAGCAGCATCGAAGGAGAAGTCAAATGCAGAGGACACATTTCCCTACGGGTGACCCCTCACACTCTCATTCACACACCGCTGTCCGCAGACACTGTCCTCCATTTTACATCTGAGCTGAGGGTAATCACGCCGTTCCGCTCTGAATATGAATGAGACGGGCCTCGCTGTTGTAAATCACTGCGTGTCGCGTAGGAGGCTTTTATTTTGACGCCGTTCCTTTGACGAACGAAATCTTCACAACACTCATACGTATTAGAACAGGTTCATTTAAATGAATTTACAAATATGTCTGTTGTGTCTTGATTTATTAATGTAGATCCACATATACATTCACCCACCAACCTGAGTTATTTAGCACCCAAGAGTCAAAAGATTAATGGCGTCATTAATATGTAATATTAAAATAGGCCACGCCTCAAAATTCTTTATATTTCATCATTGGTGTGAGTTTTATCATATTCATCATTGTTTATTTCCTTGTTTTATTAGGCCCGAGCGGCCTGCCGTCGCACCTCTGGTGTGGGCCCTTTTATACTTATAATTGCATTAAAATCAATGGGGGTATATGGCCAACTGGTATTAAAGTAGGAAGACAAAAAAAACCCCAAGAAAACAAGAAAGATCCGCACAGCTTACTTAGCTCCCAAGTAGCGATTTTATTCAGTTACACCAAAGTGGTAACTGAATAGTGGTAACTGTCTTGGCCCTTCATCAGACTACGTGGGAGCTAAGTAAGCTGTGCGGATCTTTCTGGTATATGGCCAACTGTCATACGGAGCCCCACGGCTACCACAAGGGGGCGGTATTACAGCAATGTCAGCTCCCGCCATGAGGACCAAAGAGGAGCGCGTTCCTCGCCCGTTGAGACAAACACACGGAGGTTAGCGAGCCTGTGATCAATAATGATTAAAGAGTAAAAAGTTTAAATGGAAAGTCCAATAGAGCCAGAGACGCCCGGAGCCAGCTGCCATTTCCTTAAGAAGTCGACCACAGGACGTCCAGTCTTCATTTTATCTATCTATGTAGCTCAATAAATACAGTAGCAGCATGAACGCAGATGTTGATGAATGCATGTCTAAACACTGCTGCTGAAATAAAATCTCACAGCGATGATCAGAGGACGAGGAGAGCGGCCGCTTTTTGGAAAAGTCACGTTCACAATGACACCTCTGCCTTTGGTCCAAGCCTTAGTGCAGCCTGTCAAGCTTCATCCCAAACCTTCTGAGTTTTCGTCGACTAAAACGATCACATTTAGAAATGACTAAAACCATTTTCATCTAAAAAAAAATCTAAAACGAAGACTGAAACTAAGAGGGCTGCCAAAAACAATAGCCCTGTGGTTTGGGGACGCACACTCTGCCGGGGGAGCAGGGCTGAGCGGAGCAGGGGTTCTCCGTCAGCTCGCAGCGAGGGCCGTGGAAGTGAGGGGCGTCTGTCGGACATAACGAGGGGAGGTTAAAGTAAACTGCAGAGACCGCACTGAAAAGGGCTCTAACGCTCTTCACGTCAAAGGGAGGGGCGGTTCTCACGGGGATCATTGTTCACTTGTTCTACACTCGGAGGTGATAATGCTACGATCCTTGTTTTGTTGCATTTCACTTGGTGCCATCTTGTCAAAGTCGAGGGAGGGGGGGTTGAATGGGGGCTGTGTGCGTGGGCAGGACAGACACCCATGGCCAATGTGAAGTTATGTACAAGTTAACAGCAGCTTTTCCCCCAACAGACCTGGCGCCCTTCAATACCAGAGCCAGCTCCCGTCTCAGCTTTTGTCCTCCTTCTCTCGGGAGTCGGGACATGGACAATGTTAAAGCCACACCGTGTAGAATTTTACCCGATAAATAAAATAAAATAAAAATATAAGCATTTATTTTATGACAGATATTTTCATCTTAACTGTACAAACAAACAGCTCTCCTAAGCGATGACTGTAACTTTACAGGGAGTGGGTACGTCTCCAGCTTGTTGCCATGGAGACGTCGACTAAAGATAAAGGGATAAAGTTTACCCCAAAACCACTTTTTCTGTGCATATTTCCTATTTAATAATATTGCCTGCAATTTGCAAACTATCCACCAGGGGGTGCTGAAGCGCCCTCAGCCCCCTGGGTTCCCACGGCCTTGGGTTAGGGTCTCATCCAGATCCATTCTTTGAGTAGTAGCAGATTGTATTATTACATTTTTTATTACTCTTTTATATTTAATACGTTTTCATATATTTTTGATTTAATAGCATGTATTAAGATTTTTTGTGTTTATTGTTATTTTATGCTTTTAATATTTTTGCTCATTTATTATTATATTTAACATTTTTATATAACTTTTTCTGGCCATATCCCTGAAGTCCGACATCAGTGGCCAACACCGAGTGAGCGTTAAAGCCAGGATTTGAAGTGCATAGATTGATTGGGACTTAGTGGGGGCTATTTTAAAATAACTTTATTTCTATATTTACCTAGTTTTTAACGTTTCATGTTTTGTATATTTTTATTCTTTCTGTTTATTATATTATTATTCAGTTTTTGGTCCAGTCAGTTTTCGGCCTTTATTTTGAATTTGCATTTATATGTTTTAATCCGTGGCGCTTATTCTTTATGGCTTAGTTATTAAATGTACCAATTTCTTTTGCATCTCATTCATAACTTTGCAGGTACAGATCCACAAGATAAAAAGAGCCGGTATTTAATACTCGGTTATCCTGTGGAGAGGATCTTTCATGTTGTGTGTTGTGTGTGTGTGTTGCTCATTGCGGTTGTGTTTAGGTCCAAGGAGGGTTTTAAGCTCTACTTCAGAAGCCGATACGCCTGAAGTATACGAGGACTGAATATGTTTTTGCCTTTGTGGAGGGTTCTTGCTCAGCAGTTTTCAGTAACATTATTTTTAATATTGATTAAAACATGGAACGCAAGTGAAACCATTTTTAAACTCTGTAGAGTCCCTTTAATGCTAAAAAAAATCACCCCCACTATCACTTTAATGAGAAAGAAACCACAGAAATAATGAAAAGGACATTTCCTCTTCCTTCCTATGGGGATGGAACGCTCATGTTAAATCGGATCTGGAAGCAGGGTCAGACATTTCTGTGATTTCTATGGGAGAAAGTGTGTTGTTTTGACGCCACTCTGATGCCCCACCATATATGGGCAACGTCTAGAATCATATTCAGCTTTGACCTTTGACCTTTGGGGACATTCCAAAGGATAGCAGGTTATATGCATTAATCGCCGTGGTTACGTTGAACAGTCCATTCCGTAGTAAGCGTGTCACAGACATCGCCACAAAACACATGAGACCATTTTGACATTCACGCCTCACTCAGTGGTGGTAACTGCGTCAGTAGCCTTAATTTCCCCTGGGGGAGACGGACAGAAACGCTGCACACATCTGCCTAAACGGTCCCTCTGACCAACACCATACATTCACACGCACGCAAACCAGAGAACCCGGAGGAAACCTTCGCAGACACGGGTAGACATTGCAAACTCCACACAGAAAGGCCCCGTCCAGGTGTCAGTCTAACCTGGGACCTTCTAGCTGTGAGCACTAACCGCCGTGCCCTCGGAAGAGACCTGCCCCGTGTAGATCTCAGCCATTTCACAGACTCTCTGCTCGAAAATCACAAATAACTTCTTCCTCTGCCTTCTGGACGGCCGTCACCCAAGCAGACACTTTAGTAAGTGAAGGAGCATTGAGAGTGCCATCTGCTGACAACATGTGGAAGTTTTTAATACGAACGAACCGTCGCACCAAATCGGACATAAAAGCAGAGAATGCAGAGTTAGTTAAAGAATTAGCACAAAAATCTGAAAAGATTGCACATCTGACGACTGAAATACACAGAATACGAAAAGACGAAAGGCTTTTCTTTAACGCTCATGAGAAGTTGAGAGACGTTTACTGCGATCTTAAGATGGAAAACAAGCGTCTCGCACAACGCTTAAATGAAAACGCCGCGCAGCATTTGCATTTGAAAGAGGATCACGGCCGACTCCAGACTGAACACGAACAGCTCAAAGAAAAGTGGCAGAACGATGTAAAACGCTTACAGTCAAACGCCTCGGACTATCTGCAGCTGAGAGACGATCACAGAAGAGTCCAGACTGAACACGAACAGCTCAACGAGAAGTGGCAGAACGATGTAAAACGCTTAAAGTCAAACGCCTCGGACTATCTGCAGCTGAGAGACGATCACAGCAGACTCCAGACTGAACACGAACAGCTCAACGAGAAGTGGCAGAACGATGTAAAACGCTTACAGTCAAACGCCTCGGACTATCTGCAGCTGAGAGACGATCACGGCAGACTCCAGACTGAACACGAACAGCTCAACGAGAAGTGGCAGAACGATGTAAAACGCTTACAGTCAAACGCCTCGGACTATCTGCAGCTGAGAGACGATCACGGCAGACTCCAGACTGAACACGAACAGCTCAAAGAAACGTGCAGACAGGAACAGCAACGCTCCGACACTCTGGAAGAGATGAAACAGCACCTGGCTGAAAGATCTGATTCCCTGGATCAGGCTCGCGAATGTAACTCACAACTACAAAACCGTGTAACAGAACTTGAACACGAAGTCATCACTGTACAGACGGATGGTCACAACGCAGGTGTAGAGATGACGGCCAGGGTGAAAGAGCTGGAGGACTCGCTTCTTAAAACCACAGAGCAAAACGAAACACTCCGGAGAACAGTTCAAACACTTCAGATGGTGGTTGAGAGCACCTCGGCGCATCAGGAAATCGCTGAGGCGCCGAACGGTATACATGACACAGTGATGGATTTTCTCGGTTCACTAGTTGGGTTGTAAGGACTTAACTGAGTGACTTTGGCATTTAGAAGACGAAGAAGATCTTTATTTACACTCAACAAAAATATAAACACCTTTTGTTTCTGTTCCATTTTTCATGAGATGGACCCAAAGATCCAAAATTCATTCCAGATACACAATACCACCATTTCTCTCAAACATTGTTCACAAATCAGTCCAAATGTGTGATAGTGAGCACTTCTGCTCTGCCGAGACAATCCATCCCACCTCACAGGTGTGCCACATCAAGATGCTGATCTGACATCATGACTAGCGCACAGGTGTACCTTATACTGCCCACAACAAAAGGCCACCCTGAAATGTGCAGTTTTTTGCTTTATTGGGGGTCTGGGGACTCAGAACCCGTCAGTATCTAGTGTGACCACCATTTGCCTCATGCAGTGCAACACATCTTCTTCACATAGAGGCCACAATTGACAATCTGATCAACTCTATGCGAAGAAGATGTGTTGCACTGCATGAGGCAAATGGTGGTCACACTAGATACTGACGGGTTCTGAGTCCCCAGACCCCCAATAAAGCAAAAAACTGCACATTTCAGGGTGGCCTTTTATTGTGGGCAGTATAAGGTACACCTGTGCGCTAGTCATGATGTCGGATCGGCATCTTGATGTGGCACACCTGTGAGGTGGGATGGATTGTCTCAGCAGAGCAGAAGTGCTCACTATCACACATTTAGACTGATTTGTGAACAATGTTTGAGAGAAATGGTAATATTGTGTATCTGGAATGAATTTTAGATCTTTAAGTCCATCTCATGAAAGGGGACGGACCGTCATTCCGACCCTTTTTGGTACCGCTATTCCGACAATCATTTTAAACGTATCTGTTTGCCTTCTGTCAACGCCACCTTCCCTGTTCATCCCCGCGGTCGGCCCAGGGGTGCAGAGGCTCGTGAGGTGGTTTTGGGCAAAGGCAGGGACAGGTGCAGCTAGTCTGTATTTTACAACAAAGCGCTGAAGTCCGCGGTTAAGACACTGGAGCCGTCGCTCACAGCGCTGACCGAGCCACGCGCTCCCCTTCGTTCCAAACACTGTCCCAAAACAAGTCTCCACAAAGCAGCGCGCATGGGTGTGTGTATTTGGGGGGGGTGTATTTGTTTGTCTTGAATCTATCAAGACAAACAATAGCAATAAACACACGCGCTTTATGTCACATGAGTCTGTGCCACAGCGGCACATTCAGCCAGACTTGACTCCACAGAATCAGCATAAAAACACTCCATCATCTGTCGTAGAACTCTTCACCTCTTCATCCACGACTCTCACTCGTCTGGTCCATCATTAGCTCCATTTGGCAAAACCTATTTTTCGTAATCCACAACAACAGGCCTGTCTCCACCTGCTGCTTTGTTTGACATGTCAAAAGTTGTAAATAAGCCTCAACACTTATCCATGTTACAGCCAAGGCGGCGTGGGAGATGCATTCACTCTCCCTTGTTTTGTCCACAAACGCGGGACCAATAATGATATAACAGACGCGGGACCAAACGCGGGACCAATAATGATATAACAGTCGGGTTCTCCAGCGGAGTGTTTAGGGACTCGCTCCCAAACATCAGGAGGAACCACCGCAGGAGGAAGAACATAGAGGAGAGGAGGAGAGGCTAAACGCTAACAACATCTGTGCTCTATTTATGTGAGCGCGCACACAGAAAACAGACAGTTACGCTTTAACTTGTCTAAGCTCAGGTAAGAACAGATCTCAGTGTGGCCCGTTCCTTCAACAAAGACTAACGCACTTACAGCAAACATATACACAATTTTGCTCATCTAAATAAAAAAAATGGAGTAAATTGAGCATTCCAAGACAATGGCGACGCAACAGAATACCAGGGCCGTTTCTAGATATTTGGGGGCCCTGGGCAAAACAGCGAAGTGAGGCCCCAAATCCTCCCTCAGGAAATAGTTTTACATTCAGATGGGATTCCTTGTATTCTGGTGCATTTTGAGTCATGAATTACTCTGTAGTGCTACACAAAGTGGCCACTACAGTGAAGGACACAGTGTCTTCAAGGCTCCAGTACGTTCAGAACAGCGCTGCCAGGGTCCTGATGAGGGTGCGAAAACACAAGCACATCACCCCCATCCTCCGCAGACTGCACTGGCTCCCCATTCAGTCCCGCGTACAATACAAGGTCCTCCTTCACACCCATCACTGTCTGCACGGTGCGGCCCCCACTTACCTCACCGAATTGCTCACACCTAACACATCAACCAGGACCCGGTCAGGCCAACAGCACCGTCTGGTCATGCCCAGGACACGGCTCAAAACAATGGGCGACAGGGCCTTTGAAGTCGCTGCTCCCCGCCTGTGGAACGCCCTCCCAGACCACCTCAGGGCCCCGCAAATGGTGGACACATTTAAAAAAGGACTTAAAACCCACCTTTTTACACAAGCTTATTTTAACAGCTAAATGCTTGGTTTTTTTTATAGTCCCGTCTTTTAACGTGTTGTATTATATTGTATAGTGTTTTGTTTTTGTTTTTTTAACCATGTCCACTGTAGCACTTTGAGATTTGGCGTCAAATGTAAAGTGCATTACAAATAAAATGTATTATTAGGCCCGAGCGGACCTGGCAGGTCTCGGGCCTCTTGTAATTGTACAAGCAGTGCGCGGAGCGCACTGAAGAAAGACGTGCGCGTAGCGCACGTCCCACGAGAAAAGAGCGCGGAGCGCTCAAAACCCATGTATGAGACAGTAATCAGGGGACTCCCGGCACCAACACCTGTCCGATGATATAGGCGTGTGCCGCGAAAGCGGCACATTTGTTGCTGCTTTTAAAAAAAAAAAGGTGAAAACCACAGTGAAGGCGCAACATGGACAAGAAAGTGGTCGATGACGAGCGAAGCTCGTCATCGACCATGGCCACTCACCAAAGCCCAAAACACTGATACAGTGACTCAGGGCATCGAGCCCTATCTGGTGATATAAGTATTTGCCGCGAAAGCGGCAAATTTGTTCTTGTACTCACAAAAATACGGAAAAAAAATTCCATAGAGAAACATTGAAATAGTAGAGGTAAAAGACGAGCGCAACGCGCTCGTATTGGATAATAAACACCATAGCTGGATTACTGGACGTGAGACCTTTCCGAATATATAAGGTTAGCCGCCGGAGGTGGCCCCATATTGTTTTTGTATGAGTTTTTCTTATTATTAGGCCCGAGCGGACCTGGCAGGTCTCGGGCCTCTTGTAATTGTACAAGCAGTGCGCGGAGCGCACTGAAGAAAGACGTGCGCGTAGCGCACGTCCCACGAGAAAAGAGCGCGGAGCGCTCAAAACCCATGTATGAGACAGTAATCAGGGGACTCCCGGCACCAACACCTGTCCGATGATATAGGCGTGTGCCGCGAAAGCGGCACATTTGTTGCTGCTTTTAAAAAAAAAAAGGTGAAAACCACAGTGAAGGCGCAACATGGACAAGAAAGTGGTCGATGACGAGCGAAGCTCGTCATCGACCATGGCCACTCACCAAAGCCCAAAACACTGATACAGTGACTCAGGGCATCGAGCCCTATCTGGTGATATAAGTATTTGCCGCGAAAGCGGCAAATTTGTTCTTGTACTCACAAAAATACGGAAAAAAAATTCCATAGAGAAACATTGAAATAGTAGAGGTAAAAGACGAGCGCAACGCGCTCGTATTGGATAATAAACACCATAGCTGGATTACTGGACGTGAGACCTTTCCGAATATATAAGGTTAGCCGCCGGAGGTGGCCCCATATTGTTTTTGTATGAGTTTTTCTTATTATTATTATTATTATTATTATTTTTCCTCTCCCCACCTTAACTCCTTTATCTTGTGATGAAAAGTCCTGAATTTTGGCACATAATTCTAAAATGTTAACCGCTCGAATCGTGCAATTTCGAAATTTTACATTTCAAAAAAATGGCGCGTCAGCGCCCCCTGGAAAACTAGATTACATTGCACGTATGGCGAGACCCGAAAAACGTACTTCGTCGTAGACGAAAAAAATTCGGCACAGTTATTGGTCACGTGAAGCCAAACAAAAAAACACATTACGCGGTTGCTAGGCAACCAACAGTATGGCGGCCATATTGGCTCGAAGAGGGAATTGGCGCCGAAGGCGCCATTTCATGCCCACGCATTTGAACGAACTCGTCCTAGGGCTTTTAACGCAGCGACTCCCCGTTCGCTCCAGATCATCTCCACATGTGGGAGATTAAAAGTTGTTAAAAACTTTTTAATAGGTTTAACGGTGTTGCCGTGGCAACGCCATGAATTCAGCGTCCGTTTTTGCCGCTCGCCGCCGCGTTCAAACAGTCATAACTCGCACATACTTTGGCCGATTTGAGCGAAACTTGAATCGTTGGTCGAGTCGTTGACCCCGGATGTTTTGATATAGGACATTTGAAAATTGCCGCAATAGCGCCCCCTGCAGAGCACAAAATAAAAATGAATGGAGCCAAAAATTAAACTTTGTCGTAGATGCATGAAATTTGGTACAGACATCCGTCACGTGATCCCGAACAAAAAATATATTGATGCCCCGCCCCTTTTCCCACCGTGTTGCCATGGCAACGACCCAATGTCAACTTTGTCGTAGCCTAACCAAAATTGGTACACGCGTGCGTCATGACTGTCCGAACAAAAAAGTACATTACATGGTTGCTAGGTGACCAACAGGAGGTCGGCCATTTTGGGACAATCGGCGCCGAAGGCGCCATTTCTTGCCTGTGCTCTTTTATAAACTCCACCGAGGGTGGCAGCGACATTATAAGCCGGTAGGGCGCGGCAGCGCCTCCTGGTTATTGCGGCGGCGTGCGGGAACCGGCGTCAATCGGCCACCGCGGCCCGCGAGGGCCTCCCAATGCCGCTTGCGGCTTTAATTATTATTATTATTATTATTTTTCCTCTCCCCACCTTAACTCCTTTATCTTGTGATGAAAAGTCCTGAATTTTGGCACATAATTCTAAAATGTTAACCGCTCGAATCGTGCAATTTCGAAATTTTACATTTCAAAAAAATGGCGCGTCAGCGCCCCCTGGAAAACTAGATTACATTGCACGTATGGCGAGACCCGAAAAACGTACTTCGTCGTAGACGAAAAAAATTCGGCACAGTTATTGGTCACGTGAAGCCAAACAAAAAAACACATTACGCGGTTGCTAGGCAACCAACAGTATGGCGGCCATATTGGCTCGAAGAGGGAATTGGCGCCGAAGGCGCCATTTCATGCCCACGCATTTGAACGAACTCGTCCTAGGGCTTTTAACGCAGCGACTCCCCGTTCGCTCCAGATCATCTCCACATGTGGGAGATTAAAAGTTGTTAAAAACTTTTTAATAGGTTTAACGGTGTTGCCGTGGCAACGCCATGAATTCAGCGTCCGTTTTTGCCGCTCGCCGCCGCGTTCAAACAGTCATAACTCGCACATACTTTGGCCGATTTGAGCGAAACTTGAATCGTTGGTCGAGTCGTTGACCCCGGATGTTTTGATATAGGAAATTTGAAAATTGCCGCAATAGCGCCCCCTGCAGAGCACAAAATAAAAATGAATGGAGCCAAAAATTAAACTTTGTCGTAGATGCATGAAATTTGGTACAGACATCCGTCACGTGATCCCGAACAAAAAATATATTGATGCCCCGCCCCTTTTCCCACCGTGTTGCCATGGCAACGACCCAATGTCAACTTTGTCGTAGCCTAACCAAAATTGGTACACGCGTGCGTCATGACTGTCCGAACAAAAAAGTACATTACATGGTTGCTAGGTGACCAACAGGAGGTCGGCCATTTTGGGACAATCGGCGCCGAAGGCGCCATTTCTTGCCTGTGCTCTTTTATAAACTCCACCGAGGGTGGCAGCGACATTATAAGCCGGTAGGGCGCGGCAGCGCCTCCTGGTTATTGCGGCGGCGTGCGGGAACCGGCGTCAATCGGCCACCGCGGCCCGCGAGGGCCTCCCAATGCCGCTTGCGGCTTTAATTAGGCCCGAGCGGACCTGGCAGGTCTCGGGCCTTTTGTAATTGTACAAGCAGTGCGCGGAGCGCACTAAAGAAAGACGTGCGCGTAGCGCACGTCCCACGGGAAAATTGGGGAGGTCGGCGCTCAAGAAACAGAGCGCGGAGCGCTCCCCATGTAAGAGACAGTAATCAGGGGGCTCCCGGCACCAACACCTGTCCGATGATATAGGCGTGTGCCGCGAAAGCGGCACATTTGTTGCTGCTCGTAAAAAAAAAAGGTGAAAACCACAGTGAAGGCGCAACATGGACAAGAAAGTGGTCGATGACGAGCGAAGCTCGTCATCGACCATGGCCACTCACCAAAGCCCAAAACACTGATACAGTGACTCGGGGCATCGAGGCCTATCTGGTGATATAAGTATTTGCCGCGGAAGCGGCAAATTTGTTCTTGTACTCACAAAAATACGAAAAAAAAAACGGATAGAGAAACATTGAGAAAGAGGAGGTAAAAGACGAGCGCAACGCGCTCGTATTGGACTTTGAACCTTACGGTTGGATTACTGGACGTGAGACCTTTCCGAATATATAAGAATGCGCCGCCGAAGGCGGCGCTATATTGTTATTGTATGAGTTTTTCTTATTCTTATTATTATTTTTCCTCTCCCCCAAAATGCCAGTTTCGGCACTTTCCCACCGACGAAAAGTCCTGAATTTTTGCCCAAAATTCAATTAGGTGAAGAAAAAAACCTTCACATCTCCAAAATGTAAAAATTAAAAAAAATGGCGCGTCAGCGCCCCCTGGAAAAACGACGTTAACATTACGCCCTATGGCAGGACCCCCCAAAAAACCGCAAAACCCGAAAAACGTACTTTGTCGTAGACGAAAAAAATTCGGCACAGTGATTGGTCACGTGAAGCCAAACAAAAAAATACATTACGCGGTTGCTAGGCAACCAACAGTATGGCAGCCATATTGGCCAGAAGAGGGACTTGGCGCCGAAGGCGCCATTTCATGCCCACGCATTTGAACGAACTCGTCCTAGGCCGTTGAACGCAGCGACTCCCCGTTCGCTCCAGATCATCTCCACATGTGGGACATTAAAAGTTATTAAAAACTTTCTAATAGGATTTTTGGTTTTGCCGTGGCAACGCCATGAATTCCGCGTCCGTTTCCGGCGCTCGCCGCCGTGTTCAAACAGTCATAACTCGCACATACTTTGGCCGATTTGCGCGTAATTTTAATCGTTGGTCGAGTCGTCGACCCCGGATGTTTTGATATAGGAATTTTGAAAATTGCCGCTATAGCGCCCCCTGCAGAGCACAAAATAAAAATGAATGGAGCCAAAATTTCAACTTTGTCGTAGATGCATGAAATTTGGTACAGACATCCGTCACGTGATCCCGAACAAAAAATATATTGATGCCCCGCCCCTTTTCCCACCGTGTTGCCATGGCAACGACCCAATGTCAACTTTGTCGTAGCCAAACCAAAATTGGTACACGCGTGCGTCATGACTGTCCAAACAAAAAAGTACATTACATGGTTGCTAGGCGACCAACAGGAGGTCGGCCATTTTGGGAAATATCGAGTGATCTGGTGCCGAAAGCGCCATTTCATGCCCACGCATTTGAACGAACTCGTCCTAGGCCGTTGAACGCAGCGACTCCCCGTTCGCTCCAGATCATCTCCACATGTGGGAGATTAAAAGTTATTAAAAACTTTCTAATAGGATTTTTGGTTTTGCCGTGGCAACGCCATGAATTTGGCGTCCGTTTTCGCCGCTCGCCGCCGCGTTCAAACAGCCGTAACTCGCACATACTTTGGCCGATTTGAACAAAAATTGAATCGTTGGTCGAGTCGTTGACCCCGGATGTTCTGATATAGGAATTTTGAAAATTGCCGCAATAGCGCCCCCTGCAGAGCACAAAATTAAAATGAATGGAGCCAAAAATTAAACTTTGTCGTAGATGCATGAAATTTGGTACAGACATCCGTCACGTGATCCCGAACAAAAAATATATTGATGCCCCGCCCCTTTCCCCACCGTGTTGCCATGGCAATGACCCAATATCAACTTTGCCGCAGCCTAACCAAAATCGGTACACGCGTGCGTCATGACGGTCCGAACAAAAAAGTACATTACATGGTTGCTAGGCGACCAACAGGAGGTCGGCCATTTTGGGAAAATAAGCGCCGAAGGCGCCATTTCTTTTGCCAGCTCTTTTATAAACTCCACCGAGGGTGGCAGCGAAATTATACGCAGGTAGGGCGCGGCAGCGCCCCCCGGTTATTGTACATTACATGGTTGCTAGGTGACCAACAGGAGGTCGGCCATTTTGGGACAATTGGCGCCGAAGGCGCAATTTCTTGCCTATGCTCTTTTATAAACTCCACCGAGGGTGGCAGCGACATTATAAGCAGGTAGGGCGCGGCAGCGCCTCCCGGTTATTGCGGCGGCGTGCGGGAACCGGCGTCAACCGGCCACCGCGGCCCGCGAGGGCCTCCCAATGCCGCTTGCGGCTTTAATTAGGCCCGAGCGGACCTGGCAGGTCTCGGGCCTCTTGTAATTGTACAAGCAGTGCGCGGAGCGCACTGAAGAAAGACGTGCGCGTAGCGCACGTCCCACGGGAAAAGAGCGCGGAGCGCTCAAGACCCATGTAAGAGACAGTAATCAGGGGGCTCCCGGCACCAACACCTGTCCGATGATATAGGCGTGTGCCGCGAAAGCGGCACATTTGTTGCTGCTCGTAAAAAAAAAGAGGTGAAAACCACAGTGAAGGCGCAACATGGACAAGAAAGTGGTCGATGACGAGCGAAGCTCGTCATCGACCATGGCCACTCACCAAAGCCCAAAACACTGATACAGTGACTCGGGGCATCGAGCCCTATCCGGTGATATAAGTATTTGGCGCGAAAGCGGCAAATTTGTTCTTGTACTCAGAAAAATACGGAAAAAAAAACGGGTAGAGAAACATTGAGAAAGAAGAGGTAAAAGACGAGCGCAACGCGCTCGTATTGGACTTTGAACCTTACGGGTGGATTACTGGACGTGAGACCTTTCCGAATATATAAGGTTGGCCGCCGGAGGCGGCGCTATATTGTTATTGTATGAGTTTTTCTTATTCTTATTATTTTTCCTCTCCCCCAAAATGCCAGTTTCGGCACTTTCCCACCGACGAAAAGTCCTGAATTTTTGCACAAAATTCAATTAGGTGAAAAAAAAAAACTTCTCATCTCCAAAAATGTAAAATAAAAAAAAATGGCGCGTCAGCGCCCCCTGGAAAAAACACGTTAACATTGCGCCCAATGGCAGGACCCCCCAAAATACCGAAAAACCCGAAAAACGTACTTCGTCGTAGACGAAAAAAATTCGGCACAGTGATCGGTCACGTGAAGCCAAACAAAACAACACATTACGCGGTTGCTAGGCAACCAACAGTATGGCGGCCATATTGGCCCAAAGAGGGACTTGGCGCCAAAGGCGCCATTTCATGCCCACGCATTTGAACGAACTCGTCCTAGGCCGTTGAACGCAGCAACTCCCCGTTCGCTCCAGATCATCTCCACATGTGGGACATCAAAAGTTATTAAAAACTTTCTAATAGGATTTTTGGTTTTGCCGTGGCAACGCCATGAATTTGGCGTCCGTTTTCGCCGCTCGCCGCCGTGTTCAAACAGCCGTAACTCACACATACTTTGGCCGATTTGAACAAAAATTGAATCGTTGGTCGAGTCGTCGACCCCGGATGTTTTGATATAGGAAATTTGAAAATTGCCGCAATAGCGCCCCCTGCAGAGCACAAAATAGAAATGAATGGAGCCAAAAATTAAACTTTGTCGTAGATGCATGAAATTTGGTACAGACATCCGTCACGTGATCCCGAACAAAAAATATATTGATGCCCCGCCCCTTTTCCCATCGTGTTGCCATGGCAACGACCCAATGTCAACTTTGTCGTAGCCAAACCAAAATTGGTACACACGTGCGTCACGACTGTCCGAACAAAAAAGTACATTACATGGTTGCTAGGCGACCAACAGGAGGTCGGCCATTTTGGGAAAAATAAGCGCCGAAGGCGCCATTTCTTTTGCCAGCTCTTTTATAAACTCCACCGAGGGTGGCAGCGACATTATAAGCAGGTAGGGCGCGGCAGCGCCTCCCGGTTATTGCGGCGGCGTGCGGGAACCGGCGTCAACCGGCCACCGCGGCCCGCGAGGGCCTCCCAATGCCGCTTGCGGCTTTAATTATTATTATTATTATTTTTCCTCTCCCCACCTTAACTCCTTTATCTTGTGATGAAAAGTCCTGAATTTTGGCACATAATTCTAAAATGTTAACCGCTCGAATCGTGCAATTTCGAAATTTTACATTTCAAAAAAATGGCGCGTCAGCGCCCCCTGGAAAACTAGATTACATTGCACGTATGGCGAGACCCGAAAAACGTACTTCGTCGTAGACGAAAAAAATTCGGCACAGTGATTGGTCACGTGAAGCCCAACAAAAAAACACATTACGCGGTTGCTAGGCAACCAACAGTATGGCGGCCATATTGGCCCGAAGAGGGAATTGGCGCCGAAGGCGCCATTTCATGCCCACGCATTTGAACGAACTCGTCCTAGGCCGTTGAACGCAGCGACTCCCCGTTCGCTCCAGATCATCTCCACATGTGGGAGATTAAAAGTTATTAAAAACTTTTTAATAGGTTTAACGGTGTTGCCGTGGCAACGCCATGAATTTGGCGTCCGTTTTCGCTGCTCGCCGCCGTGTTCAAACAGCCGTAACTCACACATACTTTGGCCGATTTGAAAAAAAATTGAATCGTTGGTCGAGTCGTCGACCCCGGATGTTTTGATATAGGAATTTTGAAAATTGCCGCAATAGCGCCCCCTGCAGAGCACAAAATAAAAATGAATGGAGCCAAAAATTAAACTTTGTCGTAGATGCATGAAATTTGGTACAGACATCCGTCACGTGATCCCGAACAAAAAATATATTGATGCCCCGCCCCTTTTTCCACCGTGTTGCCATGGCAACGACCCAATGTCAACTTTGTCCTAGCCAAACCAAAATTGGTACACACGTGCGTCATGACTGTCCGAACAAAAAAGTACATTACATGGTTGCTAGGCGACCAACAGGAGGTCGGCCATTTTGGGAAAATCAGCGCCGAAGGCGCCATTTCTTTTGCCTGCTCTTTTATAAACTCCACCGAGGGTGGCAGCGACATTATAAGCAGGTAGGGCGCGGCAGCGCCTCCCGGTTATTGTACATTACATGGTTGCTAGGTGACCGACAGGAGGTCGGCCATTTTGGGACAATCGGCGCCGAAGGCGCCATTTCTTGCCTATGCTCTTTTATAAACTCCACCGAGGGTGGCAGCGACATTATAAGCCGGTAGGGCGCGGCAGCGCCTCCCGGTTATTGCGGCGGCGTGCGGGAACCGGCGTCAATCGGCCACCGCGGCCCGCGAGGGCCTCCCAATGCCGCTTGCGGCTTTAATTATTATTATTATTCACTGAGGCATCGTTATTTTTGTCAACAAGGTAAAAAAGTATAATTATTCATATTATCATCATTCTTTAGAACTGTCTTCTCTTATTTGCAGAGTAGTGTTTTTTTCTTGAACTATACAATTTATGTTGAATTAAAAAGGTATTAAAATGGTGAACAACACAAACTATTTTAAGAACATTTTTGTCAAGGAATAACCATCCAAAATTAAGAGATATAGCAACGCTTGCGGACTTTAGCTCGCTCAAAAGCAGTGACCAACTCTTCCATGTTCTATAATCTCCTAATGTTTTGCTCTATTGATATAAGGGCCAGTCCTGTCCGTCTTTCTTGGCTCATGGATGATCTGAGGTGAGACTTTATCAGTTTCAAAGCTGAAAACCTTCTCTCTGCAGAAGCTACAGTGACAGGAGGAAAGAACTAAACGTCCCATAATGCCACAGACATTGGGGGCCCCGTTCAGCTGGGGGCCCTACGCAGCTGCCTACCTTGCCTACCCCATTGCAACGGCTCTGCAGAATACATAAATATACATACATACATAAACGTAAACAAAAAAACAACCAAATAGCAAAGTAATTATGAAAAAAACAACAACCAAGTACTGTCTATGTACACATCTTTCTCTATGTGTATTCATTAGTTTTGTGCGTGGTGTGTGGGGGCGGTGGCTCCTCGGAGAAACGAATGAATAAAAATAAGAAAATAATGTGTTTGATGCATTTGATGTACATTCGAGGGACATGTGAATACTTGACCTTGTTATCCAGTTCATGAGAATTGTTTTCTTGGCGATATTTAGTTCGATAAGTAGCATTCTGCACTGGGTCAAGTTCTATTTTTGGAGCCACTCCCTGGACCAAGCTGTGGTCTATACACTGTGTCTGTTTATCACACAAACCGTCACAGGCTCTTTATGATGAGCAGATCCCACAGACTCGTAAATCCCAACACTTTATGGTGTCATTTAATACATAGTAACCCCCGCCGGTTTTCTTCGGCGTTACCCAAATAAAAGCTTTTCGAAAAAAAGCATCATAATGGCAGGAAAAAAAACCCGAGATGAAAAAGCAACAAAAACATGATAAAAAAAAAACACCACAACACGGCAACAAGGCGAGGAAAAAGATCCTTTAGCGGATCTTAGCTTTCAAATGAGGCACTGGCCTATAGTCTGTAAGAAGCTTTTCTATTTAGGCAAAGCCGGTTAAGCGGGGAGACCACAGGCTGTACGTGTCGGCGGAAAGTAGTGACCAGCACTAAGTTCCTGGGTGTGCACATCACAGAGAACCTTTCCTGGACCATGCACACTACATCTCTGGTCAAGAAAAGTAATCAGCATCTCTACTCTCTCCGCAAGTTAAGAAGAGCCAGAGTCCCAGCCTCTGTTATGTGCAACTCCTACAGAGGGACTATAGAGAGCATCCTGACCGGCTCCATCACTGTGTGGTTTTTCTACAGAGGGACTATAGAGAGCATCCTGACCGGCTCCATCACTGTGTGGTTCTTCTACAGAGGGACTATAGAGAGCATCCTGACCGGCTCCATCACTGTGTGGTTCTTTTACAGAGGGACTATAGAGAGCATCCTGACCAGCTCCATCACTGTGTGGTTCCTCTGCAGAGGGACTATAGAGAGCATCCTGACCAACTCCATCACTGTGTGGCTCTTCTACAGAGGGACTATAGAGAGCATCCTGACCGGCTCCATCACTGTGTGGTTCTTCTACAGAGGGACTATAGAGAGCATCCTGACCGGCTCCATCACTGTGTGGTTCTTCTACAGAGGGACTATAGAGAGCATCCTGACCAGCTCCATCACTGTGTGGTTCTTCTACAGAGGGACTATAGAGAGCATCCTGACCAGCTCCATCACTGTGTGGTTCTTCTACAGAGGGACTATAGAGAGCATCCTGACCAGCTCCATCACTGTGTGGTTCTTCTACAGAGGGACTATAGAGAGCATCCTGACCAGCTCCATCACTGTGTGGTTCTTCTACAGAGGGACTATAGAGAGCATCCTGACCAGCTCCATCACTGTGTGGCACGGCGCCAGCACTGCCTCCTGCCAAAGGAGCCTCCAGCGCCTCGTGAGAGCAGCGGAGAAGATCTGTGGAGCTCCTCTCCCCTCCATTAAGGACATGTACTCCACCCGTCTCACCCGCAAAGCCGTCAGAATCACACAGTCTCTTCAAGGTAATGCCTTCAGGGAGGAGACTGCGGAATCTACGGGCCAGGTCGAGTCGACTGAAAAACAGTTTCGTACACAGGGCCATTGGGAAGCTGAACTCCCTGCCCTCCCTCCCACCCCTCTTCCCCCACCCCCCGCTCCACAATCAAGGATGAGAGAAATATAATTTCAAATCAGTCACATGGTTTGACAAATAAAGCAATCTTGAATCTTGAATCTTGAAGCCATTGTACATTTTAGTTTTAGACCGCGGGCGTTTCGTAACACGGCTCTTGCGTCACCTCACAATAGCGTTTATAATGTGCCACGTCTTTCTAAAGCTCTGATTAGGTCTGAATAGAAGAGAACGTATCCGTTATTTTCACGAGAACAGCGGATGTCGTTTAATTTGCTGAGGTGATGCTAAAGGTCGGGCGGCGTGGCGATTACTCCACACGCTCACGGCGCTCTCTGAACCGCCGCAGATTCACTAATGCTTTTATCACAAAGACCGAAAGCGGATCTACAGCTTTACAATTCTATAATGCACGAAGATGGAGAAAAATGGAGAAGAGACAACGTGAATGGAACGGTAATGATTGTTTTCCTTCAACGTAAGGTGTTTAAAGGCCTCGTAAATGACTGAAAGGGATATTTGACGTAGGACCTCATTTCTTAGTTATCCAGAGTGGTGTTGATTTCTGGAGATAATATATATATATACTTTATTCATGCCCTCCTTATATTTGAAGAGTTCAGTGGTGCTAGGCTAGCGCATGTCTATGGTAACTAGTAGCCTGCATTAAAAACCTCTTCAAAATCATGAATTTGCCTGAAAGTGGCCTATTTCACATCTAAACCATCCACCATCCAGCTGTTGGAGCTGCACCAGCCCCTATGGCGCCCCCTGCAGGTGGTGGGTCCACAGAAGGACGGCCTCATGGTTCTAACCGGGCCTGTTGGTCTCTCATAAGGGGCTTCAGAACCGCTCTTTGTCTGACCCGTCACCTAGGACCTGTTTGCCCTGGGAGACCCTACCAGGGGCACGAAGCCCCCGACCACAGAGCTCCAGGATCATTCAGGTCAAACCCTCCCCCACATTGACACTAGCTGGTTCTGTATGTGTTGCTCCAGTGTGTTTACAATTTTTAACTCATATATTTTTTACTCATATTAAGAGTAATAGTATAGATGCCCAGGTTGGTCCTTTCACAACATAGTAGTGCGGACAAGAAGGATTTCACTCAACCACAAGATAACAGTGGTTCATGGCAAACCACAGTAAGAAAATGTAACTAAAAACGATCCTTTCATTGCTTCTGAAAAACGAGAGCAGATTTCTCTTCTTAATGCATCTCTGTCTCTGCGGTGATGTATCGAGTGCAGTCACATAATGAGAGGTCAAGAGGCTGCGTCCGGTCTGTTGTAGTTACAGTGGATCCGGTGGAAAGTCTCCTTAGGTCTAATCAACGCTGACCCATAAGAATAACTCACTGCCTATCGACGACTCCACAGGCCGCGTGATGTCACAGTCAATGCAGAAAATCACTGCACAAATGGAGGGTTTAGGGGGAAAAGCTGCAATAAAAAGGACAATTCTGAACCTACAAGTGAGGTTTACGCTATGGGGTTCGTTTACTGGTTGACTTTTATAGTATTGGTCTAAAAATGGCAAGAAGTACAAGGTTACTGTACGATTACGACGCCACAAAATACAGTAATAAACATACCTACCCCATAATGATAATTGAGCCTTTGTATCTTTGTTCCACTGTCTTGTATTAACTGCTGTTGTATTGTGTTCTAACAGTTTTCACCCACACAAAACACACTTTGCTCTGGAACAATAAAGCGATGTTGTCAGGTTGCATCCATTTTTAACTTGAATGCACTTTCCTCAACTCGACGCTCTCTTCAAAGTGCAGCTAGTTTCCTTTTGCAGAGACAGGGCTGGGATGACACTTTGTGATGTGGTCACATTATTCTGCACAAACAGCAGACGGACACTTTGTCCAGCGAGGGACTTTCAGAGAGAACCTTTGTTTGTAGCTCATGGAATTCAGCTTTTGTGTAGCAGCGCCACAAGGGGGCAGTGCAGAGTGGCGTGCAGGGGGCTTTAAATAAAACTACGTTCACGGTTTCGTGCAGCATGTCGACTTGTGCATACACTTTACTGTTCTTCCTCTCGATGTCATCATCATCATCACCACAGGCCTGATCATGTGACCTGAGGTATTTCCCCTTCTCCAGCAAAGCCGCTCCTCTCCGGACAAGAACACCGGAAATACGAGTTTAACTCGATGTTATTTGGTGACCATATTCAGAGCACACTGCAGGCCTGCAGAGTAGGATGACATGATGCCTATAGGTCGTCAGCGTAAAATATACAGAGCTGCATTCTTATATAAGTGCAAAACAGTGTTCTCTATTATGTATTAGTTTATTTGACAGGGACAGTACACATGTGTCAGTATTCGCTGCAAAGCTAGTTTTCAGCTGTTGTCCCTGGGCCAGGTGTATAACGCCAACAACAATTATAAAACATAAAACTATTTAAAAGTTGAGGCTACACAACAAATGCCGACAACAACATCCAAACGCTCGTTCTGTGACTTGCACAATAGAATCGAGATGTTGGTGCAAGGGCAGGTCATACAGTTCAAACAGACATCATGAGAATAAATACACAGTCATTATTTACAAAGCAACACCTGAGCAGAGGATCCTGACACTCGGCTCAGTCCTGCAGGAGGAGATCTGTACAGGGTCTAATGAGCACATCGTTGATTGGATTTCAACCAGTTTTTTAATTGAGTCCTAAATGTGTTGAACATGGGGCATTCTCGTATAGTGAGAGGGCTGATGTTCCAGATGTTACAGCCTCTGACTGAAACAACAGTCTGGCCAAAGGTCTGAAGGCCCTTCACAGTCTCCTCTAACCATAGGCCGAGTGGTTCTGCCAGAAGAGGATTTCAATTTGACGAATTCCCTTAATGGCGCTGGTGCGAGTCCGTTGAGTATGTTGTAAACCATACAGTTTAAAGTATTTAACATTTTCAAAGTTTAGAGGGTTGTACGTCTAAAGAATGCGGCAGAGGTTACGAAACTGGCAAAAACTTTTAAAGCTTTTTTATATAAGGATTCTATTTGTCTAAAAGTGGTTTCATTTGTAAGAGAACAGTTTGTAAAACAATATTCCATGTGCGAGAACACCAGAGCAGCAGAAATATCCGAGCACCTGAAGTGTCATTGATGAGCGAATATATCTGAAGTTATGAAGACTGAATTTAATAGTTTTACTAATTTTTGTGACGTGACTTTTGAACATGAGAGTCAAGAACTACTCCAAGGTATTTGAACTCTTGTACCGGTTCAGGCTCCACATCTCTGAGAAATACACGTGAATTAGTAGTTTTTTTGTTCTGCTGTTCTCTATTGACAGAATATGCATGACGTCATTAATGTGTTGCGAGGGTCCAATACGAAAAGCGTATCACTGCAAAGCTGTGTGTCATGGTCCTGTGTTGCCACTTCTCCCCTCCCTCCTGTTTTGTGTTTTGTCTGTCTCCTCCCCTGGGCGGAGCCATCAGATCAGCCACCTGTCACTCACACACCTGCATTCAATCCACAGCTCGTTACCTGCACTTCAAGACCACCAGTTTCCCCACCACACCTTGCCGGTTCGTTTGTTTTCACTGCCACAGTCTGTTGACGCGTTTGGCCCTGTCCTGTGACCGAAACTCTTGACTCCGTTTGTTCCTGCCTTTTGGTCTGTTTTCCGTTATTAAATACTCTTATAATTTACCGTCTGTGTTCTGCTTTTGGGTCCAACTACAAACCCTGACAGAACGAACCGGCCAATATGGACCCAGCAGAACACAGTCCTTTTTTTGTTCTGGAGCTGTGGCAAGGTGGGTTGTCCCCGGTGAAGCCACTGCCGGACACCGACCTGGGCTTGGGGTGGGCACCTTCTGTCCCGGAGCCACCCTGGACATCTTGCTCCGTCCAGGGTGGGCTCCTCCTGTCCTGGGGACACCACCAAGCCCAGACCCCCGTCCGGAGTGCACTCCGCCGGTCCCTGCTCCTCGCCGGAGCCTTGGCCACCCGCCGCCTCTCCCTGCTCCTCGTCCGGGCCCCGCTGGTCCGCCGCCTTGGCCCGCTGCGGAGTACCCGGACCTGCCTCCGCCGCCTTGGCCCGCTGCGGAGTACCCGGACCTGCCTCCGCCGCCATGGCCCGCTGCGGAGTACCCGGACCTGCCTCCGCCGCCTTGGCCCGCTGCGGAGGATCCGGACCTGCCTCCGCCGGAGACCCCTGACCTGCCTCCGCCGGAGACCCCTGACCTGCCTCCGCCGGGCTTCGCGGACCCGCCTCTGCTCCCGCCGCCGCCGGGCTTCGCGGACCCGCCTCTGCTCCCGCCGCCGCCGGGCTTCGCGGACCCACCTCTGCTCCCGCCTCCGCCGGGCTTCGCGGACCCGCCTCTGCTCCCGCCTCCGCCGGTGCCCGCGGACCCGCCTCTGCTCCCGCCTCTGCTCCCGCCTCCGCCGGAGCCCCCGGACCCGCCTCTGACTCCGCCGCCGGAGCCGCCGGAGCCCCGGGACCCGCCTCTGACTCCGCCGCCGGAGCCCCCGGACCCGCCTCTGACTCCGCCGCCGGAGCCCCCGGACCCGCCTCTGACTCCGCCGCCGGAGCCCCCGGACCCGCCTCTGACTCCGCCGCCGGAGCCCCCAGGCCCGCCTCTGACTCCGCCGGAGCCCCCGGACCCGCCTCCGCCGGAAATCCTGGACCCGCCACCTCTGTCTGCAGGTGCTCTCAGCCCGTTTCTGAGCCCATCTCAACCTCCGTGGCCCCCGGACTCTGTTGCACCGACTGTGTTCCCTCCTCCTGACCCCCTCCGCCCTCCCGGTTTTTCGTGGGACGTCTGGAATCCGTCCCTTGAGAGGGGGGTACTGTCATGGTCCTGTGTTGCCACTTCTCCCCTCCCTCCTGTTTTGTGTTTTGTCTGTCTCCTCACCTGGGCGGAGCCATCGGATCAGCCACCTGTCACTCACACACCTGCATTCAATCCACAGCTCGTTACCCTGCACTTCAAGACCACCAGTTTCCCCACCACACCTTGCCGGTTCGTTTGTTTTCACTGCCACAGTCTGTTGACGCGTTTGGCCCTGTCCTGTGACCGAAACTCTTGACTCCGTTTGTTCCTGCCTTTTGGTCTGTTTTCTGTTATTAAATACTCTTATAATTTACCGTCTGTGTTCTGCTTTTGGGTCCAACTACAAACCCTGACACTGTGTTTCAATATGATGCTAAACTATATTATCCAAGTCGTCACTCCCTCGGTTACAATTAGTGCAGAATGCAGCAGCTCCTCGTCCGACCGGTCCATCCACATCCTCCCCTCCATGCACTGCTCCCGGGCCACTTTTGTACTGATTTAAAATGTTTGTCTTTAAAGCACTTCGTGGCCTCGCGCTGTCATTTTGAACTGAGAACTAACTATGCCCAGTGTTTAATTTGTAAATGAGTATTTCCAGGAACACGTTTGGTCTGATGTGATGAATTCGGGGAACAGGCCAAAACGTTTGCTGAAACACCCTCATTAAACACCGTTATATCACATCAAATCTTTGCCGGTTCCTCCTTAATATTTCCCCGGATCCTTTACACTGAAAAACTGAAAATTGGGGGAATGCAAATTAAGCACGGGCTATGTCCCAGCAGAGCTCTCCGGTCTCCGATCAAATGGTTCTAGACGTGCCCAGGTCCCTGTGGCCCAAACTGTGGAACAGCTGCCCCTATAGTCTACATGTTCTCTTTAAAGTCCAGGCTAAAGACCCATCTCTTCAAACCGGTTTAAAGACCTAGAACTCACTGAATCATATCCAGGATGTAATAATGTTGTGTTTTTAAATTTAGCTGAGCTTTCTGTGACCCCAACGACTGCGCTAAGTGACGTTATCTTTACGAGTGCGATCGATGCTGGAGCCGCGTGGAGTGAATCACTTCTCGTAAAGACTCTACTCCGTGGTTTATAAAACTCAAGCCTCGCACTTTCCGCTCCACTACATTTTTGGATCTGGATTAAAAGTATTTTGAATTTGGACTTTGAAGACATTTGAATTCTGCAAGTGACCAATAACAAATTACATCTAAGCTTTCAAGTGAGGCTTTGCACTGGGCTGGCACCAAAAATAGAGATGAAAACCAGACAAAAACACGACTAAAAAGCAACAAAAGCGCAAAGTTATACAGGAATATTGTGAAAAAGTTCATTTATTTCTGTAATTCAGCTTAAAATGTGAAACCATCCATCCATCCATCCATCCATTTTCTTCCGCTTTATCCGGGGCCGGGTCGCGGGGGCAGCAGTCTCAGCAGAGATGCCCAGACTTCCCGATCCACGCACACCTCTTCCAGCTGTTCTGGGGGGACCCCGAGGCGACACCAGGCCAGCACGGAGACATAGTCCCACCAGCGTGTCCTGGGCCTTCCACGAGGCCTCCTCCCACTAGGACATGCCTGGAACACCTCCCGAGGGAGGCGACCAGGAGGCATCCGGTACAGATGCCCTAGCCACCTCAGCTGGCTCCTTTCAACGTGGAGGAGCAGCGGCTCGAGTCCGAGCTCCTCCCGGGTAACTGAGCTCCTCACCCGATCTCGAAGGGTGCGCCCAGCCACCCTGCGAAGGAAACTCATTTCGGCCGCTTGTATTCGCGATCTTGTCCTTTCGGTCATTACCCAAATCTCATGACCATAGGTAAGGGTGGGAACGTAGATCGATCGGTAAATCGAGAGCTTTGCCGCTTGACTCAACTCCCTCTTCACCACAACAGTCCGATACAGCGACCGCATCACTGCTGACGCAGCACCAATCCGTCTATCGATCTCACGCTCCATCCGTCCCTCACTCGTGAACACGACCCCGAGATACTTGAACTCCTCCACTTGAGGCAAGGACACCCCACCGACCTGAAGCGGGGAAGCCACCTTTTTCCGGTGGAGAACCATGGCCTCAGATTTGGAGGTGCTGATCCTCATCCCGGCCGCTTCACACTCGGCTGCAAACCGCCCCAGTGCGCGCTGGAGGTCCTGATTTGAGGAAGCCAACAGAACAACATCATCTGCAAACAGCAGAGATGAGATCCTGAGGTTCCCAAACCGGACACCCTCCGGCCCCTGGCTGCACCTAGAAATTCTGTCCATAAAAGTAATGAACAGAACCGGTGACAAAGGGCAGCCCTGGCGGAGCCCAACACGCACCGGGAACAGGTCTGACTTACTGCCGGCAATGCGAACCAAGCTCCTGCTACGGTCATACAGGGAACGGACAGCCCTTAGTAGAGGGCCCCGTACCCCATACTCCCGGAGCACCCCCCACAGGGCACCACGAGGGACACGGTCGAACGCTTTCTCCAGGTCCACAAAGCACATGTGGACTGGTTGGGCGAACTCCCACAAACCCTCGAGCACCCGATGAAGGGTATAGAGCTGGTCCAGTGTTCCACGACCAGGACGAAAACCGCATTGTTCCTCCTGAATCCAAGGTTCGACTATTGGCCGGATCCTCCTCTCCAGCACCCTGGAATAGACCTTACCAGGGAGGCTGAGAAGTGTGATCCCTCTGTAATTGGAGCACACTCTCCGATCCCCCTTCTTGAAGAGAGGGACCACCACCCCGGTCTGCCAATCCAGAGGCACTGTCCCCAACCGCCACGCGATGTTGCAGAGACGTGTCAGCCAAGACAGCCCTACAACATCCAGAGACTTAAGGTACTCGGGACGAATCTCATCCACCCCCGGGGCCTTGCCACCGAGGAGCTTTCTAACCACCTCGGTGACTTCAGCCTGGGTGATGGACGAGCCCCCCTCCGAGTCCCCAGCCTCTGCCTCCTCATCGGAAGACGTGACAGTGGGATTGAGGAGATCCTCGAAGTACTCCTTCCACCGCCCGACCACGTCCCCAGTCGAGGTCAGCAGCCCCCCACCCGCACTGTAAACAGTGTTGGTGAAGCACTGCTTCCCCCTCCTGAGGCGCCGGATGGTTTGCCAGAATCTCTTCGAGGCCGACCGATAGTCCTCCTCCATGGCTTCTCCAAATTCCTCCCAGACCCGAGTTTTTGCCTCTTTGACCACACGAGCTGCAGCACGCTTGGCCTGCCGGTACCTCTCAGCTGCCTCCGGAGTCCCACAAGCCAACAAGGCCAGATAGGACTCCTTCTTCAGCTTGACGGCATCCCTTACTTCCGGGCGCCACCACCGGGTTCGGGGGTTGCCGCCGCGACAGGCACCAGAGACCTTACGGCCACAACTACGAGCAGCCGCATCGACAATGGAGGAGGAGAACATGGTCCACTCGGACTCCATGTCCCCTACCTCCCTCGGAATCTGGGTGAAGCTCTTCCGGAGGTGGGAGTTAAAGACCCTACTGACAGAGGGATCCACCAGACGTTCCCAACAGACCCTCACAACACGTTTGGGCCTGCCAGGTCTGACCGGCTTCTTCCCCTGCCAGCGGATCCAGCTCACCACCAGGTGGTGATCGGTTGACAGCTCAGCCCCTCTCTTCACCCGAGTGTCCGAGACACGCGGCCGGAGATCAGATGACACAACTACAAAGTCTATCATCGACCTCCTGCCTAGGGTGTCCTGGTGCCACGTGCACTTATGGACATCCTTGTGCTCGAACATGGTGTTCGTTATGGACAAACCGTAACTAGCACAGAAGTCCAATAACAGAACACCACTCGGGTTCCGATCGGGGAGGCCGTTCTTCCCCATCACCCCCACCCAGGTCTCACTGTCGTTACCCACGTGGGCGTTGAAGTCCCCCAGTAGAACAATGGAGTCCCCAGCCGGAGCACTATCTAGTACCCCCCCCAGGGACTCCAAGAAGGCCGGGTACTCTGCACCGATGTTGGGCCCGTAGGCCGAGACAACGGTGAGAGACCTGTCCCCGACCCGAAGGCGTAGGGACGCGACCCTCTCGTTCACCGGGGTTTAGTTTAGTTTAGTTTATTTGTTTATTTGAGCAGTACACATTGTGCTCAAAAGGAGTGGGCTGAAGCAAAAGCTTATGAGCGCCCACCCCCAAGTGCAATGGGGTGAACTCCAACACGTGACGGCTGAGCTGGGGGGCTATGAGCAAACCCACCCCAGCCCGCCGCCTCTCCCCGCGGGCAACTCCAGAAAAATGGAGCGTCCAGCCCCTCTCCAGGAGTTGGGATCCGGAACCCAGGCTGTGCGTGGAGGTGAGCCCGACTATATCTAGCCGGTATCTCTCTACCTCCCGCACGAGCTCAGGCTCCTTCCCCCCCAGCGAAGTGACGTTCCATGTCCCGAACGCCAGAAGCTGCGCACGCGGACCAGGTCGTCGAGGCACCTGCCTTCGACTGCCACCCAGTCCTCTCTGCACCCGACCCCTACGGATCCCTCTGCGGGTGGTGGGTCCACAGGAAGGCGGGCCCACGTCGTCCGTTTGGGCTGTGCCCGGCCGAGCCCCGTGGGCAGAGGCCCGACCACCAGACGCTCGCATTCGAGCCCCAACCCCAGGCCTGGCTCCAAGGTGGGGCCCCGGCTGCGCCATACCGGGCGACGTCACGGTCCTTGTTAGTATACTGTCCATAGAAGTCTTTGAACTGCTCTTCGTCTGACCCGTCACCTAAGACCTGTTTGCCATGGGAGACCCTACCAGGGGCATGAAGCCCCAGACAACATGGCTCCTCGGATCATTCGGGCACTCAAACAACCCCACCACGTTAAGGTAGCAGTTCATAATGTTAAACCAATTATGATATAGGCTCATGACATGCAAAGTGACATATGTCCCGCCTTTGTTTTTTATTTTATTTGGATGATTGTGGCTCACAGCTTTGTAAAAACCCCAAATAAGAAATCGCTTTTTCAACCTCTTTTCTTGGCTATTTTGATGTTTTTTCCAAGACGCTTTTAGATTTGCGTAGAGCCAGAAAATGCGCTGGTTTCATGTGGGGGTTAAGAGGGTAAAGACTCTTAAATTCCTCGGGCTGTGTAATGCTGCTGTGAGAATGTGTCCTTCTGGTCTTTCAGGTCAAATACCTGCTCTCCTCGACCAGCTTGACTTCCTCGTGTGGTGACGGTATCTCGTCCCCCTCTGCTCTATAAAAACAGCTCCTCTTCTCCAGTCCTACAGTCTCCTGACTTAGAAGTGAAGGTAAGTCGCGTCCTCACTGCTCAGGTCTTGGCTTCTACACACAGATCTTCTCATTAGTCGTACTTGATGCTTTCAGATGGCCGCCCACTGCCCGCTGACCGCCTTCCTCTGTTTGGCCGGAGCTCTGCTGACGGCAGGAGCTGTAAGTTCACCTCATTTATCATCATGTCTTTTTGATCAGGCTTTAATAACTCTCTTTATTGTTCCACACTCACAGGAAGTGGGAAATGACCACGGTGAGTTTGACTACATACACGTTAATATACAGTACACTTATTTTGATTCATTTATTATTAATAATTGTATTATTTTAATAAAGGCTGTCCTGAGGCCTGGACTCCGTTTGGAACTCGCTGTTTCAAGTTCTTTGAATCTAATTTGACCTGGACAGAAGCAGAGGTACAACACTAATGATCACAATGACTCCTCTTACAGGTACTCGGTGTTACAGTGGTGGGACTCGAATATAGAAAACACTACATTAGGTCGACATATGAAAGGCTGTGGATAGATTACATGTAACAGAAGAGGTTTACTTTTAATGGCTTTATTTTTAAAATAAGCTCTAAACCATTTCACAGAATAACACGTCTTTATGTGTGCTCTAGTTTGAGATACGGCTCGTCCTCCCCAGGAAATGTTTCATCAATCCAATAACATTTGGAGTATTTTAATCAAGAATATGCCATTTAAATCAGCATTATACTGTGATGAATATCAGACAGGTCTACATTAGGGTTACTTTCCTTCAAAGAAAAAGAAAAGACATTGATTTGTATAGCTGCGATTAGACTACTTTTATTATTTAATCTATTTATCCACTATTTTTTTATGTCCTGTCAAAATCCTGTGTAAGTGTTTCCCAGTGGGGCCCACTTGAGCTTCAGTAAAGCAGCTGTTTGATTTTAAACCATAAAGAGCACATCCTGCAAACGTGACTACACAAAAATCGACTATATCGATACTAAAAGTGGTATCGAAGCTAGATATTCATTTGAGAGGGTATCGATACTTTCTGTGTTTCCCCCTCGCTCCCAGAGCACAGGACGGAACCTGCTGTGTGTGGATATTAAGAATATGCGAGATAGTCGTCCGTCCAGACCCCTCGTTGATGGAAAAACAGGCAGAGAGAAAAGTGTCGTTCTTCAGGCATTTTATTGCAGGAGAGTGGTCACATTACAGATGTCCTACATAGTGAAGCATTTCACAGAAGTCTCAAAGAAGTCTGAGGACGTCTCTACAGAACCTTCCTTATAATATCCAAGTTTAGCCCATCCCCTGATCACATCACACATGCATCCCAGCACACAAAGAACATTCCTTAGCTTAGATAACATCCAGAGACTATATGCTAAAATACAGATGAAAGCTTTTTATTACACCTAAGACAGGATGCATCCCAAGGCAGGATGCCCCCACTATTTACCCCTCAAGCACAGATGGCTTTTGATCTCCTCGGCCCCAGTAGAACTAAAGATGCTTGACCAGTTTGCAACAGTAATACACATTTATTGGGGGCTATCAAACCAATCATTTTTTATCTCTACAATCCCCCTCATTATCACCTTTAAGGTGATAACCCAAAGATAAAAAAAACACAATACCTAGAATTAACACACAGTTTTGTTTACCATTAGCTCATAATCATATGTGTCAAAATGAAATGCGTTGTGAGTGTTGTATTGCTCAGCTGAAGCTCTTAACCTTTATCTACAGCATCCTTCAGTCACAACTGAAAAAATGCCTTTGTGTTTTCTGGAAGCGGCCTGTTACGTTACAATATTGCAGGTGCTTCATTCTCATACATATGTGTGTCCCATTACACTAACCCCTGTTCGCTTGTCACCCATGGCAAGCCCTATACCCAGTAAATGTACGTTATATTACTGTATAGGCAGAAAGTGGCTAGATATGCAAATTTCCATTTGAACCCTCACAAACGAACACTGCCCAGCCAGTGTATATCCGGTCGCCATGGAAATAGATACCAGGCTACTAAGTTGCCCTTTGTAGCCGTTATGTGTATGCAAAATTACGTGGCATAGCAGCACAGAGTAGGAATTTGTCACAACAATGGGTGAAAAAGGAAAATGCCCTGAAACTATTTGTAATCTATTCTCAAAATCGGCCCCCTTCTTTATGGCATCAATTTGCGAAAGATACCTGTCCATGCCTTGTCGTCTGTCCCTGGGCCGTAACTAGTGATGTACCTGTTTAAAACTTTGTTAGCTCCAGCCCTAAGTGTGTGCACGAACCTCTAATGTGTTTCAGGAGAACTGAGTAATTTAATTTTTTTTATTATTTTATCTTTATTTTACCGTAAATTTTGCCCAATAGGATAATGCAATTACTTAAGTTATTTTGTACAAATCAACTGTGCCCATTCAATATAATAATCACACAACGGTTAATTTATTAACCAAGAGATCAAATATGATTACAGTTCTCGTGAAACTTTATCTGTAGTGTAGGTGTATTAGCAGAATGCAAAGTGTACATGTTTTAACCTAGTCAATGCTATAGCTAGGAAAGGGAAATCTTCATCCAGGGTCTTCATCCTCCTCAATGGTCATTTTGGTACCGAGGGAGCGCTCAGGGTCCGTCACGTCAGCGTCAAAGTCAGGGTTAGTCGGGTCAATTGTCAAATGGCACCATTACAGTTATATGGCAGTGTCAGGACTCACTAAAGCCCTTAATATAAAATGGTTTGGTTCAAATTAACTTTATCTTTACCCAAATTTTTTCTTTTAGAATCCTTTCTAAATAGTTCAGACAATAAGAATGTAGACGCAGCGCGGTTGATCAGGCCTCTCTGCCTCTACATTTCAGTCTATAGCACGGCTTTTTCTCCCACTTACTTATGGGAGGTCCGTAATATCCCCCTCATTATTGCTCCTTAAAACTGGACTCTTTCTCCACCTGAGAAGGTCCTCTCCATCGGGGTGTTTCAGTCACTCCACAATGTTCCAGGGTGCCTGTACAGATACACACTGCATCGCATTGTTTAGCGTCTGAACTTCATTTGTTAGTCTGTCAGATGTCATCACATCTTTTCATGTCCTTCATTATTTTTACTATCTTTTTCGAGGTGCCATTAAAATGTTAATACTAAAGTCAATACAGTTTGAATGGAGGTAATTTACGTCAGGTCAGTCAGTTAGTCTTTGTTCAATGATATTTATAATCAGTATATCAGTTAGTTTTTTTGCAATATTTCAAGATTCATGTCCGCTACTCAATTAATACTGTGAAGAAAGTAGTCAATACATTTAATAACTTCGTTGTAGATGTTGGACTTAATCCTGCTGCAAAAATTACAAATGTTTAAGAATTACAATTGTGCACTGATGTACACAACTCCCATGTCCATGTTCCTCAAACCTGTGAAAGAGATACTGAATATTGTTAATGGTAAATGATCACATTTATACAGCGCCTTTCTACCTGCTTTAGGAACTCAAAGCGCTTTTACAAGGAACCAGTCACCCATTCACACTCTCATTCATACACCAGTGTACGCTGACACTGGAGGCAAGGTTGGTAAAGTGTCTTGCCCATGGACACAATGACCTTGGTAACCTGCTGGATTACAAAGGGTGCTGTTAAAGGGTGTAAAGACAAAACCTCGACAGATTACAGTGACATGGATATGAAAACTTTAAAAACTGTTATTGAAAGTGTCTCTAATCTGTTAACATACGTCTGTAACTTATTGTTACACAAATTATTTCTAAATCTGAGTACAAGCAAAATGATGATGCAAATGCTTTGGTTTTATCCTTATGTCTCTGCTGTGATTGACATTCGTCTCCATGGAGACTCAAAGGGGAAAGGGGCGGAGCCACATGGCGCAGCTTGTTTGCCGCTCCTCCTACTCCATGTCTCCTCGTAGGAGAAAGACACAGGATCGAACTGGGGGAAACAAAGAAAAACACAACACGTAGCCCTAACAAAACAGTACTCGGGTATCAGTGTTTCCACTGGTATCGCTTACAAAAAACAGACGCTTCGGAGCGCTCTGAAACACTGCCACACTGGCAGCGCGGCGCATGCGCTGAAACATGGAGATGTATTACCATTATCGTTCCTATGAACTTTTTCCTCATTAAAAATAAGGTGTTATACGATTTACTTATTTATATTTTGCTATTTACTCTAAATAGTTATGAATATTAATATCTATAATGTTTAATGTATCTATCTATGTTTCCTATTGAAACAAGGCATTTTTCTTTACTAATCTCCTCTCTCCGGTGCCTACTGGAGAAAGCCGCAGCACGTGGAAAAGATAGCTCTCCCCAAACAGCATGCTACTTCTCACAGAGGGGAGAAAAGGGAGGCGGGTTTTTGGCAGCATTTCTTGTCGACGTGCGAAGGGGGACGGCTGTCGAGGAGCTGCTGGTGGATTGACCGGAGCTGCGTGTTGAGTATTCGTTGCGTTACCAAACGGTGTTTGGTGCGCGGCGCCACTGACAGTGGGCTCTTTTGGACTCATACTGTGGCACATCACATAGACTGTTTTATACTGCTTTTCTTGGTGGTGTCTCTCCTGGTGTATGGGAAGACCCAAACGGGGTGGCTCTGGGGGGGGAGGGGAAACCGGGGGGAAGCGAACCAGGTCAGGTAGTAGTGGGAGTCGAGAAAGAGAAGTACCCAAGATGGTGAGGCGAGATGAGCGTGAGGAGGAAGAATTTAAAATCATTTTTCAATTCAAGGACGAAGTAAGAAAAGTTCCCAACCCCCTTAAACTATCCTCAGAAATACGTGACAAAATTGGGGAAATCCTACACGCTAAAATTTTGTCTAATGGGAATGTGCTGATATTTTGTAAGACCGAAGCCCAAAGGAAAAAGGGACTCACGTTAAAGGAATTGGATAAACGAGCAGTTCAAGGTTTGGTGCCAGGGTCCAACTTGGACTCTGTCCAGGGCTCTAAAGGGGTCGTTTATATTGACATAGACGTGTCTGAGGATGAAATGTTTCAAAACCTGAGAGGGGGATCTATTTTAGGAGTGAAAAGGTTTAAAACCAGGACGGAGGGAGAAGAGAGAAGTAGCACGGCGGTGCTAATTTCTTTTAGAGAGGAGGTCCTTCCGCAAAGGGTTACACTGGGATATATGGTCTATCAGGTCAAACCGTATGTGCGTCCACCCTTGCGTTGTTACAAGTGTCAGAGGTTTGGGCACGTTGCTGCAGTGTGTAGAGGGGAGAAAAGGTGTGGAAAGTGTGGCGGGGACCATGATTATTTGGAGTGTACAAACAGTGAGGTAAAGTGCTGTAATTGTGGGGGCAGCCATGTGGCGGCGTACAGGGGCTGTGGGGCGCATGTCAGGGCCCAACGAGTGGAGACAATGAAAAGGACTGAAAATATCTCCTATGCTGAGGCAGTTAGGAAAGTTAAGGGAGCGGGTCAGGAGATACAGCAGGTTCAAAGTGAAAGAGTAAACCAGGTAGGTGGTCAAGGCTCAGATGATTGCTTTGTGGTGCGCAAAGTGGCGTTCTTTGCCTTTTTAGTGGAAGTTTTATGGGCAGCAAGGCAGGTGGATACGCCATCAGGCATAAAGGCAATGATTGCAAAAGAGGCAGCTAGGTTCCTGGGTACAGAGGTGTCCCCAGAGCACTTGAACCTTGCATACGCACGTAGTGAGGGTACACAAAGAAGGGTCAGTCAGAGTGGGGAAGGCTCCTCAGTAGGGTAAATGTTTTATATATTACAGTGGAATGCGCGTAGCCTTATTGCCAATGGACAGGAACTTAAAAAATACTTGGAGGACTTCATTACTAAGCCTGCTTTGATATGTGTCCAGGAGTCATGGTTAAAACCATGCCTGGATTTTGTAGTGCCTGGGTATGTGAGTGAGCGGCTTGACCGGGCCGATAAGGCTGGAGGGGGATGTGTGATCTTTATTCGGGAGAATGTGCAATATCAAAGGGTATCCCTTAACACTCAACTGGAATGTATGGCGGTGAGGGTATGGGGTGTACAGGGCACAATTAATGTGGTAAATTTTTATAATCCATGTCTGCACCTTAATACTTACACCTTGGATGAAATATTGCAGGTGGTGGGAACACCAGTAGTTTGGGTTGGAGATTTTAATGCCCATAACCCAGTGTGGGGCAGTAATTCCCGGGACCGTAACGGGGAGGAAGTTGAGGATTTCATGGATAGGAATGGACTGATTTGTATGAATGATGGCAGGCCCACGAGGTTTGATGTTAGAACGGGGGGGCTTTCATGTATTGATTTGGCCTTGGCCTCCAGTGACTTGGCTATTTTAGGAGAGTGGGATAACCTGGATAGTTGCTCAATAGGGAGTGATCACTTTCCTATACTATTGAAGTTTGGGAAATCTCTAGTAACGGATGAGATGGTCAGGCCTAAAGCCTTAGATTTTGGGCGAGCACAGTGGAAGGAGTTTGTTGAAGGATGTACTAGGGATCTGGGTAAGGTTCAGGATAGCTCTTTGGAGGAGTGGAATGACAGCTTGTGCAAAGTAATCTCACAGAATGTACGTCAGTTCATCCCTTGTAAGGTTGGGGGAAGGAATAGGGTGAGTGTGCCCTGGTGGAATAAGGCCTGTACTGATGCTATAAGGGCAAGGAAAAAAGTATATAAACTATTTAAGAGGTTTCCGTCAGAACAAAATTCTATTGAGTATAAAAAGTTGAGGGCGATGGCTCGTAGGACAATAAAAGGGGCTAAGAGAGATTGTTGGAGGAAGTACTGCAGTGGATTAGGAGTGGAAGCGTCAGTGGCAGAGGTGTGGTCAGCTGTGCGCCGTATGGCAGGTGGTTGTAGGCGTAGAGCTATTCCAGTGCTTCAGGATAGAGGGGTGGAAGCCCTGAGGAATGACCAGAAGGCAAGCATGCTTGCTAGGAAGTTCCAGGAGGTCCACTGTGGTGATAATATAGGAGAGAAGGGGATTAGGGAGAGGAACAGGACTCTGAATAATCAAGAGTATAAACTTGAGGTTAGTGATGATAATTCTGATCCAGGTAATTTATTTTTTTCACTTAAGGAACTGCAGAAGGCAATAAGTAGAGGGGGTAAAACGGCACCAGGTAAGGATGGGCTAGTGTATGAAATTTTTAAGCATTTTGATGATATTGTGTTGTACGAGGTGTTGGCACTTATTAATAATGTATGGGAAGAGGGGGTGTTGCCTTCAGCATGGAGGGAGGCTGTCGTGGTGCCGATCCTAAAGCCAGGAAAGGAAGCTAAGAACCCGGGTTCGTACAGGCCGATTGCTTTAACAGCGGTGATATGCAAGATTATGGAGAGGATGGTTACTGATCGGTTAGTGTATAAATTAGAGAAAGAGGGATGGTTTACTAACATACAAAATGGATTTAGGTTAGGAAGAGGCGCAATGGACTCTGTGCTGTTGTTAGAGTCGGATGTTCAAAGAGCAATAGTCAACAAGGAGGCAGTTGTGGCAGTTTTTCTAGATATAGAAAAGGCCTATGATATGCTGTGGAGAGAGGGGCTTGTCATTAAATTGTATGATGCAGGGATTCGTGGGCGGATGTTAAACTGGATCAAAGCTTTCTTGCAGGATCGTAAAATTCAGGTCAGAGTTGGGGGTGAGCTTTCTGAAGTGTTGGGAATTGATAACGGCACACCGCAAGGTAGTGTTATAAGTCCTGTCCTTTTTAATGTAATGATTAATGATATTTTTTGTAAGGTTGGAGAGGGGCTTGGCCTGTCCTTATTTGCAGATGATGGGGCAATGTGGAAGAGGGGCCGAAATATTGATTTTATAATGAGGAAAATGCAAGCGTCACTGAACAATGTTACTGAATGGGCAGGAAAGTGGGGTTTTAAAATTTCAGTGGATAAAAGTAAGTATCTTATATTTGGCAATAAACGTAAAGTAGGGCATTTGAGTCTGAGTTTATATGGTAGAGTGCTTGAAAGGGTCAAGGTGTTTAAATTTCTAGGGGTGCACTTTGATGAAAGGTTGACATGGAGGTCCCATATTGATAAAATTATAGTGAAATGTGATAAAATTGTTAATATACTGCGGTGTCTTGCAGGTAGTAGTTGGGGTGCAGATAAGGGAACTCAGCTGATGATCTACAGGGCGATGGTTCGATCATGTATTGACTATGGGTGCTTAGCGTATGGGAGTGCAGCTAAGACAAACCTCTCGAGGCTGGACGTTGTGCAGGCTAAAGCGCTGAGGGTCTGCTGTGGGGCATTTAGGACGACAGCTATTCCTGCGCTATTAGTAGAGTGTGGTGAGATGCCCCTTGAATTGAGACGCGTCAAGTTGGCCCTTCAGTATATTGGGAGGGTACAGAGCCAAGAGCAAGGAAATCCTGTGAAGAACGTGCTGGAGGAGAGTTGGCAGCCAGCCAGGAAGGGAAGAAAGAGGGTGAGCTTTGTGAGTGAAGTGAGAAGTGAGTTCCCTGAGTTGGGCAATGACATGTCCCCTAGAGTGGTCTGGCCGTGTGTTCCGCCCTGGTTGCTCCCAGATCCAGACATAGATTGGACTGTAAAGGATAAGTTTAAACAAAGGGGCAAGAGCAATCCAGTCGGGGTGGTTAACGAAACTATTGATGAGAAGTGGGGGGGTTTTATGCAGTTTTTTACAGATGGTTCTGTGGATCCTATCAGTAAAAAGGCGGCCTTTGCTGTCCACGTTCCTGAGGTTGGTTTAAGTCAGGGTCACCGGCTCCCAGATGGAGTGTCAGTTTTTACTACGGAAGCCATAGCTATTCTGGGTGCACTGGAGTGGGTAGGAAAGATCTGGCCCCAGCAAGCTTTAATATGTACTGATTCGGCTGCTGCGTTGATGGCACTGCAGGCGGGAGTGTCCCAGGCTAGACAGGATATTATCTCTGAAATTTTAATGACGTTACATAGAGCTGAGGCAGCAGGACTATCGGTGGCTTTCATGTGGGTTCCGGCCCATGTGGGAGTCTCTGGGAATGAGAAGGCAGACTCTATTGCAAAAAAGGCTTTAAAGCTGGAAAATATTACTGTGAGAACAACATTAGGATACTCTGAGCTTCGCACCATTATAGGGCAGGAGATTGTGGGTAAATGGCAGAGGATATGGGACGTAGAGGAAAGAGGGAGACATTTCTATTCAATCCAAAGTAGTGTCAAGGGGGGAGACACCACCTGGGGGAAAAGTAGAAGGGAACAAGTGATTTATACTCGGTTAAGGCTGGGCCACTGTGGATTTGCCCCAGACCTTGCGCTATAGGGAAAGAGTCCGGGTGGATTATGTGTGTGCGGCAGCAAAGCAGAGACAGTCCGGCATGTGCTCTTGGAATGCGTCCGGTATAAGCAGGAGCGGAGTCGCTTGTTTAAAGCTGTGTTGGGAATGGGAGTTGCCGGAATATCACTAAGGACACTTTTGGACCCGTGGACAAGTCGTGGTGATGTAGTTGGCGCTGTAATGGAGTTTGTGTTTTCTACCAATCTACATGTGAGGGTTTGTCCGTGATGCAGTACTGCTAAGAGACGGTGGAAGGCAGCAATACGCCTGGCGGCGTCTAGCCTGCCGGAAAAGTACAACAAGAAGAAGAAGAAGGGAGGCGGGTTTTGGCCTTGGTTTGGTTGGGGGTTAACGTGTTAACATGCAAGAGTTGTCGTATTACCCCGCTCTCAATACGCCAAAATTACATGGTATTACTTTATACTTTTCCTATATTATATTTATGTTTATACGCTCCAAACTATACCGGTTATAGTTTGATGCTATATTATATATATTTATGAACGTTCAATTATTTATAGAAAGATATTCAGCTGTTAGGATTGTATGCAGTCGATCTCTTTAATTTTTTTTGTCCCGTGAAATTAAAAGAATTCAGCCTTATGGCTTTTTAAGGGGAAAAAAAAACACGGATGGTACAATGTTCAATTTTATGTCCCGTGATTGAACTATAAACACGGTATCTTACAAACTTTTCAGCGTTTTTCTCTTCCCGTGACCTGAACTATAAACACGGTATCTTACAAAAGCGTTATATACAAAGCGTTTCTATTTTTTTTTTCTCTCGCGCTTGAATGAACACTTGCTTAAGAATGAGCGCGGTATCCACTTGTTTCTTATTTTCCTTATATACAAAAGCATTGTGTGTTTATTGCTTACATTACTTGAAAGATTTGTGCATAAAGTCCCCTAACAATTCACCACAACAAATTTGTTCAAACCAATCAACAGAATTTATAAAAAAGGCTTCTGTCATACCTGCTCCTTGTATCGATAGTTGCGTTTCATGTCCGGGTCATTTATGGAGACTTCTCCGAGATGATGTCAGCCTTCCAGAAACTTTTCTCTCTCCGCTGCCGTGGGTCTTCCTCGCGTGCACTTCTGCTCCTCGGTGTTGGCGCGTGCATGTCTGTCCTGTTTCTTTCTCCTTTCTTCTCCTCTCCTTCTCCTTGGAGCGCGCGTGGTGGGTCTTTTTCCCAGTTGTGAACATAACGGAGCTTTACAATGACGACAAATCATCACGTCCTTTTCCACTCACGTCTTGATTTAGTCTTGCTCTTCAATCACGATCAGGGTCACCAAATTGTGGATATTAAGAATACGCGAGATAGTCGTCCGTCCAGACCCCTCGTTGATGGAAAAACAGGCAGAGAGAAAAGTGTCGTTCTTCAGGCATTTTATTGCAGGAGAGTGGTCACATTACAGATGTCCTACATAGTGAAGCATTTCACAGAAGTCTCAAAGAAGTCTGAGGACGTCTCTACAGAACCTTCCTTATAATATCCAAGTTTAGCCCATCCCCTGATCACATCACACATGCATCCCAGCACACAAAGAACATTCCTTAGCTTAGATAACATCCAGAGACTATATGCTAAAATACAGATGAAAGCTTTTTATTACACCTAAGACAGGATGCATCCCAAGGCAGGATGCCCCCACTATTTACCCCTCAAGCACAGATGGCTTTTGATCTCCTCGGCCCCAGTAGAACTAAAGATGCTTGACCAGTTTGCAACAGTAATACACATTTATTGGGGGCTATCAAACCAATCATTTTTTATCTCTACATGTGCTACGATCAAAACTTAAATTAGAGCTAAAAAGTACTCACTTAAACCCTGAATACAATTTAAAACGAAATACATCCATTGTCGACGTGTAGGATCTGATTACTGGTGCAGTACCAACTGTAGAATTGCGATTGTGGCTAATGTTAGCTTAGCGGCGTCCATTGGTCTACATGTATCCGTTAGCATGGGCTATTGAGCCGTTTTTTTCTCCTTAAAAATCTCAACAAAATGAAAATCTTACCCATGTCAACTGTATAGTTGCATGTTACATATCTGTACTTAACTCATGAATATATTTAGAGGATTTTTAAAGGCCAGTTTTAACATTGTGCTTTGAATGAATGCATTCTGCTCCTAAATGTGACAGCGGTGACTGTTACTGTTCATGAAGGTGTTTAACCTGATGCTCATGGGCCAAATCCAGTCTGTAAACATTTTATATTGTAGGTTAAATCACCAAATACAGTATAAGAATTTGACTATGTGCAAAAACAGTTGATCAGAGATAACAAATTAGACCCTTTATTACTTAATGCCTCAAGAACATCTGAATAAACTAATATAATGTTGAGTATTCTGCAATGTAGTCAATACAGTGCAGAAGGAAAGAGACAAGAGTTTCCTACAGCAAATAAGATATTTAAAAAGGGATTTTTTTTTTTACTGTGGTATCTAAATCGGTATCGAAATCGAGTTTGATATTTCAGTATCAAAATCAAGTTTGATATTTCAGTATCGTGACAACACTGCCGCTGACCCAAAGCATCTCTTCTGTTTTTGTCGCTCCAGAACAGCTGCATCTCTCACGGTGCAAACCTGGCCTCCATCCACAGCGATGAGGAGAACGCCTTCATCGTGGACCTGATCGAGACCAGCGGAGAAAACTGGTGGTGGACCTCGATTGGCGGAAAGTACTCATTTCAGGTAACATTTTAATGCCTCAATAACTTACACTATTTGTTCCAAACATCACTTAAATCCTGTTAATCGAGCCGAGTTGTTGAGAGTTGAAATGTCGTGTGTGAAATTGTCATCAGGAAGGACTATGGATGTGGACCGATGGATCTGTTTGGGACTATTCCAACTGGGGTGAAACTGAGCAGAACAACTTTGACTGGGATGAGGGCTTTGTTATGATCTACTATGGAGGTAACAGTTCATAAAAATCTGTTCAAAAATAAAAGTAGAACAAAAGTATCCTCCAATGAAGAAGTTACATGCACCATCATGTTTGTAGAACAAGAGCAGATCATGTGTAAAGTTCTTCACTAGACTCTTTTATGATTTCCTTTCTCTCTTTCTGCCTTCACCCAATCCAGACATGAGTTGGAATGTTGTCGTGGAGGACTCTCCTCTTGACCCTCCTCTTCTGGCCCACATCTGTGCCAAAGAGGCACCTCCGAAAGCTTAACGCGAGGACAGGTCCCGGACTCTGGAGGGCTTCCTGTGTGTGACACTCGTCTGTGGACCCGACCCACTGGTGCAGCTCTGGCTTCTGATGAATAAAACTTTTCTTCTCAGCATCAACCGCGGTGTCTGGCTTCGTTTTGTCTCCTGGATGGACTGAACTGACACCAGAGATTCATTTGTTACGGACTTTGACTGAATCGGTATTAACCCAGGAGGAATTAGTCATTATTTACAGACATGCAAACACACGGTGAAAAGGGTTCACGGGGCCGTGGCGGAGCTGTTTTTACGATCAATGCAAATATGATGATTCATTTATTGATTTGAGGGTTTACAATCAGGTGTGTTGTGGCGTATGACTCAAAACTTGTACTCCAACACGCCACGGTAGGCTAAGGCCAGGGGGGGTTGAACACTGATGACACGCAGACAGAACAATTGCACAGTTTACGAAGGTTTATTTCTCCAGATCGTAACATACGAGGAAACAGGCACTTACTTAGAGCGATGTTATGGGATGCCAAATGATTACTTTATAAAACAGTGCAAATCTTTCTTTCGATGTAAAATACGGTCAACAAAAAGTTTCTCCCCCGAGCTCACCCCACCGACATGATGCAGGCCCAGCACAATGTAGAAAATACTAATGTAGAAAATACTAATATAGAAAACACTCCCACGGTGCCACCAATCACCGTGGTACAAAAGCGCGTGCACGTACCCACCCACATTCATTCACAAAGAGAAACCTACAAAACCCTGAATGGCCCCTACAAGGTGTATACTCTCTAAACTTGAGGCTTTCATTAATTTTAGAACCGTAGTTCTACTCATGACTTATTCATCCGTTTCATCACAATGGACAGAGAGAGGATTCCTACATAATAAAAATTCCAAATTAGAAGATATTTTGTCGTCTGTATTTGAACTAAAATTATAAAAGGGTAGTGAAAATATTATTATTTAAGCTTAATTTATAGGAATATTCCTGTACTTCAGAAGGTGGTTTTCCTTTTGCACTATGTTCCTCTGTATTCTTTTATTGTATGGATTATGGGGGTGGGCGCTTATAAGCTCTGGCTACAGCCCACTCCTTTTGAGCACAGTGTTAACTGCTCAAATAAACAAATAAACTAAACTAAGAATATGCCGGCCACCCTAAGGCAGACAAACCAGAGATTAGTAAAGGGTTTATTCTGGCTACAGTCGGCCACTAAAAGCTTCCAAATGGTTTGGCAGATTTGGTTCAGTTTCAGTAAACTTGGCAACGTTAACATGATCAGCAGAAACTACGTCAGCGCCATCATATCTGTGAGCGCCCGGTGACCCCGACACACAGTAAATGAGCGCCATGTTTCATGCAGATATGGTCAAATACGAAAGCTACAGTCGTCACATTGGATCAGTTTGGTGCTCAGTCTCAGGCACAGGGTCGGCAAAACTTTGTTGTTGTGCAGACTTTATGTATGGATTTATTAGATCGGGACAACACACATTAATGAACAATCATATACAGTGTTACACAAATTGTAAGTGTGCCAGATTATAGCAAAACTGCTCATTTACATCTGTAGGTCACACAAGTAACACAATATACAGTACGAATACAAAGCACAATATAAAAACTCTACACATTACATTTTAGTTGAAATGAGTGCATGACTGATTTACTTTAATATTATATTAAAGGAGCTGTAAGTCGGGCGTTCTCTTATGTCTGTAGGAGCTTCTCCAAGACTGACCTCCTCTGACTGACCTCCTCTGACGGACCTCCTCTGACGGACCTCCTCTGACGGACCTCCTCTGACTGACCTCCTCTGACGGACCTCCTCTGACGGACCTCCTCTGACTGACCTCCTCTGACGGACCTCCTCTGACGGACCTCCTCTGACTGACCTCCTCTGACGGACCTCCTCTGACGGACCTCCTCTGACTGACCTCCTCTGACGGACCTCCTCTGACTGACCTCCTCTGACGGACCTCCTCTGACGGACCTCCTCTGACTGACCTCCTCTGACGGACCTCCTCTGACTGACCTCCTCTGACGGACCTCCTCTGACGGACCTCCTCTGACGGACCTCCTCTGACTGACCTCCTCTGACGGACCTCCTCTGACTGACCTCCTCCGACGGACAGCACAGTATCTTCTGTGGGAGGCTCTGGTGCGGCGACGCCTCACTGCTTTGGGTTTAATGTAGTTAGAGAGTGGGCGGGGCAAGACCATGAAGTTCTTTGTAAACGAGGCAAGCGTTTTTAAAATGGATGGAATTTTGAAAATGGAGCATTTTATATTTTTCCAGGATATTGCAGTGATGATACGACCGAGGCTTTTGATCCAGACTTTTGATAGACTTTTTGAGTTCTTCTGACTTCTACGGGTTTGATATTTGTTTCTCCAGCGAGTGACCAGGTTGTAATACAATAACATAATATGTGTGAAAATATCCTTGAGGGTAGAAACATCTTTGCTGAATCTATTGTCTTAAATGGCCTGATTGGTTTGAGGTTCTGTAAACTGAACTGACCCCCGACACACTGGCCACGTTTCCTGCAGTGCAAACTTGTTATCAGTGAAGCTGCCGAACACCCACCAGGAAAGATCTGCTGTTACTGCATATACTGCTAAAGAACCCAAAAAGAGATAATATACCAAATGGTCCGGTGTATTCAAGATGGAGGGCATTGCGGGCGTTTAACAACAGCTCAAATAGCATTCGGGTTTACAGTGTAGGGGAAAGCTGCAGACCCGAATCCACCGTGATAGTGCGCCCTTTGCTGGATAAGACGGATCTAGCCCGATCAGCATTTAGGAAGATTTGTGTTATGTTGATCTATTCTAAGCCAACTCAACGCACACGAGGAGATGGTCAATTTTTTCGTAAAAAATAAATAACAAATGAACTAATTTAGAAAGTGTAACTAGATGCTTCTGTTGATTGATAAAGATAACATACATTCTTACACCTCAGGAGTTGCTAGTTATTTTTGGTCCTAAACGACCCTCGCCCTAATGAGCCTAACCTAATTGTTGTGACATCGTCTTGTTTACGATGCTAATTTGGTGTTTTTTTTTCCAAGAAGCTTTTAGAGAAAATGTCCTCAGTTTGGCTGGGGGTTAAGAGGTTAATAACATGTCAGTCTATGGTTGAAACCAAAGCATAAAACAAATGATTACTGACCTCTTGTGGCTGCAGTGGGTATCACAAAACGTCACGAAAAGAATTAAAGCACAAAGAGCTGAATTCTATGACAGATTTTAATTTAATTGGTTGATTGGATACGGAATAGAAACGGAAAAAAACAAATTGGTAAATGAAACTCCTCCCGGAATTTAAGGAGCACATTTTCTCCAGTTTTGCTTTACCCAAATCTAAAAGCGTGTTGAGAAAATAGTGACAAAAACTAGACATGATGAAAATCAAACAAAGAAGCAACAGAAGATCAACAAAAAAGTGACGAGCACGGGATGAAATATAAAAAAAGTTAAAAAAAAAAAGTGGGGACGACACGGCAACAACGTGATCCGCTTTGATCAGTTTTGAAGGTCTTAGCTTTCAAATGTGGCATTACACTGGCCACTAGGCTTTAACCTCTTAACCCCCACCTACATAAGCAGATTTTCTCCAGTTATTATCCAGGCATTGAGGCGCTAAAATGCATTACCCGCTTAGCCCCCACCTGAATCGAGCACATTTTTTCTCCAGTTCGGCTTTACCCAAATCTAAAAGCTTCTCGACTGTGTAATACCTCATTTGAAAGCTAAGACCTACATAATTTATGTGTTTTCATCCTCGTTTTTGTCACCATTTTTCTCTGCGTGTGAAGATTTTCGATTTAGGTAAAGCCAAACTGGAGAAAGTGTGCTCAGTTCTGGTGGGGGTTAAGCGGTTAAAGGAAAAGGCCACCGTTTTTTTAATAATGAGATATGTTGAGCTTAGACCAGATGTGTACCTGTCTGGTCTTTACGTGTGCGCTCAAGACCAAAGGTGTTGTTAGCATTTAGCCTCTCCTCCTCTCCTCTATGGGGCCAAACGGGGGTGAAGTTAGAAGCGACCACGCAGTAATAAATTCACTTTACTGACGTCGAAGCGCGCCTAAGGTGTTATTACGCCTCACAATATAGTCCCCCTTTTTATCCACTTAGAAAAAAATCCACATGTTTAACTTTGTGTGACTAGACTTGGATCGTGTAACCGTATTTAAATAAGGAAAGCATGGAAGAGCTTGGTCGCTTCTAGCTTCACCCCCGTTTGGCCCCATAGGGGAGAGGAGGAGAGGCTAAACCCTAACAACATCGTCGGTCTTTTTGCGTGACTGAGCGCACGCGTAAAGACCAGACAGGTACGCATCAACTCGTCTGAGCTCAGGTAAGAACATATCTCAGTGTGGAAAAAGGGTGACCTGTTCCTTTAAACTCCAGTAGAGAAGCTTTGGATTTGGGTAAAGCTGAACTTGAGAAAAGGCTAAAGTTAAAGCCTTTGTAACCTGTATTCCTATGCCTTTTCATTATACATCGTAGGCCTTGTACTGCTGCAGTCCATCATCTCCACCGGCACCCTCAGAGACCTGGGTTTCTCCAGACTGAACATGAGGGTGGGGTCCCGGCTCAGGACGTCCCCCACGCCCCCCCACTGCGTCGGGGTCGGCTCCGGTTGTGGCGCGGGGGTCTCCGGAGGCTGAAACATCGGGTATTCCTCGACGTCCTGCTGCTGGAGGTGCCTCAGGATGGACTTGGACAGATAGTGAGGGTCGTCTTCAAGTTCGTCTGAGGAGCGGAGATGAGACAGGTTACGAAACGGGACAAACGTTGGTTGTCCCGTTCGGAGCAGGGCTTTTTCAGCGTGTCCATTTTCGGTTAGAACGTAGGAAAGTGTGGATTTATAGTGTGTGAGAAGAAGTCAATAAGAACTTGGTGTTACTGCTGCACACTTTTAAAAATATAGATAAATATGTTTGATCTTATTGTCATAAACTGCATCATGGTCCATGGTAGTGATGTGAAAAGAGCTTGATCTTTGGCAGCAAGATATCTGCTGAAGTTCTCAGTCGTACAGGAGTTGTCCATCTTCAATGAAGGTACTTGATTCATCTTCTGTATACTCAGTAGTTGAAGTCTTCGAACGTTTCGCCTCTCATCTATCTATAAGCCTTTTGGATGAGAGGCGAAACGTTCGAAGACTTCAACTACTGAGTACACAGAAGATGAATCAAGTACCTTCATTGAAGCTTGATCTTTACTTTTTCATTCAAATTTACTGTGATTTATGCTGAATTAACTCATCAACGAATTAGTTTAGGGGTAGGGCTGGATACCGTGAAATGATACCAAATCTGGTATAAAAAATAAAAGGTTTAGGTACTAGTGGTATAGAAAAAATTAAAGTATCGAAAGCAGGCACAGAAAAGAACTAAACAATCTTTATATCCAAGTTTTGATGAAACAAGAGTTGAAAAAATGAAAAATAAAACTTAAAAAATTAGAAAAATAAAGTTGAAAACAAAACTGGGAAAATTTGGGCCAAAAATGGGGAAACACATTTTCAATTTGGGGGAAAAAATTTGAAAAAAGTTGGAAAGTGTTTTTTCTGCCATTTTGTAGTTATAGAAAAGTATGTCAAATTAATACTTTACCATTATTTATGGTTCTTAGTTTAGTTTAGTTTATTTGTTTATTTGAGCAGTACACATAGTGCTCAAAAGGAGTGGACTGAAGCAAAAGCTTATGAGTGCCCACCCCCAAGTGCAATAAAATAAATAAAATAATAATAATAAAAATAAAAAAAGAACATTTCAGAACATTTCAAGCAGCTACATTCGTACAGACCAACTTACAACTTACAAAAAAAATATATGAACTGTTTATACAATTAATTGAAACAATGCACAACTACAACAACAATCCCGTTTCATGCACGATGTCCAGAACAAAGCAGTCAAAAAAAAAAAAAAAAGTGATCCATAATATATTTCTTTCAGATTTTTACCCTTGATAACCGAGAGTTACTTTTATGTTATGAAGGTACATTTATAGATATTATACTCCGAGATCTTGATACTTCCCAGTTGTCATTACCATTCTCAGTATAATTTTAATTTGGGTGTAATTTTCATAATCATTATTATTATATATTTATTTATAACAAATGTTTTAGTATAGGTATCGAAAAAAGCATAGTTCAGGTATCGGTATAGAAAATTAAGTATTGTTAAAGTACCAGTATTGGGGGAAAAAAAGGAACAGTATCCAGCCCTAATTGTGGCAAGGGTAAAAATCAGTCCTTTGTCAGTCTTGGATAATAAGAACTTGTCTGTCTGGAGTCATAAAGAAAAAATACAAAAATGAGCCAGCCTTTTGAAATGAACGGCTAAGTGTCTAATTTTCAGCCCACAGATGTTGAGGAGAGGTAGAAAAAAAAGTCCTCACCGTTGATCAGGATGAGGGTGTATCTGTTCCTGCACTCCAGAGAGCGGTCCAGGACGTCCCGCAGCGTCCTGTAGAAGAGCAGGACCTGCTGCCTCCTCTCGGGCTCACCGAACCCCGCGCTGCTGTCCTGGGACATGTTGTAGAGGGTCAGGAGGGGCGTGGCATACTCCACCACGCAGTCATGGGCCTAGGAGCGCAACACAGCGACAGGGGAGAACATTATCTTCATGCTGGACACAACTAGTGGAATATCGTCTTTTAACAGCAGATGGCGCTCACGTTGCACATAAACACAGTGCATTTCCACGTGTGTAAAATCAATTGCACAACTTACTTTCAACTGGATAATAAGGTAGTTGCAGGAATAAACTTAGATAATGCACAAAGAAGTGGTTAAAGAACTGGTGCCTTGTGCTCAATTTATCTTAAAGGACATCGTTTTAACCTCTTAATCCCCGCCTGAACCGAGCACATTTCCTCCAGTTTGGCTTCACCCAAATCTAAAAGCTTATTGAAAAAAAAAGCATCAAAACCGAGACGAAAAATGCGACAAAAACAAGACTGAAGAGTGATAATAAAGCCACAAAAGAGTGACAAACAAAACACGACAAAAAACAACAACAAAAACGCTTGAAATATTGATTTAAAAAAGCAGCAACAACACGACAAAAAAGATACCATCAGTTTTGTAGGTCTTAGCTTTCAAGTGAGGCGCTACACAAGTTCTCAAACTTGGCTGTAAATACTGTTTAAGTGGTGCTAGCCCGCAGTTAGCTTTGCCCGTTAGCCTGTTAGCTTCTGCATCGTAATTCTATCAGTGTGTATTGGTGACTCCGACCTGGTGGCAGTGAAGTTGTTTAGTTTTAGTTTATTTGTTTATTTGAGCAGTACACATTGTGCTCAAAAGGAGTGGGCTGAAGCAAAAGCTTATGAGTGCCCACCCCCAAGTGCAATAAAAAAAATAAAAAAATAACATTTCAAAACATTTCAAGCAGCTACGTTGCAATTGTGGTTTTCTGGCCAGAGACCCCAGGGGGAGATGAAAGACCCCCCAATCATCCCATTAACACTTGTATTACCCCCAGAGGGACTACGGGAAGGATGTATTAAGGTAAACAAGTTACTTAGTACTGCTTTAAATACAGTCACGTGAAATGTTACACGATCCAAGTATAGTTACACAAAATTAAACATGTCGATTTTCTAAGCGGATAAAAAGGGGGACTATATTGTGAGGCGTAATAACACCTTAGGAGCACTTTGACGTCCACGCAGTAAAGTAAAGTTAACCCCAGTTTGGAGCTATACCCCTTTCTGGGAGAGGCTAACAACTAGAGGCTAACAAGAGGCTAAATGCTAACAACATTTGCGTGACTGAGCGCACGCACAAAGACCAGACAGGTACGCATCCACTCGACTAAGCTCAGGTAAGAACATGATCTCAGTGTGGAAAACTGTTCCTTTAAAGGGGGGGTATTATGTAAAATCGACTTTTTCAAGCTTTATATCGTGTTATTATGTAATTTTACTAAACACATGCCTGGAGTGTTGCCTCGGCACATTCACATATTTTTGAGTAATCAGTAAAAACTTAGACGGCGGCCATTTTAGGTGTAGCTATGCCTCAGTCCTCCTAGGAACGCCCACACCTCCTGGAGACGCCTCTGAACCTTTCGTCACCAGCCAAGCCACCAACCACTGCTCCTCAGCTCAGCAGAGCCCCCTCCCCGCACAGTGTTGTTGTTTAAATGCCACAGTAGTGTGCTGAAGGGGGCGTGTCGGAAAGCTTCTTAAAGAGACAGAGGCCTATTTCAAGACGTTCAGTACAGCCATTTTGAGAGAGCAATTTTATTCAAGGCAGTTATTTTAATTTACTGCATATACAGACCAACAGAAGGTTACGTCATCATTGTAGTGCTATAGACTGGTGCTATGTGATTGATAAAAGCATAATACCCCCTCTTTAAGGCCAGAGCAGTGGCCCTTCTGTGCTCTCCCAGAATGGACATATGGCCAGTCCGTCCCTGTCTTACCTGTCTCAAAACTACAAAATAAATCTATAATTTCTATATCAATTGCTTTTGCTTTGTCGCTCACGTCCACACAGATCCACAGATTATAACTATTTACGTAACACTAAAACTCATTCCACTGGCGTCTTCTCTAATGTCATCCAAAGCATCTGCAGAGTTTTCAACGATAATCGCATCACGCTGCGTTCATTCAGCGCTGCTTCAATAAGCACCAAACCACCGGGGGCTGCGGCGTAATCAAATATAGATCCGCAGAGTTATGAAAGTTGAAATTATAATAAAAGTTGGTGACTCAGCTTTTTCTGGCTAAAGCGGCACTTCCTCTATGGTTTGCCGAATCAGTGTTTTTGCTCAATGGGAAAAGTCATAAAAACGTTTGTCATTTCCTGTGATGACATCAAAGGGGATTTCTCATAAATTAGTGGATACCATTACTGAGGTTAAGACAAGTCAAGTGTGCTATGAGAGAGGTAATGTTTTTGTTTTAACCTGACAGTGTCAAAAATAATAACAATACCTGTTGTCACTTACAAAAACCCAGCATCTGCCCATAAAACGAGGCCTAACTAGTGCTAGTGCAGGCCTCCTTTGATTAAAACTTGGTGAACTCTTTCAAATAAAGAAAAACTTGTCCACAAACTTGTGTTTTCAATGGGCCACTTAAGGATATCCAGGTTCAACTGTGGTTGTCATACTTTTTAAACATATACTGAAGCGTGTTACCTACTTTTTAATTAAGTTAAGTTATTCAATTGTATTCATGGATGTATGATCCTGGCGCGTCCACTTTCCATCCCGGTGGCCTCTAAGATGCTCCACCAATTTTATTTCTGTTTTTTATAGGATTTCTGGAAATGGAATTATATACGAAACCATGGATACGTTTCAATCAGCATTGAAAATCTATAAAACAATTGATCATGCAGCATCTTAGGGGCCGTCGGTATGGTGGGTAAAGGCGCTATGCTAACCACCCAAACATCGCCTCATTCCGATTTCCAACCGAATTAACCCATAAGCCACGCCCCCGCGAATTCTGATTGGATGTCATTTCAAATGCAGCTTTTTCAGTTGGCTTTATTAAAGCAGTACTAAGTCACTCATGCCCCTAGAGGCCGTAAGCGCCACGGCAGGTGTCGTAGCATGTTGCGTTTATTTACTCATTAATTGACCGTGAGAGTAAATACTACGCTGACAGAAAAGACAACGGGACAGAGGGATATTGTACTTCCAATTACACAATTGAGATCATTTTTTTTCACTCAAACTCGGCTGTAAATACTGTTTAAGTGGCGCTAGCCCGCAGTTAGCTTTGCCCGTTAGCCTGTTAGCTTCTTCTTCGTGATTCTATTAGAATCAGAATCAGAATCAGAATAGATTTTATTTGCCATTGTTTGAGAACAGGTTCACAAGCTAGGAATTTTTCTTGATGCGGTCGTGCAACATGAAACATATAACACAGAATTCAGATCAAATTAAGCTATAATTAAGTGTGTATTGGTGGCTCTGACCCCGGAGGCAGGAAAGTTGCAAGGATGGTTTTCTGGCCTGAGACACCAGGGGGAGATGAAAGTCCCTTCAATCATCCCATCAACACTTGTATTACCCCCAGAGAGACTACGGAAAGGATTTATTAAGGTAAACAAGTTACTTAGTACTGCTTTAAGTTAATATTGTCGTTTTACAAATGTTTAAGCGTAAATAAATTTGACAAAAGAAAAACTAACTGCAAATGAAAATGAGGATAAAAAACCAACAAAAATGTGATACAAAAGTGACAAAAAAAGCAACAAAAGACCAACGAAAAAGTGACAAAAATGTGATGAAAAAGCGATGGCTACGCGGCAAGAACGTGAGGAAAAAGATGCATAAAGCCCAACTAGAGAAAATGCACTTGGTCAAGGTGGGGGTTAAGAGGTTAAAAAGAGTAATCAGTAATCAGTGTTCACGGTAACTGTGGCAACACCTTTGAATAGTGATTAAAGTAAAATGGATGTGATTGAGGATCAGTGCGAGTTCCCACCATCCCCTTGTGGTCCAGGACCCTGTAGACGCTGTGTTTGTAGACCCTGCCCCGGACGCCGCCGCGGTCCAGCTGACTGTTGGGCAGGCTGTCGTAGAACTGGACCCGCTCGTCCTCGTCCTCCAGTTTGTGGCTGATGTTGGCGTTGACCGGGATCAGGATGAGCAGCCGCTTTGACCCCCGGCTCCACATGGCGCTGCCATGGTGGGACTTGCAGAAGGCGGAGATGGAGCTTTCCAGATCTGAAACAAACACGTGCAGCGAATGGGCTTAGGTTAAAGTCCAACAACGAAAGCACATTAGGAGAAAGAAAATGGGATGTTTTCAATAAACCAATATTTCTGAAATTATCTATTCAGCCAAGTCAACATAGAAAGTTCCATTAAAAATTTTACTATTGCTGTCCAGAGGTGCCCTGTAATAAAGCACATTTACACTTGAGTCATACTTTTGTTAAGAACTTTTGACTTTTACTCCACTACATTTGAAATATATAACATTTTCTTCTGCATTTAAAGGCTCCAAAGTAAAAAGTAAATTTGGCTTTGTGTTTTGTTCATTTTAAAAGCCTAATAAAACAAACTTCTGAACAGTAGATGGCGCTGTGCAGATGTACTGTCAAAAGGAGGGGCGCTGCTATGGTGGGTACATCTGAAATGAGCAGATTGGTAAGAGGTCTAAGCCCAAACCGGATGTGTGTCCGCCATGATAAGAAGCGTCCGAATAGGGCTGTCAGTTATAAAGAAGGTGGGGAAAGGAGCCTCAATGCTTCCCATCTACTTTAGCATAGGGACCCCTGGTGGTTCCTCACCATCCCAAGCCAAACTGTCTTACGTCACTGTTTTAAAGAGCCACCTCAGTAAAAGGCCTAAATGAAGACAGTTTGTGCTTTTGCTTTCATTTAGAGGAAACTTAAAGCAGTACTACGTAACTTGTTTACCTTAATATATCATTTTCAAGTGTAAATGGGATGATTGGGGGGTCTTTCATCTCCCCTTGTGTCTCTGGCCAGAAAAACACACTGACAACTTCGCTGCCTACGGATCGGAGGCCTCAATAAACACTAATGGAATCACAAAGACAAAGCTAACAGGCTAACGGGCAAAGCTAACTAGCGCCACTTTAAACAGTATTTACAGCCACGTTTGAGTGAAAAAAATGATCTCCATTGTGTAATTGGATGAACAATATCCCTCTGTCCCTTTGTCTTTTCTGTCAGCGTAGTGTTTACTCTCACGGACAATTACTATTAGTACAAAGGCCATGAGTTACTTAGTACTGCTTTAAAGCCACATGGATCATTTGCAGCCATGGAGCAGACCTCACTGTGTGTCAATGCAACATCTTTCTCTGCGGATGAAGCAAACGACAGGATTTGGTGGAATATTTTCGAGGTTTGCCGTCAGCTGAGAAAACTCTAACAAAAGTTGATCTTAGGGAATCATGGAGGCCACTGTGAGGGAAAATAAAGGCTGCCTAAAGGCGTCGAACGTCACTTAAGTGGGGCGAGAAACACAAAACTGTTATCGCATCTTTTCCTCTACATCACGGCGTTGTCTTTGAACGCGCCGGCAGCAGCTCATTTGACTGCGTGCGAATAATTTGCATGAAGGATTAGCTTTACTGACTTGGCAGCACCAGGTTGAGGTATCCCAGGTAAAAGGACCAGGCCAAACCGTGGGCCACGTTCATCTTCCGGCTCTCACAGATATCCGACAGCTCCACCTCCGAGGGACCCTGCACACAGACACGCAGAATGGGATTTTAAAACGTCATGCCGTATATTTGGACTATGGGACTATTGTGATTCCAAGTTCATCCAGAATGTAAAAACCTTTTTGTTTTTTCTATTGCAAATAATGTTAATGTAAGGACTTTAAGCTTTGTCCTTGCTTGAGTCCTCGGGACAGTCAGACATCGGGGGAACTTAAGGGGCCTCGTCATGGTCATTTACCAACATTCCCACGCTCCCGTAGAACGCGTACAGGACAGGACAGAGCCAGACCAGGGTCCACAGGAGGGGCAGGGGTAGCGGACTCCCCGAGAGGTGCAGCAGCAGACAGGACAGTAACGCGGGGAGGACGGACTTCTTCAAACCACAGGCTGAGAGCGGCGCCAGAGAAGAGCGCCCCCTGTACCTGGAACACACACACACAGCACAGGAGGTCATAAGAGTTTTGGAAGAGCAAAATCTGGAACAGTCTTCATGAGGATGTGAAAAAACTCTTGCCTTTTACTGTAATTGATTCATTTTAATGTTGATGCTTTATTGATTTGATCTGCTTTCTTGTAATGTTATGCACCTGGCGTTTACCGACCTGTTCCTGTGGTGGAGCGCCTCCTCCAGCAGCAGGAAGAGCCCGTGGAGCGCCGGGCCCGACGTCAGCAGCAGCGTCGCCACGGAGACCCAGCCCAGGAACGTCTGCTGGAACAAGATGGCCCCCGCTGCCATGGAGACGACAGCCACGCCCACCGCGAGCAGCTTGGGCAGAGCGCCCCGGGGAGCAGGGACCAGCGCGGACTGGCCACTGAGGGACTGCATCTGAGGGCGAAGAAAAGCCTGTTCATGTAATGTGAGCGAGGAAAACTTGGTGAAAGCGGTGTCTCCAGCAGATCTCACGTTTTTGTTATAAACTGATTAGTGCGGTCGATCAATTAGGTTGTGAAAATAGGCAAGGCAAGTTTATTTGTAGAGCACAATTCATACACAAGGCAATTCAAAGTGCTTTCACAGTTGCATAAAATTACAAGAAAACAGATCAAATCAATCATTAAAACATCAACATAAAAATTAATCAATTACAGTAAAAGGCAAGAGTGCAGATAAAATACTTTCAGTTTTCATCTGCTCGGGTAAAAAGAGCTGTTTTCAGCCTGGATTTGAACATTGTCAGAGTCGAGGCCTGTCTCACATCCTCATGAAGACTGTTCCAGATTTTAGCTGCATGAAACGGAAACACAGCCTCACCGTGTTTATTATTGACTCTGGGAACCACCAGGAGACCCCTCCCTGAAGTTCTCAGGGCCCGAGATGGTTCATACGGCTCTAACATGTCAGAGATGGACTTTGGTGCTAAACCATGAAAAGACTTGTACACGAGCAGAGCTGTTTTAAATTCTATTCTCTGAGTGACAGGAAGCCAGTGCAGAGACCGGAGCACTGGACTAATATGGTCGTATTTCCTGGTTCTTGTCAGGACTGGAGCAGCAGCGTACTGGATGTTCTGCAGCTCTAACAGCTCGTTTAGAAAGGCCAGTGAGCAGCCGTTACAGTCGTCTAACCTGCTGGAGACAAACGCATGGATGAGTGTCTCCAAGTCTGGTTTTGACACTATTCCTCTGATCTTAATGTTTTTCAGATGGTAAAAAGCTGATGATGTTATTGCTTTGATGTGGCTGTTTAAGTTCAGGTCTGAGTCCATGATTACTCCTAGATTTCTAACCTGATTTTTTGGTTTTAGAGAGAGAGACTCAAGGTGACGGATAACACTTTGTCTTTGTGTCTGTGGGCCAAAAACAATGATCTCAGTTTTGTCTGAGTTTAGTTGGAGAAAGTTGTTTTGCATCCATAGTGATGAAAAGTAGAGATCTTGATGGAGCGAGTGGATGGAAGATGCCTGAGAATCTGGAAACAGGCCTCAACTCTGACAATGTTTATATTCAGCCTAAAATCAATCAGTTTTATAAATAATTTACATTAAAAGCAAGAAGTGTAGATAAGATACTTTCCATGTCTTTGCACAGACATGGAACAGTTCATTTCTTTCTAATTCAACTTAAAATGTGAAACTAATATATGATATAGACTCATTACAGGTCATGTCACAGATCAGGGCTAGGCCTTGAGATAGGACGTGTACAGAGATACAACAAATGTGTTGGCGCCAGGGTCTCATCTCTTGTCAATCTGATGTGTACAGATTACTGTATAAATATGCCCCTGGGTTAGAGGGCAGAACAGTCTGTGAGCCGCTGTGATGCTGTCTGTGTTCTCCCTGTGTTTAAGACAATAAATGACCACTTGACTTCAACCCTCTTCGACATGGTTTTTTGTTATTCTATATATATATATATATATATACGAAATCCCATTACACAATAGAACATTATTTCCCTGTTGAAAGTTTGAGTACATGGCCAGGTACATTTAGACAATGCTTTGTTCTGCCCCATTTACAAAATCAAAAATGTTTTCACTTTTCCCCAACGGCAAACCAGCTATTCTTATAATTGATCATTTCACACAAACATGAAGTATCATAACACTGTATTTGTTAAGTGACATTATTTTTTGTATTAAGTATGAGGAGCCACTTCCACGTACCAGATGTTTTTATCTGAAGGAATCTGCCGCACTTCAAAACCATTGTACAATGATTATGAAGGTATAGCATTTACTCAAGGACATGACTCATTTTCTGTGGCACGACTTCAACAATAGACACCATATTAATTACCGTGAGTGTCTCCGAGCAAACACAGGCCACTCCTGTTCACAGCTAAGTAAACACACCTACCTTATTACATTAAACTTTATTTACAATAAAAGATTATATCACCACTGTCATCAGCCTCCTCCTCGGCTCTCCGTCCAAATTATACTGAAGTTAAACATTTACCTGGATAATGATGATGAATACGACTATATTTAGTCTTTAGCAACAATGTGCAGACAGATAAGGCAGAGGAAGTAATTGTGTTGTCCTATTTATGATTAACAGTAACTACACCGAAGTAGATTTAAAATGTGTTTTCAGATGTATTATTATTATTTTTTTTTTACCAGTTTAGAAATTCACGTTCCAGTCTTCTATTGAAAAGCTAATGCAATTGGGTCAATTTCTGAACTGAATTATGTTTTTAATTATTTTCTATGAGAGAACGCTACATATTCCTCCTGTGATAACGCCGGGTTAGTCACAATTAAAGAAACCAGGCTGGTTTTCGAAAGACAATTTTTTGTCTTAGCTCCACGTCCCGCAAGGGCCGAGTCTACAGTGAAGGTCCCGCCCTTATGCCCTTTTTAGGAACATGCTTCATCAGAGCAGGGGAGGAGGAGTCTGTAAATCCGCCATGATCTCATCCTCGAACCTGGTCATTATGGTAAACGGGGAGGAGTGAGGAGGAGTTGTCTGCTCTTTTTAACGACCTATGGCGGAGACAGAGAAACCATCGTCAGGGCTCAGGCGTCAGCGTGTTAAACTGAGGGCGTGTCAGAGGACGAGCTTCAGGCTGCATGACACGCTATTGTGAAATGAAGAACCCTGTATGAAACCACAAAAGTCAGAGCAAAGATGAGATCAGTGGCGTGCTGGGTAATCGGATAATTCCGTACGAAACTGGCCCGGTCTTCTCGAAACGCTGCTGCTCTGACCGGGAAATACGACCGTATTAGTCCAGCGCTCAGGCTTCCTGTCGGGAATAGACTTTAAAACAGCTCTGCTTGTGTGGTCTACATCTCTCACACCTGACCCTCCCTGTGTTTGGGGCTGTCGGAGATGTTTGAAGACTATAGCTCACTGTGTCCTGCTTCTGCTTTATCACAGTGACACCAGACTTTAAACTTCTCCATTTTGCTCTTCAGAAGATGATTCATTGTGAAGTTTGTCTCTTTCCTCCACGTGTAAAGTGGCCACATTGGTAAAAAGCCTCGGTGTCCCTGTGTTAGAGCCATGTGAACCATCTCGGGCTCTGAAGCAGGACTACAGTGAGGCTACGTTTCAGTTTTAGATTTTATTAAAGATTTCGGCCTTTTTGCAAATGATATGAAACTGTGAAGCACTTTTAATTGTCTTGTGCGTGTGAACTGAGCTCTATGAATAATTTTGCCTCGCCTTGCCCTTACGCGCCCAATTTCAGAGCCAAATGCATCTCTTTAAAGATTTATAGAGAGGAAGTGATCAATCAGGCTTAGGCCTATTGCGATCCTTCAGTTCTCATTTACACCTGAGCAAGTCTTAGTTTCGTGCTGGCTCTCTTAATCTCAGTAAACATATGTTCTCCGCCGTGGAATCCAAACACACGAGTCGGCAGCCCGCGTCTCGAGATAAACGTAAACGAAGATATTTTTTTGAAAATTTGTGATTTTCACTTTTTTGCAGAATCGTTCAGTTGAAGTCACGAAGAAGCCTCTCCATGTTTAAGCGACCAGTGGTATATTTCAAAGCGTAAACTTTGTCCGTCTGTGTGTATTTACATACTGGGTAATACAAATTTGGTCTTGGCTCTTTACAAATAAGAATAAACTAATCCAATCTTCCAAGTCGTTTCCATTAGGCCCAGATCAACATGGAAGCAGAACAAAGTAAACCGAAGTTTGACCAAATCCTGACTAAATCGGGTCATCAACATCTACAGTAACTTAAGGACTCTCAGAATAGCACACATTAAGTTTGACCAAAACCACCGTCATAGTCACGATGTTGAGCTATTCCTTCTAACCGTCAGATTCACAAAGGACATTTAAGAAGATACAATCACAACATGTAGAGTTAAAAGCAGTAAATTGCAGCTTCGTTGTTTCATAAAACAGCATTTTGTAATAAATTGACGATGAAGAACTGTTGAAAAGCAACCTAAAGTTTCACTAACCATAGTTACTATTGCCATAGTAACGTTTCACAGCATCACTGTGCCTGGTTACGGTTGGGAAAAGGGGAAAAGGGTGTGTAGATTATTCAGAAAGTACAGATTTATATCTAAGGAGGAAATGTGTTTAAAATTACGACAAAAAGTGATGACAAACTTGCATCTTCCTACAGTAAAACACCTTTTAAATTGCTTTTATTTGAAAAACTGTTGAAATACCATTCAGTTTTTACTATTTAGACGCATATACATTACTGGGAAAGCTTTGCAGGGTTTTAAAAATAATGTAGTAAGTTTAACTAAGTGTGCAGTTATTGTTAAAAGTTACCACATCCTTACTAATGCATTATTAGCGACAAACTCAATGTGGAGAAACATGCGTAAAACCAAAAGCCAGGCAAACGAGTGAATAGGTAAAGCATATAAATAACGCAGCAGTGCTCTCACCTCGTGTGCCATGGAAAGAATGAAAGCGCGGTGCCTTCTCGTCCTCTTTTGTTTCTGTCAAACTCTTTCACTTTCAATTCACCATCACTCGTTCAGTGAAAGGGAGTGGCCTTGGCCGAGGGAGAGGAAATCCAAATGTGTTTCCTTGCAGTTCTTCGCGCTTATGATAATTCGATGGCAGAAAAAACAGTGACACGTTTTTATTCATTCATTGTTCAGTTTCAGTCACATGATTGGTCAAATATTTCCCTGACATGGATTCTGATTTGTTTCAAAAAGCTGGATTTGCAAAGAGAGCTCTCCAAGTTCTTCGATGTATCTGTGTCTCCAACGGTACTGAACTCGTGGGCGAACCCGGGTCCAGATCGTGGTCGGACTAAACCAACCAAGATGTTAAAGGTCTAAACTGGGGCTAAGAGAAAACGGGATAATTCCTTCAATTTGTGTGAAGCGCTTTTCAAAACAGTGTAGACATTCAAGACAAATGTGCAATCAAAGAAGAATAAGGTACAGGTGAAGCGTCTACGTCAGAGGTTCCTGCAGAAGAGAATGGCTCCGACGAGGAGGTGGCGTTCATCTCTTAGGTGAGTATAGGCTCGCCTCTGCCGTCATGTGTGTGAGTAATGTAATACATGGGACGGTGCACCCGTGTTGTAGTTAGGGGTGGTGATAATATGAGCCATATTTTGCGCAGGTGCTACAGCGCTCTTGGCATATTTATATTTATAGTTTGTGCTGAAATACGATAGGCTTGACATAATATCACTGTGCATGTAATGAGTCTATATCATACAATAGTTTCACAGTTTAAGTTGAATTACAGAAATAAATGAACCTTTGAACAATATTCACCTGTATGTCTTTTTTTGTAGATGCTCTGCCCCACCTAATGTTTCAATTTCGCATATATATATATATAGATATGTGGCAAGACGAGTGGGTGAGCTAGGTGGCTGTGTGAATTCGCCAATAAATTTACGTTAAAAACATCCTTTAGACAACGCCAGGGGCATTACGCCCCAAAATAAAAGATAATTAACAAAAGGCAACGAAGGTTCGTTAAAATTGACAGGACAAAGGAAACTTACAAAAGCATGGATTTATTCTCCTTCAGATGAGATTAGTTTAGTAAAAGTTCTTTTGACAAGTTCAGTTCATTTCATTTCAGTTCAGTTATTGTTCGACAGTCCAACATCGACCCAGAGGACAGTCTGGTATCAACGAACACTGAAGCGGAGTTATCACAGTAGTTATTAAAAAGGAACAAAAAGGAGGGGTGGGCACGCCATCAGGACCCAGATCAATGTTGCACTTGCGTTGCACTGCGCTCTCCGGACGAGCCATTCCCGGACCCCGAGCATCCGACACTGCCCCGCTACGCGGAAGCCTCCGGACCAGCGCTTGCAAACTACAAATAATGACCAACCATTAACAACCCAGTCACTTTAGTACACACGCCATCGCACTAGCTTACCCACGACGCACCATGGAAATTGAGGACTCGGTTGCTGGCTTTACGCCTCCAGCCGCCGGCTTGACGCTCCGACACGACTTCACAACTTTCACAACAACTCACACTGCACGCCTAACCCGAGTGCTGCATGGCGGATGTGACGTCAGAGAGAGGAGAGGTCAGGTACGGATGAAAGGGCTCCTTTTATAGCGTGCCCCCTACGTTGGGTTGGTTAACTGCAGGAAGGCTAAACCCCAACTCACTACATATATATATATATATATAAAGGTGTTTTGATACAGAGCCATAGCATAACATATCAGGCTGTGGTTGTTGCCTGTCACATGCATAATGTCCTTGACCACTCCCATAACGACCCGGACCGCTTTACCCTAAATGCACTTGAAACGCAAACTTGTGGGGGCTGCCCTTCCCTAAGTGGACCGGTCTCAAATGAACCGAACTGGTCCGATCCTATGGAAAGGAGGCTATAGTCCTGGGCCGCTGCCGCAGCATGTTTTTGGAGGTAGGAGAAACTGGACTAGAAAACCCAGCCTTTGTGGTATGAAGGAACTGAACGGGAGGAGCATAAACTGTGGATGCTGTGGGTCCTTAATCTTAATGTCTTTAACACAGGGAAGAGATGCTTTCCATTTGTTGGCCTTATACTTTGATAACCTTCTTGAACTTCTGGGGCGACGGTGGCGCAGATGGCTGTGTGCAGCCTCGCTTCTGTCAGTCTGCCCCAGGGGAAACTGTGGCTAGAAATGTAGTTTATCAGCATGGAGTGAATGAACCCCCCTCCCTTTCATGTGTGAAGCGCTTTGGGTGTGACTTGTGTCATATGAAAAGCGCTACACAAATAAGATTCCCTTCCCGTCTTTTGGTTTGTAGGGACAGAGAACCTCTCCAGCGTTGAACATAACAAATGTGCATTCAAACTTTGTAGCTTTCTTTTAAAATAGAGCCTTTGTTGGCCTTTAGGAAATGTGGCAATAGTGTCAGCATTCATAGCCATTCCGCTAGTTTGTTGTCAATGAGGTATTTATGTCCTGGTACAATTTAAGTTTGAGGATTATTCAAAACAGGAGCAATTTCAGATTTGTCGCTAAAATCGCAGACAATTCCCTTGGTTTTTGATGCACCAATTATTAAACAAAAGACTAGTTACAATTCTGTAGTTTGATGAATATATATATATATATATATATATATATATATATATATATATATATATATATATATATATATATATATATTTTAAAAGTCCCACATCATGGTAAATGGTAAATGGTCTCAACTTATATAGCGCTTTTCCACCTACATTAGGCACTCAAAGCGCTTTACAGCAAGGATCCTCTCACCCATTCATACACCAATGTACGCAGACACTGGAGGCAAGGTGGGTGAAGTGTCTTGCCCAAGGACACAACGACAGCATGCACCTTCAGGAGGCAGGATTCGAACCCCTGACCTTCCGATCATGAGACGACCCGCTCTACCATCTGCGCCACCGTCGCAGACTCACGTGACAAAACTGAGCTTTTGCACATGTTGCACTATCATCTGATATTTGATCAGAGAACAACTGTCGCTATGACTCGCACAGTCACAGTGTAAACTATAGGGGAGAGCACGCTGCCTTGTGGCACTCTTGCGTGAGTACAGTTGAAGTCAACATGTATCACTGAATGTCAGACTGAGATTTACACACATTTCTCAGCACAGCCTAAAGCAAAAGTGCAACATGTGCAAAAGCTCAGTTTTGTCACGTGAGTCTGGTCCCTTATAGAAGGATCAATTTAGCTTTTGGAAAGTTTCATTTCTTCATAAGTGTAAGTTGTGACCTCAGCTTTTCCAACAGCAGCAGATCAGGGCCAGTTCACAAGAATTGATATCATGTGTCGCAAAGGCCGACATTTAACTGGAAGGGGACGATCTGAAACTTCAGTTTGACCAGTAGCCTATAATCCTACATAGATTAAGCCTGTCAAAAGGTTTTCAGCATTTTGATGAAGGCTTTTCTGAGTGGAGTTTGCAGTTTCCTGCCTACAAAAACAAGTACCTCATGTTGCCACATCAGACCAACATGCCCAAACTCAGCTCAGCCTCAGGGCAAATTGAAGTCAAAGTCAGCTCTGTTGTCAATCCTTTAGTACAGAGAATTTGAATTAGGTTACTATGTGAAAACAATAAGTAAAGACAATATTGCAGGTCCCATATTGGCGTCGCTTAGTCGGCTTGTCGGGCCTAACGATATTGCATTTTCTAACCAACCAAGTGTAAAATAGGGATTGTTGCAGCCTGCAGTGATGAAGTGTTAAAATTAATAAATACAATTGATCTAAGCATTTTTGAACCTGTGAGGATTTTATTTCTGTGAAGAAGTGGGACATTAGAAAAGTTCAAAAACAATAAAAGAGAAGAAAACACAACAAAGCAATGAAATAAAGCAATGAAAAAGCCACAAAACAAAGTTACAATCACTTTTGCAGGTGCAGCGCTAATTCCAAAAGGAAGCCTTGTAGACAAATAGTCCCTTGTGTGTGTTGATGGTCGTGTACTTTTTAGACTTCTCGTCTAACAACACTTGCTGATAAGTTGCCGTAAGATCTATTTTTGAAAATATTTTACCTCCACTGAGGGTCACGAGCAGCTCCAGCGGGTACGTGTCTGTCTCAATGGCCTGGTTCACTGACACTTTGTAGTCTCCACATAAGCGCAGTGATGTGTCTCTCTTCAGCACTGGCACAATAGGTGCTGCCCACTCACTGTGCTTTACAGGCGAGATTATGTTTGCTTTTTCCAGCCTTTTCAGTTAATGTTCAACTTTTTCTTTCATTGCAAATGGGAGTGGCCTGTGTTTGCAAAACTTAGGGGGTACCTCTGGCTTCACGATGATGGAGGATGTAATGTCCCCGAGAGTGCCCAATTCGTCCTTGAACACTTCACTGTATAAGTCCTTAATGGTATGTGGCTTCGTCGCAGTCACATATTTGATCAGTTTCCAGTTGAGCTTTAGTTCTCTCAGCCAGTTCCTGCCACAAAGCGATGCTCCATGCCCTTTGACAACCAACAATGGCAGTTCAACATTTAGCTCCTCGTACTCCACTTTAGCATAAAACTGTCCGAAAACAGGAATGCGCCCTCCATTATAAGCTTTGGGTTTAACTTGAGCTGGCTGTAACGGCACGTGTGAAAACCTCCTCCCACATGTTGCCTGTGAAATCACACTTCTTGCCGCTCCAGTGTCTATTTCCATGTCAAGATTCACCTTGTCAATAGAGAACGTGGCCCTGTACAGCTCATCATCTTCACTACTGACTGTCATCATGACGAACTCCTCTTGCTCGACATCCTCGTTTGCTGTCATGTATGTTGTGTCTTTACATTGGAATCTTTTATTTGGTTGTGCATTTAGTGATTTTGTACGACATGCCTTTTTGAGATGTCCAATCTTCTCCACAGTTGTGACATTTAGTCTCTTTGAAATGGCACTCGTTTGCATTGTGATTTTTTCCCTTTGCATCTGTAGCAAGTCCCGGTCTCTCTTTGTGAATTGCCCCGGCACCGTCAGCTCCTCTTAGCTGTCGTGTGTCCCTATCTGCAGTTTCCATGTTGAGCGCGATCTCAAAAGCTTTTGCAAACGTGAGTCAGAGAGCAATCTTCTTTGGCACGTTTCATTTTTGATCCCGCTGACGAACCCGTCCCGCAATGCAGAATCCAAATTGACACCGAACTCGCAGTTTGTGGCTTGTTGCTTTAGCGCCGCTACATACTGGTCTGATTTTGTTTTTGGTTGCACTTATTAAAACGGAACCTTTCAGCGACTAAAATGGGCTTCGGCTCCAAATGCCCGTTTAAAATCTTCACAATATCTGCAAATGATTTATCTTTGGGCTTGTCGGGTTGCACTAAGTTTCTCAATAGTCCATATGTTGTAGCTCCCATCACACTTAGCAAAACGGCTACGTACTTCCCTTGATCTATGTCGTTAGCATCGAAAAACTGTTCCAGCCGCTCGACGTATGCAGCTCACAGCTCATTTTATGGCTTGAATTCGTCCACCTTGCCGATTTGGGCCATTCTACTCACTGTACCGACACCGTGTGCCTGTGTCCCTCCGCAAATTATCCTCGTCGCCAGTTGTAGTGTATTTAATAAGACTCGGACAGTGATCACATTTCGTGGTGAACTTTACTTAACCAGCAATCTGTCTGAATGGACGCGGCGAGACGTGGCACATGCGTAACAAATGGACTGTACCAAATCTCCCACAATAGGGGCGAATACGCCACACGCTCCACTCATGAAACTCGTAACACTACAATATTCAAGGGGCATGGGAATAATAGGGAATAAACAATATAACAATAAATTATCTGGGAGAATTTTGAAAGGTTTGTCTTTTAGATGATGTAACCCACGTAAAGTAGCGGCCCAACATCCTGTGCCTTTATTGTGGTGGCCCGGTTTCCTTAAAGATCTCTCTCCCCCTCATCACTTCCTCCTGCTTCACTCCCACTATTCCCCAAATAGCTGCTGCTGCTGTGGCGTGGCCAGGACAGCATTTTCACTCCGAAAGCCTAAAACTAATGCAATTTAATAGAAAACGACTGACGGTGTGCTATTTCCGTGCCCTTCTCATCGGTGAGTTGATCCGTGCCATATATCTAGTTATTTACAAGTAGCCATCGTACTGTTTACTGATGCTGTTCTATGAAAAAACCCTGCAGATTCTCTTGAATCAACGTGTCAGGACCTACCGGCTAACCTGACTCAAACTGCTACTCATCAGTGAGTCACTCCGGCACTATGTATTTTATGAGTTTATGGCGGCGCGAATGTCCCTTTAGCTCCACCGCTAATTCAATGCTAACAAAGCATGTAACATGTTCAAATCCAGGCTGAAAACAGCTCTTTTTACCCGAGCATATGAAAACTGAAAGTATTTTATTTGCACTCTTGCCTTTTACTGTAATTGATTAATTTTTATGTTGGATGTTTTAATGATTGATTTGATCTGTTTTCTTGTAATTTTATGCAACTGTGAAGCACTTTGAATTGCCTTGTGTATGAATTGTGCTCTACAAATAAACTTGCCTTGCGTAAACAATCACGGTCCGTGCATACTTACTTTCTCCTATTTAACAATGTGTTTGATACTTTCCAGTCAGGATGTAGGCCCCACCACAGCACTGAGACAGCTCTGATCAAGGTGACAAATGATATCCGTATGAACACCAACGCAGGTAAGGTCTCAGTTTTAGTTCTGCTGGACCTGAGCGCTGCCTTTGACACAGTGGACCACGGGATCTTACTTCACAGGTTAGAAAACTGGGTGGGAATCTCTGGTACTGCGCTAAACTGGTTCAAGTCCTATCTGGAGGATAGGACGTACTTTGTCGAAATTGGCAACTGTGTCTCAGACAAAATTTCCATGACCTGTGGAGTCCCCCAGGGGTCAATCTTGGGACCCCTCTTATTCAACTTGTACATGCTTCCTTTGGGTCAGCTAATAAACAGCAACAATGTGTCGTACCACAACTACGCAGATGACACTCAGATCTACGTGTCACTGACGGCAGGTGAACATGGACCTGTAGATACTCTCTGTCACTGCATCGAACAGATCAGTTTGTGGATGCAAAACAACTTTCTCCAACTAAACTCAGACAAAACTGATCATTGTTTTTGGCCCACAAAGACAAAGTGTTATCAGTCACCTTGAGTCTCTCTCTCTAAAACCAAAAAAATCAGGTTAGAAATCTAGGAGTAATCATGACCTAAACTTAAAAAGCCACATTACAACTATTCACTATAATATATTATAATAATTATTAATAACTATTTTTCCAATACTTCTTAACCTATACCTATAATATTAATACAAGTACTTGAACTGTAATTTCTGTTGTCCTGTTTTATTCATACGCTTGGCTCCGTGGCCGGACCTATTTCTGGTTGCCGACCAGCACCTTCAGCTGCAGTCCACGCCTAGCCCTACAGCGTTACCGTAAATACCGTAGATAAGAAAACTGATTGAACAAAACAAAGGGAGCAGATTTCATAAGCATTTGCTCTTCTCTCTGCTCCTTCTTTATTCACATCATTTATTTACCTTATGTGTATTATATGTTTCTATGTCCCTTATGAATCATATGAAGTAGTACTGTCTGTACTTGATGGGCAAAGATTATTAAGACACATTTCACGTCTCTGAGACTGAACAAAAATAAACAAGGCTTGAAAGCCGATATAATTTAACCTGCATGCACCGACATGATCTTTTCCACATTCGCTTAAGAACTCACTCTTTCCCATTGTGAAGCTGTGTTGGTGGCGTTGAAGACACCTCCTCATGATCGGGAGGTCGGGGGTTCGAAGCCCATCTCCTGAAGACGCACACTGCCGTTGTGTCCTCGGGCAAGACACTTCACCCACATTGCCTCCAGGGTCTGTGTACGCTGAGAGAGTGAACGGGTGACTGGTTAATTGCTGTAAAGCGCTTTGGGCCTGATGAAGGTAGAAAAGCGCTTTAGAAGTTGAGACCATTTACCAACTTGTTCCTGAGCTTTAGTAATTGAAGAGTTTATTTGCAAAAGCAGACGTCCCAGTTTCAAATAGATAACTGTTACTGTACTCGTCAGATGACACTTGTGAAACTAAGGGTGTGTGAATTTATTAGGTTATTTAATTTAATTTATTTTTACTGTATATACTTTTTGCCCCCTTAAAGCTTGTGGTAGTCATTGTGTATAAGACACCTCTACTTGCTGTCTAACTGTTTGCACATTTCTTGTCTATCCTGCACATTCAGAGTGTTTGAGTTATTGTGAGATCAATAAAGAATTATCTAATCTTATTTCTTTATTTAAGGATCCCCATTAGTCTTTACCAGCGCAAAGACTACTCTTCCTGGGGTCCATTCTCATTATAAAAACAAGTCAAAGTGTAATTTATACAACACACACCAACAATACAGAGTTCTACATTCAATTCAATAATGAGGGTAAGACATTAGAAAACAAGTCAGGCGCGTTACAATACACAAACTTACACAGATACAATACACAAAGCGACATTAAGTCAGGTTATTATTATTATTAATTTATTTATTTTTGCTGATTACATATGTCTTCAGACCTATTTTAAATGAAACATGATTACTTATTCTCTTAATTACCTGAGGCAGCATATTCCAGTCTGTATATAAATGTACTTTTTTAGTGCATTAGATCTTGGGGTTTGTGTAAGGGCCAGATTTTATGCAAAGACAACACAGAGCTGCAGTCTAATCTATCCTTGACAGTTTTCGATGCATAGCAATAATATTTGTTCGAAAAGGACAACCAAGGGCAAGCCTAGCAGCCCGAGTCTGAGCTATCTGGAGTTTGTCTAGGTGTTTTTTTTTTGCAGCACGGGACCATACAGCGGGACAATAGTCCAAGTGACATAAAACTAAAGACTGTAATATGAGTTTTCTTGTTCCTAATGATATAAAAGGGGCACTGCATCTTATTAGCGAGATATTCCTAGGGTTAGGGTTAGGGTTACCGGTTTTGGAGAAATCCACTGGGACTTGGGACAGAGGGCTCAACACTGGGACCGTTCCGGGTAAACTGGGACATCTGGTCACCTTAGACAGAGGACCTCTGAAAAAAATAATGACCGCTGCCAATGGCAATGGAGTTCGTGCTTGTCAGGTCTTTCATATCACTCTGCAAGTAGTAGTAGTGGACACTGTCCCTGTCCCTGTCCCTGCGAGAGAAGTTGGGGGAACCGTTCGTTAAGTTAACGGGAGTCCGACTTTCAACTTACCCAGAGACTCACCACCATTCCTCCTCTCCAACTGCACCTTCAACTAAGTAGCTAGGCTAGCAATAAGTAGCTAGTCTTGCTGCTACTAGCCTAGCCACACTGCCTGGAATCACAACAAACGTTGCAAAGCAATGTGCAAACATTTGGGAACTATTTGCCACGGAAATCATTAAATAAACCTTTCTGCCTTCATAAAAGTGTATGAAGTTTATTTGTGTGTGTACAGTTGGCAAATAGCCATTATCGGGAAAATAAGTACCTTCAGGGCGAACTCGCCCTGAAGGTACTTATTTTCCCGGTGTTCTATACATTATCCCATACTTATATTGTATTGCATTAGAATGTTATAAATAAAAATAGGTCCCCAGGAAGTGTAGCCTCAGCTTTGGTGCAGCTAACAAATACACACTTTCAGAAACAGAGAAGAGACTGACTCCAAACTGGGTTTAACCACAATAACGCCAAGCTTAAAACAAATCAGGCTTAGATCTAGATTCAACTGGGCTTAGTCTGGTTTTAAATTACTCCCTGTTTTGTCCTTGTTTCGCTCTGATTCAGTGCTCGTTGATGCAAGTTTAAAAATCTCATAACATCGAAACTTTCTTCAGTGGAACTCTCTTGAGACCAGCTGTTCCTGTACGCTGTAAATCATCCCAGAATTGCATTAGATACAAATGAAATAAACTCTCCGGATCCAAAGCTTCATGCATATTTTATTCAAGAGTAAAAAAAGTGAACCGTCCCGTGGGGCATGCGTACAGTGTTAGTGACTCGGAACCGTATGGAAAAACAAAGGTAAACAAGTCGAATGAAACCAGAAGAGATTAATGGGCCTGTATCGTGCAAAATCAAGTTGTTTTTTTTTGCCATATTATAATAAAAAATACAGACCTGGAGTGGTGTTTTGTTCCATTCGTGCACGTTTTGAGTCATCCTGGATATTAATTTCACCCCAAAAACGTGTACCCCCCCACCTGCTGATGTCACAACGTGGTGATTCGATGTGGTTTCAAAGTCCAGGCCGCTTCACCACACTCTTAGCGACCATGTCAGCCCTCTATCGTAGCCCTGTTAGGAGTTTTCCCACGTTACTTAAAGCCACACTGCGGAACATTCCAGGTTATATGTTTCTGTGAGCGACTGTACTGGTGTAAAACTCGACGCCAGTGATGTAAAAAAAAAAAAAGGGGTCCTAGTGTATCTAAACCTCATATGTGGCTCCTCCGTCAAAGGAAAGCAGCAACATCTCCATGGAGACGAGCGGGTGACGTCCCACTTCCAGTATAAACGGGTACTTTACAAAAATAAACAGTAACGTATGCGGACAGTTGGCCAGTCCTCTAGCCCAGGAAACCATTCAGCCTCCGTTAGCCTGCTCAGTGTATTTTTCCTATAGCCGTTAGCATTAGCCATTAAACATCACAAATGATAGAAGATCCAGATGTTTTCGGCTGTTGTCAACACATCGACCACATTTAGGTGACGCGAAAGCCTAGTTATAAATCATGAATGAATGTACAGTACTTTTAAGATTTTACTTTACTGAAGAATTAGCGTATAAAAGTGGCTAAATCATATTCAGTTAAGTTTCTGCTTGTTGTGGGTCGGATACACATCCAGCGACAAACATCATTTTATAATATGATAAAGATAGAAAAGGGAGGGGGCGTGGCCGAGCCGAGTGAGAAGAAACCTCTCATGGGAACCACCATTTTTCACTCGTTTTGGTCGTTTTCTGTGTCGCACAAATAAAGTCAAGCCAAACTTGGGTCCATATGGATGTTTTTTCACAGCAAATTGTTCAGTAGAGGCGAAGAATGGCACTCGTTGCTAACGTTAGCATATGTAGCATGAAGCTCATGTTAGATTCCTGGTTAGAATTGTCCGTTTTTTTTAAGTATTCATGGGCTGTTGAACCACTTTGCTCCTCTCCATGTCTCTATCTTTCTTTAGTAGAAAACATATTCATACTTATGGGCCATATGGGAAAGTCCAAAGAGGCTGTCTGCTTCTACAGGGCCTGGCTACATCCTTCATGAGAGGTCGGCTAACAAAAGTACGGATTTGAAGGAACCGGCTCAGATGGCTTTTCTGTTATTTCTATGGATAAAAACTAATGTTTGGCTTTCCCTCGTCAAAGGAAATGGCCAACTTCTCCATGGAGACGAGCAGGGGATGTCCCGCTCCCAGCTACGAGTCACGTTCACAGTAAAGACGCGTTTTTCACCAGTAAAACACGCGTGATGAAGCAAACACTTGTACTTTACACTATGTATTGGGCGAAATGTTGCGCAGTATGGCTTTACACTGCTTCACTTCTCTTTACATCTGCAGAATATGGTTTTCTGTGATCCGGAAACAAAATCTGAACGACCTAAACTTAGTACTAAGATTGCTACGAACGCCTGGATAAAGCATAATAAAGGCCCTTGAGAAGAAATGCAAAAGTTCGTGGCACAGTTTCTATGGCACAGGGCTTCGCGTAGGGTCTCCCAAAGAGAGAAAGTGTTAGATATCGAGAAAACGTCCAAATAGTTTTATAATAAATAGGATAACAATTGGGTAAAAAGGGGAATCGTCAGAACAGCATTGACCTGCTCTTGCATGGTCAAGTTTTCGACCATGCAATCATGCGTACGGCTGCCCAAAACACCACCCCCTTTTGAATTTCATATATATGGTCATTCGTTAAGATACTAATATAGATATAGTTTATCAACGTTTTTAAAAACAAGTCCTGTACAAAGATTAGAGGAAACAGTGTAGGTAGGTATAGGAGAACAACCGAAGCATACAGTCAAGGCTATACAGCGTCCAATGGTTATAGAAACACAAAATGGATACAAAAAAATTCAAACTCATCGAATGTTATGTACAAAATAAATAGCGCCGAACGAGAGAAAGAAATCCTTACCAGAGAAATCACGCGGCACAAACGAAAAATAACTTCACTTTTTTTTTTCATCGAAGAACTCAAAGGTCATGCAGGCGTCTTTAAATGCTTCACAAACAAAGATCGTTTCGCTCCGAGTCGTCTCCGCTTAAATCTAAGGTAGGCCTAAAGACCAGGGAGAGAGAGAGAGAGAGAGAGAGCGAGAACGAGAGAGGGGGGGTGGGGGGTGGGGGGGGGGGTCCCAGCCGTGGTCATTGTTGTGTGAGCGGATGGCGCCACCTACGGGCCGCAGAGGAGGAGGAGGGGGATGGAGAGATGCATGGATACAGGCGCGTTCAGAGGGTTTAAAGTTACAGCGTGGCAACTGCATATTCGGTCGTGTGCAAGAAAACCGCGGGTTACACTCGCTCGGGCTGAGGGGCAGGCTGGTCCAGGGACAGGCTGGTCCAGGGACAGGCTGGTCCAGGGGCAGGTTGGTCCAGGGACAGGTTACGAGGTTTTTGTGAGTTTTGCGGGGCCGCGGTACAATAAAACAACCTAACACTGCACGTCCTACAAGCCTAAAAGCAAAATAAAGTCTAGCCAACAAAAAAACGAGACGAAACCTGCTTAACTCGGTTTCTCTGGGGTTTGCCTGTTTTCCCTGTGTCTGCGTGGGTTGTCTCTGGTACCCCTCAACCCAAACATGCACAATAGGTTAACCCTCATATTGTCCTAATCAAACCTAGCGCAAGATCTGGAGATGGTTGAAGGAAGGGCAGAATGCAATGGACACATTTCCCTTAAATGCTATTCAGTACAGAGCTAAGAGGTTGCGTTCACAAACTATATTTGATAATGTCATAATCTCAGAGGGAGAGTAAGGATCAATACAACTCTATGGGAGAGAAAGAGTTGCTTTATATTAAGGTGTGCTCGTTAAGTATTAATAGGCATTAGTGATCTGCTTAAGGGTAGGCCATGAATAAGCATATTATTCATGGCCTATTAGTATGTTAATAGATAATAGCACAATAAGCAGCTATACAAGCACATTATTCATGATCTATTTATGACCTTATAAATACTTAACAAGCACCCCTTAATATAAAGCGACGCCAAAGAGTTTTTCAAAGAAATCTCCCCAAAACAAAACTGACAAATGTTGTACTCGATCATCATTTGGTTATTCTTATGGGCAACATTGCGGATATGTTTTATACGGACCTCATGCCGTGTCGTGCTGTATCACAGGGAAATGTAAAAGTGTATTACATCGATTATGGGGTAAGCGTAATATAAGCTTTCTTGCTTCAGCCCTTTGAGCATCTGTAACTGTGTGCTGTGATGTGAATGCTGTAAAAAGTTAAGAATGTAAACTGCTCAACTAAACTGAACTACCGGTAAAATATATCGTCACCATTTTTGTATGCCCTTATGAGAAAATAACTGGACCTTAGTTCATGGTAGTGCAGATGTTGAACTTTTTGACCGTTGTCCAAGTAATAACACAGATATTGGCTATAAGAGAAAAAAAACGGTTAACTGTAGCCTCTTTAGAGCGTTCTGATGTCACGTGAACGCAACCTATTGCAATATTTTAGTTTTAGGTGACTGTAAATAAAAAAAGACTTCTATAATGAGATTGATCAAAACTAAACACCCATCTGTTAAAATGATGTAAAGTAATGATAATCATAAAGCTTTGTTTGTGTCTTAATGCCACACTTAATTAGTTTTCCTCAAATATAAAGTTTGCATATCATCAGTAAAATGTAAACATTCATGACCTCTGGCTTTGTGCCGCTCCGGACTCTCCTCGTCGCTCACTTTTCCACGATCACTACGCGGCTCAGGCGGCGCTACACCCAGTGAATGCACCACAGAACGCTCCCAAATCTCCTCATGGCCATCCTGCCTCTGACTAAACGTGACGTAAACAGTCAGAGGAGAGACGAGGCAGCCCCCTGAAGCAGGCATAGCATACGTGGTTTTCATATTTAACAGCAAAAGCGGTGAGTTTCACAGGCTACTGGACGCTAACGCTAGCCACCATTAGCTTCCCTTCACGCGTCGCCTCGCGCTTTTGGCTTTGCACTTCGGATTACCCTTTTAACCCCCTAAAAAAGCGGAGTGCGCCCACAGTGTTCTCCTCGCGGCCCGCAGACCTCCTTAGCTTCATCTTCAGGGTGATAAAACTTCAGTGCAAACATGAAAACAGCCGTTGATGTAGCGGCGGTAGCGTGGCTGAGGTATGTCAAAGTTTGTTTTGCAGCGGAAAAAGCCTGACTGTCCCTGGACCAGCGCGGGCACAGACTGGTCTAAATGAGGCCTGAATGGGGACTACATTGGGGTCTAAAGGGGGTCCACTCGCGTCAAAGTGGGTCCAGTGTCCCGCTACAAAAACAAACGCACGTCCTCCCTCCAATATTATTAAAACAACAGGCTCAGATTGACATAGTCCGCACGTCTCTCTCCTCGCGCGCAGGCGAGAATTAAAAAAACAAACGGAAACAAAACACATTTCCAAATATATATATATATATATAATATGTATATGTATAACTGCACAGACATACTTACATTGTTAAGCATTTGCACGCACGCAGGCAGGAAGTTAACCCACAACCCGAATATTGAGTCTGTCCTCTTTGTAGGGACACGCCCCCCTCCCCCATGATCCCACACGCCACACATTCACCCAGACACAGCTTTAAAAGTCATGCCACGACGTCCCGCCGACAAACAGGTGAGCCCTCGCTCCACTCGGAGTCGTCCTCTGGGGTTTGTAGTCCGCTAGCGAAGCCCGTACAGAGGTCCATCGGAGCTCGTATCTTTTACAATGAAGGAGGGCTATAATCTCAAGTGTAGCCTATAGTTTATGTGTTGTATGCCTATGTACACTATAGCGCGGCCCGGCCCCCATCACTGTATATTGCTGTTGTTGTCCGTCCCGTTGGGCTCCCCCATGTTCATGCGGCCCATCGACAAGCCCACGGAGTTGACGGCGTCTCTCCTCGGGGGCATCCTCTCGTTGATCCGGTCCAAGCCTTTGGCCTCCTCGAAGCTGCTGATCCGGTGCTGAGGAGAGAAACCCCGGATGGCTGCAGGACGACATAAACATCGAGAGTTAATCTTTAAAACACGTTCCAGTGCCGTGTCGTGTTAAAAAGAACCCCCTCGAGAGCAGGGGGAAATGTTCAGGGAGCGACTGAAATTTCCCAAACCACATTTGATTAATTAATGAAATGTGGGAGTGTTTTTTAAAGCTTCAGTGGGCAGCAAAAAAAATAAAAAAATAAATACTAAAAACTTTATTATATGAAAAATGTAAAGTGTCTGGAAGATTTTGCGTCAAATAATGCAATTTTTTTTTTTTATGGTCAATAGGGAAACGTTTTGTAGATTACTGGCATACATAGTTTTCTGTCATTTTATGTTTCCAAAATTTCACATATTTGCGGCAACGAAATCTGAAGGATGAATCGGGCCAGGTGTAAATTTATGGTTTTACTGTATTTTGTTGACATATTTCTGGACTATAAGTTGCACCTGCCTTGGCCACCACCAGGGCATGGAGGCGTAACCGTTGACAAGCCTCTCCCGGCAGCACGTTGTTCAAGCACCCATTTGTGAATTCGTTCCTCTAGCTTTTAGCACGCAATTAGCTTTTTTTGTTTTCTTCATTGCAGTAAGAGTAACCTTCGCTTTTCGCCAATCCCTCACAAGTTTCTCGCTCACTCCAAACTTGACTGTTTTTTTAATTTTCAGTGGTACAGTAAGTAAGTGCTTTATTTGTCATTGTACAGGAGTAGCAGATACTGGTACACAAGCCTAGAGCGCCCTCTAGCGGCGATCAGTGTGAAAATAACGTGAAATTATATATTTTGATAAGTCACACCTGTGTATAAGTCGCACCCCCGAGCCAAACTGTGGAAAAAAAAGTGCGACTTATAGTCCGGAAAATACGGTACAAAGCCTTTTCAGAGGGGATTTTGGATATGTTGTTTTTCGACACTTCAACGACAGAAGTACAGAAGTTGACTCAAGAACCTTCGTTGAAGATATGTTGTTTAGTTTAAAAAAAAAATAAACATTTTGACTTGTTTTTCTAAATTCACAGCTCAAAAAAATCAGTCTAAGAATTATATATTAAAATAAAAACTAATGGCTCTTGAAGTTACAATTTTACCATATAAATCTATGAAAAAACATTAAATCAGTTCAATAATTAAACATGTTATTGCAAAGATTGTGTCATTGTTTTTTTCATTTCCAGGTGAAAGTGTATATGCTAAGAGACCAAACTGGCCCAAAACCGGAACATTGAAAAAAAAAAAAAAATGCCTGCAGTCTTTATCTCCAACAGATTTTCCGATCTCAAAGTGCTGTTTGTGTGTCAAGGCAATGTTAACATTTATTTTAACTAGTCAAATAATAAAGTTGCGTCTAATAACACAATAATGTCTGAGTAAATGAATCATTCTTTATCTTTTTTGAGGCGTGTTCTATTTAAAAATAAGATGCCCACTATTTGAAAACGTTGCTTCTGTTCAGGTGAAGAGTAATAATGTATTCAGTCTCTATACATGTATTGTGCGCACTGAAGCTTTAGATGCATCGAAAACACGGAGGGACAGAACTGTTTTACGAAGCACACAGAAGCAGCTCATTAAACACCGTTTCCTAAAGCAATTACAAGAGAATTATCCAACTCCCGCACTGAAATGCTTCACGATAAAACCGTTGAATGTGGACATCTGGACACATTTGTCAAACTTCGGTTTCACTTCAGGTCGAGCCTCACAGGAATCATTTTGTAAAAACAAGTAAAAGCTTTTTCGCAAACCAAACTGTATGGCTTTTTTTATTAGCATTAGCGTTTCAAGATTCAAATGAATTTAGGCCTGAACTTCACAGGCTCAGCGGTTTGTAAGGCTTGTCATTTGCTTATTTCAATCGCGATTTCTTTTGCGAGTAATATTCAAACCCAAACTAAAGAAAGCTCGACAGATGTGTTTACAAGGTGACACGTCGTTATTTCTCCAAACCATCTACAAAAAGCGACATTGTACGCGTTAAAGCGACAGTTTCACCCATAATTTATTTTCATGAACAAATTATGGCACTGGCGGGAGGAAGCGACAGACAGGACAGTCGAGGACGGGGAAACTGCACACACGACGCCGCGGACGCAATCTGTCTGGGCACAGAGCCGGACCACGGCCCGTGTCAGCTGTATTGTGGTTTGTGTCCCGGGTGGGCTGCCGTAGCTTGTGCAGAAACAGATCGGTGCGAGCGGGAAACGGGACCGACACACAGACCAGGTTTAAGGGAGTTGAGGGGCCACTGCTTTTGTGCTGCTTCATTGTGTTGGGTTTAAGTCACAATAAAAACGACTGAATGTGTGAACTGTTGACAATAACGCACTAAAAGGTCATCTGGGAATGAGTAAAAAATGTGACAGCCATCCCCGGTCCCACCCTATAGACGCTGAGGCAGAAAACCCGAAGTAGGATGGAAGCGATCTAAACTTTTAATACAGTGATGGAGTAGCTCTCTTGTAAGTGTTTCTGCATGAGTATGAGACTGTTCCCTTTAGCCATAAGATAGAAAACCACAGTATTCATGTGAAAATAGAAGTGAACAGTGAGAAAGTGAGGCATGTTTGATGCTATGGCTGCAGCAGCGGGTTCGGTGTTAGCGTAGTCAGCGGGGTGCATTGTGGGTAAGGTCTGTGGGCTCATGGTCGACACGCGGATGACGTTTACCTTCAGGGTCCTTCACTGTCTCGATGGCTTCAATGGCCTCAATGGTGGCTGAAGGATGGAAAGAAGAGACGGAGAGAGAGAAGAGGAGGAGTCCAGAAAGATGAAAGAGAGAGAGAGGAGCGGAGCTGAAACATGCTTCTGTAACAGCCTGGGGTCAACACCAGGGGGCAGTGTGGAGCATTTAACATTGAATCACACAACAAACAACCCACACTGAAGGCTGTGCACGTTTTAGGAACAGACAGAAGGATAATTGGACCAGTGGGCACTGATCATTGAACCCACAAAAGACTGAACAACAGGAAAAAGATTGGGGAAGATCACAAATGACCGGAAGAGTCTGTAACTGTAGAAAAGATCATTAGTTTTGGGGGAATATGGAGAAAAATATGTCACCAGCCTCATGGACGGATTTGGCAGAGAACATAATTATGCTAGTTTGTGAACAGAGAATGTATTCATGAGTGTTATCTGTTGTGTCCCCTTATAATGATAAGGTCCTTTCAGCATTCAGAGTAGCTCTGAGAAATGTAGGTTTAAAATAGGGCTGGGTATTGCCAACATCTTCACACGATATGATACGTATCACGATACAGAGTCCACGATTGCGATACGTAACGCTATTCAAGTGTATTGTGATAGTGCCCATAATACAATATACGTTACGAATAAAAAATAAAAAAATCTTATAGTTGCCCAAAATTGAGTTTTTTCATGCTGAATAAAATTCAATCTAAGCCTTCTATAGTGCATGTTGTGATGCATACAGAATAAAGACTATGGTTAGACAAACATACTGTATTTGTGTATCATGATACAGGGGCATTGATACGATATACGAATCGTCACATACACCGTAACGAGTTTAAAGTTTGAAATTAAATGGAAATATGGTTTTGTTCATAATAAACTCAAAAGTGCACCAAAATCTACAAAACTTTGATACATGTACAAATAGGTCCAAGGAAAATTAATATGCGAATAACCTTTTTTAAAATATACTCCTTAGGATGAGACTGAGCTGCTTCATGGATTCTCTCTCGAATAGAATAATGAATGTAAATGGAGAGGAGTCAGCACAAGAGGCCTATCAATATTAAATCTGGATTTATGAACTTATAATTCTAAGGGGACGTTTTAGAAATCACTCAATTCAACAAGATACTGGAAGATTGGTATTGGATAAACTTCAACTTGCAGAGTTGGCCCTGTGCACCTATTGTTGTGACTAACTTCCTGTAGGAGTGTTTCCTGTTCTTGTTTTAACCTTAAAAAAAACAACTAGATTTGATTGTGGAGCTATTTTAACATTTATTATGCATCAAATTAAGTTTAGCCTTTAGTTTCAAGACAAAAACACTTGCTGTTTGCTAGTTGCCCCCATTAGTATGACCGAGATTAAGTATAATGCGTCTAATTTAAAAGTGCCCTTGCTTTGAGTGTGTAAGAGTCCACATTTGTTTTCACTACTCACTCATTCTCAAAAGCATGTTTCAGCTGTCTGTTACATGAGGCCGTGTTTAAAGTTAGCAGGAGTTAGCATTAGCTGGCGTTTGCTCACAGTCACACCAAATACATGTCGTGGGTTAGTCTCCCCGGCGCGTGAGGCGGAGCGGTCAGCAGGAACAGGATGGCCCCCGGGTTAGACCTCATGAGTGGGTTAATGGGATTTGGGATTCGGATCGGAACCGGGATTGGGACTGGTTTTCGGAGTGTGCACTCACCGCTCTGCAGGGTCTGTTTGCCTCCGGCCAGGACTCCGCTCGGCAGCATCCCGGTCGGGGTCAGGCCTTTCAGGGTCAGCACGTTCTCACTCTCCTCCCTGAGAAAAGACAGAGAAGAAACACCGTGTACGAGACGGTTTATTTCTAAAGTGTCGCAAACCCGGAAGACATTTACTCATTGCTCTTTCCCTGATTCTCTGTTTGGTTAATCCATCATCAGAAAAGAAGAAAGGAGTTGACAGATCACACTTGTAGAAACTTAAAAACTTAAAAACCAGCATTGAATGAACGTGACTCATGATGTGACTTTATAGAACTCAGAACTTATCCTTGACAAGTGTCTTTTACCTGGAAAATTAACCCAGACACGAGCATCTGTGGGTAACAACAACAACTAAAACTGAAGCAAGGATTGGCTGTTGGTTCAGTCTTCAGCCCTGTCTGCAGAGGGACACCCATCAGCCCTGGATCGATCTATTCTATAGCCTTTTAGCCCATAGGTTTGGATCTCCCCGAAGTTTCTCTTTCTCCCACTGGGTTTTTTAGTTTTTCCTTGACACGTAGGAGGGTCTATGGACGCGGGACACTCGGGACACATTTCCATCTGCTGCTGACCTCTTATTTACATTACATTACATCTTCATGGGCATCTGTTCAACTTCGGTGACCAAACTGGTAATTAAAGTTGGACAAATGAGTGTGAAGAAGCTTCCTGTATGCAAAGTGCTATGTCAGAAAACCCAGTCCAGGCGACCACTTTAAAAACCTCTAAACAATTGAGTCTAAGGGAAGAGGTGCTGTCATTTTATCTTTGTCCAAATGCATGCCTACCCAATCCTTCGCAACATAAAACAAAGCATTGCTCATTTCTTCACACCATGTAACCCGTGTCTGTGCTTTGTCCCACCAGTCGACAGCCCTTTTCTTCTCAAGCTGTGGGACCCTGCAGCTCTAGGCCCCTAAAGAAAAGAGCCTGAGAACTCGCTCCCTTCAGTCTCTCCTCATGCTCACTGTATAGTCCAATATCAGATTCATTTGCCTTACAGGGCTGTGCTGTCTATGACCAATTTAGGCAGAAATGTGAGAAATTCCAAAACGTTCACATACATTTTCCTCCCACAGTACATTACATTGGTTATTTTTCTCACGGTTTTGATGTTTGAAGCACCTCCTGTTGTGATAATAGGCTGTATTTGATGTAAGTGGCATTAGGAAGCAGGCCGTTATATCGTTAAGTTAACCCTGGCTTTCTCCTTGGAGTTGTGCACAGAATATCGTGGAAGAGGTTGAGTTAGTTAGCCAGGCTAACACCAGACTAAAATCACAAGTGATACTTAGTCTGGGGACCACCAATTCATTTTCTCGTAGGAGAGGTGTGGTTTACGATTGTCCAGAGCCGTTTATTGGGCGCAACGAATGTTCTTCATGCGTCTGCAGTAGCCATAGCCAATCGTATCATCGTATCAGATGACGTATGACGTACCTGCTGTAAACCTTCGAGCTAAACTATTTAGAACACGATATAAACTTGATCAAAAGATGGCGTCACGTCTGCTGCTGTCATGTTGGATCCGTAAATAGCGCGTCTTCGTCTTACCGTCCCTCCTCGTTCTGTGATTGGTCCCCAAATCCATGCGAAGATTTCAGCCATGGTCCCCAGGCTGCTGTGCAGTTCGAAAGGATTCGAGCGCACACAGCAGTCTGGCGTTAGCCAGGCTATGAGTTAGTGGCAAATCAGAAATAATTTTGGACATTATTGATAACAAATCCATCACTAAAGACATCAGTCTGAATCAAAGAGAACATGTTCATGATCTTTCTTACAGACAAAATATGTCATCAAACACTTACACAAGCTACTTGTGTAGAAAAAGTTGCAGTACGATTATAAAATGAATTCTTGCACAACTCTTTCCCTCTCCGGTCCACGCTCCCCTTCACACACCGGCAGAGTTTGGCGCCAAGAGCAGCCAGAATCTCACCTCTGATTGGTCACAGAGAAATCTTTTTATCTTATACAGGACCTAAACCTGGTTCAGTGCAGGTTGAGGTCAACCAAGATAGAAAGTCATCCAGCATCATAGAACTAGGGTTAACCTTGAAGTTACATCGTGAACAGTGATGTGAGTTTCAGTGCCAAAACTTTTACATTTCCAACAAATCTTATTCTTTAACCTCTCGTGCAGAAAGAAGGGGGCGAGTGTGTTGGGTGAGAGATTTTCTTTTACTTTATGAGCAACGGTTAATAAAATAAAATTCATCAACACTTGCCGTAGGACTGAGAACATCTTGGCCATCTTCCCAATGGCTCTGATCTTGTTTTTGATCACTTCTTTCCTGGCGGCCGCTGCACTGGCTGAAAACACATGCACGGCACACATCAATCACAGAAACCCACAGTGTCATGCACTTACTTTATTTAGTAGTTTAATACCGTCATAGATCTCCTCTCCATCGTTCGTGAGCTCATCGTCCGAACAGATGCTGAGGACGTTCACCAGCATCTCCGTCACTGCAGACAGACACAACCTTAGACCATGTTCACACTTGGTTCAGAAGACTTTGTGTCATTGGTTAATCTGTATCAGTCATTGGTTAAAGCGCTGTTTGCTAAATTCTGAAATGTTGACAATCTTACCCTAAAATTACCCAAATAGTAATAAAACCGTAGTGTTATCATTAAATATTTAGAAACACATCCAAAATAAACCAGATCTTGTGTAAAGGCCCAATTTAAAAGTACGTTGTTCAGCGACCTCGCCAAAACATAGCAGCAGGGGTTGGCAAGTTTGTTTGTGGTGGCTCAATTTCGTTCCCAGTCAAACAATGTTTTTGTATTTGACCAAATATTGCTCATTATTAAAGATCTTCCACAGGTTCTACAAGTTATCTTTTAAGGAAAACACAACATTTCAGTATTATTGGAATACATTTACAATAGTTTAGATCATTAACAGAACGGAAATCATCTCAAGGGCAAGAAAATATTTGTTCAAAGCCCATTACCCTGACATCGGGACTTTAGCTGAATGGCTTGAGGGAGAGTAATTGTTAATTAACAGCTGTCCGTCTGTCCATCCACCCAACCCATCTACCCATCCATCCATCCATCCAGTAGGGTTGTTCCGATGGACGATATCATCGTCCATTATGATGGATGGGCAACATCACGATAGTTCACTTTAAACATCGTCAACTTCCAATTAAGGGGACATCGCCCCCTACCATCCATCCATTCACCCAACTCATCCATCCATCCATTCACCCAACTCATCCATCCATCCATCCATCCATCCATCCATTCACTCATCCATCCATCCATTCACCCAACTCATCCATCCATCCATCCATCCAATCCATCCATCCATCCATCCATCCAACCCATTAGGGCTGAACGATTAATTGAATTTGCAATTTTATCGCGATATTACACAATGGGATTTCGTAATCGCAGGGCACGTGATTTTGGAAGTGAATGGAGCAGCAAGATATGGCAGCAAAGTCTGCTCGGCCGCAAGACTTTTGTCTCAGTCTAGTTAAGGTGCGATTGTAGATGTACAGTGAAAATATCAGCGTTTATCATGCAGCCACCGCGAAGGACTATTGCTTTGTTCTCCGTTAGCATTGCGTTAGCCGCAGCGCTAATCACGCCATTCTCTCGCTGCTACTACACGCTCTGATGATCACAGACACTCCCTCACCTCCGGATTCACACGTCTCTGCCTCCACAGAGATATAGGTGAGCCTGTGCTGCTTGTAAAGAGTAAAGAGTCGTTTGTGGCTCAGGTTAGGAGGTTTGGGAATGTTGTGGATAAAGAACTTATCTCAAAAGCATATTGACGGTTGATGACCGTAAAGTATCCACGGATACTGTGCTTTTATTTACCTTTGCATCTACCGCATATGCGCTCCGTAGGTAGTACAGACGTAAGCTATAAACTTTAGTATGGGTGATGTTACTGACTGGATCAGTGAGTTTATATATATTTTTAATATCTATATAATGTATCTTTTTCATTTATTTATAGACTGTACTGTTAAGTTCGGACAGTTTTTAAGAAGTGCAGTCCACATGTTCACAAATTTTGAATAGGTCACGCAACAATGTTGTTTGCTTTATTGTTGCAATTTTCACTTCAAATTAATCTAATATTGTTTATTATGAAACAGACTGATTTATTGCTTGTGTTGGGTGGAAAATACATGAGAAGAGGACCATGCAACAATAATCGCATATTTAAAGAAGAAAAAATCGCAATTAGATTATTTTCCAAAATCATTCAGCCCTACAACCCATCCATCTATCCATCCATAGCTCACCCTTCTCTCCGACAAAAGGCAGGGACCATGTGAAGACGTCCATGAAGTTCGGGAGCCAGTACGGATGAGGAGAGCAGTTGAACTGACGGATGTTCATCACGTTGTTCTCGTACTTTAACACAGCGGCTGCAGAGTTCAACAACAGACCGGGTTTAACAGCGAACAAACCGTGACACTGCATAATACTTACAGTAACTAGTACTTTCGTTGGGAATGCATTGTCCCCATGAATACAAATATGAATAAATACCTTTGTTGTTGTAGACGTCCAGGTAGTTTGGAGCAGAGAAGATGGTGATGAGTGAAGGGAAACCCGTGGTCTGACTCTTCCTGTACATACGATACCTGAGCACAGAGAGGAACGGACATTACATCACTCTGATGTAAGGGAGATGGTGGAAGTGTTTTGCGGAAGGACACAACCGCAGCATATCAAACCATCGATTCTCGTAAAGGCGCATCTACGTATGTTTATTATAAGAACTGGACAGTTTATTTGGAATTAGGGCCCGATACTTTCCAGCAAAATAAGTATATGTTATTTCGATTCATATGAACTGACAATAAATCTTTTGAATCTTATTAGGCTGCACAATATGAAGAAGAGTGATATACGCTAACTGTCTTGCATTTTGGTACAAATTCTCAGTCATCCAGGTGATTAATAAGTGAAACATGTACAAAATGTTGCAGTAAGTCCAGCTGCATTGTCTGTAAACCTAGAATACCTCTTATTGTGGTATTTTATATGGTACTTTCCTTTAAATAAATAAGAGCAATATACACACACACACAAAAATACTAACTCTGGACCAAAACAAGGCTAAAATGTACGTTAATTTTGGAGAACCATGAATAAAACAGATTTAAGCACATTTTTATGGACATCGTTTCACCTGATTTGGCAAAAACGCTAAATCGATGGGCGAAAAATACTTTTTTAGTGTCGAAGTTTTACCCAGCGTCCTGAGCCTCGTGCGCCCTGATGATGGACAGGAGGTTGTTCGTTTGAAGGAATTCACACACGGCCGGGTAACTGAGGAGAGAGAGAAGTGGTTAGAAGAAGAAGCGTTTTCATCCCCGTTTTCCTTTCGTTTTGGTCACAATTTTGAGGCCATTTTCAAGAAGCTTTAGAGGAAATGTGCTCGGTTCAGGTGGGGGTTAAGAGGTTAATCCACTTCCTTCGGACATCTATCAAAAGGCTCATTACATATTACACATCACTGACGTTTGCAGTATATTATTAGTGTAGTGTTCTCAGAGTGTCCAGCAGGGGGAGTAAACAAGCCTTACCTCGTGCTCTGGCAGATACAGTACAGGCAGCTCTACACATTTCTCTTATAATTTCACCCTTCGAAAAAGACACTTAGTTTAAACTTTTACAACCACTCCTTCTATCAAGTATGTTAAAAAAAAAATCTATATTTTTTTTCCTCCCCGCCCGTTGCTCTTTACTGTATCTTCACTTCATATCAGACAGTCGTCATGGCAACAGCAGCCCGGTCCCAGTCCCAGGGGATTGTGGGTAATCGTTTCATGCTCTAAGTGCTGCTGTGGTGTTGTACGTGCGTGTGATGTTTTTTTTTATATCTTTCTTTTTCCCTTCACTCTCCCAGTGTGAAGAAAGACGACAGCACAAGTTCCTCCCATCTATTGTTTCACTATTGGGCTTTTAAGCTTGAAGAGGATCTTAAAAATTATCAAAACAATCGACATTTTCAGCCCAATTAAGCAAGTATGGCGATTGTGGTTGGAACAGAAGTTGACTTTTCCGTTCAGAGTACCGTGAAGAAAAACGCCATATTGAAAAACGCGTTACATTAAATCCATAAATAAAACGTAAGCTATGAGGTTTTTTTTTTACTTAGAAAACAAAGCTAAAATGGGACTAAAAAGAAGAAGGAGGAGAAGAAGAACATTATTTGTATAGAGCCTTTCACAGACATGGTCACAAAGCACTTTACAGTGGTAGGGGAAACCTACACAGACACGGGGAGACCATGCAAACTCCACACAGAAAATCCCCGTCCCGGTGGGAATCGAACCCAGGACCTTCTAGCTGTGAAGCACGAGCGCTAACCACTGTGCTACCACGTCGCCCGATACTCACTCATTACTTTATTACACTTTTTTCTCCAAATTTGATCCCAGAGTAATGCCGTAAACCTGTCAATCGCTTTAAACAACCACTTTTCACAATTTACCGAGTTATTTTATCAAATAGATGCATTTTATAATAATCCTGTTCTTTTTGAAAACTGGAAAATAAAACCCAAAAACGCAGGACTGCAACAAAACTGGTGATGCTTGATAAATGACAAAAAACAAAATGACAAAGTCCAACAATAACAAAACTCAAACAAATCAGGGCGACAAAGGACGAGGGAAACACAGGGGTATAAATACATGAGGAAACGGGGCACAGGTGAAACACATCAGGGCGGGGCAGGCAATTAACACAAGGGAAGTAACGCAAAATCCCAGGGACAGAACACACATGTCAAAATAAAACACAGGGCTAGACCAAAGACAAACGCACAAAAACAGGGGAACAAAAGACGAACCGCGACAAAAACACCCGGTTAGCGCCACAGCGGGAGGAGACACATCACACGAGCCGCACACGCCGCATAGTTTTCAAAGCGTTTCGTGATCAGCGTCTGTCAGGGACTTGAGACAGTTTTGTTACGACGTGGCTCTATTTTTAGTCGCGTTCACACTGGCCTCAAAAGTGGCCCAGATTTTGAGGTATTTGCGGTTTCTTTGAGCGTGAACCGAGACAGGTAAATGATCTGTATGGGGGGCGTTGGGAATCGCTATTGGTTTACAGCGTCGTCTTTTTTTTTCCAGTGGGTTTTGTTCACTTAGTCCATAGACATAGATTTTAGATATAATTCAGTCTCATTTAGATTTACTTGTGACCCTTTTAAGACATGGTTTAGGTCTGACGTGATCCAGATCTGCATTAAATTTAAGTTTCCTGCAAATTATAAAATCACGTCTATCTATTTTTACTGCAAAAGTACAATTTTCGACCTTTCAAGTCCCACCAAGACTAGAAGAAATTAGGACCAAACAATAAACAGTAGAAATTCTGTATTTTTGCTTAAATTATTGTTCGAGTCAGTTTAAACTAATCTGAGATAAAATAAAAGATGCTAAAGCCAATAGAACAAGTATAAATCCAACTTGAAATCAGACAAATTAATGTTTACATTGAGAAATATTTGTGTTTCACTTGAAATTATACATAATAATCTGAATTAGGAAACATGTTGCTTGTTCCATTGACAACATTTTTTTTTTTTAAATCTCATCTAAGATTAGACCATATTTACTCAAGCTTTGGATTTATTCCCTTAATTAAAGTAAAATTATGTAATTTCGTCTTTAAGATGACAATTCTTTTTCCAGTTCGAGTTTTGGCTGATTTTGTACACAATAGTTTGCTCAAGAGTTGCATATTGTATCCACTTTGCGTTTAAATTAGGGCTGTCCAAATTAATCACAATTAATTGCATTAATCAAAACCATAATTAATCGCGATTAATGAAATTAATCTCGATTCACATTAAATACTTTGACCAAACACATTTCTTTATTTGAGCACACAGATGACCCGAAAGACAAAGCACTTGCATTAACTACATCGTTCCAGGAGGCTCCAATCTTTTCACACGATGCAGTACTTTTATGAAACAAAAGCGACAAAGAGCTACTTATGCATCAAAAAGGCCTGTCTAATTATCCAATTTCAACAAAAAATATTTTAATTTTGTCCTTACTGAGCCTAAAAGTTTGCAGTTTCTGTCCAAAATGTTCAGCACCAAAGAAAATGTGTCTGGTTAAGGAAATGTGCAATCAATAATCAAATGTTTTAAATGTAAGTGTTTTATGTTGATTATTTTTATATTCAAGTATAAAAAATCAATATAATTTTATTTCATTAATCAAATTCCACAAGTGCAATTAATCGCAATAAAAAACGTATCAAATATGCAAATGCTTGAAATTTGTGAAAAAACAAATAAAATTTTTGGACATTAAAATGGCATTACATTTGACCCACTGCTGCCTAAGCTATAAAATAGAAATATACAAAATCCTTTACTTGTGAGCTACTTTTATGTAACAAAAACTGAGAGCTACTTATTGAAGACGCTTGTGTTCATGTTCTGAACAAAAGAAAGTGCATCTAAAATGTGTCTCATCAAACTTGAGCCTTGAGGAGTCACGTCAAAGCAACGCTCCAGGAACCGTTGCCATAGTTTAACAGTTACCTGTAGAAGTACGAGCAGCCTCTGACCGTGTTGTGTCCGAAATACTCCTGAGTTTTCTCGTTCCCGAAGTCCTCCAGCGGGTCGGCCCAGAGCAGGTCACACATGGGCCCGAAGGCCGGGGGCTCCTTAAACCGGTCCAACTAAAGACACACAAGAAAAAGATACATTAAAGCCACAATATAAGTAAGTAAGTGGGTTTGTCCCTGTTTCAGAGCGTGGTGTCCTGCACTGGTCAGCTCCACCTCCTCCTTCCTCTTCCTCCCTCCGCTTCACAACAGTCTTTCACCATCTCTCGTTTGTCCTTTTTTGTTTCCTGTAGCTCCTCTTGTGACGCCTCGACTGTGCTGCAGCTGTGGGGGCTCTCGGTGCCTCTTCAGTGTCTCAGAAGAAGAAATGTGTAGGTCTCAAATGGGTTTATCTGATAAGCTAGCATTTTGTTTACCTTTAAAACGCTGCTTTCTTCAGGACCATTTTAGACTTTTATTAAAGGTAGCTGATTCTTAATGTAATTTTTTTTAAAGTTATGTACATTCAATTTGATTATGAAGCTAATTTTTGTCATTGGAGAGCTAAAAACATGGTAAGCAAGTAAGTAAAGAAATCACATGTGCGGAACACCGGTGAACAGAAGAAACAACATAAATAAATAAGTAAAAATCAATTGGCCAAAAACAGTCCCTGAATAATAATCAGTCTTCAAATGCTTTTTAAAAGAGTCCACAGAGTCAAGGACGCCGGGGGAACTGGGGCAGGCCATTCCGGAGTCTGGGGGCTTCAGCCTGAAACGCCAGATCTCCCGGGTTTTAGGATCTTCGTGAGACCCTGGCCCGAAGATTGAATGGTGCGATATATACAAGTCGGCGATATATACATATATTTTTTTATTTTATTTGGGCTCATTAGCGACGTTGGCCAGTTAATAATACTGGGCCCTGACTTTGTATACAATGAGAACATTAAACTGATGTTTCTTCATAAAATAATCTACATTATAACCATCAATTGGCCAATTTTTTTTTTTTAAATAAAATTAAAGCGAATTAAACCAACTTTCTTGTAGATTTAAAAGACTGGAAACATGATGGACCAAATTCCTCCCCTCTCTTTCTCTTAATAAGCCGCGGTGTAAAAACGGGGAGGAGAGGCAAACACAAACAGAGCTGTCAGCCCGGCAGCGCGGCGCCATGGCAACAGAGTAGGGGTTTGCCACGTGACCGCCGTCGCCCTGGAAACGCTGCCCCGGACCAGGAAGTGGCAGTCAAAAGCCGCCTCCGTCAACATCACACGGCTCCGGCGGAGTGTGAACGGCAGCCGAGCTCGCTGGCTCAAAGGAAGCGGGAAACTCTGGGGAGAGGAATTACGCCGACTGCAATTACTATTACTGCTAATTACTGATTGTACTACGGTCGCTGCATCGGCTACTGCCGTGGTACTGCCATGTCACCTCCAATACAATACAAGATGATTGATCAGGGTTTCTTCAGGTGGCAGCAAGTCAACTTTTGAATGCCGTTTTAATGTGTAACTATATTTTAAATGCCACCGATGCAAAAAATAATCTTGTCGTATTTCATGCGGTTAGATTTGTAAACATTCCAACAAACGGAAATGAGGGATAATTTTGATATTCAAAACCCCATACCCCCCACTGTAACCAAGAACATTTTCTCCAGTTCGGCTTTACCCAAATCTTAAAGCTTCCTGACCTGGCAGTTTACAGCCTAATGCCCATAGTAATGCCTCATTTGAAAGCTTTTGTCAGGTTTTCGTCACATTGTTTTGTAGCGTTTTGGCCGCATTATTATTTTTGTGTGTAACGTGATGAAAACTTGACAACAAAACCAAGGAAAGCGCTTAGGTCTTCGTTTTCAAATGTCAAAAGGGGTCAAACTGGAGAAAATGTGCTCGGTTACAGCATGGTTTAGCATTTTTGACATATGTTATGCAGTAAAAATAGTTAAGCAATGTCATTTAGTGGGTTCTGTCTGAATCCAATTTTTAAATACTACTAGGGCATAATTCACCTAATGACTTTAATGCCCCTTCTTTGTTTTTTCGAGGTCCTAAGCTTCCTTGGCCTGTTCAGGAGGGCCACAGGTGTGAGCTTCTAGGCAGGTGGCCCAGAAAGAGGGGAGCGACCCGATTGATTTTTAAACCATACCAATGTACACTAAGCACTAGGGACTTATTACATTATTTGTAGTTTATGATTTCACTGCTAAAGTGTTCAAAGACACATTGAGGCCCCTGGCGTCTTCCTCAGCAGCGCAGAAACTTCTGCAGTACTCCAGCCTGGAACTGCCTACGTGATAACTCATGAGGGTTACTACTATTCAAGAATAGGGGTGGGAACCTTTGGGTACCTCACGATTCGATACGCGATACATGGCTCACGATAACGATAATCTCACGATACGCCGATACTGTGCTAATCGATATATTGCACAAAAATAACTTACCTACATCACAATATTAAAAAACAAACATGCCACTTTTAACCTTTATTTTACTACACAACATTTACATTTCTTTCCCTGTGCTTTGTACCTCATTTTATGTGTAAATAAATTATCCCTGACTTACACGCGGAAGATGTGTCAATATATCTGTCAGTGACTTCATTTACATTTAAATAAACTTGAAACCACAGGCTTTTTTCAAAAAGAATAAATCAATAATTATAAATAACATTATCATTAAACGTAATATATTTGTGTGAGTGTTTGGTCCAAGTGTTTAAAGATGTAGTGCTGACCTCTACTGTCCTGACTGAATTCTTCATCATTATTGGCCGCTATTGACTGTGAAAACAGTGGAGCACTGCTGCCTCATTAATATGCATGAGGTAATGCATTGATATAATATAATATAGTATCGATATCGGGATAAAAAGTATCGGTATCGAATCGTCACGCAAAATTTCCCAATATAACGGAAAATCGATATATTGTCACACTTCTATTCAAGAATCAACATTCAGCTCATATTGCAGTCGTTAAGCATGTCCAGACTCATTTACATTTGAGAAAGAGTGAATAATGAACTTTAATTAATATTAAATCATATTTCAGAACATATTTGGAGACGTTTATTTTATACTAAGACTATAAGTCGACTGTTTTGGGGATTTCTATAATGTCTTGTCCGGTCTATAATCCTGTATATGATGTGTCAGTGTTGAACTGTGAAAGCAGGGAGTGCTTTATTTGTATAAATAGGTGCTTCAGAGGGAGCTCGTTTAAAGGATCAGCAGATAAAAAAAAAAAAAAAAAAAACATAAAACAACATAGAATGTATTAAAAACAATCCGAGCCTCCGAGGTGAACAAATGTGACCGATTTTCACCGCGATGTTCCTTAGCTCCCCTGAGGCTCTAACTGAGCTCTTTACAAAGCAAAAAAACAGGTAGTGTTTACGGCTTTTGGTTCCGGGGATATCGGCCTTTGTAAAATACCTACAGTATATATCGGTCGACCTCTAACTGAGACCCTGTTGAGAAAGTGTTTTTTTTAGTTTGCTGATAATTCCAGCCTGTACTGCAAGCAGCGCTGACTACAGCGACGCTTGTTGCTTCCCCTTCGCTCTCCCCATCTATACATAAACAGAGGAGGAACGTAGGAGGAGAAGCTTTGGGAAGGATCACTGTTGTACATAACATTTCACATAGCGCCCCTGTCAGCGCCAAAGTCTAGTCTACAGCGTTTAGAAACACAAGACCGGGACAATCACGTTTTGATTGAATATACTTACTTTAAATCAGTGTTCAGCATGTAGTTATTGCTACTTGTATTCAGAGCCGTGGGAAGAACTTTGAATTAGGGGGTGCTGAGGGGTAAAGTTTACCCCAAAACCACTTTTTTTGTGCATATTTCCTATTTAATAATATTGCCTGCAATTTGCAAACTATCCACTATCAGCCCCCTGGGTTCCCACGGCCTTACTTGTATTTGTATATCCATTTTGTCCGTTCAAAACAATATGGGGCATGTTCAGTTCCGTAACAAAGACGCGACACCCTAGCCTTTGGAAATGGCTGCTTTGGCGTAGACTACGCCCATTATAAAACACCCAGACCTTTCATTGTATTGTGTCGCTTGTTCTACCTTCTTGATGTCGTCGAGCGTGTGAATCTCGGGGGACAGTCCTCCGTGGACGCACAGAAACTGTTGGTTCATGAGAGCCGCGAGAGGCAGACAGTCGAAGGCCTCCATACACGAGTCGTACACCTGCTCCGAGTACTTGATCTTACCTGCACACAGACAACGGGACAGGGGTTAGTGTGTCATAATAGCTACCCATAGAATTCACAGAAACGCAGTTAGCTCTCTGAGACGTTTTCCTCCGGGACCTGTTTGAATTGAGAGTTTTCTCCCCATTGAAATGAAGCCAGGCTCTATATTAAAGTATGGCGAGGTGTCCGTTTCATGGCATTTCTATCATTTCTGTATGTATAATTTTCATCATTAACATATTTTAGGATGATGTTCGGTGGCCATTGGATGCTTTTTCTGATGCCATAAAAAGCAGAAATATAACTGAATATGATTTAGTGTTAAGCTCAGAGATCACGCCAATAGGACCTCACCTCATTCTATCATATCAGATTTGGTCGCCTGGCACGACCACGATGATAAACCCCTTGTATTCTTTTATACAGAGGGAAATCAGACATGCCCTCGTCCGTTGCTTGTGGAAACTCAAACGGATCAGATTTGTGTATTTGCCATCACGTGTTGTTCGTGAGCAGCGTCACTCTTGGGGAGGGGAAGTCCACTCAATGACAATCCATGGATGGCGCACGGGGGTCACGTTTTTTTCTTTATCAATCAGCGGTTACAATTACCAAAACCACATAATCCTGTTTGAATATCAGTGTGGAACCGCTAATAACACAAGTCGGCGATTGGTTCCTTTGCTTCCTGTTTGCTCGCGTTTGCTCCACCTCAGAATGTCGTTTATTTCCAGGCGACAGATTTGGGGCCCTAATACTGTAATAAAGGCCGTTTCAAATGGTACATTATTTTGTTCCACGACAAGAGTAAAATCAGGTGTAGGATCTGTAACGGGTAAATGTGTGCAGTGTGCATACTAAAGACTCTAGTCAAAAGTAGTTTAGTAGTTTGGCAACCAGGAGGCTACTCCTAAAATTGGCTTCGAGCTGTCAGCCTTTTAATCTGTACATAGTATGAGTTTCTTGTCCAAAAGTGTGCCTCTATGATCACAGAAGTTGTTAATCCTTCTTTCCTGTCTGCGTTGCCTTTTGTTTGTTATTGAGTTATCAGATGAAAGCCAACGTCAACCGCCATTGCCAGCCGTTCTTTTTGTGCCCACTTTGCCTTGGCACTTAAGATATGAATTGGATTAGCTAAGGGTTTAAAGTAATCTGTTACGAATCCAAATGTTACACAGGTAGTGATGCACTCCTCTTTTGAGTTACAGAAACCACACATAACCTGCTTGAAATGTTAAGATCAAAAATCCTCCGTGAGCACCAAATACAAATCAGCCTCTCTTGAGCTTTCCGTCTTACAGTGTCAATTGATAGAAAACCTGTAATAAGGAAGAACTCATTTCCTACGGTACTTGCGCCCAACAGCAACAGCCCACCCTCACTAAACTGTTCTAAACCACAGCTAGTGTCAACACGGGCTTGTTTACGGCGCTGTGTCGCTCATTACTGTAGCACCGCGGCGCCTCCGCTCTTTCCACTCGCTCCTGAAACATTTATGAAGCGCCTCAAAGTCACACGCGGCAGATGGTAATTGAGGCCGACCACTATCCGCACCGGCGCCGGGGGAAATCAACTTCCTGGTCCCCCTGGCCAATCGGACGCAGAGGAACCAGTCCCCGAGCCAATCATTACGAGCCAAATTAATGCGCCGCTAATCAACGAGAGGCAGGGAGAGCGCGGGGGTTTGACTTTGTGATTCCTAATTGGATAACCTGATTTATGGAGATGTGAGAAGAATGGGTCAAAGGTCGCTGGCTAAACACACAACTCTAACCACAGCGTGTTGTCGAATCCTCATTAAAAACATTTCTCGGGTTGTTTATTTCTCTCTTTTTGTGTATGTTTGCATGCTTTATTTATTTGACCTTTATTGAACCAGAAAGGTTTAACTGAGATTCAGAAACGTATATTTTAGGAGAGTTCTGGCCAGTCTCAGTGGTGGTTAAAGTACTTGATATCATTAATTGAGAAAAAGTACAGATACTGCTGGTCAAATATTCCTTCAAGAAAAGTAAACTTCAGTGAAATGACTTTTTCTGTAAAAAATTATTCAAAGTAGTTCTTCAAACATGAAGATTACGCCCAAATTCACTCCCCATACGGCAACATGATGGGGACAAACCTTCTTCCTTGTTGTGACGACAGTACATCTGCACAGCACCACCTACTGTTCACAGAGTGTACTACTTAAAGGCACACTGTGTAACATTTTGGATTATCCTGTTGCCAGCAATACAATGAGAAGCTCGACACAGAAAATGCCATGTTTACAGTGGGTAATCAAATAATAGATTTGGAGGAGGACCTAACCATATCCTAAATTTAGCTGCCTTTAGTCAATGTCTCCATGGAGACGAGCTGGAGACGTCCCGCTCCCAGTAAAGTTATAGTCAGGTCTGAGCAGAAGTGAGCTGCTCATAGCAAACACAGGTTTGTTTGGTAAACAATAAAAATATCTTGGATAAAATAAGGGCCCGTATGTTATTGGTTGAAATGTTGCGCGGTGTGCCTTTAAGTAAAGTCCAGATCCGGAAAACACGGCTTTAAAAAAACATTTTTTAGCATTCCTGGTTGGTTTTCGGAAGGAAATGTGTTTGTAAACATGAAAACATTCCAGAAATCCTAAAAACAACTGATCAACGTATTAGGGGCCACAAGGAGGGTGAGTAAAGGCGCTATGCTAACCACCCAAGCAGCCACTAGGTCAAATACGCACTAATTAATTGAAACATTTGACATAAAAAGCTGCATAGTGCACCTTCAGGAACAGCACTTGAGTAAATGTACTTAGATACTGACCACCTCTGAATATAAAAATGACTAATAACCTTTTTAGATGTATTAAACGAAATGTCTATAAACGTTTACCGAGACCAAAACTAAAAGTACAGGTAGCAATAACTACTGACTGTCTCACACAAAGGGACAGACTCTGCTTGTTTATAGCATTTTCTTACCGTGTTTCCCCAGTACTCCTGCCAGAGTGGAGCCCCTGATGCTGCCCACTGCTCCCAACTACGCTTTACTTATTATTTACTTCATTTATTTACACGTGCGATCCCAAGCAATCCACTGTGGTAAAAGTACTCACATTCCTGTTTGAAGGTGAAGTATTCGGTCAGGTGTCTACATTCATGGTTCCCTCTCAGGAGAAACAGTGTCTTTGGGTAGAGGATTTTCAAAGACCACAGGTACAGCACACACTGGGGACACAGACGGGAAAGAAGACATGAGTGAAGATGTCCCAGAATCATTTTTACGACTAAGATGAGGATCACCTGTCAAAAGACAACATTGTTTAGTTATTTCAGCTTAAAAGTGCATTGTGCAACTTTTTATGTGAAAAGAACATTTATATTATTTGAGTGACCCAGCGGCGGTTAGCTCGGCGCCTTTGCCTTCCATCCCGGTGGCCACTCAGGCAATTTTATTTCAGGTTTCATAGGGTTTCTGGTAGGCTTTCTTGGTATACGTAACCATGGACACATATCCATCAGCAGTGAAAACCTAACCAGAAACTCTAAAAAACAGTTTGTCCTGGAGCGTCGTACAGGCCATCGGGATGGAAAGTAAAGGGACTATGCTAACCACCCATATAGCCGCTTGATCACTGAAAGGTCAATATGAATTAATATTAGTTTTTCACATAAAAAGTTGCATAATGCACCTTTAAGGAGCTTTTTAGTTGAATTGGACCATATCTATGAATATCTATTTACTAGCCTGATTTACTGAATTTTATACCCCCCAAAAAAGGCCAATTCTTTTTTTCACACTAAAAACTGGCTTATTCATATGCTGGTGTTTTGATCATGTTTCTGCGGTGTGGTGAGCCCCGCACTCAAGCGCTATGGTGCCATCGAGCTCTCTCAGGACATGGACAGTGTTTAACTCACAGTGAAATCAATTGTTTTTAGTTTGTCCTTTCTAAATGTGTGAGGCTGTGCGTGATTAATGTAAAGAAGAGAGCGCGAAAAGTGAAGAGGAAGCAAACCAGTCAACTCCCTTTTTTCTCTTAGTGACCCCTTCCCACCATATTTATGTTAGTAATCTACAGAAAAATGTTCAAATCAATATCTACATTTCCCCCGCTTAATTACTAAATATTATAACAAACATTCTGCTGTATTAAAACTGTCCAGTAAGATTCAGAAAGTTCATTCACCGCAGAGACACGACATGTGCCATACCGTTGGCGTCCATGGCTCCATCTCCTCGCATGTTGTGATAATCAAACCTCTACATTCCCCCAGTGTCTCCATTTGCTCTCCACATCTTTCAGCTCAACCTACATTTCAATCAGCTCTGACCTCGACTCTCTGCGTCCTATAGTCACCCTGGACACTAAATCAAAATGATGACCCTCATATCGCTGCCTGGTGCATTACGTCACCGCGGCCTGAAGGATTTTACTGCGATGATGGCGGTGGTGGGACTCAAACTGGTCTGGGATGGACGAGAGGAGGGCACGCTTTTAACTCAAGGTCGGTTTGATCTGAATCCGGGGGCAATAAAGAAGGGGGACGTGAATAACACCTCTGTTAACTTTGGGGTTTTACAACTGACTACAGCAGAGTCGAATCACATGATGTTTCATTTGAACCTCAAGGTTAAAGCATGATTTCATCTTACAGCAATATGATAATTGAGAAGTTTAGAGCCTGGCTTTGGTGCTGATCCATAGAGGTTCGATTTCCTCTGCTCAATCTCTGGATTGAAGTGTTACTTTTCTGGTTACTACAACTAGATTTGGAAAGCAATCTACCGCTGTCTCCACTTGTGCGGAGGTAATATATAGGTAATATACATTTCTGTGATAAATTCACTTTTTCTTAATCCAAGTGTTCCTTCTGATGTTATAACTAATGTAAACGCCCAAATATGTTTCATTGTCAAGGCGCAGCCAGGGGCCGGTGGGTGTCCAGTTTGGGAACCTCAGGATCTGATATTGGCTTTTTGCAGAAGCTTCATCAAATCAGGACCTTCAGCGTGCACTGGGGCGGTTTGCAGCCAAGTGTGGAGCGACTGGGAAAAAGATCAGCACCTCCAAATGGTTCTCCACCGGAAATAGGTGGCTTCCCCTCTCCAGGTCGGTCCTTGATCTGGGCAATGACTGAAAGGACAAAAAATGCGTTTCCTTAGCAAGGTACACCCTTAGAGATCGGGTGAGGAGCTCAGTCACCCGGGAGGAGCTCGGAGTAGAGTTGCTGCTCCTTCACGTCCAAGTGGCTCAGATGTCTGTTTCGGATGCCGCCAGGTCGCCTCCCTCGGGAAGTATTCCGGGCATGTCCCATTGGTAGGAGGCCCCATGGAACGTTCAGGACACGCTGGAGGGACCGGGTCTGGTGTCGCCTCGGGATTCGGGATCCCCCCCCCAGAACAGCTGGAGGAAGCGTGCGCGGAGAGGGAGGTCTGGGCATCTCTGCTCAAATTGCTGCTCAAATTCCGCAGAGGCGGAAGAAAATGGATGGATCATAAAACGCCCAAATACAGCAATACATACAGTATTTCCATTGTGACGGCCAAGGGGTGGTCTTTAATTCGAAGGCAAGACTTCTTTTTCTCCTTGTTCCTTCTCCACAGGAAACTGGGCGGCGTCTCTGAAATCTTTTCGCTTGGTCTGATCGATCTGCGCATCCACCACGCATATCAACACATACTAACATGTTACTTTTATTTGAATGAACATTGTTGCTTTTGCTTTTGTGTGGTCTCTCCTCTTTGTTGCTACTTGTTGAGCCAGAGTATTACCTCCATATACTGAATTTGACTTCATCGCACGAACCGAAGCCCTGAAAAATACGCCTGAGAGCTGTTTTTGAGTCAGCAAGTGATTCAGATGCAACCGGGGCCCGACGCAAACCTTGAGACGTCTCCCACAGAGTGATTTGTTTGCCTTTCCAAAATACAAGTGCATATGTTTTTCTAAGTACTTTCAGACCAAGTTAGTTTTGTTGTTGAGTTCCCATTGTACAACACAACATGATTACACTTGCTGCTCATGTGGTTAAAGGGAGAGTCGTTTAAGTGCAGTGTCTGGAGGCGTCTGTTGTGTCCTGACAACCACCATTTAGTGAATTGATTCTGGTGTTTGTAGCTCCTCACCTCCGACGTACAACTCCTCCACAGAAAGTGTCTAATAGACTCTGGGGCCATTCAGTGTAAGAAGGCGTCAATTTTAGTCATAACGCAGACGCGGGACAGTGACAATTACGCAGCTGGAGAATATCAAAAGTGCTGTCCAACGATTTATCTTTTAAATCAGATTAATCACACTTTTAATCGTTCATTATTATACTCATTATCAGGCCGACATAAGACACTGCTGCTTGTTTGTAACAGCCCCAATGAAAAGACTTACATTTTGACTGGTAACACACATCTCCCACTATGACCACTCAGAGATCTTAGTTTGTAGAAAATGTCAGTTTATGCTGGATCGACTGTGCGCCTTTAAGCTCACCTCGATGCTGAAGTAGCCCCGGTCCACGTAGTCGCCCAAAAACAGGTACCGTGTGTTCGCCGGAGAACCACCCACTTCGAACAACTTCATCAGGTCAAAGAACTGTCCGTGAATGTCTCCGCACACTGGAAGAAGCAAAATATACACAGATATTACGACACACAACTACTTGATATGACATAACAATGGGCATTTGTGCCTCCAGGTGCAGCATTATTACATGCATCAATTTAGGGGAAAAGGTTTAAAGCAGAACTAAGTTACTCATGCCCCTGGAGGCCATAAGCGCCACCGCAGGTGACATAGCATGTTACGTTTTTCTTTACTCATTAATTGTCCGTGGAAGTAAATACTACACTGACAGAAAAGACAAAGGGAGAGAAAGATATTGTACATTGTGCCACAACTCAATTACACAATGGAGATAATTTTTTTTCACTCAAACTTGGCTATAAATACTGCTAAAGTGGCGCTAGCCCGCACTTAGCTTTGCCCGTTAGCTTGTTAGCTTCTTCTTCATGATTCCCTAAGTGTGTATTGCGCCCGGTGCAGGGAAAGTTGCAACTAGTGTGGTTTTCTGGCCAGAGACACCAGGGGGAGATGAAAGACCCCCAACAATCCCATTAAAACTTGTATTACCCCCAGAGGGACTACGGAAAGGATTTATTAAGGTAAACAAGTTACCTAGTTCTTCTTTAAATTGCCAGCCAGACTACAGTCTCTTGCTAATCTATATTTTCATCAAGTTCCATGTCAATAGCAGAGCTCAAAGTACTTAATTACTTAACCTCTTTCAACTGAACCTCTTTATTGCCAAGGTTTGTGAACAAGGTTTACAAAATTCCTAGTTTGTAAACCTTGTTCACAAACCTTGGCAATAAACGAATTCTGATTCTGATTCTGATAAAGTACTTACTACTTTCTACTCCACTACATTTCTATAAAGGCACCAAAGTAAAAAGTAAAATTGGCCATGTGTTTTGTTCAGTTGAAAGAGGTTAAGTAATTAAGTACTTTGAGCTCTGCTATTGACATGGAACTTGATGATTTAACTCAAATGGAGTTAAAGTAATCAGTTCTCAGGAAAATACAACTCACGTAAAGTACAGTTTTCTTCATTTTTCACCACCTCTGCGTGTCAAAATGATCAATAAACTTGTGCTACATGTTTTTCTGTGCTTTTCTATAGTATTTACCGTATTTTCCCGTCTATAAGTCGCTCCGGGGTATAAGTCGCACCAGCCATGGCAACTACCTGGGCATGGAGGCGTAACTAAGCCTCTCCCGGCATCACGTTGTTCAAGCTCTCATTTGTGAACTCGTTCCTCTGGCTGTGGCCGTCTAACTTTTAGCTCGTGATTAGCTTTGTTTTGTTTTCTTCATTGCGGTACCGCTTTTCGCCAGTCCCTCACAAATCGCTCACTTTCCTTCTGCTGCTCGATACCGTTTTTTAAAATCTTCAGCGGTACGGGAGTAGCAGATACTGGTACACACGCCTAGAGCGCCCTCTAGCGGCTGTCAGTGTGAAAATAACAAGCACGTGAAATTATATATTTTTATATATAAGTCGCACCTGAGTATAAGTCGCATCCCCAGCAAAACTATGAAAAAAAGTGCGACTTATGGTCCGGAAAGTACAGTACTGTAAAGTACACATGTCTCTATATAAACAGGATTCAGGGATGTGGTTTGGTGCAGTGGGCCGGTGAGCGCAGCTGTCTGTGTGAATGAAAGCAAAGGTTCAGTGGAGTCTGGTGAGGCATAAACTCCACAGCTGTTTGAGCACAGACCTGTCACAAGATGGATTTGAACATAGACGTTCTCAGGTATTCAGGAAGACACGCTTTCTTTGTCCTAAAAGTGACGTCCGTGGCTCCACACTAGGCACTCTCTGCACATTCTTCTCCACTTACAGATCCAGTGACCGCTTGGCCTCTCAATTTTAAAATCCTCGCCTTTTCCATTCATTTTAATTTGCGCGGGGAATTGGGGAAATAACAGCGTTAAGTGAAACCTTTTCAATTCCGTCCCGTCGTCCTACGTGCGAAAGGCTCTGCGAGGTTACATTTCGGTTGGTCCCGGCGGAGACACCCTCAGAAGAAGGCTAAAGCGATCAAAGCGTGTCTTTAAAGAATGAGGAGCCGGGGTTTCTATTAAAAATCAAATTACACTTCACACAGAGGACACATTTCAATCCGGGACCGTCGTAACGCGACCCGGGAAGCGACGAGACGCTGAGATGGAAGTTTTGTCACAAATCAATGATCTTAAATTGAGAGTTTATTAACACAGGATTGCTTCTGCCGTCATTTCAAGTGCTCTGTGCCAAAGTTTACAGGCTTTACAGACTTTCATTTTGTTTGATGGCATAATAAACACAATCAATTTGTACTGTTCCCGTCAGAAGTGAGTAGCCAATAATATTGAGTCAAGTAAGAATAACGTCTTCAGTACTGAGAGCTTTAAAGTCTGATTGATGTTTTAACCTCTTAACCCCCACCTGAACCGAGGACATTTTCTCCGGTTTGGCTTCACGCAAATCTAAAAGCATCTGGAAAAAAGCGTCTAAATAACAAGGATGAAAAGGCAACAAATAAGTTACAAAAATGAGACATTACACTGTTGCTATCCAGTCGAGAAGCTTTTAGATTTGGGTAAAGCCAAAGTGGAGAAAATGCGCTCGGTTCAGGCACGGGGGTAAGAGGTTATGTGATTTGAAAGAAGAAACATTAAGACTCTAGAGCTGTGGTTCTCAATTGGAAAGGCATCGGGACACGCCATTACGCGAGGAGGACAAGCTGCGAATATCTGTAATGTAGAAAGTAAAATAATACAGCATTTTGCCTGAGATTATTGTTGAATAAGCCTGAAATAAACCTAAAAGGCTGAAAACAACTTATCAATGGTCATTTTAACACACTCGAGTTGTATTATTTATTCTTTTTCAGCAGATATATTTATTGACAGAAATGTGGCGACTCACTGAAAATAGTTCCGTGACCCACTTTAGGGTTTTTGGGCCCTGACCCACCAATTAAGAACCCAGCAATTCTCTTATCTATTGAGCAAATGCATTTTCCATTTTTATTCCCAGCATATTTGATTAAACACATGATTCTAGTGCAGGGATCTCCCGGGCAGTTCCAATTCTTTTGTCACATTTTTAACTGTTTTTCTTTTTGTTCTGATTATTTTGAACACAATCTGGAGGCGTTTAGGTAAACACAGTGCAGAGATAAAGAGGAACCTCAAGAAAACTGAAGAATAAGGAAATCCACCTAAGGCAGAAAGTTACACACGTGTCTCTTTCATAAAAGTAACTCACAATGTAAAAAAGACCCCTGTTCTAGCGTATCTCACAGTTTTCTGGACCAAAGCAGTGATTGTTTAAATAATATGACTTGTTTTCAGCTCTTTAGTCTTTTGTGTGGCAGGTGTTTTTAAAATAAATGTTGTCTACTTCTTGCCTCTCAAATCAGATTAGAGCTGAAAATGGTATCAAACCTGTGACGGGCGCCTCGATGTCCAACATGGTGCGCTCCTGCCTCAAGATGGCGGCCCCCTCGTCGATGATGCGCAGCGCCACGGCCTCCTCCAGGCGCCCCTCTTTGGTGAGATGGGCTTTGAGCAGGTCGACCCGCGGCCGGCCCTCCGCGTCAAACACCTCCTTCATGGTGAGCCGGTGGGCCAGGGGGAAGGGGACCACTGCAGGGGGGAGAGGAAGAGTCACGGTGAAGAGGGAGTGGGTAATTCAACCGAAATAAATAAGTGGACAGTGCGGGTTTGTAGACGGCACGGATGTCTGTTTGGTTTCGTGCCCAACTTTATGCGGAAGCAAGGATTCAACCAGTGTGATTATGTGCCTTTCCCAGGCCCAGATCTACAGGTGCATTGCTTCACCCCAATGTGGGTGTAGTTTATCACCACCACCGTGTACGAATTGATCCCAGTGAAGTGACTTAAAAATAAGATACTCTTCCGTTGCGTGAGTCGCATCTCAATGATGCTTATTTCAATGCTCTTTAAGTTAAGTGCTGACGCTCCAATTACCTCTACACCAAATAGCTTCCAAGTTATTCATAAAAGTTACATCCACTGCCATAATTCTGCATATTCACCCCCCATCTCCACCACAGCAGCACGATCAACAGCCTTCTCAGCCTCTCCTAAGACAACACAACTAATTGCAACTTCCACAATTTAGACCGGCGGTTCTCGCATGGTGTCGGGACCCACCACAATCGTTATCGGGATTTTTTTTTTTATATCGTGATATAGATTTGAGGCCATATCGCCCTGCCCTAGTAAGAAGCAATGTGTCCAAAGTTTATAAACCAAATGCCATTTGACATTTATTGAAGTGCTAAGATTGAGTGCTGTGTAACAAAGCAGTGCATGATAAAAATGCCTCCATATTGAGATTATTCCGAAGGTATTGCGATACTTGATCAGTACTTGATATTGCAACACAAAGTATTGCGATCCGATCCAATATTTTTTTCCGAGCCCCAGTATTTTCCTTAGAAATTATTGTTGAATAAGCATGTGATACGCCTACAATGCTGAAATAACAACAAAATGATCAAATAACAGTACATTTCACAGAGTTTTCTGGGAAAGGCTCGTGACCCATTTAAAGGATTTCCGCCACCCTCTTATGGGTCCCGACCCACCAGCTGAGAAACAGGTAAAACTATCCCCACCATGACTAATGTGTGGCAATCACTTCAACTTGTTCTAACAATAACCCATGTCTGTTTATTTTGAAGTTGCCCAAGAATGTCGCACAGCGGTGTCTCTTTCTCAGACAGTATTGGCCCCAGAGGGAAGATATTGCACTGTATGTGGTTTAACAGAAGGGGAAACCAGATGAAACCAAAAACAAAGGAAAAACACAGCAGCACGCCCACGAACTCAATCTGGGGACTGGCCAAGAAGGAACAAGGAAGGGCTGATAACATTGCGAAAGTTTGGGAACCCAGTATGTGCAATTGTTTACTCGTGCAAAAGTCAAGTCCCCCAGTAAATATCAATCAAAGTGTATTTCTATAGAACTTTACAGCAACTTTACGCTTTACATAAAAACACAAAAAAGAGAAAAAACTTCAACATTACATGATATAAACTATAACAACACATGCACAACAATAACGAAATAGAGCAGCATTAGGAGTTATGGAAGGCCTAGTGAAAAGAACAAATTCACATTGTCATGATAATCATAGTACATATTTGGACAATCATGTCAAACATTCCTGAATATCATTTTGGGTTTAATGGTAAAATATAATATAATATATTGTCCACTACAGAGAAGTCTCCACATGGTATTACTGCAGACTTCATCATCAAAACGTCCAATGAGGGCTTTGTGTATTACCTTTGATCATCTTTTAAACCAAGTCCAACCCCCTAGTCATTGCAAACCAAAAACTCTCCGCTGCATCAAACTATAACTACCTCTCACCTTACATACAGTGTCCACACAAAAGGCCTTGCAGCTGAAGTACTGACTTTCAGAGCCTTAAACGGACAGGCCCACAACATATTTATCTTGAACCTTTTGAGCCCGTACTCCTCTGCAGAGGACCTTGATTCTACTCGAAAACCACAATTGCAATTTCGCTGCCACCGGGTCGGAGGCCCCAATACACACTAATGGAATCACGAAGAAGAAGCTAACAGGCTAACGGGCAAAGCTAACCGCGGGCAAGCGCCACTTAAACAGTATTTACAGCCAAGTTTGAGTTAAAAAAAAAAAGATCTCCATTGTGTAATTGGATGAACAATATCCCTCTCTCCCTTTGTCTTTTCTGTCAGCGTAGCATTTACTCTCACGGACAATTAATGAGCAAAAAAATGCAACATGCTAAGACACCTGCAATGGCGCTTATGGCCTCTAGGGGTACACTTACTTAGTACTGCTTTACATAATGATTATAATGAATATTATAAATGTAAAGTTGAGAACCGCCTGAAGAAGGAGTCCTCCATTGCCTTGTTGGCTTATGGGACTCCGGAGGCAGCTAAGAGGTACCAGCAGGCCAAGCGTGCTGCAGCTCGTGCGGTCGCAGAGGCATAAACGGGAGGAGTTCGGAGAAGCCGTGGAGGAGGACTATCGGTCGGCCTCGAAGAGATTCCGGCAAACCGTCCGGCACCTTAAGACGGGGAAGCAGTGCTTCACCAACACTGTTTACAGTGCGGGTGGGGGGCTGCTGACCTTGACTGGGGATGTGGTCGGGCGGTGGAAGGAGTACTTCGAGGATCTCCTCAAGCCCACCGTTACGTCTTCCTATGAGGAAGCAGAGGCTGGGGACTCGGAGGGGGGCTCGTCCATCACCCAGGCTGAAGTCACCGAGGTGGTTAGAAAGCTCCTCGGTGGCAAGGCTCCGGTGGTGGATGAGATTTGTCCCGAGTACCTTAAGTCTCTGGATGTTGTAGGGCTGTCTTGGCTGACACGTCTCTGCAACATCGTGTGGTGGTCGGGGACAGTGTCTCTGGATTGACAGACCGGGGTGGTGGTCCCCCTCTTCAAGATGGGGGATCGGAGGGTGTTCTCCAATTACAGAGGGATCACACTCCTCAGCCTCCCCGATAAGGTTTATTACAGAGTGCTGGAGAGGAGGATCAGATCGAACAATGCGTTTTTTGTCCCGGTCGTGGCTGTCAAGACTGGCTCAATTCCTTGACGCAACGACAGGACACAGGCAGACGGTTCACGCTTCCTTTATTACTAATAGAAGGGAAGGGTGTGTACAGAGTCCAACAGAGGTGCTGCCGCAACCTGGTGCAAAGCCGAGACGCCTCCCATAGGTGCAGCTTGGTAGTCCTTAAAGGGCCAGGCCCGACAGCTGACCAATCCGGAGCTGCACCGCACACGCACCTGGAGAGGAGAGCAGAGGGAGGAGCAACCGCAGTCACAGGGTCCCTCCCCCTACCCCAACGGCACAGGCCGTCACAGTGGCACACTGGACCAGCTCTATACCCTTCATCGGGTGCTGAAGGGTTTGTGGGAGTTCGCCCAACCAGTCCACATGTGTTTTGTGGATCTGGAGAAAGCATTCGACCGTGTCCCTTCCGGGGCCCTCGTGGTACCCAGTGGGGGGTGCTCCGGGAGTATGGGGTCCGGTTCTGTTTATTACCTATATCAACAGAATTTCTAGGCGCAGCCAGGGGCCGGAGGGTGTCCGGTTTGGGAACCTCAGAATCTCATCTCTGCTGTTTGCAGACGATGTTGTTCTGTTGGCTTCATCAAACCAGGACCTTCAGCTGCACTGGGGCGGTTTGCAGCCGAGTGTGAAGCGGCCGGGATGAGGATCAGCACCTCCAAATCTGAAGCCATGGTTCTCCACCGGAAAAAGGTGGCTTCCCCGCTTCAGGTTGGTGAGTCCTTGCCTCAAGTGGAGGAGTTCAAGTATCTCGGGGTCATGTTCACGAGTGAGGGACGGATGGAGCGTGAGATCGGTAGACGGATCGGTGCGGCGTCAGCAGTGATGCGGTCGCTGTATCGGACCGTTGTGGTGAAGAGGGAGCCGAGTCTGAGGCAAAGCTCTCGATTTACCGATCGATCTACGTTCCCTCCCTCACCTATGGTCATGAGATTTGGGTAATGACCGAAAGGACAAGATCGCGAATACAAGCGGCCGAAATGAGTTTCCTTCGCAGGGTGGCTGGGCGCACCCTCCGAGATCGGGTGAGGAGCTCAGTTACCCGGGAGGAGCTTGGACTCGAGTCGCTACTCCTCCACGTCGAAAGGAGCAGCTGAGGTGGCTAGGGCATCTGTTTTGAATGCCTCGTGGCGACCACAATAACAAAAGGAGGAATACGCCTTTTCATTGCACCAAGAATACAGCATTCATTTTGACCTGGATAAAACCTATCTGGCAAATTTGCTGCATGAATTTTGAAAGACTAACTCGAGGATCCTGACAAAACTTTAACAAAGTGAGCAAATTAACATATATTATTCCGTATTTTACTGTGTTACTTATTGTGTTATTGTTTAAAATGTATCTAAAGTCAAACCTTTTACTGAAAAACATCATTAAAACTAACAGTTCTTTGAAAGTAATATTGAAATTTGACTTAGTTTCCCCTTTTTTAAATTTAAAAAAAAAATCTGAGGCAATTCCAAGTAAATGGTAAATGGTCTCAACTTATATAGCGCTTTTCTCCCGTCATTAGGCACTCAAAGCGCTTTACAGCAAGGATCCACTCACCCATTCACTCTCTCATTCACACGCCAGTGTACGCAGGTCGAACCCCCGACCTTCCGCAGTACCCCCTGCTAAGTGCTCAAGGCCCCCAGGCCTACAAAAAACAAAAGCACGATAACACGATCTTTTTCACGTTCTCTCCTTTGAAAATGTCATAATTCCCATTTATGATCATCAAATGTTAAAGATTGTCTTATGTTTTGGCATCTTACTGGCTCATTGTGGGTAAACTTAACTTAATTTATGACCTGATTTAGATTTTTACGGCAAGGCAAGTTTATTTGTAGAGCACCATTCACACACAAGGCAATTCCAAGTGTTTCAGTTGCATAAAATTTACAAGAAAGCAGATCAAATCAATCCATAAAACATAAAACATCCATAAAACATATTGAATTACAGTAAAAAGCTAGCCAGGCTCACGCCAGACTGCTGTGTGCGCTAACTAAGTCCAGGAGGTATTTTCGAGATACACCCACTATTTTAAGTTACAATACAGAAGTCAAGGTTTTCAAAAGTCGTTTAAAAAGTCAAAATAAAGCATAATATAACAAGTTAGTTAAGTGTTATTATTACCCAGTTATTACTACCCAGCTCTGTCAAAAAACAGAACATCTTCACAATCAGCTCTTTCAGATTTCAGGTGCGTGGGATAAAGCCTCTGGGCACAAACCGGTGAATGGGAATTTCGCCTTTTAGCAAAAGATGCAGCTGCAAGAAGGAACATGTTAGAGATTTGATAGATTTGGCACAATTCCAATGCACAGAGTGAACAACAGCTTCAACGTGATTTTTATTTGCGCAGGAATAAACTATACTCACTTTCTTACAATGCAATGAATGAGGAAGGATTCTGCTGTTAACAGTATCTTTATCTTCAAAAAACATTGCCAGAAGAAAAGGTCCCTGTTCCGCCCAATAAATGTGTTTAATGGATTAAACTAGTGGTTCCCAACTTTTTTTGTCCCACATACCCCTTAAGGCATTGACTTATACTGTGAGAACCCCCTGACTCGAGGATCCTGCCAAAACCTTAACAAAGTGAGCAACTTAACATAGATTATTCAGTCCTTTTACTGAAAAACAGTAAAAGGTCTTTTTTTTATCTGAGGCATTTCCGAGTACCCCCTGCTAAGTGCTCAAGTACCCCCACGTCCCCAATTACAACATTTTCTTAAACTGACTTTTTGACTTTAAATACTAAAAAATAATTGACTGGGCAACATCTACTTTTATTGGAGTAATATTTGAGTATCTGTACTTTTACTAAAGTAATGAAATCAAGTACTTTGGCCATCACTGGACTTTTTACTGCTATGGAGAGCCAGGTATGTATTTGATGAGGGACAAACAGAAATGTGTTTGAAAGCTTTATACGCCCCCTTTAAAGTCTTGCTTCATAGTGCCAGAAATACTCAACTTTAAGAGATATTTGGTGGTTTGTGTAAAAGTTTTGGTCAAAGAAAATGCACCAAACTGAATGACAAACAAATGTAAGATGTTGCCATAACATGTTCACATCAACTAGTTCAAAAAGTTTACTGAAACTCTACTATTACACATTGTAAAACATGAGGAGACACGTCTTCACTTCAGCACTCACTTCCTCTGTGACCTTTTCAATATCACCTCAGGGAAATAACAAAAGACTGGTTTCATTGTGGGGATGAAACTTTGAAGAATGCACGATGGTGTTTTCACAAACTCAGCCCTCTCCTCTCTACATGACCGTATGAGTCTAAATCATCCAAACTCAACTTTGACCAACCTCATCAACAACATACTTGGAGTGGGGATTTGTATTCAGTAATCCCGCAAACCTATAATCTCTTTCTTTCTCTTCTGCAAAAGGTGTAAGCAAGTAATTAAGTGCTGTGTTAGTCCTGAGCCGCTGCCACTGAGCCGTGCAGTCACTGTGGGTCAACCTGACCCGCACGTCCTTGGATGTTGAGAAAACCGTAGCACCCAGAGGAGTCAAGTCTTGTCTCAAAAACATGCCTCTGCTGCCAAACCTCGAACCCAACTTGGGGATTGCATGGAGTTCCTGTCTGCACAGATCCTCAGAAGTCACTCAGAGCACAAATGATGCATAGTTCCTGCAACACGACACCAATAACACATGATCAATTCTTAACGGCAGTTCTCAAGCAGCATTAATTTTAACTAACGGCAGGAAAATGATGGTTTAACTTCATCAAACACATGATTCTGAAGCAACATGGACATTACTTTACTGTAAGTGTGATTGTTTAACTAAACTCAGACAAAACTGAGATCATTGTTTTTGGCCCACAGACACAAAGACGAAGTGTTATCAGTCACCTTGAGTCTCTCTCTCTAAAACCAAAAAATCAGGTTAGAAATCTAGGAGTAATCATGGACTCAGACCTGAACTTAAACAGCCACATCAAAGCAATAACATCATCAGCTTTTTACCATCTGAAAAACATTAAGATCAGAGGAATAGTGTCAAAACCAGACTTAGAGACACTCATCCATGCATTTGTCTCCAGCAGGTTAGACGACTGTAACGGCTGCTCACTGGCCTTTCTAAACGAGCTGTTAGAGCTGCAGAACATCCAGAACGCTGCTGCTCCAGTCCTGACAAGAACCAGGAAATACGACCATATTAGTCCAGTGCTCCGGTCTCTGCACTGGCTTCCTGTCACTCAGAGAATAGAATTTAAAACAGCTCTGCTTGTGTACAAGTCTTTTCATGGTTTAGCACCAAAGTCCATCTCTGACATGTTAGAGCCGTATGAACCATCTCGGGCCCTGAGAACTTCAGGGAGGGGTCTCCTGGTGGTTCCCAGAGTCAATAATAAACACGGTGAGCCTGCGTTTCAGTTTCATGCAGCTACAATCTGGAACAGTCTTCATGAGGATGTGAGTTTTTTTATGTTGATGTTTTATGGATTTATTTTATCTGCGTCTTTGTATTTTTTTGCCACTGTGAACACTTTGAATTGTGCTCTACAAATAAACTTGCCTTGCCTTAACTTGATTCCTTAATGCCATGTTATGTAATGTGTCACACACAGAAACATGCCGTGTGTTCATCCTCTGATCTGAAGTTAGACTCATTACTGACGAGACACTTTGTCAACCTTTCGTCCATTTCCCTGTGAAGGCACAAAAGCTCTAAGTGTTTGGCGTTTCAAACGATGTGCTTCTGCAACTACGGGCCTCGCTCCACCCACTCTTTCCCAGGATATAAACATGGAGCTGCAGCAGCTGCAGCCCACACCCTTCATCAGACCAGACTGCAGTGAAGCTCTGACTAAACCAGGTGAGACATTATGAACTTTTCAAATTCACATTTCAGACAGAGAAATGAGGCTGCTGGGAGACAACACCACAACATTATATGGACTTTATCTTTAATGAACATGGGGAAGGTAACTTTAGATGCTGATTTTTGTTGTAACAAGTTTATGGACCATGTAGCTAATACAAATCATTAGGTTTAACATTTATGGACTTTGCTGATTAATCAGCAACAGAAATCCGGTTTGTATCTCCAATCTCAAATTAGTTTCTCTTTACAGAAATATGAGCAGAAACTTCATCAGCACCGGCCAGGAGCTGCGCAGAGGGGACTCCCTCGTCAGCAACAATGGGAACTGCAAGGCTGTGTTCCAGGTGAGAGCTCTGTGGCTGATATGTAAATATTAGATTTAAAGATGCAGTGTGAACTATAGGGCAGGGTGAGTCACTGTGCCATGACATATAAGACAATAATGAACAGTGTTGAGCAATGACTTGATTCAGCAATTGTTAGAAATTGTAATGAGCACATGGAGGACTGAGTGAGAGGCCTCTAAATGAAGAAAATAAAACCATGTATAACATGTTTGTTGTCCGTAGGACGATGGTAACTTGGTGGTCTACAAGTCTCAGAAGCCCGTCTGGGCGTCCGACACTGCTGGTCCAGCCGCATATCGTCTAGTTCTGCAGGAGGACACCAACCTGGTCATCTACGACAAAATGATCAAGCCTGTGTGGGCCTCAGGGAACTGTAACCCCCACAACATGAGCCAGCGCATGCGCCTGACCCTGACCGACGATGCAAAGTTACAGGTGGAGAACGACGCAAAACCCATCTGGTGCAATGGCAGCAGGATGTGAACAACCATTACATTTACTCTTATCTATGTAACACATAATAAACAAGATTGAAAAATGAAATGAGCTGAAGCTTAATGTTTTGTATACAATATGATGGGATGTCCCAGAGAGAAAACAAACACTGTGCAGGTTATTATTTGCCAGAGAATCCAAACTCACTTAGAGCCTAAAGTGATGGACAAATAGATGTGAGCGACCTGATCGAGGAGTAATATGCAAAAATATGTATATACTGTATAAATCTCACCAGGGCTCTTCATAAGGAGCACATGTGGTGCTTCAAAAACATGATCCAATCTGACTTTGTCATATTTTCACAATGTTCCACACATTTTGGCCTTCTTTGATTTGCTACTACAACTACTACTGCTTCCACAACACTTGTATGTCCAGCCACAAAATATACTAAAGATAATCGCTTTACCACCTACACAAATGAATGAGCAAGGATTCTGCTGCAAACAGTATCTCTATCTTCAAAGTTAAAAGAGAATTATAATACACAGAATATAATATGCCTGTCTTTACACAAGTCCAACTCAATTTTTAATGTAATAATTAGAAACCACATTAGACTGATATTGGAACATATACCAGAAAGAACTACAGCGTAAACCAGGGATTCATCTCCAATTTAAATCTTTAAAATATATACTTCGTCCTATCAATTGTTCTTTTTCCTTTGGTTAATTCTGCAAACATCTGTAACAAATGTACCAAGCTCAAGGGGGGGATACGCCCCTTTTCACCCAATTTCAGTACGTGCTAGTGGCGGGCCGTGGTATTGCAGCCCCAAAGCCCAAAAAGCACTCATGTAAAAGGAGCGGCCTGTAAAATGGTCCACAGGGCACCTAGAGTTTCAGACTAAGGCTAATATATTTCTTAAAAAGTACTATTTTTAGGACATATACTTTTTTTTTTTCCAAAAATTTTTTTTTTCAAGTTTTCCAATGGTGTGACGTCACCAGGCCTGTGGACGTGCTCGTGACTCATGAACGAGCACAGGTTTTCTCCGTGTGGTCTCTGCGGGTCTGAGAGCCAAACCATTGATTCAAACAAATAATGAACGGGAATCTACGGGACTGTACTAAGATAAACGCTAAGAAGCACCTCGAGTGTTTTTCTTTACTCAGGACTAAAATGTATTGCGAACCTACACATGGCGGGCGTGTGTTTTAATGTTAAACATTAGGCTTATAGCTAACATGAACAACAACAATAAACTAATGAAGACGTGATAGTTTCCTGATTAGGCTGCACGCTTTTGAAAATAGCTTAAATGTTTGACGGAAAGCAGCGTAATGAAAAGGACAAAATAAATCGGTTTTAAGCGTAAGGTAAGGTGACCTCTTTATGATGGACTGTTCGTGAATCATAACCTTTAGTAAAGTTTGATCAGAAACAGAAACGGCACAATATACATGGCTGACAACAGAATCATTGTTCATGTTGACAAACGCACTTGTGACTCAATTTTTCACTTCTTAACTTATGAACATGGCTACTTACATTAACTTTTGTAGTGCTCCTTCTTTGTATTCAGGAAACAATTCTAGTAGTGAGTTTATATTAGCAAACAAAGTGAAGTAAAAGCTCGATTTCTATCATTTTTATCACAATAACCAGGCTGCCAGCACTTACGGAACTTCTCGGAAAAGTGGCCGAGCGTGAGTACAGTAGCGCGGCTACGGGCCGCTGTAAGCTCCGGTGGTTGTACAAGATCGGAGAAACTTCGCTTATTTGGCCCCGCACTGACAAACTGACCCCCCAGGTCATCTTAACATAGCAGCTTATTCGCCTGAAATGGCCTTAAACATTCATTTTGTATTTAAAGAACGATGATATTAAGAGATTTTATACAGCTTAATGGCGTCGGCTCCGCTCTGAGGGGCTTCCTCGACAGCTGTGTGCGTTCACGCTCTTGAGCCTAGATACAGATGACGCGTCATACGGGACCATGGGCCTTAATGGCGGACGAAACAGGAGTCATGCGCTATTGAGCACAACTATTGAAAGAGATAGGAGCTGAGACATCATGCCTCTTCCATTTAATTTACTTCAATGACCAAGCTGCTGTGTTCTGCATTTAAATGCTCTTCATGGCTAATGTTGCACTGTCTGAAGCTTAAAGCCGATGATCGTATCGTTATAAATCTGTATCTGTTCAGCTCAGGAAGGACTTGCTTGTATCTAAAGTCGATGTAATTTAGACCTTACAATTTATTATGCTATGTAAATGTATATTGAGTTGAACACGGGGTGGGCCCTTATAAACTTATTGCTTCAGCCTACTCCATTTTGAGCATCCACAATTGTATGAATTTTGAAAGACTAACTCGAGGATCCTGACAAAACTTTAACATAGTGAGCAAATTAACATGGATTATTCAGTATTTTACTGTATATTATTTATTGTGTTATTGTTTAAAATGTATCTAAAGTCAAACCTTTTACTGAAAAACATAATTAAAGCTAACAGTTCTTTGAAAGTAATATTGAAATTTTACTTAGTTTTTAAATCTGAGGCAATTCCAAGTAAATGGTAAATGGTCTTAACTTATATAGCGCTTTTCTCCCGTCATTAGGCACTCAAAGCGCTTTACAGCAAGGATCCACTCACCCATTCACTCTCTCATTCACACGCCAGTGTACGCAGACACTGGAGGCAAGGAGTGAAGTGTCTTGCCCAAGGACCCCCGACCTTCCGCAGGACCCCCTGCTAAGTGCTCAAGACCCCCAGGCCCCGTACCCCTGGTTGGGAAACACTGGGTTAAACTACAAAAAACAAATACACGATAACACGATCTTTTTCACGTTCTCCCCTTTGAAAACGTAATAATTCCCATTTATGATATCATATTAAACTTATGTTTTGGCATCTTACTGGCTCATTGTGGGTAAACTTAACTTAATTTATGACTTTAGATTTTTACGGCAAGGCAAGTTTGTTTGTAGAGCACCATTCACACACAAGGCAATTCCAAGTGTTTCACAGTTGCATACAATTTACAAGAAAGCAGATCAAATCAATCCATAAAACATCAACATAAAAAATAATTAATTACAGTAAAAAGCTAGCCAGGCTCACGCCAGACTGCTGTGTGCGCTCGAATCATTTCGAACTGCACTGCAGCCTGGAGCCCATGGCCGAAACCTTCGCCTGGATTTGGGGACCAATCACAGAACGCGGAGGGACGGCAAGACGATGACGCAATATTGGACCTACGGAAGCTTGTACAGGGAAAAAAGCATTTGGTCAGTTCCCCATAGACTTTCTATTGGACTCTATACTTGTTTTCCCCACTGTAGTTTGTTTTGGCATAAAAAAAAAAAAAGAGTTTAGCACTTACCCCTAGATTCCACATTCCCCGTGCTCGCTCCGTCCCACTCCGCCCCGACCGCCGCAGCAAATACGTTGCTATTTTGAACGTTCACTCCGCTCCGCCTCTCCGCCTCAGCACGATAAAAATACGGACCAACTCTATTTTCAGCTACGTCGAGTAAGGGAAAGCTGCAGACCCGGAGCCGAGACAGATCTACCGTGAAGCAAATCCACCGTGATAGTGCGCCCTCTACTGGTAAAGACAGATATACGACGGTATTAGCTCTTGGGAAGATTGATTTGGATCAAGTCAACGAAGGTGAGGAGACTTTAATCGAGTTATTTATTTTTTAATTTCTTATGAACACTAAGGCTAACACTTTAAAAAACATACGAATTACTTGTTCCCCCCCAAAAGATGACACGTAATTTTCTGCTTAAAATAGCGTTTAAGATAGTTGTAAATTTGTAAAAAAAAAAATAATAATACATAATCCCAATTACATAGGCTACCCAAAAAATGCAATTATTCATATGTATTAAGGGTATACCTTTACTTTCTGTGGCAAATTATTGCATATTTTAATTTCAAAGAATCTTGGCCAGGACACTTTTGAAAAGGAGATTTTTAATCTCAACGAGCTTTATCCTGGACAAATAAAGGACAAATAAAATGTAAAAAAATGGCACCATTATTAATGGCACATTGTTGCATGTGTATGTCATTCCAGACTCGTTTTGACCATATTATTATTATTATTATCATTATTAAATAATTATTAATAAAACAAAAACAATTGTAGATGTAAAATTACATAATGGGAAAAAAATGCATGGCTGATTCATTCATATAATGTATTTAATTTGTGTACCACAGGACATACTCAAAGGGAAAAAATCTGAGTGGTATCCCTTAAAGCCACGCTTTCAAGTACTTGTTTATTTAGATACGGAGGAGCACCAGGATATCTGTGTACCTCAGGACCCTGATAAAAAGTACACAGACTGTGCTGAAGGTCAACGATGAGGTGGAATTCATTGTTGGCTTCCTGTTTCCAGAGGTACATCCAAAAAGTGTGACAATGTTACTGTTTTAGTTTTGATGTTTACTTTATTGTTACTTGTACAGGCAATCATTCATGGAATTTGCCAACTGAAGAACATACCCTGGAAGGAGGCAAAAGCGGCGTACCTCCAAGGAGCCATTTATGAACAAAGGTTATTTTATTTTATTTTATTTCAGATTTGCTTTTTTTTTCTGCAAGCTAACATTATTAACCCAATGATTTCTCTTCTTTTCTGTACTGATTACAGCAATGGCTGGTTACCACAATAAAATGTTAATTTGTTCCAAAATATTGTCTCTGTCCCTTGTTCCTTATTATTATGAACAAATGAAGGCACTGTCCTACAAAATACAATGAAATATTGGAGTAAAACATAACTGTAAAACGTGAAATAAATACCGTCGTATATCTGTCTTTACCAGCAGAGGGCGCACTATCACGGTGGATTTGCTTCACGGTAGATCTGCCTCCGGCTCTGCAGCTTTCCATTATTGGGCTACGTCTGCGCCCCGTCAGCTCCGTCCGTATCAAGCTCAACAGTTCAGAACGCACCAGAAGACAGGAAAGAGAACGGAAACAACATCCGGATTTTCGAAATAAAATGTAGAAATATAAATACAGAACGTTTCGAACATATAAAGTATTTTTATACGTATATTTACATTAAAGCTGTGCTATATATAATACATTTTAAATCGTACACTACTTGTAAATCACAAAATTACATTACAATTTTGCTTTTGCAATGAATGAAAAGTTTGTTTTGGTACCGGCTTTATCTGTACACACATTTTATCGCGTGATCTCGTGCGTCTCGCGCATGCTCTCCTCAGCTCCGCAGGTGGGCGGAGTGGAGCCCAGACGGAGCAAGGCGTGTGCAGTGGGCGTTTGATTTCGGAATCCTTCGGAGGCGGGCTGGAGCGGGGCGGTGACGCGAGATGTGGAATCCCGGGGTTACAAACTCGCGAATACAAGCGGCCGAAATGAGTTTCCTTCGCAGGGTGGCTGGACGCACCCTCCGAGATCGGGTGAGGAGCTCAGTTACCCGGGAGGAGCTCGGACTCGAGTCGCTGCTCCTTCACGTCGAAAGGAGCAGCTGAGGTGGCTAGGGCATCTGTTCCGGATGCCTCCTGGTCGCCTCCCTCGGGAGGTGTTCCAGGCATGTCCTATTGGGAGGAGGCCTCGTGGAAGGCCCAGGACACGCTGGTGGGACTATGTCTCCGAGCTGGCCTGGTGTCGCCTCGGGGTCCCCCCAGAACAGCTGGAGGAGGTGTGCGTGGATCGGGAAGTCAGGGCATCTCTGCTCAGACTGCTGCCCCCGCGACCCGGCCCCGGATAAAGCAGAGTTTCAACGATGGAGTTTAGCACTTTAAAATTAGGACTTTTTGACAAATGTGCAACAATTACTGTTTGTCCCTGTCGTGTTGCCATAGAAGCGGTGAATTTGGGCAAAATCGCGATGTTTTTGAAGCTGCAAAGTTATAATTTACAACCCTTTCTTAAACTGACTTTTTGAATTTGAATACTAAAAAATAATTGACCGGGCAACATCTACTTATATTGGAGTAATATTTGAGTATCTGTACTTTTACTTAAGTAATGAAATCAAGTACTTTGGCCATCACTGGACTTTTTACAGCTATGGAGAGCCAGGTATGTATTTGATGAGGGACAAACAGAAATGTGTTTGAAAGCTTTATACGCCCCCTTTAAAGTCTTGCTTCATAGTGCCAGAAATACTCAACTTTAAGAGATATTTGGTGGTTTGTGTAAAATGACGGGAAAATGCATTAAAGATTTTCAAATCATAGTTTTGGTCAAAGAAAATGCACCAAACTGAATGACAAACAAATGTAAGATGTTCACATCAACTAGTTCAAATAGTTTACTGAAACTCTACTATTACACACATGTTGTAAAACATGAGGAGGCACGTCTTCACTTCAGCACTCACTTCCTCTGTGACCTTTTCAATATCACCTCAGGGAAACAAACGACTGGTTTCATTGTGGGGATGAAACTTTGAGGAATGCACGATGGTGTTTTCACAAGCTCAGCCTGGCCCTCTCCTCTCTACACAACAGTCTTTCACCATCTTCTGGGAAGAGCTTAGCAGTTAAGTTTTATTCTCCAGTGAACGTTCATTAGCCAGAACAATAGAAGGCATGTGTGGCTTAGCTGTGAGTCTTGCCTGGATAACTCCTCATTTGACCCTTGTTTCCTATAACTCCTCTTGTGACGCCTCTACTGTGCTGCTCCTGTGGGGGGCTCCTAGTGCTTTTCAGTGTTTCAGAAGAAGAAATGTGTAGGTCTCAAATGTCGTTAGCTCATATGCTCGCTGATGGTTTAAAAAGCTGCTTCCGTCAGGACCATTATGGACTCTCTGCAATCCAATGAACTCCACAAAAACACGGCAAAGACGTACAGAAGCATCCAGTGGAACAACATGGAACACAGAAACTACTAATGCAGTTTGCAGAAAAAGGCAAAAAATGCAGCGGTACCAAGAGAGATGGCGGTTGCTTCTTGTTTACACGTCGCCATGGCTTGTCAGTCGGTGAATCCACACTGTCACTTTTAGCTACATGCTTTAGCAAATTGATGGCGCCATGATGAAAAAAGGAAATACAGCTCCTCAGCAGTGGAAGAAGACGCGTCCAAAGTGAACACGATTATACAGGCACTCAGTGAATGAAAGCAAAAACTTCTACTGGTATGTTTCGAACTCGGGAACAATAACATTTGCGTTGACAAGTCTCTCTATTTGCTACGTTTGCATTGATAAGCTTCACACTGATGCGTCCACACAACTTCATCAGACTGGTGGGTTTTAAAGCTACCTTTCAGAGCAACTAAGTCCAGGAGGTATTTTCGAGATACACCCATTATTTTAAGTTACAATACAGAAGTCAAGGTTTTCAAAAGTAGTTTAAAAAGTCAAAATAAAGCACACTACAACAAGTTAGTCAAGTGTTATTATTACAACCCAGCTCCGTCAAAAAACAGAACATCTTCACAATCAGCTCTTTCAGATTTCAGGTGCGTGGGATAAAACCTCTGTGCACAAACTGGTGAATGGGAATTTCGCCTTTAAGCAAAATATGCAGCTGCAAGAAGGAACATGTTAGAGTTTTGATAGATTTGTTTTTTTAATTACAATGCACAGAGTGAACAACAGTTCAAGTCTTGTCTCAACAACATGCCTCTGCTGCCAAACCTTGAACCCAACTTTGGGTTTGCATGCAGTTCCCAAAACTCACCTGTACTGACTTTCAGAGCCTTAAACGGACAGGCCCCCAACATATTCATCTTGAACCATTTGAGCCCGTACTCCTCTGACCAGAACCTGCTTGTGATCCCAAAAACGGGAAAAAGGGGTAATACAAGTGTTAATGTGAGGATCGGGGGGTCTTTCATCTGCCCCTGGTGTCTCTGCCCCGAAAACCACCATTGCAATTTTGCTGCCACCGGATCGGAGGCCCCAATACACACTAATGGAATCACGAAGAAGAAGCTAACAGGCTAACGGGCAAAGCTAACTATGGGATAGCGCCACTTAAACAGTATTTACAGGCAAGTTTGAGTGAAAAAAATGATCTCCATTGTGTAATTGAATGTACAATATCCCTCTCTCCCTTTGTCTTTTCTGTCAGCGTAGTATTTACTCTCACGGACGATTAATGAGGAAAAAAATGCAACATGCTACGACACCTGCAGTGGCGCTTATGGCCTCTAGGGGCATGAGTTACTTAGTACTGCTTTACATATGAGTATAATTAATATTATAAATGTAAAGTTGACTAAATTTGTCTTTAAATGTACATGCAATTTTAGTCGACCAAATCTCAACTAAAGTTTTCGTCAAAAGACTAAGACTATAACTAAATGAATATATGTTGTCAAAATTAACACACAGACTGACAGACAGGCTGTGCCATCGGCCCCACCAACCACCCACTCACTATCATTCTGGCCAGTTGTACATGTGTAGGGGAAACTGCAGCACGCGGAGTTTTCAAGCAGGAGTTCTAACCGCTGTACCACTGTGACAACTATTCTCACGTACAGCGCTTTGTGATTTTTATTTGCGCAGGAATAATCTATATTCACTTTCTTACAATGCAATGAATGAGGAAGGATTCTGCTGCAAGCAGGAGGAGGTAAGGGTTTTCCCCCTTACCTCTGTACAGTATCTCTATCTTCAAAATCTAAAATATTTAAGGTGTGTGTGCTGTCATTGCATGTGAAGGCGTTTGCCAACATTGCCAGAAGAAAAGGTCCCTGTTCCGCCCAATAAATGTGTTTAATGGATTAAACTAGTGGTTCCCAACCTTTCTTGTCCCACGTACCCCTTATTCAAGATGGCGCCGAGAAAGGCAGCCACGGTGCTTTCGTGCGCTCAGTTGTGTCTATTATTGTGCGCTTACTGTGTGTCCGCGTGCTCTTACACCCGTGAAGAGCTTCTGAACATCAGGTCGATCACCTCTACGGACCTACTGCCAGTTTTTTTGGCAACAGCCGCGGATTTGGGCTTTCAGCTTCTCCGCGCGGATCGGGACCCGAGGCTCCCCGGGAAAACCAAAGGCGGTGGAGTTTGTTTCTACATCAACAGCAGCTGGTGTACTGATGTGACTGTGATCTCCCAACACTGCTCTCCTGCTCTGGAATATCTCATCATTAACTGTAAGCCTTCTTATTCACCGCGGGAAATAGTTTCATTCATTCTGGTGGCTGCTTATCTACCGCCGGGCACGGACATACTCGAAGCTCAGCGCACGCTCGCGGAGCAGATTCTACACACGGAGCGGACCTTCCCGGACTCTCTTGTTATCGTGCTTGGTGACTTTAACAAGGGGAACCTGAGTCAGGAATTACCCAAGTACAGGCAGTTTATTAAATGCCCCACCAGAGAGGAGAACACGCTGGATCACCGTTACACTACAATACGCAACGCATACCACGCTGTCCCTCGCGCTGCACTCGGACTTTCAGATCACGTGATGGTCCACTTAATCCCTTCATACAGACAAAGGCTTAAACTCGCCAAACATGTAGTGAGCACAATAAAGAAGTTTACCACTGAGGCAGGGAAGCGGTAAAGGCTGGTAACAACCTGAATGAATATACGGACACTGTGACCTCATACAACAAGTTCAATGAGGAGCGCATCATACCAACGCGCTAGGGTTTGTTTCAACAATGATAAGCCCTGGTTCACCCCCAAACTCCGACACCTACGAAAGGAGAAAGAGACGGCCCATAAAAATGGAGACAGAATCCATTACAGGGAGGCAAGGTACAACTTTAGCAGGGAGGTGGAGAAAGCTAAAGCTGCATACTCAGCCCGTCTCCAATATCAATTCTCCTCCAATGACTCTGGAGCCGTGTGGCGGGGGCTTAGGGCTATCACTAACTACAAGCCCAAGGCCCCCCGGGCTCTGAATGACCTGTGCCTCGCCCAGAGTCTGAATACACATTACTGCTGCCACAAATGCCCATCAGCCTTTGACATCTCTCTAGACACTCCAGCAGCCCCTGCTCCCCCCACCATCAACGACCCCAGCACTTCATCAAAGGCCTCCACAAACCCTCCCTCCCCCCTGCTCTCTCCATCTGTGAGGAGGAAGTGCGTCGGCAATTCCTGAAGCTGAACCCACGGAAGGCCCCTGGGCCGGATGGTGTCTCCACCTCCACCCTGAGACACTGCGCGGATCAGCTGGCTCCCGTCTTCACAGACATTTTCAACACCTCCCTGGAGTCATGCCGCGTGCCGTCCTGCTTCAAATCGTCTACCATCGTCCCTGTCCCTAAGAAACCACGTATCACAGGACTTAATGACTACAGGCCGGTGGCACTGACGTCTGTGGTCATGAAGTCTTTTGAGCGCTTGGTCCTGCCCCACCTCAAGGACATCACCGCCCCCCTCCTGGACCCGCTGCAGTTCGCCTACAGAGCCAACAGGTCTGTGGACGACGCAGTCAATCTGGCCCTCCACTTCACCCTGGAAGATTTGGACTCACCAGGAACCTACACCAGGATCCGGTTTGTGGACTTCAGCTCTGCCTTCAACACCATCCTCCCTGAACTGCTACGAGACAAGCTCTACCAGCTCAGCGTGCCCGACTCCCTCTGCAGGTGGATCACTGACTTCCTGACGGACCGGAGACAGCACGTGCGGCTGGGGAAGATCGTCTCGGACACTCGGACTACAAACACTGGAACTCCTCAGGGCTGTGTACTTTCCCCCTGGCTCTTCTCCCTGTATACAAACTGCTGCACCTCCAGTCACATGTCCGTTAAACTGATCAAGTTTGCGGACGACACCACCCTCATCGGGTTCATCTCGGACAATGATGAGTCCGCCTACAGGAGAGAGGTGGAACGGCTGGCGTCCTGGTGCAGCCACAGCAACCTGGAGCTGAACGCCCAGAAGACAGTGGAGATGATGGGAGCCGACCATCTACTCCCTCATCAAGAAGGCCCAGCAGAGGATGTTCTTCCTGCGGCAGCTGAAGAAACTCAAGCTGCCAACCAAGATGCTGGTGCAGTTCTACACGGCCATCATCGAGTCCATCCTCACCTCCTCCATCACCGTGTGGTTCCCCGGCGCTACAGAACGGGACAAGCACCGACTGCAGCGCATTGTGCGTGCTGCAGAGAAGGTGATTGGCTGTGAGCTCCTATCTCTCCAGGACCTGTTCACCTCCAGGACCCGGAGGCGTGTGGGTCGGATCACAGCGGACCCTTCTCACCCTGGACACGGACTATTCATCCCTCTCCCCTCAGGCAGGAGGCTACGGTCTATCCAGACCCATACCTCCCGCCACTTGAACAGTTGGCCGAAACCTTCGCCTGGATTTGGGGACCAATCACAGAACGCGGAGGGACGGCAAGACGATGACGCAATATTGGACATACAAAAGCTTGTACAGGGGGAAAAAAAGCATTTGGTCAATTCCCCATTAACTATTGGACTTTTTTTCCCCACTGTAGTTTGTTTTGGCATTAAAAAAAAAGAGTTTAGCACTTTAAAATTATGACTTTTTGACTTTGAATACTAAAAAATAATTGACTGGGCAACCTCTACTTATATTGGAGTAATATTTGATTATTGATCTGTACTTTTACTTAAGTAATGAAATAAAGTACTTTGGCCATCACTGGACTTTTTACTGCTATGGAGAGCCAGGTATGTATTTGATGCTTTATACGCCCCCTTTAAAGTCTTGCTTCATAGTGCCAGAAATACTCAACTTTAAGAGATATTTGGAGGTTTGTGTAAAATTACGGGAAAAATGCATTAAAGATTTTCAAATCATAGTTTTGGTCAAAGAAAATGCACCAAACTGAATGACAAAAAAAATTAAGATGTTGCCATAACATGTCTTCACTTCAGCATTCACTGCCCCTGTGACCTTTTCAGTATGACCTTAGGAAAAAAACTTATTGACTGGTTTCATTGTGGGGCTGACAAAAAACTGTGAGGAATGAACGATGGTGTTTTAACAAGTTCAGCTCGCCCCCTCCGCGCAGTCACTGTGGGCCAACCTGACCCGCGTGTTCTTGGATGTTGAGGAAACCGTAGCACCCGGAGGAGTCAAGTCTTGTCTCAAAAACATGCCTCTGCTGCCAAACCTCGAACCCAACTTGGGGATTGCATGCAGTTCCCAAAACTCACCCGTCTGCACAGATCCTCAGAAGTCATTCAGAGCACAAATGATGCATAGTTCCTGCAACACGACACCAATAACACATGATCAATTCTTAACGGCATTAATTTTAACTAACGGCAGGAAAATGATGGTTTAACTTCATCAAACACATGATTCTGAAGCAACATGGACATTACTTTACTGTAAGTGTGATTGTTTAACTAAACTCAGACAACAGATAATTGTTTTTGGCCCACAGACACAAAGAGAAATTGTTATCAGTCACCTTGAGTCTCTCTCTCTAAAACCAAGAAATCAGGTTAGAAATCTATGATCATGGACTCAGACCTGAACTTAAACAGCCACATCAAAGCAATAACATCATCAGCTTTTTACCATCTGAAAAACATTAAGATCAGAGGAATAGTGTCAAAACCAGACTTAGAGACACTCATCCATGCATTTGTCTCCAGCAGGTTAGACTACTGTAACGGCTGCTCACTGGCCTTTCTAAACGAGCTGTTAGAGCTGCAGAACATCCAGAACGCTGCTGCTCGAGTCCTGACAAGAACCAGGAAATACCACCATATTAGTCCAGTGCTCCGGTCTCTGCACTGGCTTCCTGTCGCTCAGAGAATAGAATTTAAAACAGCTCTGCTTGTGTACAAGTCTTTTCATGGTTTAGCACCAAAGTCCATCTCTGACATGTTAGAGCCGTATGAACCATCTCGGGCCCTGAGAACTTCAGGGAGGGGTCTCCTGGTGGTTCCCAGAGTCAATAATAAACACGGTGAGGCTGCGTTTCAGTTTCATGCAGCTAAAATCTGGAACAGTCTTCATGAGGATGTGAGTTTTTTTACCCATGCATATGACAACTGAAAGTGTTTTATCTGCGTTCAGCGCTTTTTACTGTAATTAATACATTTTTATGTTGATGTTTTATGGATTTATTTTATCTGCTTCCTTGTATTTTTTTGCCACTGTGAACACTTTGAATTGTGCTCTACAAATAAACTTGCCTTAACTTGATTCCTTAATGCCATGTTATGTAATGTGTCACACACAGAAACATGCCGTGTGTTCATCCTCTGATCTGAAGTTAGGCTCATTACTGACGAGACACTTTGTCAACCTTTCGTCCAGTTCCCTGTGAAGGCACAAAAGCCTCGCTCCACCCACTCTTTCCCAGGATATAAACATGGAGCTGCAGCAGCTGCAGCCCACACCCTTCATCAGACCAGACTGCAGTGAAGCTCTGACTAAACCAGGTGAGACATTATGAACTTTTCAAATTCACATTTCAGACAGAGAAATGAGGCTGCTGGGAGACAACACCACAACATTATATGGACTTTATCTTTAATGAACATGGGGAAGGTAACTTTAGATGCTGATTTTTGTTGTAACAAGTTTATGGACCATGTAGCTAATACAAATCATAAGGTTTAACATTTATGGACTTTGCTGATTAATCAGCAACAGAAATCCGGTTTGTATCTCCAATCTCAAATTAGTTTCTCTTTACAGAAATATGAGCAGAAACTTCATCAGCACCTACCAGGAGCTGCGCAGAGGGGACTCCCTCGTCAGCAACAATGGGAACTGCAAGGCTGTGTTCCAGGTGAGAGCTCTGTGGCTGATATGTAAATATTAGATTTAAAGATGCAGTGTGAACTATAGGGCAGGGTGAGTCACTGTGCCATGACATATAAGACAATAATGTACAGTGTTGAGCAATGACTTGATTTAGCAATTGTTAGAAATTGTAATGAGCACATGGAGGACTGAGTGAGAGGCCTCTAAATGAAGAAAATAAAACCATGTATAACATGTTTGTTGTCCGTAGGACGATGGTAACTTCGTGGTCTACAAGTGGACGCCCGTCTGGGCGTCCGACACTGCTGGTCCAGACCCATATCGTCTAATTCTGCAGGCCGACACCAACCTGGTCATCTACGACAAAGAGAACGAGCCTGTGTGGGCCTCAGGGAACCATGACGCCAAGGGCGGCTGCCAGTGCATGCGCCTGACCCTGACCGATGATGCAAAGTTACAGGTGGAGAACGACGCAAAACCCATCTGGTGCAATGGCTGCAGGATGTGACGTCAACGACATTTGAACAACCATTACATTTACTCTTATCTATGTAACACATAATAAACAAGATTGAAAAATGAAATGAGCTAAAGCTTAATGTTTTGTATACAATATGATGGGATGTCCCAGAGAGAAAACAAACACTGTGCAGGTTATTATTTGCCAGAGAATCCAAACTCAGAGCCTAAAGTGATGGACAAATAGATGTGAGCAACCTGATCGAGGAGTAATATGCAAAAATATGTATACACTGTATAAATCTCACCAGGGCTCTTCATAAGGAGTACATGTGGTGCTTCAAAAACATGATCCAATCTTCCTTTGTCATATTTTCACAATGTTGCTCACATTTTGGCCTTTGGCACCTTCTTTGATTTGCTACTACAACTACTACCGCTTCCACAACACTTGTATGTCCAGCCACAAAATATACTAAAGCTATGATCACTTCACCACCTCAACAAAATGTTGTGGCATCATCCAAAAACTAGCAATATTTCAGACTGATGTTTGTATTATTGATTACAGACATGATGCTGCAAATCAATGAGCGCTTGAAAAGCAAAAGCCATGGTTGAACATTTCTTTAATTCAACTTCATTTGTTAACCACAAAGCAGAAATATATATTTTAACGTCCTTGGTAAGAGGTTCTTTAGGTGTAAAATAACTATTTGTCACATTTGAAAAGAGCGTTTAAAAGGCGCAGCCACACTTCCTGGAGCCAACTTTCTTCTTCCCATTAGCCCATGGTCCATTATTCTTCCACTGTGTCTGTGGCTGCTACAGACTGATTGATTGCAGTCTCCTCTCACGCCCACTCTATGTATCTATCCTTTCCCGTTCCATCTCCCATTCGGCTCTCTCTCCGTCTCTCTCTTTCCTCACACTTCTGCGTTGTAGCCTTGCATTGAAGCCGTTTTCATCGTTGGCCGCAGTGCCGCGGCTCGCCTCGGTTGTTGCTAATGTGCTCGTTACATAATGAATGGCCCGAGGCTGCACTGCTGTGGAGGGAGAGGGGGAGATGGTGAGAAGCACGTGGGGAGCGGACACACACCACTTTTAGCAACGCCGTACACAGAGCAAGACTAATGGGAGATTGAATAAGAGGTATCACTTGACTTCTGACTTCTCGGACGACTGCTGAATACATCGTGGACTACATTAGACCGAAGTTTCCTACATTAGGAGTTCAGAAGTTTGCGTGTGCTGACAGAGTAGGGGAGGGGGATGAGACGCGTGTAACACAAATAGCTAAGCAGGTCGTCTTACGCAGGTGTAGTCTGTCGTTGTGGCCCTCCCCCACCACTCTTATGTCTGCAGGATGTCCCTCGCAAGTGACGTTGGCGACCATGGAAAGCCATTCATCTCTCTTCTCTGCCAATCTCAACATTTTATAGTTGTCCAATCGAGTCCACGATACTCTGGACTAGAAAGGTCGAGATTAGCGGCGGTTATAAATGCTCACAATAGGTTCATCGTGAGAATTTTAGGGCCCACAGTAAACCGCTGTCACGTTTGATGAGCCGCAGCGCAAGTGTATTTGTGTCAAACGGTGCCACCCACAGGAAAAGGCTGACGACACAGCATCGAGTGCCGAATCTGCCCCAAAGTACATGAGGCAGGGTCAATAATCCAATGTGCAGAGAGCAAATCTTATCCATCTTTATGATAATTGCTTCACGCTGCCAAAGTCCCAAAGCTACGTTTGTCAAATCACGGTAAAATCCAAAGTGAGACGATGCGAGCGCGTGGAAATCAGCTGATAGGTTCTTCATTTGTTTAGGCCACTCTTTTGAAATGATAGTGAATTCACAAGACAACAGATCAGAGGGAATATCGTATCAACGATTATCATTTGAAAACATTCACTGTATTTTAAAGGTTTTGTTAACCATGAATAATCGTGAAGAAATTGCAATATTTTTCCTCACAATGACCCTTGACTCATACATTTAAAAACATGACATTCCTACTCTGGAGCAGTGGGTCCCAACCAAATTTTCTTAAAGCCCCCGCTGTGCATGAAGCATTTAGGCTGCACCCTCCTAATCCAAAAACAACAAATAAAGTGATATTGGGGTATTATATGCACCTGTACTCCTTTCTAAGTCACAAAGCTCTGAGCTCCCCCTTGAAATCCCAGGCCCCCCCCAGGTTGGGAACCATTGCTCCGGAGGAAAGTTGTTCTCTACCGCCCTCTGGCTTTCCAATCCTTCCTTTCTTCCTTATACAGTGTCCCAAAAAGTGTAATCATTGAAGGGATTGAATGCGCCATGAAGCTTCTTTGAGTGTCCAGAAAAAGCGCTACTTAAAAGCAGTGCATTATCATATAACAAGTCGCCTAAAGGGACAGTTTTGCATTCCCTCCACACTCTGGGGTGGCAAATTATTACACATTATCATAGCCACAGCTGACAGAAGCTCCGACCGCCACCAACCACTCACTCACACCGGATTTTTCCAGCAGGTGTTGCAGCTTCTCTCATCCGCCTAAAATATGCAAAGTGCGCAATTGCTCAAGGCCTAAACCAAGACGAAACTGGAAATTAACCAGGGCTAAACAGGAGCTGAGCCGGGTCTAAACAAAGTCTGCGTGAGGGCTGAATCGGAAATAAGCCACGTCCAGGAACAAACAGCACTTGCATAAGAGCACATTAAACCAGGTATTGACACGCAATGAGTAAATGAGGACTAAAACGGCCCTTTCACATGACTGACCCGGACTTACCTAACAAGAACTGAACCAGATTGTTGCTCAGTTGATTAAATGTGGAACTTTACAAACCGAAAAGTGTGACCCTCACTGCTCAGTCACCACGACATAACACAAATCTGGTCTTTTGCACAACTGCATTACCCACAATCCCCTTCCACTGCCAACGAGGAGCAGGCGCCCGCCCTATCCCATGCCTCACAATGCCATTAGCACGCATGAGCGGAGCGTCGTGCTCACAAAGTGTATTGTTCGGCAGGACGCGGGCAGGGAGCAGCTCACGGCCCCACCAGGACTAACACACATAATGGCCTAGATCGCGGTCTAAAACTGGGCTTTGGGTCCACACTGCTCCTCTGTCATTTCATCTGCAACCTTCCAAAATCCCAGTTTACCTCCTCTATATATTCTCTCAATAGGCTAATCTTGAAACTCATCGGTGCCGCGCTATAGAAATTACAAGAGGGCGCCAAGACACTCCAGGAGAGAGTCAGGTCTACGATCAGTGGGACTTGATTTTGTTACTTAAAGGAACAGGCCACTGTTTTTCCACACTGAGATATGTTCTTGCCTGAGCTTAGACGAGTTGATGCGTACCTGTCTGGTCTTTGTGCGTGCGCTCAGTCACGCAAAAAGGCCAAAGATGTTGTTAACATTTGGCTTCTCCTCATCTCCTCTATGGGGCCAAACGGGGGTGAAGTTAGAAGCGACCAAGCTCTTCCACGTTTTCCCCTATTTAAATACAGTTACGTGAGTAGTTACACGATCCAAGTATAGTCACACAAAATATTGTATGGCGTAATAACAACTTAGGAGCACTTCGACGTCCACGCAGTAAAGTGAAGAAATTATTGCGTGGACATCGAAGTGCTCCTAAGGTGTTATTACGCTATACAATATTTTGTGTAACTACTCATGTAACCATATTTAAATAGGGAAAACATGGAAGAGCTTGGTCGCTTCTAACTTCACCCCCGTTTGGCCCCATAGAGGAGAGGAGGAAGAGGCTAAATGCTAACAACATCTTTCGTCTAAGCTCAGGTAAGGTATTAGATTGCAAGTTTTTTCATTGTTTTTTTTTCATGTAAAAATAATGGATTAAAAAAAAAATTCTAAATTGCCTCTATATAGAGCGATGAGATCTAAAAGATGGACAGAGCCAGGTTTAAGCATACTATCAATAGATCGTCATTCCTCACTCCTCCCCGTTTACCACAATGACCAGGTTCGAGGGGGAAATCATGGCGGATTTACAGACTCCTCCTCCCCAGCTCTGATGAAGCATGTTCCTAATAAGGGCATAAGGGCGGGACCTTCACTATAGACTCGGCCCTTGCGTGACACGTAGCTCGCGCAGCTCCAATGCTAACAGTCCGACCCTCAGTAAGTACGAGATTTCTCAAATGTTTCTTACAAAAACCAGCCTGGTTTCTTTAATTGTAACTAACCCGGCGTTGTCACAGGGGGAATATCTAGCTGTAGTTCCAAGTTCCAAAAAATTAGAAACCAGGCTTTACAGTTGATTAGAACATGTGTAAAGTGCAAGGCTTTCTAATGGATAACTAGCTTGTTTTATCGCCCATATATGGAGGTACTACAGCAATGGCGGCCCCCAGCGTCGCAACCAGAGCAACCAGCGGTCATTGCCCTAACCCTACTTAAGTCCAGTACTGTAAATTCCTACATTTCTGACCACTGCTCTCCAAAACAAGACATTAACCCAAGTCCAAACAATATCTACAGCGCGACAAGACCTGGCTTAGTCTTTGTTTAGCTGATATAATGTACTTCAGCTCTCCACTGCGTCATTTCACCAGTTAAGCCTATATTTCCTTGTCTCTTCCACCTTCATATTATTATTCGATTCTTCGATTTTGACGTGCTGGTATTTCTAACAGGAAACAAGGCTTGTCAGCGTAGTAGTTTTGTTACCACTGCAGAGGGATACGAGATCTGCAGAGAAGGTGTGAAGTAGGGCAGGCACCAGAGACACTTGTGAGGAGACGAGTGGCAGATTGGGAATAGAGTTGAGGTTTGTGAGCAGCAAAACTGGCCATCGCACGGACAGACCCACAGCGGTTTAGGTGCTGATGCGTCGGGAACAGGATGCCGCATGGTTTTCCTGACAGGTTTGCTCCAGCAGTATCGAAAGGATCAAGGGAAACATTTGAAAGTGCACGGTGTTCTTTAGAGCTGCTAATTCCCCCGTAGCACCAGAACGTAGAGCAAGGAGGCTTTATTCAGGCTTTTACAACTAACACATCTCCTTAGACACCCTAGTCTTGGTATTTCTGTAGAATAACCCAAAAAAAATGTTGTAAGAGGGCAGAGGGCACACTTCTTAGTTTCACCACAGACTGGACCGGAACAAGAAGGTGTCCAGGCTCTAAAATTCAGAGGAACTTCATGGACATCTCCGCGTGACGTCTATATGAGTGTGGGCTTGTTTTTTGAGAGCGGGGGAGGGAGTCAGACCAAATACGGTTGCTGAAATTTGCGAACGAAACACGCCAGGTGAGTTTTTATAATGGTTTCAAGCTAAAAAAAAAAGTATATAGGCTTGTTAATGCACCTGTTAGGGGTCCCATCTTTAGATTGGATAGTGAGGTGCGACGAGTATAAGTCAGGGAAGTGAACCGGCAACTCTTTTGCTGTGAGGTGAGACTGAAAACCAACTTAACCTAATGTCTTTCCCCAGACTTGACGTGGGAAATTTATGAATGAGAAAGCAATTTTCCCCCAGCTCTTCTGTAAGCGCAGACACTGTTGGAGATATTGCGGATGCTGTCAATTATTTACTGAAGAGTTTCACTTTTGCCAACTTTACAGTCACAAAGCGGAGAGGCAGAGCAGGCAGTGACAGCTCAGAGAGAGAAGGGCAAATTATCTTTCCGACAGCACACGGCTCAATTCACAATCATCAAGTCTCTGTATATTATATAGAATAGACCCAACACTGCACATGGATACACGCTCAGGCCCATTCCTGACCCTACATACGGCGCAAATGCTTGAGGTCACCTACAACACCCGCCTCCCCGGCTCCCTGAACGGTATAGGTTCAAATTCAACCGATGTAACACGGCCACTGAGATCAGACCCAGACGTACATGTAGGGAAATTATAATTTACGAATGGCTTAGGCCTACAGGCTACAACTACATGGTCATTAGTACTATAGTTCATGGTAATATAATTAAAGCGAGACAAGAGAAAACATTGCTGGAAGTTTTCCCTCTTCTCTTAACATCTTAGTTTTAATGTCACAGTAAAACTGACTCTCCCGCCATACATTTTCAAATATGGTCACTTTCTTTCTAGGAGACCGTAAAAAGTAGCCCCTACAGACTACAAACCTTCCAGGCTTGTACTGATTTTTAAATATCTCATTCCTAGCCTGATTTATGAACCCACAATTGTTGTTATCAAGCTACTTCAATCCTGTGATCATGTATTACTGTGCTGTAAAATGCAACCATAAATATATTTTCAAACTTGATAAGTCAGTGCCTTTATAAATATAGTCAACACATCAATAAACATTACAAAGCCACTTTTGGGTTTTAATTTGTCAAAAAAAAAATGCAAGTTTCTAACAACCCATAAATGCATCACTTTGAATTCTAACTACATGAGTATGGAGGATTGAAAGTGCCACAATTAAATAAATAAATGCACCATTAAATAATTAAATAAATGTGTCATTAATTAAATAAATGTGTCATTAATTAAATAAATGTGTCATTAATTAAATAAATGTGTCATTAATTAATTAAATTACCAATGATTCTGTGTAAAATATATATATAATTATTTATCTATTTAATTAATTATTTCATGGTCCTGTGTTGCAGTGTTTCATGAATTAATTGTATCTGTCAAACTCGCCCATCAAAAGTTGTGGGCGGGGCTAAAGCCTGGTTAACTCAAATCTTGTCTAATCCATTGCTTTGGCCTGAAGTGTTTTTTGGAAACATGGCGGCTACGCTGATGGAGGACCTTCATGAGGTTTCAAGGGAGTTGGTGCGAGATATTTTAGACCTGGCTGAGTATGTGGAAGCAGGACCTGCAGACCCCGAGCATATACAGAATAAAGCGGAGGAATTTATTGAAGTTCTTGGAGTTATTTCCACACTTTCTGACCAAGGCATTGACTGTAGAGTGACCGAAATTTTAGAAGAAGTACTCTACAGGGGTGCTAGTCGGAATGTGCCGTTGCCTCAATGCCCCGGTCGCAATGTACCGCATCCATTGGTTTTACCGCCACCTACCGGGCGGATGAGTGCTCTTTACGATTATTGAGAAACAGCAGATATTAATTTAAAAAAAGTTATTTCTTGACATCCCTTGATGGAGTGATCGAGGCTTGTGTTTAGTTGTTTTTGCTTGAGTATTCAAACCTACGTAAGGGAGAATAGCGCCACCCAGCGTATCGGAGTATGTTCACTAGTCTGCATCAATCCATTATTCTGGAATTGATTTGCCTTGACTCGATGAGCAGGATGACCAATCAGGTGTTAGGACCCACCCCTCAAACTTTGATGGGCGAGTTTGACAGATAAAATTAATTCATGAAACACTGCAACACAGGACCATGAAATAATTAATTAAATAGATAAATAATTATATATATTTTTTTACACAGAATCATTGGTAATTTAATTAATTAATGACACATTTAATTAATTAATGACACATTTATTTAATTATTTAATGGTGCATTTATTTATTTAATTCCATATTTAATTAATTAATGACACATTTATTTAATTATTTAATGGTGTATTTATTTATTTAATTGTGGCACTTTCAATCCTCCATACATGAGAACCACACCGATTAAATGGGTCAAAATGGGTCACGGGCTCAATTTAGGCCGGTAATTTGGTGCCGCGATGATATTTTGAGGTGATTGAAGAGGTGGGATTTTCTTCTAAATGTTATCCCGAGGTTTGTGGACCCAAAGCTTTTGACAGCGCAGTGGAAGCGGAGCCCACAGACAGAGCCTATAAAACAACAGGACATGTTCAAATGGAGCTAATCAAGCGGTGACCTTTTTAGTGATTCAGTCCAATCACCCACACAGTCAGATAACATAGACTTACTGTCTTTAAATGTACAAATAACTCCAAAGGAACTGTCACAAAAAGTCAGCCAGGAAATGAACCTTACTGGAGATGCAGCATGAAGTAACAGCCTCCAGACGTTGTAAAAAGGTGTTCAGTTATTGCCTAATGGCTAAAAAAGGACGACAGATTTTGGTTATTTTATCTATAAAAGACTGGATTTAGACGTTGCTTGGACGGTGATTAGTCAATACATCCTGGAGAAGGAGGGGGGGGGGGGGTAGATACAGACGACAACGTGTCATACAAGGGGGCGTGTCCCAGCCGAGAGGGAGGAAAACCTGTTATGGGAGTCAAATTTGTTCACAATTTTTCACCGTTTTCTGGTGGCCTATTCATATTCATCACACACCCATCATTGGCGTGAGAGAAGCACACGAGAGAGTGTGCTTCTGTTTTATAGATGGAAACCACTGTTCACATGTTTGTCACTAAAGCAAAAAATATTAGCATCAAAGTCACTGTTCTGCTTGATTACAAAAAGCGCGTTTTCTCAGCTTTTTTTTGGGTCAGAAATCAGCATTTTGGGTGATTTCACCTATTTTCTACGGACGATTACTAAAGAATGGAAAGAGGCACAAACAAACTTTTTTTAGATGGAAGAAGAGAGTCTAGTCTTTCTTTTGGTGGGTTTGGTGTTGACATAGACCTAGAAAACAATTTTCTGTGGGTCTTGAAAAAACAGTCAAAATCCTGAAAAACCTCTGGCAGTGGGGAGCTCTCTGATTTGAAAATGGCTGGCAGTCAATGAGTTAAGGTCGTGTTGGAGAAATTGGTTCATTCGTATGGGAAATTCATAGAAATGTTTGAGATCTTATCAACTGCAGGCACGGTATGGTCACGAATAACTTTGTCACTTGGGTAAAAGCCCCTTCGTCATTCTACTTCAAGTTGGCTCGCGGACAGCGTCAGAATCGGCTTAAATCGGCTGATCTGACACCGTGACGTCAATCATGAGGAAGGTGCAGAGTGCAGCATGAAAAGGTAAAGGTATGACGTGGTCTGGCTATAAGATATTTTAATATTAGCCAAACGCTGGAAGATACTGTATCTCTGGGGACCTCAGATTACTTTTTAGCAATATTTTCATACGCTTCCTGTTGTGACGGCATTGATGCTTCGGCTGTGAGGATCTGTAAAGAACCGAGGCCAAATAATATGTATATGTTTACACAGCGGTTTGTCAGAAAAGTCACATGTTACATCAATATCATGAATCTCATCTTTATTCTGTTTAATAATTAAATCTATGCTTCAGTAATGTAGATAAATAAGGTGTTTGCAGGTTTTGACATGGTTTACACCCAGTTTAGTTCAATTCATATCACCCGGGGACTTCTCACAGTTCTTGGACAGAATTTAGACCAAGTTACACACTTTTTAGATCTGGATCACTCCAGATTTGATCTAGAGCTAGGCCTGGCGGTACTTGGAAGGTTGCGTATGTATTTTTGAAGGTCGTACTTAACCCCCAGTCAGATTAATTCAATTGTGGCTTATAAAAACACACAGTGGGTAGTAGCGTTTGAAAAGAACTCGCCGCAGTGAGCAGTGAGTGCAGTATTTCAAGCTCTATTAATGGCCTATTTGTGCATGGAATCTGAAAACGGCATATTGCTAACCACAAAATACTGATAATTAAAATGCCTAGACTCGTTTGTGCGCGTGTGCGAGTGTGAGTACCTCCAGTTTCCTTCTCAGCCCTCATTGTTCATAGAGCATTATCACTTCCATTGGAGATCTTTTCCTTCAAGCTGCCAGATCCACCAAAAAAAACACACAGCCTTCCTTCTCATCGAGCACGGAAAGAATGAAAAATGTATGACATGGGCTTCCCAAACAAATCTGCTAAAACTGTTTGGGCTGGCCCTAATAGCCCAAGTGGAGCAGAGGGTAATGTTATTGTGCACATCCTGCCTAATGGCTAAAGTTAATTGCAGGGTATTTCATCATTTTGAATCACGGAGGGGCCGACAGGGGAAGCGGAGAGAATGGCGCGATGCGAGAAGTGGCAGTTCCAGCAAGTGACCCATCTGCCCTGCTTTATATCGCCGCACAGAGATGGGTTTACAGAATGTCAAATGAAGTGGATCTAAATCGGAGAAATTGCCATGTCTTATTGGGTGTGGAATTGGTGGAGGGAGCAGACAAAGAAGGCCATTCACGCTCTAATTTAAATGGTGAAAAATAAAAATCCCCGCAGTGCAATCTTTAAAACAAATGTATGAAGTATTTTCTGGCACTTCAGTTGTTCAAACAAAGTCAAACATAAAATACTAGTTCATAATGCCCTCTCCAGTGCGGCAGAGAGGTGAGGAATATAGCATTAAATCAATTCATACTAGGGCTGGGACGATTCCGTCACGATCCGATATGTATCACGATACTCAAGGACCGATCCGATACAAGTGCTGTGCGTAACATGAGCGCATGATAAAAATGCCCCCAAACC